>JASUAD010000026.1:10000000-14827500 GCA_037013555.1 Sextonia rubra
TTTCAATGGTTTTTACTTTATAACTTGATTTTAATTGAAAACTTTCAACTTTATAAATTTCATTTTTATTTACGATTGGAATATTCCAGTCACAAATAACTTGATCTAAATCCTCGTAACTGATTTCTTCAATATTTTTAATAGACATAGAAGATAAGGAATTTGATGATGAGGAACAAGAAGGTACAAACTTCTTAATAAGCTTAGCCATAATCTGTATTACAAAGTTAATTTAACCAAATCCACCATGAGTATCTAACGAAATATAGGATTTGCACACCAAAAAAATGCCTTAAACGCATTCACATGGCTAACAACGGCGACAACAATGGCTACCTTAGCTTCGCTTCGAGCGGAATATGATTAAAATTTCTCAATAATAACAAACACACAACCAAGTATTAAGATTTTTGACGTTCTTGCTTCTGAGTCAGCAATTCCTTAAACAAAATCAAAACATAAAGATAAGTGAAGAAATACTCACAAAACGACTTTATATTGCAATGAAACTTAATTACAAACTAGATGCCAACTTGGCTCTTATACCAAATAGGGAAGATGGTGGGTATACAAAAGTGGAAGGGAGAGGAGAGACGAGATGGTGGTGGAAGCAAGGCTAGATTTTATTTAGTATTCCAACTCTTGTCTATACATAAGGAAGACTAGACTTATTTATAGTCATAACAAATGTAATTTATATTTCATTATGACTAAATTTACACTGCATTTGCATTTCATTTCATGTGCTGACAAATTTCATGATGCTTCAGGACTACTAGATAAGATCATAATCTTCACTGTAGATGAACTTTATTTTGAATAATGGATTGTCATGATTGTTTTGTAGGAAATTGAGTGGCTTGATAAAGCATATG
Source organism: Sextonia rubra (assembly GCA_037013555.1). Lineage (NCBI taxonomy): Eukaryota > Viridiplantae > Streptophyta > Magnoliopsida > Laurales > Lauraceae > Sextonia > Sextonia rubra. The sequence continues at coordinate 10,000,876 of JASUAD010000026.1, forward strand.
TCTTGTCTTGGATTTATTTTTTTCTTTTCTTTGGATAGATATGTTATCACTTTTTGTCTCATTAGCATCTGTCTCTAGTTCAGGAGTAATATTTTCAAAAGGATTATCATCAGCCCAAAGATGATACAACTGCTGACCAAAACTTAATGGAGAATTTTCAGATGACCATTCCTTTTGTATTTGTTGAATAATTTCCTTTTGAAGTTCTTTTTTGAGTTGAAGCAAATTTGCTGCTACATAAAGAGCAAAAGGAGAGGCTGAATAAGAATTCTTCTGTTTGTTAATATCACTTGCTAAATGAAGCCTTTCCTTTTCTTTTTCAAGAGTTTTGAGAACTTCAGAGAATGATAGCTTTATAGCTTGATCAGTAGAAATTGCTAGAGTATTGCAGTATAATCAAATTGATGCCAAAACTTGATATAAATCATTCGAGATAAAATTGGTGGACTGAAGTCCATTTTTTTATAAAAACTCCATTTCAAGATCCAAGGAATCTCCTGCTTACAATAAAATTGCATAGTAACATAAGGCTCTGTTGCAAGTTGTAGGTGCTGATAAAGGCTTTTTTCTTTTGATTTGAAAAGGGCTTTAAATGATGCAGAATAAGATTCATAAATAGGAAGAAGTTCTTTAGGAAGGATGTCTTTAGTGACACCAAAAGGGTTCCAAAATTGTGTGAAGAACCACATATGGTATTTTATGGGAGTTTGAGTTGAATCTGATGAACCAAGATTGCTTGAAGGATGGGTTTTGATAATAGAGGATGACGTCCCAAGTAGAAATATAACCATAATAATAATAAATAAGTTCTAAATCAAGCCTTTGAGGCATATGAAGAGGTCATCCCCATTCTTCTGTAGAGAGATCATGTAGGATTTTGATTTTTGAATAGAGGATAGTAATATTGGGTGGTAAAGCATTTAAGTGTGAATTTTCTTATCCATCTGTATGATCAATAGTACAACTGCCAGTTCTGATCAGAATCTATTCATAGACTTTATAGTCAAGAGGTTGGATAAATAAGTGATGAGGAGAAAAAGGGTTTGGATAAGATGTTCAATAGAAATGGTATCAGCATAAGACATGTCATCTACGTAATAAATTCTCAAGGGTGCTTTTGTGGCAAAATATTGGGCTTGTGAAGCTTGAGGTTTTCTGGTTACAGGGCTTGATGGGCTTTGACATTGAGGAATATTAGAAGTATGGGTTGCTCCCCATCTCTCAAGATAATTGCCGCTGAATTTTCTGGATAAAGATGTAGTGTTCATGATGGAAGAAACTTTATCAGTTGGAGACTGGAGAAAGGGTCTAATCCATCGAGGCTTCATTATTTTGTCCTTGTAAAAACCCATGAGATAAAAGAACAGGAAGAGAATTATTTTTTCATTCAATATACTCAATGTCAAAGTCAAATATGGCTAATAAAGCTTGCCAGTGAGCAACGATTTGCTTAGCAACAAGATTTTTTACATCTTTTTTTTAAATTTCTTTATCAAATTTACAATCTATTTTTAAAAAAATTTTCATTTAATAAATCACTTTGGAACTTCATTATACTATTTACTATGGATAGGATTTCCTTTTTAATAGCTGAAGAATTCTGTTGAGTGGACGTTCATGTTCCAGAAGTGAAACGAAGAATTTCTTCTTTTCTAAGGACGTTTCTTTAAAGAAGGATTCCTCTAAAACCTATTCTAGATACATTTGTTTAAACTATTTTTAATAAATTTGGATGAGGGATAGTTAAACAAGGTAAATTTTTTACTTTCTGCTTAATATTTTGAACAGCTTTTGTATGAGCAGCTTACCATTCTACAGGAATTTTGCTTAAGCACATTTGTAGGATGTTTCTTTTTTTAGCAAGATCTTTATAAAAGTCAGAAACATAATTAAGGCATACAAGAAAACGTTTCAATTGCTCTTTATTAAGAATTTCATCAAGAAATTGAGAATCAAACTTAATAACTCTTTGGACTGGAGAAATAGTTCCTTTTTTTTATTATAAAGCCAAGAAACTAAATTTTTGTTTGAAAAAGCTTCATTTTCTTTTGGGATAAGACAAGTTCATTCTTGATATAAACTTTTTTAAAAATATTTAGATGTTTCCAATGGTCACAAATAGATTTTAAAAACACAAGAATGTCATCTATATAGATGAGTGTAAAAGCTTGATATGGATTAAAAATGTCATTAATTATTCTTTGAAATTCTGAAAGAGCATTTTTAAACCAAATGGCATAACGATCCATTCGTAATGGCCAAATGGTACTGTCAAAGCAGTTTTATACCTGTCCTTCAGGGTGATTATAATTTGCCAAAATCCTGATTTAAGATTAAATTTGGAAAAAAAGGAAGGCACAAGCTAGACGGTTAATAAGATAAGTTTTATTTGGAACTGGATATCTGATGGACTTTAAGACTTTATTTAAAGGCTTGTAGTTGATAACTGGACAGGGAACACCTCGTTCTTGTTCAGGCACTTTATTTACATAAAATGTTGCACAACTCCAAGGGGATTGTGATTTCTGAATAAGCTTTTTAGCAAGAAGATCATTGATTTCTTTAGTACATAGTTGTACACGGTCTTTATTCATCGGAATAGGTTGAGCTTTAGTAGGAATTTGAGATTCATCGAAATTATCAATATATGGAAGAGAAACAGTATGGTGTTTCCTGTGCCAAAAGGCAAAAAGAAGGTCAGAACAGCATTCTATTTCAAGAAATTTTGATATTGGATTAAATCTTTTTGGAATTGTAGTTTTCGTAATTCTTTTTCAATTCTTAAAGAATTCATATCTTCTTGAAGATATGCAATTTGTTTTTCTTTATAAGCAATTTGATTTTGAATGATATTGATATGTTGAATAGGAGTTTATTCAAAAAAATAAAAAATCAATTTTTTATTGTCTTTAATTTAATATCTTTAAGGCCTGATGAATCAATTTAAAAGGACTGTAGAATCTATAGAAAAGGATTTCCAAGGATAACATCATTGCTTAAATCTTTTCTGAGGAGGAAATTAGTCTTTATACTTATTCCATTTTTGCAAACATGGACGTTATTTAATTTATAAAGGATATGGAGTTTTTTACTAGCAATTGCTAGGCTAAGTTTATTTTTGGTTTTTTCATAATATTTTGTTGGGATTAATCCTTCTTTTATTAAATTAATATCTACGCCACTATCTGGTAAGCAGAGTGCTTTAATAAAGAAGTCTTTGACCTTACTTGTAACTTGAGTTTTCCATTTTTGAGGTGGATTCCTTGTTAAAGAATTTACAAAATCATTTAAGTTTTCATCAAAATTTTCTTGATGTTCTAAATTATCATTATTTTCTTGATAATTTTTTATCATGTGAAATTCAAGATTCTCAAAATGTTGTTTAAGTTCTTGAAGTTCAATTAAATCTTTGTTTGATTCTTTTATTTCTTGTTCTTGATTATTAATTTCTTTAGAAAGATCTTGAATTGAAAGATGAGTAGGAGCTTGTTGCTCTCGTAATCTATCTAAAATAGTTTTTATACTGAATTGTTTAGGTAAGTCAGATATATTACTTGATGTAGAAGCTTTTCCTTTTTTATTTCCGTTGTTTATTTTCTGTATTTTTTCAAAATATTTATTTTTTAATTCTTCATCTTTTAGATCTTTAAACATTTCTAACACCATTTCTTCAAGAACAGAGAGTACGTTTAAAGACAAAGTGGAAGAAGAGAAAATTCATATTGGATTTCACTGTCAAATATTTTACAATGGCATATATTCGAAGAATAATCTTTATCAGAGGAATTAGATGATTCTAAGGATGAGGATGAGGATCCCTTTAAGATAGTTTTGATTTCTTTTTGAGAAGAAATAATTTCAGAAGGCTGTAAAATATTTTCAACTTTATCTTTAATTCTAGTAGTTTGTTGGCGAATACTATGAAGGTTAATATTTGTATAATTATTTTGTTCTAAAACATGACTTAAATCTAATTTGTAAATAAATTCAGATTTACCTTTATCTCCTTGTATTTGTGCAACGTATTTTATGGGTACGGCTGAAGTTTCTTTATATATGATCTAATGTAATGGAGGATTTATAGATTCTTCAGTTCTTTGAGGAGAAGAACTGGTAGAAGCTATAATCCAATATGAGCTTAATATTGATGGATAAATCTTCAGTATTAGAAGCTTTCTTTATGTCTAGTTTAAGCCAATCAAAGAAATAAATATTTCTTTGATTATCATACATATATTTGTACCATTTTTCTTTTAAAAAGTCTTTATGTTCTTGAGAAACTTGTTTAAAAAAGGATTTTGTTAAAGGAAGCAGAGTAAAATTCTTTTTTAACATTTCTTTATCAATTTCAAAGCATTCAATAACATTTATGTTGAAATCGGATTTTGAAGGATTACATGGATTAGATGGGGAAGCTTGATAGCAAGGATACTTAAGTCCTGTAGGTCGCAGGTCTACATTAGGTGTAGAGCAAGAAACTTGGGCTGGTTCTTTTATGGAAGATCATACCACAGAGGGAGGATGAGAATAAAGCTTTCTAGAAGGTTGATAAACTATAAGAGTTGTATCTTTTGAATCTGTTTGAAAATTTATTTCAACACTTCCATCTTCATGTTTTCAATATCTTGATTTTCTAAAGACCTTTCTGGTTGAGTGTTTTCTTAGTGCCATTTACTAGATAGATTAATATCATTCCACTGTATGAGTTTTGGAATATTAACTTTATTTTTGAAATTAGTTCAAACTAAAGTAGTCATATCTTTTGCTTGATGGGAATAGGCTATGCCTGGAATAACTGACTTCATGAGTTTATAATAAACTCTATATATGAGAGCAAGATTTTGATTATGAGGATTCATATCAAAACCTTTTGTTTGGATAGCAAGAGTAAGAGCTTCATGTGCACCTGGATTGTTGGAAGTAGGTGGGTCTCGTGGATAGATTTTCAATACTTTTGACCCACTTGACACAGGGATCAACTATCCATAAGACCAAAACCCAATCCAGGATGCATTACCCTCAATCTCGTGACCATGTACAGTAAATATTCTACCAGCACTAAACATCCAAAATAATCTACGACATGCAAGAAGTAGATCATACCTTTGGAGATCCGCAGTGCTCTAATGGATTTCTTCAACACCTCTTAGCCTTCCACGCTATGACCCCCGAATTGGATTTCTTTTCTCCAGAAGAATGGTGGAATCTTCAGGAGAAAACCCAACTCGAAACTCCAAGGAACTAGAAGAGAGGAGGAGAGAGTAACTCGTGCAACTCTTGCATGAAAGGGTTTTGGGCGTGAGGGGGAGTCTTCTTAGACGTCCAAGAGATTTTATAGACTTCCAAATCTCTCGCTTGTCTAATTGAAATAGAAGTCTTACTTCCAAAGCAATTAGCAACTTTCTCCTTTCCAAACTCTTATTTCTAGAGTCCAAGTCGGATTAGTGTTTTCCAATATCTTGGGCTAGCGTGGGGACCACTAGGGATTCCTTAGAAAGCTGTCTCCAACTGGAACACCGCGACCCCACATCTCATGTGCAATCCGGGCCCACAGTTAATTGCAAATAACACCACTATATAAATGCTATTGCACTCCAGTCTTAGGAATAAATTACAATGAAGACCCTAAACTTCCCAATTACCACAAGTAGGCTCCTCTATCAATATTCGTGGATCAATTGGAATAAATCCGTCTCTTCCAATCTAAGTTCCACATCTTATTATCCTTGAGCCCCAATTAATCACAGTAATCATCAATACCGTCCAATTAACTCTTAATTGAGATGGGTGCACACTTACTAATGACAAATCCATTAATTGGCACAAAGGGATAATAGAGATAGATTCCATCTTGATCATTCAACGTTCCCACAGTTCTACTACCATATACCCAAGACACCGAGGTGTTAACCTATAGTCGGCCTCACTCATTGGTGACTCAAAGCAAATGAATAGATAGAAACTTAAGTTCGTCAATGTCTCAGGATTGAGAGCCTATTGCTAGGGAATTATGAGAGCATACCTTATTATTGAGACGGAATTCCATAAGGTGCATCTCATGGTCCTTCAATACATCCAATGTACCAGCACCATGATCCAGAATCTTACATTCTGATGATCGAGACAAATCACACTATTTCATAGTGATCAAAGTGCTGCAACCTTATCAAATGAGATGCCCAATCTCATTACTGGTTGTGAAGCTATTTTAAGTATAAGATTTGTGACATATATCTCCCGCGTGTGGATCTCATCCATGCACATATATCACATCTAATATACTAATGGGATCCGGTTCAACTCATGAACCATTATGTCATACGTATTGGTCATGTGCATGAAGTAGTAAAATAACATTCATCTCATGAAAGCAAAGCATGATTTTATTGATAAATAAAGAAATTAATCAGTTTATTACATCAACTAATGGATTGAGTCCACAAAAACTAACTGTAAGAGGAATAGAGAAATTTGGAAAGCAATTAAAGAAAGTAGGGTCATTAGCCATACTTGATTCAACCATTCCAAATAATGAATCACTGAATTTTTTATGTCTTGTATCTTGAACATAGATGAGAGCTTATGTTCTAAGTCTAAGTCTTGTTAAAGGCTTTAGAGCAACTTGCACTAATACAAAATGAATATAATTGTATGTTTTAACATACTCTTTTATTTCATGGGGCATGATTAAAGAAAGTTGTTGAATATTACTGGTAATGGATTCAATTCTTTCAATGGTTTTTACTTTATAACTTGATTTTAATTGAGAACTTCCAACATTATAAATTTCATTTTTATTTACAGTTGGAATAGTCTAGTCACAAATACCTTGATCTAAATTGTCATAACTGATTTCTTCACTATTTTTAAAGACATAGAAGATAAATTTGATGATGTGGAAGAAGAAGGTACAAACTTCTTAATAAGCTTAGCCATAATTTGTATTACAGAGTTATTTTCACCAAATCCACCATGAGTATCTAATGAAATAGAGGATTTACACACCAACAAAATGCCTTAAACGCCTTCACACGGCTAACAACGGTGACAACAATGGCCACCTCAGCTTCACTCTGGACTGAATCTAATTAAAATTTCTCAATAATAACAAACACAGAACTAAGTGTTAAGACTTTTGACGTTCTTACTTCTGAGTCAGCAATTCCTTAAACAAAATCAAAGCATAACATAACAAAGACAAGTGAAGAAATACTCACAAAACGACTTTATATTACCAAAGTACTAGATTACAAATTTGATACCAACTTGGCTTTGATACCAAATGGGGAAGATGGTGGGTATACAAAAGCAGAAGGGAGAGGAAAGAGGAGATAGTGGTGGAAGCAAGACTGGATTTTGACTGGTATTCCAACTCTTGCTTGTACATGAGGAATACTAAACTTATTTATAGTCATAACAAACATAATTTACATTTCATTACAATTGAATTTACACTGCATTTGCGTTTCATTTCATGTGCTGACAAATTTCATGATGCTTCAGGACTGCTAGATAAGATCACAATCTTCGTTGTAGATGAACTTTATTCTGAATAGTGGATTGTCATGATTGCTTTGTGGGAAATTGAGTGGCTTGATAAAGCATATGTCTTGTCTTGGCTTTATTTTTTTCTTTTTCTTTGGATAGATATGAATCTTTCATTATCGCTTTTTGTCTCATCAGCATTTGTATATGGTTCAGGAGCAATATTTTCAAAAGGATTGTCATCAGCCCAAAGATGATGTAGATGCTAACCAAAACTTAATGGAGAATTTTCAGATGACCATTCTTTTTGTATTTGTTCAATAATTTCCTTTTTGAAGTTCTTTTTTGAGTTGAAGCAAATCCACTGCTGCATAAATGCAGAAGGAGAGGCTTAACAAGAATTCTTCTGTTTGTCAATATCACTTACTGGATGAATCCTTTCTTTTTCTTTTTCAGGTGTTTTGAGAACTTCAGAGAATGATGGCTTTATAGCTTGATCATTTGAATATTGCTGGAGTATTGTAGTACAATAAAATTGATGCCAAAACTTGATATAAATCATTCGAGATAAAACTGGTCGACTGAAGTCCATTTCTTTATAAAAATTCCATTTCAAGATCTAAGGATAACATCATTGTTTTAATCTTTTCTGAGCAGGAAATTAGTCTTTATACATGTTCCATTTTTGCAAATATGGATGTTATTTAATTTATAATGGATATGGAGTTTATTACTAGCAGTTGCTAGGCTGAGTTTATTTTTGGTTTTTTCATAATATTTTTTTGGGGTTAATCATTCCCTTATTAAATTAAAATCTGTGCCATTATCTAGTAAGCAGAGTACTTTAATAGAGAAATCTTTGACCTTAATTGTAACTTGAGTTTTCCATTTTTTAAGTGGATTCCTTGTTAAAGAATTTACAAAACCATTTAAATTTTCATCAAATTTTCTTGATGTTGTAAATTATCATTATTTTCTTAATAATTTTTTAGTGTGTGAAATTCAAGATTCTCAACACGTTGTTTAAGTTCTTGAAGTTCAATTAAGACTTGTTTTAATTATTTTATTTCTTGCTTTTGAATATTAATTTCTTTATAAAGATCTTGAATTGAAAGATGAGTAGGAGCTTGTTGCTACTCTTAATCTATCTAAAACAGTTTACACTGAATTGTTCTGGTAAGTCAGATATATTACTTGATGTAGAAGCTTTTTTTTAATTTCCGTTGTTTATTTTTTGTAGTTTTTCAATATATTTTTTTTAATTCTTCATCTTTTAGATCTTTAAACATTTCTATCACCATTTCTTCTAGAGCTGAGAGCACGTTTAAAGATAAAGAGGAAGAGGAAACAGACTCATACTGGATTTCACTGTCAAATATTTTATAATGACATGTATTTGAAGAATAATCATTATAAGAGGAATAGATGATTCTAAGAAGGATGATGAGGACCCTTTGATTTCTTTTTTAGAAGAAGTAATTTCAAAAGGCTATAAAATATTTTCAACTTTATCTTCAATTCTATTAGTTTGTTGGCCAATAGTATGAAGGTTAATATTTGTATAATTATTTTGTTCTAAAATATGACTTAAGTCTAATTTGAAAACAAATTCAGTTTTACCTTTGTCTCCTTATATTTTTGCAACATCTTTTATGGGTACAGCTGAAGTTTTCTTATAAATGATTTGATGTAATGGCAGGTGTATAGATTCTTCAGTTCTTTGTGGAGAAGAACTGGTAGAAACGATAATCCAAGATGAGCTTAATTTTGTTGTCATATTGATGGATAAATCATCAGTATTAAAAGCTTTCTTTATGGCTAGTTTAAACCAATCAAAGAAATAAATATTTCTTTCATGATCATACATATATTTATACCACTTTTCTTTTAAAAAATCTTTATGCCCTTAAGAAACCTATTTAAAAAAGGATTTTGTTAAAGGATGTAAAGCTAAATTCTTTTTTAACATTTCTTTATCAATATCAAAACATTCGATAACATTTATATTGAAATCAGATACTGAGGGATTATATGTTTTAGTTGGAGAAGCTTGATAAGAAAGATATACAAGTCCTGTAGGTCGAAGGTCTACATTAGGGGTAGAGCAAGAAACTCGGGATGGTTCTTTTATGGAAAATCCTATGACAAAGGGAGGATGAGAATAAGACTTTCTAGAAGGTTGATAAATTGTAGGAGCTGTATCTCTTGAATCTGTTTGAAAATTTATTTCAACACCTCAATCTTCATGTTCAATAATTGTTTCAATATCTTGATCTTCTAAAGACCTTTCTAGTTGAGCATTTTCTAAGTGCCATTTTCCAGATAGATTAATATCATTCCACTGTATGAGTTTTGGATTATTAACTTTATTTTGGAAATTAGTTTGGAATAAAGTAGTCATACCTTTTGTTTGATAGGAATAGGCTATGCTTGGAACAACTGAATTCATGAGTCTATAATAAACTCTATAAATGAGAGCAAGATTTTTATTATGAGGATTCATATCAAAACCTTTTGTTTGGATAGAAAGAGTAAGAGTTTCATGTCCACTTGGATCTGTAAGGAAAACTAAGAAATTTGGAAAGCAATTAAAGAAAGTAGGGCCATTAGCCAAACTTGATTCAACCATTCTAAGTAATGAATCACTGAATTTTTTATGTCTTGTGTCTTGAACATAGATGAGAGCTTCTGTTCTCAGTCCAAGTCTTGTTAAAGGCTTTAGAGCAACTTGCACTAATCCAAAATGACTATAATTGTATGTTTTAACGTACTCTTTTATTTCATGGGCCATGATTAAAGAAAGTTGCTAAATATTACCGGTAATGGATTCAGTTCTTTCAATGGTTTTTACTTTATAAATTGATTTTAATTGGAAACTTCCAACTTTGTAAATTTCATTTTTATTTACAGTTGGAATAGTCCATTCACAAATAACTTAATTTAAATCATCATAACTGATTTCTTAATTATTTTTAATAGACATATAAGATAAGGAATTTGATGATGAGGAAGAAGAAGGTACAAACTTCTTAATAAGCTCAACCATAATTTGTATTATAGAGTTATTTTAACCAAATCCACCATGAGTATCTAACGAAATAGAGGATTTACACACCAACAAAATGCCTTAAACGCCTTCACATGGCTAACAATGGTGACAACAATGGCTACCTCAGCTTTGCTCCAGCTAGAATATGATTAAAATTTCTCAATAAAAACAAACACAAAACTGACTATTAAGACTTTTGATGTTTTTACTTTTGAGTTAGCAATTCCTTAAGCAAAATCAAAAGAAAAATATAAGTGAAGAAATACTCACAACACGACTTTATATTGCAACGATACTTGATTATAAACTAGATACCAACCTGGCTCTGATACCAAATGGGGAAGATGGTGGGTATCCAAAAGCGATGGCTATACAAAAGTAGAAGGGAGAGGAGGGAGGAGATGGTGGTGGAAGCAAGGCTGGATTTTGACTGGTCTTCCAACTCTTGCCTGTACATGAGGAAGATTAGACTTATTTATAGTCATAGCAAACATAATTTGCATTTCATTACAACATAATTTACACTGCATTTGCATTTCATTTCATGTGTTGACAAATTTCATGATGCTTCAAGATTGCTGGATAAGATCACAATCTTCATTATAGATGAAATTTATTCTGAATAGTGGATCGTCATGATTACTTTGTGGGAAATTGATTGGCTTGATAAAGAATATGTCTTGTCTTGGCTTTATTTTTTTCCTTTTCTTCAGATAGATATGTATTCTTCATTATCACTTTTTGTCTCATCAGCATTTGTATATGGTTCGGGAGCAATATTTTCAAAAGGATTGTCATCTGCCCAAGGATGATGCAACTGCTGACTAAAACTTCATCGAGAATTTTTAGATGACCATTCTTTTTGTATTTGTTCAGTAATTTCCTTTTGAAGTTCTTTTTTGAGTTGAAGCAAATCTGCTGCTACATAAAAGCAAAAGGAGAGGCTGAACAAGAATTCTTCTGTTTGTCAATATCACTTGCTGGATGAAGCCTTTCTTTTTCTTTTTCAGGAGTTTTGATAACTTCAGAGAATGATGGCTTTATAGCTTGATCGGTAAAATATTATTGGAGTACTGCAGTATAATCAAATTAATGCCAAAACTTGATATAAATCATTCGAGATAAAACTGGTGGACTGAAGTCTATTTCTTTATAAAAATTCCATTTCAAGATCCAAGGAATCTCCTGCTTGTGATAAAACTGCATAGTAACATAAGGTTCTGTTGCAAGTTGTAGGTGCTAATAAAGGCTTTTTTCTTCTGATTTGGGAAGGGCTTTAAATGATGCAAAATAGGATTCATAAATAGGAAGAAGTGCTTGAGGAAGGATGTCTTTACTAGCACCAAAAGGGATCCAGAATTGTGTGAAGAACCGCATAGGTATTTTGTGGGAGTTTGATTTGAATTTGATGAAGCGGGAATGCTGGAAGGATGGGTTTTGATAATAGATGATGACTTCCCAAGCAAAAATATAATCATAATAATTAAAAATAAGTTCTGAATCAAGCCTTTGAGGCATGTGAAGAGGTCAATCCCATTCTTCTGTAAAAAGAACATACAGGATTTTGATTTTTGAATAGAGGATAGTAATATTGGGTGGTAAAGCATTTAAGTATAAATTTTTTGATCCATCTGTATGATCAATAGTACAGCTGCCAGTTTTGATTAGAATATGTTCATAGACTTTGCAGTCAAGAGGTTGGATAAATAAGTGATCAGGAGAGAGAAGGGTTCGGATAAGATATTCAATAGAAATGGTATCGGCATAAGACATGTCATCTAAGGAATAAATTCTCAGGGGTGCTTTTGTGGCAAACTATTGTGCTTGTGAAGCTTGAGGTTTTTTGGATACAGGGCTTGATGGGCTTTGAAATTGAGGAATATTAGAAGTATAAGTTGCTCCCCATCTCTTAAGATAATTGCTGCTGTATTTTCTGGATAAAGGTGTAGTGTTCATAATGGAAGAAACTTTATCATTTGGGGACTAGAGAAAGGGTCTAATCTGCCGAAGCTTTATTCTTTTGTCCTTGTAAAAAATCACGAGATAAAAAATTAGGAAGATAATTATTTTTTCCTGCAATATACTCAATGTCAAAGTCAAATATGGTTAATAAAGCTTGCCAGCGAGCAAAGATTTGCTTAGCAGCAAGATTTTTCACATCTTTTTCTAAAATTTCTTTAGTAGATTTACAATTTATTCTTAATAAAAATTTTTTGTTTAATAAATCACTTTGGAACTTCATTTTACTATTTACTGTGGATAGGATTTCCTTTTTAATAGTTGAATAATTCTGTTGAGTGGGCGTCCACGTTCCAAAAGTGAAACGAAGAATTTCTTCTTTTCCAAGGACGTTTCTTCATAGAAGGATTCCTCCAAAACTTATTTCAGATGCATCTATTTGAACTATTTTTAATAAATCTGGATGAGGGATAGTTAAACAAGCTAAATTTTGGACTTTCTGTTTAATATTTTGAAAAGCTTTTGTATAAGCAGGTGACCATTCTATAGGATTTTTGGTCAAGCGCATTTGCAAGAATTTTCTTTCTTGAGCAAGATCTTTATAAAAGTCAGAAACATAATTAAGGCATCCAAGAAAATGTTGCAATTGCTCTTTATTAAGAATTTCACCAGGAAATTGGGAAGCAAATTTAATAACTCTTTGGACTGGAGAAATAGTTCCTTTTTTATTGTAAAGCCAAGAAACTGAATTTCTGTTTAAAAAAGCTTCATTTTCTTTTGGGATAAGACAAGTCCATTCTCGATAATAACTTTTTTAAAAATATTTAAATGTTTCCAATGGTCACAAATAGATTTTGAAAACACAAGAATGTCATCTATATAGACGAGTGTAAAAGCTTGATATGGATTAAAAATGTCATTCATTATTCTTTGAAATTCTGAAGGAGCATTTTTTAAACCCAATGGCATAACATTCCATTCGTAATGGCCAAATGATACTGTAAAAGTAGTTTTATACCTGTCCTCCGAGGTGATTTGAATTTGCCAAAATCTTGATTTAAGATCAAATTTGGAAAAAAAGGAAGGCACCAGCTAGATGGTTAATAAGATCTATTTTATTTGGAACTGGATATCTGATGGACTTTAAGACTTTATTTAAAGGCTTGTAGTTTATAACAAGACGAGGAACACCTTATTCCTATTTAGGTGCTTTATTTATATAAAATGATGCACAACTCCAAGGGGATTGTGATTTTTGAATAAGCTTTTTCGCAAGAAGATCATTGATTTCTTTGATACATAGTTGTACAAGGTCTTTATTCATCTGAATAGGTTGAGCTTTAGTAGGAATTTGAGATTAATCAAAATTATCAATATTTGGAAGAGAAATAGTAAGGTGTTTTCTGTGCTAAAAGGCAAAAGGAAGGTCAGAACAGTATTCTATTTTAAGAAATTTTTGAAATTCGATTAAGTCTTTTTGGAATTCTAGTTATTGTAATTCGTTTTCAATTCTTAAAGAATTCATATCTTCTTGAAGATATGCAATGCAATTGGTTTTTCTTTGTAAGCAATTTAATTTTGAATGATATTAATATGTTGAATAGGAGTTTATTCAACAAAATCAAAAATTAATTTTTTATTGTCTTCAATAGTTTTAAGGCTTGATGAATCAATTTGAAAATGCTGTAGAATCTATAGAAAAGGATTTCCAAGGATAACATCATTGTTTAAATCTTTTCCAAGCAAAAAATTAGTCTTTATACATGTTCCATTTTTGCAAACATGAATGTTATTTAATTTATAAGGGATTTCGAGTTTATTACTAGCAGTTGCTAGGCTGAGTTTATTTTTGGATTTTTCATAATATTCTATTGGGATTAATCCTTTTCTTATTAAATTAACATCTGCACCACTATCTAGTAAGCAGAGTGCTTTAATAGAGAAGTCTTTGACCTTAATTGTAACTTGACTTTTCCATTTCTGAGGTGGATTCCTTGTTAAAGAATTTACAAAACCATATAAGTTTTCATCAAATTTTTCTTGATGTTTTAAATTATCATTATTTTCTTGAAAATTTTTTAGTGTGAGAAATTCAAGATTCTCAACATGTTGTTTGAGTTCTTGAAGTTCAATTAAGTCTTATTTTAATTCTTTTATTTTTTAATTTTGATTATTAATTTCTTTATAAAGATCTTGAATTGAAAGATGAGTAGGAGCTTATTGCTATCTTAATCTATCTAAAGTGGTTTTTATACTGAATTGTTCAGGTAAGTCAGATATATTACATGATGTAGAAGCTTTTCCTTTTTTATTCCTGTTGTTTATTTTCTGTATTTTTTAAAATATTTATTCTTTTCATTCTTCATCTTTTAGATATTTAAACAATTCTAGCACCATTTTTTATGGAGCAGAGAGTACGTTTAAAGATAAAGAGGAAGAAGAAGCAGATTCATACTAGATTTCACTATCAAATATTTTATAATGACATGTATTTGAAGAATAATCTTTATCAAAGGAACTAGATGATCCTATGGTTGAGGATGAGGATCCTTTGATTTTGTTTTGAGAAGTAGTAAGTTTAGAAGGCTGTAAAATATTTTCAACTTTATCTTCAATTTCATTAGTTTGTTGGCCAATAGTATGAAAGTTAATATTTGTATAATTATTTTGTTCTAACATATCACTTAAGTCTGATTTGTAAATAAATTCATATTTACCTTTATCTCCATGTATTTTTGCAACATCTTTTATGGGTACGGCTAAATTTCTTTATATATGATTTGATGTAATGGAGGATGTATCGATTCTTTAGTTCTTTGTGGAGAAGAACTTGTAGAAGCTATAATCCAGGATGAGCATAATTTTGTTATCATGTTTATGGATAAATCTTTAGTATTATAAGCTTTCTTTATGGCTAGTTTAAGCCAATCAAAGATATAAATATTTCTTTCATGATCATACATATATTTATACCACTTTTCTTGTAAGAAATCTTTATGCCTTTGAGAAACGCTCAATATACAAATAGAATGTAGATGGACTATCTGAATATCAAATCCTGCAACTATGCCAACACATGATGATATATGCTTCTACCATCATGACTGCTTGTAATGATCAAAGGCATGCAGTAAATACAGTTGTCCTTGGATTTACTGGACAATTACATGGTTGGCGGGAAAAGTACCTATCTGATATAGAAAGACAAGCTATACTAAATGCAACAAAAAGAGATCCTTTAGGAAATCCTGTTATTACTCCTCAAGGTCAACTGATTCCTGATTCTATTTACATACTTATTACCAATATAGTAAAACATTTTACTGTTAATTATATGAATGTAGAAGAAAAAATAAAAACACAATTAATTAATTTATCTTGCCCTACATTATCAGATTTTTGTTGGTATAAAGATTTTTTCTTATCAAAACTCCATACAATCGATGCAAACAATTCAAAGTTTTGGAAGGAGAAATTTGTACATGGTCTTCCTAAACTTTTTGCAGAAAAAGTTAGAGAAGAGTTCAAATCAAAAAATTTTGGGAATTTAAATTATGGACTTTATACATATGGTGACCTCATTCAAAAGATAAATAAAGTTGGATTTTCATTATGCAATGAAATAAAACTTAAACGACAAATTGAAAATAAAAAAAGAATCAGCAAATATGAACTTAGTGATTTTTGTTATCAATTTAGCATAGAACCACTAATTAGTCCTTCTAGCCATAATAAAAAGAAAAACTTAAAAAGAACCCATCAAAAAGAAAATCTAAATATTTTTCAACTCCACAATATTATATTCCCTCAAAAAGATATCATAAAAAATCTTCTCATAAAAATCCTTATAAAGAATCAAAGAAATCTTATACAAAAGATAATTCATCCACTTCTCATCCCAAGAAAAAAGAAATACAATGTTATAATTGCAAATAAAATGGACATATAGCTCCTGACTGCCCAAAAATAAAAGTAAATATGGAAAAAAAAATCAAAACTATCTTATAAGGATCCTCAGCGTCGAGTCATCTAGTTCCTCTGATATAAATTATTCTTTCTCATTATTTAGATACATGTCATTGTAAAATATTTGATGGTGAAATCCAGTATGAATATGCTTCTTCTTCCTCTTTATCTTTAAACATACTTTCTGCTCCAGAAGAACTGGTGTAAGAAATGTTTAAAGATTTCAAAGATGAAGCATTAAAAAATAAATATTTTGAAAAAATACAGAACATAAATAAAGGAAATAAAAAGGAAAAGCTTCTAGATCAAATAATATATCTGACTTACCTGAATAATTCAGCATTAAAACTGTAGTAGATAGATTAAGAGAGTAGCAAGCTCTTCCTCATCTTTCTATTCAAGATCTTTATAAAGAAATTAGTAATCAAAAGAAAAAAAATAAAAGAATTAAAACAAGACTTAATTGAACTTCAAGAACTCAATGAACGTGTTGAGAATCTTGAATTTCACACACTCAAAAATTATCGAGAAAATTATGTTAATTTAGAAAATCAAGAAAAATTTGATAAAGACTTAAATGGTTTTGTAAATTCTTTAATTCTTTAACAAGAAATCTCCTTAAAAAATGGAAAACTCAAGCTACAATTAAGATCAAAGACTTGTCTATTAAAGTACTCTACTTACTAGACAGTGGCGCAGATGTTAATTTAATAAGAGAAGGATTAATCCAAACAAAATATTATAAAAAAACCAATAAACTCAATCTAGCTACAGCTAGCAAAAAACTATATATCAGATACAAATTAAGTAATGTTTATGTCTATAAAAATGGAACATGCACAAAGACTAATTTCCTCCTAGAAAAGGATTTAAACAATGATGTTATCCTTGGAAATCCTTTTCTACAAGTTTTACAGCCTTTCCAAATTGACTCATCAGGTCTAAAAACTATTTTAGATAATAAAGAATTAAATTTTGATTTTGTTGAATTAACTCCTATTCAACATATCAATATTATTCAGACAAAGTGTGAACAAGAATAAGATGTTCAAAAACCATTCAAATATTCAGTTCCAAATAAAACGGATCTTATTAATCATCTATCTGATCTCTTCATGTTTTCTACATTTAATCCTACATCCAGATTTTGGTACCTTCAAATTCTACCTAGAGGATAGATATAAAATTGCTTTTCTTTTCCTAAAGAAAGTAAAAATTCAAGTTACTGATAATTCTCATTCAGACTTATCGTTTACTCCTATTTGCTTTCAAGAAGTATCCCTTCTCATTATGACATTAAGTAAAGCCCCTATTCAAGAATCAATCTCTTCCTTCGTACCTACATCCCAACAAATAGTAATTCCCTTCTTCAACCCAGGATTATATGTCATTTCACAAGAACTTATCAATGCCCATCAGAGTGCCATTCTCCCTGATAAAAGAAAAAACACTAGTAAAACCCTATCCAAAATTGCAAACCATATCAAGGACTTAGAAAGCCAAATCCTTATATGCCATAACATTAATCAAAGAGCACCATTATCCACCTATGTTGATGAAAAAACATCCAGAATTCACCTCTTGGAAAAGGTTAAAACAGCCCTCCCAGTTGAGATAGTTACAAGAATTAGAAAAAAAACTCTTTCTTGTCAGATCAAGGAGCGATTAATGCTCAAAGCCTAATATATAAGTTGGGCAACTGGCTTTCCCAAATTGTTCCTGCTATCGCATGAAGTTGATATCTCATATATCGAAAAAGGATTAGTCTAAAGATTTTCTTTATGCAAAGATGATTATGAAATATAGCTTAGAACGTCTCTAAAATTATGATCAAACTTCTGATGAATATCAAAGATTTCTCAATCTAAAAGGACATCTTGAATTTGCAAGTACAAACAGATATATTTCGTGTGACGGTCGACGAGTTATTTGCATTGCTGATGATCTCGTTGAGCAAACAACAGCTCTCAATCAAATTATCCATGCTTATAAAGACATGTCGTTTGATATTTCTAAAGAAACTCAAGAAGAGTTAATCCAATTATTCCATGGTGAATTAACAAATGAAGGTTGGAATGAGCACTTTTGGCAAGTCTCCAATAATACTATGCCTAGCATTCTTCCAACAAGAGCTTTTTCTAAAACATTAGAAGGATGAGAAAAGCTTTTTCTACTAGCCCATCAATGAGTTCTTAGAAAAAGTACATGCAAAAGTACTAAAAAACAAAGCATATCTCTCATAAGAATGAAGTAGTATTTTATTCCTGACATGCACATCCATGAAGAACTTATCTCCAAAAAGTGAAAATAAATAAAAACATAATACATACCTAATCAAGTCACTCAAAGCAATCATGACATCTCACTATTCAGAATAAAGTTCATCTACAGCAAAGATTGTGATTTTTGCTTGCAGTCTGGAAGCATCATGAAATTTGCCAGCACATTAAATGAAATGCACATTCAGTCTAAATTGAGTTGCGATGAAATGTACATTATGTTTGTTATGATTATAAATAGGTCTAGCCTTCCTCTTATACAAGCAAGAGTTGGAATACCAGTCAAAATCCGGCCTTGCTTCCACCACCATCTCCTCTATCCTCTCCCTTCCGCTTTTGTATACCCACCATCTTCCCCATTTGGTATTAGAGCCAAGTTGGTATGAAATTTGTAATTACTACTTTGGCAATATAAAGTCATTTTGTGAGTATTTCTTCACTTATCTTTGTTACATTATGCTTTCATTTTACTTAAGGAATTACTGACTCAGAAGTAAAAACATTAAAAGTCTTAATACTTAGTTCTATGTTTGTTATTATTGAGAAATTTTAATCATATTCCGCCCAGAGTGAAGCTGAGGTAGCCATTGTTCTCGCCATTGTTAGCCGTGTGAAGGCATTTAAGGTGTTTTGTTGGTGTGTAAATCCTCTATTTCGTTAGATACTTGTGGTGAATTTGGTTAAAATAACTCTGTAATACAAATTATGGCTAAGCTTATTAAGAAGTTTGTACCTTCTTCTTCCTCATTATCAAATTCCTTATCTTCCATGTCTATTAAAAATAGTGAAGAAATCAGTTATGACGATTTAGATCAAGTTATTTGGGACTAGACTATTCCAACCGTAAATTAAAAAAAAATTATAAAGTTGGAAGTTTTCAATTACAATCAAGTTATAAAGTAAAAACCATTGGAAGAACTGAATCTATTACCAGTAATATTCAGCATCTTTTTTTAATCAAGCCCTATGAAATAAAGGAGTATGTTAAAATATACAATTATATTCATTTTGGATTAGTGCAAATTACTCTAAAGACTTTAACATGACTTGGACTTAGAATAGATGCTCTCATCTATGTTCAAAACACAAGACATAAAAAATTCAGTGATTCATTACTTGGAATGGTTGAATCAAGTTTGGCTAATGGCCCTACTTTCTTCAATTGCTTTCCAAATTTTTCTGTTTTCCTTACAGATCCAGGTGCACATGAAGCTTTTACTCTTGCTATATAAACAAAAGGTTTTGATATGAATCCTCATAATCAAAATCTTGCTCTCTATATAGAGTTTATTATAAACTCATGAATTCAGTTGTTCTAGGCATAGCCTATTCCCATCAAGCAAAAGGTATGACTACTTTATTCCAAACTAATTTCAAAAATAAAGTTAATATTCCAAAACTTATATAGTGGAATGATATTAATCTATCTGGTAAATGTCACTTATAAAATACTCAACTTGAAAGGTCTTTAGAAAATCAAGATATTGAAACAATTATTGAACATGAAGATGGAAGTGTTAAAATAAATTTTCAAATAGATTTAAGAGATACAACTCCTATAGTTTATCAACCTTTTAGAATATCTTATTCTCGTCCTCCTTCTGTGGTAGGATCTTCCATAAATGAACCATCCCAAGTTTCTTGCTCTACACCTAATGTAGACCTTCACCTACTGGACTTTTGTATCCTTCTTATCAAGCTTCTCCATCTAATACATATAATCCTTCGAAATCTAATTTCAATATAAATGTTATTGAATGTTTTGAAATTGATTAAGAAATGTTAAAAAAGAATTTAGCTCTACATCCTGTAACAAAATCCTTTCTCAAGAACATAAAGACTTTCTAAAAGAAAAATGGTATAAATATATGTATGATAATCAAATAAATATTTATTTCTTTGATTGGCTTAAACTAGCCATGAAGAAAGCTTATAATACTAAAGATTTATCCATCAATATAATAACTAAATTAAGCTCTTCTTGGATTATAGCTTCTACTAGTTCCTCTCTCCAAACAACTAAAGAATCTATACATCCTCCATTACATCAAATCATATATAAAGAAACTTCAGCTGTACCCATAAAAGATGTTGCAAAAATACCAGGAGATAAAGGTAAATCTGAATTTATTTACAAATAAGATTTAATTCGTGTTTTAGAACAAGGTAATTATAAAAATATTAACCTTCATACTATTAGCCAACAAACTAATATAATTGAAGCTAAAGTTGAAAATATTTTAAAATTTTATAAAGCATCTTCTTCATAGAAGATAATTAAGACACAAACTTTATGGTTTCAAGGTAAAGCTCTTAAAGATCTAAAGTTAGAAAGGAAACCTTTAAAATTTTCAGGCGAATTAATCAATCAATTATCTCATAGTTTTACAAAAATAAAACTTCATGAAAATAAAGATCAAAAAGCTGACAATTCAATAAATGTTTTAGTCTCAATTTCTAAAGCCTTTAGCTCAGATTTAGAATTTTCAGTAGTTGATCATATAGAAGAAGAGTCTAAAACAAATGAGAAAATGATCAAAATCAAGAATCTCTACAAATCAATAAAATATTTAAAAGAAAAAAACCAATAGTCACTGCAGCAAAAAACAAGAAATTATTATCCAAGACCTACTCCAGTTGATCTTCAATTCAAAGAACAAGCTATGCTAAATGGCCTTTGATTTGAAAACTCCTCAGTATACGAATGGAATGTAGATAGACTATGTGAATATCGAATCCTGCAACTATGCCAACGCATGATGATATATGCCTTTACCATCATGGCTTCCCGTAATGATCAAAGACATGCAGTAAATGTAGTTGGCCTTAGATTTACTAGATAATTACATGCTTGATGGGAAAAGTACATATCTGAGATAGAAAAACAAGCTATACTAAATGCATTATAAAGATATCCTTCAAGAAATCCTGTTATTACTCCTCAAGGTCAAATGATTCTTGATTATATTTACATGCTTATTATCAATAGAGTAAAACATTTTATTGGTAATTATATGAATGTAGAAGAAAAAATAAAAACACAATTAATCAATTTATCTTGCCCAATAGTATCAAATTTTCATTGGTATAAAGGTGTTTTCTTATCAAAACTCTATACAACTGATGCAAGCAATTCAAAATTTTGGAGAGAAAAATTTATATCTGGTTTTCCTAAACATTTTGCAAAAAAGTTAGAGAAGAGTTAAAATCAGAAAATTATGGAAATTTAAATTATGGACTTTATACATATAGTGGCCTCATTCAATTGATAAATAAAGTTGGATTTTCATTATGCAATGAAATCAAACTTAAACGATAAATTGAAAATAAAAAAAGAATCAACAAATATGAACTTGGTGATTTTTGTTATCAATTTGTCATGGAACCATTAATTAGTCCTTCTAGCCATAATAAAAAGAAAAACTTAAAAAGAAACTATCAAAAAAGAAAATCTAAACATTTTTCAACTCCACAATATTATATTCCCTCAAAAAGATATCACAAAAAATCTTCTCATAAAACCCTTGTAAAGAATTAAAGAAATCTTATATAAAAGGTAATCCATCTACTTCTCATCCCAAGAAAAAAGAAATACAATGTTATAATTGCAAAGAAAAAGGATATATAGCTCCTGACTGCCCAAAAATAAAAGTAAAAACAGAAAAAGAAATCAAAACTATCTTAAAAGGATCCTATCTAGTTCCTATGATAAAGATTATTCTTCAGATACATGTCATTGTAAAATATTTGATAGTGAAATCCGGTATGAATCTGTTTCTTCTTCTTCTTTATCTTTAAACGTACTTTCTGCTCTAGAAGAACTGGTGCTAGAAATGTTTAAAGATCTCAAAGATGAAGAATCAAAAAATAAATGTTTTGAAAAATACAGAATATAAATAAAGGAAATAAAAAAGGAAAAGCTTCTACTTCAAATAATATATCTGACCTACTGAATAATCTAGCATTAAAACTGTATTAGATAGATTAAGAGAGCAGCAAACTCCTCCTCATCTTTTAATTCAAGATCTTTATAAAGAAATTAATAATTGAAATCAAAAAATAAAAGAATTAAGACAAGACTTAATTGAACTTCAAGAACTCAAACAACGTGTTGAGAATCTTGAATTTCACATACTCAAAATTATCAAAAAAAAATCATAATTTAGAAAATAAAGAAAATTTTGATGAAAACTTAAATGGTTTTATAAATTCTTTGACAAGGAATCCACATAAAAAATTGAAAACTCAAGTTACAATTAGGATCAAAGAATTCTCTATTAAAGCACTTTAGTTACTAGATAGTGGCGCAGATGTTAATTTAATAAGAGAATGATTAATCCCAACAAAATATTATGAAGAAACCAATAATAAACTCAATCTCGCTACTGCTAGCGAAAAACTACATATCTAATACAAATTAAGTAATGTTTATGTCTAAAAACATAGAACATGCATAAAGAATAATTTCTTTCTAGGAAAGGATTTAAATAATGATGTTATCCTTGGAAACTCTTTTCTACAAATTTTATAGCCTTTTCAAATTGACTCATCAAGTCTAAAAACTATTTTAGACAATAAAGAATTAATTTTTGATTTTTAGTAAATCAACTCCTATTCAACATATCAATAGTATTCAAACAAAGTGTACAAAAGAATAAGGTGTTCACAAAACAACCAAATATCCAGTTCCAAACAAAATAGATCTTAGTAATCATCCCTCTGATGTCATCATGTTTTCTACATTTGATCCTACATCCAAATTTTGGTACCTTCAAATTCTACCCGGAGGACAGATATAAATTTATTTGTCTTTTCCCAAAGAAAATAAAAATTCAGATTATTGATAATTCTCATTCAGACCTATCTACCTTCGGGAAGTATCCCTTCTCATTATGATATCAAGTACAAGCAATAGCAAAGCCCCTATTATGGAATTAAGCTCTTCCTTCATACCTACATCCCAACAAATATCAATTCCCTTCTCCAATCCAGGATTATCATCACTTCACAAGAACTTATCAATGCCCATTGGAGTGCCATTCTCTCAAATAAAAGAAAAAACACTAGAAAAACCCTATCCAAAATTGCAAACCATATCAAGGACTTAGAAAGCCAAATTCTTATGTGCCATAACATCCATCAAAGAGCACTGTTATCCACCTAGGTTGATGAAAAAGCATCCAAAATTCACCTTCTGGAAAAGGTTAACACAGCCTTTCCAGATGAGATAACTGTAAGAATTAGAGAAAAAACTATTTCTTGTCAGATCAAGAAGCGATTAACGCTTAACGCTCAATATATAAGCTAGGCAACTGGCTTTCCCAAATTGTTCCTACCATCATATGAATTTGATATCTCATATATCGAATAAGGATTATTCCAAAGATTTTCTTTATGCAGAGATGATTTTAAATGATACAGCAGCTCCCTGCAATTGTGCATCATGCCCTTCGTAGGCCTAGAGTTACCAAAAGATAACTTCTCATAATGATTTCATCCAGTTTGGGTGAAAGACCAAAGATCCGGTTTTATCAGCCTTATCAATTATGGACCATCATGAATTATGAGGAAGGAGATTTAATCTGCAAAAAATTCATCTCTACTTTAAATGATTATGAGCATCTCCTTGTTAATTATCAAGCTTAATGGTATGAATCTTATGAAGTCGCTGTAGTAGAATACAGCTTAGAAGGTCTCCAAAAGTATGATCCAACTTCTGATCCATATCAAAGATTTCTCACTCTAAAAGGACATCTTGAATTTGCAAGTACATATAGATATATTTGGTGTGAGGGTCGACAAGTTGTTTGCAGTGCTGATGATCTCACTGAGCAAACAACGGTGATACAGATCCATATAAATCTGGACATACAGCTCTCAATCAAATTATCAATGCTTATGAAGACTTGTCTTTTGATATTTCTGAAGAAACTCGAAAAGAGTTAATCCAATTATTCCATGGTAAATTAACAAATGAAGGTAGGAATGAGCACTTTTGATGCAAGTCTCCAATAATACTATGCCTAGCCTAAAGATTCTTCCAACAAGAGCTTTTTCAAAAACATTGGAAGGATGAGAAAAGCTTTTTCTACTAGCCCATCAATGAGTTCTTAGAAAAAGTACATGCAAAAGTACTAAAAGACAAAGCATATCTCTCATAAGAATGAAGTAGTATTTTATTCCCGACATGCACATCCATGAAGAACTTATCTCTAGAAAGGGAAAAGAAATAAGGACATGACACATACCTTATCAAGTCACTCAAAGTGATCATGGCATCACACTATTCAGAACAAAGTTCATCTACAGCAAAGATTGTGATTTTTGTCTGCAGTCTGGAAGCATCATGAAATTTGCCAGCACATTAAATGAAATACACATTCAGTCTAAATTCAGTTGTGATGAAATGAAAATTATGTTTGTTATTATTATAAATAGGTCTAGCCTTCCTTATGTACAAGCAATATATAGTTGTTTTGTAAGAATTTCTTCACTTATCTTTGTTATGTTATGCTTTATTTTACTTAATGAATTGCTGACTCAGAAGTAAGAACGTCAAAAGTCTTAATACTTAGTTATGTGTTTGCTATTTTTGGGAAATTTTAATCATATTCCACCCAGAGCGAAGCTAAGGTAGCCATTGTTGTTGCCGTTGTTAGCTGTACGAAGGCGTTTAAGGCATTTTGTTAGTGTGTAAATCCTCTATTTCATTAGATACTTGTGGTGGATTTGGTTAAAATAACTCTGTAAAACAAATTATGGCTAAGCTTATTAAGAAGTTTGTACCTTCTTCTTCCTCACCATCAAATTCCATATCTTCTATATCTATTAACAAATGTGAAGAAATCAGTTATGAAGATTTAGATCATGTTATTTAAGCTGGACTATTCCAACCGAAAACAAAAATGAAATTTATAAAGTTGAAAGTTTTCAATTAAAATCAAGTTATAAAATAAAAGCCATTGAAAAAACTGAATCCATTACCAGTAGTATTTAGCATATTTCTTTAATCAAGCCCCATGAAATAAAGGAGTATATTAAAATATACAATTATATTCATTTTGAATTTGTGCAAGTTGCTCTAAAGCCTTTAACATGACTTAGACTTAGAATAGATGCTCTCATCTATGTTCAAAACACAAGACATAAAAAATTCAATGATTCATTACTTGGAATGGTTGAATCAAGTTTGGCTAATGGCCCTACTTTCTTCAATTGCTTTCCAAATTTCTCTGTTTCCCTGACAGATCCAGGTGCACATGAAGCTCTTACTCTTGCTATCTAAACAAAAGGTTTTGATATGAATCCTCATAATCAAAATCATGCTTTCGTATATAGAGTTTATTATAAACTCATGAAGTTAGTTGTTCCGGGCATAGCCTATTCCCATCAAGTAAAAGGTATGACTACTTTATTCCAAACTAATTTCAAAAATAAAGTTAATATTCTAAAACTTATACAGTGGAATGATATTAATCTATCTAGTAAATGTTACTTAGAAAACGCTCAACTTGAAAGGTTTTTAGAAAATCAAGATATTGA
This sequence comes from Sextonia rubra, assembly GCA_037013555.1. NCBI lineage: Eukaryota > Viridiplantae > Streptophyta > Magnoliopsida > Laurales > Lauraceae > Sextonia > Sextonia rubra. Next base: position 10,027,156 of record JASUAD010000026.1, read on the forward strand.
AACAATTATTGCACCGGAAGATGGAAGTGTTGAAATAAATTTTCAAACAGATTCAAGAGATCCAACTCCTACAGTTTATCAACTTATAAAAAGTCTTATTCTCATCCTCCCTCTATGATAGGATCTTCCATAAAAGAACCATCCTGAGTGTCACAACCCGAGCCCAGGGACCGGGGGTCAGAGAAAATCTAACCAATGACACACGTACTCCCGTGCATGCACACCTGGACCCCGTCCAAGCATACACACACAAGGGATCATTCACACGTGCAAACAACTGTACGCGGAAGCTGTACGTATCAAGGCATACCACAATATACCAAAAGACATAGGAGATTACAAACGATCATAAACTGATAACAATAACAATAACAAAATACAGGAACGTATGTTACAGAAGAGGGCTCCCAAAAATCAAAATACAATATACAGGTATCACTCGAAGCCCTTAGTGCAATTACAGAAAAATCCCCTCAATAGACTCCAACACAAGGAATGGGGAAAACCAAAATGATGCAAACCGTACTCTGGAGGATGGATCAAGTCCACTCCTCTAGGCCGGAGGGGGCCTCGCGAGCCTCTCCTGCAGTCGGGTCGACCGACGCAGGATCGGAAGAGGGATCTGAGCCTGCAACACACAAGACAAACACATAAGTACGACGACTTAGCAAAGTATAAGCCAACAAGAAGATAACACGAATTGTGTCTAAAACTGAAGAATACCGAACAATAGTCATAATGCAATATCCATAGAAATTTTGTCTGTATACTAAACAATTATGCAAATGAATAAGCATGCTATCAGAATCATAAACAGGTAACAATCAAGTGGCTACTACATTGGCCATTTTCTCCCTTACGAGAGCAATCAGGATGAGAACACCAGCGACCGGGCCAGGGTACGCATGGGTCTCTAGTTCCCGGGGTCCGGAGTCCCAGGACAATCACACTCTGCAGAGGCAAACACTTAAACTAAACCAAAGTTAACCCCGTCGGGTATCCTAAGGCTGAGGCTCAGTAGTGCCAAGACCAATCACAATCAATCGGATGATGCACCTCAATCAATCAATCAATCACTTATCACTTACAGATCTCACATATCATGCTGAACAACAATAGGAAGTGCATCGCATATATGGACTGAATGTACATAAGCAATTACAAGAAGTGCTGACAATGAATATCAATCACAATCACTGACTCATGACTGATGCAAGTACTCCAATGGAACAATGATAACACTGATACCAATATAACAATAGAATGGTTCCGCCCGGGCTTCGCTCTGGGGTTGCTGCATGTCCCACAGAATCGAGAGGTCCAGCGCAGAACACATAAGAGGGCATAACCGTAATCAATATGCTGTACACATCACGATACCTTTACGAATCAAGGTCAATTACAAGCCAATCCTATACTAATTATCCAGTGTCTCTAACCGTGCATGTTGATGTAGTTTTAAGTTGTCCGATGCACTATTGTCTAGTGTTGCAGTGTCAGGAGTGTGCACCGAAGTCCCTTAAACCAACACCCATGGGGAGGTGCTAAACAGCTGGATACAAGCATGAATGATTCACAGCCCTTGAGATCATTCATGTCATTCAAACATTCCATTGGGCATGTCCAGGTTCGCTACATTCTAACATGAAAGTCATACACGGTCTTTTACTTAAACCTAGTCCCTTTTCATTCAATTCTCAGGGTCTCACGGTGTAGCCGTAGGTAACCTTACGGCTTAGCCGTGGCATCTTACGGCTTAGCCGTAATATGCACTGCGGCTGAGCTGAGGTTCCCCAAATATCCCTTCGGATTTACGGTTTAACCGTATTTTGCTCTATGGCTCAGCCGTATCTTGGTCCACGGCTTAGCCGTAAGACAATGTACGGCTTAGATCAGGCTGGGCCGTAGAAGAATGTCAAATTGCCAACATCCAGTTATTTTCAGCTAACAGTCTGTACTGTTCTACGGTTTGGTTTACGGTTGGGTCTCGGCTTAGCCGTAAGCCATTTTACGGCTTAGCCGTAGCACATTTCACGGCTTAGCCGTGAGTGCACGGACTCATTGTTCTGAACTTGTTACAGTCACACAGAAAGTGCACAAAACAGCTGGAAACCGGAAGAAAACAGCAAAGTGAGCTGAATAGAGCTGTCTAATACGGAGAAACACAATGAAACATAAAAACAAGACGATCAAATCACTATCAATCGATGTTCATACAACTTGGGCTTATACTTGCCTCACGGACGAAATCCACACGCTGATTGGCTCAGTCCACCTGGAACACACGCACAAACGAGCTCCTTTCTTCCTCCCTTAAGCCACGAGCAACAGAGAAGGAGAGGAGAGAAAGAGAGAGCTGAACAGAGAGAAAGAGAAACGAGCTGAGAGTGAGAGAGCAAGAGCTGAGAAACGATCGAGAGGAATGGGTGGGTTGGTGAGATATTTATACTTAATTTGAGTCGAAATTACATTTAAGGCCAAATAGCTTATACAAATATCAGTTTGAGTCAAATGAGGGTCCCACGAAAGCAAACGAACTCATTCGGATCCAAGACAGTTACGACAATCGACAAGCTCGACGAAAGACACGCGCTGACGTCAAAATGACGCAAAACTGACAAGGTCAATCAAAAGCCAAAATTACGAAAAAGGGCTCGATCTACTTAGACCAAGTCAAACTCAACCCAACGATCTCCCTACGAGTCAAAACCAAAGGAAAACCAAATCAAAACACTCTTAGCGATAAAACACACGAAATTACGCACTAATCCGGGTCAACTCGGGTCGGAGTGTTACATCCTCCCCCACTTGGACATCATTCCGTCCTCGGAATGAACGCGTACCTGAGCAAACAGATAAGGATACTGTCGTGCCATCTGATCTTCTAGTTCCCACGTGGCTTCATCAGGTCCATGATGTTCCCAAAGTACCTTAACCCATCGAATAGTCCTCGTACGCAAGAGCTGTTCTCTAGTCCCAACAATACGGAGCGGACGCTCAACGTATGACGCATTAGGTTGCATCTGAATATCATCGTAACGAATCACGTGCGTCGGGTCTCGAACATACTTGCGAAGCATAGACACATGAAAAACATCGTGTACTCCAGAAAACTCCACGGGTAGAATCAATCTGTACGCTAGATCACCAATCCGGCTCTTGATCTCAAATGGACCCACATATCTTGGCGCTAACTTGCCTTTTTGACCGAACCGTACTGTACCTTTCATCGGTGAGACCTTCAAGAATACCCAATCACCAACCTGAAATACTAAAGTTCTTCTTCTCGTATCTGCATAGCTCTTCTGTCTCGATCGGGCAATCTTCAAATTGTCAATAACTCTCTGAACTTTCTCTGTAGTCTCAGCAATGATCGTCGGTCCGTGGAAACTCCTTGTTCCAACTTCTTCCCAGCAAACAGGACTCCTACATTTCCGTCCATACAGAGCTTCATAGGGTGCCATCCCAATACTCTCGTGGAAACTATTGTTATACGCAAACTCGCACAACGAGAGATGCAAATCCCATTCTTTCTCGAAATTCAGCACACTGGCCCGTAACATGTCCTCGAGCGTCTGAATAGTTCGTTCTGACTGTCCATCAGTCTGCGGGTGATACGCCGTACTGAAGCTCAACTTCGTTCCCATGGCTTCCTGGAATGCTCTCCAAAATGAAGAAACAAAGCGGCTATCTCGATCTGACACAATCGACACGGGCGTACCATGTAGTCTCACGATCTCATCAACGAACTTCTTCGCCATCTCGGAAAATGTCATGCCTTTCTTGAATGGAAGAAAATGGGCTGTCTTCGTCAGTCTGTCCACGATCACCCAAATGGCACTGTTCTTCTTACTCGTCAGGGGTAAACCCGAAACAAAGTCCATCGAAATGTGCTCCCATTTCCACTGGGGAATGTGCAAAGGATGTAAGGAACCTGGAGGTCTCTGATGGTCAGCTTTCACCCTTTGGCAAGTCAAACATCTGGCAACAAACCCAGCAATTTCCCTCTTCATGTTATTCCACCAGAATCTGTCCTTGAGAGCTCGGTACATCTTCGTACTTCCAGGATGCATAGAGTAACGTGCATGGTGTGCTTCGGTCATCAAACTCTCTTTTAAAGCATCTACTGCTGGCACACATAATCTGCTCCTGAAATACAAAACATCACCCTCCAAACGAAAGTCTGGTCGATCAGCAATGCTATCCCGAATTCGCTTCAACATCGCATCTTCAAACTGCTGGTCTTTAATACGCTGAATAATATCAGGCTGAAAGCTCACTGTACTGGCAAGTGTCAAACGGTTCTCCACCGATTGCAGTTCCACTGGCTGTGCGTGCCTCACAAAATAAAGGCTGTCCAGAGCCTGAAGAATCTCCGACTTCCTACTCAAGGCATCTGCAACAACGTTGCCTTTCCCTGGATGATACTTGATGGGGAAATCAAAATCCTTGATCAACTCAAGCCACCTTCGCTGTCGCATATTCAACTCAGACTGCGTGAAGAGATACTGTAGACTATGATGATCTGAATGCACTTCAAATGTCACGCCATATAAATAGTGTCTCCACATCTTCAACGCAAAAACGATGGCTGCCAACTCTAAATCATGCATAGCATAGTTCTTCTCGTGCTCCCGAAGTTGTCTCGAGCCATAGGCAATCACCTTGCCATGTTGCATCAAAACACATCCCAAACCGACTCGAGAAGCATCTGAATAGATCATAAATCCTTCATGCCCATCTGGTAACGTCAAAACTGGAGCCGAAGTAAGCTTCTCCTTCAACATCCGGAAATGGCACTCGCATTCGTCCGTCCACAGAAATGGAACACTCTTCCTGGTCAATCGAGTCAATGGTGCAGAAATCTTGGCAAAATCTTGAATAAAGCGACGATAATATCCAGCTAATCCAAGAAAACTCCGTATCTCCGTCACAGTCTTTGGGCTAGGCCAACTCATCACTGCCTTAACTTTCATCTGATCCACTGCCAACCCATCTCGTGAAATGGTATGACCAAGAAAAGCTACCTGCTCGAGCCAAAAATCACACTTCGACAATTTGGCATATAAGCGATGCTCTTTCAACAACTGCAAGGCTCGACGTAGATGTTCCTCATGCTCCTCTGGGGTCTTCGAATACACCAAAATATCATCAATAAAGACCACCACAAATCGATCCAAGAAAGGAGCAAAGATCCTGTTCATCAAAGCCATGAAGGCAGCAGGTGCATTGGTTAATCCAAATGGCATCACGAGGAACTCAAAATGTCCATACCGTGTCCTGAAAGCAGTCTTCGCAACATCTTCTTCCTTCACCCGGAGTTGATGATACCCCGATCTCAAATCAATCTTGGAAAAATAAGTAGCACCTTGAAGTTGGTCGAACAACTCGGCAATACGCGGCAATGGGTATTTGTTCTTGATCGTGACTTTGTTCAATCGCCGGTAATCTATACACATTCGTAAGGTACCGTCCTTCTTCTTCACAAACAGCACTGGCGCTCCCCACGGTGACATACTCGGTCGTACGAAACCCTTCTCCAAAAGATCTTGCAATTGTGTCTTCAATTCGAGTAACTCGGCAGGGGCCATGCGATAAGGAGCTAAACTAATGGGTGCTGTACCGGGCACTAGATCGATCGCAAACTCTACATCTCGAACAGGGGGTAACTCGGGTACTTCCTCCGGAAATACATCCGGGAACTCACGTACTACCGAAATATCGCTCAACTGCTTCACCTCCTTCTTCTCCGAGACAAAAGCAAGAAATCCTGCACCACCTCTGCGTATCAAACGATCCGCCTTGCATGCGGAGATGACACGCCTCGGGCATCTCTCCTGATTGCCCTCGAAACGAAACCCCTTCGCAAAATCGAAGTAAATCGTCCTGTTGTAACAGTTAACACAGGCACGATACCGCGCTAGCCAGTCCATTCCAAGGATCACATCGAAATCCAACATGGACAACAAAATCAAATCAACTGGCAGCTGGCGACCTTCAATCACCACGTCGCACTGAGGGTAGTATACACTACACTCCACTCGCTTGCCCACAGGAGTGGACACTACTAGCAAATAGGGTAGCGTTCGAGGGGGTTGCGGTAACTGTTCCGCAAAACGAGGGGCAACATACGAACGCGTAGATCCCGAATCAAAAAGTGTATGTGCTTCAGCTCGGGCAATGAGAACTTTACCTTCCACCACTTTCGCATCTTCTGCATGATCATGGGAGGCTGCATACACACGAGCAGTCTGACGCTGGGGCTTCTGGCTCTGGCGAGACGGATGGGGGCTGTTCGAAGCTGCTGAACTGAGAGTTTTGGATGACCCCATAGATCTGGACGACTGGAAAGTCCTGGTCTTCGGGCACTGAGCTATCTTATGCTCCATCGATCCGCAACTCAAACAAGCTCCGGACTTCTTCCAACACTTCTCCGTCGGATGTCCAAACCCACAAAACTCGCATCTGCTCCCGGAGAAACTCGAAGTGCCTTGCTTCCCTTTCCATTTCTTCTGACTCTGTCCCCTGGAACTCACTGGTGCACTCCTCTTAAAATCCATGGCTCTCTCTGCTAGGTGGTTGGCTTCCGCAGCGTGTGCTCTGTCGACCGTATCATCGAAAGTAGCTGGTCTCTGAAAGGCAGTCACAAAATTCGCGTATCTCGGGTGTAGACCAGAAATAAAACGATTCACCTTCTTCTCCTCGGTATTGATCATGTCCTCAGCAAAATGGGACAACTGAGTAAAGCGGTGAATGTACTCTGCAACGGTCAGCTGCTGCTGCTGTAAGGCCAGAAACTCAACCTCCTTCACACGCCGGACATGAGCAGGAATGAACTTCCTTCTGAACTGTTTCTGGAACGTCTCCCACACTGTTTCACTCGGCAAGGTCAGATAGGCTGCACTAACACTCTTCCACCAGGTCTTAGCCATCTCTCGAAACATCGAGGCCGTAAGCATAACCTTCTGCCGGTCGTCACAGACGATGGTAGAGAAGAGATCTCCAGTATGCTCTAGCCACTGATCAGCCTTCAACGCATCTTCATTACCATAGAACTCTGTGGCTCCACGTTTCCTGAATTTGTCGTACAACGCATTCGGATCGCTCTCCTTAGGCGGAAAGACCACTTGCTGCTCTGCAGGCCGAACTGGCGTTTGGCTCTGTCGGTCTACGATCGAAACAACCTGCGCTTGCAAGGAATGGATAGCCTGTAGCATAGTCAAGAAGCGCTCGTCAAAATTCACAAGTGGCTGTGGAGCGGCTGACCCACTCTCGTTATCTCCCTGATCATTGTTGTTGTGTGTTCCAGATCCCGATGCCATAACCTGCAAAACACAAAAGTCAATCTGCTAACACACTAGGGAACGCACACAGACTCACAAGACAAGGGGACCAAACACAACAGTCCAAAACTGGACTACGAAATCTCACCACGTCCTATATGCCTACATGCTTACACACTAAGATAGAGACAATGCCCTGAGAGACAAAGCTCTGAGAGACAATGCTCTGATACCATACAATACGTATGTCACAACCCGAGCCCAGGGACCGGGGGTCAGAGAAAATCTAACCAATGACACACGTACTCCCGTGCATGCACACCTGGACCCCGTCCAAGCATACACACACAAGGGATCATTCACACGTGCAAACAACTGTACGCGGAAGCTGTACGTATCAAGGCATACCACAATATACCAAAAGACATAGGAGATTACAAACGATCATAAACTGATAACAATAACAATAACAAAATACAGGAACGTATGTTACAGAAGAGGGCTCCCAAAAATCAAAATACAATATACAGGTATCACTCGAAGCCCTTAGTGCAATTACAGAAAAATCCCCTCAATAGACTCCAACACAAGGAATGGGGAAAACCAAAATGATGCAAACCGTACTCTGGAGGATGGATCAAGTCCACTCCTCTAGGCCGGAGGGGGCCTCGCGAGCCTCTCCTGCAGTCGGGTCGACCGACGCAGGATCGGAAGAGGGATCTGAGCCTGCAACACACAAGACAAACACATAAGTACGACGACTTAGCAAAGTATAAGCCAACAAGAAGATAACACGAATTGTGTCTAAAACTGAAGAATACCGAACAATAGTCATAATGCAATATCCATAGAAATTTTGTCTGTATACTAAACAATTATGCAAATGAATAAGCATGCTATCAGAATCATAAACAGGTAACAATCAAGTGGCTACTACATTGGCCATTTTCTCCCTTACGAGAGCAATCAGGATGAGAACACCAGCGACCGGGCCAGGGTACGCATGGGTCTCTAGTTCCCGGGGTCCGGAGTCCCAGGACAATCACACTCTGCAGAGGCAAACACTTAAACTAAACCAAAGTTAACCCCGTCGGGTATCCTAAGGCTGAGGCTCAGTAGTGCCAAGACCAATCACAATCAATCGGATGATGCACCTCAATCAATCAATCAATCACTTATCACTTACAGATCTCACATATCATGCTGAACAACAATAGGAAGTGCATCGCATATATGGACTGAATGTACATAAGCAATTACAAGAAGTGCTGACAATGAATATCAATCACAATCACTGACTCATGACTGATGCAAGTACTCCAATGGAACAATGATAACACTGATACCAATATAACAATAGAATGGTTCCGCCCGGGCTTCGCTCTGGGGTTGCTGCATGTCCCACAGAATCGAGAGGTCCAGCGCAGAACACATAAGAGGGCATAACCGTAATCAATATGCTGTACACATCACGATACCTTTACGAATCAAGGTCAATTACAAGCCAATCCTATACTAATTATCCAGTGTCTCTAACCGTGCATGTTGATGTAGTTTTAAGTTGTCCGATGCACTATTGTCTAGTGTTGCAGTGTCAGGAGTGTGCACCGAAGTCCCTTAAACCAACACCCATGGGGAGGTGCTAAACAGCTGGATACAAGCATGAATGATTCACAGCCCTTGAGATCATTCATGTCATTCAAACATTCCATTGGGCATGTCCAGGTTCGCTACATTCTAACATGAAAGTCATACACGGTCTTTTACTTAAACCTAGTCCCTTTTCATTCAATTCTCAGGGTCTCACGGTGTAGCCGTAGGTAACCTTACGGCTTAGCCGTGGCATCTTACGGCTTAGCCGTAATATGCACTGCGGCTGAGCTGAGGTTCCCCAAATATCCCTTCGGATTTACGGTTTAACCGTATTTTGCTCTACGGCTCAGCCGTATCTTGGTCCACGGCTTAGCCGTAAGACAATGTACGGCTTAGATCAGGCTGGGCCGTAGAAGAATGTCAAATTGCCAACATCCAGTTATTTTCAGCTAACAGTCTGTACTGTTCTACGGTTTGGTTTACGGTTGGGTCTCGGCTTAGCCGTAAGCCATTTTACGGCTTAGCCGTAGCACATTTCACGGCTTAGCCGTGAGTGCACGGACTCATTGTTCTGAACTTGTTACAGTCACACAGAAAGTGCACAAAACAGCTGGAAACCGGAAGAAAACAGCAAAGTGAGCTGAATAGAGCTGTCTAATACGGAGAAACACAATGAAACATAAAAACAAGACGATCAAATCACTATCAATCGATGTTCATACAACTTGGGCTTATACTTGCCTCACGGACGAAATCCACACGCTGATTGGCTCAGTCCACCTGGAACACACGCACAAACGAGCTCCTTTCTTCCTCCCTTAAGCCACGAGCAACAGAGAAGGAGAGGAGAGAAAGAGAGAGCTGAACAGAGAGAAAGAGAAACGAGCTGAGAGTGAGAGAGCAAGAGCTGAGAAACGATCGAGAGGAATGGGTGGGTTGGTGAGATATTTATACTTAATTTGAGTCGAAATTACATTTAAGGCCAAATAGCTTATACAAATATCAGTTTGAGTCAAATGAGGGTCCCACGAAAGCAAACGAACTCATTCGGATCCAAGACAGTTACGACAATCGACAAGCTCGACGAAAGACACGCGCTGACGTCAAAATGACGCAAAACTGACAAGGTCAATCAAAAGCCAAAATTACGAAAAAGGGCTCGATCTACTTAGACCAAGTCAAACTCAACCCAACGATCTCCCTACGAGTCAAAACCAAAGGAAAACCAAATCAAAACACTCTTAGCGATAAAACACACGAAATTACGCACTAATCCGGGTCAACTCGGGTCGGAGTGTTACACTGAGTTTCTTGCTCTACACCTAATGTAGACCTTCGACGTACAGGACTTGTGTATCCTTCTTATCAGGCTTCTCTAACTAGTACATATAATCCCTCTAAATCTTATTTCAATATAAATGTTATTGAATGTTTTGAAATTTATAAAAAAAATGTTAAAAAAGAATTTAGCTTTACATCCTTTAACAAAATCCTTTTTTCAATAGGTTTCTGAAGAGCATAAAGATTTCTTAAAAGAAAAGTGGTATAAATATATGTATGATCAGCAGAGAAATATTTATTTCTTTGATTGGCTTAAACTATCCATAAAGAAAGCTTATAATACTGAAGATTTATCTATTAATATAATAATAAAATTAAGCTCATCTTGGATTATCGCTTATACTAGTTCTTCTCCACAAAGAACTAAAGAATCTATATATCCTCCATTAAATCAAATCATATATAAAGAAACTTCAGCGTACCCATAAAAGATGCTAAAAAAATACAAGGAGATTAAAGGTAAATCTAATTTATTTGCAAATCAGACTTAAGTCATATTTTAGAACAAAATAATTATACAAATATTAACCTTCATACTATTGGCCAACAAACTAATAGAATTGAAGATAAAGTTGAAAATATTTTACTGCCTTCTGAAATTACTTCTTCTCAAAAAGAAATCAAAAGATCCTCATCCTCATCCTTAGAATCATCTAGTTCCTCTGATAAAGATTACTCTTCAGATACATGTCGTTGTAAAATATTTGACAGTGAAATCCAGTATGAATCTGCTTCTTCTTCCTTTTTATCTTTAAATGTACTCTCTGCTCTAGAAGAAATGGTGCTAGAAATGTTTAAAGATCTAAAAGATGAAGAATTAAAAAATGAATATTTTGAAAAAATACGTAAAATAAACAATGGAAATAAAAAAAAGAAAAGCTTCTACATCAAGTAATATATCTGACTTAACTGAACAATTCAGTATAAAAACTGTTTTAGATAGATTAAGACAGCCATGAGCTCCTACTCATCTTTCAATTCAAGATCATTATAAAGAAATTAATAATCAAAAGCAAGAATAAAATAGTTGAACTTCAAGTACTCAAACAATGTGTTGAGAATCTTGAATTTCACACACTTAAAAATTATCAAGAAAGTAATGATAATTTAGAACATCAAGAAAAATTTGATGAAAACTTGACCAAAAATCCCGTAGAATGGTCACCTGCTCATACAAAAGCTATTCAAAATATTAAACAAAAAGTCCAAAATTTACCTTATTTAACTATCCCTCATCTAGATTTATTAAAAATAGTTCAAACAGATGCATCTGAGATAGGTTTGGGAGGAATCCTTCTGCAAAGAAACATCATTGGAAAAGAAGAAATTCTTCGTTTCACTTCTGGAACATGGACACCCACTCAACAGAATTATTCAACTATTAAAAAGGAAATCCTATCCATAGTAAATAGTATAATGAAGTTCCAAAGTGATTTATTAAACAAAAAATTTTTATTAAGAATAGATTATAAATCTGCTAAAGAAATTTTAGAAAAAGATGTAAAAAAATCTTGTTGCTAAGCAAATCTTTGCTCGCTGGCAAGCTTTATCAGCCATATTTGACTTTAACATTGAGTATATTATAAGTAAAAATAATTCTCTTCCTGATTTTTTATCTCGTGAGTTTTTATATGGACAAAAAAATAAAGCCTCGGTAGATTAGACCCTTTCTCCAGTCCCTAACCAATAAAGTTTCTTCCATTACGAACACTACACCTTTATCCAGAAAATCCAGCAGTAATTATCTTGAGAGATGGGGAGCAACTCATACTTCTAATATTCCTCAATTTCAAAGCCCATCAAGCCCTGTATCCAGAAAACCTCAAGCTTCACAAGCCCAATATTTTGCCACAAAAGTACCCTTGAGAATTTATTCCTTAGATGACATGTCTTATGCCAATACCATTTCTATTGAACATCTTATCCAAACCCTTTTTTCTCCTGATCACTTATTTATCCAACCTCTTGACTATAAAGTCGATGAACAAATTCTGATCAGAATTGGCAGCTGTACTATTGATTATACAAATGGATCAAAAAATTCATACTTAAATGCTTTACCACCCAATATTACTATCCTTTATTCAAAAATCAAAATCCTGCATGTTCTCTCTTCAAAAGAATGGGGATGACCTCTTCATATGCCTCAAAGGCTTGATTCAGAACTTATTTTTTATTATTATGATTATATTTCTGCTTGAGAAGTCTTCCTCTATTATCAAAACCCATCCTTCCAGCATTCCTGGTTCATTAGATTCAAATCAAACTCTCATAAAATACCTATGTGGTTCTTCACACAATTTTGGATCCCTTTTGGTGCCACTAAAGACATCCTTCCTCAAGCACTTCTTCCTATTTATAAATCCTATTCTGATCATTTAAAGCCCTTCTTAAATCAGAAGAAAAAGGCATTTATCAACAGCTACAACTTGCAATAAAACCTTATGTTACCATGCAGTTTTATAAAAGTAGGAGATTCCTTGGATTTTGAAATCGAATTTTTATAAGGAAATGGACTTCAGTCCACTAATTTTATCTCGAATGATTTATATCAAGTTTTGGCATCAATTTTGATTATACTGCAATACTCCAGCAATATTCTACCGATCAAGCTATAAAACCATCATTCTCTAAAATTCTCAAAACTCCTGAAAAAGAAAAAAAAAGGCTTCATCCAACAAGTGATATTATCAAATAGAAGAATTCTTGTTCAGCCTCTCCTTTTACTCTTTATGCAATAGTAGATTTGCTTTAACTCAAAAAAGAACTTCATAAGGAAATTATTGAACAAATACAAAAAGAACAGTCATCTAAAAATTCTCCATTAAGTTTTGGTCAGTAGCTGCATCATCATTGGGCTGATGACAATCGTTTCAAAAATATTGCTCCTGAACCAAATACAGATGTTAATGAGACAAAAAGTAATAATGAAATATTCATATGTATCCGAAGAAAAGGAAAAGAATAAAGCCAAGACAAGACATAGGCTTTATCAAGCCACTCAATTTCCCACAAAGCAATCATGACAATCCACTATTCAGAATGAAGTTCATTTACGTGATGATAGTGATCTTATCCAGCAGTCCTGAAGCATCATGAAATTTGTTAGTAAATGAAATGACATGCAAATGCAGTGTAAATTCAGCAGTAATGAAATGTAAATTATGTTTGTTGTGATTATAAATTAGTTTAGTCGTCCTCATGTATAGGCATGAGTTGGAATACCAGTCAAAATCTAGCCTTACTTTCACCACCATCTCCTCTCTCCTCTCCCTTTCAGTTTTGTATACCCACCACCTTCCCCATTTAAGGTTTTTGTGTACCCATCAGCTTCCCCATTTGGAATCAAATTTGTAATCAAGTACTTTTGCAATATAAAGTTGTTTTGTGAGTATTTCTTCACTTATCATTGTTATGTTATACTTTTATTTTGCTTAAGGAATTGCTGACTCAGAAGTAAGAACGTCAAAAGCCTTAATACTTAGTTCTGTGTTTGTTATTATTGAGAAATTTTAATCATATTCCACCCAGATCAAAGCTGAGGTAGCCATTGTTGTTGCCGTTGTTAGCCGTGAGAAGGTATTTAATGCGCTTTGTTGGTGTGTAAATCCTCTATTTCGTTAGATACTCATGGTGGATTTCATTAAAATAACTCTGTAATACAAATTATGGCTAAGCTTATTAAGAAGTTTGTACCTTCTTCTTCCTCTTCATCAAATTCCTTATCTTCTATGGCTATTAAAAGTAGTGAAGAAAGTAGTTATGACGATTTAGATCAAGTTATTTGTGACTAGACTATTCCAACCGTAAATAAAAATGAAATTTATAAAGTTAGAAGTTTTTAATTAAAATCAAGTTATAAAGTAAAAACCATCAAAAGAACTGAATCCATTACCAGCAATATTCAGCATCTTTCTTTAATCAAGCCCCATGAAATAAAGGAGCATGTTAAAACATACACTTATATTCATTTTGGATTAGTGCAAGTTGCTCTAATGCCTTCAACAAGACTTGGACTTCGAATAGATGCTCTCATCAATGTTCAAGACACAAGATATAAAAAATTCAGTGATTCGTTACTTGGAAGGGTTGAATCAAGTTTGGCTAATAGCCCTACTTTCTTCAATTGCTTTCCAAATTTCTCTGTTTTCTTTACAGATCCAGGTGCACATGAAGCTCTTACTCTTGCTATCCAGAGAAAAGGTTTTGACATGAATCCTCATAATCAAAATCTTGCTCTCATATATAGAGTTTATTATAAACTCATGAATTCAGTTGTTCCAGGCATAGCCTATTCCCATCAAGTAAAAGGTATGACTACTTTATTCCAAACTAATTTCTAAAATAAAGTCAATATTCCAAAACTAATACAATGGAATGGTATTAATCTATTTGGTAAATGTCACTTAGAAAACACTCAACTTGAAAGATCTTTAGAAAATCAAGATATTGAAACAATTATTGAACATGAAGATGGAAGTGTTGAAATAAATTTTCAAATAGATTTATGAGATACAACTCCTGCAGTTTATCAACCTTCTAGAATGTCTTATTCTCATCCTCCCTCTGTGGTACGATCTTCCATAAAAGAACCATCCTGAGTTTCTTGCTCTACACCTAATGTAGACCTTTGACCTACAGGACTAGTGTATCCTTCTTATCAAGCTTCTCCATCTAATACATAAAATCCTTCAGAATCTGATTCAATATAAATGTTATTGAATGCTTTGAAATTGATAAAGAAATGTTAAAAAAGAATTTAGCTCTACATGCTCTCACAAAATCCTTTTTAAACCATGTTTCTCAAGAACAGAAAGACTTTCTAAAAGCAAAATGGTATAAATATATGTTTGATAATCAAAGAAATATTTATTTCTTTGATTGGCTTAAACTAGCCATAAAAAAAGCTTATAATACTGAAGATTTATCTGTCAATATGATATCTAAATGAAGCTCTTCTTAGATTATAACTTCTACTAGTTCCTCTCCACAAAGAAGTGAAGAATCTTTACATCCTCCATTACATAAAATCATTTATAAAGAAACTTCAGCTGTACCCATAAAAGATGTTGTGAAAATACAAGGAAACAAAAGTAAAACTAAATTTATTTACATATCAGATTTAAGTCATGTTCTAGAAAAAAATAATTATACAAATATAAACATTCATACTATTGGCCAACAAACCAATAGAATTGAAGATAAAGTTGAAAATATTTTAAAATTTTATGAAACTACTTCTTCCCCATAAAGTAATTAAGATACAATCTTTAGGTTTTCAAGGTGAAGCACTTAAAGATCTAAAATAATAAAAAAAAACTCTTAAAATTTTCAGACAAACTAATCAATTAATTATCTCATAGTTTTACAAAAATAAAACTTAAAGGTAATAAAGAAAATAAAGATGAAAAATCCATAAATATTTTAGTTTCTAAAACTTCGAGGTCGGACTCAAAATTCTCTATTTCGACTCTATAGAAGAAAAATCAAATGAAAATCACGATCAAGAATCTCTACAACTTAATAAAATAATTAAAAGGTAAAAACCAATAGTCACTACAGCAAAAACAAGAAGTTATTATCCAAGACCTACTCCAGTTGATCTTTAATTCGAAGAATAAGCTATTCTAAATGGCCATTGATTTGAAAACTCTTTAGTATATGAATGGAATGTAGATGGACTATTTGAATATCAAATCCTACAACTATACCAACACATGATGATATATGTCTCTACCATCATGGTTGCTGGTAATGATCAAAGACATGCAGTAAATGTAGTCGTCCTTAGATTTACTGGACAATTACATGGTTGGTGGGAAAAATACCTATCAGATACAGAAAGAAATGCTATATTAAATGTAGTAAAAACATATCCCTTAGGAAATCTTGTTATTTCTCCTCAAGGTCAAATGATTCTTGCTTCGATTTACATGCTTGTTACCAATATAGTAAAACATTTTATTGGTAATTATATGAATGTAGAAGAAATAATAAAAACACAATTAATCAATTTATCTTGCCCAACATTATCAGATTTTCATGGGTATAAAGATGTTTTCTTACCAAAACTTTATACAATTGATGCAAGTAATTCAGAATTTTGGAAAGAAAAATTCATATCTGGTGTTCCTAAACTTTTTGCAGAAAAAGTTAAAGGAGAATTAAAATAAAAAAATTATGGAAATTTGAATTATGGAATGTCTACATATGGTGATCTAATTCAAAAGATTAATAAAGTTGGATTTTCATTATGCAATGAAATCAAACTTAAACATCAAATTGAAAATAAAAAATGAATCAGCCAGTATGAACCTGGTGATTTTTGTTTTCAATTTGGCATGGAACCATTAATCAGTCTTCTAGCAAAAATAAAAAGAAAAACTTGAAAAGAAAACATAAAAAAAATCTAAACATTTTTCAACTCCACAATAATATATTCCCTCAAAAAGATATCATAAAAAATCCTCTCATGAAAACGCGAATAAAGAATTAAAGAAATCTTATACAAAAACTAATCCATCCACTTCTCATCCCAAGAAAAAAGAAATACAATGTTATAATTGTAAAGAAAAGGACATATAGCTCCTAATAACCTAAAAATAAAAGTAAAAATAGAAAAAGAATCAAAACTATCTTAAAAAGATTCTCATCCTCGTTCTTAGAATCATCTAGTTCCTCTAATAAAGATTATTCTTCAGATACATGTCATTGTAAAATATTTGACAGTGAAATCCAATATGAATCTGCTTCTTCTTCCTTTTTATCTTTAAACGTACTTTTTGCTCCAGAAGAACTGGTGCTAGAAATGTTTAAAGATCTCAAGGATGAAGAATTAAAAAATAAATATTTTGAAACAATACAGAATATAAATAAAGGAAATAAAAAAGGAAAAGCTTCTACTTAAAATAATATATCTAACTTACCTGAACAATTCAGCATTAAAACTATATTAGATATATTAAAAGAGCAGTAAGCTCCTCCTCATCTTTTAATCCAAGGTCCTTATAAAGAAATTAATAATCAAAATCAAGAAATAAAAGAATTAAAACAAGACTTAATTAAACATCAAGAACTCGAAAAATGTGTTGAGAATCTTGAATTTCACATACTCAAAAATTATCAAGAAAATAATGATAATTTAGAAAATCAAGAAAAATTTGATGAAAACTTGAATGGTTTTGTAAATTCTTTAACAAGGAATCCACTTAAAAAATGGAAAACTCAAGTTACAATTAAGATCAAAGAATTCTCTATTAAAGCACTCTACTTACTAGATAGTGGAGTAGATGCTAATTTAATGAAAGAAGGATTAATCCTAACAAAATATTATGAAAAAACCAATAATAAACTCAATCTAGCTACTGCTAACAAAAAACTACATATTAAATACAAATTAAGTAATGTTTATGTCTATAAAAATGGAACATACATAAAGACTAATTTCCTTCTAGCAAAGGATTTAAACAATGATGTTATCCTTGGAAATCCATTTCTACAAATTTTATAGCCTTCTCAAATTGACCCATCAAGTCTAAGAATTATTTTAGACAATAAAGAATTAATTTTTTATTTTGTTGAATTAACTCTTATTCAACAAATCAATATTATTCAGACAAAGTGTAAACAAGAATAAGATGTTCAAAAATCATTCAGATATCCAGTTCCAAATAAAATGGGTCTTATTAATCGTCTCTCTGATGTCTTCATGTTTTCTACATTTAATCCTACGTCCAGATTCTGGTACCTTCAAATTCTACCCGGAGGTCAAATATAAAATTACTTTTTCTTTTCCCAAAGAAAATAAAAATTTAAATTATTGGTAATTCTCATTTAGACCTATTTGCCTTTAGAAAGTATCCCTTCTTATTATGACATCAAGTACAAGCAAAACCAAAGCCCCTATTTAGGAATCAAGCTCTTCCTTCATACCTACATCCCAACATATATCAATTCCCTTCTTCAATCTAGGATTATCTGTCATTTCACAAGAACTTACCAATGCCCGTTGGTGTGCCATTCGCTCTAATAAAAGAAAAAACACTAGAAAAACCCTATCCAAAATTGAAAACCATATTAAGGACTTAGAAATTCAAATCCTTATGTGCCAAAACATCCATCAAAGAGCACTGTTATCCACCTATGTTGATGAAAAAACATCCAAAATTCACCTCCTGAAAAAGGTTAACACAGCCCTTTTAGATGAGATAGCTACGAGAATTACAGAAAAAACTATTTCTTGTCAGATCAAGGAGCGATTAATGCTCAAAGCTTAAAATATAAGCTGGGCAACTAGCTTTCCCAAATTATTCCTGCTATCATATGAAGTTAATATCTCATATATCGAACAAGGATTAGTCCAAAGATTTTCATTATGTAGAGATGATTTTAAAATGATACAGCAGCTCCCTACAATCATGCGTCATGCCCTTTGCAGCCTTGGAGTTACCAAAAGACAACTTCTCATAATGATTTCATCAAGTTTGGGTGAAAGATCAGAAATCCGATTTTATCAACCTTATCAATTATGGACCATCATGAATTATGAAGAAGGGGATTTAATTTACAAAAAATTCATCTCTACCTTAAATGATTATGAGCATCTCCCTATTGATTATCCAGCTTGATGGTATGAATCTCATGAAGACGCTACAATGGAATACAGCTTAGAACGTCTCCAAAATTATGATCCAGCTTCTTATCAATATCAAAGATTTCTCAATCTAAAAGGACATCTTGAATTTGCAAGTACATACAGATCTGTTTGGTGTGACGGTCGATGAGTTTTTGCATTGCTGATGATCTTGCTCAGCAAACAATGGTGATACAGAATCCTTCTAAATCCAGACATGCGAAGCTTAATCAAATTCCTAATTCCTATGAAGATATCTTTTTTGACATTTCAAAAAAACCTCGTGAAGAATTAATTCAGCTATTCCATGGAGAATTCGAAAATGATAATGAAAGTTGGAATGACCCTTATCATAATTTTGACGCTAATATGTAGTTCTCTGCCAGCTGCAATGGAGATCATCAGGATGGTGATTAATCTTATCAAGATTTAGATTTATCAAGATTTATTAAGAGTTTTCACTATAAAGCATGCAAAGAAAAGATAACAAAAACTTTTAATTGCTACCGTATCCATAGCTATGCTATTCTCTATAAACACATCAAAGTTATGTTGAAAAAATACTGTACAAAAAAGCTACTTGAGAAAGAAGAAAAAAGACAATTGGGAAAAATCCAAAAGCCATCAAGAAAAATTTAAGGCTCCATTGACTACTCTCTCTACAACAGACCAACTAAGTACTATGCAGAAGAATAAAGCAACATCCTCCTAGTCAACAAGTACACTCATCACAACATGAAGACAAACCATCTATACAGCAACCTATGATTCTATCCAGCAATAAAATCCAAAAACATCATAAAATGAAATTCAAATGCAGTGTAAATTCAGTTTTAATGAATTGTAAATTATGTTTAATAAGGCTATAAATAGTACCAACCTTCTTCATGTGCAAGCAAGAGTTGGAATACCTGTTAAAATCCAGCCTCGCTTCCACCACCATCTCCTCTCTCCACTCCCTTTCACTTTTGTATACCCACCACCTTACCCATTTGGCATAAAAAACAGGTTGGTAGCAAATTTGTAATCAAGTACTTTTGCAATATAGAGTCGTTTTGTGAGTATTTCTTCACTTATCTTTATATTTTGATTTTGTTTAAGGAATTGCCAACTCAGAAGCAAGCATGTCAAAAATCATAATACTTGGTTGTGTGTTTGTTATTATTGAGAAATTTTAAACATATTCTGCCCAGAGCGAAGCTGAGGTAGCCATTGTTGTCACCGTTGTTAGCCGTGTGAAGGCATTTAAGGCGTTTTTTAAATCCTCTATTTTGTTAAATACTCATGGTGGATTTGTTTAAAATAACTCTGTAATACAAATTATGGCTAAGCTTATTAATAAGTTTGTATCTTCTTCTTCCTCATCATTAAATTCCTTATCTTCTATGCCTATTAAAAATAATGAAGAAATCAACTATGACGATTTAGATCAAGTTATTTGTGACTAGACTATTCCAACCGTAAATAAAAATGAAATTTATAAAGTTGGAAGTTTTCAATTAAAATCAAGTTATAAAGTAAAAACCATCAAAAGACCTAAATCCATTACCAGTAATATTCAGCATCTTTCTTTAATCAAGCCACAGGAAATAAAGGAGTATGTTAAAACATACAATTTTATTCATTTTGGATTAGTGTAAGTTGCTCTAAAGCCATTAACAAGACTTAGACTTAGAACTAAAGCTCTCATCTATGTTCAAGATAGAAGACATAAAAAATTCAGTGATTCATTACTTGGAATGGTTGAATCAAGTTTGGCTAATGGCCCTACTTTCTTCAATTGCTTCCCAAATTTCTCTGTTTCCCTTATAGATCCAGGTGCACATGAAACTCTTACTCTTGCTATCCAGAGAAAAGTTTTTAATATGAATCCTCATAATCAAAATCTTGCTCTCATAAATAGAGTTTATTAAAAACTCATGAATTCAATTGGTCCAGGCATAGCCTATTCCCATCAAGTAAAAGGTATGACTACTTTATTCCAAACTAATTTCTAAAATGAAGTTAATATTCCAAAACTAATACAATGGAATGATATTAATCTATTTGGTAAATGTCACTTAGAAAACGCTCCACTTGAAAGGTCTTTAGAAAATCAAGATATTGAAACAATTATTGAACATGAAGATGAAAGTGTTGAAATAAATTTTCAAGCAGATTTATGAGATACAACTCCTACAGTTTATCAACCTTCTAGAAAGTCTTATTCTCATCGTCCCTCTGCGGTAGGATCTTCCATAAAAGAACCATCCCGAGTTTCTTACGCTACACCTAATCTAGACCTTCGACCTATAGGACTTGTGTATCCTTCTTATCAAGCTTCTCCATCTAATACATATAATCCTTTGGAATCCGATTTCAATATAAATGTGATTGAATGTTTTGAAATTGGTAAAGAAATGTTAAAAAAGAATTTAGCTCTACATCCTTTAACAAAATCCTTTTTTAAATAGGTTTCTTAAGAACATAATGACTTTTTAATAGAAAAATGGTACAAATATATGTATGATAATAAAAAAAATATTTATTTCTTTGATTGGCTTAAGCTAGCCATAAAGAAAGCTTATAATATTGAATATTTATCCATTAATATGATAACAAAATTAAGTTCATCTTGGATTGTAGCTTCTACTAGTTCTTCTCCACAAAGAACTAAAGAATCTATACATCCTCCATTACATCAAATCAAATATAAAGAAACTTCAGCCGTACCCATAAAAGATGTAGCAAAATATAAGGAGATAAAGGTAAATCTAAATTAATTTATAAATTAGACTTAAGTCATGTTTTAGAACAAAATAATTATACAAATATTAACCTTCATACTATTAGCCAACAAACCAATAGAATTGAAGATAAAGGTGAAAATATTTTAAAAATTTATGAAGCTTCTTCTTCACAAAAGATAATTAAGACACAAATTTTAGGTTTTCAAGGTGAAGCCCTTAAAGATCTAAAGTTAGAAAGGAAACCTTTAAATTTTCAAATGAACTAATCAATCAATTATTTCATAATTTTACAAATATAAAACTTCAAGAAAATAAAGATCAAGAAGCTGACAAATCTATAAATGTTTTAGTCTCAAATTCTAAAGCATCTAACTCAAATTCAGAATTTTCTGTAGTTGATCCTATAGAAGAAGAGTCTAAAACAAATGGGAATCAAAATGATCAAAATAAAAAATCCTTACAAATCAATAAAATATTTAAAAGACAAAAACCAATAGTCACTACAGCAAAAACAAGAAATTATTATGCAAGACCTACTTTAGTTGATCTTCAATTCGAAGAACAAGCTATTCTAAATGGCCTTCATTTGAAAACTCCTCAATATACGAATGGAATGTATATGGACTATCTGAATATCAAATCCTACAACTGTGCCAACACATGATGATATATGTCTCTACCATCATGGCTGCCTGTAATGATCAAAGACATCCAGTAAATGCAGTCGTCTTTGGATTTACTGGACAATTACATGGTTGGTGGGAAAAATACCTATCTGATACAGAAAGAAATGCTATATTATATGTAGTAAAAAGAGATCCTTGATTCCATCTACATGCTTATTACCAATATAGTTAAACATTTTATTGGTAATTATATAAATGTAGAAGAAAGATTAAAAACACAATTAATCAATTTATCTTGCCCAACATTATCAAATTTTCGTTGGTGTAAAGATGTTTTCTTATCAAAACTCTATACAATCAATGCAAGTAATTCAGAATTTTGGAAAGAAAAATTCATATTTGGTCTTCCTAAACTTTTTGCAGAAAAAGTTAGAGAAGAATTAAAATCAGAAAATTATGGAAATTTGAATTATGAAATGTATACATATGGTGATCTAATTCGAAAGCTTAATAAAGATGGATTTTCATTATGCAATGAAATCAAACTTAAATGTCAAATTGAAAATAAAAAAAGAATCAGCAAGTATGAACTTGGTGATTTTTGTTTTCAATTTGGGATGGAACCATTAATCAGTCTTTCTAGCCAGAATAAAAAGAAAAACTTAAAAAGAAACCATCAAAAAGGAAAATCTAAACATTTTTCAACTCCACAATATTATACTCCCTCACAAAGATATTATAAAAAATCTTCTCATAAAAACCCTTATAAGGAATTAAAGAAATCTTATACAAATGATAATCCATCCATTTCTTATCCCAAGAGAAAAGAAATGTAATGTTATAATTACACAGAAAAGGACATATAGCTACTCACTACCCAAAAATAAAAGTTAAAACAGAAAAAGAAATCAAAACTATCTTAAAAGGATCCTCAGCGTCAGAGTCATCCAGTTCCTCTGATACAGATTATTCTTCCTCTCATGCTTCAGACACATGTCATTGTAAAATATTTGACAGTGAAATCCAGTATGAATCTGCTTTTTCTCCCGCTTTATCTTTAAACATACTTTCTGCTTCAGAAAAAATGGTGCTAGAAATGTTTAAAGATCTAAAAGATCAAGAATTAAAAAATAAATATTTTGATAAAATATAGAATATAAATAAAAGTACTAAAAAAGGGAAAGCTTCTACTTCAAATAACATATCAGACTTACCTGAACAATTCAGCATTAGAACTGTATTAGATAAATTAAGACAGCAACAAGATCCTACTCATCTTTCTATTCAAGATCTTTATAAAGAAATAAGTAATCAAAAGCAAGAAAAAAATAATTAAAACAAGACTTAATTGAACTTCAAAAACTCAAACAACGTGTTGAGAATCTTGAATTTCACACACTCAAAAATTATCAAGAAAATAATGATAATTTAGAAAATCAAGATAAATTTGATAAAGACTTAAATGGTTTTGTAAATTCTTTAATAAGAAATCCACTTAAAAAATGAAAAACTCAAGCTACAATTAAGATCAAAGACTTCTCTATTAAAGCACTCTGCTTACTAGATAGTGGCGCAGATATTAATTTAATAAGAGAAGGATTCATCCCAACAAAATATTATGAAAAAACCAATAATAAACTCAATCTAGCTACTGCTAACAAAAAACTACATATCAAATACAAATTAAGTAATGTTTATGTCTGTAAAAATGGAACATACATAAAGACTAATTTCCTTATAGGAAAGGATTTAAACAATGATGTTATCCTTAGAAACCCTTTTCTACAAATTTTACAACCTTTTCAAATTGACTCGTCAGGTCTAAAAACTATTTTAGACAATAAAGAATTAATTTTTGATTTTGGTGAATCAACTCCCATTCAACATATCAATAGTATTAAGACAAACTGTAAACAAGAATAAGGTGTTCAAAAAACAATCAAATATCCACTTCCAAATAAAACGGATCTTATTAATCGTCTCTTTAATGTTTTCATATTTTCTACATCTAATCCTACATCTAGGTTTTGGTACCTTCAAATTCTACCCGGATGACAGATATAAAATTACTTTTCTGTTCCCAATGAAAATAAAATTTTAGATTATTGATAATTCTCATTCAGACCTATCTGCCTTCAGGAAGTATCCCTTCTCATTATGACATCAAGTACAAGCAAAAGCAAAGCTCCTATTCAGGAATCAAGCTCTTCCTTCATACCTACATCCCAACAAATATCAATTCTTTTCTTCAATGCAAGATTATCTGTCATTTCACAAGAACTTATAAATGCCCATTGGAGTGCCATTCTCTCTGATAAAAGAAAAAACACTATCCAAAATTGCAAACCATATCAAGGACTTAGAAAGCCAAATCCTTATGTGCCATAACATCCATCAAAGAGCACTGAAATCCACCTATGTTGATGAAAAGACATTCAGAAATCACCTCCTGGAAAAGGTTAACATAGCCTTCCAGATGAGATAGCTGCAAGAATTAGAGAAAAAACTATTTCTTGTTAGATCAATGAGCGATTAATGCTCAAAGCTCAATTTATAAGCTGCGCAATTTGCTTTCCCAAATTCTTCCTGCCATCATATGAAGTTGATATCTCATATATCAAACAAGGATTAGTCCAAAGATTTTCTTTATGCAGAGATGATTTTGAAATGATACAGCAGCTCCCTGCAATCGTGTGTTTGCGCTTTATAGCCATGGAGTTACCAAAAGACAGCTTTTCATAATGATTTCATTAAGTTTGGGTGAAAAATCAGAAATCTGGTTTTATCAACCTTATCAATTATGGACCATCATGAATTATGAAGAAGGAGATTTAGTTTGCAAAAAGTTCATCTCTACCTTAAATGATTATGAGCATCTTCCTGTTGATTATCCAGCTCAACTATATGAATCTCATGAAGTCGCTAAAATGGAATACAGTTTAGAATGTCTCAAAAATTATGATCCAGCTTCTAATCAATATCAAAGATTTCTCAATCTAAAAGGACATTTTGAATTCACAAGGACATACAAATATGTTTGGTGTGATGGTCGATAAGTTGTTTGCATTGCTGATGATCTCGCTGAGTGAACTATGGTGATATAGAATCTGTCTAAATCTGGACATGCCAAGTTTAATCAAATTCTCAATGCCTATGAAGATATCTCTTTTGACATTTTAGAAAAAACTCGTGAAGAATTAATTTAACTATTCCATGGAAATTCGAAAATGATAATGGAGGTTGGAATGACCTTTGTCATAATTTTGACTCTATTATGAAGTTCTCCGCCAGCTACAATGGAATTCATCAAGATGGTGATTAATCTTATCAAGATTTAGATTTATTAAGAGTTTTCTCTATAAAGCATGCAAAGAAAGGCTAACAAAACTTTATCATTGCTACTGTATCCATAGTTATGCTATTCTCTCCAAACACATCAAAGTTATGTTGAAAAAGTATGATACAAAAAAGCTACTTTGAGAAAGAAGACAAAAGACAATTGGGAAAAATTCAAAAGCCAACAAGAAAATTTAATGCTCCATAGACTCCTCTCTTAGCAACAGACCAACTAGGTACTATGCATAAGAATAAAGCAACATCCTCCTAGTTAACAAGTACACTCATTAGAGCATGAAGACAAACCATCTATCGGGCAACCTGTGATTCTATCCAGCAGTAATATCCCGAAACATCATAAAATGAAACGCAAATGCAGTGTAAATTCAATTATAATGAAATGTAAATTATGTTTGCTAAGGGTAAAAATAGTACCAGCATTCTCCATGTACAGGCAAAAGTTGGAATACCAATCAAAATCCAGCCTTGCTTCCACCACCATCTCCTTTCTCTTCTCCCTTTCGCTTTTATAAACCCATGACCGGACTATTCAACTGTAAATAAAAAATGAAATTTATAAAGTTGGAAGTTTTCAATTAAAATCAAGTTATAAAGTAGAAACCATTGAAAGAACTAAATCCATTACTGGTAATATTCAGCATCTTTCTTTAATCAAGCCCCATGAAATAACGGAGTTTGTTAAAACATACAATTATATTCATTTTGGATTAGTGCAAGTTGCTCTAAAGCATTTAACAAGACTTGGACTTAGAACTGAAGCTCCTTTAACAAAACTTGGACTTAGAACTGAAGCTATCATCTAATTGCAAGATACAAGGCATAAAAAATTCAGTGATTCATTATTTGGAATGGTTGAATCAAGTTTGGCTAATGGCCATACTTTCTTCAATTGCTTTCCAAATTTCTCTGTTTCCCTTACAGGTCTCGGTGCACTTGAAGCTCTTATTCTTGCTATCTAGACAAAAGGTTTTGATATTAATCCTCATAATCAAAATCTTGCTCTCATATATAAAGTTAATTATAAACTCAAGAATTCAGTTATTTCAAGCATAGCCTATTCCCATCAAGCAAAAGGTATGACTACTTTATTCCAAACTAATTTCAAAAATAAAGTTAACATTCCAAAACTCATACAGTGGAATGATATTAATCTATCAAGTAAATGTCGCTTAGAAAATGCTCAACCAAAAAGGTCTTTAGAAAATCAAGATATTGAAACAATTATTAAACATGAAGATGGAAGTGTTGAAATAAATTTTCAAATAGATTCAAGAGATACAACTCCTACAGTTTATCAACCTTCTAGAAAGCCTTATTCTCATCCTCCCTCTGTGGTAGGATCTTCCATAAAAGAACCATCCCGAGTTTCTTGCTCTTCACCTAATGTAGACCTTCGACGTACAGGACTTGTGTATCCTTCTTATCAAGCTTCTCTAATTAATACATATAATCCCTCTAAATCTGATTTCGACATAAATGTTATTGAATGTTTTGAAATTGATAAAGAAATGTTAAAATAAAATTTAGCTTCACATCCTTTAACAAGATCTTTTTTTAAATAGGTTTCTCAAGAGCATAAAGATTTCTTAAAAGAAAAGTGGTATAAATTTATATATGATCATCAAAGAAATATTTATTTCTTTGATTGGCTTAAACTAGCCATAAAGGAAGCTTTTAATACTGAAGATTTATCCATCAATATGATAACAAAATTAAGCTCATCTTAGATTATAGCTTTTACTAGTTCCTCTCCATAAAGAACTGAAGAATCTATACATCCTCCATTATAACAAGTCATACATAAAAAAAACTTCGGCCGTACCCATAAAAGATGTTGCAAAAATACAAGGAGATAAAGGTAAATTTGAATTTATTTACAAATCAGAGTTAATTTATATTTTAGAACAAAATAATTATACAAATATTAACCTTTATACTATTCGCCAACAAATTAATAGAATTGACGATAAAGTTGAAAATCTTTTACAGCCTTCTAAAATTACTTCTTCTCAAAAGGAAATCAAAGGATCCTCATCCTCATCCTTAGAATCATCTAGTTCCTCTGATAAAGATTATTCTTCAGATACATGTCATTGTAAAATATTTGACAGTGAAATCCAGTATGAATCTGCTTCTACTTCCTTTTTATCTTTAAACGTACTCTCTGCTCCAGAAGAGATGGTGCAAGAAATGTTTAAAGTTCTAAAAGATGAAGACTTAAAAAATAATTATTTTGAAAAAAAATATAGAAAATAAACAATGAAAATAAAAAAGGAAATGCTTCTACATCAAGTAATATATCTGACTTACCTAAACAATTCAATACAAAAACTGTTTTAGATAGATTAAGAGAGCAACAAACTCCTCCTCATCTTTCAATTCAAGATCTTTATAAAGAAATTAATAATCAAAAGCAAGAAATGAAAGAATTAAAACAAGACTTAATTGAACTTATATGTGACCATTGGAAACATTTCAATAATTTAAAAAAAGTTATTATCAAGAATGGACTTGTCTTATCCCAAAAGAAAATGAAGCTTTTTCAAATAGAAATTCAGTTTCTTGGCTTTATAATAAAAAAAGGAACTATTTCTCCAGTCTAAAGAGTCCCAATTTTTTGATGAAATTCTTAATAAAGAGCAATTGCAACATTTTCTTAGATGCCTTAATTATGTTTCTGACTTTTATAAAGATCTTGCTAAAGAAAGAAAAGTCTTGCAAATGCGCTTGACCAAAAATCCCGTAGCATGGTCACCTGCTCATACAAAAGCTATTCAAAATATTAAACAGAAAGTCTAAAATCTAGCTTGTTTAACTATCCCTCATCCAGATTTATTAAAAATAGTTCAAACAAATGCATCTGAAATAGGTTTTGGAGGAATCATTCTACAAAGAAACGTCCTTGGAAAAGAAAAAATTCTTCGTTTCACTTCTGGAACATAGACGCCCACTCAACAGAATTATTCAACTATTAAAAAGGAAATCCTATCTATAGCAAATAATATAATACAGTTCCAAAGTGATTTATTAAACAAAAAATTTTTGATTAAGAATATATTGTAAATCTATTAAAGAAATTTTAGAAAAAGATGTAAAAAATCTTGCTGCTAACCAAATCTTTGCTCGCTGGCAAACTTTATTAGCCATATTTGACTTTGACTTTGAGAATATTGCATGTAAAAATAATTCTCTTCCTGATTTTTTATCTCGTGAGTTTTTAGAGGGACAAAAGAATGAAGCCTCTGTAGATTAGACCCTTACTCCAGTCCCCAACTGATAAAGTTTCTTCCATTATGAGCACTACACCTTTATCTAGAAAATCCATTGGCAATTATCTTGAGAGATGGGGAGCAACCCATACTTTTAATATTCCTTAGTCTCAAAGCCCATCAAGCCCTGTATTCAGAAAACCTCAAGCGTCACATGCCCAATATTTTGCCACAAAAGCACCCTTGAGAATTTATTCCTTAGATGACATGTCATATGCCGATGCCATGTCTACTGAACATCTTATCCAAACCCTTTTTTCTCCTAATCACTTACTTATCCAACCTCTCGACTATAAAGTCTATGAATAGATTTTAATCAAAACTGGCAGCTATACTATTGATCATACGATAGATCAAAAAATTCATACTTAAATGCTTTACCACCTAATATTACTATCCACTATTCAAAAATCAAGATCCTACATGTTCTCTCTGCAGAAGAATGGGGATGACCTCTTCATATGCCTCAAAGGCTTGATTCATAACTTGTTCTTAATTATTATGATTATATTTCTGCTTGGGAAGTCATCCTCTATTATCAAAACCCATCCTTCCAGCATTCCTGGTTCATCAGATTCAAATCAAACTTCCATAAAATACCTAAGTGGTTCTTCACACAATTCTGGATCCCTTTTGGTGCCATTAAAGACATTCTTCCTCAAGCACTTCTTCTTATTTATGAATCCTATTCTGCATCATTTAAAGCCCTTATCAAATCAGAAGAAAAAAGCCTTTATCAGCAGCTACAACTTGCAACAAAACCTTATGTTACCATGTAGTTTTATCACAAGTAGGAGATTCCTTGGATCTTGAAATGGAATTTTTATAAGGAAATGGACTTCAGTCCACCAATTTTATCTCGAATGATTTATAGCAAGTTTTGGCATCAATTTGATTATACTGCAATACTCTAGCAATATTCTACCGATCAAGCTAGAAAACCATCATTCTCTGAAGTTCTCAAAACTCCTGAAAAAGAAAAAGAAAGGCTTCATCCAGCAAGTGATATTGACAAATAGAAGAATTCTTGTTCAGACTCTCCTTCTACTCTTTATGCAGTAGCAGATTTACTTCAACTCAAAAGAGAACTTCATAAGAAAACTATTGAACAAATACAAAAAGAAAGGTCATCTAAAAATTCTCCATTAAGTTTTGGTCAGCAGTTGCATCATCTTTAGGTTGATGACAATCCTTTTGAAAACATTGTTGCTGAACCAGATACAAATATTGATGAGACAAAAAATCATAATGAAGGATTCATATCTATTCGAAGAAAAGGAAAAAAATAAAGTCAAGACAAGACATATGCTTTATCAAGCCACCCAATCTCCCACAAATCAATCATGACAATCCACTATTCAGAA
The DNA here is from genome assembly GCA_037013555.1 of Sextonia rubra. Taxonomy (NCBI): domain Eukaryota; kingdom Viridiplantae; phylum Streptophyta; class Magnoliopsida; order Laurales; family Lauraceae; genus Sextonia; species Sextonia rubra. The sequence continues at coordinate 10,057,350 of JASUAD010000026.1, forward strand.
TAAAGTTCATCTACAGTGAAGATTATGATCTTATCCAGCAGTCTTGAAGCATCATAAAATTTGCCAGCACATGAAATGAAATTCAATGCAGTGTACATTCAGCTGTAATGAAATGTAAATTATGTTTGTTATGACTATAAATAAGTCTAGTTTTCCTCATGTATAGGTAAGAGTTGGAATACCAGTCAAAATCCAACCTTGCTTCCACCACCATCTCCTCTCTCCTCTCCCTTCCCCATTTGGTATCAGAGCCAAGTTGGTATCAAATTTGTAATCAAGTACTTTGGTAATATAAAGTTATTTTGTGAGTATTTCTTCACTTATCTTTGTTATGTTATGCTTTGATTTTGCTTAAGAAATTGCTGACTCAGAAGTAAGAATGTCAAAAGGCTTAATACTTAGTTCTGTGTTTGTTATTCTTGAGAAATTTTAATCATATTTCGTCCAGAGCGAACATGAGGGAGCCATTGCTGTTATCGTTGTTTACAGTGTGAAGGCATTCAAGGCATTTGTTGGTGTGTAAATCCTCTATTTTATTAGATACTCGTGGTGGATTTGGTTAAAATAACTCTGTAATACAAATTAGGCTAAGCTTATTAAGAAGTTTGTACCTTCTTCTTCCTCATCGTCAAATTCCATATCTTTTATATCTATTAAAAATAGTGAAGAAATCAGTTATGAAGATTTAGATCATGTTATTTAAGCTGGACTATTCCAACCGAAAACAAAAATGAAATTTATAAAGTTGGAAGTTTTCAATTAAAATCAAGTTATAAAGTAAAAACCATCGAAAGAACTGAATCCTTTACCAATAATATTCAGTATCTTTCTTTAATCAAGCCCCATAAAATAAAGGAGTATGTTAAAACATACAATTATTATCATTTTGGATTAGTGCAAGTTGCTCTAAAGCCTTTAATAGGACTTGGACTTAGAACAGAAGCTCTCATCAATGTTCAAGATGCAAGACATAAAAAATTTAGTGATTCATCACTTGGAATGGTAGAATCAAGTTTGGCTAATGGCCCTCCTTTCTTTAATTGCTTTCCAAATTTCTCTATTTTCCTTACAGATCCAAGTGCACATGATGCTCTTACTCTTACTATCCAGACAAAAGGTTTTGATATAAATTCTCATAATCAAAATCTTGCTCTCATATATAGAGTTTATTATAAACTCATGAATTCAGTTGTTCTAGGCATAGCCTATTCCCATCAAGCAAAAGGTATGACTACTTTATTCTAAACTAATTTAAAAAATAAAGTTAATATTCCAAATCTCATACAGTGGAATGATATTAATCTATTTGGTAAATGGTGCTTAGAAAACACTCAACTAGTAATGTCTTTAGAAAATCAAGATATTGAAACAATTATTGAACATGAAGATGGAAGTGCTGAAATAAATTTTCAAATAGATTCAAGAGCTACAACTACTACAGTTTTTCAACCTTCTAGAAAGTCTTATTCTCATCCTCCCTTTGTAGTAGGATTTTCCATAAAAGAGCCATCCTGAGTTTCTTGCTCTACACGTAATGTAGACCTGCAACCTGCAGTACTAGTGTATCCTTCTTATCAAGCTTCTCCATCTAATAAATATAATCCTTCGGAATCCGATTTCAATATAAATGTTATTGAATGCTTTGAAATTGATAACGAAATGTAAAAAAAAAGAATTTAGCTTTACGTTATCTCACAAAATCCTTTTTTAACCATGTTTCTCAAGAACATAAAGACTTTCTAAAAGCAAAATGGTATAAATATATGTATGATAATCAAAGAAATATTTATTTCTTTGATTGGCTTAAACTAGCCATAAAGAAAGCTTATAATACTAAAGATTTATCCTTCAATATGAGAACTAGAATAAGCTCTTCTTGGATTATAGCTTCTACCAATTCCTGTCTACAAAGAACTGAAGAATCTATACATTGTCCATTACATCAAATCATTTATAAAGAAACTTCAGCAGTACCCATAAAAGATGTTGCAAAAATACAAAAAGGCAAAGGCAAAACTGAATTTATTTACAAATCAGATTTAAGTCATTTTTAGAACAAAATAATTATACAAATATAAGCCCTCATACTATTGGCCAACAAATCAATTGAATTAAAGATAAAGTTGAAAATATTTTAAAATTTTATGAAACTATTTCTTCCCATACAGTGATCAAGACATAATCTTTACGTTTTCAAGGTGAAGCCTTTAAAGATCTAAAGCTAGAAAAAAAATTCTTAAAATTTTCAGACGAACTAATCAATCAATTATCTCATAGTTTTACAAACTTAAAACTTAAAGATAATAAAGAAAATAAAGATGAAAAATCCATAAATGTTTTAGTTACTAAAGCTTCGAGCTCAGACTCAGAATTCTTTGTTTCTGACTCTCATCATCATCATCAAAGCCTTATCCCAACCATGTTGGGGTCGGCTACATGAATTCTATTTCTCCATTCTGTTCTATTTTGAGCTAAATCTTTCGATAAGTGCAACTTCTTCAAATCTGAATTAATGACTTCCATCCATGTTTTCTTCGGCCTACCCCTACCTCTTGATGGACCCTCCACCTGTATATCCAAACTTTTTCTCACCGGTGCCATTACTACCCTACGCTCAACATGCCCAAACCATCTTAAACGAGTTTCTCTAATCTTATCTCCTATTAGTGCTACCCCTAAATGTTCTCGAAAGTGCTCATTTCTAATTTTATCTTTCCTAGTTTTACCACACATCCACCTAACCATTCTCATTTCCGCTACATCCATCTTATGAATATGTGTTTTCTTAATTGGCCAACATTTTGCTCCATATGTCATAGCTGGTCTAACCACTGTCCTGTAAAATTTTTCCTTCAATTTTGTTGGCATTTATCTATCACAAAGTACTCCCGAAGCTAGTCTCCACTTCAGCCATCCAGCTCTTATCCTATGCTCCACATCTTCGTCAATCTCCCCATCCTTACTAATCATCGAGCCTAGGTACCGAAAAGAATCTTTACGTGGTATCTCATGGGTTTCAATTTTGACAGTGGTTTCAACACTTTGTATATATCCACTAAAATTGCAATCTATATATTCTATCTTTGTACGACTTATTTTAAAGCCTCTAGATTCTAATGCTCTCCACCATCTCTCAAGCTTTGCATTTACACCCTCTCTTGATTCATCCACCAATACTATATCGTCTGCGAACAACATACACCATGATACTTCTTCTTGAATATGCACAGTTAACTCATCCATAATTAATGCAAAGAGATAAGGGCTTGATCCCTGATGTAAGCCTATAGTCACGGGAAATCTGCCCGTTTCTCCACATGTGGTTTTCACATTTGTTATTGCACCTTCGTACATATCCTTTAAAATTTCAATGTAACCTCTTGGGACATTCCTTTTTTTTAAGACCCACCAAATTAAATTCCTTGGTACCCTATCATAGGCTTTTTCCAAATCGATAAAGACCATATGTAGATTTTTCCTCTTTGCTCGGTATTTTTCCATTAATTGCCTAAGTGAAAAGATAGCTTCCATAGTTGATCTCCCTGGCATAAAACCAAATTGATTTTCCAAAATCTTAGTCTTTTTTCTCAGTCTTTGCTCTATTACGCTCTCCCATAACTTCATAGTGTGACTCATAAGTTTAATCCATCGATAGTTGATACAATTTTGTATATCTCCTTTATTCTTATATATAGGTATTACAATGCTTCTTCTTCTCCATTCATCCGCCATTTTCTTTGTCACAAGTATCTTATTGAATAGTCTACATAACCAGCTTACTCCAACCTCTCCTAAGCATTTCCATACCTCTATCGGAATACCATCTGGGCCCGTTGCCTTTCCTGCCTTCATTCGCTTTAATGCTTCCTTCACTTCCACCCCTCTAATTCTACGGAGAAAAGTATACTCTTGCAATGAAGCATCCTCCTCCACTCTTGTATCGCCCAAATATTCTTCATTTAAAAGTTTACTAAAATATTCTTTCCACCTTTTTATAATATCGTTGTCCTTCACCAAAATATTTTCCTCATTGTCCTTAATACATTTGACATGATCTAAGTCCCTACTTTTCTTTTTTCTTATTTTTGCAAGCTTAAAAATATCCTTTTCTCCTTCTCTTGTTCCCAACCTATTATAGAGGTCATCTATGCTTTGAACTTTGCACTACTTCCTACTCTTTGTTTCTGACTCTATAGAAGAAAAATTGAATGAAAATCAAGATGATCAAAATCAAGAATCTCTACAAATCAATAAAATATATAAAAAACAAAAACCAATAGTCATTGCAGTAAAAACAAGAAATTATTATCCAAGACTCACTCCTGTTGATCTTCAATTCGAAGAACAAGCTATTCTAAATGGCCTTTAATTTGAAAACTCTTCAGTATTTGAATGGAATGTAGATAGACTATCTGAATATCAAATCCTTCAACTATGCCAACACATGATGATATATGCTTCTGCCATCATGGCTGCCGGTAATGAACAAAAACATGCAGTAAATGCAGTCGTCCTTGGATTTCATAGACAATTACAGTGTTGGTGGGAAAAATACCTATCTGATACAAAAAGAAATGTTATATTAAATATAGTAAAAAGAGATCACTCAGAAAATCCTGTTCTTACTCCTCAATGCCAAATGATCCTTGATTCCATCTATATGCTAATTACCAATATAGTTAAACATTTTACTAGTAATTATGTGAATGTAGAAGAAAAATTAAAAACACAATTAATCAATTTATCTTGCCCAACATTATTAGATTTTCGTTGGTATAAAGTTGTTTTCTTATCAAAACTCTATACAATCGATGCAATTAATTTAGGATTTTAGAAAGAAAAATTCATATCTGGTCTTCCTAAACTTTTTGCAGAAAAAATTAGAGAAGAATTAAAATCTGAAAATTATAGAAATTTGAATTATGGAATGTATACATATGCTGATCCAATTCAAAAGATTAATAAAGATAGATTTTCATTGTGCAATGAAATCAAACTTAAACGTCAAATTGAAAATCAAAAAAGAATCAGTGAGTATGAACTTGGTGATTTTTGTTTTCAATTTGGGATGGAACCATTAATCAGTCCTTCTAGCCAGAATAACAAGAAAAACTTAAAAAGAAACCATCAAAAAATAAAATCTAAACATTTTTCAACTTCACAATATTATACTCCCTCAAAAAGATATTATAAAAAATCTTTTCATAAAAAACCTTATAAAGAATTAAAGAAATCTTATACAAATGATAATTCATCCATTTCTTATCCTAAGAAAAAAGAAATAAAATGTTATAATTGTAAAGAAAAAGGACATATAGCTCCTGACTACCCAAAAATAAAAGTTAAAACAGAAAAAGTAATCAAAACTATCTTAAAAGGATCCTCGGTGTCAGAGTCATCTAGTTCCTCTGATGCAGATTATTCTTCCTCTCATGCGTGAGATACATGTCATTGTAAAATATTTGACAGTGAAATCTAGTATAAACCTGCTTCTTCTTCCTCTTTATCTTTAAATGTACTTTCTGCCCAGAAGAGATGCTGCTAAAAATGTTTAAAATCTAAAAGATGAAGAATTAAAAAATAAATATTTTGAAAAATTACAGAATATAAATAATGGAACTAAAAAAGGGAAAGCTTCTACATGACATAACATATCAGACTTACCTAAACAATTCAACATTAAAACTACATTAGATAGATTAAGAGAGGAACAAGCTCCTACTCATCTTTCTATTCGTGATCTTTATAAAGGAATAAATAATCAAAAGCAAGAAATAAAAAAATTAAAACAAGACTTAACTGAACATCAAGAACTTAAACAACATGTTAAGAATCTTGAGTTTCACACACTTAAAAATTATCAAGAAAATAATGATAATTTAGAAAGTCAAAAAAAATTTGATAAAGACTTAAATGGTTTTGTAAATTCTTTAACAAGAAATCCACTTAAAAAATGGAAAACTCAAGCTACAATCAAGGTTAATGACTTCTCTATTAAAGCACTCTATTTTCTAGATAGTAGTCACTACAACAAAATGCACCTTTGCCTATGCAGAAAATTTGTAGGTAAAGGACTAGATACGTAGGCAAAACTCTTTGCCTACATAACAACATGCATAGGCAAATCGTAGCCAAAGGGTTGTTGGGAAAGTTCTTTGCTCACGCATAGAATAGTGTGTGGGCAAAAATTGAGTTTTTGGTAACGCTTACTGGTAAGGTAAGTGTGTTGCTTTTGGCTACGCGAAATCTTCGTAGCCAAAGGTTGTACTTTTGCCTACTCCAACTTGTCGTCGGCAAAGGTACAACCTTTGGTAATGAAGCTTTGCATAGGTAAATTACAACTTTTGGCTACGAAGATTTTGCGTAGGTAAATGTACAACCTTTGGCTACGAAGATTTTGCATAGGCAAATGTATAATCTTTTGTTACGAAGATTTTACGTAGGCAAATGTACAACCTTTGGCTACAAAATTTTGCAATTTTTAGCTACGAAGGTTTGCATAGCCAAAAGTCAAATATAATTTTTTTTATTTTAATAAGCATTTTTGCCCATGAAAAGATCGTAAGCAAAAGTAAAGAATAATATTTTTTTTATTATAAACATAACTTTTGCCGACGCAATACACGTAGCCAAAACCTCCATCTATTCTTTACCTACATACATTGCATAACAAAAAGAAATAATGAAAAAAATTATTTATTTTTAATTTTTTTCAGCAACCAGTTTATATCAATCTCATCCAAACTAATTCAATAAAGATCCAAATATATTAAAATCCAACCAATTATGAATCACAATGAAAAAATATTAAAAAAATACAAAATATCCAATACATATCGTCCAAATAAGTCTCAAATATATTCAAATATCCAAAAATAAGAAAATAATATTCAACAAGTCTAAATGCTTGTGATAAAAGAGAAAATAAGAGAAGAGGCCATCTAGTTGTTAAGCTGAAGACATCCTCCATCATCAACCTGCACAAAAAAACATAGAAAATTGTTAGCATTTTATCAATAAACTAACTTCAAACCTAATTATATGCTTTTACTATTGTCACTCTTTAAGTTGATCAGAAATTCAAAAGTTAGCAGATTACACTAACTATGCCCTCTGAAAATAAAATAGCAGCATCTCCCCTTAAAAATATTACCCAAAATATATTTCAAAGCCACAACAATATTCTAAGGGCCTCATAGTGTCCATATTGTCAAAATGAATCATCACAAAGTTAGCCACAACAAATAAATGAAATAATTTATTTACTTAATTCTAGATACCTCCTTAAACTCAACCTTTAAGTCCAAACCACTCTCTAGAATTGAAAAAAAAATTTTGATTTACTAAGCAAGGGAAGCCGCATCCTACCCTCCACTCAATGTGCCATCTTCACCACCATTCTCTAGAACTAACCCCGAAACGCTAGTTGGATCAACTAACCCCGATACATTGGTAGGATCTATCCCAATTTTTATAGCCATCACCTGTAGTAAGCCCCGCTATGCAGCCAAGGTCTTATCTTGGTTAGCTATCTTCCGCTGCAAAGCGATTACCTAAGGATTAGGTTCTTGAGACTGTGTGGAAGATGAAGCGATGCTGCGGATCCCAAATCCCCTTAAGAAACCTGATCTTTTCCCAAGTACATCGATGGAAACTTGTAACTCGGTTTGTGGATTCTTAACACTTAGTTACGACTGTGCGAGAATCTTCTCTTTTAGCATAGCCTATCATTTTTCATTATGTAAACCCATAGTATATATAAAAGATGTACTTTTAATGATTTAAATAAATGAATTAGCTAGTACTTACATTATGTTGTTCAGCATGGTCATTTATCCATATCCCACCATGTCAACCACGTCTGTGAGTTTGCTCAAAAATATTCGGGATAAACGGTTGAACACCACCATTCTTTGATGCCTATTGTTTATTAGATATTTCGGTCAGATTAACTAAATATTGAAATTTTATTAAGAGTAAAAATTTACAATCCCATAATTACATCGATAGATGCTCGTGATGCATAGATCTTGAGCCACTCGTATGATTATATTTTTGGCCGGCTCGTGCCTTTTTCCCATTTTCAGACTTTTTCTATGAGGAGAAAATTAAAAAGAAAACAACAAAATAAGCTTAATTATCCCACATGTAGTTGGTCTATTTCAATTTAGTACTAGAAGTCCAAACACCATATATGTATAACACCAATAAGAATACCTTAAAACCATCACTCTCCCACACATGCTCGATCATAAACTTCTAGTCATCCAATTTACAAGAATATAATGCATGGCTTTTGATGTCTGGCACCCCATCCTTTTTTAGCTTAAGATAGTGCTTGTGCAATGTGCTTTTCCAGTCTTTGTATAAATCCTGGCACTTATGGTCAATGATAGACTTGAGCACCAAATCTCTTTCGTAGTCCCCACCAAGGTCAAAGGTTAACTGCAATTGGTAATAATAAAATGCAATATGAATTAAACTTTCAGCTTAAGAAATCAATTGAATAACGTGTTAAAAAATTTCCTTTTTATCAATCAATTGATATTACCCCAACTCTCATAACAATGGCTAGCCTGATCTCAAAATCAATGTCTACCCAATGAATGTCTCAGAGTGGTGCATGATCTCAAATCTGTTGCCCAAGAGTAGATGCTACCCCATGTCCCCTCTATTGCCCCTTCCTCACGATTGATATCAACAGGAATGGGATGACCAAGCACTTTCCTAAGCCTATCCACGTTCTTTCCCCTTGTCGGGCCCCGTTTACCAGTTTTGTTAGAGACTGAAGCTGATGCTGTTAAGAACACAAATTTATTTATATTAGTAGACATAAATCATTAAAGGAAGGTCAATTTTATTTATATGTAAATGGTGTACATTTCTTACCCACACTGCTGGCGGCACTACGTGGACTGGTAAGCTAGTCAGGCCATATAAATAATGAGAAGTGAGCTTCGGTAGGTTGTGGCTGTAGATGTAGTTGTGGATCATGTTGTGGCAATGGATCATGGGTAGGCTATGGAGATGGCAACAGTGTTGCTCGCTCAGGGGTCTGTGTAGCTCCTGAATGACTAGTAGCACCACCTCTCTTCCTAAGCCACGGAGGCATATTTGTGACCTGACATAACAATAAACTTAATTATTAGTAATCAAATATTGAAGTAATCAACAATCAAATATCAAATTAATTAATACTACATAGAGTAATCATCATAATCGTCATATAATAGTAATATGTATAAAATGAAGAAGTCAACAAAGTTACTCTTACTAGTCAATATTTTTAACCTTTGTAGCTTCTAAGTATGAACGGAGAAATAAAGGTTATTACCTTATTCAACTGGGGCTCAGACTCATCATCCTCATCATCAAAGGAACTTTCATTGGAAGAACTCAATCCCTCCTCACCCTAAGGTGGAAGATAAGGCTCATCATCATCACATCCACCCCCTTTTCTCTTTCTCTCCATGGTTTTTTTCTTTATGGCTGTCTGACCCAATCCAAAGAATGAATTTGCCTTATCCAAAACCCCTAGAGCATGCATTCTCGCGGTATTCTTTTTAATCCTTTTATCTCTCTCCTCCTCAATAGGTAACTTCTTCCTCTGGGTCGCCAAAAACTTAGGCTTCACAAATAATTCGCCACCTTTTTGCATATTTGGCAACTATAATGACAAACAATGAAATGAAAAGAAATATAAAATAATGCCAATAAATGGAATGACATGTGAAACAACAATGCCATGATATGTAAATGAAAAATCTTATAAATTTATAAAACTTGTCCATATAACCAAAAGCTACAAAAGTAGAAGACAAAAGCTACATATCAAATTCTATATCAGGTTCTATATCATGATAATTATCATGGATGGGTTGTCTTTGCTGTTCATCTTCTTCGCCATCTATATACTCCAAAATTGTGTCATCCTCATCATTATCATCTGAACAGTGCTTAGTTATTAATTCATCGACAGGAACGATCTCGAGATCCATATCATCTTTGCTGAAACATTAAATATCAGTATCTTGTTCAAGAATTGGGACACCATTGGTTGATTCATCATGTTGAAATGCATCATTGGATGCATTGTCCTGCTCTGGTACATCCCATACTCCTCAATGATTGACCTATTCTACAACTCTACAATTCTTGCCTTTATGATGTCATTGACATAGAATACTTGTCTGATATTATTTGGAAGGACAAATGAATCATCTTTATACCAAAGCCTCCTAACATTAATGGTTTTGACATGTTGATCGGTGTGTATTCTACTTTTATGACCGATGTCATACCATTCACATTGAAACAGAACCACTCTACCTCCATGCAAGTATTTTAATTCCAATATTTTGCACAAATAACCATAGAAGTCAATTTTCTTTCCTTTATGCTCCGCTTTTACAACCAACCCACTATTTTGGCACCTAGATGGCTCTCACGGTCTCTACTGTGGAACTGATTGCTCCTGAATCTCTTCCAAGATCACCTTTTTTAAAAAATTCCGGTCCATCATATAATCTTCCTCCAGAAAAACTGCATTGGTGATGACCAGCACTTTCTGCTCTCTGGGATTATAGAATAACCAACCTTTAGTTCCTTCAGGATATCCTACAAATGTGCATACTTCCGACTTCTCTTCCAACTTATCCGTCTTAACCTTGAGCACGTGTGCTGGACAACCCCAAATGTGTAAATGTTGCAGACTAGGCTTTCGCCCAGACCACAATTCCCGGGGAGTCTTAGGTATATACTTAGATGGTACGAGGTTTAGTATGTACATTGCAGTATCCAAAGCATATCCCCAAAAGGATATAGGTAATCTTGAGAAACTCAGCATGGACCTAATCATATCTAAAAGAGTCTGGTTCCTTCTTTCTGCTACTCCATTCTGTTGAGGCATACCAGGAGCAGACAATTGGGATAGAATCCCATTTTCTGATAAGTAACCCATAAAATCAGCAGAGAGATATTCCCCTCCTCGATCTGATCGAAGAGTCTTGATACTCTTACCTAATTGCTTTTTCGCTTCCGCTCAAAATTCTTTGAACTTTTCAAAAGCTTCGGACTTGCGGTGCATAAGGTATATGTAACCATATCTTGAGTAATCATCTGTGAAAGTGATGAAGTACTCATATCCTCCTCTGGCCCTGACATTAATGGGTCCTCAGACATCAGTATGCACTAATTCCAATAAATCTTTAGCCCTATTACCCTTAGCTGAAAAGGGTCTTTTGGACATTTTACCTTCCAAACAGGACTCACAAAGAGGCATTGGTTCTATCACCAATGAAGGTAAGATACCATCTTTCACTAGCCTCTCAATCCTATTAAGGTTTATATGACCTAGCCTCAGGTGCCAAAGTTTTGTTGGATTAGATGAAGGTGACTTTCTCTTTAATGATGATCTATTAATTGTTTCAGTATCATGTATCTCATACATTGTGGGAGTTAACAAATAAAGTCCATTGGTTACCTTGCCAGAACATATGAAAGTACCATTCCTCTTTATGACAACTTTAGTACCAAAAGTAATAGAATAACCTTTATTCACCAAACTAGAAACTGAAATTAAATTCCGCCTTAAAGACGGTACATATAATGTTTCTGACAAAACCAATTTATTATTTGAAAAACATAAAGTAATGACTCCCACTGAAACAGCCTCCGCCTTAGTGTCAGATCCTAGGTTGACAATGATTTCTCCATCACTTAGCCTCCTGGTTTCCTTGAACCCCTGCAACGTATTACATATGTGATTAGTTGCCCCGGAATCCACACACCAGGATTCTGAAGCACCAGTTGCAAAACTAACTTCAGATATAAGTGACTCAATCATACCTGGGGTCTTTTTCTTAGACAGATATTCTGGACAATTCCTCTTTCAATGTCCTGTCTTACCACAATGGAAACACTTTCCTTTTGTCCCTGAACCCTTAGCTTTAGCCACGCCACCAGTTGGACCATTATCCACCTTAGGACCTTTTGGAACTGATTTCTTTTTGCCTTTCTGCCCTTTGCCTTTTGGCTTGGACTTGGCATCTGACTTTTCTGTCATTAAGGCAGTTGGTTTTTTCTTCATAATCCCTTCAGTTGCTACCAACTGACTAGATAGCTCAGCCAGAGTCAGATTCATTTTATTCATATTATAATTGACCTTGAAATTGTTGAATGACTCTGGTAGTGACTCAAGGATTATGTTAATCTACGATTCTGCATCAATCGCAGCTCCCAGTATATCTAACTCATTTAATGAGTCCATCATCTTCAACATGTGTTCCTGTACTGATGTACCTTCAGCCATCTTGGTGCTAGTGAGCACCCTCATGGCTGCCTGCCTAGCAGGTCTGCCTTGTTCTGCAAACATCTCCTTTAAATTCGATATCATATCATATGCAGTCTTATAAGATTGATGTTGATGTTGCAGCACACTAGACATGGATGCCAGACTGTAACATCGGGCTATCTCTTCGTCTTTGGCCCATTTGGTGTAAAGGTCCTTTTCTTCTTCTGATACATCTGGGCCAGGCTCTTCAAGGGGGTTTTTGGTAAGGACATATTTATATCCTGAAGCTGTTAGGACAATATCCAGATTCCGTTTCCAGTCTACATAGTTGGATCCCACCAACTTATTCTGGTTGAGGATGGTCGCAAGTGGATTGAAAGTATTTGAATTCATGCTTGTAATATTGTAGCACATAACCATACATTCAATTAATGAATTTAAATGACATTAGGGTTTAGTATTTTACCAAATTTATGTGGGAATCCTCATAACCACAAAAATTCAGAATACATCGGAATCCCAATCCTGTGGGGTATGCCTCCTTGGGGAGTGCAAATACCTCCTAGACTGGTGCGGATCAAAGTTGGTCAAAATTGGGATTAAGACTAACTATCCATGATCCCCTTCATTCATTACAATCTAGGTATCTCATACCAAATAATGTATGACTCCCGATTAGCTTCGGTTTCTAAATACATGAGGCAAATCCTTGGGGATACTACATCATTATTTTACTTAAGTGTGACCCACCAACTAGCATTACATGACAACCGTTGCGGGCAGCTCCTCCTTGGGGAGTGGGCTCCCACCCCGTCTCATCAACACTATCCATAGGAGATCCATATCCAGTATCCAGATAAATACAAGCCCTCCGTGGGGAATGGCCATTCTCAAAATGGCACGAGGCTAATACTTTCCTTACAATGGACCTATGGTGGAAAACCATGGGGATTTATATATATATATAGAAATGCCCCGCTCCCACTTAATATTTTAGAGTTGAGGATTTCCTTATAGGTGTATGGGTCCATCAAATATAGGTATATATTCATCTCATGATAAGACCAATGATTGGTTCCAAGTCAAGTTATTTTAAGGAAAGTCCAGTTTCTAAAATTAGTGTTACCAATAGATCCATCTCATGGTCCCACCAACTCTAATTAGAACTCTTTCCAAAAATTAATTTGATTTGACCAATTTTGGAATTTACTATGTTTGGTTCAGATATGGAAATACTCTAAAATAAGCATTCATCCATAAATAAAAAGTGCTATAACAAAAGACTAGTCCTCTCCTCCACATGACCCAGGCGGAAAAGACTTCTTGGACTTCTAGACTTTCCAAAACTTTGGGATTCCTCAAACTCTTTGGGCATCTCCAAAAGACCTTTTGATAATCTTCAAACTATTTGATTAGGAGTCCAGCTTCTCTTTCCTTCTTTGTTTCGGACATCTCCAGAATTTACAAATTTTAAAAATACATAAATTCCTATGTCTCTATAATGAGACTTACATGGTAGTCTAAACATGGAAATAAAAGGGCTATAGGGAAATTCACCATGCCTTGCCCTTTCACGAGAAACCAAGGAGACCATGATGCCCTTTACACTTAGCCACAAATAAACCAATAATTAAAAGGAAAGAAAAACATGTGGGCCATATGGAGAGGACATTATCACCTGCAAGTTACTATCTCATACAACAAAGCATCTCACAAAACCAGGTTGCCAAACCACAATGGAAAAACAAGATGCCAAATTTTTGCCACCACGATACAAGATCCCCTACGCAGCGGGGGTCTGGGGGCAGCGCTACGGTTAGCCAACAGACTTCTATCATAGATGATTCTGCCTAGGTTCGGCTAGCGGATCTGGTCCCTACAGTTAGCCAACAGACTTCTACAGCCATAGTGGTCCGTTTGACTAACCAACCTGACGAACCCAGAAATGGGTTCTTTTTCAGATTTGGCTCCTGCTGTACCCAGTCACCTCTAATGATCTCAGTATGCTTTGAATGGCATCTTATCATCCTCCTATCATGATTAAAACCTTTTGTGACTTTCCAAACATGTATCTACTACAAAAGCAAGAAAACCCAATAAACACTGATCCTATCATAGCCCTTACTCTATCCTCTTCACATCTCATGCAAAGATTAGAACAAGATTACTGATCTAACATGATTAGAGATGAGGTATGGCTCTGGTACCCATTGTTGGAAGTAGGTGGGTCTCGTGGATAGATTTTCAAAACTTTTGACCCACTTGACACAGGGATCAACTATCCATAAGATCAAAACCCAATCCAGGATGTATTACCCTCAATCTCGTGACCATGTATAGTAAATATTCTACCAGCACTAAACATCCATAATAATCTATGACATGCAAGAAGTAGATCATACCTTTGGAGATCCGCAGTGCTCTAATGGATTTCTTCAACACCTCTTAGACTTCCACGCTATGACCCGAATTGGATTTCTTTTCTCAAGAAGAATGGTGGAATCTTCAGGAGAAATCCCAACTCGAAACTCTAAGGAACTAGAAGAAAGAAGGAGAGAGTAACTCGTGCAACTCTTGCACGAAAGGGTTTTGGGCGCGAGAGAGACTCTTTTGGACGTCCAAGGATATTTTATAAACTTTCAAATCTCGTCCTTGCCTAATTGAAATAGAAGTCTTACTTCCAAAGCAATTAGCAACTTTCTCCTTTCTTATCCCTTCTTTCTAGAGTTCGAGTCGGATTAGTATTTTCCAATAACTTGGGCTAGCGTGGGGACCACTAGGGATTCCTTAGAAAGCTGGCTCCAACTGGAACACCGCGACCCCACATCTCATGTGCAATTCGGTCCCTTAGTTAATTGCAAATAACACCACTATATAAATGCAATTGCACTCCAGTCTTAGGAATAAATTACAATGAAGACCCTAAACTTCCCAATTACCACAAGTAGGCCCCTCTATCAATATCCATGGATCAATTGGAATAAATCCGTCTCTTCCAATCTAAGTTCCACATCTTATTATCCTTGAGCCCCAATTAATCACAGTAATCATCAGTACCATCCAATTAACTCTTAATTGAGATGGGTGCGCACTTACTAATGACAAATCCATTAATTGGCACAAGGGGATAATAGAGATAGATTCCATCTTGATCATTCAACGTTCCCACGTTCTACTACCACATACCCAAGACACCGAGGTGTTAACCTACAGTCGGCCTGACTCATTAGTGACTCAAAGCAAATGAATAGCTAGAAACTTGCGTTCATCAATGTCTCAGGATTGAGAGCTGATGTGAGTTTCAAGTGCAGAACCGCGATGTAGAAATAAAACTGGTGAGCAATGTGTTTAAGGTATTTTTTTTTCAACTTGACTTGCCTTAAAATAAAAATCTAAAACTAACCTAATTAAAATCTAACAAATACAAGTGTCCTACTTACCAAAATTAAATTAGTTACAAACCAATGAAAGAAACTTTCCTAAATCTAAAATTCCTAAAATAAAACTAAAGTTGCTGCAAAACTAAAACACAAGTTAGAACTTCTAAAAATAAAAACAAAAATTAGAAACTAACTAAACTAAACAATGTTAGAAACAAAATAAAAAAAATTAGAAACTTTCCTAGGTTAGAATTTCCAAAACTAGAAAACTTTTCAATTTAAAATCTTCAATTAAAACAAGTTGAGAAAGATATTTTAATTATGAAAATTAACTAAAACAATCAAAAACATAAAACTAGAAACAAATTTAAAATTAGAAAGTTAGTAAAATTTGCAGAAAATAACATAAAATTGCAGGAAGTCAAAGGCGGTAATAACACGAAAGTCAAAGGCGGTAAACAACTGAAGTCAAAGGCGGTAATAACAAGAAGTCAAAGGCGGTAGATTGCTCTTTCAATCTCTTATCTTAATTTGGGCTAAAATAGATTAGCATGTTGTCTTAAGGTCTTATTCTTCATCTTAGGTCGTCAATCTAAGTGAGAATAACAAATTTCCATTCCATGTAGAAATAAATTTCAGAATTGGCCTCTAATCTTTTTTCACTCAAACCTCTTTAACTCTATCTTGCATTGCCTCCAAACATACAATGTATCCAAAGAGACAAAGTATACTAAAAAGGTTACTAAGATGGGTTACTAGTTGTGATTCCAATTCTATCCCAATATTTAAATAAGAACAAAAATTAACCCAATCACAAACAAGACTAAAATTATGAACACCACAAAATCAAAGACAAAAACAATTGAAAAGAAACAAACTTTACTAGCATGAAATTGTTTTACAAAAGATTGGAAATAAAAAAACAAACAATTACATACTAGGATGGATGAGAATTCCTCCTTCTAGTTGACACTTCAAGGTTGGTGGTGTGGCTTTAGGGCTAAGCCTCCTTGATGACTTGAGATGTAGAGACAAGAGAGGGAGAGATGGATGAAGAAATCTAGAGGTGGGAGGTGGGTAATTCTTCCATGAAGAATATGGGAGAAGGGTACCCTATTTATGCTTTTTCAAGTCCTACTCCTTCTCAAACTTTAAAATCTTAAAAATAATAAAAAATAAAAGAAAAAAGGGCTCCAACCAATGCTTTGGACGTGCAATATCCTTGGGGATTTTTTTCTTTTTATTTTTCTTTTCTTTCCTTGCTTGTTTTGTCCAGAAATCCCTCTTGAATGCTCCTTTCCTTCTTTGTCTTTGCCACCTTGCATTGAGATCTTTTGAGAGATGAAATAGGGATAAGAATCCTCTCTTAGCTAGAATCAAACTTGGCCCACATGAGGTGTAGAACTTCCCCTTTTATCTCTTTGCATCGTCAACTTTCCTTTTTTGGAAAGTTCTCTTTGTTGGCTCCTAACTTGAAGAGATCTTCTAGATAATTCTCCCTTGATTTTTTCCTTTACTTTTTCAATCAAAATCTGATCCAAAATCTCTTTTGGACGTGGAATAGCTTGCTTGGATATTTTTTTGCATTTTTTTTTCAATTAAATCTTCTCCTTCTCAAAAAAGAACACCTATGTGGCTTTCCTTGTCCATCTTTGATGAGATATTCTTCAAATTCTCTTCAAAATCTCTTGAAAATGTGTAACAAATAAATGGACCCCATCTTGGATGTTTTACAAGTGTGCCCCACACATGTGCATGTGTGTGTGGGACCATGAAGCCGACTTTTTGCAATTTTCTTCCAATTTCCTTTTCTCTTCAATTCTGCTCTCCTTTCTCTTGAAAATCAATTCCTTGCCTCAATTCTTTACAAATGGGACCCATATAATCAATTTCCTACAAAACAAATGTGAATTTATGTGAAAAGACAATTTTACCCCTAACATCACATATGCATGACTGCGGGCCCATTTCTCATGAAATGATAATAAAAATGTACATCATTCTTCATGATTTTGTATGAATGAACTAATGATGAAGAGAATTCAATTTATTTCATGAGAAAAATTATTTTCACAAAACTTTCCAAAAATAGACTTTCTAAAAATAGCAGGTTTCATGAATTTATGCAAAAAGTGTGATTTTTAATCAATTTATGCAGAAAAATATAAAGATGAATTTAAAATGAATTAAACCATGATATCACACTAAATGAGGCTCTTTCAAGTTAATAAGTCCTTAAAATGGGTCAAAATGTATATGAAAATATGCATTTTTAAAGACTCATCACACCCCCCAACCAGCGTTTTGCTAGTCCCTAGCAAAAAAATGCAATAAAATATGAGGCTTCCATCTTAACCTAATCTAATCTTAAACTAATGCAATGCAATAAAATTAAACATGAATGCAACGCCACTTTCGCTGGCACTTTCGACTGCATTTAGCGTATGCAGCAAGCCCTTAAACCCCTAGGTTCCCCCTAGTGGACGAGTTATGCCTCGTGAGGGTTTACAGTGAATATACCTACAAAATTCTCTTCTTTTTTTTTAATGAAGAGAAAAAATGAATAAAAGCAAAAAGAAATGCCCCAAAAGAAAATTCACTCATATCAGATATTTTCAAAATCTGGAATAATTACACTTTCAGACTTTTCAAAGTCCAGTCCACAATTCTATTCTAAAAAACTTTCTCAAATTCAAACCAACTTGCATGCATTGTGCGAAATTGTATACATCGAAAACCTATTTCGGATATTCTACAATAATGCTGCAAAAATAGAATTTTTCCTTCAAATAGTCTGATCCCCTGAAATTTAGCAAAAAGAAATTTCCTCTCAAAGTTACTAAGATAGTTGCCACTTTACTCTTTACTTCGGTTGGCCTCTGTTTCTCTCACAATCTTTTTCCAACGCAAGAGTTCCCAAGTTCATACGATATAAGAAAAGTTAGAATCCAGAGATCAAATCTGGTCCTTGTCCTTCCCCGCACATACTCCCTTGCAAACTCTTAGGACACTCTTCACTCTCTTACTTTTTCCAACGTAGAATTTTCCAAGTTCATATGATATAGCAAAAGTTGGGATCTAAGGAGCAAACTTAGTCCTTATGCTTTTCCGCACATATCCCTTGAAAATTTCTACGGACACTCGTTGGGCCATAACTCATTATCATTTTTTTTCCTTGTGACGTGCAATGTTTAGGTCCCTTAAGCTTTCTATTTAACCCATGTAGCGAGCGTTAGGCCAATGACTCCCAAACCAGATAGCTTTAGGGCACTAGATATGAAAATATCCCTCCGGGCTTACTAGCTCGAGTTAAAAAGGCTACGAACCCAAACTAATCACAAATTGCTCATTATATGCTCTTTTTTTTTCACTCTTGTTTTTTTTTTTTAAACCAAAGTAAACACTAGGTGGCAATTCTCATTTCACTCTAATTAATTCATCGTGGTTCTAATATATACAATTTACCAACAATGAACCAGGAAACAAAAATATTCTACAAACTAAATTTCAAGTTCACATTGTATTCTCCAAAAAAATTCCAAAAACAAACAGCATCAAAGCTTCATATCCAAAATTGTCGAAAAAAATGTATACGTGTATGTATATGAAGAGCAAGTTTTGGTTATCTTCTGATAGGTTTTCTCCTTTAGAAAATGCAAACTTTCTTTTTACTTCCTTCCAAAAGTATCAAAATTCCATATTTCTATATATCTTCAAATCGCTTCAATTCTTTTAAAAATTTTCTTTTCCAAAATAAAAAATAAATACCAACGAAAAAAAAAATTTCCTGTCCTATTTTTTTTTTTTTTAAAAAAACCTAAAATCATTAAAAACTGACTAAAATGATAAAAGTGATAGAAAAAGCAAAAAAAAAAAAATTTGTCTAAAATTGGACAAGCGTGCTTGTTCCCACCCCCCATCCTAAGATGAACATCGTCCTCGATGTTTATACATGCAACGCAGAACTGTAAAAATAACATGAGGAAATATAAATGTAAATGAGAGTAGAGAGAAAAAGTCACCTGAAGATGTGTTCGAGCTGCTCCCTGTCCAAAGTTAGACAAAACAGAAAAACAAGAACAAAAAGACAAGAAGCTACTCTAAAAGGAAATATCTACTCTAATGAGAAAAGAAAGAAAAACCTATACTACTGGATTCAAAACCATGAGTCCACCTGGATCCCAAATGAAATTTTCCTCCACACAATTTACAAGAAGCACAGAAAAAGATGAAACCATGTCGGTAGCGGGCTCAATGAACATGAGGACCGCATGTTCTTGTACACTGTATGGAAAAAGGACCACAAAGAAAATTTTTTCCTCCTTTCTTAAAAATGGATCTTTGAAAGATAGGAGAGGAAGTAATGAGAAACTGGGCGGCCCTAGGTCCTCCCGTGCCATAAATTCTTTTAAATTGATTTCCACAGTCTGTTTAAGCACGAGCTCAAAGGATTTTAAATTGTAGGACTTGGGTGTCTGAATGGGATCACTATTCTCCAATTCTGCAAGTTTTTCTGAATAACATTAAGGGCCAAGAAATGCGAGGGCAATTTCTCTAAGGGTTGGATCATCAGATTTCATAAAGAAGTCAGTACATGATTCCAAAGATTCCAGATTATCCGACTCAGAAATCTGAAAAATGGGGTCATCCTCCCAATTGTAATTTTCCTTTGGGGGCTTAGTAGGTTCATTTGCAGTTTCTTCAATTGTAGGAACATCAAATTTGTAAAAGACTGCAATGCCAAATTCATCAGAGGAATCTGAATCATAGAAAGGATTTATGTAAAAAGGCATAGATTCCTCTTTAATGAAATGGAATGGCCGGTACTGAGGAAAAGTGGGGCACATAGGCTCATGTGATTCATCAATTGGTTCATGCATCACACCATCATCCATGTACTCATATACACCCTTAGATATCCACTGTGTGTTTGTGTGATCCATATCTATGAGATTTTCAATGAATGTAGGATCATCTTTAATTCCAAGAGTGGCATTTTGTTTTCTCATTTCAAGCCCGGTTTGATTAATCGAAGTCATTAGGCTTTTCATGTGTTGTTCATTTTGTTGTATGGTTTGCATGGCATTGTGTGTGAACTCAACCAATTTGGCTAAAGTATCCTCCAAAGAATTCTTCAGGGGTGGTGGTGGTTCATATGACCATTCAGGCGGAGAGGGATTATGAGGTGCATATGACCAGGGAGAAGAAGGGGGTACATATGATGTATCCTGCGAGGGATAGTCATACGACCCAGCCTGAGTAAATTCTTGGGAATAAGAGACATGATCCATATTGGGCACATTACGCCAATTGTTTAGTGAGTGATCATCCCAATTTGGACCACACATGTTATCCATTTCATTATGGTAATGCCATTGATTTGATTCTGTCCACCATGGAAACCCCACATCCGTATCAGAATGAGTGGATGATTGTGTGAGGTGTGGGAAATCATGTGGGACCCTTATTGGTTGATCATCTAAACTAACCATTCCATTAAAATCCTCAAATTCCTCATTGTAACAATGATCATAGTGATTGGCCCATTCCCATTCATAAGATCCAGCTGAACAATTTCTTTGATGTAACTTTTCAATTCTTTCTTGTTCACATAAGGCACGCCAAGACTTTGGTGGGCCATCAGTATTGATTCCATTCCCATTAGTTTGCCCATTATTAAGTCTCCTCATGTTTGTGAATTCCCACCAATCCATTTTTTTTTTTTTTTTTTGGAATCACTTGTTTTTTTTTTTTTTTTGAATTTTGAGATTTTGAAAAAAAAAAAACCTAAGTTAGACAATAAACATCAAAGCAACTCCTTAAGGTTAAAAAGTTTCCTCTAGTTCTCCAATCCGGTCCTACGAAACCAACTCGGCCAGTTAGCCACCAGGAAGTGGTAGAGTCACAGATGGACCCGTTTGAAGGACCAGTTTCCTGAACAGACAAGCTGTCGCGCACTACAGGGGCAAAGGCTTTCTTAGACACCGAGAAGATTAAGGACAATGATTAGATCACTTTTGGTATACTTTCTTCCCAAAAAAAAAAAACAGTTGAGACAAGTTCAAAAACAGTAACTTTTCTTGATTTTAGAAATTTTCTAAAAATAACAATGATGTGTATTTTCTAGCATTCCATGCACATTCCTATTACAAATTAGGGCGGCTTATCATTCCCTGCATGTCCTCCTATTTCTAGAAAGATGCCAAAATTAAACCACACCCACAAAGCAATGTAAATAAGGAAAGTTACATAAGTTACCTTAAATGGCGCTCCCCGGCAACGGCGCCAAAAACTTGATCGTGAGTTCCAAGTGTAGAACCGCGATGTAGTAATAAAACTGGTGAGACCAGGTCGATCCTCAGGGAGCAATGTGATTAAGGTATTTTTTTTTCAACTTGACTTGCCTTAAAATAAAAATCTAAAACTAACCTAATTAAAATCTAACAAATACAAGTGTCCTACTTACCAAAATTAAATTAGTTACAAACCAATGAAAGAAACTTTCCTAAATCTAAAGTTCCTAAAATAAAACTAAAGTTGCTGCAAAACTAAAACACAAGTTAGAACTTCTAAAAATAAAAACTAAAATTAGAAACTAACTAAACTAAACAATGTTAGAAACAAAATAAAAAAAATTAGAAACTTTCCTAGGTTAGAATTTCCAAAACTAGAAAACTTTTCAATTTAAAATCTTCAATTAAAACAAGTTGAGAAAGATATTTTAATTATGAAAATTAACTAAAACAATCAAAAACATAAAACTAGAAACAAATTTAAAATTAGAAAGTTAGTAAAATTTGCAAAAAATAACATAAAATTGCAGGAAGTCAAAGGCGGTAATAACACGAAAGTCAAAGGCAATAAACAACTGAAGTCAAAGGCGGTAATAACAAGAAGTCAAAGGCGGTAGATTGCTCTTTCAATCTCTTATCTTAATTTAGGCTAAAATAGATTAGCATGTTGTCTTAAGGTCTTATTCTTCATCTTAGGTCGTCAATCTAAGTGAGAATAACAAATTTCCATTCCATGTAGAAATAAATTTCAGAATTGGCCTCTAATCTTTTTTCACTCAAACCTCTTTAACTCTATCTTGCATTGCCTCCAAACATACAATGTATCCAAAGAGACAAAGTATACTAAAAAGGTTACTAAGATGGGTTACTAGTTGTGATTCCAATTCTATCCCAATATTTAAACAAGAACAAAAATTAACCCAATCACAAACAAGACTAAAATTATGAACACCACAAAATCAAAGACAAAAACAATTGAAAAGAAACAAACTTTACTAGCATGAAATTGTTTTACAAAAGATTGGAAATAAAAAAACAAATAATTACATACTAGGATGGATGAGAATTCCTCTTTCTAGTTAACACTTCAAGGTTGGTGGTGTGGCTTTAGGGCTAAGCCTCCTTGATGACTTGAGATGTAGAGACAAGAGAGGGAGAGATGGATGAAGAAATCTAGAGGTGGGAGGTGGGTAATTCTTCCATGAAGAATATGGGAGAAGGGTACCCTATTTATACTTTTTCAAGTCCTACTCCTTCTCAAACTTTAAAATCTTAAAAATAATAAAAAATAAAAGAAAAAAGGGCTCCAACCAATGCTTTGGACGTGCAATATCCTTGGGGATTTTTTTCTTTTTATTTTTCTCTTCTTTCCTTGCTTGTTTTGTCCAGAAATCCCTCTTGGATGCTCCTTTCCTTCTTTGTCTTTGCCACCTTGCATTGAGATCTTTTGAGAGATGAAATAGGGATAAGAATCCTCTCTTAGAATCAAACTTGGCCCACATGAGGTGTAGAACTTCCCCTTTTATCTCTTTGCATCGTCAACTTTCCTTTTTTGGAAAGTTCTCCTTGTTGGCTCCTAACTTGAAGAGATCTTCTAGATAATTCTCCCTTGATTTTTTCCTTTACTTTTTCAATCAAAATCTGATCCAAAATCTCTTTTGGACGTGGAATAGCTTGCTTGGATATTTTTTTGCATTTTTTTTTCAATTAAATCTTCTCCTTCTCAAAAAAGAACACCTATGTGGCTTTCCTTGTCCATCTTTGATGAGATATTCTTCAAATTCTCTTCAAAATCTCTTGAAAATGTGCAACAAATAAATGGACCCCATCTTGGGTGTTTTACAAGTGTGCCCCACACATGTGCATGTGTGTGTGGGACCATGAAGCCGACTTTTTGCAATTTTCTTCCAATTTCCTTTTCTCTTCAATTCTGCTCTCCTTTCTCTTGAAAATCAATTCCTTGCCTCAATTCTTTACAAATGGGACCCATATAATCAATTTCCTACAAAACAGATGTGAATTTATGTGAAAAGACAATTTTACCCCTAACATCACATATGCATGACTGCGGGCCCATTTCTCATGAAATGATAATAAAAATGTACATCATTCTTCATGATTTTGTATGAATGAACTATTGATGAAGAGAATTCAATTTATTTCATGAGAAAAATTATTTTCACAAAACTATCCAAAAATAGACTTTCTAAAAATAGCAGGTTTCATGAATTTATGCAAAAAGTGTGATTTTTAATCAATTTATGCAGAAAAATATAAAGATGAATTTAAAATGAATTAAACCATGATATCACACTAAATGAGGCTCTTTCAAGTTAATAAGTCCTTAAAATGGGTCAAAATGTGTATGAAAATATGCATTTTTAAAGACTCATCAAGAGCCTATTGCTAGGGAATTATGAGAGCATACCTTATTATTGAGACAGAATTCCATAAGGTGCATCTCATGGTCCTTCAATACATCCAATGTACCAGCACCGTGATCCAGAATCTTACATTCTGATGATCGAGATAAATCACACTATTTCATAGTGATCGAAGTGCTGCAACCTTATCAAATGAGATGCCCAGTCTCATTATTGGTTGTGAAGCTATTTAAGTATAAGATTTGTGACATATATCTCCCGCGTGTGGATCTCATCCATGCACATATTTCACATCTAATATACTAATGGGACCCGGTTCAACTCATGAACCATTATGTCATATGTATTGGTCATGTGCATGAATTAGTAAAATAACACTCATCTCATGAAAGCAAAGCATGATTTTATTAATAAATAAAGAAATTAATCAATTTATTACATCAACTAATGAATTGAGTCCACAAAATCTAACAGATGCAACCAGCATAAAGATCAATTATTGGACCGGGACCTTGTGCTAATGACCACAATTCTTGGGTTGCTTCTAGTGACCGTTGATTTCGCAACTCATTCATCTACATGAAAAAACATATTGCAAATATAAAAGTTAATTTCAAATGAATTTAAGTTAGTTGGTGTTTACCAATATGTCTAAGCTCTTTCAAATATATCTTACACATTTTTCAAACCATTTTGGAAATTCTGCATGCTGTATCTAGGTTATATCACATCCTTGAGGATTCTGATTCTCTATAATATTCCTGTGTTCCCTATTCAGTGAAATGCGTATCGTAAGTATCTTAAAATGGTGTTATAATGAATGGGTTTATAAATGTAATTTAACCAACCCACATACTCTAGATATGGTTCCACCTCGGCGGTATTGTACAGCACAAACCAATGAGCCATTTCCCATTCTTTCTAGGAAGGATCGGGAGCCCTTAAGATCGGTGAGAAGAGTTTAACATTTTGGGTAAAGATCTCCATTCTAGGGCCACGATCGCCACCATCATAATTCCGTTCTGGTTTATCAGTCCCTTTTAGGTACATTGAGTAAAAATTAAGACACTCCTTGGAAATGTAAGCCTCGGCGATTGAACCTTCTGGACGTGCTTTGTTGGTGACATACCCTTTTAGAGTCTTAAGAAACCTTCAAATAAACAACGATCACAATTAAGATTGCATATGCAAGATAATTGCACTACTAAATCAATAATTCACCATAGGATTGTAGCATTCACCTTTCGATCGGGTACATCCATCGATATTGCACAGGTCCACCAAGCATGGCCTCACGAGGCAAGTGCATAGCCAGATGGACCATTACATCAAAGAAAGCTGGAGGAAAGATCATCTCCAACTTGTAGAGTATAATCACTATTCGTTCCTCCAATTTCTCCAAATCACTATGCCTTAATGACTTCGAGCAATGTTCCTGAAAAAAACTACCCAACTCAAATAGTGCGGTACATATCTCTTTGTTCACAAAACCGCGCATGCCTATTGGAAGAAGACGTTGAATGAGGACATGATAGTCATGGCTTTTCATGCCTAATAACTTGCCATTTTTAGAGTTCACAGACCTTGATATGTTAGCAGCATAGCCATCTAGATAACAGATGGACTTCAAGAATTAACAGAAATCATCTATCTGTTTCGAGCCCAATGTGTACACTGCCCTAGCTTCAATATAGATCCTTTGACATTCTTCTGTAGATGCAATTCTGCTCTTTTGCCCATTTTTTCGAAATCTGCACACGCTTTTGGAGTGTCTTTGTTCTTGCTTTCTATGGCCAACATCGTTCCACAACAGCTTTCACCTGTGTTCTTCTCTATGTGCATGACATCAAGATTGTGTCGGAGCTTCTTTGACTTCCAGTATGGAAGCTTCCATAAAATGCTCTTTTTTGTCCAGTTCAATCGTTCGTTGTCACGGGGCCTTTTCCTTTTAGTATCACCCTTCCTGAAGTTGGTCTCCGGAAGCTTATCTAATTGAGCCATAACTTTATCCATGGCTGGTATCCCAAGGATCTTTTGTCAAGCTCGGGAAAACCATTAAACTTATTGTCCTTCCTGCAATTGTGCTTCTCAGGTAAGTAAGATCGATGTCCCACCCAACCGGTCTTATCTATCAATCTTACTGATAAATTATTATCATTGCAAGTGGGGCAAGCCAAATAACCTTTTGTACTTCACCCAGACACATCACTATATGCAAGGAAGTCATTTATGGGCCACATTAAAGCTGCACGTATCTGAAAGTTCTCTTTAGTGGAGGCATCATAAGTCAAAACCCCTGTCTCCCATAGATCATTTAACTCGTCAATCAAGGGTCTCAGGTAGACATCAATGTTAGTTCCTGGTTGACTCGGTCTAGGAATAAGTAAGGACATCATGAGAAATGGGTCCTTCATGCATTTCCAGGGTGGTAAGTTGTATGGCATAAGAATGACAGGCCACATACTATAAGAAGTGCTCAAGTTTCCGAAAGGGTTGAACCTATCAATGGCCAAGCCCAATCTGACATTGTGGGTCTCCTGTGCAAACTCTGGATAATTCCGATCAAATTGCTTCCACTCTTCAAAGTCTGCTGGATGCCTTCCTACCCCGTCATCCAGATGCTTATCACTGTGCCATCTCATGTCTTGGCTGTCTTCCGGGACATGTACAATCTTCGCAACCTCGGTGTCAATGGGAAGTAACGCAGTATCTTGTGAGGGATCTTCTTACCCCTACTATCGTTGATCTTAAACCTTGATTCCTAACACATGGGACATTTTTCCAAGTCTGCATTCTCCTTCCAAAATAGTGCACAACCATTTTTACATGCATCAATGAGCTCATATCCCAATCTTAAGTCACGTAGTAACTTTTTGGACTCATAAATTGACCCCGGAACTTTGTGTCCCTCTGGTAGGAACTGCCTAAATATCTCTAAAACTTTGTTGAAAGATGTATTACTCCACACATTCTCTACCTTCACATATAACATTTGGATGATGAATGATAACAAAGTATCTGTCTCTTTGCAGCCAGGGTACAAGGCACATTGGGACGCCTCCAATATTTTCTCAAAGTCTTGCACATCCTCCATCTCTAGGGTATCACCCTCGATGTAAGTTCCCATGTGATGGTCCTCTAATAATTGATCATATTCATCATGATCCTCATCATATTCATCATCTTCCTTGTCCAGCTCATCATGTTGTGGAAGTTCTCCGTGTCTGTAGCAAGTGGTGTAGGATGACATCATCCCTTTTTTTAACAGATGAATATAAACAGTATCATACGTATTCTTAAAGTAGTTACAACAATGGCTACACGGGCACTTAATCTCCGTAACCTCACCTGAATGTGCCTTTGCAAACTCAATAAATGACTTCAAGCCATCTTTATATTGCTCACTGAATGTGTCACAAAGCAACAACCAACTTTTGTCCATATCTGAAATCATGCGATTAAGGGTTAAGTCAACAAATTAATGTTATGCAGAGTAGTAAGTTCTATCATTTCGAACTCTAAAAGGTTTTAAAAAATGTGCAAAGGCATAATCATGCGTTTTATCTTTTTGCATTTTTTTACCTTTTTTTTAATTTTTAAATATTTTTACAATTTTTTATTACATGTCACAATTGTACTGGTTCGACATGGATGGTACAGATTAAGTTGATGGTTAGGTAAATGTTTTTCATCTCTTTTCTAAGTTTTTTATCATTTATAAATCTTTACTCTTTTCTATTTCTTTTTTTTAAGTTAGAAACTTATGAATTATTACTTTTATTTCTTCAATTTTAGTCATTCTCAGTAATACATTTCATGTGTTCAAGGGAATTCAAGTCATTCAATTCCATGAAAACAAATGGGTGCAATTATATATCTTTACTCTATATGGTTTTGGGCCAAAATGATGTGCAAACCTCATGAAATTTGAAAGGATGGGCTATGACATCATTTTTGGAATGCCCTAAAATTTTCATCAGGTTCTGACTTCGAAAAGTGGGCCACACAATCTGTTGACTTTTGGTCAAAGTGGGCCCATGTTTCAATTGTTTGGGGCCCAAATGATCTCAGATAGCCACGGAATTTTGGGATTTTAATGAGGAACCTATTTTTAGGTCACTATCCAATTTCCAATTGATTTGGCCTTTGGGAAGTTAGGCTTGTATTCAGTGCCCTCATAGCCCAGTGGGTATGTTGACTTTGGGTCAACAACATCCAATCAACCCGAAATTTTGCGGAAATACTCCAGAGCATGGTCAACAACATCCAACCGACCCGAAATTTTGTGGAAATACTCCAGAGCATTACTGAGGCCTTTGTCACAACCCGAGCCCAGGGGTCGGGGGTTAGCAAAAGCCAAACCTAATGACACACGTACTCCCGTGCCTGTACACGTAGACCAAGTCTAAATGCACACGCACAAGGGAACAAACACACGTGCCAAGCAAGTATGCGGAAGCTGTAAATATCAGAAACATAAAACTAACAGTGCAAGAATAGGATACCAAGAACGAACTGACATAATTACATACAAAAGTCTTACAAAAAGAACAAAAGAATATATACAATCTGACATATGAACAAGTCTGAAATCCTCAAAACAAAATAACAAGAACAAGACTCCAATGATGCATGTATGCCAAGAACTCTCTCCCGTGGAGTGATCACATCCACTCCTCTAGGCCTGATGGGGCCCCGGGGGTCTCATCTGGAGCCTGGCCGACCTGCGAGGGTTCGGCAGGGGGATCTGGGCCTGCAACACCAAAAACAACTGTGAATACGAAGATTTAGCAAAGTATAAACCATAGCAAGTTAACACACGCTGTGTCTAACAGAATAAGAACATCGTGTGATTAAAGAAGGCATTTTTCGTATACTAGGCTGTCATGCAAGAAGGAAATATGCTATGTGAATCAATGAATACATGCTGTGTACATAACTAGTGGCTACTACATTACCATATGCTCCCAAAAGAGGGATCTTATAACATGCAAATAACACCATTGTCCGGGCCAGGGTACAATGGGTCTCGGTTTCCTGGGGTCCGGTTCCCCAAGACATATCCATACTGCAGCAGGCCATATAACTATACCAAATTCACCCCGTCGGGATCCTAAGGCTGAGGCTAAGTAGAGCCTGACCATACAGAGTCAATCATGGAAACCCTGAGTAGATCGTGACAACATATCATACGTGCAGATCTGTGAGTGAACATATCATACATGCATACTCAAGGTAAATAAACCACAATGTGAAAGTAACGAAACATACGTAATCATGTAGAGTATTGAGATCAATGATCGAATGCAATATGTTATGCAACAATTCATGTGAAAACGAATCATCCTGATTTACAAACCAATTCTAATCTAGTTATCCGGTGTTTCTAACCGTGCATGATGATGTAGTTTTAAGTTATTCGATGCACCGTTGTCTAGTGTTGCCTTGAATCGTGCGGTGCACGAAGTCCCTTAAACCAACACCCATGGGGAGGTGCTTAACATCCGGATAACGAACATGAATGATTCGCAGCCCTCGAGATCATTCACGCGTGGTATCACATTCCGTTGGGCAAGTCTAGGTGCTCTACATTCTATCATGAAGGCCATATAGGTATTTTCTTTATACCTAGCCTTATTCTTCATGTGTGGTTATGGCTTAGCCGTGTGTGGTCTACGGCTTAGCCGTGGCTGAGCCGTAGAAGGTCTGTCAGTTGCTGACTCTCAGTTATTCCAGAAATTGCACCCTGTATTGATCGACGGCTGGGCCACGGTTGAGCTTCGGCTTAGCCGTAGGGCAATCCACAGCTTAGCCGTGCCCTAATCGTAGAGGAAAACTGGGTTTTTCTACTCTCTGGACTTTGAGCCGTAGGAGGCATACGGCTTAGCCGTACCTGCCCGAAATCAAATTCCTGAAACCTGTACAGAATGTCTGGGAAGCATCAGAACTGCAATTTATCAATGGAAATAGACAAGTAATGAATCAATGAGTATCAACTGGGCTGTAAACACATGTTTCCATATGCATTAATGTGAGTTAACCAAGATCAAAATCATACCAACATGGGTTCTCACAAGATATGGTTATACTTGCCTCAATTAGGAAATCAATGACACATTTGTTGTCCACAAGCCCAACACAACCTAACACAATTAGAACCACATGCATGCATGAGGATTGGAATCACAGACACACCAAGCAACAATGGAAACAAGAGGGAGAAGAAATAGAGAAAGGAGATGAGAGGGATGAATGGATTTCCAACTCACCTCACATGCAAGAACCCAAATTCCTCTTGATCGATGGAGGAGAGAATTCAAGTGAAGGAGAGAGAAGTCTCCACGTGCACAGTGAGGAGAAGAGAGAAAACGAGAGAAGGAATGTGAGTTTGATCGATGGAGAGATTATATAAGTTAATGGGTTGTCCAAATTGCAAGAGAGTCCAAGTGGAATTTCAAATTTCAGTTTGAGTCAAATCCAAGTCCAATCGAAGCACACGACCTCGGTTGCAAATGACGTAGTTACGAAAGTTAACGGGCTCAACGAAAGACACGTGTTGACATCAAGATGATGCAAAAATGACCATGTCCAAGAAAAGCTAAAATTACGAAAAAGGGCTTGGTCTACTTAATCCAGGTCAAACTCAACCCAACTACCTATCCATGACCCGTAACGAAAATAAAACACAAACAAAACAAGATTAACTAGCCGCTAAACAAGATCAAGCTGGGTCGGAGTGTTACACCTTCCATAGAAATTTTAGCCAATTTTGTCTTTAGGAAGTGAAGTTTCACACAGTGTCCCTAAAACTTCAAAATAGGGCTCCTTAAATTTGAACTTGCATCCAATGGTGTTTGAAAATTTCAAAACTCTGAAGGAATGACCTAGAGCATATTTTAAGTCTTCTTTGTGACTTTCAACTAATTTTATTATTGGAAAGTATGAGTTGCTCTAGCCTGGGTTGCCACCTAGGAACACTGACAAGAGTCATTTAAGCTTGATTTTAGTTGAGAAGAAGTCTGTCTATTTTGAAACTTGGACCCATGTTATCTGCATATATATGGAATATCTTGAATGAATTTAAGAATATTTGGATGCCCAAATAATGAATTTAACTCAATGTTCTACAACAGTTGTGACATTTGTTTGATTTGTTTTTTTTTTGTCAAACCAACATAAAGAAATAAAATTGACCTTATTATTATTATTATTATTATTCAAGGGAATTCAAGTCATTCAATTCCATTCAAACATATAGTCTTTGCATAGTTTTTTTCTCAAAATGTTTTTATTTGACTATAAATTGTAGTCTCCATTTTAAAAAAATGTCAAACTTACTTTTTTTTAATGTTATAAAATGTAAATGTTATTCCTTGCCTTATGTTACATAGTATTTAATCATTTCTTATCATTAGTCTAATGTCCCCAAATTGAGTATATTTTTATTTTTAGGCCGAGCTTAGTACGGGCCTATCGCAATTTCTACTTGATTTTAACCATACAATTTTAATTGATTATTCAATCTACATGCGACGCTAGCCATACATAGCACAATATTTTATGCTAGTCTTTACTCAGATTTCTTCCATTTTAGTCATTTTTAAAAATACATTTCATGTTTTCAAAGGAATTCAAGTCATTCAATTCCAAGCAAACAAATGGGTGCAATATAGATTTTTACTCTTTTCTATTTCTTTTTTTTTCCTACTCAGACACTTATGAATATTTCTTTTTATTTCTTTAATTTTAGTTACTTCCAAAAATACAACTCATGTGTATAGAAGCAACCCTCAAATTTTCAAGTGTTCATGTGCGTGTGTTCAATTCATGCTATCAATAACTAGTTATAGGTTCTAAATATAATGAGTCTAAATTAGTATATGGTATGGCATGGCTAGAAAATTGATTTGAAGTTAAGACCGGATAAACACATGATTGTGGTAGTTATTGTGGTGAACTCAACTTTGTTAATATATATAGATGGTGTTGGGTCTTAAGGGGTTAATTTCAAAATTGAGTTTTATAGTTTTGCTTTACAAAAAGAGCTTTGTGGTTTTTCAAAAGTCCCACATTGGAAAAGTGCAAATTCTTTGAGCACTATATATGTATATCCTTGTCCTTTATACTTCAAGCTCTTTTGGACTCTTTTGCTACGAGCCCTATGCGCGCATACGAGCCGGACTTGGCCTGAGATTCTCGTTCCGGAAAACATTTAATTGGGTGCGTGCCCGCTATGCGCATCCTACGTGATTATCACGCGCAGGGGGGTGCAAATCCCAGCCTGGCCTTTTTCAGGGGACCCATATTCTGATAATATAGTAATGCCATCCTTTTGCAAAAAAAAAAAAAAACAATCCATACCGTCGTTAAAATAACATAGCAGATCAAACATAATAGAAACAAACAATTCAGAACAAGTAGACCGTAATGACACAGAACAAAACAAATTAGTCGTAAATCCATACCGTCGTTAAATGATGAACAAATCAAAACAAAGTAGATTTAATGATGAACAAATTAAACGATTCAGAACATAACAGATAATGGCCAAACATGAACATAACAGATCCATATACCGTCGTCATTAAATGATGAACAGACAGACACAACATGAACAAACACAGTTTTTAATGACACAACACAGATCCAGATCTTAGTGATCACGCCGCCATGAATGCAGAACAGATCCATATACAGTTTTAACAGACGCACACAGAATAAATCACACAATAATCACTGTGATGTGTTTTGATGAAGAAAGATTCAAAAGCTATCAGATGAACCTGAATCGCTGCTGCTCTGCTCTTCCTTCTTCCTTGATATACTTTCCTCCCTCGTTTTCTTCCCTTTCCCTCGTTTTCTCTGCTTTCCTTTGTTTTCTCTCTTTCTTAAAAAGAAACTGACACATGGACTAATCTTATTAAGACCTAAATTCAAAATTCAAATGCACGTACAATCATAAGCATGTTCACATCAGATCACTTGAATTTGTGGGGTCCATTAGGTGGGCATGTGTCCCATTTATTTTAAATCAAATTTAATTAGAATGGAAGGTATGTACTATATTTCATGAGATTGGCCAAATTTAACTTTTAAAGAAGGACCCACTTGATACATTAATGATTAAACTAATGAAATTCTACATAGTTTTCTAAAACATGTGATAGATCCACTATTAAAAAGAAACTGCACTTAAAAAAGACCCACTATTAAAAAAATTGCACTTAAAAAATCTACATCAAAGAAAGCTAAACTCTAATGCAGCTTACTTATGAAAAATCTACAATAATAATCAATTCCATTTTGACTGAGACCTTAATAAATTTTAGTCAAATTATAGTAGGGATAATTGTTACATTAATCATTTATATAACAAGTAAATAAAAATATAAAAAAATCAAGAATTTTATAATTATATCAATTAGATGGTAAAACCAATCAATTGGAGTATCTATACATCTGGATTTACTTGTTCCCCTTTAATAGTTTCCAACTTTGATTGGGGTAAGAGTTTTCAAAAAACTAATAAAAAGATAGTAATTATTTTTTAGTAGTTTGAATTTTAGATATAAGTTATGTATATTGGTGAATTTATGAATTATAAGAAGGACCCAAAAATCAAATTGTACAATTGATTCCACGATTGTCCTCCATACGCATGGAGCTTCGCACATGTTTTAATCACCTGCATAATTCCCCATCACCAGCCCTCAAGTTCACTCATCAATTTTTTATTTCTAAGTTCAAATTTCAACATGATTTTAAGACTCAATGAGTATGTTGAAAAGCTTTGTAGGTAGATCTAGTATTATGTGATTAATCGTTTAGTGGGACCCACTCCATTCAAGTAGAATTTGATGATACCCAATAAAAAAATTGTAGCTAGAAGTTGGACACCTTAGTAATCAATATAAGTGTTCATGGGGCAAGCTTGGGCAAGGCTAAGGAATATCCAAGCCCGGCCTAACTTCAAAACTACAAGTCTAGGCTCGGCCTAGGCTCAAATCTGGCCATAAGGAGCTGGCCCAAGCCCAACCCGTCTAGAACTTTGAAAGCCTGAGCCCAAACCTATTTTAATATATAACGAATAATGAGAGCAATATTTCATAATTACAAGCGTGTATCAAATGGCTTAGTGGTGTATATACATGTAAATGTACTTGGGTTCAAATCTGTAACTCTAAACTTCTTTATTGAATTTTTTCTAATTTGGTTGAGCCATACATTAGGCTCTCAACCCAGCCCAGTTATAAATCTGGCCAAAATAAAACACTTGAGTCCAGCCTGAAAACTTAAACCAATGGCATAGGCCCAACTCAAGTTGTGTTAGGCCCTGTTTGGGCTAGACCTAGCCCGATCCATGAGCACCCTTACCAATTAATGATAAAAAAAATGTAAAAAATTGCGATTAAATCTCTTTCTTTCCAAATGAGTTTCTACTAAATATAGCCACTATAATGCCTTTAGAATCATTACCTTTTTCACTTAACATGAATTTTAGTGAGGAAAATGAAATTGTGACTAAACCTAGCACCACTAAAAGCCAAACTTTTTTGGTAGGTCTTTAGCAACAATACAAAAGTCGCCACAAAATGTGGCACATAAAGTGGCAAAAATATTACCGTGGCTAAATGTAATATACCTAAGGCAATTAGCCATGAAAATTCAATATTGCCACAAAACCCTAGATAATTAGTGGCAAACAACTGAACATTGCCACTACATCTCTTTACCTCAAAAGTAACATTTACCTGCTACATATAAGTTGCCACCAAATGTGACCACTATGATGCCTTTAATTTAGTGTCAACATTAGATTTCGCCACTAAAGGTGAAGTTGTAGTGATGACAATTAAGTTGTAGCAAAAACTATTGCCATTAAAAATCAGCTTTCCTGAGGTATATCTTTAGTGGCAATATAAAGTTGCCACAAAATGCACACATATAGTGGAAAAAAATAAACCGCGGCTAAATGTAAGATATATAAGTTATTAGCGATGACACAAAAAAGTTGCCACTAAAACAATAAAGCATTAGTGGCGAAAAAATAAAAAACACCACTATATCTCTCTCCCTCCAAAATCCCATGGTGCCAAAATTTCCCACCATGGAATTAGTGGCGAATCTTAATTGCGACATATGAATTGTCACTAAATATAGCTACTATATTACATTTAGTGGCAACATCGTATTTTTGTCACTAAATATGTATTTTTAGTTGCAAAAAGTACACTGCGGCTAAAATAGTTGCCGCTAAAAGGCAACTTTCTTGTAGTGTGAGGTGGACAACTATCCATAACCTAACCATGGTCTGTTGTACATCTGCATTTAGTACATAGACTTTTGCTTTATAGGGCCTTTGTATTTAAAGCGATGAGCAAGTGTCTAGTTTTCTCCAATAGTTTTCATTTAGGGCTTAGGAGCCCATCAAGTTTACACCATCCAAATACATGGAACCAAAATATCCTCACACCAAAGTTTTTTCTCTCATATAAATGACCTTTTAAATAAAATAGTATAGTACAAAAAAAAAAGGCTTTTAGCAAAAACATCTACATAACCCAATAGTATTTAAAAAAAAAAAAGAAGAGGAGGGCATGGGAATAGTTTCATTAAAAAAAATTAAAGAATGGAAATGAAAATATTTGGATTCACCCATAGAAAACAATGCATGATCAAAAGTCTTGGCCTTTCCCTATGCAAAAATAATCGTGGCCAAAGGTTTTTTACTTTGCCTACAAAATATAGTGTCGCTAAAGGATATTGCTCACGGAAAACCATGTGTGGCCGAAAGTTTTGGCCTTTCCCTATGAAAATATATTCATGGCCAAAGGTTTTTCATTTTGCCTACAAAATACTGTGTCGCCAAAGGATATTGGCCATGGAACACCATGTGTAGCCGAAAGTTTTAGCTTTTTCTTATGGAAATATATGCATGGCTAAAGGTTTTTCACTTTGCCTACAAAATATTGCATCGCCAAAGGATATTGTCCATGGAAAACTATGCATAGCCGAAAGTCTTGACCTTTCTCTACGCAAATATATGTGTGGCTAAAAGTTTTTTACGTTGCCTAGAAAATACTATGTTGCCAAAGGATATTGCCTACAAAAGACTATGCATGGCCAAAAGTCTTAGTTTTTTCCTATGCAAATATATGCGTAGCCAAATGTTTTTCACTTAGCCTACAAAATGACGCGTCGCCAAATGATATTTCTTCGTGGCTAAAACTTTGTCTCTTAGTTTGGAGAGAATCCAGACTACTTTTGCATATAAAAAAATCTTGCGTTGCCAAAAATAGGAGATAATTGTGGCTTTTTCCTACGAAGATTTATTTTTGTAGGCAAAAGATAACTTTTAGCCACACAAAATGGGCTTGCATGGGCAAAGCAGTAGCCAATAATGCATTTTGTTGTAGTGAGTATAGATCTTAGTTTAATAAGAGAATGATTAATCCCAACAAAATGTTATGAAAAAACTAATAATAAACTCATTTTAGCTATTACTAGCAAAAAACTACATATCAAATACAAATTAAGTAATGTTTATGTTTATAAAAATGGAACATGCATAAAGACTAATTTCCTGCTAGAAAAGGATTTAAATAATGATGTTATCCTTGGAAATCCTTTTCTACAAATTTTATAGCCTTTTTAAATTAATTCATCAGGTCTAAAAACTATTTTAGAAAATAAAGAGTTAAAAATTGATTTTGTTGAATTAACTCCTATTCAACATATCAATATTATTTTGACAAAGTGTAAACAAGACTAAGATGTTCAAAAACCATTTAGATATCCAGTTCCAAATAAAGTGGATCTTATTAATCATCTTTTTGATGTCTTCATGTTTTCTATATTTAATCCTAAATCCAGATTTTGGTACCTTCAAATTCTACCTAGAGGACAGATATAAAATTATATTTCTTTTCTTAAAGAAAATAAAAATTTAGATTATTGGTAATTCTCATTTAGACCTGTCTACCTTCAGGAAGTATCCCTTCTCATTATGACATCAAGTACAAGCAAAAGCAAAGCCCCTATTTAGGATTCAAGCTCTTCCTTCATACCTACATCACAACAAATATCAATTCCCTTCTTCAATCCAGGACTATCTGTCATCTCACAAGAACTTATCAATGCCCATTGGAGTGCCATTCTCTTTGATAAAAGAAAAAAATACTAGAAAAACCCTATCCAAAATTGCAAACCGCATCAAGGATTTAGAAAATGAAATCCTTATGTGCCATAACATCGATCAAAGAGCATTGTTATCCACCTATGCTGATGAAAAAACATCCAGAATTTACCTCCTGGAAAAGGTTAACACAGCCCTTCTAGATGAGATGGCTACAAGAATTAGAGAAAAAACTATTTCTTGTCAGATCAACAAGTGATTAATGCTCAAAGCTCAATATATAAGCTGGGCAACTGGTTTTCCCAAATCATTCCTGCCATTATATGAAGTTGATATCTCATATATTGAACAAGGATTAGTCCAAAAATTTTCTCTATGCAGAGATGATTTTGAAATGAAACAACAACTCCCTATAATCGTGCCTCATGCCCTTCATAGCCTTGGAGTTACCAAAAGACAACTTCTCATAATGATTTCATCAAGTTTGGGTAAAAGATCAGAAATCTTGTTTTATCAACCTTATCAATTATGGACCATCATGAATTATGAAGAAGGAGATTTAGTCTACAAAAAGTTCATCTCTACCTTAAATGATTACGAGCATCTCCTTATTAATTATCCAGCTTAATGGTATTAAACTCATGAAGTCGCTACAATGGAATACAGCTTAGAATGCCTCCGAACTTATGATCCAGCTTCTGACCAATATCAAAGATTTCTCAATCTAAAAGGATATCCTGAATTTGCAAGTACATACAGATATGTTTGGTGTGATGGTCGAAGAGTTGTTTGCATAGCTGATGATCTTACTGAGCAAACAACGGTGATACAGAACCATATAAATCTTGACATACAGCTTTTAATGAAATTATCAATGCATATAAAGACATGTCTTTTGATATTTCTGACGGAACTCGAGAAGAATTAATCCAATTATTCCATGGTGAATTAACGAATGATGGCTGGGATGAGCACTTTTGATGCAAGTCACCAATAATACTATGCCTAGCATAAAGATTCTTCCTACAAGAGCTTTTTCTGCTAGCCCATCAATGATTTTTTTTGGAAAAAGTACATACAAAAGTACTAAAAGACAAAGCATATCTCTCATAAGAATGAAGTAGTATTTTATTCCCGACATGCACATCTATGAAGAACTTATCTCCAGAAATGGAAAATAAATAAAGACATGACACATACCTTATGAAGCCACTCAAAGCAATCACGACATCTCACTATTCAGAATAAAGTTCATCTACAGCAAAGATTGTGATTTTTGCCTGCAGTCAGTTGCAGCATGAAATTTGTCAGCACATGAAATAAAATGCAAATGCAGTGTAAATTTAGTTGTAATGAAATGTAAATTATGTTGGTATGACTGTAAATAGGTCTAGCCTTCCTCATGTATGGGCAAGAGTTAGAATACCAATCAAAATCCAACCTTGCTTTCACCACTATCTCCTCTCTCCTTTCTTTTCCATTTTTGTATACCCACCATCTTCCCCATTTGGTATCAAAGCCAAGTCGGTATCAAATTTGTAATCTAGTACTTTGCCAATATAAAGTCATTTTGTGAGTATTTCTTCACTTATCCTTATGTTTTCATTTTATTTAAAGAATTGTTGACTCAGAAGAAGAATGTAAAAAAATCTTCATACTTGGTTGTGTGTTTGTTATTATTGAGAAATTTTAATCATATTCCGCCCGGAGTGAAGCTGAGGTTGCCATTGTTGTCACCATTGTTAGCCATGTGAAGGCGTTTAAGGCATTTTGTTGGTGTGTAGATCCTCTATTTCGTTAGATACTCATGGTGGATTTGGTTAAAATAACTCTATAATACAAATTATGGCTAAGCTTATTAAGAAATTTGTACCTTTTTCTTCCTCATCATAAAATTCCTTATCTTCTATATCTATTAAAAATAGTGAAGAAATCAGTTATGATGATTTAGATCAAGTTATTTGTGACTAGACTATTCCAACCGTAAACAAAAATGGAAATTATAAAGTTGGAAGTTTTCAATTAAAATCAAGTTATACAGTAAAAACCATCGAAAGAACTAAATCCATTACCAATAATATTCAGCATCTTTCTTTAATCAAGCCCCATGAAATAAAGGAGTATGTTAAAACATACAATTATATTTATTTTGGATTAGTGCAAGTTGCTTTAAAGCCTTTAACAAGACTTGGACTTAGAACAGAAGCTCTCATCTATGTTCAAGGTACAAGACATAAAAAATTCAGTGATTCATTACTGGGAATGGTTGAATCAAGTTTGGCTAATGGCCCTAGTTTCTTTAATTGCTTTCCAAATTTCTCTATTTACCTTACAGATCCAGGTGCACATGAAGGTCTTACTCTTGCTATCCAGATAAAAGGTTTTAATATGAATCCTCATAATTAAAATCTTGCTCTCATATATAAAGTTTATTATAAACTCAATAATTCAGTTGGTCCAAGCAAAGCCTATTCGCATCAAGCAAACGCTATGACTACTTTATTCCAAACTAATTTAGAAAATAAAGTTAATATTCCAAAACTCATACAGTGGACCATAAAGTTAACATAAAGACCTTCGACCTATAGGACTTGTGTATCATTCTTATCAAGCTTCTCCATCTAATACATATAATCCTTCGGAGTCTGATTTCAATATAAATGTTATTGAATGTTCTAAAGTTGATAAAGAAATGTTAAAAAAGAATTTAGCTCTACATCCTTTAACAAAATCCTTTTTTAAACAGGTTTCTCTACCATCATGGCTGCTGGTAATGATCAAAGACATGCAGTAAATGCAATTGTCCTTGGATTTACTGGACAATTACATGGTTGGTGGGGAAAGTACCTATCTGATATAGAAAGACAAGCTATACTAAATGTAGTAAAAAGAGATCCTTCAGGAAATCCTGTTCTTACTCATCAAGGTAAAATGAATCTTTTTTTTTATTTACATGCTTATTATCAATATAGTAAAACATTTTATTGGTAATTATATAAATGTAGAAGAAAAAATAAAAACACAATTAATCAATTTATCTTACCCAACATTATTAGATTTTTGTTGGTATAAAGATGTTTTCTTATCAAAAATCTATACAATCGATGCAAGCAATTTAGAATTTTAGAAAGAAAAATTTATATATGGTCTTCCTAAATTTTCTGCAAAAAAAGTTAGAGAAAAGTTAAAATCATAAAATTATAGAAATTTAAATTATGGACTTTATACAAATGGTGACCACATTCAAAAGATAAATAAAGTTGGATTTTCATTATGCAATGAAATCAAACTTAAACATCAAATTAAAAATAAAAAAAGAATCAGCAAATATGAACTCGGTGATTTTTGTTATCAATTGGGCATAGAACCATTAATTAGACCTCCTAGCCATAAGACAAAGAAAAACTTAAAAAAACCATAAAAAAAAATCTAAACATTTTTCAACTCCACAATATTATATTCCCTCAAAAAGATATCATAAAAAATCTTCTCATAAAAATCCGTATAAAGAATCAAAGAAATCTTATACAAAAGATAATCCATCCACTTGTTATCCCAAGAAAAAAGAAATACAATGCTATAATTTTAAAGAAAAAGGACAAAAGCTCTTGATTGCCCAAAAATAAATGTAAAAAAAAAAAAAAGAAATCAAAACTATCTTAAAAGGATCTTCAACATCATAGTCATCCAATTCCTCTGATATAGATTATTCTTCCTCTCATTTTTTAAATACATGTCATTGTAAAATATTTGACAGTGAAATCCAGCATGAATCCGCTTCTTCTTCCACTTTATCTTTAAACGTACTTTCTACTCCAGAAGAATTGGTGCTAGAAATGTTGAAAGATTTCAAAAATGAAGAATTAAAAAATAAATATTTTGAAAAAATACAGAATATAAATAAAGGAAATAAAAAAGGAAAAGATTCTACATCAAATAATATATTTGACTTACCTGAACAATTTAGCATTAAAACTGTATTAGATATATTAAGGGAGCAGCAAGCTCCTCCTCATCTTCCAATTAAACATCTCTATAAAGAAATTACTAATCAAAAGCAAGAAATAAAAGAATTAAAACAAGACTTAATTGAACTTCAGGAACTAAAACAATGTGTTGCAAATCTTGAATTTCATACATTAAAAAATTATCAAGAAAATAATGATAATAAATTAGAACATCAAGAAGAATTTGGTGAAAACTTAAATGGTTTTGTAAGTTCTTTAACAAGAAATCCACTTAAAAAATGGAAAACTCAAGCTACAATTAAGATTAAAGACTTCTTTATTAAAGCACTCTGCTTGCTAGATAGTGGCGCAGATGTTAATTTAATAAGAGAAGGATTCATCCCAACAAAATATTATGAAAAAACAAATAATAAACTCAATCTAGCTACTGTTAGCAAAAGATACATATCAAATACAAATTAAGTAATGTTTATGTTTGTAAAAATGGAACATACGTAAAGACTTAATTCCTTCTAGGAAAGGATTTGAAGAATGATGTTATCCTTGGAAACCCTTTCCTATAAATTTTACAGCCTTTTCAAATTGACTCATCAGGTCTAAAAACTATTTTAGACAATAAAGAATTAATTTTTGATTTTGGCGAATCAACTCCTATTCAACATATCAATAGTATTCAGACAAAGTGTAAACAAGAATAAGGTGTTCAAAAAATAATCAAATATCAAGCTCCAAATAAAATGAATCTTATTAATCGTCTGTCTGATGCCTTCATGTTTTCTACATTTGATCCTACATCCAGATTTTGGTACCTTCAAATTCTACCCAGAGGACAGATATAAAATTATTTTTCTTTTCCCAAAGAAAACAAAAATTCAGATTATTGATAATTCTCATTCGGACCTATCTGATATAGAAAGACAAGCTATACTAAATGCAGTAAAGAGAGATCCTTCAGGAAATTCCCATTTGGTATCAAAGCCAAGTTGGTATCTAGTTTGTAATCAAGTATCGTTCCAATATAAAGTCATTTTGTGAGTACTTCTTCACTTATCCTTATGTTTTCATTTTATTTAAAGAATTGTTGACTTAGAAGCAAGAACGTAAAAAAATCTTAATACTTGGTTGTGTGTTTGTTATTATTGAGAAATTTTAATCATATTCCGCCCGGAGCAAAGCTGAGGTTGCCATTGCTATCACCGTTGTTAACCATGTGAAGGCGTTTAAGGCATTTTGTTGGTGTGTAAATCCTCTATTTCGTTAGATACTCATGGTGGATTTGGTTAAAATAACTCTAAAATACAAATTATGGCTAAGCTTATTAAGAAATTTGTACCTTCTTCTTCCTCATCATAAATTCCTTATCTTCTATATCTATTAAAAATAGTGAAGAAATTAGTTATGATGATTTAGATCAAGTTATTTGTGACTAGACTATTCCAATTGTAAACAAAAATGAAATTTATAAAGTTGGAAGTTTTCAATTAAAATCAAGTTATAAAATAAAAACCATCGAAAGAACTAAATCCATTACCAGTAATATTCAGCATCTTTCTTTAATCAAGCCCCATGAAATAAAGGAGTATGTTAAAACATACAATTATATTCATTTTGGATTAGTGAAAGTTGCTTTAAAGCCTTTAACAAGACTTAGACTTAGAATAGAAGCTCTCATCTATGTTCAAGATACAAGACATAAAAAATTCAGTAATTCATTACTTGGAATGGTTGAATGAAGTTTGGCTAATGGCCTCACTTTTTTCAATTGCTTTCCAAATTATTCTGTTTCCCTTATAGATCCAGGTGCACATGAAGGTCTTACTCTTGCTATCCAGACAAAAGGTTTTGATATGAATCCTCATATCCAAAAGTGTTCTCTCATATATAGAGTTTATTATAAACTCATGAATTCAGTTGTTCTAAGCATAGCCTATTCCTATCAAGCAAAAGGTATGACTACTTTATTCCAAAATAATTTCAAAAATAAAGTTAATATTCCAAAACTCATACAGTAGAATGATATTGATCTATTTAGTAAATGGCGCTAAGAAAATGCTCAACCTAAAAGGTCTTTAGAAAATCAAGATATTGAAATAATTATTGAACATGAAGATGGAAGTGTTGAAATAAATTTTCAAACAGACTCAAAAGAAACAACTCCTACAGTTTATCAACCTTCTAGAAAGTCTTATTCTCATCCTCCCTCTGTGGTAGGATCTTCCATAAAAGAACCATCCCGAGTTTCTTGCTCTACACCTAATGTAGACTTCAACCTACAGGACTTGTGTAACATTCTTATCAAGCTTCTCCATCTAATACATATAATCCTTCGGAATCTGATTTCATTACAAATGTTATTGAATGTTCTAAAGTTGATAAAGAAATGTTAAAAAAGAATTTAGCTCTACATCCTTTAACAAAATCCTTTTTTTAATAGGTTTCTCAAGAGCATAAAGATTTCTTAAAAGAAAAGTGGTATAAACATATGTATGATCATCAAAGAAATATTTATTTCTTTGATTAGCTTAAATTTGCCATAAAGAAAGCTTATAATACTATAGATTTTTCCATCAATATGATAACAAAATTAAGCTCATCTTGGATTATAGTTTCTGGCAATTCTTCTCCACAAATAGCTGAAGAATCTATACCTCCTCCGTTACATCAAATCATATATAAAGAAACCTCAGCCGACCCATAAAAGATGTTGTAAAAATACAAGGAGATAAAGGTAAATCTGAATTTAGTTACAAATCAGACTTAAGTCATATTTTAGAACAAAATAATTATATAAATATTAACATTCATACTAATGGCCAACAAACTAATAGAATTGAAGATAAATTTGAAAATATTTTACAGCCTTCTGAAATTACTTCTTCTCAAAAAGAAATCAAAGGATCCTATCCATCATCCTTAGAATCATCTAGTTTCTCTGATAAAGTTTATTCTTCAGATACATGTCATTGTAAAATATTTGATAGTGTAATCCAGTAGAATCTGCTTCTTCTTCCTCTTTATCTTTAAACGTACTCTTTGCTCCAAAAGAAATGGTGCTAGAAATGGTTAAAGATCTAAAAGATGAAGAATTAAAAAAATAAATATTTTAAAAAAATATAGAAAATAAATAACAAAAATAAAAAAGGAAAAGCATCTACATCAAGTAATATATTGACTTACCTGAACAATTCAGTATAAACACTGTTTTAGATAGATTAAGAGAGCAACAAGCTCCTCCTCATCTTTCAATTCAAGATCTTTATAAAGAAATTAATAACCAAAAGCAAGAAATAAAAGAATTAAAACAAGACTTAATTGAACTTCAAGAACTCAAACATCATGTTGAGAATCTTGAATTTCACACAGTAAAAAATTATCAAGAAAATAATGATAATTTAGA
The DNA here is from genome assembly GCA_037013555.1 of Sextonia rubra. NCBI lineage: Eukaryota > Viridiplantae > Streptophyta > Magnoliopsida > Laurales > Lauraceae > Sextonia > Sextonia rubra. Next base: position 10,102,199 of record JASUAD010000026.1, read on the forward strand.
ACATCAAGAAAAATTTGATGAAAACTTAAATGGTTTTGTGAATTCTTAAACAAAGAATCCACCTCAAAAATGGAAAACTCAAGTTACAATTAAGGCAAAGACTTCTCTATTAATGCACTCTGCTTACTAGATAGTGGCGCAGATGTTAGTTTAATAAAAGAAGGATTAATCCCAACAAAATGATATGAAAAAACCAAAAATAAACTCAGCCTAGTAACTGCTAGTAATAAACTCCATATCCATTATAAATTAAATAACGTCCATGTTTGTAAAAATGAAACATGTATAAAGACTAATCTCCTGCTTGGAAAAGATTTAAACAATGATGCTATCCTTGGAAATCCTTTCTTATAGATTCTACAGCCTTTTCAAATTGACTCATCGGGCCTTAAAACTATTAAAGACAATAAAAAAATTAATTTTTGATTTTCTTGAATCAACTCTTATTCAACATATAAATATCATTCAAAATCAAATTGCTTATAAATAAAAACAAATTGCATATCTTCAAGAAGAAATGAATTCTTTAAGAATTGAAAAAGAATTACAAAAACCAGAATTCCAAAAAGATTTAATCCAATTTCAAAAATCTCTTGAAATAGAATGCTGTTCTGACCTTCCTTTTGTCTTTTAGCACAGGAAATGCCATACTGTTTCTCTTCTATATATTGATAATTTCGATGAATCTCAAATTCCTACTAAAGCTCAACCTATTCAGATAAATAAAGACCTTATACAACTATGTACTAAAGAAATCAATGATCCTCTTGCTAAAAAGCTTATTCAAAAATCACAATGCCCTTAGAGTGGAGTAGTGTTTTATGTAAATAAAGCGCCTAAACAAGAACGAGGTCTTCCCCATCTTGTTATCAACTACAAGCCTTTAAATAAAGTCTTAAAGTCCATCAGATATTCAGTTCCAAATAAAACTGATCTTATTAACCGTCTAGCCAGTGCCTTCCTTTTTTCCAAATTTGATCTTAAATCAGGATTTTTGCAAATTCAAATCACCCCGGAGGATAGGTATAAAACTACTTTTATAATACCATTTGGCCATTAAGAATGGAACGTTATGCCATTTGGTTTAAAAAATGCTCCTTCAGAATTTCAAAGAATAATGAATGACTTTTTTAATCCATGTCAAGCTTTTACACTCGTCTATATAGATGACATTCTTGTGTTTTCAAAATCTATTTGTGACCATTGGAAACATTTAAATATTTTTAAAAAGGTTATTATCAAGAATGGACTTATCTTATCCCAAAAGAAAATGAAGTTTTTTCAAACAGAAATTCAGTTTCTTGGCTTTATAATAAAAAAAGGAACTATTTCTCCAGTCCAAAGAGTTATTAAGTTTGCTTCCCAATTTCCTAGTGAAATTCTTAATAAAGAGCAATTGCAACATTTTCTTGGATGCCTTAATTATGTTTCTGAGTTTTACAAAGATCTTGCTAAAGAAAGAAAAATCTTGCAAATGCACTTGACCAAAAATCCCATTGAATGGTCACCTGCTCATACAAAAGCTATTCAAAATATTAAATAGAAAGTCCAAAATTTACCTTGTTTAACTATCCCTCATCTAAATTTATGATAAATAGTTCAAACAGATGTATCTGAAATAGGTTTTGAAGGAATCCTTCTACAAAGAACCATCCTTGGAAAAGAAGAAATTCTTCGTTTCACTTCTGGAATATGGTCCCCCACTCAACAGAATTATTCAACTATTAAAAAGGAAATCCTATTCATAGTAAATAGTATAATGAAGTTCCAAAGTGATTTATTAAACAAAAATTTTTATTAAGAATAGATTGTAAATCTGCTAAAGAAATTTTAAAAAAAGATGTCAAAAATCTTACTGCAAAGCAAATCTTTACTCGCTGGCAAGCTTTATTAGCCATATTTGACTTTGACATTGAGTATATTGCAGGTAAAAATAATTCTCTTCCTGATTTTTTATCTCTTGAGTTTTTATAGGGATAAAAGAATGAAGCCTCGGTAGATTAGACCCTTTTTCCAGTCCCCAACTGATAAAGTTTCTTCCATTATGAACACTACACCTTTATCCAGAAAATCCAGTGGCAATTATCTTAAGAGATGGGGAGCAACCCATACTTTTAATATTCTTCAGTCTCAAAGCCCATCAAGCCTTGTATCCAGAAAACCTCAAGCTTAATAAGCCCAATATTTTGCCACAAAAGCATCCTTGAGAATTTATTCCTTAGATGACATGTCTTACGCCGATACCATTTCTACTGAACATCTTATCCAAACCCTTTTTTCTCTTGATCACTTTTTTATCCAACCTCTTGACTATAAAGTCTATGAACAGATTCTGATTAGAACTTGCAGCTATACTATTGATCATACAGATGATCAAAAAATTCATACTTAAATGCTTTACCACCCAATATTACTATCCTCTATTCAAAAATCAAAATCCTAGATGTTCTCTCTGCAGAACAATAGGGATGACCTCTTCATATGCCTCAAAGGCTTGATTCAGAACTTATTTTTAATTATTATGATTATATTTTTGCTTGGGAAGTCTATTAGATTTTGTGGACTCAAACCATCGTTGATGTAATAAATTGATTAATTTCTTTAATTATCAATAAAATCATGCTTTACTTTCATGAGATGAATGTTATTTTACTACTTCATGCACATAACCAATACGTATGACATAACGGTTCATGAGTTGAACCGGATCCCATTAGTATATTGGATGTGATATATGTGCATGGATGAGATCCACACGCGGGAGATATATGTCACAAATCTTATACTTAAAATAGCTTCACAACCAGTAATGAGATTAGGCATCTCATTTGATAAGGTTGCAGCACTTTAATCACTATGAGATAGTGTGATTTGTTTCGATCATCAAAATGCAAGATTCTGGATCACGGTGCTGGTACATTGGATGTATTGAAGGACCATGAGATGCACCTTATGGAATTCCGTCTCAATAATAAGGTATGCTCTCATAATTCCCTAGCAATGGGCTCTCAATCCTGAGACATTGACAAACTCAAGTTTCTATCTATTCATTTGCTTTGAGTCACCAATGAGTGAGGCCGACTGTAGGTTAACACCTCGGTGTCTTGGGTATGTGGTAGTAGAACTGTGGGAACATTGAACGAGCAAGATGGAATCTATCTCTATTATCCCCTTGTGCCAATTAATGGACTTGTCATTAGTAAGTGCGCACCCATCTCAATTAAGAGTTAATTGGATGGTACTGATGATTACTGTGATTAATTGGGGCTCAAGGATAATAAGATGTGGAACTTAGAATGGAAGAGAAGGATTTATTCCAATTGATCCATGGATATTGATAGAGGGGCCTACTTGTGGTAATTGGGAAGTTTAGGGTCTTCATTGTACTTGATTCCTAAGACTGGAGTGCAATTGCATTTATATAGTGGTATTATTTGCAATTAACTATGGACCCAGATTGCACATGAGATGTGGGGTCGCGGTGTTCCAGTTGGAGCCAGCTTTCTAAGGAATCCCTAGTGGTCCCCACACTAGCCCAAAATATTGGAAAACACTAATCCGACTTGGACTCTAGAAATAAGAGTTTGGAAAGGAGAAAGTTGCTAATTGCTTTGGAAGTAAGACTTCTATTTCAATTAGACAAGGGAGAGGTTTGAAAGTCTATAAAATCTCTTGGACGTCTAATAAGACTCTCCCTCACGCCCAAAACCCTTTCGTGCAAGAGTTGCACGAGTTACTCTCTCCTTCTTTCTTCTAGTTCCTTGGAGTTTCGAGTTGGGATTTCTCCTGAAGATTCCACCATTCTTCTTGAGAAAAGAAATCCAATTCGGGTCATAGCGTGGAAGGCTAAGAGGTGTTGAAGAAATCTATTAGAGCACTGCGGATCTCCAAAGGTATGATCTACTTCTTGCATGTCGTAGATTATTTTGGATGTTTAGTGCTGGTAGAATTTTTACTGTATATGGTCACGAGATTGAGGGTAATGCATCCTGGATTGGGTTTTGGTCTTATGGATAGTTGATCCCTGTGTCAAGTGGGTCAAAAGTTTCGAAAATCTATCCACGAGACCCACCTACTTCCAGCAAAGTCATCCATTATTATCAAAACCCATCTTTTCAGCATTCTTGGTTCATCAAATTCAAATCAAACTCCCATAAAAAACCTATGTGGTTCTTCACACAATTCTGGATTCTTTTTGGTGCCACTAAAGACATCCTTCCTCAAGCACTTCTTCCTATTTATGAATCCTATTATGCATCATTTAAAGCCCTTCTCAAATTAGAAGAAAAAAAGCCTTTATCAGCACCTACAACTTGCAACAAAACCTTATGTTACTATGCAGTTTTATCGCAAGCAGGAGACTTCTTGGATCTTGAAATGGAATTTTTATAAAGAAATGGACTTCAGTCCACCAATTTTATCTCAAATGATTTATATCAAATTTTGGCATCAATTTGATTATACTGTAATACTCCAGCAATATTCTACCAATTAAGCTATAAAGCCATAATTTTCTGAAGTTCTCAAAACTCTTGAAAAAGAAAAAGAAAGGCTTCATCCAATAAGTAATATTAATAAACATAAGAATTCTTTTTAGCCTCTCTTTCTGCTCTTTATGCAGCAGCAGATTTGCTTCAACTCAAAAAAGAACTTCAAAGGGAAATTATTGAACAAATACAAAAAGAACGGCCATTTGAAAATTCTCCATTAAGTTTTAGTTAGCAGTTACATCATCTTTGGGCTGATGACAATCCTTTTGAAAATATTGCTCCTGAACAACATACAGATGCTGATAAGAAAAAAAGTGATAACGAAGGATTCATGTCTATCCAAAGAAAAGGAAAAACATAAAGCCAAGACAAGACATATGCTTTATCAGGCCAGTCAATTTCCCATAAAGCAATCATGACAATACACTATTCAGAATAAAGTTCATTTATAGTGAAGATTGTGATCCTATCCAGTAGTCTTGAAGCATCATGAAATTTGTCAGCACATGAAATGAAATGCAAATGTAGTGTAAATTCAGTTGTAATGAAATGTAAATTATGTTTGTTATGACTATAAATAAGTCTAGTCTTCCTCATGCACAGCAAGAGTTGGAATACCAGTCAAAATCCAGCCTTGCTTCCACCACTATCTCTTCTCTTCTTTCCCTTCCGCTTTTATGTATCCACTAGCTTCCCCATTTGGTATCAAAGCCAAGTTGGTATCTAGTTTGTAATCAAGTATCGTTGCAATATAAAGTCGTTTTGTGAGTACTTCTTCACTTATCCTTATGTTTTCATTTTATTTAAAGAATTGTTGACTCAAAAGCAAGAACGTAAAAAAATCTTAATACTTGGTTGTGTGTTTGTTATTATTGAGAAATTTTAATCATATTCCGCTCGGAGCGAAGCTGAGGTTGCCATTGTTGTCACTGTTGTTAGCCATGTGAAGGCATTTAAGGTATTTTGTTGGTGTGTAAATCATCTATTTCGTTAGATACTCATGGTGGATTTGGTTAAAATAACTCTATAATACAAATTATGGCTAAGCTTATTAAGAGGTTTGTACCTTCTTCTTCCTCATCATCAAATTCCTTATCTTCTATGTCTATTAAAAAAATTGAAGAAATCAGTTATGACAATTTAGATCAAGTTATTTGTGATTGAACTATTCCAATCATAAATAAAAATGAAATTTATAAAATTGGAAGTTTTCAATTAAAATCAAGTTATAGAGTAAAAACCATTGAAAGAACTGAATCTATTAGCGGTAATATTCAGCATCTTTTTTAATCAAGCCCCATGAAATAAAGGAGTATGTTAAAACATACAATTATATTCATTTTGGATTAGTACAAGTTGCTTTAAAACCATTAGCAAGACTTGTACATAAAACTAAAGCTCTCATCTACGTTCAAGATGCAAGACATAAAAAATTCAATGATTCATTACTTGGAATGGTTGAATCAAGTTTGGCTAATGGCCCTACTTTCTTCAATTACTTTCCAAATTTCTCTATTTCTCTTACAGATCCAGGTGCACATGAAGCTCTTACTCTTGTTATCCAGACAAAAGGTTTTGATATGAATCCTTATAATCAAAATCTTGCTCTCATAGATAGCGTTTATTATAAACTCATGAATTCAGCTGTTCTAGGCATAGCTTATTCCCATCAAGCAAAAGGTATGACTACTTTATTCCAAACTAATTTCAAAAATAAAGTTAATATTCGAAAACTCATAAAGTGGAATGATATTAATCTATCTAGTTAATGGCGCTTAGAAAACACCCAACTAGAAAGGTCTTTAGAAAATCAAGATATTGAAACAATTATTAAACATGAAGATGGAAGTGTTGAAATAAATTTTCAAACACATTTAAGAGATACAACTCCTACAGTTTATCAACCTTCCAGAAAGTCTTATTCTCATCCTCCCTTTGGGGTAGGATCTTGCATAAAAGAACCATTTCGAGTTTTCTGCTCTACACCTAATGTAGCCTTTCGGCCTACAGGACTAGTGTGTCCTTCTTATCAAGCTTCTCCATCTAATACATATAATCCTTCGGAATCTAATTTCAATATAAATGTTATTGAATGCTTTGAAATTGATAAAGAAATGTTAAAAGAGAATTTAGCTTTACATCTTCTCACAAAATCTTTTTTTAACCATGTTTCTTAAGAACATAAAGACTTTCTAAAAGCAAAATGGTATAAATATATGTATGATAATCAAAGAACTTAAACTAGCCATGAAGAAAGCTTATAATACTGAAGATTTATCCATCAATATGATAACTAAATTAAGCTCTTCTTGGATTATAGCTTCTACCAGTTCCTCTCCATAAAGAACTGAAGAATCAATACATCCTCTATTACATCAAATCATTTATAAAGAAATTTTAGCTGTACCCATAAAAGATGTTGCAAAAGTACAAGGAGACAACGATAAAACTGAATTTATTTACAAATCAGATTTAAGTCATATTTTAGAACAAAATAATTATACAAATATAAACCTTCATACTATTTGCCAACAAACCAATAGAATTGAAGATGAAGTTGAAAATATTTTACAGCCTTTTGAAATTATTTCTTCTTAAAAAGAAAGCAAAACTATCTTAAAAGGATCATCATCCTCATCCTTAGAATCATCTAGTTCCTCTAATAAAGATTATTCTTCAGATACATGCCATTATAAAACATTTGACAGTGAAATCCACTATGAATCTGCTTCTTCTTCCTCTTTATCTTTAAAATCATAAAAAATCTTCTCTTAAAAACCATTACAAAGAATTAAAGAAATCTTATGCAAAAAATAATCCATCCACTTCTCATCCTAAGAAAAAAGAAATACAATATTATAATTACAAACAAAAAGGACATAGAGCCCCTGATTGTCCAAAAATAAAAGGTAAAAAAGAAAAGAAATCAAAACTATCTTAAAAGGATCCTAAGAGTCAGATTCATCCAGTTTTTCAGATACAGATTATTCTTCATCTCATTCTTCAGATACATGTGATTGTAAAATATTTGACAATGAAATCCAATATGAATATGCTTCTTCTATCTCTTTATCTTTAAATGTACTTTTTGTTCCAGAAGAGATGGTGTTAGAAATGTTTAACGATCTAAAAGATGAAGAATTAAAAAATAAATATTTTAAAAAACTACAGAATATAAATAAAGGAATAAAAAAGGAAAAACTTCTACATCAAATAACATATCAGACTTACCTGAACAATTTAGCATTAAAACTGTATTAGATAGATTAAGAGAGCAATAAGCTCCTACTCATCTTTCTATTTAAAATCTTTTTAACGAAATTAATAATCAAAGTTAAGAAATAAAAGAATTAAAACAAGACTTAATTAAACTTTAAGAACTCAAACAACATGTTGAGAATCTTGAATTTCACATACTAAAAAATTATCAAGAAAATAATGATAATTTAGAAAATCAAGAAAAATTTGATGAAAACTTGAATGGTTTTGTAAATTCTTTAACAAGGAATCCACTTAAAAAATGGAAAACTCAAGTTACAATTAAGATCAAAGAATTCTCTATTAAAGCACTATGCTTGTTAGATAGTGGCGCAAATATTAATTTAATAAGAGAAGGATTAATCCTAACAAAATATTATGAAAAAACCAATACTAAACTCAATCTAGCTACTATTAGCAAAAAGATACATATCAAATACAAATTAAGTAATGTTTATGTCTGTAAAATTGGAACATGCATAAAGACTAATTTCCTTCTAGAAAAGAATTTAAACAATGATGTTATCCTTGGAAATCCTTTTCTACAAAGTTTGCAGCCTTTTCAAATTGACTCATCAGGTCTAAAAACTATTTTAGATAATAAAGAATTAAATTTTGATTTTGTTGAATTAACTCCTATTCAACATATCAATATTATTCAAGCAAAGTGTAATCAAGAATAAGATGTTGAAAAGCATTCAAATATTCAATTCCAAATAAAATGGATCTTATTAATCATCTCTCTAATGTCTTCATGTTTTCTATATTTAATCTTACATCCAGATTTTGGTACCTTCAAATTCTACCTGGACGACATATGTAAAATTGTTTTTCTTTTCCTAAAGAAAATAAAATTTTAGTTTATTGATAATTCTCATTCAGACTTATCTTTTACTCCTATCCGCCTTTAGGAAGTATCCCTTCTCATTATGACATCAAGTAAAGCCCCTATTTAGGAATCAAGCTCTTCCTTAATACCTACATCCCAAGAAATATCAATTCCCTTCTTCAATCCAGGATTATCTGTCACTTCACGAGAACTTATCAATGCCCATTGGAGTGCCATTCTCTCCAATAAAAGAAAAAACACTAGAAAAGCCCTATCTGTCAGGTCTCGAATTTTTATATTGGGTCACACCGGTCTGTTGGGTTTGAGTTGGGTTGAGAGGGGTTATATAGGCTTAGCAAATACTTGTGGGCCTTGGGATTATGTTATTTAACCCTTTTGGGCTAATAGACTCCTTTTAAAATTTCGTAAAACTTACTAAAAAACAGGAAGCCTCTTTTTGTAATTTAAAAAAACTTCCTCTCAATATAACCTTAGGGTTTCCCCATCCTCCCATCTTCTTCCTTTTTTCTACAACCAAGCCCTAGAAGTTCTCCAGGGGGAAACCAAGGTTGGATCTTCTAATCTTCAGATTTGCTTTTGGCTTTGAGATCCAGGCAAGTGGATAACTGTAAACAATGGCTTTTGGTTACCTGCAAAATCTTTTGGTTGCTTGTTGATAACATGCCTTTTGTTGGATTCTTTTTCGTTAGGGTGCAAACTTATGATTCCTTCCTTTTGATACCTTGATTTGGATTGACAATAAAGATTTGATTTCTTGTCTTTTATGTAAAATTGAAATCAGTATATATATTGTATTTTTTAAAAAAATCAACAAAGTTACAGCACCATTGCGCATGCTAGGCAGCGGGCCGCTGCCTGGCATGCCAGGTAGGGCCTGCCACCTGGCAGCGCTGCCTGGCTGCTGCTGTACGCAGCTGGCCGGGCCTGCTAGCAAGCCGGGTCTGCTCTGAGCTGAGGCTGGGCCGGATCTAATGGCGGGCCCAAAGTAAATAAAAAAATATTTAACAATAGTAATAAATAAGAAATAAACAATTGGGATTAAGATTGTAATTATAAAGATTTTAAAATGTTGCATTTTGATTAATGATCTAGCATACTAACGGTGACTTGCTTACATTAAAGTAATTCTTAACTAAATGTTATTAAAAATTTAGTTAGGGTTATTTATAAATTTAATTGGGAATTATGTACTTCTGATTAATATTTTGTTTAGGTTGGTTTGAAATTAACTAAGATGTAATTGGGGGGTGACTAAACCATAGTTATAATGTATTTATAATTCTAATTGAGATTTTTAATTTAAGTTTAGATTTCAAAGCGGATTTCGGATTTGGACCTTTGTTTTATATTAAATAATAAGGTGTAACTATACACAACAATGTTAATTAAGAACTTAGTTATCCCTTTTCCTCATTTTCATCATAATTTGATTAAGTTTGTGTTTGGAATTTGAATATCATTTACCCAAGTTGTAACACACACTAGATATACATAATTGGGTTAGATGAATCGTATCTTTTTAGAAACGTTAGTTAAATTTTCACATGAGAATTGGACTAAATGCAGAATGAGAATATGAGGTTTGGGATGCACCACATGATAGGCACTAAAAGTAGGATATCGGCATCATAGACTCACATTTTGATTCTGATAGAGGGTTGATTCTTATGTGTATATTTAACCAACTATGACCGTTAGATGGTTTAGTGCTTACGCTCAGAGAATTTGTATTGACACAAAGTCATAATACACTTTCAAATTTAAAAGTCTAAATACTCAATTGACATTCGTTTAACACTGGGATTAAGGGTGTCATATCATGGTTCATTCTGCATTGGTATACATATGTATTTGTAAATATGCACATATATATATTTGACCAACTGTAGTTCGGAGGTGGACGTACGCCATCGGGTCAACATGTACTATGGATTATAGCACGCAACTGTGCCTTCTATTATATTTTGGTGGGAATACCCGTTTCTGTATATTTATTTGCGGGAATACCCGTTTCCACTTATTCTTCTGCGGGGATACCCGTTTCTGTATATTTATTTGTGGGAATACCCGTTTCTGCTAATCTGCTTGTGTGGATACCCATTTTTTTATATTTATTTGTGGATATACCCGTTTTTGCTTATCTGTCTGTGGGGATACCCATTTCTATATATTTATTTGTGGGACTACCCGTTTCGATTTATCTGTCTTCGGGAATACCTATTTCTGAAGACTTATTTGCGGGAATACCAACTTCTGTATATTTATCTGCAGGAATACCCGTTTCCGTGCAATCATTCCACTAGGGTTTGCATCTGATATATTTTGGGTTAAAATGAATGTTATCTTTAATTTAGTTGATTAATCCATTGCTTGCAGTTTACCCTCTGACCAGATTATGTCAATCTGACCCACTACTTTTGGTGTCTAGGTTCTGTTGCCAGTGCCGAACTGGAGGGCAGGCGACGCAGGAAATTCCGCCAGTTGGTGGAGTTGTTAGTGGAGCACCGATGACATCATCTGAGGTGTCCTAGTGCGGTGTAGAGTTTAAAAACTTTAGATTATGTAATAAGGCCATGTTTGGGCCATTAGTTTATTTAATTAAGTTTATTTGTTTCGAATTATAACTTTAATTATTATGCTTTGAAGCACTTGACCTTGATTTTATTATTAATGAGATTTGTTACATGATTGTTATGTGATAGCCGTCTACGATGAGTTTGGATTTTAGTTCCGCGTGTGATTATGTTGCTTGATCACAGAGCATAGCCTCATGAAAGACTTCGATCCACCCTGAATTGGGGCCCATATTGTTTATGTTAGAAAAATTTTAGTTGGCCCCAATTCTCACACCCCTGGAACCAGGTTTAGATCCGGCCTAGTTTTGGGAATGTGACAGATGGTATCAGAGCCGGTCAAGTTCTAGAAGTTCTAAAAAATGCTAGAACATAGGTCTGATGTGAGGATTAGAAACTTTAAGTGGGAACGTTGGGGGTTTTGACGTTCATAATCGTATTCGAACTTTAATAATTGTTTAGAGGTTACAAGAGTTTGTTACTTTCCACATTTTTGGTCATTTAGTCACTAATATATAGGGGGATCACCAATGAGGTGGCTTGGACTACTTTTCATAACCAGTTTCTTGAGCAGTATGTACTGGCATGTTTGCATTCAGAAACGAATAGAGTTTGATAGACTAAAGCAAGGGAATCTGTCTGTTTAGGAGTATGAGTTACAATTTATCCATTTCTCTAATCTCGTACCAACCCTCATCACTCTAAAAAGCGAGAGGATTCAACGGTTCCTCGATGGTCTTCGACCATATCTACTACTTCATGTCAAGTCACAAGTTCTGAATACTTACCAGGCATTTTTGGATAAGTCATAGTGGGCCGAGGAGGTGATTAGATGCTTGGCCCTACGAGCCAAATCAAGCAGAAAGTTATTCCGTCTCCGGTTTCATAGCACCAATTTGAGAAGCAGAAGAGGGAGTCTTGTGGCATTTGTGACAATAATCACCCTACAACTAAGTGTGAGGGACGAAAGACAGTTAAGTTATAGCTGATGATGACACAAGGTGTAATTTGTGGGATCAAAGAAGAAGGTTGTTACTCGTGTGATTTCAATTATTAAGGCTGCAAAGTTGTTGATGAAAGGTTTAAGGGGTATATAGCGTTTATCTCGGAGGATAAATGAACTAAAGCGGTGGAAGAGATACCAGTGGTATCTGAGTTTCTAGATGTTTTTCATGTTGATATTCCCTAATTGCCGCCGGTCCATGAGATTGACTTTGCAATTGAGATTGTGCCAAGCACAGCTCCGATCTCGAAAGCCCCTTATAGAATGGCCACAACTAAGTTGAGAGAACTCAAGGGGCAATTGTTGGAGCTGTTGAACAAGGGTTTTATTAGACCGAGTGTCTCTACTTGGGGGACTCCAGTGCTATTTGTTAAAAAAAAAAGGTGGTTCTATGAGAATATGTATTGATTATAGACAACTAAATCAAGTGACCATCACGAACAAGCATCCTTTACCGATAATCGATGAATTGTTTAATCAATGGCAAGGTGCTCGGTATTTTTCTAAGATTGTTCTGAGGTTAGGATATCATCAGTTGAGGGTACGAAATTAGGATATTCCGAAAATTGCATTCAGAACTAGATATGATCACCACTAATTTTTGTTGATGTCTTTTGAGTTGACAAATGCATCGGCAGCTTTTATGGCCATGATGAATTGGGTTTTTGCACAGTACTAGGACAAGTTTGTGGTGGTATTTATCGACGATGTACTTGTGTATTCAAAGAGTCGGGAAGAGCAAGCTTAGCATCTTCGTACGTCATTTCAACTATTGAAGGAACATCAATTGTGTGCTAAGGCAAGTAAATATGAATTTTGGTTGGAGTAGGTAGGACTCCTCATCACATCATCTCCAGGAATGGTTTAGCAGTGGACCCAGCAAAGATTGAAGCAGTCGTAAAGTAGGATAGACCGAAAACAGTGTCAGAAATCCGAAGTTTCCTAAGCCTCACAAGTTATTACCGTAGATTCGTAGAAGGATTTTCCGTAATAGCAGCCCCATATTATCGACATTGACTCGCAAGGAAGTTCCTTTTGTGTGCAATGAGGATTGTGAGCAGAGTTTTAAGGGAGATGGATGAAGTATATTGAGGATTACGATTTTGGGTTGAAGTACCATCCAGGAAAAGCTAATGTAGTGGCTGATGCTCTAAGTAGAAAAGCAGTGTTCACTGGAGGATTAACTGTAGAATACTTCTGGATTCGATGTTTGGAAGATATGAATGTTTATTTCCAGCCTATCAATGAGCAAGCAGTGTTAGCTAGTATATTCTCATGGAAACCCGAATTACTTCCTAGAATCAGAGAATACCAGTTACTTGACCCTAAAATAACAAGAATCAAAGATCATATGGATGAGAGGCCTGATTTTAAGTTAGAAGATAATATTTTGTATTATAAAGACAAAATTTGTGTGCCAGATTTTCCAGAATTAAAAGATGAAAATGGAAGAGGCACATTATACTCGGTATACTATTCATTTAGGTAGTACCAAGATGTATCAAGATCTGAAGGATCACTATTGGTGGAAGAATATGAAAAAAAATATTGTAGAATTTGTTGGAAAATGTTTAGTCTGCTAGTAGATTAAAGCAGATTATAGGAGACCACCAGGTCTTCTGCATCAGTTGGAGATTCCTTAGTCGAAGTGGGAGCACGTCACTATGGACTTTGTGTCAGGATTGCCTAATACTAGAAAGGGACTTGATGCTATTTGGGTGATAGTGGGCCGTTTGACTAAGTCAAACCACTTTGTACCATTCAAGACTAGTCAAGGAATGGAGAAAATGGTAGATTTGTATATTAAGGAAGTGGTGAGATTGCATGGAGCACCAGTTTCTATTGTCTCTGATCGGGATAGTAAGTCTGTACCTCAGTTTTGGGTATCACTACAGGAAGCCTTAGGAACCAAGCTGAGTTTTAGCACAGCCTATTATCCCCCAACAGACGGACAGACAGAGCGTACAAACTAGATGTTGGAGGACATGTTAAGGGCATGTGTCTTAGATTTCAAGACTAACTAGGATGAAAGCTTGGCTCTATGTGAATTCGCATACAACAACAATTACCACTCTAGCATTAGAATGGCACCTTTCGAAACTTTGTACGGGAAAAGATGTCGAACCCCTATATGTTGGTTGAATTTCGGAGCTCATGGTTTTCATGGACCGTCTGTGGTTGGAGAGTCCAGTGACAAGATAAAATAGATTCGGGAAAGGTTGAAGGTTACCTGTAGTAGCCAAAAGAGTTATGCAGATAAAAGGAGGAGAGAGTTGAAGTTTGAGGTTGGTGACCATATATTTCTGAATGTATCACCTACAGGTGGTACTTTACAGTTTAGGCAGAAAGGGAAACTCTCCAAAAGATATGTGGGATTGTTCCAGATTATCAGCAAGGTTAATGACGTGGCTTATTGGTTAGTACTGCGACCAGAGCTGTCAGGTGTACATAATGTCTTCCATGTTTCTATGTTGAGGAAGTATGTAGCAGACCCTTTGCATGTGTTGCAGTATAAGCCGTTGTAAGAGCAGGATGATATAACATTTACTGAGCGGCCGGTGGGGATTGTCGACATCAAAGAGTAGGTGTTGAGGAACTGCATCATCCATTGGGTGGAGGTTCAATGGAGTGATCATCGCCCAGAGGAAGTTGATCGTGAGTTCCAAGTGCAGAACCGCGATTTAGTAATAAAACTGGTGAGACCAGGTCGATCCTCAGGGAGCAATGTGTTTAAGGTATTTTCAACTTGTAACCTGTCTTAAAATAAAAATCTAAAACTAACCTAATTTAAAATCTAACAAATACAAGTGTCATACTTACCAAAATTAAATTAGTTACAAACCAATGAAAGAAACTTTCCTAAATCTAAAATTCCTAAAATAAAACTAAAGTTGCTGCAAAACTAAAACACAAGTTAGAACTTCCAAAAATAAAAACTAAAATTAGAAACTAACTAAACTAAACAATGTTAGAAACAAAATAAACAAAATTAGAAACTTTCCTAGGTTAGAATTTCCAAAACTAGAAAACTTTTCAATTTAAAATCTTCAATTAAAACAAGTTTAGAAAGATATTTTATGAAAATTAACTAAAACAATCAAAACATAAAACTAGAAACAAATTTAAAATTAGAAAGTTAGTAAAATTTGCAGAAAATAACATAAAATTACAGGAAGTCAAAGGCGGTAATAACACGAAAGTCAAAGGCGGTGAACAACTGAAGTCAAAGGCGGTAAACAACTGAAGTCAAAGGCGGTAGATTGCTCTTTCAATTTCTTATCTTAATTTGGGCTAAAATAGATTAGCAGTGTTGTCTTAGGGTCTTATTCTTCATCTTAGGTCGTCAATCTAAGTGAGAATAACAAATTTCCATTCTATGTAGAAATAAATTTCAGAATTGGCCTCTAGTCTTTTTTCACTCAAACCTCTTTAACTCCATCTTGTATTGCCTCCAAACATACAATGTATCCAAAAAGACAAAGTATATTAAAAAGGTTACTAAGATGGGTTACTAATTGTGATTCCAATTCTATCCCATTATTTAAACAAGAACAAAAATTAATACAATCACAAACAAGACTAAAATTATGAACACCACAAAATCAAAGACAAGAACAATTGAAAAGAAACAAACTTTACTAGCATGAAATTGTTTTACAAAAGATTGGAAATAAAAAGCAAACAATTACATACTAGGATGGATGAGAATTCCTCCTTCTAGTTGACACTTCAAGGTTGGTGGTGTGGCTTTAGGGCTAAGCCTCCTTGATGACTTGAGATGTAGAGACAAGAGAGGGAGAGATGGATGAAGAAATCTAAAGGTGGGAGGTGGGTAATGCTTCCATGAAGAATATGGGAGAAGGGTGCCCTATTTATACTTTTTCAAGTCCTACCCTTCTCAAACTTTAAAAATCTTAAAAATAATAAAAAATAAAACAAAAAAGGGCTCCAACCAATGCTTTGGACGTGCAATATCCTTGGGGATTTTTTTCCTTTTTTTTTTCTCTTCTTTCCTTGCTTGTTTTGTCCAGAAATCCCTCTTGGATGCTTCTTTTCTTCTTTGTCTTTGCCACCTTGCATTGAAATCTTTTGAGAGATGAAATAGGGATAAGAATCCTCTCTTAGAATCAAACTTGGCCACATGAGGTGTAGAACTTCCCCTTTTATCTCTTTGCATCGTCAACTTTCCTTTTTTGGAAAGTTCTCCTTGTTGGCTCCTAACTTGAAGAGATCTTCTAGATAATTCTCCCTTGATTTTTTCCTTTACTTTTTCAATCAAAATCTGATCCAAAATCTCTTTTGGACGTGGAATAGCTTGATTGGATCTTTTTTTGCATTTTTTTTTTCAATTAAATCTTCTCCTTCTCCAAAAAAAACTCCTATGTGGCTTTCCTTGTCCATCTTTAATGAGATATGCTTCAAATTCTCTTCAAAATCTCTTGAAAATGTGCAACAAATAAATGGACCCCATCTTGGATGTTTTACAAGTGTGCCCCACACATGTGCATGTGTGTGTGGGACCATGAAGCCGACTTTTTGCATTTTTCTTCCAATTTCCTTTTCTCTTCAATTCTCCTCTCCTTTCTCTTGAAAATCAATTCCTTGCCTCAATTCTTTACAAATGAGACCCATATAATCAATTTCCTACAAAACAAATGTGAATTCATGTGAAAAGACAATTTTACCCCTAACATCACATATGCATGACTGTGGGCCCATTTCTCATGAAATGATAATAAAAATGTACATCATTCTTCATGATTTTATATGAATGAACTAATGATGATGAGAATTCAATTTATTTCATGAGAAAAATTATTTTCACAAAACTTTCCAAAAATAGACTTTCCAAAAATAACAGGTTTCATGAATTTATGCAAAAAGTGTGATTTTTAAGCAATTTATGCATAAAAATATAAAGATGAATTTAAAATGAATTAAACCATGATATCACACTAAATGAGGCTCTTTCAAGTTAATAAGTCCTTAAAATGGGTCAAAATGTGTATGAAAACATGCATTTTTAAAGACTCATCAGAAGTACAGTGAGAGCTTAGAGATGAAGTGCAGCGACAGTATCCGCACCTTTTTCCTAAGGTATGCTAGTCATTTGGAGGACCAAATGTCCTTTAAGGGGGATGAAATGTCAGGTCCCAAACTTTTATATTGGGTCATACTAATCTGTCGGGTTTGAGTTGGGTTGAGAGGGGTTATATAGGCTTAGCAAATACTTGTGGGCCTTGGGATTATGTTATTTAACCCTTTTAGGCCAATAGACTCTTTTTCAAATTTCGTAAAACTTACTAGAAAGTAGGAGCCCCTTTTTGTAATTTAGAAAAACTTCCACTCAATATAAACCCTTAGGGTTTTCTCCATCCTCCCATCTTCTTCCTTTCTTCTACAACCAAGCCTTGGAAGTTCTCCAGGGGCAAACCAAGGTTGGATCTTCTAACCTTCAGATTTGCTTTTGGCTTTGAGATCAAGGCAAGTGGATAAATGTAAACAATGGCTTTTGGTTACCTACAAAATCTTTTGGTTGCTTGTTGGATAACATACCTTTTGTTAGATTCTTTTTCGTTAGGGTGCAAACTTATGATTCTTTCCTTTTGATACCTTGATTTGGATTGACAATAGAGATTTGATTTCTTGTCTTTTACATAAAATAGAAATTAGTCTATATATTGTGTTAAAAAAAATCAGCAAAGGTGCAACGCCGCAGTGCACTCTAGGCAGCACGTCACTGCTTGGAATGCCAGGCAGGGACTACCGCCTGGCAGTGCTACGTGGCTGCTGTTGGGCGTAGCAGGCCAGGCATGCTGGCGGGCTGGGCTTACTAGCAGGCTGGGTCTACTGCCAGGTCTACTACGGGCTGAGGCTGGGCCGAATCTGATGGCGGGCCCAAAGTAAATAAAAATAAAATATTTAATAATAGTAATAAATAAGAAATAAACAATTGGGATTAATACAGTAATTATAAAAATTTTAGAATGTTGCATTTTGATTAATGATCTAGCATACTAACGGTGACTTGCTTACATTAAAGTAATTCTTAACTAGATGTTATTAAAAATTTACTTAGGGTTATTTATAAATTTAATTGGGAATTATGTACTTCTGATTAATATTTTGTTTAGGTTGGTTTGAAATTAACTAAGATGTAATTGGGGGTGACTAAACCATGTTATAATTATTTATAATTCTAATTGAGATTTTTAATTTAAGTTTAGATTTCAAAGCGGATTTTGGATTTGGACCTTTGTTTTACATTAAATAATAAGGTGTAACTATACACAACAATGTTAATTAAGAACTTAGTTATCCCTTTTCCTCATTTTGATCATAATTTGATTAAGTCTGTGTTTGGAATTTGAATGTCGTTTACCCAAGTTGTAACACACACTAGATATACATAATTGGATTAGATGAATCGTGTCTTTTTAGAAACGTTAGTTAAATTTTCACATGAGAATTGGACTAAATAGAGAATGAGAATATGAGATTCAGGATGCACTACATGATAGGCACTAAAAGTAGGATATCATCATTGTAGACATACATTTTGATTTTGATAGAGGATTGATTCTCATGTGTATATTTAACCAATTATGACCGTTAGGTGGTTTAGTGCTTACCCTCAGAGAATTTGAATTGACACACGTTCATAATACACTTTCAAATTTAAAAGCCTAAATACTCAATTGTTATTGGTTTAACACTGGGATTAAGGATGTCATATCATGGTTCATTCTACATTAGTATACATATGTATTTGTAAATATGCATATATATATCTGACCGACTGCAGTTCGAAGGTGGACGTACGCCATTGGGTCAGTGTGTACTATGGATTATAGCACATAGCTGTGCCTTCTATTATATTTTGGTGGGAATACCCGTTTCTGCTTATCTTTCTGTGGGGATACCCGTTACTATATATTTATTTGCGGGAACACCCGTTTCTGTATATTTATTTGCAGGAATACCCGTTTCTGCTTATCTGTCTGCAGGGATCCCCGTTTCTGTATATTGATTTATGAGAATACCCATTTCTACTTATCTGTCTGTGGGGATACCCATTTCTGTATATTTATTTGCGGGAATATCTGTTTTCTATTTATCTGTCTGCAGGAGTACCCGTTTCTGTATACTTATTTGCGGGAATACCTATTTATATATATTTATCTGCGGGAATACCCATTACTGTGCATTCATGCCATTGGGGTTTACATCTGATATATTATGGGTTAAAATGAATGTTATCTTTAATTCAGTTGATTAATCCATTGCTTGCAGTTTACCCTCTTGCCAGATTATATCAATCTGACCCACTACTTTTGGTGTCTAGGTTCCGTTATCGGTGCCAAACTGGAGGGTCAG
The DNA here is from genome assembly GCA_037013555.1 of Sextonia rubra. Lineage (NCBI taxonomy): Eukaryota > Viridiplantae > Streptophyta > Magnoliopsida > Laurales > Lauraceae > Sextonia > Sextonia rubra. The sequence goes on from JASUAD010000026.1 coordinate 10,121,750, forward strand.
GCGACGCAGGAAATTCCACTAGATGGTGGAGTTGTTGAGTGGAACACTGATGACATCATCTGAGGTGTCCTAATGCGGTGCAGACTTTGAAAACTTTAGATTATGTAGTAAGGCTATGTTTGGGCTATTAGTTTCTTTAATTAAGTATATATGTTTTGAATTATAACTTTAATTGTTATGCTTTGAAGCACTTGACTTGATTTTATTATTAATGAGATTTGTTACATGATTGTTATGTGATAGCCATCTGCGATGAGCAAGGATTTCAATTCCGCGTGTGATTATGGTTGCTTGATCACCAAGCATAGCCTCATGAAGGACTTCGATCCACCCAAAATTGGGGCATGTATTGTTTATGTTAGAAAAATTTTAATTGGCCCTAATTCTCATACCCCTGGAACCGGGTTTGGATCCGGCCCAGTTTTGGGGATGTGACACTATCCAAAATTGCAAACCATATCGAGGACTTAGAAAGCCAAATCCTTATGTGCCATAACATCCATCAAAGAGCACTGTTGTCCACCTATGCCGATGAAAAAATATCTAGAATTCACCTCCTCAAAAAGGTTAACACAGCCCTTCTAGATGAGATAGCTGCAAGAATTAGAGAAAAAACTGTTTCTTGTCAGATCAAGGAGCGATTAATGCTCAAAGCTCAATATATAAGCTAGGCAACTAGCTTTCCCAAATTGTTCCTGTTAGAAGTAGGTGGGTCTCGTGGATAGATTTTCAAAACTTTTGATCCACTTGACACAGGGATCAACTATACATAAGACCGAAACCCAATCCAGGATGCGTTACCCTCAATCTCATGACCATGTACAGTAAAAATTCTACCAACACTAGACATCCAAAATAATCCACGACATAGAAGAAGTAGATCATACCTTTGGAGATCCGCAGTGCTCTAATGGATTTCTTCAAGACCTCTTAGCCTTCCACGCTATGACCCGAATTGGATTACTTTTCTCGAGAAGAATGGTGGAATCTTCAGGAGAAAATTCCCAACTCGAAACTCCAAGGAACTAGAAGAAAGGAGAGGAGAGTAACTCGCGCAACTCTTGCACGAAAGGGTTTTGGGCGTGAGAGGGACTCTTTTAGACGTCCAAGGATATTTTATAGACTTCCAAATCTCTCCCTTGTCTAATTGAAATAGAAGTCTTACTTCCAAAACAATTAGCAACTTTCTCCTTTCCAAACTCGTATTTCTAGAGTCCAAGTCGGATTGGTGTTTTCCAATATCTTGGGCTAACGTGGGGACCACTAGGGATTCCTTAGAAAGCTGGCTCCAACTGGAACACCGCGACCCCACATCTCATGTGCAATCCGGGCCCACAGTTAATTGCAAATAACACCACTATATAAATGCAATTGCACTCCAGTCTTAGGAATAAATTACAATGAAGACCCTAAACTTCCCAATTACCACAAGTAGGCCCCTCTATCAATATCCGTGGATCAATTGGAATAAATCCGTCTCTTCCAATCTAAGTTCCACATCTTATTATCCTTGAGCCCCAATTAATCACAGTAATCATCAGTACCATCCAATTAACTCTTAATTGAGATGGGTGCGCACTTACTAATGACAAATCCATTAATTGGCACAAGGGGATAATAGAGATAGATTCCATTTTGATCATTCAACGTTCCCACAGTTCTACTACCATATACCCAAGACACCGAGGTGTTAACCTATAGTCGGCCTCACTCATTGGTGACTCAAAGCAAATGAATAGATAGAAACTTGAGTTCGTCAATATCTCAGGATTGAGAGCCTATTGCTAGGGAATTATGAGAGCATACCTTATTATTGAGACGGAATTCCATAAGGTGCATCTCATGGTCCTTCAATACATCCAATGTACCAGCACTATTGATCCAGAATCTTACATTCTGATGATCGAGACAAATCACACTATCTCATAGTGATCAAAGTGCTGCAACCTTATCAAATGAGATGCCCAATCTCATTACTGGTTGTGAAACTATTTTAAGCATAAGATTTGTGACATATATCTCCCGTGTGTGGATCTCATCCATGCACATATATCACATCTAATATACTAATGGGACCCGGTTCAACTCATGAACCATTATGTCATACGTATTGGTCATGTGCATGAAGTAGTAAAATAACATTCATCTCATGAAAGCAAAGCATGATTTTATTGATAAATAAAGAAATTAATCAATTTATTACATCAACTGATGGATTGAGTCCACAAAAACTAACAGTTCCTGCCATCATATGAAGTTGATATCTCATATATCGAACAAGGATTAGTCCAAAGATTTTCTTTATGCAGAGAAGATTTTGAAATAATATAGCAACTTCCTGCAATAATGCATCATGCCCTTTGCAGCCTTGGAGTTACCAAAAGACAACTTCTCATAACGATTTCATCAAATTTGGGTGAAAGATTAGAAATCCAGTTTTATCAACCTTATCAATCATGGACTATCATGACTTTTGAAGAAGGAGATTTAGTCTGCAAAAAAAAATCATCTCTACCTTAAATGATTACGAGCATCTCCCTGTTGATTATCTAGTTAATGGTATGAATTTCATGAAGTCGCTACAATGGAATACAGCTTAGAATGTCTCCGAAATTATGATCCAGCTTCTGATCAATATCAAAGATTTCTCAATCTAAAAGGACATCTTGAATTTGTAAGTACATATAGATATATTTGGTGTGATGGTCGAAGAGTTGTTTGCATTGCTAATGATCTTGCTGAGCAAATAATGGTGATACAGAATCCATATAAATCTGGACATACAGCTCTCAATTAAATTACCAATGCTTATGAAGATATGTCTTTTGATATTTCTGAAGAAACTCGAGAAGAGTTAATCCAATTATTCCATGGTGAATTAACAAATGAAGGTTGGAATGAGCACTTTTGATGCAAGTCTCCAATAGTACTATGCCTAGCATAAAGATTCTTCCTACAAGAACTTTTTCTAAAACATTGGAAGGATGAGAAAAGCTTTACTAGCCCTTCAATGAGTTCTTTGAAAAAATACATGCAAAAGTACTAAAAGACAAAGCATATCTCTGATAAGAATGAAGTAGTATTTTATTCCCAACATGTACATCCATGAAGAACTTATCTCCAGAAAGGGAAAAGAAATAAAGACATGACACATACCTTATCAAGTCACTCAAAGCAATCATAACATCTCACTATTCAGAATAAAGTTCATCTACAGCAAAGATTGTGATCTTTGCCTGCAGTCCGGAAGCATCATGAAATTTCCTAGCACATTAAATGAAATGCACATTCAGTGTAAATTTTGTTGTAATGAAATGTAAATTAGTTTGGTTATGACTATAAATAGGTCAAGCCTTCCTCAAGTATAGGCAAGAGTTGGAATTCCAGTCAAAATCCAGCCTTGGTTCCACCACCATTTCCTCTCTTATCTCCTTTCGCTTTTGTATACCCACCATCCTTCTGCTTTTGTATACCCACCATCCTTCTGCTTTTGTATACCCACCATCTTCCCCATTTGCCAAATGGGGAAGATGATGGGTTATACAAAAGCGGAAGGGAGAGGAGAGAGGAGATGGCGGTGAAAGTAAGCTGGATTTTGATTGGTATTCCAACTCTTGCCTATACATGAGGAAGGTTAGACCTATTTATAGTCATAACCAACATAATTTACATTTCATTACAACTGAATTTACATTGCATTTGCATTTCATTTCATGTGCTGACAAATTTCATGATGCTTCAGGACTGTTGGATAAGATCACAATCTTCATTGTAGATGAACTGTATTATGAATAGTGGATTGTCATGATTGCTTTGTGGAAAAGTGAGTGGCTTGATAAAGCATATGTCTTATCTTGGCTTTATTTTTTTACTTTTCTTTGGATAGAGATGAATCCTTCATTATCACTTTCTGTCTCATTAGCATCTGTATCTGGTTTAGAGGCAATATTTTCAAAAGGATTGTCATCAGCCCAAAGATGATGCAACTGCTGACCAAAACTTAATGGAGAATTTTCAGATGACCTTTCTTTTTGTATTTGTTCAAAAATATCCTTTTAAAGTTCTTTTTCAAGTTGAAGCAAATCTGCTGCTACATAAAGAGCAAAAGGAGAGGCTAAACAAGAATTCTTCTGTTTGTCAATATCACTTGCTGGATGAATCCTTTTTTTTCTTTTTCAGGAGTTTTGAGAACTTCAAAGAATGATGGCTTTATAGCTTGATCTGTAGAATATTGCTGGAGTATTGTAGTATAATCAAATTAATGCCAAAAGTTAATATAAATCATTCGAGATAAAACTGGTGAGCTGAAGTCCATTTCTTTATAAAAATTCCATTTCAAGATCCAAGGAATCTCCTGCTTGCGATAAAACTGCATAGTAACATAAGGTTCTATTGCAAGTTGTAGGTGCTGATAAAGGCTTTTTTCTTCTGATTTGAGATAGGCTTTAAATGATGCAGAATAGGATTCATAAATATGAAGAAGTGCTTGAGGAAGGATGTCTTTAGTGGCACCAAAAGGAATCCAGAATTGTGTGAAGAACTACATAGGTATTTTATGGGAGTTTGATTTGAATTTGATGAACAAGGAATGCTGGAAGGATGGGTTTTGATAATATAGGATGACTTCCTAAGCAGAAATATAATCATAATAATTAAAAATAATTTCTGAATCAAGCTTTGAGGCATATGAAGAGGTCATCCCCATTCTTCTGCGAAGAGAACATGCAGGATTTTGATTTTTGAATAGAGGATAGTAATGTTGGGTGGTAAAGCATTTAAGTACGAAGTTTTTGATCCACTTGTATGATCAATAGTACAACTGCCAGTTTTGATCAGAATTTGTTCTTAGACTTTATAGTCCAGAGGTTGGATAAATAAGTGATCAAGAGAAAAAAGGGTTTGGATAAGATGTTCAATAGAAATGGTATCGGCATAAGACATGTCATCTAAGGAATAAGTTCTCAAGGATGCTTTTGTGGCAAAATATTGGGCTTATGAAGCTTGAGGTTTTTTGGATACAGGGCTTGATGGGCTTTGAAATTGAGGCATATTAGAAGTATGATTTGCTCCCCATCTCTCAAGATAATTACCACTGGATTTTCTGGATAAAGGTGTAGTGTTCATAATGGAAGAAACTTTATTGGTTGGGGACTGGAGAAAGGGTCTAATCTACCGAGGCTTCATTCTTTTGTCCCTGTAAAAACTCATGAGATAAAAAATAAGGAAGAGAATTATTTTTACCTATAATATACTCAATGTTAAAGTCAAATATGGCTAATAAAATATCTTTTTCTAAAATTTCTTTAACAGATTTACAATCTATTCTTAATAAAAACTTGTTGTTTAATAAATCAGTTTGGAACTTCATTATACTATTTACTATGGATAGGATTTCCTTTTTAATAGTTGAATAATTCTATTGAGTGGGTGTCCATGTTCGAGAAGTGAAACGAAGAATTTCTTCTTTTCTAAGGACGTTTCTTTGTAGAAGGATTCCTCCAAAACCTATTTCAAATGCATCTATTTGAACTATTTTTAATAAATCTGGATGAGGGATAGTTAAACAAAGTAAATTTTGGACTTTCTGTTTAATATTTTGAATAGCTTTTGTATGAGTAGGTGACCATTCTACTAGGAATTTATGGTTAAGCACATTTGCAAGATTTTTCTTTCTTTAACAAGATCTTTATAAAAGTCGGAAACATAATTAAAGCATCCAAGAAAACATTGCAATTGCTCTTTATTAAGAATTTCATCAAAAAATTGGGAAACAAACTTAATAAATCTTGGGACTAGAGAAATAGTTCCTTTTTATTATAAAGCCAAGAAATTGAATTTCCGTTTGAAAAAGCTACATTTTCTTTTGGGATAAAACAAGTCCATTCTTGATAATAACTTTTTTAAAAATATTTAAATGTTTCCAATGGGTACAACTAGATTTCGAAAACACAAGAATGTCATCTATATAGACGAGTGTAAAAGCTTGATATGAATTAAAAATGTCATTCATTATTCTTTGAAATTCTGAAAGAGCATTTTTTAGACCAAACGGCATAGTGTTCCATTCATAATAGCCAAATGGCACTGTAAAAGAAATTTTATACCTATCCTCCGGGGTGATTTGAATTTGCCAAAATCTTGATTTAAGATCAAATTTGGAAAAAAAGAAGGCACCAGCTAGACATTTAATAAGATCAGTTTTATTTGGAACTGGATATCTGATGGACTTTAAGACTTTATTTAAAGGCTTGTAGTTGATAACAAGATGGGGAACACCTCACTCCTGTTCAAGCACCTTATTTACATAAAACGCTGCACAACTCCAAGGGAATTGTGATTTCTGAATAAGCTTTTTAGTAAGAAGTTCATTGATTTCTTTAGTACAGAGTTGTACAAGGTCTTTATTCATCTGAATAGGTCGAGCTTTAGTAGGAATTTGAGATTCATCAAAATTATTAATATATGGAAGAGAAACAGTATGGTGTTTCCTATGCCAAAAGGCAGAAGGAAAGTCAGAACAACATTTTGTTTCAAGAGATTTTTTAAATTGGATTAAACCATTCCAAGTAATGAATCACTAAATTTTTTATGTCTTGTATCTTGAACATAAGTTTAAGTCTTGTTAATGGCTTTAGAGCAACTTGCACTAATCCAAAATGAATATAATTGTATGTTTTAACATACTCCTTTATTTCATGGGGCTTGATTAAAGAAAGATGCTGAATATTACTAGTAATGGATTCAGTTCTTTCAATAGTTTTTACTTTATAACTTGATTTTAATTGAAAACTTCTAACTTTATAAATTTCATTTTTATTTATGGTTAGAATATTCAGTCACAAATAACTTGATCTAAATCGTCATAACTGATTTCTTCACTATTTTTAATAGACATAGAAGATAAGGAATTTGATGATGAGGAAGAAGAAGGTACAAACTTCTTAATAAGCTTAGCAATAATTTGTATTACAGAGTTATTTTATCCAAATCCACCACGAGTATCTAACGAAATAGAGGATATATACACCAAAAAAATGCCTTAAATGCCTGCACATGGCTAACAACGTGACAACAATCGCTACCTCAGCTTCGCTCCAAGTGGAATATGATTAAAATATCTCAATAATAACAAACATAAAACTAAGTATTAAGACTTTTGATGTTCTTACTTCTGAGTTTGCAATTCTTTGAGCAAAATCAAAGCATAACATAACAAAGATAAGTGAAGAAATACTCACAGAATAACTTTATATTGCCAATGTACTTGATTACAAATTTGTTACAACTTGGCTCGATACCAAATGGGGAAGATGGTGGGTATACAAAAGCAGAAGGGAGAGGAGAGAGGTGATGGTGGTGGAAGCAAGGCTAGATTTTGACTGGTATTCCAACTTTTCTGGAGCAGAAAGTACATTTAAAGTTAAAGAGGAAGAAGAAGCAAATTCATACTAGATTTCACTATTAAATATTTTACAATGACATGTATCTAAAGCATGAGAGGAAGAATAATCTAATTAGAGAAACTGGATAACTCTGATGCCAAGGATCCTTTTAAGATAGTTTTGATTCTTTTTTCTATTTCAACTTTTATTTTTGGGTAGTCAGGAGCTATATGTCCTTTTTCTTTGTTATTATAACATTGTATTTCTTTTTTCGTGGGATAAGAAGTGGATGGATTATCATTTGTATAAGTTTTCTTTAATTCTTTATAAGGGTTTTTATGAGAAAACTTTTTATAATAAATTTTTAAAGGAGTATAATATTGTGGAGTTGAAAAATATTTAGATTTTCTTTTTTGATGGTTACCTTTTAAGTTTTTCCTTTTATTCTGGGTAGAAGGACTGATTAATGATTCCATACCAAATTGAAAACAAAAATCACCAAGTTCATACTTGCTGCTTCTTTTTTGATTTTCAATTTGATGTTTAAGTTTGATTTCATTGCATAATGAAAATCCAACTTTATTCATCTTTTGAATTAGATCACCGTATGCATACATTCCATAATTCAAATTTCCATAAATTTTTTATTTTAATTCTTTTATAACTTTTTCTACAAAAAGTTTAGGAAGACCAGATATGAATTTTTCTTTCCAAAATTCTAAATTACTTGCATCAACGGTATAGGGTTTTGATAAGAAAACAACTTTATACCAATGAAAATCTGATACTGTTGGGCAAGATAAATTGATTAATTGTGTTTTTAATTTTTCTTCTACGTTCATATAATTACCAATAAAGTGTTTAACTATATTAGTAATAAGCATGTAGATGGAATCAGGGATCATTTGGCCTTGAGGAGTAAGAACAAGATTTCCGAAGGGATTTCTTTTTACTGCATTTAATATGCATTTCTTTCTGTATTAGATAGGTATTTTTCCCACCAACCATGTAATTCTCCAGTAAATCCAAGGACGACTTTATCTACTACATGTCTTTGATCATTACCGGCAGCAATGATGGTAGAGGCATATATCATCATGTGTTGGCATAGTTGCAGGATTTGATATTCAGATAGTCCATTTACATTCCATTCATATACTGAAGAGTTTTCAAATTGAAGGCCATTTAGAATAGCTTGTTCTTCGAATTGAAGATCAACTGGAGTAGGTATTGGATAACAATTTCTTATTTTTGTTGCAGTGACTATCAGTTTTTGTCTTTTAATTATTTTATTAATTTGTAGAGATTCTTGATTTTGATCATCTTGATTTTCATTTGATTTTTCTTCTATAGAGTTAGAAATAAAGAATTTTGAGTCTCAGCTCGAAGCTTTAGAAACTAAAACATTTATGGATTTTTCATCTTTATTTTCTTTATTATCCTTAAGTTTTATGTTTGTAAAACTATGAGATAATTGATTGATTAGTTCATCTAAAATTTTTAAGGGTTTTTTTTTCTAACTTTATATATTTAAGGGCTTCACCTTGAAAACCTGAAGATTGTATCTTTGATTACTTTGAGGGAAGAAGTAGTTTCATAAAATTTTAAAATATTTTCAACTTTATCTTCAATTCTATTGGTGTGTTCGCCAATAGTATGAATGTTCATATTTGTATAATTTTTTCTTTTAAAACATGACTTAAATCTGATTTGTAAATAAATTCAATTTTACCTTTGTCTCCTTGTATTTTTGCAACATCTTTAATGGGCACAACTGAAGTTTCTTTATAAATGATTTGATGTAATTGAGGATGTATAGATTCTTCAGTTCTTTATGGAGAGGAACTGGTAGAAGCTATAATCCAAGCAGAGCTTAATTTAGTTATCATATTGATGGATAAATCTTTAGTATTATAAGCTTTCTTCATAGCTAGTTTAAGCCAATCAAAGAAATAAATATTTCTTTGATTATCATACATATATTTATACCATTTTGCTTTTAAAAAGTCTTTATGTTCTTGAGAAACATGGTTAAAAAAGGATTTTATGGGAGAATGTAAAGCTAAATTCTTTTTTAACACTTCTTTATCAATTTCAAAGCATTTAATAATATTTATATTGAAATCGAAATCTGAGGGATTATGTGTATTAGTTGGAAAAGCATGATTTCTTACGTTTTCAGAAGCTTGATAAGAAGGATACACAAGTCCTGTAGGTCAAAGGTCTACATTAGGTGTAGAGCAAGAAACTCGGGATGGTTCTTCTATGGAAGTTCCTACCAAAGAGGGAGGATGAGAATAAGACTTTCTAGAACGTTGATGAACTGTAGGAGTTATATCTCTTAAATCTGTTTGAAAATTTATTTCAACACTTCCATTTTCATATTTAATAATTGTTTCAATATCTTGATTCTCTAAAGACCTTTCAAGTTGAGTGTTTTTAAAGCACCATTTACCAGATAGATTAATATCATTCCACTATATGAGTTTTAGAATATTAACTTTATTTTTTAAATTAGATTGGATAAAATAGTCATACCTTTTGCTTGATGGGAATAGGTTATGCCTGGAACAACTAAATTCATGAGTTTATAATAAACTCTATATATGATAGCAAGATTTTGATTATGAGGATTCTTATCAAAACCTTTTGTCTGGATAGCAAGAGTAAGAGCTTCATGTGCACTTCGATCTGTAAGGGAAGTAGAAAAATTTGGAAAGCAATTGAAGAAAGTAGGGCCATTAGCCAAACTTGATTCAACCATTCCAAGTAATGAATCACTGAATTTTTTGTCTTCTATCTTGAACATAAATTAGAGCTTCAGTTCTAAGTCCAAGTCTTGTTAATGGCTTTAGAGCAACTTACATTAATCTAAAATGAATATAATTGTATGTTTTAACATACTATTTTATTTCATAGGGCTTGATTGAAGAAAGATGCTGAATATTACTAGTAATGGATTTAGTTCTTTCAATGGTTTTTACTTTATAACTTGATTTTAATTAAAAACTTCCAATTTTATAAATTCCATTTTTATTTATGGTTGGAATAGTCCAATCACAAATAATTTGATCTAAATCGTCATAGCTGATTTCTTCACTATATTTAATAAACATAAAAGATAAGAAATTTGATGATGAGGAAGAAGAAGGTACAAAATTCTTAATAAGCTTATCCATAATTTGTATTACAGAGTTATTTTAATCGAATTCACTACGAGTATCTAACGAAATAGAGGATTTACACCAACAAAACGCCTTAAATGCCTTCACATGGCTAACAACGGCGACGACAATGGTTGCTTTAGCTTCGCTCCAGGTCGAATATGATTAAAATTTCTCTCTAATAACAAACAGACAATTTAGTATTAAGATTTTTGACGTTCTTGCTTCTGAGTCAGCAATTTCTTAAATAAAATGAAAACATAAAGATAAGTGAAGAAATAGTTACAAAATGACTTTATATTGCGATGATACTTAATTACATGCTAGATGCCAACTTGGCTTTGATACCAAATGGGGAAGATGGTAGGTATACAAAAGCGAAAGGGAGAGAAGAGAGGAGATGGTGGTGGAAGCAAGGCTGGATTTTGACTGGTATTCCAACTCTTGCCTATACATGAAGAAGGCTGGTACTATTTATAGCCTTAGCAAACATAATTTACATTTCATTATAACTGAATTTACAATGCACTTGCATTTCATTTTATGATGCTTCAGGATTTTACTGCTGGATAGAATCACAGGTTGCCGTATAGATGGTTTGTCTTCATGCTGTGATGAGTGTACTTGTTAACTAGAAGGATGTTGCTTTATTCTTCTGCATAGTACTTGGTTGGTCTATTGCTGAGGGAGGAGTCTATGGAGCCTTGAATTTTCTTGTTGGCTTTTGTATTTTTTTCAATTGTCTTTTGCCTTCTTTCTCAAAGTAGTTTTTTTGTGTAGTACTTTTTCAATATAACTTTGATGTGTTTGTAGAGAATAGCATAGCTATGGATACGGTGGCAATGATAAAGTTTTCGTTATATATATATATTTTTTTGCATGCTTTATAGAGAAAACTCTTAATAAATCTTGATAAGATTAATCACTGCCCTGATGAATTCCATTGCAGCTGGTGGAGAACTTCATAATAGAGTCAAAATTATGACAAGGGTCATTCCAACCTTCATTATCATTTTTGAATTCTCCATGGAATAGCTGAATTAATTCTTCATGAGTTTTTTCTGAAATGTTGAAAGAGATATCTTCATAGGCACTGAGAATTTGATTAAACTTGGCATGTACAGATTTAGAAGGATTTTGTATCACCATAGTTTACTTAACGAGATCATTAGCAATGCAAACAACTCGTCGACTGTCACACAAACATATCTGCATGCACTTACAAATTAAAGATGTCCTTTTAGATTGAGAAATCTTTGATATTAATCAAAAGCTAGATCATAATTTTTGAGACGTTCTAAGCCGTATTCCATTGTAGTGATTTCAGGAGATTCATATCATTGAGCTGGATAATTAATAGGGAAATGCTTGTAATCATTTAAGGTAGAGATGAATTTTTTGCAGATTAAATCTCCTTCTTCATAATTCATGACGGTCCATAATTGATAAGGTCGATAAAATCGGATTTCTGATCTTTCACCCAAACTTGATGAAATCATTATGAGAAGTTGTCTTTTGGTAACTCCAAGGCTGTGAAGGGAATGACGCACGATTACAGGAAGCTGCTGTATCATTTCAAAATCATCTCTGCATAAAGAAAATCTTTGGACTAATCCTTGTTCGGTATTTGAGATATCAACTTCATAGATGGCAGGAACAATTTGGGAAAGCTAGTTGTCTAGCTTATATATTGAGCTTTGAGCATTAATTGCTCCTTGATCTGACAAGAAATAGTTTTTTCTCTAATTCTTGTAGCTATCTCATCTAGAACGACTGTGTTAACCTTTTCCAGGAGGTGAATTTTGGATGTTTTTTCATCAACATAGGTGGATAATAGTGCTCTTTGATGGATGTTATGGCACATAAGGATTTGACTTTCTAAGTCCTTGATATGTTTGCAATTTTGGATAGGGTTTTTCTAGTGTTTTTTCTTTTGTCAGAGAGAATGGCACTCCAATGAGCATTGATAAGTTCTTGTGAAGTGACATATAATCCTGGATTGAAGAAGGAAATTGATATTTGTTGGGATGTAGGTATGAAGGAAGAGCTTGATTCCTGAATAGGGGCTTTGCTTTTGCTTGTACTTGATGTCACAATGAGAAAGGATACTTTTTGAAGGCTGATAGGTCTGAATAAGAATTATCAATAATCTGAATTTTTATTTTCTTTGGGAAAAGAAAATTAATTTTATATCTGTCCTCCGGGTAGAATTTGAAGGTACCGAAATCTGGATGTAGGATCAAATGTAGAAAACATGAAGACATCAAAGAGACGATTAATAAGATTCATTTTATTTGGAATTGGATATTTGATTGTTTTTTTGTTTTGAACACCTTATTCTCGTTTACATTTTGTCTGAATACTATTGATATGTCGAACAGGAGTTTATTCACCAAAATCAAAAATTAATTCTTTATTGTCTAAAATAGTTCTTAGACTTGATAAGTCAATTTGAAAAGGCTGTAAAATTTGTAGAAAAGGGTTTCCAAGGATACCATCATTGTTTAAATCCTTTCCTAGAAGGAAATTAGTCTTTACGCATGTTCCATTTTTACAAACATAAACATTACTTGATTTATATTTGATATGTAGTTTTTTGCTAGCAGTAGCTAAATTGAGTTTATTATTGGTTTTTTCATAATATTTTGTTGGGATTAATCCTTCTCATATTAAATTAACATTTACACCACTATTTAGTAAACATAGTGCTTTAATATAGAAGTCTTTGACCTTAATTGTAGCTTGAGTTTCCAATTTTTTAAGTAGATTTCTTGTTAAAGAATTTACAAAACCATTTGAGTCTTTATCAAATTTTTCTTGATTTTCTAAATTATCATTATTTTCTTGTTAATTTTTTAGTGTGTGAAATTCAAGATTCTCAATACATTGTTTGAGTTCTTGAAGTTCAACTAAGTCTCGTTTTAATTCTTTTATTTCTTGCTTTTGATCATTTATTTCTTTATAAAGATCATAAATAGAAAGATGAGTAGGAGCTTATCGCTTTCATAATCTATCTAATACAGTTTTAATGCTGAATTGTTTAGGTAAGTCTGATATGTTATTTGATGTAGAAGCTTTCCTTTTTTTAGTTCCTTAATTTATATTCTATATTTTTTCAAAATATTTATTTTTTAATTCTTCATCTTTTAGATCTTTAAACATTTCTAGCACCATCTCTTCTGGAGCAGAAAGTACGTTTAAAGATAAAGAGGAAGAAGAAGCAGATTCATACTGGATTTTACTGACAAATATTTTACAATGACATGTATCTGAAGCATGAGAGGAAGAATAATCTGTACAGAGGAACTGGATGACTCTGTTGTAGAGGATCCTTTTAAGATAGTGTTGATTTCCTTTTCTATTTTAACTTTTATTTTTGGGCAGTCAAGAGCTATATGTCCTTTTTCTTTCAAATTATAACATTGTATTTCTTTTTTCCTGGGATAAGAAGTGGATGGACTATCGTTTGTATAAGATCTCTTTAATTCTTTATAAGGGTTTTTATGAGAAGATTTTTTATACTATCTTTTTGAGGGAGTATAATATTGTGGAGTTAAAAAATGTTTAGATTTTCTTTTTTGATGGTTTCTTCTTAAGTTTATCTTTTTATTCTGGCTAGACGGACCGATTAATGATTCCATACCAAATTGAAAACAAAAATCACCAAGTTCATACTTGTTGATTCTTTATTTATTTTCAATTTGACGTTTAAGTTTGATTTCATTACGTAATTAAAATCCAACTTTATTAATCTTTTGAATTAGATCTCCATATGTATACATTCCCTAATTCAAATTTCCATAATTTTCTGATTCTAATTCTTCTCTAACTTTTTCTGTAAAAAGTTTAGGAAGACCAGATATGAATTTTTCTTTCCAAAATTTTGAATAGCTTGCATCGATTGTATAGAGTTTTGATAAGAAAACATCTTACTACCAACAAAAATTTGACAATGTTGGGCAAGATAAATTTATTAATTGTGTTTTTATTTTTTCTTCTATATTCATATAATTACCAATAAAATGTTTTACTAAATTCGTAATAAGCATGTAAATAGAATCGGGAATTATTTGACCTTGAGGAGTAATAACAGGATTTCCTGAAGGATCTCTTTTTACTTATTTAGTATACCTTGTCTTTCTATATAAGACTGGTACTTTTCCTGCCAACCATGTAATTGTCTAGTAAATCCAAGGACAACTGCATTTACTGTATATCTTTGATCATTATCAGCAGCCATGATGGTAGAGACATATATCATCATGTGTTGGTATAGTTGTAGGATTTGATATTCACATAGTCCATCTACATTCCATTCGTATACTAAGGAGTTTTCAAATCGAAGGCCATTTAGAATAGCTTCTTCTTCGAATTGAAGATCGACTGGAGTAGGTCTTGGATAATAATTTCTTATTTTTGCTGCAACGACTATTGGTTTTTGTCTTTTAAATATTTTATTGATTTGTAGAGATTCTTGATTTTGATCATTCTGATTCTCATTTGTTTTAGATTCTTCTTCTATAAGATCAGCTACAAAAAATTCTGAATCTTACCTAGAGGCTTTAGAATTTGAGACTAAAACATTTATAGATTTGTCTGCTTTTTGATCTTTATTTTCTCGAAGTTTTATATTTGTAAAACTATGAGATAATTGATTGATTAGTTCATCTGAAAATTTTAAAGGTTTCCTTTGTAACTTTAGATCTTTAAGGGCTTCACCTTGAAAACCAAAAGTTTGTGTCTTGATTATCTTTTATGAAGAAGATGCTTCATAAATTTTTAAAATATTTTCAACATTATCTTTAATTCTATTGGTTTATTAGCCAATAGTATGAAAGTTAATATTTGTATAATTATTTTGTTCTAAAACATGAGTTAAGTCTGATTTATAAATTAATTCAGATTTACCTTTATCTCCTTGTATTTTTGCAAAATCTTTTATGGGTATGGCCGAAGTTTCTTTATATATGATTTGATATAATGGAGGATGCATAGATGATAACTTCTTTAAAATGTATATTTTCATACACATTTTGAACTATTTTAAGGACTTATTGACTTGAAAAAACCTCATTTAGTGTGATCTAGTGTTTTCAAGCATTTTAAATTTATTTTAGTATTTCTCTGCATAATTTGTTTAAAAATCACACTTTTTGCTTACTTTCATAAAACCTGCCATTTTTTGAAAGTTTTGTGAAAATAATTTTTTTCATGAAATAAATTGAATTTTAATCATCATTAGTTCATTCATATAAAATTATGAAGAATGATGTACACTTTTATTATCATTTCATGAGAGATGGGCCCATAGTCATGCATATGATCTTAGGGGTAAAATTGTCTTTTCACATGAATTCACATTTGTTTTGTAGGAAATTGATTATATACTTCCTAGTTATAAAGAATTGAGGTAAGGAATTGATTTTCAAGAGAAAGGAGAGAAGAATTGAAGAAAAAAAAGAAACTAGAAGAAAATTGCAAAAAGTCGGCTTCATGGTCCCACACATACATGCATATATGTGGGGAACAGTTGTAAAACATCTAAGATGGCGTCTATTTATTTATTATACATTTTGAAGAGATTTTAAAGAGAATTTGAAGAATATCTCATCAAAGATAAATAAGGAAAGCCACATAGGAGTTCTTTTTGGAGAAGGAGAAGATTTAATTTAAAAAAATAAAAATAAATATCCAAGAAAGCTATTCCACATCCAACACATGTTTTGGATCAAATTTTGATTGAAAAAATAAAAGAAAAAAATCAAGGGAGAATTATCTAGAAATCTCTTCAAGTTTGGAGCCAATAAGGAGAACTTTCCAAAAAAGGAAAGTTGATGATGTAAAGAGATAAAAGGGGAAGTTCTATACCTCATGTGGGCCAATTTTGATTCCAATAGAGGATTCTTATCCCTATTTCATCTCTCAAAAGATCTCAATGCAAGGTGGCAAAGACAAAGAAGGAAAGAAGCATCCAAAATAAACTTTCAATCAAAGCTAACAAGGAAAGAAAAGAAAAAAAAATAGAAAAAATTCCCAAAAGATATGTCACACCCAAAGCCTTATATGGAGTCTATTTTCTTTCAATTTTTTTTATTTTTAAGATTTTAGAGTTTAAGAAAGAATAAGACTTGAAAAATTATAAATAAGGCACCCCTCTCTCATATCCTTCATGGAAGAACTACCCACCTCCCACCTCTAGATTTCTACACTCCATCTCTCCCTCTCTTGTTCTCTACATCTTAAGTCATCAAGGAGCCTTAGCCCTAAAGCCACACCACCAACCTTGAAGTGTCAACTAGAAGGAGGAATTCTTATCCATCCTAGTATGTAATTGTTTGCTTTTTATTTCTAATCTTTTGTAAAATAATTTCATGCTAGTAAAATTTGTTTCTTTTCAATTGTTCTTGTCTTTAATTTTGTGGTGTTCATAATTTTAGTCTTGTTCGTGATTTGGTTAATTTTCATTCTTATTTAAATATTGAGATAGAATTGGAATCACAGCTAGTAACCCATCTTAGTAACCTTTTTAATATATCATGTCTCTTTGGATACATTGTATGTTTAGAGGCAATGCAAGATAGAGTTAAAGAGGTTTGAGTGTAAAAAAGATTAGAGGTCAATTTTGAAATTTATTTCTACATGGAATGAAAATTTTTTATTCTCACTTGGATTGACGACCCAAGATGAAGAATAAAGCCCTAGAACAATACTTCTAATCTTTTTGAGCCTAAATTAAGATAAGAAATTAAAAGAAGCAATCTACCACCTTTGACTTCTTGTTATTTACTGCCCTTGACTTCCTGTTATTACCGCTTTTGACTTCCTGTAATTTTATTTTATTTTCTGTACTTTTGTTATTTTTCTTGTTATGTTCATGTTGATTTTAAGTTTTGTTTTTGTATAGTTTGATGGTTGGATTAGAATTCATTGCATCTATTTTCATATCATAAGATTTTGTGTATATTTAAGTTGCTAAAAATTAAGCTTTCAAATCTAAATTGAATGAAGAAATTCGGACTCAATATATAAACAGCAAAACTTAATAGTTTCAGCAAACTGCAGAAATAGTTTTTGGAAAAAAGTTCGAAGTGGGTAGACCAGTCAAATCATAATATTTTTCTTTGAAACTTGGAAAAAATAAAGTTTAGGATGTAGTCTTTCATTCCCCTGAATTTCAGATCAAAATAATTTCGAAAGGTTTGTGAACCAAAGGCTTAAAATTTACCAATTAGTCAACTCGGATCAGAATTTCTGCATAAAATTTTGCAAAGTTATCATGTTCATGCATTCATAACTTTTTTGTTTTAGATCCTTTTTCACTTCCATTTTTTTTGTTAGTTTCTTGCATCAGTAGAGCATAAATTTCAGCCATTGAAATTAGATTTATGATACATTAGAATAGTTCAAATCATGTATAAATTTGTATCAGCATACTAGTTTTTCAGAGTTAAAATTTTTTAGCATCTAGATTTAGGATGCATTAGAATAGTTCAAACCATGTATAAAATTTGTATCAGCATACTAGTTTTTCAAATTTAGAATTTTTCAGCATCTCATGGCATGCATTGTTTTACTAATTTTATTAACTTTCTAATTTTAAATTTTTTTCTAGTTTTATGTGTTTGATTGTTTTAGTTAATTTTTAGAATGAAAGATCTTTCTAAACTTGTTTTAATTAAAGATTTTAAATTGGAAAGTTTACCATTTTTGGAAATTCTAACTTAGGAAAGTTTTTAACTTTTGTTTATTTTGTTTCTAACATTGTTTAGTTTAGTTAGTTTCTAATTTTAGTTTTTGTTTTTGGAAGTTCTAACTTGTGTTTTAGGTTTTCAGCAACTTTAGTTTTATTTTAGGAATTTTTAGATTTAGGTTTTCTAGATTTAGGAAAGTTTCTTTCATTGGTTTATAATTATTTTAATTTTGGTAAGTAGGATGCTTGTATTTGTTAGATTTTAAATTAGGCTAGTTTTAGATTTTTATTTAGGGCATGTACAAGTTGAAAAAGGAACCTTAAAATACATTGCTCCCTGTGAATTGACTTAGTCTCACCAGTATTATTACTACATCACGGTTCTACACTTGGAACTCACGATCAAGTTTAGAGAACACACACGCTTGTCCAATTTTAGGCAAATTTTTTTTTATTTTTCTGTCACTTTTGTCATTTTAGTTAGTTTTTAATCATTCCAGTTTTTTTTTTAAAAAATAAGACCTTTATTTTTTTTGTTAGCATTTATTTTTCATTTTGGAAAAAAAGTTTTCAAAGGAATTGAAATGATTTGAAGATATATAGAAATCTAGAATTTTCATACTTTTAGAAGGAAGTAAAAAGAAAGTTTGCATTTTCTAAAGGAGGAAACCTATCGAAAGATTACCAAAACTTGCTCTTCACATACACACACGGGTACATTTTTCAAAATTTTGGATAGGAAGGTTTAATGTTGTTTTTTGAATTTTTCGGAAGAATACAATGTGAACTTGAGAGTTAGTTTGTAGAATATTTTTGTTTCCTATTTTATTTTTGGTGAATTGTATATATTAGAACAAAAATGAATTAATTCGGGTGAAATGAGAATTTCCACCTAGTGTTTACTTTGGTTTAAAAAAAGAGTACAAAAAAAGAGAGAGCATATAATGAGAAGTTTGTGATTGGTTTGGGTTCGTAGCCTTTTTAACTCAAGCTGGTAAGCCCGAAAGGGTATTTTCATACCTAGTGCCTTAAAGCCATTTGGTTTGGGAGTCATTGGCCGAACGCTTGCTGCATGGGTTAATAGATTCTTTAGTTCGTTGTGGAGAAGAATTGGTAGAAGCTATAATCCACGATAAGCTTAATTTTGTTATCATATTGAAGGATAAATCTTCAGTATTATAAGCTTTCTTTATAGCTAGTTTAAGCCAATTAAAGAAATAAATATTTCTTTGGTGATCATACATATATTTATACCACTTTTCTTTTAAGAAATTTTTATGCTCTTGAGAAACCTGTTTAAAAAAGGATTTTATTAAAGGATGTAAAGCTAAATTCTTTTTTAACACTTCTTTATCAATTTCAAAACATTCAATAACATTTATATTAAAATCAGATTCTGAGGGATTATATGTATTAGTTAGAGAAGCATGATTTCTTATGTTTTATGAAGCTTGATAAGAAGGATACAAAAGTCCTGTAGGTTGAACATCTACATTCGGTGTAAAGTAAGAAACTCGGGATGGTTCTTTTATGGAAGATCCCACCACAAAGGGAGGATGAGAATAAGACTTTCTAGATGGTTGATAAACTGTAGGAGTTGTATCTCTTGAATTGTTTGAAAAGCTATTTCAACACTTCCATCTTCATGTTCAATAATTCAACAATTGTTTCAATATCTTGATTTTCTAAAGACCTTTTAGGTTGAGCGTTTTCTAAGCGCCATTTACCAGATAGATTAATATCATTCCACTGTATGAGTTTTGGAATATTAACTTTATTTTTGAAATTAGTTTGGAATAAAGTAGTCATGGTTCGTGGGAATAGGCTAAGCCTAGAACAACTGAATTCATGAGTTTATAATAAACTCTATATACGAGAGTAAGATTTTGATTTTGAGGATTCATATCAAAACCTTTTGTTTGGATAGCAAGAGTAAGAGCTTCATGTGCACCTGGATCTGTAAGAGAAATAGAGAAATTTGGAAAGCGATTTTAAGAAAGTAGGGCCATTAGCCAAACTTGATCTGACCATTCCAAGTAATGAATCACCAAATTTTTTATGTCTTGCATCTTGAACTTAGATGAGAGCTTCTGTTATAAGTCTAAGTCTTGTTAATGGCTTTAGAACAACTTGCACTAATCCAAAATGAATATAGTTGTATGTTTTAACATACTCCTTTATTTCATAGGGCTTGATTAAAGAAAGATGCTGAATATTACTAGTAATGGATTCAGTTCTTTCAATGGTTTTTACTTTATAACTTGATTTTAATTGGAAACTCCCAACTTTATAAATTTCATTTTTATTTATGGTTGGAATAGTCCAGTTACAAATAACTTGATCTAAATCATCATAATTGATTGCTTCACTATTTTTAATAGACATAGAAGATATGGAATTTGATGATGAGGAAGAAGAAGGTACAAACTTCTTAATAAGCTGATCCATAATTTGTATTATAGAGTTATTTTATGAAAATCCATCACGAGTATCTAACGAAATAGAGGATTTACACATCAAAAAAATGCCTTAAATGCCTTCATACAGCTAACAAAGGCGATAACAATGGCTACCTCAACTTCACTCTGGGAGGAATATGATTCAAATTTATCAATAATAATAAGCATAGAACTAAGTATTAAGACTTTTGATGTTCTTACTTCTGAGTTAGCAATTCCTTAAACAAAATCAAAACATAAAGATAAGTGAAGAAATACTCACAACAAAACTTTATATTGCAATAATACTTGATTAACAAACTAGATGCCAACTTGGCGCTGATACCAAATGGGAAGATGGTGGGTATACAAAAACGGAAGCGAGAGGAGAGAAGAGATGGTGGTGGAAGCAAGGCTGGATTTTGACTGGTATTCCAACTCTTGCCTGTACATGAGGAAGGCTAGACCAATTTATAGTCATAAGCAACATAATTTACATTTCATTGCAACTGAATTTACACTGCATTTGCATTCCATTTCATGTGCTGACAAATTTCTTGATGCAACTGGACTGAGGGTAAAAAATCACAATCTTTGCTGTAGATGAACTTTATTCTGAACAGTGAGATGTCATGATTGCTTTGAGTGACTTGATAAGGTATGTGTCATGTCTTTATTTCTTTTCCCTTTCTAGAGATAAGTTCTTCATAGATGTGCATGTCAGGAATAAAATACTACTTCATTCTTATGAGAGATATGCTTTGTCTTTTAGTACGTTTGCATGTACTTTTTCTAAGAACTCATTGATGGGCTAGTAGAAAAAGCTTTTACCATCCTTTTAATGTTTTAGAGAGAGCTCTTGTAGGAAGAATCTTTTTGCTAGGCATAGCATTATTGGAGACTTGCATCAAAAGTGCTCATTCCACCCTTTCTTTGTTAATTTACCATGGAATAATTGAATTAACTCTTCTCAAGTTTCATTAGAAATATCAAAAGACATGTTTTCATAAGCATTGACAAGTTGATTGACAGCCGTATATCCAAATTTATATAGATTCTGTATCACCATTGTTTGCTCAGTGAGATCATCAGCAATGCAAACAACTCATCGACCGTCACACCAAATATATCTGTATGTACTTGCAAATTCAAGATGTCCTTTTACATTGTGAAATCTTTGATATTGATCAAAAGTTGGATCATAATTTTGGAGACATTCTAAGCTATATTCCATTGTAGTGACTTCATGAGATTCATACCATTGAGTTGGATAATCAACAAGGAGATGCTCATAATCATTTAAGGTAGAGCTGAATTTTTTGCAGACTAAATCTCCTTTTTCATAAGTCATGATAGTCCATAATTGATAAGGTTGATAAAACCAGATTTCTGATCTTTCACCTACACTTGATGAAATCGTTATGAGAAGTTGTCTTTTGGTAACTCCAAGGCTACGAAGGGCATGATGCACGATTGCAGGGAGCTGCTATATCATTTCAAAATCATCTCTGTATAAAGAAAATCTTTGGACTAATCCTTATTCAATATAAGAGATATCAACTTCATATGATGGTAGGAACAATTTGGGAAAGCTAGTTGCCCAGCTTATATATTGAGCTTTGGGCATTAATCGCTCCTTAATCTAACAAGAAAGAGTTTTTTCTGTAATTCTTGTAGCTATCTCATCTGGAAGGGTTGTTTTAACCTTTTCCAGGAGGTGAATTCTGAATGTTTTTTTTTTCATTAGCATAGGTAGATAATAGTGCTCTTTGATAGATGTTATGGCACATAAGGATTTGGCTTTCTAAGTCGTTGATATGGTTTGCAATTTTTTATAGGGTTTTTCTAGTGTTTTTTTTATCAAAGAGAATGGCACTCCAATGGGCATTGATAATTTCTTGTGAAATGACGGATAATCCTGGATTGAAGAAAGGAATTGATATTTTTTGAGATATAGGTATGGAGGAAGAGCTTGATTCCTGAATAGGGGCTTTGCTCGATGTCATATGAGAAAGGAAACTTCCTGAAGGTAGATAGGAGTAAAAGATAGGTTTGAATGAGAATTATCAATAACCTGAATTTTATTTTCTTTGGGAAAAAATAGCAATTTTATATTTGTCCTCTGGGTAGAATTTGAAGGTACCAAAATCTGGATGCAGGATTAAATGTAGAAAACATGAAGACATAAGAGAGACGACTAATAAGATCCATTTTATTTGGAACTGGATATTTGAATGGTTTTTGAACATCTTATTCTTGTTTACACTTTGTCTGAATAATATTGATATGTTGAATAGGAGTTAATTCAACAAAATCAAATTTTAGTTCTTTACTACCTAAAATAGTTTTAAGACCTGATGAGTCAATTTGAAAAGGCTGTAAAATTTGTAGAAAAGGGTTTCCTAGGATAACATCATTGTTTAAATCCTTTCCTAGAAGGAAATTAGTCTTTATGCATGTTCCATTTTTACAGACATAAACATTACTTAATTTATATTTGATATGTAGTTTTTTGCTAGCAATAGCTAGATTGAGTTTATTATTGGTCTTTTCATAATATTGTTGGGATTAATCCTTCTCTTATGAAATTAACATCTGCACCACTACCTAGTAAGTAGAGTGTTTTAATAGAGAAGTCTTTTACCTTAATTGTAGCTTGAGTTTTCCATTTTTTAAGTAGATTTCTTGTTAAAGAATTTACAAAACCATTTAAGTCTTTATCAAATTTTTTTTAATTTTCTGAATTATCATTATTTTCTTGATAATTTTTTAGTGTGTGAAATTCAAGATTCTCAACATGTTGTTTGAGTTCTTAAAGTTCAATTAAGTCTTCTTTTAATTCATTTATTTCTTGCTTTTGATTATTTATTTCTTTTTAAAGATCTTGAATAGAAAGGTAAGTGGGAGCTTATCGCTCTCATAATCTATCTAATACAGTTTTAATGCTAAATTGTTCAGGTAAGTTTGATATGTTATTGGATGTAGAAGCTTCCCCTTTTTTAGTTCATTTATTTATATTCTGCATTTTTTTCAAAATATTTATTGTTTAATTCTTCATCTTTTAGATCTTTAAACATTTTTTGCACCATCTCTTCTGGAGCAGAAAGTACATCTAAAGAAAAAGAGGAAGAAGAAGCAGGTTCACACTGGATTTCACTATCAAATATTTTACAATGACATATATTTGAAGCATAAGAGGAAGAATGATTTGTATCAGAGGAATTGGATGACTTTGATGCTGAGGATCCTTTTAAGAATGTTTTGATTTCTTTTTTCTATTTTAACTTTTATTTTTGGGCAGTCAGGAGCTATATGTCCTTTTTCTTTGCAATTATAATATTGTATTTCTTTATTCTTGGGATAAGAAGTGGATAGATTATCGTTTGTATAAGATTTCTCTAATTCTTTATAAGGTTTTTTATGAGAAGATTTTTTATAATATCTTTTTGAGAGAGTATAATATTGTGGAGTTGAAAAATGTTTAGATTTTCTTTTTTGATGGTTTCTTTTTAAGTTTTTCTTTTTATTCTGGGTAGAAGGATTGATTAATGGTTCCATCTCAAATTGAAAACAAAAATCACCAAGTTCATACTTGTTGATTCTTTTGTGATTTTCAATTTGACATTTAAGTTTTGATTTCATTGCATAATGAAAATCCAATTTTATTAATCTTTTGAATTAGATCACCATATGCATACATTCCGTAATTCAAATTTCCATAATTTTTTTATTTTAATTCTTCTCTAAATTTTTCTGCAAAAAGTTTGGGAAGACCAGATATGAATTTTTCTTTCCAATATTGAAAATTACTTACATCGATCATATAGAGTTTTGATAAGAAAACATCTTTATACCAACAAAAATCTAATAATGTTGGGCAAGATAAATTGATTAATTGTGTTTTCTTTTTTTTTTTTCTACATTCATATAATTATCAGTAAAATGTTTTACTAAATTGGTAATAAGCATGAAGATAGAATCAGGGATCATTTGGCCTTGAGGAGTAAGAACAGGATTTCCTAAGGGATCTCTTTTTACTGCATTTAATATAGCATTTCTTTCTGTATCAGATAGGTATTTTTCCGACCAACCATGTAATTCTCTAGTAAATCCAAGGGCGACTGCATTTACTACATGTCTTTGATCATTATCGGCAGCCATGATGGTAGAGGCATATATCATCATGTGTTGGCATAGTTACAAGATTGGATATTTAGATAGTCCATCTACATTCCATTCATATACTGAAGAGTTTTCAAATCGAAGGCCATTTAGAATAGTTTGTTCTTCGAATTGATGATCAACTAGAGTAGGTCTTGGATAATAATTTATTGTTTTTGTTGTAGTGACTATTGGTTTTTGTCTTTTAGAATTTTATTGAATTGTAGTGATTCTTGATTTTGATAATCTTGATCTTCATTTGATTTTTCTTCTACAGAGTCAGAAACAGAGAATTTTGAGTATGAGCTCGAAGCTTCAGAAACTAAAACATTTATGGATTTTTCATCTTTATTTTATTTATTATCTTTAAGTTTTATGTTTGTAAAACTATGAGATAATTGATTGATTAGTTCGTCTGAAAATTTTAAGAGTTTTTTTTTCCAACTTTAGATCTTTAAGGGCTTCACCTTGAAAACCTAAAGATTGTGTCTTGATTACTTTATGGGAAGAAGTAGTTTCATAAAATTTTAAAATATTTTCAACTTTATCTTTAATTCTATTTGTTTGTTGGCCAATAGTATGAAGGTTTATATTTGTATAATTATTTTGTTCTAAAACATGACTTAAATCTGATTTGTAAATAAATTTAGTTTTACCTTTGTCTCCTTGTATTTTTGCAACATCTTTATAGGTACAGCTAAAGTTTCTTTATAAATGATTTGATATAATGGATGATGTATAGATCTTCAGTTTTTTGTGGAGAAGAACTGGTAAAAGCTATAATCCAAGATGAACTTACTTTTTTTTATCATATTGATGGATAAATCTCCAGTATTATAAGCTTTCTTTATTGCTAGTTTAAGCCAATCAAAGAAATAAATATTTCCTTGATTATCATACATATATTAATACCATTTTGCTTTTAGAAAGTCTTTATGTTCTTGAAAAACATGGTTAAAAAAGGATTTTGTGAGAGGATGTACAGCTAAGTTCTTATTTAACATTTCTTTATCAATTTCAAAGCATTCAATAACATTTATATTGAAATCGAATTCCGAAGGATTATATGTATTAGATGGAGAAGCTTGATAAGAAGGATACACTAGTCTTATAGGCCGAAGGTTTACATTAGGTGTAAAGCAAGAAACTCGGGATGGTTCTTTTATGGAAGATCCTACCACTGATGGAGGATGTGAATAAGATTTTCTAGAAGGTTGATAAACTGTAAAAGTTATATCTCTTGAATCTATTTGAAAATTTATTTCAACACTTCCATTTTCATGTTCAATAATTGTTTCAATATCTTGATATTCTAACGACCCTTTAGGTTGAGCGTTTTCTCAGCGCCATTTACCAGATAGATTAATATCATTCCACTATA
The DNA here is from genome assembly GCA_037013555.1 of Sextonia rubra. Taxonomy (NCBI): domain Eukaryota; kingdom Viridiplantae; phylum Streptophyta; class Magnoliopsida; order Laurales; family Lauraceae; genus Sextonia; species Sextonia rubra. The sequence continues at coordinate 10,147,966 of JASUAD010000026.1, forward strand.
TGAGTTTTGGAATTTTAACTTTATTTTAGAAATTAGTTTGGAATAAAGTAGTCATACCTTTTGCTTGATGGGAATAGGCTATGCCTGGAACCATTGAATTCATGAGTTTATAATAAACTCTATATATGAGAGCAAGATTTTGATTATGAGGATTCATATCAAAACTTTTTGTCTGGTTAGCAAGGGTAAGAGCTTCATGTGCACCAGGATCTGTAAGGGAAACAGAGAAATTTGGAAAGTAATTAAAGAAAGTAAGGCTATTAGCAAAACTTGATTCGACCATTCCAAGTAATAAATCACTGAATTTTTTATGTCGTATATTTTGAACATAGATGAGAGCTTCTGTCCTAAGTCCAAGCCTTGTTATTGGCTCTAAAGCAACTTGCACTAATCCAAAATGAATATAATTGTATGTTTTAACATACTCTTTTATTTCATGGGGCTTGATTAAAGAAAGATGCTGAATATTACTGGTAATGGATTCAGTTCTTTCAATGGTTTTCACTTTATAACTTGATTTTAATTTAAGACTTCTAACTTTATAAATTTCATTTTTATTTACGGTTGGAATGGTCTAGTCACAAATAACTTGATCTAAATCGTCATAGCTGATTTCTTCACTATTTTTAAAAGACATAAAAGATAAGGACATTGATGATGATGAAGAAGAAGGTACATACTTCTTAATAAGCTTAGCCATAATTTATATTACAGAGTTATTTTATGCAAATCCACCACGAATATCTAATGAATTAGAGGATTTACACACCAAAAAAATGCCTTACATGCCTTCACATGGCTAACAAAGACGATAACAATAGCTACCTCAGCTTCTCTCCAGGCAGAATATGATTAAAATTTCTCAATAATAACAAACACAGAACTAAGTATTCCTTAAGCAAAATCAAAACATAAAGATAAGTGAAGAAATACTCACAACAAAACTTTATATTGCAACAATACTTGATTAACAAACTAGATGCCAACTTGGCTCTGATACCAAATGGGAAGATGGTGGGTATACAAAAGCGGAAAGGAGAGGAGAGAAGAGATGGTGGTGGAAGCAAGGCTGGATTTTGACTGGTATTCTAACTCTTGCCTGTACATGAGGAAGGCTAGACCTATTTATAGTCAAACCAATATAATTTACATTTCAGTACAACTAAATTTACACTACATTAGTATTTCATTTCATGTGCTGACAAATTTCATGATGCAACCGGACTTTCGGCAAAAATCACAATCTTTGCTATAGATGAACTTTATTCTAAATAGTAAGATGTCATGATTGCTTTGAGTGACTTGATAAGGTATGTGTCATGTCTTTATTTCTTTTCCCTTTCTGGAGATAAGTTCTTCATAGATGTGCATGTTAGGAATAAAATACTACTTCATTCTTATGAACGATATGCTTTGTCTTTTAGTACTTTTATATGTACTTTTTCCAAAAACCTCATTAATGGGCTAGTAGAAAAAGCTCTGGTAAGAAGAAATTTGTGCTAGGCATAGTATTTTTGGAGACTTGCTTCAAAAGTGCTCACCCTAGCCATCATTTGTTAATTCACCATGGAATAATTGGATTAACTCTTCTTGAGTTCTGTCAAAAATATTAAAAGACATGTCTTTATAAGCATCGATAATTTGATTAAGAACTGTCTGTCCAAATTTATATGGATTCTGTATCACCATTGTTTGCTCAGCGAGATCATCAGCGATGTAAACAACTCTTGGACCGTTACACCAAAAATATCTTATGTACTTGCAAATTCAAGATGTCCTTTTAGATTTAGAAATCTTTGATACTAATAAGAAGCTAGATCATAAGTTCGGAGGTGTTCTAAGCGATATTCCTTTGTAGCGACTTCATGAGATTCATACCATTGAGCTAGATAATCAACAAGGAGATGCTCGTAATCATTTAAGGTAGAGATGAACTTTTTTCAGACTAAATCTCGTTCTTCATAATTCATGATGGTCCTCAATTAATAAGGTTGATAAAACTGGATTTTTGATCTTTCACCCACACTTGATGAAATTATTATGAGAAGTTGTCTTTTGGTAACTCAAAAGCCGCGAAGGGCATGACGCACGATTGCAGGGAGCTGCTGTATCATTTCAAAATCATCTCTACATAAAGAAAATCTTTGTCCTAATCCTTGTTCGATATATGAGATATCAACTTCATATGATGGCAGAAACAATTTGGGAAAGCCAGTTGCCCAGCATATATATTGAGCTTTGAGCATTAATTGCTCCTTGATCTGACAAGAAATAGTTTTTTCTGTAATTCTAACAGCTATCTCATCTAGAAGGGCTGTGTTAACCTTTTCCAGGAGGTGAATTCTAGATGCTTTTTCATCAACATAGGTGGATAACAATGCTCTTTAATAGATGTTATGGCACATAAAGATTTGGCTTTCTAAAGCCCTGATATGGTTTGCACTTTTGGATATAATTTTTCTAGTGTTTTTTCTTTTATCAGAAAGAATAGCACTCCCATGGGCATTGATAAGTTCTTATGAAGTGACAAATAATCCTGGATTGAAGAAGGGAATTGATATTTGTTGGGATGTAGGTATGAAGGAAGAGCTTGATTCCTAAATAGGAGCTTTGCTTTTGCTTGTACTTGATGTCATAATGAGAAGCGATACTTCCAAAAGGCTGATAGGTCTGAATGAGAATATCAATAACTTGAAATTTTATTTTCTTTGGGAAAAAAAAAGCAATTTTATATTTGTCCTTTAGGTAGAATTTGAAGGTACCAAAATCTGGATGTAGGACTAATTGTAGAAAACATAAAGACATAAGAGAGTCGATTAATAAGATCCATTTTATTTGGAACTAGATATCTGAATGGTTTTTGAACATCTTATTCTTGTTTACACTTTGTTTGAATAATATTGATATGTTGAATAGGAGTTAATTCAACAATTTCAAAATTTAATTCTTTATTATCTAAAATAGTTTTTAGACCTGATGAGTCAATTTGAAAAGGCTGTAAAATTTGTAGAAAAAGATTTCCAAGGATAACATCATTGTTTAAATCCTTTCCTAGAAGGAAATCAGTCTTTCAGCATGTTCCATTTTTACAGACAGAAACATTACTTAATTTGTATTTGATATTTAGTTTTTTGCTAGCAGTAGCTAGATTGAGTTTATTATTGGTTGTTTCATAATATTTTGTTGGGATTAATCCTTCTCTTATTAAATTAACATCTGTGCTACTATATAGTAAGTAGAGTGCTTTAATAGAGAAATCTTTGACCTTAACTGTAGCTTGAGTTTTCCATTTTTTAAGTGGATTTCTTGTTAAAGTATTTACAAAACCATTTAAGCCTTTACAAAATTTTTCTTGATTTTCTAAATTATCATTATTTTCTTGTTAATTTTTTAGTGTGTGAAATTTTTTAGTAGGAGCTTATTGCTCTCATAATCTATCTAATACAGTTTTAATGCTAACTTATTCAGGTAAGTCTGATATGTTGTTTGATGCAAGAGCTTTCCTTTTTTTAGTTCCTTTATTTATATTCTGTATTTTTTCAAAATATTTATTTTTTTAATTCTTCATCTTTTAGATCTTAAAACATTTCTAGCACCATCTCTTTTGGAGCAGAAAATATGTTTAAAGATAAAGAGGTAGAAGAAGCAGATTCATACTGGATTTCACTGTCAAATATTTTACAATGACATGTATCTGAAGAATAATCTTTATAAAGAGGAACTAGATAATTCTTAGGATGAGGATGAGGATCCTTTTAAGATAGTTTTGATTTCTTGTTTAAAAGAAAAAATTCCAAAAGGCTATAAAATATTTTCAACTTTATCTTCAATTATATTAGTTTGTTGGCCAATAGTATGAAGGTTAATATTTGTATAATTATTTTGTTCTAAAAAATGACATAAATCTGATTTGTAAATAAATTCAGCTTTACCTTTATCTTCTTGTATTTTTGTAATATATTTTATGGGTACGGCTAAAGTTTCTTTATATATGATTTGATGTAATCAAGGATGTATAGATTCTTCAGTTCTTTGTGGAGAAGAACTGGTAGAAGCTATAATCCAAGATGAGCTTAATTTTGTTATCATATTGATGGATAAATCTTCAGTATTATAAGCTTTCTTTATGGCTAGTTTAAGCCAATCAAAGAAATAAATATTTCTATGCCTATCATACATATATTTTACCATTTTTCTTCTAAAAAGTCTTTATGTTCTTGAGAAACCTGTTTAAAAAGGGACTTTGTTAAAGGATGTAGAGCTAAATTCTTTTTTAACATTTCTTTATCAATTTTAAAACATTTAATAACATTTATATTGAAATCAGATTCTGAAAGATTATATGTATTAGATGGAGAAGCTTGATAAAAAGGATACACAAGTCCTGTAGGTCGAAGGTCTACATTAGGTATAAAGCAAGAAACTCGAGATGGTTCCTTTATAGAAGATCTTACCACAGAGGGAGGATGAAAATAGGACTTTCTATAAGGTTGATAAACTGTAGGAGCTGTATCTCTTGAGTCTGTTTGAAAATTTATTTCAACACTTCCATCTTCGTGTTCAATAATTGTTTCAATATCTCGATTTTCTAAAGACCTTTCTGGTTGGCATTTTCTAAGTGCCATTTACCAGATAGATTAATATCATTCCACTGTAAGAGTTTTAGAGTATTAACTTTATTTTTGAAATTAGTTTGGAATAAAGTAGTCATACCTTTTGCTTGATGGGTATAAGCTATGCCTGGAGCAATTGAATTCATAAGTTTATAATAAACTCTATCTATGGGAACAAGATTTTGATTATGAGGATTCATATCAAAACCTTTTGTCTACATAGCAATGGTAAGAGCATCATATGTACCTGGATTTGTAAGGAAAATAGCAAAATTTGGAAACCAATTGAAGAAAGTAGGGCCATTAGCCAAACTTGATTCAACCACTCCAAGTAATGATTCACTGAATTTTTTATATCTTGTATTTTGAACATAGATGAGAGCTTCTGTCCTAAGTCCAAGCCTTGTTATTGGCTTTAGAGCAACTTGCACTAATCCAAAATGAATATAATTGTATGTTTTAACATACTCTTTTATTTCATGGGGCTTGATTAAAGAAAGATGCTGAATATTACTGGTAATGGATTCAGTTCTTTCAATGGTTTTCACTTTATAACTTGATTTTAATTTAAGACTTCTAACTTTATAAATTTCATTTTTATTTACGGTTGGAATGGTCTAGTCACAAATAACTTGATCTAAATCGTCATAACTGATTGCTTCACTATTTTTAATAGACATAGAAGATAAGGAATTTGATAATGAGGAAGAAGAAGCTACAAACTTCTTAATTAGCTTAGTCATAATTTGTATTACAGATTTATTTTAAGCAAATCCATCAGCATCTCTAACAAAATAGAGGATTTATACACCAACAAAAGGCCTTAAATGCCTTCACACAGCTAACATTGGTGACAACAATTACTACCTCAGCTTCGCTCCGGGCAGAATATGATTAAAATTTCTCAATAACAAACACAAAACTAAGTATTAAGACTTTTGACGTTCTTACTTCTGAGTCAGCTATTCCTTAAGCAAAATCAAAGCATAACATGACAAAGATAAGTGAAGAAATACTCACAAAATGACTTTATATTGCCAAAGTACTAGATTACAAATTTGTTACCAACTTGGCTCTGTTACCAAATGGGGAAGATGGTGGGTATACGAAAGCGGACCGGAGAGGAGAGAGGAGATGGCGGTGGAAGCAAGGCTAGATTTTGACTGGTATTCCAACTCTTGCCCGTACATGAGGAAGGCTAGACCTATTTATAGTCATAATTTAAATTTCATTACAACTAAATTTAGATTGAATGTGCATTTCGTTTAATGTGCTGCAAATTTCATGATGCTTCCGAACTGCAGGCAAAAATCATAATCTTTGTTGTACATGAACTTTATTCTGAATAGTGAGATTCATGATTGCTTTGAGTGACTTGATAAGGTATGTGGCATGTCTTTATTTCTTTTCCCTTTCTAGAGATAAGTTCTTCATAGATGTGTATGTCTGGAATAAAATACTACTTCATTCTTATGAGAGATATGCTTTGTCTTTTAGTACTTTTGTATGTACTTTTTCCAAAAAACTCATTGATGGGCTAGTAAAAAAAGCATTTCCCATCCTTCCAATGTTTTAGGAAAAGCTCTTCTAGGAAGAATCTTTATGCTAGGCATAGTATTATTGGAGACTTGCATCAAAAGTGCTCATTCTAACCTTCATTTGTTAATTCATCATGGAATAATTGGATTAACTCTTCTCGAGTTCTGTTAAAAATATTAAAAGACATGTCTTCATAAACATCGATAATTTGATTAAGAGCTGTATGTCCAAATTTATATGGATTTTGTATCACCGTTGTTTGCTCAGCGAGATCATCAGTGATGTAAATAACTCTTGGACCGTCACACCAAACATATCTTATGTACTTGCAAATTCAAGATGTCCTTTTAGATTAAGAAATCTTTAATACTGATCAGAAGGTGGACCATAAGTTCGGAGGCATTCTAAGCGATATTCCTTTGTAGTGACTTCATGAGATTCATACCATTGAGCTGGATAATCAACAGGGAGATGCTCATAACCATTTAAGGTAGAGATGAACTTTTTTCAGACTAAATCTCTTTCTTCATAATTCATGATGGTCCTCAATTGATAAGGTTGATAAAATTGGATTTTTGATCTTTCACTCACACTTGATGAAATCGTTATGAGAAGTTGTCTTAGGGTAACTAAAAAGCTGCGAAGGGCATGACGCATGGTTGCAGGGAGCTGCTGTATCATTTCAAAATCATCTATACATAAAGAAAATCTTTGTCCTAATCCTTGTTCAATATATGAGATATCAACTTCATATGACGGCAGGAACAATTTGGGAAAGCCAGTTGCCCGGCTTATATATTGAGCTTTGAGCATTATTCACTCCTTGATCTAACAAGAAAGAGTTTTTCCTGTAATTCTTGTAGCTATCTCATTTGGAAGGGCTATTTTAACCTTTTCCAGGAGCTGAATTCTTGATGTCTTTTTTTTCATCAGCATAGGTAGAAATAGTACTCTTTGATGGATGTTATGGTACATAAGGATTTTCCTTTCTAAGTCCATGAAATGGTTTGCAATTTTTGATAGGGTTTTTCTAGTGTTTTTTCTTTTATCAGAGAGAATGGCACTCCAATGGGCATTGAAAAGTTCTTATGAAGTGACAGTAATCTTGGATTAAAGAAAGGGACTGATATTTGTTGGGATGTAGGTATGAAAGAAGAGCTTGATTCTTGAATAGGGGCTTTACTTGAAGTCATAATGAGAAGGGATACTTCCTGAAGGCAGATAGGAGTAAAAGATAGGTCTGAATGAGAATAATCAATATCCTAAAATTTATTTTCTTTGGGAAAAGAAAAGCAATTTTATATTTGTCCTCCGGGTAGAATTTGAAAGTGCCAAAATATGGATGTAGGATTAATAGAAAATATGAAGACGACATAGAGATTATTAATAAGATCCGTTTTATTTGGAGTTGGATATCTGAATGGTTTTTGAACATCTTATTCTTGTTTACATTTATTTGAATAATATTGATATGTTGAATAAGAGTTAATTCAACAAAATCAAAATTTAATTCTTTATTGTCTAAAATAGTTTTTAGACCTAATGAGTCAATTTAAAAAGGCTACAAAATTTGTAGAAAAGGGTTTCCAAGGATAACATCATTGTTTAAATCCTTTCCTAAAAGGAAATTAGTCTTTATGCATGTTCCATTTTTATAGACATAAACATTACTTAATTTGTATTTGATATGTAGTTTTTTGCTAACAGTAACTAGATTGAGTTTATTATTGGTTTTTTCCTAATATTTTGTTGGGATTAATCCTTCTTTTATTAAATTAACATCTGTGCCACTATCTAGTAAGCTGAGTGCTTTAATAAAGAATTCTTTGATCTTAATTGTAACTTGAGTTTTCCATTTTTTAAAGTGGATTCCTTGTTAAAGAATTTACAAAACCATTCAATTTTTCATCAAATTCTTCTTGATTTTCTAAATTACCATTATTTTCTTGATAATTTTTGAGTATGTGAAATTCAAGATTCTCAACATGTTGTTTGAGTTCTTGAAGTTCAATTAAGTCTTGTTTTAATTCTTTTATTTCTTGATTTTGATTATTAATTTCTTTATAAAGATCTTCAATAGAAAGTTGAGTACGAGCTTGCTGCTCTCTTAATCTATCTAATACAGTTTTAATGCTGAATTGTTTAGGTAAGTCTGATATGTTATTTGATGTAGAAGCTTTTCCTTTTTTAGTTCCTTTATTTATATTCTGTATTTTTTCATAATATTTATTTTTTAATTCTTCATCTTTTAGATCTTTAAACATTTCTAGCACCATCTCTTCTGTATTAGAAAGTATGTTTAAAGATAAAGAGGTAGAAGAAGTAGATTCATATTGGATTTCACTGCAAAATATTTTACAATGACGGGTATTTGAAGAATGAGGGGAAGAATAATCGATGTTAGAGGAACTAGATGACTTTGACTCTGAGGATCCTTTTAAGATAGTTTTGATTTCTTTTTTTGTTTTAACTTTTATTTTTGGGTAATCAAGGGCTATAATTCCTTTTTCTTTGTAATTATAACATTGTATTTCGTTTTTCTTTGGATAAGAACTGGATGGATTATGTTTTGTATAAGATTTCTTTAATTCTTTATATGGATTTTTATGAGAAGATTTTTTATGATATCTTTTTGAGGGAATATAATATTGTGGAGTTGAAAAATGTTTAGATTTTCTTTTTAGATGGTTTCTTTTTAAGTTTTTCTTTTTATTTTTGCTAGAAGGACTGATTAATGGTTCCATGCCAAATTAATAACAAAATTGACCAAGTTCATATTTGTTGATTTTTTTTTATTTTCAATTTGTAGTTTAAGTTTGATTTCATTACATAATGAAAATCCAACTTTATTTATCTTTTGAATGAGATCACCATATGTATAAAGTCCATAATTTAAATTTCCATAATTTTCTGATTTTAACTCTTCTATAACTTTTCCTGCAAAAAGTTTAGGAAGACTGGATATAAATTTTTTTTTCCAAAATTCTGAATTGCTTGCATCTATTGTATAGAGTCTTCATAAGAAAATATCTTTATACCAACGAAAATTAGATAACGTTGGGCAAGATAAATTGATTAATTGTGTTTTTAATTATTCTTCTACATTCATATAATTACCAATAAAATATTTAACTATATTGGTAATAAGCATATAGATAGAATCAGGGATCATTTGGCCTTGAGGAGTAAGAACAGGATTTCCTAAGGGATCTCTTTTTACTGCATTTAATATAGCATTTCATTTTGTATAAGATAGGTATTTTTCCCACTAACCATGTAATTGTCCAGTAAATCCAAGGACGACTACATTTACTGCATGTCTTTGATCATTACCAGCAGCCATGATGGTAGAGGCATATATCATCATGCGTTAGCATACTTGCAGGATTTGATATTCAGATAGTCCATCTACATTTCATTCATATCCTGAAGAGTTTTCAAATTGAAGGCCATTTAGAATAGCTTGTTCTTCGAATTGAAGATCAACTAGAGTAGGTCTGGGATAATAATTTCTTATTTTTGCTACAGTGACTATTGGTTTTTGTCTTTTCAATATTTTATTGATTTGTATAGATTCTTGATTTTGATCATTTTGATTCTCATTTGTTTTAGACTCTTCTTCTATAGGATCAGCTATAGAAAATTCTGAATCTAAGCTAGAGGCTTTAGAATTTGAGACTAAAACATTTATAGATTTGTCAGCTTTTTGATATTTAATTTCTTGAAGTTTTATATTTGTAAAACTATGAGATAATTGATTGATTAGTTCATCTAAAAATTTTAAAGGTTTCCTTTCAAACTTTAAATCTTTAAGGGCTTCATCCTGAAAACCTAAAGTTTGTGTCTTAATTATCTTTTGTAAAGAAGATGCTTCATAAATTTTTAAAATATTTTCAACTTTATCTTCAATTCTATTTGGTAAATGGCACTTAGAAAACGCCCAACCAAAAAGATCTTTAGAAAATCAAGATATTGAAACAATTATTGAAAATTAAGATGAAAGTGTTAAAATAAATTTTAAAATAGATTCCAAAGATACAACTCCTATAGTTTATCAACTTACTAGAAAATCTTATTCACATCCACCATCAGTGGTATGATCTTCCATAAAAGAACCATCCCGATTTTCTTTCTCTACACCTAATATAGACCTTCGACCTACAGGACTAGTGTATCTTTCTTATCAAGATTCTCCATCTAATACGTATAATCCTTCGGAATCTGATTTCAATATAAATGTTATTGAATGGTTTGAAATTGATAAAGAAATGTTTAAAAAGAATTTACCTCTACATCCTTTAACAAAATCCTTTTTTAAATAGGTTTCTCAAGAACATAAAGACTTTTTAAAATAAAAATGGTACAAATATATGTATGATAATCAAAGAAATATTTATTTCTTTGATTGGCTTAAACTTGACATAAGGAAAGCTTAAAATACTAAAGATTTATCCATCAATATGATAACAAAATTAAGCTCATCTTAGATTAAAGCTTTTACCAGTTCTTCTCCACAAAGAATTGAAGAATCTATACATCCTTGATTACATCAAATCATATATAAAGAAACTTTAGCCGTACCCGTAAAAGTTGTTGCAAAAATACAAGGAGATAAATGTAAATCTAAATTTATTTACAAATCAGATTTAAGTCATTTTTTAGAACAAAATAATTATACAAATATTAACCTTCATACTATTGGCCAACAAACTAATATAATTGAAGATAAAGTTGAAAATATTTTATAGTCTTCTGAAATTATTTCTTTTCAAAAAGAAATCAAAACTATCTTAAAAGGATCCTCATCCTCATCCTTAGAATCATCTAGTTCCTCTGATAAAGATTATTCTTTAGATACATGCCATTGTAAAATATTTGATAGTGAAATCCAATATGAATCTGCTTCTTCTTCCTCTTTATCTTTAAGCGTGCTCTCTGCTTTAGAAGAAATGGTGCTAAAAATGTTTAAAGTTCTAAAAGATGAAGAATTAAAAAATAAATATTTTGAAAAAATATAAAAAATAAACAAGGGAAATAAAAAAGGAAAAGCTTCTACATCAAGTAATATATCTGACTTACCTGAACAATTCAATATAAAAACTGTTTTAGATAGATTACGAGACCAACAAGCTCCTACTCATCTTTCAATTCAAGATCTTTCTAAAGAATTTAATAATCAGAAGCAAGAAATAAAAGAATTAAAATAAGACTTAATTGAACTTCAAGAACTCAAACAACGTGTTGAGAATCTTGAATTTCCCACACTAAAAAATTATCAAGAAAATAATGATAATTTAGAACATCAAGAAAAACTTGATGAAAACTTGAATAGTTTTGTAAATTCTTTAACAAAGAATCCACCTTAAAAATGGAAAACTCAAGTTACAATTAAGGTAAAAAACTTCTCTATTAAAGAATTCTACTTACTAGATAGTGGCACAGATGTTAATTTAAGAAAAGAAGGATTAATTCCAACAAAATACTATGAAAAAACCAAAAATAAACTCAGTCGAACAACTGCTAGTGATAAACTCCATATCCATTATAAATTAAATAACGTCCATGTTTGCAAAAATGGATTTTTGATTAATTTTTTATTTTGTTGAATCAACTCCTATTCAACATATCAATATCATTCAAAATCAAATTGCTTATATATAAAAAAAATTGCATATCTTCAAGTAGATATGAATTCTTTAAGAATTGAAAAAGAATTACAAGAACTAGAATTCCAAAAAGATTTAATCCAATTTCAAAAATCTCTTGAAACAAAATGCTATTTTGACCTTCCTTTTGCCTTTTAGCACAAGAAACACCATACTGTTTCTCTTCCATATATTGATAATTTCAATGAGTCTCAAATTCCTACTAAAGCTCGACCTATTTAGATGAATAAAGACCTTGTACAACTATGTATTAAAGAAATCAATGATCTTCTTGGTCAAAAGCTTATTTAAAAATCACAATGCCCTTGGAGTTGTGCAGCGTTTTATGTAAATAAAATGCCTGCATAAAAACGAGGTGTTCCCCATCTTGTTATCAACTACAAAACTTTAAATAAAGTCTTAAAGTCCATCAGATATCCAGTTTCAGATAAAACTGATCTTATTAACTGTCTAGCTGGTGCCTTCCTTTTTTCTAAATTTGATCTTAAATTAGGATTTTGGAAAATTCAAATCATCCCGGAGGATAGGTATAAAATTGCTTTTACAATACCATTTGGCCATTATGAATGGAACGTCATGCCATTTGCTTTAAAAAATGCTCCTTCAGAATTTTAAAGAATAATGAATGACATTTTTAATCCATATCTAGCTTTTACGCTAGTCCGTATAGACAACATTCTTGTGTTTTCAAAATCTATTTGTGACCATTGGAAACATTTAAATATTTTTAAAAAGTTATTATGAAGAATGGACTTGTCTTATCCTAAAAGAAAATGAAGCTTTTTCAAATAGAAATTCAGTTTCTTGGCTTTATAATAAAAAAAGAAACGATTTCTCCATTCCAAAGAGTTATTAAGTTTGCTTCTCAATTTCCTAATGAAATTCTTAATAAAGAGCAATTGCAACATTTTCTTGGATGCCTTAATTAACTTTCTGACTTTTATAAAGATCTTGCTAAAGAAAGAAAAATCTTGCAAATGCACCTGACCAGAAATCCCGTAGAATGGTCACCTGCTCATACAAAAGCTGTTCAAAATATTAAATAGAAAGTCCAAAATTTACCTTGTTTAACTATCCCTCATATAGATTTATTAAAAATAGTTCAGACAGATGCATCTGAAATAGGTTTTGGAGTAATCCTTCTACAAAGAAACGTCTTTGGAAAAGAAGAAATTCTTCGTTTCACTTCTGGAACATGGACGCCCACTCAATAGAATTATTTAACAATTAAAAAGGAAGTCCTAGCTATAGTAAAAAGTATAATGAAGTTCCAAAGTGATTTATTAAACAAAAATTTTTCATTAAGAAGAGATTGTAAATCTACTAAAGAAATTTTAGAAAAAGATGTAAAAAATCTTGCTACTAAGCAAATCTTTGCTCGCTAGCAAGCTTTATTAGCCATATTTGACTTTGACATTGAGTATATTGCAGGTAAAAATAATTCTCTTCCTAATTTTTTATCTCGTGAGTTTTTAGAGGGACAAAAGAATAAAGCCTCAGCAGATTAGACCCCTTCTCCAGTCCCCAACTGATAAAGTTTCTTCCATTATGAACACTACACCTTTATCTAGAAAATTCAGTGGCAATTATCTTGAGAGATGGGAAGCAACCTATACTTCTAATATTCCTCAATTTCAAAGCCCATCAAGCCCTGTATCCAGAAAACCTCAAGCTTCACAAACCCAATATTTTGCCACAAAAGCACCTTTGAGAATTTATTCCTTAGATGACATGTCTTATGCCGATACCATTTCTATTGAACATCTTATGCAAACCCTTTGACTATAAAGTCTATGAACAGATTCTGATTAGAATTAGCAGCTGTACTATTGATCATACAGATGGATTAAAAAATTCATACTTAAATGCTTTACCACCCAATATTACTATCCTCTATTTAAAAATCAAAATCTTAGATGTTCTCTTTGCAGAAGAATGGGGACGACCTCTTCATATACCTCAAAGGCTTGATTCATAACTTATTTTTAATTATTATGATTATATTTCTGCTTAGGAAGTCTTCCTCCATTATCAACACCCATCCTTTTCAGCATTCCTGGTTCATCAGATTCAAATCACACTCCCATAAAATACCTATGTGGTTCTTCACACAATTCTGGACCCCTTTTGGTGCCACTAAAGACATCCTTCCTCAAGCACTTCTTCCTATTTATGAATCATATTCTGCATCATTTAAAGCCCTTCTCAAATCCGAAGAAAAAAGCCTTTCCATGGATCTTGAAATGGAATTTTTATAAAGAAATGGACTTCATTCCACTAGTTTTATCTCAAATGATTTATATCAAGTTTTGGCATCAATTTGATTATACTGCAATACTCCAACAATATTTTACCGATCAAGCTATAAGCCATCATTCTCTGAAGTTCTCAGAACTCCTAAAAAAGATAAAGAAAGGCTTCATCTAACAATTGATATTGACAAACAGAAGAATTCTTGTTCAGCTTCTCCTTCTGCTTTTTATGTAGCAGCAGATTTGCTTCAACTCAAAAAAGAACTTCAAAAGGAAATTATTGAACAAATATAAAAAGAACGGTCATCGGAAAATTCTTCATTGGTTAGTAGCTGCATCATCTTTGGGCTGATGACAATCCTTTTGAAAATATTGCTCCTGAACTAGATACAGATGTTGCTGAGACAAACAGTGAAAATGAATGATTCATATCTATCTGAAGAAAAGGAAAAAAATAAAGCCAAGACAAGACGTATGCTTTATCAAGCCACTCAATTTCCCACAAAGCAATCATGACAATCCACTATTCGGAATAAAGTTCATCTACAGTGAAGATTGTGATCTTATCCAGTAGTCCGATGCATTATGAAATTTGTCAGCACATGAAATGAAATGCAAATGCAGTGTAAATTCAGTTGTAATGAAATGTAAATTATGTTTGCTATGACTATAAATAAGTCTAGTCTTCCTCATGTACAAGCAAGAGTTGGAATACCAATCAAAATCTAGCCTTGCTTCCACCACCATCTACTCTCTCCTCTCTCTTCCGCTTTTGTATACCCCCCATCTTCCCCATTTGGTATTAGAGCCAAGTTGGTATCAAATTTGTAATTAAGTACTTTGGCAATATAAAGTTGTTTTGTAAGTATTTCTTCACTTATCTTTGTATGTTATGCTGTAATTTTGCTTAAAGAATTACTGACTCAGAAGCAAGAATGTCAAAAGTCTTAAGACTTAGTTCTGTCTTTATTGAGAAATTTTAATCATATTTCGCCCAAAGCGAAGCTGAGGTAGCCATTGTTGTCGCCGTTGTTAGCCATGTGAAGGTGTTTAAGTCATTTTGTTGGTGTGTAAATCCACTATTTCGTTAGATACTCATGGTGGATTTGGTTTAAATAACTCTGTAAGAAAAATTATGGCATAGCTATTAAGAAGTTTGTACCTTCATCTTCCTCATCATCAAATTTCTTATCTTCTATGTCTATTAAAAATAGTGAAAAAATCAGTTATGACGATTTAGAATATGACTAGACTATTCCAACCATAAATAAAACTGAAATTTATAGAGTTGGAAGTTTTCAATTAAAATCAAGTTATAAAGTTAAAACCATTGAAAGAACTGAATCCATTACCAGTAATATTTAGCATCTTTCTTTAATCAAGCCCCATAAAATAAAAGGAGTATGTTAAAACATATAATTGTATTCATTTTGGATTAGTACAAGTTGCGCTAAAGCCTTTAACAAGATTCAGACTTAGAACAGAAGCTTTCAGCTATGATCAAGATATAAGACATAAAAAATTTAGTGATTCATTACTTGGAATGGTTGAATCAAGTTTGGATAATTGCCCCACTTTCTTTAATTGCTTTCCAAATTTCACTGTTTCCCTTACAAATCTAGGTGCATATGAAGCTCTTACTCTTGTTATCTACACAAAAGGTTTTGATATGAATCCTCATAATCAAAATATATAGAGTTTATTATAAACTCATGAATTCAGTTGTTCCAGACATAGCCTATTCCCATAGCCTATTCCCATGAAGAAAAAGGCATGACTACTTTATTCCAAACTAATTTAAAAAATAAAGTTAATATTCCAAAACTCATACAGTGGAATGATTTTAATCTATCTGGTAAATGGCATATAGAAAACGCTCAACCTAGAAAGTCTTTAGAAAATCAAGATGTTAAAACAATTATTGAACATGAAGATAGAAGTGTTGAAATAAATTTTCAAACAGATTCAAGAGATACAACTCCTACAGTTTATCAACCTTCTAGAAAGTCTTATTCTCATCCTCCCTCTGTGGTAGGATCTTCCATAAATGAACCATCTCGAGTTTTTTACTGTACACCTAATGTGGACCTTCAACCTACAGGACTTGTGTATCATTCTTATCAAGTTTCTCCATCTAATACATATAATCCTTCAGAATCCAATTTAATATAAATGTTATTGAATGTTTTGGAATTGATAAAGAAATGTTAAAAAAGAATTTAGTTCTGCATCCTTTAATGAAATCCTTTTTTAAACAGGTTTCTCAAGAACATAAAGACTTTTTAAAATAAAAATGGTACAAATATATGTATGATAATCAAAGAAGTATTTATTTCTTTGATTGGCTTAAAGCAGCCATAAAGAAAGCTTATAATAATGAGGATTTATCCATCAATATGATAACAAAATTAAGCTTATCTTGGATTATAGCTTCTTCTAGTTCTTCTCCACAAAAAACTGAAGTATATATATATACGCCATTATATCAAATCATATAAAAAGAAACTTCAGCCTACCCATAAAAGATGTTGCAAAAATACAAGGAGATAAAGGTGAAACTGAATTTATTTACAAATCAAATTTAAGTCATGTTTTAGAACAAAATAATTATACAAATATCAACCCTCATACTATTGGCCAACAAACCAAGAAAATTAAACATAAAGTTGAAAATATTTTAAAATTTTATAAAGCATCTTCTTCACGAAAGATAATTAAGACATAAACTTTAGGTTTTCAAGGTGAGGCCCTTAAATATCTAAAGTTAGAACGGAAACCTCTAAAATGTTCAGATGAACTAATCAATCAATTATCTCTAGCTCAGATTCAGAATTTTCTATAGCTGATCCTAGAGAAGAAGAGTCTAAAACAAATGAGAATCAAAATGATCAAAATCAAGAATCTCTACAAATTAATAAAATATTTAAAAAGCAAAAACAATAACCAATAGTCACTACAGCAAAAACAAGAAATTATTATCCAAGACCTACTCCAGTTGATCTTCAATTCGAAGAACAAGCTATTCTAAATGGCCTTCAATTTGAAAACTCTTTAGTATATGAATGGAATGTAGATAGACTATCTGAATAACAAATCCTGCTACTATGCCAACGCATGATGATATATGCCTTTACCATCATGGCTGCTAGTAATGATCAAAGAATGCAGTAAATGCAGTCGTCCTAGGATTTACTGGACAATTACATGGTTGGTGGGAAAATTATCTATCTAATACAGAAAGAAATGCTATATTAAATGTAGTAAAAAGAGATCCCTCAGGAAATCCTATTTTTACTCCTCAAGGCCAAATGATCCCTGATTCCATCTACATGCTTATTACTAATATAGTTAATCATTTTATTGGTAATTATATGAATGTTAAAGAAAAATAAAAAACACAATTAATCAATTTATCTTGCCCAACATTATTAGATTTTCGTTGGTATAAAGATGTTTTCTTGTCAAAACTCTGTACAATCAATACAAGTAATTCAGAATTTTGGAAAGAAAAATTCATATCTGGCCTTCCTAAACTTTTTGCAAAAAAGGCTAGATAAGAATTAAAATCAGAAAATTATGGAAATCTGAATTATGGAATGTATACATATGGTGATCCAATTCGAAAGATTAATAAAGTTGGATTTTCATTATGTAGTGAAATCAAACTTAAACGTCAAATTGAAAATAAAAAAAGAATCAGCAAGTATGAACTTGGTGATTTTTCTTTTCAATTTGGTATAGAACCATTAATCAGTCCTTCTAGCAAAAATAAAAAGAAAAACTTAAAAAGAAACCATTAAAAAAGAAAATCTAAATAATATAAAATTGTTTTGTGAGTATTTCTTCACTTATCTTTATCTTTTGATTTTGTTGAAGGAATTGCTGACTCAGAAGTAAGAATATCAAAAGTCTTAATACTTAGTTCTGTGTTTGTTACTATTGAGAAATTTTAATCATATTCCACCCGGAGTGATGCTGAGGTAGCCATTATTGTCGCTGTTATTAGCCGTGTGAAGGCGTTTAAAGCATTTTGTTGGTGTGTAAATAGTCTATTTCGTTAGATACTCATGGTGGATTTGCTTAAAATAACTCTATAATATAAATTATGGCTAAGCTTATTAAGAAGTTTGTACCTTCTTCTTCCTCATCATCAAATTCCTTTTATATCTATTAAAAATAGTGTAGAAATTAGTTATGATGATTTAAATCAAGTTATTTGTGACTGGACTATTCCAACCGTAAATAAAAATAAAATTTATAAAGTTGGAAGTTTCAATTAAAATCAAGTTATAAAGTAAAAACCATTGAAATAACTAAATCCATTACCAGTAATATTCTGCATCTTTCTTTAATCAAGCCCCATGAAATAAATGACTATGTTAAAACATACAATTATATTCATTTTGGATTAGTGCAAGTTGCTTGAAAGCCTTTAACAAGACTTGGACTTAGAACATAAGCTCTCATCTATGTTTAAGATACAGGATATAAAAAATTTAGTGATTCATTACTTTGAATAGTTGAATAAATTTGCCTAACGGCCTCACTTTCTTCAATTGCTTTCCAAGTTTGTTCATTTTCCTTACAGAGCTAGGTGCACATGAAGCTCTTACTCTTGCTATACAGACAAAAGGTTTTGATATGAATCCTCATAATCAAAATCTTGCTCTCATAAATAGTGTTTATTATAAACTCATGAATTTAGTTGTTCCAGGCATAGCCTATTCCCATCAAGCAAAAGGTATGACTACTTTATTCCAAACTAATTTTAAAAATAAAGTTAATATTCGAAAATTCATACAATGGAATGATATTAATCTATCTGGTAAATGGCAGAAAACGCTTAACCTAAAAAGTCTTTAGAAAATCAAGATGTTGAAACAATTATTGAACATGAAGATGGAAGTGTTGAAATAAATTTTCAAACAAATTGAAGAGATACAACTCCTATAGTTTATCAACTTTCTAGAAAATCTTATTTACATCCTCCATTAGCAATAGGATCTTCCATAAAAAAAAATCCCAAGTTTCTTGCTCTACACCTAATGTAGACCTTCAACCTACAGGACTAGTGTATCCTTCTTATCAAGCTTCTCCATCTAATACATATAATCCTTCGGAATTCGATTTCAATATAAATGTTATTGAATGCTTTGAAATTGATAAAGAAATGTTAAACAAGAATTTAGCTGTACATCCTCTAACTAAATCCTTTTTTAACCATGTTTCTCAAGAACATAAAGACTTTCTAAAAGCAAAATGGTATAAATATATGTATGATAAACAAAGAAATATTTATTTCTTTGATTGGCTTAAACTAGCTATAAAGAAAGCTTATAATACTGAAGATTTATCCATCAATATGATAAAAAAAAAAAGTAAGTTCATCTTGGATTATAGCTTCTACCAGTTCTTCTCCACAAAGAACTGAAGAATCTATACATCATCCATTACATCAAATCATATATAAAGAAACTTCATCCGTACTTATAAAAGATGTTGCAAAAATACAAGGAGACAAAGGTAAAACTGAATTTATTTACAAATCAGATTTAAGTCATGTTTTAGAACAAAATAATTATACAAATATAAACCTTCATATTAATGGCCAACAAACTAATAGAATTAAAGATAAAGTTGAAAATATTTTAAAATTTTGTGAAACTACTTCTTCCCATAAAGTAATCAAGACACACTCTTTAGGTTTTCAAGGTGAAGCCCTTAAAGACCTAAAGTTAGAAAAAAAACCCTTAGAATTTTCAGATGAACTAATCAATCAATTATCTCATAGTTTTATAAACATAAAACTTAAAGATATTAAAGAAAATAAAGATGAAAAATCCATAAATGTTTTAGTTTCTAAAGGTTCGAGCTCAGACTCAGAATTCTCTATTTCCCATACAGATCTAGGTGCACATGAAGCACTTTCTGTTACTATCCAGACAAAAGGTTTTGAGATGGATCCTCATAATCAAAATCCTACTCTCATATATAGAGTTTATTATAAACTCATAAATTCAGTTGTTCTAGGCATAGCCTTTTTCCATTAAGCAAATGGTATGACTACTTTATTCCAAACTAATTTCAAAAATAAAGTTAATATTCCAAAACTCATACAGTGGAATGATATTAATCTATCTGGTAAATGGCGCTTAGAAAATGCTCAACCTGAAAGGTCTTTAGAAAATCAAGATATTAAAACAATTATTGAACATGAAGATGGAAGTGTTGAAATAAATCTTCAAACAAATTCAAGAGATACAACTCCTACAGTTTATCAACCTTCTAGAAAGTATTATTCTCAACCTCCCTTTGTGGTAGGATTTTCAATAAAAGAACCATCCCGAGTTTCTTGCTCTGCACCTAATGTAGACCTTTGACCTACAGGACTAGTGTATCCTTCTTATCAAGCTTCTCCATCTAATACATATAATCCTTTGTAATCCAATTTCAATATAAATGTTATTAAATGCTTTGAAATTGATAAAGAAATGTTAAACAAGAATTTAGCTTTACATCCTCTCACAAAATCCTTTTTTAACTATGTTTCTCAAGAACATAAAGGCTTTCTAAAAGCAAAATGGTATAAATATATGTATGATAATCAAAGAAAAATTTATTTCTTTGATTGACTTAAACTATCCATGGAGAAAACTTATAATACTGAAGATATATCCATAAACATAATAACTAAATTAAGCTCATCTTGGATTATAGCTTCTACTAATTCCTTTCCACAAAGAACTGAAGAATCTATACGTCCTCCAATACATCAAATCATATATAAAGAAACTTCAGTCATACCTATAAAAGATGTTGCAAAAATACAAGGAGATAAAGGTAAATCTGAGTTTATTTACAAATCAGACTTAAGCCATATTTTAGAACAAAATAATTATACAAATATTAACCTTCATACTATTGGCCAAAAAACTAATAGAATTGAAGATAAAGTTGAAAATATTTTAAAAATTTATGAAGCATCTTCTTCACAAAAGATAATTAAGACACAAACTTTAGGTTTTCAAAGGGAAGGCCTTAAAGATCTAAAGTTAGAAAGGAAACCTTTAAAATTTTTAGATGAACTAATCAATCAATTATCTCATACTTTTTATAAATATAAAACTTCAAGAAAACAAAGATCAAAAAGTTAACAAATCTTTAAATGTTTTAGTCTCAATTTCTAAAGCCTCGAGCTCAAATTCGAAATTTTTTGTAGCTAATCCTATAGAAGAAGAGTCTAAAACAAATGAAAATCAAAATAATCAAAATCAAGAATCTCTACAAATCAATAAAATATTTAAAAGACAAAAGCTAATAGTCACTGCAGAAAAAATAAGAAATTATTATCTAAAACCTACTCCAGTTGATCTTCAATTCGAATAACAAACTATACTAATTGGCCTTCGATTTGAAAACTCCTCAGAATACGAATGGAATGTAGATGGACTATTTGAATACCAAATACTATAACTATGCCAATACATGATGGTATATGCCTCTACCATCATGGCTGTCGGTAATGATCAAAGACATGCAGTAAATGCAGTCGTTCTTGGATTTACTGGACAATTACATGGTTGGTGGGAAAACTACCTATCTGATACAGAAAGAAATGTTATATTAAATGCAGTAAAAAGAGATCTCTTAGGAAATCCTGTTCTTACTCCTCAAGGCCAAATGATTCCTAATTCCATCTACATGCTTATTACTAATATACTTAAACATTTTATTGGTAATTATATGAATGTTGAAGAAAAATTAAAAACACAATTAATCAATTTATCTTGCCCAACAGTTTTAGATTTTCATTGGTATAAAGATATTTTCTTGTCAAAACTTTCTACAATCAATACAAGTAATTCAGAATTTTGGAAAGAAAATTTCATATCTGGTCTTCCTAAACTTTTTGCAGAAAAAGTTAAAGAAGAATTAAAATAAAAAAAATTATGGAAATTTGAATTATGGAATGTGTAGATGTGGTGATCTAATTCAAAAGATTAATAAAGTTGGATTTTCATTATGCAATGAAATCAAACTTAAACATCAAATTGAAAATCATAAAACAATCAGGAAGTATGAACTTGGTGATTTTTGTTTTCAATTTGGCATGCAACTAATAATCGGTCCTTCTAGAGAAAATAAAAAGAATAACTTAAAAAGAAACCAAAAAGAAGAAAATCTAAACATTTTTAAACTCCACAATATTATATTCCCTCAAAAAGATATCATAAAAAATCTTCTCATAAAAACCCTTATAAAGAATTAAAGAAATCTTATACAAAAGATAATCCATCCACTTCAAGAAAAAAGAAATACAATGTTATAATTGCAAACAAAAAGGACATTTAGTTCTCGACTGCCCAAAAATAAAAGTAACAACAGAAAAAGAAATCAAAACTATCTTAAAAGGATCCTCATCTTCATCCTTAGAATCATCTAGTTCCTCTGATGAAGATTATTCTTCTGACACATGCCATTGTAAAATATTTGATAGTGAAATCCAGTATGAATCTGCTTCTTTTTCCTTTTTATCTTTAAACGTACTCTCTACTCCAAAAGAAATGGTGCTAGAAATGTTTAAAGATCTAAAAGATGAAAAGTTAAAAAATAAATATTTTGAAAAAATATAGAAAATAAACAACGGAAATAAAAAAGGAAAAGCTTTTGCATCAAGTAATATATCAGACTTACCTGAATAATTCAGTATAAAAACTATTTTAGATAGATTAAAAGAGCAACAAGCTCTACTCATCTTTCAATTCAAGATCTTTCTAAAGAAATTAATAATCAAAAGCGAGAAATAAAAGAATTAAAACAAGACTTAATTGAACTTTAAGAACTCAAACAACATGTTGAAAATCTTGAATTTAACACACTAAAAAATTATCAAGAAAACAATGATAATTTAGAACATCAAGAAAAATTTGATAAAAACTTAGATGGTTTTGTAAATTTTTTAATAAGGCATCCACCTCAAAAATGGAAAACTCAAGTTACAATTAAGGTCAAAGACTTCTCTATTAAAGCACTCCGCTTAGTAGATAGTAGCACAGATATTAATTTAATAAGAAAAGGATTAATCCCAACAAAATATTATGAAAAAACCAAATATAAACTTAGCGTAGCAACTACTAGTAAGAAACTTCATATCTATTACAAGTTAAATAACATCCATGTTTGCAAAAATGGAACATGTATAAAGACTAATTTCCTACTCGGAAAAGATTTAAACAATGACGTTACCCTTAGAAATCCTTTTCTACAGATTCTACAGCCTTTTCAAATTGATTCATCAATCCTTAAAACTATTAAAAACAATAAAAAATTAATTTTTGATTTTGTTGAATCAACTCCTATTCAACATATCAATATCATTCAAAATCAAATAGCTTATAAAGAAAAACAAATTGCATATCATCATGAAGATATGAATTCTTTAAGAATTGAAAAAGAATTACAAAAACTGGAATTCCAAGAAGATTTAATCCAATGTAAAAAATCTCTTGAAACAGAATACTATTCTGACCTTCCTTTTGCCTTTTAGCACGGGAAACACCATACTGTTTTTCTTTCATATATTGATAATTTCGATGAATCTCAAATTCGTACTAAAGCCAGACCTATCTGCCTTCAAGAAGTATCTCTTCTCATTATGACATCAAGTACAAGCAATAGCAAAGCCCCTATTCAGGAATCAAGCACTTCCTTCATACCTACATCCCAACAAATATCAATTCCCTTCTTCAATCCAGGATTATCAATCACTTAACAAGAATTTATCAATACCCATTGGAGTGTCATTCTCTCTGATAAAAGAAAAAACACTAGAAAAACCCTATCCAAAATTACAAACCATATCAAGGACTTAGAAATCCAAACCCTTATGTGCCATAACATCCATCAAAGAGCACTGTTATCCACCTATGCTAATGAAAAATAAACTAGAATTCACCTCTTGGAAAAGGTTAACACAGCCTTTCCATATGAGATAGCTGCAAGAATTAGAGAAAAACTATTTCTTGTTGGATCAAAGAGCGATTAATGCTCAAAGCTCAATATATAAGCTGGGCAACTGGCTTTCCCAAATTGTTCCTGCCATCATATGAAGTTGATATCTTATATATCAAACAAGGATTAGTCCAAAGATTTTCTTTATGCAGAGAAGATTTTGAAATGATATAGCAGCTCCCTGCAATCGTGTGTCATGCCCTTCGCAGCCTTGGAGTTACCAAAAGACAACTTCTCATAATGATTTCATCAAGTTTGGCTGAAAGATTAGAAATCCAGTTTTATCAACCTTATCAATTATGGACCATCATGACTTATGAGGAAGGAGATTTAATCTGCAAAAAATTCATCTCTACCTTAAATGATTGTGAGCATCTCCCTGCTGATTTTCTAGCTCAATGGTCTGAATCTCATGAAGTTGCTACAATGGAATACAACTTAGAACATCTCCAAAAGTATGATCCAGCTTCTGATCAATATCAAAGATTTATCAATCTAAAATGACTTCTTGGATTTGCAAGTACATACAGATTTGTTTGGTGCGGCAGTCGACAAGTTGTTTGCATTGCTGATGAGCTCGCTGAGCAAACAATGGTGATACAGAATCCTTCTAAATCTAGACATGCCAAGCTTAATCAAATTCTCAATGCCCATGAAGATATCTCTTTTGACATTTCAGAAAAAAATCATGAAGAATTAATTCAGTTATTCCATGGAGAATTCGAAAATGATAATGAAGGTTGGAATGACCCTTGTCATAATTTTGACTCTATTATGAAGTTCTCCGCCAGCTGCATTAGAATTCATTAGGATGGTGATTAATCTTATCAAGATTTAGATTTATCAAGATTTATTAAGAGTTTTCTCTATAAAGCCTGCAAAGAAAAGATAACAAAAACTTTATCATTGCTACCGTATCCATAGCTATGCTATTCTCTACAAACACATCAAAGTTATGTTGAAAAAGTACTTTACAAAAAAGCTACTTTGAGAAAGAAGACAAAAGACAATTGGGAAAATTCCAAAAGCCAACAAAAAAATTCAAGGCTCCATAGACTCCTCTCTCCACAACAGACCAACGAGGTACTATGCAAAAGAATAAAGCAACATCCTCCTATTCAACAAGTACACTCATCACAGCATGAAGACTAACCATCAATACAGTAACCTGTGATTCTATCCAGTAGTAAAATCCCAAAACATCATAAAATGAAATGCAAATGTCGTGTAAATTCAGTTGTAATGAAATGTAAATTATATTTGCTAAGGCTATAAATAGTACCAACCTTCTCTATGTACAAGCAAGAGTTGGAATACCAGTCAAAATCCAGCCTTGCTTCCACCACCATCTCCTCTCTCCTCTCCCTTTTGCTTTTGTATACCCACCATCTTCCCCATTTGGTATCAGAGCCAATTTTGTATTAAATTTGTAATCAAGTACTTTGGCAATATAAAGTTGCTTTGTGAGTATTTATTTACTTATCTTTGTTATGTTATGCTTTGATTTTGCTTAGGGAGTGCTGACTCAGAAGTAAAAATGTCAAAAGTCTTAATACTTGGTTGTGTGTTTGTTATTATTAAGAAATTTTAATCATATTCCGCCCGAAGCGAAGCTCAGGTAGCCATTTTTGTCACCGTTGTTAACCGTGTGAAGGCATTTAAGGTGTTTTATTGGTGTGTAAATCCTCTATTTTGTTGATACTCCTGGTGGATTTGGTTAAAATAATACTGTAATACAAATTATGGCTAAGCTTATTAAGAAGTATGTACCTTCTTCAACCCCATCATTAAATTCCTTATCTTCTATGCCTATTAAAAATAGTGAAGAAATTAGTTATGATGATTTAGATCAAGTTATTTGTGGTTGGACTATTCCAACTGTAAATAAAATGAAATTTATAAAGTTGGAAGTTTTCAATTAAAATCAAGTTTCAAAGTAAAAACCATTGAAAGAACTGAATCCATTACCAGTAATATCTTGCATCTTTCTTTAATCGAGCCCCATGACATAATGGAGTATGTTAAAACAAACAATAATATTCTTTTTGGATTAGTGCAAGTTGCTCTAAAGCCTTTAACAAGACTTGGAGTTAGAACAAAAGCTCTCATCTATGTTTAAGATACAAGACATAAAAAATTCAGTGATTCATTACTTGGAATGGTTGAATCAAGTTTGGCCAATGGCCCTACTTTCTTAAATTACTTTCTAAATCTCTCTGTTTCCCATATAGATACAGGTGCACATGAAGCTCTTACTCTTACTTTTCAAATAAAAGGTTTTGAAATGAATCCTCATAATCAGAATCTTGCTCTCATAAATAGAGTTTATTATAAAGTCGTGAATTTAGTTGTTCCAAGCAGAGCCTATTCTCATTAAGCAAAAGGTATGACTACTTTATTGCAAACTAATTTAAAAAATAAAGATAATATTCCAAAACTCATACAATGGGATGATATTAATCTATCTAGTAAATGGCACTTAGAAAACGCCCAACTAGAAAGGTCTTTAGAAAATTAAGATATTGAAACAATTATTGAACATGAAGAAGGAAGTCTTGAAATAAATTTTCAAAAAGATTTAAGAGATACAACTCCTACAGTTTATCAACCTTCTAGAAAGTCTTATTCTCATCCTCCCTCTGTGGTAAGATCTTCGATAAAAGAACCATCCCGAGTTTCTTGCTCTACACCTAATGTAGACTTTCGACCTGCAGGACTTGTGTATCCTTCTTATCAAGCTTGTTCATCTAGTACATATAATCCTTTGGAATCCGATTTCAATATAAATGTTATTGAATGTTTTGAAATTGATAAAGAATTGTTAAAAATGAATTTACCTCTACATCTTTTAACAAAATCCTTTCTTAAATAGGTTTCTCAAGAACATAAAGACTTTTTAAAAGAAAAATGGTTCAAATATATGTATGATAATCAAAGAAATATTTATTTCTTTGATTGGCTAAAACTAGCCATAAAGAAAGCTTATAATACTAAAGATTTATCCATCAATATGATAACAAAATTAAGCTCATCTTGGATTATAACTTCTACCAGTTCTTCTCCACAAAGAACTGAAGAATCTATACATCCTTGATTACATCAAATCATATATAAAGAAACTTTTGCCGTACCCATAAAAGATGTTGCAAAAATACAAGGAGATAAAGGTAAATTTGAATTTATTTACAATCAAATTTAGGTCATGTTTTAGAACAAAATAATTATACAAATATTAACCTTCATACTATTAGCCAACAAAATAATATAATTGAAGATAAAGTTGAAAATATTTTACAGCCTTTTGAAATTACTCCTTCTCAAAAAAATCAAAACTATCTTAAAAGGATCCTCGTCCTCATCCTTAGAATCATCTAATTTGTCTGATAAAGATTACTCTTCATACACATGTCATTGTAAAATATTTGACAGTGAAATCCAGTATGAATCTGCTTCTGCTTCCTCTTTATCTTTAAACATACTCTCTGCTCTAAAAGAAATGGTGCTAGAAATGTTTAAAGATCTAAAAGGTAAAGAATTAAAA
This sequence comes from Sextonia rubra, assembly GCA_037013555.1. Classification (NCBI taxonomy): domain Eukaryota; kingdom Viridiplantae; phylum Streptophyta; class Magnoliopsida; order Laurales; family Lauraceae; genus Sextonia; species Sextonia rubra. The sequence continues at coordinate 10,175,588 of JASUAD010000026.1, forward strand.
AATAAATATTTTTAAAAAATATAGAAAATAAGCAATGGAAATAAAAAAGGAAATGCTTCTACATCAAGTAATATACCTGACTTACCTGAATAATTCAGTATAAAAACTGTTTTAGATAGATTAAGAGAGCAACATGCTCCTACTCATCTTTCAATTCAAGATCTTTCTAAAGAAATTAATAATCAAAAGCAAGAAATAAAAGAATTAAAACAAGACTTAATTGAACTTTAAGAACTCAAACAACATGTTGAGAATTTTGAATTTCACACGCTCAAAAATTATCAAGAAAATAATGATAATTTAGAACATCAAGAGAAATTTGATGAAAACTTAAATGGTTTTATAAATTCTTTAACAAGGAATCCACCTCAAAAATGGAAAACTCAAGTTACGATTAAGGTAAAAGACTTCTCTATTAAAGCACACTGCTTATTAGATAGTGGCACAAATGTTAATTTAATAAGGGAAGGATTAATCCCAACAAAATATAATGAAAAAACCAAAAATAAACTCAGCCAAGCAACTGCTAGTAATAAACTCCATATCCATTATAAATTAAATAATGTCCATGCTTGCAAAAATGGAACACATATAAAGACTAATTTCCTACTCGAAAAAGATTTAAACAATGATGTTATCCTTGGAAATCATTTTCTATAGATTCTACAGCCTTTTCAAATTGATTCATCAGGCCTTAAAACTATTAAAGACAATAAAAAATTAATTTTTGATTTTGTTGAATCAACTCCTATTCAACATATCAATATCATTCAAAATCAAATTGCTTATAAATAAAAACAAATTGCATATCTTCAAGAAGATATGAATTCTTTAAGAATTGAAAAAGATTTTAAAAACCTAGAATTCCAAAAGGACTTAATCTAATTTGAAAAATATTTTGAAAAAAAATGTTTTTCTGACCTTCCTTCTACCTTTTGGCATGGGAAACACCATACTATTTCTCTTCCATATATTGATAATTTCGATGAATCTTAAATTCCTACTAAAGCTCGACCTATTCAGATGAATAAAGACCTTGTATAATTATGTACTAAAGAAATCAATGATCTTCTTGCTAAAAAGATTATTCAGAAATCACAATCCCTTTAGAGTTATACAGCGTTTTATGTAAATAAAGTGTCTGAACAAGAACGAGGTGTTCCCCATCTTGTTATCAACTAAAAGCCTTTAAATAAAGTCTTAAAGTCCATCAGATATCTAGTTCTAAATAAAACTGATCTTATTAACCGCTTAATTGGTACCTTCCTTTTTTCCAAATTTGATCTTAAATCAGGATTATGGTAAATTCAAATCACCCCGGAGGATAGGTATAAAACTGCTTTTACAGTACCATTTGGCTATTACGAATGGAATGTTATGCCATTTGGTTTAAAAAATGGTCCTTCAGAATTTCAAAGAATAATGAATGACATTTTTAATCCATATTAAGCTTTTACACTCATCCATATAGATGACATTCTTGTGTTTTCAAAATCTATCTGTGACAATTGGAAAATTTTAAAGATTTTTTTAAAAAGTTATTATCAAGAATGGACTCTTCTTATCCCAAAAGAAAATGAAGCTTTTTCAAATAGAAATTTAGTTTCTTGGCTTTGTAATAAAAAAAAGGAACTATTTCTCCAGTCCAAAGAGTTATTAAGTTTGCTTCCCAATTTCCTGATGATATTCTTAATAAAGAGCAATTGCAATGTTTTCTTGGATGCCTTAATTATGTTTCTGACTTTTATAAAAATCTTGCTAAAGAAAGAAAAATCTTGTAAATGTGCTTGACCATAAATCCCATAGAATGGTCACCTGCTCATACAAAAGCTGTTCAAAATATTAAACAGAAAGTCCAAAATTTACCTTGTTTAACTATCCGTCATCAAGATTTATTAAAAATAGTTCAAACAAATCAGTCTAAAATAGGTTTTGGAGGAATCCTTTTACCAAGAAACATCCTTCGAAAAGAAGAAATTCTTCGTTTCACTTCTGGAACATCGACGCCCACTCAACAGAATTATTCAACTATTAAAAAGGAAATCCTATCCATAGTAAATAGTATAATGAAGTTCCAAAGTGATTTATTAAACAAAAAATTTCTATTAAGAATAAATTGTAGATTTGCTAAAGAAATTTTAGAAAAGATGTAAAAAATCTTGCTGCTAAGTAAATCTTTGCTCACTAATAAGCTTTATTAGCCATATTTGACTTTGACATTGAGTATATTGTAGGTAAAAATAATTCTCTTCCTGATTTTTTATCTCATGAGTTTTTATAGGGATAAAAGAATGAAGCTTTGGAAGATTAGCCCCTTTCTCTAGTCCCCAACTGACCAAGTTTCTTCTATTATGAACACTACACCTTTATCCAGAAAATCCAATGGCAATTATCTTGAGAGATGGGGAGCAACCCATACTTCTAATATTCCTCAATTTCAAAGTCCATCAAGCTCTATATTTAGAAAACCTCAAGCTTCACAAGCCCAATATTTTGCCACAAAAGCACCCTTGAGAATTTATTCCTTAGATGACATGTCTTATACCGATACCATTTCTGTTGAACATTTTATCCAAACCCTTTTTTCTCCTGATCACTTATTTATCCAACCTCTTGACTACAATGTCAATGAACAGATTCTAATCAGCATTGGCAACTGTATTATTGATCATATAGATGGATCAAAAAATTCATACTTAAATGCTTTACCACCTAATATTACTATACTCTATTCAAAAATCAAAATCCTGCATGTTCTCTCTGCAGAAGAATAGGGACAACCTCTTCAAATGCCTCAAAGGCTTGATTCAAAACTTATTTTTAATTATTATGATTATTTTCTACTTGGGAAATCATCCTCTATTATTAAAGCCCATCCTTCCAGCATTCCTAGTTCATCATATTCAAATCAAACTCCCATAAAATATCTATGTGGTTCTTCACACAATTCTAGATCCTTTTTGGTGCCACTAAAGACATCCTTCCTCAAGCACTTCTTCCTATTTGTGAATCCTATTATGCATCATTTAAAGCTTTTCTCAAATCAGAAGAAAAAAGCCTTTATCAGCACCTACAACTTGCAACGGAACCTTCTGTTACTATGTAGTTTTGTCGCAAGCCGGAGATTCCTTGGATCTTGAAATGGAATTTTCATAAAGAAATGGACTTCAGTCCACCAATTTTATCTGGAATGATTTATATCAAGTCTTGGTGTCAATTTGATTATACTGCAATACTATGCAATATTCTACCGATCAAGCTATAAAGCCATCACTCTCTGAGTTCTCAAAACTCTTGAAAAAGAAAAGGAAAGGCTTCACCAGCAAGTGATATAGACAAACAGAAGAATTCTTGTTTAGCCTCCCCTTTTGCTCTTTATGCAGTAGCAGATTTGCTTCAACTCAAAAAAGAACTTCAAATGAAAATTTTTGAACAAATACAAAAAGAAAGGTCATCTGAAAATTCTTCATTAAGTTTTGGTCAGCAGCTGCATCATCTTTGGGCCGATGATAATCCTTTTGAAAAGATTGCCCCTGAACCAGATACAGATGTTGATGAGACAAAAAATGATAATGAAGGATTCATCTTTATCCAAAAAAAGGGAAAAAAAATAAAGCCAAGACAAGATATATGCTTCATCAAGCCACTCAATTTCCCACAAAGCCATCTTGATAATCCACTATTCAGAATAAAGTTCATCTACAGTGAAAATTGTGATTAAGCTTCTAGTTTGTAATCAAGTATCATAGCAATATAAAGTTGTTTTATGAGTATTTCTTCACTTATCTTTATATTTTGATTTTATTTAAGAAATTACTGACTCAGAAGCAAGAACATCAAAAATCTTAATACTTGGTTGTATGTTTGTTATTATTGAGAAATTTTAATCATATTGGGCCTGGAGCAAAGCTGAGGTAGCCATTGTTGTCGCTGTTGTTAGCAGTGTGAAGGCATTTAAGGCGTTTTGTTGGTGTGTAAATCTGCTATTTCATTAGATTCTCATGGTGGATTTGGTTAAAAAAGCTCTATAATACAAATTATAACTAAGCTTATTAAGAAGTTTATACCTTCTTCTTCCTTATCATCAAATTCCTTATCTTCTATGTCTATTAAAAATAATAAAGAAATTTATTATAACAATTTAGATCAAGTTATTTGTGACTGGACTATTCCAACCATAAATAAAAATGAAATTTATAAAGTTGGAAGTTTTCAATTAAAATCAAGTTATAAAGTAAAAACCATTGAAAGAACTGAATCCATTACCAGTAATATTTAGCATCGTTCTTTAATCAAGCCCTATGAAAAAACGGAGTATGTTAAAACGTACAATTATATTCATTTTGGATTAGCGCAAGTTGCACTAAAGCCTTTAACAAGACATGGACGTAGAACTGAAGCTCTCATCTATGTTCAAGACACAAGACATAAAAAACTCATTGATTCATGACTTGAAATGGTTGAATCAAGTTTGGCTAATGGCCCTACTTTCTTTAATTACTTTCTAAATTTCTCTATTTCTCTTACAGATCTAGGTCCATATGAAGCTCTTACTCTTGCTATCCAGACAAAAGGTTTTGATATGAATCCTCATAATCAAAATCTTTCTCTCATATATAAAGTTTATTATAAACTCATGAATTAAGTTGTTCTAGGCATAGCCTATTCTTATTAAGCAAAAGGTATAACTACTTTATTCTAAACTAATTTCAAAAATAAAGTTAATATTCCAAAACTCATACAGTGGAATGATATTAATCTATTTGGTAAATGCGCTTAGAAAACGCTCAACCTGAAAGGTCTTTAGAAAATCAAGATATTGAAACAATTATTGAGCACGAAGATGGAAGTGTTGAAATAAATTTTCAAACAGATTCAAGAGATACAACTCTTACAGTTTATCAACTTTCTAGAAAGTCTTATTCTCATCCTCCCTTTGTGGTAGGATCTTTCATAAAAGAACCATCCCGAGTTTCTTGCTCTACACCTAATGTAGACCTTCGACCTATAGGACTAGTGTATCTTTCTTATTAAGCTTCTCCATCTAACACATATAATCCTTTGGAATCCAATTTCAATATAAATATTATTGAATGCTTTAAAATTGATAAAGAAATATTAAAAAGAATTTAGCTTCACATCCTCTCACAAAATCCTTTTTCAACCATGTTTCTCAAGAACATAAAGACTTTCTAAAAGCAAAATGGTATAAATGTATGTATGATAATCAAATAAATATTTATTTCTTTGATTGGCTTAAACTAGCCATGAAGAAAGCTTATAATACTGAAGATTTATCTTTTGATAACAAAATTAAGCTCATCTTGGATTATAGCTTCTACCAGTTCTTCTCCATAAAGAACTAAAGAATCTATACATCCTCCATTACATCAAATCATATATAAAGAAACTTCAGCCGTACCCATAAAAGATGTAGCAAGGATACAAGGAGAAAAAGGTAAATCTGAATTAATTTATAAATCAAACTTAAGTTGTGTTTTAGAACAAAATAATTATACAAATACTAACCTTCATACTATTGGCCAACAAACCAATACAATTAAAGAGAAAGTTGAAAATATTTTAAAATTTTATGAAGCATCTTCTTCACAAAAGATAATTAAGGCACAATCTTTAGGTTTTCAGGGTGAACCCCTTAAAGATCTAAAGTTAGAAAAAAAAACCCTTAAAATTTTCAGACGAACAAATCAATCAATTATCTCATGGTTTACAAACATAAAAATTAAAGAAATAAAGAAAATAAAGATGAAAAATCCATAAATGTTTTAGTTTCTAAAGCTTCGAGCTCAGACTTAGAATTCTCTGTTTATGACTCTATAGAAGAAAATTGAAATGATAATCAAGATGATCAAAATCAAGAATCTCTACAAATCAATAAAATATTTAAAAGACAAAAACCAATAGTCACTGCAGCAAAAATAAGAAATTATTATCCAAGACCTGCTTCAGTTGATCTTCAATTCGAAGAACAAGCTATTCTAAATGGCCTTCGATTTGAAAACTCTTCAGTATATGAATGGAATGTAGATGGACTATCTGAATATCAAATCCTGTAACTCTGCCAACACAGATGAAATATACATCTACCATCATGGCTTCCGGTAATAATCAAAGACATGCAGTAAATGCAGTCATCCTTAGATTTACTGGACAATTACATGGTTGGTGGGAAAAATACCTATTTGATGCAAAAAGAAATGCTATATAAAATGCAGTAAAAAGAGACCCCTCAGGGCCCGTTTGTTAATTTCCCCTCATTGTAAAGTTGAAGTCATTTTTCATTTCACCACACAACAACCCAAAAAAGTCAAATCAAAATACCACATTTCAAAAGAATTTTTTTACCTTTTTACACAAAAAAGTCAAAAAAAATACCTTTTCATCCCACTAACTAACAAAAAATATCTACTTTTAACACAAAAAGCCAAAAAGTTACATTCTCTTTTCACTAAAAAACAAAATCTAATCATTGGATTGATTTAACCCCTCTTATTTTTTTATCTTTTAAAATTGTCATTCACCTCACTTCACTCTACCAGTTAAACTAACAAACGGGCCCTCAGGAAATCCTATTCTTACTCCTCAAGGTCAAATGATCCCTGATTCCATCTACATGCTTATTACCAATATGGTTGAATATTTTATTAGTAATTATATGAATGTAGAAGAAAAATTAAAAACACAATTAATCAATTTATCTTGCCCAACATTATCAGATTTTCATTGATATAAAGATGTTTTCTTATCAAAACTCTATACAAATGATGCAAGTAATTTAGAATTTTGGAAAGAAAAATTCATATCTGGTCTTCCTAAACATTTTGCAAAAAAAGTTAAAGAAGTATTAAAATCAAAAAATTATGGAAATTTGAATTATGGAATGTATACATAAGGTGATCTTATTCGAAAGATTAATAAAGTTGAATTTTCATTATGCAATGAAATCAAACTTAAACATCAAATTGAAAGTCAAAAAAGAATCAGCAAGTATGAACTTGGTGATTTTTGTTTTTAATTTGGTATGGAACCATCAATCAGTCCTTCTAACCAAAATAAAAAGAAAAACTTAAGAAGATACCATCAAAAAAGAAAATCTAAATATTTTTCAACTCTACAATATTATACTCCCTTAAAAAGATATTTTAAAAATCTTCTCATAAAAACCCTTATAATGAATTAAAAAAATCTTATACAAACAATAATCCATCCACTTCTTATTCCAAGAAAAAAGAAATACAATATGATAATTGCAAAGAAAAAGGACATATAGCTCTTGACTGCCCAAAAATAAAAGTTAAAACAAAAAAAAAGAAATCAAAACTATCTTAAAAGGATCCTTAGCATCAGAGTCATCCAGTTCGTCTAATATAGATTATTTTTCCCCTCATGCTTCAGCTACATGTTATTGTAAAATATTTGACAATAAAATCTAGTATGAATCTGCTTCTTCTTCTGTTTATCTTCAAATGTACCTTCTCCTCCAGAAGAGATGGTGTTAGAAATGTTTAAAGATCTAAAAGATGAAGAATTAAAAAATAAATATTTTGAAAAAATATAGAATATAAATAAATGAACTAAAAAAGGGAAAGCTTCGACATCAAATAACATATTAGACTTGCCTGAACAATTTAGCATTAAAATTGATTAGATTGATTAAGAGAGGAATAAGCTCCTACTCATCATTCTATTCAAGATCTTTATAAAGAAATAAATAATCAAAAGCAAAAAATAAAAGAATATAAACAAGACTTAATTGAACTTCAAGAACTCAAACAATGTGTTGAGAGTCTTGAATTTCACACACTCAAAAATTATCAAGAAAATAATGATAATTTAGAAAATCAAGAAAAATTTGATAAAGAATTAAATAGTTTTGTAAATTCTTTAACAAGAAATCCACTTAAAAAATGGAAAACTCAAGCTACAATTAAGGTCAAAGACTTCTCTATTAAAGCACTCTACTTACTAGATAATGGTGCAGATGTTAATTTAATAAAAGAAAGATTAATCCTAATAAAATATTATGAGAAAACCAATAATAAACTCAATCTAGCTACTGCTAACAAAAAACTACGTATCAAATACAAATTAAGTAATGTTTATGTATGTAAAAATGGATCTGCATAAAGACAATTTCCTTCTAGGAAAGGATTTAAACAATGATGTTATCCTTGGAAATCATTTTCTACAAATTTTACAGCCTTTTAAAATTGACTCATTAGGTCTAAAACTATTTTAGACAGTAAAGAATTAAATTTTGATTTTGTTGAATTAACTCCTATTCAACATATCAATATTATTCAACAAAGTATAAACAAGAATAAGATGTTCAAAAACCATTCAGATATCCAGTTCCAAATAAAACGGATCTTATTAATCGTCTCTTGGATGTCTTCATGCTTTCTACATTTAATCCTACATCCAGATTTTGGTACCTTCAAATTCTACCCGGAGGACAGATATAAGATTTTTTTTCTTTTCCCAAAGAAAATAAAAATTCAGAATATTGATAATTCTCATTCAGGCCTATCTGCCTTTAGGAAGTATCCCTTCTCATCATGACATCAAGTACAAGCAAAAGCGAAGCCCCTATTCAGGAATCAAGCTCTTCCTTCATACTTACATACGAACAAATATCAATTCCCTTCTTCAATCTAGGATTATCTGTCACTTCACAAGAACTTATCGATGCCCATTGGTGAGCCATTCTCTCTCATAAAAGAAAAAACATTAGAAAAACCCTATCCAAAATTACAAATCATATCAAGGACTTAGAAAGCCAAATCCTTATGTACCATAACATCCATCAAAGAGCACTGTTATCCACTTACGCTGATGAAAAAATATCCATAATTCACCTCCTCGAAAAGGTTGACGCAACTGTTCCAGATGAGATAGCTGCAAGAATTAGAGAAAAAACTATTTCTTGTCAGATCAAGGAGCGATTAATGCTCAAAGCTCAATATATAAGCTGGGCAACTGGCTTTCCCAATTTGTTCCTGCCGTCATATGAACTTGATATCTCATATATCGAACAAGGATTAGTCCAAGGATTTTCTTTATGCAAAGATGATTTTGAAATGATACAGCAGCTCCCTGCAATCGTGCGTGATGCCCTTCGCAGCATTGGAGTTACCAAAAGACAACTTCTCATAACGATTTCATAAAGTTTAGGTGAAAGGTGAAAAATCCGGTTTTATCAACCTTATCAATTATGAACCATCATGAATTATGAAGAAGGAGATTTAGTCTACAAAAAGTTCATCTCTACTTTAAATGATTACGAGCATCTACCGGTTGATTATCCAGCTCAATGGTATGAATCTCATGAAGTCGCTACAATGGACTACAGCTTAGAAAGCCTCCAAACTTATGAACTAGCTTCTGATCAGTATAAAAGATTTCTCAATCTAAAAGGACATCTTGAATTTGCAAGTACATATAGATATGTTTGGTGTGACAGTCAATGAGTTGTTTGCATTGCTGATTATCTCGTTCAGCAAACAACGGTGATACAAAACCCATAAAAATCTTGACATATAGCTCTTAATCAAATTATCAATGCTTATGAAGACATGTCTTTTGATATTTCTAAAGAAACTCGAGAGGAGTTAATCCAGTTATTCTAAGTGAATTAACAAATGAAGGTTGGGATGAGCACTTTTGATGTAATTCACCTATAATACTATGCCTACCATAAAGATTTTTCCTATAAGAGCCTTTTCTAAAGCACTGGAAGGATGAGAAAAGCTTTTTCTACTAGCCCATCAATGAGTTTTTAGAAAAAGTACATGCAAAAGTACTAAAAGACAAACTAGATCTCTCATAAGAATGAAGTAGTATTTTATTCTCGACATGCACATCCATGAAGAACTTATCTGCAAAAAGGGAAAAGAAATAAAGACATGACATGCCTTATCAAGTCACTCAAAGCAATTTTGAAATCTCGCTATTCAGAATAAAGTTCATCTACAGCAAAGACTGTGATTTTTGCCTACAGTCTGGAAGCATTGTGAAATTTGCCAGCACATTAAATGAAATCCACATTTAGTCTAAATTCAGTTGTAATAAAATGTAAATTATGTGTGTTTTGACTATAAATAAGTCTAGCCTTCCTCATGTATAGGCAGGAGTTGGAATACCAGTCAAATCTAGCCTTGTTTTCACCGCCATCTCCTCTCTCCTCTCCCTTTCGCTTTTTTATACCCAGCCTCTTCCCCATTTGGTATCAGAGCCAAGTTGGCATCTAGCTTGTAATCAAGCATCATTACAATATGAAGTCACTTTGTGAGTATTTCTTCACTTATCTTTATGTTTTGATTTTGTTTAAAGAATTGCAGACTCAGAAGCAAGAACGTAAAAAATCTTAATACTTGGTTGTGTGTTTATTATTATTGAGAAATTTTAATCATATTCCGCCCGGAGTGAAGCGAGGTAGCCATTGTTATCACCGTTGTTAGCCATGTGATGGTGTTTAAGGCATTTTGTTGGTGTGTAAATCCTCTATTTCATTAGATACTCATGGTGGATTTGGTTAATATAACTCTATAATACAAATTATGGCTAAGCTTATTAAGAAGTTTGTACTTTCTTCTTCCTGATCATCAAATTCCTTATCCTCTATGTCTATTAAAAATAATAAAGAAATCTGTTATCACAATTTAGATCAAGTTATTTGTAACTGGACTATTCCAACCATAAATAAAAATGAAATTTATGAAGTTGGAAGTTTTCAATTAAAATCAAGTTATAAAGTAAAAACCATTGAAAGAACTGAATCTATTACCAGTAATATTCAGCATCTTTCTTTAATCAAGCCCCATGAAATAAAGGAGTATGTTAAACATACAATTATATTCATTTCGAATGACTTGGACTTAGAACAGAAGTTCTCATCTATGTTTAAGACACAAGACATAAATAATTTAGTGATTCAATACTTGGAATGGTTGAATCAAGCTTGGCTAATGGCCCTACTTTCTTCAATTGCTTTCCAAATCTCTCTGTTTCCCATACAGATCCAGGTGCACATGAAGCTCTTACTCTTGCTATCCAGATAAAAGGTTTTGATATGAATCCTCATAATCAAAATCTTGTTCTCACATATAGAGTTTATTATAAACTCATGAGTTCAGTTGTTCCAGGCATAGCCTATTCCCATCAAGCAAAAGGTATGGCTACTTCATTTCAAACAATTTCAAAAATAAAGTTAATACTCCAAAAATCATACAGTGGAATGTTATTAATCCATTTGGTAAATGGCGCTTAGAAAACGCCCAATTAGAAGGGTTTTTAGAAAATCAAGATATTGAACCAATTATTGAACATGAAGATGGAAGTGTTGAAATAAGTTTTCAAATAGATTCAAGAGATACAAGTCCTACAGTTTATCAACCTTCTAGAAAGTCTTATTCTCATACTCCCTCTATGGTAGGATCTTCCATAAAAGAACCATTCCATAAAAGAACCATCCCGAGTTTCTTGCTCTACACCGAATGTAGACCTTTGACCTACAAGAATTGTGTATCCTTTTTATCAAGCTTCAGAAAACATAAGAAATCAAGCTTCTCCAACTAATACATATAATCCCTTAGAATTTGATTTCAATATAAATGTTATTGAATGCTTTAAAATTGATAAAGAAATGTTAAAAAAGAATTTAGCTTTACATCCTCTCACAAAATCCTTTTTTAGCCATGTTTCTTAAGAACATAAAGACTTTCTAAAAGCAAAATGGTATAAATATATGTATGATAATCAAAGAAATATTTATTTCTTTGATTGGCTTAAACTAGCCCTAAAGAAAGCTTATAATACTGAAGATTTATTGTTCAATACAATAACAAAATTAAGTTCATCTTGGATTATAGCTTCTACCAGTTCTTCTCCACAAAGAACTGAAGAATCTATACATCATCCATTACATCAAATCATTTATAAAGAAACTTCAGCTATACCCTGGAAAGATGTTGCAAAAAGACAAGGAGACAAAAGTAAAACTGAATTTATTTACAAATCAGATTTAAGTTATGTTTTAGAAGAAAATAATTATACAAACATAAACCTTCATACTATTGGCCAACAAACCAATAGAATTGAAGATAAAGTTGTAAATATTTTAAAATTTTATGAAACTACTTCTTCCCATAAAGTAATCAAGACAATCTTTAGGTTTTCAAGGTGAAGCCCTTAAAGATCTAAAGTTAGAAAAAAAAAACCCTTAAAATATTCAGACGAACTGATGAATCAATTATCTCATAGTTTTACAAGCATAAAACTTAAAAATAATAAAGAAAATAAAGATGAAAAATCCATAAATGTTTCAGTTTCTAAAGCTTTGAGCTCAAGCTCAGAATTCTCTGTTTTTGACTCTATAGAAGAAAAATCAAATGAAAATCAAGATGATCAAAACCAAGAATCTCTACAAATCAATAAAATATTTAAAAGACAAAAACCAATCGTCACTGCAACAAAAACAAGAAATTATTATCCAACACCTACTCCAGTTGATCTTCAATTCAGAGAACAAGCTATTCTAAATGGCCTTTGATTTGAAAACTCTTTAGTATATGAATGGAATGTAGATGGACTATCTAAATATCAAATCCTGTAACTTTGCCAACACATGATGATATATACATCTACCATCATGGTTGCGGTAATAATAAGACATGAAGTAAATGCAGTCGTCCTTAGACTTACTGGACAATTACATGGTTGGTGGGAAAAATACCAATTTGATGCAGAAAGAAATGCTATATAAAATGCAGTAAAAAGAGATCCCTCAGGAAATCCTATTCTAATGCAGTAAAAAGAGATCCCTCAGGAAATCCTATTCTTACTCCTCAAGGCCAAATGATCCCTGATTCCATCTACATGCTTATTACCGATATAGTTAAATATTTTATTAGTAATTATATGAATGTAGAAGAAAAATTAAAAACACAATTAATCAATTTATCTTGCCCAACATTATCAGATTTTCATTAATATAAATATGTTTTCTTATCAAAACTCTATACAAATGATGCAAGTAATTCAGAATTTTGGCAAGAAAAATTCATATCTGGCCTTCCTAAACATTTTGCAGAAAAAGTTAAAGAGGTATTAAAATCAGAAAATTATGGAAATTTGAATTATGGAATGTATACGTATGGTGATCTTATTCAAAAGATTAATAAAGTTGAATTTTCATTATGCAATGAAATCAAACTTAAACATCAAATTGAAAGTAAAAAAAGCATCAACAAGTATGAACTTGGTGATTTTTGTTTTCAATTTGGTATGGAACCATCAATTAGTCCTCCTAGCCACAATAAAAAAAAACTTAAGAAGATACCATCAAAAAAGAAAATATAAACATTTTTCAACTCCACAATATTATAATCCCTCAAAAAGATATTTTAAAAATCTTATCATAAAAACCCTTATAAAGAATTAAAAAAATCTTATACAAACAATAATCCATCCACTTTTTATCCAAAGAAAAAAGAAATACAATGTTATAATTGCAAAGAAAAAGGACATATAGCCCCTAACCGCCCAAAAATAAAAGTTAAAACAAAAAAAGAAATCAAAACTATCTTAAAAGGTCCTCAGCGTGGTGTCATCCAGTTCATCTAATACAGATTATTTTTCCTCTCATGCTTCAGATACATGTCATTGTAAAATATTTTATAGTGAAATCCAGTATGAATCTGCTTCTTCTTCTGTTTATCTTCAAATGTACTTTCTGCTCCAGAAGAGATGGTGTTAGAAATGTTTAAAGATCTAAAAGATGAAGAATTAAAAAATAAATATTTTGAAAAAATATAGAATATAAATAAATGAACTAAAAAAGGGAAAGTTTCGACATCAAATAACATATTAGACTTACCTAAATAATTTAGCATTAAAATTGATTAGATTGATTAAGAGAGGAATAAGCTCCTACTCATCATTCTATTCAAGATCTTTATAAAGAAATAAATAATCAAAAGCAAAAAATAAAAGAATATAAACAAGACTTAATTGAACTTCAAGAACTCAAACAATGTGTTGAGAGTCTTGAATTTCACACACTCAAAAATTATCAAGAAAATAATGATAATTTAGAAAATCAAGAAAAATTTGATAAAGAATTAAATAGTTTTGTAAATTCTTTAACAAGAAATCCACTTAAAAAATGGAAAACTCAAGCTACAATTAAGGTCAAAGACTTCTCTATTAAAGCACTCTACTTACTAGATAATGGTGCAGATGTTAATTTAATAAAAGAAAGATTAATCCTAATAAAATATTATGAGAAAACCAATAATAAACTCAATCTAGCTACTGCTAACAAAAAACTACGTATCAAATACAAATTAAGTAATGTTTATGTATGTAAAAATGGATCTGCATAAAGACAATTTCCTTCTAGGAAAGGATTTAAACAATGATGTTATCTATGGGAATCCTTTTCTATAAATTTTACAGCCTTTTCAAATTGACTCATCAGGTTTAAAAACTATTTCCGACAATAACGAATTAATTTTTGATTTTGTTGAATTAACTCTTATTCAACATATCAATATTATTCGGACAAAGTGTAAATAAGAATAAGATGTTCAAAAACCATTCAAATATCCAGTGCCAAATAAAATGGATCTTATTAATCGTCTCTCTGATGTCTTCATGTTTTCTACATTTAATCCTACATCCAGATTTTGGTACTTTCAAATTCTACTCGGAGGATAGATATAAAATTTTTTTCTTTTCCCAAAGAAAATAAAAATTCATATTATTGATAATTCTCATTCAAACCTATTTCCCTTTAGGAAGTATCCCTTCTCATCATGACATCAAGTATAAGCAAAAGCAAAGCCCTTATTTAGGAATCAAGCTCTTCCTTCATACTTACATCCCAACAAATCTCAATTCCCTTCTTCAATCCAGGATTATCTGTCACTTCACAAGAACTTATTGATGCCCATTGGTGTGCCATTCTCTCTCATAAAAGAAAAAATACTAGAAAAACCCTATCCAAAATTACAAACCATATAAACGACTTAGAAAGCCAAATCCTTATGTGCCATAACATCCATCAAAAAGTACTGTTATCCACCTATGCTGATGAAAAAATATCTAGAATTCACCTCCTCGAAAAGGTTGATGCAGCCATTCCAAATGAAATAGCTGTAAGAATTAGAGAAAAAACTATTTCTTGTCAGATCAAGTAGCAATTACTGCTCAAACCTCAATATATAAGCTGGGCAACTGGTTTTCCCAAATTGTTCTTGCCATCAAATAAAGTTGATATCTCAGATATGGAACAAGGCTTAGTCCAAAGATTTTCTTTTATGTAGAGATGATTTTGAAATGATACAGCAGCTGTCTGTAATTGTGTGTCATGCCCTTCGCAGCCTTCGAGTTACCAAAAGACAACTTCTCATAACGATTTCATCAAGTTTGGGTGAAAGATCAGAAATCCGGTTTTATCAACCTTATCAATTTTGGACCATCATGAATTATGGAGAAGGAGATTTAGTCTGCAAAAAGTTCATCTCTACATAAATGATTACAAGCATCTCCCTGTTGATTATCCAGCTCAATGGTATGAATCTCATGAAGTCGCTACAATAGAATATAGCTTAGAACACCTTCGAACTTATGATTTAGCTTCAATCAGTATCAAAGATTTCTCAATCTAAAAGGACATCTTGAATTTATAAGTACATACAGATATGTTTGGTGTGATAGTCGATGAGTTGTTTACATTGTTGATGATCTCACTGAGCAAACAACGGGTGATACAAAATCCATATAAATCTAGACATACAGCTCTTAATCAAATTATCAATACTTATAAAGACATGTCTTTTGATATTTTTGAAGAAACTCGAAAAGAGTTAATCCAATTATTCCATGGTGAATTGATAAATGAAGATTGGGATGAGCACTTTTGATGCAAGTCTCCTATAATGCTATGCCTACCATAAAGATTCTTCTTACAAGAGCTTTTTCAAAAGCATTTGAAGGATCAGAAAAGCTTTTTCTACTAGCCCATCAACGAGTTCTTAGAAAAAGTACATGCAAAAGTACTAAAAGACAAAGTATATCTCTCATAAGAATGAAGTAGTATTTTATTCCCGACATGCACATCCATAAAGAACTTATCTCCAGAAAGGGAAAAGAAATAAAGACATGACACATACCTTATCAAGTCACTCAAAGCAATCATGACATCTCACTATTCAGAATAAAGTTCATTTACAGCAAAGATTGTGATTTTTGCCTGTAGTCCGGAAGCATCAAGAAATTTGCCAGCACATTAAATGAAATACACATTTAGTCTAAATTCAGTTGTAATGAAATGTGTATTATGTTTGTTATGACTATAAATAAGTCTAGCCTTTCCCATGTATAGGCAAGAGTTGGAATACCAGTCAAAATCTAGCCTTGCTTCCATCACCATCTCCTCTATCCTCTCCCTCCTATTTTTCTATACCCACCACCTTCCCCATTTGGTATCAGAGCCAAGTTGGCTTCTAGTTTCTAATCAAGTATCGTTGCAATATCAAGTCTTTTTGTGGGTATTTCTTCACTTATCTTTATGTTTTGATTTTGTTTAAGGAATTGCTGACTCAAAAGCAAGAATGTCAAAAATCTTAATACCTTGTTGTGTGTTTGTTATTACTGAGAAATTTTAATCATATTCTACTTGGAGCGAAGTTAAGGTAGCCATTGTTGTCGCCATTGTTTGCCATGTGAAGGCATTTAAGGCAATTTGTTGTGTGTAAATCCTCTATTTCATTAAATACTCATGGTCGATTGGGTCAAAATAACTTCGTAATACAAATTATGGCTAAGCTTATTAAGAAGTTTGTACCTTCTTCTTCTTCATCATCAAATTCCTTATCTTCCATATCTATTAAAAATAATGAAGAAATCAGTTATGACGATTTAGATCAAGTTATTTGTGACTGGACTATTCCAACCGTAAATAAAAATGAAATTTATAAAGTTGGAAATTTTCAATTAAAATCAAGTTATAAAGTAAAAACCATTAAAGGAACTAAATATATTACTAGTAATATTCAACATCTTTCTTTAATCAAGCCCCATGAAATAAAGGAGTATGTTAAAACATACAATTATATTCATTTTGGATTATTGCAAGTTGCTCTGAAGCCATTAACAGGACTTGGACTTAGAACGGAAGCTCTTATTTATGTTCAAGATGCAAGACATAAAAAGTTTAGTGATTCATTACTCGGAATGGTTAAATCAAGTTTGGCTAATGGCCCTACTTTCTTTAATTGCTTTCTAAATTTCTCTATTTCTCTTACAGATCTAGGCACACATGAAGCCCTTACTCTTGCTATCCAAACAAAATGTTTTGATATGAATCCTCATGATCAAAATCATGCTCTCATATATAGAGTTTATTATAAACTCATGAATTCAGCTATTCCAGGCATAGCTTATTCCCATCAAGTAAAAGGTATGACTACTTTATTCCGAACTAATTTCAAAAATAAAGATAATATTCCAAAACTCATACAGTGGAATGATATTAATTTATCTGATAAATGGCACTTAGAAAACACTCAACCTGAAA
Source organism: Sextonia rubra (assembly GCA_037013555.1). Taxonomy (NCBI): domain Eukaryota; kingdom Viridiplantae; phylum Streptophyta; class Magnoliopsida; order Laurales; family Lauraceae; genus Sextonia; species Sextonia rubra. The sequence continues at coordinate 10,193,190 of JASUAD010000026.1, forward strand.
GGTCTTTAGAAAATCAAGATATTGAAATAATTATTAAACATGAAGATGAAGTGTTGAAATAAATTTTCAAACAAATTCAAGAGATACAACTCCTATAATTTATCAACCTTCTAGAAAGTCTTATTCTCATCCTCCCTCTGTGGTAAGATCTTCCATAAAAGAACCATCCCAAGTTTCTTGCTCTACACTTAATGTAGACCTTCGACTTATAGGACTAGTGTATCCTTCTTATCAAGCTTCTCCATTTAATACATATAATCCTTTGGAATCTGATTTCAATATCAATGTTATTGAATGCTTTGAAATTGGTAAAGAAATGTTAAAAAAGAATTTAGCTTTACATCCTCTACCAAAATCCTTTTTTAACCATGTTTCTCAAGAACATAAAGACTTTCTAAAAACAAAATGGTATAAATATATGTATGATAATCAAAGAAAAATTTACTTCTTTGGTTGGCTTAAACTAGCCATGAAGAAAGCATATAATGCTGAAGATTTATCCATCATTATGATAACTAAATTAAGCTTTTCTTGGATTATAGCTTCTACCTGTTCCTCTCCGCAAAGAACTGAAGAATCTATACATCCTCTATTACATCAAATCATTTATAAAGAAACTTTAGCTGTACCCATAAAAGCTATTGCAAAAATACAAGGAGACAAAGGTAAAACTGAATTTATTTACAAATCAAATTTAGGTCATGTTTTAGAACAACAAACCAATAGAATTGAAGATAAAGTTGAAAATATTTTAAAATTTTATGAAACTACTTCTTCCCATAAAGTAATCAAGACACAATCTTTAGGTTTTCAAGGTGAATTAATTTAAGTCTGATTTATAAATTAATTTAGATTTACCTTTATCTCCTTGTATCTTTGCTACATCTTTTATGGGTACGGTTGAAGTTTCTTTATATATGATATGATGTAATGGAGGATGTATAGATTCCTTAATTCTTTGTGGAGAAAAACTGGTAGAAGCTATAATCCAAGATGAGCTTAATTTTGTATTCATATTGATGGATAAATCTTCAGTATTATAAGCTTTCTTTATGGTTAGTTTTAGCCAATCAAAGAAATAATTTTTTTTATTATCATACATATATTTGTACCATTTTTTTAAAGAAGTCTTTATGTTCTTGAGAAACCTATTTAAAAAAGGATTTTGTTAAAGGATGTAGAGCTAAATTCCTTGTTTAACATTTCTTTATCAATTTCAAAACATTCAATAACATTTATATTGAAATCGGATTACGAAGGATTAGATGGAGAAGCTTGATAAAAAGGATACACAAGTCCTGTAGGTCGAAGGTCTACATTAGGTGTAAAGCAAGAAACTCAGGATGGTTCTTTTATGGAAGACCCTACCACAGAGGGAGGATGATAATAAGACTTTTTAGAAGCTTGATAAACTGTAGGAGTTGTATCTCTTGAATCTATTTGAAAATTTATTTCAACACTTCCATCTTCATATTCAATAATTGTTTCAATAGCTTGATTTTCTAAAGACATTTCTAGTTGGGCATTTTCTGAGCGCCATTTACCAGATAGATTGATATCATTCCACTGTCTGGGTTTTGGAATATTAACTTTATTTTTGAAATTAGTTTGGAATAAAGTAGTCATACCTTTTGCTTGATGGAAAATAGGCTATGCCTGGAACAACTAAATTCATGAGTTTATAATAAACTCTATATATGAGAGCAAGATTTTGATTATGAGGATTCATTCAAAACCTTTTGTCTGGATAGCATGAGTAAGAGCTTCATGTGCACTTGGATCTGTAAGGGAAATAGAGAAATTTGGAAAGCAATTGAAGAAAGTAAGGCCATTAGCAAAACTTGATTCAACCATTCCAAGTAATGAATCACTGAATTTTTTAGGTCTTGTGTCTTGAACATAGATGAGAGCTTCTTTTCTAAGACCAAGTCTTGTTAAAGGCTTTAGAGCAACTTGCACTAATCCAAAATGAATATAATATATGTTTTAACATACTTCTTTATTTCATAGGGCTTGATTAAAGAAAAATGCTGAATATTACTAGTAATGGATTCAATTCTTTTAATGGGTTTTACTTTATAACTTGATTTTAATTGAAAACTTCCAACTTTATAAATTTTATTTTTATTTACAGTTGGAATATTAGTCCAGTCACAAATAACTTGATCTAAATTGTCATAATTGATTTCTTTACTATTTTTAATAGACATAGAAGATAAGGAATTTGACGATGAGGAAGAAGAAGGTACAAAATTGTTAATAAGTTTAGCCATAATTTGTATTACAGAGTCATTTTAACCAAATCCACCACGTGTATCTAACAAAATAAAGGATTTACACATCAACAAAACGCTTTAAACACCTTCACACGGCTAACAACGGTGACAACAATGGCTACCTTAGCTTCGCTCTAGGCGGAACATGCTTAAAATTTCTCAATAATAACAAACACACAACTAAGTATTAAGATTTTTGACATTCTTGCTTTTGAGTCAGCAATTCCTTAAACAAAATCAAAACATAAAGATAAGTGAAGAAATACCCATAAAACGACTTTATATTGCAACAATACTTGATTACAAACTAGATGCCAACTTGGCTCTGATACCAAATGGGGAAGGTGGCGGGTATAGAAAAGTAGAAGGGAGAGGAGAGAGGAGATGGTGGTGGAAGCAAGGCTAGATTTTGACTGGTATTTCAACTCTTGCCTAAACACGAGGAAGGCTAGACTTATTTATAGTCATAACAAACATAATACACATTTCATTACAACTGAATTTAGACTGAATGTGCATTTCATTTAATGTGCTGGCAAATTTCTTGATGCTTCTGGACTACAGGCAAAAATCACAGTCTTTGCTGTAGATGAACTTTATTCTGAATAGTGAGATGTCATGATTATTTTGAGTGACTTGATAAGGTATGTGTCATGTCTTTATTTCTTTTCCCTTTCTGGAGATAAGTTCTTCATGGATGTGCATGTCGGGAATAAAATACTACTTCATTATTATGAGAGATATGCTTTGTCTTTTAGTACTTTTGCATGTACTTTTCCTAAAAACTCATTGATGGGCTAGTAGAAAAAGCTTTTCTCATCCTTCCATTGCTTTAGAAAAAGCTCTTGTAGGAAGAATCTGTATGGTAGGTATAGTATTATAGGAGACTTTCATCAAAAGTGCTCATCCCAACCTTCATTTGTTAATTCACCATAGAAGAATTGGATTAACTCTTCTCGAGTTTCTTCAAAAATACCAAAAGACATGTCTTTATAAGTATTGATAATTTGATTAAGAGCTATATGTCCAGATGTATATGGATTCTGTATCACCGTTGTTTGCCCAGTGAGATCATCAGCAATTCAAATAACTCGTCAACCGTCATATCAAACATATCTATATTACTTGCAAATTCAAGATGTCATTTTAGATTGAGAAATCTTTGATATTGATCAGAAGCTAGGTCATAATTTTGGAGACGTTCTAAGCTATAGTCCATTGTAGAGACTTCATGAGATTCATACCATTGAGCTGGATAATCAACAGGGAGATGCTTGTAATCATTTAAGGTAGAGATGAATTTTTTACTGACTAAATCTCCTTCTTTATAAGTCATGATAGTCCATAATTGATATGGTTGATAAAACCGAATTTCTAATCTTTTGCCCAAAGTCGATGATATCATGATGAAAGGATGTCTTTTGGTAACTCTAAGGCTGCGAAGGGCATGACGCACAATTGCAGGGAGCTGCTGTATTATTTCAAAATCATCTCTGCATAAAGAAAATCTTTGGACTAATCCTTGTTCGATATATGAGATATCAACTTCATATGATGGCAGGAACAATTTGGAAAAGCTAGTTTCCTAGCTTATATATTGAGCTTTGAGCATTAATCACTCCTTTATCTGACAAGAAATAGTTTTTTCTCTAATTCTTGCAGCTATCTCATATGGAAGGGCTGTGTTAACCTTTTCCAGGAGGTGAATTCTGGATGTTTTTTCATCAGCATAGATGGATAACAGTGCTCTTTGATGGATGTTATGGCACATAAGGATTTGGCTTTCTGAATCCTTGATATGGTTTGGAATTTTGGATAAGGTTTTTCTAGTGTTTTTTCTTTTATCAGAGAGAATGGCACTCCAATGAGCATTGATAAGTTCTTGTGAAGTCACAGATAATCCTGGATTGAAGAAAGGAATTAATATTGGTTGGGATGTAGGTATGAAAGAAAAGCTTAATTCCTGAATAGGGGCTTTGCTTGATGTCATAATGAGAAGGGATACTTCTTGAAGACAGATAAGAGTAAAAGATAGGTCTGAATGAGAATTATCAATAACTTGAATTTTTATTTTCTTTGGGAAAAGAAACTAATTTAATATTTGTCCTCCGGGTAGAATTTAAAGGTACCAAAATCTAGATTTAGGATCAAATGTAGAAAACATGAAGACATCAGAGAGACGATTAATAAGATCCATTTTATTCGGAACTGGATATTTGAATGGTTTTTGAACATCTTATTCTTGTTTACACTTTGTCTGAATAATATTGATATGTTGAATAGGAGTTAATTCAACAAAATCAAAATATAATTCTTTATTGTCTAAAATAGTTTTTAGACGGATGAGTCAATTTTAAAAGGCTGTAAAATTTGTTGAAAAGGATTTCCAAGGATAACATCATTATTTAAATCCTTTTCTAGAAGGAAATTAGTCTTTTTGCATGTTCCATTTTTACAGATATAAACATTACTTAATTTGTATTTGATATGTAGTTTTTTGCTAGCAGTAGCTTGATTGAGTTTATTATTAGTTTTTTCATAATATTTTGTCGGGATTAATCCCTCTGTTATTAAATTAACATTTGCGACACCATCTAGTAAGTAAAGTGCTTTAATAAAGAATTCTTTGATCTTAATTGTAACTTGAGTTTTCCATTTTTTAGTGAATTCCTTATTAAAGAATTTACAAAAGCATTCAAGTTTTCATCAAAATTTTCTTGATTTTCTAAATTATCATTATTTTCTTGATAATTTTTTAGTATGTGAAATTCAAGATTCTCAACACGTTGTTTGAGTTCTTGAAGTTCAATTAAGTCTTGTTTTAATTCTTTTATTTCTTAATTTTGATTATTAATTTCTTTGTAAAGATCTTAAATTGAAAGATGAGGAGGAGCTTGCTACTCTCTTAATATATCTAATACAATTTTAATGCTGAATTGTTCAGGTAAGTCAGATTTATTATTTAAAGTAGAAGCTTTTCATTTTTTATTTCCTTTATTTATATTCTATATTTTTCTAAAAATATTTATTTTTTAATTCTTCATCTTTGAAATCTTTGAACATTTCTAGCACCAGTTGTTCTGGAGCAGAATGTACGTTTAAAGATAAAAAGGATGAAGAAGCAGATTCATATTGGATTTCACTATCAAATTTTTACAATGACATGTATCTAAAGTATAATCTTTATCAGAGGAATTAGATGATTCTAAGGATGAGGATCAGGATCCTTTTAAGATAGTCTTGATTTCTTTTTCTGTTTTATCTTTTATTTTTGGGCAGTCAGGAGCTATATGTCCTTTTTCTTTACAATTATAACATTGTATTTCTTTTTTCTTAGGATGAGAAGTGGATGGATTATCTTTTGTATAAGATTCTTTAATTCTTTTTAAGGATTTTTATGAGAAGATTTTTTCTGATATCTTTTTGGGGGAATATAATATTGTGGAGTTGAAAAATATTTTTTGATGGTTTCTTTTTAAGTTTTTCTTTTTATTATGGCTAGAAGGACTGATTAATGGTTCCATACCAAATTGAATACAAAAATCACCAAGTTCATACTTACTGATTCCTTTTTAATTTTCAATTTGACGTTTAAGTTTAATTTCATTACGTAATGAAAATTCAACTTTATTAATCTTTTGAATTAGATCACCATATGTATACATTCTATAATTCAAATTTTCATAATTTTCTGATTTTAATTCTTCTCTAACTTTTTCTGCAAAAAGTTTAGGAAGACCAAATATGAATTTTTCTTTTCAAAATTCTGAATTGCTTGCATCGATTGTATAGAGTTTTGATAAGAAAACATCTTTATACCAACGAAAATCTGATAACGTTGGGCAAGATAAATTGATTAATTGTGCTTTTATTTTTTCTTCTACATTCATATAATTACCAGTAAAATGTTTAACTATATTAGTAATAAGCATGTAAATGGAATAAGGGATCATTTGGCCTTGAGGAGTAAGAACAGGATTTCCTGAGGGATCTCTTTTTACTTCATTTAATATAGCATTTCCTTCTATATCAGATAGGTATTTTTCCCACCAACCATGTAATTGTCTACTAAATCCAAGGACGACTGCATTTACTACATGTCTTTGTTCATTACCGGCAACCATGATGGTAGAGACATATATCATCATGTATTGGCATGGTTGCAGGATTTGATATTTAGATAATCCATCTACATTTCATTCATATATTGAAGAGTTTTCAAATCAAAGGCCATTTAGAATAGCTTGTTCTTCGAACTGAAGATCAATTGGAGTAGGTCTTGGGTAATAATTTTTTGTTTTGCTATAGTGACTATTGGTTTTTATCTTTTAAATATTTTATTGATTTGTCTTGATTCTTGATTTTAATCATCTTGATTTTCATTTGATTTTTCTTCTATAGAGTCAGAAATAGACAATTCTTAGTCTGAGCTCAAAGCTTTAGAAGCTAAAACATTTATGGACTTTTCATCTTTATTTTCTTTATTACTTTTAAGTTTTATGTTTGTAAAACTATAAGTTAATTGATTGATTAGTTCGTCTAAAAGTTTTAAGGGTTTTTTTTTCTAACTTTAGATCTTTAAGGCTTCACCTTGAAAACCTAAAGATTGTGTCTTGATTACTTTATGGGAAGAAGTAGTTTCATAAAACTTTAAAATATTTTCAACTTTATCTTCAATTCTATTGGTTTGTTGGCCAACAGTATGAAGGTTTTTATTTGTATAATTATTTTGTTGAAAAACATGACTTAAATCTGATTTGTAAATAAATTCAGTTTTACTTTTGTCTCCTTGTATTTTTGCAACATCTTTTATGGGTACGGCTGAAGTTTCTTTATAAATGATTTGATGTAATGGAGGATGTATAGATTCTTCAGTTCTTTGTGGAGAAGAACTGGTAGAAGCTATAATCCAAGATGAGCTTAATTTGCTTATCATATTGATGGATAAATCTTCAGTATTATAAGCTTTCTTTATGGCTAGTTTAAGCCAATCAAAGAAATAAATATTTTTTTAATTATCATACATATATTTATATCATTTTGCTTTTAGAAAATCTTTATGTTCTTGAGAAACATAGTTAAAAAAGGATTTTGTGAGAGGATGTAAAGCTAAATTCCTTTTTAACATTTCTTTATCAATTTCAAAGCATTTAATAACATTTATATTGCAATCGGACTCTGAAGGATTATATGTATTAGATGGAGAAGCTTGATAAGAAGGATATACTAGTCCTATATAGGTCGAAGGTCTACATTAGGTGTAGAGCAAGAAACTCGGGATGGTGCTTTTATGGAAGATCCAACCACTGATGGAGGATGTGAATAAGATTTTCTAGAAGGTTGATAAACTGTAAGAGTTGTATCTCTTGAATCTGCTTGGAAATTTAATTCAACACTTCCATCTTCATGTTCAATAATTGTTTCAATATCTTGATTTTCTAAAGACCTTTCTAGTTGAGTGTTTCTAATCGCCATTTACTAGATAGATTAATATCATTCCACTCTATGAGTTTTGGAATATTTTCTTTATTTTTGAAATTAGTTTGGAATAAAGTAGTAATACCTTTTGCTTGATGAGAATAGGCTATGCCTGGAACAACTAAATTTATGAGTTTATAATAAATTCTATATATGAAAGCAAGATTTTGATTATGGGGATTCATAACAAAACCTTTTGTTTGAATAGTAAGAGTAAGAGCTTCATGTGCACTTAGATCTGTAAGGGAAACAGAGAAATTTGGAAAGCAATTGAAGAAAGTAGGGCCATTAGCCAAACTTGATTCAACCATTCCAAGTAATGAATCATTGAATTTTTATGTCTTGTATCTTGAACATAGATGAGAGCCTCTGTTCTAAGTCCAAGTCTTGTTAAAGGCTTTAAAGAAACTTGCACTAATCCAAAATGAAATATAATTGTCTGTTTTAACATACTCCTTTATTTCGTGGGGCTTGATTAAAGAAAGATGATGAATATTACTGGTAACGGATTCAGTTTTTCAATAGTTTTTACTTTATAACTTGATTTTAATTGAAAACTTCTAACTTTATAAATTTCATTTTTATTTACGGTTGGAATAGTCCAGTCACAAATAACTTGATCTAAATCGTCATAATTGATTTCTTCAATATTTTTAATAGACATGGAAGATAAGGAATTTGATGATGAGGAAGAAGAAGGTACAAACTTCTTAATAAGCTTAGCCATAATTTGTATTATAGAGTTATTTTAACCAAATCCACCATGAGTATCTAACGAAATAGAGGATTTATACACAAACAAAATGACTTAAACGCCTTCACATGGCTAACAACGGCTACAACAATGGCCACCTCAGCTTCGCTCCGGGCGGAATTTGATTAAAATTTCTCAATAATAGCAAACACGGAACTAAGTATTACGACTTTTGATGTTCTTACTTCTGAGCCAGCAGGGAAGCAAAATCAAAGCATAACATAACAAAGATATGTGAAGAAATACTCACAAAACGACTTTATATTGCCAAAGTACTAGATTACAAATTGAATACCAACTTGGCACTGATACCAAATGGGGAAGATGGTGGGTCTACAAAAGCAGAAGGGAGAGGAGAATGGAGATGGTGGTGGAAACAAGGCTGGATTTTGACTGGTATTCCAACTCTTGCCTCAACATGAGGAAGACTAGACTTATTTATAGTCATAACAAACATAATTTACATTTCATTACAGCTGAATTTACACTGCATTTGCATTTCATTTCATGTGCTGCCAAATTTCATGGTGCTTCAAGACTGCTAAATAAGATCATAATCTTCATTATAGGTGAACTTTATTCTGAATAATGGATTGTCATGATTGCTTTGTGGGAAATTGTGTGGCTTGATAAAGCATATGTCTTGTCTTGGCTTTATTTTTTTCCTTTTTTTAAGATAGATATGAATCCTTCATTATCACTTTTTGTCTCATTAGCATTTGTATCTGGTTCAGGAGCAATATTTTCAAAAGGATTGTCATCAGCCCAAAGATGATGCAGCTGCTGACCAAAATTTAATGGATAATTTTCAGATGACCCTTCTTTTTGTATTTATTCAATAATTTCCTTTTGAAGTTCTTTTTTGAGTTAAAGAAATCTCTGCTGAATAAAGTGCAAAAAGAGAGGCTGAATAAGAATTGTTTTGTTTGTCAATATCACTTGCTGGATGAAGCCTTTCTTTTTCTTTTTTAGGAGTTTTGAGAACTTTAGAGAATGATAGCTTTATAGCTTGACCAGTAGAATATTGCTGGAGTATTGCAGTATAATCAAATTGATGCCAAAACTTGATATAAATCATTTGAGATAAAGCTGGTGGATTGAAGTACATTTCTTTATAAAAATTCCATTTCGAGATCCAAGGAATCTCCTGCTTGTGATAAAACTGCATAGTAACATAAGGTTTTGTTGCAAGTTGTAGGTGCTAATAAAGGCTTTTTTTCTTCTGATTTGAGAAGGGCTTTAAATGATGCAGAATAGGATTCATAAATAGGAAGAAGTGCTTAAGGAAAGATGTCTTTAGTGGTACCAAAAGGGATTCAAAATTGTGTGAAGAACCACAGAGGTATTTTATGGGAGTTTAATTTGAATCCGATGAACCAGGAATGCTGGAAGGATGGGTTTGATAATAAAGGATGACTTCCCAAGCAGAAATATAATCATAATAATTAAAAATAAGTTTTGAATCAAGCCTTTGAGGCATATGAAAAGGTCGTCCCCATTCTTCTGTAGAGAAAACATGCAAGATTTTGATTTTTGAGTAGAGGATAGTAATATTGGGTGGTAAAGCATTTAAGTATGAATTTTTTGATCCATCTGTATGATCAATAGTATAGCTGCTAGTTCTTATTAGAATCTGTTCATAAACTTTATAGTCAAGAGGTTGGATAAATAAGTGATAAGGAGAAAAAAGGCTTTGGATAAGATGTTCAATAGAAATGGTATCGGCATAAGACATGTCAACTAAGGAATAAATTCTCGAGGGTGCTTTTGTTGCAAAATATTGGCTTGTGAAGCTTGAGGTTTTCTGGATACAGGGCTTGATGGGCTTTGAAATTGAGGAATATTAGAAGTATGCGTTGCTCCCCATCTCTCAAGATAATTGCCATTGGATTTTTCGAATAAAGGTGTAGTGTTCCAAATGGAAGAAACTTTAGCAGTTGGGGACTGGAGAAAGGGTATAATCTGCCAAAGCTTCATTTTTTTGTCCCTGTAAAAACTTACGAGATAAAAAATCAGGAAGTGAATTATTTTTACCTGCAATATAGTCAATGTCAAACTCAAATATGGCTAATAAAGCTTGCCAGCGAGTAAAGATTTGCCTTGCAGCAAGATTTTTTCATCTTTTTCTAAAATTTTTTTAGCAGATTCACAATCTATTCTTAATAAAAATTTTTTGTTTAATAAATCACTTTGGAACTTCATTATACTATTTACTATGGATAGGATTTTCTTATTAATAGTTGAATAATTAAGTTGAGTGGGCGTCCATTAAGTTGAGTGGGCGTCCATGTTCCAGAAGTGAAATGAAGAATTTCTTCTTTTCCAAGGACGTTTCTTTGTAGAAGGATTCCTCCAAAACCTATATCAGATGCATCTGCTTGAACTATTTTTAATAAATATGGATGAGGGATAATTAAACAGGCTAAATTTTGGACTTTCTATTTAATATTTTGAACAGCTTTTGTATGAGCAGGTGACCATTCTACGAGATTTTTGGTCAAGTGCATTTGCAAGATTTTTCTTTCTTTAGCAAGATCTTTATAAAAGTTAGAAACATAATTAAGGCATCTAATAAAACATTGCAATTGCTCTTTATTAAGAATTTCATTAGGAAATTGGGAAGCAAACTTAATAACTCTTTGGACTGGAGAAATAGTTCCTCTTTTTATTATAAAGCCAAGAAACTGAATTTCTGTTTGAAAAAGCTTCATTTTCTTTTGGGATAAGATAGGTCCATTCGTGATAATAACTTTTTTAAAAATATTTAAACGTTTCCAATGGTCACAAATAGATTTTGAAAACACAAGAATGTTATCTATATAGACGAGTGTAAAAGCTTGATATGGATTAAAAATGTCATTCATTATTCTTTGAAATTCTGAAGGGGCATTTTTTAAACCAAATGGCATAATGTTCCATTCGTAATGGCCAAATGGTATTGTAAAAGCAATTTTATACCTGTCCTCCGGGGTAATTTGAATTTGCCACAATCCTGATTTAAGATCAAATTTGGAAAAAAAGTAGGCACCAGCTAGATGGTTAATAAGATCAGTTTTATTTGGAACTGAATATTTGATGGACTTTAAGACTTTATTTAAAGGCTTGTAGTTGATAACAAGATGGGGAACACCTAGTTCTTATTCAGGTGCTTTATTTACATAAAATGCTACACAACTCTAAGGGGATTATGATTTCTGAATAAGCTTTTTAGCAAGAAGATCATTGATTTCTTTAGTACATAGTTGTACAAGGTCTTTATTCATTTGAATAGATTGAGCTTTAGTAGAAATTTGAGATTCATCGAAATTATCAATATATCGAAGAGAAACAGTATGGTGTTTCCTGTGCCAAAAGGCAGAAGGAAGGTCAGAACAGCATTCTATTTCAAGAGATTTTTAAAATTGGATTAAATCTTTTTGGAATTCTAGTTTTTGTAATTCTTTTTCAATTCTTAAAGAATTCATATCCTCCTGAAGATATGTAATTTGTTTTTCTTTATAAGCAATTTGATTTTGAATGATATTGATATGTTGAATAGGAGTTGATTCAACAAAATCAAAAATTAAATTTTCATTGTCTTTAATAGTTTGAAGGCCTGATGAATCAATTTGAAAAGGCTGTAGAATCCATAGAAAAGGATTTTCAAGGATAACAACATTGTTTAAATCTTTTCCGAGTAGGAAATTAGTCTTTATACATGTTCAATTTTTACAAACATGGACGTTATTTAACTTATAATGGATATAGAGTTTATTACTAGTAGTTGCTAGGCCGAGTTTATTTTTGGTTTTTTCATAATATTTTGTTGGGATTAATTATTCTCTTATTAAATTAACGTCTGCGCCACTATCTAGTAAGCAGAGTGCCTTAATAGAGAAGTCTTTGATCATAATTGTAACTTAAGTTTTCCATTTTTGAGGTGGATTCCTTGTTAAAGAATTTACAAAACCATTTAAGTTTTCATCAAATTTTTCTTGATGTTCTAAATTATCATTATTTTCTTGATAATTTTTTAGTGTGTGAAATTTAAGATTCTCAACATGTTGTTTAAGTTCCTGAAGTTCAATTAAGTCTTGTTTTAATTCTTTTATTTCTTGCTTTTGATTATTAATTTCTTCAGAAAGATTTTAAATTGAAAGATGAGTAGGAGCTTGTTGCTCTCTTAATCAATCTAAAAAAGTTTTTATGCTGAATTGTTCAGGTAAGTCGGATATATTACTTGATGTACCTTTTTTATTTCTATTGTTTATTTTTTGTATTTTTTCAAAATATTTATTTTTTAATTCTTCATCTTTTAGATCTTTAAACATTTCTAGCGCCATTTCTTCTGGAGCGGAGAGTACGTTTAAAGATAAAGAGGAAGAAGAAGCAGATTCATACTAGATTTCATTGTCTAATATTTTACAATGGCATATATCTAAAGAATAATCTTTATCAGAGGAACTAGATGATTCCAAGGATGAGGATGAGGATCCTTTGAAAATAGCTTTGATTTCTTTTTGAGAAGAAATAATTTCAGAAGGTCGTAAAATATTTTCAACTTTATCTTCAATTATATTAGTTTGTTGGCTAATAGTATGAAGGTTAATATTTGTATAAATATTTTGTTCTAAAACATTACTTAAATCTGATTTGTAAATAAAATTAGATTTACCTTTATCTGCTTATATTTTTACAACATCTTTTATGGGTACGACTGAAGTTTCTTTATATATGATTTGATGTAATGGAGGATGTATAGATTCTTCAGTTCTTCGTGAGGAAGAACTGGTAGAAGCTATAATCCAAGATGAGATTTATTTTGTTATCATATTTATGGATAAATCTTTAGTATTATAAGCTTTCTTTATGGCTAGTTTAAGCCAATCAAAGAAATAAATATTTCTTTAGTTATCATACATATATTTGTACTAATTTTCTTTTAAAAAGTCTTTATGTTCTTGAGAAACCTGTTTAAAAGAGGAGTTTGTTAAAGGATGTAAAGCTAAATTCTTTTTTAACATTTCTTTATCAATTTCAAAACATTCAATAACATTTATATAGAAATCAGATTCTAAAGGATTATATGTATTAAAAGGAGAAGCTTGATAAGAAGGATACATAAGTCCTGTAGGTTGAAGGTCTACATTAGGTGTAGAGCAAGAAATCGGGATGGTTCTTTTATGGAAGATCTTACCATGGAGGGAGAATAAGAATAAGACTTTCTAGAAGGTTGATAATCTGTAGGAGTTGTATCTCTTGAATCGGTTAGAAAATTTATTTCAACACTTCCATCTTCATGTTCAATAATTGTTTCAATATCTTGATTTTCTAAAGACCTTTCAGGTTGAGCATTTTCTAAGTGCCATTTACCAGATAGATTGATATTATTCCACTGTATGAGTTTTGGAATATTAACTTTATTTTTGAAATTAGTTTGGAATAAAGTAGTCATACCTTTTTCTTGATGGGAATAGGCTATGCCAGGAACAACTGAATTCATGAGTTTATAATAAACTCTATATATGAGAGCAAGATTTTGATTATGAGCATTCATATCAAAATTTTTTGTCTGGATAGTAAGAGTAAGAGCTTCAAGTGCACCTAGATTTGTAAGGGAAACAGAGAAATTTAGAAAGCAATTGAAGAAAGTAGGGCCATTAGCCAAACTTGATTCAACCATTCCAAGTAATGAATCACTGAATTTTTTATGTCTTGTGTCTTGAATATAGATGAGAGCTTTTGCTCTAAGTCCAAGTCTTGTTACTTGTTAAAGGCTTTAGAGCAACTTGCACTAATCCAAAATGAATATAATTGTATGTTTTAACGTACTCCTTTATTTCATGAGGCTTGATTAAAGAAAAAAGCTGAATATTACTGGTAATGGATTCAGTTCTTTCAATGGTTTTTACTTTATAACTTGATTTTAATTGAAAACTTCCAACTTTATAAATTTCATTTTTATTTATGGTTAGAATAGTCCAGTCACAAATAACTTGATCTAAATCGTCATAACTGATTTCTTCAGTATTTTTAATAGACATAAAAGACAAGGAATTTGATGATAAGGAAAAAGAAGGCACAAACTTCTTAATAAGCTTCGCCATAATTTGTATTATCGAGTTATTTTAACCAAATCCACCACGAGTATCTAACGAAATAGAGGATTTACACACCAACAAAATGCCTTAAATGCCTTTACACAGTTAACAACGGCGACAACAATGGCTACCTCAGCTTTGCTCTGGGCAGAATATGATTAAAATTTCTCAATAATAACAAACACGGAACTAAGTATAAAGACTTTTGACATTCTTATTTTTGAGTTACCAATTCCTTAAGCAAAATCAAAGCATAACATAACAAAGATAAGTGAAGAAATACTCACAAAACAACTTTATATTGCCAAAGTTCTATATTGCAAATTTGAAACCAACTTGCCTCTGATATCATTTCTATTGAACATCTTATCCAAACCCTTTTTTCTCCTCATCACTTATTTATCCAACCTCTTGACTATAAAGTCTATGAACAGATTTTGATTAGAACTAGCAACTGTACTATTGATCATACAGATGGATCAAAAGTTTCATACTTAAATGCTTTACCACCCAATATTACTATCTTCTATTCAAAAATCAAAATCCTTCATGTTCTCTCCATAGAAGAATGGTGACGACTTCTTCATATGCCTCAAAAGCTTGATTCAAAACTTATTTTTAATTATTATGAATATATTTCTGCTTAGGAAGTCATCCTCTATTATCAAAACCCATCCTTCCAGCATTCCTAGTTCATCAGATTCAAATCAAACTCCCATAAAATACCTATGTGGTTCTTCACACAATTCTGGATCCCTTTTGGTGCCACTGAATAGGTCGAGCTTTAGTAGGAATTTGAGATTCATCAAAATTATCAATATATGGAAGAGAAACAGTATGGTGTTTCCTGTGCTAAAAGGTAGAAGGAAGGTCAAAATAGCATTATGTTTCAGGAGATTTTTGAAATTGGATTAAATCTTTTTGGAATTCTGGATTTTGTAAATCTTTTTCAATTCTTAAAGAATTCATATCCTCTTGAAGATATGTAATTTGTTTTTCTTTATAAGCAATTTGATTTTGAATGATATTGATATGTTGAATTGGAGTTGATTCAACAAAATCAAAAATGAATTTTTATTTTCTTTAATAGTTTTAGGGCATGATGAATCAGTTTGAAAAGGTGATAGAATCTATAGAAGAGGATTTCCAAGGATAACATCATTGTTTAAATCTTTTCTGAGCAGGAAATTAGTCTTTATACATGTTCCATTTTTGTAAACATGGACATTATTTAATTTATAATGGATATGGAGTTTATTACTAGCAGTTGCTAGGCTAAATTTATTTTTGGTTTTTTCATAATATTTTATTGGGATTAATCCTTTTCTTATTAAATTAACATCTGCGTCACTATCTAGTAAGCAGAGTGCTTTAATAGAGCAGTCTTTGACCTTAATTGTAGCTTGAGTTTTCCATTTTTTAAGTGGATTTCTTGTTAAAGAATTTACAAAACCATTTAAGTCTCTATCAAATTTTTCTTGATTTTCTAAATTATCATTATTTTCTTGATAATTTTTGAGTGTGTAAAATTCAAGGTTCTCAACACATTGTTTGAGTTCTTGAAGTTCAATTAAGTCTTGTTTTAATTCTTTTATTTCTTGCTTTTGATTATTTATTTCTTTATAAAGATCTTGAATAGAAAGATGAGTAGGAACTTGTTGCTCTCTTAATCTATCTAATACAGTTTTAATGCTGAATTGTTTAGGTAAGTCTGATATGTTATTTGATGTAGAAGCTTTCCCTTTTTTAGTTCCTTTATTCTATTATGTATTTTTTCAAAATATTTATTTTTTAATTCTTCATCTTTTAGATCTTTAAACATTTCTAGCACCATCTCTTCTGGAGTAGAAAGTACGTTTAAAGGTAAAGAGGAAGAAGAAGTAGATTCAAACTGGGTTTCACTGTCAAATATTTTACAATGACATGTATCTGAAGCATGAGAGAAAGAATAATCTGTATTAGAGGAACTGGATGACTCTGACATTGAGGATCCGTTTAAGATAGTTTTGATTTCTTTTTCTATTTTAACTTTTATTTTTGGGCAGTTAGGAGCTATATGTCCTTTTTCTTTGCAATTATAACACTGTATTTCTTTTTTCTTAGGATAAGAAATGGATGGATTATCATTTGTATAAGATTTCTTTGATTCTTTATAAGGGTTTTTATGGGAAGATTTTTTATAATATCTTTTTTAATGGTTTCTTTTTAAGTTTTTCTTTTTATTTTGGCTAGAAGGACTGATTAATGGTTCCATACCAAAATGAAAACAAAAATCACCAAGTTCATACTTGCTGATTCTTTTTTGATTTTCAATTTGACGCTTAAGTTTGATTTCATTACATAATGAAAATCCAACTTTATTAATCTTTTGAATTAGATCACCATATGTATACATTCCATAATTCAAATTTCCATAATTTTCTGATTTTAATTCCTCTCTAACTTTTTCTGCAAAAAGTTTAGGAAGACCAGATATGAATTTTTCTTTCTAGAATTATGAATTACTTGCATCGATTGTATAAAGTTTTGATAAGAAAACATCTTTATACATACAAAAATCTAATAATGTTGGGCAAGATAAATTGACTAATTGTGTTTTTAATTTTTCTTCGACATTCATATAATTACCAATAAAATGTTTAACTATATTGGTAATAAGCACGTAGATGGAATCAGAGATCATTTGGCCTTGAGGAGTAAGAACGGGATTTCTTAAGGGATCTTTTTTTACTGCATTTAATATAGCATTTCTTTTTATATCAGATAGGTATTTTTCCCACCAACCATGTAATTGTCCAGTAAATCCAAGGACAACTACATTTACTGCATGTCTTTGATCATTACCGACAACCATGATTGTAGAGGCATTTATCATCATGTGTTGGCATAGTTGCAGGATTTGATATTCAGATAGTCCATTTACATTCCATTCATATACTGAAGAGTTTTCAAATCAAAGGCCATTTAGAATAGCTTGTTCTTCAAATTGAGGATCAACTGGAGTAGGTATTGGATAATAATTTCTTCTTTTTGCTGCAATCACTATTGGTTTTTGCCTTATAAATACTTTTTTAAGTTATAGAGATT
The DNA here is from genome assembly GCA_037013555.1 of Sextonia rubra. Lineage (NCBI taxonomy): Eukaryota > Viridiplantae > Streptophyta > Magnoliopsida > Laurales > Lauraceae > Sextonia > Sextonia rubra. The sequence goes on from JASUAD010000026.1 coordinate 10,210,865, forward strand.
CTTGATCTTGATTTTCATTTCTTTTTTCTTCTATTGAGTCAGAAATAGAGAATTTTGAGTCTGAACTAGAAGCTTTAGAAACTAAAATATTTATCGATTTTTCATCTTTATTTTCTTTATTATCTTTAAGTTTTACGTTTGTAAAACTATGACATAATTGATTGATTAGTTCATCTGAAAATTTTAAGGGTTTTTTTTTCTAACTTAAGATCTTTAAGGGCTTCACCTTGATAACCTAAAGATTGAGACTTAATTACTTTATGGGAAGAAGTAGTTTCATAAAATTTTAAAATATTTTTAACTTTTTCTTCAATTCTATCGGTTTGTTGGCCAATAATATGAAGGTTAATATTTGTATAATTATTTTGTTCTAAAACATGACTTAAATTTGATTTGTAAATAAATTTAGTTTTACCTTTGTCTCCTTGTATTTTTGCAACATCTTTTATGGGTACAGCTGGTGTTCTTTATAAATGATTTAATGCAATGGAGGATGTATAGATTCTTTAGTTCTTTGTGGAGACCAACTGGTAGAAGCTCTAATCCAAGAAGAGCTTAATTTAGTTATCATATGAAATGGATAAATCTTCAGTATTATAAGCTTTCTTTAAAGCTAGTTTAAGCCAGTCAAAGAAATAAATATTTCATTGATTATCATACATACATTTATATCATTTTTCTTTTAGAAAGTCTTTATGTTCTGGAGAAACATGGTTAAAAAAGGATTTCGTGAGACGATGTAAAGCTAAATTCTTTCTAAACATTTCTTTATCAATTGCAAAGCATTCAATAACATTTATATTGAAATCGGATTCCGAAGGATTATATGTATTAGATGGAGAAGCTTGATAAGAAAGATACACTAGTCTTGCAGGTAGAAGGTCTACATTGGGTGTAGAGCAAAAATCTCAGGATGGTTCTTTTATGGAAGATCCTACCACCAGGGAGGATGAGAATAAGACTTTGTAGAGGTTTAATAAACTGTAGGAGTTGTATCTCTTGAATCTGTTTGAAAATTTATTTCAACACTTTCATCTTCATGTTCAATAATTGTTTCAATATCTTGATTTTCTAAAGACCTTTCAGGTTGATCATTTTCTAAGTGCCATTTACTAGATAGATTAATATCATTCCACTGCATGAGTTTTTGAATATTAACTTTATTTTTTGAAATTAGTTTGGACTAAAGTAGTAATACATTTTGTTTGATGCAAATAAGCTATGCCTGGAACAACTGAATTCATGAGTTTATAATAAACTCTATATATGAGAGCAAGATTTTGATCATCAGGATTCATATCAAAATCTTTTGTCTGGATAGCAAGAGTAAGAGCTTCATGTGCACCTGGATCTGTAAGGGAAACAGAGAAATTTGGAAAGCCATTAAAGAAAGTAGGGCCATTAGCCAAACTTGATTCAACCATTCCAAGTATGAATCATTGAATTTTTTATGTCTTGTATTTTAAGCATAGTTGAGAGCTTTTGTTCTAAGTCCAAGACCTATTAAAGGCATTAGCACAACTTGCACTAATCCAAAATGAATAGAATTGTATGTTTTAATGTACTCCTTTATTTCATGGGGCTTGATTAAAGAAAGATGCTGAATATTACTAATAATGGATTTAGTTCCTCCAATGGTTTTTACTTTATAACTTGATTTTAATTGAAAACTTCCAACTTTATAAATTTCATTTTTATTTACGGTTGGGATAGTCCATTTACAAATAACTTGATCTAAATCGTCATAACTGATTTCTTCACTACTTTTAATAGACATAAAAGATAAGGAACTTGATGATGAGGAAGATGTAGGTACAAAGTTGTTAATAAGCTTAGCCATAATTTTTGTAATAGAGTTATTTTAACCAACTCCACCATGAGTATCTAACAAAATAGAGGATTTACACACCAACAAAACGCCTTAAACGCCTTCACATGGCTAACAACGGCGACAACAATGGCTACCTCAGCTTCGTTCCAAGTGGAATATGATTAAACTTTCTCAATAATAAAAAACACACAACCAAGTATTAAGATTTTTGATGTTCTTGCTTCCGAATTGGCAATTCCTCAAATAAAATCAAAACATATAGATAAGTGAAGAAATACTCACAAAACAACTTTATATTGCCAAAGTTCATGATTACAAATTTGATACCAACTTGGCTCTGATACCAAATGGGGAAGATGGTGGGTATACAAAAGCGGAAGGGAGAGGAGAGAGGAGGTGGTGGTGGAAGCAAGGCTGGATTTTAACTGGTATTCCAACTCTTGCTTATACACGAGGAAGGCTAGACCTATTTATAGTCATAACCAACATAATTTACATTTCATTTGTAACCAACATAATTTACATTTCATTACAACTGAATTTACGCTGTATTTGCATTTCATTTCATGTACTGACAAATTTCATGATGCAACCGGACTGCAGGCAAAAATCATAATCTTTGCTGTAGATGAACTTTATTTTGAATAATGAGATGTCATGATTGCTTTGAAATACTTGATAAGGTAAGTGTCATGACTTTATTTTTTTTCCCTTTCTGGAGATAAGTTCTTCATAGATGTGCATGTCGGGAATAAAATACTACTTCATTCTTATGAGTGATATGCTTTGTCTTTTAGTACTTTTGTATGTACTTTTTCCAAAAAAACTCATTGATGGGCTAGTAGAAAAAGCTCTTGTAGGAAGAATTTTTATGCTAGGCATAGTATTATTGGAGACTTGCATCAAAAGTGCTCATCCCAGCCATCATTTGTTAATTCACCGTAGAATAATTGGATTAACCCTTCTCGAGTTCTGTCAGAAATATCAAGAGACATGTCTTCATAAGCATTGATAATTTGATTAAGAGCTATATGTCCAGATTTATATGGATTCTGTATCACCGTTGTTTGCTCATCGAGATCATCAGCATTGTAAACAACTCTTCAACTATCACACCAAACATATCTGTATGTACTTGCAAATTCAAGGTGTCCTTTTAGATTGAGAAATTTTTTATACTGATTAGAAGCTGGATCATAAGTTCAGAGGCGTTCTAAGCTGTATTCCATTGTAGCGACTTCATGAGATTCATACCATTGAGCTGGATAATCAACAAGGAGATGCTCGTAATCATTTAAGGTAAAGATGAACCTTTTGTAGACTAAACCTCCTTCATAATTCTTAATGGTCCATAATTGATAAGGTTGATAAAATTGGATTTCTAATCTTTCAACCAAACTTGATGAAATCATTATGAGAAGTTGTCTTTTGGTAACTCCAAGGCTGCGAAGGGGGCATGATGCACGATTGCAGGGAGTTGCTATATCATTTCAAAATCACCTCTACATAAAGAAAATCTTTGGACTAATCCTTGTTTGATATAAGAGATATCAACTTCATATGATAGCAGGAACAATTTGGGAAAGCTAGTTGCCCAGCTTATATATTGAGCTTTGAGCATTAATCACTCATTAATCTGACAAGAAATAGTTTTTTCTCTAATTCTTGCAGCTATCTCATATGGAAGGGCTGTGTTAACCTTTTCCAGGAGGTGAATTCTAGATTTTTTTTATCAGCGTAGGTGGATAATAGTGCTATTTGATGGATGTTATGGCACATAAGGATTTGGCTTTCTAAGTCCTTAATATGGTTTGCAATTTTGGATAGCGTTTTTTTAGTGTTTTTTGTTTTATCAGAGAGAATGACACTCTAATGGGCATTAATAAGTTTTTGTGAAATGACAATTAATCTTAAATTGAAGAAGGGAATTGATATTTTTTAGGATGTAGGTATGAAGGAAGAGCTAGATTCCTAAATAGGGGCTTTGCTTTTGCTTTTACTTGATGTCATAATGAGAAGGGATACTTCTTGAAGGCAGATAGGTTTTAATGAGAATTATCAATATCTAAATTTTTATTTTCTTTAGAAAAAGAAAAATAATTTTATATCTGTTCTTTGGGTAGAATTTGAAGGTACTAAAATTTAGATGTAGGATTAAATGTAAAAAACATGAAGACATCAAAGAGATGATTAATAAGATCCATTTTATTTGGAACTGGATATTTGATTGTTTTTTGAACACCTTATTCCTATTTACACTCTGTCTGAATACTTGACATGTTGAATAGGAGTTGATTCACCAAAATCAAAAATTAATTCTTTATTGTATAAAATAGTTTTTAGACTTGATAAGTCAATTTGGAAAGGCTGTAAAAATTGTATAAAAGGGTTTCTAAGGATAACATCAATGTTTAAATCCTTTCCTAGAAGGAAATTAGTCTTTATGTATGTTCCATTTTTATAGACATAAACATTAATTAATTTGTATTTGATATGTAGTTTTTTGCTAGCAGTAGCTAGATTGAGTTTATTATTGGTTTTTTCAAAATATTTTGTTAGTATTAATCCTTCTCTTGTTAAATTAACAACCGTGCCACTATCTAGTAAGCAGAGTACTTTAATAGAGAAGTCTTTGATTTTAATTGTAGCTTGAGTATTCCATTTTTTAAGTGGATTTCTTGTTAAAGAATTTACAAAACCATTTAAATCTTCACCAAATTCTTCTTGATGTTCTAAATTATTATCATTATTTTCTTGATAACTTTTAAGTGTGTGAAAGTCAAGATTCTCAGCACGTTGTTTGAGTTCTTGAAGTTCAATTAAGTCTTGTTTTAATTCTTTTATTTCCTGTTTTTTATTAGCAATTTCTTTATAAAGATCTTGAATTGAAATATGAGGAGGAGCTTGCTGCTTTCTTAATCTATCTAATGCAATTTCAATGCTGAATTGTTCAAGTAAGTTAGATATATTATTTGATGTAGAAGCTTTTCTTTTTTTATTTCCTTTATTTATATTTTGTATTTTTTAAAAATATTTATTTTTTAATTCTTCATCTTTGAAATCTTTGAACATTTCTAGCACCAGTTCTTCTGGAGCAGAAAGTACATTTAACGATAAAGAGGAAGAAGAAGCAAATTCATACTAGATTTCACTGTCAAATATTTTACAATGACATGTATCTGAAGAATGAGAGGAAGAATAATCTGTATCAAAGGAATTGGATGACTCTGATGCTAAGGATCCTTTTAAGATAGTTTTGATTTCTTTTTCTCTTTTTACTTTTATTTTTGGGTAGTCGGGAGCTATATGTCCTTTTTTCTTGCAATTATAACATTCTATTTATTTTTTCCTAGGATGAAAAGTGGATGGATTATTTTTTGCATAAGATTTCTTTAATTCTTTATAAGGGTTTTTATGAGAAGATTTTTTATGATATCTTTTTGAGGGAATATAATATCACGGAGTTGAAAAAAGTTTAGATTTTCTTTTTTGAAGGTTTCTTTTTAAGTTTTTGTTTTTATTTTGGTTAGAAGGACTGATTAAAGGTTCCACACCAAACTGAAAACAAAAATCACCAAGTTCATACTTGTTGATTCTTTTTTGGTTTTCAATTTGATGTTTAAGTTTAATTTCATTGCATAATGAAAATCTAACTTTATTAATCTTTTGAATTAGATCACCATATGTATACATTTCATAATTCAAGTTTCCATAATTTTCTGATTTTAATTCCTCTCTAACCTTTTCTATAAAAACTTTAGGAAAACTGGATATGAATTTTCTTTCCAGAATTCTTAATTACTTGCACTGATTATATAAAGTTTTGATAAGAAACATCTTTATACCAACGAAAATATGATAATGTTGGGCAAGATAAATTGATTAATTATGTTTTTAATTTTTCTTTTACATTCATATAATTACCAATAATGTTTAACTATATTGGTAATAAGCATGTAGATGGAATCAGGGATCATTTGGCCTTGAGGAGTAAGAACAGGATTTCCCAAGGGATCTCTTTTTACTGTATTTAATATAGCATTTCTTTCTGTATCAAATAGGTATTTTTCCTACCAACCATGTAATTGTCCAGTAAATCCAAGGATGACTGCATTTACTACATGTCTTTGATCATTACTAGTAGCCATGATAGTAGAGGCATATATCATCATGTGTTGGCATAGTTGCAGGATTTGATATTCTGATAGTCCATCTACATTCCATTCATATACGGAAGCGTTTTCAAATTGAAGGCCATTTAGAATAGCTTGTTCTTTGAATTGAAGATCAACTGCAGTAGGTGTTGGATAATAATATCTTGTTTTTGCTACAGTGATGATTGGTTTTTGTCTTTTAAATTATTTCCTGAGGGATCTCTTTTTACTGCATTTAATATAGTATCTCTTTCTATATTTGATAGGTATTTTTCCTACCAACCATGTAATTGTCTAGTAAATCCAAGGACAACTACATTTACTGCATGTCTTTGATCATTACAGGTAGCCATGATGGTAGAGGCATATATCATGATGTGTTCGCATAGTTGCAGGATTTGATATTTAGATAGTCCATCTATATTCCATTCATATACTGAAGAGTTTTCAAATTGAAGGCCATTTAGAATAGCTTGTTCTTCGAATTGAAGATCAACTGGAGCATGTCTTGGATAATAATTTCTTGTTTTTGCTGTAGTAATGATTGGTTGTTACAGTGAAGATATTGAAACAATTATTGAGCATGAGGATGGAAGTGTTGAAATCAATTTTCAAACAAATTCAAGAGATACAATTCCTACAAGTTATCAACCTTCTAGAAAGTCTTATTCTCATCCTCCCTCCGTGGTATGATCTTCCATAAAAGAACCATCCCAAGTTTCTTGCTCTACACCTAATGTAGACCTTCGACCTACAGGACTAGTGTATCCTTCTTATCAAGCTTCTCCATTTAAAACATATAATCCTTCGGGATCCGATTTCAATAAAATGTTATTGAATGCTTTGAAATTGATAAAGAAATGTTAAAAAAGAATTTAGCTTTACATCCTCTGACAAAATCCTCTTTTAACCAGGTTTCTTAAGAACACAATGACTTTCTAAAAGCAAAATGGTATAAATATATGTATGATAATCAAAGAAATATTTAGTTCTTTGATTGGCTTAAACAGCCATGAAGAAAGCTTATAATACTAAAGATTTATCCATCAATATGATAACAAAAATAAGCTCATTTTGGATAATAGCTTCTACCAATTCTTCTCCACAAAAAGCTGAAGAATCTATATATCCATATTACATCAAATCATATATAAAGAAACTTCAGCCGTACCCATAAAAGATGTAGCAAAGATACACGGAGACAAAAGTAAATTTGAATTAATTTATCAATCAGACTTAAGTCATGTTTTAGAACAAGATAATTATACAAATATTAACCTCATACTATTGGCCAACAAACCAATAGAATTGAAGATAAAGTTGAAAATATTTTAAAATTTTATGAAGCATCATCTTCACAAAACATAATTAAGACATAATCTTTAGGTTTTCAAGGTAAAGCCCTTAAAGATCAAAAGTTAAAAAAAACGCTTAAAATTTTCAAACGAAATAATCAATCAATTATCTCATAGTTTTACAAACATAAAACTTAATGACAATAATGCAAGTAAAGATGAAAAATCCATAAATGTTTTAATTTCTAAAGCTTTGAGCTTGACTCAGAATTCTCTGTTTCTGACTCTATAAAAGAAAAATCAAAAGAAAATCAAGATGATCAAAATCAAGAATCTCTACAAATCAATAAAATATTTAAAAGACAAAAACCATTAGTCACTATAGCAAAAACAAGAAATTATTAGCCAAGACCTATTCCAGTTGATCTTCAATTCGAAGAACAAGCTATTATAAATGGCCTTCGATTTGAAAACTCCTCAGTATACGAATGGAATGTAGATGGACTATCTGAATATCAAATCTTGCAACTATTCCAACATATGATGATATATGCCTCTACCATCATGGATGCTAGTAATGAACAAAGACATGCAGTAAATGCAATCGTCCTCGGATTTACTGGACAATTACATGGTTGGTGGGAAAAATACCTATCTGATACAAAAAGAAATGCTATATTAAATGCAGTAATAAGAGATCCCCCAGGAAATAATGTTCTTACTCCTCAAGGCCAAATGATCCCAGATTTCATCTACATGATTATTACCATTATAGTTAAACATTTTATTGGTAATTATATGAGTGTAGAAGAAAAATTAAAAGCGCAATTAATCAATTTATCTTGCCCAACATTATCAGATTTTCGTTGGTATAAAGATGTCTTCTTATCGAAACTCTATACAATCGATGCAAGTAATTTAGAATTTTGGAAAGAAAAATTCATATCTAGTCTTCCTAAACTTTTTGCAGAAAAAGTTAGAAAAGAATTAAAATCAGAAAATTATGGAAATTTGAATTATGGAATGTATACATATGGTGATCTAATTCAAAATATTAATAAAGTTGGATTTTCATTATGTAATGAAATCAAACTTAAACGTCAAATTAAAAATCAAAAAAGAATCGGCAAGTATGAACTTGGTGATTTTTGTTTTCAATTTGGTATGGAACCATTAATCAGTCCTTCTAGCCAGAATAAAAACAAAAACTTAAAAAGAAACCATCAAAAAAGAAAATCTAAACATTTTTCAACTCCATATATTATATTCCCTCAAAAAGATATCATAAGAAATCTTCTCATAAAAACCCTTATAAAGAATTAAAGAAATCTCATACAAAAGATAATCCATCCACTTCACATCCTAACAAAAAAGAAATACAAAGTTATAATTGCAAGGAAAAGGACATATAGCTCCTAACTGCCCAAAAATAAAAGAAAAAATAGAAAAAGAAATGATAACTATCTTAAAAGGATCCTCAGCATCAGAGTCATTCCTTTGATACAGATTATTCTTCCTCTTATTCTTCAAAAACATGTCATTGTAAAATATTTGACAGTGAAACCTAGTATGAATCTGCTTCTTCTTCCTCTTTATCTTTAAATGTACTTTCTGCTCCGGAAGAACTGGTGCTAGAAATGTTTAAAGATTTCAAAGATGAAGAATTAAAAAATAAATATTTTGAAAAAATATAGAATATAAATAAAGGAAATAAAAAAGGAAAAGTTTCTACATCAAATAATATATCCGAATTATCAAAACAATTCAGCATTAAAATTGTATTAGATAGATTAAGTGAGTAGCAAGCTCCTTCTCATTTTTTAATTCAAGATCTTTATAAAGAAATTACTAATAAAAAGCAAGAAATAAAAGAATTAAAACAAGACTTAATTGAACTTCAAGAACGCAAACAAAGTGCTAAGAATCTTGAATTTCACACACTCAAAAATTATCAAGAAAATAATTATAATAATTTAGAACATCAAGAAGAATTTGATGAAGACTTAAATGGTTTTGTAAATTCTTTAACAAGAAATCCACTTAAAAAATGGAAAACTCAAGCTACAATTAAAATCAAATACTTCTCTATTAAAGCACTATGCTTACTAGATAGTGGCATGGTTGTTAATTTAACAAGAGAAGGATTAATCCCAACAAAATATTTTGAAAAAACCAATAATAAACTCAATCTAGATACTACTAGCAAAAAACTACATATCAAATACAAATTAATTAATATTTATGTCTATAAAAATGGAACATGCATAAAGAATAATTTCCTTCTAGGAAAGGATTTAAACAATGATGTTATCCTTGGAAACCTTTTTATACAATTTTTATGGCCTTTCCAAATTGACTCATCAGGTCTAAAAACTATTTTATACAATAAAGAATTAATTTTTGATTTTGGTGAATCAACTCCTATTCAACATGTCAATAGTATTCAGACAAAGTCTAAACAAGAATAAGGTGTTTAGAAAACAATCAAAAATTTAGTTCCAAATAAAACGGATCTTAGTAATTGTCTCTCTGATGTCTTCATGTTTTCCACATTTGATCCTACATCTAAATTTTGGTACCTTCAAATTCTACCCGGAGGACAGTTATAAAATTCTTTTTCTTTTCCCAAAGAAAAAAAAAATTCAGATTATTGATAATTCTCATTCAGACCTATTTACCTTTAAGAAGTATCCCTTCTTATTATGAAATCAAGTAGAAGCAAATGCAAAGCCCTTATTCAAGAATCAAGCTCTTCCTTCATACTTACATCCCAGTAAATATCAATTCCCTTCTTCAATCTAGGATTATCTGTCACTTCACAAGAACTTATTAATGCCCATTAGAGTGCCATTCCCCTTGATAAAAGAAAAAACACTAGAAAGACCCTATTTAGAATTGCAAATCATATTAAGGACTTAGAAAGCCAAATCCTTATGTGCCATAACATCCATCAAAGCGCAATGTTAACGACCTATGCTGACGAAAAATAATCCAGAATTCACCTCTTGGAAAAGGTTAACACAACCCTTCCAGATGAGATAGAAGCAAGAATTAGAGGAAAAACTATTTCTTGTCAGATCAAAGAGCGATTAATGATCAAAGCTCAATATATAAGCTGGGCAACTAGCTTTCCCAAATTGTTCCTGCCATCATATAAAGTTGATATGTCATATATTGAACAAGGATTAGTCCAAAGATTTTCATTATGTAGAGGTGATTTTGAAATGATACAATACTTCCCTGCAATCGTGCGTCATACCCTTCACAACCTTGGAGTTACCAAAAGACAACTTCTCATAATGATTTCATCAAGTTTGGGTGAAAGATTAGAAATTCGGTTTTGTCAACCTTATCAATTATAGACCATCATGAATTATGAAGAAGGAGATTTAATATGCAAAAAATTAATCTTTACCTTAAATGATTACAAGCATCTCCCTATTGATTATCCAGCTCAATGGTGTGAATCTCATGAAGTCATTACAGTGGAATACAGCTTAGAATGTCTCCAAAAGTATGACCCAACTTCTGGTTAATATCAAAGATTTTTCAATCTAAAAGGACATCTTGAATTTACAAGTACATATAGATACGTTTGGTGTGACGGTCGACGAATTGTTTGCATTGTTGATGATTGATCTTGCTGAGCAAACAACGGTGATATAGAATCCTTCTAAATCCGGACATACCAAGCTTAATCAAATTCTCAATGCCTATGAAGATATCTCTTTTGACATTTCAGAAAAAAATTGTGAAGAATTAATTCAGCTATTCCATGGAGAATTCGAAAATGATAATAAAGGTTGGAATGACCCTTGTCATAATTTTGACTCTATTATGAAGTTCTTCGTTAGCTACAATTGAATTCATCAGGATGGTGATTAATCTTATCAAGATTTAGATTTATCAAGATTTATTAAGAGTTTTCTCTATAAAGCCTGCAAAAAAAAAGCAATAAAAACTTTATCATTGCAACCGTATTCATAGCTATGCTATTCTCTATAAACACATCAAAGTTACGTTGAAAAAGTACTAAACAAAAAAGCTACTTTGAGAAAGAAGACAAAAGACAATTGAGAAAAATCCAAAAGCCAACAAGAAAATTCAATGCTCCATAGACTCCTCTCTCCGCAACAGACCAACCAAGTACTATGCAGAAGAATAAAGCAACATTCTCCTAGTCAACAAGTACACTCATCACAGCATGAAAACAAACCATCTATACAGCAACTTGTGATTCTATCCAGCTGTAAAATCTCGAAACATCATAAAATAAAATGCAAATGTAGCGTAATTTTAGTTGTAATGAAATCTAAATTATGTCTGCTAAGGCTATAAATAGTACCAGCTTTCTCCATGTACAGGCAAGAGTTGGAATACTAGTCAAAATCTAGCATTACTTCCACCACCATCTCCTTTCCCCTCTCCCTCCCACTTTTGTATACCCACTACCTTCCCCATTTGGTATCAGAGCCAAGTTGGCATCTAATTTGTAATCAAGTATCATTGCAATATAAAGTCATTTTGTGAGTACTTTTTTTACTTATCTTTATATTTTGATTTTGTTTAAGGAATTGCTGACTCGAAAGCAAGAACGTAAAAAATCTTAATACTTGGTTCTGTGCTTTTTATTATTGAGAAATTTTAATTATATTCCGCCTGGAGCGAAGTTGAGGTAGCCATTGTTGTCACCGTTGTTAGCCATGTGAAGGTGTTTAAGGCATTTTGTTGGTGTGTAAATCCTTTATTTTGTTAGATACTCATGATGGATTTGGTTAAAATAACTCTGTAATACAAATTATGGCAAAGCTTATTAAGAAGTTTGTATCTTCTTCTTCCTCATCATCAAATTCCTTATCTTCTGTCTATTAAAAATAGTGAAGAAATCAATTATGACGATTTAGATCAAGTTGTTTGTGACTGGGCTATTCCAACCGTAAATAAAAATGAAATTTATAAAGTTGGAAGTTTTCAATTAAAATAAAGTTATAAAGTGGAATTTTTCAATTAAAATAAAGTTATAAAGTAAAAACCATTAAAAGAATTGAACTTATTACCAGTAATATTCAGCATCTTTATTTAATCAAGCTGCATGAAATAATGGAGTATGTTAAAACATACAGTTATATTCATTTTGGATTACTACAAGTTGCTCTAAAGCCATTAACAAGACTTGGATTTAGAACTGAAGCTCTCATCTATGTTTAAGATATAAGACATAAAAAATTCAGTGATTCATTACTTAGAATGGTTGAATCAAGTTTGGCTAATGGCCCTACTTTCTTCAATTGCTTTTCAAATTTCTCTGTTTCTCTTACAGATTTAGGTGCACATGAAGCTCTTACTCTTGATATCCAAACAAAAGGTCTTGATATGAATTTTCACAATAAAAAACTTGCTCTCATATATAGAGTTTATTATAAACTCAAGAATTTAGCTGTTCGAGGCATAGCCGATTCCCATCAAGCAAAAGGTATAACTACTTTATTCCAAACTAATTTAAAAATAAAGTTAATATTCCAAAACTCATACAATGGAATGATATTAATATATCTGGTAAATGGCTTTTAGAAAATGCTCAACCTGAAAGGTGTTTAGAAAATCAAGATATTGAAACAATTATTAAACATGAAGATGGAAGTGTTGAAATAAAGTTTCAAACAGATTCAAGAGATATAACTCCTACAGTTTAACAACCTTTTAGAAAGTCTTATTCTCATCCTCCATCAGTGGTAGGATCTTTCATAAAAGAACCATGCCGAGTTTCTTACTCTACACCTAATGTAGACCTTCGACCTACAGGACTAGTGTATCCTTCTTATCAAGCTTCTCCATCTAATACATATAATCCTTTTCAATCCGATTTCAATATAAATGTTATTGAAAGCTTTGAAATTGATAAAGAAATGTTAAAAAAGAATTTAGCTTCGCATCTTTTAACAAAATCCTTTTTAAACAGGTTTCCCAAGAGCACAAAGATTTTTTGAAAAAAAAGTGGTATAAATGTATGTATGAGAATCAAAGAAATATTTATTTCTTTGATTGGATTAAACTAGCCATAACAAAAGCTTATAACACTGAAGATTTATCCATCAATATAATAACAAATTTGGCTCATCTTGGATCATAGCTTTTACCAGTTCTTCTCTACAAAGAACTGAAGAATCTACTCCATTACATCAAATCTTATATAAAGAAACTTCAGCCGTACCCATAAAAAATGTTGCAAAATACGAGGAGATAATGGTAATTCCAAATTTATTTACAAATCAGACTTAAGTCATGTTTTAGAACAAAATAATTTTACAAATTTTAACCTTCATACTATTAGTTAACAAACCAATAGAATTGAAGATAAAGTTGAAAATATTTTAAAAATTAATGAAGCATCTTCTTCACAAAAGATAATTAAGACACAAACTTTAGGTTTTCAAGGTGAAGCCCTTAAAGATCTAAAGTTAGAAAGGAAACCTTTCAAATTTTTAGATGAACTAATCAACCAATTATTTCATAGTTTTACAAATATAAACTTCAAGAAACTAAAGATAAAAAAGCTAACGAATCTATGAATGTTTTAGTCTCAAATTCTAAAGCCTCTCGCTCAGATTCAAAATTTTCTGTAGCTGATCCTAAAGAAGAATAGTCTAAAACAAATAAGAATCAAAATGATCAAAATAAAAAATCTCTACAAATCAATAAAATATTTAAAATATAAAAACCAATAGTCACTACAACAAAAACAAGAAATTATTATCCAATACCTACTCCAGTTGATCTTCAATTCAAAGAACAAGCTATTCTAAATGGCCTTCGATTTGAAAACTCCTAAATATATGAATGGAATGCAAATGGACTATCTAAATATCAAATCTTGCAACTATGCCAACACATGATGATATATGCCTCTACCATCATGGCTACCAGCAATGATTAAAGATAATGCAGTAAATACAGTTGTCCTTGAATTTACTGGACAATTACATGGTTGGTGGGAAAAGTACCTATCTGATATAGAAAGACAAGCTTTACTAAATGCAGAAAAAGAGATCCTTCAGGAAATCCTGTTATTACTCCATCAGTCAAATGATTCTTGATTCAATTTATATACTTATTACCAATATAGTAAAACATTTTATTGGTAATTATATGAATGTAGAAGAAAAAAAAACACAATTAATCAATTTATCCTTCCCAACATTATCAGATTTTTGTTGGTATAAAGTTGTTTTCTTATTAAAACTCTATACAATCGATGCAAGTAATTAAAAATTTTGAAAAGAAAAATTCATATCTGGTCTTCATGAACTTTTTGCGGAAAAAGTTAGAGAAGAATTAAAATCAGAAAATTATGGAAATTTGAATTATGGAATTTATACATATTGTGCTTTAATTCAAAAGATTAATAAAGTTGGATTTCCACTATGCAATGAAATCAAACTTAAAACGTCAAATTGAAAATAAAAAAAGAATTAGCAAGTATGAACTTGGTCTTAAACGTCAAATTGAAAATAAAAAAAGAATCAGCAAGTATGAACTTGGTGATTTTTTTTTTCAATTTGGCATAGAACCATTAATCAATCCTTCTAGCAAAAATAAAAAGAAAAACTTTAAATGAAACCATCAAAGAAGAAAATCTAAACATTTTTCAACTCCACAATATTATAATCCCTCAAAAAGATATCATAAAAAATCTTCTCATAAAAACCCTTCTAAAGAATTAAAGAAATTTTATACAAAAGATAATCCATCCACTTCTCATCTGAAGAAAAAAGAAATACAATGTTATAATTGCAAAGAAAAGGGCATATAGCTCCTGACTGCCCAAAAATAAAAGTAAAAATAGAAAAAGAAATCAAAACTATCCTAAAAGGATCCTCATCCTCATCCTTAGAATCATCTAGTTCCTCTAATCAAGATAATTTTTCAGATACATATCATTGTAAAATATTTGATAGTGAAATCTAATATGAATCTGGTTATTCTTCCTCTTTATCTTTGAACGTACTTTCTGCTCCAGAAGAACTGGTGCTAGAAATGTTTAAAGATCTTAAAGATAAAGAATTAAAAAATAAATATTTTGAAAAAATATAGAACATAAATGAAGGAAATAAAAAAGGAAAAGCTTCTACTTCAAATAATGTATCTGACTTACCTGAACAATTCAGCATTAAAACTGTATTAGATAGATTAAGAGAGCAGTAAGCTCCTCCTCATCTTTTAATTCAAGATCTTTATAAAGAAATTAATAATCAAAATCAAGAAATAAAAGAATTAAAACAAGACTTAATTGAACTTCAAACAACGTGTTGAGAATCTTGAATTTCACACACTCAAAAATTATCAAGAAAATAATGATAATTTAGAAAATTAAGAAAAATCTGATAAAGACTTAAATGGTTTTGTAAATTCTTTTACAAGAAATCCACTTTAAAATGGAAAACTCAAGCTAAAATTAAGGTCAAGGACTTCTCTATTAAAGCACTCTACTTACTAGATAGTGGCGCAGATGTTAATTTAATAAGAGAAAGATTAATCCTAATAAAATATTATGAAAAAACCAATAATAAACTCAATCTAGCTACTGTAAACACTGCATATCAAATACAAATTAAGTAATGTTTATGTCTATAAAAATGGAGCATGCATAAGGACTATATTCCCTTTAAGAAAGGATTTAAACAATGATGTTATCCTCAAAAACCCTTTTCTACAAATTTTACAGCCTTTTCAAATTGACTTATCAGGTCTAAAAACTATTTTAGCCAATAAAAAATTATATTTTGATTTTGTTGAATTAATTCCTATTCAACATATCAATATTATTTAGACAAAGTGTAAACAAGAATAAGATGTTCAAAACCATTCAGATATCCAGTTCCAAATAAAAAGGATCTTATTAATTGTCTCTCTGATGTCTTCATGTTTTCTACATTTAATCCTACATCTAGATTTTGGTACCTTCAAATTCTGCCTAGAGGATAGATATAAGAATGTTTTTTTTTTCTGAAAGAAAATAAGTTTTAGATTATTGATAATTCTCATTCAAACCTATCTTTTACTCCTATCTGCCTTCAGGAAGTATCCCTTCTCACTATGACATTAAGTAAAGCCCCTATTCAAGAATTAAGCTCTTCCTTCATACCTATATCCCAACAAATATCAATCATTTTCTTCAATCTAGGATTATCTATCACTTCATAAGAACTTATCAATGCCCATTGGAGTGCCATTCTCTCTGATAAAAGAAAAAACACTAGAAAAATCCTATCCAAAATTATAAACCATTTCAAGCACTTAGAAAGCCAAATCCTTATATGCCATAACATCCATCAAAGAGCTCTGTTATCCACCATTGCTGATTAAAAAAAAATCCAGAATTCACCTCCTAGAAAAGGTTAAAATAGCCCTTCCAAATGAGATAGCTGCAAGAATTAGAAAAAAAACTCTTTCTTGTCAAATCAAGGAGTGATTAATGCTCAAAGCTCAATATATAAGTTGGGCAACTGGCTTTCCAAAATTGCTCCTACCATCACATGAAGTGGATATCTCATATATCGAACAGGGATTATTCTAAAGATTTTTTTTATACAGAGAAGATTTTGAAATAATACAGCAGCTCCCTGTAATTGTGCCTCATGCCCATGGCAGTCTTGGAGTTACCAAAAGACAACTTCTCATAATGATTTCATCAAGTTTGGGTGAAAGACTAAAATTCTAGTTTTATCAACCTTATCAATTATGGACTATCAAGACTTATGAAGAAGGAGATTTAGTTTGCAAAAAATTCAATTCCGACTTCTGATCAATATAAAAGATTTCCAAATCTAAAAGGACATCTTGAATTTGCAAGTACATTCAGATATGTTTCGTGTTACGGTCAATGGGTTGTTTGCATTGCTAATGATCTCGCTGAGCAAACAACGATGATATAGAATCCATATAAATTTGGGCATACAACTCTCAATCAAATTATCAATGCTTATGAAGACATTTCTTTTGATATTTCTGAAGAAACTCGATAAGAGTTAATCCAATTATTCCATGGTGAATTAACAAACGAAGGTTGGAATGAGCACTTTTGATGCAAGTCTCTAATAATACTATGCCTAGCATAAAGACTCTTCCTGTAAGAGCTTTTTCTAAGACATTAGAAGGATGAGAAAAGCTTTTTCTACTAGCCAATCAATGAACTCTTAGAAAAAGTACATGCAAAAGTACTAAAAGACAAAGCGTATCTTTGATAAGAATGAAGTAGTATTTTATCCCCGACATGCACATCCATGAAAAACTTATCTCCAGAAAGGGAAACGAAATAAAAACATGACACATACCTTATCAAGTCACATAAAGCAATCATGACAGGTCACTATTCAAAATAGAGTTCATCTACAGCAAAGATTGTGATTTTTGCCTGCAGTCCGTAAGCATCATGAAATTTGCTAGCACATTAAATGGAATGCACATTTAACTAAATTCAGTTGTAATGAAATGTAAATTATGTTTGTTATGACTATAAATAGGTCCAGCCTTCCTCATGTATAAGCAAGAGTTGGAATACCAATCAAAATCCGGTCTTGCTTCCACCACCATCTTCTCTCTCCTCTCCCTTCCGCTTTTGTATACCCACTATCTTCCCCATTTGGTATTAGAGCAAAGTTGGTATCAAATTTGTAATCAAGTAATTTGGCAACATAAAGTTGTTTTGTGAATATTTCTTCACTTACTTTGTTATGTTATGCTTTGATTTTACTTAAGGAATTGCTGACTCAGAAGTAAGATGTGAAAAGTCTTAATACTTAGTTCTGTGTTTGTTATTATTGAGAAATTTTAGTCATATTCCACCCAGAGTGAAGCTGAGGTAGCCATTGTTGTCGCCGTTGTTAGCCATGTGAAGGCATTTAAGGCATTTGTTGGTGTGTAAATCCTCTATTTCGTTAGATACTCATGGTGGATTTGGTTAAAATAACTCTGTAATACAAACTATGGCTAAGCTTATTAAGAAGTTTGTACCTTCTTCTTCCTCATCATCAAATTCCTCATCTTCTATGTCTATTAAAAATAGTGAAGAAATCAATTATGAAGATTTAGATCAAGTTATTTATGATTGGACTATTCCAACCTTAAATAAAAATGAAATTTATAAAGTTGGAAGTTTTCAATTAAAATAAAGTTATAAAGTAAACACCATTAAAAGAACTGAATCCAATGCTAGTAATATTCAGCATCTTTCTTTAATCAAGCCCCATGAAATAAAAGAGTATGTTAAAACATACAATTATATTCATTTTGGATTAATGTAAGTGACTCTAAAGCCTTTACGAAGACTTGGACTTAGAACAGAAGCTCTCATCTATGTTCAAGATACAAGACATAAAAAATTCAGTGATTCATTACTTAGAATGGTTGAATCAACTTTGGCTAATGGCCCTACTTTCTTCAATTGCTTTCCAGATTTCACTGTTTCCCTTATACATCCAGGTGCACATGAAGCTCTTACTCTTGCTATCCAGACAAAAGTTTTTGATATGAATCCTCATAATAAAAATCTTGCTCTCATATATAGAGTTTATTATAAACTCAAGAATTCAGTTGTTCCACGCATAACTGATTCCTATCAAGCAAAAGGTATGACTACTTTATTCCAAACTAATTTAAAAAATAATGTTAATATTCCAAAACTCATACGATGGAATGATATTAATATATCTGGTAAATGGCTCTTAGAAAACGCTCAACCTGAAAGGTGTTTAGAAAATCAAGATATTGAAACAATTATTAAACATGGAGATGGAAGTGTTGAAATAAAGTTTCAAACAGATTTAAGAGATATAACTCTTACAGTTTAACAACCTTTTAGAAAGTCTTATTCTCATCCTCCCTTTGTGGTAGGATCTTCCAAAAAAGAACCATCCCTGAGTTTCTTGCTCTACACCTAATGCAGACCTTCGACCTACAGGACTTGTGTATCCTTCTTATCAAGCTTCTCCATCTAATACATATAGTCCTTTGGAATCCAATTTTAATATAAATATTATTGAATGTTTTGAAATTGATAAAGAAATGTTAAAAAAGAATTTAGCTTTACATCCTTTAACAAAATCATTTTTTAAATAGGTTTCTCAAGAGCATAAAGATTTCTTAAAAGAAAAGTGGTAAAAATATATGTAAGATAATCAAAGAAATATTTATTTCTTTGATTGGCTTAAACTAGCCATAAAGAAAGTTTATAATTCTAAAGATTTATCCATCAATATGATAACAAAATTAAGCTCATCTTTGATTATAGCTTCCACCAGTTCTTCTCCATGAAGAACTGAAGAATCTACATCTTCCATTACACCAAATCTTATATAAAGAAATTTCAACTGTACCCATAAAAGATGTTACAAAAATATAAGGAGATAAAGGTAAATCAGAATTTATTTATAAATTAGACTTAAGTCATGTTTTAGAACAAAATAATTATACAAATATTAATCGTCATACTATTGGCCAAGAAACCAATAGAATTGAAGATAAATTTGAAAATATTTTAAAAATTTATGAAGCATCTTCTTCACAAAAGATAATTAAGATACAAACTTTAGGTTTTCAAGCTGAAGCTCTTAAAGATCTAAAGTTAGAAAGGAAACCATTAAAATTTTCAGATGAACTAATTAATCAATTATCTCATAGTTTTACAAATATCAAACTTCAAGAAAATAAAGATCAATAAGCTGATAATTCGGTAAATGTTTTAGTCTCAAATTCTAAAGCCTCTAGCACAGATTCAAAATTTTCTGTCGCTGATCCAATAGAAGAAGAGTCTGAAACAAATGAGAATCAAAATTATCAAAATCAAGAATCTCTACAAATCAATAAAATATTTAAAAGACAAAACCAATAGTCACTGCAACAAAAATAAGAAATTATTATCCAAGACCTACTCCAGTTGATCTTCAATTCAAAGAATAGGCTATTCTAAATGGCCTTCAATTTGAAAACTCCTTAATATATGAATGGAATATAGATGGACTATCTGAAAATCAAATCTTGCAACTATGCCAACACATGATGATATATGCCTCTACCATCATGGCTGCCAGCAATGATCAACGACATGTAGTAAATGCAGTTGTCATTGGATTTACTGGACAATTACATGGTTAGTGGGAAAAGTACCTATCTGATATAGAAAAACAATCTTCACTAAATACAGTAAAAAGAGATCCTTCAGGAAATTCTGCTATTACTCCTTAAGGTCAAATGATTCCTGATTCTATTTACATGCTTATTACCAATATAGTAAAACATTTTATTGGTAATTATATGAATATAGAAAAAAACAAAAAAACAATTAATCAATTTATCTTTCCCAACATTATCAGATTTTCGTTCGTATAAATTTGTTTTCTTATCAAAACTCTATACAATCGGTGCAAGTAATTCAGAATTTTGGAAAAAGAAATTCATATCTGGTCTTCTTGAACTTTTTGCAGAAAAAGTTAGAGAAGAATTAAAATCAGAAAATTATGGAAATTTGAATTATGGAATGCATACATATGGTGATCTAATTCAAAAGATTAATAAAGTTGGATTTTCATTATACATTGAAATCAAACTTAAACATCAAATTGAAAATAAAAAAAGAATCAGCAAGTTTGAATTTGGTCTTAAATGTCAAATTGAAAATAAAAAAAGAATCAACAAGTATAAACTTGGTGATTTTTGTTTTCAACTTGGCATAGAACCATTAATCAGTCCTTCTAGCAAAAATAAAAAGAAAAACTTAAAATGAAACCATCAAAAAAGAAAATCTAAACATTTTTTAACTCCACAATATTATACTCCCTAAAAAAGATATCATAAAAAAATCTTCTCATAAAAACCCTTATAAAGAATTAAAGAAATCTTATACAAAAGATAATCCATCCACTTCTCATCTGAAGAAAAAAGAAATACAATGTTATAATTGTAAGGAAAAAGGACATATAGCACCTGACTACCCAAAAATAAAAGTAAAAACAAAAAAAGAAATCGAAACTATCCTAAAAAGATCCTCATCCTCATCCTTAGAATCATCTAGTTCCTCTAATAAAGATTATTCTTGAAAAACATGTCATTGTAGAATATTTGATAGTGAAATCCAATATGAATCTTCTTCTTCTTCCTCTTTATCTTTAAACATACTTTCAGCTCCAGAAGTACTGGCGTTAGAAATGTTTAAAGATCTCAAAGATGAAGAATTAAAAAATAAATATTTTGAAAAAATACAGAATATAAATAAAGGAAATAAAAAAGGAAAAGCTTCTACACTAAATAATGTATCTGACTTACCTGAACAATTTAGCATTAAAACTGTATTAGATAGATTAAGAGAGCATTAAGCTCCTCCTCATCTTTCAATTCCAGATCTATATAAAGAAATTATTAATCAAAAGCAAGAAATAAAAGAATTAAAACAAGACTTAATTGAACTTCAAACAATTATCAAGAAAATAATGATAATTTAGAAAATCAAGAAAATTTTGATAAAGACTTAAATGGTTTTGTAAATTCTTTAACAAGAAATCCACCTAAAAAATGGAAAACTCAAGTTGCAATTAAGGTCAAAGACTTCTCTATTAAAACACACTGCTTACTAAATAGTGGCGTAGATGTTAATTTAATAAGAGAAGGATTAATCCCAACACAATATTATGAAGAAACCAATAATAAACTCAATCTAGCTACTGCTAGCAAAAAACTATGTATCAAATACAAATCAAGAAATCTTTATGTCTATAAAAATGGAACATGTATAACGACTATATTCCCTCTAGGAAAGGATTTAAACAATGATGTTATCCTTAGAAATTCTTTTTTACAAATTTTACATCCTTTTCAAATTGATTTATTAGGTCTAAAAACTATTTTGGACAATAATGAATTAAATTTTGATTTTAGTGAATTAACTCCTATTCAACATATCAAAATTATTTAGACAAAGTGTAAACAAGAATAAGATGTTCAAAAATGATTCAAATATCCAGTTCCAAATAAAATAGATCTTATTAATTGTCTCTCTGATGTCTTCATGTTTTCTACATTTAATCCCACATCCAGATTTTGGTATCGTCAAATTCTACCCAGAGGACAAATATAAAAATGCTTTTTTTTCCGAAAGAAAATAAAATTTTAGATTTTTGATAATTCTCATTTAGACCTATCTTTTACTCCTTTCTACATTTAGGAAGTATCCTTTCTCATTATGACATCAAGTAAAGGCTCTATTCAAGAATTAGGCTCTTTTTTCATACATACATCCCAACAAATATCAATCCTTTTCTTCAATCTAGGATTATCTGTCACTTCACAAGAACTTATCAATGCCCATTGGAGTGCCATTCTCTCTGATAAAAGAAAAAACACTAGAAAAACCCTATCCAAAATTGCAAACCATATCAAACACTTACAAAGCCAAATCCTTATGTGCCATAACATCCATCAAAGAGCACTATTATCCACCTATGCTGATAAAAAAAATCCAAAATTCACCTGCTAGAAAAGGTTAAAATAGTCCTTACAAATGAGATAGCTACAAGAATTAGAGAAAAGACTCTTTCTTGTAAAATCAAGGAGCGATTAATGCTCAACACTCAATATATAAGGTGGGCAATTGGCTTTCCCAAATTGCTCGTACCATCACATGAAGTGGATATCTCATTTATTGAACAAGGATTAGTCTAAAGATTTTCTTTTTATAGAGATGATTTTGAAATAATACAACAGATCCTTGCAATCATGCATCATGCCCTTCGCAGCTTGGAGTTACCTAAAGACAACTTCTCATAATGATTTCAACAAGTTTGGGTGAAAGATTAGAAATCCAGTTTTATCAACCTTACCAATTATGGACTATCATGACTTATGAAGAAGGAGATTTAGTCAAAAAATTCATCTCTACTTTAAATAATTACGAGCATCTCCCTGTTGATTATCCAGCTCAATGGTATGAATCTCATAAAGTCACTACAGTGGAATATAGCTTAGAACGTCTCCAAAATTATGATCTAGCTTCTGATCAATATCAAAGATTTCTCAATCTAAAAGGACATCTTGAATTTGCAAGTACATACAGATATGTTTGGTGTGATGGTCAATAAGTTGTTTGCATTGCTAATGATCTCACTGGGCAAACGACGATGATATAGAATCCATATAAATCTGGACATATAGCTCTCAATCAAATTATCAATGCTTATGAAGACATGTCTAGTGATATTTCTGAAGAAACTCGAGAAGAGTTAATCCAATTATTCCATGGTGAATTAACAAATGAAGTTTCGAATGAGCACTTTTGATGCAAGTCTCCAATAATAGTATGCTTAGCATAAAGATTCTTCCTACAAGAACTTTTTCTAAGACATTGGAAGGATGAGAAAAGCTTTTTCTACTAGCCCATCAATGAGGTCTTAGAAAAAGTACATGTAAAAGTACTAAAAAACAAAGCTTATCTATGATAGGAATGAAGTAGTATTTTATTCCCGACATACACATCCATGAAGAACTTATCTCCAAAAAAGGAAAATAAATAAAGACGTGACACATACGTTATCAAGTCACTCAAAGCAATCATGGCATCTCACTATTCAGAATAGAGTTCATCTACAGCAAAGATTATGATTTTTGCTTGTAGTCTGGAAGATCATGAAATTTGCCGGCACATTAAATGAAATGCACATTCAGTCTAAATTTAGTTGTAATGAAATGTAAATTATGTTTGTTATGACTATAAATAGGTCTAGCCTTCCTCATGGACAAGCAAGAGTTGGAATACCAGTCAAAATCCAGCCTTGGTTCCGCCACCATCTCCTCTCTCCTCTCCCTTCTATTTTTATATACCCACTATCTTCCCCATTTGGTATAGAGCAAAGTTGGTATCAAATTTGTAATCAAGTACTTTGACAACATAAAGTTGTTTTATGAGTATTTCTTCATTTATCTTTGTTATGTTATGCTTTGATTTTGCTTAAGAAATTGTTGACTCAGAAGTAAGAACGTCAAAAGTCTTAATACTTAGTTCTATGTTTGTTATTATTAAGAAATTTTAATCATATTCCGCCTAGAGCGAAGTTGAGGTAGCCATTGTTGTCACCGTTGTTAGCCGTGCGAAGGCGTTTAAGGTGTTTTGTTGGTGTATAAATCCTCTATTTCGTTAGATACTCACAGTCGATTTGGTTAAAATAACTTTGTAATACAAACTATGGCTAAGCTTATTAAGAAATTTATACCTTCTTCTTCCTCATCATCAAATTCCTCATCTTCTATGTCTATTAAAAATAGTGAAGAAATCAGTTATGATGATTTAGATCAAGTTATTTATGACTGGACTATTCTAACCTTAAACAAAAATGAAATTTATAAAGTTGGAAGTTTTAAATTGAAATCAGGTTATAAAGTAAACACCATTGAAAGAACTGAATCCATTACCAGTAATATTTAGCATCTTTCTTTTATCAAGCCCCATGAAATAAAGGAGTATGTTAATACATATAATTATATTCATTTTGGATTAGTGTAAGTTACTCTAAAGCCTTTAACAAGACTTGGACTTAGAACAGAAGCTCTCATCTATGTTCAACATAGAAGACAAAAAATTCAGTGATTCATAATTTCTATGTTTCCCTTATAGATCCAGGTGCACGTAAAGCTTTTTGTCTTGCTAACCAGACAAAAGGTTTTAAAATGAATCCTCATAATCAAAATCTTGCTCTCATATATGGAGTTTATTATAAACTCATAAATTTAGTAGTTGTTCTAGGCATAGTCTATTCCCATCAAGCAAAAGGTATGACTACTTTATTCCAGACTAATTTCAAAAATAAAGTTATAATACAATGGATTTAGAAGGATTCTATATCACCGTAGTTTGCTTAGCGAGATCACCAGTAATGCAAACAACTCGTCGACCGTCACACTAAATAGATGTACTTGCAAATTCAAGTGTCCTTTTAGACTAAGAAATCTTTGATATTAATTAGAAGCTGTATCATAATTTTTGAGATGTTCTAAGCTGTATTCCACTATAGTGACCTCATGAGATTCATACCATTGAGCTGGATAATTAACAAGGAGATGCCCATAATCATTTAAGGTAGAGATGAATTTTTGCATATTAAATCTCCTTCTTCATAATTCATGATGGTCCATAATTGATAAGGTTGATAAAACTGGATTTCTGATCTTTCACCCAAACTTGATGAAATTGTTATGAGAAATTGTCTTTCAGTAACTCCAAGACTGCGAAGGGCATGACGCATGATTGTAGGGGGCTATTGTATCGTTTCAAAATTATCTCTGCATAAAGAAAATTGTTGGACTAATCCTTCTTCGATATATGAGATATCAACTTCATAGGATGACAGGAACAATTTGGGAAAGCCAGTTGCCCAGCTTATATATTGAGCTTTGAGTACTAATCGCTCCTTAATTTGACAAGAAATAGTTTTTTCTCTAATTTTTGCAACTATCTCATCTGGAAGGGCTGTGTTAACCTTTTCCAAGAGGTGATTTTTGGATGTTTTTTCATCAGCATAGGTGAATAACAGTGCTCTTCGATGGATATTATGGCACATAAGGATTTGGCTTTCTAAGTACTTGATATGGTTTGCAATTTGGAGAGGGTTTTTCTAGTGTCTCTTCTTTTATTAGAAAGAATGGCACTCCAATGGGTATTGATAAGTTCTTGTGAAGTGACAGATAATCCTAGATTGAAGAAGGGAATTGATATTTGTTGGGATTTAGGTATGAAGGAAGAGCTTGATTCCTGAATAGAGGCTTTGCTTTTGCTTGTACTTGATGTCATAATGAGTAGGGATACTTTCTAAAGGCAGATAGGTCTAAATGAGAAATATCAATAATCTGAATTTTTATTTTCTTTGGGAAAATAAAAATAATTTTATATCTGTCCTTTGGGTATAATTTGAAGGTGCCAAAATCTGGATGTAGGAACAAATGTAGAAAACATGGAGACATCAAAGAGACAATTAATAAGATCCATTTTATTTGGAACTAGATATCTGAATGGTTTTTGAACATCTTATTCTTGTTTACACTTTGTCTGAATAATATTAATATGTTGAATAGGAGTTAATTCAATAAAATCAAACTTTAATTCTTTATTGTCTAAAATAGTTTTTAGACCTGATGAGTCAATTTGAAAAGGCTGTAAAATTTGTAGAAAAGGATTTCCAAGGATAACATCAATGTTTAAATCCTTTTCTAGAAGGAAATTAGTCTTTATGCATGTTCCATTTTTACAGACATAAACATTACTAAATTTGTATTTGATATGTAGTTTTTTGCTAGCAACAGCTAGATTGAGTTTATTATTGGTTTTTTCATAATATTTTGTTAGGATTAGTCCTTCACTTGTTAAATTAACATCTGCGCCACTATCTAGTAAGTAGAGTGCTTTAATAGAGAAGTCTTTGACCTTAATTGTAGCTTGAGTTTTCCATTTTTTAAGTGGATTCCTTGTTAAAGAATTTACAAAACCATTCAAGTTTTCATCAAATTTTTCTTGATTTTCTAAATTATCATTATTTTCTTTATAATTTTTGAGTATGTGAAATTCAAGATTCTCAACATGTTGCTTAAGTTCTTGAAGTTCAATTAAGCCTTATTTTAATTCTTTTATTTCATGATTTTTGATTATTAATTTCTTTATAAAGATCTTGAATTGAAAGATGAAGAGGAGCTTGCTGCTCTTTTAATCTATCTAATATAGTTTTAATGTTGAATTGTTTAGGTAAATCAGATGTATTATTTGAAGTAGAAGCTTTCCCTTTTTTAATTCCTTTATTTATATTCTATATTTTTTCAAAATATTTATTTTTTAATTCTTCATATTTTAGATTTTTAAACATTTCTAGCATCAGTTCTTCTAGAGCAGAAAGTGCGTTTAAAGATAAAAAGGAAGAAACAGCAGATTCATACTAGATTTCACTATCTAATATTTTACAATGACATGTATCTGAAGCATGAGAGGAAGAATAATCTGTATCAGAGGAATTGGAGACTCTGACACTGAGGATCTTTTTAAGATTGTTTTGATTTCTTTTTCTGTTTTAACTTTTATTTTTGGGCAGTCAGGAGCTATATGACCTTTTTCTTTGCAATTATAACATTATATTTCTTTTTTCTTAGGATAAGAAGTGGATGGATTATCGTTTGTATAAGATTTCTTTAATTTTTTATACGGGTTTTTATGAGAAGATTTTTTATAATATCTTTTTGAGGGAGTATAATATTGTGGAGTTGAAAAATGTTTAGATTTTCTTTTTTGATGGTTTCTTTTTAAGTTTTTCTTTTTTATTCTGGCTAGAAGGACTGAATAATGATTCCAATCCAAATTGAAACAAGTTCATACTTACTGATTCTTTTTTTATTTTCAATTTGACGTCTAAGTTTAATTTCATTGCAAAATGAAAATCCAACTTTATTAATCTTTTGAATTAGATCACCATATGTATACATTCCATAATTTAAATTTTCATGATTTTTTTATTTTAGTTCTTCTCTAATTTTTGCTGCATAAAGTTTAGGAAGACAAGATATGAATTTTTCTTTTCAAAATTATGAATTACTTGCATCGATCATTTAGAGTTTTGATAAGAAAACAACTTTATACCAACGAAAATCTGATAATGTTGGGCAAGATGAATTGATTAATTATGTTTTTATTTTTTCTTCTACATTCATATAATTATTAATAAATTGTTCTACTATATTGGTAATAAGCATGCAAATAGAATCTGAAATCTTTTGACCTTAAGGAATAATAACAAGATTTCCTAAAGGATCTCTTTTAACTGCATTTAGTATAGCTTGTCTTTTTATATCAGATAAGTACTTTTCCCACCAACCTTGTAATTGTCCAATAAATCCAAGGACATTTGCATTTACTACATGTCTTCGATCATTACCAGCAGCCATGATGGTAGACACATATATCATCATGTGTTGGCATAGTTACAGGATCTAATATTTAGATAGTCCATCTACATTCCATTCGTATACTGAGGAGTTTTCAAATCGAAGGCCATTTAGAATAGCTTGTTCTTTGAATTGAAGAACAACTGGAGTAGGCCTTGGATAACAAAGAACAACTGGAGTAGGCCTTGGATAATAATTTCTTATTTTTATTGCAGTGACTATTGGTTTTTGTCTTTTAAATATTTTATTGATTTGTAGAGATTCTTGATTTTGATCAATTTGTTTCTCATTTGTTTTAGACACTTCTTTTATAGGATTAGCTATAGAAAATTCTGAATCTGAGCTAGAGGCTTTAGAATTTAAGACTAAAACATTTATAGATTTCTCAGCTTTTTTATCTTTATTTTCTTAAAGTTTTATATTTGTAAAACTATGAGATAATTGATTGATTAGTTCATCTAAAAATTTTCAAGGTTTCCTTTCTAGCTTTAGATCTTTAAGGGTTTCACCTTGAAAACCTAAAGTTTGTGTCTTAATTATCTTTTGTGAAGAAGATGCTTCATAAAATTTTAAAATATTTTCAACTTTATCTTCAATTCTATTGGTTTGTTGGCCAATAGTATGAAGGTTAATATTTGTATAATTATTTTGTTCTAAAACATGACTTAAGTCTGATTTATAAATTAGTTCAGATTTACCTTAAAGTTTCCTTGTATCTTTGCTACATCTTTTATGGGTACGGCCAAAGTTTCTTTATATATGATTTGATGCAATTGATGATGTATCGATTCTTCAGTTCTTTGTGGAGAAGAACTGGTAGAAGCTATAATCCAAGATGAACTTAATTTTGTTTTCATATTGATGGATAAATCTTTAGTATTATAAGCTTTCTTTATGGCTACTTTAAGCCAATCAAAGAAATAAATATTCCTTTGATTATCATACATATATTTGTACCATTTTCCTTTAAAAAAGTCTTTATGTTTTTGAGAAACCTGTTTAAAAAAGGATTTTGCTAAAGGATGTAAAGTTAAATTCTTTTTTAACATTTCTTTATCAATTTCAAAGCATACAACAACATTTATATTGAAATCGGATTTCGAAGGATTATATGTATCAGATGGAGAAGCTTGATAAGAAGGATACACAAGTCTTGTAGGTCGAAGGTCTACATTAGGTGTAGAGCAAGAAACTCAGGATGGTTCTTTTATGGAAGATCCTACCACAGAGGGAGGATGAGAATAAGATCTTCTAGAAGGTTGATAAACTGTAGGAGTTGTATCTCTTGAATCTATTTGAAAATTTATTTCAACACTTCCATCTTCATATTCAATAATTGTTTCAATATCTCGATTTTTTAAAGACCTTTCTGGTTGAGCGTTTTTTAAGCGCCATTTACCAGATAGATTAATATCATTCCACTGTATGAGTTTTGGAATATTAACTTTATTTTTTAAATTAGTTTGGAATAAAGTAGTCATACCATTTGCTTGATGGAAATAGGCTATGCCTGGAACAACTGAATTCATGAGTTTATAATAGACTCTATATATGAGAGCAAGATTTTGATTATGAGGATTCATATCAAAACCTTTTGTCTGGATAGCAAGAGTAAGAGCTTCATGTGCACCTGGATCTGTAAGCGAAACAGAGAAATTTGGAAAGCAACTGAAAAAAGTAGGGCCATTAGCCAAAATTGATTCAATCATTGAATCACTGAATTTTTTATGTCTTCTATCTTGAACATAAATGAGAGCTTCAGTTCTAAGTCCAGGTTTTGTTAATGGCTTTAGAGCAACTTGCACCAATCCAAAATGAATATAATTGTTTGTTTTAACATACTCCTTTATTTCATGGGGCTTGATTAAAGAAAGATGCTGAATATTACTGGCAATGGATTCAATTCTTTCAATGGTTTTTACTTTATAACTTGATTTTAATTGAAAACTTTCAACTTTATAAATTTCAGTTTTATTTTTGGTTAGAATAGTCCAGTTACAAATAACTTGATCTAAATCATCATAACTGATTTCTTCACTATTTTTAATAGACATAGAAGATAAAGAATTGATGATAAGGAAGAAAAAGGTATAAACTTTTTAATAAGCTTGGCCATAATTAGCATTATAGAGTTATTTTAACTAAATCCACCATGAGTATATAACGAAATAGAGGATTTACACACCAACAAAATGCCTTAAACACCGTCACATGGCTAATAACAATGGCAACCTTAGTTTCGCTCTGGGCGGAATATGATTAAAATTTCTCAAAAATAACAAACATAGAACTAAGTATTAAGACTTTTGACGTTCATACTTCTGAGTCAGCAATTCCTTAAGCAAAATCAAAGTATAACATAACAATGATAAGTGAAGAAATACTCACAAAACAACTTTATTTTGCCAAAGTACTTGATTGCAAAATTGACACCAAGTTGGCTCTGATACCAAATGAGGAAGATGGTGGGTATACAAAAGCAGAAAGGAGAGGAGAGAGGAGATGGTGGTGGAAGCAAGGTTGGATTTTGACTGGTATTCCAACTCTTGCCTGTACATGGGGAAGGCTAGACCTATTTATAGTCATAACCAATATAATTTACATTTCATTACAACTGGATTTACACTACATTTGCATTTCATTTCATGTGCTGACAAATTTCATGATGCAACCAGACTATAGGCAAAAATCATAATCTTTGCTGTAAATGAACTTTATTTTGAATAGTGAGATATCATGATTGCTTTGAGTGACTGGATAAGGTATGTGTCATGTCTTTATTTCTTTTCCTTTTCTGGAGTACATGTGCATGTCGGGAATAAAATACTACTTCATTCTTATGAGAGATATGCTTTGTCTTTTGTCACGCCCCGATCCCAGGAATTTGGGGATTCAAGTGGGCCCCCAGGGTGTGGATACGTAATCCCGTAGAAAACCGTGCCCTGAAGGATTAGGCACGAATTCCTATAGGGGAGATTCCACAGGAACGTGTGAGAAATACCAACGCATGTAGGAATATAACTCATCATAAATGGGCTTCTGTAAAATACTCTATAAAGATCAAAAGCAATAAGAAAACATATCCTTTTTCATGCTTAGATAGATATATATATACATATCAATGTTAAAGTCGTTTAATTACATTTCATGCAACCCAACTACTACTTAAGAAGTTAGATACAAAAGTACAATAAGCGTTTTCCCCAATAGAAGACCAGAATGTGAGTGTAACACCTCCTAGATTGACGCACTCCGTAGGATGACTAATAAAAGACGTCGCCATCATTCCATTCATCTATACCCCGAGGTACCATTGGGGCACTCTCCGGGGGCGCGTTAACACTCGAGTTGGGACCGGGTTCTGTACCTGCAATACCAAGGGTAACACTGTTAACACGACAGTTAAGTAAGTACTGAGGTATATGAAACAAGTATAACATAATATATATTAAGGACTTAACAGTATACACTAATTAAAGAGGGTAATGATAAATTACTAGACATATAGTGCATGAGTGGCAATGAATGAGGAAATTGCAATTTAAATGTCGTACATACAAAAGGGCAACCACGATGCTCTATTCTCTTAAAAAGGGAGCATACATATGGGTCGCTAGGGGATCAAGCTAGCTTCCCGAGGAGCGTCGACAACTCTTCCATAAACTACTGCAGTAGGGACATACGTATATCCAAAGGGCACAAGCTAAGTGGTGCCGACTCGGATTCAATCAAACTAGTCATAACATACATAAGGAATAGTTAATCAGGAAGGCAAACGGGCAATTAAGCGAAGCAGATGCATATGGGCTACAAGGGCCTAGACCTCGGCTACACCCTTGGCTAGCAAGCACACACTGAGTAGAAGCTCTGGCTTGTCAAACACGCACTCATTAGAAGCTCAGGTCTGAATTGCCTCAGGGTTTGCTAGAGGAAGTGAATCCGATAATGAAATGTTGAAAGTAGTGTATTTTAGCATGATAAATGCATTCAGACCAAGTATCCCAGAATCATTATTCACCTTATATTATGTAACCCATGATCTTCAGGGACATTCAACACGATGTACTCATAAAACGTCCGGTGTCGTTGTGTTACCACGTCTTGGTATCACCTCATATGCAGACTGGACACCCCTTCTTATGCCAACATCCATGACTTGTCATTCGGAGATCATCCAGAATCGTTCATTCTCTCTAACATAGGGCTACCATTGGACCAGTGTGGTGGTATGGGAGGTGCCAACACTAAGGCCCTACAAAATCACTGAGGGTTCCTAATATCCTACATTCACTGGGTTCTTACGGCTTAGCCGTGTACAATGCTACGGCTTAGCCGACTGTTTCATGGTCCTTTTTAAATTTCAGGTGCATTTACGTCTTAACCGAATATTGGCCTACGGCTTAGCTGAGTTCAGCCTATGACCAGGTTACGGTGAGGTTACGGCTTAGCCGTAAGGCATTTCATGGTGTAGCCATGTTCAAGCCGTAGAAGGGAATGGGTTTTTAAGCTCTCTGGAAAGTCCGCCGTAAGAAAGCTTACGGCTTGGGCACAGGCTGGCTACGGCTTAGCCGTAGTCCATTTCACGGTGCAGCCATGGGTAAGCTGCAGTACAAAAGCCAGTTTTGTTACTCTTGAGACTTTGAGCCGTAAACATGTACGGCTTAGCCATGGCTTCACCGTACGCTTCAGAAAACCTGAAGTCAGTTCTGTAGCTCAGTTTTAATACAAATTGGTAGAGAACCTGCATTGTGGGGAGTTTCTATGGCTCAATTGTAGTGTCCTTGAAGGTGTTCAATACCCACACACCCTCCTATTCCATGTGTACATCCTAACTCAAATCATACCACATTTGTATCAATTAAAACAATGAAAAAGGCTAAAATTGGAAAATGCAAGGTGCTAACTCAATAGTCAATAACTTAATCATGCATGCAGCACATACAACTCAAATACTTGCCTCTTAACAGGGTTAACTCTCTCAAACTCTTTCTCGTTGTGTGCTCAGGGAAAAATCTCTAAATTGCAATGGGTTTTCTACAATAAAACATGCAATGAAGAATGAGGTTTAGATTCACATGCATGTCATAGATTTGAGTCTTCTTGACTCCAACAAACCTTAATATATGGAAAGGAACAAAAGCCCTCACCTTAGTGAGTTGTAGCTTGAAGAAGAGAACACTCTAGGAGAAAAGTGCTGAAAGAAGGAGAATAGGAAGAAGAAGAATTTCCACCCTTACATGTAAGACCTCCCCCAGCCTAGTAGTTCCCTAGATCTTGAATTGAAGGTGAAGATTGAGGAAGCGAGGAAGAAAGAACAGCTCCAGCAGCCAAACAAGAGGAGGAAAAGAGGAACGAACGTTGAGTTCCCCCCTTTTAAACATAAATTTTCCTACAGTTGCATGCAAGTCCACATTTTTCTATTAAATCTTATTTTAGGCCAAATGGACCTCATTTGGCCCAGAATGAGTTTGGATCAAATCAAGCCCAACATGAAAGATGATCTTCTCGAAAAATTACACAAGGAGGGATTGACGAGGTGCCTATAAGATGCAAGGTCAATTTACAAAAAGTTCCTCAACCACTGAGGTAAAGTTTAAACTCCGCTCAACTCCCTATCTAGGACCCAAACCAATCGGATTTAAACTAGATTAAGCTTAACAAGTTTTAATTATCATAGAATACAATTAATTAACGTAGATTAGGATTAGCGGGAGTCGGAACCTTACATCTTTTAGTACTTCGTATGATCTTTTAGTACTTCGTATGTACTTTTTCCAAAAAAACTTATTAATGGGCTAGTAGAAAAAGCTCTTGTAGGAAGAATCTTTATGTTAGGCATAATATTATTGGAGACTTGCATCAAAAGTGCTCATCTCAGCCATCATTTGTTAATTCACCATGGAATAATTGGATTAACTCTTCTCAAGTTCTGTCAAAAATATCAAAAGACATGTCTTCATAAGCATTAATAATTTGATTAAGAGTTGTATGTCTTGATTTATATGGATTCTGTATCACCATTGTTTGCTCAGCGAGATCATCAGCGATGCAAACAACTCTTCGACCATCACACCAAACATATCTATATGTACTTGCAAATTCAAGATGTCCTTTTAGCTTGAGAAATCTTTGATACTGATCAACAACTGGATCATAAGTTTGGAGGCATTCTAAGCTGTATTCCATTGTAGCGACTTCATGAGGTTCATACCATTGAGCTGGATAATCAACAGGGAGATGCTCGTAATCATTTAAGGTAGAGATGAACCTTTTACAGACTAAATCTCCTTTTTCATAACTCATGATGGTCCATAATTGATAAGGTTGATAAAACCAGATTTTTGATCTTTCACTTAAACTTGATGAAATCGTTATGAGAAATTGTCCTTTGGTAACTCCAAGGCTGCAAAAGGCATGACGCACGATTACATAAAGCTGTTGTATCATTTCAAAATCATCTCTGCATAAAGAAAATCTTTGGACTAGTCCTCATTCGATATATGAGATATCAATTTCATATGGTGGCAGGAACAATTTGGGAAAGCTAGTTGCCCAGCTTATATATTGAGCTTGGAGCATTAATCACTCATTGATCTAACAAGAAATAGTTTTTTCTCTAATTCTTGTAGCTATCTCATCTTGCAGGGCTGTGTTAACCTTTTTCAGGAGGTGAATTCTGGATGTTTTCTCATCAACGTAGGTGGATAACAGTACTCTTTGATAGATGTTATGGCACATAAGGATTTGGCTTTCTAAGTCCTTGATATGGTTTGCAATTTTTGGATAGGGTTTTTCTAGTGTTTTGTCTTTTATCAGAGAGAATGGCACTCCAATGGGTATTGATAAGTTCTTGTGAAATGAAAAATAATCCTGGATTTAAGAAGGGAATTGATATTTGTTGGGAGGTAGGTATGATGGAAGAGCTTGATTCCTGAATAGGGGCTTTGCTTTTGCTTGTATTTGATGTCATAATAAAAAGGGATACTTCCTGAAGGCAAATAGGTCTAAATGAGAATTACCACTAATCTGAATTTTTATTTTCTTTGGGAAAAGAAAAATAATTTTATATCTATCCTCCAGGTAGAATTCGAAGGTACCAAAATCTGGATGTAGAATTAAATGTAGAAAACATGAAGACATCAGAGAGACATTTAATAAGATCCATTTTATTTGGAACTGGATATCTGAATGGTTTCTGAACATTTTATTCTTGTTTACACTTTGTTTGAATAATATTGATACGTTGAACAGGAGTTAATTCAACAAAATCAAAATTTAATTCTTTATTATCTAAAATAGTTTTTAGACCTGATGAGTCAATTGAAAAGGCTGTAAACTCTATAGAAAAGGATTTCCAAGGATAACATCATTGTTTAAATCCTTCCCTAGAAGGAAATTAGTCTTTATGGATGTTCCATTTTTACAGACATAAACAGAACTTAATTTGTATTTGATATGTAGTTTTTTGTTAGCAGTAGCTTGATTGAGTTTATTATTGGTTTTTTCATAATATTTTGTTGGGATTAATCTCTCTTTTATTAAATTAACATCTGCAACACTATCTAGTAAGCAGAGTGCTTTAATAAAGAAGTCTTTGACCTTAACTGTAGCTTTAGTTTTCCATTTTTTAAATGGATTTCTTGTTAAAGAATTTAAAAAACCATCTAAGTCTTTATCAAATTTTTCTTGATTTTTTAAATTATCATTATTTTCTTGATAATTTTTGAGTGTGTGAAATTCAAGATTCTCAACACGTTGTTTGAGTTCTTGAAGTTCAATTATGTCTTGTTTTATTTATTTTATTTCTTGCTTTTGATTATTTATTTCTTTATAAAGATCTTGAATAGAAAGATGAGTAGGAGCTTGTTGCTCTCTTAATCTATCTAATACAGTTTTAATGCTGAATTGTTCAAGTAAGTCTGATATGTTATTTGATGTGGAAGCTTTCCTTTCTTTAATTCCTTTATTTACATTCTGTATTTTCTCAAAATATTTATTTTTTAATTCTTCATCTTTTAAATCTTTAAACATTTCTAGCACTATCTTTTCCGGAGTAGAAAGTACATTTAAAGATAAGGAGGAAGAAGAAGCAGATTCATATTGGATTTTACTATCAAATATTTTACAATGACATGTATCTGAAGCATGAGAGGAAGAATAATCTATATCAGAGGAACTAGATGACTCTGACGCCGAGGATCCTTTTAAGATAGTTTTGATTTTTTTTTCTATTTTAGCTTTTATTTTTGGGCAGTCAGGAGCTATATGACCTTTTTCTTTGCAATTATAACATTTTATTTCTTTTTTCTTGGGATAAGAAGTGGATAGATTATCGTTTTTATAAGATTTCTTTAATTCTTTATAAGGGTTTTTATGAGAGGATTTTTTATAATATCTTTTTAATGGAGTATAATATTGTGGAGCTGAAAAATGTCTAGATTTTCTTTTTGGATGGTTTCTTTTTAAGTTTTTCTTTTTATTCTAGCTAAAAGGACTAATTAATGGTTCGATATTAAGTTGAAAACAAAAATCACCAAGTCCATACTTGCTGATTCTTTTTTTATTTTCAATTTGACATTTAAGTTTAATTTCATTGTATAATGAAAATCCAACTTTATTAATCTTTTGAATTAGATCACCATATGTATACATTCCATAATTCAAATTTCCATAATTTCCTGATTTTAATTCTTCTCTAACTTTTTTTTACAAAAAGTTTAGGAAGACCAGATATGAATTATTCTTTCCAAAATTCTGAATTACTTGCATCAATTGTATAGAGTCTTGATAAGAAAGCATCTTTATACCAATGAAAATCTGATAATGTTGGGCAAGATAAATTGATTAATTGTGTTTTTAATTTTTCTTCTACATTCATATAATTACCAATAAACTATTCTACTATAGTGGTAATAAGCATGTAGATGAAATTAGGGATCATTTTGCCTTGAGGAGTAAGAACATGATTTCCTGAAGGATCTCTTGTTATTGCATTTAATATAGCATTTCTTTCTATATCAAATAGGTATTTTTCCCATTAACCATATAATTGTCCAGTGAATCCAAAAACAACTGCATTTACTGCATATCATTGATCATTACCGGTAGCCATGATGGTAGAGGAATATATCATCATGTGTTGGCATAGTTGGAGGATTTGATATTCAGATATTCCATCTACATTCCATTCATATACTAAAGAGTTTTCAAATCGAAGGCCATTTAGAATAGCTTGTTCTTTGAATTGAAGATCAACTGGAGTAGGTTATGGATAATAATTTCTTGTTTTTGCTACAATGACTACTGATTTTTGTCTTTTAAATATTTTATTGATTTGTAGAGATTCTTGGTTTTGATCATTTTGATTCTCATTTGTTTTAGACTCTTCTTCTATAGGATCGACTACAAAAAATTCTGAATATGAGTTAGAGGCTTTAGAATTTAAGACAAACATTTATTGATTTGTCAGCTTTTTGATCTTTATTTTCTTAAAGTTTCATATTTGTAAAACTATGAGATAATTGATTCACTAGTTCATCTGAAAATTTTAAAGGTTTCCTTTCTAACTTTAGATCTTTAAAGGCTTCACCTTGAAAACCTAAAGTTTGTGTCTTTATTATCTTTTGTGAAGAAGATGCTTCATAAATTTTTAAAATAATTTCAACTTTATCTTCAATTTTATTGGTTTGTTCACCAATAGTATGAAGGTTAATATTTGTATAATTATTTTGTTCTAAAATATGACTTAAGTCTGATTTATAAATTAATTCAGATTTACCGTTATCTCCTTACATCTTTGCTACATCTTTTATGGGTACGGCTGAAATTTCTTTATATATGATTTGATGTAATGGATGATGTGTAGATTTTTCAGTTCTTTGCGGAGAAGAACTGGTAGAAGCTACAATCCAAGATGAGCTTCATTTTGTTATCATATTGATGGATAAATCTTCAGTATGATAAGCTTTTTTTATGGCTAGTTTAAGCCAATCAAAGAAATAAATATTTCTTTTATTATCATATATTTATTTATACCATTTTACTTTTAGAAAGTCATTATATTCTTGAGAAACATTGTTAAAAAAGGATTTTGTGAGCAGATATAAAGCTAAATTAGATGGAGAAGCTTGATAAGAAGGATACACAAGTCATGTAGGTCAAAAGTCTACATTAGGTGTAGAGCAAGAAACTCGAGACTGTTCTTTTATGGAAGATCCTACCACAAAGGGAGGTTGAGAATAAGAGTTTCTAAAAGGTTGATAAACTGTAGGAGTTTTACCTCTTCAATCAGTTTGAAAATTTATTTCAATACTTCCATCTTCATGTTCAATAATTGTTTCGATATCTTGATTTTCTAAAAGCCATTTAGGTTGAGTGTTTTCTAAGTGCCATTGACTAGATAGATTAATATCATTCCACTGTATGAGTTTTGGAATATTGACTTTATTTTTAAAATTAGTTTGGAATAAAATAGTCATACCTTTTGCTTGATGGGAATAGGCTATGCCTAAAACAATTGAATTCATGAGTTTATAATAAACTCTATATATGAGAGCAAGATTTTGAAAATGAGGATTCATATCGAAACCTTTTGTCTAGATAGCAAGAGTAAGAGCTGCATGTGCACCTGGATCTGTAAGGGAAACAGAGAAATTTGGAAAGCAATTGAAGAAAGTAGGGCCATTAGCCAAACTTGATTCAATCATTCCAAGTAATGAATCATTGAATTTTTTATGTCTTATATCTTAAACATAGATGAGAGCTTATGTTCCAAGTCCAAGTGTTGTTAAAAGGCTTTAGAGCAACTTGCACTAATCCAAAATGAATATAATTGTATGTTTTAACATACTCCTTTATTTCATGGGGCTTGATTAAAGAAAGATGCTGAATATTACTGGTAATGGATTCAGTTCTTTCAATGGTTTTTACTTTATAACTTGATTTTAATTGAAAACTTCCAACTTTATAAATTTCATTTTTATCTACGGTTGGAATAGTCCAACAACAAAAAACTTGATCTAAATCGTCGTAACTGATTTCTTCACTATTTTTGATAGACATAGAAGATAAGGAATTTGATGATGAGGAAGAAGAAGGTATAAACTTCTTAATAAGCTTAGCGATAATTAGTATTACAGAGTTATTTTAACCAAATTCATAACAAGATCTAACGAAATAAAGGATTTTCACACCAACAAAATGCCTTAAATGCCTTCAAACGGCTAACAACGACAACAACAATGGCTACCTTAGCTTTGCTCCAGGCGGAATATGATTAAAATTTCTCTATAATAACAAACACAGAACTAAGTATTAAGACTTTTGACATTCTTACTTCTAAGTCAGCAATTCCTTAAGCAAAATCAAAGCATAACATAACAAAGATAAGTGAAGAAATACTCACAAAACGACTTTATATTGCCAAAGTACTTAATTACAAATTTGATACCAACTTGGCTCTGATACCAAATGGGGAAGATGGTGGGTATACAAAAGCGGAAGGGAGATGAGAGAGGAGATGGTGGTGGAAGCAATGCTGGATTTTGATTGGTATTCCAACTCTTGCCTATACATGAGGAAAGCTAGACCTATTTATAGTCATAACCAATATAATTTATATTTCATTACAACTAAATTTAGACTGAATGTGCATTTCATGTAATGTGCTGGCAAATTTCATGATGCTTCCAGACTACAGGCAAAAATCACAATCTTTGCTATAGATGAACTTTATTCTGAATAGTGAGAAGTCATGATTGCTTTGAGTGACTTGACAAGGTATGTGTCATGTCTTTTTTTTCTTTTCCCTTTCTGGAGATAAGTTCTTCATGGATGTGCATGTCGGGAATAAAATACTACTTCATTTTTGTGAGAGATATGCTTTGTCTTTTAGTACTTTTACATGTACTTTTTCTAAGAACTCATTGATGGGCTGGTAGAAAAAGCTTTTCTCATCCTTCCAATGTTTTAAAAAAAGCTCTTGTAGGAAGAATCTTTATGCTAAGCATAGTATTATTGGAGATGTGCATTAAAAGTGCTCATTCCAACCTTCCTTTGTTAATTCACCAAGGAATAATTGGATTAACTCCAGTTTCTTCAGAAATATCAAAAGACATGTCTTCATATGCATTTATAATTTCATTGAGAGCTATATGTCTAGATTTATATGGATTCTGCATCACCGTTGTTTGCTCAGCGAGATCATCAACAATGCAAACCACTCGTCAACCGTCACACCAAACATATCTATATGTACTTGCAAATTGAAGATGTCCTTTTAGATTGAGAAATCTTTTATATTGATCATAAGCTAGATCATAAGTTCAGAGGCATTCTAAGCTGTATTCTGTTGTAACGACTTCATGAGATTCATATCATTGAGATGGATAATCAACAGGGAGATGCTCGTAATCATTTAAGGTAGAGATGAACTTTTTGCAGACTAAGTCTCCTTCTTCAAAATTCATGATGGTCCATAATTGATAAGGTTGATAAAACCGGATTTCTGATCTTTCACCCAAACTTGATGAAATCGTTATGAGAAGTTGTCTTTTGATAACTCCAAGGGTGCAAAGGGCATGTCGCACGATTGCAGGGAGTTACTATATTATTTCAAAATCATCTCTGCATAAAGAAAATCTTTGGACTAATCCTTGCTCGATATATGAGATATCAACTTCATATGATGGCAGGAACAATTTGGGAAAGCTAGTCGCCCAGCTTATATATTGAGCTTTGAGCATTAATCATTCCTTGATCTGATAAGAAATAGTTTTTTCTCTTATTCTTGAAGCTATTTCATCTAGAAGGGCTATGTTAACCTTTTCTGGGAGGTGAATTCTGGATGTTTTTCATCAGCATAGGTGGATAATAGTGCTCTTCGATGGATGTTATGGCATATAAGGATTTGGCTTTCTAAGTACTTGATATGGTTTGTAATTTGGATAGGGGCTTTTTAGTGTTTCTTTTTTTATCAGAGAGAATGTCACTCCAATGGGCATTGATAAGTTCTTATGAAGTAACATATAATCCTGGATTGAAAAAAGGAATTGATATTTGTTGGGATATAGGTATGAAGGAAGAGCCTGATTCCTGAATAGGGGTTTTACTTGATGTCAGAATGAGAAGGGATACTTCCTGAAGGTAGATAGGAGTAAAAGATAGGTTTGAATGAGAATTATCAATAACCTGAATTTTTATTTTCTTTGGGAAAAATAAAGCAATTTTATATCTGTCCTCCGGGTAGAATTTGAAGGTACCAAAATCTGGATGTATGATCAAATATAGAAAACATGAACACATCAGATAGATGATTAATAAGTTCCTTTTTATTTGAAACTGGATATTTGATTGTTTTTTGAACACCTTATTCTTCTTTACACTTTGTCTAAGTACAATTGATATGTTGAATAGGATTGATTCACCAAAATCAAAAATTAATTCTTTATTGTCTAAAATAGTTTTTAGACCTGATGAGTCAATTTGAAAAGGCTATAAAATTTGTAGAAAAGGGTTTCCAAGGATAACATCATTGTTTAAATCCTTTCCTAGAACGAAATTAGTCTTTAAGCATGTTCCACTTTTACAGACATAAACATTACTTAATTTGTATTTGATATGTAGTTTTTTGTTAGCAGTAGCTAGATTGAGTTTCTTGTTGGTTTTTTCATAATATTTTGTTAGGATTAATCCTTCTCTTATTAAATTAACATTTGCGCCACTATCTAGTAAGCAGAGTACTTTAATAGAGAAGTCTTTCACCTTAATTGTAGCTTGAGTTTTCCATTTTATAAGGTCAATTTCTTGTTAAAGAATTTACAAAACCATTTAAGTTTACATCAAATTTTTCTTGATGCTCTAAATTATCATTATTTTCTTAATAATTTTGAGTGTGTGAGATTCAAGATTCTCAACACGTTATTTGAGTTCTTGAAGCTCAATTAAGTCTTGTTTTAATTCTTTTATTTCTTACATTTGATTATTAATTTCTTTAGAAAGATCTTGAATTGAAAGATGAGTAGGAGCTTGTTGCTCTCTTAATCTATCTAAAATAGTTTTTATACTGAATTGTTCAAGTAAGTCAAATTTATTAGTTAATTTAGAAGCTTTTCTTTTTTTTTTCTATTGTTTATTTTCAATATATTTTTCAAAATATTTATTTTTTAATTCTTTATCTTTTAGATATTTAAGCATTTCTAGCACCATTTCTTCTGGAACAAAGAGTATGTTCAAAGATAAAGAGGAAGAAGATGCAGATTCATACTGGATTTCACTATCAAATATTTTATAATGGCATGTATCTAAAGAATAATCTTTATCAGAGGAACTAGATGATTTTAAGGATAAGGAAGAGGATCCTTTTAAGATAGTTTTGATTTCTTTTTGAGAAGAAATAATTTCAGAAGGCTATAAAATATTTTCAACTTTATCTTCAATTATATTAGTTTGTTGGCCAATAGTATGAAGGTTTATATTTGTATAATTATTTTATTCTAAAACATAACTTAAATCTGATTTGTAAATAAATTCAGTTTCACCTTTGTCTCCTTGTATTTTTGCAACATCTTTTATGGGTACTGCTGAAGTTTCATTATAAATGATTTGATGTAATGGAAGATGTATAGATTCTTCAGTTCTTTGTGGAGAAGCACTAGTAGAAGCTATAATCCAAGATGAACTTAATTTTGTTATCATATTGATGGATAAATCTTCAGTATTATAAGCTTTATTTAGGGCTAATTTAAGCCAATTAAAGAAATAAGTATTTGTTTGATTATCATACATATATTTGTACCATTTTTCTTTTAAAAAGTCTTTATGTTCTTGAGAAACCTGTTTAAAAATGGATTTTGTTAAAGGATGTAGAGTTAAATTCTTTTTTAACATTTCTTTATCAATTTCAAAACATTCAGTAACATTTATTTTGAAATTGGATTCCAAAGGATTATATGCATTAGATGGAGCAGCCTGATAAGAAGGATACACAAGTCCTGTAGGTCAAAGGTCTATATTAGGTGTAGAGCAAGAAACTAGGGATGGTTCTTTTATGGAAGACCCTACCATAGAGGGAGGGTAAGAATAAGACTTTCTAGAAGGTTGATAAACCGTCGGAGTTGTATCTCTTGAATCAGTTTGAAAATTTATTTCAACACTTCCATCTTCATGTTCAATAATTTTTCAATATCTTGATTTTCTAAAGACCTTTCTGGTTAGGCGTTTTCTAAGCACCATTTACCAGATAGATTAATATCATTTCCACTGTATGAGTTTTGGAATATTAATTTTATTTTTGAAATTAGTTTGGAATAAAGTAGTCATACATTTTCTTTGATGGGAATAGGCTATGCCTGGAACAACTAAATTCATGAGTTTATAATAAACTCTATATATGAGAGCAAGATTTTGATTATGAGGATTCATATCAAAACCTTTTGTCTTGATAGAAAGAGTAAGAGCTTCACATGCACCTGGATCTGTAAGGGAAATAGAGAAATTTGGAAAGCAATTGAAGAAAGTAGGGCCATCAGCCAAACTTGTTTCAACCATTCTAAGTAATGAATCACTGAATTTTTTATGTCTTGTATCTTAAACATAGAGGAGAGCTTTAGTTCTAAGTCCAAGTCTTATTAATGGCTTTAGAGTAACTTGCACTAATCCAAAATGAATATAATTGTATGTTTTAACATATTCTTTCATTTCATGGGGCTTGATTAAAGAAAGATGCTGAATATTACTAGTAATGGATTCAATTCTTTCAATGGTTTTTACTTTATAATTTGATTTTAATTGAAAACTTGTAACTTTATAAATTTCCTTTTTATTTATGGTTGGAATAGTCCAATCACAAATAACTTGATCTAAATTGTCATAACTGATTTCTTCACTATTTCTATTAAACATAGAAGATAAGGAATTTGAAGACGAGGAAGAAGAAAGTACAAACTTCTTAACAAGCTTAGCTATAATTTGTATTACGGAGTTATTTTAACCAAATCCACCATGAGTACGTAACAAAATAGAGGATTTATACAGCAACAAAATGCCTTAAACACCTTTACATGGCTAACAACGGCGACAACAATAGCTACCTCAGCTTCGCTTCAGGGGAATATGATTAAAATTTCTCAATAATAACAAACACAAAACTAAGTATTAAG
This sequence comes from Sextonia rubra, assembly GCA_037013555.1. Lineage (NCBI taxonomy): Eukaryota > Viridiplantae > Streptophyta > Magnoliopsida > Laurales > Lauraceae > Sextonia > Sextonia rubra. Next base: position 10,255,260 of record JASUAD010000026.1, read on the forward strand.
ACCTTTGATGTCCTTACTTCTGAATTAGCAATTCCTTAAAGAAAATCAAAACATAAAGATAAGTGAAGAAATACTCATAAAAAAACTTTATATTACAACGATACTTGATTACAAACTAGATGCCAACTTGGCTTTGATACCAAATGGGGAAGATGGTGGGTATACAAAAGCAGAAGGGAGAGGAAAGAGGAGATGGTGGTGGAAGCAAGGCTGGATTTTGACTGGTATTCCAACTCTTGACTGTACATGGAGAAGGCTGGTACTATTTATAGCCTTAGTAAACATAATTTACATTTCATTACAACTGAATTTACACTGCATTTGCATTTCATTTTATGATGTTTCGAGATTTTACTACTGGATAGAATCCCAGGTTGCTATATAGGTGGTTTGTTTTCATGCTGTGATGAGTGTACTTGTTGACTAGGCGGAGGTTGCATTATTCTTCTGCATAGTACCTGGTTGGTCTGTTGCAGAGAGAGGAGTCTATGGAGCCTTAAATTTTCTTGTTGGCTTCTAGATTTTTCCCAACTGTCTTTTGTCTTCTTTCTCAAAGTAGCTTTTTTGTATAGTACATTTTCAACATAACTTTGATGTGTTTGTAAAAAATAGCATAGGTATGGATGCAGTAGCAATGATAAGGTTTTTTTTATCTTTTTTTTATAGGCTTTATAAAGAAAACTCTTAATAAATCTTGATAAATTTAAATCCTTATAAGATTAATCATCACCCTGATGAATTCCATTGCAGCCGGTGGAGAACTTCATAATAGAGTAAAAATTAAGACTAGGGTCATTCCAAAGTTCATTATCATTTTCGAATTCTCCATGGAATAGCTGAATTAATTCTTCACGAGTTTTTTCTGAAATGTCAAAAGAGAGATCTTCATAGGCATTGAGAATTTGATTAAGTTTGGCATGTCTGGATTTAGAAGGATTCTGTATCACAGTTGTTTGCATTGCTGATTGCTCAGCGAGATCATCAGCAATGCAAACAACTCGTTGACCGTCACACCAAACATATCTGTATGTACTTGCAAATTCAAGATGTCTTTTTAGATTGAGAAATCTTTGATATTGATCAGAAGCTAGATCATAATTTTGGAGACGTTCTAAGCTGTATTCCATTGTAGCAACATCATGAGATCCAAACCATTGAGCTGGATAATCAACAGAGAGATGCTCATAATCATTTAAGATATAGATGAATTTTTTGTAAATTAAATCTCCTTCTTCATAATTGACAAGGTTGATAAAACCGAATTTCTGATCTTTCACACAAACTTGATGAAATCATTATGAAAAGTTATCTTTTGGTAACTCTAAGGCTATGAAGGGCATGATGCACGATTGCAGGAGGCTGCTGTACCATTTCAAAATCATCTCTGCATAAAGAAAATTTTTAGACTAATCCTTGTTCAATATATGATATATAAACTTCATATGATGGTAGGAATAATTTGGGAAAGCCAGTTGCCTAGCTTATATATTGAGCTTTGAGCATTAATTGCTTCTTGATCTAGCAAGAAATAGTTTTTTCTCTAATTCTTGCAACTATCACATCTGGAAGGGCTATGTTAACCTTTTCCAGGAGGTGAATTCTGGATGTTTTTTCATCAGCATAGGTGGATAATAGTGCTCTTTTACGGATGTTATGGCACATAAGGATTTGACTTTCTAAGTCCTTGATATAGTTTGTAATTTTGGATAGGATTTTTCTAGTGTTTTTTCTTTTATCAAAGAAAATGGTACTCCAATGGGCATTGATAAGTTCTTGTGAAGTGACAGGTAATCCTAGATTGAAGAAGGGAATTGATATTTGTTGGGATCTAGGTATAAAGGAAGAGCTTGATCCCTGAATAGGGCTTTGCTTGATGTCATAATGAGAAGTGATACTTCTCGAAGGCAGATAGGAGTAAAAGATAGGTCTGAATGAGAATTATCAATAACCAAAAATTTTATTTTCTTTGGGATAAAAAAACTAATTTTATATCTATCCTCCGGGTATAATTTGAAGGTACCAAAATCTAGATGTAGGATCAAATGTAGAAACATGAAAACATTAGAGAGACGATTAATAAGGTCCATTTTGTTTGGAATTGGATATTTGAATGGTTTTTGAACATTTTATTCTTATTTACACTTTGTCTAAATAATATTGATACGTTGAATAGGAGTTAATTCAGCAAAATCAAATTTTAATTCTTTACTGTCAAAAATAGTTTTTAGACTTGATGAGTCAATTTGAAAAGTCTATAAAATTTGTAGAAAAGGATTTCCAAGGATAAATCATTGTTTAAATCCTTTCTTAAAAGGAAATTAGTCTTTATGTATGATCCATTTTTACAGACATAAACATTACTTAATTTGTATTTGAAATGTAATTTTTTACTAGCAGTAGCTAGATTGAATTTATTATTGGTTTTTTCATAATATTTGTTAGGATTAATCCTTCTCTTATTAAATTAACATCTACACAACTATCTAGAAAGCAGAGTGCTTTAATAGAGAATTCTTTGATCTTAATTGTAACTAAAGTTTTCCATTTTTTAAGTGGACTCCTTGTTAAAGAATTTACAAAATCATTTAAGTTTTCATCAAGTTTTTCTAGATTTTCTAAATTATCATTATTTTCTTGATAATTTTTGTGTATGTAAAATTCAAGATTCTCAAGATGTTGTTTAAGTTCTTAAAGTTCAATTAAGTCTTGTTTTAATTATTTTATTTCTTGATTTTGATTATTAATTTCTTTATAAAGATCTAGAACTAAAAGATAAGGAGGAGCTTGCTGCTCTCCTAATCTATCTAATATAGTTTTAATGCTGAATTGTTCAAGTAAGTCAGTTATATTATTTCCTTTATTTATATTATGTATTTTTTCAAAATATTTATTTTTTTAATTCTTCATTGTTGAGATCTTTAAACATTTCTAGCACCAATTTTTATGGGGCAGAAAGTACGTTTGAAGATAAAGAGGAAGAAGAAGCAGATTCATACTAGATTTCACTATCAAATATTTTACAATGACATGTATCTAAAGAATAATCTTTATCAGAGGAACTAGATGATTCTAAGGATGAGGATGAGGATCCTTTTACGAAAGATTTGATTTCTTTTTCTGTTTTTACTTTTATTTTTGGGCAGTCAGGAGCTATATGTCCTTTTTCTTTACAATTATAACATTATATTTATTTTTTCTTGGGATGAGAAATGGATGGATTATCTTTTGTATGAGATTTCTTTAATTCCTTAAAAGGGTTTTTACGAGAAGATATTTTATGATATCTTTTTTTGAGGGAATATAACATTGTGGAGTTGAAAAATGTTTAGATTTTCTTTTTTGATGGTTTCTTTTTAAGTTTTTCTTTTTATTTTTGCTAGAAGGACTGATTAATGGTTCCATGCCAAATTGAAACAAAAAATCACCGAGTTCATACTTGCTGATTCTTTTTCGACTTTCAATTTGATGTTTAAGTTTGATTTCATTGCATAGTGAAAATCCAACTTTATTAATCTTTTAAATTAGATCACCATATGTATACCTTTCATAATTCAAATTTCCATAATTTTCTGATTTTAATTCTTCTCTAACCTTTTCTGCAAAAAGTTTAGAAGGACCAGATATGAATTTTTCTTTCCAAAATTCTGAATTACTTCATCGATTGTATAAAGTTTTGATAAGAAAACATCTTTATACCAACAAAAATCTGATAATGTTGGGCAAGATAAATTGATTAATTGAGTTTTTAATTTTTCTTCCACATTCATATAATTACCAATAAAATGTTTCACTATATTGGTAATAAGCATGTAAATAGAATCAGGAATCATTTGACCTTGAGGAGTAATAACAGGATTTTCTGAAGGATCACTTTTTGTTGTATTTAGTATAGTTTGTCTTTCTTTATCAGATAGGTACTTTTCCCACCAACCATGTAATTGTCCAGTAAATCCAAGGATAATTGCATTTATTGCATGTCTTTGATCATTACTGGCAGCCATCATGGTAGAGGCATATATCATCATGTGTCGGCATAGTTGCAGGATTTGATATTCAGATTTTCCATCTACATTCCATTCATATACTAAGGAGTTTTCAAATCGAAGGCCATTTAGAATAGCTTGTTCTTCGAATTGAAGATCAATTGGAGTATGATGAGTACTTAAAAATGCATATTTTCATACACATTTTGACCTATTTTAAGGACTTATTAACTTGAAAGAGCCTCATTTTGTGTGATATTATGGTTTCAAGCATTTTAAATTCATTGTAGTGTATTCCTGCATAATTTGTTTAAAAATCACACTTTTTGCATAAATTCATGAAGCCTGCTATTTTTGAAAAATCTATTTTTGGAAAGTTTTGTGAAAATAATTTTTCTCATGAAATAAATTTAATTCTCATCATCATTAGTTCATTCATATAAAAATCATGAAGAATGATGTACATTTTTATTATCATTTCATGAGAGATGGGCCCACAGTTATGCATATGTGATTTAGGGGTAAAATGGTCTTTTCACATGAATTCACATTTGTTTTATAGGAAATTCATTATATGGGTCCCATTTATAAAGAATTGAGGTAAGGAATTGATTTTCAAAAGAAAGGAGAGAAAAATTGAAGAGAAAAGGAAATTGGAAGAAAATTATAAAAAGTTGGCTTCATGGTCCCACACACACAAGCACATATATGGGGTACAGTTGTAAATTTCCAAGATGGGGTCCATTTATTTGTTGCACATTTTCAAGAGATTTTGAAGAGAATTTGAAGAATACCTCATTAAAGATGGACAAGGAAAGACACATAAATGTTCTTTTTGGAGAAGGAGAAGATTTAATTGAAAAAAAAATGAAAAAAAATATCCAAGTAATTTATTCCACATCCAAAAGAGATTTTGGATCAGATTTTGGTTGAAAAAGAAAAGGAAAAAAAATAAAGACGGCTATCTTCAAAGATCTTTTCAAGTTAGGAGCCAACAAGGAGAACTTTCCAAAAAAGGAAAGTTGACGATGCAAAGGGATAAAAAGGGAAGTTCTACACCTCATGTGGGCCAAGTTTGATTCAAAGAGAGGATTCTTATCCCTATTTCATCTCTCAAAAGATCTCAATGCAAGGTGGCACATACAAGAAAGGAAAGAAGCATCCAAGAGGGACTTCTAGACAAAGCAAGCAAGGAAAGAAAAGGAAAATAAAAAGAAAAGAAATCCCCAAAGATATTGCACATCCAATTCATTGTTTGGAGCCCTTTTTCTTTCATTTTTTAAATTATTTTTAAGATGTTAAAGTTTGAGAAGGAGTAGGACTTGAAAAAGTATAAATAGGGCACCCTTCTCTCATATCCTTTATGGAAAAATTACCCACCTCCCACCTCTAGATTTCTACACTCCACCTCTCCCCCTCTTGTCTCTACATCTTAAGTCATCAAGGAGGCTTAGCCCTTAAGCCACACCACCAACCTTGAAGTGTCAAGTAGAAGGAGGAATTCTCATCCATCCTAGTATGTAATTGTTTGCTTTTTATTTTCAATCTTTTATAAAACAATTTCATGCTAGTAAAGTTTGTTTCTTTTCAATTTTTCTTCTTGTCTTTGATTTTGTGGTGTTCATAATTTTAGTCTTATTTGTGATTGGGTTAATTTTCATTCTTGTTTAAATACTGGGATAGAATTGGAATCACAACTAGTAACCCATCTTAGTAACCTTTTTAATATATTTTGTCTATTTGGATACATTGTATGTTTGGAGGCAATGTCAGATGGAGTTAAAGTGGTTTGAGTGAAAAAAGATTAGAGGCCAATTCTGAAATTTATTTCTACATAGAAAGGAGATTTGTTATTCTCATTTGGATTGACGACCCAAGACGAAGAATAAGACCCTAGGACAACACTTCTAATATTTTTGAGCCCAAATTAAGATAAGGAATTGAAAGGAACAATTTACTGCCTTTGACTTCCTATTATTACCGCCTTTGACTTCAGTTGTTTACTGCCTTTGACTTCCTGCACTTTTATTTTATTTTCTGCACTTTTGTTATTTTTCTTGTTATGTTCATGTTGATTTTAAGTTTTGTTTTTGCATAGTTTGATGGTTGGATTAGATTTCATTGCATGTATTTTCATGTAATAAGATTTTGTGCATATTTAAGTTGATAAAAATTAAGCCTTCAGGTTTGAATCTAATGATAAAATTCGGACTTAATATACAAACAGCACAACTTAAAACAGTTTCAGCAAACTGCAGAAACAGTTTTTGACAAAAAGTTCAAAGTGGGTAGACCAGTCAAATCATAATACTTTTATTTAAAACTTAGGAAAATTAAACTTTAGGATGTGGTCTTTCATTCCTCAAAATTTCAGATCAAAATAATTTCGGAAGGCTTCTGAACCAGAGGCTTAAAATCAATTAATTTGGATCAGGATTTCTGCACAGAATTTTGCAAAGTTGTCATATTCATGCATTTATAACCTTTTCGTTTGAGATCCTTTGTTACTTCCATTTTTTTTGTTAGTTTCTTGCATCAGTAGAGCATAAATTCCAGCCATTAAACTTAGAGTTAGGATGCATTAGAATAGTTCAAATCATGCATAAAATTTGCATCAGCGTACTAGTTTTTTATACTTAGAATTTTTCAGCATCTAATGGCATGCATTGCATTACCAAGTTTATTAACTTTCTAATTTTAAATTTATTTCTAGTTTTATGTTTTTGATTGTTTTAGTTAATTTACAGAATTAAAGATCTTTCTAAACTTGTTTTAATTGAAGATTTTAAATTGAAAAGTTTACTAGTTCTGGAAATTCTAACTTAGGAAAGTTTTTAACTTTTGTTTATTTTGTTTCTAATATTGTTTAGTTTAGTCAGTTTCTAATTTTTGTTTTTATTTTTGGAAGTTCTAACTTGTGTTTTAGTTTTGCAGCAATTTTAGTTTTATTTTAAGAATTTTTAGATTTAGGTTTTTAGTTTTAGGAAAGTTTCTTTTATTGGTTTGTAATTAATTTAATTTTGGTTAAGTAGGATGTTTGTATTTGTTAGATTTTAAATTAGGCTAGTTTTAGATTTTCATTTAGGGCAGGTACAAGTTGAAAAAGGAACCTTAAAATACATTGCTCCTTGTGGATCAACCTGGTCTCACTAGTTTTATTACTACATCATGGTTCTGCACATGGAACTCATGATCAGAGTAGGTCTCGGATAATAATTTCTTGTTTTTGCTGCAATGACTATTGGTTTTTGTCTTTAAAATATTTTATTGATTTGTAGAGATTCCTGATTTTGATCATTTTGATTCTCATTTGTTTTCGACTTTTCGTTTATAAGATCAGCTACAGAAAATTCTGAATCTGAGCTAGAGGCCTTAAAATTTGAGACTAAAACATTTATAGATTTGTTAGCTTTTTTATCTTTATTTTCTTGAAGTTTAGTATTTGTAAAACTATGAGATAATTGATTGATTAGTTCATTTGAAAATTTTAAAGGTTTCCTTTCTAACTTTAGATCTTTAAGGCTTCACGTTGAAAGCCTAAAGTTTGTGTCTTAATTATCTTTTGCGAAGAAGATGCTTCATAAATTCTTAAAATATTTTCAACTTTATCTTCAATTCTATTGGTTTGTTGGCCAATAGTATGAAGGTTAATATTTGTATAATTATTTTGTTTTAAAGCATAACTTAAGTCTGATTTATAAATTATTTCAGATTTACCTTTATCTCCTTGTATCTTTGCAACATCTTTTAATAGAATTGATTGATTAATAGAATCGGCATAAGACATGTCCTCTAAGGAATAAATTCTCAAGGGTGCTTTTGTGGCAAAATATTAGGCTTGTGAAGCTTGAGGTTTTCTGGATACAGGCCTTGATGGGCTTTGAAATTGAGGAATATTAGAAGTATGGGTTGCTCCCCATCTCTCCAGAGAATTGCCGCAGGATTTTCTTGATAAAGTTGTTGTGTTCATAATGGAAGAAACTTTATCAGTTAGGGAATGGAGAAAGGGTCTAATCTACCGAGGCTTCATTCTTTTGTCCCTATAAAAACTCACGAGATAAAAAATCAGGAAGAGAACTATCTTTGCCTGCAATATACTCAATGTCAAAGTCAAATATGGCTAATAAAGCTTGCTAACGAGCAAAGATTTGCTTAGCAGCAAGAATTTTTACATCTTTTTCTAAAATTTCTTTAGTAGATTTAGAATCTATTCTTAATAAAAAAATTTTGTTCAATAAATCACTTTGGAACTTCATTATACTATTTACTAAGGATAGGATTTCCTTTTTAATAGTTGAATAATTCTATTGAGAGGGCATCCATGTTCCAGAACTGAAACAAAGAATTTTTTCTTTTCCAAGGACGTTTCTTTGTAGAAGGATTCCTCCAAAACCTATTTCAGATGCATCTATTTGAACTATTTTTAATAAATCTGGATGAGGGATAGTTGAACAAGGTAAATTTTGGACTTTCTGTTTAATATTTTGAACAACTTTTGTATGAGCAAGTGACCATTTTACAGATTTTTGGTTAAGCACATTTGCAAGATTTTTCTTTCTTTAGGAAGATCTTTAAAAAAGTCAGAAACATAATTAAGGTATCCAAGAAAACATTGCAATTTCTCTTTGTTAAGAATTTCATTAGGAAATTGGCAAGCAAACTTAATAACTCTTTGAACTGGAGAAATAGTCCCTTTTTTATTATAAAGACAAGAAACTGAATTTCTGTTTGAAAAAGCTTCATTTTCTTTTGGGATAAGACAAGTCCATTCTTGATAATAACTTTTTTTTAAATATTTAAATGTTTCCAATGGCCACAAATAGATTTTGAAAACACAAGAATGTCATCTATATAGACGAGTGGAAAAGATTGATATGGACTAAAAATGTCATTCATTATTCTTTGAAATTCTGAAGGAGCATTTTTTTAACCAAATGGCATAACGTCCCATTCGTAACAGCCAAATGGTACTGTAAAAGCAGTTTTATACCTGTCCTCTAGGGTGATTTGAATTTGCCACAATCTTGATTTAAGATCAAATTTGGAAAAAAGGAAGGCACCAGCTAGATGGTTAATAAGATCAGTTTTACTTGGAACTGAATATCTGATAGACTTTAAGACTTTATTTAAAGGTTTGTAGTTGATAACAAAATGGGGAACATCTCGTTCTTGTTCAGGTGCTTTATTTACATAAAACGCTGCACAACTTCAAGGGAATTATAATTTCAAAATAAGCTTTTTAGCAAGAAGATCATTAATTTCTTTAGTACATAGTTGTACAAGGTCTTTATTCATTTGAATAGGTCGTGCTTTAGTAGGAATTTCAGATTCATCGAAATTATCAATATATGGAAGAGCAACAATAAATTGTTTCCTGTGCCAAAAGGTAGAAGGAAGGTCAGAACAGCATTCTACTTCAACAAATTTTTGAAATTGGATTAAATCTTTTTGGAATTATGGTTTTTGTAATTCTTTTTCAAGTCTAAAAGAATTCATATCTTCTTGAAGATATGCAATTTGTTTTTCTTTATAAGCAATTTGATTTTGAATGATATTGATATGTTGAATAGGAGTTGATTCAATAAAATCAAAAATTAATTTTTTATTGTCTATAATAGTTTTATGGCCTTATGAATCAATTTGAAAAGGCTGTAGAATCTGTAAAAAATGATTTCCAAGGATAACATCATTGTTTAAATCTTTTTGGAGCAAGAAATTAGTCTTTATACATGTTCCATTTTTCCAAACATGGACATTATTTAATTTATAATGGATATGGAGTTTATTACTAGCAGTTGCTAGGCTGAGTTTAGTTTTGGTTTTTTCATAATATTTTGTTTCGATTAATCCTTCTCTTATTAAATTAACATCTGCGCCACTATCTAGTAAGCAGAGTTCCTTAATAGAGAAGTCTTTGACCTTAATTGTAACTTGAGTTTTTCAATTTTGAGGTGGATTCGTTGTTAGATAATTTACAAAAACATTTAAGTTTTCATCAAAATTTTCTTGATGTTCTAAATTATATTTATTTTCTTGAGAATTTTTGAGTGTGTGAAATTCAAGATTCTCATCACGTTGTCTGAGTTCCTAAAGTTCAATTAAGTTTTGTTTTAATTCTTTTATTTCTTGCTTTTGATTATTAATTTCTTTAGAAAGATCTTGAATTGAAAGATGAGTAGGAGCTTGTTTCTCTCTTAATCTATCTAAAACAGTTTTTATACTGAATTGTTCAGGTAAGTCAGATATATTACTTAATGTAGAAGCTTTTCCCTTTTTATTTCTGTTGTTTATTTTTTTTATTTTTTTAAAATATTTATTTTTAACTCTTCATCTTTTAGATCATTAAACATTTTTAGCACCATTTCTTTTAGAGCAAAGAATACGTTTAAAGGTGAAGAGGAGGAAGAAACAGATTCATATTGGATTTCACTGTCAAATATTTTACATTGGCATGTATCTGAAGAATAATCTTTATCAGAGGAACTAGATGATTCCAAGGATGAGGATGAGGATCCTTTGAAAATAGTTTTGGTTTGTTTTTAAGAAGAAATAATTTCAGAAGGCTATAAAATATTTTCAACTTTATCTTCAATTATATTAGTTTGTTGGCAAATAGTATGAAGGTAAATATTTGTATAACTATTTTGCTCTAAAACATGACTTAAATCTAATTTGTAAATAAAATTAGATTTACCTTTATCACCTTATATTTTTGCAAAATCTTTTATGGGTACGGCTGAAGTTTCTTTATATATGATTTGATTTAATGGAGGATGTATAGATTCTTCAGTTCTTTGTGGAGAAGAACTGGTAGAAGTTATAATCCAAGATGAGCTTAATTTTGTTATCATATTGATGGATAAATCTTTAGTATTATAAGCTTTCTTTATGGCTAGTTTAAGCCAATCAATGAAATAAATATTTCTTTAATTATCATACATATATTTGTACCAATTTTCTTTTAAAAAGTCTTTATGTTCTTGAGAAACCTGTTTAAAAAAGGATTTTGTTAAAGGATGTAGAGCTAAATTCTTTTTTAATATTTCTTTATCAATTTCAAAACATTCAATAACATTTATATTGAAATCAGATTTTGAAGGATTATATGTAATAGAAGGAGAAGCTTGATAAGAAGGATACACAAGTCTTGTAGGTCGAAGGTCTACATTAGGTGTAGAGCAAGAAACTCGGGATGGTTCTTTTATGGAAGATCCTACCATAGAGGGAGGATAAAAATAAAACTTTCTAAAAGGTTGATAAACTATAGGAGTTGTATATCTTGAATCTGTTTGAAAATTTATTTGAACACTTCCATCTTCGTATTCAATAATTGTTTCAATATCTTGATTTTCTAAAGACCTTTCTGGTTGGGTGCTTTCTAAGCACTATTTACCAGATAGATTAATATCATTCCACTGTATGAGTATTGGAATATTAACTTTATTTTTTAAATTACTTTGGAATAAAGTAGTCATACCTTTTGCTTGATGGCAATAGGCTATGCCTGGAACAACTGAATTCATGAGTTTATAATAAACTCTATATATGAGAGCAAGATTTTGATTATGAGGATTCAAATCAAAACCTTTTTTTGGATAGCAAGAGTAAGAGCTTCATGTGCACCTAGATTTGTGAAGGAAACAGAGAAATTTGGAAAGCAATTGAAGAAAGTAGGGCCGTTAGCCAAACTTGATTCAACCATTCCAAGTAATGAATCACTGAATTTTTTATGTCTTATGTCTTGAACATAGATGAGAGCTTCAATTCTAAGTACAAGTGTTGTTACTTGTTAAAAGCTTTAGACCAACTTGCACTAATCCAAAATGAATATAATTGTCTATTTTAATATAATCCTTTATTTCATGGGGCTTAATTAAAGAAAGATATTGAATATTACTGGTAATGAATTCAGTTCTTTCAATGGTTTTTACTTTATAACTTGATTTTGATTGAAAACTTCCAACTTTATAAAATTCATTTTTATTTATGGTTGGAATAGTCCAGTCACAATTAACTTGTTCTAAATCGTCATAACTGATTTCTTCACTATTTTTAATAGACATAGAAGATAAGGAATTTGATAATGAGGAAGAAGAAGGCATAAACTTTTTAATAAGCTTTGCCATAATTTGTATTACAGAGTCATTTTAACCAAATCCACCATGAGTATCTAACGAAATAGAGGATTTACACACTAAAAGAATGCCTTAAATGTCGTCACACGGCTAATAATGGCTATAACAATGTCAACCTCAGCTTCGCTCCGGGCGGAATATCATTAAAATTTCTCAATAATAACAAACATAGAACTAAGTATCAAGACTTTTGATGTTCATACTTCTGAGTAAGCAATTCCTTAAGCAAAATCAAAGCATAACATAACAAAGATAAGTGAAGAAATACTCACAAAACAACTTTATATTACAAAGTACTTGATTACAAATTTGATACCAACTTGGCTCTGATACCATTTCTATTGAACATCTTATCCAAACCCTTTTTTCTCCTAATCACTTATTTATCCAACTTCTTGACTATAGAGTCTATGAACAAATTCTAATCAGAACTGGTAGCTGTACCATTGATCATACAGATGGATCAAAAAATTCATACTTAAATGCTTTACCACCCAATATTACTATCTTCTATTCAAAAATCAAAATCCTTCATGTTCTCTCTGCAGAAGAATGGTGACGACCTCTTCATATGCCTCAAAAGCTTGATTCAGAACTTATTTTTAATTATTATGATTATATTTCTGCTTGGGAAGTCATCCTCTATTATCAAAACCCATCCTTCCAGCATTCCTGGTTCATCAGATTCAAATCAAACTCCCATAAAATACCTATGTGGTTCTTCACACAATTCTGGATACTTTTTGACGCCACTGAAGACATCCTTCCATACACAATTCTAGATCCCTTTTGGATCCCTTTTGTTTTTATTTTTATTATGGATAGAAGGACAGATTAATGGTTTCATACCAAATTGAAAACAAAAATCACTAAGTTCATACTTGCTGATTCCTTTTTGATTTTCAATTTGACATTTTAGTTTGATTTCATTGCATAACGAAAATCCAACATTATTAATCTTTTGAATTAGATCATCATATGTATACATTCCATAATTCAAATTTCCATAATTTTCTGATTTTAATTCTTCTCTAACTTTTTCAGCAAAAAGTTTCAGAAGACCAAATATAAAATTTTCTTTCCAAAATTATGAATTGGTTGCATCGATTGTATAAAGTTTTGATAAGAAAACATCTTTACATCAATGAAAATTTAAAAATGTTGGGCAAGATAAATTGATTAATTGTATTTTTAATTTTTCTTCTACATTCATATAATTACCAATAAAATGTTTAACTATATTGGTAATAAGCATGTAAATGGAATCAGGGATCACTTGGCCTTGAGGAGTAAGAACAGGATTTCTTGAGGGATTTCTTTTTACTGCATTTAATATAGTATTTCTTTCTGTATTAGATAGGTATTTTTCCCACCAACCATATAATTGTCCTGTAAATCCAAGGACGACTGCATTGACTGCATTTACTGCATGTCTTCGATCATTACCAGCAGCCATGATGGTAGAGGCATATATCATTATGTGTTGGCATAGTTGCAGGATTTGATATTCAGATAGTCCATCTACATTGCATTCATATACTGAGGAGTTTTCAAATTAAAGGCCATTTAGAATAGCTTGTTCTTCGAATTGAAGATCAGTTGGAGTAGGTCATGGATAATAATTTCTTGTCTTTGCTGCAGTGACCATTGGGCTTTGCCTTTTAAATATTTTATTGATTTGGAGAGATTCTCGATTTTGATCATTTTGATTCTCATTTGTTTTAGACTTTTCTTCTATGGGATTAGCTACAGAAAATTCTGAATCTGAGCTAGATGCTTTAGAATTTGAGACTAAAACATTTATAGATTTGTTAGCTTTTTGATCTTTGTTTTCTTGAAATTTTATATTTGTAAAACTATGAGATAATTGACTGATTAGTTCGTCTGAAAATTTGAAAGGTTTTCTTTCTAACTATAGATCTTTAAGGGCTTCACCTCGAAAACTTAAAGTTTGTGTCTTAATTATCTTTTGTGAAGAAGATGATTCATAAATTTTTAAAATATTTTCAACTTTATCTTCAATTCTATTGGTTTGTTGGCCAATAGTATGAAGGTTAATATTTGTATAATTGTTTTGTCCTAAAACATGACTTAAATTTGATTTGTAAAGAAATTCAGTTTTGCTTTGTCTCTTTGTATTTTTGCAATGTCTTTTATGGGTACAGCTGAAGTTTCTTTATAAATGATTTGATGTAATGGAGGATGTATAGATTCTTCAGTTCTTTGTGGAGAAGAACTGGTAGAAGCTATAATCCAAGATGAGTTTAATTTTGTTATCATATTGATAGATAAATCTTTAATATTATAAACTTTCTTTATGGCTAATTTAAGCCAATCAAAGAAACAAATATTTCTTTGATTATCATACATATATTTATACCACTTTTCTTTTAAAAAGTCATTATGTTCTTGAAAAATCTATTTAAAAAAGGATTTTTTTAAAAGATGTAGAGCTAAATTCTTTTTTAACATTTCTTTATCAATTTCAAAACATTCAACAACATTTATATTGAAATTGGATTCCGAAGGATTATATGTATTAGATGGAGAAACTTGATAAGAAGGGTACACAAATCCTATAGGTCGAAGGTCTACATTAGGTGTAAAACAAGAAACTCGGGATAATTCCTTTATGGAAGATCCTACCACAGAGGGAGGATGAGAATAAGACTTTCTAGAAGGTTAATAAATTGTAGAAGTTGTATCTCTTGAATCGTTTGAAAATTTATTTCAACACTTCCATCTTCATGTTCAATAATTGTTTCAATATCTTGATTTTCTAAAGACATTTCTGGTTGGGCGTTTTAAGCTCCATTTACTAGATAGATTAATATCATTCCACTGTAAGAGTTTTGGAATATTAACTTTATTTTTGAAATTACTTTGGAATAAAGTAGTCATACCTTTTGCTTGAGGGGAATAGGCTATGCTTCGAACAACTGAATTCATGACTTTATAATAAACTCTATATATAAGAGCAAGATTTTGATTATGAGGATTTATATCAAAACCTTTTGTCTGGATAGCAAGAGTAAGAGCTTCATGTGCACCTAGATTTGTGAAGGAAACAGAGAAATTTGGATAGCAATTGAAGAAAGTAGGGCCATTAGCCAAACTTGATTCAACCATTCCAAGTAATGAATCACTGAATTTTTTATGTCTTATGTCTTGAACATAGATGAGAGCTTCAATTCTAAGTACAAGTGTTGTTACTTGTTAAAAGCTTTAGACCAACTTGCACTAATCCAAAATGAATATAATTGTCTATTTTAATATAATCCTTTATTTCATGGGGCTTAATTAAAGAAAGATATTGAATATTACTGGTAATGAATTCAGTTCTTTCAATGGTTTTTACTTTATAACTTGATTTTGATTGAAAACTTCCAACTTTATAAAATTCATTTTTATTTATGGTTGGAATAGTCCAGTCACAATTAACTTGTTCTAAATCGTCATAACTGATTTCTTCACTATTTTTAATAGACATAGAAGATAAGGAATTTGATAATGAGGAAGAAGAAGGCATAAACTTTTTAATAAGCTTTGCCATAATTTGTATTACAGAGTCATTTTAACCAAATCCACCATGAGTATCTAACGAAATAGAGGATTTACACACTAAAAGAATGCCTTAAATGTCGTCACACGGCTAATAATGGCTATAACAATGTCAACCTCAGCTTCGCTCCGGGCGGAATATCATTAAAATTTCTCAATAATAACAAACATAGAACTAAGTATCAAGACTTTTGATGTTCATACTTCTGAGTAAGCAATTCCTTAAGCAAAATCAAAGCATAACATAACAAAGATAAGTGAAGAAATACTCACAAAACAACTTTATATTACAAAGTACTTGATTACAAATTTGATACCAACTTGGCTCTGATACCATTTCTATTGAACATCTTATCCAAACCCTTTTTTCTCCTAATCACTTATTTATCCAACTTCTTGACTATAGAGTCTATGAACAAATTCTAATCAGAACTGGTAGCTGTACCATTGATCATACAGATGGATCAAAAAATTCATACTTAAATGCTTTACCACCCAATATTACTATCTTCTATTCAAAAATCAAAATCCTTCATGTTCTCTCTGCAGAAGAATGGTGACGACCTCTTCATATGCCTCAAAAGCTTGATTCAGAACTTATTTTTAATTATTATGATTATATTTCTGCTTGGGAAGTCATCCTCTATTATCAAAACCCATCCTTCCAGCATTCCTGGTTCATCAGATTCAAATCAAACTCCCATAAAATACCTATGTGGTTCTTCACACAATTCTGGATACTTTTTGACGCCACTGAAGACATCCTTCCATACACAATTCTAGATCCCTTTTGGATCCCTTTTGTTTTTATTTTTATTATGGATAGAAGGACAGATTAATGGTTTCATACCAAATTGAAAACAAAAATCACTAAGTTCATACTTGCTGATTCCTTTTTGATTTTCAATTTGACATTTTAGTTTGATTTCATTGCATAACGAAAATCCAACATTATTAATCTTTTGAATTAGATCATCATATGTATACATTCCATAATTCAAATTTCCATAATTTTCTGATTTTAATTCTTCTCTAACTTTTTCAGCAAAAAGTTTCAGAAGACCAAATATAAAATTTTCTTTCCAAAATTATGAATTGGTTGCATCGATTGTATAAAGTTTTGATAAGAAAACATCTTTACATCAATGAAAATTTAAAAATGTTGGGCAAGATAAATTGATTAATTGTATTTTTAATTTTTCTTCTACATTCATATAATTACCAATAAAATGTTTAACTATATTGGTAATAAGCATGTAAATGGAATCAGGGATCACTTGGCCTTGAGGAGTAAGAACAGGATTTCTTGAGGGATTTCTTTTTACTGCATTTAATATAGTATTTCTTTCTGTATTAGATAGGTATTTTTCCCACCAACCATATAATTGTCCTGTAAATCCAAGGACGACTGCATTGACTGCATTTACTGCATGTCTTCGATCATTACCAGCAGCCATGATGGTAGAGGCATATATCATTATGTGTTGGCATAGTTGCAGGATTTGATATTCAGATAGTCCATCTACATTGCATTCATATACTGAGGAGTTTTCAAATTAAAGGCCATTTAGAATAGCTTGTTCTTCGAATTGAAGATCAGTTGGAGTAGGTCATGGATAATAATTTCTTGTCTTTGCTGCAGTGACCATTGGGCTTTGCCTTTTAAATATTTTATTGATTTGGAGAGATTCTCGATTTTGATCATTTTGATTCTCATTTGTTTTAGACTTTTCTTCTATGGGATTAGCTACAGAAAATTCTGAATCTGAGCTAGATGCTTTAGAATTTGAGACTAAAACATTTATAGATTTGTTAGCTTTTTGATCTTTGTTTTCTTGAAATTTTATATTTGTAAAACTATGAGATAATTGACTGATTAGTTCGTCTGAAAATTTGAAAGGTTTTCTTTCTAACTATAGATCTTTAAGGGCTTCACCTCGAAAACTTAAAGTTTGTGTCTTAATTATCTTTTGTGAAGAAGATGATTCATAAATTTTTAAAATATTTTCAACTTTATCTTCAATTCTATTGGTTTGTTGGCCAATAGTATGAAGGTTAATATTTGTATAATTGTTTTGTCCTAAAACATGACTTAAATTTGATTTGTAAAGAAATTCAGTTTTGCTTTGTCTCTTTGTATTTTTGCAATGTCTTTTATGGGTACAGCTGAAGTTTCTTTATAAATGATTTGATGTAATGGAGGATGTATAGATTCTTCAGTTCTTTGTGGAGAAGAACTGGTAGAAGCTATAATCCAAGATGAGTTTAATTTTGTTATCATATTGATAGATAAATCTTTAATATTATAAACTTTCTTTATGGCTAATTTAAGCCAATCAAAGAAACAAATATTTCTTTGATTATCATACATATATTTATACCACTTTTCTTTTAAAAAGTCATTATGTTCTTGAAAAATCTATTTAAAAAAGGATTTTTTTAAAAGATGTAGAGCTAAATTCTTTTTTAACATTTCTTTATCAATTTCAAAACATTCAACAACATTTATATTGAAATTGGATTCCGAAGGATTATATGTATTAGATGGAGAAACTTGATAAGAAGGGTACACAAATCCTATAGGTCGAAGGTCTACATTAGGTGTAAAACAAGAAACTCGGGATAATTCCTTTATGGAAGATCCTACCACAGAGGGAGGATGAGAATAAGACTTTCTAGAAGGTTAATAAATTGTAGAAGTTGTATCTCTTGAATCGTTTGAAAATTTATTTCAACACTTCCATCTTCATGTTCAATAATTGTTTCAATATCTTGATTTTCTAAAGACATTTCTGGTTGGGCGTTTTAAGCTCCATTTACTAGATAGATTAATATCATTCCACTGTAAGAGTTTTGGAATATTAACTTTATTTTTGAAATTACTTTGGAATAAAGTAGTCATACCTTTTGCTTGAGGGGAATAGGCTATGCTTCGAACAACTGAATTCATGACTTTATAATAAACTCTATATATAAGAGCAAGATTTTGATTATGAGGATTTATATCAAAACCTTTTGTCTGGATAGCAAGAGTAAGAGCTTCATGTGCACCTGGATCTGTAAGGGAAATAGATAAATTTGGAAAGCAATTGAAGAAAGTGAGGCCATTAGCCAAACTTGATTCAACCATTCGAAGTGATGAATCACTGAATTTTTTATGTCTTGTATCTTGAACATAGATGAGAGCTTCTGTTCTAAGTCCAAGTCTTGTTAAATGCTTTAGAGCATCTTGCACTGATCCAAAATGAATATAATTGTACGTTTTAACATACTCCTTTATTTCATGGGGCTTGATTAAAGAAAGATGCTGAATATTACTGGTAATGAATTTAGTTCTTTCAATGGTTTTTACTTTATAACTTGATTTTGATTGAAAACTTCTAACTTTGTAAAATTCATTTTTATTTATGGTTGGAATAGTCCGGTCACAAATAACTTGTTCTAAATCATTATAACTAATTTCTTTACTATTTTTAATAGACATAGAAGATAAGGAATTTGATGATAATGAAGAAAAAGGTGCAAACTTTTTAATAAGCTTAGTTATAATTTGTATTACAGAGTTATTTTAACCGAATCTACCACAAGTATCTAACGAAATAGAGGATTTACACACGAACAAAACGCCTTAAATGCCTTCACATGGCTAATAACGGCGACAACAATGGCTACCTCAGCTTTGCTCTGAACGGAATATGATTAAAATTTCTCAATAATAACAAACACACAACCAAGTATTAAGATTTTTGACGTTCTTGCTTTTGGCTCAGCAATTCCTTAAACAAAATCATTACATAATGATAAGTGAAGAAATACTCACAAAACGACTTTATATTGCCAAAGTACTTAATTACAAATTTGATACCAACTTGGCTTTGATACCAAATGGGGAAGATGGTGGGTATACAATGGTAGATGAGAGAGGAGAGAGGAGATGGTGGTGGAAGCAAAGCCAGATTTTGACTGGTATCCAACTCTTGCCTCTACATGAGGAAGACCAGACTTATTTATAGTCATAACAAACATAATTTACATTTCATTACAATTGAATTTACACTGCATTTGCATTTCATTTCATGTGCTGACAAATTTCATGATGCTTCAGACTGCTGGATAAGATCACAATCTTCACTGTACACTGTAGATGAACTTTATTCTGAGTAGTGGATTGTCAATATTGCTTTGTGGGAAATTGAGTGGCTC
Source organism: Sextonia rubra (assembly GCA_037013555.1). Lineage (NCBI taxonomy): Eukaryota > Viridiplantae > Streptophyta > Magnoliopsida > Laurales > Lauraceae > Sextonia > Sextonia rubra. The sequence continues at coordinate 10,275,142 of JASUAD010000026.1, forward strand.
GATAAAGCATATGTCTTGTCTTGGCTTTATTTTTTCCTTTTCTTTAGATTGATATGAATCCTTCATTATCACTTTTTGTCTCATCAGCATCTGTATCTGGTTCAGGAGCAATATTTTCAAAAGGATTGTCAACAGCCCAAAGATGATACAGCTGCTGACCAAAACTTAATGGAGAATTTTCAAATGACCATTCTTTTTGTATTTGTTCCATAATTTCCTTTTGAAGTTCTTCTTTGAGTTGAAGGAAATCTGCTGCTGCATAAAGAATAGAAGGAGAGGCTGAACAAGAATTCTTCTATTTTTCAATATCACTTGCTAGAAAAAGCCTTTCTTTTTCTTCTTCGCAAGTTTTGAGAACTTTAGAGAATGATGGCTTTATAACTTGATTGGTAGAATATTGCTTGAGTATTGCAGTATAATCAAATTGATGCCAAAACTTGATATAAATCATTCGAGATAAAACTGGTGGACTGAAGTCCATTTCCTTATAAAAATTTCATTTCAAGATCCAAGGAATCTCCTGCTTGTGATAAAACTACATAGTAACATAAGGTTCTATTGCAAGTTGTAGGTGCCAATAAAGGCTTTTTCCTTCTGATTTTAGAAGGGCTTTAAATGATATAGAATAGGATTCATAAATAGGAAGAAGTGCTTGAGGAAGGATGTCTTTAGTGGTACCAAAAGGAATCCAGAATTGTGTGAAGAACCACATAGGTATTTTATGGGAGTTTGATTTGAATCTGATGAACTAGAAATGCTGGAAAGATGGGTTTTGATAATAGAGGATGACTTCCCAAGCAGAAATATAATCATAATAATTAAAACTAAGTTATGAATCAAGCTTTTGAAGCATATGAAGAGGTCATCCCTATTCTTCTACAAAGAGAACATGCAGGATTTTGATTTTTGAATAGAGGATAGTAATATTGGGTGGTAAAGCATTTAAGTATGAATTTTGGGATCCATCTGTATGATCAATAGTACAGTTGCCAGTTCTGATCAGAATCTGTTCATAGACTTTACAGTCAAGAGGTTGAATAAATAAGTGATCAGGACAAAAAAAGGGTTTGGATAAGAAGTTCAATAGAAATGGTATTGGTAAAAGACATGTCATCTAAGGAATAAATTCTCAATGGTGCTTTTGTGGCAAAATATTGGGCTTGTGAAGCTTGAGGTTTTCTAGATACAGGGCTTGATGGGCTTTGAAATTGAGGAATATTAGAAGTATGGGTTGCTCCCCATCTCTCAAGATAATTGCCGTTGAATTTTCTAGATAAAGGTGTAGTGTTCATAATGGAAGAAACTTTATCAGTTGGGGACTAGAAAAAGGGTCTAATTTGCCGAGGCTTCATTTTTTTGTCCCTGTAAAAATTCACGAGATAAAAAATTAGGAAGAGAATAATTTTTACCTACAATATACTCAATGTCAAAGTGAAATATGGCTAATAAAGCTTGTCAGCAAGCAAAGATTTGCTTAGCAGCAAGATTTTTTACATCTTTTTCTAAAATTTCTTTAGCAAATTTACAATCTATTCTTAATAAAAATTTTTGTTTAATAAATCACTTTGGAACTTCATTATACTATTTATTATGGATAGGATTTCCTTTTTAATAGTTGAATAATTCTATTAATTTGGCGTCCATGTTCCGGAAGTGAAACGAAGAATTTCTTCTTTTCCAAGGACATTTCTTTGTAGAAGGATTCCTCTAAAACCTATTTCAGATACATCTATTTGAACTATTTTTAATAAATCTAGATGAGGGATAGTTAAACAATGTAAATTTTGGACTTTCTGTTTAATATTTTGAACAGCTTTTGTATAAGTAGGTGGCCATTCTACGGGATTTTCAGTCAAGTGCATTTGCAAGATTTTTCTTTCTTTAGGAAGATCTTTATAAAAGTGAGAAACATAATTAAGGCATCCAAGAAAACGTTGCAATTTCTCTTTATTAAGAATTTCATTAGGAAATTGGCAAGCAAACTTAATAACTCTTTCGACTGGAGAAATAGTTCCTTTTTTATTATAAAGCCAAGAAACTAAATTTCTGTTTGAAAAAGCTTCATTTTCTTTTGGGATAAGACAAGTCCATTCTTGATAATAACTTTTTTAAAAATATTTAAATGTTTCCATTGGTCACAAATAGATTTTGAAAACACAAGAATGTCATCTATATAGACGAGCGTAAAAGCTTGATATGGATTAAAAATGTTATTCATTATTCTTTGAAATTCTGAAAGAGCATTTTTTAAACCAAAGGGCATAACATTCCATTCATAATGGCCAAATGGTACTTTAAAAGCTGTTTTATACCTATCCTCTAGGGTGATATGAATTTGCCAAAATCCTGATTTAAGATCAAATTAGGAAAAAAGGAAGGCACCAGCTAGACAGTTAATAAGATCAGTTTTATTTGGAACTGGATATCTAATGGACCTTAAGACTTTATTTAAAGGCTTGTAGTTGATAATAAGACAGAGAACACCTCGTTCTTATTCAGGTGCTTTATTTACATAAAACACTGCACAACTCTATGAGGTTTATGATTTCTGAATAAGCTTTTTAGCAAGAAGATCATTGATTTCTTTAGTACATAGTTGTATTAGGTCATTTTCATTTGAATAGGTCAAGCTTTAGTAGGAATTTGAGATTCATCGAAATTATCAATAGACAGAAGAGAAACAGTATAGTGTTTCCTTACTACAAGGCAGAAGGAAGGTCAGAACAACATTCTGTTTCAAGAGATTTTTGAAATTGGATTAAATCTTTTTGGAATTCTATTTTTTGTAATTCTTTTTGAATTCTTAAAGAATTCATATCTTCATGAAGATATGCAATTTGTTTTTCTTTATAAGCAATTTGATTTTGAATGTATTGATATGTTGAATAGAAGTTGATTCAACAAAATCAAAAATTAATTTTTTATTGTCTTTAATAGTTTTAAGGCCTAATGAATTAATTTGAAAAGGCAGTAGAATCTATAGAAAAGGATTTCCAAGGATAACATCATTGTTTAAATCTTTTCCAAGCAGGAAATTAGTCTTTATACATGTTCCATTTTTGCAAACATGGATGTTATTTAATTTATAATGGATATGGAGTTTATTACTAGCAATTGCTAGGTTAAGTTTATTTTTGGTTTTTTCATAATATTTTGTTGGGATTAATCCTTCTCTTATTAAATGAACATCTGTGCCACTATCTAGTAAGCAGAGTGCTTTAATAGAGAAGTCTTTGACCTTAATTGTAGCTTGAGTTTTTCATTTTTTAAGTGGATTTCTTGTTAAAGAATTTACAAAACCATTTAAGTCTTTATTAAATTTTTCTTGATTTTCTAAATTATCGTTATTTTCTTGATAATTTTTGAGTGTGTGAAATTCAAGGTTCTCAGCACGTTGTTTGTGTTCTTGAAGTTCAATCAAGTCTTGTTTTAATTCTTTTATTTCGTGCTTTTGATTATTTATTTCTTTATAAAGATCTTAAATAGAGAGATGAGTAGGAACTTGTTGCTCTCTTAATCTATCTAATACAGTTTTAATGCTGAATTGTTCAGGTAAGTCTAATATGTTATTTGATGTAGAAACTTTTCCTTTTTTTTTCCTTTATTTATATTCTATATTTTTTCAGAATATTTATTTTTTAATTCTTCATCTTTTAGATCTTTAAACATTTCTAGCACCATCTCTTCTGGAGTAGAAAGTACGTTTAAAGATAAAGAGGAAGAAGAAGTAGATTCATACTGGGTTTCACTGTCAAATATTTTACAATGACTTGTATCTGAAGCATGAGAGGAAGAATAATCTGTATAAGAGGAGCTGGATGACTTTGATGCTGAGGATCCTTTTAAGATAGTTTTGATTTCCTTTTCTATTTTAACTTTTATTTTTGGGCAGTCAAGAGCTATATGTCCTTTTTCTTTGCAATTATAACATTGTATTTCTTTTTTCTTGGGATAAGAAGTGGATGGATTATCATTTGTATAAGATTTCATTAATTCTTTATAAGGTTGTTATGAGAAGAATTTTTATAATATCTTTTTGAGGGAGTATAATATTGTGGAGTTAGAAACTGTTTAGATTTTCATTTTGATGGTTTCTTTTTAAGTTTTTCTTTTTGTTCTGGCTAAAAGGACTAATTATTGGTTCCATACCAAATTGAAAACAAAAATCACCAAGTTTATACTTGCTGATTTGTTTTTTGATTTTCAATTTGAGGTTTAAGTTTAATTTCATTGCATAATGAAAATTCAACTTTATTAATCTTTTGAATTAGATCACCAAATGTGTACATTCCATAATTCAAATTTCCATAATTTTTTTATTTTAATTCTTCTCTAACTTTTTCACCAAAAAGTTTAGGAAAACCAAATATAAACTTTTCTTTCCAAAATTCTAAATTGTTTGCATTGATTGTATAGAGTTTTGATAAGATAAATTGATTAATTGTGTTTTTAATTTTTCTTCTACATTCATATAATTACCAATAAAATGTTTAACTATATTGGTAGTAAGCATGTAGATTGAATCAGGGATCATTTGGCGTTAGAGGAGTAAAAACAGGATTTCCCAAGGGATCTCTTTTTACTACATTTAATATAGAATTTCTTTCTGTATCATATAGGTATTTTGCCCACCAACCATGTAATTGTCCAATAAATCCAAGGATGACTACATTTACTGCATCTCTTTGATCATTACCAGCAGCCATGATGGTAGAGAAATATATCAAGTGTTGGCATAGTTGTAAGATTTGATATTCAGATAGTCCATATACTGAAGAGTTTTCAAATTGAAGGCCATTTAGAATAGCTTGTTCTTCAAATTGAAGATCAACTGGAGTAGGTCTTGGATAATAATTTCTTGTTTTTGTTGTAGTGACTATTAGTTTTTGCCTTTTAAATATTTTATTAAGTTGTAGAGATTCTTGATCTTGATTTTCATTTGATTTTTCTTCTATAGAGTCAGAGATAGAGAATTCTGAGTTTGAGCTCGAAGCTTTAGAAACTAAAATATTTATGGATTTTTCATCTTTATTTTATTTATTATCTTTAAGTTTTATGTTTGTAAAACTATGACATAATTGATTGATTAGTTCATCTAAAAATTTTAAAGGTTTTTTTCTCTAACTTTAGATCTTTAAGGGCTTTACCTTGAAAACCTAAAGATTGTGCCTTAATTACTTTATGCAAAGAATTAGTTTCATAAAATTTCAAAATATTTTCAAATTTTTCTTCAATTCTATTGGTTTGTTGGCTGATAGCATGAAGGTTAATTTTGTATAGTTAATTTGTTCCAAAACATGACTTAAATTTGATTTGTAAATAAATTCTGTTTTAGCTTTGACTCCTTGTATTTTTGCAACATCTTTTATGGGTATAGCTGGTGTTTTTTTATAAATGATTTGATATAATGGAGGATGTATAGATTCTTCAGTTCTTTGTAGAGTGGAACTGGTAGAAGCTATAATCCAAGAAGAGCTTGATTTAGTTATCATATTGATGGATAAATCTTCAGTATTATAAGCTTTCTTTAAGGCTAGTTTAAGCCAATCAAAGAAATAAATATTTCTTTGATTATCATACATATCTTTATACTATTTTGCTTTTAGAAAGTCTTTATGTCCATGAGAAATATGGTTAAAAAAGGATTTTGTGAGAGGATGTAAAGCTAAATTCTTTTTGAACATTTCTTTATCAATTTCAAAGCATTCAATAACATTTATATTGGAATCAGATTCCAAAGGATTATATGTATTAGATTGAGAAGCTTGATAAGAAGGATACACTAGTCCTATAGGTGGAAGGTCTACATTAGGTGTAGAGCAAGAAACTTGGGATGGTTCTTTTATGGAAGATCTTACCATAGAGGGAGGATGGAATAAGACTTTCTAGAAGGTTGATAAACTGTAGGAGTTGTATCTCTTGAATCTGTTTGAAAATTTATTTCAACACTTCCATCTTCATAGTCAATAATTGTTTCATATGATAACAAAATTAAGCTCATCTTGGATTTTAGCTTCTACCAGTTTTTCTCCACAAAAAACTGAAGGATCTATATATCCTCCATTACATCAAATCATATATAAAGAAACTTTGACTATACCCATAAAAGATGTAGCAAAGATACAAGGAGATAAAGGAAAATCTGAATTAATTTATAAATCTGACCTAAGCCATGCTTTAGAAAAAAATAATTATACAAATATTAACCTTCATACTATTGACTTACAAACCAATAGAATTGAAGATAAAGTTGAAAATATTTTAAAAATTTATGCAGCATCTTCTTGACAAAAGATAATTAAGACACAATCTTTAGGTTTTCAAGGTGAAGCCCTCAAAGATATAAAGTTAGAAAAAAAAACTTTTAAAATTTTCAGACGAAATAATCAATCAATTATCTCATAGTTTACATACATAAAACTTAATGATAATAATGAAAGTAAAAATGAAAAATCCATAAATGTTTTAGTTTTTAAAGCTTCGAGCTTAGACTCAGAATTCTCTATTTCTGACTCTATAAGAGAAAAGTCAAATGAAAATCAAGATGATCAAAATCAAGAATATCTACAAATTAATAAAATATTTAAAAGACAAAACCATTAGTCACTGCAACAAAAACAAGAAATTATTATCCAAGACCAACTCCAATTGATCTTCAATTCGAAGAACAAGCTATTCTAAAGGACCTTTGATTTGAAAACTCTTCAGTATACGAACGGAATGTAGATGGATTATCTGAATATCAAATCTTGCAACTATGCCAACACATGATGACATATGCCTCTACCATCATGGCTACCTGTAATGATCAAAAACATGCAGTAAATGCAATCGTCCTTAGATTTACTGGACAATTACATAGTTGGTGGGAAAAATACCTATTTGATACATAAAGAAATGCTTTATTAAATGCAGTAACAAGAGATCCCTCAGGCAATAATGCTCTTACTCCTCAAGGCCAAATGATCCCTATCTAATTCCATCTACATGTTTATTACCAATATAGTTAAACATTTTACTAGTAATTATATGAATGTAGAAGAAAAATTAAAAACATAATTAATCAATTTATCTTGCCCAACATTATTAGATTTTCCTGGGTATAAAGATGTTTTCTTATTGAAACTCTACACAATCAATGCAAGTAATTCAAAATTTTGGAAAGAAAAATTCGTATCTGGTCTTCCTAAACTTTTTACAGAAAAAGTTAGAGAAGAATCAAAATCAAAAAATTTTGGAAATTTGAATTATGGAATGTATACATCTTGTGATCTAATTCAAAAGATTAATAAAGTTGGATTTTCATTATGTAATGAAATCAAACTTAAACATCAAATTGAAAATCAAAAAAGAATCCGCAAGTATGAACTGGTGATTTTTGTTTTCAATTTGGTATGGAACCATTAATCAGTCCTTCTAGCCAGAATAAAAAGAAAAACTTAAAAAGAAACCATCAAAAAAGAAAATCTAAACATTTTTTAACTCTACAATATTATATTCCCTTAAAAAGATATCATAAAAAATCTTCTCATAAAAACCCTTATAAAGAATTAATGAAATCTTATACAAAAAATAATCCATCCACTTCTCATCACAAGAAAAAAGAAATACAATGTTATAATTGCAACGAAAAGGACATATAGCGCCTAACAACCCAAAAATAAAAGTAAAAATAGAAAAAGAAATCAAAACTATCTTAAAAGGATCCTCAGCGTCAGAGTCATCTAGTTCCCCTGATATAGATTATTCTTCCTCTCATTCTTCAGATACATGTCATTGTAAAATATTTGACAGTGAAATCTAGTATGAATCTGCTTCTTCTTCCTCTTTATCCTTAAACGTACTTTTTGCTCTAGAAGAACTGTTGCTGGAAATGTTTCAAGATTTCAAAGATGAAGAATTAAAAATTAAATATTTTGAAAAAACACAGAATATAAATAAAGAAAATAAAAAAGGAAAAGCGTCTACATCAAATAATATATCTGACTTACCTGAACAATTCAGCATTAAAATTGTATTAGATAGATTAAGAAAGTAGCAAGCTCCTCCTCATCTTTCAATTCAAGATCTTTATAAAGAAATTGCTAATAAAAAGAAAGAAATAAAAGAATTAAAACAAGGCTTAATTGAACTTCAAGAACATAAACAATGTGCTGAGAATCTTGAATTTCACACTTAAAAATTATTAACAAAATAATGATAATAATTTAGAACATCAAGAAGAATTTGGTGAAGACTTAAATGGTGTTGTAAAATGGATCCACTTAAAAAATAGAAAACTCAAGCTACAATTAAAATCAAAGACTACTCTATTAAAGCACTCTACTTATTAGATAGTGGCACAGTTAATAATTTAATAAGAGAAGGATTAATCCCAACAAAATATTTTGAAAAAACCAATAATAAAATCAAGCTGGCTACTACTAGCAAAAACTACATATCAAATACAAATTAATTAATGTTTATTTCTGTAAAAATGGAACATGTATAAAGATTAATTTCCTTCTAGGAAAGGATTTAAACAATGATGTTATCCTTGGAAACCCTTTTCTACAAATTTTATAGCCTTTTTAAATTGACTCATCAAGTCTAAAACCTACTTTAGACAATAAAGAATTAATTTTTGATTTTGGTGAATCAACTCTTATTCAACATAACAATAGTATTAGACAAAGTGTAAACAAGAATAAGGTGTTCAAAAAACAATCAAATATCTAGTTCCAAATAAAACGAATCTTATTAATCATCTCTCTGATGTCTTCATGTTTTCTACAGTTGATCCTACATCCAGATTTTGTTTTCTTCAAATTCTACCCGGAGGATAGATATAAAATTAGTTTTCTTTTCCCAATGAAAATAAAAATTTAGATTATTGATAATTCTCATTCAGACCTATCTACCTTCAAGAAGTATCCCTTCTCATTATGAAATCAAGTACAAGCAAAAGCAAATCCCCTATTTAGGAATCAAGCTCTTCCTTCATAACTACATTCTAACAAATATCAATTCCCTTCTTCAATCTAGGATTATCTATCACTTCACAAGAACTTATCAATGCCCATTGGAGTGCCATTCTCTCTGATAAAAACAACACTAGAAAAACCCTATCCAATATTGCAAACCATATTAAGGACTTAGAAAGCCAAATCCTTATGTGCCATAACATCCATCAAAGAGCACTGTTATCCACCTATGCTGATGAGAAAACATTTGGAATTCACCTTTTGGAAAAGGCCAACACCGCCTTTATAGAAGAGATAGTTGCAAGAATTAGAGAAAAAACTATTTCTGTCAGATCAAGGAACGATTAATACTCAAAGCTCAATTTATAAGCTGGGCAACCGGCTTACCCAAATTGTTTATGCCATCATATGAAGTTGATATCTCATATATCAAACAAGGATTAGTCCAAAGATTTTCTTTATCCAGAGATGATTTTGAAATGATACAATAGCTCCCTGTAATTGTGCATCATGCCCTTCGCAGCCTTAGAGTTGCCAAAAGACAACTTCTCATAATGATTTCATCAAGTTTGGGTGAAAGATTGGAAATTCAGTTTTGTCAACCTTATCAATTATAGACCATCATGAATTGTGAAGGAGATTTAATTTGCAAAAAATTAATTTCTACCTTAAATGATCATGAGCATCTCCCTGTTGATTATCCAGCTCAATGGTATGAATCTCATGAAGTCGCTACAATGGAATACAGCTTAGAACGTCTCCAAAAGTATGATCCAGTTTCTGGTCAATATCAAAGATTTCTCAATCTAAAAGGACATCTTGAATTTGCAAGTGCATATAGATATGTTTGGTGTGACGGTCGACGAGCTGTTTGCATTGCTGATGATCTCACTGAGCAAACAACGGTGATATAGAATCCTCCTAAATCTGGACATGCCAAGCTTAATCAAATTCTCAATGCCTATGAAGATATCTCTTTTGACATTTCAGAAAAAACTCATGAAAAATTAATTCAGTTATTCCATGGAGAATTCAAAAATGATAATGAAGGTTGGAATGACCCTTGTCATAATTTTGACTCTATTATGAAGTTCTCCGCCAGCTACAATGGAATTCATTAGGATGGTGATTAATCTTATCAAGATTTATTAAAAGTTTTCTCTATAAAGCCTATAAAGAAAAGATAACAAAAACTTTATCATTGCAACCATATCCATAGTTATGCTCTTCTCTACAAGCACATCAAAGTTATGTTGAAAAAGTACTATACAAAAAAGCTACTTTCAGGGAAAAGGCAAAAGACAATTGGGAAGAATCCAAAAGCCAACAAGAAAATTTAAGGCTCCATAGACTCCTCTCTCCGCAACAGATTAACCAAGTACTATGCAGAAGAATAAAGTAACATCCTCCTAGTCAACAAGTACACTCATCACAACATGAAGACAAGCCATCTATATGGCAACTTGTGATTCTATCCAGCAGTAAAATCTCAAAACATCATAAAATGAAATGCAAATCAGTGTAAATTCAGTTGTAATGAAATATAAATTATGTTTGCTAAGGCTATAAATAGTACCAGCTTTCTCCATGTATAGGCAAGAATTGGAATACCAGTCAAAATCCAGCTTTACTTCCACCACTATCTCCTCTCTCCTCTCCCTTCCACTTTTGTATACCCACCACTTTCCCCATTTGGTATCAGAGCCAAGTTAGCATCTAATTTTTAATCAAGTATTGTTGCAATATAAAGTCATTTTGTGAGTATTTCTTCACTTATCTTTATGTTTTGATTTGATTTTGTTTAAGGAATTGTTGACTCAAAAGCAAGAACGTCAAAAATCTTAATACTTGGTTGTGTATTTTTTATTATTGAGAAATTTTAATCATATTCCACCCGGAGCAAAGTTGAGGTAGCATTATTGTCGCCGTTGTTAACCGTATGAAGGCATTTAAGGCATTTTGTTGGTGTGTAAATCCTCTATCTCATTTGATACCTATGGTGGATTTGGTTAAAATAACTCTATAATACAAATTATGGCAAAGCTTATTAAGAAGTTTGTACCTTCTTCTTCCTCATCATCAAATTCCTTATCTTTTATATCTATTAAAAATAGTGAAGAAATCAGTTATGACAATTTAGATCAAGTTATTTGTGACTGGATTATTCCAACTGTAAATAAAAATGAAATTTATAAAGTTGGAAGTTTTCAATTAAAATCAAGTTATTAAGTAAAAACGATTGAAAGAAATGAATCTATTACCAGTAATATTCAGCATCTTTCTTTAATCAAGCCTCATGAAATAAAGGAGTATGTTAAAACATACAGTTATATTCATTTTAGATTAGTGCAAGTTGCTATAAAGCCATTAACAAGACATGGAGTTAGAACTGAATCTCTCATTTATGTTCAAGATACAAGACATAAAAAATTTAGTGATTCATTACTTGGAACGGTTGAATCAAGTTTGGCTAATGGCCTTACTTTCTTCAATTGCTTTCCAAATTTATTTGTTTCTCTTACAGATCCAGGTGTACATGAAGCTCATACTCTTGTTATCTAGACAAAAGGTTTTGATATGAATTCTCACAATAAAAAACTTGCTCTCATAAATAAAGTTTATTACAAACTCAAGAATTTAGCTGTTCCAGGCATAGTCGATTTCAATCAAGCAAAAGGTATGACTACTTTATTCCAAACTAATTTCAAAAGTAAATCTAATATTCCAAAACTCATACAGTGAAATGATATTAATCTATCTAGTAAATGGCGTTTAGAAAACGCTCCACCTAAAAGGTCTTTAGAAAATCAAGATATTGAAACAATTATTAAACATGAAGATGGAAGCGTTGAAATAAAATTTCAAACTGATTCAAAAGAAACAACTCTATAGTTTATCAACCTTTTAAAAAGGCTTATTCTCATCCTCCATCGGTGGTAGGATCTTTCATAAAAGAATCATCCCAAGTTTCTTGCCCTACACCTAATGTAAACCTTCGACCTACAGGACTAGTGTATCCTTCGTATAAAGCTTCTCCATCTAATACATATAATTCTTTGGAATGTGATTTCAACATAAATGTTATTAAATGCTTTGAAATTGAAAAAGAAATGTTAAAAAAGAATTTAGCTTTACATCCTTTAACAAAATCCTTTTGTAAACAGGTTTCTCAAGCGCATAAAGATTTCTTAAAAGAAAAGTGGTATAAATGTATGTATGATAACCAAAGAAATATTTATTTCTTTGATTAACTTAAACTAGCCATAAAGAAAGCTTATAATACTGAAGATTCATCAATATGATAACAAAATTAAGCTCATCTTGGATTATAGCTTCTACCAGTTCTTCTCCACAAAGAACTGAAGAATCTATACATCCTCCATTATATCAAATCATATATAAAGAAACTTCAGCCGTACCCATAAAAGATGTTGCAAAAATACAAGGAGATAAAGGTAATTTTGAATTTATTTACAAATCAGACTTAAGTCATGTTTTAGAACAAAATAATTATACAAATATTAACCTTCCTACTATTGGCCAACAAAACAATAGAATTGAAGATAAAGTTGAAAATATTTTAAAAATTTATTAAGCATCTTCTTCACAAAAGATAATTAAGACACAAACTTTAGGTTTTCAAGGTGAAGCCCTTAGAGATCTAAAGTTAGAAAGGAAAACTTTAAAATTTTCAAATGAGCTAATCAATCAATTATTTCATAGCTTTATAAATATAAAACTTCAAGAAAATGAAGATAAAAAAGCTAACAAATCTATAAATGTTTTAGCCTCAAATTCTAAAGCTTCTAGTTCAGATTCAGAATTTTCTATAGCTGATCCTATGGAAGAAGAGTGTAAAACAAATGAGAATCAAAATGATCAAAATCAAGAATCTCTACAAATCAATAAAATATTTAAAAGACAAAAGCCAATAGTCACTGCTACAAAACAAGAAATTATTATCCAAGACCTAATCCAATTGATCTTCAATTCGAAGAACAAGCTATTCTAGTTGGCCTTCAATTTGAAAACTCCTTAGTATATGAATGGAATGTAGATGGACTATCTGAATGTCAAATCCTGCAACTATGCCAACACATGATGATATATGCCTCTACCATCATAGCTGCCGGTAATGATCAAAGACATACAATAAATGCAGCTGTCCTTGGATTTACTGGACAATTACATGGTTGGTGGGAAAAGTACCTATCTGATTTAGAAGGACAAGCTATACTAAATGCAGTAAAAAAAGATCCTTCAAGAAATCCTGTTATTAGTCCTCAAGGTCAAATGATTCCTAATTCTATTTACATGCTTATTACCAATATAGTAAAACATTTTATTGGTAATTACATGAATGTAGAAGAAAAAATAAGAAATCAAATAATCAATTTATCTTGCCCAACATTATCAGATTTTCGTCATTCTAAAGTAGTTTTCTTATCAAAACTTTTTACAATCGATGGAAGCAATTCAGAATTTTGGAAAGAAAAATTTATATCTGGTCTTCCTAAACCTTTTGCAGAAAAAGTTAGAGAGAATAGTTAAAATAAAAAAATTATGGAAATTTAAATTAAGGACTTTATACTTATGGTAACCTCTTTCAAAAGATAAAAAAAGTTAGATTTTCATTATGCAATGAAATCAAACTTAAACGACAAATCGAAAATAAAAACAGAATCAGCAAATATAAACTTGGTCATTTTTGTTATTAATTTGGCATGGAACTATTAATTAGTCCTTCTAGCCATAATAAAAAGAAAAATTTAAATAGAAACCATCAAAAAAGAAAATCTAAACATATTTCAACTCTGCAATATTATATTCCCTCAAAAAGATATCACAAAAAATCTTCTTATAAAAATCTTTATAAAGAATCAAAGAAATCTTATACAAAATATAATCCATCCACTTCTTATCCTAAGAAAAAAGAAATACAATGTTATAATTGCAAAGAAAAAGGACATATAGCTCCTGAATGCCGAAAAATAAAAGTAAAGACAGAAAAGAAATCAAAATTATCTTAAAAGGAACCTCATCCTTATCCTTATAATCATCTAGTTCCTCTAATAAAGATTATTCTTCAAATTCATTGTAAAATATTTGATAGTGAAATCCAGTATGAATCTCCTTCTTTTTCCTCATTATCTTTAAACATACTTTCTGCTCCAGAAGAGATGGTACTAGAAATGTTTAAAGATCTAAAAGATGAAGAATTAAAAAATAAATATTTTGGAAAAATATAGAATATAAATAAAGGAACTAAAAAAGGAAAAGCTTCTACATCAAATAACATATCAAACTTACCTGAACAATTCAGCATTAAAATTGTATTAGATAGATTACGAGAGCAACAAGCCCCTACTCATCTTTCCATTCAAGATCTTTATAAAGAAATTAATAATCAAAAGCAAGAAATAAAAGAATTAAAACAAGACTTAAGTGAACTTCAAAAGCTCAAGCAACATGTTGAGAATCTTGAATTTCACATACTCAAAATTTATCAAGAAAATAATGATAATACAAAAAATCAAAAGAAATTTGCTGAAAACTTGAATGGTTCTATAAATTCTTTAACAAGGAATCCACTTAAAAAATGGAAAACTCAAATTACATTTAAGATCAAAGACCACTTTATTAAAGCACTCTACTTACTAGATAGTGGCGCAGATGTTAATTTAATAAAAGAAGGATTAATCCTAACAAAATATTATGAATAAGCCAATAATAAACTCAATCTAGCTACTGCTAGCAAAAAACTACATATCAAAGACAAATTAAGTAATGTTTATATCTGTAAAAATGGAACATGTATAAAGACAAATTCCATTCTAGGAAAGGATTTAAACAATGATGTTATCCTTGGAAACCCTTTTCTACAAATTTTATAGCCTTTTTAAATTGACTCATCAGGTCTAAAACCTACTTTAGACAATAAAGAATTAATTTTTGATTTTGGTGAATCAACTCCTATTTAACATAACAATAGTATTAGACAAAGTGTAAACAAGAATAAGCTGTTCAAAAAACAATCAAATATCAAGTTCCAAATAAAACGGATCTTATTAATCATCTCTCTTATGCCTTCATGTTTTCTACAGTTGATCCTACATCTAGATTTTGGTACCTTCAAATTCTACCTGGAGGATAGATATAAAATTAGTTTTCTTTACCCAATGAAAATAAAAATTCAAATTATTGATAATTCTCATTCAGACCCATCTACCTTCAGGAAGTATCCCTTCTCATTATGATATCAAGTACAAGCAAAAGCAGAGCCCCTATTCCGGAATCAAGCATTTCCTTCATACCTACATTCCAACAAATATCAATTCCCTTCTTCAATCCAGGATTATCTGTCACTTCACAAGAACTTATTAATGCCCATTGGAGTGCCATTCTCTCTGATAAAAAAAAACAGTAGAAAAACCATATCCAAAATTGCAAACCATATCAAGGACTTAGAAAGCCAAATCCTTATGTGCCTTAACATCCATCAAAGAGCACTGTTATCCACCTATGCTGATGAAAAAATATCTAGAATTCACCTCCTAGAAAAGGTTAACATAGTCCTAATAGATGAGATAGCTGCAAGAATTAGAGAAAAAAATCTTTCTTGTTAGATCAAGGAGCGATTAATGCTTAAAGCTCAATATAGAAACCAGGCAACTGGCTTTCCCAAATTGTTCTTACCATCATATGAAATTGATATCTCATATATCGAACAAGGATTAGTCCAAAGATTTTCTTTATATAGAGATGATTTTGAAACAATACAGCAGCTCCCTACAATCGTGCGTGATGCCCTCGCAGCCTTAGAGTTACCAAAAGATAACTTCTCATAACGATTTCATCGAGTTTGGGTGAAAAATAAAAAATCTAGTTTTATCAACTTTATCAATTATGGGCCGTCATGAATTATGAAGAAGGAGATTTAATCTGCAAAAAATTAATCTCCACCTTAAATGATTACGAGCATCTCCCTGTTGATTATCCTGTTCAATGGTATGAATCTCATGAAGTCACTGCAGTGGAATATGATGAGTCTTTAAAAATACATATTTTCATACACATTTTGATCCATTTTAAGGACTTATTAACTTGAAAGAGCCTCATTTAGTGTGATATCATGGTTTCAAGCATTTTAAATTCATTGTAGTGCATTCCTACATAATTTGCTTAAAAATCACACTTTTTGCATAAATTCATGAAACCTGCTGTTTTTGAAAAGTTTTGTGAAAATAATTTTTCTAATGAAATAAATTGAATTCTCTTCATCATTACTTCATTCATATAAAACCATGAAAAATGGTGTGCATTTTCATTATCATTTCATGAGAGATGGGCCCACAGTTATGCATTTGTGATTAGGACTAAAATAGTCTTTTCACATAAATTTACATTTGTCTTATAGGAAATTGATAATATGGGTCCCATTTGTAAAGAATTGAGGCAAGGAATTGATTTTCAAGAGAAAGGGGAGAAGAATTGAAAAAAAAAAGAAATTGGAAGAAAATTGCAAAAAGTTGGCTCATGGTCCACACACATGTACATGTGTGAGGTTCACTTGTAAAACAACCAAGATGGGGTCCATTTATTTATTGCACATTTTCAAGAAATATTGAAGAGAATTTGAAGAATATCTCATAAAAAATGGACAAGGAAAGCCACATAGGAGTTCTTTTTGGAGAAGGAGAAGATTTAATTGAAAAAAAGTTAAAAAAAAATATGCAAGCAAGGTATTCCACGTCCAAAAGAGGATTTTTGATTGGATTTTGGTTGAAAAACAAAAGGAAAAAAATCAAGAGGGTTATCTTCAAAGATCTTTTCAAGTTAGGAGCCAACTAGGAGAACTTTCCAAAAAAGGAAAGTTGACAATGCAAAGAGATGAAAGGGGAAGTTCTACACCTCATGTGGACCAAGTTTGATTCTAAGAGAGGATTCTTATCCCTACTACATCTCTCAAAAGATCTCAATGCAAGGTGGTACATACAAGAAACGAAAGAAGCATCCAAGAGGGACTTCTAGACAAATCAAGCAAGGAAAGGAAAGAGAAATAAAAAGAAAAAAAATCCCCAAAGATATTGCACGTCCAATGCATTTGTTTTGGAGCCCTTTTTCTTTCATTTTTATTATTATTTTTAAGGTTTTAAAGTTTGAGAAGGAGTAGGACTTGAAAAAGTATAAATAGGGCACCCCTCTCCCATATTCTTCATGGAAGAATTACCCACCTCCCACCTCTAGATTTCTACATCCATCTCCCCCTCTTTGTCTCTCTATCTTAAGTCATCAAGGAGGCTTAGCTCTAAAGCCATGCCACCAACCTTGAAGTGTCAACTAGAAGGAGGATTCTCATCCATCCTAGTATGTAATTCTTGCTTTTTATCTTCAATCTTTTGTAAAACAATTTCATGCTAGTAAAGTTTGTTTCTTTTCAATTATTCTTGTCTTTGATTTTGTAGTGTTCATAATTTTAGTCTTATTGTGATTGGGTTAATTTTCATTCTTGTTTAAATATTAGGATAGAATTGGAATCACAACTAGTAACCCATCTTAGTAACCTTTTCAGTATACTTTGTCTCTTTGGATACATTGTATCATCGGAGGCAATGCAAGATGGAGTTAAAGAGGTTTGAGTGAAAAAAGATTAGAGGCCAATTCTGAAATTTATTTCTACATGGAATGGAAATTTGTTATTCTCACTTAGATTGACGACCTAAGATGAAGAATAAAGCCTTAGCACAATACTTCCAATCTTTTTTAGTGTAAATTGAGGTAAGAAATTGAAGGAACAATCTACCGCCTTTGACTTCCGTTGTTTACCGCCGTTGACTTCCTGTAATTTTATTTTATTTTCTACACTTTTGTTATTTTTCTTGTTATGTTTATTTTGATTTTAAGTTTTGTTTTTGCATAGTTTGATGGTTAGATTAGAATTCATTGCATATATTTTCATGTCATAAGATTTTGTGCATATTTAAGTTGATGAAAATTAAGCCTTCAGATCTGAATCTAATGATTAAATTCAGACTCAATAAATAAACAGCACAACTTAACACAATTTCAGCAAACTGCAGAAACAGTTTTTGACAAAAAGTTCGAAGTAGGTAGACTACTGAAATCATAATATGTTTCTGTGAAACTTCGGAAATTTAAGTTTAGGATGTGGTCTTTCATCCCCAGAATTTCAGATCAAAATAACTTTAGAAGGCTTGTGAACCAGAGGCTTAAACTTTGCCAATCAGTCAACCCGAATCATAATTTCTGCACAGAATTTTGCAAAGTTGTCATGTTCATGCATTCATAACTTTTTCGCTTTAGATTTTTTTTACTTCCATTTTTTTGTTAGTTTCTTGCATCAGTAAAGCATAAATTCTAGCCATTAAATTTAGATTTAGGATACATTAGAGTAGTTCAAATTATGCATAAAATTAGCATCAGCATACTAGTTTTTCATACTTATGATTTTTCAGCATCTCATGGCATGCAATGCATTACTAATTTTACTGACTTTCTAATTTTAATTTTGTTTCTAGTTTTATGTTTCTGATTATTTTAGTTAATTTCTAGAATTAGAATATCTTTCTAAACTTGTTTTAATTGAAGCTTTTAAATTGGAAAGTTTTTCTAGTTTTGGAAATTCTAACCTAGGAAAGTTTCTAACTTATGTTTATTTTGTTTTTAACATTGTTTAGTTTAGTAAAGTTTTAATTTTAGATTTAGTTTTATTGGAAGTTCTAATGTGTCTTTTGTTTCGTAGTAATTTTAATTTTATTTTTAGGAACTTTTATATTTAGGATTTACTTTCTTTATTTGAATTATGATTGTAATTATTTTGTTTTAGGAATGTATGTATTTGTTAGATTTTAATTAGGCTAGTTTTAGAATTTTGTTAGGCAGGTGACAAGTTGAAAATATTTTAAACATAACTCCATATGGATTTGACCCCATACTTACTGGGATATTACTACATCACAACTCTGCACTTGGAGTCACGAACAAGTTTTTGGCGCCGTTGTCAGGGAGCGCCATTTAAGGTAACTTTTCTAACTTTCGTTATTTATATTGCTTGTGGGTGTGGTTTAATTTTGGCATCTTTCTAGAAATAGGAGGACATGCATGGAATGATAAACCGCCCTAAATTAGAATAGGGAAGTGCATAGAGTGTTAGAAAGTTAACATTGCTTTGATTTTTAGAAACTTTCTAAAATTGGGAAAAGTTACTATTTTTAACTTGTCATAACTTCTTTTGGAAAAAAAGTACACCAAAAGTGATCTAATCACTATCCTTAATCTTCTCGGTGTCTAACAAAGCCTTTGCCCCTGTAGTGTGCGATAGCTTGTCTGTTCAAGAAATTGGTCCTTCAAATGGGTCTATCTGTGACTCTACCACTTCTTGGTGGCTAACCTGTCCGAGTTGGTTTCATAGGACCAGATTGGAGACCTAGAGGAAACTTTTCAACCTCAAGGAGTTACTTAGATGTTTTTTGTATAACTTAGGCTTTTATCTTTTTTCAAAAAAAAAAAAAAAAACAAGTGATTCCAAAAATGGATTGGTGGGAATCCACAAACATGAGGGGACTGAACAATGGGCAAACCAATGGGAATGGAATCAATACTGATGACTATCTGAAGTCCTGGCGTGCCTTGTGTGAACAAAAAAGAATTGCAAAATTACATCAAAGAAATTGTTCAGTTAGATCTTATGAATGGGAATGAGCCAATCACTATGATCATTGTTACAATGAGGAATTTATGGAAAAGTTTAATGGACTGATTAGGTCAGATGATCAACTAATAAGGGTCCCGCATGATTACCCACACCCCACACAATCATTCACTCATTCTGATATGGACGTGGGATTTCCATGGCTGGCTGAATCAAATCAATGGCATTACCACAATAAAATGGGTAACATGTGTGGTCCAAATTGGGATGATTAACCACTAGACAATTGGCGCAAGGGGCCTAACATGGATCATGTCTCTTCTTCCTAAGAATTTATTCTGGACGAGTCGTATGACTATCCCTCACAGGATACATCATATGTACCCCCTTCTTCTCCCTGGTCATATGCACCTCATAATTTCCTACCGCCTGAATGGTCATATGAACCATCACCACCGCTGAAGAATTCTTTGGAGGATACTTTAGCCAAATTGGTTGAGTTCACAACAAAATACCATGGAATCTGTACAAAATAATGAACAATGCATGAAAAGCCTAATGGACTCGATTAATCAGACAGTGCTTGAAATTGAGAAAACGAAATGCCACTCTTGGAATTGGAAATGATCCTACATTCATTGAAGATCTTGTAGATATGGATCATGTAAGCACACAGTGGATATCCAAGGGTAAACATGAGAACATAGATGATGTTGTGATGCATGAACCAATTGATGAATCACATCAGCTTGTGTGCCCCATTTTTCTTCAGGATTGCCCATTCCACTTCATCAACGAGGAATCTATGCCTTTTTACATAAATCCTTTCTATGATTCAGATTCCTCTGATGAATTTGGCATTGTATTCTTTCACAAATTTGATATTTCGAAAATTGAGGAAACTACAAATGAACCTACTGAGTGCAAAAGGAAGATTACAATTGGGAGGATGACCCCATTTTTTAGGTTTTTGAGTCGGATAATCTGGAATCTTTGGAATCATGTACTGACTTCTTCATGAAATCTGATGATCCAACCCTTAGAGAAATTGCCCTCGCATTTCTTAGCCCTCAATGTTAGTCAGAAAAACTTGCAGAATTGGAGAATAGTGGTCCCATTCAGACACCCAAGTCCGACAATTTGGAATCTTTTGAGCTCGTGCCTAAATAGACTGTGGAAATCAATTTAAAAGAATTTGTGGCACGGGAGGACCTAGGGCGACCCAGTTGCTCATTACTTCCTCTCCTATCTTTCAAAGATCCATTTTTGAGGGAAGAGGAATAAATTTTCTTTGTGGTCCCTTTTCCATATAGTATACAAGAACATTTGGTCCTCATGTTCACTGAGCCCACTACCGACATGGTTTCATCTCTTTCTGTGCTTTTTGTAAATTGTGTGGAGGAAAATTTCATTTGGGATCCGGGTGGACTCATGGTTTTGAATCCAGTAGTGTAGGTTTTTGTTTCTTTTCTTTTTAGAGTAGATATTTCCTTTTAGAGTAGCTTCTTGTCTTTTTGTTCTTGTTTTTTTGTTTTGTCTAACCTTGGACAGGGAGAAGCTCAGACACATCTTCAGGTGACTTTTTCTCTTTACCCTTCTTTACATTTATGTTTTCTCATGTTACTTTTACAGTTCTGCATTGTATGCATAACCATCGAAGATGATGTTCATCTTAGGTTGGGGGGTGGGAACAAGCACACTTGTCCAATCTTTTAAGACAAAATTTTTTTTATTTTTCTGTCACTTTTATCATTTTAGTCAATTTTTAATCATTTTAGTTTTTTTTAAACAAAAAATTAGAACCTTTATTTCTTTTTCATTTGTATTTATTTTTCATTTTGGAAAAGAAAGTTTTCAAAGGAATTGAAGCGAGTTGAAGATATATAGAAATCTAGAATTTTGAGACTTTTGGAAGGAAGTAAAAAGAAAGTTTGCATTTTCTAAAGGAGAAAACCTATTAGAGGATAACCAAAACTTGCTTTTCACATACATACACGTATATATTTTTTGAAATTTTGGATAAGAAGCTTTAATGCTGTTTTTGAAATTTTTCGGGAGAATACAATGTGAACCTTAAATTTAGTTTATAGAATATTTTTGTTTCCTGATTCATTTTTTGTAAATTGTATATATTAGAACCAAAATGAATTAATTCGAGTGAAATGAGAATTGCCACCTAGTATTTACTTTGGTTAAAAAAAAGGAAGAAAGAGTGAAACAAAAGAGCATATAATGAGCAATTTGTGACTAGTTTAGGTTTGTAGCCTTTCTAACTCGAGCTAGTAAGCCTGGAGTGATATTTCCATATCTAGTACCCTAAAGCCATTTGGTTTGGGAGTCATTGGTCTAACGCTCGGTACATGGGTTAAATAGAAGGCTTAATGGACCTAAACATTGCACGGTCCCAAGAAAAAAAATGGGAAAATGAAGTTTAATTATGGCCCAACGAGTGTCCGCAGAAATTTTCAAGGGATATGTTCGGAAAAGTATAAGGACTAAGTTTGCTCCTTAGATCCCAACTTTTGTTATATCATATGAACTTGGAAAATTCTACGTTGGAAAAAGTAAGAGGGTGAAGACTGTTCGTAAGAGTTTGCAAGGAAGTATGTGTGGGGAAGGACAAGGACCAGATTTGCCTCTGGATTCTAACTTTTCTTATATCGTATGAACTTGGGAACTCTTACGTCGGAAAAAGATAGTGAAGAGAAAAGAGGCCAACCGAAGTAAATAGTAAAGTGGCAGCTGTCTTAGTAACTTTGAGAGGAAATTTTTTTTGCTAAATATCAGGGGATCAGACTATTTGAAGGAAAAATTCTGTTTTTGCAGCATTATTGTAGAACATTCAAAATATGTTTTTGATGTATACAATTCCCATAGTGCACACAAGTTGGTTATGAATTTGAGAAAGTTTCTAAAAATATAATTGTGGACTGGACTTTGAAAGGTTTAAAAGTGTAATTATTCTAGATTTCGACAATATCCGATATAAGTGAATTTTCTTTTAGGAAGTTTCTTTACTCCTTTACTCTTGTTTATTTTGTTTTTCTTATTTAAAAAAAATTTGCAGATATATTCACTGCAAATCTCACGAGGCACAACTCGTCCACTAGGGGGAACCTAGGGGCTTAAGGGCTTGCTGTATATGCTAAATGCAGTCGAGAGTGCTAGCGAAGTGGCGTTGCATTCATGTTTATTTTTTCTGCATTAAATTAGTTTTAGGTTAGAATAGGTTATAATGAATTCCTCATTATAAAATGAAATCAAACTTAAATGACAAATAAAAATAAAAAAAGAATCAGCAAATATAAACTTGGTCATTTTTGTTATTAATTTGGCATGGAACCATTAATTAGTCCTTCTAGCCATAATAAAAAGAAAAATTTAAACAGAAACCATCAAAAAAGAAAATCTAAACATATTTCAACTCTGTAATATTATATTCCCTCAAAAAGATATCATAAGAAATCTTCTCATAAAAATCCTTATAAAGAATCAAAGAAATCTTATACAAAATAAAATCCATCCACTTCTTATCCTAAGAAAAAAGAAATACAATGTTATAATTCAAAGAAAAAGGACATATAGCTCCTGACTGCCGAAAAATAAAAGTAAAAATAGAAAAGAAATCAAAATTATCTTAA
This sequence comes from Sextonia rubra, assembly GCA_037013555.1. Lineage (NCBI taxonomy): Eukaryota > Viridiplantae > Streptophyta > Magnoliopsida > Laurales > Lauraceae > Sextonia > Sextonia rubra. Next base: position 10,298,418 of record JASUAD010000026.1, read on the forward strand.
AAGGAACCTCATCCTCATCCTTTGAATCATCTAGTTCCTCTAATAAAGATTATTCTTCAAATTCATTGTAAAATATTTGATAGTGAAATCCAATATGAATCTCCTTATTTTTCCTCATTTTCTTTAAACGTACTTTCTGCTCTAGAAGAGATGGTGCTAGAAATGTTTAAAGATCTAAAAGATGAAGAATTAAAAAATAAATTCTTTGGAAAAATATAGAATATAAATAAAGGAACTAAAAAAGGAAAAGCTTCTACATCAAATAACATATCAGACTTACCTGAACAATTCAGCATTAAAACTGTATTAGATAGATTAAGAGAGCAACAAGCCTCTACTCATCTTTCTATTCAAGATCTTTATAAAGAAATTAATAATCAAAAGCACGAAATAAAAGAATTAAAACAAGACTTAATTGAACTTCAAAAACTCAAGCAACATGTTGAGAATCTTGAATTTCACATACTCAAAATTTATCAAGAAAATGGTGATAATATGGAAAATCAAGAAAAATTTGCTAAAAACTTGAATGGTTTTGTAAATTCTTTAACAAGGAATCCAATTAAAAAATGGAAAACTCAAATTACAATTAAGATCAAAGACCTCTTTATTAAAACACTCTACTGACTAGATAGTGGCGCATATGTTAATTTAATAAAAGAAGGATTAATCCTAACAAAATATTATGAATAAGCCAATAATAAACTCAATCTAGCCACTGCTAGCAAAAAACTACATATCAAACACAAATTAAGTAATTTTTATATCTGTAAAAATGGAACATGTATAAAGACAAATTTCATTCTAGGAAAGGATTTAAACAATGATGTTATCCCTGGAAACCCTTTTCTATAAATTTTATAGCCTTTTTAAATTGACTCATCAGGTCTAAAACCTACTTTAGACAATAAAGAATTAATTTTTGATTTTGGTGAATCAACTCCTATTCAACATAACAATAGTATTAGACAAATTGTAAACAAGAATAAGGTGTTCAAAAAACAATCAAATATCCAGTTCCAAATAAAACGGATCTTATTAATCGTCTCTCTTATGCCTTCATGTTTTCTACAGTTGATCCTACATCCAGATTTTGGTACCTTCAAATTCTACCCAAAGGATAGATATAAAATTAGTTTTCTTTTCCTAATGAAAATAAAAATTCCAATTATTGATAATTCTCATTCAGACCCATCTACCTTCAGGAAGTATCCCTTCTCATTATGACATCAAGTACAAGCAAAAGCAAAGCCCCTATTCCGGAATCAATCACTTCCTTCATACCTACATTCCAACAAATATCAATTCCCTTCTTCAATCCAGGATTATCTGTCACTTCACAAGAACTTATTAATGCCCATTGGAGTGCCATTCTCTCTGATAAAAAAAACAGTAGAAAAACCATATCCAAAATTGCAAACCATATCAAGGACTTAGAAAGCCAAATCCTTATGTGCCATAACATCCATCAAAGAGCACTGTAATCCACCTATGCTGATGAAAAAATATCTAGAATTCACCTCCTGGAAAAGGTTAACATAGTCCTAATAGATGAGATAGCTGCAAGAATTAGAGAAAAAAAATCTTTCTTGTTAGATCAAGGAGCGATTAATGCTTAAAGCTCAATATAGAAGCCAGGCAACTGGCTTTCCCAAATTGTTCTTACCATCATATGAAATTGATATCTCATATATCGAACAAGGATTAGTCCAAAGATTTTCTTTATGTAGAGATGATTTTGAAACTATACAGCAGCTCCCTACAATCGTGCGTGATGCCCTCGCAGCCTTAGAGTTACCAAAAGACAACTTCTCATAACGATTTCATCAAGTTTGGGTGAAAAATCAAAAATCTAGTTTTATCAACTTTATCAATTATGGACCGTCATGAATTATGAAGAAGGAGATTTAATCTGCAAAAAATTAATCTCCACCTTAAATGATTACGAGCATCTCCCTGTTGATTATCCTGTTCAATGGTATGAATCTCATGAAGTCACTGCAGTGGAATATGATGAGTCTTTAAAAACACATATTTTCATACACATTTTGACCCATTTTAAGGACTTATTAACTTGAAAGAGCCTCATTTAGTGTGATATCATGGTTTCAAGCATTTTAAATTCATTGTAGTGCATTCCTACATAATTTGCTTAAAAATCACACTTTTTGCATAAATTCATGAAACCTGCTATTTTTTAAAAGTTTTGTGAAAATAATTTTTCTCATGAAATAAATTGAATTCTCTTCATCATTACTTCATTCACATTAAACCATGAAAAATGGTGTGCATTTTCATTATCATTTCATGAGAGATGGGCCCACAGTTATGCATTTGTGATTTTAGGGCCAAAATAGTCTTTTCACATAAATTTACATTTGTCTTATAGGAAATTGATAATATGGGTCCCGTTTGTAAAGAATTGAGGCAAGGAATTGATTTTCAAGAGAAAGGGGAGAATAATTAAAAAAAAAAAGAAATTGGAAGAAAATTGCAAAAAGTTGGCTCATGGTCCCATACACATATGTACATGTGTGAGGTACACTTGTAAAACATCCAAGATGGGGTCCATTTATTTATTGCACATTTTCAAGAAATATTGAAGAGAATTTGAAGAATATCTCATCAAAGATGGACAAGGAAAGCCACATAGGAGTTCTTTTTGGAGAAGGAGAAGATTTGATTGAAAAAAAATAAAAAAATATGCAAGCAAGCTATTCCACGTCCAAAAGAGGATTCTTGATCGGATTTTGGTTGAAAAACAAAAGGAAAAAAATCAAGAGGGTTATCTTCAAAGATCTCTTCAAGTTAGGAGCTAACTAGGAGAACTTTCCAAAAAAGAAAAGTTGACAATGCAAAGAGATGAAAGGGGAAGTTCTACACCTCATGTGGACCAAGTTTGATTCTAAGAGAGGATTCTTATCCCTACTTCATCTCTAAAAAGATTTCAATGCAAGGTGGTACATACAAGAAAGGAAAGAAGCATCCAAGAAGGACTTCTAAACAAAACAAGAAAGGAAAGGAAAGAGAAATAAAAAGGAAAAAAAATCCCCAAAGATATTGCACGTTCAATGCATTTTTTCGGAGCCCTTTTTCTTTCATTTTTGTTATTATTTTTAAGATTTTAAAGTTTGAGAAGGAGTAGGACTTGAAAAAGTATAAATAGGGCACCCATCTCCCATATTCTTCATGGAAGAATTACCCACCTCCCACCTCTAGATTTCTACATCCATCTCCCCCTCTTTGTCTCTCCATCTTAAGTCATCAAAGTGGCTTAGCCCTAAAGCCACGCCACCAACCTTGAAGTGTCAACTAGAAGGAGGAATTCTCATCCATCCTAGTATGAAATTGCTTGCTTTTTATCTTCATTCTTTTGAAAAACAATTTCATGCTAGTAAAGTTTGTTTCTTTTCAATTGTTCTTGTCTTTGATTTTGTGGTGTTCATAATTTTAGTCTTATTTGTGATTGGGTTAATTTTCATTCTTGTTTAAATATTAGGATAGAATTGGAATCACAACTAGTAACTCATCTTAGTAACCTTTTTAATATACTTTGTCTCTTTGGATACATTGTATGTTTGGAGGCAATGCAAGATGGAGTTAAAGTGGTTTGAGTGAAAAAATATTGGAGGTCAATTCTAAAATTTATTTCAACATGGAATGGAAATTTGTTATTCTTACTTAGATTAACGACCTAAGATGAAGAATAAAGCCTTAGCATAATACTTCTAATCTTTTTGAGTGCAAATTGAGGTAAGAAATTGAAGGACCAATCTACCGCCTTTGACTTCCGTTGTTTACCGCCTTTGACTTCAGTTATACCGCCTTTGACTTCCTTAATTTTATTTTATTTTCTACACTTTTGTTATTTTTCTTGTTATGTTTATATTGATTTTAAGTTTTGTCTTGCATAGTTTGATGGTTGGATTAAAATTCATTGCATATATTTTCATGTCATAAGATTTTGTGCATATTTAAGTTGATGAAAATTAAGCCTTCAGATTTGAATCTAATTTTTCAGCATGTCATGGCATGCATTGCATTACTAATTTTACTAACTTTCTAATTTTCATTTTGTTTCTAGTTTTAAGTTTTTGATTGTTTTATCTAATTTCTAGATTTAAAATATCTTTCTAAACTTGTTTTAATTGAAGCTTTTAAATTGGAAAGTTTTTCTAGTTTTGGAAATTCTAACCTAGGAAAGTTTCTAACTTATGTTTATTTTATTTTTAACATTGTTTAGTTTAGTAAGTTTCTAATTTAAGATTTAGTTTTATTGGAAGTTCTAATGTGTGTTTTGTTTTGCAGTAATTTTAATTTTATTTTTAGGAACTTCTAGATTTAGGATTTACTTTCTTTTTTTTTTATTGTGATGTAATTATTTTGCTTTAGGAATGTATGTATTTGTTAGATTTTAATTAGGCTAGTTTTAGAATTTTGTTAGGCAGGTAACAAGTTGAAAATATTTTAGACATAGCTCCCTGTGGATTCGACCCCGTACTTACCGAGATATTACTACATCGCAGCTCTGTACTTGGAGTCATGAACAGAATACAGTTTAGAACATCTCCAAAATTATGATCCATCTTCTTATCAATATTAGAGATTTCTCAATCTAAAAGGACATCTTGAATTTGCTAGTACGTATAGATATGTTTGGTGTGACGGTCGATGAGTTGTTTGCGTTACTAATCATTGAGCAAACAACGGTGATAGAGAATCCTTCTAAATCTGGACATGCCAAGCTCAATCAAATTCTCAATGCCTATGAAGATATCTTTTTTGACATTTCAGAAAAAACTTGTGAAGAATTAATTCAGCTATTCTATGGAGAATTCGAAAATGATAATGAAGGTTGGAATGACCCTTGTCATAATTTGACTCTATTATGAAGTTCTCCGATAGCTGCAATGGAAATCATCAGGCTGGTGATTAATCTTATCAGGATTTAGACTTATCAAGATTTATTAAGAGTTTTCTCTATAAAGCATGCAAATAAAAGATTACAAAACTTTATCATTACTACCGTATCCATAGCCATGCTATTCTCTACAAACACATCAAAGTTATGCTGAAAAAGTACTACATAAAAAACCTACTTTGAGAAAGAAGACAAAAGACAATTAATAAAATCCAAAAGACAACAAGAATGAACAAGGCTCCATAGACTTCTCTATCTGCAACAGACCAATTAGGTACTATGTAGAAGAATAAAGTAACATCCTCCTAGTCAACAAGTACACTCATCACAGCATGAAGACAAACCATCTATACGACAACCTGTGATCTTATCCAATAGTAAAATCCTGAAACATCATGTAATCTGCAAGCATATAAAATGAAATGCAAATGCTGCTAAAATTCAGTTGTAATTAAATGTAAATTGTGTTTGCTAAGGATATATATATTGCTAGCCTTTTTCATGTACAAGCAAGAGTTGGAATACTAGTCAAAATCCAGCCTTGCTTCCACCACCATCTCCTCTTTCCTCTTCCTTCTACTTTTGTATACCCACCATCTTCCCCATTTGGTATCAGAGACAAGTTGGTATCAAATTTGTAATCAAGTACTTTGGCAATATAAAATTGTTTTGTGAGTATTTCTTCACTTATCTTTGTTATGTTATGCTTTGATTTTGCTTAGTGAATTGCTGACTCAGAAGTAAGAGTATCAAAAGTCTTACTACTTAGTTCTGTGTTTCTTATTATTGAGAAATTTTAATCATATTCCACCCGGAGCGAAGCTGAGGTAGCCATTGTTGTCGCCATTGTTAGTCGTGTGAAGGCATTTAAGGCACTTTGTTGGTGTGTAAATCCTTTATTTCATTAGACACTCGTGGTAGATTTGGTTAAGATAACTCAATAATACAATTTATGGCTAAGATTATTAAGAAGTTTGTACCTTCTTCTTCCTCATCACCAAATTCCTTATCTTCTATGTCTATTAAAAATAGTGAAGAAATCAGTTATGACGATTTAGATCAAGTTATTTATGACTGGACTATTCCAACCGTAAATAAAAATGAAATTTATAAAAGTGGAAGTTTTCAATTAAAATCAAGTTATAAAGTAAAAACCATTGAAAGAACTAAATCCATTACTAGTAATATTCAGCATCATTCTTTAATCAACACCCATGAAATAAAGAAGTATGTTAAAACATACGGTTATATTCATTTTGGATTAGTGCAAGTTGCTCTAATGCCTTTGACAAGACTTGGACTTAGAATAGAAGCTCTCATCTATGTTCAAGATAGAAGACATACAAAATTCAGTGATTTATTACTTGGAATGGTTGAATTAAGTTTGGCTAATAGCCCTACTTTCTTTAATTACTTTCCAAATTTCTCTGTTTCCCTTACAAATCTAGGTGCACATGAAGCTTTTACTCTTGCTATCTAGACAAAGGGTTTTGATATGAATCCTCATAATCAAAATCTTGCTCTCATATATAGAGTTTATTATAAACTCATGAATTCAATTGTTTCAGGCATAGCCTATTCCCATCAAGCAAAAGGTATGGCTGCTTTATTCCAAACTAATTTTAAAAATAAAGTTAATATTCCAAAACTCATATAGTGGAATTATATTAATCTATCTAGTAAATTGTGCATAGAATACGCCCAACCAGAAAGGTCTTTAGAAAATCAATATATTGAAACAATTATTAAACATGAAGATAGAAGTGTTGAAATAAATTTTCAAACAGATTTAAGAGATACAACTCCTTCAGTTTATCAACCTTCTAGAAAGTCTTCTTCTCATCCTCCCTTTGTGGTAGGATCTTTCATAAAAGAACCATCCCGAGTCTCTTACCCTACACCTACTGTAGACCTTCAACCTATAGGACTTGTGTATCCTTCTTATCAAGCTTCTCTATCTAATAGATATAATCCTTTAGAATCTGATTTCAATATAAATGTTATTGAATGTTTGGAAATTGATAAAGAAATGTTAAAAAAGAATTTAGCTCTACATCCTTTAACAAAATCCTTTTTTAAATGGGTTTCTCAAGAACGTAAAGACTTTTTTAAAAAAATGGTACAAATATATGTATGATATCAAAGAAAATTTATTTCTTTGATTGGCTTAAACTAGCCATAAAGAAAGCTTATAATACTGAAGATTTATCCATCAATATGATAAAAAAATTAAGTTCATCTTGGATTATAGCTTCTACCAATTTTTCTCCATAAAGAACTGAAGAATCTATACATCCTCCATTACGTCAAATCATATATAAAGAAACTTTAGCCGTACCCATAAAAGATGTTGCAAAAATACAAGGAGATAGTGGTAAATCTGAATTTATTTACAAATCGGACTTAAGTTATATTTTAGAACAAAATAATTATACAAATATTAACCTTCATACTATTGGCCAACAAACTAATAGAATTGAAGATAAAGTTGAAAATATTTTACGGCCTTCTGAAATTACTTTTTCTCAAAAAGAAATCAAAGGATCCTCATCCTCATCCTTAAAATCATCTAGTTCCTCTAATAAAGATTATTCTTCAGATACATGTCACTGTAAAATATTTAATAGTGAAATTCAGTATGAATCTGCTTCTTTTTCTTCTTTATCTTTAAACGTACTCTCTGCTCCATAAGAAATGGTGCTAGAAATATGTAAAGATCTAAAAGATGAAGAATTAAAAAATAAATATTTTGAAATAAATATAGAAAATAAACAATGGAAATAAAAAAGAAAAGCTTCTACATCAGGTAATATATCTGAGTTACCTGAACAGTTTAGTATAAAAATTGTTTTAGATAGATTAAGAGAGCAACAATCTCTTACTAATCTTTCAATTCAAGATCTTTATAAAGAAATTAATGCTCAAAAGCAAGAAATAAATGAATTAAAACAAGACTTTAATTGAACTTCACAAACCCAAACAACGTGTTGAGAATATTGAATTTCACACACTCAAAAATTATCAAGAAACTAATGATAATTTAGAACATCAAGAAAAATTTGATGAAAACTTAAATTGTTTTCTAAATTCTTTAACAAGGAATCCACCTCAAAAATGGAAAACTCAAGTTATAATTAAGGTCAAAGACTGTTCTATTAAAGCACTCTACTTACTACATAGCGGCACAGATGTTAATTTAATAAGAGAAGGATTAATCCCAACAAAATATTATGAAAAAACCAAAAATAAACTCAGCCTAACTGCTAGGAATAAACTTCATATCCATTATAAATTAAATAAGTCCATGTTTACAAAAATGGAACATGTATAAAGACTAATTTCCTGCTCGGAAATGATTTAAACAATGATGTTATCCATGGAAATCCTTTTCTACAGATTCTACAGCTTTTCAAATTGACTCATTAGGCCTTAAAACTATTAAAGATACTAAAAAATTAATTTTTGATTTTGTTGAATCAACTCCTATTCAATATATCAATATCATTCAAAATCAAATTGCTTATAAAGAAAAAAGAATTTGTATATTTTTAAGAAGATATGAATTCTTTAAGAATTGAAAAAGAATTACAAAAGCCAGAATTCCAAAAAGATTTAATCCAATTTCAAAAATCTCTTGAAACAGAATGTTGTTTTGACTTCCTACTGCCTTTTGGCACATGAAACACCATACCGTTTCTCTTTCATATATTGATAATTTCGATGAATCTCAAATTCCTACTAAAGCTCGACCTATTCAGATGAATAAAGACCTTGTCCAACTATGTACTAAAGAAATCAGTGATCTTCCTGTTAAAAAGCTTATTCAGAAATCACAATCCCCTTGGAGTTGTGCAGCATTTTATATAAAGAAAGTGCCTGAACAAGAACGAGGTGTTCCTCATCTTGTTATCAACTAGAAGCCTTTAAATAAAGTCTTAAAGTCCATCAGATATCCAGATCCAAATAAAATGGATCTTATTAACCGTCTAGCTGGTGCCTTCCTTTTTTCCAAATTTGATCTTAAATCAGGATTTTGGCAAATTCAAATTACCACAGAGGATAGGTATAAAACTGCTTTTACAGTACCATTTGGCCATTACGAATGGAATGTTATGCCATTTGGTTTAAAAAATGCTCCTTCAGAATTTCAAATAATAATGAATGATATTATTAATCCATATCAAGCTTTTACACTCATTTATATAAATGACATTCTTGTGTTTTCAAAATGTATTTGTGACCATTGGAAACATTTAAATATTTTTAAAACAGTTATTATCAAGAATGGACTTGTCTTATCCCAAGAGGAAATGAAGCTTTTTCAAACAAAAATTCAGTTTCTTGGCTTTATAATAAAAAAAGAAACTATTCTCCAGCCCAAAGAGTTAAGTTTACTTCCCAATTTTCTAATGAAATTCTTAATAAAGAGCAATTGCAACGTTTTCTTGGATGCCTTAATTATGCTTCTCACTTTTATAAAGATCTTGCCAAAGAAAGAAAAATCTTGCAAATGTGCTTGACCAAAAATCCCGTAGAATGGTCACCTGCTCATACAAAAGCTATTCAAAATATTAAACAGAAAGTCCAAAATTTACCTTATTTAACTATCCCTCATCCAGATTTATTAAAAATAGTTCAAACAGTTGCATCTGAAGTAGGTTTCAGAGGAATCCTTTTACAAAGAAACGTCCTTGGAAAAGAAGAAATTCTTTGTTTCACTTCTAGAACATGGAAGCCCACTCAAAGAATTATTTAACTATTAAAAAGGAAATCCTATCCATAGTAAATAGTATAATGAAGTTCCAAAGTGATTTATTAAATAAAAAATTTTATTGAGAATAGATTGTAACCAAGTTTAGAAAAAGATGTGAAAAATCTTGCTGCTAAGCAAATCTTTGCTCGTTGGCAAGCTTTATTAGCCATATTTGACTTTGAAATTGAGTATATTGCAGGTAAAAATAATTCGCTTCCTGATTTTTTATCTCATGAGTTTTTACAAGGATAAAAGAATGAAGCCTTGGTAGATTAGACCTTTTCTTCAGTCCCCAACTGATAAAGTTTCTTCCATTATGAAAACTACACCTTCATCCAGAAAATCTAGTGGCAATTATCTTGAAAGATCGGGAGCAACCCATACTTCTAATATTCCTTAATTTCAAAGCCCATTAAGCCCTGTGTCCAGAAAACCTCAAGCTTCACAAACCCAATATTTTGCCACAAAAGCACCCTTGAGAATTTATTCCGTAGATACCATGTCTTATGCCGATACCATTTCTATTAAACATCTTATCCAAACCCTTTTTTCTCCTGATCACTTATTTATCCAACCTTTTGACTATAAAGTCTATGAATAGATTTTGATCAGAACTGACAGCTGTACTATTGATCATACAGATGGATCAAAAAGTTCTTACTTAAATGCTTTACCAACCAATATTACTATCCTATATTCAAAAACCAAGATTCTGCATGTTCTCTTCGCAGAAGAATGGAGATGACTTCTTCATGTGCCTCAAAGGCTTAATTCAGAACTTAGTTTTAATTATTATGATTATATTTCTGCTTGGGAAGTCATCCTCTATTATCAAAAGCCATCCTTCTAGCATTCCTGGTTCATCAGATTCAAATCAAACTCCCATAAAATAACTATGTGGTTCTTCACACAATTCTGGATCCTTTTTGGTGCCACTAAAGCCATCTTTCCTCAGGCACTTCTTCTTATTTATGAATCCTATTCTGCATCATTTAAAGCTATTCCCAAATCAGAAGAAAAAAGCCTTTATCAGCACCTACAACTTGCAGCAGAACCTTATGTTATTATGCAGTTTTATTGCAAGCAGGAGATTCCTTAGATCTTGAAATGGAATTTTTATAAAGAAATGAACTTCAGTCCACCAGTTTTATCTCGAATAATCTATATCAAGTTTTGGCATCAATTTGATTATACTACAATACTCTAGCAATATTCTACCGATCAAGTTATAAAGCCATCATTCTCTGAAGTTCATAAAACTGCTAAAAAGAAAAAGAAAGGCTTCATCCAGCAAGTGATATTGATAAACAACAGAATTCTTGTTCAGCCTCTCCTTCGGCTCTTTATGCAACAACAAATTTGTTTTAACTCAAAAAAGAACATCAAAAGGAAATTTTTGAACAAATGCAAAAAGAAAGGTCGTCTGAAAATTTCTCCATTAAGTTTTGGTCAGCAGCTACGTCATCTTTGGGCTGATGACAATCCTTTTGAAAATATTGCCCCTGAACCCGATACAAATAATGATGAGACAAAAAGTGATAATGAAGGATTCAACTCTATCCAAAGCAAAGAAAAAAAATAAAGCCAAGACAAGACATATGCTTTATCAAGCCACTCAATTTTCCACAAAGCAATCATGACAATCCACTATTCAAAATAAAGTTCATCTATAGTGAAGACTATCATCTTATCCAGCAGTCCTGAAGCATCATGAAATTTGTCAGCACATGAAATGAAATGCAAATGCAGTGTAAATTCAGTTGTAATAAAATGTAAATTATGTTGGTTATGACTATAAATAGGTCTAGCCTTCCTCATGTACAGGCAAGAGTTAGAATACGAGTCAAAATCCAGCTTTGCTTCAACCACCATCTCCTCTCTCCTCTCCCTTCTGCTTTTGTATACCCACCATCTTCCCCATTTGGTATCAGAGCCAAGTTGGTATCAAATTTTTAATCAAGTACTTTGGCAATATAAAGTTGTTTTGTGAGTATTTCTTCACTTATCTTTGTAATGTTATGCTTTGATTTTGCTTAATGAATTGCAGGCTCAGAAGTACAAACGTCAAAAGTCTTAATACTTAGTTCTGTGTTTGTTATTATTGAGAAATTTTAATCATATTTGACCTGGAGCACAGCTAAGGTAACCACTATTCTCGCCATTGTTAGCCGTGTGAAGGCATTTAAGGCATTTTGTTAATGTGTAAATCCTCTATTTTGTTAGATACTCATGGTGGATTTAGTTAAAATAACTCCGTAATACAAATTAGAGCTAAGCTTATTAAGAAGTTTGTACCTTCTTCTTCCTCATCATCAAAATCCTTATCTTCTATGTCTATTAAAAAGACAGAAGAAATCAGGTATGACGATTTAGATCAAGTTATTTATGATTGGACTATTCCAACCATAAATAAAAATAAAATTTATAAAGTTGGAAGGTTTCAATTAAAACTCTTTCTTGTCAAATCAAGGAGCGATTAATGCTTAAAGCTCAATATATAAGCTGGGCAACTGGTTTTCCTAAATGGTTCCTGCCATCATATAAAGTTGATATCTCATATATAAAATAAGGATTAGTCTAAAGATTTTCTTTATGCAGAGATGATTTTGAAATGATACAGCAGCTCCCTGCAATCGTGCGTCATGCCCTTCACAACCTTGGAGTTACCAAAAGACAACTTCTCATAATGATTTCATCAAGTTTGGATGAAAGATCAGAAATCCGGTTTTATCAACCTTATCAATTATGGACCATATGAATTTTGAAGAAGGAGATTTAATCTGCAAAAAAATTCTTCTCTACCTTAAATGATTACGAGCATCTCCCTGTTGATTATCCAGCTCAATGGTATGAATCTCATGAAGTTGCTACAATGGAATACAGCTTAGAACGTCTCCAAAATTATGATCCAGCTTCTGATCAATATCAAAGATTTATCAATCTAAAAGGAACATCTTGAATTTGCAAGTACATATAGATATGTTTGGTGTGATGGTCAACGAGCTATTTGCATTGCTAATGATCTCACTGAGCAAACAACAGTGATACAGAATCATTCTAAATCTGGACATGCCATGCTTAATCAAATTCTCAATGCCTATGAAGATATCTCTTTTGACATTTCAGAAAAAACTCGTGAAGAATTAATTTAGCTATTCCATCGAGAATTCGAAAATGGTAATGAAGGTTGGAATGACCCTTGTCATAATTTTGACTCTATTATAAAGTTCTCCACTAGGTACAATGGAATTCATTAGGATGGTGATTAATCTTATCAGGATTTATTAAGAGCTTTCTCTATAAAGCCTGCAAAGAAAATATAACAAAAACTTTATCATTGCTACCATATCCATAGCTATGCTATTCTCTACAAACACATCAAAGTTATGTTGAAAAAGTACTATACAAAAAAGCTACTTTGAAAAAGAAGGCAAAAGACAATTGGGAAAAATCCAAAAGCCAATAAGAAAATTCAAGGCTCCATAGACTCCTCTCTCTGCAGCAGACCAACCAGGTACTATGCTGAAGAATAAAGCAACATCCTCCTAGTTAACTAGTACACTCATCACAGCATGAAGACAAACCATATATACGGCAACCTGTGATTCTATCCAGCAGTAAAATCCTGAAACAACATAAAATGAAATGCAAATGCAGTGTAATTTCAGTTGTAATGAAATGTAAATTATGTTAGCTAAGGCTATAAATAGTACAAGCCTTGTCCACGTACAGGCAAGAGTTGGAATACCAGTCAAAATCTAGCTTTGCTTCCACCACCATCTCCTCTCTCCTCTCCCTTCTACTTTTATATACCCACTATCTTCCCTATTTGGTATCAGAGCCAAGTTGGTATCAAATTTGTAATCAAGTACTTTAGCAATATAAAGTTGTTCTATGAGTATTTCTTCACTTATCTTTATTATGTTATGCATTGATTTTGTTTAAGGAATTGCTAACTCAAAAGTAAGAACGTCAAAAGTCTTAACACTTAGTTCTGTGTTTGCTATTATTGAGAAATTTTAATCATATTCCGCCTTGAGCGAAGCTGAGGTAGCCATTGTTATCGCTGTTCTTTGCCGTGTAAAGGCATTTAAGGCATTTTGTTGGTATGTAAATCCTCCATTTCATTAGATACTCGTGGTGGATTTGGTTAAAATAACTCTGTAATACAAATTATGGCTAAGATTATTAAGAAGTTTGTACCTTCTTCTTCCTCATTATCAAATTCCTTATCTTCTATGTCTATTAAAAAGACAGAAGAAATAAGGTATGACGATCTAGATCAAGTTATTTATGACTGGACTATTCCAATCATAAATAATAATAAAATTTATAAAGTTGGAAGGTTTCAATTAAAATCAACTTATAAAGTAAAAACCATCAAAAGAACTGAATCCATTACTAGTAATATTCAGCCTGCTGAAATAAAGGATTATGTTAAAACATACAATTGTATTCATTTTATATTAGTGAACGTTGCTCTAAATCCATTAAAAAGACTTGGACTTAGAACTGAAGCTCTTATCTATGTTTAAGAAACAAGACAAAAAACTCAGTGATTCATTACTTAAAATGGTTGAATCAAGTTTAGCGAATGGCCCTACTTTTTTCAATTGCTTTCCAAATTTCTCTATTTCCCGTACAGATCTAGGTGCACATGAAGCTCTTACTCTTGCTATCCAAACAGAAGGTTTTGATATGAATCCTCATAATCAAAATCTTGCTCTCATGTATAGAGTTTATTATAAACTCATGAATTCAGTTATTTCAGGCATAGCCTATTCCCATCAAGCAAAAGGTATGACTACTTTATTCCAAACTAATTTCAAAAATAAAGTTAATATACCAAAACTCATACAGTGGAATGATATTACTCTATCTAGTAATTGGAGCTTAGAAAATGCTCAACCTGAAAGGTCTTTATAAAATCAAGATATTGAAACAATTATTGAACATGAAAATGGAATTGTTGAAATAAATTTTTAAATAGATTTAAGAGATATAACTCTTACAGTTTATCAACCTTCTAGAAAGTCTTATTCTCATCCTCCCTTTGTGGTAGGATCTTCCATAAATGAACCATCCCGAGTTTCTTGCCCTACGCCTAATGTAGACCTTCGACTTACAGGACTTGTGTATCCTTCTTATTAAGCTTCTCCATCAAATACATATAATCCTTCGGAGTCCGATTTTAATATAAATGTTATTGAATGCTTTGAAATTGGTAAAGAAATGTTAAAAAAGAATTTAGCTTTACGTCATTTAACAAATCCTTTTTTAAATAGGTTTTTCAAGAACATAAAGACTTTTTAAAACAAAAATGGTACAATATACACATGATAATCAAAGAATTATTTATTTCTTTGATTGGCTTAAACTAGCCATAAAGAAAGCTTATAATACTGAAGGTTCATCCATCAATATGATAACAAAATTAATATCATCTTGGATTATAGCTTCTACCAGTTCTTCTCCACAAAGAACTGAAGAATCCATACATCCTCTATTACATCAAATCATATATAAAAAAACTTCGGCCGTACCCATAAAAGATATAGCAAAGATGCAAGGAGATAAAGGTAAATCTGAATTAATTTATAAATCAAACTAAGTCATGTTTTAGAACAAAATTACGAGCATCTCCCTGTGAATTATCCAGCTCAATGGTATGAACTCATGAGGTCACTACAGTGGAATACAACTTAGAACGTCTCAAAAATGATTACGAACATCTCCCTGTTGATTATCTAGCTTAATGGTATAAATCTCATGAAGTTGCTACAATGGAATACAGTTTAGAATATCTCCAAAAGTATGATCTAGCTTCTTATCCATATCAAAGATTTCTCAATCTAAAAGACATCGTGAATTTGCAAGTACATACAGATATGTTTGGTGTGACGGTCGATGAGTTGTTTGCATTGCAGATGATCTCGTTGAGCAAATAACGGTGATACAGAATCCTTCTAAATCCGGACATGCTAAGCTTAATCAAATTCTCAATGCCTATGAAGATATCTCTTTTGACATTTCAGAAAAAACTCATGATGAATTAATTCAGCTATTCCATGGAGAATTCAAAAATGATAATGAAGGTTAGAATGACCCTTATCATAATTTTGACTCTATTATGAAGTTCTTCGCTAGCTGCAATGGAATTCATCAAGATGGTGATTAAGCTTCTCAAGATTTAGATTTATCAAGATTTATTAAGAGTTTTCTCTATAAATCCTGCAAGGAAAAGATAACAAAAACTTTATCATTGCTACAGTATCCATAGCTATGCTATTCTCTTGAAATACATCGAAGTTATGTTGAAAAAGTACTATACAAAAAAGCTACTTTGAGAAAGAAGACAAAAGACAATTGGGAAAAATCCAAAAGCCAACAAGAAAATCCAAGGCTCCATAGACTCCTCTCTCCGCAACAGACCAACCAGGTACTATGTAGAAGAATAAAGCAACATCCTCCTAGTCAACAAGTGCACTCATCACAACATGAAGACAAACCATCTATACGACAACCTGTGATTCAATCCAACAGTAAAATCTCGCAACATCATAAAATGAAATGCAAATGCGGTGTAAATTTAGTTGTAATGAAATCTAAATTATGTTTGCTAAGGTTATAAATAGTACCAGCTTTCTCCATGTATGGGCAAGAGTTGGAATACCAGTCAAAATCTAGCCTTGCTTCCACCACCCTCTCTTCTCTCCTCTCCCTTCCGCTTATGTATACCCACCATCTTCTCCATTTGGTATCAGAGCCAAGTTGGCATCTAGTTTGTAATCAATATCATTGCAATATCAAGTCAATTTGTGAGTATTTCTTCACTTATCTTATGTTTTGATTTTGTTTCAAGAATTGCTGACTCAGAAGCAAGAACGTCAAAAATCTTAATACTTGGTTGTGTGTTTATTATTATTGAGAAATTTTAATCATATTCCACCCGAAGCGAAGCTGAGGTAGCTATTGTTGTCATCACTGTTAGCCAACCTTCATTATCATTTTCGAATTCTCCGTGGAATAGCTAAATTAATTCATCATGAGTTTTTTCTGAAATGTCACAAGAGATATCTTTATAGGCATTGAGAATTTGATTAAGCTTAGCATGTCCGAATTTAGAAGGATTCTGTATCATCGTTGTTTGCTCAGCGAGACCATCAGCAATGCAAACAGCTTGTCACCGTCACACCAAACATATCTGTATGTACTTGCAAATTCTAGATGTCCTTTTAGATTGAGAAATCTTTAATATTGATCAGAAGCTGTATCACAATTTTTTAGACGTTTAAGTTGTATTCCACTGCAATGACCTCATGAGATTTATACCATTGAGCTAGATAATTTACAAGGAGATGCTCGTAATCAGTTAAGGTAGAGATGAACTTTTAGCAGATTAAATCTTTTTCTTCATAATTCATAATGGTCCATAATTGATAAGGTTGATTAAACCGGATTTTTGATCTTTCACCCAAACTTGATAAAATCGTTATGATAAGTTGTCTTTCGGTAACTCCAAGGCTGCGAAGGGCATGACGGATGATTGCAGGGGGCTGCTGTATCGTTTTAAAATTATCTCTGCATAAAGGAAATATTTGGACTAATCCTTGTTCGATATATGAGATATCAACTTCGTATGATGGTAGGAACAATTTGGGAAAGCTAGTTGCCCAGCTTATATGTTGGGCTTTGAGCATTAATCACTCCTTGATATGACAAGAAATAGTTTTTTCCTTAATTCTTGCAGCTATCTCATCTAGAAGGGTTGTGTTAACCTTTTCCAGGAGGTGAATTCTGGATGTTTTTTCATCAGCATAGGTGGATAATAATGCTCTTTGATGGATGTTATGGCACATAAGATTTTGCTTTCTAAGTCCTTGATATGGTTTGCAATTTTGGATAGGAGTTTTATAGTGTTTTTCTTTTATCAGAGAGAATGGCACTCCAATGGGAATTGATAAGTTCTTATGAAGTGACAGATAATCTTAGATTGAAGAAAGGAATTGATATTTGTTGGGATGTAGGTATGAAGGAAGAGCTTGATTCTTGAATAGGGGCTTTACTTGATATCATAATGAGAAGGGATAATTCCTAAAGGCAGATAGGAGTAAAAGATAGATTTGAATGAGAATTATCAATAACCTGAAATTTTATTTTCTTTGGAAAAAGAAAACTAATTTTATATCTGTCCTCTGGGTAGAATTTGAAGGTACCAAAATCTGGATGTAGGATCAAATATAGAAAACATGAAGACATTAGAGAGACGATTAATAAGGTCCATTTTATTTGGAATTGGATATCTGAATGGTTTTTTAACATCTTATTCTTGTTTACACTTTGTCTGAATAATATTGATATGTTGAATAGGAGTTAATTCAACAAAATCAAATTTTAGTTCTTTATTGTCTAAAATAGTTTTTAGACATGATGAGTCAATTTGAAAAGGCTGTAAAATTTGTAGAAAAGGATTTTCATGGATAACATCATGGTTTAAATCATTTCCTAGAAAGAAATTAGTCTTTATATATGTTCCATTTTTACAGACATAAATGTTACTTAATTTGTATTTGATATGTAGTTTTTTGCTAGCAGTAGCTCAATTGAGTTTTTATTGGTTTTTTCATAATATTTTATTAGGATTAATCCTTCTCTTATTAAATTAACACTTGCGCCACTATCTAGTAAGCAGAGTGCTTTAATAGAGAATTTTTTTATCTTAATTGTAACTTAAGTTTTCCATTTTTTAAGTGGACTTCTTGTTAAAGAATTTACAAAACCATTCAAGTTTTCATCAAATTTTTCTTGATTTTCTAAATTATCATTATTTTCTTGAAAATTTTTGTGTATGTTAAATTCAAGATTCTCAACACGTTGTTTGAGTTCTTGAAGTTCAATTAAGTCTATTTTTAATTCATTTTTTTCTTTATTTTGATTATTAATTTCTTTATAAAGATCTTGAATTGAAAGATGAGGAGGAACTTGTTGCTCTCCTAATCTATCTAATACAATTTTAATGCTGAATTGCTCAGGTAAGTTAGATATATTATTTGAAGTAGAAGCTTTTCCTTTTTTATTTCCTTTATTTATATTCTGTACTTTTTTCAAAATATTTATTTTTTAATTATTCATCTTTAAGATCTTTAAGCATTTTTTAGAACCGGTCTTCTAGAGCAGAAAGTACATTTGAAGATAAAAAGGAAGAAGAAGTAGATTCAGACTGGATTTCACTATCAAATATTTTACAATGACATGTATCTGAAGAATAATCTTTATCAGAGGAACTAGATGATTCTAAGGATGAGGATGAGGATCCTTTTAAGATAGTTTTGATTTCTTTTTCAATTTTTACTTTTATTTTTGAGCAATCAGGAGCTATATGTCCTTTTTCTTTGCAATTATAACATTGTATTTCCTTTTTCTTAGGATGAGAAATGGATGGATTATCTTTTCTATAAGATTTCTTTAATTCTTTATAAGGGTTTTTATAAGAAGATTTTTTATGATATCTTTTTGAGGGAATATAGTATTGTGGAGTTAAAAAATGTTTAGATTTTCTTTTTGATGGTTTTTTTTAAGTTTTTCTTTTTATTTTTACTAGAAGGACTGAATAATGGTTCCATGCCAAATTGAAAACAAAAATCACCAAGTTCATACTTGTTCATTCTTTTTCGATTTTCAATTTGAAATTTAAGTTTGATTTCATTGCACAATGAAAATCGAAATTTATTAATCATTTAAATTAGATCACCATATGTATACATTCCATAATTCAAAATTCCATAATTTCTTTATTTTAATTCTTCTCTAACTTTTTCTGCAAAAAGTTGAGGAAGACCAGATATGAATTTTTCTTTCCAAAATTCTAAATTAGTTGCATTGATTGTACCAATGAAAATCTTTATACCAAGAGTTTTGATAAGAAAACATCTTTATACGAATGAAAATCTGATAATGTTGGGCAAGATAAATTGATTAATTGAGTTTTTATTTTTTCTTCTACATTCATATAATTACCAATAAAAGGTTTTACTATATTGGTAATAAGCATGTAAATAGAATTAGGAATCATTTGACCTTGAGGAGTAATAATAGGATTTCTTGAAGGATCTCTCCTTACTGCATTTAGTATAGCTTGTCTTTCTATATCAGATAGGTACTTTTCACACCAACCATGTAATTGTCCAGTAAATCCAAGGACAACTGCATTTACTACTGTCTTTGATCATTACCGGTAGCCATGATAGTAGAGGCATATATCATCATGTGTTGGCATAGTTGCAGGATTTGATATCAGATAATCTATCCACATTCCATTCATATAATGAGGAGTTTTCAAATTGAAGGCCATATAGAATAGCTTGTTCTTCAAATTGAAGATCAACTAGAGTAGGTCTTAGATAATAATTTTTTGTTTTTGCTACAGTGACTATTTGTTTTTGTCTTTTAAATATTTTATTGATTTGTAGAGATTCTTGATTTTGATCATTTTGATTCTCATTTGTTTTAGACTCTTCTTCTATAGGACCAGCTACAGAAAATTCTGAATCTGAGCTAGAGGCTTTAGAATTTGAGACTAAAACATTAATTATTTGTCATCTTTATAGATGAGTGTAAAAGCTTGATATGGATTAAAAATGTCATTCATTATTCTTTGAAATTTTAAAGGAGCATTTTTTAAACCAAATGGCATAAGATTCCATTCGTAACGGCCAAATGGTATTGTAAAAGCAATTTTATACTTGTCCTCCAAGATGGTTTGAATTTGCCAAAATCCTGATTTAAGATCAAATTTGGGAAAAAGGAAGGCATCAGCTAGATGGTTAATAAGATCAGTTTTATTTGGAACTAGATATCTGATGGACTTTAAGACTTCATTTATAGGCTTGTAGTTGATAACAAGATGGGGAAAACCTCGTTCTTGTTTATGCACTTTATTTACATAAAACGCTGCACAACTCTAAGGGGATTGTGATTTTTTAATAAGCTTTTTAGTGAGAAGATCATTGATTTCTTTAGTACATAGTTGCACATGGTATTTATTCATCTGAATAGGTCGAGCTTTAGTAGGAATTTGAGATTCATCGAAATTATCAATATATGGAAAAGAAATAGTATAGTGTTTCCTGTGCCAAAAGGCAAAGGGAAGGTTAGAACAATATTCTATTTCAAGAGATTTTTGAAATTGGATTAAATCTTTTTGGAATTCTAGTTTGTGTAATTCTTTTTCAGTTCTTAAAGAATTCTTATCTTCTTGAAGATATGTAATTTGTTTTTCTTTATAAATAATTTGATTTTGAACAATATTGATATGTTGAATAGGAGTTTATTCAACAAAATCAAAAATTAATTTTTTATTATCTTTAATAGTTTTAAAGCCTAATGAATCAATTTGAAAGGGCTATAGAATCTGTAGAAAAGGATTTCTAAGGATAACATCATTGTTTAAATCTTTTCCGAGTAGGAAATTAGTCTTTATGCATGTTCCATTTTTGCAAACATGGACGTTATTTAATTTATATTGGACATGGAGTTTATTACTAGTAGTTGCTAGGCTGAGTTTATTTTTAGTTTTTTCATAATATTTTGTTGGGATTAATCTTTCTCTTATTAAATTAATATCAGTGCCACTATCTAGTAAGCAGAGTGCTTTAATAGAGAAGTCTTTGACCTTAATTGTAACTTGAGTTTTCCATTTTTGGGGTGGATTCCTTGTTAAAGAATTTACAAAACCATTTAAGTTTTCATCAAATTTTTCTTGATGTTCTAACTTATCATTATTTTCATGATAATTTTTGAGTGTGTGAAATTCAAGATTTTCAACACATTATTTGAGTTCTTGAAGTTCAATTAAGTCTTAGTTTAATTCTTTTATTTCTTGTTTTTAATTATTAATTTCTTTATAAGGATCTTGAATTGAAAGATGAGTAGGAGCTTGTTGCTCTCTTAATCTATCTAAAGCAGTTTTTATACTGAATTGTTTAGGTAAGTCAAATATCTTACTTGATGTAGAAGTTTTTCCTTTTTTATTTTTGCTGTTTATTTTCTATATTTTTTCAAAATATTTATTTTTTAATTTATCATCTTTTAGATCTTTAAACATTTCTAGCACCATTTCTTTTGGAGCAGAGAGTACGTTTAAAGATAAAGAGGAAGGAGAAGCAGATTCGTACTGGATTCCACTGTCAAATATTTTACAATGGCATGTATATGAAGAATAATCTTTATTAGAGGAACTAGATGATTCTAAGGATGACGATGAGGATCCTTTTAAGATAGTTTTGATTTTTTTTTGAGAAGAAATAATTTCAAAAGGATGTAAAATATTTTCAACTATATCTTTAATTATATTAGTTTGTTGGCCAATAGTATGAAGGTTAATATTTCTATAATTATTTTGTTCAAAAACATGACTTAAATTTGATTTGTAAATAAATTCAGATTTACCTTTATCTCCTTGTATTTTTGCATCATCTTTTAACGGTACGGCTGAAGTTTCTTTATATATGATTTGATGTAATGGAGAATGTATAGATTCTTCAATTTTTTGTGGAGAAGAACTGGTAGTAGCTATAATCCAAGATGAGCTTAATTTTGTTATAATATTGATGATAAATCTTCAATATTTTAAGCTTTCTTTATGGCTAGTTTAAGCCATTCAAAGAAATATATATTTCTTTGATTATCATACATGTATTTGTACCATTTTTCTTTCAAAAAGTTTTTATGTTCTTGAGAAACCTATTTAAAAAAGGATTTTATTAAAGGATGTAGAGCTTAATTCTTTTTTAACATTTCTTTATCAATTTCAAAACATTCAATAACATTTATATTGAAATCGGATTTTGAATGATTATATGTATTGGATGGAGAAGCTTGATAAGAAGGATACATAAGTCCTGTAGGTCGAAGGTCTAGATTAGGTGTAGAGCAAGAAACTCAAGATGGTTCTTTTATAGAAGATGCTACCACAGAGGGAGGATGGGAATGAGACTTTTAGAAGGATGATAAATTGTAGGAGTTGTATCTCTTGAATCTGTTTGAAAATTTATTTCAACACTTCCATCTTCATGTTCAATATTTGTTTTAATATCTTGATTTTCTAAAGGCCTTTCTGGTTGAGCGTTTTCTAAGTACCATTTACTAGATAGATTAATATCATTCCACTGTATGAATTTGAAAATATTAACTTTATTTTTGAAATTAGTTTGGAATAAAGTAGTCATAGCTTTTGCTAGATGGGAATTGGCTATGCTTGGAATAACTGAATTCATGAGTTTATAATAACTCTATATATGAGAGCAAGATTTTGATTATGAGGTTTCATATCAAAACCTTTTGTCAGGATAGCAAGAAGAAGAGCTTCATGTGCACCTGGATCTATAAGGGAAATAGAAAAATTTGGAAAGCAATTGAGAAAAGTAAGGCCATTAGCCAAACTTGATTCAACCATTCCAAGTAATGAATCACTGAAATTTTTATGTCTTACATCTTGAACATAGATGAGAGCTTCTGTTCTAAGTCTAAGTCTTATTAATGGCTTTAGAGCAATTTGCACTAATCCAAAATGAATATAATTGTATGTTTTAACATACTCCTTTATTTCATAGGGCTTGATTAAAGAAAGATACTGAATATTACCGGTAATGGATTCTGTTCTTTCGATGGTTTTTACTTTATAACGTGATTTTAATTGAAAACTTCCAAATTTATAAATTTCATTTTTATTTACAGTTGGAATAGTCCAGTCTTAAATAACTTGATTTAAATTGTCATAATTGATTTATTCACTATTTATAATAAACATAGAAGATACGGAATTTGATGATGAGGAAGAAGAAGGTACAAACTTCTTAATAAACTTAGTCGTAATTTGTATTACATAATTATTTTAACCAAATTCACCACAAGTATCTAACGAAATAGAGGATTTACACACCAATAAAGTGTCTTAAATGCCTTCACATGGCTAACAACGGTGACAACAATGGCTACCTCAGCTTCACTCTGGGCAGAGTATGATTAAACTTTCTCAATAATAACAAACATAGAACTAAGTATTAAGATTTTTGACGTTCTTACTTTTGAGTCAGCAATTCCTTAAGTAAAATCAAAGTATAACATAGCAAAGATAAATGAAGAAGTACTCAGAAAACAATTTTATATTGCCAAAGTACTTGATTACAAATTTGATACCAACTTGGCTCTGATACCAAATGGGGAAGATGGTGGGTATACAAAAGCAGAAGGGAGAGGAAAGAGGAGATAGTGGTGGAAGCCAAGCCAGATTTTGACTTGTATTCTAACTCTTGCCCGTGCATGAGGAAGGTTAGACCTATTTATAGTCATAACCAATAAATTTACATTTCATTACAACTGAATTTAGACTGAATGTGCATTTTCATTTAATGTGCTGGTCAATTTCATGATGCAACTGGACTGCAGGTAAAAATCACAATCTTTGCTATAGATGAACTTTATTCTAAAAAAATAATGAGATATCATGATTGCTTTGAGTGACCTAATAAGCTATGTGTCATTCTTTATTTCTTTTCCTTTTCTAGAGATAAGTTCTTCATTGATGTGCATGTCAGGAATAAAACACTACTTCATTCTTATGAGAGATACGCTTTGTTTTTTAGTACTTTTGTATGTACTTTTTCTGAAAAACTCATTGATGGGCTAATAGAAAAAGCTCTTGTAGAAAGAATCTTTATGCTAGGCATAGCATTATTGGAAACTTGCATCAAAAGTGCTCATCCAAGCCATCATTTGTTAATTCACCATGGAATAATTAGATAAACTCTTCTCGAATACTATTAGAAATAACAAAAGACATGTCTTCATAAGCATTGATAATTTGATTAAGAGCTATATGTCTAGATTTATATAGATTCTATATCATTGTTGTTTGCTCAGTGAGATCATTAGTGATGTAAACAACTCTTTGATTGTCACACCAAACATATCTGTATATACTTGCAAATTCAAGTTATCCTTTTAGATTGAGAAATCTTTGATACTGATCAGATGCTGGATTATAAGTTCGGAGGCATTCTAAGCTATATTTCATTGTAGCGACTTCATGAGATTCATACCATTGAGCTGGATAATCAACAGGGAGATGCTCGTAATCATTTAAGGTAGAGATGAACTTTTTGCAGACTAAATCTCCTTCTTCATAATTCATGATGGTCCATAATTAATAAGGTTGATAAAACCGAATTTCTAATCTTTCACCCAAACTTGATGAAATCGTTATGAGAAATTGTCTTTTGGTAACTCCAAGGCTGCAAAGGGCATGAAGCACGATTGCAGGGAGCTACTGTATCATTTCAAAATCATCTCTCCATAAAGAAAATCTTTGGACTAATCATTGTTCGATGTATGAGATATCAACTTCATATGAAGACAGGAACAATTTGGGAAAGCCAGTTGCCTAGCTTATATATTGAACTTTGAGCATTAATCCACCTTGATCTGATAATAAAAAGTTTGTTCTCTAATTCTTGCAGCTTTCTCATCTGGAAGGGCTGTGTTAACCTTTTCCAAGAGGTGAATTTTGGATTTTTTTCATCAGCATAGGTGGATGACAGTGCTTTTTGATGGATGTTATGGCACATAAGGACTTGGCTTTCAAAGTCCTTGATATGGTTTGCAATTCTGGATAGGGTTTTTCTAGTATTTTTTCTTTTATCAAAGAGAATGACACTCCAATAGGCATTGATAAGTTCTTGTGAAGTGACAGATAATCTTGGATTGAAGAAGGGAATTGATATTTGTTGAGATGTAAGTATGAAGGAAGAGCTTCATTCCTAAATAGGGGCATTGCTTTTGTTTGTACTTGATGTAGTAATGGGAAGGGATACTTCCTGAAGGCAGATAGGTTTGAATATGAATTATCAATAATCTGAATTTTTATTTTCATTGGGAAAAAAAATAATTTTATATCTGTCCTTTGGGTAGAATTTGAAGGTACCAAAATCTGGATGTAGGATTAAATGTAAAAAACATGAAGACATCAGAGAGATGATTAATAAGATTCGTTTTATTTGGAACTGGATATCTGAATGGTTTTTGAACATCTTATTCTTGTTTACACTTTTTTTGAATAATATTGATATGTTGAATAGGAATTAATTCAACAAAATCAAATTTTAATTCTTTACTGTCTAAAATAGTTTTCAGACCTGATGAGTCAATTTAAAAAGGCTGTAAAATTTATAGAAAAGGATTTTTAAGGATAACATCATTGTTAAAATCCTTTCCTTGAAAGAAATTAGTCTTTATGCATGTTCCATTTTTACAGACATAAACATTACTTAATTTGTATTTGATATGTAGTTTTTTGCTAGCAGTAGCTAGATTGAGTTTATTATTGGTTTTCTTATAATATTTTGTTGGGATTAATCGTTCTCTTCGTAAATTAACATCTACACCGCTATCTAGTAAGCAGAGTGCTTTAATAGAGAAATCTTTGACCTTAATTGTAGCTTGAGTTTTCCAATTTTTAAGTGGATTTCTTGTTAAGAATTTACAAAACCATTTAAGTCTTTATCAAATTTTTCTTGATTTTTTAAATTAGCATTATTTTCTTGATAATTTTTAAGTGTGTGAGATTCAAGATTCTCAACACGTTGTTTGAGTTCTTGAAGTTCAATTAAGTCTTGTTTTAATTCTATTATTTCTTGCTTTTGATTATTTATTTTTTTATAAAGATCTTGAATAGAAAGATAAGTAGGAGCTTGTTGCTCTCTTAATATATCTAATATAGTTTCAATGCTGAATTCTTCAGGTAAGTTTGATATGTTATTTGATGTAGAAGCTTTCCTTTTTTTAGTTCCTTTATTTATATTTTGTATTTTTTCAAAATATTTATTTTTTAATTCTTCATCTTTTAGATCTTTAAACATTTCTAACACCATCTCTTTTAGAGTAGAAAGTACGTTTAAAGATAAAGAGGAAGAAGAAGCAGATTATACTGGATTTCACTTTAAAATATTTTACAATGACATGTATCTGAAGAATGAGAGGTAGAATAATCTGTATTAGAGGAACTGGATGACTCTGATGCTGAGGATCCTTTTAAGATAGTTTTGATTTCTTTTTCTATTGTTACTTTTATTTTTAGGCAGTCAGGAGCTATATGTCCTTTTCTTTGTAATTATAATATTGTATTTCTTTTTTTTTAGGATAATAAGTGGATGGATTATCTTCTGTATAAGATTTCTTTGATTCCTTATAAGGATTTTTATGAGAAGATTTTTTATGATATCTTTTTGAGGGAATATAATATTGTGCAGTTGAAAAATGTTTAGATTTTCTTTTTTGATGGTTTCCTTTTAAGCTTTTCTTTTTATTATGGCTAGAAGGACTAATTAATGGTTCCATGCCAAATTGATAACAAAAATCACCAAGTTCATATTTACTGATTCTTTTTTATTTTCAATTTGTCGTTTAAGTTTGATTTTATTGCATAATGAAAATCCAACTTTATTTATCTTTTGAATGGGGTCACCATATGTATAAAGTCCATAATTTAAATTTCCATGATTTTCTGATTTTAACTCTCTAACTTTTTTTGTAAAAAGTTTAGGAAGACCAGATATAACTATTTCTTTCCAAAATACTGAATTACTTGCATCGCTTGTATAGAGTTTTGATAAGAAAACATCTTTATCCAATGAAAATTTGAAAATGTTAGGCAAGATAAATTGATTAATTGTGTTTTTAATTTTTCTTCTACATTTGTATAGTTACCAATAAAATGTTTAACTATATTGGTAATAAGTATGTAGATGGAATCCGGGATCATTTGGCATTGAGGATTGAGAACAAGATTTCTTGAGGGATCTCTTTTTACTGCATTTAATATAGCATTTCTTTTTGTATTAGATAGGTATTTTTCCCACCAACTATGTAATTCTCCAGTAAATCCAAAGACGACTGCATTTACTACATGTCTTTGATCATTATCGGCAGCCATGATGGTAAGGGCATATATCATCATATGTTGGCATAGTTGCAAGATTTGATATTCAGATAGTCCATCCATCTACATTCCATTCATATACTAAAGAGTTTTCAAATCGAAGGCCATTTAAAATAGCTTGTTCTTCGAATTGAAGATTAACTGGAGTAGGTCTTGGATAATAATTTTTCATTTTTGTTGCAGTGACTCTTGATTTTTGTCTTTTAAATATTTTATTTATAAATAGAGATTCTTGATTTTGATCATCTTGATTTTCATTTGATTTTTGTTCTATAGAGTCAAAAACAGAGAATTCTGAGTCTGAGCTTAAA
The DNA here is from genome assembly GCA_037013555.1 of Sextonia rubra. Classification (NCBI taxonomy): domain Eukaryota; kingdom Viridiplantae; phylum Streptophyta; class Magnoliopsida; order Laurales; family Lauraceae; genus Sextonia; species Sextonia rubra. Next base: position 10,326,395 of record JASUAD010000026.1, read on the forward strand.
GCTTTAGAAACTAAAACATTTATGGATTCTTCATCTTTATTTTCTTTATTATCTTTAAGTTTTATGTTTGTAAAACTATGAGATAATTGATTGATTAGTTCGTCTGAAAATTTTAAGGGTTTTTTTTCTAACTTTAGATCTTTAAGGGTTTCACCTTGAAAACCTAAAAAATTGTGTCTTAATTACTTTATGGGAAGAAGTAGTTTCATAAAATTTTAAAATATTTTCAACTTTATCTTCAATTCTATTGGTTTGTTGGCCTATAGTATGAAGGTTTATATTTGTATAATTATTTTCTTCTAAAACATGACTTAAATATGATTTGTAAATAAATTCAGTTTTACCTTTGTCTCCATGTATTTTTGCAACATCTTTTATGGGTACAGCTGAAGTTTCTTTATAAATGATTTGATGTAACGGAGGATGTATAGATTCTTCAATTCTTTGTGGAGAGGAACTGGAAGAAGCTATAATTCAAGAAGAGCTTAATGTAGTCATATTGATGGATAAATCTTCAGTATTATAAGCTTTCTTGATGGCTAGTTTAAGCCAATCAAAGAAATAAATATTTCTTTGATTATCATACATATATTTATACCATTTTGCTTTTAGAGAGTCTTTATGTTCTGAAAAAACATGGTTTAAAAAGGATTTTGTGAGAGGATGTAAAGCTAAATTCTTTTTTAACATTTCTTTATCAATTTCAAAGCATTCAATAACATTTATATTGAAATTGGATTTCGAAGGATTATATGTATTAGATGGAGAAGCTTGATAAGAAGGATACACTAGTCCTGTAAGTCGAAGGTCTACATTAGGTGTAGAGCAAGAAACTCGGGTTGATTCTTTTATGGAAGACCCTACCACAAAGGGAGGATGAGAATAAGACTTTCTAGAAGGTTGATAAGCTGTAGGAGTTGTATCTCTTAAATCTATTTGAAAATTTATTTCAACACTTCCATCTTCATGTTCAATAATTGTTTCAATATCTTGATTTTCTAAGGACCTTTCTGGTTGGGTGTTTTCTAAGCGCCATTTACTAGATAGATTAATATCATTCCACTGTATGAGGTTTGGAATTAACTTTATTTTTGAAATTAGTTTGCAATAAAGTAGCCTTTTGATCGATAGGAATAGGCTATGCCTGGAGCAACTGAATTCATGAGTTTATAATAAACTCTATATATGAGAGCAAGATTTCAATTATCAGGATTCCTATTAAAACTTTTTGTCTAAATAGCGAGAGTAAGAGCTTCATGTGCACCTAAATTTGTAAGGGAAACAGAGAAATTTGGAAAGCAATTGAAAAAATTAGGGCCATTAGCAAAACTTCATTCAACCATTCCAAATAATAAATCATTGAATTTTTTATGTCTTATGTCTTGAACATAGATGAGAGCTTCAGTTCTAAGTCCAAGTCTTGTTAATGGCTTTAAAGCAACTTGCACTAATCCAAAATGAATATAATTGTATGTTTTAACATACTCCTTTATTTCATGGGGCTTGATTAAAGAAAGATGCTGAATATTACTGGTAATGGATTCAGTTCTTTCAATGGTTTTTACTTTATAACTTAATTTTAATTAAAAACTTCCAACTTTATAAATTTCATTTTTATTTACTGTTGGAATAGTCCAGTCACAAATAACTTGATCTAAATTGTCATAATTAATTTCTTTACTATTTTTACTAGACATAGAAGTTAAGGAATTTGATGATGAGGAAGAAGAAAGTACAAACTTCTTAATAAGCTTAGCCGTAATTTGAATTACAGGGTTATTTTAATCAAATCCACCATAAGTATCTAACAAAATATAGGATTTACACACCAACAAAAAAACGCCTTCACACTGCTAACAACGGTGACAACAATGGCTACCTCAGCTTCGCTCCGGGAGGAATATGATTAAAATTTCTCAATAATAACAAACACAGAACTAAGTATTAAGACTTTTGATGTTCTTTCTTCTGAGTCAGTAATTCCTTAAACAAAATCAAAACATAAAGATAAGTGAAGAAATACTCACAAAATGATTTTATATTGCAACGATACTTGATTATGAACTAGATGTGAACATGGCTCTGATACCAAATGGGGAAGATGGTGGGTATACAAAAGCGGAAGGTGGTGGGTATACAAAAACGGAGGGGAAAGGACAAAAGAGATAATGGTGGAAGCAAGGCTGGATTTTGACTGATATTCAAACTCTTGCCTGTACATGTGGAAGACTAGACTTATTTATAGTCATAACAAACAAAATTTACATTTCATTACAACTGGATCTACACTGCATTTGCATTTCATTTCATGTGCTGACAAATTTTATGATGCTTCAGGACTACTAGATAAGATCACAATCTTCACTATAGCTGAACTTTATTTGGAATAGTGGATCGTCATGATTGCTTTGTGGGAAATTGAGTGGATTGATAAAGCATATGTCTTGTCTTGGCTTTATTTTTTTCCTTTTCTTCGGATAGATATGAATCCTTTATTATCAAATTTTGTCCCATTAGCATTTGTATTTGGTTCAGGAGCAATATTATCAAAAGGATTGTCATCAGCCCAAAGATGATGTAGCTGCTGACCAAAACTTAATGGAGGATTTTTAGATGACCGTTCTTTTTGTATTTGTTCAATAATTCCATTTTGAAGTTCTTTTTTGAGTTGAAGCAAATCTGCTGCTACATAAAGAGTAAAAGGAGAGGTTAAACAAGAATTCTTCTGTTTGTCAATAACACTTGTTGGATGAAGCCTTTCTTTTTCTTTCTCGGAGTATTGAGAACTTCAGAGAATGATGGCTTTATAGCTTGATCGGTAATATTGCTGGAGTATTGCAGCATAATCAAATTGATGCCAAAACTTGATATAAATCATTCGAGATAAAACTAGTGGACTGAAGTCCATTTCTTTATAAAAATTTTATTTCAAGGTCTAAGGAATCTCCTGCTTGCAATTAAACTACATAGTAACATAACGTTTTGTTGCAAGTTGTAGTTGCTGATAAAGGCTTTTTTCTTCTAATTTGAGAAGGGCTTTAAATGATGCAGAATAGGATTCAAAAATAGGAAGAAGTGCTTGAGGAAGGATGTTTTTAGTGGCACAAAAAGGGATCCAGAATTGTGTGAAGAACCACATAGGTATTTTATGGGAGTTTGATTTGAATTTGATGAACCAAGAATGCTGGAAGGATGGGTTTTGATAATAGAGGATGACTTCCCAAGAAGAAATATAATCATAATAATTAAAAATAAGTTTTGAATCAAGCCTTTGAGGCATATGAAGAGGTCGTTCCTATTCTTCTGTAGATAGAACATGCAAGATTTTGATTTTTGAATAGAGGATAGTAATATTGGGTGGTAAAGCATTTAAGTATGAATTTTTTGATCCATCTGTATAATCAATAGTATAGCTGCCAGTTCTGATCAGAATCTATCCATAGACTTTATAGTCAAGAGGTTGGATAAATAAGTGATCAGGGGAAAAAGGGTTTGGATAAGATGTTCAATAGAAATGGTATCGGCATAAGACATGTCATCTAAGGAATAAATTCTCAAGGGTGCTTTTGTAGCAAAATATTGGGTTTGTGAAACTTAAGGTTTTCTGGATACAGGGCTTGATGGGCTTTGAAATTTAGGAATATTAGAAGTATGGGCTTTTTCCTATCTCTCAAGATAATTGCCGCTGGATTGGATAAAGGTGTAGTGTTCATAATGGAAGAAACTTTATCAGTTGGGGACTAGAGAAAGGGTCTAATTTGCCAAGGCTTCATTCTTTTACCCCTGTAAAAACTCACGAGATAAAAAATCAGGAAGAGAATTATTTTTACCTGCAATATACTCAATGTCAAAGTCAAATATAGCTAATAAAGCTTGCCAGCAAGCAAAGATTTGCTTAGCAGCAAGATTTTTTACATCTTTTTCTAAAATTTTTTTAGTAGATTTACAATCTATTCTTAATAAAAAAATTTTTGTTTAATAAATCACTTTGGAACTTCATTATACTATTTACATGGATGGGATTTCCTTTCTAATAGTTGAATAATTATGTTGAGTGGGCGTCCATGTTCCAGAAGTGAAACGAAGAATTTCTTCTTTTACAGGGACGTTTCTTTGTAGAAGGATTCCTTGAAAACCTTTTTCAGATGCATTTGTTTGAACTAATTTTAATAAATCTGGATGAGGGATAGTTAGACAAGGTAAATTTTAGACTTTTTGTCTAATATTTTGAACAACTTTTGTATGAGCAAGTGACCATTCTACTGGATTTTTGGTCAAGCGCATTTGCAAGATTTTTCTTTCTTTAGCAAGATCTTTATAAAAGTGAGAAACATAATTAAGGTATCCAAGAAAACGTTGTAACTGCTCTTTATTAAGAATTTCATCAAGAAATTGGGAAGCAAACTTAATAACTCTTTGGATTGGAGAAATAGTTCCTTTTTCATTATAAAGCCAAGAAACTGAATTTCTGTTTGAAATAGCTTCATTTTCTTTTAGGATAAGACAAGTCCATTCTTGATAATAACTTTTTTAAAAATATTTAAATGTTTCCAATGGTCACAAATAGATTTTGAAAACACAAGAATGTCATCTATATAGACGAGTGTAAAAGCTTGATATGGATTAAAATGTCATTCATTATTCTTTGAAATTCTAAAGGAGCATTTTTTAAACCAAATCGCATAACGTTCCATTTGTAATGGCCAAATGGTACTGTAAAAGCAATTTTAAACCTGTCCTCTGGGGTGATTTGAATTTACCAAAATCCTAATTTAAAATCAAATTTGGAAAAAAAGAAGGCACCAGCTAGACAGTTAATAAGATCAGTTTTGTTTGGAACTAGATAACTAATTGACTTTAAGACTTTATTTAAAGGTTTATAGTTAATAACAAGATGGGGAACACCTCGTTCTTGTGCAGGCTCTTTATTTACATAAATCGCTGCACAAGTCCAAAGGGTTTATGATTTCTAAATAAGGTTTTTAGCAAAAAGATCATTAATTTCTTTAGTACATAGTTGTACAAGGTCTTTATTCATCTAAATAGGTCGAGCTTTAGTAGAAATTTGAGATTCATCATAATTATCAATATATGGAAGAGAAACAGTATGGTGTTTCCTGTGCTAAAAGGCAAAATGAAGGTCAGAACAGCATTCTGTTGCAAGAGATTTTTGAAATTGGATTAAATCTTTTTGGAATTCAGGTTTTTGTAATTCTTTTTCAATTCTTAAAGAATTCATATCTTCTTGAAGATATGCAATTTGTTTTTCTTTATAAGCAATTTTATTTTGAATGATATTGATGTATTGAATAAGAGTTGATTCAACAAAATCAAAAATTAATTTTTTATTATCTTTAATAGTTTTAAGGCCTAATGAATCAATTTGAAAAGGTTGTGGAATCTGTAGAAAAGGATTTCCAAGGATAACATCATCGTTTAAATCTTTTTCGAGTAGGAAATTAGTCTTTATACATGTTCCATTTTTGCAAACATGGATGTTATTTAATTTATAATGAATATGGAGTTTATTACTAGCAGTTGTTAGGCTGAGTTTATTTGTGGTATTTTCATAATATTTTGTTAGGTTTAGTCCTTCTCTTATTAAATTAACATCTGCACCACTATCTAGTAAGCAGAGTGCTTTAATAGAGAAGTTTTTGACCTTAATTGTAACTTGAGTTTTCCATTTTTGAGGTCTATTCCTTGTTAAAGGATTTACAAAACCATTTAAGTTTTCATCTAATTTTTCTTGCTGTTCTAAATTATCATTATTTCTTGATAATTTTTGAGTGTGTGAAATTCAAGATTCTCAACGCGTTGTTTAAGTTCTTGAAATTCAATTAAGTCTTGTTTTAATTCTTTAATTTCTTGCTTTCCATTATTAATTTTTTTATAAAGATCTTGAATTGAAAGATGAATAGAGGCTTATTGCTCTCTTAATCTATCTAAAATAGTTTTTTGCTGAATTGTTTAAGTAAGTCAGATATATTACTTGAAGTAGAAGCTTTTGCCTTTTTATTGTCATTGTTTATTTTTTGTATTTTTTCAAAATATTTATTTTTAATTCTTCATCTTTTAGATCTTTAAATATTTTTAGCACCATTTCTCTAGAGCCGAGAGTACATTTAAAGATAAAGACGAAGAAGAAGCAGATTCATACTGGATTTCACTGTCAAATATTTTACAATGACATGTATTTGAAGAATAATCTTTATAGAGGAATTGGATGATTCTAAGGATGAGGATGAGGATCCTTTGATTTCGCAAATTTGTAATCAAGTACTTTGGCAATATAAAGTTGTTTTGTGAGTATTTCTTCACTTATCTTTCTTATGTTATGCTTTGATTTTGCTTAAGGAATTATTGACTCAGAAGTAAGAACGTCAAAGGTCTTATTACTTAGTTCTGTGTTTGTTACTATTGAGAAATTTTAATCATATTCCGCCCAGAGCGAAGCTGAGGTAGCCATTATTATCGCCGTTGTTAACCGTGTGAAGGCGTTTAAGGCATTTTGTTGGTAGGTGAATCCTTTATTTCGTTAGATACTCGTGGTGGATATGGTTAAAATAACTCTGTAATATAAATTATGGCTAAGCTTATTAAGAAGTTTGTACCTTCTTCTTCCTCATCATCAAATTCCTTATTTTCTATGTCTATTAAAAATAGTAAAGAAAATAGTTATGACGATTTAGATCAAGTTATTTGTGACTGGACTATTCCAACTGTAAATAAAAATGAAATTTCTAAAGTTGGAAGTTTTCAATTAAAATCAAGTTATAAAGTAATAACCATTGAAAGAACTGAATCCATTACTAGTAATATTCAACATCTTTCTTTAATCAAGCTGCATGAAATAAAGGAGTATGTTAGAACATATAATTATATTCATTTTGGATTAGTATAAGTTGCTCTAAAGCCTTTAACAAAACTTAGACTTAGAGCAGAAGCTCTCATCTATGTTCAAGATACAAGACATAAAAAATTTAGTGATTCATTACTTGGAATGGTTGAATCAAGTTTGGTTAATAGCCCTACTTTCTTCAATTGCTTTCCAAATTTCTTTGTTTCCCTTACGGATCTAGGTGCATATGAAGCTCTTACTCTTGCTATCTAGACAAAAGGTTTTGATATGAATCCTCATAATCAAGATCTTGCTCTCATATGTAGAGTTTATTGTAAACTCATGGATTCAATTGTTCCAGGCATAGCTTATTCCCATCAATCAAAAGATATGACTACTTTATTCCAAACTAATTTTAAAAAAAAAAGTTAATATTACAAAACTCATACAGTGGAATGATATTAATCTATTTGGTAAATGGCGCTTATAAAACACTCAACCAGAAAGGTCTTTAGAAAATCAAGATATTGAAACAATTATTGAACATGAAGATGGAAGTGTTGAAATAAATTTTTAAACAAATTTAAGAGATACAACTCTTACAGTTTATCAACCTTCTAGAAAGTCTTATTCTCATCCTTCCTCTATGGTAGGATCTTCCTTAAAAGAACCATCCCGAGTTTCTTACTCTACACCTAATGTAGACCTTCAACTTACAAGACTTGTATATCCTTCTTATCAAGCTTCTCCAACTAATACATATGATCCCTCAAAATTTGATTTCAATATAAATTTATTGAATGTTTTGAAATTGATAAAGAAATATTAAAAAAGAATTTAGCTTTGCATCCTTTAACAAAATTCTTTTTTTAACAGGTTTCTGAAGAGCATAAAGATTTCTTAAAAGAAAAGTGGTATAAATATATGTTTGATCATCAAAGAAATATTTATTTCTTTGATTAGCTTAAACTAGCCATAAAGAAAGCTTATAATACTGAAGATTTATCCAACAATATGATAACAAAATTAAGCTCATCTTGGATCATAGCTTCTACTAGATGTTGCAAAAATACAAGGAGATAAAGGCAAATCTGAATTTATTTACAAATCAGACTTAAGTCATATTTTAGAACAAAATAATTATACAAATATTAACCTTCATACTATTGGCCAACAAACTAATAAATTTGAAGAAAAAGTTGAAAATATTTTACAGCCTTCTGAAATTACTTCTTCTCAAAAAGAAATCAAAAGATCCTCATCGTCATCCTTAGAATCATCTAGTTCCTCCAATAAAGATTATTCTTCATATACATGTCATTGTAAAATATTTGACAGGGAAATCCAATATGAATCTGCTTCTTCTTCCTCTTTATCTTTAAACGTACTCTCTGCTCAGGAAGAAATGGCACTAGAAATGTTTAAAGATCTAAAAGATGAAGAATTAAAAAATATATATTTTGAAAAAATACAGAAAATAAACAATAGAAATAAAAAAGCAAAAGCTTCTACATCAAGTAATATATCTGACTTACCTAAACAATTCAATATAAAAACTATTTTAGATAGATTAAGAGAGCAAGAAGCACCTACTCATCTTTCAATTCAAGATCTTTATAAAGAAATTAATAATCAATGGCAAGAAATAAAAGAATTAAAACAAGACTTAATTGAGCTTCAAGAACTCAAACAACATGTTGAGAATCTTGAATTTCACACACTCAAAAATTATCAAGAAAATAATGATAATTTAGAACATCAAGAAAAATTTGATGAAATTTAAATGGTTTTGCAAATTCTTTAACAAGGAATCCACTTCAAAAATGGAAAACTTAAGTTATAATTAAGGTCAAAGACTTCTCTATTAAAACACTCTGCTTACTAGATAGTGGCGCATATGTTAATTTAATAAGAGAAAGATTAATCCCAACAAAATATTATGAAAAAACAAAAAATGAACTCAGCCTAGCAACTACTAGTAATAAAGTCCATATCCATTATAAATTAAATAATGCCCATGTTTGCAAAAGTGGAACATGTATAAAGACTAATTTCCTGCTCTGAAAAGATTTAAACAATGATATTATCCTGGGAAATCCTTTTCTACAGATTCTACAGCCTTTTCAAATTGGTTCATCTGGCCTTAAAACTATTAAAGACAATAAAAAATTAATTTTTCATTTTGTTAAATCAACTCCAATTCAACATATCAATTCGTTCAAAATCAAATTGCTTATAAAGAAAAACAAATTACATATCTTTAAGAAGATATGAATTCTTTAAGAATTGAAAAAGAATTACAAAAACCAAAATTCTAAAAAGATTTACTCGACTTTCAAAAATCTCATGAAACAGAATGTTGTTCTGACCTTCCTTTTACATTTTGGCACAGGAAACACCATACTATTTCTCTTCCATATATTGATAATTTTGATGAATCTCAAATTCCTACTAAAGCTCGACCTATTCAGATGAATAAAGACCTTGTACAACTATGTACTAAAGAAATCAATGATCTTCTCGCTAAAAACCTTTTTCAGAAATCACAATCCCCTTGGAGTTGTGCAGTATTTTATTTAAATAAAGCGCCTGAACAAGAATGAGGTGCTCCGTCTTGTTATCAACTACAAGCCTTTAAATAAAGTCTTAAATTCCATCAGATATCTAGTTCCAAGTAAAACTGATCTTATTAGCCATTTAGCTGGTGCCTTCCTTTTTTCCAAATTTGATCTTAAGTCAGGATTTTGGCAAATTCAAATTACCTCAGAGGACAGGTATAAAACTGCTTTTAGAGTACCATTTGGCCATTACGAATGGAATGTTATGCCATTTGGTTTAAAAAATGCTCCTTCAGAATTTCAAAGAATAATGAATAACATTTTTAATCCATATCAAGCTTTTACACTCGTCTATATAGATGGCATTCTCGTGTTTTCAAAATCTATTTATGACCATTGGAAACATTTAAATATTTTTAAAAAAAGTTATTATCAAGAATGGACTTGTCTTATACCAAAAGAAAATGAAGCTTTTTCAAACAAAAATTCAGTTTCTTGGCTTTATAATTAAAAAAGTAACTATTTTTCCTGTCCAAAGTGTTATTAAGTTTTCTTCCTAATTTCCTGATGAAATTCTTCATAAAGAGCAATTGCAACGTTTTCTTGGATGCCTTAATTATGTTTCTAACTTTTATAAAGATTTTGTTAAAGAAAGAAAAGTCTTGCAAATGCGCTTGACCAAAAATCTCGTAGAATGGTCACCTGCTCATACAAAGCTATTCAAAATATTAAACAAAAAGTCCAAAATTTACCTTGTTTAAATATCCCTCATCCAGATTTTTTAAAAATAGTTCAAACAGATGCACATCTGAAATAGGTTTTGGAGGAATCCTTCTAAAATAAACATCCTTGGAAAAGAATAAATTCTTTGTTTCACTTCTGGAACATGGATGCCCACTCAACAGAATTAGTCAACTATTAAAAAGGAAATCCTATCCATAGTAAATAGTATAATAAAGTTCCAAAGTGATTTATTAAACAAAAAATTTTTGCTGCTAAGCAAATCTTTGCTTGCTGGCAAGCTTTATTAGCCATATTTGACTTTGACATTGAGTATATTACGGGTAAAAATAATTCTCTTCCTAATTTTTATCTAGTGAGTTTTTACAAGGATAAAAGAATGAAGCCTCAGCAGATTAGACCCTTTCTCCAGTTCCCATCTGATAAAGTTTTTGCCATTATGAACACTGCACCTTTATCTAGAAAATCCAATGGCAATTATCTTAAGAGATGGGGAGCAACCCATACTTCTACTATTCTTCAATTTCAAAGCCCATTACACCTTGTATCCAGAAAACCTCAAGCTTCACAAGCCTAATATTTTGCCACAAAAACACCCTTGAGAATTTATTCCGTAGATGACATGTCTTATGCCGATACCATTTCTATTGAACATCTTATATAAACCCTTTTTTCTCCTGATCACTTATTTATCCAACCTCTTGACTATAAAGTCTATGAATAGATTCTAATCAGAACTGGCAGCTGTACTATTGATCATACAGATGGTTGAAAAATACATACTTAAATGCTTTACCACCCAATATTACTATCCTCTATTCAAAAATCAAAATCCTGCATGTTCTCTCTGAAGAAGAATGGGAACGACCTCTTCATATGCCTCAAAGGTTTGATTTAGAACATATTTTTAATTATTATGATTATATTTCTGCTTGGGAAGTCATCCTCTATTATCAAAACCCATCCTTCCAGCATTCTTGGTTCATCAAATTCCAATCAAACTCCCATAAAATACCTATGTGGTTCTTCACACAATTCTGGATCCCTTTTTGTGCCACTAAAAACATCCTTCCGCAAGCACTTCTTCCTATTTATGAATCCTATTCTACATCATTTAAAGCCCTTCTCAAATCAGAAGAAAAAAGCCTTTATCAGGAACTACAACTTGCAATAAAACCTTATGTTACTATGCAGTTTTATAGCAAGCAGGAGATTCCTTGGATCTTAAAATGGAATTTTTATAAAGAAATGGACTTCAGTCCACCAGTTTTATCTCGAATGATTTATATCAAGTTTTGGCATCAATTTGATTATACTGCAATACTCCAGCAATATTCTACCGATCAAGCTGTAAAGCCATCATTCTCTGAAGTTCTCAAAACTCCTGAGAAAGAAAAAGAAAGGCTTCATCCAGTAGGTGATATTGACAAACAGAAGAATTCTTTTTCAACCTCTCCTTCTGCTTTTTATGCAACAGCAGATTTGCTTCAACTCAAAAAAGAACGTCAAAATGAAATTATTGAACAAATACAAAAAGAACGGTCATCTAAAAATTCTCCATTAAGTTTTGGTTAGCAGCTGCATCCTTTTTGGGCTGATGATAATCCTTTTGAAAATATTACTCCTGAACCAGATAAAGATGCTGATGAGACAAAAAGTGATAATGAAGGATTCATATCTATCTGAAGAAAAGGAAAAAAAATAAAGCCAAGACAAGACATATGCTTTGTCAAGTCCCTCAATTTCCCATAAAGCAATCAAGACAATCCACTATTCAGAACAAAGTTCATCTACAGTAAAGATTATGATCTTATCTAGCAGTCCTGAAGCATCATGAAATTTGTCAGCACATGAAATGAAATGCAAATGCAGTGTAAATTCAGTTGTAAAGAAATGTAAATTATATTTGTTATGACTATAAATAAGTCTAGTCTTCCTCATGTATAGGCAAAAGTTGGAATACCAGTCAAAATCTAGCCTTACTTCCATTACCATCTCCTCTCTCCTCTCCCTTCCACTTTTGTATACCCACTATCTTCCCCATTTGGTATCAGAGCCAAGTTGGTATCAAATTTGTAATCTAGTACTTTGGCAATTTAAAGTCATTTTGTGGGTATTTCTTCATTACCTATGTTATGTTTAGCTTTGATTTTGCTTATGGGATTGCAGACTTAGAAGTAAGAACATTAAAAGTCTTAATACTTAGTTCTGTGTTTGTTATTATTGAGAAATTTTAATCATATTCTACCCAGAGTGAAGCTGAGGTAGCCATTGTTGTCGCCATTGTTAGCCGTGTGAAGGCGTTTAAGGCATTTTGTTTGTGTGTAAATCCTCTATTTCATTAGATACTCGTGGTGGATTTGGTTAAAATAACTCTGTAATACAAATTGTGGCTAAGCTTATTAAGAAGTTTGTACCTTCTTCTTCCTCATCATTAAATTCCTTATCTTCTATGTCTATTAAAAATAGTAAAAAAATCAGTTATGATGACTTAGATTAAGTTATTTGTGACTGGACTATTCCAACCATAAATAAAAATGAAATTTATAATGTTGGAAGTTTTCAATTAAAATCAAGTTATAAAGTAAAAACCATTGAAAGAACTGAATCCATTACCAGTAATATTCACCATCTTTCCGTAATCAAGCCCCATGAAATAAAGGAGTATGTTAAAACATATAATTATATTCATTTTGGATTGGTGCAAGTTGCTTTAGAGCCTTTAACAAGACTTGGACATAGAATAGAAGCTCTCATCTATGTTCAAGACACAAGACATAAAAAATTCAGTGATTCAACACTTGGAATGGTTGAATCAAGTTTGGCTAATAGCCTTACTTTCTTCAATTACGTTTCCAAATTTCTCTGTTTCTCTTACAGATCCAAGTGCACATGAAGCTCTTACTCTTGCTATCCAGATAAAAGGTTTTGATATGAATCCTTATAATCAAAATCTTGCTCTCATATATAGAGTTTATTGTAAACTCATGAATTCAATTGTTCCAAGTGTAGCCTATTCCCATCAAGCAAAAGGTATGACTACTTTATTCCAAACTATTTTCAAAAATAAAGTTAATATTTCAAAACTCATACAGTGGAATGATATTAATCTATTTGGTAAATGGCACCTAGAAAATGCTCAACCTGAAAGGTCTTTAGAAAATCAAGATATTGAAAAAATTACTAAGCATGAAGATGGAAGTGTTGAAATAAATTTTCAAACAGATTCAAGAGATACAACACCTACAGTTTATCAACCTTCTAAAAGTCTTATTCTCATCCTCCCTCTGTGGTAGGATCTTGCAAAAAAGAACCATCCCGAGTTTCTTACTGTACACCTAATGTAGACTTTCGACAAACGGGACTTGTGTATCCTTCTTATCAAGCTTCTCTGTCTAATACATATAATCCTTCAGAATCCGATTTCAATATAAATGTTATTGAATGTTTTGAAATTGATAAAAAAATGTTAAAAAAAATTTACTTCTACATCCTTTAACAAAATCCTTTTTTAAATAGGTTTCTTAAGGACATAAAGAATTTTTAAAAGAAAATTGGTACAAATATATGTATGATAAAAAAAATATTTATTTCTTTGATTGGCTTAAACTAGCCATAAAGAATGCTTATAATACTAAAGATTTATCCATCAATATGATAACAAAATTAAGCTCATCTTGAATTATGGCTTCTACCAGTTCTTCTCCACAAAGAACTAAAGAATCTATACATCCTCCGTTACATCAAATCATATATAAAGAAACTTCAGCTGTACCCATAAAAGATGTTGCAAAAATACAAAGCGATAAAGCTAAAATTGAATTTATTTACAAATTAGATTTAAGTCATGTTTTAGAATAAAATAATTATACAAATATAAACCTTCATACTATTGGCCAACAAACCAATCAAATTAAAGATAAAGTTGAAAATATTTTAAAATTTTATGAAACTACTTCTTCCCATAAAGTAATCAAGATATAATCTTTAGGTTTTCATGGTAAACCCTTAAAGATCTATAGTTTGAAACAAAATCCTTAAAATTTTTAGACGAACTAATCAATCAATTATCTCATAGTTTTACAAACATAAAACTTAAAGATATAAAGAAAATAAAGATGAAAAATCCATAAATGTTTTAGTTTCTAAAGCTTCGAGCTCAAACTTAGAATTCTCTATTTTTGACTCTATAGAATAAACATTAAATGAAAATCAAGATGATAAAAAATCAAGAATCTCTACAAATCAATAAAATATTTAAAAGACAAAAACCAATAGTCACTGCAACGAAAATAAGAAATTATTATCCAAGACCTACTCTAGTTGATCTTCAATTTGAAGAACAAGCTATTCTAAATGGCCTTTGATTTGAAAACTCTTCAGTATACAAATGGATGTAGATGGATTATCTGAATATCAAATCCTGCAACTATGCCAACATATGATGATATATGCATCTATCATCATGGCCGCCAACAATGATCAAAGACATGCAGTAAATGCAGTCGTCCTTGGATTTACTGGACAATTGCATGGTTGGTGGGAAAAATACCTATCTAATACAGAAAGAAATGCATTATTAAATGCAATAAAAATAGATCCCTCAGGAAATCCTGTTCTTACTCCTCAAGGCCAAATGGTCCATGATTCCATCTACATGCTGATTACCAATATAGTTAAACATTTTGTTAGTAATTATATGAATGTAGAAGAAAAAATAAAAACACAATTAATCAATTTATCTTGCCCAACATTATCAGATTTTCATTGGTATAAAGATGTTTTTTATCAAAACTTTATACAATCGATGCAAGTAATTTAGAATTTTGGAAAGAAAAATTCATATCTGGTCTTCCTAAACTTTTTGCAGAAAAAGTTAGAGAACAATTAAAATAAAAAAATTATGGAAAATTGAATTATGAAATTTATACATATGGTGATCTAATTCAAAAGATTAATAAAGTTGGATTTTCATCATGCAATGAAATTAAACTTAAACGTCAAATTGAAAATAAAAAAAGAATCAGTAGGTATCAACTTGGTGATTTTTGTTTTCAGTTTGCTATGGAACCATTAATCAGTCCTTCTAGCCAGAATAAAAAGAAAATCTAAACATTTTTTGACTCCACAATATTATACTCCCTCAAAAAGATATTATAAAAAATCTTCTCATAAAAACCCTTATAAATAATTAAAGAAATCTTATACAAACGATAATCCATCCACTTCTTATCCCAAGAAAAAAGAAATACAATGTTATAATTGCAAAGAAAAAAGGACATATAGCTCTTGACTGCCGAAAAATAAAAGTTAAAATAGAAAAAGAAATCAAAACTATCTTAAAAGGATCCTGATCGTGAGTTCCAAGTGCAGAACCACAATGTAGTAATATCCTGGTAAGTATGGGGTCAAATCCATAGGGAGCAATGTATTTTAAGGTTCCTTTTTCAACTGTACCTGTCTTAATTAAAAATCTAAAACTAGCCTAAAAGCTAAAAATTACAACCATCATTCCTAGTTTACCAAAATTAAATTAATTACAACAAAATAAAATGAAACTTTCCTAAAACTAAAAACTTAAATCTAAAAATCCTAAATAAAACTAAAATTGCTGCAAAAATAAAACACAAGTTTGAACTTCCAAAAATAAAAACTAAAATTAGAAACTAACTAAGCTAAACAATATTAGAAATAAAATAAACAAAAGTTGAAACTTTCCTAAGTTAGAATTTCCAAAACTAGTAAACTTTCCAATTTAAAATCTTCAATTAAAACAAGTTTAGAAAGATATTTTAATTCTGAAAATTATCTAAAACAATAAAAAAATAAAACTAGAAACAAATTTAAATTTAGAAAGTTAGTAAAATTAGTAATGCAATGCATGCCATAAGATACTAAAAAATTCTGAGTATGAAAAACTAGTATGCTGATGCAAATTTTATGCATGATTTGAACTATTCTAATACATCCTAAATCTAAATTTAATGGCTGAAAATTATGATCTATTGAGGCAAGAAACTAACAAAGAAAACAGAAGTGAAAAAGGATCTAAAACAAAAAAGTTATGAATGCAAGAACATGATAACTTTGCAAATTTCTATGCAGAAATTCTGATTCGAGTTGACTGTTGGCAAAGTTTAAGCCTCTAGTTCACGAGCCTTCCGTAATTATTTTTCTCTAAAATTTTGAAAAATGAAAGACCACATCCTAAACTTTAAGTTTCCTAAGTCTCAAAGAAAAATATTATGATTGGACTGGTCTACCCACTTCGAACTTTTTGTCAAAAATTGTTTCTGCAGTTTGCTGAAACTATTTTAAGTTGCGCTGTTTGTGTATTAAGTCCAAATTTAATCATTAGATTCAGATTTGAAGGCTTAATTTTCATCAACTTAAATATGCACAAAATTCTTATGATATGAAAATACATGCAATTATTCCTAATCCAACCATCACTCTATGCAAAAACAAAACTTAAAATCAACATGAACATAACAAGAAAAATATAAAAAAGTGAAAATAATAAAAATTAAAGTGAAAGAAAATAAATAAAAATTGCAAAAAGTCAAAGGCGGTAAGCAACTGAAGTCAAAGGCAGTAATAACAAGAAGTCAAAGGCGGTAAACAATGGAAGTCAAATGCAGTAGATTGCTCTTTTCAATTCCTTATCTTAATTTTTGCTCAAAAAGATTAAAGTGTTGTTTGTAGGCCTTATTCTTCATCTTAGGTCATCAATCTAAGTGAGAATAACAAATTTCCATTCCATGTAGAAATAAATATCAGAACTGGCATCTAATCTTTTTTCATTCATACCTCTTTAACTCCATTTTACATTGCCTCTAAACATACAATGCATTCGAAGATACAAAGTATATTAAAAAGGTTACTAAGATGGGTTACTAGTTGTGATTCCAATTTTATCGCAATATTTAAATAAGAATGAAAATTAACCCAATCACAAACAAGACTAAATTTATGAACACCACAAAATCAAAGACAAGAACAATTGAAAAGATACACATTTTACTAGCATGAAACTATTTTACAAAAGATTGAAAATAAAAAGCAAACAATTACATACTAGGATGGATGGGAGTTCCTCCTTCTAGTTGACACTTCAAGGTTGGTGGTGTGGCTTTAGAGCTAAGCCTCTTAGATGACTTAAGATAGAGAGACAAGAGAGGGAGAGATGGAGTGTAGAAATCTAGAGGTGGGAGATGGGTAATTCTTCCATGAAGGATATAAGAGAAGGGTGCCCCATTTATACTTTTTCAAGTTCTACTCCTTTTCAAACTTTAAAATCTTAAAAATAATAAAAAAATGAAAGAAAAAGGGCTCCATACAATGCTTTGGACGTGCAATATCTTTTAGGATTTTTTTTCTTTTTATTTTTCGTTTATTTCCTTGCTTGCTTTCATTGGAAGTCCCTCTTGGATGCTTCTTTACTTATTTGTCTTTGCCACCTTGCATTGAGATCTTTTGATAGATGAAGTAGGGATAAGAATCTTCTCTTGGAATCAAGTTTGGCCCATATGAGGTGTAGAACTTCCCCTTTTATTTCTTTGCATTGTCATCTTTCCTTTTTTAGAAAATTCTCCTTGTTGGCTCTAAACTTGAAGGCATCTTTGAAGATAACCCTCTTGATTTTCTTTCCCTATTCTTTTTCAACCAAAATATGAATTAAATCTTCTTTTGGACGTGGAATAGATTTCTCAGATTTTTTTCATTTTTTTTTAATTAAATCTTCTCCTTCTCCAAAAAGAACTCCTATGTGGCTTTCCTTGTCCATCTTTGATGAGATATTCTTCAAATTCTCTTGAAAATCTCTTGAAAATGTGCAACAAATAAATGGACCCCATCTTGGATGTTTTACATGCATATCCCACACATGTGCATGTATGTGTGGGACCATAAAGCCAACTTTTTACAATTATCTTCTAATTTCTTTTTCTCTTGAAATTTTCTCTCCTTTCTCTTGAAAATCAATTCCTTGCCTCAATTCTTTATAAATGGGTCCCATATCATCAATTTCTTATAAAACAAATGTGAATTCATGTAAAAAGACAATTTCACCCCTAGATCACAAATGCATGACTGTGGGCCCATCTCTTATGACATGACAATGAAAATTCACACCAATTTTTATGATTTTATGTAAATGAACTAATGATGATTAAAACTCAATTTATTTCATGAGAAAAATTATTTTCACAAAACTTTCCAAAAATAGACTTTCCAAAAATGACAAGTTTATGAATGTATGCAAAAAGTGTAATTTTTTAAAAAATTATGCAAAAAAATATAAAAAAGAATTTAAAATGGATGAAACCATGATATCACACTAAATGAGGCTCTTTCAAGTTAATAAGTCCTTAAAATAGTTCACAATGTGTATGAAAATATGCATTTTTAAAGACTCATCACACCCCCAACCAGCGTTTTGCTAGTCCCTAGCAAAAAATGCGATAAAATATGAGGAATTCATCATAACCTAATCTAACCTAAAACTAATTTAATACAGGAAAAATAAACATGGATGCAACACCACTTTTGCTGGCACTCTCGACTGCATTTAATGTATGCAGCAAGCCCTTAAACCCCTACGTTCCCCCTAGTGGATGAGTTGTGCCTCGTGAGGGTTTGTAGTGAATATACCCACAAAATTCTTTTTTTTTAATAAGAAAAAAAAAATAAACAAAAGTAAAGGAGAAAAGAAATTTCCCAAAAGAAAATTCACTCATATCAGATATTGTCGAAATCTAGAAAAATTACACTTTCAAACCTTTCAAAGTCCAGTCCACATTTCTATTTTTAGAAACTTTCTCAAATTCATACCAACTTACATGCACTTTGGGAAATTGTATACATCAAAAGCATATGTTGAATATTCTATAATAATGCTGCAAAAACAGAATTTTTCCTTCAAATAGTCTGATCCCCCGAAATTTAGCAAAAAGAAATTTCCTCTCAAAGTTACTAAGACAGCTGCCACTTTACTATTTACTTCGGTTGGCCTCTTTTCTCTTCACTATCTTTTTCCGATGCAAGAGTTCCCAAGTTAATACAATATAAGAAAAGTTAGAATCTAGAGAGCAAATCTGGTCCTTGTCCTTCCCCGTACATACTTCCTTGCAAACTCCTACAGACACTCTTCACTCTCTTACTTTTTCCAACGTAGAATTTTCCAAGTTCATATGATATAACAAACGTTTGGATCTAAGGGGCAAACTTAGTCCTTATACTTTTCTGCACATATCCCTTGAAAATTTCTACGGACACTCATTGGGCCATAATTCATCTTCATTTTTCCTTTTTTTTTTCTTATGACTATGCAATGTTTAGGTCCCTTAAGCTTTCTATTAACCCATGTAGCGAGCGTTAGGCCAGTGACTCCCAAACCAAATGGCTTTAGGGCACTAGATATGGAAATATCCCTCTGGGCTTATTAGCTCAAGTTAAAAAGGCTACGAACCTAAACTAGTCACAAATTGCTCATTATATGCTCTTTTTTTCACTCTTTCTTCTTCTTTTTTTCCAAATCAAAAGTAAACGTTCAGTGGCAGTTCTCATTTCACTCGAATTAATTCATTTTGGTTCTAATATATACAATTTACCAAAAATGAATCAGGAAACAAAAATATTCTACAAACCAAATTTGAGGGTCAAATGATATTCTCCTATAAATTCTAAAAATAACATTAAAGCTTCTTATCCAAAATTTCAAAAAATGTATATGTGTATGTATGTGAAAAGCAAGTTTTGGTAATCTTTTGATAGGTTTCCTCCTTTAGAAAATGTAAACTTTCTTTTTACTTCCTTCCAAAAGTATCAAAACTCTAGATTTCTATATATCTTCAAATTGTTTCAATTCCTTTGAAAACTTTCATTAAATAAGTGTTAACAAAAAAAAAGGTCCTAATTTAAAAAAAACTAACTAAAATGATTAAAAATTGACTAAAATGATAAAATTGACAGAAAAATAAAAAAATTTTGGTTTAAAATTAGACAAGCATGCTTGTTCCCACCCCCCAACCTAAAATGAACATCATCCTCAATGGTTATGCATGCAATGTAGAACTGTAAAAGTAACATGAGGAAACATAAATGTAAAGGAGGGTAGAGAGAAAAAGTCACCTGAAGATGTGTCCGAGCTGCTCCCTATCGAAGGTTAGACAAAACAGAAAAACAATAACAAAAAGACAAGAAGCTACTCTAAATGGAAATATCTACGCTACAAAGAAAGGAAAAATAACTTACACTACTAGATTCAAAACCATGAGTCCACCTGGATTCCAAATGAAATTTTCCTCCACACAGTTTACCAAAAGCACAGAAAGAGATGAAACCATGTCGGTAGTGGGCTCAATGAACATGAGGACCGAATGTTCTTGTACACTATATGGAAAAGGGACCACAAAGAAAATTTCTTCCTCTTCTCTCAAAATGGATCTTTGAAATATAGGAGAGGAAGCAATGAGCAACTGGGTGGCCCTGGGTCCTCCCACGCCACAAATTCTTTTAAATTGATTTCCACAGTCTGTTTAGGCACGAGCTCAAAGGATTCCAAATTGTCAGACTTGGGTGTCTGAATGGGACCACTATTCTCCAATTCTATAAGTTTTTCTGAATAACATTGAGGGCCAACAAATGCGAGGGCAATTTCTCTAAGGGTTGGATCATCAGATTTCATGAAGAAGTCAGTACATGATTCCAAAGATTCTAGATTATCCGACTCAAAAATATGAAAAGGGGGTCATCCTCCCAATTGTAATCTTTCTTTTGGGGCTCATTAGGTTCATTGCAGTATCCTTAATCATAGGAGCGTCAAATTTGTGAAAGACTGCAATACCAAATTCATCAGAGGAATCTGAATCATAGAAAGGATTTATATAAAAGGGCATAGATTCCTCTTTAATGAAGTGGAATGGCCGATATTGAGGAAAAGTGGGGTACAAAGGCTCACGTGATTCATCAATTTGTTCATGCATCACACCATCATCCATGTTCTCATGTTCACCCTTGGATATCCGCTGTGTGTTTGTGTGATCCATTTCTACGAGATTTTCAATGAATGTCGGATCATCTTTAATTCCAAGAGTGGCATTTCGTTTTCTCATTTCAAGCCCTATTTGATTAATCGAATCCATTAGGCTTTTCACGCATTGTTCATCGTTTTATATGGTTTGAATGGTGTTTTGTGTGAACTCAACCAATTTGGCTAAAGTATCCTCCAAAGAACTTTTTAGGGTTGGTGGTGGTTCATATGACCATTTAGGCAGAGAGGGATTATGAGGTGCATATGACCACGGAGAAAAAGGGGATACATATGATGTATCCTGTGAAGGGTAGTCATACAACCCATCTAGAATAAATTCTTTGGGAGAAGAGACATGATCCATGGTGGGCCCATTTCGCCAATTGTCCAGGGATTGATCATCCCATTTTGGACTACACATGTTACCCATTTCTTTGTAGTAATGCCATTGATTTGAATTTAATTCAGCTCGCCATGGAAATCCCACATTCATATCAGAATGAGTGAATGATTGTGTGGCGTATGGGTAATTATGCGGGACCCTTATTGGTTGATCATTTGAACTAACCATTCCATTAAACTTTTCCACAAATTCCTCATTGTAACAATGATCATAGTGATTGGCCCATTCCCATTCATAAGATCCAGTTGAACAATTTCTTTGATGTAACTTTTCAATTCTTTCTTGTTCACACAAGGCACGCCACGACTTTGGTGGGCCATCAGTGTTGATTCCATTCCCATTAGTTTGCCCATTATCAAGTCTCCTTATGTTTGTAGATTCCCACCAATCCATTTTTTTTGGAATCACTTGTTTTTTTTTTTTTTGAATTTTTGAAAACTGATAAAAGCCTAAGTTATACAAAAAACATCTGAGTAACTCTTAAGGCTGAAAAGTTTCCTCTAGTTCTCCAATCTGGTCCTATGAAACCAACTCAGCTATTTTAGCCACCAGGAAGTGGTAGAGTCACAGATGGACCCGTTTGAAAGACCAGTTTCCTGAACAGACAAGCTATCAAGCACTACAGGAGCAAAGGCTTTCTTAGATATTGAGAAGATTAAGGACAGCGATTACATCACTTTTGGTGTACTTTTTTTTCCAAAAGAAGTTATGATAAGTTGAAAAAGTAACTTTTTCTAATTTTAGAAAGTTTCAAAAATCAAAGTGAAGTTAACTTGCTAACATTCCATGCACTTTCCTATTCCAATTAAGGCCGGTTCAGCATTCCATGTATGTCCTCCTCATTTTAAAAAGA
Organism: Sextonia rubra; assembly: GCA_037013555.1. NCBI lineage: Eukaryota > Viridiplantae > Streptophyta > Magnoliopsida > Laurales > Lauraceae > Sextonia > Sextonia rubra. The sequence continues at coordinate 10,348,823 of JASUAD010000026.1, forward strand.
TGCCAAAATTAAACCACACCCACAAAGCAATGTAAATAAGGAAAGTTAGAAAACTTACGTTAAATGGCGGTCCCCGGCAACGGCACCAAAAACTTGATCATGAGTTCCAAGTGTAGAACCGTGATGTAGTAATATCCCGATAAGTACGGGGTCAAATCTATAGGGAGCTATGTATTTTAAGGTTCCTTTTTCAACTTGTACCTGTCTTAACTAAAAATCTAAAACTAGCCTAAAAGCTAAAAATTACAACCATCATTCCTATTTTACCAAAATTAAATTAATTACAACAAAATAAAATGAAACTTTCCTAAAACTAAAAACCTAAATCTAAAAATCCTAAAAAAAACTAAAATTGCTGCAAAACTAAAACACAAGTTAGAACTTCCAAAAATAAAAATTAAAATTAGAAACTAACTAAGCTAAACAATATTAAATGCAAAATAAATAAAAGTTGAAACTTTCCTAAGTTAGAATTTCCAAAACTAGTAAACTTTCCAATTTAAAATCTTCAATTAAACCAAGTTTAGAAAGATATTTTAATTCTGGAAATTATCTAAAACAATAAAAAAAACATAAAACTAGAAACAAATTTAAAATTAGAAAGTTAGTAAAATTAGTAATGCAATGCATGCCATGAGATGATGAAAAATTCTAAGTATGAAAAACTAGTATGCTGATGCAAATTTGATGCATGATTTGAACTATTCTAATGCATCCTAAATCTAAATTTAATGGCTGAAAATCATGATCTACTGATGCAAGAAACTAACAAAAAAAATGGAAGTGAAAAAGGATCTAAAACAAAAAAGTTATGAATGCATGAACATGACAACTTTGCAAATTTCTGTGCAGAAATTCTGATTCGAGTTGACTGATTGGCAAAGTTTAAGCCTCCGGTTCACAAGCCTTCCAGAATTATTTTGCACTGAAATTATGAAGAATGAAAGATCACATCCTAAACTTTAATTTTCCCAAGTCTCAAAGAAAAATATTATGATTGGACTGGTCTACCCACTTCGAACTTTTTGTCAAAAACTATTTCTGCAGTTTGCTGAAACTATTTTAAGTTATGCTGTTTGTATATTAAGTCCGAATTTAATCATTAGATTCAGATCTGAAGGCTTAATTTTCATCAACTTAAATATGCACAAAATTCTTATGATATGAAAATACATGTAATGATTCCTAATCCAACCATCAAACTTTGCAAAAACAAAACTTAAAATCAACATGAACATAATAAGAAAAATAAAAAAAGTGAAAATAATAAAAATTAAAGTGAAAGAAAATTAAAAAAAATTGCAAGAAGTCAAAGGCGGTAAGCAACTGAAGTGAAAGGCGGTAATAACAAGAAGTCAAAGGCAGTAAACAACGGAAGTCAAAGGCGGTAGATTGCTCTTTTCAATTCCTTATCTTAATTCTTGCTCTAAAAGATTAGAAGTGTTGTCCCTAGGCCTTATTCTTCATCTTAAGCCATTAATCTAAGTGAGAATAACAAATTTTCATTCCATGTAGAAATAAATTTCAGAACTGTCATCTAATCTTTTTTCATTCATACCTCTTTAACTCCATCTTGCATTGCCTCTAAACATACAATGCATTTAAAGATACAAAGTATATTAAAAAGATTACTAAGATGGGTTACTAGTTGTGATTCTAGTTCTATCCCAATATTTAAATAAGAATGAAAATTAACCCAATCACAAAAAAGACTAAATTTATGAACACCACAAAATCAAAGACAAGAACAATTAAAAAGAAACAAATTTTACTAGCATGAAACTATTTTACAAAAGATTGAAAATAAAAAGCAAACAATTACATACTAGGATGGATGGGAATTCCTCCTTCTAGTTGACACTTCAAGGTTGGTTGTGTGGCTTTAGGGCTAAGCGTCCTTGATGACTTAAGATGGAGAGACAGGAGAGGGAGAGATGGAGTGTAGAAATCTAGAGGTGGGAGATGGGTAATTCTTCCACGAAGTATATGAAAGAAGGGTGCCCTATTTATACTTTTTCAAGTTCTACTCCTTTTCAAACTTTAAAATCTAAAAAATAATAAAAAAATGAAAGATAAAAGGCTCCGAACAATGCTTTGGGTGTACAATATCTTTTGGGATTTTTTTCTTTTTAACTTTCTTTTCTTTCCATGCTTGCTTTGATTGGAAGTCCCTCTTGGATGCTTCTTTACTTATTTGTCTTTACCACCTTGCATTGAGATCTTTTGATAGATGAAGTAGGGATAAGAATCCTCTCTTGGAATCAAGTTTGGCCCATATGAGGTATAGAACTTCCCCTTTTATTTCTTTGCATTGTCATCTTTCCTTTTTTGGAAAATTCTCCTTGTTGGCTCTAAACTTGAAGGGATCTTTGAAGATAACCCTCTTGATTTTCTTTCCCTATTCTTTTTCAACCAAAATATGAATTAAATCTTCTTTTGGACGTGGAATAGCTTGCTCGGATTTTTTTCATTTTTTTTTCAATTAAATCTTCTCCTTCTCCAAAAAGAACTCCTATGTGGCTTTCCTTGTCCATCTTTGATGAGATATTCTTCAAATTCTCTTGAAAATCTCTTGAAAATATGCAACAAATAAATGGACCCCATCTTGGATGTTTTACATGCATATCCCACACATATGCATGTACGTGTGGGACCATAAAGCCAATTTTTTACAATTATCTTCTAATTTCTTTTTCTCTTGAAATTTTCTCTCCTTTCTCTTGAAAATCAATTCCTTGCCTCAATTCTTTATAAATGGGTCCCATATCATCAATTTCTTATAAAACAAATGTGAATTCATGTGAAAAGACAATTTCACCCCTAGATCACAAATGCATGACTGTGGGCCCATCTCTTATGACATGACAATGAAAATTCACACCATTTTTTATGATTTTATGTAAATGAACTAATGATGATTAAAACTCAATTTATTTCATGGGAAAAATTATTTTCACAAAACTTTCAAAAAATAGACTTTCCAAAAATGACAAGTTTATGAATGTATGCAAAAAGTGTAATTTTTTAAAAAATTATGCAAAAAAATATAAAAAAGAATTTAAAATGGATGAAACCATGATATCACACTAAATGAGGCTCTTTCAAGTTAATAAGTCCTTAAAATAGTTCACAATGTGTATGAAAATATGCATTTTTAAAGACTCATCACACCCCCAACCAGCGTTTTGCTAGTCCCTAGCAAAAAATGCGATAAAATATGAGGAATTCATCATAACCTAATCTAACCTAAAACTAATTTAATACAGGAAAAATAAACATGGATGCAACACCACTTTTGCTGGCACTCTCGACTGCATTTAATGTATGCAGCAAGCCCTTAAACCCCTACGTTCCCCCTAGTGGATGAGTTGTGCCTCGTGAGGGTTTGTAGTGAATATACCCACAAAATTCTTTTTTTTAATAAGAAAAACAAAATAAACAAAAGTAAAGGAGAAAAGAAATTTCCCAAAAGAAAATTCACTCATATCAGATATTGTCGAAATCTAGAAAAATTACACTTTCAAACCTTTCAAAGTCCAGTCCACATTTCTATTTTTAGAAACTTTCTCAAATTCATACCAACTTACATGCACTTTGGGAAATTGTATACATCAAAAGCATATGTTGAATATGCTATAATGATGCTGCAAAAACAGAATTTTTCCTTCAAATAGTCTGATCCCCCGAAATTTAGCAAAAAGAAATTTCCTCTCAAAGTTACTAAGACAGCTGCCACTTTACTATTTACTTCTGTTGGCCTCTTTTCTCTTCACTATCTTTTTCCGATGCAAGAGTTCCCAAGTTCATACAATATAAGAAAAGTTAGAATCTAGAGAGCAAATATGGTCCTTGTCCTTCCCCGTACATACTTCCTTGCAAACTCCTACAGACACTCTTCACTCTCTTACTTTTTCCAACGTAGAATTTTCCAAGTTCATATGATATAACTAAAGTTTGGATCTAAGGAGCAAACTTAGTCCTTATACTTTTCTGCACATATCCCTTGAAAATTTCTACGGACACTCATTGGGCCATAATTCATCTTCATTTTTCCTTTTTTTTTTCTTATGACTATGCAATGTTTAGGTCCCTTAAGCTTTCTATTAACCCATGTAGCGAGCGTTAGGCCAGTGACTCCCAAACCAAATGGCTTTAAGGCACTAGATATGGAAATATCCCTCTGGGCTTATTAGCTCAAGTTAAAAAGGCTACGAACCTAAACCAGTCACAAATTGCTCATTATATGCTCTTTTTTTCACTCTTTCTTCTTTTTTTTTTCCAAATCAAAAGTAAACGTTCAGTGGCAGTTCTCATTTCACTCGAATTAATTCATTTTGGTTTTAATATATACAATTTACCGAAATGAATCAGGAAACAAAAATATTCTACAAACCAAATTTGAGGGTCAAATGATATTCTCCTATAAATTCTAAAAACAACATTAAAGCTTCTTATCCAAAATTTCAAAAAATGTATATGTGTATGTATGTGAAAAGCAAGTTTTGGTAATCTTTTGATAGGTTTCCTCCTTTAGAAAATGTAAACTTTCTTTTTACTTCCTTCCAAAAGTATCAAAACTCTAGATTTCTATATATCTTCAAATTGTTTCAATTCCTTTGAAAACTTTCATTAAATAAATGCTAACAAAAAAAAGGGTCCTAATTTAAAAAAAACTAACTAAAATGATTAAAAATTGACTAAAATGATAAAATTGACAGAAAAATAAAAAAATTTTGGTTTAAAATTAGACAAGCATGCTTGTTCCCACCCCCCAACCTAAAATGAACATCGTCCTCAATGGTTATGCATGCAATGTAGAACTGTAAAAGTAACATGAGGAAACATAAATGTAAAGGAGGGTAGAGAGAAAAAGTCACCTGAAGATGTGTCCGAGCTGCTCCCTATCGAAGGTTAGACAAAACAGAAAAACAATAACAAAAAGACAAGAAGCTACTCTAAATGGAAATATCTACGCTACAAAGAAAGGAAAAATAACTTACACTACTAGATTCAGAACCATGAGTCCACCTGGATTCCAAATGAAATTTTCCTCCACACAGTTTACCAAAAGCACAGAAAGAGATGAAACCATGTCGGTAGTGGGCTCAATGAACATGAGGACCGAATGTTCTTGTACACTATATGGAAAAGGGACCACAAAGAAAATTTCTTCCTCTTCTCTCAAAATGGATCTTTGAAAGATAGGAGAGGAAGCAATGAGCAATTGGGTGGCCCTAGGTCCTCCCATGCCACAAATTCTTTTAAATTGATTTCCACAGTCTGTTTAGGCACGAGCTCAAAGGATTCCAAATTGTCAGACTTGGGTGTCTGAATGGGACCACTATTCTCCAATTCTATAAGTTTTTCTGAATAACATTGAGGGCCAACAAATGCGAGGGCAATTTCTCTAAGGGTTGGATCATCAGATTTCATGAAGAAGTCAGTACATGATTCCAAAGATTCTAGATTATCCGACTCAAAAATCTGAAAAGAGGGTCATCCTCCCAATTGTAATCTTTCTTTTGGGGCTCATTAGGTTCATTGCAGTATCCTTAATCATAGGAGCATCAAATTTGTGAAAGACTGCAATACCAAATTCATCAGAGGAATCTGAATCATGGAAAAGATTTATATAAAAGGGCATAGATTCCTCTTTAATGAAGTGGAATGGCCGATATTGAGGAAAAGTGGGGTACAAAGGCTCATGTGATTCATCAATTTGTTCATGCATCACACCATCATCCATGTTCTCATGTTCACCCTTGGATATCCGCTGTGTGTTTGTGTGATCCATTTCTACGAGATTTTCAATGAATGTCGGATCATCTTTAATTCCAAGAGTGGCATTTCGTTTTCTCATTTCAAGCCCTATTTGATTAATCAAATCCATTAGGCTTTTCACGCATTGTTCATCGTTTTGTATGGTTTGAATGGTGTTTTGTGTGAACTCAACCAATTTGGCTAAAGTATCCTCCAAAGAACTTTTTAGGGTTGGTGGTGGTTCATATGACCATTTAGGCAGAGAGGGATTATGAGGTGCATATGACCACGGAGAAAAAGGGGATACATATGATGTATCCTGCGAAGGGTAGTCATACAACCCATCTAGAATAAATTCTTTGGGAGAAGAGACATGATCCATGTTGGGCCCATTTCGCCAATTGTCCAGGGATTGATCATCCCATTTTGGACTACACATGTTACCCATTTCTTTGTAGTAATGCCATTGATTTGAATTTAATTCAGCTCGCCATGGAAATCCCACATTCGTATCAGAATGAGTGAATGATTGTGTGGCGTATGGGTAATTATGCGGGACCCTTATTGGTTGATCATTTGAACTAACCATTCCATTAAACTTTTCCACAAATTCCCCATTGTAACAATGATCATAGTGATTGGCCCATTCCCATTCATAAGATCCAGTTGAACAATTTCTTTGATGTAACTTTTCAATTCTTTCTTGTTCACACAAGGCACGCCACGACTTTGGTGGGCCATCGGTGTTGATTCCATTCCCATTAGTTTGCCCATTATTAAGTCTCCTTATGTTTGTGGATTCCCACCAATCCATTTGTTTTGGAATCACTTGTTTTTTTTTTTTTTGAATTTTTGAAAAATGATAAAAGCCTAAGTTATACAAAAAACATCTGAGTAACTCTTAAGGCTGAAAAGTTTCCTCTAGTTCTTCAATCTGGTCCAATGAAACCAACTCAGCTATTTTAGCCACCAGGAAGTGGTAGAGTCATAGATGGACCCGTTTGAAAGACCAGTTTCCTGAACAGACAAGCTATCAAGCACTACAGGAGCAAAGGCTTTCTTAGATATTGAGAAGATTAAGGACAGCGATTAGATCACTTTTGGTGTACTTTTTTTCCAAAAGAAGTTATGATAAGTTGAAAAAGTGACTTTTTCTAATTTTAGAAAGTTTCAAAAATCAAAGTGAAGTTAACTTGCTAACATTCCATGCACTTTCCTATTCCAATTAAGGCCGGTTCAGCATTCCATGTATGTCCTCCTCATTTTAAAAAGATACCAACATTAAACCACACCCACAAAGCAATGTAAATAAGGAAAGTTAGAAAACTTACGTTAAATGGCGGTCCCCGGCAACGGTACCAAAAACTTGATCATGAGTTCCAAGTGTAGAACCGTGATGTAGTAATATCCCGATAAGTACGGGGTCAAATCTATAGGGAGCTATGTATTTTAAGGTTCCTTTTTCAACTTGTACCTGTGTTAACTAAAAATCTAAAACTAACCTAAAAGCTAAAAATTACAACCATCATTCCTATTTTACCAAAATTAAATTAATTACAACAAAATACAATGAAACTTTCCTAAAACTAAAAACCTAAATCTAAAAATCCTAAAAAAAACTAAAATTGCTGCAAAACTAAAACACAAGTTAGAACTTCCAAAAATAAAAATTAAAATTAGAAACTAACTAAGATAAACAATATTAAATGCAAAATAAACAAAAGTTTAAACTTTCCTAAGTTAGAATTTCCAAAACTAGTAAACTTTCCAATTTAAAATCTTCAATTAAACCAAGTTTAGAAAGATATATTAATTCTGGAAATTATCTAAAACAATAAAAAAAACATAAAACTAGAAAGAAATTTAAAATTAGAAAGTTAGTAAAATTAGTAATGCAATGCATGCCATGAGATGATGAAAAATTCTAAGTATGAAAAACTAGTATGCTGATGCAAATTTGATGCATGATTTGAACTATTCTACTGCATCCTAAATCTAAATTTAATGGCTGAAAATCATGATCTACTGATGCAAGAAACTAACAAAAAAAATGGAAGTGAAAAAGGATCTAAAACAAAAAAGTTATGAATGCATGAACATGACAACTTTGCAAATTTCTGTGCAAAAATTCTGATTCGAGTTGACTGATTGGCAAAGTTTAAGCCTCTGGTTCACAAGCCTTCTAGAATTATTTTGCACTGAAATTATGAAGAATGAAAGATCACATCCTAAACTTTAATTTTCCCAAGTCTCAAAGAAAAATATTATGATTGGACTGGTCTACCCACTTCGAACTTTTTGTCAAAAACTATTTCTGCAGTTTGCTGAAACTATTTTAAGTTATGCTGTTTGTATATTAAGTCCGAATTTAATCATTAGATTCAGATCTGAAGGCTTAATTTTCATCAACTTAAATATGCACAAAATTCTTATGATATGAAAATACATGTAATGATTCCTAATCCAACCATCAAACTTTGCAAAAACAAAACTTAAAATCAACATGAACATAATAAGAAAAATAAAAAAAGTGAAAATAATAAAAATTAAAGTGAAAGAAAATAAATAAAAATTGCAAGAAGTCAAAGGCGGTAAGCAACTGAAGTGAAAGGCGGTAATAACAAGAAGTCAAAGGCAGTGAACAACGGAAGTCAAAGGCGGTAGATTGCTCTTTTCAATTCCTTATCTTAATTCTTGCTCTAAAAGATTAGAAGTGTTGTCCCTAGGCCTTATTCTTCATCTTAAGCCGTTAATCTAAGTGAGAATAACAAATTTTCATTCCATGTAGAAATAAATTTCAGAACTGGCATCTAATCTTTTTTCATTCATACCTCTTTAACTCCATCTTGCATTGCCTCTAAACATACAATGCATTTAAAGATACAAAGTATATTAAAAAGATTACTAAGATGGGTTACTAGTTGTGATTCTAGTTCTATCCCAATATTTAAATAAGAATGAAAATTAACCCAATCACAAAAAAGACTAAATTTATGAACACCACAAAATCAAAGACAAGAACAATTAAAAAGAAACAAATTTTACTAGCATGAAACTATTTTACAAAAGATTGAAAATAAAAAGCAAACAATTACATACTAGGATGGATGGGAATTCCTCCTTCTAGTTGACACTTCAAGGTTGGTTGTGTGGCTTTAGGGCTAAGCGTCCTTGATGACTTAAGATGGAGAGACAAGAGAGGGAGAGATGGAGTGTAGAAATCTAGAGGTGGGAGATGGGTAATTCTTCCACGAAGTATATGAAAGAAGGGTGCCCTATTTATACTTTTTCAAGTTCTACTCCTTTTCAAACTTTAAAATCTAAAAAATAATAAAAAAATGAAAGATAAAAGGCTCCGAACAATGCTTTGGGTGTACAATATCTTTTGGGATTTTTTTCTTTTTAATTTTCTTTTCTTTCCATGCTTGCTTTGATTAGAAGTCCCTCTTGGATGCTTCTTTACTTATTTGTCTTTACCACCTTGCATTGAGATCTTTTGATAGATGAAGTAGGGATAAGAATCCTCTCTTGGAATCAAGTTTGGCCCATATGAGGTATAGAACTTCCCCTTTTATTTCTTTGCATTGTCATCTTTCCTTTTTTAGAAAATTCTCCTTGTTGGCTCTAAACTTGAAGGGATCTTTGAAGATAACCCTCTTGATTTTCTTTTCCTATTCTTTTTCAACCAAAATATGAATTAAATCTTCTTTTGGATGTGGAATAGATTTCTCGGATTTTTTTCATTTTTTTTTCAATTAAATCTTCTCCTTCTCCGAAAAGAACTCCTATGTGGCTTTCCTTGTCCATCTTTGATGAGATATTCTTCAAATTCTCTTGAAAATCTCTTGAAAATGTGCAACAAATAAATGGACCCCATCTTGGATGTTTTACATGCATATCCCACACATGTGCATGTATGTGTGGGACCATAAAGCCAACTTTTTACAATTATCTTCTAATTTCTTTTTCTTTTGAAATTTTCTCTCCTTTCTCTTGAAAATCAATTCCTTGCCTCAATTCTTTATAAATCGGTCCCATATCATCAATTTCTTATAAAACAAATGTGAATTCATGTGAAAAGACAATTTCACCCCTAGATCACAAATGCATGACTGTGGGCCCATCTCTTATGACATGACAATGAAAATTCACACCATTTTTTATGATTTTATGTAAATGAACTAATGATGATTAAAACTCAATTTATTTCATGAGAAAAATTATTTTCACAAAACTTTCCGAAAATAGACTTTCCAAAAATGACAAGTTTATGAATTTATGCAAAAAGTGTAATTTTTTAAAAAATTATGCAAAAAAATATAAAAAAGAATTTAAAATGGATGAAACCATGATATCACACTAAATGAGGCTCTTTCAAGTTAATAAGTCCTTAAAATAGTTCACAATGTGTATGAAAATATGCATTTTTAAAGACTCATCACACCCCCAACCAGCGTTTTGCTAGTCCTTAGCAAAAAATGCGATAAAATATGAGGAATTCATCATAACCTAATCTAACCTAAAACTAATTTAATACAGGAAAAATAAACATGGATGCAACACCACTTTTGCTGGCACTCTCGACTGCATTTAATGTATGCAGCAAGCCCTTAAACCCCTACGTTCCCCCTAGTGGATGAGTTGTGCCTCGTGAGGGTTTGTAGTGAATATACCCACAAAATTCTTTTTTTTAATAAGAAAAACAAAATAAACAAAAGTAAAGGAGAAAAGAAATTTCCCAAAAGAAAATTCACTCATATCAGATATTGTCGAAATCTAGAAAAATTACACTTTCAAACCTTTCAAAGTCCAGTCCACATTTCTATTTTTAGAAACTTTCTCAAATTCATACCAACTTACATGCACTTTGGGAAATTGTATATGTTGAATATTCTATAATAATGCTGCAAAAACAGAATTTTTCCTTCAAATAGTCTGATCCCCCAAAATTTAGCAAAAAGAAATTTCCTCTCAAAGTTACTAAGACAGCTGCCACTTTACTATTTACTTCGGTTGGCCTCTTTTCTCTTCACTATCTTTTTCCGATGCAAGAGTTCCCAAGTTAATACAATATAAGAAAAGTTAGAATCTAGAGAGCAAATCTGGTCCTTGTCCTTCCCCGTACATACTTCCTTGCAAACTCCTACAGACACTCTTCACTCTCTTACATTTTCCAACGTAGAATTTTCCAAGTTCATATGATATAACAAAAGTTTGGATCTAAGGAGCAACCTTAGTCCTTATATGTTTCTGCACATATCCCTTGAAAATTTCTACGGACACTCATTGGGCCATAATTCATCTTCATTTTTCCTTTCTTTTTTCTTATGACTATGCAATGTTTAGGTCCCTTAAGCTTTCTATTAACCCATGTAGCGAGCGTTAGGCTAGTGACTCCCAAACCAAATGGCTTTAGGGCACTAGATATGGAAATATCCCTCTGGGCTTATTAGCTCAAGTTAAAAAGGCTACGAACCTAAACTAGTCACAAATTGCTCATTATATGCTCTTTTTTTCACTCTTTCTTCTTCTTTTTTTCCAAATCAAAAGTAAACGTTCAGTGGCAATTCTCATTTCACTCGAATTAATTCATTTTGGTTCTAATATATACAATTTACCAAAAATGAATCAGGAAACAAAAATATTCTACAAACCAAATTTGAGGGTCAAATGATATTCTCCTATAAATTCTAAAAACAACATTAAAGCTTCTTATCCAAAATTTCAAAAAATGTATATGTGTATGTATGTGAAAAGCAAGTTTTGGTAATCTTTTGATAGGTTTCCTCCTTTAGAAAATGTAAACTTTCTTTTTACTTCCTTCCAAAAGTATCAAAACTCTAGATTTCTATATATCTTCAAATTGTTTCAATTCCTTTGAAAACTTTCATTAAATAAATGCTAACAAAAAAAAAGGTCCTAATTTAAAAAAAACTAACTAAAATGATTAAAAATTGACTAAAATGATAAAATTGACAGAAAAATAAAAAAATTTTGGTTTAAAATTAGACAAGCATGCTTGTTCCCACCCCCCAACCTAAAATGAACATCGTCCTTAATGCTTATGCATGCAATGTAGAACTGTAAAAGTAACATGAGGAAACATAAATGTAAAGGAGGGTATAGAGAAAAAGTCACCTGAAGATGTGTCCGAGCTGCTCCCTATCGAAGGTTAGACAAAACAGAAAAACAATAACAAAAAGACAAGAAGCTACTCTAAAAGGAAATATCTACGCTACAAAGAAAGGAAAAATAACTTACACTACTAGATTCAAAACCATGAGTCCACCTGGATTCCAAATGAAATTTTCCTCCGCACAGTTTACCAAAAGCACAGAAAGAGATGAAACCATGTCGGTAGTGGGCTCAATGAACATGAGGACCGAATGTTCTTGTACACTATATGGAAAAGGGACCACAAAGAAAATTTCTTCCTCTTCTCTCAAAATGGATCTTTGAAAGATAGGAGATGAAGCAATGAGCAATTGGGTGGCCCTAGGTCCTCCCATGCCACAAATTCTTTTAAATTGATTTCCACAGTCTGTTTAGGCACGAGCTCAAAGGATTCCAAATTGTCAGACTTGGGTGTCTGAATGGGACCACTATTCTCCAATTCTATAAGTTTTTCTGAATAACATTGAGGGCCAACAAATGCGAGGGCAATTTCTCTAAGGGTTGGATCATCAGATTTCATGAAGAAGTTAGTACATGATTCCAAAGATTCTAGATTATCCGACTCAAAAATCTGAAAAGGGGGTCATCCTCCCAATTGTAATCTTTCTTTTGGGGCTCATTAGGTTCATTGCAGTATCCTTAATCATAGGAGCGTCAAATTTGTGAAAGACTGCAATACCAAATTCATCAGAGGAATCTGAATCATAGAAAGGATTTATATAAAAGGGCATAGATTCCTCTTTAATGAAGTGGAATGGCCGATATTGAGGAAAAGTGGGGTACAAAGGCTCATGTGATTCATCAATTTGTTCATGCATCACACCATCATCCATGTTCTCATGTTCACCCTTGGATATCCGCTGTGTGTTTGTGTGATCCATTTCTACGAGATTTTCAATGAATGTCGGATCATCTTTAATTCCAAGAGTGGCATTTCATTTTCTCATTTCAAGCCCTATTTGATTAATCGAATCCATTAGGCTTTTCACGCATTGTTCATCGTTTTGTATGGTTTGAATGGTGTTTTGTGTGAACTCAACCAATTTGGCTAAAGTATCCTCCAAAGAACTTTTTAGGGTTGGTGGTGGTTCATATGACCATTTAGGCAGAGAGGGATTATGAGGTGCATATGACCACGGAGAAAAAGGGGATACATATGATGTATCCTGTGAAGGGTAGTCATACAACCCATCTAGAATAAATTCTTTGGGAGAAGAGACATGATCCATGTTGGGCCCATTTCGCCAATTGTCCAGGGATTGATCATCCCATTTTGGACTACACATGTCACCCATTTCTTTGTAGTAATGCCATTGATTTGAATTTAATTCAGCTCGCCATGGAAATCCCACATTCGTATCAGAATGAGTGAATGATTGTGTGGCATATGGGTATTTATGCGGGACCCTTATTGGTTGATCATTTGAACTAACCATTCCATTAAACTTTTCCACAAATTCCTCATTGTAACAATGATCATAGTGATTGGCCCATTCCCATTCATAAGATCCAGTTGAACAATTTCTTTGATGTAACTTTTCAATTCTTTCTTGTTCACACAAGGCACGCCACGACTTTGGTGGGCCATCAGTGTTGATTCCATTCCCATTAGTTTGCCCATTATTAAGTCTCCTTATGTTTGTGGATTCCCACCAATCCATTTTTTTTTGAATCACTTGTTTTTTTTTTTTTTTGAATTTTTGAAAAATGATAAAAGCCTAAGTTATACAAAAAACATCTGAGTAACTCTTAAGGCTGAAAATTTTCCTCTAGTTCTCCAATCTGGTCCTATGAAACCAACTCAGCTATTTTAGCCACCAGGAAGTGGTAGAGTCACAGATGGACCCGTTTGAAAGACCAGTTTCCTGAACAGACAAGCTATCAAGCACTACAGGAGCAAAGGCTTTCTTAGATATTGAGAAGATTAAGGACAGCGATTAGATCACTTTTGGTGTACTTTTTTTTTCCAAAAGAAGTTATGATAAGTTGAAAAAGTAACTTTTTCTAATTTTAGAAAGTTTCAAAAATCAAAGTGAAGTTAACTTGCTAACATTCCATGCACTTTCCTATTCCAATTAAGGCCGGTTCAGCATTCCATGTATGTCCTCCTCATTTTAAAAAGATGCCAAAATTAAACCACACCCACAAAGCAATGTAAATAAGGAAAGTTAGAAAACTTACGTTAAATGGCGGTCCCCGGCAACGGCACCAAAAACTTGATCATGAGTTCCAAGTGTAGAACCGTGATGTAGTAATATCCCGATAAGTACGGGGTCAAATCTATAGGGAGCTATGTATTTTAAGGTTCCTTTTTCAACTTGTACCTGTCTTAACTAAAAATCTAAAACTAGCCTAAAAGCTAAAAATTACAACCATCATTCCTATTTTACCAAAATTAAATTAATTACAACAAAATAAAATGAAACTTTCCTAAAACTAAAAACCTAAATCTAAAAATCCTAAAAAAAACTAAACTTGCTGCAAAACTAAAACACAAGTTAGAACTTCCAAAAATAAAAATTAAAATTAGAAACTAACTAAGCTAAACAATATTAAATGCAAAATAAACAAAAGTTGAAACTTTCCTAAGTTAGAATTTCCAAAACTAGTAAACTTTCCAATTTAAAATCTTCAATTAAACCAAGTTTAGAAAGATATTTTAATTCTGGAAATTATCTGAAACAATAAAAAAACATAAAACTAGAAAGAAATTTAAAATTAGAAAGTTAGTAAAATTAGTAATGCAATGCATGCCATGAGATGATGAAAAATTCTAAGTATGAAAAACTAGTATGCTGATGCAAATTTGATGCATGATTTGAACTATTCTAATGCATCCTAAATCTAAATTTAATGGCTGAAAATCATGATCTACTGATGCAAGAAACTAACAAAAAAAATGGAAGTGAAAAAGGATCTAAAACAAAAAAGTTATGAATGCATGAACATGACAACTTTGCAAATTTCTATGCAGAAATTCTGATTCGAGTTGACTGATTGGCAAAGTTCAAGCCTCTGGTTCACAAGCCTTCCAGAATTATTTTGCACTGAAATTATGAAGAATGAAAGATCACATCCTAAACTTTAATTTTCCCAAGTCTCAAAGAAAAATATTATGATTGCACTGGTCTACCCACTTCGAACTTTTTGTCAAAAACTATTTCTGCAGTTTGCTGAAACTATTTTAAGTTATGCTGTTTGTATATTAAGTCCAAATTTAATCATTAGATTCAGATCTGAAGGCTTAATTTTCATCAACTTAAATATGCACAAAATTCTTATGATATGAAAATACATGTAATGATTCCTAATCCAACCATCAAACTTTGCAAAAACAAAACTTAAAATCAACATGAACATAATAAGAAAAATAAAAAAAGTGAAAATAATAAAAATTAAAGTGAAAGAAAATAAATAAAAATTGCAAGAAGTCAAAGGCGGTAAGCAACTGAAGTGAAAGGCGGTAATAACAAGAAGTCAAAGGCAGTAAACAACGGAAGTCAAAGGCGGTAGATTGCTCTTTTCAATTCCTTATCTTAATTCTTGCTCTAAAAGATTAGAAGTGTTGTCCCTAGGCCTTATTCTTCATCTTAAGCCATTAATCTAAGTGAGAATAACAAATTTTCATTCCATGTAGAAATAAATTTCAGAACTGGCATCTAACCTTTTTTCATTCGTACCTCTTTAACTCCATCTTGCATTGCCTCTAAACATACAATGCATTTAAAGATACAAAGTATATTAAAAAGATTACTAAGATGGGTTACTAGTTGTGATTCTAGTTCTATCCCAATATTTAAATAAGAATGAAAATTAACCCAATCACAAAAAAGACTAAATTTATGAACACCACAAAATCAAAGACAAGAACAATTAAAAAGAAACAAATTTTACTAGCATGAAACTATTTTACAAAAGATTGAAAATAAAAAGCAAACAATTACATACTAGGATGGATGGAAATTCCTCCTTCTAGTTGACACTTCAAGGTTGGTTGTGTGGCTTTAGGGCTAAGCGTCCTTGATGACTTAAGATGGAGAGACAAGAGAGGGAGAGATGGAGTGTAGAAATCTAGAGGTGGGAGATGGGTAATTCCTCCATGAAGTATATGAAAGAAGGGTGCCCTATTTATACTTTTTCAAGTTCTACTCCTTTTCAGACTTTAAAATCTAAAAAATAATAAAAAAATGAAAGATAAAAGGCTCCGAACAATGCTTTGGGCGTACAATATCTTTTGGGATTTTTTTCTTTTTAATTTTCTTTTCTTTCTTTGCTTGCTTTGATTGGAAGTCCCTCTTGGATGCTTCTTTACTTATTTGTCTTTACCACCTTACATTGAGATCTTTTGATAGATGAAGTAGGGATAAGAATCCTCTCTTGGAATCAAGTTTGGCCCATATGAGGTGTAGAACTTCCCCTTTTATTTCTTTGCATTGTCATCTTTCCTTTTTTGGAAAATTCTCCTTGTTGGCTCTAAACTTGAAGGGATCTTTGAAGATAACCCCCTTGATTTTCTTTCCCTATTCTTTTTCAACCAGAATATGAATTAAATCTTCTTTTGGACGTGGAATAGCTTGCTCGGATTTTTTTCATTTTTTTTTCAATTAAATCTTCTCCTTCTCCAAAAAGAACTCCTATGTGGCTTTCCTTGTCCATCTTTGATGAGATATTCTTCAAATTCTCTTGAAAATCTCTTGAAAATGTGCAACAAATAAATGGACCCCATCTTGGATGTTTTACATGTGTACCCCACACATGTGCATGTGTGTGTGGGACCATGAAGCCAACTTTTTGCAATTTTCTTCTAATTTCCTTTTCTCTTGAAATTTTCTCTCCTTTCTCTTGGAAATCAATTCCTTGCCTCAATTCTTTACAAATGGGGCCCATATCATCAATTTCCTACAAGACAATTGTGAATTCATGTGAAAAGATAATTTTACCCCTAGATCACAAATGCATGACTGTAGGCCCATGTCTCATGACATGACAATGAAAATTCACACCATTTTTTTTATGATTTTATGTAAATGAACTAATGTAATTAAAAATCAATTCATTTCATGAGAAAAATTAATTTTACAAAACTTTCAAAAAACAGGCTTTCCAAAAATGGCAAGTTTATGAATGTATGCAAAAAGTGCGATTTTTAAAAAAATAATGTAGAAAATATAAAAAAGAATCTAAAATGCATGAACCTATAATATCACACTAAATGAGGCTCTTTTAAGTTAATAAGTACTTAAAATAGTTCAAAATGTGTATGAAAATATCCGTTTTTAAAGACTCATCAGATCCTCAGCGTCAGAGTCATCCAGTTCCTTTATTACAGATTATTCTTCCTCTCATGCTTCGAATACATGTCATTATAAAATATTTGACATTGAAATCTAGTATGAATCTGCTTCTTCTTCCTCTTCATCTTTAAACGCACTTTCTGCCCCAGAAGAGATGGTGCTAGAAATGTTTAAAGATCTAAAAAACGAAGAATCGAACAAAAATATTTCGAAAAAATATAGAAAATAAATAACGGAACTAAAAAAGAGAAAGCTTCTACATCAAATAACATATCAAACTTACCTGAACAATTCAGCATTAAAACTGTATTAGATAGATTAGGAGAGCAATAAGCTCTTTCTCATCTTTCAAAACAAGATCTTTATAAAGAAATGAATAATCAAAATCAAGAAATAAAAGAATTAAAACAAGACTTAATTGAACTTTAAGAACCCAAAAACATGTTGAGAATCTTGAATTTCACATACTCAAAAATTATTAAAAAAATAATGATAATTTAGAAAATCAAAAAGATTTTAATGAAAACTTAAGTGGTTTTGTAAATTCTTTAACAGGGAATCCATTTAAAAAATGGAAAACTCAAGTTACAATTAAGATCAAAGAATTCTCTATTAAAGCACTCGGCTTACTAGCTAGTGGCGCAGATGTTAATTTAATAAAAGAAGGATTAATCCCAACAAAATATTATGAAGAAACCAATAATAAAATCAATTTAGCTACTGCTAGCAAAAAACTACATATCAAATACAAATTAAGTAATGTTTATGTATGTAAAAATAGAGCATGCATAAAGACTAGTTTCCTTCTAGGAAAGGATTTAAACAATGGTGTTATCCTTGGAAAACTTTTTCTACAAATTTTATAGCCTTTTCAAATTGACTCATCAGGTCTAAAAACTATTTTAGACAATAAAGAATTAATTTTTGATTTTGGTGAATCAACTCCTCTTCAACATATTAATATTATACAGACAAAGTGTAAATAAGAATAAGATGTTCAAAAACCATTCAAATATACAGTTCCAAATAAAACGGATCTTATTAATTGTTCCAGGCATAGCCTCTTCTTATCCAGCAAAAGGTATGACTACTTTATTCCAAACTAATTTCAAAAATAAAGTTAATATTCTAAAACTCATACAGTGGACTGATACTAATCTATTTGGTAAATGGTGCTTATAGAATGCTCAACCAGAAAGGCCTTTAGAAAATCAAGATATTAAAACAATTACTGAACATGAAGATGGAAGTGTTGAACTAAATTTTCAAATAGATTCAAGAGATACAACTCCTACAGTTTATCAACCTTTTAGAAAGTCTTATTCTCATCATCTCTCTGTGGTAGGATCTTCCATAAAAGAACCATCCTAAGTTTCTTGCTCTACACCTAATGTAAGCCTTCGACCTATAGGACTTGTATATCCTTCTTATCAAGCTTCTCCATCTAATACAATAATTCTTCGGAATCCGATTTCAATGTAAATGTTGTCGAATGTTTTGAAATTGATAAAGAAATATTAAAAAAGAATTCAGCTTTACATCCTTTAACAAAATCCTTTTTTAAACAGGTTTCTCAAGAACATAAAGACTTTTTAAAAAAAAAATGGTATAAATATATGTATGATAATCAAAGCAATATTTATTTCTTTGGTTGGCTTAAACTAGCGATAATGAAAGCATATAATACTGAAGGCTTATCCATTAATATGATAACTAAATTAAGTTCATCTTGGATTATAGCTTCTACCAGTGCTTCTCCACAAAGAACTGAAGAATCTATACATCCTCTATTACATCAAATCATATATAAAGAAACTTTGGCCGTACCCTTAAAAGTTGTAGCAAAGATACAAGGAGATAAAGGTAAATCTGAATTAATTTATAAATCAGACTTAAGTCATGTTTTAGAACAAAATAATTGAACAAATATTAACCTTCATACTATTGGCCAACAAACCAATAGAATTGAAAATAAAGCTGAAAATATTTTATAATTTTATGAAGCATCTTCTTCACAAAAGATAATTAAGACACAAACTTTAGGTTTTCAAGGTAAAGCCCTTAAAGATCTAAAGTTAGAAAGGAAACCTTTAAAATTTTCAGATGAACTAATCAATCAATTATTTCATAGTCTTACAATTGTAAAACTTCAAAAAACTAAAGATCAAAAAGCGGACAAATCTATAAATGTTTTAGTCTCAAATTCTAAAGCCTTTAGCTCAAATTCAAAAGTTTCTGTAGCTGATCCTATAGAAGAAGAGTCTAAAACAAATGAGAATCAAAATGATCAAAATCAAGAATCTCTACAAATCAATAAAATATTTAAAAGACAGAAACCAATAGTCACTGCAGCAAAAACAAGAAGTTATTATCCAAGACCTACTCCAGTTGATCTTCAATTCGAAGAACAGGCTATTCTAAATGGCCTTCGATTTGAAAACTCCTTAGTAAATGAATGGAATGTCACTGGACTATCTGAATATCAGGTCCTGCAACTATGCCAACACATGATGATATATGCCTCTACCATGATGGCTGCCGATAATGATCAAAGACATGCATTAAATGCAGTTTTCCTTGGATTAACTAAAAAATTACATGGTTGGTGGGAAAAGTACCTATCTGATATCGAAAGACAAGGTATACTAAATGTGGTAAAAAAAGATCCTTCAAGAAATCCTATTATTACTCCTTAAGGTCAAATGGTTCCTGATTCTATTTACATGCTTATTACCAATATAGTAAAACCTTTTATTGGTAATTATATGAATGTTGAAGAAAAAATAAAAACACAATTAATAAATTTATCTTGCCCAACATTATTAGATTTTCGTTGGTATAGATATGTTTTCTTATCAAAACTCTATATAATCGATGCAAGCAATTCAGAAGTATGGAAAGAAAATTTTATATCTGGTCTTTCTAAACTTTTTGTAAAAAAAGTTAGAGAAGAGTTAAAATCAGAAAATTACGGAAATTTAAATTATGGACTTTATACATATGGTGACCTCATTCAAAAGATAAATAAAGTTGGATTTTCATTATGTAATGAAATCAAACTTAAACGTCAAATTGAAAATAAAAAAAGAATCAACAAGTATGAACTTGGTGATTTTTGTTTTCTATTTGGCATGGAACCATTAATCAGTCCTTCTAACGAAAATAAAAAGAAAAACTTAAAACGAAACCATCAAAAAAGAAAATCTAAACATTTTTGAAGTCCACAATATTATATTCACTCAAAAAGATATCATAAAAAATCTTCTCATAAAAACCCTTCTAAAGAATTAAAGAAATTTTATACAAAAGATAATCCATCCAACTCTTATCCCAAGAAAAAAGAAATACAATGTTATAATTACAAAGAAAAAGGACATATAGCTCCTGACTGCCCAAAAATAAAAATAAAAACAGAAAAAGCAATCAAAACTATCTTAAAAGGATTCATCCTTAGAATCATCTAGTTCCTCTGATAAAGATTATTCTTCAAATACATGTCATTGTAAAATATTTGAAAGCGAAATCCAGTATGAATATGCTTCTTTTTCTTCTTTATCTTTAAACATAGTTTTTGCTCCAGAAGAGATGGTACTAGAAATGTTTAAAGATCTAAAAGATGAAGAATTAAAAAATAAGTATTTTGAAAAAATACAAAATTTAAATAAAGGAACTAAAAAAGGAAAAGCTTCTGCATCAAATAACATATAAGACTTACCTGAACAATTCAGCATTGAAACTGTATTAGATGGATTAAGAGAGCAGCAAGCTCCTACTCATCTTTTAATTCAAGATCTTTACAAAGAAATTAATAATCAAAATCAAGAAATAAAAGACTTAAAACAAGATTTAATTGAACTTCAAGAACCCAAACAACATGTTGGGAATCTTGAATTTTACATACTAAAAAATTATCAAGAAAATATGATAATTTAGAAAATCAAGAAATATTTGATGAAAACTTGAATGGTTTTGTAAATTCCTTAACAAGGAATCCACTTAAAAAATGGAAAACTCAAGTTACAATTAAGATCAAAGAATTCTCTATTAAAGTACTCTGCTTACTAAATAATAGCACATATGTTAATTTAATAAGAGAAGGATTAATCCCAAAAAAATATTATGAAAAAACCAATAATAAACTCAATTTAGCTACTGCTAGCAAAAAACTACATACCAAATACAAATTAAGTAATGTTTATGTCTATAAAAATGGAACATGTATAAAGACTAGTTTCCTTCTAAGAAAGGATTTAAACAATGATGTTATCCTTGGAAACCCTTTTTTGCAAATTTTATAGCCTTTTCAATTTGACACATCAGGTCTAAAAGCTATTTTAGACAATAAAGAATTATTTTTGATTTTGGTGAATCAACTCCTATTCAACATATCAATAGTATTCAGATAAAGTGTAAACAAGAATAAGGTGTTCAAAAAAAAACCAAATATCTAGTTCCAAATAAAACGGATCTTATTAATCATCTCTCTAATGTCTTCATGTTTTCTACATTTTATCCTACATCCAGATTTTGGTACCCTCAAATTCTACCCGGACGATGGATATAAAATTAGTTTTCTTTTCCCAAAGAAAATAAAAATTCAGATTATTGATAATTCTCATTCAGGCCTATCTGCCTTCAGGAAGTATCCCTTCCCATTATGACATCAAGTGCACGCAAAAGCAAAGCACATATTAAGGAATCAAGCTCTTCCTTCATAACTACATCCCAACAAATATCAATTCCCTTCTTCAGTCTAGGATTATTTGTCACTTCACAAGAACTTATCAATGCCCATTGGAGTGCCATTCTCTCTGATAAAGAAAAACACTAGAAAAACCCAATCCAAAATTGCAAACCATATCAAGGACTTAGAAGGCCAAATCCTTATAAGCCATAACATCCGTCATGGAGCACTGTTATCCACTTATGTTGATGAAAAAACATCCAGAATTCACCTCCTAGAAAAGGTTAACACAGCTCTTCCAGATGAGATAGCTGAAAGAATTAAAGAAAAAACTCTTTCTTGTCAGATCAAGGCGTGATTAATGCTCAAAAATCAATATATAAGCTGGGCAACTGGCTTTCCCAAATTGTTCCCGCCATTATATGAAGTTGATATCTCATATATCGAACAAGGATTAGTCCAAAGATTTTCTTTATGCAGAGATGATTTTGAAATAATATAGAAAGCTCCCTGCATTTGTGCGTCATGCCCTTCGCAGCCCTTGAGTTACCAAAAGACAACTTCTTATAACGATTTCATCAGGTTTTGGTGAAAGATCAGAACTTCGGTTTTATCAACCTTATCAATTATAGACCATCATGAATTATGAAGAAGGAGATTTATTCTACAAAAAATTCATCTCTACCTTAAATGATTACGAGCATCTCCCTGTTGATTAACCAGCTCAATGGTATAAATCTCATGAAGTCGCTACAATGGAATACAGCTTAGAACGTCTCCAAAATTATGATCCAGCTTCTAATCAATATCAGAGATTTCTCAATCTAAAAGGACATCTAGAATTTGCAAGTACATACAAATATGTTTGGTGTGATGGTTGATGAGTTATTTGCATTACTGATGATCTCGCTAAGCAAACAACAGTGATATAGAATCCTTCTAAATCCGGACATGCCAAGCTTAATCAAATTCTCAATGCCTATGAAGATATCTCTTTTGACATTTCAAAAAAAACTCGTGAAGAATTAATTCGGCTATTCCATGGAGAATTCGAAAAGATAATGAAGGTTGTACTCATAGTTTTGACTCTATTATGAAGTTCTCCGATAGCTGCACTGGAATTCATCGGGATGGTGATTAATCGTATCAAGATTTATTAAGAGTTTTCTCTATAAAGCATGCAAAGAAAAAATAACAAAACTTTATCGTTGCTACCGTATCCATAGCTATGCTATTCTCTACAAACACATCAAAGTTATGTTGAAAAAGTACTATACAAAAAAGCTACTTTAAGAAAGAAGACAAAAGACAATTGGGAAAAATCCAAAAGGCTATAAGAATGAACAAGGCTCCATAGACTTCTCTCTCTACAACAGACCAACTCGGTATTATGCAGAAGAATAACGCAACATCCTCCTAGTCAACAAGTACACTCAACACAGCATGAAGGCAAACCATCTATACGGCAACCTGTGATCCTATCCAGCAGTAAAATCCTGAAACATCATGCAATCTGCCAGCACATAAAATGAAATGCAAATGCAGTCTAAATTAAGTTGTAATGAAATGTAAATTATTTTTTCTAAGGATATATATAGTGCTACCCTTTTTAATGTATAGGCAAGAGTTGGAATGCCAGTCAAAATCCAGCCTTGCTTCCACCACCATCTCTTCTCTCCTCTCCCGTCCACTTTTGTATACCTAACATCTTCCCCATTTGGTATCAGAGCCAAGTTGGGGTCTAGTTTGTAATCCAGTATCATTGCAATATAAAGTCATTTTGTGAGCATTTCTTCACTTATCTTTATGTTTTAATTTTGTTTAAGGAATTGCTGACTCAGAAGCAAGAACGTCAAAAATCTTAATACTTGGTTGTGTGTTTATTATTATTGAAACATTTTAATCATATTCCGCCTAGAGTGAAGCTGAGGTAGCCATTGTTGTCGCTGTTGTTAGCTGTGTAAAGGCGTTTAAGGTGTTTTGTTAGTGTGTAAATCTTTTATTTCGCTAGATACTCATGGTGGTTTGGTTAAAATAACTCTATAGTACAAATTATGGCTAAACTTATTAAGAAGTTTGTACCTTCTTCTTCCTCATCATCAAATTCCTTATCTTCTATGTCTATTAAAAATAGTGAAGAAATCAATTATGACGATTTCGATCAATATATTTGTGACTGGACTATTTCAATTGTAAATAAAAATAAAATTTATAATGTTGGAAGTTTTCAATTAAAACAAGTTATAAAGTAAAAACCATTGAAAGAACTAAATTCATTACAAGTGATATTCAGCATCTTTCTTTAATTAAGCCCCATGAAATAACGGAGTATGTTAAAACATACAATTATATTCATTTTGGATTAGCGCAAATTACTATAAAGCTATTAACAAGATTTGAACTTAGAACTGAAGCTCTCATCTATGTTCAAGACGTGAGACATAAAAAACTCAGCGATTCATTACTTGAAATGGTTGAGTCAAGTTTGGCAAATGGCCCTACTTTCTTCAATTGCATTCCAAATTTCTCTGTTTCCCTTAGAGATCCAGGTGCACATGAAGCTCTTACTCTTGCAATCTAGACAAAAGGTTTTGATATGAATCTTCATAATCAAAATCTTGCTCTCATATATAGATTTTATTATAAACTCATGAATTCAATTGTTCCAGGCATAACCTATTCCCATCAAGCAAAAGGTATGACTACTTTATTCCAAACTAATTTAAAAAATTAAGTTAATATTCCAAAACTCATATAATGGAATGATATTAATCTATCCGGTAAATGGCGCTTGGAAAACGCCCAACCAGAAAGGTCTTTAGAAAATCAAGATACTGAAACAATTATTGAACATGAAGATGAAAGTGTTGAAAAAAATTTTCAAATAGATTCAAGAGATACAACTCCTACAGTTTATCAACCTTCTAGAAAGTCTTATTTTCATCCTCCCTCTGTGGTAGGATCTTCTATAAACGAACCATCCCGAGTTTCTTGCTCTACACCTAATGTAAACCATTGACCTACAGGACTTGTGTATCCTTCTTATCAAGCTTCTCCATCTAATACATATAATCCTTTGGAATCCGATCTCAATATAAATGTTATTGAATGCTTTGAAATTGATAAAGAAATGTTAAAAAAGAATTTAGCTTTACATCCTCTCACAAAATCCTTTTTCAACCATGTTTCTCAAGAACATAAAGACTTTCTAAAAGCAAAATGGTAAAAATATATGTATGATAATCAAAGAAATATTTATTTCTTTGATTGGCTTAAACTAGCCATGAAGAAAGCTTATAATACTGAAGATTTATCTATCAATATGATAAGTAAATTAAGCTCTTCTTGGATTATAGCTTCTACCAGTTCCTCTCCACAAAGAACTGAAGATTCTATACATCCTCCATTATATCAAATCATTTATAAAGAAACTTCAGCTGTACACATAAAAGATGTTGCAAAAATACAAGTAGACAAAGGTAAAACTGAATTTATTTACAAATCAGATTTAAATCTTGTTTTAGAACAAAATAATTATATAAATATTAACCTTCATTCTATTGGCCAACAAACCAATAGAATTGAAAATATTTTAAAATTTTATGAAACTACTTCTTCCCATAAAGTAATCAAGACATAATCTAAAGATCTAAAGCTAGAAAAAAAATCCTTAAAATTTTTAGACGAACTAATCAATCAATTATCTCATAGTTTTATAAACATAAAACTTAAAGATAATAAAAAAAGTAAAGATGAAAAATCCGTAAATGTTTTAGTTTCTGAAGCATCGAGCTAAGACTCTGAATTCTCTGTTTCTCACTTTATAGAAGAAAAATCAAATGAAAATCAAGATCAAGAATCTCTACAACTTAATAAAATATTTAAAAGGCAAAAACCAATAGTCACTGCAGCAAAAATAAGAAATTATTATCCAAGACCTACTCCAGTTGATCTTTAATTCAAAGAACAAGCTATTTTAAATGGGCTTCGATTTGAAAACTCTTCAGTATATGAATGGAATGTAGATGGACTATCTGAATATCAAATCTTGCAACTATGCCAACACATGATGATATATTCCTCTACCATCATGGCTGCTGATAATGATCAAAGACATGCAGTAAATGTAGTCATCCTTGGATTTACTGGATAATTACATGGTTGATGGGAAAAATACCTATCTGGTATTGAAAGAAATGCTATATCAAATGCAATAAAAAGAGATCCCTCAGGAAATCCTGTTCTTACTCCTTAAGGCCAAATGATCCCTGATTCCATCTACATGCTTATTACCAATACAATTAAACATTTTATTGGTAATTATATGAATGCCAAAGAAAAATTAAAAACACAATTAACCAATTTATCTTGCCCAACATTATCAGATTTCATTGGTATAAAGAAGTTTGTTTAATCAAAACTCTATATAATCGATGCAAGTAATTCAGAATTTTGGAAAGAAAAATTCATATCTGGTCTTCCTAAACTTTTTGCAGAAAAAGTTAGAGAAGAATTAAAATTAGAAAATTATGGGAATTTGAATTATGGAATGTATACATATGGTGATCTAATTTAAAAGATTAATAAAGTTGGATTTTCATTATGCAATGAAATCAAACTTAAACATCAAATTGAAAATCAAAAAAGAATCAGTAAGTATGAACTTGGTGATTTTTGTTTTCAATTTGATATGGAACCATTAATCAGTCCTTCTAGCCAGCATAAAAAGAAAAACTTAAAAAAAAACTTAAAAAAAGAAAATCTAAACATTTTTCAACCCCACAATATTATACTCCCTCAAAAAGATATTATAAAAGATTTTCTCATAAAAACCTTTATAAAGATTTAAAGAAATCTTATACAAACGATAATACATCCACTTTTTATCATAAGAAAAAAGAAATATAATGTTATAATTGCAAAGAAAAAGGACATATGGCTCCTGACTGCCCAAAAATAAAAGTTAAAACAGAAAAAGAAATTAAAACTATCTTAAAAGGATCCTCAGCATCAAAGTCATCTAGTTCCTCTGATACCGATTATTCTTCTTCGTATGCTTCAGATACATGTCATTGTAAAATTTTGACGGTGAAATCCAGTATGTATCTGCTTCTTCTTCTTCTTTATCTTTAAACATGCTTTCTACTCCAGAAGAGATGGTGCTGGAAATATTTAAAGATCTAAAAGATGAGGAATTAAAAAATAAATATTTTGAAGAAATATAGAATATAAATAAAGGAACTAAAAAGGAGAAAGCTTCTACATCAAATAATATATCAGACTTAGCTAAAAAATTCAGCATTAAAACTATATTAGGTAGATTAAGAGAGCAACAAGCTATTACTCATCGTTCTATTCTAGATCTTTATAAAGAAATAAATAATCAAAAGCAAGAAATAAAAGAATTAAAACAAGACTTATTGAACTTCAAGAACTTAAACAGCATATTGAGAATCTTGAATTTCACACACTCAAAACTTATCAAGAAAATAATGATAATTTAGAAAATCAAGAAAAATTTGATAAAGAGTTAAATGGTTTTGTAAATTCTTTAACAATAATCCACTTAAAAAATGAAAAACTCAAGCTACAATTAAGGTGAAAAACGTCTCTATTAAAGCACTTTGCTTACTAGATAGTGGCGCAGATGTTAATTTAATAAGAGGAGGATTAATCCCAACAAAATATTATGAAAAAACCAATAATAAACTCAATCTAGCTACTGCTAGCAAAAAACTACATATCAAATACAAATTAAGTAATGTTTATGTCGGTAAAAATGGAACATGCATAAAGACTAATTTCCTTCTATAAAAGGATTTAACTATGATGTTATCCTTGGAAATCCTTTTCTACAAATTTTACAGCCTTTTTAAATTGACTCATCAGGTCTAAAAACTATTTCAGACAATAAAAAATCAAAATTTGATTTTGTTGAATTAACTCCTATTCAACATATCAATATTAATCAAACAAAGTGTAAACAAGAATAAGATGTTCAAAAACCATTCAGATTTCCAGTTCCAAATAAAACGGATCTTAGTAATTGTCTCTTTGATGTCTTCATGTTTTCTACATTTAATCCTACATCCAGATTTTGGTACATTTAAATTCTACCTGGAGGATAGATATAAAATTGCTTTTCTTTTCCCAACAAAAATAAAAATTCAGGTTATTGATAATTCTCATTCAGACCTATATTTTACTCCTATCTGCCTTCAGGAAGTATCCTTTCTCATTATGACATCAAGTAAAGCCCCTACTCAGGAATCAAGCTCTTTCTTCAGACCAACATCCCAACAAATATCAAATCCCTTCTTCAATCCAGGATTATCTGTCACTTCACGAGAACTTATCAATGCCCATTGGAGTGCCATTTTCTTTGATAAAAGAAAAACCACTAGAAAAACCCTATCCAAAATTGCAAACCATATCAAGGACTTAGAAAGCCAAATCCTTATGTGCCATAACATCCATCAAAGAGCACTGTTGTCCACCTATGCTAATGAAAAAAAATCCGAAATTCACCTCCTGGAAAACGTTAACACAGCCCTTCCATATGAGATAGTTGCAAGAATTAGAGAAAAAAATTATTTCTTGTCAGATCAAGCGATTAATGCTGAAAGCCCAATATATAAACTAGGCAACTGGCTTTCCCAAATTGTTCCTGCCATCATATGAAGTTGACATCTTATATATCGAATGAGGATTATTCCAAAGATTTGCTTTATGCAAAGATGATTTTGAAATAATATGCAGCTCCCGGCATGCGTGCGTCGTGCCCTTCGTAGCCTTGGAGTTACAAAAAGACAACTTCTCATAACGATTTCATCAAGTTTGGGTGAAAGATCAAAAATCGGGCTTTATCAACCTTATCAATTATGGACTATCATGACTTATGAAAAAGGAGATTTAGTCTGTAAAAAATTCATCTCCACATTAAATGATTACGAGCATCTCCCTATTGATTATCCAACTCAATGGTATGAATCTCATGAAGTCGTTACAATGGAATACAGCTTAGAACGTCTTCGAACTTATGATCCGGCTTCTGATCAGTATCAAAGAGTTCTCAATCTAAAAGAACATCTTGAATTTGTGAGTACATACAAATATGTTTGGTGTAACGGTCGATGAGTTGTTTGCATTGCTGATGATCTTGCTGAGCAAACTACTGTGATATAGAATCCTTCTAAATCCAAACATGCCAAGTTTAATCAAATTCTCAATGCCTAAGAAGATATCTCTTTTGACATTTCTAGAAAAAACTCGTGAAGAATTAATTCAGCTATTTCATGGAGAACTCGAAAATGAGAATGAAGGTTGGAAT
This sequence comes from Sextonia rubra, assembly GCA_037013555.1. Lineage (NCBI taxonomy): Eukaryota > Viridiplantae > Streptophyta > Magnoliopsida > Laurales > Lauraceae > Sextonia > Sextonia rubra. Next base: position 10,378,065 of record JASUAD010000026.1, read on the forward strand.
GACCCTTGTCATAATTTTGACTCTATTATGAAGTTCTCCACTAGCTACAATGGAATTCATCATGATGGTGATTATTCTTATCAAGATTTAGATTCATCAAGATTTATGAAGGTTTTTCTCTATAAAGCATGCAAAGAAAAGATAACAAAAACTTTATCATTGCTACCGTATCCATAGCTATGCTATTCCCTACAACACATCAAAGTTATGCTGAAAAAGTACTATACAAAATACTACTTTGAGAACGAAGACAAAAGACAATTGTGAAAAATCCAAAAGACAATAAAAATAAACAAGGCTCCATAGACTCCTCTCTCTGCAACAGAGGAACCAGGTACTATGCAGAAGAATAAAGCAACATCCTCTTGGTCAACACGTACAATCATCACAGCATGAAGACAAACCATATATATGGCAACCTCTGATCCTATCTAGGAGTAAAATCCCGAAACGTCATGCAATCTGCCAGCACATAAAATTAAATGCAAATGCAGTCTAAATTCAGTCGCAATGAAAAATAAATTATGTTTGCTAAGGCTATAAATAGTACCTGCCTTCTCCAGTTACAGGTAAAAGTTGGAATACCAGTAAAAATCCAGCTTTGCTTCCACCACCATCTCCTCTCTCTTTTACCTTCCCCTTTTGTATACCCACCATCTTCCCCATTTGGTATTAGAGCCAAGTTGGCATCTAGTTTGTAATAAAGTATCATTGCAATATAAAGTCATTTTGCGAGTATTTCTTCACTTATCTTTATGTTTTGTTTTTGTTTAAGGAATTGCTGACTCAGAAGCAAAGATTGTTAAAAATCTTAATATTTGGTTGTGTATTTGTTATTATTGAGAAATTTTTATCATATTTCACCCGGAGTGAAGTCGAGGTAGCCATTGTTGTCGTCATTGTTAGTCATGTGAAGGCACTTAAGGCGCTTTGTTGGTATGTAAATCCTCTATTTCATTAGATACTCTTGGTGGATTTGGTTAAAATAACTCTGTAATACAAATTATGGCTAAGCTTATTAAGAAGTTTGTACCTTCTTCTTCCTCATCATCAAATTCCTTATCTTCTATGTCTATTAAAAATAGTGAAGAAATTAGTTATGATGATTTAGATCAAGTTATTTGTGACTAGACAATTCCAATCGTAAATAAAAATGAAATTTATAAAGTCAGAAGTTTTTAATTAAAATTAAGTTATAAAGTAAAAACCATTGAAAGAACTGAATCATTAGCAGTAATATTTAGCATCTTTCTTTAATCAAGCCCATGAAATAAAGGAGTATGTTAAAACATACAATTATATTTATTTTGGATTAGTGCAAGTTGCTTTAAAGCCTTTAACAAGACTTGGACTTGGAACTAAAGCTCTCATCTATGTTCAAGACACAAGACATAAAAAATTTAGTGATTCATTACTTGGAATAATTGAATCAAGTTTGGCTAATAGCCCTACTTTCTTCAATTACTTTCGAAATTTCTCTATTTCCCTTACAGATCTAGGTGCATATGAAGCTCTTACTTTTGCTATCCACACTACAAGAATTTATAGTTTTCCCGGCATTTTTTCCCTGCACAATATTTAAATACAGGGGAAAGTATGCTTTTGGTCGGCAAAAAAGATTATTTCGCCGAAAAAAGTTATAGTTTTCCCAGCAGTATTGTCTTGTCGGCAAAGGTTTGATTATTCCTAGCGAATGGATTATTTCACCGATAAAGGTTAAATTTTCACCGACGATTAATTATTTTCACCGGCAAATATTATATTTATGGCAGCGTTCTTCCCAGATTGCCGAAAACTTTCACCCACCAAATTTTACTGCCAACTTTATTTTTAGATTGGCGCCTTTAAATCTTACCGACAAATTATTTGTACCCGGAAAAAGTTTTTTAAATATTTTATTTTAATTAATAAATTTTTATCGTCATTTTTATAGGTGTATAAAGTGCTCCTAGCTGTCTATATATTAAAATGACCTAATCACTTTACATTAAATCCCAAGACCAGAGAAAGAGCGAGAGAGAGAGAGACAGAGTGAGAGAGAGTGAGAGTGAGAGAGAGTGAGAGAGAGAGATTATCGTCTTCATCGTCGTCTTCGAGATTATCATCTTCATCATCGTCTTCCCCTTACATCAACTCAACGACAAGGGCCAGGTAGGGTTTCTTTTGCTGATTTCCCGATTTCATCCCATCACCATATTTTTTTCTCGATTTGATCCCATCACCGTGTTTGGTTTTGTGCATTTTTTCTTTTGTTGGGCTGAGAGATGGAGAGGCACTTCGGTTGCTTTGTCATAAGAATGGATGGTCTTATGGGGTTATGTGGCTAGTGAAATCGAGCGATCCCCTTTAAGATTTAGCTTATGTTTTGGTTTGGTTGAAGTCTTCGATCTTTGGGTTGTGCAACAACCGATTTAATCGACTCGCCAACATGCTCAATCGAATGCCCAAGTCCAATAACCAGGGACCCAATTCGGTAGAAAGATACAGAGAAAGGGAAATCATCATCTGAACACAAGGAGAGGGCAGGCAAAAATCAAGAGGACCCATTTGTGTTTCGGTTTGGTCTCTGTGCTGTTGCATCTGCTTGGTGATTGGGTATTTTGTTTAGTTTTGTCTTGGGTGTGTTTGGATGGAACTGATTACAAGTGAAATAAAATGATATGGTGTTTGGGGTAGTTTGCCTTATGGTGTTTGGGGCAGTTTGAGCTCAAAAAACAACGAAAATGTTGTTTGGGATAGATTTGCTTTCTATATCTTATGTACATTTCTAGCTATTTATGGTCATTAGCTCTATATGTTATGGTCATGTTCTTCTTTCATTTCTGTTTTGTTTGTTTTAATTTCAATAGATTGCACTTTTCACTGCAGAGAAAATCTCTCTCTTGTCCTGCGCTTTCTGAAACGTCTCTCTATGGAAGAAACAATCTCTGCAAATCTGGTAGGGCCATTAACATGGTGATAGGCATGTTGAAATGCCCAATGTGCATAGACTTGTGCTGTTTGAAGTCTTGGGTCATTGGTTTATGGTGGAGAGTGGAGATAAAACAGCATTTGGAACAGGGCAGGTCTAAGTTCTCTGAGTCAGTGTGGTCCATAACAAATCATGTAGCTGCCTAACTAGGCCTAACATACTGCCTGGCACTAGACTTTCCTTTTTTAGCTTTTCTGCTTTGTTTATATTCCTTCTTTCCCTCACTGGTTCTTCTCTTTGGCCCCTATCCAATTGAACCAGAAATAATGCAAGGAACAGTGATGTCCATGGACATGAGTGCTTCATAAAATTATATTTTACAATATCATTTTAGAAACAAATATTATATAGGTATCTTTGGATCTTCAATGCTGTGAATTTCACCAACCCAGACACAAATTCAAATGAGTTGGCTATATTTATCCCATTTCATGTGGTGTTCTTCTGTGACTTTTTGTTTCTAATTAATCATCATCATCATTATCACCATCATCATCATCATCATTATCACCATCATCATCATCATCGTAATCGCCTTATATTTATATGTCAACTAATAGTGGTCGTTCTTAGAATCATGAGTGGGCCACAAAAAGAAACACAAACTTTCTTTGAGAAATTGTATTTCCATATAATTTTTAAGTCATTGAGTCATTGTCTAATTCCTTTTGCTTTTATTTTTTGCTTATTAAAAAAACTATGTCAAAGCTCATATTATGGAATAGTCTATGAATGAATCAGTGGCATTAGCACCATAGACCCACATGTATGTGCCCAAGGATCAATCCTTGAACATATTGGTTGCATGCCTTCTCACAAAACTAATTGTCTTTATATCTAATATTAAAAAGAAAACCTGAAATATGGATCCACTATCGCTTGCCCCCTGTAAGAAAATCTTGGCTCGGGCCAGCGCAGACCCTAAAAAGCCCCTAAATCTCGGGCTTTTTTAGCTGACTACTTGTTTTTAAATTGAGTTTAGATTACCAAACTGACTGTTTGTTTTTTGTTATTTAAGGAGTTGGATCTGTCATGCCCCAAAATCTTGTATCCAAGCGGATTCCAAGATGTGACTATAACATGTCCATTTACATCCACACCTAATTAAATCCAGATATTTAATAAAATTCTTTTTACCTCCTTTTATAAATTTCTTTTCTACTCTCTCTAGATATTGTCTTGTTTGGTGTTTTATACCATCTATTGATTGAATTTGAGTTAACCATCACCCTGTATATATGAACAGATATGGACAAAAGTTGGATGTTATTGTATCAGAATAGATTCAGTCAGCAGTATAAAGATGGGGTGAATTCTTTTATTGAGCTTGCAAAGGCGAATTCGGGTGGGAGTAGAGTGATTAAGTGCCCGTGTAACAACTGCTGTAACAGTTATAAGCATGACTATGAGATTGTGAGAGATCATCTACTCCAACGTGGGATGCTGGTATCCTATGAAACTTGGTTACAGCATGAGGAACTTGTACAGTCTGATGAATCAAATAGTGAAGATGAATTGGACGAGGATCATGGTGGATATGATGAGTTGCTTGAGGACCATGGCAGGGGGACTTATATGGTGGATATTACCTTAGGGATGGATGACGTGCGAAACTTTGAAATTATGTTAGAGGCTTCCCAACGTGGTTTTTACCCGGGCTGTAAAGATCCAAAAACCCTTTTAGCATTTGTCATTAGGATGCTACATGTGAAGGTACAACACAAGTGGAGTAACAAGTCATTCAACAAGGTCTTGGAGATATTTAAGGACACCCTACCAGAAGCTAATGTGGTTCCAGCGTCCATGTATGAGGTGAAGAAGATACTACATGACTTAGACTTGGGGTACGAGCACATTGATGCATGCAAGAATGATTGCATATTGTTTTGGAAAGAGAATGCTCACTTGGAGAAGTGTCTGGAATGTGGAGAGCCTAGGTACAAGGTCAATGATGGCAAGGGTAAGAGAATCGCTTATAAGGTACTGCATTACTTTCCCTTGATACCTAGGTTGCGGAGATTGTACATGTCCAGGATGACGGCCAAAGAAATGAGATGGTACCATGAGAATGCCATGGATGGCGATCTAGGTAGGCATCCGGCTGACTGTAAGGAATGGAAGGAATTTGATTTAAAATTTCTAGAATTTGCTCGGGAGATCCGCAATGTAAGGTTGGGTATGGCCATTGATGGATTCAACCCCTTTGGCAACCTGAGCACTTCTTACCGCATGTGGCCTGTTATACTTATGCCTTATAACCTTCCACCCTGGATGTGCATGACGGATTTATTTTTCATGATGTCCTTACTTATTCCTGGGCCGCATGCACCTGTGAAGGAAATTGATGTGTACATGAGGCCCTTGGTTGATGAGTTAAAGGAGTTGTGGGAGAATGGTGTCCTAACTTATGATGCTTACAGTGAACAAACCTTCCAAATGCATACGGCTGTGATGTGGACCATAAATGACTTTCCCACGTATGGCGACTTGTCTGGTTGGAGTACTAAAGGTTATTTTGCTTGTCCCATTTGCAACGAAGATTCAATATCATGTAAGTTGAGAAGTAAGATTGGGTGGGTGGGACATCGAACTTACTTACCTAAGAACCACCAATGGAGAAGGAGCAAGAAGTTCAATGGTCATCCATAGCATACAATGAATTCCTTGGAATTATTGGTGCAAAAGGTTTTGGATCAGTTGGATCAATTACTAGAAGTTAGGTTTGGAAAGGGCCCCACCAAGAGGAAAAGGCCTCGTGAGCCTGCACTGTTGAGTTGGACAAAGAAAAGCATCATGTATGAGTTACCGTACTGGAAGAACCTAAACCTTAGGCATAACCTTGATGTCATCCACATAGAGAAAAACATATTGGAAAATCTTCTTAGGACAGTGGTGGGCATAGATAAGAAGAATAAGGACACGGAGAAAGCACGTGATGATTTAAAAGATATGGGCATCAGGCCACAATTGCATCTGAAAGGAATGAAGATGGATCCACTGTGAAACCCCGGGCATCCTACGCATTGGACCCAAAACAAAGGGAGGGTTTTTATGAATTCTTGAAATCGATCAAGTACTGGGATGGCTATGCAACTAACCTCTCTAGGTGTGTGACTTCAAAAAATGGCAAATTATCTTGTATGAAAAGTCACGACTATCATGTCCCCTTACAGCGTCTTCTTCCAGTTGGCTTACGTGGTTATATGGACAAGGAGTTAGGTACAACTTTGTTTGAGCTGGGCAGTTTCATCCAGGACCTATGCTCAAAAACTTTAAAGCAGAGCGATTTAGAAAAACTAAAGGAACAGGGAGTGCTCATACTTTGCAAGCTTGAAAGGATTTTTCCTCCTGCATTCTTTGATGTAATGGTCCATCTGGCTATTCACTTGCCACGTGACGCTGTGTTAATGGCCGTCTTTGATATAAACTCACATGGCAAGTATTTGTTTTTTTTATTTGTGTATGGACAAGTATTCTAAATTAATAAAGTTGTTTGTTTACAATTCATGGTTCATTATATATATTCATTTTATTTCATTTTATATGTACGCCTAAAATTTCTTCTATGTCATATATAGTTGTCAAAAATGCCTAAGGGAGGTAAAACATATGTCAAGCCCGGATGTATGGCCAAGCAGGCAAAGTTGACAGAATACGAGAAGGTTAGAAATACAAACATCATGGAAAATGACGTGAGATGTCGTGCTCTGGGGGTGAAACACATAGCCAGTACCATTTTTGGATTCGATCAAACGAGCAAGAGGAAAAATGGGGAGCAACATAGAAAATCGGGTGAAGATGATGATGGTGAGGAGTATCTACCGCCCTAGGGTGATTTAGGGTTGGTTTCTTCGGATGAAGATACAGGTGATAATGAGGATGATGAGTCACTTGAATCTCCGACGAATATGGTAATATGTGTCAATTATTGATTTTTAATAAGCCATATTAGTTGCAAACATCTTTCATTCAATTTAATTACACATTTATGTTCTAATAATTCACTGTTATGTTGTGACAGGTTACTCATATGAATCGACGCAAGCGAAGTAGACATGCTTGCGCTATAGCAACTATATTGGCGCAAGCTACATTGGCACAGCCTCTAGTCACACAGTCTTCTCATGCAGAGAGCATGCCCCAGGGGGCAGCCCAGGTTACACCGGCACAGCCTCTACTCACATGGTCTTCTCATGTAGAGAGCATGCCCTAGGGAGTGGCCCAGGTTACACCGTCACAGCCTCTAGTCACATGGTCTTCTCGTGCAAATAACATGCTTGAGGTGGCGACCCATGTTAGACCAATGGATCCTACACAGTTTGCTAGTTCATCTGGCCAACTTGACCAGGTTTTGAGTCCACATACGGATGGTAGTAGTGTTGGTGAGAAATATATAACTATTTACATACAAAATCAACCTTCGTTTAATGTTATATTCTTAGTAATTCAGTTAATATGGTGGCTGTGATAGTATCAGCTTTAGCTGAGGGTTCAAGAATTGTACGAGGTAGGACATGGGGGGTAAAGGTGGCAAAGCTGAGGAGGCAACTTGGCCATGCCATCCTAGTTCCAATCCCAAATTCAAGCCATACGCTAGAGGGCGAATTTGCCACTACTTTAGCTAACCTTCTTGGGGAAGCGATTCGGGATGAGGCATTTGTTCGTAAAGAAGGGTGGAAGTTTGTTCCTGAGGGTATCAAAAAGTTAGTGGTAAAGAGAGTTCAGGTAATTTCATTTAAAGTCAATTACTGTTGGCTCAATTAGTCTCATTTATGTTTAATTGATGTCTCACACAATATGTTTATATTTGCAATTGTAGCAAATTTTGGAGTTTGGGGACTATGCGAACGATCTGGTCATCAAGGCTGCCATTGATGCGAAGTGTCAGAAGTTGTACCGGGACTGGAAGTGTGACTTACATACCCACTATTTGTCTCTTTTGGAGGTGGGGGTACCCAATCCAAAAAACACCCCCACTAAAGCCTTGTAAGGTAGATGACTGGGTGTGGATGATTGATAATTTGTGGGAGTTTGAAAAGTGGAAGGTAAATTTTAATGGTTTTGTGTATATGTCTGCATCAATATTTATTTATAAAGTTCATTGTATTAGCATCGATTTGCTCGGGCAATACATTGTTTTTTATTTTTTTTCATAGGAGAAGTCAAGGAAAGCAAGATATAGTCAATCGAAGATGCCGTGGAATCATACAAGTGGCTCTAGATCGTTCCCAACACGCGGTTCATTGATCGTAAGTGCAGGTTTAAGAATTTTTTCTATTTGACTAAGTTATGAAAATTTAATTTTTTCTTATTAACAAAATTTAATCTAATGTCATAACAGAGAGCTCAGAATGCTGGACAACCACAACCTTTTCCTGATTTCTTCCACGACACACACTATATGCACGGGAAGAATAAGTGGATAAATGAAGAGGCTCAAAAAACATATGTACGTATGCCTAAGTCATTTTTGATAAATCAATACAAATATACTTTTATACATCTGTTAAACTCACTTTATTTGACTTTTACATGCGAAAAAATTGCAGGAGGAACTAGTACGACTAACAACAAAGCAGTCGCAACCCTCAATCACCTCTCCAATGTCTAAGGAATAGATATCTGTTAAGGTACTTGGGAAGAGGTCAGGACACCTAAAGGGTTTTGGCATTCGCACGAAGTCCACTTCAGCTTCAACCCAGGCTCCGACAAGCCCTGATTCTGAGGTGTTTGTTCTGTAAGAGCAGGTAGTGGAGTAAGCCAAGAGTATCGGTTTTCTTTAGAACTTAGTCCTCAGTTAGCAGAGTGTGTAGGCATCGATTCGAGTATCGTGGGTATCGCTGTTAGTGGGGAGGGCACCTCTGGTAGAGCTCAGGATGCAACTTCTCTAGGTTTGTATATGACTTCTCTTTTCAAAATAGTATTTATTTGCATGTTGCTGCATCCACCAAGAGGCAATAAATGTATGTCGGTCTTGAAATTGAAGTTTTAAAGTGCAAATGGTATGGAAGATGATTTCCTTCATCCCCCACCCCCCTCATTGTTTTTTTGGTGACTGAATTTTTCTTTGTTTCATAAAAGGTTGATATGGGTGGTGAGATATACTTTCATTTTGTCCTAATGCTATATGATAAAAACAAACTCGGTCCTAAGCAAACTAGCTACCCTCGGGTTAAGTCAAATATCATTGGGCTAAGTATTTAAACAGCATTTGATGTGTAGTAGGGATTGAATAATTGAACAAGATTAGGCCCTGCCGTCCAACAGCCCGAAGTCAAACATCATGAGGCTAGGGATCAACTTTGACGGGCTTAAATCTTGTATCCACGGGCTCAGCTAATTCTGACGCCAACTTACCTGCGCGATATAAACCATTCAATTCAAGTGCTTCATTATTTGTTCTCAAATGCCCTAAGACTATAAGAAAGACCACAAAACTATCTCTTTTGCTACCTTGGATTCCCTGTTCCTCTCTTTCCCAAACACAAACATCATACATGATGGAAGACATCAATGACAATGAGAGTGAGATCCTTGAACCTTTCCATCTTCATTTCTCTGATCTCCTTCTCTTGTCATCATCACCACCATCTTCTTCACCATCTTCTTCTTTTGATGAGATTGAATGGCTGGAATCCATATCGATAGCAGTAATGGAAGCCCTAGGACCTTCAGGGCCTGGCCTTTTAGCCATTACAGGAGTCCCTAGGGCCTCCAGTCTCCAATGAACTCTCCTTCCTTTGGCTTGGAAGCTCGCCTTACTCGCCAACGAAGACCGCCGTAGGATTCTCAAGGTAATTATCCCCTAATGACTCTCTCTCATACATGAGATGATGACTTGAATGAAGAAAGGCTAATCTGTGGATTCTGATTGCGTGATTTCGATATCGCATTGGAGTGAAACAGAGTCTTGATTTTTCTATATCGTATGTGCAGTAGATGCGTGTAAAGTTGAGAAATTCTGAATACTACGTGTTCGATGAAATTTCACTGGGGATTTATTAGCCTAGCAGTCATTTCGAACAAGGGATTGTGGGAATGTAAGAAAGAGACTTAATTCTAACCCTAATATGTGAAGGAAACTGATCTTTGTTCTGAAGATGTAGTCTTGATAAAACTTTGCTGTGAATTGAAATTCGCGATGATGGCATGAATGGCTTGTTTGCTTACTTTATATCAAATTCATTGGAATTCTTAGTAAAATGAGTTATTTATTTGTTATCAAAGGTGTACTAAGAGAGGTGAGTAGTAAAGGGTGAGACAATCCTTATGAATTGGAATAATTCCAATTTTCTTTCATGTTAAATGTGTATGACCACTTTATGCATCTATATTAGAGTATTCCTAACTATTTCTATTTTTGTTAATTTATTAGTTTCTGTTTACCCTTCATATATATCATCAAAGAAATCATAGCATCGCTTTTTTTTCCTCTCTTATGCAGATTGAATGATAAGTGAAGAACATTTTGTGCTTAAAGAGTTCATGCAGCCAACATGAAGGCCAAGTATTCAGAGTAATAGATTGCTATGTATTGAAATGGGATGCAGGAAGTTCTTTTACGTAGTGGTGCAAATTGATGTTGGAATGATGCAACAATAAAATGATCAAATGGATATGTAAACTTCCATTGATATTTGAATGTTGATATGGAGTAGAATGTTAACATGGGTTTTAATTTTTTGATGGTAAAGTGCTTTGAATGTTGAAAGGATGTTTGAATATTAATATGTAGTTGAACGAATTTTCATATTTTATCTTTTGATGGTTTTGGAATGGAAATGAAAGTTGGTTGTGTAATAAATTTGGTTTTGGATAATGTAATCAGCTGTTATAATTTAATCATATGGCAAAGGTTGGAAGTTGTAATGAACTATAATATATATATAGGGGAAGGAAACTAAAAATTAAATAAATAAAAAAATAAAATAATATTCATTGCTGGTGATTTTTGTGCCGCCAAAAATATTTAAATTACATTAAAAATTTTGGAAAAATGATCTTTTAAATGTTTTACCAGCGCTAGATAACGCCGGCAAAAAAATTTGAAGAATAATCTACTAAATGTTTTACCGGCATCATAAAACGCCGGCAAAAATTTTTTATAAAAGAATTTTTTTCGAAAATCTAATTTTCTTACCGGTGTTAAAATACGCCGGCAACGGTTGTCTATTCTCGTTGGCAATATATAAGTTTTACCGGCGCAACCATTTTCACGCTGGAAATTAGTTTTCCTGGTGAACTTTTCCTGGCGACTTGCTGACGTGCAAGAAATCGCAGGAAAAGATTCATGCCGGCGTTTTGTAGACATTTATTGGCGATTATTTGGCGTAGGCAAAGGTGAAAAATCTTGTAGTGCCAGACAAAAGGTTTTGATATGAATCTTCATAATGAAAATCTTGCTCTCATATATAGAGTTTATTATAACTCATGAATTTAGTTGTTCCAGGCATAGCCTATTCCCATCAAGCAAAAGGTATGACTACCTTATTCCAAACTAATGTCAAAAATAAAGTTAATATTCCAAAACTCAAGCAATGGAAAGAAATTAATCTATCTGGTAAATGGCGCTTAGAAAACGCTCAACCTGAGAGGTCTTTAGAAAATCAAGATATTGAAACAATTATTGAACATGAAGATGGAAGTGATGAAATAAATTTTCAAACAGATTCAAGAGATAGAACTTCTACCTTTTATCAACCTTATAGAAAGTCTTATTGTAATCATCCCTCTATGGTAGGATCTTCCATAAAAGAACCATCCAGAGTTTTTTTCTCTACACTTAATGTAGACCTTCGACCTATAGGACTAGTGTGTCATTCTTATCTAGGTTCTCCATCTAATACATATAATCCTTCAGAATCCGATTTCAATATAAATGTTATTGAGTGCTTTGAAATTGATAAAGAAATGTTAAAAAAGAATTTATCTTTACATCCTCTCACAAAATCCTTTTTTAACTCTGTTTCTCAAGAACATAAAGACTTTCTAAAAGCAAAATGGTATAAATATATGTATGATAATCAAATAAATATTTATTTCTTTGATTGGCTTAAACTAGCCATGAAGAAAGCTTATAATACTAAAGATTTATCCATCAATACGATAACAAAATTAAGTTCATCTTGGACTATAGCTTCTACCAGTTCCTCTCCACAAAGAATTGAAGAATCTATACGTCTTCCATTACATCAAATCATATATAAAGAAACTTAAGCCGTACCCATAAAAGATGTAGCAAAGATACAAGGAGATAATGGTAAATTTGAATTAATTTATAAATCAGACTTAACTCATGTTTTAGAACAAAATAATGATACAAATATTAACTTTCATACTGTTGGCCAACAAACCAATAAAATTGATGATAAAGTTGAAAATATTTTAAAAATTTATGAAGCATCTTTTTCACAAAAGATAATTAAGGCACAAACTTTACGTTTTTGTGGTGAAGCCTTTAAAGATCTAAAGTTAGAAATGAAACCTTTAAAATTTTCAGATGAACTAATCAATCAATTATTTTATAGTTTTACAAATATAAAACTTCAAGAAAATAAAGATCAAAAAGCTGACAAATCTATAAATGTTTAGGTCTCAAATTCTAAAGCCTATAGCTCAGATTCAGAATTTTCTATAATTGATCCTATAGAAGAAGAGTCTAAAACAAATGAGAATCAAAATGATCAAAATCAAGAATCTCTACAAATCAATAAAATATGTAAAAGACAAAAACCAATAGTCACTACAGCAAAAACAAGAAATGACTCTCCAAGACCTACTCTAGTTGATCTTCAATTCGAAGAACAAGCTATTCTAAATGGCTTTCAATTTGAAAACTCCTCAGCATATAAATGGAATGTAGATGGACTATCTAAATATCAAATCCTGCAACCATGCCAACACATGATGATATATGCCTCCACCATCATGGCTACCGGTAATGATCAAAGACATGTAGTAAATGCAGTTGTCTTTGGATTTACTGGACAATTACATGGTTGGTGGGAAAAGTACCTATCTGATATAAAAAGACAGGCTATATTAAATGCAGTAAAAAGAGACCCTTCAGAAAATCCTGTTATTACTCCTCAAGGTCAAATGATTCCTAATTCTATTTACATGCTTATTACCAATATAGTAAAAAATTTTATTGGTAATTAGATGAATGTAGAAGAAACAATAAAAACACAATTAATCAATTTATCTTGCCCAATAGTATCAGATTTTCATTGGTATAAAAATGTTTTCTTATCAAAACTTTATCTAATCAATGCAAATAATTCAGAATTTTGGAAAGAAAAATTCATATCTGGTCTTCCTAAACTTTTTGAAGAAAAAGTTAGAGAAGAATTAAAATCAGAAAATTATGGAAATTTGAATTATGGAATGTATACATATGGTGATCTAATTCAAAAGATTAATAAAGTTGGATTTTCATTATGCAATGAAATCAAACTTAAATGTCAAATTGAAAATTAAAAAAGAATCAGTAAGTATGAACTTGGTGATTTTTGTTTTCAATTTGGCATGAAACCATTAATTAGTCCTTTTAGCAAAAATAAAAAGAAAAACTTAAAAAGAAACCATCAAAAAGAAAATCTAAACATTTTTCAACTCCAGAATATTATATTCCCTCAAAAAGATATCATAAAAAATCTTCTCACCAAAATCCTTATAAAGAATCAAAGAAATCTTTTACAAAAGATAATCCTTCCACTTCTTATCCAAAGAAAAAAGAAATACAATGTTATAATTGTAAAGAAAAAAGACATATAGCTCCTAACTACCCAAAAATAAAAGTAAAAATAGAAAGAGAAATCAAAACTATCTTAAAAGGATTCTCAGCGTCAGAGTCATCCAGTTCCTCTGATACAAATTATTCTTCCTCTCATTCTTCAAATACATGTCATTGTAAAATATTTGACAATGAAATTCAATATAAATCTGCTTTTTCTTCCTCTTTATCCTTAAACATTCTTTCTACTTCAGAAGAACTGGTGCTAGAAATGTTTAAAGATTTCAACGCTGAAGAATTTAAAAATAAATATTTTGAAAAAAGACAGAATATAAATAAAGGAAATAAAAAAGGAAAAGCTTCTACATCAAATAATATATTTGACACACATAAACAATTCATCATTAAAACGGTATTAGATAGATTAAGAGAGCAACAAACTCCTCCTCATCTTTCAATTCAAGATCTTTATAAAGAAATTACTAATCAAAAGCAAGAAATAATAGAATTAAAACTAGAATTAATTAAACTTCAAGAACCCAAACAACATGTTGAGAATCTTGAATTTCACACACTAAAAAATTATAAAGAAAATGATGATAATAAATTTGAACATCAAGAAGAATTTGGTGAAAACTTAAAAGGTTTTATAAACTCTTTCACAAAAAATGGAAAACTGAAGCTATAATTAAGATCAAAGACTTCTTTATTAAAGCACTCTGTTTACTAGATAGTGGCGCAAATGTTAATTTAATAAAAAAAGGATTAATCCAAACAAAATATTATGAAAAAACCAATAATAAACTCAATCAAACTACTGCTAGGAAAATACTACATATCAAATAAAAATTAAGTAATGTTTATGTCTATAAAAATAGAAATGCATAAAGACTAATTTCCTTCTAAGAAAGGATTTAAACAATGATGTTATCCTTGGAAACCCTTTTCTACAAATTTTACAGCCTTTTCAAATTGGCTCATTAGGTCTAAAAACTATTTTAGACAATAAAGAATTAATTTTTGATTTTGGTGAATCAACTCTTATTCAACATATCAAGAGTATTCAGACAAAGTGTAAACAAGAATAAGGTGTTCACAAAACAATCAAATATCTAGTTCCAAATAAAACAGATCTTATTAATCGTCTTTCTGATGTCTTCATATTTTCTACAATTGATCCTACATCTAGATTTTGTTACCTTCAAATATTACCTGGAGGACAGATATAAAATTATTTTTCTTTTCCCAAAGAAAATAAAAATTCAGTTAATTGATAATTCTCATTTAGACCTATCTGCCTTTAGGAAGTATCCCTTCTCATTATGACATCAAGTATAAGCAAAAGCAAAGCCCCTTTTCAGGAATCAAGCTCTTCCTTCATACCTGCATCCCAACAAATATCAATTCCCTTCCTCAATCCAAGATTATCTGTCATTTCACAAGAGCTTATCAATGTCCATCAGAGTGCCATTCTCTCCGATAAAAGAAAAAACACTAGAAAAACCCTATCCAAAATTGCAAACCATATCAAGGACTTAGAAAGCCAAATCCTTATGTGCTATAACATCCATCAAAGAGCACTATTATCCACCTATGTTGATGAGAAAACATCCAGAATTCACCTCCTGGAAAAGGTTAACATAGCCCTTCCAGAAGAGCTAACTGCAAGAATTAGGGAAAAAACTATTTCTTGTCGGATCAAGGAGCGATTGATGCTCAAAGCTCAATATATAAGCTGGGCAACTGGCTTTCCCAAATTGTTCCTACTATCATATGAAGTTGATATCTTATATATCAAACAAGGATTATTCCAAAGATTTTCTTTATGCAGAGATTATTTTGAAATAATACAGCACCTCCCTATAATCGTGCGTCTTGCCCTTCACAGCTTGGAGTTACCAAAAGACAACTTCTCATAACAATTTCATCAAGTTTGGGTGAAAGATCAGAAATCTGGTTTTATTAACCTTTTCAATTATGGACCATCATGAATTATGAAGAAGGAGATTTAGTTTGCAAAAAGTTCATCTCTACCTTGAATGATTACGAGCATCTCCCTGTTGATTATCCAACTCAATAGTATGAATCTCATAAAGTCGCTACAATGGAATACAGCTTAGAAAACATCCGAAATTATGATCCAGCTTCTGATCAGTATTAAAGATTTCTCAATCTAAAGGACATCTTGAATTTGCAAGTACATACAAATATGTTTGGTGTGACGGTCGAAGAGTTATTTTCAATGCTGATGATCTCGCTGAGCAAACGATGGTGACACAGAATCCATATAAATCTGGACATACAGCTCTTAATCAAATTATCAATGCTTATGAAGACATGTCTTTTGATATTTCTGATGGAACTCAAGAAGAGTTAATCTGATTATTCCATGGTGAATTAACAAATGATGGCTGCGATGAGCACTTTTGATGCAAGTCTCCAATAATACTATGCCTAGCATAAAGATTCTTCCTACAAGAGTTTTTTCTACTTGCCCATCAATGAGTTTTGTGGAAAAAGTACATACAAAAGTACTAAAAGACAAAGCATATCTGTCATAAGAATGAAGTAGTATTTTATTCCCAACATGCACATCTATAAAGAACTTACCTCTAGAAAGGGAAAAGAAATAAAGATATGGCACATACCTTATCAAGTCACACAAAGCAATCATGACATCTCACTATTCAGAATAAAGTTCATCTACAACAAATATTGTGATTGTTGCCTGCAGTCCGGTTGCATCATGAAATTTGTCAGCACATGAAATGAAATGCAAATCCAGTGTAAATTCAGTTGTAATGAAATGTAAATCATATTTGCTAAGGTATAAATAGGTCTAGCCTTCCTCATGTACAAGCAAAAGTTGGAATACCAGTCAAAATCCAGCTTGCTTCCACCACCATCTCCTCTTTCCTCTCCCTTCCGCTTTTGTATACCCACCATCTTCCCCATTTGGTATCAGAGCCAAGTTGGCATCTAGCTTGTAATCAAGTATCGTTGCAATATAAAGTCATTTTGTGAGTATTTATTCACTTATCTTTATGTTTTGATTTTGTTTAAGGAATTGCTGACTCAGAAGCAACAATGTAAAAAATCTTAGTACTTGGCTGTGTGTTTGTTATTATTGAGAAATTTTAATCATATTCCGCCCCGAGCGAAGCTGAGGTAGCCATTATTGTCGCTGTTGTTAGCCGTGTGAAGGCATTTAAAGTGTTTTGTTGGTGTGTAAATCCTCTATTTCATTAGATACTCGTGGTGGATTTGGTTAAAATAACTCTGTAATACAAATTATAGCTAAGCTTATTAAGAAGTTTGTACCTTCGTCTTCCTCATCATCAAATTCCTTATCTTCTATGTCTATTAAAAATAGTGAAGAAATCAGTTATGACGATTTAGATCAAGTTATTTGTGACTGGACTATTCCAACCGTAAATAAAAATGAAATTTAGAAAGTTGGAAGTTTTCAATTAAAATCAAGTTGTAAAGTAAAAACCATTGAAAGAACTAAATCCATTACTAGTAATATTCAGCATCTTTCTTTAATCAAGCCCCATGAAATAAAGGAGTATGTTAAAACATACAATTATATTCATTCTGGATTAGTGCAAATTGCTCTAAGTCCATTAACGGGACTTGGACTTAGAGCTGAATCTCTCATCTATGTTCAAGATACAAGACATAAAAAATTAAGTGATTCATTACTTGGAATGGTTGAATCAAGTATGGCTAATGGCCCTACTTTCTTCAATTGCTTTCCAAATTTCTCTGTTTCCCTTACAGATCCAGGTGCACATGAAGCTCTTACTCTTACTATCCAGACAAAAGGTTTTGATATGAATCCTCATAATCAAAATCTTGCTCTCATATATAGACTTTATTATAAACTCAAGAATTTAGTTGTTCCAGGCATAGCCTATTCCCACCAAGCAAAAGGTATGACTACTTTATTCCAAACTAATTTAAAAAATAAAGTTAATATTCCAAAACTCATATAGTGGAATGATATTAATCTATCTAGTAAATGGCGCTTAGAAAATGCTCAGCCTGAAAGGTCTTTAGAAAATCAAGATCTTGAAACAATTATTGAACATGAAGATTCAAGTGATAAAACTCCTAAAGTTTATCAACGTTCTAGAAAGTCTCATTCTCATCGTCCCTCTGTGGTAGGATCTTCTATTAAAGAACCATCCCGAGTTTTTTTCTCTACACTTAATGTAGACCGTCGACCTATAGGACTAGTGTATCCTTCTTATCAAGCTTCTCCATCTAAAACATATAATCCTTTGGAATCCGATTTCAATATAATTGTTATTGAATGCTTTGAAATTGATAAAGAAATGTTAAAAAAGAATTTAGCTTTACATCCTCTCACAAAATCCTTTTTTAACCATGTTTCTCAAGAACATAAAGACTTTCTAAAAGTAAAATGGTCTAAATATATGTATGATAATCAAAGAAATATTTATTTCTTTGATTGGCTTAAACTAGCCTTGAAGAAAGCTTATAATACTAAAGATTTATCCATTAATATGATAACTAAATTAAGCTTTTCTTGGATTATATCTTCTACCAGTTCTTATCCACAAAGAACTGAAGAATCTATACATCCTCCATTATATCAAATTATTTATAAAGAAACTTCAGCTGTACCCATAAAAGATGTTGCCAAAATACAAGGAGACAAAGGTAAAACTGAATTTATTTACAAATCATAGATAAGTCATGTTTTAGAACAAGATAATTATATGAATATAAGCCTTTATCCTATTGGCCAACAAACCAATAGAATTGAAGATATTGTTGAAAATATTTTAAAATTTTATGAAACTACTTCTTCCCATAAAGTAATCAAGACACGATCTTTAGGTTTTCAAGGTGAAGCCCTTAAAGATCTAAAGCTAGAAAAAATCCTTAAAATTTTCAGACAAACTAATCAATCAATTATCTCATAGTTTTATAAACATAAAACTTAAAGATAATAAAGAAAATAAAGATGAAAAATCCATAAATGTTTTAGTTTCTGAAGCTTCGAGCTCAAACTCAGAATTCACTGTTTCTCACTTATTAGAAGAAAAATCAAATGAAAATCAAGATCAAGAATCTCTACAATTTAATAAAATATTTAAAAGGCAAAAACCAATAGTCACTGTAGCAAAAACAAGAAATTATTATCCAAGACCTACTCCAGTTGATCTTCAATTCGAAGAACAAGCTATTTTAAATGGGCTTCGATTTGAAAACTCTTCAGTATATGAATGGAATGTAGATGGACTATCTGAATATCAAATCCTACAACTATGCTAACGCATGATGATATAAGCCTCTACCATCATGGCTGCCGGTAATGATCAAAGACATGCAGTAAATGTAGTCATCCTTGGAATTACTAGACAATTACATGGTTAGTGGGAAAAATACCTATCTGATGCAGAAAGAAATGTTATATTAAATACAGTAAAAAGAGATCTCTCGGGAAATCCTATTCTTACTCTTCAAGGCCAAATGATCCCTAATTCCATCTACATGCTTATTACCAATATAGTTAAACATTTTATCAGTAATTATATGAATGTAGAAGAAAAATTAAAAACACAATTAATCAATTTATCTTGCCCAACATTATCAAATTTTCGATGGTATAAAAATGTTTTCTTATCAAAACACTATACAATTGATGCAAGTAATTCAGAATTTTGGAAAGAAAAATTCATATCTAGTCTTCCTAAACTTTTTGTAGAAAAAGTTAGAGAAGAATTAAAATCAGAAAATTATGGAAATTTGAATTATGGAATGTATACATATGGTGATCTAATTTAAGAGATTAATAAAGTTGGATTTTCATTATGCAATGAAATCAAACTTAAACATCAAATTGAAAATAAAAAACGAGTCCGTAAGTATGAACTTGGTGATTTTTGTTTTCAATTTGGTACGGAACCATTAATCAGTCCTTCTAGCCAAAATAAAAAGAAAAACTAAAAAAGAAACCATCAATAAAGAAAATCTAAACATTTTTCAACTCCATAATATTATATTCCCTCAAAAATCTTCTCATAAAAACCCTTATAAAGAATTAAAGAATTCCTATACAAAAAATAATCCATCCACTTCTTATCCCTAGAAAAAGGAAATACAATGTTATAATTACAAAGAAAAAGGACATAGAGCCCCTGATTGTCCAAAAATAAAAGGTAAAACAGAAAAGAAATCAAAACTATCTTAAAAGGATCCTAAGAGTCAGAGTCATCCAGTTCCTGGGATACAAATTATTCTTCCTCTCATTCTTCAGATACATGTCATTGTAAAATATTTGGTAATGAAATCCAATATGAATCTTCTTCTTCTACCTCTTTATCTTTAAATGTACTTTCTGCTCCAGAAGAGATGGTGCTAGAAATGTTTAAAGATCTAAAAGATGAAGAATTAAAAAATAAATACTTTTAAAAAATACAGAATATAAATAAAGGAACTAAAAAAAGAAAAACTTCTACATTAGATAACATATCAGACTTACCTGAACAATTCAGCATTAAAACTGCATTAGATAGATTAAGAGAGCAATAAGCTCCTACTCATCTTTCTATTCAAGATCTTCTTAAAGAAATTAATAATCAAAGTCAAGAAATAAAAGAATTAAAACAAGACTTAATTGAACTTTAAGAACTCAAACAACATGTTGAGAATCTTGAATTTCACATACTAAAAAATTATCAAGAAAATAATGATAATTTAGAAAATCAAGAAAAATTTGATGAAAATTTGAATCGTTTTGTAAATTCTTTAACAAGGAATCCACTTAAAAAATGAAAAACTCAAGTTACAATTAAGATCAAAAAATTCTCTATTAAAGCACTCTACTTACTAGATAGTGGCGCAGATGTTAATTTAATAAGAGAAGGATTAATCCCAACAAAATATTATGAGAAAACCAATACAAAACTCAATCTAGCTATTGCTAGCAAAAAACTACATATCAAATACAAATTAAGTAACGTTTATGTCTGTAAAATTGGAACATGAATAAAGACTAATTTCTTTCTAGGAAAGGATTTAAACAATAATGTTATCCTTGAAAATCCTTTTCTACAAAGTTTACAGCCTTTTCAAATTGGCTCATTAGGTCTAAAAACTATTTTAGACAATAAAGAATTAAATTTTGATTTTGTTGAATTAACTCCTATTCAACATATCAATATTATTCAGGCAAAGTGTAAACAAGAATAAGATGCTCAAAAATCATTCAAATATCCAGTTCCAAATAAAATGGATCTTATTAATTGTCTCTCTAATGTCCTCATTTTTCTACATTTAATCCTACATCCAGATTTTGGTACCTTCAAATTCTACCTGGAGGACATATGTGAAATTGCTTTTCTTTTTCCAAAGAAAATAAAAATTTAAGTTATTGATAATTCTCATTCAGACTTATCTTTTACTCCTATCTGCCTCCAGGAAGTATCCCTTCTCATTATGACATCGAATAAAGCCCTTGTTTAGGAATGAAGCTCTTCCTTCATACCTACATCCTAAGAAATATCAATTTGCTTCTCAATCTAGGATTATTTGTCACTTCATGAGAACTTATCAATGCCCATTGGAGTGCCATTCTCTCTAATGAAAGAAAAAACACTAGAAAACCCCTATCTGTCAGGTCCCAAATTTTTATATTGGGTCATACCGGTCTGTCGGGTTTGAGTTAGGTTGAGAGGGGTTATATAGGCTTAGCAAATACTTATGGGCCTTGGGATTATGTTATTTAACCCTTTTAGACCAATAGATTCTTTTTAAAATTTCGTAAAACTTACTAGAAAGTAGGGAGCCCCTTTTTGTAATTTAGAAAAACTTCCTCTCAATATAAACCCTTAGGTTTTTCCATCCTCCTAATTGTGAGTTCCAAGTGCAGAACCGCGATGTAGTAATAAACTGGTGAGACTAGGTCGATCCACAGGGAGCAATGTGTTTTAAGCTTCCTTTTTCAACTTGTACCTAACCTAAATAAAAATAAAAAACTAGCCTAATTTAAAATCTAACAAATACAAACATCCTACTTACCAAAATTAAATTAATTGTAGCTCAATGAAAAAAACTTTCCTAAAACTAAACACCTAAATCTAAAAATTCCTAAAATAAAACTTAATTGCTACAAAACTAAAACACAAGTTAGAACTTCCAAAAAAACTAAATCCAAAATTAGAAACTAATTAAACTAAAAAATGTTCGAAACAAAATAAACATAAGTTAGAAACTTTCCTAGGTTAGAATTTCCAAAAGTAGAAAAATTTTCAATTTAAAATCTTCAATTAAAACAAGTTTAGAAAGATATTTAATTCTGGAAATTAACTAAAATAATAAAAAAGCATAAAACTAGAAACAAATTTAAAATTAGAAAGTTAGTAAAATTAGTAATGAAATGCATGCCATGAGATGCTGAAAAATTCTAAATATGAAAAACTAGTATGCTGATGCAAATTTTATGCATGACTTGAATTATTCTAATGCATCCTAAATCTAAGTTTAATTGCTGGAATTTATGCTCTACTAATGCAAGAAACTAACAAAAAAAAACGGAGGTAAAAAAGGATCTAAAACAAAAAAGTTATGAATGCATGAATATGTCAACTTTGCAAAATTCTATGCAGAAATTCTGATTTAAGTTGACTGAATAGCAAAGTTTAAACCTCTGGTTCACAAACCTTCCGAAATTATTTTGATCTGAAATTCTAGGGAATGAAAGACTACATCCTAAACTTTAATTTTCCTCAGTTTCATAGAAAAATATTATGATTGGACTAGTCTACCCACTTCGAACTTTTTGTCAAAAAACTATTTCTGCAGTTTGCTGAAACTGTGTTAAGTTGTGCTGTTTATATATTGAGTCTGAATCTCATCATTAGATTCAGATCTAAAGGCTTGATTTTCATTAACTTAAATATGCACAAAATCTTATGATATGAAAATAGATGCAATGAATTCTAATCCAACTATCAAACTATGCAAAAACAAAACTCAAAATCAATATGAACATAACAAGAAAAATAACAAAAGTGCAAAAAATAAAATAAAATTGTAGGAAGTCAAAGGCAGTAAATAACTAAAGTCAAAGGTGGTAGATTGTTCTTTTAATTTTTTACCTCAATTTGGGCTCAAAAAGATTAAAAATGTTGTCCTAGGGTCTTATTCTTCATCTTGGGTCGTCAATTTGAGTGAGAATAATAAATTTCCATTCCATGTAAAAATAAATTTCAGAATTGGCCTCTAATATTTCTTCACTCAAACATCTTTAACTCCATCTTGCATTGCCTCCAAACATACAATGTATCCAAAGAGACAAAGTATATTGAAAAGGTTACTAAGATGGGTTATTAGTTGTGATTCTAATTCTATCCTAATATTTAAACAAGAATGAAAATTAACCCAATCACAAACAAGATTAAAATTATGAACACCACAAAATCAAAGACAAGAACAATTGAAAAGAAACAAATTTTACTAGCATGAAACTTTTTTTACAAAAGATTGAAAATAAAAAGCAAATAATTACATACTAAGATAGATGAGAATTCCTCCTTCTAGTTGATACTTCAAGGTTAGTAGTGTGGCTTTAGGGCTAAGCCTCCTTGATGACTTAAGATGTAGAGAATAAGAGAGGGAGAGATGGATGCAAAAATCTAGAGGTGGGAAGTGGGTAATTCTTTCATGAAGAATATGGTAGAGGAGTATCCTATTTATACTTTTTCAAGTCCTATTCCTTCTCAAACTGTAAAATCTTAAAAATAATAAAAAAATGAAAGAAAAAGGGCTCCAAACAATGCTTTGGACGTGCAATATATTTTGGGAATTTTTTAATTTTTCTTTTCTTTCCTTGCTTGCTTTGTCTAGAAGTCCCTCTTGGATGCTTCTTTCCTTCTTTGTCTTTCCCACCTTGCATTGATATCTTTTGAGAGATGAAATAGGGATAAGAATCCTCTCTTGGAATCAAACTTAGCCCACATGAGGTGTAGAATTCCCCCTTTTCTTCCTTTTGCATCATCAACTTTTCTTTTTTGGAAAGTTCTCCTTGTTAGCTCCAAACTTGAAGAGATCTTTGAAGATAACCCTCTTGATTTTTTTTCTTTTCCTTTTCAACCAAATTCTGAATTAAATCCTCTTTTGGACATGGAATAGATTGCTTGGATTTTTTTTTTCATTTTTTTTCAATTAAATCTTTTCCTTCTCCAAAAAGAACTCCTATGTTGCTTTCCTTGCCCATCTTTGATGAGATATTCTTCAAATTCTCTTCAAAAGCTCTTGAAAATGTGTAACAAATAAATGGACCCCATCTTAGATGTTTTACAAGTGTACCCCACACATGTACATGTGTGTGTGGGACTATGAAGCCAACTTTTTGCAATTTTCTTTCAATTTCCTTTTCTCTTCAATTCTTCTCTCCTTTCTCTTGAAAATTAAATCCTTGCCTCAATTCTTTATAAATGGGACCCATATAATCAATTTCCTACAAAACAAATGTGAATTCATGTGAAAAGACAAATTTACCCCTAACATCACATATGCATGGCGGTGGACCCATCTCTCATGAAATGATAATAAAAATGTACACCATTTTTCATGATTGTATGAATAAACTAATGATGATTAAAATTCAATTTATTTCATGAGAAAAATTATTTTCACAAAACTTTCAAAAAATAGACTTTCCAAAAATAGAAGGTTCCATAAACGTATGCAAAAAGTGTGATTTTAAACAATTTATGCAGACAGATATAAAAATGAATTTAAAATGAATTAACCCATGATATCACACTAAATAAGGCTTTTTCAAGTTAATAAGTCCTTAAAATGGGTCAAAATATGTACGAAAATAAGTATTTTTAAAGACTCATCACCTCCCATCTTCTTCCTTTTTTCTGCAACAAAGCTCTAGAAGTTTTCGAGGGGGAAACCAAGGTTGGGTCTTCTAATCTTCAGATTTGCTTTTCGCTTCAAGATCTAGGCAAGTGGATAACTATAAATAATGGCTTTTGGTTACCCTGCAAAATCTTTTGGTTGCTTATTGGATAACATGCCTTTTGTTGGATTCTTTTTCGTTAGGGTGCAAACTTATGATTCCTTCCTTTTGATACCTTGATTTGGATTGAAAATAGAGATTTGATTTCTTGTCTTTTACATAAAATAGAAATCAGTATATATATTGTGTTTTAAAAAAAATCAACAAAGGTGCAGTGCCACAGCGCACGCTAAGCAGCGCGCCGCTACCTGGCATGCCAGGAAGGGACTGCCGCCTAGCAGTGCTGCCTGGGTACTGCTGGGTGCAGCAAGCCAAGCCTGCTGGCGGGTTGGGCTTGCTGGCAGGCCGGGTCTACTGTGAGCTGAGGTTGGGCCAGATCTGATGGCGGGCTAAAGTAAATAAAAATAAAATATTTAATAATAATAATAAATAAGAAATAAACAATTAGGATTAAGATAGTAATTATAAAGATTTTAGAATGTTGCATTTTGATTAATGATCTAGCATACTAATGGTGACTTGCTTACATTAAAGCAATTCTTAACTAGATGTTATTAAAAATTTAGTTAGGGTTATTTATAAATTTAATTGGGAATTATGTACTTATGATTAATATTTTGTTTAGGTTGGTTTGAGATTAACGAAGATGTAATTGGGGGGTGACTAAACCATAGTTAGAATGTATTTATAATTCTAATTTAGATTCTTAATTTATGTTTAGATTTCAAAGCGGATTTCAGATTTGGACCTTTGTTTTACATTAAATAATAAGGTGTAACTATACAGAACAATGTTAATTAAGAACATAGTTATCCCTTTTCCTCATTTTGATCATAATTTGATTAAGTTTGTGTTTGGAATTTGAATGTCATTTACCCAAGTTGTAACACACACTAGATATACATAATTGGGTTAGATGAATCGTGTCTTTTTAGAAACGCTAGTTAAATTTTCACATGAGAACTAGACTAAATGCAGAATGAGAATATGAGATTCGGGATGCACCACATGATAGGCACTAAAAGTAAGATATCGGCATCGTAGACTCACATTTTCATTCTGATAGAGGGTTGATTATTATGTGCATATTTAACCAACTATGACCGTTAGGTGGTTTAGTGCTTACCGTCAGAGAATTTGAATTGACACACGTTCATAGTACACTTTCAAATTTAAAAGTCTAAATACTCAATTGATATTGGTTTAACACTGGGATTAAGGGTGTCATATCATGGTTCATTCTACATTGGTGTGCATATGTATTTATAAATATGCACATATATATATCTGACCGACTATAGCTCGGAGGTAGACGTACGCCATTGGGTCAGCGTGTACTATGGATTATAGCACACAGTTGTGCCTTCTATTATATTTTGGGGGGAATACCTGTTTCTGTATATTTATTTGTGGGAATACCCGTTTCTGTTTATCTGTCTTTGGGAATACCTGTTTCTATATACTTATTTGCGGGAATACCAGTTTCTATATATTTATGCGCGGGAATAGCCGTTCTGTGCATTCATGCCATTGGGGTTTGCATCTGATATAATTTGGGTTAAAATGAATGTTATCTTTAATTTACTTGATTAATCCATTGCTTGCAGTTTACCTTCTTACCAGATTATGTTAATCTGACCCATTACTTTTGGTGTCTAGGCTCGATTACCAGTGCCAAACCGGAGGGTCAGGCGATGCAGGAAATTTCGCCAGATGGCGGAGTTGTTGAGTGGAGCACTGATGACATCATCTGAGGTGTCCTAGGGCGATGCAGAGTTCAAAAACTTTAGATTATGTAATAAGGCCATGTTTGGGCCATTAGTTTATTTAATTAAGTTATTTGTTTTGAATTATAACTTTAATTATTATGCTTCGAAGCACTTGACCTTGATTTTATTATTAATGAGATTCGTTACATGCTTGTTATGTGATAGCTATCTGCGATGAGTATGGATTTTAGTTCCGCGTGTGATTATGGTTGCTTGATCACCAAGCATAGCCTCACGAAGGACTTCGATCCACCCGGAATTGGGGCCCGTATTGTTTATGTTAGAAAAATTTTAATTGGCCCTAATTCTCACATCCCTGCAAACCAGATTTAGATCTGGCCCAGTTTTGGGAATGTGACAGATGGTATCAGCGCTAGTCAAGTTCTAGAAGTTCTAAAAGATGCTAGAATGTAGGCCGATGTGAGGATTAGAAACTTTAAGTGGGAATGTTGGGGGTTTTGACGTTCATAATCATATCCAAACTTTAATAATTGTTTAGAGGTTACAGGAGTTTGTTACTTTCCGCATTTTGGTCATTTAGTCACTAATATATAGGGGGATCACCAAAGAGGTGGCTTAGACTACTTTTCGTAATCAGTTTCCCAAGCAGTATGTACCGGCATGTTCTCATTCAGAAACGAATAGAGTTTGATAGACTAAAGCAAGGGAATCTGTCTATTTAGGAGTATGAGCTGCAATTTATCCATTTCTCTCATCTCGTACCAACCCTCATCACTCCAAAAAGTGAGAGGATTCGACGGTTCCTCGATGGTCCTCGACCATATCTACTACTTCATGTCAAGTCACAAGTTCTGAATACTTACCAGGCATGTTTGGATAAGTCATAGTGGGCCGAGGAGGTGATTAGACGCATGGCCCTACGAGCCAAATCAAGCAGAAAGTTATTCCGTCTCCGGCTTCATAGCACCAATTTGAGAAGTAGAAGAGGAAGTTTTATGGCATTTGTGACAATAATCACCCTACAACTAAGTGTTAGAGAAAGAAGATAGTTAAGTTATAACTGATGATGACACAAGGTGCAATTTGTGGGATCAAAGAAGAAGGTTGTTACTCGTATGATTTCAATTATTAAGGCTACGAAGTTGTTGATGAAAGGTTTTAAGGGGTATATAGCATTTATCTCATAGGATAAACGAACTAAAGTGGTGGAGGAGATGCCAGTGGTATCTGAGTTTCTGGATGTTTTTCTCGTTGATATTCCTTAATTACCGCCGGTCCATGAGATTGACTTTGCAATTGAGCTTGTGCCAAGCACAGCTCCTATCTCGAAAGCCCCTTATAGAATGGCCCCAGCTGAGTTGAAAGAACTCAAGGAGCAATTGCAGGAGCTGTTGAACAAGAGTTTTATTAAACCGAGTGTCTCTCCTTGGGGGGCTCTAGTGCTAATTGTAAAAAAAAAAAAAGATGGTTCTATGAGAATATGTATTGATTATAGACAACTAAATCAAGTGACCATCAAGAACAAGCATCCTTTACCGATAATCGATGAATTGTTTAATCAATTGCAAGGTGCTCAATATTTTTCTAAGATTGTTCTAAGGTCAGGATATCATCAGTTGAGGGTTCGAGATCAGGATATTCTAAAAATTGCATTCAAAACTAGATATATCACCATGAATTTTTAGTGATGTCTTTTGGGTTGACAAATGCACTGGCAGCTTTTATGGCTATGATGAATAGGGTTTTTGCACAGTACTTGGACAAGTTTTTGGTGGTGTTTATTGACGATGTACTTGTGTATTCAAAGACTAGAGTAGAGCATGCTTAGCATCTTCATACGTCATTGCAACTATTGAAGGAAATCAATTGTGTCCTAAGGCAAGTAAGTGTGAATTTTCGTTCGAGCAAGTAGGACTCCTCGTCACATCATCTCTAGGAATGGTTTAGCGATGGACCCAACAAAGATTAAAGTAGTTGTAAAGTGGGATAGACCGAAAACAGTGTCAGAAATCCGAAGTTTCCTAAGCCTCGCAAGTTATTACCGCAGATTCGTGGAAGGATTTTCCATAATAGCAGCCTCATTGTCGAATTGACTTGCAAGGAAGTTCTTTTTGTGTAGAATGAGAATTGTGAGCAGAGTTTTAAGGGAAATGGATAGAGTATGTTGAGGATTACGATTTTGGGTTGAAGTACCATCCAAAAAGCTAGTGTAGTGGTTAATGCTCTAAGTAGAAAAGCAATATTCACTGGAGGATTAATTGTAGAATACTTCTGGATTCAATGTTTGGAAGATATGGATGTTTATTTCCAGCCTATCAATGAGCAAGCAGTGTTAGTTAGTATATTCTCATGGGAACCCGAATTACTTCCGAGAATCAGAGAATACCAGTTGCTAGACCACAAAATAACAAGAATCAAAGATCATATGGATGAGAGGCCTAATTTTAAGTTAAAAGATAATATTTTGTATTATAAAGATAGAATTTGTGTGCCTGATTTTCCAGAATTGAAGGATGAAAGTGGTAGAGGCACATTATACTCAGTATACTATTCATTCAGGTGGTACCAAGATGTATCAAGATCTAAAGGATCACTATTGGTGGAAGAATATGAAAAAAGTTATCGCAGAATTTGTTGGACAATGTTTGGTCTGCTAGCAGATTATAGGGGACCCCCTGGTCTTCTGCATCAATTGGAGATTCCTTAGTGGAAGTAGTAGCACGTCACTATGGACTTTGTGTCAGGATTGCCTAATACTAGAAAAGGATTTGATGCTAGTTGGGTGATAATAGATCATTTGACTAAGTCAAACCACTTTGTACCATTCAAGACTGGTCAAGGAATGGAGAAAATGGCATATTTGTATATTAAGGAAGTGGTGAGATTGCATGGAGCACCGGTTTCTAGTGTCTCTGATCAGGATAATAAGTTTGTATCTCGGTTTTGAGTATCTCTACAGGAAGCCTTAGGAACCAATCTAAGTTTTAGCATAGCCTATCATCCCCAGACAGAGGGACAGACAAAATAGACAAACTAGACATTGGAGGATATGTTAAGGGCATGTGTCTTGGATTTCAAGACTACTGGGGATGAAAGCTTGGCTCTATGTGAATTCACATACAACAATAGTTACCACTTTAGCATTGGAATGGCACCTTTCGAAGCTTTGTACAGGAAAAGATGTCAAACCCCTATATGTTGGTTGAATTTTGGAGCTCACGGTTTTCATGGACCGTCTGTGGTTGGAGAGTCTAGTGACAAGATAAAAT
Source organism: Sextonia rubra (assembly GCA_037013555.1). Taxonomy (NCBI): domain Eukaryota; kingdom Viridiplantae; phylum Streptophyta; class Magnoliopsida; order Laurales; family Lauraceae; genus Sextonia; species Sextonia rubra. Next base: position 10,407,778 of record JASUAD010000026.1, read on the forward strand.
AGATTCGGGAAAGGTTGAAGATTACCCGTAGTAGCCAAAAGAGTTATGCAAAGAAAAGGAGGAGAGAGTTGAAGTTTGAGGTTGGTGACCATATATTTCTGAATGTATCACCTACACGTGGTACTTTACGGTTTAGGTAGAAAAGGAAACTCTCCAAAAGATATGTGGGACTATCCCAAATTATCAGCAAGGTCAATTACGTGGGTTATCGATTAGCGCTGCAACCAGAGCTGTCATGTGTACATAATGTCATCCCTGTTTCTATGTTATGAAAGTATGTAGCAGACCCTTCACATGTGTTGCAAAAGCAGGATGATATAACATTTACTGAGCAGCCGGTGAGGATTGTCAACATCAAAGAGCAGGTGTTAAGGAACTTCGTCATCCATTGGGCGGAGGTTCAATGGAGTCATCAAAGCCTAGAGGAAGTACCGTGAGAGCTTAGAGACAAAGTGCAGCGACAGTATCCGCACCTTTTTCCTAAGATATGTTAGTCATTTGGAGGACTAAATGTCCTTTAAGGGGGATAGATGTCAGGTCCCAAATTTTTATATTGGGTCATACCGATCTGTCGGGTTTAGGTTGGGTTGAGAGGGGTTATATAGGCTTAGCAAATACTTGTGGGCCTTAGGATTATGTAATTTAACCCTTTTAGGCCAACAAACTCTTTTTGAAATTTCGTAAAACTTACTAAAACGTAGGGAGCCCCTTTTTGTAATTTAGGAAAACTTTCTCTCAATATAAACCCTTAGGGTTTTCTCCATCCTCCCATCTTCTTCCTTTCTTCTGCAACTAAGCCCTAGAAGTTCTCCAGGGGGAAAATAAGGTTGGATCTTCTAATATTTAGATTTGATTTTGGCTTCGAGATCCAGGCAAGTGGGTAAATATAAACAATGGCTTTTGGTTACCTGCAAAATCTTTTGGTTGCTTGTTGGATAACATGCCTTTTGTTGGATTGTTTTTTGTTAGGGTGCAAACTTATGATTCCTTCCTTTTGATACCTTGATTTCAATTGACAATAGAGATTTGATTTCTTGCCTTTTACGTAAAATAGAAACTAGTATATATATTGTGTTTAAAAAAAATCAATAGAGGTGCAGCACCGCAGCACACACTAGGCAGCACGCCGCTGCCTGGCATGCCAGGCAGGGCCTGCCACTTGGCAGCGCTGCCTAGCTGGTGCTGGGTGCAGCAGCAGGCCAGGCTTGCTGGCGGGCTGGGCCTGCTAGCAGGCCAGGTCTCCTGCCGGGTCTGCTATTGGCTGAGGCTGGTTCGGATCTAATAACGGGCCCAAAGTGAATAAAAATAAAATATTTAATAATAGTAATAAATAAGAAATAAACAATTGGGATTAAGATAGTAATTATAACGATTTTAGAATGTTGCATTTTGATTAATGATCTAGCATACTAATAGTGACTTGCTTACATTAAAGTAGTTCTTAACTAGATGTTATTAAAAATTTAGTTAGGGTTATTTATAAATTTAATTGGGAATTATGTACTTATGATTAATATTTTTTTAGGTTGGTTTGAAATTAACTAAGATGTAATTAGGGGGTGACTAAACCATAATTAGAATGTATTTATAATTCTAATTTAGATTTTAAATTTAAGCTTAGATTTCAAAGCGGATTTCGGATTTGGACCTTTGTTTTACATTAAATAATAAGGCGTAACTATACACAACAATGTTAATTAAGAATTTAGTTATCCCTTTTCCTTATTTTGATCATAATTTGATTAAGTTTGTGTTTGGAATTTGAATGCCGTTTACCCAAGTTGTAACACACACTAGATATACATAATTGGGTTAGATGAATCGTGTCTTTTTAGAAATGTTAGTTAAATGTTCACATGAGAATTGGACTAAATGAAAAATAAGAATATGAGATTCGGGATGCACCATATGATAGACACTAAAAGTAGGATATCGGCATCGTAGACTCATATTTTCATTCTAATATAAGGTTGATTCTCATGTGTATATTTAACCAACTATGACATTTGGTGGTTTAGTGCTTACCCTCAGAGAATTTGAATTGACACACGTTCATAATACACTTTCAAATTTAAAAGTCTAAATACTCAATTGATATTGGTTTAACACTGGGATTAAGGGTGTCATATCATGATTCATTCTACATTGGCATACTTGTGTATTTGTAAATATGCACATATATATATATCTGACCGACTACAGTTCAGAGGTGGATGTACGCCATTGGGTCAGCGTGTACTATGGATTATAGCACACAGCTATGCCTTCTGTTATATTTTGGCTGGAATACCCGTTTTTGTATATTTATTTGTGGGAATACTCGTTTCTGTTTATCTGTCTGCGGGGATACCCATTACTGTATATTTATTTGCGGGAATACTCGTTTCTGTATATTTATTTGCGCAAATACTCGTTTCTGCTTGTCTGTTTGCAGGATACCCATTCTCTATATTTATTTGTGGGAATACCCGTTTCTACTTATCTGTCTGTGGGGATACCCATTTCTGTATATTTATTTGCAGGAATACCCGTTTCTGCTTATCTATCCATGGGAATACTCATTTCTGTATACTTATTTGTGGGAATACCCATTTTTGTATATTTATCTACGGGAATACCCGTTTCTGTGCATTCATGCCATTGGGGTTTGCATCTAATATATTTTGGGTTAAAATGAATGTTATCTTTAATTCAGTTAATTAATTTATTGCTTGTAGTTTACCCTTTTGCCAGATTATGTCAATCTGACCCACTCCTTTTGGTGTCTAGGTTCCGTTACCGCAGCCGAACCTGAGGGTCGACTATGCAGGAAATTCTGCCAAATGGCAGAGTTGTTGAGTGGAACACCGATGACATCATCTGAGGTGTCCTAGTGCGGTGTAGAGTTCAAAAACTTTAGATTATGTAATAAGGCCATGTTTGGGCCATTAGTTTATTTAATTAAGTTGATTTGTTTTGAATTATAACTTTAATTGTTATGCTTCGAAGCACTTGACCTTGATTTTATTATTAATGAGATTTGTTGCATGATTGTTATGTGATAGCTATCTACGATGAGTATGGATTTTAGTTCCACGTGTGATTATGGTTGTTTGATCACCAAGCATAGCCTCACAAAGGACTTCGATCCACCCAGAATTGGGGCCCATATTGTTTATGTTAGAGAAATTTTAATTGGCCCTAATTCTTACACCCCTGGAACCGGGTTTGGATTAGGCCCAGTTTTGGGGATGTGATACTATCCCAAATTGCAAACCATATCAAGGACTTAGAAAGCCAAATCCTTATGTGCCATAACATCCATCAAAGAGCACTGTTGTCTACCTATACCGATGAAAAAACATCCAGAATTCACCTCCTTGAAAAGTTGACACAGCCCTTCTAGATGAGATAGCTGCAATAATTAGAGAAAAAACTATTTCTTGTCATATCAAAGAGCGATTAATGCTCAAAGCTCAATATATAAGCTAGGCAACTGGCTTTCCCAAATTGTTCCTGCTATCATATGAAGTTGATATCGCATATATCGAATAAGGATTAGTCCAAAGATTTTCTTTATGCAGAGATGATTTTGAAATAATACAGCAGCTCCCTGCAATAATGCGTCATGCCCTTCACAACCTTGGAGTTACCAAAAGACAACTTCTCATAACGATTTCATCAAGTTTGGGTGAAAGATTAGAAATCCGGTTTTATCAACCTTATCAATCATGGACTATCATGACTTTTGAAGAAGGAGATTTAGTCTGCAAAAAATTCATCTCTACCTTAAATGATTACGACCACTCCCTATTGATTATCCAGTTAATGGTATGAATCTCATGAAGTCGCTACACTGGAATATATCTTAGAATGTCTCCAAAATTATGATCCATCTTTTGATCAATATCAAAGATTTCTCAATCTAAAAGGACATCTTGAATTTACAAGTACATACAGATATGTTTGGTGTGACGGTCGACGAGTTGTTTGCATTGCTGATGATCTCGCTGAGCAAATAATGGTGATACAGAATCCATATAAATCTGGACATACAGCTCTCAATCAAATTATCAATGCTTATGAAGATATGTCTTTTGATATTTCTGAAGAAACTCGAGAAGAGTTAATTCAATTATTCCATGGTGAATTAACAAATGAAGGTTGGAAGGTTGGAATGAGCACTTTTGATCCAGGTCTCCAATAATACTATGCCTAGCATAAAGATTCTTCCTACAAGAGCTTTTTCTAAAACATTGGAAGGAAGAGAAAAGCTTCCTCTACTAGCCCTACATGAGTTCTTTGAAAAAGTACATGCGAAAGTACTAAAAGACAAAGCATATCTCTAATAACAATGTAGTAGTATTTTATTCCCGACATGCACATCCATGAAGAACTTATCTCCGGAAAGGAAAAAGAAATAAAGACATGACACATACCTTATCAAGTCACTCAAAGCAATCATAACGTCTCACTATTCAAAATAAAGTTCATCTACAGCAAAGATTGTGATTTTTTCCTGCAGTTCGGAAGCATCATGGAATTTCTTAGCACATTAAATGAAATGCACATTCAGTGTAAATTTTGTTGTAATGAAATGTAAATTATGTTTGTTATGACTATAAATAGGTCTCACCTTCTCCATGTATAGGCAAGAGTTGGAATACCAGTCAAAATCCAGCCTTGCTTCCACCACCATCTCCTCTCTCCTCTCCCTTTCGCTTTTGTATACCCACCATCCTTCCACTTTTGTATACCCACCATCTTCCCCATTTGCCAAATGGGGAAGATGATGGGTTATACAAAAGCGGAAGGGAGAGGAGAGAGGAGATGGTGGTGGAAGTAAGGCTGGATTTTGACTGGTATTCCAACTCTTGCCTATACATGAGGAAGGCTAGACCTATTTATAGTCATAACCAACATAATTTACATTTCATTACAACTGAATTTACACTACATTTGCATTTCATTTCATGTGCTGACAAATTTCATGATGCTTCAGGACTATTAGATAAGATCACAATCTTCACTGTAGATGAACTTTATTCTGAATAGTGGATTGTCATGATTGCTGTGTAGAAAATTGAGTGGCTTGATAAAGCATATGTCTTGTCTTGGCTTTATTTCTGTCGTTTCTTTGAATAGAGATGAATCCTTCATTATCACTTTTTGTCTCATTAGCATCTGTATTTGGTTCAAGGGCAATATTTTCAAAAGGATTGTCATCAACCTAAAGATGACGCAACTGCTGACCAAAACTTAATGGAGAAATTTCAAATGACCTTTCTTTTTGTATTTGTTCAAAAATATCCTTTTAAAGTTCTTTTTCAAGTTGAAGTAAATCTGCTGCTGCATAAAGAGTAGAAGGAGAGGCTGAATAATATTTATTCTGTTTGTCAATATTACTTGCTGGATGAAGCTTTTCTTTTCCTTTTTCAGGAGTTTTGAGAACTTCAGAGAATGATGGCTTTATAGCTTGATCTGTAGAATATTGCTGGAGTTTTGCAGTATAATCAAATTGATGCCAAAACTTGATATAAATCATTCGAGATAAAACTGGTGGGCTGAAGTTCATTTCTTTATAAAAATTTCATTTCAAGATCCAAGGAATCTCCTGCTTGCGATAAAACTGCATAGTAACATAAGGTTCTATTACAAGTTGTAGGTGCTGATAAAGGCTTTTTTTTCGGATTTGAGAAGGACTTTAAATGATGCGGAATAGGATTCATAAATATGAAGAAGTTCTTGAGGAAGGATGTCTTTAGTGGCACCAAAAGGGATCCAGAATTGTGTGAAGAACCACATAGGTATTTTATGGGAGTTTGATTTGAATCTAATGAACAAGGAATGCTGGAAAGATGGGTTTTGATAATAGAGGATGACTTCCCAAGCAGAAATATAATCATAATAATTAAAATAAGTTTTAAATCAAGCCTTTGAGGCATATGAAGAGGTCATCCCCCATCCTTCTGCGGAGAGAACATGCAGGATTTTGATTTTTGAATAGAGGATAGTAATGTTGGGTCTTAAAGCATTTAAGTATGAATTTTTTGATCCACCTGTATGATCAATAGTGCAGCTGCCAGTTCTGATCATAATCTGTTCTTAGACTTTATAGTCCAGAGGTTGGATAAATAAGTGATCAGGAGAAGAAAGGGTTTGGATAAGATGTTCAATAGAAATGGTATTGGCATAAGACATGTCATCTAAGGAATAAATTCTCAAGGGTGCTTCTGTGGCAAAATATTGGGCTTGTGAAGCTTGAGGTTTTTTAGATATAGGGCTTGATGGGCTTTGAAATTGAGGAATATTAGAAGTATGAGTTGCTCCCCATCTCTCAAGATAATTACTGCTAGATTTTCTAGATAAAGGTGTAGTGTTCATAATGGAAGAAACTTTATTGGTTGAGGACTGGAGAAAGGGTCTAATCTACCGAGGCCTCATTCTTTTGTCCCTGTAAAAACTCACGAGATAAAAAATCAGGAAGAGAATTATTTTTACCTACAATATACCCAATGTTAAAGTCAAATATGGCCGATAAAGTTTGCTAGTGAGCAAAGATTTGCTTAACAGCAAGATTTTTTTTACATTTTTTTCTAAAATTTCTTTAGTAGATTTACAATCTATTCTTAATAAAAAAATTTTGTTTAATAAATCAGTTTGGAACTTCATTATACTATTTACTATGGATAGGATTTCCTTTTTAATAGTTGAATAATTCTGTTGAGTGGGTGTCCATGTTAGAGAAGTGAAACAAAGAATTTCTTCTTTTCTAAGGACATTTCTTTGTAGAAGGATTCCTCCAAAACCTATTTCAGATGCATCTATTTAAACTATTTTTAATAAATCTGAATGAGGGATAGTTAAACAAGGTAAATTTTGGACTTTCTGCTTAATATTTTGAATAGCTTTTGTATGAGCAGGTGACCATTCTACTGGGAATTTTTTATCAAGCACATTTGCAAGATTTTTATAAAAGTTAGAAACATAATTAAAGCATCCAAGAAAACGTTGCAATTGCTCTTTATTAAGAATTTCATTAGAAAATTAGGAAACAAACTTAATAACTTTTGGGCCTAGAGAAATAGTTCCTTTTTTATTATAAAGCCAAGAAACTAAATTTTCATTTGAAAAAACTTCATTTTCTTTGGGATAAAACAAGTCCATTCTTGACAATACCTTTTTCAAAAATATTTAAATGTTTCCAATAGGCACAAATAGATTTTGAAAACATAAGAATGTCATCTATATAGACGAGTATAAAAGCTTGATATGGATTTTAGACCAAATGACATAGTGTTCCATTCGTAATGGCCAAATGGTACTATAAAAGCAGTTTTATACCTATCGTCCGGGGTGATTTGAATTTGCCAAAATCCTGATTTATGATCAAATTTGGAAAAAAGGAAGGCACCAGCTAGACAGTTAATAAAATCAGTTTTATTTGGAACTGGATATCTGATGGACTTTAAGAGTTTATTTAAAGGCTTGTAGTTGAAAACAAGATGGGGAACACCTCGTTCCTACTCAAGTACTTTATTTACATTAAACACTACACAACTCCAAGGGAATTATGATTTCTGAATAAGCTTTTTAGCAAGAAGTTTATTGATTTCTTCAGTACATAGTTATATAAGGTCTTTATTCATCTGAATAGGTCGAGCTTTAGTATGAATTTGAGATTCATCAAAATTATCAGTATATGGAAGAGAAACAGTATGGTGTTTCCTATGCCAAAAGGCAGAAGGAAGGTCAGAACAACATTCTGTTTCAAGAGATTTTTTAAATTGGATTAAATCTTTTTAAAATTCTAGTTTTTGTAATTCTTTTTTAATTCTTAAAGAATTCATATCTTCTTGAAGATATGCAATTTGTTTTTTTTTTACAAGCAATTTGATTTTGAATGATATTGATATGTTGAATAAGAGTTGATTCAACAAAATCAAATATTAATTTTTTATTGCCTTTAATAGTTTTAAGGCCTGATGAATCAATTTGAAAAGGCTGTAGAATCTGTAGAAAAGGATTTCCAAGGATAACACCATTGTTTAAATCTTTTCTTAGTAGGAAATTAGTCTTTATACATGTTCCATTTTTGCAAACATGGACATTATTTAATTTATAATGGATATGGAGTTTGATACTAGCAATTGATAGGCTGAGTTTATTTTTGGTTTTTCAATAATATTTTGTTGGGATTAATCCTTCTCTTATTAAATTAACATCTGCGCCACTATATACTAAGTAGAGTGCTTTAATAGAGAAGTCTTTGACCTTAATTGTAACTTGAGTTTTCCATTTTTTAGGTGGATTCCTTGTTAAAGAATCTACAAAACCATTTAAGTTTTCATCAAAATTTTCTTGATGTTCTAAATTATCATTATTTTCTTGATAATTTTTGAGCGTGTGAAATTCAAGATTCTCAACACGTTTGAGTTTTTGAAGTTCAATTAAGTCTTGTTTTAATTCTTTTATTTCTTGCTTTTGATTATTAGTTTCTTTATAAAGATCTTAAATTGAAAGATGAGTAGGAGCTTGTTGCTCTCTTAATTTATCTAAAATAGTTTTTATACTGAGTTGTTCAAGTAAGTTAGATATATTACTTGATGTAGAAGCTTTTCCTTTACTATTTCAGTTGTTTATTTTCTATATTTTTTCAAAATATTTATTTTTTAATTTTTCATCTTTTAGATCTTTATACATTTCTAGCACCATTTCTTCTGGAGCAGAGAGTATGTTTAAAGATAAAGAGGAAGAAAAAGCAGATTCATACAAAATTTCACTATCAAATATTTTACAATGGCATGTATCTGAAGAATAATCTTTATCATAGGAACTAGATGATTCTAAGGATGAGGATAAGGATCCTTTTAAGATAGTTTTGATTTTTTTTTTTAGAAGAAATAATTTCAGAAGGCTGTAAAATATTTTCAACTTTATCTTCAATTATATTAGTTTGTTGGCCAATAGTATGAAGGTTAATATTTATATAATTATTTTCTTCTAAAACATTACTTAAATCTAATTTGTAAATAAATTCAGATTTACCTTTATCTCCTTGTATCTTTGATACATCTTTTATCGATATCGCCGAAGTTTCTTTATATATGATTTGATGTAATGGAGGATGTATAGATTCTTCAGTTCTCTGTGAAGAAGAACTGGTAGAAGCTATAATCTAAGATGAGCTTAATTTAGTTATCATATTGATGGATAATTCTTCCATAATATAAGCTTTCTTTATGGCTAGTTTAAGCCAATCAAATAAATAAATATTTCTTTGATTATCAAACATATATTTGTACCATTTTTCTTTTAAAAAGTCTTTATGTTCTTGAGAAACCTGTTTAAAAAAGGATTTAATTAAAGGATGTAAAGCTAAATTCTTTTTTAACATTTCTTAATCAATTGCAAAACATTCAATAACATTTATATTGAAATCGGATTCCGAAGGATTATATCTATTAGATGGAGAAGCTCGATAAGAAGGATACACAAGTCCTGTAGGCCTAAATTCGGTGTAAAGCAAGAAGCTCGGGATGGTTCTTTTATGAAAGATCCTACCACAAAGGAAAGATGAGAGTAAGACTTTCTAGAAGGTTGATAAACTGTAAGAGTTGTATCACTTGAATCTGTCTGAAAATTTATTTCAACACTTCCATTTTCATGTTTAATAATTGTTTCAATATCTTGATTTTCTAAAGACCTTTCAGGTTGAGTGTTTTCTAAGCACCATTTACCAAATAGATTAATATCATTCCACTATATGAGTTTTGGAATATTAACTTTATTTTTGAAAGTAGTTTGGAATGAAGTAGTCATACCTTTTGCTTGATGGGAATAGGCTATGCCTAGAACAACTGAATTCATAAGTTTATAATAAACTCTATATATGAGAACAAGATTTTGATTATGAGGACTCATATCAAAACCTTTTGTTTGGGTAGCAAGAGTAAGAGCTTCATGTGCACCTGGATCTATAAGGAAAACAGAGAAATTTAGAAAGCAATTAAAGAAAGTAGGGTCATTAGCCAAACTTGATTTAGCCATTCTAAGTAATGAATCACTAAATTCTTTGTCTTATATCTTGAACATAGATGAGAGCTTCAGTTCTAAGTCTAAGTCTTGTTAATGGCTTTAAAGCAACTTGCACTAATCCAAAATGAATATAATTGTATGTTTTAACATACTCTTTTATTTCATGGGGCTTGATTAAAGAAAGATGCTAAATATTACTAGTAATGGATTCAGTTCTTTCAATCATTTTTACTTTATAACTTGATTTTAATTGAAAAGTTCTAACTTTATAAATTTCATTTTTATTTATAGTTGGAATAGTCCAGTCACAAATAACTTGATCAAAATCGTCATAACTAATTTCTTAATTATTTTTAATAGACATAGAAGATAAGAAATTTGATGATGAGAAAGAAGAAGGTACAAACTTCTTAATAAGCTTAGCCATAATTTATATTACAGAGTTATTTTATCCAAATCCACCATGAGTATCTAACGAAATAGAGGATATAGATACCAACAAAATGCCTTAAATGCCTTCACACGGCTAACAACAGTGACAACAATGGCTACCTCAGCTTCGCTCCAGGTGGAATTTGATTAAAATTTCTCAATAATAACAAACATAGAACTAAGTATTCAGACTTTTGACGTTCTTACTTATGAGTTAGCAATTCTTTGAGCAAAATAAAAGTATAACATAAAAAAGATAAGTGAAGAAATACCAACAAAATAACTTTCTATTGCCAATGTACTTGATTACAAATTTGATACCAACTTGGCTCTGATACCAAATGGGGAAAATGGTGGGTATACAAAAGCAGAAAGGAGAGGAGAGAGGTGATGGTGGTCGAAGCAAGGCTAGATTTTGACTGGTATTCCAACTCCTCTGGAGCAGAAAGTACATTTAAAGCTAAAGAGGAAAAAGAAATAGATTCATACTGGATTTCACTGTTAAATATTTTACAATAACATGTTTCTAAAGCATGAAAGGAAGAATAATCTGTATTAGAGAAACTAGATGACTCTAACACGAGGATCCTTTTAAGATAGTTTTGATTTGTTTTTCTATTTCAACTTTTATTTTTGGGCAATCAGGAGCTATGTGTCCTTTTTCTTTGTTATTATAACATTGTATTTCTTTTTTCTTGGGATAAGAAGTGGATGGATTATCATTTGTATAAGTTTTCTTTAATTCTTTATAAGGGTTTTTATGAGAAGATTTTTTATAATATCTTTTTGAAGGAGTATAATATTGTGGAGTTGAAAAATATTTAGATTTTCTTTTTTGATGGTTTCTTTTTAAGTTTTTCCTTTTATTCTGGGTAGAAGGACTGATTAATGGTTCCATACCAAATTGAAAACAAAAATTACCAAGTTCATACTTGCTGATTCTTTTTTTATTTTCAATTTGAAGTTTAAGTTTGATTTCATTGCATAATGAAAATCCAACTTTACTAATTTTTTGAATTAGATCACCGTATGCATACATTCCATAATTTTCTGATTTTAATTCTTCTCTAACTTTTTCTGCAAAAAGTTTAGGAAGACTAGATATGAATTTTTCTTTCCAAAATTTTGAATTACTTGCATCAATGGTATAGAGTTTTGATAAGAAAACACCTTTATACGAATCAAAATCTGATAATGTTGGGCAAGATAAATTGATTAATTGTGTTTTTAATTTTTCTTCTATATTCATATAATTACCAATAAAATGTTTAACTATGTTAGTAATAAGCATGTAGATGGAATCAGGCATCATTTGTCCTTGAGGAGTAAGAACAGGATTTCCAGAGGGATTTCTTTTTACTGCATTTAATATAGCATTTCTTTCTATATCAGATAGGTATTTTTCCCACCAACCATGTAATTGTCCAGTAATTCCAAGGACGACTGTATCTACTGCATGTCTTTTATCATTACCAGCAGCCATGATGGTAGAGGCATATATCATCATGTGTTCATAGTTACAGGATTTGATATTCAGATAGTGCATCTACATTCCATTCATATACTGAAGAGTTTTCAAATCAAAGGCCATTTAGAATAGCTTGTTCTTCAAATTGAAGATCAACTAGAGTAGGTATTGGATAACAATTTCTTGTTTTTGCTGCAATGACTATTGGTTTTTGTCTTTTAATTATTTTATTGATTTGTAGAGATTCTTGATTTTGATCATCTTGATTTTCATTTGATTTTTCTGCTATAGAGTCATAAATAGAGAATTTTGAGTCTGAGCTCGAAGCTTTAGAAACTAAAACATTTATGGATTTTTCATCTATATTTTCTTTAGTATCTTTAAGTTTTATGTTTGTAAAACTATGAGATAATTGATTAATTAGCTCATCTGAAATTTTTAAGGGTTTTTTTTATAACTTTATATCTTTAAGGGCTTCATCTTGAAAACCTGAAGATTGTATCTTGATTACTTTGAGGGACGAAGTAGTTTCATAAAATTTTAAAATATTTTCAACTTTATCTTTAATTCGATAGGTTTGTTGGCCAATAGTATGAATGTTTATATTTGTATAATTATTTTGTTTTAAAACATGACTTAAATTTGATTTGTAAATAAATTCAATTTTACCTTTGTCTCCTTGTATTTTTGTAACATCGTTAATGGGTACAGCTGAAGTTTCTTTATAAATGATTTGATGTAATAGAGGATGTATAGATTCTTCAATTCTTTATGAAGAAAAACTGGTAGAAGCTATAATCCAAGTAGAGCTTAATTTAGTTATCATATTGATTGATAAATCTTCAGTATTATAAGCTTTCTTCATGGCTAGTTTAAGCCAATCAAAGAAATAAATATTTCTTTGATTATCATACATATATTTATACCATTTTGCTTTTAGAAAGTCTTTATGTTCTTGAGAAACATGGTTAAAAAAGGATTTTGTGAGAGAATGTAAAGCTAAATTCTTTTTTAACACTTCTTTATCAATTTCAAAGTATTTAATAATATTTATATTGAAATCAGATTCTGAGGGATTATGTGTATTAGTTAGAGAAGCATGATTTCTTACGTTTTTTGAAGCTTGATAAGAAGGATACACAATTCCTGTATGTCGAAGCTCTACATTAGGTGTAGAGCAAGAAACTCGGGATGGTTCTTCTATGGAAGTCCTAACACAGAGGGAGGATGAGAATAAGACTTTCTAAAAGGTTGATGAACTGTAGGAGTTGTATCTCTTGAATCTATTTGAAAATTTATTTCAACACTTCCATCTTCATGTTCAATAATTGTTTCAATATTTTGATTCTCTAAAGACCTTTCAAGTTGAGCATTTTTAAAGCACCATTTACCAGATAGATTAATATCATTCCACTATATGAGTTTTGGAATATTAACTTTATTTTTTAAATTATATTGGAACAAAATAGTCATACCTTCTGCTTGATGGGAATAGGCTATGCCTGGAACAACTAAATTCATGAGTTTATAATAAACTCTATATATGAGAGCAAGATTTTGATTATGAGGATTCATATCAAAACCTTTTGTCTGGATAGCAAGAGTAAAAGCTTCATGTGCACCTGGATCTGTAAGGGAAGTAGAGAAATTTGGAAAGCAATAGAAGAAAGTAGGGCCATTAGCCAAACTTGATTCAACCATTCCAAGTAATGAACCACTGAATTTTTTATGTCTCCTATCTTGAATATAGATGAGAGCTTCAGTTCTAGGTCCAAGTCTTGTTAATGGCTTTAGAGCAACTTACACTAATCCAAAATGAATAGAATTGTATGCTTTAACATACTCCTTTATTTCATAGGGCTTGATTGAAGAAAGATGCTAAATATTACTAGTAATGGATTCAGTTCTTTCAATCGTTTTTACTTTATAACTTGATTTTAATTGAAAACTTCCAACTTTATAAATTTCATTTTTATTTACGTTTGGAATAGTCTGGTCACAAATAACTTAATCTAAATCGTCATAACTGATTTCTTTACTTTTTTTAATAAACGTAGAAGATAAGAAATTTAATGATGAGAAAGAAGAAAGTAGAAAATTCTTAATAAGCTTAGCCATAATTTGTATTACAGAGTTATTTTAATCGAATCCACTATGAGTATCTAACAAAAAATAGGATTTACACCAATAAAATGCCTTAAATGTATTCACCTGGCTAACAACAGTGACAACAATGGCTGCCTCAGCTTCGCTCCAAGCTGAATATGATTAAAATTTCTCACTAATAACAAACATACAATCCAGTATTAAGATTTTTGACGTTCTTGCTTCTGAGTCAGCAATTTCTTAAATAAAATCAAAACATAAAGATAAGTGAAGAAATAGTTACAAAACGACTTTATATTGTGATGATACTTAATTACATGCTAGGTGCTAACTTGGCTTTGATACTGAATGAGGAAAATGGTGGGTATACAAAAGCGGAAGGGAGAGGAGAGAGGAGATGGCAGTGGAAGCAAGGCTGGATTTTGACTGGTATTCCAACTCTTGCCTGTACATGGAGAAGGCTGGTACTATTTATAGCCTTAGCAAACATAATTTACATTTCATTACAACTGAATTTACAATGCATTTGCATTTCATTTTATGATGTTTCGGGATTTTACTACTGGATAGAATCACAGGTTGCCATATAAATGGTTTGTCTTCATGCTGTGATGAGTGTACTTGTTAACTAGGAGGATGTTGCTTTATTCTTCTACATAGTACTTGGTTGGTCTGTTGCTGAGAGAGGAGTCTATGGAGCCTTGAATTTTCTTGTTGGCTTTTGGATTTTTCCCAATTGTCTTTTGTCTTTTTCTCAAAGTAGCTTTTTTACATAGTACTTTTTCAATATAACTTTGATGTGTTTGTAGAGAATAGCATAGCTATGGATACGGTAGCAATGATAAAGTTTTCGTTATCTTTTCTTTGCATGCTTTATAAAGAAAACTCTTAATAAATCTTGATAAGATTAATCACCATCCTGATGAATTCCATTGCAGCTGGTGGAGAACTTCATAATATAGTCAAAATTATGACAAGGTTCATTCCAACCTTCATTATCATTTTTGAATTCTCCATGGAATAGCTGAATTAATTCTGCATGAGTTTTTTCTAAAATGTTGAAAGAGATATCTTCATAGGCATTGAGAATTTGATTAAACTTGGCATGTCCGGATTTAAAAGGATTTTGTATCACCATAGTTTGCTCAGCGAGATCATTAGTAATACAAACAACTTGTCGACTATCACATCAAACATATCTGCATGTACTTGCAAATTAAAGATATCCTTTTAGATTAAGAAATCTTTGATATTGATCAGAAGCTGAATCATAATTTTTGAGATGTTCTATGCCGTATTCCATTGTAGTGACTTCATGAGATTCATACCATTGAGCTGGATAATTAACAGGGAAATGCTCGTAATCATTTAAGATAGAGATGAATTTTTTGCAGATTAAATCTCCTTCTTCATAATTCATGATGGTCTATAATTGATAAGGTTGATAAAATCGGATTTTGGATCTTTCTCCCAAACTTGATGAAATCATTATGAGAAGTTGTCTTTTGGTAACTCCAAGGCTGTGAAGGGAATGACGCACGATTGCAAGGAGTTGTTGTATCATTTCAAAATCATCTCTGCATAAAGAAAATCTTTGGACTAATCCTTGTTCGGTATTTGAGATATGAACTTCATATGATGGTAGGAACAATTTGGGAAAGCCAGTTGCCCAGCTTATATATTGAACTTTGAGCATTAATCACTCCTTGATTTGACAAGAAATAGTTTTTTCTCTAATTCTTGCAGCTATCTCATCTGGAACGGCTGTGTTAACCTTTTCCAGGAGGTGAATTTTGGATGTTTTTTCATTAGCATAGGTGGATAATAGTGCTCTTTGATGGATGTTATGGCACATAAGGATTTGGCTTTCTAAGTCCTTGATATGTTTGCAATTTTGGATAGGGTTTTTCTAGTGTTTCTACTTTTGTTAGAGAGAATGGCACTCCAATGGGCATTGATAAGTTCTTGTGAAGTGACATACAATCCTGGATTGAAGAAGGGAATTGATATTTATTGGGACGTAGGTATGAAAGAAGAGCTTGATTCTTGAATAGGGGCTTTGCTTTTGCTTATACTTGATGTCATAATGAGAAGGGATACTTTCTGAAGGCTGATAGGTCTGAATAAGAATTATCAATAATCTGAAGTTTTATTTTCTTTGGAAAAAGAAAATTAATTTTATATCTGTCCTCTGTGTAGAATGTGAAGGCACCAAAATCTGGATGTAGGATCAAATGTAGAAAACATGAAGGCATCAGAGAGACGATTAATAAGATCCATTTTATTTGGAACTGGATATTTGATTGTTTTTTTTAACACCTTATTTTCGTTTACACTTTGTCTTAATACTATTGATATGTTGAACCGGAGTTGATTCACCAAAATAAAAAATTAATTCTTTACTATCTAAAATAATTCTTAGACTTGATGAGTCAATTTGAAAAGGCTGTAAAATTTGTAGAAAAGGGTTTCCAAGGATAACATCATTGTTTAAATCCTTTCCTAAAAGGAAATTAGTCTTTACGCATGTTCCATTTTTACAGACATAAACATTACTTGATTTATATTTGATATATAGTTTTTTGCTAGCAGTAGCTAGATTGAGTTTATTATTGGTTTTTTCATAATACTTTGTTGGGATTAATCCTTCTCTTATTAAATTAACATCTACGCCACCATCTAGTAAGCAGAGTGCTTTAATATAGAAGTCTTTGACCTTAATTGTAGCTTGAGTTTTCCATTTTCTAAGTAGATTTCTTGTTAAAGAATTTGCAAAACCATTTAAGTCTTTATCAAATTTTCCTTGATTTTCTAAATTATCATTATTTTCTTGTTAATTTTTTAGTGTGTGAAATTCAAGATTCTCAATACGTTGTTTGAGTTCTTGAAGTTCAATTAAGTCTCATTTTAATTCTTTTATTTCTTGCTTTTGATTATTTATTTCTTTATAAAGATCATGAATAGAAAGATGAGTAGGAGCTTATTGCTTTCATAATCTATCTAATACAGTTTTAATGCTGAATTGTTCAGGTAAGTCTGATATGTTATTTGATATAGAAGCCTTCCCTTTTTTAGTTCCTTTATTTATATTCTGTATTTTTTTGAAATATTTATTTTTTAATTCTTCTTCTTTTAGATCTTTGAACATTTCTAGCACTATCTCTTCTGGAGCAGAAAGTATGTTTAAAGATAAAAAGGAAGAATAAGCAGAGTCATACTGGATTTCATTATCAAATATTTTACAATGACATGTATTTGAAGCATGAGAGGAAGAATAATCTATATCAGAGGAACTGGATGACTCTGATGCTGAGGATCCATTTAAGATAGTGTTGATTTCTTTTTCTATTTTAACTTTTATTTTTGGGCAGTCAAGAGCTATATGTCCTTTTTCTTGAAATAATAACATTTTATTTCTTTTTTCTTGGGATAAGAAGTGGATGGATTATTGTTTGTATAAGATTTCTTTAATTCTTTATAAGGGTTTTTATGAGAAGATTTTTTTATAATATCTTTTTGAGGGAGTATAATATTGTGGAGTTGAAAAATGTTTAGATTTTCTTTTTTGATGGTTTCTTTTTAAGTTTTTCTTTTTATTCTAGCTAGATGGACTGATTAATGATTCCATACCAAATTGAAAACAAAAATCACCAAGTTTATACTTGCTGATTCTTTTTTTATTTTCAATTTAACGTTTAAGTTTGATTTCATTACATAGTGAAAATCTAACTTTATTAATCTTTTGAATTTGATCACCATATGTATACATTCCATCATTCAAATTTCCATAATTTTCTAATTCTAATTCTTCTCTAACTTTTTCTGTAAAAAGTTTAGGAAGACCAGATATAAATTTTTCTTTCCAAAATTCTAAATTGCTTGCATCGATTGTATAGAGTTTTGATAATAAAACATCTTTATACCAACGAAATCTAAGAATGTTGGGCAAGATAAATTGATTAATTATGTTTTTATTTTTTCTTCTACAGTCATATAATTACTGATAAAATGTTTTACTATATTGGTAATAAGCATGTAAATAGAATCGGGAATCATTTGACCTTGAGGAGTAATAACAGGATTTCCTGAAGGATCTCTTTTTACTGTATTTAGTATAGCTTGTCTTTCTATATAAGATAGGTACTTTTCCTGCCAACCATGTAATTGTCCAGTAAATCCAAGGACAACTACATTTACTATATGTCTTTGATCATTACCGGCACCCATGATGGTAGAGGCATATATCATCATGCGTTGGCATAGTTGCAGGATTTGATATTCAGATAGTCCATCTACATTCCATTCATATACTAAGGAGTTTTCAAATCGAAGGCCATTTAGAATAGCTTGTTCTTTAAATTGAAAATCAACTGGGGTAGGTCTTGGATAATAATTTCTTGTTTTTGCTACAACGACTATTGGTTTTTGTCTTTTGAATATTTTATTGATTTGTATTCTTGATTTTGATCATTCTGATTCTCATTTGTTTTAGACTCTTCTTCTATAAGATCAGCTATAGAAAATTCTAAATATGAGCTAGAGGCTTTAGAATTTGAGACTAAAACATTTATAGATTTGTCTGCTTTTTTATCTTTATTTTCTTGAAGTTTTATATTTGTAAAACTATGAGATAATTGATTGATTAGTTCATCTGAAAATTTTAAAGGTTTCCTTTGTAACTTTAGATCTTTAAGCGCTTCACCATGAAAACCTAAAGTTTGTGTCTTAATTATCTTTTGTGAAGAAGATGCTTAATAAATTTTTAAAATATTTTCAACTTTATCTTCAATTCTATTGGTTTGTTAGCCAATAGTATGAAGGTTAATATTTGTATAATTATTTTATTCTAAAACTTGAGTTAAGTCTGATTTATAAATTAATTCAGATTTACCTTTATCTTCTTGTATTTTTGCAACATCTTTTATGGGTATGGTTGAAGTTTCTTTATATGTGATTTGATATAATGGAGGATGCATAGATGAGAACTTCTTAAAAATGCATATTTTTATACACATTTTAAACTATTTTAAGGACTTATTGACTTGAAAGAGCCTCATTTAGTGTAATCTAGTGGTTTCAAGCATTTTAAATTTATTTTAGTATTTCTCTGCATAATTTTTTTAAAAATCACACTTTTTGCTTACTTTCATGAAACCTGCCATTTTTGGAAAGTTTTATGAAAATAATTTTTCTCATGAAATAAATTGAATTTTAATCGTTATTAGTTCATTTACATAAAATTATGAAGAATGATGTATACTTTTATTATCATTTTATGAGAGATGGGCCCACAGTCATGCATATGTGATCTTAGGGGTAAAATTGTCTTTTCATATGACTTCACTTTTGTTTTGTACGAAATTGATTATATGGTTCCCATTTATAAAGAATTGAGGGAAGGAATTGATTTTCAAGAGAAAGGAGAGAGGAATTGAAGAAAAAAAGAAATTGGAAGAAAATTGCAAAAGGTCGACTTCATGGTCCCACACATACATGCATATGTGTGGGGTACACTTGTAAAACATCTAAGATGGGGTCCATTTATATATTGTATATTTTCAAGAGATTTTGAAGAGAATTTGAAGAATATCTCATTAAAGATAAATAAGGAAAGCCACATAGGAGTTCTTTTTGGAGAAGGGGAAGATTTAATTGGAAAAAAATAAAAATAAATATCCAAGGAAGCTATTCCATGTGCAACACATGTTTTGGATCAGATTTTGATTGAAAAAATAAAGGAAAAATCAAGGGAGAATTATCTAGAAGATATCTTTAAGTTTAGAGCCAACATGGAGAACTTTTCAAAAAAGGAAAGTTGACAATGTAAAGAGATAAAAGGAAAAGTTCTACACCTCATGTGGGCCAATTTTGATTCCAATAGAGGATTCTTATCCTTACTTCATCTCTCAAAAGATCTCAATGAAAGGTGGCAAAGACAAAGAAGGAAAGAAGCATCCAAAATAGATTTTCAATCAAAGCTAGCAAGGAAAGAAAATTAAGAAAAATAGAAAAAAATCCCAAAAGATATGTCAAGCCCAAAGCCTTGTATGGAGCCTATTTTCTTTCAATTTTTTTATTTTTAAAATTTTAGAGTTTGAGAAAGAATAGGACTTGAAAAAGTATAAATAAGGCACCCCTCTCTCATATCCTTCATGGAAGAATTACCCACCTCCCACCTCTAAATTTCTACACTGCATCTCTCCCTCTCTTGTTCTCTACATCTTAAATCATCAAGGAGCCTTAACCCTAAAGCTACACCACCAACCTTGAAGTCTCAACTAGAAGGAGGAATTCTCATCTATCCTAGTATGTAATTGTTTGCTTTTTATTTCCAATCTTTTGTAAAATAATTTCATGCTAGTAAAATTTGTTTCTTTTCAATTGTTCTTGTCTTTAATTTTTTGGTGTTCATAATTTTAGTCTTGTTTGTAATTAGGTTAATTTTCATTCTTGTTTAATTATTGGGAGAGAATTGGAATCACAACTAGTAACCCATCTTAGTAACCTTTTTAATATACTATGTCACTTTGGATACATTGTATGTTTAGAGGCAATGCAAGATAGAGTTAAAGAGGTTTGACTGTAAAAAAAGATTAGAGGCCAATTCTGAAATTTATTTCTACATGGAATGAAAATTTTTTATTCTCACTTGGATTGACAACCCAAGATGAAGAATAAAGCCCTAGAACAATACTTCTAATCTTTTTGAGCCTAAATTAAGATAAGGAATTAAAAGAGCAATCTACCACCTTTGACTTCTTGTTATTACCGTGTTTCATTTCTTGTTATTTACTGCCTTTGACGTCCTGTTATTACCGCCTTTGACTTCCTGCAATTTTATTTTATTTTCTACACTTTTGTTATTTTTCTTGTTATGTTCATGTTAGTTTTGTTTTTGCATAGTTTGATGGTTGGATTAGAATTCACTGCATCTATTTTCATGTCATAAGATTTTGTGTATATTTAAGTTGCTAAAAATTAAGCTTTCAGATCTAAATTGAATGAAGAAATTCAGACTCAATATATAAATAGCAAAACTTAATAGTGTTAGCAAACTGCAAAAACAGTGTTTTGGAAAAAAGTTCGAAGTGGGTAAACTAGTCAAATCATAATATTTTTTTTGAAACTTGAGAAAATTAAAGTTTAGGAAGTGGTCTTTTATTCCCTAGAATTTAAGATCAAAATAATTTTGAAAGGTTTGTGAACCAAAGGCTTAAACTTTACCAATCAGTCAACTCGGATCAGAATTTCTGCACAAAATTTTGCAAAGTTGTCATGTTCATGAATTCATAACTTTTTTGTTTTAGATCCTTTTTCACTTCCGTTTTTTTTTTTGTTAGTTTCTTGCATCAGTAGAGCATAAATTCCAGCCATTGAACTTAGATTTAGGATGCATTAGAATAGTTCAAATCATGTATAAAATTTGTATCAGTATACTAGTTTTTCAGACTAAAAATTTTTCAGCATCTCATGGCATGCATTGTATTACTAATTTTACTAACTTTCTAATTTTTAAATTTTTTTTCTAGTTTTATGTGTTTGATTGTTTTAGTTAATTTTCAGAATTAAGGGTCTTTCTCAACTTCTTTTAATTGAAGATTTTGGAAATTCTAACTTTGGAAAGTTTTTAGCTTTTGTTTATTTTGTTTCTAACATTGTTTAGTTTAGTTAGTTTCTAATTTTGGTTTTTGTTTTTGGAAGTTCTAACTTGTGTTTTAGTTTCGCAGCAACTTTTGTTTTATTTTAGGAATTTTTAGATTTAGGTTTTCTATATTCAGGAAAGTTTCTTTCATTGGTTTATAATTATTTTAATTTTGGTAAGTAGGATGCTTGTATTTGTTAGATTTTAATTTAGGCTAGTTTTAGAGTTTTATTTAGGGCAGGTACAAGTTGAAAAAGGAACCTTAAAATATATTGCTCCCTGTGGATCAACCTGGTCTCACCAGTATTATTATTACATCGCGGTTCTGCACTTGGAACTCACGATCAAGTTTTTGGAGAACACACGCTTATTCAATTTTAGACAAAATTTTTTTTTTGTCATTTTTATCATTTTAGTAAGTTTTTAATCATTCCAATTTTTTTAACAAAAAAATAGGACCTTTATTTTTTTGTAGGTATTTATTTTTCATTTTGGAAAAGAAAGTTTTCAAAGGAATTGAAATGATTTGAAAATATATAGAAATCTGGAATTTTCATACTTTTAGAAGAAAGTAAAAAGAAAGTTTGCATTTTCTAAAGGAGGAAACCTATCAAAAGATTACCAAAACTTGCTCTTCACATACACACACGTATACATTTTTCAAAATTTTGGATAGGAAGGTTTAATGTTGTTTTTGGAATTTTTTGGGAGAATACGATGTGAACTTGAGAATTAGTTTGTAGAATATTTTTGTTTCCTGTTTCATTTTTGGTGAATTGTATATATTAGAATGAAACTGAATTAATTTGGGTGAAATGAGAATTGCCACCTAGTGTTTACTTTGGTTAAAAAAAGAAAAAAAAAGGAGAGCATATAATGAGAAGTTTGTGATTAGTTTGGGTTTGTAGCCTTTTTAGCTCGAGCTAGTAAGCCCGAAGGGGTATTTTCATACCTAGTGCCCTAAAGTCATCTGGTTTGGGAGTCATTGGCCTAATGCTTGCTACATGAGTTAATAGATTTTTTAGTTCGTCGTGGAGAAGAATTGGTAGAAACTATAATCCAAGATGAGCTTAATTTTGTTATCATATTGATGGATAAATCTTCAGTATTATAAGCTTTCCTTATGGCTAGTTTAAGCCAATCAAAGAAATAAATATTTCTCTGATGATCATACATATATTTATACCACTTTTCTTTTAAGAAATCTTTATGTTCTTGAGGAACCTGTTTAAAAAAGGATTTTGTTAACGGATGTAAAGCTAAATTCTTTTTTAACATTTCTTTATCAATTTTAAAACATTCAATAACATTTATATTGAAATCAATACTGAAATCAGATTCTAAGGGATTATATGTATTGTTAGAGAAGCATGATTTGTTATGTTTTCTGAAGCTTGATAAGAAGGATACACAAGTCCTATAGGTTGAACGTCTACATTAGGTGTAAAGCAAGAAATTCAGGATGGTTCTTTTAGGGAAGATCTTACCACAGAGGGAGGATGAGAATAAGACTTTCTAAATGGTTGATAAACTGTAGGAGTTGTATATGTTGAATTGTTTGAAAAGCTATTTCAACACGTCCATCTTCATGTTCAATAATTGTTTCAGTATCTTCATTGTCTAAAAACCTTTTCGGTTGAGCATTTTCTAAGCGCCATTTACCAGATAGATTAATATCATTCCACTATATGAGTTTTGGAATATTAACTTTATTTTTGAAATTAGTTTGGAATAAAGTAGTCATACCTTTTGCTTCGTGGGAATAGGCTAAGCCTGGAACAACTGAATTCATGAGTTTATAATAAACTCTATATATGAGAGCAAGATTTTGATTATGAGGATTCATATCAAAACCTTTTGTTTCGCTAGCAAAAGTAAGAGCTTCATGTGCACCTGGATATGTAAGAGGAACAGAGAAATTTGAAAAGCAATTGAAGAAAGTAGGGCCATTAGCCAAACTTGATTCAACCATTCCAAGTAATGAATCACTAAATTTTTTATGTCTTTTTATCTTGAACTTAGATGAGATCTTTTGTAATAAGTCCAATTCTTGTTAATGGCTTTAGAACAACTTGCACTAATCCAAAATGAATATAATTGTATGTTTTAACATACTCCTTTATTTCATGGGGCTTAATTAAAGAAAGATGTTGAATATTACTAGTAATGGATTCAGTTATTTCCATGGGTTTTACTTTATAACTTGATTTTAATTGAAAACTTCCAACTTTATAAATTTCATTTTTATTTACGGTTGGAATAGTCCAGTCACAAATAACTGGATCTAAATGTCATAATTGATTGCTTCACTATATTTAATAGACATAAAAGATAAGGAATTTGATGATGAGGAAGAAGAAGGTACAAACTTCTTAATAAGCTTAGCCATAATTTATATTACGAGTTATTTTATGCAAATCCATCACGAGTATCTAACGAAATATAGGATTTACACACCAAAAAAATGCCTTAAATGCCTTCATACGGCTAAAAAAGGTGATAATAATGGCTACCTCAGCTTTGTTCCGGGCGGAATATGATTAAAATTTCTCAATAATAACAATCATAGGACTAAGTATTAAGACTTTTGATGTTCTTACTTCTGAGTTAGCAATTCCTTAAACAAAATCAAAACATAAAGATAAGTGAAGAAATACTCACAAAACAACTTTATATTGCAACAATACTTGATTACAAATTAGATGCCAACTTAGCTCTGATATCAAATGGGAAGATGGTGGGTATAGAAAAGCGGAAGGGAAAGGACAGAGGAGATGGTGGTGGAAGCAAGGTTGGATTTTCACTGGTATTCTAACTCTTGCCTATACATGAGGAAGGCTAGACCAATTTATAGTCATAACCAACATAATTTACATTTCATTGCAACTGAATTTACACTGCATTTGCATTTCATTTCATGTGCTGACAAATTTCATGATGGAACCGGACTGCAGGTAAAAAATCACAATCTTTGCTGTAGATGAACTTTATTCTGAATAGTGAGATGTCATGATTGCTTTGAGTGACTTGATATGGTATGTGTCATGTTTTTATTTCTTTTCCCTTTCTGGAGATAAGTTCTTCAAAGATGTGCATGTCGGGAATAAAATACTACTTCATTCTCATGAGAGATATGCTTTGTCTTTTAGTACTTTTGCATGTACTTTTTCTAAGAACTCATTGATGGGCTAGTAGAAAAAGCTTTTCTCATCCTTCTAATGTCTTAGAAAAAGCTTTTGTAAGAAGAATCTTTTTGCTAGGCATAGTATTATTGGAGACTTGCATCAAAAGTGCTCATTCCAACCTTTACTTGTTAATTCACCATGGAATAATTGGATTAACTCTTCCCAAGTTTCATTAAAAATATCAAAAGACATGTCTTCATAAGCATTGATAATTTAATTTGGTAAATCCAATGCTGTGAAGGGCATGATGCACGATTGCAGGGAGTTACTGTATCATTTCAAAATCATCTCTGCATAAAGAAAATCTTTGGACTAATCCTTGTTCGATATATGAGATATCAACTTCATATGATGGCAGGAACAATTTGGGAAAGCCAGTTGCCCAGCTTATATATTGAGCTTTGAGCATTAATCGCTCCTTGATCTGAAAAGAAATAGTTTTTCCTCTAATTCTTATAGCTATCTCATTTGGAAGGGCTGTGTTAACCTTTTCTAGGAGGTGAATTATGGATGGTTTTTCATTAGCATAGGTGGATAAGAGTGCTCTTTGATGGATGTTATGCCACATAAGGATTTGGCTTTCTAAGTCCCTAATATGGTTTGCAATTTTGGATAGGGTTTTTCTAGTGTTTTTTCTTTTATGAGAGAGAATAACACTCCAATGGGCATTGATAAGTTTTTGTGAAGTGACAGGTAATCCTGGATTGGAGAAGAGAATTGATATTTGTTGGGATGTCTGTATGAAGGAAGAGCTTGATTCCTGAATAGGGGCTTTACTTGATGTCATCATGAGAAGGGATACTTCCTGAAGGCAGATAGGAGTAAAAGATAGGTCTGAATGAGAATTATCAATAACCTGATTTTTTTTTTCTTTGGGGCAAATAAAGCAATTTTATACCTGTCCTCCGGGTAGAATTTGAAGGTACCAAAATTTGGGTGTAGGATCAAATGTAGAAAGCATGAACACATTAGAAAGAGGATTAGTAAGATCCGTTTTATTTGAAACTGGATATTTGATTATGTTTTGAACACCTTATTCTTCTTTACATTTTGTCTGAGTACGATTAATATGTTGAATATGAGTTGATTCACCAAAATCAAAAATTAATTCTTTATTGTCTAAAATAGTTTTTAGACCCGATGAGTCAATTTGAAAAGGCTATAAAATTTGTAGAAAAGGGTTTCCAAGGATAACATCATTGTTTAAATCCTTTCTTAGAAGGAAATTAGTCTTTAAGCATGTTCCACTTTTACAGACATAAACATTACTTAATTTGTATTTGATATGTAGTTTTTTGTTAGCCGTAGTTAGATTGAGTTTCTTATTGGTTTTTTCATAATATTTTGTTCAGATTAATCCTTCTCTTATTAAATTAACATTTGTGCCACTATCTAGTAAGCAGAGTACTTTAATAGAGAAGCCTTTGATCTTAATTGTAGCTTGAGTTCTCCATTTTATAAGGTGGATTCCTTGTTAAAGAATTTACAAAACCATTTAAGTTTACATCAAATTTTTCTTGATGTTCTAAATTATCATTATTTTTTAGATAATTTTGAGTGTGTGAAATTCAAGATTCTTAACATGTTATTTGAGTTCTTAAAGTTCAATTAAGTCTTGTTTAAATTTTTTTATTTCTTACATTTGATTATTAATTTCTTTAGAAAGATCTTGAATTGAAAAATGAGTAAGAGCTTGTTGCTCTCTTAATCTATCTAAAACAGATTTTATACTGAATTGTTCAGGTAAGTCAAATTTATTACTCGATTTAGAAGCTTTTCCTTTTTTATTTCTATTTTTATTTTCTATATTATTTAAAAATATTTATTTTTTAATTCTTCATCTTTTAGATATTTAAACATTTCAAGCACCATTTCTTTTGGAGCAAAGAGTACGTTTAAAGATAAAGAGGAAGAAAAAGCAGATTCATATTAGATTTCACTGTTAAATATTTTACAATGGCATTTATCTAAAGAATAATCTTTATCAGAGGAACTAGATGATTCTAAGGATGAGGATGAGGATCCTTTTAAGATAGTTTTGATTTCTTTTTGAGAAGAAATAATTTCAGAAGGCTATAAAATATACTTTATCTTCAATTATATTAGTTTGTTGGCCAATAGTATGAAGGTTTATATTTGTATAATTATTTTATTCTAAAACATGACTTAAATCTGATTTGTAAATAAAGTCAGTTTCACCTTTGTCTCCTTGTATTTTTGCAACATCTTTTATGGGTACAACTGAAGTTTCATTATAAATGATTTCATGTAATGGAGGATGTATAGATTCTTCAGTTCTTTGTGGAGAAGCACTGGTAGAAGCTATAATCCAAGATGAACTTAATTTTGTTATCATATTGAGGGATAAATCTTCAGTATTATAAGCTGTATTTACGGTTAGTTTAAGCCAAGCAAAGAAATAAATATTTGTTTGATTATCATACATATATTTGTACGATTTATCTTTTAAAAAGTCTTTATGTTCTTGAGAAACCTGTTTAAAAATGAATTTTGTTAAAGGATGTAGAGTTAAATTATTTTTTAACATTTCTTTATCAATTTCAAAACATTCAATATCATTTATATTGAAATCGAATTCCCAAGGATTATATGTATTAGATGGAGCAGCTTGATAAGAAGGATACACAAGTCTTGTAGGTCGAAGGCCTACATTAGGTGTAGAGCAAGAAACTCGAGATGGTTCTTTTATAGAAGATCTTTCCATAGAGGGAGGATAAGAATAAGACTTTCTAGAAGGTTGATAAACCATAGGAGTTGTATCTCTTGAATCAGTTTGAAAATTTATTTCAACACTTCCATCTTCATGTTCAATAATTGTTTCAATATCTTGATTTTCTAAAGACCTTTCTGGTTAGGTGTTTTCTAAGCGCCATTTACCAGATAGATTAATATGATTCCACTATATGAGTTTTGGAATATTAACTTTATTTTTGAAATTAGTTTGGAATAAAGTAGTCATACCTTTTCGTTGATGGGAATAGGCTAAGCCTGGAACAACTGAATTCATGAGTTTATAATAACTCTATATATGAGAGCAAGATTTTGATTATGAGGATTCATATCAAAACCATTTGTCTGGATAGCAATAGTAAGAGCTTCACATGCACCTGGATCTGTAAGGGAAACAGAGAAATTTGGAAAGCAATTGAAGAAAGTAGGGCCATTAGCCAAACTTCATTCAACCATTCCAAGTAATGTATCACTAAATTTTTTATGTTTTTTATCTTGAACTTAGATGAGATCTTTTGTTATAAGTCCAATTCTTGTTAATGGCTTTAGAACAACTTGCACTAATCCAAAATGAATATAATTGTATGTTTTAACATACTCCTTTATTTCATGGGGCTTGATTAAAGAAAGATGTTGAATATTACTGGTAATGAATTCAGCTCTTTCCATGGGTTTTACTTTAAATTGATTTTAATTGAAAACTTTCAACTTTATAAATTTTATTTTTATTTACGGTTGGAATAGTCCAGTCACAAATAACTGGATCTAAATGTCATAATTGATTGCTTCACTATTTTGAATAGACATAAAAGATAAGGAATTTGATGATGAGGAAGAAGAAGGTATAAACTTCTTAATAAGCTTAGCCATAATTTGTATTACGGAGTTATTTTAACCAAATCCACCATGAGTATCTAACAAAATAGAGGATTTATACCGTAACAAAATGCCTTAAACGCCTTCACATGTCTAACAATAACGACAACAATGGCTACCTCAGCTTCGTTTCGGGTGGAATATGATTAAAATTTCTCTATAATAACAAACACAAAACTAAGTAATAAGACTATTGATGTCCTTAGTTCTAAATTAGCAATTTCTTAATCAAAATCAAAAGATAATGATAAGTGAAAAAATACTCATAAAACGACTTTATATTACAACAATACTTGATTATAAACTAGATGCCAACTTGACTTTGATACCAAATGGGGAAGATGGTGGGTATACAAAAGTGGAAGGGAGAGGAGATGGTGGTGAAAGCAAGGCTGGATTTTGACTGGTATTCCAACTCTTGCCTGTACATGGAGAAGGCTGGTACTATTTATAGCCTTAGTAAACATAATTTACTTTTCATTACAACTGAATTTACACTGCAGTTGCATTTCATTTTATGATGTTTCAGGATTTTACTGCTGGATAAAATCCCAAGTTGCTATATAGATTGTTTGTCTTCATGCTGTGATGAGTGTACTTGTTGACTAGGAGGAGGTTGCATTATTCTTTTGCATAGTACTTGGTTGGTCTATTACAGAGAGAGGAGTCCATGGAGCCTTGAATTTTCTTATTGGCTTTTAGTTTTTTCCCAATTGTCTTTTGTCTTCTTTCTTAAAGTAGCTTTTTTGTATAGTACTTTTTCAACATAACTTTGATGTGTTTGTAGATAATAGCATAGCTATAGATGCGGTAGCAATGATAAGGTTTTTGTTATTTTTTTTTACAGGCTTTATAGAGAAAACTCTTAATAAATCTTGATAAATTTAAATCCTTATAAGATTAATCACCATCTTGATGATTCCACTGCAGCTGGTGGAGAACTTCATAATAGAGTCAAAATGATGACTAGGGTCATTCCAAAGTTCATTATCATTTTCGAATTCTCCATGGAATAGCTGAATTAATTCTTCACAAGTTTTTTCTGAAATGTCAAAAAATATATCTTCATAGGCATTAAGAATTTGATTAAGCTTGGCATGCTTCAATTTAGAAGGAATCTCTATCATCGTTATTTGCTTAGCGAGATCATCAGCCATGCAAACAACTCGTTGACCGTCACACCAAACATATCTGTATGTACTTGCAAATTCAAGATGTCCTTTTAGATTGAGAAATCTTTGATATTGATCAAAATCTGGATCATAATTTTGGAGATGTTCTAAGCTGTATTCCAATGTAGCGACGTGATGAGATTCATACCAATGAGCTAGATAATCAACATGGAGATGCTCGTAATCATTTAAGGTAGAGATGAATTTTTTGCAAATTAAATCTCCTTCTTCATAATTCATGATGGTCCATAATTGATAAGGCTAATAAAACTAGATTTCTGATCTTTCATCCAAACTTGATGAAATCGTTATGAAAAGTTGTCTTTTAGTAACTCTAAGGCTGCGAAGGGCATGATGCATGATTGCAGGGGGTTGCTGTACCATTTCAAAATTATCTCTGCATAAAGAAGATTTTTAGACTAATCCTTGTTCGATATATGAGATATTAACTTCATATGATGGCAGGAACAATTTGGGAAAGCCAGTTGCCCTGCTTATATATTGAGCTTTGAGCATTAATCGCTCCTTGATCTGACAAGAAATAGTTTTATGTCTAATTCTTGCAGCTATCTCATCTGGAAGGGTTGTGTTAACCTTTTCTAGGAGGTGAATTTTGGATGTTTTTTCATCAACATAGGTGGATAATAATGCTCTTTGATGGATGTTATGGCATATAAGGATTTGGCTTTCTATGTCTTTGATATGGTTTGCAATTTTGTATAGGGTTTTCTAGTATTTTTTCTTTTATCAAAGAGAATGGCACTCCAATGGGCATTGATAAGTTCTTGTGAAGTGACAGGTAATCCTGGATTGAAGAAGAGAATTGATATTTGTTGGGATGTAGGTATGAAGGAAGAGCTTGATTCCTGAATAGGGGCTTTGCTTGATGTCTGAGAAGTGATACTTCCTGAAGGCAGATAGGAGTAAAAGATAGGTCTGAATAAGAATTATCAATAACCTGAATTTTTATTTTCTTTGGGATAAGAAAACTGATTTATATCTGTTCTCTAGGTAGAATTTGAAGGTACCAAAATCTGGATGTAGGATCAAATGTAGAAAACATAAAGACATCAGAGACACGATTAATAAGATCTATTTTGTTTGGAATTGGATATTTGAATGGTTTTTGAACATCTTATTCTTGTTTACACTTTGTCTGAATAATATTGACACATTGAATAGGAGTTAATTCAACAAAATCAAAATTTAATTATTTACTATTTAAAATAGTTTTTAGATTTGATGAGTCAATTTGAAAAGGCTGTAAAATTTGTAGAAAAAGATTTCCAAGGATAACATCATTGTTCAAATCCTTTCCTAGAAGGAAATTAATCTTTATGTATGATCTATTTTTACATACATAAACATTATCTAATTTGTATTTGATATGTAATTTTTTGCTAGCAGTAGCTAGATTGAATTTATTATTGGTTTTTTTGTAATATTTTATTAGGATCTTCTCTTATTAAATTAACATCTGCGTTACTATCTAGAAAGCAGAGTGCTTTAATAGAGAATTCTTTGATCTTAATTGTAACTTGAGTTTTCCATTTTTTAAGCAAACTCCTTGTTAAAGAATTTACAAAACCATTCAAGTTTTCGTCAAGTTTTTCTTAATTTTCTAAATTATCATTATTTTCTTGATAATTTTTGCCTATGTGAAATTCAAGATTCTCAACACATTGTTTGAGTTCTTGAAGTTCAATTAAGTATTGTTTTAATTCTTCTATTTCTTGATTTTGATTATTAATTTCTTTATAAAGATCTTGAATTGAAAAATAAGGAGGAGCTTGCTGCTCTCTTAATCTATCTAATATAGTTTTAATGCCGAATTGTTCTAGTAAGTCAGATATATTATATGAAGTAGAAGCCTTTCCCTTTTTATTTCCTTTATGTATATTCTGGGTTTTTTCAAAATATTTATTTTTTAATTCCTCATCTTTGAGATCTTTAAACATTTCTAGCACTAGTTCTTCTGAAGCAAAAAGTACGTTTGAAGATAAAGAGGAAGAAAAAGAAGATTCATACTGGATTTCACTATCAAATATTTTATAATGTCATGTATCTAAAGAATAATCTTTATCAGAGGACCTAGATGATTCTAAGGATGAGGATGAGGATCCTTTTACGATAGTTTTCATTTCTTTTTCTGTTTTTACTTTTATTTTTGGGCAATCAGGAGCTATATGTCCTTTTTCTTTGCAATTATAACATTGTATTTCTTTTTTTTTAGGATGAGAAATGGATGGATTGTCTTTTGTATAAGATTTCTTTAATTCCTTCTAAGGGTTTTTACAAGAAGATTTTTTATGATATCTATTTTTGAGGGAATATAACATTGTGGAGTTGAAAAATGTTTAGATTTTCTTTTTTGATGGTTTCTTTTTAAGTTTTTCTTTTTATTTTTGCTAGAAGGACTGATTAATGGTTCCATGCCAAATTGAAACAAAAAATCACCGAGTTCATACTTGCTGATTCTTTTTCGATTTTCAATATGACATTTAAGTTTGATTTCATTGCATAGTGAAAATCCAACTTTATAAATCTTTTAAATTAGATCACCATATGTATACATTCCATAATTCAAATTTCCATAATTTTCTGATTTTAATTCTTCTTTAACCTTTTCTGCAAAAAGTTTAGGAAGACCAAATATGAATTTTTCTTTCCAAAATTTTGAATTACTTCATCGATTGTATAAAGTTTTGAAAAGAAAACATCTTTATACCAACGAAAATCTGATAATGCTGGGCAAGATAAATTGATTAATTGAGTTTTTAATTTTTCTTCTACATTCATATAATTACTAATAAAATGTTTTACTATATTGGTAAAAAGCATGTAAATAGAATCAGGAATCATTTGACCTTAAGGAGTAATTATAGGATTTCCTGAAGGACATCTTTTTACTGCATTTAGTATAGCTTGTCTTTCAATATTAGATAGGTACTTTTCCCACCAACCATGTAATTGTCCAGTAAATCCAAGGATAATTGCATTTACTACATGTCTTTGATCATTACTGGCAACCATCATGGTAGAGGCATATATCATAATGTGTTGGCATAGTTGCAGGATCTGATATTCAGATAGTCCATATATATTCCATTCGTATACTGAAGAGTTTTCAAATCAAAGGCTATTTAGAATAGCTTGTTCTTCGAATTGAAGATCAACTAGAGTAGATTATGGATAGTAATTTCTTGTTTTTGCTACAGTGACTACTGGTTTGTCTTTTAAATATTTTATTGATTTGTAGAGACTCTTGATTTTGATCATTTTGATTCTCATTTGTTTTAGACTCTTCTTCTATAGGATCAACTTCAGAAAATTCTAAATCTGAGATAGAGGCTTTAGAATTTAAGACTAAAAATTTATAGATTTGTCAGCTTTTTTATCTTTATTTTTTAGAAGTTTTATATTTGTAAAACTATGAGATAATTGATTGACTAGTTCATCTGAAAAATTTAAAGGTTTCCTTTCTAACTTTAAATCTTTAAAGGCTTCACCTTGAAAACCTAAAGTTTGTGTCTTAATTATCTTTTGTGAAGAAGATGCTTCATAAACTTTTAAAATAATTTCAACTTCATCTTCAACTTTATTGGTTTGTTCACCAATAGTATGAAGGTTAATATTTGTGTAATTATTTTGTTCTAAAGCATGACTTAAGTCTGATTTATAAATTAATTCATATTTACCTTTATCTCCTTATATCTTTGCTACATCTTTTAATAGAATTGATTGATTAATTAGAATCGGCATAAGACATGTCATCTAAGGAATAAATTCTCAGGGGTGCTTTTGTGGAAAAATATTAGGCTTGTGAAGCTTGAGGTTTTTTGGATACAATGCTTGATGGGCTTTGAAATTGAGGAATATTAGAAGTATGGGTTGCTCCCCATCTCTCCAGAGAATTGCCGCAGGATTTTCTAGATAAAGTTGTAGTGCTATAATGGAAGAAACTTTATTAGTTGGGGACTGGAGAAAGGGTCTAATCTGCCGAGGCTTCACTCTTTTGTCCCTGTAAAAACTCATGAGATAAAAAATTAGGAAGAGAATTATTTTTACCCGCAATATACTCAATGTCAAAGTCAAATATGGCTAATAAAGCTTGCCAGCGAGCAAAGATTTGCTTAGCAGCAAGATTCTTTATATTATTTTCTAAAATTTCTTTAACACATTTATAATCTATTCTTAATAAAAAATTTTGTTTAATAAATCACTTTGGAACTTCATTATACTATTTACTATAGATATGATTTCCTTTTTAATAGTTGAATAATTCTATTGAGTGGGCGTCCATGTTCCAAAAGTGAAACAAAGAATTTCTTCTTTTCCAAGGACGTTTCTTTGTAGAAGGATTCCTCCAAAACCTATTTTAGATGCATCTATTTGAACTATTTTTAATAAATCTAGATGAGGGATAGTTAAACAAGGTAAATTTTGGACTTTCTGTTTAATATTTTGAGCAACTTTTGTATGAGCAAGTGACCATTCTACGGGAGTTTTGGTTAAGCACATTTGCAAGATTTTTCTTTTTAAAGCAAGATTTTTATAAAAGTCAGAAACATAATTAACGTATCCAAGAAAACATTGCAATTTCTCTTTATTAAGAATTTCATCAGGAAACTAGGAAGCAAACTTAATAATTCTTTGGACTGGAGAAATAGTTCCTTTTTTTATTATAAAGCCAAGAAACCGAATTTCGGTTTGAAAAAGCTTCATTTTCTTTTGGTATAAGACAAGTCCATTCTTGATGATAACTTTTTTAAAAATATTTAAATGTTTCTAATGGTCACAAATAGATTTTGAAAACACAAGAATGTCATCTATATAGATGAGTGTAAAAGCTTGATATGGATTAAAAATGTCATTCATTATTCTTTGAAATTCTGAAGGAGCATTTTTTAAACCACACGGCATAACATTCCATTCGTAATGGCCAAATGGTATTGTAAAAGTAGTTTTATACCTATCCTCTAGGGTGATTTGAATTTGCCACAATCCTGATTTAAGATCAAATTTGGAAAAAAGGAAGGCACCAGCTAGACGGTTAATAAGATTGATTTTACTTGGAACTGAATATCTAATGGACTTTAAGATTTTATTTAAAGGCTTGCAGTTGATAATAAGATGGGGAACACCTCGTTCTTGTTCAGGTGCTTTATTTATATAAAACGCTGCATAACTCCAAGGGGATTGTGATTTTTGAATAAGCTTTTTAGTAAGAAGATCATTGATTTCTTTAGTACATAGTTGTACAAGGTCTTTATTTGTCTGAATAGGTCGAACTTTAGTAGCAATTTTAGATTCATCAAAATTATCAATATATGGAAGAGAAACAATAAAGTGTTTCCTGTGCCAAAAGGTAGAAGGAAGGTCAGAACAGCATTCTACTTCAAGAGATTTTTGAAATTGGATTAAATCTTTTTGAAATTATTGTTTTTGTAATTCTTTTTCAATTCTAAAAGAATTTATATCTTCTTGAAGATATGCAATTTGTTTTTCTTTATAAGAATTTGATTTTGAATGATATTGATATGTTGAATAGGAGTTGATTCAACAAAATCAAAAATTAAAGTTTCATTGTCTTTAATGGTTTTAAGGCCTAATGAATCAATTTGGAAAGGCTATAGAATTTATAGAAAAGGATTTCCAAGGATAACATCATTGTTTAAATCTTTTCCGAGCAGGAAATTAGTCTTTATACATCCATTTTTGCAAACTTGGACATTATTCAATTTATAATGGATATGGAGTTTATTACTAGCAGTTGCTAGGCTGAGTTTATTTTTGGTTTTTTCATAATATTTTGTTGGGATTAATCCTTCTCATATTAAATTAACATCTGCGCCACTATCTAGTAAGCAGAGTGCCTTAATATAGAAGTCTTTGACCTTAATTGTAACTTGAGTTTTTCAATTTTGAGGTGGATTCCTTGTTAAGGAATTTACAAAACCATTTAAGTTTTCATTAGATTTTTCTTGATGTTCTAAATTATAATTATTTTCTTGAGAATTTTTGAGTGTGTGAAATTCAAGATTCTCAACATGTTGTTTGAGTTCCTAAAGTTCAATTAAGTCTTGTTTTAATTCTTTTATTTTTTTTCTTTTGATTATTAATTTCTTTAGAAAGATCTTGAATTGAAAGATGAGTAGGAGCTTGTTGCTCTCTTAATCTATCTAAAACAGTTTTTATACTGAATTGTTCAGGTAAGTCAGATATAATACTTGATGTAGAAGCTTTTCCCTTTTTATTTCTGTTGCTTTTTTTTATTTTTCTAAAATATTTACTTTTTAACTCTTCATCTTTTAGTTCTTTAAACATTTCTAGCACCATTTCTTCTGGAGCAGAGAGTACATTTAAAGATAAAGAGGAAGAGGAAGCAGATTCATACTGGATTTCACTGTCAAATATTTTACATTGGCATATATCTAAAGAATAATCTTTATCAGAGGAACTAGATGATTCCAAGAATGAGGATGAAGATCCTTTGAAGATAGTTTTGGTTTCTTTTTGAGAAGAAATAATTTTAGAAGGCTGTAAAATATTCTCAACTTTATTTTTAATTATATTAGTTTGTTGGCCAATAATATGAAGGTTAATATTTGTATAATTATTTTGCAGTAAAACATGACTTAAATCTGATTTGTAAATAAAATTAGATTTACCTTTATCTCCTTATATTTTTACAAAATCTTTTATAGGTATGGCTGAAGTTTCTTTATATATGATTTGATTTAATGGAGGATATATAGATTCTTCAGTTCTTTGTGGAGAAGAACTGGTAGAAGCTATAATCCAAGATGAGCTTAATTTTGTTATCATATTGATAGATAAATCTTCAGTATTATAAGCTTTCTTTATGGCTAGTTTAAGCCAATCAAAGATATAAATATTTCTTTAATTATCATACATATATTTGTACCAATTTTCTTTTAAAAAGTCTTTTATGTTCTTGAGAAACTTGTTTAAAAAAGGATTTTGTTAAAGGATGTAGAGCTAAATTCTTTTTTAACATTTCTTTATCAATTTCGAAACATTCAATAACATTTATATTGAAATCAGATTCTGAATGATTATATGTATTAGAAGGAAAAGCTTGATAAGAAGGATCCACAAGTCCTGTAGGTCGAAGGTTAACATTAGGTGTAGAGCAAGAAACTTGGGATGGTTCTTTTATGGAAGATCCTACCACAGAGGGAGGATAAGAATAAGAATTTCTAGAAGGTTGATAAACTATAGGAGTTGTATCTCTTGAATCTATTAGAAAATTTATTTCAATACTTCCATCTTCATGTTCAATAATTGTTTCAATATCTTGATTTTCTAAAGACCTTTCTGGTTCGGTGCTTTCTAAGCGCTTTTTACAAGATAGATTAATATCATTTCACTGTGTGAGTTTTGGAATATTAACTTTATTTTTGAAATTAGTTTGGAATAAAGTAGTCATACCTTTTTCTTGATGAGAATAGGCTATGCTTGGAACAACCGAATTCATGAATTTATAATAAACTCTATATATGAGAGCAGGATTTTGATTATGAGGATTCAAATCAAAACATTTTGTCTAGATAGCAAGAGTAAAAGCTTCATGTGCACCTGGATTTGTAAAGGAAACAGAGAAATTTGGAAAGCAATTGAAGAAAGTAGGGCCATTAGTCAAACTTGATTCAACCATTCCAAGTAATGAATCACTGAATTTTTTATGTCTTCTGTCTTTAGCATAGATGAGAGCTTCTGCTCTAAGTACAAGTGTTGTTACATGTTAAAAGGTTTAGACAACTTGCACTAATCCAAAATGAATATAATTGTCTGTTTTAATATACTCCTTTATTTCATGGGGCTTAATTAAAGAAAGATACTAAATATTACTGGTAATGGATTCCGTTCTTTCAATGGTTTTTACTTTATAACTTGATTTTAACTGAAAACTTCCAACTTTATAAATTTCATTTTATTTATGGTTGGAATAGTCTAGTCATAATTAACTTGTTCTAAATCGTCATAACTAATTTCTTCACTATTTTTAATAAACATAAAAGATAAGGAATTTGATGAAGAGGAAGAAAAAGGCATAAACTTCTTAATAAGCTTTGCCATAATTTGTATTTTAGAGTTATTTTAACCAAATGCACCCAGAGTATCTAACGTAATAGAGGATTTACACACCAACAAAATGCCTTAAATGCCCTCACACGGTTAACAATGGCGACAACAATGGCTACCTCAGTTTCACTCCGTGCGGAATATGATTAAAATTTCTCAATAATAACAGGCACAAAACTAAGTATAAAGACTTTTGACGTTCTTACTTCTGAGTCAGCAATTTCTTAAGCAAAATCAAAGCATAACGTAACATAGATAAGTGAAGAAATACTCACAAAACAACTTTATATTACCAAAGTACTTGATTACAAATTTGATACCAACTTGGCTTTGATACCATTTCTATTGAACATCTTATCCAAACCCTTTTTTCTCTTGATCACTTATGTATCCA
This sequence comes from Sextonia rubra, assembly GCA_037013555.1. NCBI lineage: Eukaryota > Viridiplantae > Streptophyta > Magnoliopsida > Laurales > Lauraceae > Sextonia > Sextonia rubra. The sequence continues at coordinate 10,445,930 of JASUAD010000026.1, forward strand.
CACTCTTGACTATAGAGTCTATGAACATATTCTGATCAGAAATGGTAGCTATACTATTAATCATACAGATGGATCAAAAAATTCATACTTAAATGCTTTACCACCCAATATTACTATCCAAATGCTTTACCACCAAATATTACTATCCTTTATTCAAAAATCAAAATCCTTCATGTTCTCTCTGCAGAAGAATGGCAACGACCTCTTCATATGCCTCAAAAGCTTGATTCAGAACTTATTTTTAATTATTATGATTATATTTTTGCTTGGGAAGTCATCCTCTATTATCAAAACCCATACTTCTAGCATTCTTGGTTCATCAGATTCAAATCAAACTCCCATAAAATACCTATGTGGTTCTTCACACAAATTTGGATCCCTTTTGGTGCCACTAAAGACATCCTTCCATACACAATTTTGGATCCCTTTTGTTTTTCTTTTTATTATGGCTAGAAGGACTGATTAATCGTTCCATACCAAATTGAAAACAAAAATCACTAAGTTCATACTTGCTGATTCCTTTTTTATTTTTAATTTGACGTTTAAGTTTGATTCATTGCATAATGAAAATCCAACTTTATTAATCTTTTCAATTAGATCACCATATGTATACATTCCAAAATTTAAATTTCCATAATTTTCTGATTTTAATTCTTCTCTAACTTTTTTAGCAAAAAGTTTTAGAAGACCAAATATAAAATTTTCTTTCAAAAATTCTGAATTGCTTACATCGATTGTATAAAGTTTTGATAAGAAAACATCTTTATACCAATGAAAATTTGAAAATGTTGGGAAAGATAAATTGATTAATTGTATTTTTAATTTTTCTTCTACATTCATCTAATTACCAATAAAATGTTTAACTATATTGGTAATAAGCATGTAAATCGAATCAGGATCATTTGGCCTTGAGGAGTAAGAACAGGATTTCCTGATGGATCTCTTTTTACTGCATTTAATATAGCATTTCTTTCTGTATTAGATAGGTATTTTTCCCACCAACCAGATAATTGTCTTGTAAATCCAAGGACGACTGCATTTACTGCATGTCTTCGATCATTATCGGCAGCCATGATGGTAGAGGCATATATCATCATGTGTTGGTATAGTTGCAGGATTTGGTATTCAGATAGTCCATCTACATTGCATCGTATACTGAGGAGTTTTCAAATTAAAGGCCATTTAGAATAGCTTGTTCTTCGAATTGAAGATCAATTGGAGTAGGTCATAGATAATAATTTCTTGTTTTTGCTGTAGTGACTATTCGTTTTTGCCTTTTAAATATTTTATTGAGTTGTAGAGATTCTTGATCTTGATTTTCATTTGATTTTTCTTCTATAGAGTCAGAAATCTTGATTTTTCTTCAAATTTGTTCCAAAACATCACTTAAATCTGATTTGTAAATAAATTTAGTTTTAGCTTTGACTTCTTGTATTTTTGCAACATCTTTTACAGGTGCAGCTGGTGTTTTTTTATAAATGATTTGATGTAATGGAGGATGCATAGATTCTTCAGTTCTTTGTGGAGTGGAACTGGTAAAAGCTATAACCCAAGAAGAGCTTAATTTAGTTATCATAGTGATGGATAAATCTTCAGTATTATAAGCTTTCTTCAAGGCTAGTTTAAGCCAATCAAAGAAATAAATATTTCTTTGATTATCATACATATATTTATACCATTTTGCTTTTAGAAAGTCTTTATGTTCTTGAGAAACATGGTTAAAAAAGGATTTTGTGAGAGGATGTAAAGCTAAATTCTTTTTGAACATTTCTTTATCAATTTCAAAGCATTCAATAACATTTATATTGGAATCGGATTCTGAAGGATTATATGTATTAGATGGAGAAGCTTGATAAGAAGGATTCACTAGTCCTATAGGTGGAAGGTCTACATTAGGTGTATAGCAAGAAACTCGAGATGGTTCTTTTATGGAAGATCTTACTATAGAGGTAGGATAGAATAAGACTTTCTAGAAGGTTGATAAACTGTAGGAGTTGTATCTCTTAAATCTTTTTGAAAATTTATTTCAACACTTCCATCTTCATATTCAATAATTGTTTCAATATCTTGATTTTCTAAAGACCTTTCTGGTTGAGCGTTTTCTAAGTGCCATTTACCAGATAGATTCATATCATTCTACTGTATGAGTTTTAGAATATTAACTTTATTTTTGAAATTAGTTTGCAATAAAGTAGTCATACCTTTTGCTTGATGGAAATAGGCTATGCCTGGAACAACTGAATTCATGAGTTTATAATAAACTCTAAATATGAGAACAAGATTTTGATTATGAGGATTCATATCAGAACCTTTTGTTTGGATAGCAAGAGTAAGAGCTTCATGTGCACTTGGATCTGTAAGAGAAACAGAGAAATTTGGAAAGCAATTGAAGAAAGTAGGGCCATTAGCTAAACTTGATTCAACCATTCCAAGTATGAATCACTGAATTTTTTATGTCTTATATGTTGAACATAGATGAGAGCTTTTGTTCTAAGTCCAAGTCTTATTAAAGGCTTTAGTTCAACTTGCACTAATCCAAAATGAATATAATTGTATGTTTTAACAAACTCCTCTATTTCGTGGGGCTTGATTAAAGAAAGATGCTGAATATTACTAGGAATGGATTCAGTTCTTCCAATAGTTTTTACTTTATAACTTAATTTTAATTAAAAACTTTCAACTTTATAAATTTCATTTTTATTTACGGTGGGAATAGTCTAGTCACAAATAACTTAATCTAAATCGTCATAACTGATTTCTTCATTATTTTTAATAGACATAAAAGATAAAGAATTTAATGATGAGGAAGAGGAAGGTATAAACTTTTTAATAAGCTTAGCCATAATTTGTATTACAAAGTTATTTTAACCAAATCCACCACGAGTATCTAATGAAAAAAAGGATTTACACACCAACTAAACGCCTTGACACGGCTAATAACGGTGGCAACAATGGCTACCTCAGCTTGGCTCCGGGCAGAATATGTTTAAAATTTCTCAATAATAACAAGCACAGAACTAAGTATTAAGACTTTTGATGTTCTTACTTCTGAGTTGGCAATTTCTTAAGCAAAATCAAAGCATAACATAACAAAGATAAGTAAAGAAATACTCACAAAACAACTTTATATTGCCAAAGTACTTGATTACAAATTTGATACCAACTTGGCTCTAATAACAAATGGGGAAGATGGTCGGTATACAAAAGCGGAAGGGAAAGGAGAGAAGAGATGGTGGTGGAAGCAAGGCTGGATTTTGACTAGTATTCCAACTCTTCCCGATACATGAGGAAGGCTAGACCTATTTAGAGTCATAACCAACATAATTTAAATTTCATTACAACAGAATTTACACTACATTTGCATTTCACTTCATGTGCTGACAAATTTCATGATGCAACCGGATTGCAGGCAAAAATCATAATCTTTGCAGGAAATGAACTTTATTCTGAATAGTGAGATGTCATGATTGCTTTGAGTGACTTGATAAGGTATGTATCATGTCATTATTTCTTTTCCCTTTCTGGAGATAAGTTCTTCATAGATGTGCATGTCGGGAATAAAATACTACTTCATTCTTATGAGAGATATGCTTTGTCTTTTAGTACTTTTGTGTTTACTTTTTACAAAAAAACTCATTGATGGGCTAGTAGAAAAAGCTCTTGTAGGAAGAATCTTTATGCTAGGCATAGTATTATTGGAGACTTCATCAAAACTACTCATCCGCCATCATTTGTTAATTCACCATGGAATAATTGGATTAACTCTTCTTGAGTTCTGTCAGAAATATCAAAAGACATTTCTTCATAAGCATTAATAATTTGATTAAGAGCTGTATGTCCAAATTTATATGGATTCTATATCACCATTGTTTGTTCTGGGAGATCATCAGCACTGTAAACAACTCTTCGACTGTCACATCAAGCATATCTGTATGTACTTGCAAATTCAAGATGTCCTTTTAGATTGAAAAATCTTTGATACTGATTAGAAGCTGGATCATAAGTTCGGAGGCATTCTAAGCTGTATTCCATTGTAGCGACTTCATGAGATTCATACCATTGAGCTGGATAATCAACAGGGAGATGCTCATAATCATTTAAGATAGAGATGAACTTTCTGCAGACTAAATCTCCTTCATAATTCTTGATGGTCTATAATTGATAAAGTTGATAAAACTGGATTTCTGATCTTTCACCCAAACTTGATGAAATCATTATGAGAAGTTGTCTTTTGGTAACTCCAAGGCTGCGAAGGGGGCATGACACATGATTGTAGGGAGCTGCTGTATCATTTCAAAATCATCTTTGCATAAAGAAAATTTTTTGACTAATCCTTGTTCAATATAAGTGATATCAAGTTCATATGATGGTAGGAACAATTTGAGAAAGCCAGTTGCCCAGCTTATATATTGAGCTTTGAGCATTAATCGCTCTTTGATCTGACAAGAAATAGTTTTTTCTCTAATTCTTGCAGCTATCTCATCTGGATAGGCTATGTTAACCTTTTCCAAGAGGTGAATTCTGGATGTTTTTTCATCAGCATAGGTGGATAACAATGCTATTTGATGGATGTTATAGCACATAAGGATTTGGCTTTCTAAGTCCTTGCTATGGTTTGTAATTTTCGATAGGGTTTTTCTAGTGTTTTTTCTTTTATCAGAGAGAATGGCACTCCAATGGGCATTGATAAGTTCTTGTGAAATGACAGATAATCCTGGATTAAAATAGGGGAATTGATATTTGTTGGGATTAGGTATGAAGGAAGAGCTTGATTCCTGAATAGGGGCTTTGCTTTTACTTGTACTTGATGTCATAATGAGAATGGATACTTCCTGAAGGTAGATAGGTCTGAATGAGAATTATCAATAATCTGAATTTTTATTTTCTTTAGGAAAAGAAAAATAATTTTATACCTGTCCTCCGGGTAGAATTTGAAGGTACGAAAATCTGGATGTAGGATTAAATGTAGAAAACATAACGACATCAGAGAGATGATTATTAAGATCCATTTTATTTGGAACTGGATATTTGATTGTTTTTAGAACACCTTATTCTTATTTACACTTTGTTTGAATACTATTGATATATTGAATAGGAGTTGATTCACCAAAATCAAAAATCAATTCTTTATTATCTAAAATAGTTTTTAGACCTAATGAGTCGTTGAAAAGGCTGTAAAATTTGTAGAAAAGGGTTTCCAAGGATAACATCATTGTTTAAATCCTTTACTAGAAGGAAATTAGTCTTTATGTATGTTCCATTTTTACAGACATAAGCATTACTTAATTAGTATTTAATATGTAGTTTTTTGCAAGCAGCAACTAGATTGAGTTTATTATTGGTTTTTTTATAATATTTTGTTGGGATTAATCCTTCTCTTAATAAATTAACATCGTGCCACTATCTAGTAAGCAGAGTGCTTTAATAAAGAAGTCTTTGATTTTAATTGTAGCTTGAGTTTTCCATTTTTTAAGTGAATTTCTTGTTAAAGAACTTACAAAACCATTTAAATCTTCACCAAATTCTTCTTGATGTTCTAAATTATTATCATTATTTTTGTAATAATTTTTAAGTGTGAAATTCAAGATTCTCAACACGTTGTTTGAGTTCTTGAAGTTCAATTAAGTCTTGTTTTAATTCTTTTATTTCTTGCATTTTATTAGTAATTTCTTTATAAAGATCTTAAATTGAACGATGAGGAGGAGCTTGTTGCTCTCTTAATCTATCTAATACAATTTTAATGCTGAATTGTTGAGGTAAGTTAGATATATTATTTGATGTAGAAGATTTTCCTTTTTTATTTCCTTTATTTATATTATGTATTTTTTGAAAATATTTATTTTTTAATTCTTCATCTTTGAAATCTTTAAGCATTTTTAGCACCAGTTCTTCTGGAGTAGAAAGTATATTTAAAGATAAAGAGGAAGAAGAAGCAGATTCATACTGGATTTTATTGTCAAATATTTTACAATGACATATATCTAAAGAATGAGAGGAAGAATAATCTATATCAGAGGAACTAGATGGTTTTGACGTTGAGGATCCTTTTAAGACAGTTTTGATTTCTTGTTCTATTTTTACTTTTGTTTTTGGATAGTCAAGAGCTATATGTCCTTTTTCCTTGCAATTATAACATTGTATTTCTTTTTTCTTAGGATGAGAAGTGGATGGACTATTTTTTGTACAAGACTTCTTTAATTTTCTTTATTAGGGTTTTTATGAGAAGATTTGTTATGATATCTTTTTTAGGGAATATAATATTGTGGAATTGAAAATTGTTTAGATTTTCTTTTTTAATGGTTTCTTTTAAAGTTTTTCTTTTTATTCTGGCTAGAAGGACTGATTAATGGTTCCATACTAAATTGAAAACAAAAATCACCAAGTTTATACTTGCTGATTCTTTTTTTATTTTCAATTTGACGTTTAAGTTTGATTTTATTGCATAATGAAAACCCGACTTTATTAATCTTTTGAATTAGATCACTATATGTATACATTCCATAATTCAAATTTCCATAATTTTCTGATTTTAATTCTTCTTTAACTTTTTCAGCAAAAAGTTTAGGAAGACCAAATATGAATTTTTCTTTCCAAAATTCCGAATTACTTGCATTGATTGTATAGCGTTTTGATAAGAAAATATCTTTATACCAACAAAAATCTGATAATATTGGGCAAGATAAATTGATTAATTGTGTTTTTAATTTTTCTTCTACATTCATATAATTACTAATAAAATGTTTAACTATATTGGTAATACGCATGTAGATTGAATCATGGATCATTTGGCCTTGAGGAGTAAGAACAAGATTTCGCGAGGGATCTCTTTTACTACATTTAATATAGCATTTCTTTCTATATTAGATAGGTATTTTTCCTACCAAGGACGATTGCATTTACTACATGTCTTTGATCATTACAGGCAGCCATGATGGTAGAGGCATATATCATCATGTGTTGGCATAGTTATAGGATTTGATATTCAAATAGTCCATTTACAATCCATTCCTATACTGAAGAGTTTTCAAATCGAAAGCTATTTAATATAGCTTGTTCTTTGAATTGAAGATCAACTGGAGTAGCTCTTGGATAATAATTTTTTGTTTTTGCTGCTGTGATGATTGGTTTTTGTCTTTTAAATTATTTCCTGAGGGATCTCTTTTTACTGCATTTAATATAGCATATCTTTTTGTAGAAGATAGGTATTTTTTCCACCAACCATGTAATTGTCTAGTAAATCTAAGGACAACTGCGTTTACTGCATGTCTTTGATCATTACAGGTAGCCATGATGTTAGAGGCATATATCATGTGCTGGTATAGTTGTAGGATTTGATATTTAGATAGTCCATCTACATTCCATTCATATGCTGAAGAGTTTTCAAATTGAAGGCCATTTAGAATAGCTTGTTCTTCGCATTGAAGATCAACTGGAGTAGGACTTGCATAATAAATTCCTATTTTTACTGTAGTAATGATTTGTTGCTTCAGTGAAGATATTAAAACAACTATTGAACATGAAGATGGAAGTGTTGAAATAAATTTTCAAACAGATTCAAGAGATACAACTCCTATAGTTTATCAACCTTCGAGAAAGTCTTATTCTTATCCTCCCTCCATGGTAGGATCTTCCATAAAAGAATCATCCCAATTTCTTGCTGTTCACTTAATGTAGATCTTCGACCTACAAGACTAGTGTATCCTTCTTATCAAGCTTCTCCATCTAATACATATAATCCTCCGACATCCGATTTCAATATAAATGTTATTGAATGCTTTGAAATTGATAAAGAAATATTAAAAAAGAATTTACTTTACATCCTCTGACAAAATCCTTTTTTAACCATGTTTCTCAAGAACATAAAGACTTTCTAAAACAAAATGGTATAAATATATTTATGATAATCAAAGAAATAATTATTTCTTTGATTGGCTTAAACTAGCCATGAAGAAAGCTTATAATACTGAAGACTTATCCATCAGTATGATAACAAAATTAAGCTCATCTTGGATTTTAGCTTGTACCAGTTCTTCTCCACAAAAAACTGAAGGATCTATATGTGACGCCCCCAAGATTGGGCCGGATCCAAACTCGGTTTCAGGGGTGTGAGAATTGGGGCTAATTAAATTTTTTTTAACATAAACAGTACGGGCCCCAATTCCAGGTGGATCGAAGTCCTTCGTGAGGCTATGCTTGGTGATCAGGCAACCATAATCACACGCGGAACTGAAATCCATACTCATCGCAGATGAATATCATATAACAACCATGTAACAAATCTCATTAACAACGAAATCAATGTCAAGTGCTTCGAAGCATAACAATTAAGATTATAATTTCAGAACAAATAAACTTAAATTTAATAACCTAATGGCCCAAATATGGCCTTATTACATAATCTAAGATTTTCGACCTCTGCACCACACTAGGACACCTTAGATGATGTCATCGGTGCTCCACTCAACAACTCCGCCATCTGGCGGAATTTTCTACGTTGCCTGACCCTCCGGTTCGACATCGGTAACGGAACCTAGACACCAAAAGTAGTGGGTTAGATTGACATAATCTGGCAAGAGGGTAACCTACAAGCAATGGATTAATCAACTGAATTAAATAATATATTCATTATGAACCAAAATAAATTAGATGCAAACCCCAATGGCATGAATGCACAGAAACGGGTATTCCCGCAAATAAATATACAGAAACGGGTAATCCCGCATACAGATAACAGAAACGGGTAATCCCGCATACAGAAAATAGAATTGGGTAGCCCCGCATACAGATAACAGAAACGGGGAGCCCTGCATACAAATAACAGAATCGGGTAATCCCGCAGACAATAACAGAATCGGGTAATTACGTAGATAATAATAGAAATGGGTAGTCCCGTAGATAATAACAGAAACGGGTATTCCCACAGATAATATACATATCTACAAATATGTTTGTATACTGATGCAGAATGAATTATGACATGACACCCTTAATCCCAATAATCGAACCGTTAACAATTTGAGTACTTAGACTTTTATAATTGAAAATGTATTATGAATGGGTGTCAATTCAAGTTTTCTGAGAGTAAGTACTAAATCTTTAATGGTCATAGTTGGTTAAATATACACATGAGAACCAACTCTCTATCACAATGAAATGTAAGTCCACGATGCCGATATACTACTTTTGGTGCCTATCATGTTGTGCATCCCGAACCTCACATTCCCATTCTGCATTTAGTATAATTCTCATGTGAACATCTAACTAACTTTTCTAAAAGACATAATTCATTTAATCCAATTATGTATATATTTAGTGTGGTTTACAAATTGGATAGAAGATGTTCAACTTTCAAATCCAAAGTTAAATTAAGTCATGATCGGAAGAGGAAATGAATAATTAATTCCGTAATATCATTGTTGTGCATAAATACACCTTATTATTTTATACAAAACAAAAGGTACAAATCTCGGATTATGATTTAGAATGTAAGCACAAGTTAAAACCCAAATTAGAATTTGAAATACATTCTAATTAAAATTTAATCACACAAATTACATCCTAGTTAGTATATAACCAATCCAAATTTATTATTAATGTCAATTACAAACTCCCCAACTACTTTTATAACAACCATAATCGAATTTTTTTAATCATATCTCATTTAGTAGTTAATTAATATAACCACCTCCTCATTAATTTTCTAAACCATTAACCACATAATAATACTTTAAATGTTTATAATTAATAATCTAAACTTCTAATTACATAAATATAAATATATATATATTTTTAAGGAAAGTGGGCCCAACTCGCCAGCAACCCGGCCCAGCCGCAATTGGGCCCAGCAGCACCCGAGTCGGGCGCTGCCAGGCCCAGCCGGGCTAGGCTCGGCCTGCACTGCACCCGGCTGGCAGTGCTGCTGCCTGGGTAGCAGCGCATGCGCTGTAGGAAGGCAGGCAGGCAGCAGCGCCTGCGTTGCAGCCTGGCAACACAGCGCTAATGCAGTGCCGTCTTTTTTTTTTAGACAAATTAACTTTTTTTTAGAAAAGAAAATTCAATGATCTTAGTTGATCTCAAATCAAGATATTATATCAAACGACAAAATCAAATAAAAGTTCAAATCCAAACAAAGAAACTCTACAAAAGCATATTAACGAAGATGCAATCAAAATATATTACAAGTAACCAAAAGCCACTGCTTACAACTATCTACTTACCTTGGTCTTGATGCCAAAAGCAAATCTGAATAACAAGCTTGAAAGATCCAACCTTGGTTTCCCCCCGGAGAGCTTCTAGGGTTTTGTAACACTCCGACCCAGTTTGACCTCGTTTAGTGGGTAATTAATCTTGTTTTCGTTTCTAATCGTGTTTTGTTTGTGTTTTATTTTCGTTACAGGTCATGGATAGGTAGTTGGGTTGAGTTTGACCTGGATTAAGTAGACCAAGCCCTTTTTCGTAATTTTAGCTTTTCTAAGACGTGGTCATTTTTTCGTCATCTTGATGTCAACACGTGTCTTTCGTTGAGCTCGTTAACTTTCGTAACTACGTCGTTTGCAACCGATGTCGTGTGATTCGATTGGACCCAGATTTGACTCAAACTGAAAATAGACTGTTGACTTGGACCCTCTTGTAATTTGACCACCTCATGAGCTTATATATATAGCTCATCCATCGACCAACTCACATTTCCTTCTCTCGTTTTCTCTCTTTCTCCTCACTGTGCACGTGGAGCTTAGCTCTATCCCTCCTTCTCTTGAATTCTCTCCACCGAATTGCTCTCCTCCATCGATCAAGAGGAAGTTGGGTCTTGCATGTGAGGTGAGTGGATTCCTTCCATTCTCTCATCTCCCTTCTCTATCTCTTCTCCTTCTTGTTTCCATCGTTGCATGGTGTGTCTGTGTTGTGGATTTCTTTCCAATCCTCATGCATGCATGTGGTTTGATGTGTGTTAGGTTGTGTTTGGATCCAAGAACTTCAGTTGGGCAATTGATTTCCAATTAAGGCAAGTATAACCATAACTTTGAGAACCCATTTTGGTATGTATTTGATTTGGTTGGTCTTACATGAATTAATAGGGAAACATGTGTTTACAGCCCATTTGATACTCACTGATTCAGTACTTGTCTATTTCCATTGAAGGGTTGCAATTCTGATACTTCCCCAGACATTCTGTATGTGTTTCAAAAATTTGAATTCGTGTAGGTACGGCTAAGCCGTATGCCACTTACGGCTCAAAGTCCAGAGAGGAGAAAAACCCAGTTTTCCTCTACGGCTAGGGCACGACTAAGCCGTGGATTGCCCTACGGCTAAGCCGAAGCTCAGCCGTGGCCCAGCCGTAGAACAATACAGGGTGCATTTTCTGGATTTAACTGAGAGTCATCAATTGACAAACCTTCTACGGCCCAGTCACGGCTAAGCCGTAGACCACACGCGGCTAAGCCGTAGCACACACACGGCTAAGCCGTATTAACACTAGACTGATGTAAAACAAGGATAGGTGTAAGGGAAAGACCGATATGGCCTTCATGATAGAATGTAGAGTACCTAACCCTGTCCAACGGAATGTGATACAACGCGTGAATGATCTCGAGGGTTGCGAATCATTCATGTTCGTTATCCGGATGTTAAGCACCTCCCCATGGGTGTTGGTTTAAGGGACTTCATGCACCGCCCGATTCAATGCAACACTAGACAACGGTGCATCGAATACCTTAAAACTACATCATCATGCACAGTTAGAAACACCGGATAATTAGATTAGAATTGGTTTGTAAAGAAAGATGATTCGATTTCGCATGATTTGTTACATAACATATTGCATTCGATCATTGATGTCAACGCTCTGATATGATTACTTGTATTCCGTTACCTTCACATTGCGACTCCTTACCTTGAGTATGCATGTATGATATGTTCACTCACAGATACGCACGTATGACATGTTGACACGATCTACTCAGGGTTTCCATGATTGACTCTGTATGGTTAGGCACTACTTAGCCTCAGCCTTAGGATCCCGACGGGGTGAATTTGGTATAGTTATATGGACTTGCTGCAGTAAGGATAAGTCTTGGGGAACCGGGCCCCAGGAAACCGAGACCCATTGTACCCTGGCCCGGACAATGGTGTTCTTTGCACGTTATAAGATCCCTCTTTTGGGAGCATATGGTAATGTAGTAGCCACTAGTTATGTACACAGCATGTATTCATTGATTCACTTAGCATATTTCTTTCTTGCATAACAGCCTAGTATACGAAAATGCCTTCTTTAATCACATGATGTTCTTTATTCTATTAGACACAGCGTGTGTTAACTTGCTATGGTTTATACTTTGCTGAATCTTTGTATTCACAGTTGTTTTTGGTGTTGCAGGCCCAGATACCCCTGCCGAACCCTCGCCGGTCGGCCAGACTCCAGATGAGACCCCCGGGGCCCCATCAGGCCTAGAGGAGTGGATGTGATCACTCCACGGGAGAGCGTTCTTGGCATGCATCATTGGAGTCTTGTTTTGTGGATTTTCAGACTTGTATTTGGCATGACATGTCATTATTGTATATATTCTTTTGTTCTTTTTGTAAGATTTTCATATGTCATTATGTCAGTTCGTCCTTTGTATCCTCTTCTTGCACTGTTAGTTTATGTTTCTGATATTTACAGCTTCCGCGTACTTGCTTGGCACGTGTGAATGTTCCCTTGTGCGTGTGCATTTAGACTCGGTCTACGTGTGCATGCACGGGAGTACGTGTGTCATTAGGTTTGGCTTTTGCTAACCCCCGAACCCTGGGCTCGGGTTGTGACAGGTTTGGTTGAAGAAGAAAGAAAGAGAATCGGAGAATGGGGAAAACCCTAAGAGTTTATATTGAGAGGAAGTTTTTCTAAATTGCAAGGAAGGGCTCCCTGCTTTCTAATGAGTTTTACAAAATTTCAAAAAGAGTCTATTGGCCTAAAAGGGTCAAATAATGTAAACCCAAGGCCCAAAAGTGATTACTTAGCCCATTTACCCTTCTTAACCCAACTCAAACCCGACGGAGTGCTATGACCCAAAAATAAAAATTCGGGGCTTGACATCTCATCCCCCTTAAAGGATATTTAGTCTTCCAAATGACAAACATACCTCAGGAAGAAGGTGCGGATACTGTCGCTGAACTTCGTCCCTAAGCTCCCACGTTGCTTCCTTCAGCCGATGATGGCTCCATTGTACCTTCACCCATTGGATGACATGATTTCTCAACACTTGCTCTTTGGTGTCGACAATCCCCACTAGCTACTCAGCGTATGTTGTATCATCCTGCACTTGTAACGGCTCATACTGCAACACATGTGAAGGGTCTGCTACATACTTCCTCAACATAGAAACATGGAAAACGTTATGAACACTTGACAACTTTGGTGGTAGTGCTAACCGATAAGCCACGTCATTGACCTTATTGATAATCTGGAATGGTCCCACATATCTTCGGGAAAGTTTCCCTTTCTGCTCGAACCGCAAAGTACCACGCGTAGGTGATACCTTTAGAAATACATGGTCACCAACCTCAAACTTCAACTCTCTCCTCCTTTTATCCGCATAACTCTTTTGGCGAATACGGGCAACCTTCAACCTTTCCCAAATTTGTCTTATCTTGTCACTGGACTCTCCAACCACAAACAGTCCATGAAAACCGCGAGCTCCAAAATTCGACCAACATATACGAGTTCGGCATTTTCTCCCGTACAAAGCTTCAAAAGGTGACATGCCAATGCTAGAGTGGTAACTGTTGTTGTACGCGAATTCACATAGAGCGAAGCTTTCATCCCAACTAGTCTTGAAATCCAAGACACATGCCCTTAACATATCCTCCAATGTCTGGTTTGTACGCTTTGTCTGTCCGTCTGTTTGGAGATGATAGGCTGTACTAAAACTAAACTTGGTTCCAAAGGCTTCTTGCAGTGATACCCAAAACCGAGATACAAACTTACTATCCTGATCAGAGACAATAGAAACTGGTGCTCCATGCAATTTCACCACTTCCTTAATATACACATTTGTCATTTTCTCTATTCCTTGACCAGTCTTAAATGGTATGAAGTGGGCTGACTTAGTCAAACGGTCCACTATCACCCAAATAGCACCAAATCCCTTTCTAGTATTAGGCAATCCTGACACAAAGTCCATAGTGACATGCTCCCACTTCCACTGAGGAGTCTCTAACTAATGCAGAAGACCTGGGGGTCTCCTATAATCTGCTTTAATCTGCTGGCAGACCAAACATTTTCCAACAAATTATGTAATATCCTTTTTCATATTCTTCCACCAATAGTGATCCTTTAGATCTTGATACATCTTGGTACCTCCTGGATGAATAATAGACCGAGTATAATGTGCCTCTACCATGTTTTCATTCTTCAATTCTGGAAAATCAGGCACACAAATTCTATCTTTATAATACAAAATATTATCTTCCAACCTAAAACCAGGCCTCTCATCCATATGATCTTGATTCTTGTTATCTTGGGGTCGAGCAACTGGTATTCTCTGATTCTCGGAAGTAATTCGGGTTCCCACGAGAATATACTAGCCACCACTACTTGCTCACTGATAGGCCGGAAATAAACATCCATATCTTCCAGACATCGAATCCAGAAGTATTCTGCAATTAATCCTCCAATGAACGCTGCTTTTCTACTTAGAGCATCTGCCACTACTTTAGCCTTTCTTGGATGGTACTTCAACCCAAATTCGTAATCCTTAATATACTCCATCCATCTCCTCTGTCTCATGTTCAAATCACCCTGCGTGAAGAGATATTGGAGGCTTTTATGGTCCGAATGCACTTCAAAAATGGCTCCATAAAGATAATGTCTCCACATTTTCAAGGCAAAGACCACTGCAGCTAACTCCAAGTCATGGGTTGCATACTTCCGTTCATGATCCTTCAACTGTCTAGACCTATAAGCCACCACCTTCCCATGTTGCATGAGAACACAACCAAGTCCAACTCCGAATGCATCGGTGTAAATCACAAAACCATCATTACCAGCAGGTGAGGTCAAAACAGGGGCTGTGGTTAACCTTCTTTTCAACACCTAGAAACTTTGTTCACAATCCTCATTCCACACAAAAGGAACTCCCTTACAAGTCAATCTCAATAGTGGGGCTGCTATAGAGGAAAATCCTTCCATGAATCTGCGGTAATAACTTGCAAGGCCTAGGAAACTTCGAATCTCCGACACTATTTTTGGTCTATCCCACTTTACCACTGCTTCAATCTTCGCTGGGTCCACTGCTAAACCTTCTTAGAGATAATGTGACCAAGAAATCCTACCTGTTCCAACCAAAATTCACATTTACTTGCCTTAGCATACAATTGGTGTTCCCTCAACAACTACAATGAAGTACGAAGATGCTGAGCATGCTCTTCCCGACTCTTCAAATATACAAGTACATCATCAATAAATACCACCAGAAACTTATCTAAGTATTGTGCAAAAACCCTATTCATCATAGCCATAAAAGCTGCCGGCGCATTTGTCAACTCAAAAGACATCACCAAAAATTCGTAGTGACCATATCTAGTTTTGAATGCAGTTTTTGGGATATCTTGATCTCGTACCCTCAACTGATGATATCCTAACCTCAGATCAATCTTAGAAAAATACTGAGCACCTTGCAATTGATCAAACAACTCATCGATTCTCGGTAAAGGATACTTGGTCTTGATGGTCACTTGATTCAGTTGCCTATAATCAATACACATTCTCATAGAACCATCCTTTTCTTCACAAATAACACTAGAGCCCCCCAAGGAGAGACACTCAGTCTAATAAAACCCTTGTTTAATAGCTCCTGCAATTGCTCCTTAAGTTCTCTCAACTCAGCTGGGGCCATTCTATAAGGGGCCTTCGATATCGGAGATGTGTTCAGCACAAGCTCAATTGCAAAGTCAATCTCACGGACCGGTGGCAATCCGGGAATATCATCAGGAAAAACATCCGGGAACTCAGATACCACTGGTGTCTCCTCCACCGCTTTAGTCCGTTTATCCTCCGTGATAAATGCTATATACCCCTCAGAACCTTTTATCAACAACTTCATAGCCTTAATAACTGAGATCACAAGAGTAACAACCTTCTTTTTAGATCCCACAAATAGCACCTTGGTGCCGTTATCAGCTATTAACTTAACCGTCTTGTCACGGCAATTCATAACTGCACTATGAGTAGCAAGCCAATCGATACCCAAAATGGCGTCTATCACCAATTTGCAATTAGGGTAGTATTTCAAATAACTAACCTTTTTACCCATCGGGGTGGCCTCAATTAAATCAAACGACAGATCAGCTGCTCTAACACTAATCTTTAAGGCAAAACTAGGGGAAAGATAGGAATATGTAGAACCGGGATCAGATAAAGTTTTAACATGACTATCACAAATAGAAATAATACCTTCCACAATGTTCTCTGCAACATCAGCTTGCTCCTGGGTCATGGCATACACTTTGCCTGCCTGCTGTGGCCTTGATTGCTGTCTGTTAGGCCTTGGTGGTCGCTGAGGTCCTTTCTGAGGTCAGGGCCGCTAGGGAGGTCGGTACAACTACATCTGTTGCTGCGGTGCCTGGGGTTGTTGTTGCTGCGAGGGAGCTGGTGCTATCTGTCTTAGCGGCTGTGCTTGAATAGGAGCTCCCTATGTAGATGCCTGCCCATACTACTGACCTTTCTTCTTAAGGCAATCCTTGACCTGATGACTAGTGTCTCCACAGGAAAAGCACCCCCCTGTCTGTCTCCAACACTTAGATGCAGAGTGATTATTGCCACAAATGCTACAAGACTCCTTCTTTTGCTTTTTCAATTGGTGCTGTGACGCCGAAGATTGAGCAACTTTCTGCTTGGGTTGGCTAGTAGGGGCCATGCACCCAATCACCTCCTCCACCCAATATGCCTTATACAAATATTCCTGGCAAGTATTCAGAACTTGTGACTTGGCATGAAGGAGTATATTTGGCCGAAGGCCATCAAGGAACCGTCGAATCCTCTCGCTTTCTGGAGTGATGAGAGTTGGTGCGAAACGAGAAAGACGGGTAAACTACAGCTCATACTCCTGAACAAATAAATTCCCTTGCTTCAATCTATCAAACTCTATTCACTTCTTAATGCGAACATGCTCTGGTACATACTTATCACGGAACTGATTATGAAATGCAGTCCAAGCCTCCTCTTCAGCAATCCCCTCATATGTTTTCTTAACGGTAGTCCACCACCTATCCACCATATCTTAAAACATGGAAACTGCCAACTTAACCTTCTGTACCCCTGTGCAGACTAGATTTTCAAATATCTTCTCCACTTGGATGAGAAATTCCTCTGCCACCACTGGATCTTCACCCCCGTTGAACTCTGGCGGACCCCTCTTCTTAAACTTCTCAAAAATGTCATTTGGATCATGGGGTCTGGGGGTAACAACAACCTGAGGCTGCCCAATCCTCTGCAAAACCTCAAGTACACTAGTCTGAAATGCAGCTTGATCCACTACTTGAGGTCGCACCACAGGCATTATTTGCGGTGTTACCGGTGGTTGAGTTACATGTGTCACATGAGATTGATTCATTCTCTGCACAACCTCCAACAATCTCTCCACAACCTGGGAGGCCCAGCCGGGCTAGGCCCTACCTACGCTGCGCCCGGCTGGCAGCGCTGTTGCCTGGGCAGCAGTGCCTGCGCTGTAGCTTGGCAACGCAACGCTGATGCAGCGCCATCTTTTTTTTTTCAAACAAATTAATTTTTTTTAGAAAAGAAAATTCAATGATCTTAGTTGATCCCAAATCAAGATATTAAATCAAATGACAAAATCAAATAAAGGTTCAAATCCAAACGAAGAAACTCTACAAAAGCATATTAACCACGATGCAATCAAAATATATTACAAGTAACCAAAAGCCATTGCTTACAACTATCCACTTGCCTAGATCTTGAAGCCAAAAGCAAATCTGAATAACAAACCTGAAAGATCCAACCTTGGTTTCCCCCCGGAGAGTTTCTAGGGTTTGGTTGGAGAAAAAAGAAAAAGAATCGGAGAATGGGGAAAACCCTAAGAGTTTACATTGAGGGAAGTTTTTCTAAATTGCAAGGAAGGGCTCCCTACTTTCTAGTGAGTTTTACGAAATTTCAAAAAGAGTCTATTGGCCTAAATGGGTCAAATAATGTATACCCAAGGCCCAAAAGTGATTACTTAGCCCATTTACCCTTCTCAACCAAACTCAAACCCGACGGACTGCTATGACTCAAAAAAAAAAATTCGGGGCATGACACTATATATCCTCCATTACATCAAATCATATATAAAGAAACTTTGGCCGTACCCATAAAAGATGTAGCAAAGATACAAGGAGATAAAGGAAAATCTAAATTAATTTATAAATCTAACCTAAGCCATGTTTTAGAACAAAATAATTATAAAAATATTAACCTTCGTACTATTGGCCTACAAACCAATAGAATTGAACATAACGTTGGAAATATTTTCAAAATTTATGAAGCATCTTCTTCACAGAAGATAATTAAGACACAATCTTTAGGTTTTCAAGGTGAAGCCCTTAAGGATCTAAAGTTAGAAAAGAAAACCCGTAAAATTTTTAGACGAAATAATCAGTCAATTATCTCATAGTTTTACATACATAAAACTTAATGATAATAATGAAAATAAAAATGAAAAATCCATAAATGTTCTGGTTTCTAAAGCTTCGAGCTTAGACTTAGAATTCTCTGTTTCTGACTCTATAGAAGAAAAATCAAATGAAAATCAAGATGATTAAAATCAAGAATCTCTACAAATCAATAAAATATTTAAAAGACAAAAACCATTAGTCACTGCAGCAAAAACAAGAAATTATTATCCAAGACCTACTCCAGTTGATCTTCAATTCGAAGAACAAGCTATTCTAAAGGGCCTTTGATTTGAAAACTCTTCAGCATACGAATGGAATGTAGATGGACTATCTGAATATCAAATCTTGCAACTATGCAAACACATGATGATATATGCCTCTACCATCATGGCTGCCTGTAATGATCAAAGACAAGCAGTAAATGCAGTCGTCCTTGGATTTAGTGGACAATTACATGGTTGGTGGGAAAAATACCTATCTGATACATAAAGAAATGCTTTATTAAATGTAGTAACAAGAGATCCCTTAGGAAATAATGTTCTTACTCCTCAAGGCCAAATGATCGCTGATTCCATCTACATGCTTATTACCAATATAGTTAAACATTTTATTGGTAATTATATGAATGTAGAAGAAAAATTAAAAACACAATTAATCAATTTATCTTGCCTAACATTATTAGATTTTTGTAGGTATAAAGATGTTTTCTTATCGAAACTCTACATAATCAATGCAAGTAATTCGGAATTTTGGAAAGAAAAATTCATATCAAGTCTTCTTAAACTTTTTACAGAAAATGTTAGAAAAGAATTAAAATCAGAAAATTATGGAAATTTGAATTATGGAATGTATACATATGGTGATCTAATTCAAAAGATTAATAAAGTTGGATTTTCATTATGCAATGAAATCAAACTTAAACATCAAATTGAAAATCAAAAAAGAATCCGCGAGTATGAACTTGGAGATTTTTGTTTTTAATTTGGTATGGAACCATTAATCAGTCCTTCTAGCTAGAATAAAAAGAAAAACTTAAAAAGAAACCATCAAAAAAGAAAATCTAAACATTTTTCAACTCCACAATATTATATTCCCTCAAAAAGATATCACAAAAAATCTTCTCATAGAAACCCTTATAAAAAATTAAAGAAATCTTATACAAAAAATAATCCATCCACTTCTCATCCCAAGAAAAAAGAAATATAGTGTTATAATTGCAAGGAAAAGGACATATAGCTCCCAACAGCCCAAAAATAAAAGTAAAAACAGAAAAAGATATCAAAACTATCTTAAAAGGATCCTCAGCGTCAGAGTCATCTAGTTCCCCTGATAAGATTATTCTTCCTCTTATTCTTCAGATACATGTCATTGTAAAATATTTGACGGTGAAATCTAGCATAAATCTGCTTCTTTTTCCTCTTTATCTTTGAACGTATTTTCCGCTCTAGAAGAACTGGTGTTGGAAATGTTTAAAGATTTCAAAGATGAAGAATTAAAAAATAAAGATTTTGAAAAAATACAGAATATAAATAAAGGAAATAAAAACGGAAAAGCTTCTACATCAAATAATATATTTGACTTACCTGAACAATTCAGCATTAAAATTGTATTAGATAGATTAAGAGAGTAGCAAGCTCCTGCTCATCTTTCAATTCAAGATCTTTATAAAAAAAATACTAATAAAAAGCAAGAAATAAAAGAATTAAAACAAGACTTGATTGAACTTCAAGAACACAAACAACGTGCTAAGAACCTTGAATTTCACACACTCAAAAATTATCAAGAAAATAATGATAATAACTTAGAACATCGAGAAGAATTTGGTGAAGACTTAAATGGTGTTGTAAAATGGATCCACTTAAAAAATGGAAAACTCAAGCTACAATTAAAATCAAAAGCTACTCTATTAAAGCACTCTGCTTACTAGATAGTGGCACAGTTGTTAATTTAATAAGAAAAGGATTAATACGAACAAAATATTTTGAAAAAACCAATAATAAACTTAATCTAACTCTGCTAGCAAAAAACTACATATCAAATACAAATTAATTAATGTTTATGTCTGTAAAAATGGAACATGCATAAAAACTAATTTCCTTCAAAGAAATGATTTAAACAATGATGTTATCCTTGGAAATACTTTTCTATAAATTTTACAGCCTTTTCAAATTGACTCATCAGCTCTAAAAACTATTTTAGATAATAAAGAATTAAATTTTGATTTTGTTGAATTAACTCCTACTCAACATATGATTATTATTCGAACAAAGTGTAAACAAGAATAAGATGTTTAAAAACTATTCAGATATCCAATTCCAAATAAAATGGATCTTATTAATCATCTCTCTAATGTCTTCATGTTTTCTACATTTGATCCTACATCTAGATTTTGGTACCTTCAAATTCTACCCAGAGGACAGATATAAAATCATTTTTCTTTTCCCAAAGAAAAAAATTCAGATTATTGATAATTCTCATTCAGACCCATCTGCCTTCAGGAAGTCTCCCTTCTCACTATAACATAAAGTACAAGCAAAAGCAAAGCCCCTATTCAGGAATCAAGCTCTTCCTTCATACCTACATTCCAACAAATATCAATTCCCTTCTTCAATCTAGGATTATCTGCCACTTCACAAGAACTTATCAATGCCCATTAGAGTGCCATTCTCTCTAAAAAAAAGAAAAAACACTAGAAAAATCCTATCCAAAATTGCAAACCATATCAAGCACTTAGATAGCCAAATCCTTATGTGCCATAACATCCATCAAAGAGCACTGCTATCCACCTATGTTGACGAAAAAACATCCAAAATCCACTTCTTGGAAATGGTCAACACAGCCCTTCCAGAAGAGATAGCTACAAGAATTAGAGAAAAAACTATTTCTTGTCAGATCAAGGAGCGATTAATGGTCAAAGCTCAATTTATAAGCTGGGCAACCAGCTTACCCAAATTGTTCCTGCCATCATATGAAGTTGATATCTCATATATCGAACAAGGATTAGTCGAAAGATTTTCTTTATGCAGATATGATTTTGAAATGATATAACAGCTCCCTGCAATCATGCATCATTCCCTTCGCAGCCTTGGACTTAGCAAAAGATAACTTCTTATAATGACTTCATCAAGTTTTGGTAAAAGATTAGAAATTCGATTTTGTCAACCTTATCAATTATAGACCATCATGAATTATGAAGGAGATTTAATTTGTGAAAAATTAATTTCTACCTTAAATGATCATGAGCATCTCCCTGTTGATTATCCAGCTCAATGGTATGAATCTCATGAAGTCACTACAATGGAATACAACTTAGAACGTCTCCAAAAGTATGATCCAGCTTCTAGTCAATATCAAAGATTTCTCAATCTAAAAGGACATCTTGAATTTGCAAGTACATATAGATATGTTTGGTGCGACGGTCGATGAGCTGTTTGCAATGCTAATGATCTGACTGAGCAGACAACGGTGATATAGAATCCTTCTAAATCCGGACATGCCAAGCTTAATCAAATTCTCAATGCCTATGAAGATATCTCTTTTGACATTTCAGAAAAAATTCGTGAAGAATTAATTCAGTTATTCCATGGAGAATTCGAAAACGATAACGAAGGTTGGAATGGCCCTTGTCATAATTTTGACTCTATTATAAAGTTCTCTACTAGCTATAATGGAATTCATTAGGATGGTGATTAATCTTATCAATATTTATTAAGAGTTTTCTCTAAAAAGCCTACAAAGAAAAGATAACAAAAACTTTATCATTGCAACTGTATCCATAGCTATGCTATTCTCTACAGGCACATCAAAGTTATGTTGAAAAAGTACTATACAAAAAAGCTACTTTGAGGAAAAAAACAAAAGACAATTGGGAAAAATCCAAAAGCCAACAAGAAAATTCAAGGCTCCATAGACTCCTCTCTCCACATCAGATTAACCAGGTACTATGCAGAAGAATAAAGCAACATCCTCCTAGTCAACAAGTACACTCATCACAGCATGAAAACAAGCCATCTATACGGCAACTTGTGATTCTATCCAGTAGTAAAATACCAAAACATCATAAAATGAAATGCAAATGCAATGTAAATTCAGTTGTAATGAAATGTAAATTATATTTGCTAAGGCTATAAATAGTACTAGCCTTCTCCATGTATAGGCAAGAATTAGAATACCAGTCAAAATCCAGCTTTACTTCCACCACCACCTCCTCTCTCCTCTCCCTTCCGCTTTTGTATACCCACCAGTTTCCCCATTTGGTATCAGAGCCAAGTTGGCATCTAATTTGTAATCAAGTATCATTGCAATATAAAGTCATTTTGTGAGTATTTCTTCACTTATCTTTATGTTTTGATTTTGTTTAAGGAATTGCTGACTCAGAAGCAAGAACATCAAAAATCTTAATACTTGGTTGTATGTTTTTTATTATTGAGAAATTTTAATCATATTCTGCCTGGAGCAAAGTTGAGGTAGCCATTATTGTCGCCATTGTTAACCGTGTGAAGGCGTTTAAGGCATTTTGTTGGTGTATAAATACTCTATTTCATTGGATACTCGTGGTGGATTTGGTTAAAATAACTCTGTAATACAAATTATGGCAAAGCTTATTAAGAAGTTTGTACCTTCTTCTTCCTAATCATCAAATTCCTTATCTTCTATGTCTATTAAAAATAGTGAAGAAATCAGTTATGACGATTTAGATCAAGTTATTTGTGACTGAACTATTCCAACTACAAATAAAAGTGAAATTTATAAAGTTGGAAGTTTTCAACTAAAATCAAGTAATAAAGTAGAAACCATTAAAAGAAATGAATCTATTACCAGTAATATTCAGCATCTTTCTTTAATCAAACTTCATGAAATAAAGGAGTATGTTAAAACATACAGTTATATTCATTTTTGATTAGTGCAAGTTGCTCTAAAGCCATCAACAAGACTTGGACATAGAACTGAAGCTCTCATCTATGTTCAAGATACAAGACATAAAAAATTCAGTGATTCATTACTTGGAATGGTTGAATCAAGTTTGGCTAAGGCCTTACTTTCTTTAATTGCTTTCCAAATTTATTTGTTTCTCTTACAGATCCCAGTGTACATGAAGCTTATACTCTTACTATCCAGACAAAAGGCTTTGATATGAATTCTCACAATCAAAAACTTGCTCTCATATATAGAGTTTATTATAAACTCAAGAATTTAGTTGTTCCACGCATAGCCAATTCCAATCAAGCAAACGGTATGACTACTTTATTCCAAACTAATTTCAAAAATAAAGTTAATATTCCAAAACTCATACAGTGGAATGATATTAATCTGTCTAGTAAATGGCACTTAGAAAACGCTCAACCTAAAAGGTCTTTAGAAAATCAAGATATTGAAACAATTATTAAACATGAAGATGGACGTGTTAAAATAAATTTTCAAATAGATTCAAGAGAAACAACTCTATAGTTTATTATCCTTCTAGAAAGTCTTATTTTCATCCTCCATCGGTGGTAGGATCTTTCATAAAAGAACCATCCTGAGTTTGTTGCTCTACACCTAATGTAGACCTTCGACCTACAGGACTAGTGTATCCTTCTTAACAAGCTTCTCCATCTAATACATATAATTCTTCAGAATGCGATTTTAGCATAAATGTTATTGAATGCTTTGAAATTAATGAAGAAATGTTAAAAAGGAATTTAGCTCTACATCCTTTAACAAAATCCTTTTTTAAACAGGTTTCTCAAGAATGTAAAGACTTTTTAAAAGAAAAACGGTACAAATATATGTATGATATCAAAGAAATATTTATTTCTTTGATTGGCTTAAACTAGCCATAAAGAAAGCTTATAATACTGAAGATTTATCCATCAATATGATAATAAAATTAAGATCATCTTGGATTATAGCTTCTACCAGTTCTTCTCCACAAAGAACTGAAAAATCTATACATCCTCCATTACATCAAATCATATATAAAGAAACTTCGATCGTACCCATAAAAGATGTTGCAAAAATACAAGGAGATAAAGGTAATTCTGAATTTATTTATAAATCAGACTTAAGTCATGTTTTAGAAAAAAATAATTATACAAATATTAACCTTCATACTATTGGCCAACAAACCAATAGAATTGAAGATAAAGTTGAAAATATTTTAAAAATTTATGAAGCATCTTCTTCACAAAAGATAACTCAGACACAAACTTTAGGTTTTCAAGGTGAAGCCCTTAGAGATCTAAAGTTAGAAAGGAAACCTTTAAATTTTTCAGATGAACTAATCAATCAATTATTTCATAGTTTTACAAATATAAAACTTTAAGAAAATGAAGATCAAAAAGCTGACAAATCTATAAATGTTTTTGTCTCAAATTCTAAAGCCTCTAGCTCAAATTCAGAATTTTCTGTAGCTGATCCGATGGAAGAAGTGTCTAAAACAAATGAGAATCCAAATGATTAAAATCAAGAATCTCTACAAATCAATAAAATATTTAAAAGACAAAAACCAATAGTCACTGCTACAAAACAAGAAATCATTATCCAAGACCTACTCCAGTTGATTTTCAATTCGAAGAACAAGCTATTCTAAATGGCCTTCGATTTGAAAACTCCTTAGTATATGAATGGAATGTAGATGGACTATCTGAATATTAAATCCTGCAACTGTGCCAACACATGATGATATATGCCTCTACCATCATAGCTACCGGTAATGATCAAAAGCATGCAATAAATGCAGTTGTCCTTGGATTTACTGGACAATTACATGGTTGGAGGGAAAAGTACCAATCTGATTTAGAAAGACAAGCTATACTAAATGCAGTAAAAAAGATCCTTCAGGAAATCTTGTTATTACTCCTCAAGGTCAAATGATTCTTGATTCTATTTACATGCTTATTACCAATATAGTAAAACATTTTACTGGTAATTACATGAATGTAGAAGAAAAAATAAAAACTCAAATAATCAATTTATCTTGCCCAACATTATCAGATTTTCATCAATATAAATATGTTGTCTTATCAAAACTTTTTACAATCGATGGAAGCAATTCAGAATTTTGGAAAGAAAAATTTATATCTGGTCTTCCTAAGCCTTTTGTAGAAAAAGTTAGAGAAGAGTTAAAATTAGAAAATTATTGAAATTTAAATTAAGGACTTTATACATATGGTGACCTCTTTCAAAAGATAAATAAAGTTAGATTTTCATTATGCAATGCAATGAAATCAAACTTAAATGACAAATTGAAAATAAAAAAAGAATCAGCAAATATGACCTTGGTCATTTTTGTTATCTATTTGGCATGGAACCATTAATTAGTCCTTCTAGCCATAATAAAAAGAAAAACTTAAAAAGAAACCATCAAAAAAGAAAATCTAAACATTTTTCAACTCTAAAATATTATATTCCCTCAAAAAGATATCATAAAAATTCTTCTCATAAAAATCCTCATAAAGAATCAAAGAAATCTTATACAAAATATAATCCATCCACTTCTTATCCTAAGAAAAAAGAAATACAATGTTATAATTGCAAAGAAAAAGGAAATATAGCTCCTGACTGCCAAAAAATAAATGTAAAAACAGAAAAAAAAATAAAAATTATCTTAAAAGGAACCTCATCCTCATCCTTAGAATCATCTAGTTCCTCTAATAAAGATTATTCTTCAAATTCATTGTAAAATATTTGACAGTGAAATCTAGTATGAATCTCTTTTTTCCTCATTATCTTTAAACATACTTTCTGCTTCAGAAGAGATGGTGCTAGAAATGTTTAAAGATCTAAAAGATGAAGAATTAAAAAATAAATATTTTGGAAAAATATAGAATATAAATAAAGGAACTAAAAAAGGAAAAGCTTCTACATCAAATAACATATCAGACTTACCTGAACAATTCAGCATTAAAACTGTATAAGATAGATTAAGAGAGCAACAAGCCCCTACTCATCTTTCTATTCAAGATCTTTATAAAGAAATTAATAATCAAAAGTAAGAAATTAAAGAATTAAAACAAGACTTAATTGAACTTTAAAAACTCAAGCAACATGTTGAGAATCTTGAATTTCACATACTCAAAAATTATCAAGAAAATAATGATAATATGGAAAATCAAGAAAAATTTTCTAAAAACTTGAATGGGCTTGTAAATTCTTTAACAAGGAATCCACTTAAAAAATGGAAAACTCAAATTACAATTAAGATCAAAGACCTCTTTATTAAAGCACTTTACTTACTAGATAGTGGCGCAGATCTTAATTTAATAAGATAAGGATTAATCCTAACAAAGTATTATGAATAAGCCAATAATAAACTCAATCTAGCTACTCCTAGCAAAAAACTACATATCAAAAACTAATTAAGTAATGTTTATCTCTGTAAAAATGGAACATGTGTAAAGACAAATTTCCTTCTAGGAAAGGATTTAAACATTGATGTTATCCTTGGAAACCCTTTTTTACAAATTTTATAGCCTTTTTAAATTGACTCATCAGGTCTAAAAACTATTTTAGACAATAAAGAATTAATTTTTTATTTTGGTTAATTAACTCCTATTCAACATAACAATAGTATTAGACAAAGTGTAAATAAGAATAAGGTGTTTAAAAAACAATCAAATATCCAGTTCCAAATAAAATGGATCTTATTAATCATCTTTATGATGTTTTCATGTTTTCTACAGTTGATCCTACATCCGGATTTTGGTATCTTCAAATTCTACCCGGAGGATAGATATAAAATTATTTTTTTCCCAATGAAAAAAAAATTTAGATTATTAATAATTCTCATTCAGCCCTATCTACCTTCAGGAAGTATCCTTTCTCATTATGGCATCAAGTACAAGCAAAAGCAAATCCCCTATTCAAGAATTAAGCTCTTCCTTCATACCTACATTCCAACAAATATCAATTCCCTTCTTCAATCCAGGATTATCTGTCACTTCACAAGAACTTACCACTGCCCATTAGAGTGTCATTCTCTCTGATAAAAGAAAAAATACTAGAAAAACCCTATCCAAAATTGCAAACCATACCCAGGACTTAGAAAGCCAAATCCTTATGTGCCATAACATCCATCAAAGAGCATTGTTATCCACCTATGCTGATAAAGAAATATCTAGAATTCACCTCCTAGAAAAGGTTAACACAACCCTTCCAGATGAGATAGTTGCAAGAATTAGAGAAAAAACTCTTTCTTGTTAGATCAAGGAGCGATTAATGCTCAAAGCTCAATATATAAGGCAGGCAACTAGCTTTCACAAATTGTTCCTACCATCATATGAAATTGATATCTCATATATTGAACAAGGATTAGTCCAAAGATTTTCTTTAAGCAGAGATGATTTTGAAACAATACAGCAGCTCCCTGTAATCGTGCGTCATGCCCTTCGCAGCCTTGGAGTTACCAAAAGACAACTTCTCATAATGATTTCATCAAGTTTGGGTGAAAAATTAGAAATCCAGTTTTATCAACCTTATCAATTATGGACCATCATGAATTATGAAGAAGCCGATTTAATCTGCAAAAAATTAATCTCCACCTTAAATGATTACGTGCATCTCCTTGTTGATTATCCTACTCAATGGTATGAATCTCATGAAGTCACTGCAGTGGAATACAGCTTAGAACATCTCCAAAATTATGATCCAGCTTTTGATCAATATCAGATATTTCTCAATCTAAAAGGAGATCTTGAATTTGCAAGTACATATAGATATGTTTGGTGTGATGGTGGACAAGTTGTTTGCATTACTGATGATCTCATTGAGCAAACAACAGTGATATAGAATCCTTCTAAATCTGGACATGCCAAGCTTAATCAAATTCTCAATGCCTATGAAGATATCTCTTTTGACATTTTAGAAAAAACTCGTGAAGAATTAATTCGGCTATTCCATGGAGAATTCGAAAATGATAATGAAGGTTGGAATGACCCTTGTCATAATTTTGACTCTAATATGAAGTTCTCCGATAGCTGCAATAGAAATCATCAGGCTTGTGATTAATCTTATCAGGATTAAGATTTATCAAGATTTACTAAGAGTTTTCTATATAAAGGATGCAAATAAAAGATTACAAAACTTTATCATTGCTACCGTATCCATAGCTATGCTATTCTCTACAAACACATCAAAGTTATGCTAAAAAAGTACTATATAAAAAGCTACTTTGAGAAAGAAGACAAAAGACAATTGGAAAAATCCAAAAGACAACAAGAATGAAAAAGGCTCCATAGACTGCTCGCTCCACAACAGACCAACTAGGTACTATGTAGAAGAATAAAGCAACATCCTCCTAGTCAACAAGTACACTCATCACAACATGAAGACAAACCATCTACATGGCAACTTGTGATCCTATCTAGCAGTAAAATCCTGAAACATCATGCAATCTACAAGCACATAAAATGAAATGCAAATGCTGTCTAAATTTAGTTGTAATGAAATGTAAATTATGTTTGCTAAGGATATATATAGTGCTAGCCTTTTTCATGTACAAGCAAGAGTTGGAATACCAGTCAAAATCCAACCTTGCTTCCACCACCATCTCCTCTTTCCTCTTCCTTCCGCTTTTTTATACCCACCATTTTCCCCATTTTGTATCAGAGCCAAGTCGGTATCAAATTTGTAATCAAGTACTTTGGCAATATAAAGTTGTTTTGTAAGTATTTCTTCACTTATCTTTGTTTTGTTTTGCTTTGATTTTGCTTAGTGAATTGCTGACTTAGAAGTAAGAGCATCAAAAGTCTTAGTACTTAGCTCTGTGTTTGTTATTATTGAGAAATTTTAATCATATTCCGCCCGGAGCGAAACTGAGGTAGCTATTGTTGTCGCCGTTATTAGCCGTGTGAAGGCATTTAAGGTGCTTTGTTGGTGTGTAAATCCTCTATTTCATTCGATACTCGTGGGGGATTTGGTTCAGATAACTCTATAATACAAATTATGGCTAAACTTATTAAGAAGTTTGTACCTTCTTCCTCATCACCAAATTCCTTATATTCTATGTCTATTAAAAATAGTGAAGAAATCAGTTATGATGATTTAGATCAAGTTATTTATGACTGGACTATTCCAACCGTAAATAAAAATGAAATTTATAAAGGGGGAAGTTTTCAATTAAAATCAAGTTATAAAGTAAAAACCATTGAAAGACTGAATCCATTTCTAGTAATATTCAGCATCTTTCTTTAATCAAGCCCCATGAAATAAAGGAGTATGTTAAAACATACAGTTATATTCTTTTTGGATTAGTGTAAGTTGCTCTAAAGCCTTTAACAAGACTTGGACTTAGAATAGAAGCTCTCATCTATGTTCAAGATAGAAGACATAAAAAATTCAGCAATTCATTACTTGGAATGGTTGAATCAAGTTTGGCTAATAGCCTTACTTTCTTCAATTGCTTTCAAAATTTCTATGTTTTCCTTATAGATCCAGTTGAATATGAAGCTCTTACTCTTGCTATCTAGACAAAAAGTTTTGATACGAATCCTCATAATCAAAATCTTGCTCTCATATATAGAGTTTATTATAAACTCATGAATTCAGTTGTTCCAGGCATAGCCGATTCCCATCAAGCAAAAGGTATGACTGCTTTATTCCAAACTAGTTTAAAAAATAAGGTTAATATTCCAAAACTCATATAGTGGAATTATATTAATCTATCTGGTAAATTGTGCATAGAATGCACCCAACCAGAAAGGTCTTTAGAAAATCATGATATTGAAACAATTATTGAACATGAAGATGGAAGTGTTGCAATAAATTTTCAAATAGATTCAAGAGATACAACTCCTACAGTTTATCAACCATTTAGAAAGTCTTACTCTCATCCTCCCTCTGTGGTAGGATCTTCCATAAAAGAACCATCTCGAGTTTCTTGCCCTACACCTACTGTAGACCTTCGACGTATAGGACTTGTGTATCCTTCTTATCAAGCTTCTCCATCTAATACATATAATCCTTCAGAATCTAATTTCAATGTAAATGTTATTGAATGTTTTGAAATTGATAAAGAAATGTTAAAAAAGAATTTAGCTCTACATCCTTTAACAAAATCCTTTTTTAAACAGGTTTCTCAAGAATGTAAAGACTTTTTATATGTATGATATCAAAGAAATATTTATTTCTTTGATTGGCTTAAACTAGCCATAAATAAAGCTTATAATACTGAAGATTTATCCATCAATATGAAAACAAAATTAAGTTCATCTTCGATTATAGCTTCTACCAGTTCTTCTCTACAAAGAACTCAAGAATCTATACATCCTCCATTACGTCAAATCATATATAAAGAAACTTCAGCCGTACCCATAAAAGATGCTGCAAAAATATGAGGAGATAACGGTAAATCTGAATTTATTTACAAATCGGACTTAAGTTATATTTTAGAACAAAAGAATTATACAAATATTAACCTACTATTGGCCAACAAACTATTAGAATTGAAGATAAAGTTGAAAATATTTTACAACCTTCTAAATTTACTTCTTCTCAAAAAGGAATCAAAGGATCCTCATCCTCATCCTTAAAATCATCTAGTTCCTCTAATAAAGATTATTCATCAGATACATGTCACTGTAAAATATTTAATAGTGAAATTCAGTATGAATCTGCTTCTTCTTCCTTTTTATCTTTAAACGTACTCTCTGCTCCAGAAGAAATGGTGCCAGAAATGTGTAAAGATCTAAAAGATGAAGAATTAAAAAATATATAAAATAAACAATGGCAATAAAAAAAAGAAAAGCTTCTACATCAAGTAATATATCTGACTTACGTGAACAATTCAGTATAAAAATTGTTTTAGATAGATTAAGAGAGCAACAAGCTCCTACTCATCTTTCAATTCAAGATCTTTATAAAGAAATTAATACTCAAAAGCAAGAAATAAATGAATTAAAACAAGACTTAATTGAACTTCAATAACTCAAACAACATGTTGAGAATATTGAATTTCACACACTCAAAAATTATCAAGAAACTAATGATAATTTATATCATCAAGAAAATTTGATGAAAACTTAAATTGTTTAAACTTAAATTGTTTTCTAAACTCTTTAACAAGGAATCCACCTCAAAAATGGAAAACTCAAGTTACAATTAAGGTCAAAGACTTCTCTATTAAAGCACTCTGCTTACTAGATAGCAGCGCAGATGTTAATTTAATAAGAGAAGGATTGATCCCAACAAAATATTATGAAAAAACCAAAAATAAACTCAGCCTAACGACTACTAGTAATAAACTCCATATCCATTATAAATTAAATAACGTCCATGTTTGCAAAAATGGAACATGTATAAAGACTAATTTTCTACTCGGAAATGATTTAAACAATGATGTTATCCATGGAAATCCTTTTCTACAGATTCTACAACCTTTTCAGATTGACTAATTAGGCCTTAAAACTATTAAAGACAATAAAAAATTAATTTTTGATTTTGTTGAATCAACTCCTATTTAACATAACAATATCATTCAAAATCAAATTGCTTATAAAGAACAAGAATTTGTATATCATTAAGAAGATATGAATTCTTTAAGAATTGAAAAAGAATTACAAAAGCCAGAATTCCAAAAAGATTTAATCCAATTTCAAAAATCTCTTGAAATAGAATGTTGTTTTAACCTTCCTGCTGCTTTTTGGCATAGGAAACACCATACTGTTTCTCTTTCATATATTGATAATTTCGATGAATCTCAAATTCCTACTAAAGCTCGACCTATTCAAATGAATAAAGACCTTGTACAACTATGTACTAAAGAAATCAATGATCTTCTTACTAAAAAGCTTATTCAGAAATCACAATCCCCTTAGAGTTGTGCAGCATTTTATGTAAATAAAACACCTGAACAAGAACGAGGTGTTCCTCATCTTGTTATCAACTAGAAGCCTTTAAATAAAGTCTTAAAGTCCATCAGATATCCAGTTCCAAATAAAACTGATCTTATTAACCATCTGGCTGGTGCCTTCTTTTTTTTCCAAATTTGATCTTAAATTAGGATTTTGGCAAATTCAAATCACCCTAGAGGACAGGTATAAAACTACTTTTACAGTACCATTTGGCCATTATGAATGGAATGTTATGTCATTTGGTTTAAAAAATGCTCCTTTAGAATTTCAAAGAATAATGAATGACATTTTTAATCCATATCAAGCTTTTACACTCGTCTATATAGATGACATTCTAGTGTTTTTAAAATCTATTTGTGACCATTGGAAACATTTAAATATTTTTAAAACAGTTATTATCAAGAATGGACTTGTCTTATCCCAAAAGAAAATGAAGCTTTTTCAAACAGAAATTTAGTTTCTTGGCTTTATAATAAAAAAAGGAACTTTTCTCCAGTCTAAAGAGTTATTAAGTTTGCTTCCTAATTTTCTAATGAAATTTTTAATAAAGAGCAATTGCAAAATTTTCTTGGATGCCTTAATTATGTTTTTGACTTTTATAAAGATCTTGCCAAAGAAAGAAAAATCTTGCAAATGCGCTTGACCAAAAATCCCGTAGAATAGTCACCTGCACATACAAAAGCTATTCCAAATATTAAATAGTCCAAAATTTACCTTGTTTAACTATCCCTCATCCAGATTTATTAAAAATAGCTCAAACAGTCACATTTGAAGTAGGTTTTGGAGGAATCCTTTTATAAAGAAACGTCCTTCGAAAAGAAGAAATTCTTTGTTTCACTTCTGGAACATGGAAGCCCACTCAACAGAATTATTCAACTATTAAAAAGGAAATCCTATCCATAGTAGTTAGTATAATGAAGTTCCAAAGTGATTTATTAAAAAAAAATTTTTTATTAAAAATAGATTGTAAATCTGTTAAAGAAATTTTAGAAAAAGATGAAAAAAATCTTACTGCTAAGCAAATCATTGCTCGCTGGCAATCTTTATTAGCCATATTTGTCTTAAAAATTGAGTATATTATAGGTAAAAATAATTGCCTTCTTGATTTTTTATCTCATGAGTTTTTACAAGGACAAAAGAATGAAGCCTTGGCAGATTAGACCCTTTCTCCAATCCCCAATTGAAAAAGTTTCTTCTATCATGAACATTACACCTTTATCCAGAAAATCTAGTGGCAATTATCTTAAGAGATGGGGAGCAACCCATACTTCTAATATTCCTCAATTTCAAAGCCCATTAAGCCTTGTATCTAGAAAACCTCAAGCTTCACAAGCCCAATATTTTGCCACAAAAGCACCCTTGAGAATTTATTCCTTAGATGCCATGTCTCATGCCGATACCATTTCTATTGAACATCTTATCCAAACCGTTTTTTCTCCTGATCACTTATTTATCCAACCTGTTGACTATAAAGTCTATGAACAGATTTTGATCAGAACTGACAGCCGTACTATTGATCATACAGATGGATAAAAAAATTCTTACTTAAATGCTTTACCAACCAATATTACTATCCTATATTCAAAAACCAAGATTCTGCATGTTCTCTCCGTAGAAGAATGGGGACGACCACTTCATATGCCTCAAAGGCTTGATTCAGAACTTATTTTTAACTATTATGATTATATTTCTACTTGGGAAGTCATCCTCTATTATCAAAAGCCATCCTTCTAACATTCTTGGTTCATCAGATTCAAATCAAACTCCCATAAAATAGCTATGTGGTTCTTCACACAATTCTAGATCCCTTTTGGTGCCACTAAAGACATCCTTCCTCAAGCACTTCTTCCTATTTATAAATCCTATTCTGCATCATTTAAAGCCCTTCTCAAATCAGAAGAAAAAAGCCTTTATCAACACCTATAACTTGGAACAGAACCTTATGTTATTATGCAGTTTTATTGCAAGCAGGAGATTCCTTGGATCTTGAAATGGAATTTTTATAAAGAAACAGACTTTAGTCCACCAGTTTTATCTCAAATGATCTATATCAAGTTTTTGCATCAATTTGATTATACTACAATACTCTAGCAATATTCTACCAATCAATCTATAAAGCCATCATTCTTTGAAGTTCTTAAAAGTCCTAAAAAAGAAAAAAAAGGCTTTATCCAGCAAGTGATATCGATAAACAGAATAATTCCTGTTCAGCTTATCCTTCAGCTCTTTATGCAGCAACAAATTTGTTTCAAGTCAAAAAAGAACTTCAATAGGAAATTTTTGAACAAATACAAAAAGAAAGGTCATCTAAAAATTTCTCCATTAAGTTTTGGTCAGCAGCTGCATCATCTTTGGGCTGATGATAATCCTTTTGAAAATATTGCCCTTGAACCAGATATAAAAGCTGATGAGACAAAAAGTGATAATGAAGGATTCATCTCTATCTGAAGAAAAGAAAAATCCAAGACAAGACTTATGCTTTATCAAGCCACTCAATTTTCCACAAAGCAATCATAACAATCCACTATTCAAAATAAAGTTCACCTACACTGAAGACTGTGATCTTATCCAGCAGTCCTGAAGCATCATGAAATTTGTCAGCACATGAAATGAAATACAAATGAAGTATAAATTCAGTTGTAATGAAATGTAAATTATGTTGGTTATGACTATAAATAGGTCTAGCCTTCCTCATGTACAAGCAAGAGTTAGAATACCAATCAAAACCCAGCTTTGCTTCCACCATTATCTACTCTTTCCTCTCCCTTCTACTTTTATATACCCACCATCTTCCCCATTTGGTATCAGAGCCAAGTTGGTATCAAATTTGTAATCAAGTACTTTGGCAATATAAACTTGTTTTGTGAGTATTTCTTCACTTATCTTTGTTATGTTATGCTTTGATTTTGCTTAAGGAATTACAGACTCAGAAGTACGAACGTCAAAAGTCTTAATACTTAGTTTTGTGTTTGCTATTATTGAGAAATTTTAATCATATTCGCCCTAGAGCGAAGCTAAGGTAACCACTGTTGTTGCCGTTGTTAACCGTGTGAAGGCATTTAAGGCATTTTGTTAGTGTGTAAATCCTCTATTTCGTTAGATACTCATGGTGGATTTGGTTCAAAATAACTTTGTAATACAAATTATGGTTAAGCTTATTAAGAAGTTTGTACCTTCTTCTTCCTCATCATCAAAATCCTAATCCTCTATGTCTATTAAAAATAGTAAAGAAATCAGTTAAGACAATTTAGATCAAGTTATTTATGACTGGACTACTCCAACCATAAATAAAAATGAAATTTATAAAGTTAGAAGTTTTCAATTAAAATCAAGTTATAAAGTAAAAACCATTGAAAGAACTGAATCCATTACCAGTAATATTCAGCATCTTTTTTTAATCAAGCCTTATGGATTAAAGGAGTCTGCTAAAACATACAATTATATCCATTTTGCATTAGTGCAAGTTGCTCTAAAGCCTTTAACAAGACTTGGATTTAGAACAGAAGCTCTCATCTATGTTCAAGATACAAGACAAAAAATTCAGTGATTCATTAGTTGGAATGGTTGAATCAAGTTTGGCTAATGGTCTTGCTTTCTTCAATTGCTTTCAAAATTTCTCTGTTTCCCTTACATATCCAAGTACACATGAAGCTCTTACTTTTGTTATCCAGACAGAGGTTTTGATATGAATTCTTATAATCAAAATCTTGCTCTCATATATATAGTTCATTGTAAACTCATGAATTTAGTTGTTCTAGGCATAGCCAATTCCAATCAAGCAAAAGGTATGACTACTTTATTCCAAACTAATTTTAAAAATAAAGTCAATATTGCAAAACTCATAGAGTGGAATGATATTAATCTATCTAGTAATGGCACTTAGAAAACGCTCAACTAGAAAGGTCTCTAGAAAATAAAGATATTGAAACAATTATTGAACATGAAGATGGAAGTGTTGAAATAAATTTTTAAATAGATCAAGAGATACAACTTCTACAGTTTATCAACTTTCTCGAAAGTCTTATTCTCATCCTCCCTCCATGGTAGGATCTTCCATAAAAGAACCATTCCAAGTTTCTTGCTCTACATCTAATGTTGACATTCGACCTATAGGACTTGTGTATCCTTCTTATCAGGCTTCTCCATTTAATACATATAATCCTTTGGAATCCAATTTCAATATAAATGTTATTGAATATTTTGAAATTGATAACGAAATGTTCAAAAAGAGTTAACTCTACATCCTTTAACAACATCCTTTTTTAAATAGGTTTTTCAAGAACATAAAGACTTTTTAAAAGAAAAATGGTACAAATATATGTATGATAATCAAAGAAATATTTATTTCTTTGATTGGCTTAATCTAGCCATAAAGGGAGCTTATAATACTGAAGATTTATCAATCAATATGATTACAAAATGAAGTTCATATGAGATTATAGCTTCTACCAGTTCTTCTCTGCAAAGATCAAAAGAATCTATACATCCTCCATTACATCAAATCATATACAAAGAAACTTCAGCTGTACCCATAAAAGATGTTGCAAAAATACATGGAGATAAAGTTAAATCTAAATTTAATTACAAATCAGATTTAAGTCATGTTTTAGAGCAAAATAATTATACAAATATTAACCTTCATACTATTGGCCAACAAACTAATATAATTGAAGATAAAGTTGAAAATATTTCACAGCCTTCCGAAATTATTTATTCCCAAAAAGAAATCAAAACTAACTTAAAATGATCCTCATCCTCCTGCTTAGAATCATCTAGTTCCTCTAATAAAGATTACTCTTCAGATACATGCCATTGCAAAATATTTGACAACGAAATCCAGTATCAATCTGCTTCTTCTTCCTCTTTATCTATAAATGTACTCTCTGCTCCAGAAGAAATGGTGCTAGAAATGTTTAATGATCTAAAAGATGAAGAATTAAAAAATAAATATCTGAAAAAATACAAAAAATAAACAAGGGATATAGAAAAGGAAAAGCTCCTACATCAAGTAATATATCTGACTTACCTGAACAATTCAGTATAAAAACTGTTTTAGATAGATTAAGAGAGCAACAAGCTGCTACTCATCTTTCAATTCAAGATCTTTCTAAAGAGATTAATAATCAAAAGCAAGAAATAAAAGAATTAAAACAGACTTAATTGAACTTCAAGAACTTAAACAACGTGTTGACAATTTTGAATTTCACACACTAAAAAATTATCAGGAGAATAGTAATAATAAATTAGAACTTCAAGAAGAATTTGGTGAAAACTTAAATGGTTTTGTAAATTCTTTCAGAAGAAATCCACTTAAAAAATGGAAAACTCAAGCTACAATTAAGATCAATGACTTCTCTATTAAAGCACTTTGCTTACTATATGGTGGTGTAGATGTTAATTTAATAAAATAAGGATTAATCCCAACAAAATATTATGAAAAAACCAATAATAAACTCAATCTAGCTACTGCTACATATCAAATACAAATTAAGTAATGTTTATGTCTGTAAAAATGGAACATGCATAAAGACTAATTTCCTTCTAGGAAAGGATTTAAACAATGATTTTATCCTTGGAAATCCTTTTCTACAGATTTTACTGCCTTTTCAAATTGACTCATCAAGTTTTAAAACTATTTTAGACAATAAAGAATTAAATTTTGATTTTGTTGAATTAACTCCTATTCAACATATCAATATTATTCAGACAAAGTGGAAACAAGAATAAGATGTTCAAAAAGC
The DNA here is from genome assembly GCA_037013555.1 of Sextonia rubra. Classification (NCBI taxonomy): domain Eukaryota; kingdom Viridiplantae; phylum Streptophyta; class Magnoliopsida; order Laurales; family Lauraceae; genus Sextonia; species Sextonia rubra. The sequence goes on from JASUAD010000026.1 coordinate 10,484,142, forward strand.
AATCAAATATCCAGTTCCAAATAAAACGGATCTTGTTAATCATCTCTTTGATGTCTTCATGTTTTCTACTTTTGATGTTACATCTAAATTCTGATACCTTCAAATTCTACTCAGAGGATAGATATAAAATTATTTTTCTTTTCCCAAAGAAAATAAAATTCAGATTATTGATAATTCTCAATTAGACCTATCTGCCTTCAGGAAGTATCCCTTCTCATTATGACATCAAGTACAAGCAAAAGCAAAGCCCGTATTCAGGAATCAAGCGCTTCCTTCATACCTACATCCCAACAAATATCAATTCCCTTCTTCAATCCAGGATTACCTGTCACTTCACAAGAACTTAACAATGCCCATTGAAGTGCCATTCTCTTAGATAAAAGAAAAAAACACTAGAAAAACTCTATCCAAAACTGCAAACCATATTAAGGACTTAGAAAGCCAAATCCTTATATGCCATAACATCCATCAAAGAGCACTGTTATTCACCTATGCTAATGAAAAAACCATCCAGAATTTAGCTCTTGGAAAAGGTTAACACAGCCCTTCCAAATGAGATAGCTGCAAGAATTAGAGAAAAAAACTCTTTCTTGTCAAATCAAGGAGCGATTAATGCTCAAAGCTCAATATATAAGCTAGGCAACTGATTTTCCCAAATTGTTCCTACCATCATATGAAGTTGATATCTCATATATCGAACAAGGATTAGTCCTAAGATTTTCTTTATATAGAGATGATTTTGTAATGGTAAAGCAGCTCCCTGTAAGCGTGCGTCATGCCCTTCGCAGCCTTGGAGTTACCAAAAGACAACTTCTCATAATGATTTCATCAAGTTTGGATGAAAGATCAGAAATCTGGTTTTATCAACCTTATCAATTATGGACCATATGAATTATGAAGAAGTAGATTTAATTTGCAAAAAATTCTTCTCCACCTTAAATGATTACTAGCATCTCCTTGTTGATTATCCGGCTCAATGGTAAATCTCATGAAGTTACTATAATGGAATACACCTTAGAACGTCTCCAAAATTATGATCCTGCTTCTGATCAATATCAAAGATTTACCAATCTAAAAGGACATCTTGAATTTGTAAGTACATATAGATATGTTTGGTGTGATAATCGACGAGCTATTTGCATTGCTGATGATCTCACTGAGCAAACAAGGGTGATACAAAATCCTTCTAAATCCGGACATGCCATGCTTAATCAAATTCTCAATGCCTATGAAGATATCTCTTTTGACATTTCAGAAAAAACTTGTGAAGAATTAATTCAGTTATTCCATGGAGAATTCGAAAATGATAACGAAGGTTGAGATGACCCTTGTCATAATTTTGACTCTACTATGAAGTTCTCTGCCAGGTACAATGGAATTAATTAGGATGGTGATTAATCTTATCAAGATTTATTAAGTGCTTTCTCTATAAAGCCTGCAAAGAAAATATAACAAAAACTTTATCATTGCTACCGTATCCATAGCTATGCTATTCTCTACAAACCATCAAAGTTATGTTGAAAAAGTACTATACAAAAAAGCTACTTCAAGAAAGAAGGCAAAAGACAATTAGGAAAAATCCAAAAGCCAACAAGAAAATTCAAGGCTCCATAGACTCCTCTCTCCGCAACAGACCAACCGGGTACTATGTAGAAGAATAAAGCAACACCCTCCTAGTCAACAAGTACACTCATCACAACATGAAGACAAACCATCTATACGGCAACCTGTGATTCTATCCAGCCGTAAAATCCTAAAACAACATAAAATGAAATGCAAATGCAATGTAAATTCAATTGTAATGAAATGTAAATTATGTTAGCTAAGGCTATAAATAGTACGAGCCTTGTCCACGTACAGGCAAGAGTTGGAATACCAATCAAAATCCAGCCTTACTTCCACCACCATCTCCTCTCTCCTCTCCTTTCCGCTTTTGTATACCCACCATCTTCCCCATTTGGTATCTGAGCCAAGTTAGTATCAAATTTGTAATCAAGTACTTTACCAATATAAAGTTGTTCTGTGAGTATTTTTTCACTTATCTTTGTTATGTTATGCTTTGATTTTGTTTAAGGAATTGCTGACTCAGAAGTAAGAACGTCAAAAGTCTTAATACTTAGTTCTGTGTTTGTTATTATTGAGAAATTTTAATCATATTCCGCCCACAGCGAAGTTAAGGCAGCCATTGTCGTCGTTGTTCTTAGCCGTGTAAAGGCATTTAAGGCATTTTGTTGGTATGTAAATCCTCTATTTCGTCAGATACTGGTGGTGGATTTGGTTAAAATAACTCTGTAATACAAATTATGGCTAAGCTTATTAAGAAGTTTGTACATTTTTCTTCCTCATCATCAAATTCCTCATCTTCTATGTCTATTAAAAATAGTGAAGAAATCAGGTATAACGATTTAGAACAAGTTATTTGTGACTAGAGTATTCTAACCATAAATAAAAATGAAATTTATAAAGTTAGAAGTTTTTAATTAAAATCAAGTTATAAAGTAAAAACCATCGAAAGAACTGAATCCATTACCAGTAATATTTAGCCCACTGCAATAAAGGAGTATGTTAATGTTAGTTTTTGTGGACTCAATCCATCAGTTGATGTAATAAATTGATTAATTTCTTTATTTATCAATAATATCATGCTTTACTTTCATAAGATGAATGTTATTCTACTACTTCATGCACATGACCAATACGTATGACATAATGGTTCATGAGTTGAACCGGGTCCCATTAGTATATTAGATGTGATATATGTGCATGGATGAGATCCACACGCGGGAGATATATGTCACAAATCTTATATTTAAAATAGCTTCACAACCAGTAATGAGATTGGGCATCTCATTTGATAAGGTTGCAGCACTTTGATCACTATGAGATAGTGTGATTTGTCTCAATCATCAGAATGTAAGATTCTGGATCAATGGTGCTGGTACATTGGATGTATTGAAGGACCATGAGATGCACCTTATGGTATTCCGTCTCAATAATAAGGTATGCTCTCATAATTCCCTTGCAATAGGCTCTCAATCCTGAGACATTGACGAACTCAAGTTTCTATCTATTCATTTGCTTTGAGTCACCAATGAGTGAGGCCGACTATAGGTTAACACCTCGGTGTCTTGGGTATGTGGTAGTAGAACTGGGGGAACGTTGAATGATCAAGATGGAATCTATCTCTATTATCCCCTTGTGCCAATTAATGGATTTGTCATTAGTAAGTGCGCACCCATCTCAATTAAGAGTTAATTGGATGGTACTGATGATTACTGTGATTAATTGGGGCTCAAGGATAATAAGATGTGGAACTTAGATTGGAAGAGACGGATTTATTCCAATTGATCCACGGATATTGATAGAGGGGCCTACTTATGGTAATTGGGAAGTTTAGGGTCTTCATTGTAATTTATTCCTAAGACTGGAGTGCAATTGCATTTATATAGTGGTGTTATTTGCAATTAACTGTGGGCCCGGATTGCACATGAGATGTGGGGTCGCGGTGTTCTAGTTGGAGCCAGCTTTCTAAGGAATCCCTAGTGGTCCCCACGCTAGCCCAAGATATTGGAAAACACTAATCCGACTTGGACTCTAAGAATGAGAGTTTGGAAGGGAGAAAGTTGCTAATTGCTTTGGAAGTAAGACTTCTATTTCAATTAGACAAGGGAGAAATTTGGAAGTCTATATAATATCCTTGGACGTCCAAAAGAGTTCCCCTCACGCCAAAAACCCTTTCGTGCAAGAGTTGCGCGAGTTACTCTCCTCTCCTTTCTTCTAGTTCCTTGGAGTCTCGAGTGGAATTTCTCCTGAAGATTCCACCATTCTTCTTGAGAAAGGATATCCAATTCGGGTCATAGCGTGGAAGGCTAAGAGGTGTTGAAGAAATCCATTAGAGCACTGCGGATCTCCAAAAGGTATGATCTACTTCTTCCATGTCGTAGATTATTTTGGGTGCTTAGTGCTGGTAGAATTTTACTGTACATGGTCACGAGATTGAGGGTAACGCATCCTGAATTGGGTTTTGGTCTTATGGATAGTTGATCCCTGTGTCAAGTGGATCAAAAGTTTTGAAAATCTATCCACGAGACCCACCTACTTCCAACAATTGGTATCAGAGACATACCTCATCTCTAATCATGTTAGATCAGTAATCTTGTTCTAATCTTCGCATGAGATGCAAAGAGGATAGAGCAAGGGCTATGATAGGATCAGTGTTTATTGGGTTTGCATGCTTTTGTAGTAGATACATGTTTGGAAAGTCAAAAAAGGTTTTAATCATGATAGGAGGATGATAAGATGCCATTAAAACATACTGAGATCATTAGAGGTGATTGGGTACAGCAGGAGTCGAATCTGAAAAAGAACCCAAATTTCTGGGTTCATCAGGTCGGTTAGCCAGACGGACCACTATGGCTATAGAGGTCTGTTGGCTAACCGTAGGGACCAGATCGGCTAGCCGAACCTAGGCAGAATCATCTTGTTCTTGGTCTGAGCTGTTGTTGTTTTTTTTTTTTTTTTTTTTTTTTCGGGGGCGCTGCCCCCGAGCCCCCGCCAGGGGCGCTGCCCCTTGGAACCCCGCGAGTCGACCCCCGCCGGGGGCGCTGCCCCCGAACCCCCGTTGCGTAGGGGGTCTTGTATCGTGGTGGCAAAATATTTGGCATCTTGTTTTTCCTATTGTGGTTTGGCAACCTGGTTTTGTGAGATGCTTTGTTGTATGAGATACTAACTTGCAGGTGATAATGTCCTCTCCATATGGCCCACATGTTTTTCTTTCCTTTTAATTATTGGTTTATTTGTGGCTAAGTGTAAAGGGCATCATGGTCTCCTTGGTTTCCCGTGTAAGGGCAAGGCATGGTGAATTTCCCTATAGCCCTTTTATTTCCATGTTTAGACTACCATGTAAGTCTCATTATAGAGACATAGGAATTTATGTATTTTTTTAAAATTTGTAAATTCTGGAGATGTCCGAAACAAAGAAGGAAAGAGAAGCTGGACTCCTAATCAAAGAGTTTGAAGATTACCAAAAGGTGCTTTGGAGATGCCCAAAGAGTTTGAGGAATCCCAAAGTTTTGGAAAGTCTAGAAGTCCAAGAAGTCTTTTCCGCCTGGGCCATGTGGAGGAGAGGACTAGTCTTTTATTACAGCACTTTCTATTTATGGATGAATGCTTATTTTAGAGTATTTCCATATTTGTTCCAAACATAGCAAATTCCAAAATTGGTCAAATCAAATTAATTTTTGGAAAGAGTTCTAATTAGAGTTGGTAGGCCCATGAGATGGATCTATTGGTAACACTAATTTTAGAAACTGGGCTTTCCTTAAAATAACTTGACTTGGAACCAATCATTGGTCTTATCATGAGATGAATATATACCTATATTTGATGGACCCATACACCTATAAGGAAATCCTCAACTCTAAAATATTAAGTGGGAGCGGGGCTTTTCTATACATATAAAAATCCCCATGGTTTTCCACCATAGGTCCATTGTAAGGAAAGTATTAGCCTTGCGCCATTTTGCGAATGGCCATTCCCCACGGAGGGCTTGTATTTATCTGGATACTGGATATGGATCTCCTATGGATAGTGTTGATGAGACGGGGTGGGAGCCCACTCCCCAAGGAGGAGCTACCCACAACGGTTGTCATGCAATGCTAGTTGGTGGGTCACACTTAACTAAAATAATGATGTAGTATCCCTAAGGATTTGCCTCATATATTTTAGAAACCGAAGCTAATCGGGAGTCATACATTATTTGGTATGAGATACCTAGATTGTAATGAATGAAAGGGATCATGGATAGTTAGTCTTAATCCAAATCTTGACCAACTTTGATCAGCACCAGTCTAGGAGGTATTTGCACTCCCCAAGGAGGCATACCCCGCAGGATTGGGATTCCGATGTATTCTGAATTTTGTGGTTATGAGGATTCCCACATAAATTTGGTAGAATACTAAACCCTAATGTCATTTAAATTTATTAATTGAATGTATGGTTATGTGCTACAGTATTACAAGCATGAATTCGAATACTTTCAATCCACTTGCGACCATCCTCAACCAGAATAAGTTGGTGGGATCCAACTATGTAGACTGGAAACGGAATCTGGATATTGTCCTGACAGCTTCAGGATACAAATATGTCCTTACCAAAAACCCCCTTGAAGAGCCTGCCCCAGATGCATCAGAAGCAGAAAAGGACCTTTACACCAAATGGGCCAAAGACGATGAGATGGCCCGATGTTATATTCTGGCATCCATGTCTAGTGTGCTGCAACATCAACATCAATCTTATAAGACTGCATATGATATGATATCGAATTTAAAGGAGATGTTTGCAGAACAAGGCAGACCTGCTAGGCAGGCAGCCATGAGGGTGCTCATTAGCACCAAGATGGCTGAAGGTACATCAGTACAGGAACACATGTTGAAGATGATGGACTCATTAAATGAGTTAGATGTACTGGGAGCTGCGATTGATGCAGAATCGCAGATTGACATAATCCTTGAGTCACTACCAGAGTCATTCAACAATTTTAAGGTCAATTATAATATGAATAAAATGAATCTGACTCTGGCTGAGCTATCTAGTCAGCTGGTAGCAACTGAAGGGATTATGAAGAAAAAACCAACTGCCTTAATGACAGAAAAGTCAGATGCCAAGTCCAAGCCAAAAGGCAAAGGGCGGAAAGGCAAAAAGAAATCAATTCTAAAAGGTCCTAAGGTGGAGAATGGTCCAACTGGTGGCGTGGCTAAAGCTAAGGGTTCAGGGACAAAAGGAAAGTGTTTCCATTGTGGTAAGACAGGACATTGGAAGAGGAATTGTCCAGAATATCTGTCTAAGAAAAAGACCCCAGGTATGATTGAGTCACTTATATCTGAAGTTAGTTTTGCAACTGGTACTTCAGAATCCTGGTGTGTGGATTCCGGGGCAACTAATCACATATGTAATACGTTGCAGGGGTTCAGGGAAACCAGGAGGCTAAGTGATGGAGAAATCATTGTCAACCTAGGATCTGACGCTAAGGCAGAGGCTGTTTCAGTGGGAGTCATTACTTTATGTTTTTCAAATAATAAATTGGTTTTGTCAGAAACATTATATGTACCGTCTTTAAGGCGGAATTTAATTTCAGTTTCTAGTTTGGTGAATAAAGGTTATTCTATTACTTTTGGTACTGAAGTTGTCATAAAGAGGAATGGTACTTTCATATGTTCTGGCAAGGTAACCAATGGACTTTATTTGTTAACTCCCACGATGTATGAGATACATGATACTGAAACAATTAGTAGATCATCATTAAAGAGAAAGTCACCTTCATCTAATCCAACAAAACTTTGGCACCTGAGGCTAGGTCATATAAACCTTAACAGGATTGAGAGGCTAGTGAAAGATGGTATCTTACCTTCATTGGTGGTAGAACCAATGCCTATCTGTGAATCCTGTTTGGAAGGTAAAATGACCAAAAGACCCTTTTCAGCTAAGGGTAATAGGGCCAAAGATTTATTGGAATTAGTGCATACTGATGTCTGCGGACCCATTAATGTCAGGGCCAGAGGAGGATATGAGTACTTCATCACTTTCACAGATGATTACTCAAGATATGGTTACATATACCTTATGCACCGCAAGTCCGAAGCTTTTGAAAAGTTCAAAGAATTTCGAGCGGAAGCGGAAAAGCAATTAGGTAAGAGTATCAAGACTCTTCGATCAGATCGAGGAGGGGAATATCTCTCTGCTGATTTTATGGGTTATTTATCAGAAAATGGGATTCTATCCCAATTGTCTGCTCCTGGTATGCCTCAACAGAATGGAGTAGCAGAAAGAAGGAACCGGACTCTTTTAGATATGATTAGGTCTATGCTGAGTTTCTCAAGATTACCTATATCCTTTTGGGGATATGCTTTGGATACTGCAATGTACCTACTAAACCTCGTACCATCTAAGTCTATACCTAAGACTCCCCGGGAATTGTGGTCTGGGCGAAAGCCTAGTCTACAACATTTACACATTTGGGGTTGTCCAGCACACGTGCTCAAGGTTAAGACGGATAAGTTGGAAGCGAAGTCGGAAGTATGCACATTTGTAGGATATCCTAAAGGAACTAAAGGTTGGTTATTCTATAATCACAGAGAGCAGAAAGTGCTGGTTAGCACCAATGCGGTTTTTCTGGAGGAAGATTATATGATGGACCGGAAATTTTTAGAAAAGGTGATCTTGGAAGAGATTCAGGAGCAATCAATTCCAAATCCAAGTATGACCGGACTTGAGGAAGAACCGCCCTTACCAGACCCAGTAATTACACCAGTACCTCGTCGTAGTGGGAGGATTGTCAGACCCCCTGACAGGTTCTCATTCTTGGGAGAGTCTTATGAAGCAATCCCAAAAGAGCCGGAACAAGATCCCTCTAACTATGATGAAGCAATCAATGACTTAGACTCGGGACGCTGGCAAGATGCTATGAAAGCTGAGATGGAGTCTATGTACTCAAATCAGGTCTGGACACTTGTGGACTTGCCTGCCAATATTAAACCTATTGGGTGCAAGTGGGTCTACAAGAGAAAAAGAGGACCAGATGGAAGAGTGGAGACCTATAAGGCTAGGCTTGTTGCGAAAGGATATACTCAGAAAGAGGGGATCGATTATGAGGAAACCTTCTCGCCAGTAGCCATGCTCAAATCCATCCGGATACTCTTATCCATTGCGGCTCATCTCGATTACGAGATTTGGCAAATGGATGTCAAGACGGCTTTTCTCAACGGCCATCTTGAGGAAGACATCTATATGGTGCAGCCAGACGGTTTTGTAGCTAAAAACCAGGAGCAAAAAGTTTGCAAGCTGCAGAAGTCTATTTATGGACTGAAGCAGGCATCCCGAAGCTGGAATATCCGTTTTGACCAGGCAATCAAGTCATTTGGTTTTTGTCAAAATCCGGATGAGTCATGTGTGTACATGAAAAGTGAAGGTGACAGGATAGTTTTTCTTGTTTTATATGTTGATGACATCCTTCTCCTCGGGAAAGACATAGGAATGTTGTCAACGGTAAAAGTTTGGTTAGCCAAGACTTTTGATATGAAGGACTTGGGAGAAGCTAGCTACATCCTAGGGATCAAACTCTATCGTGACCGGAAAAATAGGATGATTGGCTTGTCTCAAGCTGCATACATAGATAAGGTGCTAGTACGGTTTGCAATGCAAGACTCCAAGAAGGGTATCACACCTTTCAGGCATGGAGTGCACCTTTCCAAGGATCAGTGTCCTAAGACACCCGAGGAAAAGGAGCAGATGAGGTCGATACCATACGCTTCGGCTGTTGGTAGCCTCATGTATGCTATGTTATGTACTAGACCAGATATCTGTTATGTAGTGGGCCTAGTCAGCAGATATCAATCTAATCCAGGACCTGAACATTGGACTGCTGTAAAATGTATTCTCAAATACTTGAGAAGGACTAGAGATTACATGTTGATTTATAGCAGTGATGAGTTGATTCCAGTCGGATACACAGATTCTGACTTTATGTCAGATAAGGATTCTAGGAAATCCACCTCTGGTTATGTATTTATGCTTGGAGGCGGAGCTATCAGCTGGAGGAGTATAAAACAAGAATGTACCGCTGATTCAACCTCGGAAGCTGAATATGTAGCCGCTTGTGAAGCAGCTAAGGAAGCAGTATGGCTTAAAAGATTCCTTTTGGAACTTGGGGTGGTACCTTTGGCACGACAGCCACTCACAGTTTACTGTGACAGCAGCGGGGCAGTCGCTCAGTCAAAGGAACCCAGAAGCCATAAAAGCCAAAAGCATGTACAGAGGAAGTATCACTTAGTCAGAGAGATTGTGCAGAGAGGTGATATTGCTATTACCAAGATAGCCTCTGCAGACAATTTAGCAGATCCCTTTACTAAGCCTTTGACTACCAAAGTCTTTGAGCAACATGTGGAAGGGATGGGCATGAGATGCAACCCTGACTGGCATTGAGCCCAAGTGGGAGATTGTTAGTTTTTGTGGACTCAATCCATCAGTTGATGTAATAAATTGATTAATTTCTTTATTTATCAATAATATCATGCTTTACTTTCATAAGATGAATGTTATTCTACTACTTCATGCACATGACCAATACGTATGACATAATGGTTCATGAGTTGAACCGGGTCCCATTAGTATATTAGATGTGATATATGTGCATGGATGAGATCCACACGCGGGAGATATATGTCACAAATCTTATACTTAAAATAGCTTCACAACCAGTAATGAGATTGGGCAGCTCATTTGATAAGGTTGCAGCACTTTGATCACTATGAGATAGTGTGATTTGTCTCAATCATCAGAATGTAAGATTCTGGATCAATGGTGCTGGTACATTGGATGTATTGAAGGACCATGAGATGCACCTTATGGTATTCCGTCTCAATAATAAGGTATGCTCTCATAATTCCCTTGCAATAGGCTCTCAATCCTGAGACATTGACGAACTCAAGTTTCTATCTATTCATTTGCTTTGAGTCACCAATGAGTGAGGCCGACTATAGGTTAACACCTCGGTGTCTTGGGTATATGGTAGTAGAACTGGGGGAACGTTGAATGATCAAGATGGAATCTATCTCTATTATCCCCTTGTGCCAATTAATGGATTTGTCATTAGTAAGTGCGCACCCATCTCAATTAAGAGTTAATTGGATGGTACTGATGATTACTGTGATTAATTGGGGCTCAAGGATAATAAGATGTGGAACTTAGATTGGAAGAGACGGATTTATTCCAATTGATCCACGGATATTGATAGAGGGGCCTACTTATGGTAATTGGGAAGTTTAGGGTCTTCATTGTAATTTATTCCTAAGACTGGAGTGCAATTGCATTTATATAGTGGTGTTATTTGCAATTAACTGTGGGCCCGGATTGCACATGAGATGTGGGGTCGCGGTGTTCTAGTTGGAGCCAGCTTTCTAAGGAATCCCTAGTGGTCCCCACGCTAGCCCAAGATATTGGAAAACACTAATCCGACTTGGACTCTAAGAATGAGAGTTTGGAAGGGAGAAAGTTGCTAATTGCTTTGGAAGTAAGACTTCTATTTCAATTAGACAAGGGAGAAATTTGGAAGTCTATATAATATCCTTGGACGTCCAAAAGAGTTCCCCTCACGCCAAAAACCCTTTCGTGCAAGAGTTGCGCGAGTTACTCTCCTCTCCTTTCTTCTAGTTCCTTGGAGTCTCGAGTGGAATTTCTCCTGAAGATTCCACCATTCTTCTTGAGAAAGGATATCCAATTCGGGTCATAGCGTGGAAGGCTAAGAGGTGTTGAAGAAATCCATTAGAGCACTGCGGATCTCCAAAAGGTATGATCTACTTCTTCCATGTCGTAGATTATTTTGGGTGCTTAGTGCTGGTAGAATTTTACTGTACATGGTCACGAGATTGAGGGTAACGCATCCTGAATTGGGTTTTGGTCTTATGGATAGTTGATCCCTGTGTCAAGTGGATCAAAAGTTTTGAAAATCTATCCACGAGACCCACCTACTTCCAACAGTTAAAGTATACAATTATATTCATTTTAGATTAGTGCAAGTTGCTCTAAATCCATTAACAAGACTTGGACTTATAACTAAAGCTCTCATCTATGTTCAAGAAACAAGACATAAAAAATTTAGTGATTCATTACTTAGAATGGTTGAATAAAGTTTAGCAAATGACCTTATTTTTTCAATTGCTTTCCAAATTTCTCTATTTCCCGTACATATCTAGCACATGAAGCTCTTACTCTTGCTATCCAAATAGAAGGTTTTGATATGAATCCTCATAATCAAAATCTTGCTCTCATATATAGAGTTTATTATAAACTCATGAATTCAGTTATTCCAGGCATAGCCTATTCCCATCAAGCAAAAGATACGACTACTTTATTCCAAACTAATTTCAAAAATAAAGTTAATATTCCAAAACTTATACAGTGGAATGATATTACTCTATCTGGTAATTGGTGCTTCGAAAACACTCAACCTGAAAGGTCTTTAGAAAATCAAGATATTGAAACAATTATTACACATGAAGATGGAATTGTTAAAATGAATTTTTAAATAGATTTAAGAGATACAACTTTTACAGTTTGTCAACCTTCTAGAAAGTCTTATTCGCATCCTCCCTTTGTGGTAGGATCTTCCATTAAAGAACCATCCCGAGTTTCTTGCTCTACACCTAATGTAGACCTTCGACTTACAGGACTTGTGTATCCTTCTTATTAAGCTTCTCCATCTAATATATATAATCCTTCGGAATTCGATTTCAATATAAATGTTATTGAATACTTTGAAATTGGTAAAGAAATGTTAAAAAAGAATTTAGCTTTACATCATTTAACAAAATCCTTTTTTAAACAGGTTTCTCAAGAACATAAAGACTTTTTAAAACAAAAATGGTACATATATATGCATGATCTCAAAGAAACATTTATTTCTTTGATTGGCTTAAACTAGCCAGAAAGAAAGCTTATAATACTGAAGATTTATCCATCAATATGATAACAAAATTAAGCTCATCCTGGATTATAACCCCTACAAGTTCTTCTCCACAAAGAACTGAAGAATCTATACATCCTCCATTACATCAAATCTTATATAAATAAACTTTTCCCATACCCATAAAAGATGTAGCTAAGATACGAGGAGATAAAGGTAAATTTGAATTAATTTATAAATCAGATTTAAGTCATGTTTTAGAACAAAATAATTATACAAATATTAACCTTCATACTATTGGTCATCAAACTAATAGAATTGAAGATAAAGTTGAAAATATTTTAAAAATTTATAAAGTAACTTCTTCACAAAAGATAATTAAGACACAAACTTTAGGTCTTCAAGAAGAAGCCCTTAAAGATCTACAGATAGAAAGGAAACCTTTAAAATTTTCAGATGAACTAATCAGTCATTTATCTCATAGTTTTACAAATATAAAACTTCAAGAAAATAAAGATAAAAAAGCTGACAAATCAATAATGTTTTAGTCCCAAATTCCAACGCCTCTAGCTCAGATTCAGAATTTTCTAAAGCTGATCCTAAGAATTTTCTAAAGCTGATCCTATAGAAGAAGAGTCTAAAACAAATGAGAATCAAAATGATCAAAATCAAGAATCTCTACAAATCAATAAAATATTTAAAAGACAAAAACCAATAGTCGCTGCAGCAAAAACAAGAAATTATTATCCAAGACCTACTCTAGTTGATCTTCAATTCAAAGAACAAGCTATTCTAAATGGCCTTCGATTTGAAAACTCCTCAGTATATGAATGGAATGTAAATGGACTATCTGAATATCAAATCCTACAACTATGCCAACACATGATGATATATGCCTCTACCATCATAGCAGTCGGTAATGATCAAAGACATACAGTAAATGCAGTTGTCCTTGGATTTATTGGACAATTACATGGTTGGTGGAAAAAGTACCAATCTGATTTAGAAAGACAAGCTATACTAAATGCAATAAAAAGAGATCATTTAGGAAATCCTATTATTACTCCTCAAGGTCACATGATTCCTCATTCTATTTACATGCTTATTACCAATGTAGTAAAACATTTTATTGGTAATTATATGAATGTAGAAGAAAAAATAAAAACACAATTAATCAATTTATCTTGCCTAACATTATTAGACTTTCGTTGGTATAAAGATGTTTTCTTATCAAAACTCTATACAATCGATGGAAGCAATTCAGAATTTTAGAAAGAAAAATTTATATCTGGTCTTCTTAAAATTTTTGCAAAAAAAAGTTAGAGAAGAGTTAAAATTAGAAAAATATGGAAATTTAAATTTTGGAATTTATACATATGGTGACCTCATTCAAAAGATAAATAAAGTTGGATTTTCATTATGCAATGAAATCAAACCTAAACGACAAATTGAAAATAAAAAAAGAACCAGCAAATATATACTTGGTGATTTTTGTTATCAATTTGGCTTAGAACAATTAATTAGTCCTTCTAGCCATAATAAAAAGAAAAACTTAAAAAGAAACCATCAAAAAAGAAAATCTAAACATTTTTCAACTCCACAATATTATATTCCCTCAAAAAGATATCATAAAAAATCTTCTCATAAAAATCCTTATAAAGAATCAAAGAAGTCTTATAAAAAAGATAATCCATCCACTTCTTATCCTAAGAAAAAATAAATACAATGTTATAATTGCAAAGAAAAAGGACATATAGTTCCTGACTGCCCAAAAATAAAAGTAAAAATAGAAAAAGAAATCAAAACTGTCTTAAAATGATCCTCAACATTAGAGTTATCCATTTCCTCTGATACAGATTATTCTTTCTCTCATTCTTCTGATACATGTCATTGTAAAATATTTAATAGTGAAATCTAATATGAATCTGCTTCTTTTTCCTCTTTATCTTTAAACGTACTTTCTGCTCCAGAAGAACTAGTGCTAAAAATGTTTAAAGATTTCAAAGATGAAGAATTAAAATAGAAATATTTTGATAAAATATGGAATATAAATAAAGGAAATAAGAAAGCAAAAGCTTCTACATCAAATAATATATCTAACTTACCTAAACAATTCAGCATTAAAACTATATTAGATAGATTAAGAGAGTAGCAAGCTCCTCCTCATTTTTCAATTCAAGATCTTTATAAAGAAATTAATAATCAAAAGCAAGAAATTAAAGAATTAAAACAAGACCTAATTGAACTTTAAGAACTCAAACAACGTGTTGAGAATCTTGAATTTCACACACTCAAAAATTATCAAGAAAATAATGATAGTAAATTAGAACTTCAAGAAGAATTTAGTGAAAACTTAAATGGTTTTGTAAATTCTTTCACAAGAAATCTACTTAAAAAATGGAAAATTCAAGCTACAATTAAGATCAAAGACTTTTCTATTAAAGCACTTTGCTTACTAGATAGTAGCACAGATGTTAATTTAATAATAATCCCAACAAAATATTATGAAAAAACCAATAATAAACTCAATCTAGCAACTGCTAGCAAAAACTACATATCAAATACAAATTAAGTAATATTTATGTCTATAAAAATGGAACTTGCATAAAGACTAATTTCCTTCTAGGAAAGAATTTAAACAAAGATGTTATCCTTGGAAAACCTTTTCTACAAATTTTACAGCCTTTTCAACTTGACTCATCAAGTCTAAAAACTATTTTAGACAATAAAGAATTATTTTTTGATTTTGGTGAATCAACTCCTATTCAACATATCAATAGTATCCAACAAGTGTAAACAAGAATAAGGTGTTCAAAAAACATTCAAATATCTAGTTCCAAATAAAATGGATCTTCTTAATCGTCTCTGTGATGTCTTCATGTTTTCTACATTTGATCCTACATCCAGATTTTGGTACCTTCAAATGCTACCCAAAGGATTGATATAAAATTGTTTTTCTTTTCCCAAAGAAAATAAAAATTCAGATTATTGATAATTTTCATTCAGACTTATCTACCTTCAAGAAGTATCCCTTCTCATTATGACATCAAGTACAAGCAAAAGCAAAGCACCTATTTAGGATTCAAGTTCTTCCCTCATGCCAACATCCCAACAAATTTCAATCCCTTTCTTCAATCCAGGATTATCTGTCACTTCACAAGAACTTATCAATGCCCATTGGAGTGACATTCTCTCTGATAAAAGAAAAAATACTAGAAAAACCCTATCCAAAATTGCAAACCATATCAAAGACTTAGAAAGCCAAATCCTTAAATACCATAACATCCATCAAAGAGCACAGTTATCCACTATGTTGATGAAAAAAACATCCAGAATTCACCTCTTGGGAAAGGTTAACACTGCCCTCCAAATGTGATAGCCGCAAGAATTAGGGGAAAAACTATTTCTTGCTAGATCAAAGAGCAATTAATGCTTAAAGCTCAATATATAAGCTGGGCAACTGGCTTTTCCAAATTGTTCCTGCTATCATATGAAGCTGATATCTCAGATATCGAACCAAGATTAGTCCATAGAATTTCTTTATGTAGAGATGATTTTGAAATGGTACAACAGCTCCCTGCAATTGTGCGTCTTGCCCTTCACAGCCTTGGAGTTATCAAAGGACAACCTCTCATAACGATGCATCTGAAATAGGTTTTGGAGGAATCCTTCTACAAAGAAACATCCTTGGAAAAGAAGAAATTCTTCGTTTTACTTTTGGAACATGGACGCCCACTCAACAAAATTAGTCAACTATTAAAAAGGAAATCCTATCCATAGTAAATAGTATAATAAAGTTCCAAAGTGATTTATTAAACAAAAAGTTTTTATTAAGAATAGATTGTAAATTCGTTAAAGAAATTTTAGAAAAAGATGTAAAAAATCTTGCTACTAAGCAAATCTTTGCTCACTGGCAAGCTTTATTAGCCATATTTGACTTTGACATTGAGTATATTGCAGGTAAAAATAATTCTCTTCTTAATTTTTTATCTCATGAGTTTTTGTAAGGACAAAAGAATGAAGCCTCGGCAGATTAGACCTTTTCTCCAATCCCCAACTGATAATGTTTCTTCCATTATGAACACTACACCTTTATCTAGAAAATCCAACGGCAATTATCTTGAGAGATAGGGAATAACCCATACTTCTAATATTCCTTAATTTCAAAGCCATCAAGCCCTGTATCCAGAAAACCTCAAGCTTCATAAGCCCAATATTTTGCCACAAAAGCACCCTTGAGAATTTATTCCTTAGATGACATGTCTTATGCCGATACCATTTCTATTGAACATCTCATCCAAACCCTTTTTTCTCCTGATCACTTATTTATCTAACCCCTTGACTATAAAGTCTATGAACAGATTTTGATTTGAACTGGCAGCTACACTATTGATCATATAAATGGATCAAAAAATTCATACTTAAATGCTTTACCACCCAATATTACTATCCTCTATTCAAAAATCAAAATCCTGCATGTTCTCTCTGTAGAAGAATGGGGACGACCTCTTTATATGCCTCAAAGGCTTGATTTAGAACTTATTTTTAATTATTATGATTATATTTCTGCTTGGGAAGTCATCCTCTATCATCAAAACCCATCCTTTTAACATTCCTGGTTCATTAGATTCAAATCAAACTCCCATAAAATACCTATGTGGTTATTCACACAATTCTGGATCCCTTTTGGTGCCACTAAAGACATCCTTCATCAAGCACTTCTTCCTATTTATGAATCCTATTCTGCATCATTTAAAGCTCTTCTCAAATAAGAAGAAAAAAGCTTTTATCAGCACCTACAACTTGCAATAGAACCTTATGTTACTATGCAGTTTTATCGCAAGCAGGAGATTCCTTGGATCTTGAAATGAAATTTTTATAAAAAAATGGACATCAGTCCACCAGTTTTATCTCGAATGATTTATATCAAGTTTTGGCATCAATTTGATTATACTGCAATACTCCAGCAATATTCTATCGATCAAGCTATAAAGCCATCATTCTCTGAAGTTCCCAAAACTCCTAAAAAAGAAAAAAAAGGCTTCATCCAGCAAGTGAAATCGATAAGCAGAAGAATTCTTGTTCAACCACTCCTTCTGCTCTTTATACAGTAGCAGATTTGCTTTAACTCAAAAAAGCAAAAGGAAATTATTGAACAAATACAAAAAGAAAGGTCATCTAAAAATTCTCCATTAAGTTTTGGTCAACGGCTGCATCATCTTTGGGCTGATGACAATCATTTTGAAAATATTGCTCCCAAACCAGATATAGATGCTGATGAGACAAAAATTGATAATGAAGGATTCATATATCCGAAGAAAAGGAAATATATAAAGCCAGGACAAGACATATGCTTTATCAAGCCACTTAATTTTCCACAAAGCAATCATGAGAATCCACTATTCAAAATAAAGTTCATCTACAGTGAAGATTGTGATATTATCCAGTACTCCTGAAGCATCACGAAATTTGTTAGCACATGAAATGAAATGCAAATGCAGTGTAAATTCAGTTGTAATAAAATGTAAATTATGTTGGTTATGACTATAAATAGGTCTAGCCTTCCTCATGTACAGGCAAGAGTTAGAATACCAGTCAAAATCCAGCTTTTCTTCCACCACCATCTCCTCTCTCCTCTCCCTTCCGCTTTTGTATACCCACCATCTTCCCTATTTGGCATTAAAGCCAAGTTGGTATCAAATTTGTAATCAAGTACTTTGGCAATATAAAGTTATTTTGTGAGTATTTCTACACTTATCTTTCTGATGTTATGCTTTGATTTTGCTTAAGAAATTGCTAACTCAGAAGTAAGAATGTTAAAAGTCTTAATACTTAGTTCTGTGTTTGTTATTATTGAAAAATTTTAATCATATTCCGCCCAAAGCGAAGCTGAGGTAGCCATTGTTGTCGCCGTTGTCAACAGTGTGAAGGCGTTTAAGGCATTTAGTTAGTGTGTAAATCCTTTATTCATTAGATACTTGTGGTGAATTTCGTTAAAATAACTCTGTAATACAAATTATGGCTAAGCTTTTTAAGAAGTTCGTACCTTCTTCTTCGTCATCATCAAATTCCTCATCTTCTATGTCTATTAAAAATAGTGAAGAAATCAAGTATGACAATTAAGAAAAAGTTATTAGTGATTTGACTATTCCAACTGTAAATAAAAATGAAATTTATAAAGTTGGAAGTTTTCAATTAAAATCAAGTTATAAAGTAAAACCATTGAAAGAACTGAATCCATTACCATCAATATTCGGCATCTTTCTTTAATCAAGCCCTATGAAATAAAGGAGTATATTAAAACATACAATTATATTCATTTTGGATTAGTGCAAGTTGCTCTAAAGCCCTTAACAGGACTTGGACTTAGAACAGAAGCTCTCATCTATGTTCAAGATAAAAGACATAAAAAATTCAGTGATTCATTACTTGGAATGGTTCAATCAAGTTTGACTAATGGCCTTACTTTCTTCAATTGCTTTCCAAATTTCTCTGTTTCTCTTATAGATCCAAGTGCACTTGGAGCTTTTACTCTTGCTATCCAGACAAAATGTTTTGATATGAATCCTCATAATCAAATCTTGCTCTCATGTATAGAGTTTACTATAAACTCATGAATTCAATTGTTCCAGGCATAGCCTATTCCCATCAAGCAAAAGGTACGACTACTTTATTCTAAGCTAATTTCAATAAAGTTATTATTCCAAAACCCATACAGTGGAATGATTTTAATCTATTTGGTAAATCACGCTTAGAAAATGCTCAACCTGAAAGGCCTTTAGAAAATCAAGATATTGAAACAATTATTGAACATGAAGATGGAAGTGTTGAAATAAATTTTCAAACAAATTCAAGAGATACAACTCCTACAGCTTATCAATCTTCTAGAAAGTCTTGTTCTCATCCTCCCTCTGTGGTAGGATCTTCCATAAAAGAACCATCCCGAGTTTCTTACTCTACACCTAGTGTAGTCCTGCAACCTACAGGACTTGTGTATCCTTCTTATCAAACTTCTCCATCTAATACATATAATCTTTTGGAATCCTATTTTAATATAAATGTTATTGAATGTTTTGAAATTGTTAGAGAAATGTTAAAAAGGAATTTAGCTTTACATCCGTTAAAAAAAAATACTTTTTAAACCGGTTTCTCAAGAGCATAAAGATTTCTTAAAATAAAAGTAGTAAAAATATAAGTATGATAATCAAAGAAATATTTATTTCTTTGATTGGCTTAAATTAGCCATAATGAAAGCTTATAATATTGAAGATTTAACCATTAATATGATAACAAAATTAAACTCATCTTGGATTATAGCTTCTACCAGTTCTTCTCCACAAAGAACTACAGAATCTATACATCTTCCATTACATCAAATCACATATAAAGAAACTTCAACCGTACCCATAAAAGATGTTACAAAAATACAAAGAGATAAAGGTAAATCTGAATTTATTTACAACTCAGACTTAAGTCATATTTTAGAACAAAATAATTTTGCAAATATTAACCTTCATAATATTGGCCAACAAATCAATAGAATTGAAGATAAAGTTGAAAATATTTTAAAAATTTATGAAGCATCTTCTTCACAAAAGATAATTAAGACACAAACTTTAGGTTTTCAAGGTAAAGCCCTTAAAGATTTAAAGTTAGAAAGGAAACCTTTAAAATTTTCAGATGAACTAATCAATCAATTATCTCATAGTTTTACAAATATAAAACTTCAAGAAAATAAAGATCAAAAAGTTGACAAATCTATAAATGTTTAGTCTCAAATTCTAAAGCCTCTAGCTCAGATTTAGAATTTTCTATAACTGATCCTATAGAAGAAGAGTCTAAAAAAAATGAGAATCAAAATGATCAAAATCAAGAATCATTACAAATCAATAAAACATTTAAAAGACAAAGCCCAATAGTCACTGCTGCAAAAATTGGAAATTATTATCCAAGACCTAGTCCAGTTGATCTTCAATTCGAAGAACAAGCTATTCTAAATGGCCTTCGATTTGAAAACTCCTCAGTATACGAATGGAATGTAGATGGACTATCTTGCCTCTACCATCATGGCTATCGGTAATGATTAAGGACATGCAGTAAATGTAATTGTCCTTGGATTTACTGAACAATTATATGGTTGGTGGGAAAAGTGCCAATCTAATTTAGAAAGACAAGCTATACTAAATGTAGTAAAAAGAGATCCTTCAGGAAATCCTATTATTACTCGCCAAGGTCAAATGATTCCTCATTCTATTTACATGCTTATTAGCAATATAGTAAAACATTTTATTGGTAATTATATGAATGTAGCAGAAAAAATAAAAAAACAATTAATCAATTTATCTTGCCCAACATTTTTAGATTTTCATTGGTATAAAGATGTTTTCTTATCAAAACTCTATACAATCGATGTAAGTAATTTAGAATTTAGGAAAGAAAAATTCATATCTAGTCTTCCTAAACTTTTTGCAGAAAAAGTTAGGGAAGAATTAAAATTAGAAAATTATGGAAATTTGAATTATGGAATGTATACATATGGTGATCTAATTCAAAAGATTAATAATGTTAGATTTTCAATATGCAATGAAATCAGAGTTAAACGTTAAATTGAAAATCAAAAAAGAATCAGCAAGCATGAACTTGGTCTTAAACGTCAAATTGGGAATCAAAAAAGAATCAGCAAGTACGAATTTGGTGATTTTTGTTTTTAATTTGGCATGGAACCATTAATCAGTCCTTCTAGCAAAAATAAAAAGAAAAACTTTAAAAAAAACCATAAAAAAAGAAAATCTAAACATTTTTCAACTCCATAATATTATACTCCCTCAAAAAGATATCATAAAGAATTTTCTCATAAAAACCCTTATAAAGAATTAAAGAAATCTTATACAAAAGATAATCCATGCACTTCTCATCCCACGAAAAAAGAAACACAAGTTATAATTGCAAAGAAAAAGGATATATAGCTCCTGATTACCCAAAAATAAAAGTAAAAACAGAAAAAGAAGTTCCTCTGATAAAGATTATTCTTTAGATACATATCATTGTAAAATATTTAACAATGAAATCTAGTATGAATCTGCTTCTTCTTCTTCTTTATCTTTAAACGTACTTTCTGCTCTAAAAGAATTAGTGCTAGAAATGTTAAAAGATCTCAAAGATGAAGAATTAAAAAATAAATATTTTGAAAAAATTCAGAATATAAATAAAGGAAATAAAAAAGGAAAAACTTCTACTTCAAATAATATATTTGACTTACTTGAACAATTCAGCATTAAAACTGTATTAGATAGATTAAGAGAGCAGCAAGCTCCTCCTCATCTTTCAATTCAAGATCTTTATAACGAAATTAATAATCAAAAGCAAGAAATAAAAGAATTAAAACAAGACTTAATTGAACTTCAAACAACGTGTTGAGAGTCTTGAATTTCACACACTCAAAAATTATCAAGAAAATAATGATAGTAAATTAGAACTTCAAGAAGAATTTAGTGAAAACTTAAATGGTTTCGTAAATTCTTTCATAAGAAATCTACTTAAAAAATGGAAAATTCAAGCTACAATTAAGATCAAAGACTTTTTTATTAAAGCACTCTGCTTACTAGATAGTGGCACAGATGTTAATTTAATAAGAGAAGGATTAATCCCAACAAAATATTATGAAAAAACCAATAATAAACTCAATCTAGCTACTGCTAGCCAAAAACTATATATCAAAGCCAAATTAAATAATGTTTATGTTTGTAAAAATGGAACATGCATAAGGACTATATTCCCTCTAGGCAAGGATTTAAACAATGAATTTATCCTTAGAAATCCTTTTCTACAAATTTTACAGCCTTTTCAAATTGACTCATTAGGTCTAAAAACTATTTTAGACAATAAAGAATTAAATTTTGATTTTGTTGAATTAACTCCTATTCAACATATCAATATTATTCAGACAAAGTGTAAATAAGAATAAGATGTTCAAAAACCATTCAGATATCCAGTTCTAAATAAAACGAACCTTATTAATCGTCTCTCTGATGTCTTCATGTTTTCTACATTTAATCCTACATCCAGATTTTGGTACCTTCAAATTCTACCTAGAGGACAGATATAATAATGCTTTCCTTTACCCAAAGAAAATAAAAATTCAGATTATTAATAATTCTCATTCAGACCTATCTTTTACTCCTATATGCCTTCAGGAAGTATGCCTTCTCATTATGACATCAAGTAAGGCCCCTATTCAAGAATTAAGCTCTTCCTTCATACCTACATCCCAACAAATATCAATCTCTTTTTTCAATCCAAGATTATTTGTCACTTCATAAGAACTTATCAATGCCCATTGGAGTGCCATTCTCTCTGATAAAAGAAAAAACACTAGAAAAACCCTATCCAAAATTGCAAACCATATCATGGACTTAGAAAGCCAAATCCGTATGTGCTATAACATCCATCAAAGAGCACTGTTATCCACCTATGCTGATAAAAAAAATCCAGAATTCACCTCCTGGAAAAGGTTAAAATAGCCCTTCCAGATGAGATAGCTACAAGAATTAGAAAAAAAACTCTTTCTTGTCAAATCAAGGAGCGATTAATGCTGAAAGCTCAATATATAAGCTGGGCAACTGGCTTTCCCAAATTGTTCCTGCCATCATATGAAGTTGATATCTCATATATCGAACAAGGATTAGTCCAAAGATTTTCTTTATGCAGAGATGATTTTGAAATGATACAGCAACTCCTTGCAATCGTGCGTCATACCCTTCGCAGCCTTAGAGTTACCAAAAGACAACTTCTCAGAACGATTTCATCAAGTTTGGGTGAAAAACTAAAAATCCAGTTTTATCAACCTTATCAATTATGGACTATCATGACTTATGAAGAAGGAGATTTAGTCTGTAAAAAATTCATCTCTACCTTAAATGATTACGAGCATCTCCCTGTTGATTATCCAGCTCAATGGTATGAATCTCATGAAGTCGCTACAATGGAATACAGCTTAGAACGTCTCCAAAATAATGATCTAGCTTCTGATCAATATCAAAGATTTCCCAATCTAAAAGGACATCTTGAATTTGTAAGTGCATACAGATATGTTTGGTGTGATGGTCGACGAGTTGTTTGCATTGCTAATGATCTCGCTGAGCAAACAACAATGATATAGAATCCATATAAATCTGGACACAGCTCTCAATCAAATTATCAATGCTTATGAAGACATGTCTTTTGATATTTCCGAAGAAACTCAAGAAGAGTTAATCCAATTATTCCATGGTGAATTAACAAATGAAGGTTGGAATGAGCACTTTTGATGCAAGTCTCCAATAATACTATGCCTAGCATAAAGATTATTCCTACAAGAGCTTTTTCTAAGACATTGGAAGGATGAGAAAAGCTTTTTCTACTAGCCCATCAATCAGTTTTTAGAAAAAGTACATGAAAAATACCAAAAAAACAATGCATATCTCTGATAAGAATGAAGTAGTATTTTTTCCTGACATGCACATCAATGAAGAACTTATCTCTAGAAAGGGAAAAGAAATAAAGACGTGACACATACCTTATCAAGTCACTCAAAGCAGTTATGACATCTCACTATTCAAAATAGAGTTATCTACAGCAAAGATTGTAATCTTTACTTGCAGTTCGGAAGCATCATGAAATTTACCAGCACATTACATGAAACGCACATTCAGTTTAAATTTAGTTCTAATGAAATGCAAATTATGTTTGTTATGGCTATAAATAAGTCTAGCCTTCCTCATGGACAAGCAAGAGTTGGAATACTAGTCAAAATCCATCCTTGCTTCCACCACCATCTCCTCTCTTCTCTCCCTTCCACTTTTGTATATCCGCAACCTTCCCCATTTGTATCAAAGCAAAGTTGGTATCAAGTTTGTAATCAAGTACTTTGGCAATATAAACTTGTTTTGTGAGTATTTCTTCACTTATCTTTGTTATGTTATGCTTTGATTTTGCTTAAGAAATTGCTAACTCAATAGTAAGGATGTTAAAAATCTTAACACTTAGTTCTGTGTTTGTTATTATTGAGAAATTTTAATCATATTCCGCCCGAAGTGAAGCTGAGGTAGCCATTGTTGTCGTCGTTGTTAATAGTGCTGCGAAGGCATTTAAGGTGTTTTGTTGGTGTGTAAATCCTCTATTTCGCTAGATACTCGTGGTGGGTTTGGTTAAAATAACTCTATAATACAAACTATGGCTAAGCTTATTAAGAAGATTGTACCCTCTTCTTCCTCATCATCAAATTCTTTATTTTCTATTTCTACTAAAAATAGTGAAGAAATCAGTTATGACGATTTAGATCAAGTTATTTGTGACTGGACTATTCCAACCATAAATAAAAATGAAATTTATAAAGTTGGAAGTTTTCAATTAAAATCAAGCTATAAAGTAAAAACCATTGAAAGAACTGAATCCATTACCAGTCGTATTAAGCATCTTTCTTTAATCAAGCCCCATGAAATAAAGGAGCATATTAAAACATACAATTATATTCATTTTGGATTAGTGCAAGTTACTCTAAAGCCCTTAACAAGACTTGGACTTAGAACAGAAGCTCACATCTATGTTCAATATACAAGACAAAAAAAATCAGTGATTCATTACTTGGAATGGTTGAATCAATTTTGGCCAATGGCCCTACTTTCTTCAATTCCTTTCCAAATTTCTCTGTTTCCCTTATAGATCTAGGTGCACATGAAGCTCTTACTCTTGCTATCCAAACAAAAGGTTTTGATATGAATCCTTATAATCAAAATCTTGCTCTCATAGATATAGTTTATTATAAATTCATGAATTCGATTGTTCCAGGCATAGCCTATACCCATCAAGCAAAAGGTATGACTACTTTATTCAAAAATAAAGTTAATATTCCAAAGCTCATACAGTGGAATGATATTAATTTATCTGGTAAATGGCGCTTAGAAAACGCCCAACTAGAAAGGTCTTTAAAAAATCAAGATATTAAAACAATTATTGATCATGAAGATGGAAGTGTTGAAATAAAATTTCAAATAGATTCAAGAGATACAACTCTTATAATTTATCAACCTTCTAGAAAGTCTTATTCTCATCCTCCCTCTGTGGTAGGATCTTTCATCAAAGAACCATCCCAAGTTTCTTGCTCTACACCTAATGTAGACCTTCGACCTACAGGACTTGTGTATCCTTCTTATCAAGCTTCTCCATCTAATACATATAATCCTACGGAATCCAATTTCATTATAAATGTTATTGAATGTTTTGAAATTGATAAAGAAATGTTAAAAAAGAATCTAGCTCTACATCCTTTAATAAAATCCTTTTTTTAATAGGTTTCACAAGAACATAAAGACTTTTTAAAAGAAAAATGCTACAAATATATGTATTATAATCAAAGAAATATTTATTTCTTAGATTGGCGTAAACTAGCCATAAAGAAAGCTTATAATACTGAAGATTTATCCATCAAAATGATAACAAAATTAAGATCATCTTGGATTATGGCTTCTACCAGTTCTTTTCCACAAAGAACTAAAGAATCTATACATCCACCATTACATCAAATCATATCTAAACAAACTTCGGCCGTACCCGTAAAAGATCTAGCAAAGATGCAAGTAGATAAAGGTAAATCTGAATTAATTTATAAATCAGACTAAAGTCATGTTCTAGAACAAAATTATTATATAAATATTAACCTTCATACTATTGGCCAACAAACCAATAGAATTGAAGATAAAGTTGAAAATATTTTAAAAATTTATGAAGCATTTTCTTCACAGAAGATAATTAAGACACAAACTTTAGGTTTTCAAGGTAAAGCCTTTAAAGATCTAAAGTTAGAAAGAAATGTTTAAAATTTTCAAATGAACTAATCAATCAATTATCATATAGTTTTGCAAATATTAAACTTTAAGAAAATAAAGATCAAAAAGCTTACAAATCTATAAATGTTTTAGTCTCAAATTCTAAAGCTTCTAACTCAGATTCAGAATTTTCTGTAGTTGATCCTATAGAAGAAGAGTCGAAAACAAATGAGAATCAAAATTATCAAAGTCAAGAATCTCTATAAATCAATAAAATATTTAAAAGACAAAAACTAGTGGTCACTACTGCAAAAACAAGAAATTATTATCCAAGACCTACTCCAGTTGATCTTCAATTCGAAGAACATGCTATTTTATATGGCCTTCAATTTGAAAACTCCTCATTATATGAATGGAATGTGGATAAACTATCTGAATATCAGATCCTATAACTATGCCAGCACATGATGATATATGCTCTACCATCATAGCTACCGGTAATGATCAAAGACATGCAGTAAATATAGTTGTCCTTGGATTTACTAGACAATTACATGGTTGGTGGGAAAAGTATCTATCTAATATAGAAAGACAAGCTATATTAAATGCAGTAAAAAGAGATCCTTCAGAAAATCCTATTATTACTACTCAAGGTCAAATGATTCTTGATTCTATTTACATGCTTATTACCAATATAGTAAAACATTTTATTGGTAATTATATGAATGTAGAAGAAAAAATAAAAACACAATTAATCAATTTATCTTGCCCAAGATTATCAAATTTTCGTTGGTATAAAGATATTTTCTTATCAAAAGTCTATACGATCAATGTAAGTAATTTAAAATTTTGAAAAGAAAAATTCATATCTAGTCTTCCTAAACTTTTTGCAGAAAAAGTTAGAGAAGAAATAAAATTAGAAAATTATGGAAATTTGAATTATGGAATGTATACATATGGTGATCTAATTCAAAAGATTAATAAAGTTGGATTTTCATTATAAAATGAAATCAAACTAAAATATCAAATTGAAAATAAAAAAAGGATCAGCAAGTATGAATTTTGGGATTTTTGTTTTCAATTTGGTATGGAACCATTAATTAGTCCTTCTAGCCAGAATAAAAAGAAAAACTTAAAAAGAAACCATCAAAGAAGAAAATCTAATCATTTTTCAACTCCACAATATTATACTCCCTCAAAAAGATATTATAAAAAAAATCTTCTCATAAAAACCCTTATAATGAATTAAAGAAATCTTATACAAATGATAATCCATCCACTTCTTATCCCCCCAAAAAAAGAAATACAATGTTATAATTGCAAACAAAAAGGACATATAGCTCCTGACCACCAAAAAATAAAAGTAAAAACAGAAAAGAAATCAAAACTATCTTAAAATGATCCTCAGCGTCGAGTTATCTAGTTCCTCTGATACAGATTATTCTTCCTCTCATGCTTCATATACATGTCATTGTAAAATATTTGACAGTGAAATCCATTATAAATCTGCTTCTTCTTCCTCTTTATCTTTAATTGTACTTTCTGCTCCAGAAGAGATGGTTCTAGAAATGTTTAAAGATCTAAAAGTTAAAGAATTAAAAAATAAATATTTTGAAAAAATACAGAATATAAATAAAGGAACTAAAATAGGGAAAGCTTCTACATCAATTAACATATCAGACTTACCTGAACAATTCAGCATTAAAACTGTATTAGATAGATTAAGAGAGCAACAAGCTCCTACTCATCTTTCTATTTAAGATATTTATAAAGAAATAAATAACCAAAAGAAAGAAATAAAAGAATTAAAACAAGACTTAATTGAACTTCAAGAACTCAAACAACGTGTTGAGAATCTTGAATTTCACACATCCAAAAATCATCAAGAAAATATTGATAATTTAGAAAATCAAGAAAAATTTGATATAGACTTAAATGGTTTTGTAAATTCTTTAACAAGAAATCCACTTAAAAAATGAAAAAATCAAGCTACAATTAAGATCAAAGACTTCTTTATTAAAGCACTCTGCTTACTATATGGTGGTGCAGATGTTAATTTAATAAAAGAAGGATTAATCCCAACAAAATATTATGAAAAAACCAATAATAAACTCAATCTAGCTATTACTACCAAAAAACTACATACCAAATACAAATTAAGTAATGTTTATGTCTGTAAAAATGGAACATGCATAAAGACCAATTTCTTTCTAGGAAAGGATTTAAACAATGATTTTATCCTTGGAAATCCTTTTCTATAAATTTTATTGCCTTTTCAAATTGACTCATCAAGTCTTAAAACTATTTTAGACAATAAAGAATTAAATTTTGATTTTGTTGAATTAACTCCTATTCAACATATCAATATTATTCAGACAAAGTATAAGCAAGAATAAGATGTTCAAAAACCATTCAGATATCCGGTTCCAAATAAAATGGATCTTATTAATTGTCTCTCTGATGTCTTCATGTTTTCTACATTTAATCCTACATCCAGATTTTGGTACCTTCAAATTCTACTCGGAGGACAAATATAAAATTATTTTTCTTTCCCCAAAGAAAATAAAAATTCATATTATTGATAATTCTCATTCAGACCTATCTACCTTCAGGAAGTATCATTTCTCATTATGAAATCAAGTACAAGCAAAAGCAAAGCCCCTATTTAGGAATCAAGCTCCTCCTTCATACCTACATCCCAACAAATATCAATTCCCTTCTTCAATCCAAGATTATCTGTCATTTCACAAGAACTTATCAATGCCCATTAAAGTGCCATTCTTTCTGATAAAAGAAAAAACACTGGAAAAACCCTATCTAAAATTGCAAACCATATCAAGGACTTAGAAAGCCAAATCCTAATATGCCATACCATCCATCAAAAAACACTGTTATCTACCTATACTGATGAACAAACATCTAGAATTCACCTCTTAGAAAAGGTTAACACTACCCTTCCAGATGAGACAGCTGCGAGAATTAGAGCGAAAGCTATTTCTTGTCAGATCAAGGAGCGATTAATGCTCAAAGCTCAATATATAAGCTAGGCAATGGGCTTTCCCAAATTGTTCTTATCATCATATGAAGTGAATATCTCATATATCGAACAAGGATTAGTCCAAAAGTTTTCTTTATGCAGAGATGATTTTAAAATGATACAGCAGCTCCTTGCAATCGTGCGTCATGCCTTTCGCAGCCTTGGAGTTACCAAAAGACAACTTCTCATAACATTTCATCAAGTTTGGGTGAAACATCAGAAATCCGGTTTTATCAACCTTTTCAATTATGGACCATCATGAATTATGAAGAAGGAGATTTAATTTACAAAAAATTCATCTATACCTTAACTGATTACGAACATCTCCTTGTTGATTATCCAGCTCAATGGTATAAATCTCATGAAGTCGCTACCATGGAATACAGTTTAGAACATCTCCAAAAGTATGATCTAGCTTCTTATCCATATCAAAGATTTCTCAATCTAAAAGGACATCTTGAATTTGCAAGTACATATAGATATGTTTGGTGTGACGGTCGACGAGTTGTTTACATTGCTGATGATCTCACTGAGCAAACAATGGTGATACAGAATCCTTCTAAATCCGGACATGCCAAGCTTAATCAAATTCTCAATGCCTATGAAGATATCTCTTTTGACATTTCAGAAAAAACTCATGATGAATTAATTCAGCTATTCCATGGAGAATTCGAAAATGATAATGAAGGTTGGAATGACCCTTTTCATAATTTTGACTCCATTATGAAGTTCTCCCCTAGCTGCAATGGAATTCATCAAGATGGTGATTAAGCTTATCAAGATTTAGATTTATCAAGATTTCTTAAAAGTTTTCTATATAAATCCTTCAAAGAAAAGATAACAAAAACTTTATCATTGCTACCGTATCCATAGCTATGCTATTCTCTTCAAACACATCAAAGTTATGTTGAAAAAGTACTATACAAAAAAGCTACTTTGAGAAGGAAGACAAAAGACAATTGGGAAAAATCCAAAAGCCAATAAGAAAATCCAAGGCTCTGTAGACTCCTCTCTTCGTAACAGACCAACTAGGTACTATGCAGAGCAACATCCTCCTAGTCAACAGGTACACTCATCACAGCATGAAGACAAACCATCTATATGGCAACCTGTGATTCAATCCAACAGTAAAATTCCAAAACATTATAAAATGAAATGCAAATGCAGTGTAAATTTAGTTGTAATGAAATCTAAATTATGTTTACTAATGCAATAAATAGTACCAGCCTTCTCCATGTACGGGCAAGAGTTGGAATACCAGTCAAAATCTAGCCTTGCTTCCACCACCATCTCCTCTCTCCCCTCCCTTCTACTTATGTATACCCACTGTCTTCCCCATTTGGTATTAGAGCCAAATTGGCATCTAGTTTGTAATCAATATCATTGCAATATAAAGTCATTTTGTGAGTATTTCTTCACTTATCTTATGTTTTGATTTTGTTTAAGCAATTGCTGACTCAAAAGCAAGAACGTCAAAAATCTTAATACTTGGTTGCGTGTTTATTATTATTGAGAAATTTTAATCATATTCCTCCCGAAGTAAAGCTGTGGTAGCCATTGTTGTTGTCATTGTTGTCACTGCTGTTAGCCAACCTTCATTATCATTTTCGAATTCTCCATGGAATAGCTAAATTAATTCATCATGAGTTTTTTCTGAAATGTCAAAAAAGATATCTTCATAGGCATTGAGAATTTGATTAAGCTTGGCATGTCCGGATTTAGAAGGATTATGTATCACCGTTGTTTGCTCAGCGAGATCATCAGCAATGTAAACAACTCATCGACCGTCACACCAAACATATCTGTATGTACTTGCAAATTCAAGATGTCCTTTTAGATTGAGAAATCTTTGATATGGATAAGAAGCTGGATCATACTTTTGGAGATGTTCTAAACTGTATTCCATGGTAGCGACTTCATGAGATTTATACCATTGAGCTGGATAATCAACAAGGAGATGTTCGTAATCATTTTTGAGACGTTCTAAGTTGTATTCCACTATAGTGACCTCATGAGTTCATACCATTGAGCTGGATAATTTACAGGGAGATGCTCATAATCATTTAAGGTAGAGATGAATTTTTTGCAAATTAAATCTTCTTCTTCATAATTCATGATGGTCCATAATTGATAAGGTTGATAAAACCAGATTTTTGATCTTTCACCCAAACTTGATGAAATCATTATGACAAGTTGTCTTTTGGTAACTCCAAGGCTGCGAAGGGCATGACGCATGATTGCAGGGGGCTGCTGTATCGTTTCAAATTATCTCTGCATAAAGAAAATCTTTGCACTAATCCCTGTTCGATATATGAGACATCAATTTCATATGATGGCAGGAACAATTTGGGAAAGCTAGTTGCCCAGCTTATATATTGAGCTTTGAGCATTAGTTGCTCCTTGATCTGACAAGAAATAGTTTTTTCTCTAATTCTTGCAGCTATCTCATCTGGAAGGGCTTTGTTAACCTTTTCTAAGAGGTGAATTATGGATGTTTTTTCATCAGCATAGGTGGATAACAGTGCTCTTTAATGGATGTTATGGCACATAAGGATTTTGCTTTCTAAGTACTTGATATGGTTTGTAATTTTGGACAGGAGTTTTCTAGTGTTTTTCCTTTTATTAGAGAGAATGGCACTCCAATGGGCGTTGATAAGTTCTTATAAAGTGGCAAAAAATCCTAGATTGAAGAAAGGAATTGATATTTGTTGGGATGTAGGTGTGAAGGAAGAGCTTGATTCCTGAATAGGGGCTTTACTTGATGTCATAATGAGAAGGGATACTTTCTGAAGGCAGATAGGAGTAAAAGATAGGTTTGAATGAGAATTATCAATAACCTGAATTTTTATTTTCTTTGGGAAAAAAAACTAATTTTATATCTATCCTCCGGGTAGAATTTGAAGGTACCAAAATCTAGATGAAGGATCAAATGTAGAAAACATGAAGAGATCAAAGAGACGATTAATAAGGTCCGTTTTATTTAGGATTGGATATTTGAATGGTTTTTTAACATCTTATTCTTGTTTACACTTTGTCTGAATAATATTAATATGTTGAGTAGGAGTTAATTCAACAAAATCAAAATTTACTTCTTTATTGTCTAAAATAGTTTTTAGACCTGATGAGTCAATTTGAAAAGGCTGTAAAATTTGTAGAAAAGGATTTCCAAGGATAACATCATTATTTAAATTCTTTCCTAGAAAGAAATTAGTCTTTATGTATGTTCCATTTTTACAGACATAAACATTACTTAATTTGTATTTGATATGTAGTTTTTGGCTAGCAGTAGCTTAATTGAGTTTAATATTGGTTTTTTCATAAAATTTCGTTAGGATTAATCCTTCTCTTATTAAATTAACATCTGCACCACTATCTAGTAAGCATAGTGCTTTAATAGATAATTCTTTGATCTTAATTGTAACTTGAGTTTTCCATTTTTTAAGTGGACTCCTTGTTAAAGAATTTATGAAACCATTCAAGTTTTCATCAAATTTTTCTTGATTTTCTAAATTATCACTATTTTTTTGAAAATTTTTGTGTATGTGAAATTAAAGATTCTCAACACGTTGTTTGAGTTCTTGAAGTTCAATTAAGTTTTGTTTTAATTCTTTTATTTCTTGATTTTGATTATTAATTTCTTTATAAAGATCTTGAATTGAAAGATGAGGAGGAGCTTGCTGCTCTCCTAATCTATCTAATACAATTTTAATGCTGAATTGTTCAGGTAAGTCTGATATATTATTTGAAGTAGAATATTTTCCTTTTTTATTTCTTTTATTTATATTCTGTATTTCTTTTCAAAATATTTATTTTTTAATTCTTCATCTTTAAGATCTTTAAACATTTTTAGCACTAGTCTTCTGGAGCAAAAAGTATGTTTGAAGATAAAGAGGAAAAAGAAGTCGATTCATACTGGATTTCACTATCAAATATTTTACAATGACATGTATCTGAAGAATAATCTTTATCAGAGGAACTAGATGATTCTAAGGATGAGGATGAGGATCCTTTTGAGATAGTTTTAATTTCTTTTTCTATTTTTACTTTTATTTTTGGGCAGTCAGGAGCTATATATCCTTTTTCTTTGCAATTATAACATTGTATTTCTTTTTTCTTGGGATGAGAAATGGATGGATTATCTTTTGTATAAGATTTCTTTAATTCTTTATAAGGGTTTTTATGAGAAGATTTTTTATGATATCTTTTTGAGGGAATATAGTATTGTGGAGTTGAAAAATGTTTAGATTTTCTTTTTTGATGGTTTCTTTTTAAGTTTTTGTTTTTATTTTTGCTAGAAGGACTGAATAATGGTTCCATGCCAAATTGAAAACAAAAATCACCGAGTTCATACTTGCTGATTCTTTTTTGATTTTCAATTTGACATTTAAGTTTGATTTCATTGCATAATGAAAATCCAACTTGATTAATCTTTTAAATTAGATCACCATATGTATACATTCCATAATTCAAATTTCCATAATTTTCTGGCTTTAATTCTTCTCTAACCTTTTCTGCAAAAAGTTGAGGAAGACCGAATATGAATTTTTCTTTCCAAAACTCTAAATTACTTGCATTGATTGTACCAATGAAAATCTTTATACCAAAAGTTTTGATAAGAAAACATCTTTATATGAATGAAAATCTGATAATGTTGGGCAAGATAAATTAATTAATTGAGTTTTTATTTTTTCTTCTATATTTGTATAATTACCAATAAAAGGTTTTGCAATATTGGTAATAAGCATGTAAATAGAATTAGGAATTATTTGACCTTGAGGAGTAATAATAGGATTTCCTAAAGGATCTCTCTTTACTGCATTTAGTATAGCTTGTCTTTCTATATCAGATAGGTACTTTTCCCACCAACCATGTAATTGTCCAGTAAATCCAAGGACAACTGCATTTACTGCATGTCTTTGATCATTACCGGTAGCCATGATGGTAGAGGCATATATCATCATGTGTTGGCATAGTTGTAGGATTTGATATTCAGATAGTCTATCCACATTCCATTCATATAATGAGGAGTTTTCAAATTGAAGGCCATATAGAATAGCATGTTCTTCGAATTGAAGATCAACTGGAGTAGGTCTTGGATAATAATTTCTTGTTTTTTGCTGCAGTGACTATTGGTTTTTGTTTTTTAAACATTTTATTGATTTGTAGAGATTCTTGATTTTGATCATTTTGATTCTCATTTGTTTAAGACTCTTCTTCTATAGGATCAGCTACAGAAAATTCTGAATATGAGCTAGAGGCTTTAGAATTTGAGACTAAAACATTTCTAGATTTGTCAGCTTTTTGATCTTTATTTTCTTGAAGTTTTATATTTGTAAAACTATGAGATAATTGATTGATTAGTACATCTGAAAATTTTAAAGGTTTCCTTCCTAACTTTAGATCTTTAAGGGCTTCACCTTGAAAACCTAAAGTTTGTGTCTTAATTATCTTTTGTAAAGAAGATGCTTCATAAAATTTTAAAATATTTTCAACTTTATCTTCAATTCTATTGGTTTGTTGGCCAGTAGTATGAAGGTTAATATTTGTATAATTATTTTGTTTTAAAACATGACTTAAGTCTGATTTATAAATTAATTCAAATTTACCTTTATCTCTTTGTATTTTTGTAACATCTTTTAATAGAATTGATTGATTAATAGAATTGGCATAAGACATGTCATCTAAGGAATAAATTCTCAAGGGTGCTTTTGTGGCAAAATATTGGACTTGTGAAGCTTCAGGTTTTCTGGATACAGGGCTTGATGGCTTTTGAAATTGAGGAATATTAGAAGTATGGGTTGCCCCCCATCTCTCTAGATAATTGCCGCTTGACTTTCTGGATAAAGTTTCAATATTTATAATGGAAGAAACTTTATCAGTTGGGGATTGGAGAAAGGGTCTAATCTGCTGAGGCTTCATTCTTTTATCCCTACAAAAACTCACGAGATAAAAAATCAAGAAGAGAATTATTTTTCCTGCAATATACCCAATGTTAAAGTCAAATATGGCTAATAAAGCTTGCCAGCGAGGAAAGATTTGCTTAGCAGCAAGATTTTTTACATCTTTTTCTAAAATTTCTTTAGTAGATTTACAATCTATTCTTAATAAAATTTTTTTGTTTAATAAATCATTTTGGAACTTCATTATACTATTTACTATGGATAGGATTTCCTTTTTAATAGTTGAATAATTCAGTTGAGTGGCCGTCCATGTTCCAGAAGTGAAACGAAGAATTTCTTCTTTTCCAAAGACGTTTCTTTGTCGAAGGATTCCTCCAAAACCTATTTCATAGTCATATGCTTGAACTATTTTTAATAAATCTGGATGAGAGATGGTTAAACAAAGTAAACTTTGGACTTTCTGTTTAATATTTTGAACAACTTTTGTATGAGCAAGTGACCATTCTATGGGATTTTTGGTCAAGTGCAGTTGCAAGATTTTTCTTTCTTTAGCAAGATCTTTATAGAAGTTAGAAAGATAGTTAAGGCATCTAAGAAAATGTTGCAATTGCTCTTTATTAAGAATTTCATCAGGAAATTGGGAAGCAAACTTAATAACTCTTTGGACTAGAGAAATAGTTCCTTTTTTTATTATAAAGCCAAGAAACTAAATTTCTATTTGAAAAAGTTTCATTTTCTTTTGGGATAAGACAAATCCATTCTTGATAATAACTTTTTTAAAAATGTTTAAATGTTTCCAATGGTCATACATAGATTTTGAAAACATAAGAATGTCATCTATATAGACGAGTGTAAAAGCTTGATATGGATTAAAAATGTCATTCATTATTCTTTGAAATTTTGAAAGAGCATTTCTTAAACCAAATGGCATAATGTTCCATTCGTAATGGCCAAATGGTACTGTAAAAGCAGTTTTATTCCTGTCCTCTGGGGTGATTTGAATTAGCCAAAATCCTAATTTAAGATCAAATTTTGAAAAAGGAAGGCACCAGCTAGACGGTTAATAAGATCAGTTTTATTTGAAATTGGATATCTGATGGACTTTAAGACTTTATTTAAAGGCCTGTAGTTGATAACAAGATGAGGAACACCTCGTTCTTGTTCAAGCGCTTTATTTACATAAAATGTTGCACAACTCCAAGGGGATTATAATTTCTAAAGAAACTTTTTAGCAAGAAGATCATTGATTTCTTTAATTATATTAGTTTGTTGGCCAATAGTATGAAGGTTAATATTTGTATAATTATTTTGTTCTAAAACATACTTAAATCTGATTTGTAAATAAATTCAGATTTACGTTTATCTCCATGTATTTTTGCAACATCTTTTATGGGTACGGCTAAAGTTTCTTTATATATGATTTGATGTAATGGAGGATGCATAGATTCTTCAATTCTTTGTGGTGAAAAACTGGTAGAAGCTAAAATTCAAGATGAGCTTAATTTTGTTATCATATTGATGGATAAATCTTTAGTATTATAAGCTTTCTTTATGGCTAGTTTAGGCCAATCAACAAAATAAATATTTCTTTAATTATCATACATATATTTGTACCATTTTTCTTTTAAAAAGTCTTTATATTCTTGAGAAACCTGATTAAAAAAGGATTTTGTTAAAGGATGTAGAGCTAAATTCTTTTTAACATTTCTTTATAATTTCAAAACATTCAATAACATTTATATTGAAATCGGATTCTGAAGGATTATATGTATTAGATGGAAAAGCTTGATAAGAAGGATACACAAGTCCTATAGGTCGAAGGTCTACATTAGATATAGAGCAAGAAACTCGGGATGGTTCTTTTATGGAAGATCCTTCCACAAAGGGAGGATAAGAATAAGACTTTCTAGAAGGTTGATAAACTGTAGGAGTTGTATCTCTTGAATCTATTTGAAAGTTTATTTCAACACTTCCATCTTTATGTTCAATAATTGTTTTAATATCTTGATTTTCTAAAGACCTTTCTGGTTGGCCATTTTCTAAGCGCCATTTACCAGATAGATTAATATCATTCCACTGTATGAGTTTTGGAATATTAACTTTATCTTTGAAATTAGTTTGGAATAAAGTAGTCATACCTTTTCCTTGATAGGAATAGGCTATGCCTGGAACAACTGAATTCATGAGTTTATAATAAACGCTATATATGAGAGCAAGATTTTGATTATGAGGATTCATATCAAAAACTTTTGCCTGGATAGCAGGAGTAAGAGCTTCATGCGCACCTGGATCTATAAGTAAAATAGAGAATTTGGAAAGCAATTAAAGAAAGTAGGGCCATTAGCCAAACTTGATTCAACCATTCCAAGTAATAAATCATTGAATTTTTTATGTCTTGTGTCTTGAACATAGATGAGAGCTTCAATTCTAAGTCCAAGTTTTGTTAATGGCTTTGAGCAACTTGCACTAATCTAAAATGAATATAATTGTATGTTTTGACATACTCCTTTATTTCATGGGGCTTGATTAAAGAAAGATGCTGAATATTACTAGTAATGGATTCAGTTCTTTTAATGGTTTTTACTTTATAACTTGATTTTAATTGAAAACTTCTAACTTCATAAATTTCATTTTTATTTAAGGTTGGAATATTCCAGTCATAAATAACTTGATCTAAATCATCATAACTGATTTCTTTACTATTTTTAATAGACATAGAAGATAAGGAATTTGATGATGAGGAAAAAGAAGGTACAAACTTCTTAATAAGGTTAGCCATAATTTATATTGCAGAGTTATTTTAACCAAATCCACCACGAGTATCTAATGAAATAAAGGATTTACATACTAACAAAATGCCTTAAACGCCTTTACATGGCTAACAACAGTGACAACAATGGTTACCTCAGCTTCGCTTCGGGCGGAATATGATTAAAATTTCTCAATAGTAACAAACACCGGACTAAGTATTAAGACTTTTGACGTTCTTACTTCTGAGTCAGCAATTCCTTAAGCAAAATGAAAGCATAATAGAACAAAGATAAGTGAAGAAATACCCACAAAACAACCTTTTACTACCAAAGTACTTGATTACAAATTTAATACCAACTTAGTTTTGATACCAAATGGGGAAGATGGTGGGTATACAAAAGCAGAAGGGAGAGGAGAGAGGAGATGGTGGTGGAAACAAGGCTAGATTTTGACTGGTATTTCCAACTCCTGCTTGTATATAAAAAAGGCTTATACTATTTATAGCCTTAGTAAACATAATTTACATTTTATTACAATTGAACTTACACTGCATTTGCATTTCATTTTTTGATGTTTCTGGATTTTACTACTGGATAGAATCACAGGTTACCATATAGATGGTTTGTCTTCATGCTGTGATAAGGGTACCTATTGGCTAGGAGGATGTTGCTTTATTCTTTTGCATAGTATCTGGTTGGTTTGTTGTGGAGAGAGGAGTCTATGGAGCCTTGAATTTTCTTGTTGAATTTTAGATTTTTCCCAATTGTCTTTTGTCTTCTTTCTCAAAGTAGCTTTTTCGTATAGTACTTTTTCAACATAACTTTGATGTGTTTGTAGAGAATAGCACAGCTATGGATACGGTAGCAATGATAAAGTTTTTGTTATCTTTTCTTTGCAGGCTTTATAGAGAAAACTCTTAATAAATCTTGATAAATTGAAATCTTGATAAGATTAATTACCATCCTGATGAATTCCATTGCAGCTAGCGGAGAACTTCATAATAGAGTCAAAATAATGACAAGGGTCATTCCAACCTTCATTATCATTTTCGAATTCTCCATGGAATAGCTGAATTAATTCTTCACGACTTTTTTCTGAATTATCAAAAGAGATATCTTCATAGGCATTGAGAATTTGATTAAGCTTGGCATGTCTGAATTTAAAAAGATTCTATATCACCATTGTTTGCTTAGCGAGATCATCAGCAATACAAACAACTCGTCGACCGTCACACCAAACATATCTGTATGTACTTTCAAATT
This sequence comes from Sextonia rubra, assembly GCA_037013555.1. Taxonomy (NCBI): domain Eukaryota; kingdom Viridiplantae; phylum Streptophyta; class Magnoliopsida; order Laurales; family Lauraceae; genus Sextonia; species Sextonia rubra. Next base: position 10,523,351 of record JASUAD010000026.1, read on the forward strand.
CAAGATGTCCTTTTAGATTGAGAAATCTTTGATATTGATCAGAAGCTGGATCAAACTTTTGGAGATGTTCTAAGCTGTATTCCATTTTAGCAACTTCTTGAGATTCATACCATTGAGCAAGATAATCGTTTAAGGTAAGGATGAATTTTTTATAGATTAAATCTCCTTCTTCATAATTCATGCTGATCCATAATTAATAAGGTTAATAAAACTGGATTTCTGATCATTATAAGAAGTTGTCTTTTAGTACTCCAAGGCTGCGAAGGGCATGACGCATGATTGTAGGGAACTGCGTATCATTTTAAAATTATCTCTGCATAAAGAAAATCTTTGGACTAATCCTTGTTTGATATGTGAGATATCAACTTCATATGATGGCGGGAACAAATTAGGAAAGCCAGTTGCCTAGCTTATGTATTGAGCTTTGAGCATTAATCGCTCCTTGATCTAACAAGAAATAGTCTTTTCTCTAATTCATGCAGCTATCTCATCCGGAAGGGCTATGTTAACTTTTTCCAGGAGGTGAATTCTGGATGTTTTTTCATTAGCATAGGAGGACAATAGTGCTCTTTGATGGATGTTATGGCACATAAGGATTTGGCTTTCTAAGTCCTCGATATGGTTTTCAATTTTTGATAGGGTTTTTCTACTATTTTTTGTTTTATCGACGAGAATGGCACTCGAATGGGCATGGATAAGTTCTTGTGAAGTGATACATAATCCTAAATTGAAGAAGGGAATTGATATTTGTTGGGATGTAGGTTTGAAGGAATAGCTTGATTCTTGAATAGGGGCTTTGCTTTTGCTTGTACTTGATGTCATAATGAGAAGGGATACTTCCTGAAGGCAGATAGGTCTGAATGAGAATTATCAATAATCTGAATTTTTATTTACTTTGGGAAAAGAAAAATAATTTTATATCTGTCCTCCAGGTAGAATTTGAAGGTACCAAAATCTTGATTTAGGATCAAATCTAAAAAACAGGAAGACATCAGAGAGACAATTAATAAGATCTGTTTTATTTGGAACTGGATATTTGATTGTTTTTTGAACACCTTATTCTTGTTCACACTTTACCTGAATACTATTGATATGTTGAATAGGAGTTGATTCACCAAAATAAAAAATTAATTCTTTATTGTCTAAAATAGTTTTTGGACCTGATAAGTCAATTTGAATCGGCTGTAAAATTTGTAGAAAAGGGTTTACAAGGATAAAATTATTGTTTAAATCCTTTCCTAGAAGGAAATTAGTCTTTATGCATGTTCCATTTTACAAACATAAACATTACTTAATTTGTATTTGATATGTAGTTTTTTGCTAGCGGTAGCAAGATTGAGTTTATTATTGGTTTTTTCATAATATTTTATTGGGAATAGTCCTTTTCTTATTAAATTAACATCGGTGTCACTATCTAATAAGCAGAGTGCTTTAATAAAGAAGTCTTTGATCTTAATTGTTGCTTGAGTTTTCCATTTTTTAAGTGGATTTCTTGTTAAAGAATTTAAAAAACCATTTAAGTTTTCACCAAAGAAAAACTTTAAAAGAAACCATCAAAAAAGAAAATCTAAACATTTTTCAACTCATAATATTATATTCCCTCAAAAAGCTATTATAAACAAGCTTCTCATAAAAATCCTTAGAAAGAATCAAAGAAATCTTATACAAAGGCTAATCCATTCACTTCTTATCCCAAGAAAAAAGAAATACAATGTTATAATTGCAAAGAAAAAGGACATATAGATCCTGACTGCCCAAAAATAAAAGTAAAAATAGAAAACGAAATCAAAACTTGAGGCAAAACTTATATGATACACCAAAATAGTGTCAAGAAGTATTCCTCTGAGTTTCGTGTAGATTGGACTTCGTTCGGGCCCAAAACAGGCGAAAACAGATCACGAATGCAATAGTCAAAAGATGGGCCTTGTCCGTGACCGCGGCCAGATCAATGAGGGAGTTGACCAACTTCAGAAGGTAAAATCGAGCTGAAACATCTATGACACACTAAAAACAGTGTTAAGAAGCATTCCTGCATGTAGGGAGTTGTGCAACTTCTGATGGTCAAATCGAGCTGAAACTTTTATGACACACTTAAAATAATGTTAAGAAGCATTCCTCCACATTTTCTTCAAAGGATCCTCAGCGTCAGACTCATCCAGTTCCTCTGATACAGATTATTCTTCCTCTCATTCTTCAGATACATGTCATTGTAAAATATTTGACAGTGAAATCCAATATGAATCTGCTTTTTCTTCCTCTTTATCTTTAGACGTACTTTCTGCTCCAAAAGCACTGGTGCTAGAAATGTTTAAAGATTTCAAAGATGAATAATTAAAAAAATAAGTATTTTGAAAAAAATACAGAAATGAATAAAGGAAATAAAAAAGGAAAAGCTTCTACATCAAATAATATATCTGACTTACCTGAACAATTCAGAATTAAAACTGTATTAGCTAGATTAAGATTGCAGCAAGCTCCTCCTCATCTTTCAACTCAAGATCTTTATAAAGAAATTACTAATTAAAAGCAAGAAATAAAAGAATTAAAATAAGACTTAATTAAACTTTAAGAACTCAAACAACATGTTGAGAATCTTGAATTTCACACACTAAAAAATTATCAAGAAAATAATGCTAATAAACTAGAACATCAAGAAGAATTTGGTGAAAACTTAAATGGTTTTGTAAAATTTTTTAAACAAGAAATCCCCTTAAAAAATAGAAAACTCAAGTTACAATTAAGATGAAAGACTTCTCTATTAAAGCACTCTGCTTACTAGATAGTGGCGCAGATGTTAATTTAATAAGAGAAAGATTAACCCCAACAAAATATTATGAAAAAACCAAAAATAAACTCAGCCTAGCAACGGCTAGTAATAAACTCCATATCCATTTTAAATTAAATAACATCCATGTTTACAAAAATGGAACATGTATAAAGACTAATTTCCTACTCGAAAAAGATTTAAACAATGATGTTATCCTTGGAAATCCTTCTCTACAGATTCTACAGCCATTTCAAATTGATTCATCAGGCCTTAAAACTATTAAAGACAATAAAAACTTAATTTTTTATTTTGTTGAATCAACTCCTATTCAACATATGAATATCATTCAAATCAAATTGCTCATAAAGAAAAATGAAAAACAAATTGCATATCTTCAAGAAGATATGAATTCTTTAAAAATTGAAAAAGAATTACAAAAACTAGAATTCCAAAAAGATTTAATCCAATTTCAAAAATCTCTTGAAACAAAATGTTGTTCTGAGCTTCCTTCTACCTTTTGGCACAGGAAACACCATATTGTTTCTTTTCCATATATTGATAATTTCGATGGATCTCAAATTCCTACTAAAGCTCAACCTGTTCAGATGAATAAATACCTTGTACAACTATGAACTAAAGAAATCAATGATCTTCTTACTAAATGGCTTATTCAGAAGTCAGAATCCCCTTAGAGTTGTGCAACATTTTATGTAAATAAAGCGCCTGAACAAGAACGAGGTGTTCCCCATTTTGTAATCAACTACGAGCCTTTAAATAAAGTCTTAAAGTCCATCAGATATCCAGTTCCAAATAAAACAAATTTTATTAACCGTCTAGCTGGTGCCTTCCTTTTTTCCAAATTTGATCTTAAATCAGGATTTTGGCAAATTCAAATCACTATGGAGGACAAGTATAAAACTCCTTTTACAGTACCATTTGGCCATTACGAATGGAACGTTATGCCATTTGGTTTAAAAAATGCTCCTTCAGAATTTCAAAGAACGCTGAATGACATTTTTAATCCATATCAAGCTTTTACACTCGTCTATATAGATGGCATTCTTGTGTTTTCAAAATCTATTTTTGACCATTGCAAACATTTAAATATTTTAAAAAAGTTATTATCAAGAATGGACTTGTCTTATCCTAAAAGAAAATGAAGCTTTTTCAAACAGAAATTTAGTTTCTTGGCTTTATAATAAAAAACAGAACTACTTCTCTCGCCCAAAGAGTTATTAAGTTTGCTTCCCAATTTTCTGATGAAATTATTAATAAAGAGCAATTGCAATGTTTTCTTGGATGCCTTAATTAGGTTTCTAACTTTTATAAAGATCTTGCTAAAGAAAGAAAAATATTGCAAATGCGCTTGACCAAAAATACAGTAGAATTGTCACCTGCTCATACAAAAGTTGTTCAAAATATTAAACAGAAAGTTCAAAATTTACCTTGTTTAACTATCCCTCATACAGATTTATTAAAAATAGTTCAAACAGATGCATTTGAAATAGGTTTTGGAGGAATCCTTCTACAAAGAAATGTCCTTGGAAAAGAAGAAATTCTTCGTTTCACTTCTAGAACATGGACTCCCACTCAACAAAGTTATTCAGCTATTAAAAAGGGAATCCTATCCATAGTAAATAGTATAATGAAGTTCCAAAGTGATTTATTAAACAAAAATTTTTATTAAGAATAGATTGTAAATTTACTAAAGAAATTTTAGAAAAAGATGTAAAAAATCGTGCTACTAAGCAAATCTTTGCACACTGGCAAGCTTTATTAGTCATATTTGACTTTGACATTGAGTATATTGCAGGTAAAAATAATTTTCTTCTTGATTTTTTATCTCATGAGCTTTTACAGGGACAAAAGAATGAAGCATCGGTAGATTAGACCCTTTCTCTAGTCCCCAACTGATAAAGTTTCTTCCATTATGAACACTCTACCTTTATCCAGTAGCAACTATCTTGAGAGACGGGGAGCGACCCATACTTCTAATATTCCTCAATTTCAAAGCCCATCAAGCCCTATATCTAGAAAACCTCCAGCTTCACAAGCCCAATATTTTGCCACAAAAGCACCCTTGAGAATTTATTCCTTAGATGACATGTCTTATTCTGATACCATTTCTATTGAACATCTTTTCTAAACCCTTTCTTCTCCTGATCACTTATTTATCCAACCTCTTGACTATAAAGTCTATGAATAGATTCTGATCAGAACTAGCAACTGTATATTGATCATACAGATGGATCAAATAATTCCTACTTAAATGCTTTACCACCCAATATTACAATCCTATATTCAAAAATCAAAATCCTGCATGTTCTCACTGTAGAAGAATGGGGACGACCTCTTCATATGCCTCAAAGGCTTGATTTAGAACTTATTTTTAATTATTATGATTATATTTCTGCTTGGGAAGTCATCCTCTATTATCAAAACCCATCCTTCCAGCATTCCTGGTTCATCAGATTCAAATCAAACTCCCGTAAAAAACCTATGTGGTTTTTCACACAATTTTGGATCCCTTTTGGTGCCACTAAAGACATCATTCCTCAAGCACTCCTTCCTTTTTATGAATCCTATTCTGCATAATTTAAAGCACTTCTCAAATTAGAAGAAAAAAAACCTTTATCAGCACCTAAACTTGCAATAGAACCTTACGTTACTATGCAGTTTTATCGCAAGTAGTAGATTCCTTAGATCTTGAAATGGAATTTTTATAAAGAAATAGATTTCAGTCCACCAGTTTTATCTCAAATGATTTATATTAAATTTTGGCATGAATTTGATTATACTGCAATACTCCAGCAATATTCACCGATCAAGCTAAAGCCATCATTCTTTGAAGTTCTCAAAAATCTTGAAAAAGAAAAGGAACGGCTTCATCCAGCAAGTGATATTGATAAACAGAAGAATTCTTATTCAGCCTCTCCTTCTGCTCTTTATGCAGCAGCAGATTTGCTTCAACTCAAAAAAGAACTTCAAAAGGAAATTTTTGAACAAATACAAAAAGAACGGTCATTTGAAAATTCTCCATTAAGTTTGGTCAGCAGCCGCATCATCTTTGGGCTGTTGACAATCTTTTTGAAAATATTGGTCTTGAACCAGATACAGATGCTGATGAGACAAAAAGTGATAATGAAGGATTCATATCTATCCGAAGAAAAGGAAAAAAAATAAAGCCAAGACAAGACATATGCTTTATCAAGTCATTCAATTTCCCACAAAGTAATCATGACAGTCCACTATGCAACATAAAGTTCATATACAGTGATGATTGTGATCTTATCCCATAGTCCTGAGGCATCATGAAATTTGTTAGCCCATGAAATGAAATGCAAATGTAGTGTAAATTCAGTTGTAATGAAATGTAAATTATGTTTGTTTTGACTGTAAATAAGTCTAGTCTTTCTCATGTACAGGTAAGAGTTGGAATACCAATCAAAATCTGATTGCTTCCACCACCATCTCCTCTCTCCTCTCCCTTCCGCTTTTGTATACCCACCATCTTCCCCATTTGGTATCTGAACCAAGTTGGTATCAAATTTGTAATCAAGTACTTTCGTAATATAAGTTGTTTTGTGAGTATTTCTTCACTTATCTTTGTTATGTTATGCTTTAATTTTGCTTAAGGAATTGCTAACTTAGAAGTAAGAATGTCAAAAGTCTTAATACTTAGTTCTATGTTTGTTATTATTGAGAAATTTTAATCATATTCCACCCGGAGCGAAGCTGAGGTAGCCATTGTTGTCGCCGTTCTTAGCCATGTGAAGGCATTTAAGGCATTTTGTTGGTGTGTGAATCCTCTATTTCATTAGATACTCGTGGTGGATTTGGTTAAAAGAACTTTGTAATGCAAATTATGGCTAAGCTTATTAAGAAGTTTGTACCTTCTTATTCCTCATCATCAAATTCCTTATCTTCTATGTCTATTAAAAATAGTGAAGAAGTCAGTTATGACAATTTAGGTCAAGTTATTTGTAACTGGACTATTTCAACTATAAATAAAAATGAAATTTATAAAGTTGAAAGTTTTCAATTAAAATCAAGTTATGAAGTAAAAACCATTGAAAGAACTGAATCCATTCCCAGTAATATTCAGCATCTTCCTTTAATCAAGCCCCATGAAATAAAGAAGTATGTTAAAACATACAATTATATTCATTTTGGATTTGTGCAAGTTGCTCTAAAGCCATTAACAAGACTTGGACTTAGAACAAAAGCTCTCATCTATGTTCAAGATACAAGACACAAAAAATTCCGTGATCCATTACTTGGAATGGTTGAATTAGGTTTGGCTAATGGCTCTACTTTCTTCAATTGCTTTCCAAATTTCTCTGTTTCCCTTACAAATCTAGGTGCACATGCGGCTCTTACTCCTACTATCCAGACAATAGGTTTTGATATGAATTCTCATAATCAAAATCTTACTCTCATGTATAGAGTTTATTATAAACTCATGAATTTAGTTGTTCCAGGCATAGCCTTTTGCTATTAAGCAAAAAGTATGACTACTTTATTCCAAGCTAATTTCAAAAATAAAGTTAATATTCCAAAACTCATATAGTGGAATGATATTAATCTATCTGGTAAAATGGCACTTAGAAAACACCTAACTAGAAAGGTCTTTAGAAAATCAAGACATTGAACAATTATTGAATATAAAGATGGAAGTGTTGAAATAAATTTTCAAACCAATTTAAGAGATACAACTCTTACAGTTTATCAACCTTCTAGTAAGTCCTATTCTCATTCTCCCTCTGTAGTAGGATCTTTCATAAAAGAACCATCTCGAGTTTCTTGCTGTGCACCTAATGTAGACCTTTGACCTACTCAACTTGTGTATCCTTCTTATCAAGCTTCCCCATCTAAAATATATAATCCTTCAGAATTCGATTTCAATATAAAAGTTATTGAATGTTTTGAAATTGATAAAGAAATCCTAAAAAAGAATTTAGCTCTACATCCTTTAACAAAATCCTTTTTTAAATAGGTTTCTTGAGAACATAAAGATTTTTTAAAAGAAAAATGGTACAAATATATGTATGATAATCAAAGAAATTGGCTTAAACTAGCCATAAAGAAAGCTTATAACACTGAAGATTTATCCATCAATATGATAAAAAAATTAAGCTCATCTTGGATTATAGCTTCTACCAGTTCTTCTCCATAAAGAACTGAAGAATCTATATATTGTCCATCACATCAAATTATATATAAAGAAACTTCGGCGGTACCTATAAATAATGTAGCAAAGATACAAGGAGATAAGGGTAAATCTGAATTTATTTACAAATCAGATTTAAGTCATGTTTTATAATAAAATAATTATACAAATATTAACCTTCATACTATTGGCCAACAAACTAATAGAATTAAAGATAAAGTTGAAAATATTTTACAGCCTTCTGGAATTATTTCTTCTCAAAAAGAAATCAAAACTTTCTTAAAAGGATCCTCATCCACATCCTTAGAATCATCTAGTTCCTTTGATAAAGATTATTCTTTAGATACATGCCATTGTAAAATCTTCATAGTGAAATCCAATATAAATCTACTTCTTCTTCCTCTTTATCTTTAAATGTACTGACTCTGCTCCAAAAGAAATGGTGCTAGAAATGTTTAAAGATCTAAAAGATGAAGAATTAAAAAATAAATATTTTGAAAAAATACATAAAATAAACAACAGAAATAAAAAAAAGGAAAAGCTTCTACATCAAGTAATATATCTAACTTACTTGAACAATTCAGTATAAAAACTATTTTACATAAATTAAGAGATCAACAAGCTCCTACTCATCTTTCAATTCAAGATCTTTATAAAGAAATTCATAATCAAAAGCAAGAAATAAAAGAATTAAAATAAGACTTAATTGACCTTCAAGAACTCAAACAACGTGTTAAGAATCTTGAATTTCACACACTCAAAAATTATCAAAAAAATAATGATAATTTAGAACATGAAGAAAAATTTAATGAAAACTTAAATGGTTTTGTACATTCTTTAACAAGGAATCCACCTCAAAAAGGGAAAACTCAAGTTACAATTAAGGTCAAAGACCTTTTTATCAAAGCACTTTGCTTACTAGATAGTGGCGCAGATGTTAATTTAATAAGAGAAAGATTAATCCCAACAAAATATTATGAAAAAACCAAAAATAAACTCAGCCTAGTAACTGCTAGTAATAAACTCCATATCCATTATAAATTAAATAACGTCCATGTTAGCAAAAATAAAACATATATAAAGACTAATTTCCTACTCAGAAAAGATTTAAACAATGATGTTATCCTTGGAAATCCTTTTCTACAGATTCTACAGCCTTTTCAAATTGATTCATTAGGCCTTAAAACTATTAAAGATAATAAAAAATTAATTTTTGATTTTGTTGAATCAACTCCTATTCAACATATCAATATCATTCAAAATCAAATTGCTTATAAAGAAAAAAAAATTGCATATCTTTAAGAAGATATGAATTCTTTAAGAATTAAAAAAGAATTACAAAAACCAGAATTCCAAAAAAATTTAATCCAATTTCAAAAATCTCTTGAAATAGAATGATGTTCTGACCTTCCTTTTACTTTTTGGAACAGAAAAGACCATACTGTTTCTCTTCCATATATTGATAATTTCAATGAATCTCAAATTCCTACTAAAGCTTGATCTATTCAGATGAATAAAGACCTTGTATAACTATGTACTATAGAAATCAATGATTTTCTTGTTAAAAAGCTTATTTCAAAAATCACAATCCCCCTAGAGTTGTGTAGCATTTTATGTAAATAAAGCGCTTGAACAAGAACGAGGTGTTCCCCGTCTTATTATCAACTACAAGCCTTTAAATAAAGTCTTAAAGTTCAATAGATATCCAGTTCCAAATAAAACTGATCTTATTGACCGTCTAGCTGGTGCCTTCCTTTTTTTCCAAATTTGATCTTAAATAAGGATTTTGGCAAATTCAAATAACCCCGGAGGATAGGTATAAAACTGCTTTTACAATACCATTTGGCCATTACAAATGGAACGTTATGCCATTTGGTTTAGAAAATGCTCCTTCAGAATTTCAAAGAATAATGAATTACATTTTTAATCCATTTCAAGCTTTTACTCTCATTTATATAGATGATATTCTTGTGTTTTCAAAATCCATTTGTGACCATTGGAAATATTTAAATATTTTTTAAAAAGTTTTTATCAAGAATGGACTTGTCTTATCGCAAAAGAAATGAAGCTTTTTGAAACAGAAATTCAGTTTCTTGGCTTTATAATAAAAAAAGAAACTATTTCTCCAGTCCAAAGAGTTATTAAGTTTGCTTCCTAATTTCCTGATGAAATTCTTAATAAAGAGCAATTGCAATGTTTTCTTGGATGCCTTAAATATGTTACTGACTTTTATAAAGATCCTGCTAAAGAAAGAAAAATCTTGCAAATGCGCTTAACCAAAAATCTCATAAATGGTCACCTACTCATGCAAAGGCTGTTCAAAATATCAAACAAAAAGTCCAAAATTTACCTTGTTTAACTATCTCTCATGCAGATTTATTAAAAATAGTTCAAACAGATGCATTTGAAATAAGTTTTGGAGGAATCCTTCTACAAAGAAATGTCCTTGGAAAAGAAGAAGTTCTTCATTTCACTTCTGGAACATGGACGCCCACTCAATAGAGTTATTCAACTATTAAAAAGGAAATCCTATCCATAGTAAATAATATAATGAAGTTTCAAAGTGATTTATTAAACAAAAATTTTTTTATTAAGAATAGATTGTAAATCTGCTAAAGAAATTTTAGAAAAAGATGTAAAAAATCTTACTGCTAAGCAAATCTTCCTAATTATTTTGAGTAAAAAATCTTCCTGATTCAACTATTAGCCATATTTGACTTTGACATTGAGTATATTGCAGGTAAAAATAATTCTCTTCCTGATTTTTTATCTCGTGAGTTTTTACAGGGACAAAAAAATAAAGCCTCAACTGGTTAGACCCTTTCTCCAGTCCCTAACTGATAAAGTTTCTTCCATTATGAACACTACACCTTTATCTAGAAAATCCAGCTGTAATTATCTTGAGAGATAGGGAGCAACCCATACTTCTAATATTCCTCAATTTCAAAGCCCATCAAACCCTGTATCCAGAAAACCTTAAGCTTTACAAGCCCAATATTTTGCCATAAAAGCACCCTTGAGAATTTAAGCCTTAGATGACATGTCTTATGCCGATACCATTTCTATTAAACATCTCATCCAAACCCTTTTTTCTCCTGATAACTTATTTATCCAACCTCTTGACTATAAAGTCTATAAACAGATTCTTATCAGACCTGGCAGTTGTACTATTGATCATACAGATAGATCAAAAAATTCATACTTAAATGCTTTACCAACCAATATTACTATCCTATATACAGAGATCTAGATTTTGCATGTTCTCTCTATAGAAGAATGGAGACGACCTCTTCATATGCCTCAAAGGCTTGATTCAGAACTTATTTTTAATTATTATGATTATATTTCTACTTGGGAAGTCATCCTCTATTATCGAAACCCATCCTTCCGGCATTCCTGGTTCATCAAATTCAAATCAAACTCCCATAAAATACCTATGTGGTTCTTCACACAGTTCTGGATCCCTTTTGGTGCCACTAAAGACATCATTCTTCAAGCACTTCTTCCTATTTATGAATCTTATTCTGCATCATTTAAAGCCCATCTCAAATCAAAAGAAAAAAGCCTTTATAAGCACCTAAACTTGGAATAGAACCTTATGTTACTAAGTAGTTTTATCGCAAGCAGTAGATTCCTTGGATCTTGAAATGGAATTTTTATAAAGAAATGGACTTCGGTCCACCAATTTTTTCTCGAATGATTTATATTAAGTTTTGGCATCAATTTGATTAAACTGCACTACTCAGCAATATTTTACCGATCAATCTATGAAGCCATTATTCTCTGAAGTTCTCAATACTCTTGAAAAAAAAAAAAAAAAAAAGGCTTCATCCAGCAAGTGATACTAACAAACAGAGGAATTCTTGTTCATCCTCTCCTTGTACTCTTTATCCAGCAGCAGATTTGCTTCAACTCAAAAAAGAACTTCAAAAGGAAATTTTTGAACAAATACAAAAAGAACGGCCATCTGAAAATTCTCCATTAAGTTTTGGTCAGCAGCTACATCATCTTTGGGCTGTTAACAATCCTTTTGAAAATATTGCTCCTGAACCACATACAGATGCTGATGAAACAAAGAGTGATAATGAAGGATTCATATCTATCTGAAGAAAAGGAAAAAAATAAAGCCAAGACAAGACATATGCTATATCAAACCACTCAATTTCCCACAAAGCAATCATGACAATCCACTATTCAGAACAAAGTTCATCTATAGAGAAGATTGTGATCGTATCTAGCAGTCCTGAAGCATCATGAAATTTGTCAGCACATGAAATGAAATGCAAATGCAGTGTAAATTCAGTTGTAATAAAATGTAAATTATGTTTGTTATGACTATAAATAAGTCTAGCCTTCCTCACGTATAGGCAAGAGTTGGAATACTAGTCAAAATCCAGCCTTGCTTTCACCACCATCTCCTCTCTCCTTTCCCTTTCGCTTTTGTATACCCACCATCTTCCCCATTTGTATCAGAGCCAATTTGGTATCAACTTTGTAATCAAGTACTTAGGCAATATAAAGTTGTTTTGTGAGTCTTTCTTCACTTATCTTTGCTATGTTATGCTTTATTTTGCTTAAGAAATTGCTAACTCAAAAGTAACAACGTCAAAAGTCTTAATACATAGTTCTGTGTTTGTTATTATTAAGAAATTTTAATCACATTCCGCCCGGAGAGAAGCTGAGGTAGCCATTGTTGTCACCATTGTTAGCCGTGTGAAGGCGTTTAAGGTGTTTTGTTGGCCTGTAAATCCTCTATTTCGCCAGATATTCATGGTCAATTTGGTTAAAATAACTCTAAAATACTAATTATAGCTAATCTTATTAAGAAGTTTGTACCCTTTTCTTCCTCATCATCAAATTTCTTATCATCTATATCTATTAAAAATAGTGAAGAAATTAGTTATGACGATTTAGATCAAGTTATTTGTAACTGGACTATTCCAACGGTAAATAAAAATGAAATTTATAAAGTTAGAAATTTTCAATTAAAATCAAGTTATAAAGTAAAAACCATTGAAAGAACTGAATCCATTACCAGTAATATTTAGCATCTTTCTTTAATCAAGCCCCATGAAATAAAGGAGTATGTTAAAACATACAGTTATATTCATTTTGGATTAGTGCAAGTTGCTCTAAAGCCTTTAACAAGACTTAGACTTAGAACATAAGCTCTCATCTATGTTCAAGATACACGACATAAAAGATTCAGTGATTTATTACTTGGAATCCTTGAATCAAGTTTGCCTAATGGCCCTACTTTTTTCAATTGCTTTCCAAATTTATCTGTTTCCCTTACAAATCCAGGTGCACATGAAGCTCTTACTCTTCTTATCTAGACAAAAGGTTTTGATATGAATCCCCATAATCAAAATCTCGCTCTCATTAATAGAGTTTATTATAAACTCATGAATTCAGTTGTTATGCCATTTGGTTTAAAAACTGCACCTTCAGAATTTCAAAGAATAATGAATGACATTTTTAATCCATATCAAGCTTTTACACTTGTCTATATAGATGACATTCTTGTGCTTTCAAAATCTATTTGTGACAATTGAAAACATTTAAAAAATTTTTTAAAAGTTATTATCAAGAATGGACTTGTCTTATCCGAAAAGAAAATGAAGCTTTTTGAAGCAAAAATTTAGTTTCTTGGCTGTATAATAAAAAAAGAACTATTTTTCCATTCCAAAGAGTTATTAAGTTTGCTTCTCAATTTCCTGATGAAATTCTTAATAAAAAGCAATTGCAATGTTTTCTTGGATGCCTTAATTATGTTTCTGACTTTTATAAAGATCTTGCTAAAGAAAGGAAAATCTTGCAAATGTGCTTGACCAAAAATCCCATAGAATGGTCACCTGCTCATACAAAAGTTATTCAAAATATTAAATAGAAAGTCCAAATTTACCTTGTTTAACTATCCCTCATCCAGATTTATTAAAAATAGTTCAATTTAATGCATTTGAAATAGGTTTTGGAGGAATCCTTTTATAAAGAAACGTCCTTGGAAAAGAAGAAATTCTTTGTTTCACTTCTGGAACATGGACGCCCACTCAATAGAATTATTCAACTATTAAAAAGGAAACCCTATCCATAGTAAACAGTATAATGAAGTTCCAAAGTGATTTATTAAACAAAAAACTTTTATTAAAAATAGATTGTAAATCTGCTAAAGAAATTTTATAAAAAGATGTAAAAAATCTTGCTGCTAAGCAAATCTTTGTTCACTAGCAAGCTTTATTAGCCATATTTGACTTTGGCTTTGAGTATATTATAGGTAAAAATAATTCTCTTCTTGATTTTTTATCTCGTGAGTTTTTACAGGGACACAAGAATAAAGCATCGCTAGATTAGACCCTTTCTCCAGTCCCCAACTGATAAAGTTTCTTCCAATATGAACACTAAACCTTTATCCAGAAAATCCAATGGCAATTATCTTGAGAGATGGGGAGAAACCCATACTTCTAGTATTCCTTAATTTCAAAGCCCATCAAGCCCTGTATCCAGAAAACCTCAAGCTTCACAAGCCCAATATTTTGCCACCAAAGATCTAAACCCTTTTTTCTCTTGATCACTTATTTATCCAACCTCTTGACTATAAAGTCTATGAACAAATTCTGATTAGAACTGGTAGCTGTACTATTGATCATACAGATGGATCAAATAATTCATACTTAAATGCTTTGCCACTCAATATTAAAATCCTATATTCAAAAATCAAAATCCTGCATATTCTCACTGCAGAAGAATGGGGACAACCTCTTCATATGCCTCAAAGGCTTGATTCATAACTTATTTTTAATTATTATGATTATATTTCTACTTGGGAAGTCATCCTCTATTATCAAAACCCATTCTTCCGGCATTCCTGGTTCATCAGATTCAAATCAAACTCCCATAAAATACCTATGTGGTTCTTCACACAATTCTGGATCCTTTTTGGTGCCACTAAAGACATCATTCCTCAAGCACTTCTTCCTACTTATGAATCCTATTTTGCATCATTTAAAGCCCTTCTTAAATCAGAAGAAAAAAAGTCTTTATTAGCACCTACAACTTGCAATAGAACTTTATGTTACTGTGCAGTTTTATCATAAGTAGGAGATTCCTTAGATCTTGAAATGGAATTTTTATAAAGAAATGAACTTCAGTCCACCAGTTTTATCTCGAATGATTTATATCACGTTTTGGCATGAATTTGATTATGCTGCAATACTCCAGCAATATTCTACCGATCAAGCTATAAAGCCATCATTCTTTGAAGTTCTCAAAAATCCTAAAAAAGAAAAAGAAATGCTTCATCCAGTAAGTGATATTGACAAACAAAAGAATTCTTGTTCAGCCTCTCCTTCTGCTCTTTATGCAGCAGCAAATTTGCTTACACTCAAAAAAGAACTTCAAAAAGAAATTTTTGAACAAATACAAAAAGAACGGTTATTTGAAAATTCTCCATTCAGTTTTGGTTAACAGCTACATTATATTTGGGCTGATGACAATCCTTTTGAAAATATTGCTCCTGAACTAGATACAGATGTTGATGAGACAAAAAGTGATAATGAAGGATTCATATCTATCTGAAGAAAAGGAAAAAAATAAAGCCAAGACAAGACATATGCTTTAGCAAGCCACTTAATTTCCAACAAAGCAATCATGACAATCAACTATTCAGAATGAAGTTCATCTACAGTAAAGATTGTGATCTTATCTAGCAGTCCTGAAGCATCATGAAATTTGTTAGCATATGAAATGAAATGCAAATGCAGCGTAAATTCAGTTGTAATGAAATGTAAATTATGTTTGTTATGACTATAAATAAGTCTAGTCTTCCTCACCCAGAGGCAAGAGTTGGAATACCAGTGAAAATCCAGCCTTGCTTCCACCACCATCTCCTCTCTCCTCTTCCTTCCACTTTTGTATACCCACCATCTTCCCCATTTGGTACTAGAGCCAAGTTGGTATCAACTTTGTAATCAAGTACTTTAGCAACATAAAGTTGTTTTGTGAGTATTTCTTCACTTATCTTTGTTATGTTATGTTTTCATTTTGCTTAAGAAATTGCTGACTGAGATGTAAGAACATCAAATGTTTTAATACTTAGTTCTATGCTTGTTATTATTAAGAAAGTTTAACCATATTCTGCCTAGAGTGAAGCTAAGATAGCCATTGTTGTCACCGTTGTTAGCTATGGGAAGGCATTTAAGGCGTTTTGTTGGTGTGTAAATCCTCTATTTCATTACATACTCGTGGTGGATTTGGTTAAAATAACTATGTAAAACAAATTATGGCTAAGCTTATTAAGAAGTTTGTACTTTCTTCTTCCGCATCATCAAATTCCTTATCTTTTATGTCTATTAAAAATAGTGAAGAAATCAGTTATGACAATTTAGATCCAGTTATTTGTAACTGGACTATTCCAACTGTAAATAAAAATGAAATTTATAAAGTTGGAAGTTTTCAATTAAAATCAAGTTATAAAGTAAAAATCACTGAAAGAACTAAATCCATTACCAGTAATATTCAGCATCTTTCTTTAATCAAGCCCCATGAAATAAAGGAGTATGTTAAACATACAATTATATTGATTTTGGATTTGTGCAAGTTGCTCTAAAGCCATTAACAAGACTTAGACTTAGAACATAAGCTCTCATCTATGTTCAAGATATAAGACATAAAAAATTCAGTGATTCATTACTTGGAATGGTTGAATCAAGTTTGGCTAATGGCCCTACTTTCTTCAATTGCTTTCCAAATTTCTTTGTTTCCCTTATAGATGCAGGTGCACATGAAGCTCTTACTCTTGCCATCCAGACGAAAGGTTTTGATATGAATCCTCATAATGAAAATCTTGCTCTCATATATATAGTTTATTTTAAACTCATGAATTCAGTTGTTCAAGGCATAGCCTATTCCCATCAAGCAAAAGGTATGACTACTTTATTCCAAACTAATTTCAAGAATAAAGTTAATATTCCAAAACTCATACAGTGAAATGATATTAATCTATCTAGAAAATGGCACTTAGAAAGCGCCCAACTAGAAAGGTCTTTAGAAAATCAAGATATTGAAACAATTATTGAACATGAAAATGGAAGTGTTGAAATAAATTTTTGAACAGATTCAAGAGACACAACTTTTCGAAGAACAAGAAATTATTATCCAAGACCTGCTCCTGTTGATCTACAATTCAAAGAACAAGCTATTCTAAATGGCCTTCGATTTGAAAACTCTTCAGTATATGAATGGAATGTAGATGGACTATCTGAATATCAAATCCTGCCACTATGCCAACACATGATGATATATGCTTCTACCATCATGGCTACTGGTAATGATCAAAGACATGCAGTAAATGCAGTCATCCCTGGATTTACTTGACAATTACTTGGTTGGTGGGAAAAATACATTTATGAAATAGAAAGAAATGCTATGTTAAATGCAGTAAAAAGAGATCCCTTAGGAAATCCTATTCTTACTCCTTAAGGCCAAATGATCCCTGATTCCATCTACATTCTTATTACTAATTTAGTTAAACATTTTATTGGTAATTATATAAATGTAGAAGAAAAATTAAAACACAATTAATCAATTTATCTTGCCTAACATTATCAGATTTTCATTGGTATAAAGATGTTTTTATCAAAACTTTATACAATCGATGCAAGTAATTCAGAATTTTGGAAAGAAAAATTCATATCTGGTCTTCCTAAACTTTTTGTAGAAAAAGTTAGAGAAGAATTAAAATCAAAAAATTATGTAAATTTAAATTATGGAATGTATACATATGGTGATCTAATTCAAAAGATTAATGAAGTTGGATTTTCATTATGCAATGAAATCGAACTTAAACGTCAAATTGAAAATCAAAAAAGAATCAGCAAGTATGAACTTGGTGATTTTTGTTTCCAATTTAGGATGGATCCATTAATTAGTCTTTCTAGCCAGAATAAAAAGAAAAACTTAAAAAGAAACCATCAAAAAAGAAAATCTAAACATTTTTCAACTCCACAATATTATACACCCTAAAAAAGATATTATAAAAAATCTTCTCATAAGAACCTTTATAAAGAATTAAACAAATCTTATACAAACGATAATCCATCCACTTCTTATCCCAAGAAAAGAGAAATATAATGTTATAATTGCAAAGAAAACATACATATAGCTCCTGACTGCCTAAAAATAAAAGTTAAAATAGAAAAAGAAATCAATACTATCTTAATAGGATCCTCAACATCAAAATCATCCAGTTCCTCTGATACAGATTATTCTTCCTCTCATGCTTCAGATATATCTCATTGTAAAATATTTGACAGTGAAATCCAGCATGAATTTGCTTTTTCTACATCTTTATCTTTAAACGTACTTTCTGCTATAGAAGAGATGGTGCTAGAAATGTTTAAAGATCTAAAAGATGAAGAATTAATAAATAAATGTTTTGGAAAAATATAGAATATAAATAAAAGAACTAAAAAAGCAAAAGCTTCTACATCAAATAACATATCAGACATACCTGAACAATTCAGCATTAAAACTATATTAGATAGATTAAGAGAGCAACAAGCTCCTACTCATCTTTATATTCAAGATCTTTATATAGAAATAAATAATCAAAATCAAGAAATAAAAGAATTAAAACAAGAATTAATTGAACTTCAAGAACTCAAACAATGTGTTGAGAATCTTGAATTTCACACACTCAATATTATCAAGAAAATAATGATAATTTAGAAAATCAAGAAAAATTTGATAAAGACTTAAATGATTTTGTAAATTCTTTAACAAGAAATCCACTTAAAAAATGAAAAACTCAAGCTACAATTAAGGTCAAAGACTTCTCTATTAAAGCACTCTGCTTACTAGATAGTGGCGCAGATGTTAATTTAATAAGAGAAGGGTTAATCCCAACAAAATATTATGAAAAGACCAATAATAAACTCAATCTAGCTACTACTTGCAAAAACTACATATCGACTACAAATCAAGTAATGTTTATGTCTGTAAAAATGGAACATGCATAAAGACTTAAACAATGATGTTATCCTTGGAAATCCTTTTCAGCAAATTTTACAGCCTTTTCAAATTGACTCATTAGGTCTAAAAACTATTTTAGACAATAAAGAATTAAATTTTGATTTTTTTGAATTAACTCCTATTCAACATATCAATATTATTTAGACAAAGTGTAAACAAGAATAAGATGTCCAAAAACCATTCAGATATCCAGTTCCAAATAAAATGGATCTTATTAATCGTCTCTGTGATGTCTTCATGTTTTCTACATTTAATCCTACATCCAGATTTTGGTACCTTCAAATTCTACCCGAATGATAGATATAAGATTGCTTTTTTTCTCAAAGAAAATAAAAATTCAGGTTATTGATAATTCTCATTCAGGCCTATCTTTTACTCCTATCTGCCTTCAGGAAGTATCCCTTCTCATTATGACATTAAGTAAAGCCCCTATTCAGGAATCAAGCTCTTCCTTCATACCTACATCCCAACAAATATCAATTCCTTTCTTCAATCCAGGATTATCTGTCACTTCACAAGAACTTATCAATGCCCATTGGAGTGCCATTGTCTCTGATAAAAAAAAACACTGGAAAAACCCTATCCAAAATTGCAAACCATATTAAGGGCTTAGAAAGCCAAATCCTTATGTGTGATAACATCCATCGAAGAGCACTATTATCTACCTATACTGATGAAAAAATATCCAGAATTCATCTCCTGGAAAAGGTTAACACAGCTTTTCGAGATGAGATAGCTACAAGAATTAGAGAAAAAATTATTTCTTGTCAAATCAAGGAGCGATTATTGCTCAAAGCTCAATATAAAAGTTAGGCAACTGGCTTTCCCAAATTGTTCCTGTTATCATATGCTGATATCTTATATACCAAACAAGGATTAGTCTGAAGATTTTCTTTATTCAGAGATGATTTTGAAATGATACAGCAGCTCCCTACAATCATGCATCATGGCCTTCACAGCCTTGGAGTTACCAAAAGACAACTTCTCATAATGATATCATCCACTTTGGGTGAAAGATCAGAAATTCGATTTTATCGACCATATCAATTATGGACTATCATGATTTATGAAGAAGGAGATTTAGTCTGCAAAAAATTCATCCCTACCTTAAATGATTATCTCCCTGTTGATTATCTAGCTCTATGGTATGAATCTCATGAAGTCACTACAATGGAATACAACTTAGAATGTCTCCAAAATTATGATCTAGCTTCTGATTAATATCAAAGATTTCTCAATCTAAATTGATATCTTGAATTTGAAAGTACATACAGATATGTTTGGTGTGACGGTTGACGAGTTGTTTGCATTGCTGATGATCTCGCTAAGCAAACAACAGTGATACAGAATCCATATAAATCTGGACATAGAGCTCTTAATCAAATTATGAATGCTTATGAAGGCATGTCTTTTGATATTTATGAAGAAACTCGAGAAGAGTTTATCCAATTATTCCATGGTGAATTAACAAATGAAGGTTGGGACGAGCACTTTTGATGTAAGTCTCCTATAATACTATGCCTACCATAAAGATTCTTCCTACAAGAGCTTTTTGTAAAGCATTAGAAGGTTGAGAAAAGCTTTTTCTACTAGCCCATCAAAGAGTTTTTAGAAAAAGTACATGCAAAACTACTAAAAGATAAAGCATATCTCTCATAAGAATGAAGTATATTTTATTCCCGACATGCACATCCATGAAGAACTTATCTCCAGAAAGGGAATAGAAATAAAGACATGACACATACCTTATCAAGTCACTCAAAGCAATCATGACATCTCACTATTCAGAATAAAGTTTATCAATAACAAAGACTGTGATTTTTGCCTGTAGTCTAGAAGCATCATGAAATTTGCAAGAACCTTAAATGAAATGCACATTCGGTCTAAATTCAGTTGTAATGAAATGTAAATTATGTTTGCTTTGACTATATGTATTGGCAAGAGGTGGAATACCAGTCAAAATCTAGCCTTGCTTCCACCACCGTCTCCTCTCTACTCTCCCTTCCGCTTTTGTATACCCACAATCTTCCCCATTTGGTATCAGAGCCAAGTTGGCATCTAGTTTGTAATCAAGTATCATTGCAATATAAAGTCATTTTGTGAGTATTTATTCACTTATCTTTATGTTTTGATTTTGTTTATGGAATTGCTGACTTAGAAGTAAGGACGTCAAAGTCTTAATACTTAGTTCTATGTTTGTTATTATTGAGAAATTGTAATCATATTCTGCTCGGAGTGAAGCTGAGGTAGCCATTGTTATGACCGTTCTTAGCCATGTGAAGGCATTTAAGGCATTTTATTTGTGTGTAAATCCTCTATTTCATTACATACTCGTTGTGGATTTCGTTAAAATAACTCTGGAATACAAATTATGGCTAAGCTTATTAAGAAGTTTGTACCTTCTTCTTCCTCATCTTCAAATTCCTTATCTTCTATCTCTATTAAAAATAGTGAAGAAATCAGTTATGAAAATTTAGATCAAGTTATTTGTGATTGGACTATTCCAACTGTAAAAAAAAATAAAATTTATAAAGTTGGAAGTTTTCAATTAAAAACTAGTTATAAAGTGAAAAACCATCGAAAGAACTAAATCCATTACCAGTAATATTCAGCATCGTTCTTTAATCAAGCCCCATGAAATAGAGGAATACGTTAAAACATACAATTATATTCATTTTGGATTAGTGCAAGTTGCTCTAAAGCCTTTAACAATACTTGGACTTAGAACAGAAGCTCTCACCTATGTTCAAGACACGAGATATAAAAAAATTCAGTGATTCATTACTTAGAATGGTTGAATCAAGTTTAGCTAATGGCCCTATTTTCTTCAGTTACTTTCCAAATTTCTCTTTTTCCCTTATAGATCTAGGTGCACATGAAGCTTTAACTTTTCCTATCTAGTCAAAAGGCTTTGATATGAATCCTCATAATTAGAATCTTTCTCTCATATATAGAGTTTATTATAAACTCATGAATTCAGTTGTTCCAGGCATAGCCTATTCCCATCAAGCAAAAGGTATGACTACATTTTTCCAAACTAATTTCAAAAATAAAGTTAATATTCCAAAACTCATACAGTGGAATGATATTAATCTATCTGGTAAATGGCCCTTAGAAAATGCTCAACCAGAGTGGTCTTTAACAAATCAAGATATAGAAACAATTATCAAACATGAAGATGGAAGTGTTGAAATAAATTTTCAAATAGATTCAAGAGATACAACTCCTACAGTTTATCAACCTTCTAGAAAATCTTATTCACATCCTCCATTAGTGGTAGGATCTTTCATAAAAGAACCATCTTGAGTTTCCTGCTTTACCCTTAATGTAGACCTTCGACCTACAGGACTAGTGTATCCTTCTTATCAAGCTTCTCCTTTTAATACATATAATCCTTCGGAATCCGATTTTAATATAAATGTTATTGAATGCTTTGAAATTGATAAAGAAATGTTAGAAAAGAATTTAGCTTTACGTCTTCCCACAAAATCCTTTTTTAACCATGTTTCTCAAGAACATAAAGACTTTCTAAAAGCAAAATGGTATAAATATATGTATTATAATCAAAGAAATATTTATTTCTTGGATTGGCTTAAACTAGCCATGAAGAAAGCTTATAATATTGAAAATTTATCCATCAATATGATAACTAAATTAAGCTCTTTTTGGATTATAGCTTTTACTAGCTCCTCTCCATAAAGAACTAAAAAATCTATACATCCTCCATTACATCAAATCAATTATAAAGAAGCTTTAGCTATACCCATAAAAGATGTTGCAAAAATACAAGGAGACAAAGGTAAAACTGAATTTATTTACAAATCAGATTTAAGTCATGTTTTAGAACAAAATAATTATACAAATATAAACTTTCATATTATTGGCCAACAAACCAATAGAATTCAAGATAAAGTTGAAAATATTTTAAAAATTTATGAAGCATCTTCTTCACAAAAGATAATTAAGACATAAACTTTAGGTTTTCAAGGTGAAGCCCTTAAAGATCTAAAATTAGAAAGGAAACCTTTAAAATTTTCAGATGAAGTAATCAATCAATTATCTTGTAGTTTTACAAATATAAAACTTCAAAAAAATAAAGATCAAAAAGCTGACAAATCTATAAATGTTTTAGTCTCAAATTCTAAAGCCTCTAGCTTAGATTCAGAATTTTCTATTGCTGATCCTATAGAAGAAGAGTCTAAAACAAATGAGAATCAAAATGATCAAAATCAAGAATCTCTATAACTAAATAAAATATTTAAATGACAAAGACTAATAGTCATTGCAACAAAAACAAGAAACTATTATCCAAGATCTACTCTAGTTGATCTTCAATTCGAAGAACAAGCTATTCTAAATGGCCTTTAATTTGAAAACTCCTCAGTATACGAATGCAATGTGGATGGACTATCTGAATATCAAATCATGCAATTATACCAACACATGATGATCTATGCCTCTGCAATCATGGCAGGCGGTAATGACCAAAGACATGCGGTAAACACAGTTGTCCTTGGATTTACTGGACAATTATATGGTTGTTGCGAAAAATACCTATCTGATACAGAAAGAAATGCTATATTAAATGTAGTTAAAAGACATCCCTCAGGAAATCCTGTTCTTACTCCCCAAGGCCAATTGATCCCTGATTCCATCTACATGCTTATTACCAATATAGTTAAACATTTTATTGGTAATTACATAAACGTAGAAGAAAAATTAAAAACACAATAATCAATTTATCTTGCCCAATATTATCTGATTTTCATTGGTATAAAAATGTTTTCTTATCAAAACTCTATAGAATATATGCAAGCAATTCGGAATTTTGGAAAGAAAAATTTATAACCAGTCTTCTTAAACTTTTTGTAAAAAAAGTTAAAGAAGAGTTAAAATCAGAAAATTATGGAAATTTAAATTATGGACTTTAGACATATGGTGATCTCATTCAAAAGATAAATAAAGTTAGATTTTCATAATGCAATGAAATCAAACTGAAATGACAAATTGAAAATGAAAAAAGAATTAGCAAATATGAACATGGTGATTTTTGTTATCAATTTGGCATGGAACTATTAATTAGTCCTTAGCAAATATGAACATGGTGATTTTTGTTATCAATTTGGCATGGAACCATTAATTAGTCCTTCTAGCAAAAAATAAAAATAACAACTTAAAAAGAAACCATCAAAGAGAAAATCTAAATATTTTTCAACTCCACAATATTATATTCCCTCAAAAAGATATCATAAATAATCTTCTTATAAAAACCCTTATAAAGAATTAAAGAAATCTTATTCAAAATATAATCCATCCACTTCTCATCCCTAGAAAAAAGAAATACAATGTTATAATTGCAAGGAAAAAGGACATATAGCCACTGATTGCCCAAAAATAAAAGTTAAAATAGAAAAAGAAATCAAAAATATCATAGAAGGATCCTTAGAGTCAGAGTCATCCAGTTTCTCTAATACAGATTATTCTTCCTCTCATTCTTCATATATATGTCATTGCAAAATATTTGAAAGTGAAATTCAGTATGAATCTTATTCTTCTAGCTCTTTATCTTTAAACGTACTTTCTGCACTAGAAGAGATGGTGCTAAAAATGTTTAAAGATCTAAAAGATGAAGATGAAGAATTAAAGAATAAATATTTTCAAAAAATAGAGAATATAAATAAAGGAACTAAAAAAAGGAAAAGCTTCTACATCAAATAACATATCAGACTTACCCGAACAATTCAGCATTAAAGCTATATCAGATAGATTAAAAGAGCAACAAGCTCCTACTTATCTTTTTATTGAAGGTCTTTATAAAGAGATTAATTATCAAAATCAAGGAATAAAAGAATTAAAACAAGACTTAATTGACCTTCAAGAACTCAAACAACGTGTTGAGAATCTTGAGTTTCACATACTTAAAAATTATCAAGAAAATAATGATAATTTAGAAAATCAAGAAAAATTTGATGGAAACTTGAATGGTTTTGTAAATTCTTTAACAAGGAATCCACTTAAAAAATGAAAAACTCAAGTTACAATTAAGATCAATGAATTCTTTATTAAAGCACTCTGTTTACTAGATAGTGGTGCAGACATTAATTTAATAAGAGATGGAAAATCCTAATAAAATATTATGAAAAAACCAATAATTAACTCAATCTAGCTACTGCTAGCAAAAACCTACATATCAAATACAAATTAAGTAATGTTTATGTTTGTAAAAATGGAACATGCATAAAGAGCAATTTCGTTATAGGAAAGGATTCAAATAATGATGTTATCCTTGGAAACCCTTTTCTACGAATTTTACAGCCTTTTCAAATTGACTCATTAGGTCTAAAAACTATTTTAGACAATAAAGAATTAATTTTTTATTTTGGTGAATTAACTCCTATTCAACAAATCAATAGTATTCAGACAAAGTGTAAACAAGAATAAGGTGTTCAAAAAACAATCAAATATTCAGTTCCAAATAAAATGGATCTTATTAATCATCTCTCTAATGTCTTCATGTTTTCTACATTTGATCCTACATCCAAATTTTGGTACCTTCAAATTCTATCCGAAGGACAGATATAAAATTAGTTTTCTTTTCCCAAGGAAAATAAAAATTTAGATTATTGATAATTCTCATTCAGACCTATCTGCCTTTAGGATGTATCCCTTCTCATTATGACAACAAGTACAAGCAAAAGCAAAGCCCCTATTCAGGAATCAAGCTCTTCCTTCATACCTATATCCCAATAAATATCAATTCCCTTCTTCAATCCAGGATTATTTGTTACTTCACAAGAACTTATCAATGCCCATTGGAGTGCCTTTCTCTCTAATAAAAGAAAAAACACTAGAAAAACCCTATCCAAAATTGCAAACCATATTAAGGACTTAGAAAGCCAAATCCTTATGTGCCATAACATCCATCAAATAGCATAGTTATCCACCTATGCTGATGAAAAAAACATCCAGAATTCACCTCCTAGAACAGGTTAACACAGGTTTTCCAAATGAGATAGCTGCAAGAATAAGAGAAATAGTAATTTATTGTTAGATCAAGGAGTGATTAATGCTCAA
Source organism: Sextonia rubra (assembly GCA_037013555.1). Lineage (NCBI taxonomy): Eukaryota > Viridiplantae > Streptophyta > Magnoliopsida > Laurales > Lauraceae > Sextonia > Sextonia rubra. The sequence goes on from JASUAD010000026.1 coordinate 10,549,390, forward strand.
AGCTCAATATATAAGCTAGGCAACTGGCTCTCCCAAATTGTTCCTGCCATCAGATGAAGTTGATATCTCATATATCGAACAAGGATTAGTTTAAAGATTTTCTTTATGCAGAGATGATTTTGAAATGATACAGCATCTCCCTGTTGATTATCCAGCTCAATGGTATGAATCTCATGAAGTCGCTACAATGGAATACAGCTTAGAACGTCTCCAAAAGTATGATCTAGCTTGATCAATATCAAAGATTTTTCAATCTAAAAGGACATCTTGAATTTGCAAGCACATACAGATATGTTTGTTTGCATTGCTAATGATCTTGCTGAGAAAACAATGGTGATATAGAATCTTCTAAATCCAGACATGCCAAGCTTAATTAAATTCTCAATGCCTATGAAGATATCTCTTTTGACATTTCAGAAAAAACTTGTGAAAAATTAATTTAGCTATTCCATGGAGAATTCTAAAATGATAATGAAGGTTGGAATGACTCTTGTCAAAATTTTGACTCTATTATGAAGTTCTCCGCCAGCTACAATGGAATTCATCAGGATGGTGATTAATCTTATCAAGATTTAGATTTATCAAGATTTATTAAGAGTTTTCTCTATAAAGCCTGCAAAAAAAGATAACAAAAACTTTATCATTGCTACCGTATCCATAACTATGCTATTCTCTACAAACACATCAAAGTTATGTTGAAAAAGTACTATATAAAAAAGCTACTTTGAGAAAGAAGACAAAAGACAATTGGGAAAAATCCAAAAGCCAACAAGAAAATTCAAGGCTCCATAGACTCTTCTCTCTGCAATAGACAAACTAGGTACTATGTAGATGAATAAAGCAACATCCTCCTAGTTAACAAGTACACTCATCACAGCATGAAGACAAACCATCTATATGGCAACCTATGATTCTATCCAACAGTAAAATCCTAAAACATCATAAAATGAAATACAAATGCAGTGTAAATTCCATTGTAATGAAATGTAAATTATATTTGCTCAGGCTATAAATCGTACCAGCCTTCTCCATGTATAGGCAAGAGTTGGAATATCAGTCAAAATCCAACATTGCTTCCACCACCATCTCCTCTCCCTTCTGCTTTTGTATACCCACTATCTTCCCCATTTGGTATCAAAGCCAAGTTACTATCAAATTTGTAATCAAGAACTTTGGCAATATAAAGTTGTTTTGTGAGTATTTCTTCATTTATCTTTGTTATGTTATGCTTCGATTTTGCTTAAGGAATTGCTGACTCAGAAGTAAGAAGGTCAAAAGTCTTAATACTTAGTTGTGTTTGTTATTATTGAAAAACTTTAAACATATTCTGTCTAGAGCCAAGTTGAGGTAGCCATTGTTGTCATCGTTGTTAGCCGTGTGAAGGCATTTAAAGCGTTTTGTTGGTGTGTAAATCCTCTATTTTATTAGATACTCATGGTGGATTTGGTTAAAATAACTCTGTAATACAAATTATAGCTAAGCTTATTAAGAATTTTGTACCTTCTTCATCATCATCATCAAATTCCTTATCTTTTAGGTCTATTAAAAATAGTGAAGAAATCAGTTATGACGATTTAGATCATGTCATTTGTGACTGGACTATTCCAACCGTAAATAAAAATGAAATTTATAAAGTTGGAAGTTTTCAATTAAAATTAAGTTATAAAGTAAAAAACCATTGAAATAACTGAATTCATTACTAGTAATATTCATCATCTTTCTTTAATCAAGCCCCATGAAATAAAGGAGTATGTTAAAGCATACAATTATATTCATTTTGGTTTAGTGCAAGTTTCCTAAAGCCTTTAACAAGACTTGGCCTTCGAACAGAAGCTCTCATTTATGTTCAAGATACAAGACATAAAAAATTGAGTGATTCATTGCTTGGAATGGTTGAATCAAGTTTGGCTAATGGCTTGGATCAAGTTTGGCTAATGGCCTTACTTTCTTCAATTGCTTTCTAAATTTCTCTGTTTCCCTTATAGATCTAGGTGCACATGAAGCTCTTACTTTTACTATCCAGACAAAAGGTTTTGATATGAATCCTCATAATCAAAATCTTACTCTTATATATAGAGTTTATTATAAACTCATGAATTTAGTTGTTCTAGGCATAGCCTATTCCCATCAAGCAAATGGTCATCATCATCATCATCATCATAAAAGCCTTATCTTAACCATGTTGGGGTCGACTACATGAATTCTGTTTCTCCATTCCGTTCTATTTTGAGCTAAATCTTTTAATAAGTTAAACTTCTTCAAATCTGAATTAATAACTTCCATCCATGTTTTCTACGGCTTGCCCCTACCTCTCGATGGGCCATCCACTTGTATATCCATACTTTTTGTCACCAATGCCATTACTGACCTAGCTCAACATGCCCAAACCATCTTAAGGGGTTTCTCTAATCTTATCCCCTATTGGTGCTACCCCTAAATGCTCTCGAAAGCGCTCATTTCTAATTTTATCTTTCCTAATTTTACCACACATCCACGTAAGCATTTTCATTTCCGCTACATCCATCTTATGAATATGCGTTTTCTTAATTGGCCAACATTCTGCTCCATATGTCATAGCTAGTCTAACCACTATCGTGTAAAATTTGCCCTTCAATTTCATTGGCATTCGTTTGTTACAAAGCACTCCCAAAGCTAGTCTCCACTTTAGCCATCTAGCTTTTATCCTATGCTCCACATCTTCGTCAATTTCCCAATCCTTACTAATCATTGAGCCTAGGTAACGAAAAGAATCTCTACGTGGTATCTCATGGGTTTCATGTTTGACAGTAGTTTCAACACTTTGTATATGTCCACTGAAGTTGCAAAAAATATGACTACTTTATTCCAAACTAATTTCAAAAATAAAGTTAATATTCCAAAACTCATACAGTGGAATGTTATTAATCTATCTTGTAAATGGCACTTAGAAAATGCCTAACCAGAAAGGTCTTTATAAAATCAATGTATTGAGACAATTATTGAACATGAAGATGGAAATGTTGAATAAATTTTCAAACAGATTCAAGAGATACAACTCCTATAGTTTATCAACCATCTAGAAAGTCTTATTCTCATCCTCCCTCTATGGTAAGATCTTCCATAAAAGAACCATGCCGAGTTTCTTGCTCTACAATGCAGACCTTCAACTTGCAAGACTTGTGTATCCTTCTTATCGTGCTTCTCCATCTAATACATATAATCCTTCAAAATCCGTTTTCAATATAAATGTTATTGAATGCGTTGAAATTGATAAAGAAAGGTTAAAAAAGAATTTATCTTTACATCCTCTCATAAAATCCTTTTTTAACCATGTTTCTCAAGAACATAAGGACTTTCTAAAAGCAAAATGGCATAAATATATGCATGATAATCAAAGAACTATTTATTTCTTTGATTAGCTTAAACTAGCCATGAAGAAAGCTTATAATACTGAAGATTTATCCATCAATATGATAACAAAATTAAGTTCATCTTGGATTATTGCTTCCACCAGTTCCTTTCCACAAAGAACTAAAGAATCTATACATCCTCTATTACATCAAATCATATATAAAAAAACTTCGGCCGCACCTATAAAAGATGTAACAAAGAAAAAAGGAGATAAAGGTAAGTCTGAATTTATTTACAAATCAAATTTAAGTCATATTTTAGAACAAAATAATTATACAAATATTAACCTTCATACTATTGGCCAACAAAATAATACAATTGAAGGTAAAGATGAAAATATTTTACAGCCTTCTGAAATTATTTCTTCTCAAAAAGAAATCAAAACTCTCTTAAAAGGATCCTCATCCTCATCCTTAGAATAATCTAGTTCCTCTGATAAAGATTACTCTTCAAATACATGCCATTGTAAAATATTTGATATTGAAATCTAGTATGAATTTGGTTCTTCTTCCTCTTTATCTTCAAACGTACTCTCTGCTCCAGAAGAAATGGTGCTCGAAATGTCTAAAGATCTAAAAGATGAAGAATTAAAAAATAAATATTTTAAAAAAATATAGAAAATAAACAGCGGAAATAAAAAAGGCTTCTACATGAAGTAATATATCTGACTTACCTGAACAATTCAGCATAAAAACTGCTTTAGATAGATTAAGAAAGCAACAAGCCTCTACTCGTTTTTCAATTTAAGATCTTTTTAAAGAAATTAATAATCAAAAGCAAAAAAATAAAAGAATTAAAACTAGACTAAATTGAACTTCAAGAATTCAAACAATGTGTTGAGAATCTTGAATTTCATACACTCAAAAATCATTAAGAAAATAATGATAATTTAGAACATAAAGAAAAATTTGATGAAAACATAAATGGTTTTGTAAATTCTTTAATAAGGAATCCACCCCAAAAATGGAAAACTCAAGTTACAATTAAGGTAAAAGACTTCTCTATTAAAGCACTCTGCTTACTGGATAGTGGTGCAGATGTTAATTTAATAAGAGAGGGATTAATCCTAACAAAATATTATGAAAAAACCAAAAATAAACTCAGCCTAGCAACTGCTAATAATAAACTCCATATCCATTATAAATTAAATAACTTCCATGTTTGCAAAAATGGAACCTATATGAAGGCTAATTTCCTACTTGGAAAAGATTTAAACAATGATGTTATCATTGGAAATCCATTTCTATAGATTCTACAGCCTTTTCAAATTGATTCATCAGGCCTTAAAACTATTAAAGACAGTAAAAAATTAATTTTTTATTTTGTTGAATCAACTCCTATTCAACATATCATTATCATTCAAAATCAAATTACTTATAAAGAAAAACAAATTGCATATCTTCAAGAAGATATGAATTCTTTAAGAATTGAAAAAGAATTACAAAAACTAGAATTCCAAAAAGATTTAACCCAAGTTCAAAAATCTCTTGAAACAAAATGTTGTTCTAACCTTCCTTCTGCCTTTTGGCACAGGAAACACCATACATTTCTCTTCCATATTTTGATAATTTCAATGAATCTCAAATTCCTACTAAAGCTCAACTTATTCAAATGAATAACAACCTTGTACAACTATGTACTAAAGAAATCAATGATCTTCTTGCTAAAAGGCTTATTCAAAAATCACAATTCCTATGGAGTTTGCAGCATTTTATGTAAATAAAGTGCCTGAACAAGAATGAGGTGTTCCTCGTCTTATTGTCAACTACAAGCCTTTAAATAAAGTCTTAAAGTCCATCAGATATCTAGTTCCAAATAAAACTGATCTTATTAACCATCTAGTTGGTGCCTTCCTTTCTTCCAAATTTGATCTTAAATCAGGATTTTGGCAAATTCAAATCACCCTGGAGGACAGGTATAAAACTGCTTTTACAATACCATTTGGCCATTACGAATGGAACGTTATGCCATTTGGTTTACAAAATGCTCCTTCAGAATTTCAAAGAATAATGAATGACATTTTAAATCCAATTAAGCTTTTACACTTGTCTATATAGATGACATTCTTATGTTTTCAAAATCGATTTGTGACCATTGGGAAATTTTTAATATTTTTTAAAAAGTTATTATCAAGAATGGATTGTCTTATCCCAAAAGAAAATGAAACTTTTTCAAATAGAAATTCAGTTTCTTGGCTTTCTAATAAAAAAAAAGAACTATTTCTCCAGTCCAAAGAGTTATTAAGTTTGCTTCCCAATTTCCTGATGAAATTAATAAAGAGCAATTGCAACGTTTTTCTAGGATGCCTTAATTATGTTTCTGACTTTTATAAAGATCTTGCTAAAGAAAGAAAAATCTTGCTAATGCACTTGACCAAAAATCCCATAGAATGGTCACCTGCTCATACAAAAGCTATTCAAAATATTAATAGAATGTCCAAAATTTACCTTGTTTAACTATCCCTCATCCGGATCTATTAAAAATAGTTCAAACAGATGCATTTGAAATAGGTTTTGGAGGAATCCTTCTATGAAGAAACGTCCTTGTAAAAGAAGAAATTCTTTGTTTCACTTTTGGAACATGGACACACACTCAACAGAATTATTCAACTATTAAAAAGGAAATCCTATCCATAGTAAATAGTATAATGAAGTTCCAAAGTAATTTATTAAACAAAAATTTTTTTATTAAGAATAGATTGTAAATCTGCCAAAGAAATTTTAGAAAAAGATGAAAAAATCTTGCTACTAAGCAAATCTTTGTTCACTGGCAAGCTTTATTAGCCATATTTAACTTTGACATTGAGTATATTGTTGGTAAAAATAATTCTCTTCCAAACTTTTTTATCTCGTGAGCTTTTACAGGGAGAAAAGAATGAAGCCTCGGCAGATTAGACCCTTTCTCCCGTCCCCCAACCGATAAAGTTTCTTCCATTATGAACACTACACCTTTATCCAAAAAATCCAGTGGCAATTATCTTAAAAAATGGGGAGCAACCCATACTTCTAATATTCCTCAATTTCAAAGCCCATTAAGCCTTGTATCCAGAAAACCTCAAGCTTCACAAGCCCAATATTTTGCCACAAAAGCACCCTTGAGAATTTATTCTTTAGATGACATGTCTTATGCTGATACCATTTTTACTGAACAACTTATCCAAACCCTTTTTGTCCTGATCACTTATTTATCCAACCTCTTGACTATAAAGTCTATGAATAGATTCTAATCAGAACTAGTAGCTGTACTATTGATCATATAGATGGGATCAAAAGATTCATACTTAAATGCTTTACCACCCAATATTACTATCCTCTATTCAAAAATCAAAATCCTGCATGTTCTCTCTGCAGAAGAATGGGACGACCTCTTCAGAAGCCTCAAAGGCTTGATTCAGAACTTATTTTTAATTATTATGATTATATTTCTGCTTGGAAAGTCATCCTCTATTACAAAACCCATCCTTCCAGCATTCCTAGTTCATCAAATTCAAATCAAACTCCCATAAAATACCTATGTGGTTCTTCACACAATAATGGATCCCTTTTGGTGCCACTAAAGACATCCTTCCTCAAGCACTTCTTCCTATGTATGAATCCTATTCTACATCATTTAAAGCCCTTCTCAAATCAGAAGAAAAAAGCCTTTATCAGCACCTACAACTTGCAATAGAACCTTATGTTACTATGCAGTTTTATTACAAGCAGGAGATTCCTTGGATATTGAAATGGAATTTTTATAAAGAAATGGACTTCAGTCCACAAGTTTGATCTCGAATGATTTAATCAAGTTTTGGCATCAATTTGATTATACTGCAATACTCCAGCAATATTCTACCAATCAAGCTATAAAGCCATCATTCTCTGAAGTTCTCAAAACTCCTAAAAAAGAAAAATAAAGGCTTCATCCAACAAGTGATATTGACAAACAAAAAATTCTTGTTTAGCCTCTCCATTTGTTTTTTATGCAACAGCAAATTTGCTTCAACTCAAAAAAGAACTTCAAAAGGAAATTATTGAACAATTACAAAAAGAATGGCCATCTGAAAATTCTCCATTAAGTTTTGGTCAGTAGCTGTATCATCTTTGAGCTGATGATAATCCCGTTGAAAATATTGCTCTTGAACCTGATATAGATGCTGATAAGACAAAAAATGATAATGAAGGATTCAAATCTATCCGAAGAAAAGGAAAAAAAAAGCCAAGACAACACATATGCTTTATTAAGCCACTCAATTTCCCACAAAGCAACCATGACAATCCATTATTCAAAATAAAGTTCATCTACAGTGATGATTATAATCTTATCCAGCAGTCCTAAAGCATCTAGTTTGTAATCAAGTATTGTTGCAATATAAAGTCATTTTGTGAGCATTTCTTCACTTACCTTTATGTTTTGATTTTATTTAAGGAATTGTTGACTCAGAAGTAAGGACGTCAAAAGTCTTAACGCTTAGTTTTGTGTTTGTTATTATTGAGAAATTTTAATCATATTACACCCGGAGCGAAGTTGAGGTAGCCATTGTTGTCACCGTTGTTAGCCATGTGAAGGCGTTTAAGGCATTTTGTTGGTATGTAAATCCTTTATTTTGTTAGTTACTCATAATGGATTTGGTTAAAATAACTCTGTAATACAAATATGGCTAAGCTTATTAAGAAGTTTGTACCTTCTTCTTCCCCATCATCAAATTCCATATCTTCTTTGTCTATTAGAAATAGTGAAAAAATCAGTTATGACATTTAGATCAAATTATTTGTGACTGGACTATTCCAACCGTAAATAAAAATGACATTTATAATGTTGGAAGTTTTCAATTACAATCAAGTTATAAAGTAAAAATTATTGAAAGAACTAAATCCATTACCAGTAATAATCAACATCTTTCATTAATCAAGCCCCATGAAATAAAGGAGTATGTTAAAACATACAATTATATTAATTTTGGATTAGTGCAAGTTGTTCTAAAGCCTTTAACAAGACTTGGTTTAGAACAGAAGCTCTCATCTATGTTCAAGATACGGGACATAAAAAAATCAGTGATTCATTACTTGGAATGTTTGAATCAAATTTGGCTAATGGCCTGACTTTCTTCAATTGCTTTCCAAATTTCTCTGTTTCTCTTATAGATCCAAGTGCATATGAAGCTCTTACTCTTGCTATCCAGACAAAAGGTTTTGATTTAAATCCTGATAATCAAAATCTTGCTCTCATATATAGAGTTTATTATAAACTCGTGAATTCAGTTGTTCCAGGCATAGCCTATTCCCATCAAGCAAAAGGTATGATTACTTTATTCCAAACTAATTTAAAAAGTAAAGTTAATATTCCAAAACTCATACAGTGGAATGATATTAATCTATCTAGTAAATGGCACTTAGAAAATGCCCAACTAGAAAAGTCTTTACAAAATCAAGATATTGAAACAATTATTGAACATGAAAATGGAAGTGTTGAAATAAATTTTCAAATAGATTCAGGAGATACAACTCCTACAGTTTATCAACCTTCTAGATTGTCTTATTCTCATCCTCCTTTTATGGTAGGATCTTCCATAAAAGAACCATCCCGAGTTTCTTGCTTTACACCTAATGTAGACCTTCGACCTATAGGACTTGTGTATCCTTTTTATCAAGCTTCTCCATCTAAAACAAAAAATCCTTTGAAATCTGATTTCAATATAAATGTTGATGAATGTTTTTGAAATTGTTAAAGAAATGTTAAAAAAGAATTTAGCTCTACATCCTTTAACAAAACCATTTTCTAAAAAGGTTTCTAAAAAACATAAAGACTTTTTTTTTAAAAAAAGGTAGAAATATATGTATGATAATCAAAGAAATATTTATTTCTTTGATTGAATTAAATTAGCCATAAAGAAAGCTTATAATACTGAATATTTATCCATCAATATGATAACAAAATTAAGCTCATATTGGATTATAGCTTCTACCAGTTCTTCTCCGTAAAGAACTGAAGAATCTATACATCCTCCATTACATTAAATCATATATAAAGAAACTTCGGCCGTACCCATAGAAGATGTAACAACGATACAAGGTGATATAGGTAAATTTAAATTAATTTATAAATCAGACTTAAGTCATATTTTAGAACAAAATAATTATACAAATATTAACCTTCATACTATTGGCCAACAAACCAATAGAATTGAAGATAAAGTTGAAAATATTTAAAAGTTTTATGAAGCATCTTCTGCACAAAAGATAATAAAAAGACAAACTTTAAGTTTTCATGGTGAAGCCCTTAAAGATCTAAAGTTAGGAAGGAAACCTTTAAAATCTTCAGATGAACTAATCAATCAATTATCTCATAGTTTTACAAATATAAAACTTTAAGAAAATAAAGATAAAAAGCTGACAAATCTTTAAATATTTTAGTCTCAAATTCTAATGCCTCTAGCTCATATTCAGAATTTTCCGTAGCTGATCCTATAGAAGAAGAATCTAAAACAAATGAGAATCAAAATGATCAAAATCAAGAATCTCTATAAATCAATAAAATATTTAAAAGACAAAAACCAATAGTCAAATAATTCCTGATTCTATTCTTATTACCAATATAGTAAAACATTTTATTGGTAATTATACGAATGTAGAAGAAAAATTAAAAACACAATTAATCAATTTATCTTGCCCAACATTATCAAATTTTCGTTGGTATAAAGTTGTTTTCTTATCAAAACTCTATACAATCAATGCAAGCAATTCAGAATTTTGGAAAGAAAAATTTATATTCGGTCTTCCTAAACTTTTTGCAAAAATAGTTAGAGAAGAATTAAAATCAGAAAATTATGGAAATTAGAATTATGGAATGTATACATATGGAGATCTAATTCAAAAGATTAATAAAGTTGGATTTTCATTATGCAATGAAATCAAACTTAAACGTCAAATTGAAAATCAAAAAAGAATCAGCAACTATGAACTTGGTGATTTTTGTTTTTAATTTGGCATGGAACCATTAATCAATCCTTCTAGCAAAAATAAAAAGAAAAACTTAAAAAGAAACCATCAAAAAAGTAAATCTAAACATTTTTCAATTCCATAATATTATATTCCCTCAAAAAGATATAATGTAAAATCTTCTCATAAGAATCCTTATAAAGAATCAAAGAAATCTTATACAAAAGATAATCCATCCACTTCTTATCCTAAGAAAAAAGAAATACAATGTTATAATTGCAAAGAAAAAGGATATATAACTCCTGACTGCCCAAAAATAAAAGAAAAAATAGAAAAAGAAATCAAAACTATCTTAAAAGGATTCTCAGCGTCAGAGTCATCTAGTTCTTTTGATTCATATCATTCTTCCTCTCATTCCTCAGATACATGTCATTGTAAAATATTTGATAGTGAAATCCAGTATGAATCTGCTTTTTTTTCCTTTTTATCTTTAAACATACTTTCTGCTCCAGAAGAATTGGTGCTAGAAATGTTTAAAGATTTCTAAGATGAAGAATTAAAAATAAATATTTTAAAAAAATATAGAATATAAATAAAGGAAATAAAAAAAGAAAAGCTTCTACATCAAAAATATATCTGACTTACCTGAATAATTCAACATTAAAACTGTATTAGATAAATTAAGAGAGCAACAATCTCCTACTCATCTTTCTATTTAAGATCATTATAAAGAAATAAATGATCAAAAACAAGAACTAATAGAATTAAAACAAGACTTACTGGAACTTCAAGAACTCAAACAACGTGTTGAGAATCTTGAATTTCACACACTCAAAAATTATCAAGAAAATAATGACAATTAAGAAAATCAAGAAAAATTTGATAAAGACTTAAATGGTTTTATAAATTCTTTAACAAGAAATCCACTTAAAAAATGGAAAACTCAAGCTACAATTAAGGTCAAAGACTTCTCTATTAAAGCACTCTGCTTACTAGATAGTGGCACAGATGTTAATTTAATAAGAGAAGGATTAATCCCAACAAAATATTATGAAAAAACCAATAATAAACTCAATCTAGCTACTATTAGCAAAAAACTACATATCAAATACAAATTAAATAATGTTTATGTCTATAAAAATGGAACATACATAAAGACTAATTTCCTTCTAGGAAAGGATATAAACAATGATGTTATCCTTGGAAATCTTTTTCTATAAATTTTGCATCCTTTTCAAATTGACTCATTAGTTCTAAAAACTATTTTAGACAATAACGAATTAAATTTTGATTTTTTTCAATTAACTCCTATTCAACATATCAATATTATTCAAGCAAAGTGTAAACAAGAATAAGATGTTCAAAAACCATTCAAATATCCAATTCCAAATAAAATGAATCTCATTAATCGTCTCTCTGATGTCTTCATGTTTTCTACATTTAATCCTACATCCAGATTTTGGTACCTTCAAATTTTACCCGGAGGACAGATATAAAATTATTTTTCTTTTCCCAAAGAAAATATAAATTTAGATTATTGATAATTCAAATTCAGACCTATTTGCCTTCAGGAAGTCTCCCTTCTCATTATGACATAAAGTACAAGCAAAAGCAAAGCCCCTATTTAGGAATCAAGCTCCTCCTTCATACCTACATCCCAACAAATATCAATTACCTTCTTCAATCCAGGACTATCTGTCATTTCACAAGAACTTATCAATGCCCATTGGAGTGCCATTCTCTCTAATAAAAGAAAAAATACTAGAAAACCAATCCAAAATTGCAAACCATATCAAGGACTAAGAAAGCCAAATCCTTATGTGCCATAACATCCATCAAAGAGCACCGTTATCCACCTATGTTAATGAAATAACATCCAGAATTCACCTCCAGGAAAAGGTTAACACAGCCCTTCCAGATGAGATAGCTGCAAGAACTTGAGAAAAAGATATTCCTTGTCAGATCAAGGAGCGATTAATGCTCAAAACTCAATATATAAGCTGGGCAAACTGGCTTTCCCAAATTATTCCTGCCATCATATGAAGTTGATATCTAATATATCGAACAAGGATTTTCTTTATGCAGGGATGATTTTGAATTGATACAGCAGCTCCTTTCAATCGTGCGTCATGCCCTTTGCAGCCTTGGAGTTACCAAAAGACAACTTCTCATAATGATTTTATCAAGTTTGGGTGAAAGATCAAAAATCCGGTTTTATCAACCTTATCAATTATGGACCATCTTGAATTATGAAGAAGGAGATTGAGTCTGCAAAAAGTTTATCTCTACCTTAAATGATTACGAGCATCTCCCTGTTGATTATTTAGCTCAACGATATGAATCTCATGAAGTCGCTACGATGGAATACAGCTTAGAACACCTCCGAATTTATGATCTAGCTTTTAATCAGTTTCAAAGATTTCTCAATCTAAAAGGACATCTTGAATTTACAAGTACATATATATATGTTTGGTGTGACGGTCAAAGAGTTGTTTGCATCGCTGATGATCTCACTGAGCAAACAACGGTGATACAAAATCCATATAAATCTGGACATTCAGCTCTTAATCAAATTATCATTTCTTATGAAGACATGTCTTTTGATATTTCTGAAGAAACTCAAGAAGAGTTAATCCAATTATTCCATGGTTAATTAACAAATGAAGGTTGGGATGAGCACTTTTGATGCAAGTATCCAATCATACTATGCCTAGCATAAAGATTCTTCCTACAAGAGCTTTTTCTACTAGCCCATCAATGAGTTTTTTGGAAAAAGTACATACAAAAGTACTAAAAGACAAAGCATATCTCTCATAAGAATGAATTAGTATTTTATGCCCGACATGCACATCTATGAAGAACTTATCTCCAGAAAGGGAAAAGAAATAAAGACATGACACATACCTTATCAAGCCACTCAATGCAATCATGACATCTCACTATTCAGAATAAAGTTCATCTACAGCAAAGATTGTGATTTTTGCCTGTAGTCTGGTTGCATCATGAAATTTGTCAGCACAAGAAATGAAATGTAAATGCAGTGTAAATTCAGTTGTAATGAAATGTAAATTATGTTGGTTATGACTATAACTAGGTCTAGCCTTCCGCATGTACAAGTAAGAGTTGGAATACCAGTCAAAATCTAGCCTTGCTTCCACCACCATCTCCTCTCTCCTCTCTCTTCCGCTTTTGTATACCCACCATTTTCCCCATTTAGTATCAGAGCCAAGTTGGTATCAAATTTGTAATCAAGTACTTTAGCAATATAAAGTTGTTTTGTGAGTATTTCTTCACTTATCTTTGTTATGTTATACTTCGATTTTGCTTAAGGAATTGCTGACTCAGAAGTAAGAACATCAAAACTCTTAATACATAGTTCTGTATTTGTTATTATTGAGAAATTTTGATCATATTTCGCCTGGAGCAAAGCTGAGGTAGCCATTGTTGTCGCCGTTGTTCACCGTGTGAAGGCATTTAAGGCATTTTGTTGGTGTGCAAATCCTTTATTTCGCTAGATACTCGTGGTGGATTTGGTTAAAATAACTTTATAATACAAATTATGGATAAGCTTATTAAGAAGTTAGTACCTTCTTCTTCCTCATCATCAAATTCCTTATCTTCTACATCTATTAAAAATAGAGAAGAAATCAGTTATGACGATTTAGATCAAGTTATTTGTGACTGGACTATTCCAACTAAAAAGAAAAATGAAATTTATAAAGTTGAAAATTTTCAATTAAAATCAAGTTATAAAGTAAAAACCATCGAAAGAACTGAATCCATTACTAGTAATAGTCAGAATCTTTCTTTGATCAATCCCCATGAAATAAAGGAGTATGTTAAAATATGCAATTATATTCATTTTGGATTAGTGCAAGTTGCTCTAAAGCCTTTAACAAGACTTGGACTTAGAACAGAAGCTCTCATCTATGTTCAAGACACAAGACATAAAAAATTCAGTGATTCATTACTTAGAATGGTTGAATCAAGTTTAGCTAATGGCCCTACTTTCTTCAATTGCTTTCCAAATTTCCCTGTTTTCCTTATAGATCTAGGTGCACATGAGGCTCTTACTCTTGCTATCCAGACAAAAAGTTTTGATATGAATCCTCCTAGTCAAAATCTTGCTCTCATATGTAGAGTTTATTATAAACTCATGAATTCAATTGTTCTAGGCATAGCCTATTCCCATCAAGCAAAAGGTATGACTACTTTATTCTAAACTAATTTCAAAAATAAAGTTAATATTCTAAAGCTCATACAGTGGAATGATATTAATCTATCTGGTATATGGTGTTTAGAAAATGCTCAACCAGAAAAGGTCTTTAGAAAATCAAGATATTGAAACAATTATTAAACATGAAGATGAAAGTGTTGAAATAAATTTTCAAACAGATTCAGGAGATACAACTCCTACAGTTTATCAAGCTTCTAGAAAGTCTTATTCTCATCCTCCTTCTATGGTAGAATCTTCTATAAAAGAACTATCCCGAGTTTCTTGCTCTATACCTAATGTAGACCTTAACCTACAGGACTTGTGTATCCTTCTTATCAAGCTTCTCCATCTAATACATATAATTCTTCGGAATCCAATTTCAATATAAATGTTATTGAATGTTTTGAAACTAATAAAGAAATGTTAAAAAAGAATTTAGCTTTACATCCTTTAACGAAATCCTTTTTTAAACAGGTTTCTCAAGAACATAAAGACTTTTTAAAAGAAAAATGGTACAAATATATGTATGATAATCAAAGAAATATTTATTTCTTTGATTGGCTTAAACTAGCCATAAAGAAAGCTTATCATATTGAAGATTTATCCATCAATATGATAACAAAATTAAGCCCATCTTGGAATAGCTTCTACTAGTTCTTCTTCACAAAGAATTGAAGAATCTATACATCTTCCATTACATCAAATCATACATAAAGAAACTTCAATCGGACCTATAAAAGTTGTTGCAAAAATACAAGGAGATAAAGGTAAATCTGAATTTATTTACAAATCAGATTTAAGTCATGTTTTAGAACAAAATAATTATACAAATATTAACCTTCATACTATTGGCTAACAAACTAATATAATTGAAGATAAAGTTGAAAATATTTTACAGCCTTCTGAAATTATTTCTTCTAAGAAGGAAATCAAAACTATCTTAAAAAGATCCTCATTCTCATCCTTAGAATCATTTAGTTCCTTTGATAAAGATTATTCTTCAGAAACATGCCACTATAAAATATTTGACAGTGAAATCCAGTATGAATATGCTTCTTCTTCCTCTTTATCTTTAAATGTATGCTCTGCTCCAGAAGAAATGGTGCTAGAAATGTTTAAAGATCTAAAAGATGAAGAAGTAAAAACTAAATATTTTAAAAAAATATAGAAAATAAACAACGAAAATAAAAAAGGAAAAGCTTCTACATCAAGTAATATATCTAACTTACCAGAACAATTCAGTATAAAAACTGTTTTAGATAGATCAAGAGAGCAACATGCTCCTACTCATCTTTCAATTCAAGATCTTTCTAAAGAAATTAATAATCAAAAGCAAGAAATAAAAGAACTAAAACAAGACTTAATTGAACTTCAAGAACTCAAACAACGTGTTGCAAATTTTGAATTTCACACACTCAAAAATTATTAAGAAAATAATGATAATTTAGAACATCGAGAAAAATTTAATGAAAACCTAAATGGTTTTGTAAATTCTTTAACAAGGAATCCACCTCAAAAATGGAAAACTCAATTTACAATTAAGGTCAAAGACTTTTTTTATTAAAGCACTCTGCGTACTAGATAGCAGTGTAGATGTTAATTTAATAAGAGAAGGATTAATCCCAACAAAATATTATGATAAAACTAAAAATAAACATAGCCTAGCAACTGCTAGTAATAAACTCCATATCCATTACAAATTAAATAACGTCCATTTTTGCAAAAATGAAACATGTTTAAAGACTAATTTCCTTTTCAGAAAAGATTCAAACAATGATGTTATCCTTGGAAATCCTATTCTACAGATTTTATGGCCGTTTCAAATTGATTCATCTGGCCTTAAAACTATTAAAGACAATAAAAAATTAATTTTTGATTTTGTTTGAATAAACTCCTATTCAACATATCAATATCATTCAAAATTAAATTTCTTATAAAGAAAAACAAATTACATATCTTCAAAAAGATATGGATTCGTTAAGAATTGAAAAAGAATTACAAAAACCAGAATTCCAAAAAGATTTAATCCAATTTCAAAAATCTTTTGAAACAGAATGTTGTTCTGACTTTCTTTCTGCCTTTTGGCATAGGAAACACCATATTGTTTCTCTTTCATATATTGATAATTTCGATGAAACTCAAATTCCTACTAAAGCTCAACCTATTCAGATGAATAAAGACCTTGTACAACTATGTACTAAAGAAATCAATGATCTTCTTGCTAAAAGCTTATTCAAAAATCACAATCCCTTTGGAGTTGTGCAGGGTTTAATGTAAATAAAGTGCCTGAACAAGAACAAAGTGTTCCCCGTCTTGTTATTAACTACAAGCCTTTAAATGAAGTCTTAAAGTCCATCAAATATCCAGTTCCAAATAAAACTAATTTTATTAACCGTCTAGCTGGTGCCTTCCTTTTTTCCAAGTTTGATCTTAAATCAGGATTTTGGCAAATTCAAATCACCCCGGGGGACAGGTATAAAACTACTTTTACAGTACCATTTGGCCATTACGAATGGAACGTTATGCCATTTGGTTTAAAAAATGCTCCTTCAGAATTTCAAAGATTAATGAATGACATTTTTAATCCATATCAAGCTTTTACACTCGTCTATATAGATGACATTCTTGTGTTTTCAAAATCTATTTATGACCATTGGAAACATTTAAATATTTTTTAAAAAGTTATTATCAAGAATGGACTTGTCTTATCCTAAAAGAAAATGGAGCTTTTTCAATTAGAAATTTAGTTTCTTCCTTTATAAAAAAAAGGAACTATTTCTCCAGTCCAAAGAATTATTAAGTTTGCTTCCCAATTTCCTAATGAAATTCTTAATAAAGAGCAATTACAATGTTTTCTTGGATGCCTTCATTATGTTTCTGACGTTTATAAAGATCTTGCTAAAGAAAGAAAAATCTTACAAATGCGCTTGGCCAAAAATCCCATAGAATGGTCACCTGCTTATACAAAAGCTGTTTAAAATATTAAACAGAAAGCCAAAAATTTACCTTTTTTAACTATCTCTCATCCTGCTTTATTAAAAATAGTTCGAACAGATGCATCTGAAATAGGTTTTGGAGGAATCCTTCTATAAAGAAACGTCCTTGGAAAAGAAGAAATTCTTCGTTTCACTTCTGGAACATGGACGCCCACTCAGCAAAATTATTTAACTATTAGAAAGGAAATCTTATCCATAGTAACTAGTATAATAAAGTTCCAATGTGATTTATTAAACAAAAATTTTTTTAAGAATAGATTGTAAATCTACGAAAGAAATTTTAGAAAAAGATGTAAAAAATCTTGTTGCTAAGTAAATCTTTGCTCGCTAGCAAGCCTTATTAGCCATATTTGACTTTGACATTGAGTATATTGCAGGTAAAAATAATTCTCTTCCTGATTTTTTATCTCATGGGTTTTTATAGGGACAAAAGAATGAGGCCTCGGCGGATTAGACCCTTTCTCCAGTCCCTAACTGATAAAGTTTCTTCCATTATGAACACTACACCTTTATCCACAGAATCCAGCTGCAATTATCTTGAGAGATGGGGAGCAACCCATACTTCTAAAATTCCTCAATTTCAAAGCCCATCAAGCCCTATATCCAGAAAACCTCAAGCTTCACAAGCCCAATATTTTGCCATAAAAGCACCCTTGAGAATTTATTCCTTAGATGACATGTCTTATGCCGATACCATTTCTATTGAACATCTTATCCAAACCCTTTTTTCTCCTAATCACTTATTTATCCAACCTCTTGACTATAAAGTATATGAGCAGATTCTAATCAAAACTAGTAACTGTGCTATTGATCATACAGATGGATCAAAAAATTCATACTTAAAGCCATCAATTCATATCAAGTTTTAGCATCAATTTGATTATACTGCAATACTCTAGCAATATTCTACCGATCAAGCTATAAAGCCATCATTCTTTGAAGTTCTCAAAACTCCTAAAAAAGAAAAAGAAGGGCTTCATCCAACAAGTAATATTGACAAACAGAAGAATTATTGTTCAGCCTCTCCTTCTGCTCTTTATGCATAGCAGATTTGCTTTAACTCAAAAAAGAACTTCAAATGGAAATTATTGAACAAATACAAAAAGAATGGTCATCTGAAAATTCTCCATTAAGTTTTGGTCAGCAGCTGCATCATCTTTGGGCTGATGACAATCCTTTTGAAAATATTGCTCCTGAACTAGATACAGATGCTGATGAGACAAAAGTGATAACGAGGGATTCATATCTATCCGAAAAAAAGGAAAAAATAAAGCCAAGACAAGGCATATGCTTTATCAAGCCACCCAATTTCCCACAAAGCAATCATGACAATCCACTATTCAAAATAAAGTTCATCTATAGTGAAGATTGTGATCTTATCCAGCAGTCCAAAAGCATCATGAAATTTGTCAGCACATGAAATGAAATGCAAATGCAGTGTAAATTTAGTTGTAATGAAATGTAAATTATGTTTGTTATGACTATAAATAAGTCTAGTCTTCCTCATGTACAAGGAAGAGTTGGAACCAGTCAAAATCCAGCCTTGTTTCCACCACCATCTCCTCTCTCCTCTCCCTTCCGCTTTTATATACCCACCATCTTCCCCATTTGCTATCAAAGCCAAGTTGGCATCTAGTTAGTAATCAAGTATCATTATAATATAAAATCGTTTTCTGAGCATTTTTTCACTTATCTTTGTGTTTTTATTTTGTTTAAGGAATTGCTGGCTCAGAAGCAAGAATGTAAAAAATCTTAACACCTGGTTGTCTATTTGTTATTACTAAGAAATTTTAAACATATTCCGCCCAGAGCGAAGCTGAAGTAGCCATTGTTGTCGCCCAGGCGTTTAAGGCATTTTGATGGTCTGTAAATCCTTTATTTTGTTAGATACTCGTGGTGGATTTAGTTAAAAGGACTCTGTAATATAAATTATAGCTAAGCTTATTAAGAAGTTTGTACCTTCTTCTTCCTCATCATCAAATTCCTTATCTTCTATGTCTTTTAAAAATAGTGAAGAATCAATTATGACGATTTTGATTAAGTTATTTGTGACTGAACTATTCCAACCGTAAATAAAAATGAAATTTATAAAGTTAGAAGTTTTCAATTAAAATCAAATTATAAAGTAAAAACCATTGAAAGAACTAAATCCATTACCAATAATGTTTAGCATCTTTCTTTAATCAAGCCCCATGAAATAAAGGAGTATGTTAAAACATACAATTATATTCATTTTGGATTAGTGCAAGTTACTCTAAAGCCTTTAATAAGACTTGAACTTAGAACAGAAGCTCTCATCTATGTTCAAGGCACAAGACATAAAAAATTCAGTGATTCATTACTTGGAATGGTTAAATCAAATTTGGTTAATGGCCTTACTTTCTTCAATTGCTTTCTAAATTTCTCTATTTCCCTTATAGATCCAGGTGCACATGAAGCTCTTACTCTTACTGTCCAGACAAAAGGTTCTGATATAAATCCTTATAATCAAAATCTTGCTCTCATATATAGAGTTTATAATAAACTCAAGAATTCAATTGTTTTAGGCATAACCTATTTCCATCAAGCAAAAGATATGACTACTTTATTCCAAACTAATTTCAAAAATAAAGTTAATATTTCAAAACTCATATAGTGGAATGATATTAATCTATCTGGTAAATGGCGCTTAGAAAAAACTTAACCAAAAAGGTCTTTAGAAAATCAAGATATTGAAACAATTATTGAACATGAAGATGGAAGTATTGAAATAAATTTTCAAACATATTCAAAAGATACAACTCTTGCAGTTTATCAACCTTCTGGAAAGTCTTATTCTCATCCTCTCTCTGGGTAGGATCTTCCATAAAAGAACCTTCCCAAGTTTCTTGCTCTACACCTAATGTAGACCTTCGACCTACAGGACTTGTGTATCTTTCTTATCAAGCTTCTCCATCTAATACATATAATCCTTCGGAATCCGATTCCAATATAAATGTTATTGAATGCTTTGAAATTGATAAAGAACTGTTAAAAAAGAATTTATCTTTACATCCTTTAATAAAATCCTTTTTTAAACAGGTTTCTCAAGAACATAATGACTTTTTAAAGGAAAAATGGTACAAATATATGTATGATAATCAAAGAAATATTTATCTGTTTGATTGGCTTAAACTAGCCATGAAGAAAGCTTATAATACTGAAGATTTATCTATCAATATAATAACAAAATTAAGTTCATCTTGGATTATAGCTTCTACCAGTTCTTCTCCACAAGGAACTAAAGAATCTATGCATCCTTCATTACATCAAATCATATATAAAGAAACTTCAGCCGTACCCATAAAAGATGTATCAAAGATACAAGGAGATAAAGGTAAATCTAAATTAATTTATAAATCAGACTTAAGTCGTATTTTAGAACAAAATAATTATACAAATATTAACCTTAATACTATTGGCCAACAAACCAATAGAATTGAAGATAAACTTGAAAATATTTTAAAAATTTATGAAGCATCTTCTTCACAAAAGATAATTAAGACAGAAACTTTTGGTTTTCAAGGTGAAGCCCTTAAAGATCTAAAGTTAAAAAGGAAACCTTTAAAATTTTCAGATGAACTAATCGATCAATTATCTCATAGTTCTATAAATATAAAACTTCAGGAAAATAAAGATAAAAAAGATGACAAATCTATAAATATTTTAGTCTCAAATTCTAAAGTCTCTAGCTCAGATTCAAAATTTTCTACAGCTGATCCTATAGAAAAAGAGTCTAAAATAAATGAGAATCAAAATGATCAAAATCAAGAATATCTAAAAATCAATAAAATATTTAAAAGACAAAAACCAATAGTCACTGCAGCAAAAACAAGAAATTTTTATCCAAGACCTACTCCAGTTGATCTTCAATTCGAAGAACAAGCTATTCTAAATGGCCTTCAATTTAAAAACTCCTCATTATACGAATGGAATGTAGATGGACTATTTGAATATCAAATCCTACAACTATGGCAACACATGATGATATATGCCTCTACCATCATGGCTGCCGATAATGATCAAAGACATGCAGTAAATGTTGTTGTCCTTGGATTTACCAGACAATTACATGGTTGGTGGGAAAACTGCCATCTGATATAGAAATACAAGCTATACTAAATGCAGTAAAAAGAGATCCTTCAGGAAATCCTGTTATTACTCCTCTAAGTCAAATGATTCCTGATTCTATTTACATGCTTATTACCAATATAGTAAAACATTTTATTGGTAATTATATGAATGTAGAAGAAAAATAAAAACACAATTAATCAATTTATCTTGCCCAACATTATCAGATTTTCGTTGGTATAAAGATGTTTTCATATCAAAACTCTATATAATCGATGCAAGCAATTCAGAATTTTGGAAAGAAAAATTTATATTTGGTCTTCCTAAACTTTTACAGAAAAAGTTAAAGAAGAGTTAAAATTAGAAAATTATGGAAATTTAAATTATGGACTTTATACATATGGTGACCTCATTCAAAAGATAAATAAAGTTGGATTTTCATTATGCAATGAAATCAAACTTAAACGACAAATTGAAAATAAAAAAAGAATCAACAAATATGAACTTGGTGATTTTTGTTATCTATTTGGCATAAAACTATTAATTAGTCCTTCTATCAATAATAAAAAGAAAAACTTCAAAAAAAACCATCAAAAAAAAAATCTAAACATTTTTCAACTCCACAATATTATATTCCCTCAGAAAGATATCATAAAAAATCTTCTCATAAAAATCCTTATAAAGAATCAAAGAAATCTTATACAAAAGATAATCCATCCACTTCTTATCCCAAGAGAAAAGAAATACAGTGTTATAATTGTAAGGAAAAAGGACATATAGCTCTTGACTGCTAAAAAATAAAAGTAAAAACAGAAAAAGAAATCAAAATTATCTAAAAAGGATCCTCAGCATTAGAGTCATCCAGTTCCTCTGATGTAGATTATTCTTCCAATCATTCTTCAGATATATGTCAATGTAAAATATTTGATAGTGAAATCTAGTATGAATCTGCTTCTTCTTCCTCTTTATCTTTAAATGTACTTTTTACTCTAGAAAATTGGTGCTAGAAATGTTTAAAGATTTCAAAGATGAAGAATTAAAAAATAAATATTTTAAAAAACACAAAATATAAATAAAGGAAATAAAAAAGGAAAAGATTCTACATCAAATAATATATCTGACTTACCTGAACTATTCAACATTAAAATTATATTAAATAGATTAAGAAGCAGCAAGCTCCTCCTCATCTTTCAATTCAAGATCTTTATAAAGAAATTACTAATCAAAAGCAAGAAATAAAAGAATTAAAATAAGACTTAATTGAACTTCAAGAACTCAAACAACGTGTTGAGAATCTTGAATTTCATGCACTAAAAAATTAGCAAGAAAATAATGATAATAAATTAGAACACCAAGAAGAATTTAGTGAAAACTTAAATGGTTTGGTAAATTCTTTAACAAGAAATCCACTTAAAAAATGAAAACTCAAGCTACAATTAAGATCAAAGACTTCTCTATTAAAGCACTTTGCTTACTAGATAATGGCGTAGATGTTAATTTAATAAGAGAAGGATTAATCCCAACAAAATATTATTAAAAACTAATAATAAACTCAATCTAGCTACTGCTAGCAAAAAACTATATATTAAATAAAAATTAAGTAATATTTATGTCTGTAAAAATGGAACATGCATAAAGACTAATTTCCTTCTAGGAAAGAATTTAAACAATGATGTTATCCTTGGAAACCCTTTTTTACAAATTTTACAGCCTTTTCAAATTGACTCATCAGGTCTAAAAACTATTTTAGACAATAAAGAATTAATTTTTGATTTTGGTGAGTCAACTCCTATTCAACATATCAATAGTATTCAGATAAAGTTCAAACAAGAATAAGGTGTTAAAAAAACAATCAAATATCCAGTTCCAAATAAAATGGATCTTATTAATCATCTCTCTGATGTCTTCATTTTTCTACATTTGATCCTACATCCAAATTTTGGTACCTTCGAATTCTACCCAGAGGACAAATTTAAAATTATTTTTTTCCCAAAGAAAATAAAAATTCAAATTATTGATAATTCTCATTTAGACCTATCTGCCTTCAAGAAGTATCCCTTCTCATTATGACAACAAGTACAAGCAAAAGCAAAGCCCCTATTCAGGAATCAAGCTCTTCTTTCGTACCTACAACCCAACAAATATCAATTCCTTACTTCAATCCAGGATTATCTGTCACTTCACAAGAACTTATCAATGCCCATTGGAGTGTCAATCTCTCTGATGAAAGACAAAACACTAGAAACACCCTATCCAAAATTGCAAACCATATCAAGGACTTAGAAAGCCAAATCCATATGTGCCATAACAACTATCAAAGAGCACTGTTATCCATCTATACTGATGAAGAAAATCCAAAATTCACCTCCTGGAAAAGGTTAACATAGCCCTTCCAGATGAGATAGCTGCAAGAATTAAAGAAAAAACTATTTTTTGTCAGATCAAAGAGTAATTAATGCTCAAAGCTCAATATATAAGCTGGGCAACTAGCTTTCCCATATTGTTCCCGCCATCATATGAAGTTGATATCTTATATATCGAACAAGGATTAGTCCAAAGATTTTCTTTATGCAGAGATGATTTTGAAATGATACATCAACTCCCTCAATTGTGCGTCATGCCCTTCGCAGCCTTGGAGTTACCAAAAGGCAACTTCTCATAACGATTTCATCAAGTTTGGGTGAAAGAGCAAAAATCCGTTTTTATCAACCTTATTAGTTATGGACTATCATGAATTATGAAGAAGGATATTTAGTCTGCAAAAAGTTCATCTCTACCGTAAATGATTAGAGCATCTCCCTGTTGACTAGCCAACTCATTGGTATCAATCTCATGAAGTTACTACAATGGAATACAGCTTAGAACGCCTCCAAACTTATGATCTTACTTCAGATCAGTATCAAAGATTTCTCAATTTAAAAGGACATCTTGAATTTGCTAGTACATACAAATATGTTTAGTGTGACGGTTGAAGAGTTATTTGCATCGCTGATGATCTTGCTGAGCAAATAACTGTGATCCAGAATCCATATAATTCTAGACATACAGCTCTTAATCAAATTATCAATGCTTATGAAGACATGTCTTTTGATATTTCTGACAAAACTCAAGAAGAGTTAATCCAATATTCCATGGTGAATTAAAAAATGATGGCTGGGATGAGGACTTTTGATGCAAGTCTCCAATAAGACTTTGCCTAGCATAAAGATTCTTCCTGCAAGAGGTTTTTCTACTAGCCCATCAATGAGTTTTTTGGAAAAAATACATACAAAAGTACTAAAAGACAAAGCATACTCTCATAAGAATGAAGTAGTATTGTATTCCTGACATGCACATCTATAAAGAACTTATCTCCCAAAAGGAAAAAGAAATAAAGACATGACACATACCTTATCAAGTCACTCAAAGCAATCATGACATCTCACTATTCAGAATAAAGTTCATCTATAGAAAAGACTGTGATTTTTACCTATAGTCCGATTGCATCATGAAATTTGTCACACTTGAAATGAAATGCAAATGCAGTGTAAATTCAGTTGTAATGAAATGTAAATTTTGTTGGTTATGGCTATAAATAGGTCTAGCCTACTGCATGTATAGGCAAGAGTTAGAATACCGGTCAAAATCCAACCTTGCTTCCACCACCATCTCCTCTCTCCTCTCCCTTCTGCTTTTGTATACCCACCATCTTCCCCATTGGTATCAGGGCCAAGTTGACATCAAATTTGTAATCAAGTACTTTGGTAATATAAAGTTGTTTTGTGAGTATTTCTTTACTTAGCTTTGTTATGTTATGCTTTGATTTTGCTTAAGGAATTGCTGACTCAGAAGTAAGAACGTCAAAACTCTTAATACTTAGTTTCGTCTTTGTTATTATTGAGAAATTTTAATCATATTCTGCCCGGAGCGAAGCTAAGGTAGCCATTGTTGTCGCCATTGTTAGGCCATGTGAAGGTGTTTAAGGTGTTTTGTTGGTGTGTAAATCCTTTATTTCGTTAGCTATTCATGGTGGATTTGGTTAAAATAACTCTCTAATACAAATTATGGCTAAGTTTATTAAGAAGTTTGTACCTTCCTGTTCCTCATCATCAAATTCCTTATCCTCTATCTCTATTAAAAATAGTGAAGAAATCAGTTATGTCGATTTAGATCAAGTTATTAGTGGCTGGACTATTCCAATCGAAAATAAAAAATAAACTTATAGAGTTGGAAGTTTTCAATTAAAATCAAGTTATAAAGTAAAAGCCATCGAAAGAACTGAATCCATTACTAGTAATATTCAGCATCTTTCTTTAATCAAGCCCCATAAAATAAAGGAGTATGTTAAAAAAATAGAATTATATTCATTTTGGAGTAATGCAAGTTACACTAAAGCCATTAACAAGACTTGGACTTATAACTGAAGCTCTCATCTATGTTCAAGATACAAGACATAAAAAATTCAGTGATTCATTATTTGGAATGGTTGAATCAAGTTTGGCTAATGGCCCTACTTTCTTCATTTGCTTTCCAAATTTCTCTATTTCTCTTACAGATCCAGGTGCACATGAAGCTCTTACTTTTGCTATCCCGACAAAAGGTTTTGATATGAATCATCATAATCAAAATCTTGTTCTCATACATAAAGTTTATTATAAACTCATGAATTCAGTTGTTCCAGGCATAGCCTATTCCCATCAAGCAAGAGGTATGACTACTTTATTCCAAACTAATTAAAAAAATAAAGTTAATATTCCAAAACTTATACAGTGAAAAGTTATTAATTTATCTAGTAAATGGCAGTTAGAAGACGCTCAACCTGAAAGGTCTTTAGAAAATCAAGATATTGAAACAATTATTGAACATAAAGATGGAACTGTTGAAATAAATTTTCAAACAGATTCAAAAGATACGCCTACAGTTTATCAACCTTCTAGAAAGTCTTATTCTCATCCTCCCTCTGTGGTAGGATCTTCCATAAAAGAACCATCCCGAGTTTCTTACTCTACAGCTAATGTAGACCTTCGACCTACAGGACTAGTGTATCGTTCTTATCAAGCTTCTCCATCTAATACATATAATCCTTCGGAATCCGATTTCAATATAAATGCTATTGAATGCTTTGAAATTGAAAAAAAACTGTAAAAAAAGAATTTAGCTTTACTTCCTCTCACAAAATCCTTTTTTAACCATGTTTCTCAAGAGCATAAAGACTTTCTAAAAAGCAAAATGGTATAAATATATGTACGATAATTAAAGAAATTTTTAGTTCTTTGATTGGCTTAAACTAGCCATGATGAAAGCATATAATACTGAAGATTTATGCATGAATATGATAACTAAATTAATCTCTTCTTAGATTATAGCTTCTACCAGTTCCTCTCCAGAAAGAATTGAAGAATCTATACATCCTCCATTAAATCAAATCATTTATAAAGAAACTTCTGCTATACCCATAAAAGTTGTTGCAAAAATACAAGGAGACAAAGGTAAAAATAAATTTATTTACAAATCAGATTTAAGTTTAATTTTAGAACAAAATAATTATACAAATATAAACCTTCATACTGCTGGCCAGCAAATCAATAGAATTAAAGATAAAGTTGAAAATATTTTAAAATTTTATGAAACTACTTCTTCCCATAAAGTAATCAAGACACGATCTTTAGGTTTTCAAGGTGAAGCCCTTAAAATTTTCAGATGAACTAATCAATCAATTCTCTCATAGTTTTGCAAACACAAAATATAAAGATAAAAAAGAAAACAATATTGAAAAATCCATAAATGTTTTAGCTTCTAAAGCGTCGAGCTTAGACTCAGAATTCTCGGTTTTTGATTGTATAGAAGAAAAATCAAATGAAAATCAAGATGTCAAAATTGAGAATCTCTTATTTAAAAGACAAAAACTAATAGTCACTGCAATAAAAACAAGAAATTAATATCCAAGATCTACTCCAGTTGATCTTCAATTTGAAGAACAAGTTATTCTAAATGGCCGTCGATTTGAAAACTCTTCAGTATATGAATGGAATGTAGATGGACTATCTTAATATCAAATCCTGCAACTATGCCAACACATGATGATATATGCCTCTACCATCATGGCTGCTGGTAATGATCAAAGACATGCAATAAATGCATTCGTCCATGGATTTACTAGACAATTACATGGTTGGTAGGAAAAATATCTATCTGATACAGAAAGAGATACTATATTAAATGCAGTAAAATGAGATTCCTCAGGAAATCCCGTTCTTACTCCTCCAGGCCAAATGATCCCTAATTCCATCTACGTGCTTATTACTAATATAGTTAAACATTTTATTGGTAATTATATGAATGTAGAAGAAAAATTAAAAACACAATTAATCAAATTATCTTGCCTAACATTATCAGATTTTTGTTGGTATAAAGATGTTTTTATAACAAAACTCTATACAATCGATACAAGTAATTCGAAATTTTGGAAAGAAAAATTCATAACTGGTCTTTCTAAACTTTTTGCAGAAAAAGTTAAAGAAGAATCAAAATAAAAAAATTATGAAATTTGAGTTATGGAATGTATAAATATGGGGATATAATTTAAAAGATTAATAAAGTTGGATTTTCATTATGCAATGAAATCAAACTTAAACATCAAATTGAAAATGAAAAAAGAATTAGCAAGTATGAACTTGGTGATTTTTGGTTTCAATTTGGGATGGAACCATTAATCAGTCTTCTTACCAGAATAAAAAGAAAACATAAAAAGAAACATCAAAAAAGAAAATCTAAACATTTTTCAACTCCATAATATTATACTCCCTTAAAAAGATATTATAAAAAATCTTCTCATAAAAACCCATATAAAAAATTAAAGAAATCTTATACAAATGATAATCCATCCACTTTTTATCCCAAGAAAAAAGAAATACAATGTTATAATTGCAAAACAAAAGGACATATAGCTCCTGACTGCCCACAAAAAAGTTAAAATAAAAAAAGAAATCAAAACTATCTTAAGAGGATCCTCAGCGTCAGAGTCATCTAATTCTTCTGATATAGATTATTCTTCCCCTCGTGTTTCAGATAAATGTCATTGTAAAATATTTGACTATGAAATCCAGTATGAATCTACTTCTTCTTCCCCTTTATCTTTAAATGTACTTTCTGCTCCAGAAGAGATGGTGTTAGAAATGTTTAAAGATCGAAAAGATGAAGAATGAAAAAATAAATATTTTGAAAAAATACAGAATATAAATAAAGGAACTATAAAAGGGAAAGCTTCTACATCAAATAACATATCAGACTTACCTGAACAATTCAGCATTAAAACTATATTAGATAGATTAAGAGAGCAACAAGCCTTTACTCATCTTTCTATTCAAGATCTTTATAAAGAAATAAATAATCAAAAGCAAGAAATAAAAGAATTAAAACAATACTTAATTGAACTTTAAGAACTCAAGCAACGTGTTGAGAATCTTGAATTTCACACATTAAAAAATTATCAAGAAAATAATGATAATAAATTAGAACATCAAGAAGAATTTGGTGAAAATTTAAATGGTTTTATAAATTCTTTAACAAGAAATCTACTTAAAAAATAAAAAACTCAAGCTACAATTGAGATCAAAGACTTCTTTATTAAAGTACTCTGCTTACTAGATAGTGGCGCAGATGTTAGTTTAATAAGAGAAGGATTAATCCCAACAAAATATTATGAAAAAACCACTAATAAACTCAATCTAGCTACTGCTAGCAAAAAACTGCATATCAAATATAAATTAAGTAATGTTTATGTATGTAAAAATGGAACATGCATAAAGACTAATTTCCTTTTAGGAAAGGATTTAAACAATGATGTTATCCTTAGAAAACATTTTCTACAAATTTTATAGCCTTTTTAAATTGACTCATCAGGTCTAAAAACTATTTTAGACAATAAAGAATTAAATTTTGATTTTGTTGAATTAACTCCTATTTAACATATCAATATTATTCAGACAAAGTGTAAATAAGAATAAGATGTTCAAAAACCATTCAGATAACCAGTTCCAAATAAAACGGATCTCATTAATCGTCTCTCTAATGTCTTCATGTTTTCTACATTTAATCCTACATCCAGATTTTGGTACCTTCAAATTCTACCTTGAGGATAGATATAAAATTGGTTTTCTTTTCCCAAAGAAAATAAAAATTCAGGTTATTGATAAATCTCATTCAGACCTATCTGCTTTTAGAAAGTATCCCTTCTCATTATGACATCAAGTACAAGTAAAAGCAAAGCCCCTATTCAAGAATCAAGCTCTTCCTTCATACCTACATCCCAACAAATATCAATTCCCTTCTTCAATCCAAGATTATCTGTCACTTCACAAGAACATATAAATGCCCATTGGAGTGCCATTCTCTTTTATAAAAGAAAAGACACTACAAAAACCCTATCCAAAATTGCAAACCATATCAAGGACTTAGAAAGCCAAATCCTTATGTGCCATAACATCCATCAAAGAGCACTATTATCCACCTATACTGATGAAAAAACATCCAGAATTCACCTCCTGGAAAAGGTTAACACAACCCTTCCAGATAAGATAGCTGCAAAATTTAGAGAAAAAACTATTTCTTGTCAGATCAAGGAGCGATTAATGCTCAAAGCTCAATATATAAGCTGGGCAACTAGCTTTCCCAAACTATTCCTGCCATCATATAAAGTTGATATCTCATATATCGAACAAGGATTAGTCGAAAGATTTTCTTTATGCAGAGATAATTTCAAAATGATACAGCTGCTCCCTGCAATCGTGCGTTATGCCCTTTGTAGCCTTGGAGTTACCAAAAGATAACTTCTCATAATGATTTCTTCAAGTTTGGGTGAAAGATCAGAAATTCGGTTTTATCAACCTTATCAATTATGGACCACCATGAATTATGAGGAAGGAGATTTAGTCTACAAAAAGTTCATCTCTACCTTAAATGATTGCGAGCATCTCCCTGTTGATTATCCAACTTAATGGTATGAATCTCATGAAGTCGCTATAATGGAATATAGCTTAGAATGTCTCAAAAATTATGATACAGCTTCTGATCAATATCAAAGATTTCTCAATCTAAAAGGACATCTAGAATTTGCAAGTACATACAGATATATTTGGTATGACGATCGATGAGTTGTTTGCATTGCTGATGATCTCACTGAGCAAACTACGGTGATACAGAATCCTTCTAAATCCGGACATGCCAAGTTTAATCAAATTCTCAATGCCTATGAAGATATCTCTTTTCACATTTTAGAAAAAATTCATGAAGAATTAATTCAGCTATTGCATAGAGAATTCGAAAATGATAATGAAGGTTGGAATGACCCTTGTCATAATTTTGACTCTATTATGAAGTTCTCCGCCAGCTGCAATGGAATTCATCAGGATGGTGATTAATCTTACCAGGATTTAGATTTATTAAGAGTTTTCTCTATAAAGCATGCAAAGAAAAGATAACAAAAACTTTATCATTGCTACCGTATCCATAGCTATGCTATTCTCTACAAATACATCAAAGTTATGTTGAAAAAGTACTATACAAAATGCTACTTTGAGAAAGAAGACAAAAGACAATTGTGAAAAATCCAAAAGACAACAAGAATGAACAAGACTCCATTGACTCCTCTCTCTGCAACAAACCAACCAGGTACTATGCAAAAGAATAAAGCAACTACGGAGAAGAATAAAGCAACATCCTCCTAGTCAACAAGTACAATCATCATAGCATGAAGACCAACCATCTACATGGAAACCAGTGATCCTATCCAGCAGTAAAATCCTGAAACATCATGCAATATGCTAGCACATAAAATTAAATGCAAATACAGTTTACATTTAGTTGTAATGAAATGTAAATTATATTTGTTAAGGCTAAAAATAGTACCAGCCTTCTCCATGTATAGGCAAGAGTTGGAATACCACTCAAAATCTAGCCTTGCTTCCACCACCATCTCCTCTCTCCTCTCCCATCCGCTGTTGTATACCCACCATCTTCCTCGTTTGGTATCAGAGCCAAGTTGGCATCTAGTTTGTAATCAAGTGTCATTGCAATAAAAAGTCGTTTTGTGAATATTTCTTCACTTAATCTTTATGTTTTGATTTTGTTTAAGGAATTGCTGACTCAGAAGTACGAACATCAAAAATCCTAATACTTAGTTCTGTATTTGTTATTATTGAGAAATTTTAATCATATTCTACCTGGACCGAAGCTGAGGTAGCCATCGTTGTCACCCTTGTTCGCCATGTGAAGGCATTTAAAGCGTTTTGTTGGTGTGTAAATCCTCTATTTCATTAGATACTCGTGATGGATTTGGTAAAAATAACTTTTTAATACAAATTATGGCTAAGTTTATTAAGAAGTTTGTACCTTTTTCTTCCTCATCATCAAATTCCTTATCTTCTACGTCTATTAAAAATAGTGAAGAAATCAGTTATGACGATTTAGATCAAGTTATTTTTTACTAGACTATTCCAACCAAAAAGAAAAGTGAAATTTGTAAAGTTGGAAGTTTTCAATTAAAATAAAGTTATAAAGTAAAAACCATCGAAAGAACTGAATCCATTACCAGTAATATTCAGAATCTTTCTTTAATCAAGCCCCATGAAATAAAGAAGTAGGTTAAAACATACAATTATATTCATTTTGGATTAGTGCAAGTTGCTATAAAGCCTTTAATAAGACTTGGACTTATAACAGAAGCTCTCATCTATGTTCAAGATACAAGACATAAAAAATTTAGTGATTGATTACTTAGAGTGGTTGAATCAAGTTTGGCTAACGGCCCTACTTTCTTCAATTGCTTTCCAAATTTCTTGGTTTTCCTTACAGATCCAGGTGCACATGAAGCTCTTACTCTTGCTATCCATACAAAAGGTTTTGATATGAATCCTCATAATCAAAATCTTACTCTCATAAATAAATTTTATTATAAACTCATGAATTCAGTTGTTCTAGGCATAGCCTATTCCCATCAAGCAAAATGTATGACTACTTTTTTCCAAACTAATTTCAAAAATAAGGTTAATATTCCAAAACTCATACGGTGGAATAATATTAATCTATCTCGTAAATGGCACTTAGAAAATGACCAACTAGAAAGGTCTTTCAAAAATCAAGTTATTGAAACAATTATTCAACTTGAAGATGGAAGTGTTGAAATAAATTTTTAAACAGATTTAAGATATACAACTCCTACAATTTATGAACCTTCTAGAGAGTCTTATTCTCATCCTTCCTCTGTGGTAGGATCTTCCATAAAAGTACCATCCCGAGTTTCTTGCTCTACACCTAATGTAGACCTTCGCCCTACAGGACTAGTGTATCCTTCTTATCAAGCTTCTCCATCTAATACATACAATCCTTTGGAATCCGATTTCAATATAAATGTTATAGAATGTTTTGAAATTGATAAAGAAAAGTTAAAAAAGAATTTAGCTCTACATCCTTTAACAAAATCTTTTTTTAGATAAGTTTCTCAAGGACGTAAAGACTTTCTAAAAGTAAAATGGTATAAATATATTTACGATAATCAAAGAAATATTTATTTCTTTGACTGGCTTAAACTAGCCATGAAGAAAGCTTCTAATATTGAAGATTTTTCCATCAATATGATAACTAAATTAAGTTTTTCTAGGATTATAGCTTCTACTAGTTCCTCTCCACAAAGAACTGAAGAATCTATACATCCTCCATTATATCAAATAATATATATAGAAACTTCAGCCGTACCCATAAAAGATGTTGCAAAAATACAAGGAGATAATCGTAAATCTAAATTTATTTACAAATTAGATTTAAATCATGTTTTATAAAAAAATAATTATACAAATATTAACCTTCACACTATTGGCCAACAAACCATTAGAATTGAAGATAAAGTTGAAAATATTTAAAAAATTTATGAAGCATCTTCTTCACAAAAGATAATTAAGACAGAAACTTTAGGTTTTCAAGGTGAAGCCCTTAAAGATTTAAAGTTAGAAAGGAAACCTTTAAAATTTTCAGATGATCTAATCAGTCAATTATCTCATAGTTTTACAAATATAAAACGTCAGGAAAATAAAGATCAAAAACTTAACAAATCTATAAATGTTTTAGTCTCAAATTCTAAAGCATTTAGCACAGATTTGGAATTTTCTATAGCTGATCCTATAGAAGAAGAGTCTAAAGCAATTGAGAATCAAAATGATCAAAATCAAGAATCTCTGCAAATCAATAAAATATTTAAAAGACAAAAACCAATAGTCACTGCATCAAAAACAAGAAATTATTATCCAAGACTTACTCTAGTTGATCTTCAATTCGAAGAACAAGCTATTCTAAAAGGCCCTCGATTTGAAAACTCCTCAGTATACGAATGGAATGTAGATGGACTATCTGAATATCAAATCCTGCAACTATGCCAACACATGATGATATATGCCTCTACCATTATGGCTGTTGGTAATGATTAAAGACATGTAGTAAATGCAGTCGTCCTTGGATTTACTAGACAATTACATGGTTGGTGGGAAAAGTACCTATCTGATATAGAAAGACAAGCTATACTAAATACAATAAAAAAAAGATCCCTCAGGAAATCCTGTTCTTACTCCTCAAGGCCAAATAATCCCTAATTCCATCTACATGCATGTTACTAATATAGTTAATCATTTTATTAGTAATTATATGAATATAAAAAAAAATTAAAAACACAATTAATCAACGTATCTTACCCAATATTATCAGATTTTTGTTGGTATAAAGAAGTTTTCTTATCAAAACTCTTTACAATCAATGCAAGTAATTTAGAATTTTAGAAAGAAAAATTCATATCTGGTCTTCCTAAACTTTTTGCAGAAAAGTTAGAGAAGAATTAAAATCAGAAAATTATGAAAATTTGAATTATGGAATGTATAAATATGGTGATCTAATTCAAAAGATTAATAAAGCTATATTTTCTTTATGCAATGAAATCAAACTTAAACATCAAATTGAAAATAAAAAAAGAATCAGCAAGTATGAACTTGGTGATTTTTGTTTTCAATTTGGGATGGAACCATTAATCAGTCCTTCTAGCCAGAATAAAAAGAAAAACTTAAAAAGAAACCATTAAAAAAGAAAATCAAAACATTTTTCAACTCCATAATTTTATACTCCCTCAAAAAGATATTATAAAAAATCTTCTCATAAAAATCCATATAAGGAATTGAAGAAATCTTATACAAATGATAATCCATCCACTTCTTATCCCAAGAAAAAAGAAATATAATGTTTTAATTGCAAAAAAAAAGGACATATAGCTCCTAACTACCCAAAAATAAAAGTTAAAATAGAAAAAGAAATCAAAACTATCTTAAAAGGATCCTCAGCATTAGAGTCATCCAATTCCTCTGATACAGATTATTCATCCTCTCATGCTTCAGATACAGGTCACTGTAAAATATTTGACAGTGAAAACCTGTATGAATTTGCTTCTTCTTCCTCTTTACCTTTAAACATACTTTTGGCTCCAGAAGAGATTATGCTAGAAATGTTTAAAGATCTAAAAGATGAAGAATTAAAAAATAAATATTTCAAAAAAATACAGAATATAAATAAAGGAACTAAAAGAGGGAAAGCTTTTACATCAAATAACATATTAGACTTATCTGAACAATTCAGCATTAAAACTGTATTAGATGGATTAAGAGAGCAACAAGCTCCTACTCATCCTTTTATTCAAGATCTTTATAAAGAAATAAATAATCAAAAGCAAGAAATAAAAGAATTAAAACAAGACTTAATTGAACTTCAAGAACTCAAACAACTTGTTGAGAATTTTAATTTCACACAGTAAAAAATTATCAAGAAAATAATGATAATTTAAAAAATCAAGAAAAATTTGATAACGACTTAAATGGTTTTGTAAATTCTTTAACAAGAAATCCACTTAAAAAGTGGAAAACTCAAGCTACAATTAAGGTCAAAGACTTCTCTATTAAAGCACTCTGCTTACTAGATAGTGGTGCAAATGTTAATTTAATAAGAGAAGGATTAATCCCAACAAAATATTATTAAAAAACCAACAATAAACTCAATCTAGCTACTATTAGCAAAAAACTACATATCAAATACAAACTATATAATGTTTATGTCTGTAAAAATGGAACCTGCATAAAGACTAATTTCCTTCTAGGAAAGGATATAAACAATGATGTTATCCTTGGAAATCTTTTTTTATAAATTTTGCAGTCATTTCAAATTGACTCATCAATTCTAAAAACTATTTTAGACAACAAAGAATTAAATTTTAATTTTTTTCAATTAACTCCTATTCAACATATCAGTATTATTCAAATAAAGTGTAAATAAGAATAAGATGTTCAAAAACTATTCAGATATCCAGTTCCAAATAAAATGGATCTTATTAATCGTCTCTCTAATGTCTTCATGTTTTCTACATTTAATCCTACCTCTAGATTTTGGTACCTTCAAATTTTACCGGAGGACAGATATAAAATTATTTTTCTTTTCCCAAAGAAAATAAAAATTCAGATTATTGATAATTCTCATTCAGACCTATTTGCCTTCAGGAAGTATCCTTTCTCATTATGACATCAAGTACAAGCCAAGGCAAAACCCCTATTCAGGAATCAATCTCTTCCTTCATACTTACATCCTAACAAATTTCAATTCCATTCTTCAATCTAGGATTATCTATCACTTCACAAGAACTTATCAATGCCCATTGGAGTGCCATTCTCTCTGATAAAAGAAAAAACACTAAAAAAACTCTATCCAAAATTGTAAACCATATCAAGGACTTAGAAAGCCAAATCCTTATGTGCCATAACATCCATCAAAGAGTA
This sequence comes from Sextonia rubra, assembly GCA_037013555.1. Taxonomy (NCBI): domain Eukaryota; kingdom Viridiplantae; phylum Streptophyta; class Magnoliopsida; order Laurales; family Lauraceae; genus Sextonia; species Sextonia rubra. The sequence continues at coordinate 10,585,829 of JASUAD010000026.1, forward strand.
CTGTTATCCACCTATGCTGATGAAAAAACATTCAGAATTCACCCCCTGGAAAAGGTTAACACAACCCTTTTAGATGACATAGTTGCAAGAATTAGAGAAAAAACTATTTTTTGTCAGATCAAGGAGCGATTAATGCTCAAAGCTCAATATATAAGCTGGGCAATTGGCTTTCCCAAATTGTTCTTACCATCATATGAAGTTGATATCTCATATATCGAACAAGGATTACTCCAAAGATTTTCTTTATGTAGAGATGAGTTTGAAATAATACAGTAGCTCCCTGCAATCGTGCGTCATGCCCTTCGTAGCTTTGGAGTTACCAAAAGACAAATTCTCATAATGATTTCATTAAGTTTGAGTGAAAGATCAGAAATCCGGTTTTATCAACCTTATCAATTATGGACCATCATGAATTATGAAGAACGAGATTTATTCTGCAAAAAATTCATCTATACCTTAAATGAGTACAGGCATCTCCCTGTTGATTATCAAGCTCAATGGTATGAATCTCATGAAGTTGTTACAATGGAATACAGCTTAGAACGTCTCCAAAATTATGATCCAGCTTCTGGTTAATATCAGAGATTTCTCAATCTAAAAGAACATCTTGAATTTGCAAGTACATGCAGATATGTTTGGTGTGATAGTTGATGAGTTATTTGCATTACTGATGATCTCGCTAAGCAAACAGCGGTGATATAGAATCCTTCTAAATCTGAACAAGCCAAGTTTAATCAAATTCTCAATGCCTTTGAAGATATTTCTTTTGACATTTCAAAAAAAACTCATGAAAAATTAATTCAGCTATTCCATGGAGAATTCGAAAGGATAATCAAGGTTGGACTCATAGTTTTGACTTTATTATGAAGTTCTTCAACAGCTGCAATGGAATTCATCACGATGGTGATTAATCTTATCAAGATTTAGATTTATCAAGATTTATTAGGAGTTTTCTCTATAAAGCATGCAAAGAAAAAATAACAAAACTTTATCATTACTACCATATCCATAGCTATGCTATTCTCTACAAACACATCAAAGTTATGTTGAAAAAGTACTATACAAAAATGCTAATTTGAGAAAGAAGACAAAAGACAATTGGGAAAAATCCAAAAGACAACAAGAATGAACAAGAGTCCATAGACTTCTTCCACCGCAACAGACCAACTAGGTATTATGCAGAAGAATAAAGCAACATCCTCTTAGTCAACAAGTACACTTATCACAGCATGAAGACAAACCACCTATACAGCAACTTGTGATCCTATCCAATAGTAAAATCCCAAAACATCATGTAATCTACTAGCACATAAAATGAAATGCAAATACAGTCTAAATTCAGTTGTAATGAAATGTAAATTATGTTTGCTAAGGATATATATAGTGCTAGCCTTTTTCATGTACAGGCAAGAGTTGGAATACCAGTCAAAATCCAGCCTTGCTTCCCCACCATCTCTTCTCTCCTCTCCCGTTTGCTTTTGTATACCCACCATCTTCCCCATTTGGTATCAGAGCCAAGTTGGGGCCTAGTTTGTAATCAAGTATCATTGCAATATAAAGTTATTTTGTGAGTATTCCTTCACTTATCTTTATGTTTTGATTTTGTTTAAGGAATTGTTGACTCAAAAGCGAGAACATCAAAAATCTTAATACTTGGTTGTGTGTTTGTTATTATTGAAACATTTTAATCATATTCCGCCTAGAGCGAAACTGAGCTAACCATTGTTGTCGCCGTTGTTAGCCGTGTAAAGGCGTTTAAGGCATTTTGTTGGTGTATAAATCTTTTATTTCGTTAGATACTCGTGGTGGATTTGGTTAAAATAACTCTGAAATACAAATTATGGCTAAGCTTATTAAGAAGTTTGTACCTTCTTTTTCCTCATAATCAGATTCCTTATCTTTTATGTCTATTAAAAATAATGAAGAAATTAGTTATGATGATTTAGATCAAGTTATTTGTGACTGGACTATTCAACTATAAATAAAAGTAAAATTTATAAAGTTTGAAGTTTTCAATTAAAATCAAGTTATAAAGTAAAAACCATTGAAAGAACTGAATCCATTACCAGCAATATTCAGCATCTTCCTTTAATTATGCCCCATGAAATAAAGAAGTATGTTAAAACATACAATTATATTCATTTTGGATTAGTGAAAGTTGCTCTAAAGCCATTAATAAGACTTGGACTTAGAACTGAAGCTCTCATCTATGTTCAACACACAAGACAAAATATTCAGTGATTCATTACTTGGAATAGTTGAGTCAAGTTTGGTAAATGACCCTACTTTCTTCAATTGCTTTCCAAATTTCTCTATTTCCCTTACAGATCTAGGTGTACATGAAGCTCTTACTCTTGCAATCTAGACAAAAGGTTTTGATATAAATCCTTATAATCAAAATCTTGCTCTCATATAGAGTTTTTTATAAACTCATGAATTTAGTTGTTCTAGGCATAGCCTATTCCCATCAAGCAAAAGGTATGACTACTTTATTCCAAACTAATTTCAAAAATAAAGTTAATATTCCAAAACTCATACAGTGGAATGATATTAATATATCTGGTAAATGGCGTTTAGAAAATGCCCAACTAGAAAGGTCTTTAGAAAATCAAGATATTAAAACAATTATTGAACATGAAGATGGAAGTGTTAAAATAAATTTTCAAATAGATTCAAAAGATACAACTCCTATAGTTTATCAACTTTCTAGAAAGTCTTATTCTCATCCTCCCTCTGTGGTAGGATCTTCTATAAAATAACCATCCTGAGTTTCTTGCTCTACACCTAATGTAGACCTTTGACCTACAGGACTTGTGTATCCTTCTTATCAACCTTCTCCATTTGGTACATATAATCCTTCAGAATCCGATCTCAATATAAATGTTATTGAATGCTTTGAAATTGATAAAGAAATGTTAAACAAGAATTTAGATTTAGATCCTCTCACAAAATCCTTTTTCGACCATGTTTCTCAAGAACATAAAGACTTTCTAAAAGCAAAATGGAATAAATATATGTATGATAATCAAAGAAATATTTATTTCTTTGATTGGCTTAAACTAGCCATAAAGAAAGCTTATAATACTGAAAATTTATCCATCAATATGATAACTAATTTAAGCTCTTCTTGGATTATAGTTTCTACCAGTTCCTCTCCACAAAAAACTGAAGAATCTTTACATCCTCCATTATATCAAATCATTTATAAAGAAACTTCAACTGTACACATAAAAGATATTGCAAAAATACAAGGAGACAAAGGTAAAACTAAATTTATTTACAAATCAGATTTACGTCATCTATTAGAACAAAATAATTATATAAATATTAACCTTCCTTCTTTTGGCCAACAAACCAATAGAAATGAAAATAAAGTTGAAAATATTTTAAAATTTTATGAAACTGCTTCTTCCCATAAAGTAATCAAGACACAATCTTTAGGTTTTTAAGGCGAAGCCCTTAAAGATCTAAAGTTAGAAAAAAAAATCCTTAAAATTTAAATACGAACTAATCAATCAATTATCTCATAGTTATATAAACATAAAACTTAAAGATAATAAAGAGAATAAAGATGAAAAATCCATAAATGTTTTAATTTCTAAATCTTCGAGCTCAGACTATTCTCTGTTTCTTACTATAGAAGAAAAATCAAATGAAAATCAAGATCAAGAATCTGTACAACTCAATAAAATATTTAAAAGGCAAAGACCAATAGTCACTGCAGCAAAAACAAGAAATTATTTTCCAAGACCTACTCCAGTTGATCTTCAATTCGAAGAACAAGCTATTCTAAATGGCCTTCGATTTGAAAACTCTTCAGTAAATGAATGGAATGTCGATGGATTATCTGAATATCAAATCCTGCAACTATGCCAACACATGATGATATATGCCTCTACCATCATGGTTGCTAATAATGATCAAAGACATGCAGTAAATGCAGTCGTCCTTGGATTTACTGGACAATTACATGGTTGGTAGGAAAAATACCTATCTGGTACAGAAAGAAATGCTATATTAAATGCAGTAAAAAGAGATTCCTTAGGAAATCCTATTCTTACTCCTTAAGGCCAAATGATCCCTGATTCCATCTACATGCTTATTACTAATACAGTTAAACATTTTATTGGTAATTATATGAATGTAGAAGAAAAATTAAAAACACAAGTCCTTCAGTATAATCAAATTCATGCCAAAACTTGATATAGATCATTCAAGATAAAAATGGTGGACTAAAGTCCATTTCTTTATAAAAATTCCATTTCAAGATCTATGGAATCTCCTCCTTGTGATAAAGCTGTATAATAACATAAGGTTTTTTTGCAAGTTGTAGGTGCTGATAATGGTTTTTTTCTTCTGATTTGAGAAGGGCTTTAAATTATGTAGAATAGGATTCATAAATAGGAAGAAGTGTTTGAGGAAGGATGTCTTAAGTGGCACCAAAAGGGATCCAAAATTGTGTGAAGAACCACATAGGTATTTTATGGGAGTTTGATTTGAATCTGATGAACCAGGAATGCAGGAAAGATGGGTTTTGATAATAGAGGATGACTTCACAAGCAGAAATATAATAATAATAATTAAAAATAAGTTCTGAATCAAGCCTTTGAGGCATATGAAGAGGTCAACTCCATTCTTCTGCAGAGAGAACAGGCAGAATCTTGATTTTTGAATATAGGATAGTAATATTGGTTGGTAAAGCAGTTAAGTATGAATTCTTGATCCATCTGTATGATCAATAGTACAGCTACCAATTCTGATCAGAATCTGTTCATAGACTTTATAGTCAAGAGGTTGGATAAATAAGTGATCAGGAGAAAAAAGGGATTGGATAAGATGTTCAATAGAAATGGTATCGGCATAAGACATGTCATCTAAGGAATAAATCCTCAAGGGTACTTTTGAGGCAAAATATTGGGTTTGTGAAGCTTAAGGTTTTCTGGATACAGGGCTTGATGGGCTTTGAAATTGAGGAATATTAGAAGTATGGGTTGCTCCCCATCTCTCAAGATAATTATTGTTGGATTTTCTGGATAAAGTTGTAGTATTTATAATGGAAGAAACTTTATCAGTTGGGGACTGGAGAAAGGGTCTAATCTGTCGAGGCTTCATTCTTTTGTCCCTGTAAAAAGTCACGAGATAAAAAATTAGGAAGAGAATTATTTTTACTCACAATATACTCAATGTCAAAGTCAAATATGGCTAATAAAGCTTGCCAGAGAGCAAAGATTTGCTTAGCAGTAAGATTTTTTACATCTTTTTCTAAAATTTCTTTAGCAGATTTACAATTTATTCTTAATAAAAATCTTTTATTTAATAAATCACTTTGGAACTTCATTATACTATTTACTATGGATAGCATTTTTTTTAATAGTTGAATAATTCTGTTGAGTGGGCGTCCATGTTCCAGAAGTGAAACGAAGAATTTATTTTTTTCCAAGGATGTTTCTTAGTAAAAAGATTCCTCCAAAACCTATTTCAGTTGCATCTGTTTGAACTATTTTTAATAAATCTAGATGAGGGATAGTTAAACAAGGTAAATTTTGGACTTTTTGTTTAATATTTTGAAGAGCTTTTGTATGAGCAGGTGACCATTCTATGGGATTTTTGGTCAAGTGGGTTTGCAAGATTTTTCTTTCTTTATCAAGATCTTTATAAAAGTCAAAAACATAATTAAGGCATCTAAGAAAACATCGCAATTGGTCTTTATTAAGAATTTCATCAAGAAATTGGGAAGCAAACTTAATAATTCTTTGGATTGGAGAAATAGTTCCTTTTTTTATTATAAAGCTAAGAAACTGAATTTTTATTTGAAAAAGCTTCATTTTCTTTTGGGATAAGACAAGTCCATTCTTGATAATAACTTTTTTAAAAAATATTTAAATGTTTCCAATGGTCAAAAATAGATTTTGAAAAGACAAGAATGTCATCTATATAAAGAGTGTAAAAGCTTGATATGGATTAAAAATGTCATTCATTATTCTTTGAAATTCTGAAGGAGCATTTTTTAAACCAAATGGCTTAACGTTCCATTCTTAATGGCCAAATGGTGTTGGAAGTAGGTGGGTCTCGTGGATAGATTTTCAAAACTTTTGACCCACTTGACACAGGGATCAACTATCCATAAGACCAAAACCCAATCCAGGATGCGTTACCCTCAATCTCGTGACCATGTACAGTAAAAATTCTACCAGCACTAAACATCCAAAATAATCTATGACATGCAAGAAGTAGATCATACCTTTGGAGATCCGCAGTGCTCTAATGGATTTCTTCAACACCTCTTAGCCTTCCACGCTATGACCCCCGAATAGGATTTCTTTTCTCAAGAAGAATGGTGGAATCTTCAGGAGAAAATCCCAACTCGAAACTCCAAGGAACTAGAAGAAAGGAGAAGAGAATAACTTGTGCAACTCTTGCACGAAAGGGTTTTGGGCGTGAGTGAGTGTCTTATTGGACGTCCAAGAGATTTTATAGACTTTCAAATCTCTCCCTTGTCTAATTGAAATAGAAGTCTTACTTCCAAAGCAATTAGCAACTTTCTCCTTTCCAAACTCTTATTTCTAGAGTCCAAGTCGGATTAGTGTTTTCCAATATCTTGGGCTAGCGTGGGGACCACTAGGGATTCCTTAGAAAGCTGGCTCCAACTGGAACACCGCGACCCCACATCTCATGTGCAATCCGGGCCCACAGTTAATTGTAAATAACACCACTATATAAATGCAATTGCACTCCAGTCTTAGGAATAAATTACAATGAAGACCCTAAACTTCCCAATTACCACAAGTAGGCCCCTCTATCAATATCCGTAGATCAATTGGAATAAATCCGTCTCTTCCAATCTAAGTTCCACATCTTATTATCCTTGAGCCCCAATTAATCACAGTAATCATCAGTACCATCCAATTAACTCTTAATTGAGATGGGTGCGCACTTACTAATGACAAATCCATTAATTGGCACAAGGGGATAATAGAGATAGATTCCATCTTGATCATTCAACGTTCCCACAGTTCTACTACCATATACCCAAGACACCGAGGTGTTAACCTATAGTCGGCCTCACTCATTGGTGACTCAAAGCAAATGAATAGATAGAAACTTGAGTTCGTCAATGTCTCAGGATTGAGAGCCTATTGCTAGGGAATTATGAGAGCATACCTTATTATTGAGATGGAATTCCATAAGGTGCATCTCATGGTCCTTCAATACATCTAATGTACCAGCACCGTGATCCAGAATCTTACATTCTGATGATCGAGACAAATCACACTATTTCATAGTGATCAAAGTGCTGCAACCTTATCAAATGAGATGCCCAGTCTCATTACTGGTTGTGAAGCTATTTAAGTATAAGATTTGTGACATATTTCTCCCGCGTGTGGATCTCATCCATGCACATATATCACATCTAATATACTAATGGGACCCGGTTCAACTCATGAACCATTATGTCATACGTATTGGTCATGTGCATGAAGTAGTAAAATAACATTCATCTCATGAAAGTAAAGCATGATTTTATTGATAAATAAAGAAATTAATCAATTTATTACATCAACTGATGGATTGAGTCCACAAAATTTAACAATCTCCCACTTGGGCTCAATGCCAGTTAGGGTTGCATCTCATGCCCATCCCTTCTACATGTTGCTCAAAGACTTTGGTAGTCAAAGGCTTAGTAAAGGGATCTGCCAAATTATCTGCAGAGGCTATCTTGGTAATAGCAATATCACCTCTCTGCACAATCTCTCTGACTAAGTGATACTTCCTCTGTACGTGCTTTTGGCTTTTATGGCTTCTGGGTTCCTTTGACTGAGCGACTGCCCCGCTGCTGTCACAGTAAACTGTGAGTGGCTGTCGTGCCAAAGGTACCACCCCAAGTTCCAAAAGGAATCTTTTAAGCCATACTGCTTCCTTAGCTGCTTCACAAGCTGCTACATATTCAGCCTCCGAGGTTGAATCAGCGGTACATTCTTGTTTTATACTCCTCCAGCTGATAGCTCTGGCTCCAAGCATAAATACATAACTAGAGGTGGATTTCCTAGAATCCTTATCTGACATAAATTCAGAATCTGTGTATCCGACTGGAATCAACTCATCACTGCTATAAATCAACATGTAATCTCTAGTCCTTCTCAAGTATTTGAGAATACATTTTACAGCAGTCCAATGTTCAGGTCCTGGATTAGATTGATATCTGCTGACTAGGCCCACTACATAACAGATATCTGGTCTAGTACATAACATAGCATACATGAGGCTACCAACAGCCGAAGCGTATGGTATCGACCTCATTTGCTCCTTTTCCTCAGGTGTCTTAGGACACTGATCCTTGGAAAGGTGCACTCCATGCCTGAAAGGTGTGATACCCTTCTTGGAGTCTTGCATTGCAAACCGTACTAGCACCTTATCTATGTATGCAGCTTGAGATAAGCCAATCATCCTATTTTTCCGGTCTCGATAGAGTTTGATCCCTAGAATTTAGCTAGCTTCTCCCAAGTCCTTCATATCAAAAGTCTTGGCTAACCAAACTTTTACCGTTGACAACATTCCTATGTCTTTCCCGAGGAGAAGGATGTCATCGACATATAAAACCAGAAAAACTACCCTGTCACCTTCACTTTTCATGTACACACATGACTCATCCGGATTTTGACAAAAACCAAATGACTTGATTGCCTGGTCAAAATGGATATTCCAGCTTCGGGATGCCTGCTTCAGTCCATAAATAGACTTCTGCAGCTTGTAAACTTTTTGCTCCTGGTTTTTAGCTACAAAACTGTCTGGCTGCACCATATAGATGTCTTCCTCAAGATGGCCATTGAGAAAAGTCGTCTTGACATCCATTTGCCAAATCTCGTAATCGAGATGAGCCGCAATGGATAAGAGTATCCGGATGGATTTGAGCATGGCTACTGGCGAAAAGGTTTCCTCATAATCGATCCCCTCTTTCTAAGTATATCCTTTCGCAACAAGCCTAGCCTTATAGGTCTCCACTCTTCCATCTGGTCCTCTTTTTCTCTTGTAGACCCACTTCCACCCAATAGGTTTAATATTGGCAGGCAAGTCCACAAGTGTCCAGACCTGATTTGAGTACATAAACTCCATCTCAGCTTTCATAGCATCTTGCCAGCGTCCCGAGTCTAAGTCATTGATTGCTTCATTATAGTTAGAGGGATCTTGTTCCGGCTCTTTTGGGATTGCTTCATAAGACTCTCCCAAGAATGAGAACCTGTCAGGGGGTTTGACAATCCTCCCACTACGACGAGGTACTGGTGTAACTACTGGGTCTGGTAAGGGCAGTTCTTCCTCAAGTCCGGTCATACTTGGATTTGGAATTGATTGCTCTTGAATCTCTTCCAAGATCACCTTTTCTAAAAATTTCCGGTCCATCATATAATCTTCCTCCAGAAAAACTGCATTGGTGCTGACCAGCACTTTCTGCTCTCTGGGATTATAGAATAACCAACCTTTAGTTCCTTTAGGATATCCTACAAATGTGCATACTTCCGACTTCGCTTCCAACTTATCCGTCTTAACCTTGAGCACGTGTGCTGGACAACCCCAAATGTGTAAATGTTGTAGACTAGGCTTTCGCCCAGACCACAATTCCCGGGGAGTCTTAGGTATAGACTTAGATGGTACGAGGTTTAGTATGTACATTGCAGTATCCAAAGCGTATCCCCAAAAGGATATAGGCAATCTTGAGAAACTCAGCATAGACCTAATCATATCTAAAAGAGTCCGGTTCCTTCTTTCTGCTACTCCATTCTGTTGAGGCATACCAGGAGCAGACAATTGGGATAGAATCCCATTTTCTGATAAGTAACCCATAAAATCAGCAGAGAGATATTCCCCTCCTCGATCTGATCGAAGAGTCTTGATATTCTTACCTAATTTCTTTTTTGCTTCCGCTCGAAACTCTTTGAACTTTTCAAAAGCTTCGGACTTGCAGTGCATAAGGTATATGTAACCATATCTTGAGTAATCATCTGTGAAAGTGATGAAGTACTCATATCCTCCTCTGGCCCTGACATTAATCGGTCTGCAGACATCAGTATGCACTAATTCCAATAAATCTTTGGCCCTATTACCCTTAGCTGAAAAGGGTCTTTTGGTCATTTTACCTTCCAAACAAGACTAACAGACAGGCATTAGTTCTACCACCAATGAAGGTAAGATACCATCTTTCACTAGCTTCTCAATCCTGTTACGGTTTATATGACCTAGCCTTAGGTGCCAAAGTTTTGTTGGATTAGATGAAGGTGACTTTCTCTTTAATGATGATCTACTAATTGTTTCAGTATCATGTATCTCATACATCGTGGGAGTTAACAAATAAAGTCCATTGGTTACCTTGCCAGAACATATGAAAGTACCATTCCTCTTTATGACAACTTCAGTACCAAAAGTAATAGAATAACCTTTATTCACCAAACTAGAAACTGAAATTAAATTCCGCCTTAAAGACGGTACATATAATGTTTCTGACAAAACCAATTTATTATTTGAAAAACATAAAGTAATGACTCCTACTGAAACAGCCTCCGCCTTAGCGTCAGATCCTAGGTTGATAATGATTTCTCCATCACTTAGCCTCCTGGTTTCCCTGAACCCCTGCAACGTTTTACATATGTGATTAGTTGCCCTGGAATCCACACACCAGGATTCTGAAGTACCAGTTGCAAAACTAACTTCAGATATAAGTGACTCAATCATACCTGGGGTCTTTTTCTTAGACAGATATTCTGGACAATTCCTCTTCCAATGTCCTGTCTTACCACAATGGAAACACTTTCCTTTTGTCCCTGAACCCTTAGCTTTAGCCACGCCACCAGTTGGACCATTCTCCACCTTAGGACCCTTTGGAACTGATTTCTTTTTGCCTTTCCGCCCTTTGCCTTTCGGCTTGGACTTGGCATCTGACTTTTTTGTCATTAAGGCAGTTGGTTTCTTCTTCATAATCCCTTCAGTTGCTACCAGCTGACTAGATAGTTCAGCCAGAGTCAGATTCATTTTATTCATATTATAATTGACCTTGAAATTGTTGAATGACTCTGGTAGTGACTCAAGGATTATGTCAATCTGCGATTCTACATCAATCGCAGCTCCCAGTACATCTAACTCATTTAGTGAGTCCATCATCTTCAACATGTGTTCCTATACTGATGTACCTTTAGCCATCTTGGTGCTAATGAGTACCCTCATGGCTGCCTGCCTAGCAGGTCTGCCTTGTTCTGCAAACATCTCCTTTAAGTTCGATATCATATCATATGCAGTCTTATAAGATTGATGTTGATGTTGCAGCACACTAGACATGGATGCCAGAATGTAACATCGGGCCAACTCATCGTCTTTGGCCCATTTGGTGTAAAGGTCCTTTTCTGCTTCTGATGCATCTGGGCCAGGCTCTTCAAGGGGGTTTTTGGTAAGGACATATTTATATCCTGAAGTTGTCAGGACAATATCTAGATTCCGTTTCCAGTCTACATAGTTGGATCCCACCAACTTATTCTGGTTGAGGATGGTCACAAGTGGATTGAAAGTATTCGAATTCATGCTTGTAATACTGTAACACATAACCATACATTCAATTAATAAATTTAAATGACATTAGGGTTTAGTATTCTACCAAATTTATGTGGGAATCCTCATAACCACAAAATTCAGAATACATCGGAATCCCAATCCTGCAGGGTATGCCTCCTTGGGGAGTGCAAATACCTCCTAGACTGGTGCGGATCAAAGTTGGTCAAAATTTGGATTAAGACTAACTATCCATGATCCCCTTCATTCATTACAATCTAGGTATCTCATACCAAATAATGTATGACTCCCGATTAGCTTCGGTTTCTAAAATACATGAGGCAAATCCTTGGGGATACTACATCATTATTTTAGTTAAGTGTGACCCACCAACTAGCATTGCATGACAACCGTTGTGGGTAGCTCCTCCTTGGGGAGTGGGCTCCCACTCCGTCTCATCAACACTATCCATAGAAGATCCATATCCAGTATCCAGATAAATACAAGCCCTCCGTGGGGAATGGCCATTCTCAAAATGGCGCAAGGCTAATACTTTCCTTACAATGGACCTATGGTGGAAAACCATGGGGATTTTTATATATATAGAAATGCCCCGCTCCCACTTAATATTTTAGAGTTGAGGATTTCCTTATAGGTGTATGAGTCCATCAAATATAGGTATATATTTATCTCATGATAAGACCAATGATTGGTTCCAAGTCAAGTTATTTTAAGGAAAGCCCAGTTTCTAAAATTAGTGTTACCAATAGATCCATCTCATGGGCCTACCAACTCTAATTAGAACTCTTTCCAAAAATTAATTTGATTTGACCAATTTTGGAATTTGCTATGTTTGGATCAAATATGGAAATACTCTAAAATAAGCATTTATCCATAAATTAAAAAGTGCTGTAATAAAAGACTAGTCCTCTCCTCCACATGGCCCAGGCGGAAAAGACTTCTTGGACTTCTAGACTTTCCAAAACTTTGGGATTCCTCAAACTCTTTGGGCATCTCCAAAACACCTTTTGGTAATCTTCAAACTCTTTGATAAGGAGTCCAGTTTCTCTTTCCTTCTTTGTTTCGGACATCTCCAGAATTTACAAATTTTAAAAAAATACATAAATTCCTATGTCTCTATAATGAGACTTACATGGTAATCTAAACATGGAAATAAAATGGCTATAGGGAAATTCACCATGCCTTGCCCTTTCACGGGAAACCAAGGAGACCATGATGCCCTTTACACTTAGCCACAAATAAACCAATAATTAAAAGGAAAGAAAAACATGTGGGCCATATGGCAAGTTAGTATCTCATACAACAAAGCATCTCACAAAACCAGGTTGCCAAATCACAATGGAAAAACAAGATGCCAAATATTTTGCCACCACGATACAAGATCCCCTACGCAACGGGGTCCCGGGGCAGCGCCTAGGTTCAGCTAGGTTCGGCTTAGGTTCGGCTTAGGTTCGGCCTAGGTTCGGCTAGGTTCGGCCTAGGTTCGGCTTAGCCGATCTGGTCCCTACAGTTAGCCAACAGACCTCTACTGCCATAGTGGTCCGTTTGACTAACCGACTTGACGAACCCAGAAATTTGGGTTCTTTTTCAGATTCGGCTCCTGCTGTACCCAGTCACCTCTAATGATCTCAGTATGCTTTTAATGGCATCTTATCATCCTCCTATCATGATTAAAACCTTTTGTGACTTTCCAAACATGTATCTACTACAATAGCAAGCAAACCCAATAAACACTGATCCTATCATAGCCCTTGCTCTATCCTCTTCACATCTCATGCGAAGATTAGAACAAGATTACTGATCTAACATGATTAGAGATGAGGTATGGCTCTGATACCAATTGTTGGAAGTAGGTGGGTCTCGTGGATAGATTTTCAAAACTTTTGACCCACTTGACACAGGGATCAACTATCCATAAGACCAAAACCCAATCCAGGATGCGTTACCCTCAATCTCGTGACCATGTATAGTAAAAATTCTACCAGCACTAAACATCCAAAATAATCTATGACATGCAAGAAGTAGATCATACCTTTGGAGATCTGCAGTGCTCTAATGGATTTCTTCAACACCTCTTAGCCGTCCACGCTATGACCCCCGAATAGGATTTCTTTTCTCAAGAAGAATGGTGGAATCTTCAGGAGAAAATCCCAACTCGAAACTCCAAGGAACTAGAATAAAGGAGAATAGAATAACTCGTGCAACTCTTGCACGAAAGGGTTTTGGGCGTGAGTGAGTGTCTTATTGGACGTCCAAGAGATTTTATAGACTTTCAAATCTCTCCCTTGTCTAATTGAAATAGAAGTCTTACTTCCAAAGCAATTAGCAACTTTCTCCTTTCCAAACTCTTATTTCTAGAGTCCAAGTCGGATTAGTGTTTTCCAATATCTTGGGCTAGCGTGGGGACCACTAGGGATTCCTTAGAAAGTTGGCTTCAACTGGAACACCGCGACCCCACATCTCATGTGCAATCCGGGCCCACAGTTAATTGCAAATAACACCACTATATAAATGCAATTGCACTCCAGTCTTAGGAATAAATTACAATGAAGACCCTAAACTTCCCAATTACCACAAGTAGGCCCCTCTATCAATATCCGTAGATCAATTGGAATAAATCCGTCTCTTCCAATCTAAGTTCCACATCTTATTATCCTTGAGCCCCAATTAATCACAGTAATCATTAGTACCATCCAATTAACTCTTAATTGAGATGGGTGCGCACTTACTAATGACAAATCCATTAATTGGCACAAGGGGATAATAGAGATAGATTCCATCTTGATCATTCAACGTTCCCACAGTTCTACTACCATATACCCAAGACACCGAGGTGTTAACCTATAGTCGGCCTCACTCATTGGTGACTCAAAGCAAATGAATAGATAGAAACTTGAGTTCGTCAATGTCTCAGGATTGAGAGCCTATTGCTAGGGAATTATGAGAGCATACCTTATTATTGAGATGGAATTCCATAAGGTGCATCTCATGGTCCTTCAATACATCTAATGTACCAGCACCGTGATCCAGAATCTTACATTCTGATGATCGAGACAAATCACACTATTTCATAGTGATCAAAGTGCTGCAACCTTATCAAATGAGATGCCCAGTCTCATTACTGGTTGTGAAGCTATTTAAGTATAAGATTCGTGACATATATCTCCAGCGTGTGGATCTCATCCATGCACATATATCACATCTAATATACTAATGGGACCCGGTTCAACTCATGAACCATTATGTCATATGTATTGGTCATGTGCATGAAGTAGTAAAATAACATTCATCTCATGAAAGTAAAGCATGATTTTATTGATAAATAAAAAAATTAATCAATTTATTACATCAACTGATGGATTGAGTCCACAAAATTTAACAAATGGTACTGTAAAAGCAGTTTTATACTTGTCCTCCAGGGTGATTTGAATTGACAAAATCCAGATTTAAGATGAAATTTGGAAAAAAGGAAGGCACCAGCTACACAGTTAATAAGATCAGTTCTATTTGGAACTAGATATCTAATGCACTTTAAGACTTTATTTAAAGGCTTGTAGTTGATAACAAGACGGGAAACACCTCATTCTTGTTTAGGCTATTTATTTACATAAAACGCTGCACAACTCCAAGGGGATTGTGATTTCTGAATAAGCTTTTTAGCAAGAAGATCATTGATTTCTTTAGTATATAGTTGTACAAGGTCTTTATTCATCTGAATAGGTCAAGCTTTTGTACAAATTTGAGATTCATCGAAATTATCTATATATGGAAGAGAAATAGTATGGTGTTTCCTATGCCAAAAGGCAGAAGGAAAGTCAGAGCAACATTCTATTTCAAAAGATTTTTGAAATTGGATTAAATCCTTTTGGAGTTTTGGTTTTTGTAATTCATTTTCAATTCTTAAAGAATTCATATCTTCTTGAAGATATGCAATTTGTTTTTATTTATAAGCAATTTGATTTTGAATGATATTGATATGTTGAATAGGCGTTGATTTAACAAAATCAAAAATTATTTTTTTTTTGTCTTTAATAGTTTTAAGGCCTGATGAAGCAATTTGAAAAGGCTGTAGAATCTGTAGAAAAGGATTTCCAAGGATAACATCATTGTTTAAATCTTTTTCGAGCAGGAAATTAGTCTTAATACATGTCCCATTTTTGCAAACATGGGTGTTATTTAATTTATAATGGATATGGAGTTTATTACTAGCGGTTGCTAGGCTAAGTTTATTTTTTGTTTTTTTCATAGTATTTTATTGGGATTAATCCTTCTCTTATTAAATTAACGCCTGCGCCACTATCTAGTAAGCAGAGTGCTTTAATAGAGAAGTCTTTGACCTTAATTGTAACTTGAGTTTTGCATTTTTGAGGTGGATTCCATGTTAATGAATTTACAAAACCATTTAAGTTCTTATCAAATTTTTCTTGATGTTCTAAATTAACATTATTTTCTTGATAATATTTAAGTGTGTGAAATTCAAGATTCTCAACACGCTGTTTGAGTTCTTGAAGTTCAATTAATTCTTGTTGTAATTCTTTTATTTCTTGCTTTTGATTATTAATTTCTTTAGAAAGATCTTGAATTAAAAGATGAGTAGGAGCTTGTTGCTCTCTTAATCTATCTAAAATAGTTCTTATACTGAATGGTTTAGGTAAGTCAGATATATTACTTGATGTAGAAGCTTTTCCTTTTTTATTTCCATTGTTTATTTTATGTATTTTTTCTAAATATTTATTTTTTAATTCTTCATCTTTTAGATCTTTAAACATTTCTAGCACCATTTCTTTTGGAGCAGAGAGTACTTTTAAAGATAAAGAGGAAGCAGAAGTAGATTCATGCTGGATTTTGCTATCAAATATTTTACAATGGCATGTATCTGAAGAATAATCTTTATCAGAGGAACTAGATGATTCTAAGGATGAGGATGAGGATCATTTTAAGATAGTTTTGAATTCTTGTTTAGAAGAAATAATTTTAGAAAGTTCTAAAATATTTTCAACTTTATCATCAATTATATTAGTTTGTTGGCCAATAGTATGAAGGTTAATATTTGTATAATTATTTTGTTCTAAAACATCACTTAAATATGATTTGTAAACAAATTCAGATTTACCTTTATCTCCTTGCATTTTTGCAACATCTTTTATGGTTATGGCTGAAGTTTCTTTATATATGTTTTGATGTAATGGAGGATGTATAGATTCTTCAGTTCTCTGTGGAGAAGAACATGTAGAAGATATAGTCCAAGATGAGGTTAATTTTGTTATCTTATTGATTGATAAATCTTCAATATTATAAGCTTTCTTTATGGCTAGTTTAAGCCAATCAGATAAATAAATACTTCTTTGATTATCATACATATATTTGTACCATTTTTCTTTTAAAAAATCTTTATGTTCTTGCGAAACCTATTTAAAAAGGATTTTCTTAAAGGATGCAGAGGTAAATTCTTTTTTAACACTTCTTTATCAATTTCAAAACATTCAATAACATTTATATTGAAATCGAATTCCGAAGGATTATATGTATTAGATGGAGAAGCTTGATAAGAAGGATACACAAGTCCTGTAGGTCGAAGGTCTACATTAGGTGTAAAGCACGAAACTCAGGATGGTTCTTTTATGGAAGATCCTACTACAGAGGGAGGATGAGAATAAGACTTTCTAGAAGGTTGATAAACTGCAGGAGTTGTATCTCTTGAATCTGTTTGAAAATTTATTTCAACACTTCCATCTTCATGTTCAATAATTGTTTCAATATCTTGATTTTCTCAAGACCTTTCTGGTTGGGCATTTTCTAAGCACCACTTACAAGATAGATTAATATCATTCCACTGTATGAGTTTTAGAATATTAACTTTATTTTTGAAATTAGTTTGGATTAAAGTAGTCATATCTTTTGCTTAATGGGAATAGGCTATGCCTGGAACAACTGAATTCATGAGTTTATAATAAACGCTATATATGAGAACAAGATTTTGATTATGAGGATTCATATCAAAGCCTTTTGCCTGGATACCAAGAGTAAGAGCATCATGTGCACCTGGATCTGTAAGGGAAATAGAGAAATTTGGAAAGCAATTGAAGAAAGTAGGGCCATTAGCCAAACTTGATTCAACCATTCCAAGTAATGAATCACTGAATTTTTTATGTCTTGTGCCTTGAACATGGATGAGAGCTTCAATCCTAAGTCCAAGTCTTGTTAATGGCTTTAGAGTAACTTGCCCTAATCCAAAATGAATATAATTGTATGTTTTAACATACTTCTTTTTTTCATGGGACTTGATTAAAGAAAGATACTGATTATTACTAGTAATGGATTCAGTTCTTTCATTGGTTTTTACCTTATAACTTGATTTTAATTGAAAACTTTCAACTTTAAAATTTTCATTTTTATTTAAGGTTGGAATAGTCCAGTCACAAATAACTTAATCTAAATCGTCACAACTGATTTCTTCACTATTTTTAATAGACATAGATAATAAGGAATTTGATGATGAGGAAGAAGAAGGTATAAACTTCTTAATAAGCTTAGCCATAATTTGTGCTACAGAGTTATTTTAACCAAATCGACCATGAGTATCTAACAAAATAAAGGACTTACACACCAATAAAATGCTTTAAACACCTTCACACGGCTAATAACGGTGACAACAATGGGTACCTTAGCTTCCCATAGGGCGGAATATGATTAAAATTTCTCAATAATAACAAACACACAACTAAGTATTAAGACTTTTGACTTTCTTACTTTTGAGTCAGCAATTCCTTAAGCAAAATCAAAGCAAAACATAACACAGATAATTGAAGAAATACCCACAAAACAACTTTATATTGCCAAAGTACTTGATTACAAATTTGATACCAACTTGGCTCTGATACCAAATGGGGAAGATGGTGGGCATACGAAAGCGGAAGGGAGAGGAAAGAGGAGATGGTGGTGGAAGCAAGGCTGGATTTTGACTGGTATTCCAACTCTTGCCTATACATGAGGAAGGCTAGACCTATTCATAGTTATCACCAACATAATTTACATTTCATTTCAACTAAATTTACATTGAATATGCATTTCATTTAATGTGCTGGCAAATTTCATGATGCTTCCGGACTGTAGGCAAAAATCACAATGTTTGCTGTAGCTGAACTTTATTCTGAATAGTGAGATGTCATGATTGCTTTGAGTGACTTGATAAGGTGTGTGTCATGTCTTTATTTCTTTTCCCTTTCTAGAGATAAGTTCTTCATGAATGTGCATGTCGGGAATAAAATACTACTTCATTCTTATGAGAGATATGCTTTGTCTTTTAGTACTTTTTGCATGTACTTTTTCCAAGAACTCATTGATGGGCTAGTAGAAAAAGCTTTTCTCATCCTTCTAATGTTTTAAAAAAGCTCTTGTAGGAAGAATCTTTATGTTAGGCGTAGTATTATTGGAGACTTGCATCAAAAGTGCTCATTCCAACCTTCATTTGTTAATTTACCATGGAATAATTGGATTAATTCTTCTCGAGTGTCTTTAGAAATAACAAAAGACATGTCTTCATAAGCATTGATAATTTGATTAAGAGCTGTATGTCCAGATTTATATGGATTCTGTATCACCATTGTTTGCTCAGTGAGATCATCAGCGATGCAAACAACTCTTCGACTGTCACGCTAAACATATCAATTTGTACTTGCAAATTCAATATGTCCTTTTAGATTGACAAATCTTTGATACTGATCAGAAGCTAGATCATAAGTTCGGAGGCGTTCTAAGCTATATTCCATTGTAGCGACTTCATGAGATTCATACCACTGAGCTGGATAATCAACAAGGAGATGCTCGTAATCATTTAGGGTAGAGATGAACTTTTTGCAGACTAAATCTCCTTCTTCATAACTCATGATGGTCCAAAATTGATAAGGTTGATAAAATCGGATTTCTGATCTTTCACCCAAACTTGATGAAATCGTTATGAGAATTTGTCTTTTGGTAACTCCAAGGCTGCGAAGGGCATGACGCACGATTGCAGGGAGCTGCTGTATCATTTCAAAATCATCTCTGCATAAAGGAAATCTTTGACTAATCCTTGTTTGATATATGAGATATCAACTTCATATGATGGCAGGAACAATTTGGGAAAGCCAGTTGCCCCGCTTATATATTGAGCTTTGAACATTAATCGCTCCTTGATCTGACAAGAAATAGTTTTTTCTCTTATTCTTGCAGCTATCTCATTTGGATGGGCTATGTTAACCTTTCCAGGAGGTGAATTCTGGATGTTTTTTCATCAACATAGGTGGATAACAGTGCTCTTTGATGGATGTTATGGCATATAAGGATTTAGCTTTGTAAGTCCTTGATATGGTTTGTAATTTTTCTAGTGTTTTTTTTATCAGAGAGAATGGCACTCCAATGGGCACTGATAAGTTCTTGTGAAATGACAGATAATCCTGGATTGAAGAAGGGAATTGATATTTGTTGGGATGTAGCTACGAAAGAGGAGCTTGATTCCCGAATAAGGGCTTTGCTTTTGCTTGTACTTGATGTCATAATGATAAGGGGTACTTCATGAAGGCAGATAGGTCTGAATGAGAATTATCAATAATCTGAATTTTTATTTTCTTTTGGAATAGAAAAATAATTTTATATCTATCCTCTAGGTAAAATTTAAATGTACCTAAATCTGGATGTAGGTTTAAATGTAGAAAACATGAAGACATCAGAGAGATGATTACTAAGATCCATTTTATTTGGCACTGGATATCTGAATGGTTTTTGAACATCTTATTCTTGTTTACACTTTGTCTGAATAAAATTGATATGTTGAATAGGAGTTAATTCAACAAAATCAAAATTTAATTCTTTACTGTCTAAACTAGTTTTTAGACCTGATGAGTCAATTTAAAAAGGCTGTAAAATTTGTAGAAAAGGATTTCCAAAGATAACATCATTGTTTAAATCGTTTCCTAGAAAGAAATTAATCTTTATGCATGTTCCTTTTTTACAAAAATAAACATTACTTAATTTGTATTTGATATGTAGTTTTTTGCTAGCAGTAGCTAGATTGAGTATATTATTGGTTTTTTTATAATATTTTGTTGGGATTAATCCTTCTCCTATTAAATTAACTTCTGCGCTATTATCTAGTAAGCAGAGTGCTTTAATAGAGAAGTCTTTGACCTTAATTGTAGCTTGAGTTTTCCATTTTTTAAGTGGATTTCTTGTTAAAGAATTTACAAAACCATTTAAGTCTTTATCAAATTTTTCTTTATTTTCTACATTATCATTATTTTTTTAATAATTTTTTAGTGTGTGAAATTCAAGATTTTCAACACATTGTTTGAGTTCTTGAAGTTTAATTAAGTCATGTTTTAATTCTTTTATTTCTTGCTTTTGATTATTTATTTCTTTATAAAGATCTTGAATAGAAAGATGAGGAGGATCATGTTGCTCTCTTAATCTATCTAATACAGTTTTAACGCTGAATTGTTCAGGTAAGTATAATATATTATTTGATATAGAATCTTTTCTTTTTTTAGTTCCTCTATTTATATTCTGTATTTTTTGAAAATATTTATTTTTTAATTCTTCATCATTTAGATCTTTAAACATTTCTAGTACCATCTCTTTTGGAGCAGAAAGTACCTTTAAAGATAAAGAGGAAGAAGAAGCAGACTCATACTGGATTTCACTATCAAATATTTTACAATGACATGTATCTAAACTATGAGGGGAACAATAATCTGTATCAGAGGAATGGGATGACTCTGACGCTGAGGATTCTTTTAAGATAGTTTTGATTTCTTTTTCTGTTTTAACTTTTATTTTTGGGTAGTCAGGAGCTATATGTCCTTTTTCTTTGTAATTATAACATTGTATTCCCTTTTTCTTAGGATAAGAAGTGGATGGATTATTGTTTGTATAAGATTTCTTTAATTCTTTATAAGGGTTTTTAAGAGAAGATTTTTTATAATATCTTTTCGAAGGATTATAATATTGTGAGTTGAAAAATGTTTAGATTTTCTTTTTTGATGGTTTCTTTTTAAGAGTTTCTTTTTATTCTGGCTAGAAGGACTGATTAATGGTTTCATCCCAAATTGAAAATAAAAATCATCAAGTTCATACTTGCTGGTTCTTTTTTGATTTTCAATTTGACGTTTAAGTTTGATTTCATTGTATCATGAAAATCCAACTTTATTAATCTTTTGAATTAGATCACCATATGTATACATTCCATAATTCAAATTTCCATAATTTTCTTATTTTAATTCTTCTCTAACTTTTTCTGCAAAAGTTTAGGAAGAGCAAATATGAATTTTTTTTTCAAAAATTCTAATTTACTTGCATCGATTGTGTAGAATTTTGATAAGAAAACATCTTTATACCAATGAAAATCTAATAATGTTGGGCAAGATAAATTGATTAATTGTGTTTTTAATTTTCTACATTCATATAATTACCAATAAAATGTTTAACTATATTGGTAATAGGCATGTAGATGGAATCAAGGATCATTTTGCCTTAAGGAGTAAGAATAGGATTTCCTGAGGGATTTCTTTTACTACATTTCTTATAGCATTTCTTTCTGTATCAGATAAGTATTTTTCCCACCAACCATGTAATTGTCTAGTAAATCCAAGGACAACTGCATTTACTGCATGTCTTTACTCATTACCAGCAGCCATGATGGTAGAGACATATATCATCATGTGTTGGCATAGTTGTAGCATTTGATATTTGGATAGTCAATCTACATTCTATTCATATACTGGAGAGTTTTCAAATCGAAGGCCATTTAGACTAGCTTGTTCTTTGAATTGAAGATCAACTAGAGTAGGTCATGGATAATAATTTCTTGTTTTTGCTGCAGTGACTATTGGTTTTTATCTTTTAAATATTTTATTGACTTGTAGAGATTCTTGATTTTGGTCATTTTGATTTTCATTTGATTTTTCTTATCTAGAGTCAGAAACAGAGAATTTTAAGTCTAAGCTTGAAGCTTTAGAAACTAAAACATTTATGGAATTTTCATGTTTATTTTCTTTATTATCATTAAGTTTTATATTTGTAAAACTATAAGATAATTGATTGATTAGTTCATCTAAAAATTTCAAGGGTTTTTTTTTTAAGTTTAGATCTTTAAGGGCTTCACCTTGAAAACCTAAAGATTGTGTCTTGATTACTTTATGGGAAGAAGTAGTTTCATAAAATTTTAAAATATTTTCAACTTTATATTCAATTCTATTGGTTTGTTGGCCAATAGTATGAAGGTTAATATTTGTATAATTATTTTGTTCTAAAACATCACTTAAATCTGATTTGTAAATAAACTTAGTTTTACCATTGCCTCCTTGTATTTTTACAACATCTTTTATGGGTACAGCTGAAGTTTCTTTATAAATGATTTGATGTAATGGAGGATGTATAGATTCTTCAATTCTTTGTGGAGAGGAACTGGCAGAAGCTATAATCCAAGAAGAGCTTAATTTAGTTATTATATTGATGGATAAATCTTCAGTATTATAAGCTTTCTTCATGGCTAGTTTAAGCCAATCAGATAAATAAATACTTCCTTGATTATCATACATATATTTGTACCATTTTTCTTTTAAAAAGTCTTTATGTTCTTGAGAAACCTATTTAAAAAAGGATTTCGTTAAAGGATCTAGAGGTAAATTCCTTTTAACATTTCGTTATCAATTTCAAAACATTCAATAACATTTATATTGAAATCGAATTTCGAAGGATTATATGTATTAGATGGAGAAGCTTGATAAGAAGGATACACAAGTCCTGTTGGTCAAAGGTCTACATTAGGTGTAGAGCAAAAAAATCGAGATGGTTCATTTATAGAAGATCCTACCACAGAGGGAGGATAAGGATAAGACTTTCTAGAAGGTTGATAAACTGTAGGAGTTGTTCTCTTGAATCTGTATGAAGATTTATTTCAACACTTCCAACTTCATGTTCAATAATTGTTTCAATATCTTGATTTTCTAAAGACCTTTCTGGTTGGGCGTTTTCTAAGCGCCACTTACCAGATAGATTAATATCATTCCACTGTATGAGTGTCAGAATATAAACTTTATTTTTGAAATTAGTTTGGTATAAAATAGTCATGCCTTTTACTTGATGGGAAAAGGCTATGGTTGGAATAACTGAATTCATGAGTTTATAATAAACACTATATATGAGAGCAAGATTTTGATTATGAGGATTCATATCAAAGCCTTTTGCCTGGATAGCAAGAGTAAGAGCGTCATGTGCACCTAGATTGTTAAGGAAATAAAGAAATTTGGAAAGCAATTGAAGAAAGTAGGGCCATCAGCCAAACTTGATTCAACCATTCCAAGTAATAAATCACTGAATTTCTTATGTCTTGTGTCTTGAACATAGATGAGAGCTTCAGCTCTAAGTCTAGGTCTTGTTAATGGCTTTAGAGCAACTCGCCCCAATCCAAAATGAATATAATTGTATGTTTTAACATACTCTTTTATTTCATGGGGCTTGATTAAAGAAAGATGCTGAATATTACTAGTAATGGATTCAGTTCTTTCATTGGTTTTTAATTTACAACTTAATATTAATTGAAAACTTCCAACTTTATAAATTTCATTTTTATTTAAGTTTAGAATAGTACAGTCACAAATAACTTGATGTAAATCGTCATAACTGATTTCTTCACTATTTTTAATAGATGTAGAAGATAAGGAATTTGATGATAAGGAAGAAGAAGGTACAAATTTCTTAATAAGCTTAGCCATAATTTGTATTACAGAATTATTTTAACCAAATCCACCATGCATATCTAACAAAATTGAGGATTTATACACCAATAAAACGCCTTAAACGCCTTTACACGTCTAACAACGGTGACAACAATGGCTACCTCAGCTTCGCTCTGGGTGGAGTATGATTAAAATTTCTCAATAATAACAAACACACAACTAAGTATTAAGACTTTTGACGTTCTTACTTTTGAGTCAGCAATTCCTTAAGCAAAATCAAAGCATAATATAACAAAGATAAGTGGAGAAATACTCACAAAACAACTTCATATTGTGAAAGTACTTGATTACAAATTTGATACCAAGTTAGCTCTAATACCAAATGGGGAATATGATGGGCATACAAAAGCGGAAGGGGGAGGAGAGCGGAGATGGTGGTGGAAGCAAGGCTGGATTTTGCTGGTATTCTAACTCTTGCCTGTCCATGAGGAAGGCTAGACCTATTTATAGTCATAACCAACATAATTTACATTTCATTACAACTGAATTTAGATTGAATGTGCATTTCACTTAATGTGCTGGCAAATTTCATGATGCTTCCGGACTGTAGGCAAAAATCACAATCTTTGCTGTAAATGAACTTTATTCTGAATGGTGAGATGTCATGATTGCTTTGAGTGACTTGATAAGGTATGTGTCATGTCTTTATTTCTTTTCCCTTTATGTAGATAAGTTTTTCATAGATGTGCATGTCGGGAATAAAATACTACTTCATTCTTATGAGAGATATGCTTTGTCTTTTAGTACTTTTGCATGTACCTTTTCTAAGAACTCATTGATGGGCTAGTAGAAAAAGCTTTTCTCATCCTTCCAATGTTTTAGAAAAAGCTCTTGTAGGAAGAATCTTTATGCTAGGCATAGTATTATTGGAGACTTGCATCAAAAGTGCTCATTCCAACCTTCATTTGTTAATTCACCATGGAATAATTCAATTAACTCTTATCAAGTTTCTTTAGAAATATCAAAATACATGTTTTCATAAGCATTGATAATTTGATTAAAAGCTGTATGTCCAGATTTATATGGATTCTTTATCACCATTGTTTGCTCAACGAGATCATCAACAATGCAAACAACTCATTGACCGTCACATCAAACATATCTGTATGTACTTGCAAATTCAAGATGTCCTTTTAGATTGAGAAATCATTGATATGGTTCAGAAGCTAGATTGTAATTTTGGAGACATTCTAAGCTGTATTCCACTGTAGTGACTTCATGAGATTCAAACCATTGAGCTGGATAATCAACTGGGAGATGCTCATAATCATTTAAGGTAGAGATGAATTTTTTGTAGAGTAAATCTCCTTCCTCATAAGTCATGATAGTCCATAATTGATATGGTTGATAAAACTGAATTTCTGATCTTTCCCCCAAAGTGGATGATATTGTTATGAGAAGTTTTCTTTTGCTAACTCCAAGGCTACGAAGGGCATGACGCACGATTGCAGGGAGCTGCTGTATTATTTCAAAATCATCTCCGTATAAAGAGAATCTTTGGATTAATCCTTGTTTGATATATAAGATATCAACTTCATATGATGGTAGGAACAATTTGGGAAAAGCCAATTGCCCAACTTATATATTAAGCTTTGAGCATTAATCACTCCTTGATCTGACAAGAAATAGTTTTTTCTCTAATTCTTACCACTACCTCATCTGGAAGGGTTGCATTAACCTTTTCCAGGAGCTGAATTCTAGATGTTTTTTTATCAGCATAGGTGGATAACAGTGCTCTTTGATGGATGTTATGGCACATAAGGATTTGGCTTTCTAAGTCCTTGATATGGTTTGCAATTTTGGATAGGGTTTTCTAGTGTTTTTTCTTTTATTAGAGAAAATGGCACTCCAATTGTCATTGATAAGTTCTTGTGAAGTGACAGATAATCCTAGATTGAAGAAAGAGATTGATATTTATTGGGATGTAGGTATGAAGGAAGAGCTTGATTCTTGAATAGGGGCTTTGTTTGATGTCATAATGAGAAGGGATACTTCCTGAAGCTGGATAGGAGTAAAAGATAGGTTTGAATAAGAATTATCAATAACCTTAATTTTGATTTTCTTTGGGAAAAGAAAAGCAATTTTATATCTATCCTCCGAGTAGAATTTGAAGGTATCAAAATCTGGAGGTAGGCTTAAATGTTGAAAACATGAAGACATCAAAGAGACGATTAATAAGATCCGTTTTATTTGGAACTGGATATCTGAATGGTTTTTGAACATCTTATTCTTGTTTACGCTTTGTCTGAATAATAATGATATGTTAAATGGGAGTTAATTGAATAAAATCAAAATTTAATTCTTTATTGTCTAAAATATTTTTTAGACCTGATGAGTCAATTTGAAAAGGCTGTAAAATTTGTGGAATAGGATTTCCATGGATAACATCATTGTTTACATCCTTTCCTAGAAGGAAATTAGTCTTTATGCATGTTTCAATTTTACAAACATAAACATTACTTAATTAGTATTTGATATGTAGTTTTTTGCTAGCAGTAGCTAGATTGAGTTTATTATTGGTTTTTTCATAATGTTTTGTTGGGATTAATCTTTTCTTATTAAATTAACATCTGCACCACTATCTAGTAAGCAGAGTGCTTTAATAGAGAAGTCATTGACCTTAATTGTAGCTTGAGTTTTCCATTTTTTAAGTGGATTTCTTGTTAAAGAATTTACAAAACAATTTAAGTCTTGATTTTTCTTGATTTTCTAAATTATCATTATTTTTTTGATAATTTTTAAGTGTGTAAAATTCAAGTTTCTCAACACGTTGTTTGAGTTCTTGAAGTTCAATTAATTCTTATTTTAATTCTTTTATTTCTTGCTTTCAATAATCTATTTCTTTATAAAGATTTTGAATAGGAAGATGAGTAGGAGCTTGTTGCTCTCTTAACTTATCTAATATAGTTCTAATTCTGAATTGTTCAGGTAAGTCTAATATGTTATTTGATGTAAAAGCTATCTCTTTTTTAGTCGCTTTATTTATATTCTGTATTTTTTCAAAATATTTATTTTTTAATTCTTTATCATTTAGATCATTAAACATTTCTGGCACCATCTCTTCTGGAGCAGAAATTGCATTTAAAGATAAAGAGGAAGAAGAAGCAGATTCAAACTGGATTTCACTGTCAAATATTTTACAATGACATGTATTTGAAGCATGAGAGGAAAAATAATCTGTATTAGAGGAACTGGATGACTCTGACACTGAGGACCCTTTTAAGATAGTTTTGATTTTTTTTTCTGTTTTAACTTTTATTTTTGGGTTGTCAAGCACTATATGTCCTTTTTCTTTGCAATTATAACATTGTATTTCTTTTTTCTTGGGATAAGAAGTGGATGGCTTATCATTTGTATAAGATTTCTTTAATTCTTTATAAGGGTTTTTATGAGAAGATTTTTTATAATATCTTTTTAAGGGAGTATAATATTGTGGAGTTGAAAAATATTTAGATTTTCTTTTTTTAATGGTTTCTTTTTAAGTTTTTCTTTTTATTCCGAGTAGGACTGATTAATGATTCCATACCAAATTGAAAACAAAAATCACCAAGTTCATACTTGCTGATTCTTTTTTGATTTTCAATTTGATGTTTAAGTTTGATTTCATTGCATAATGAAAATTCAACTTTATTAATCTTTTGAATTAGACCAACATATGTATACATTCCATAATTCAAATTTCCATAATTTTCTGATTTTAATTCTTCTTAACTTTTTATGCAAAAAGTTTAGGAAGACTAGATATGAAATTTTCTTTCTAAAATTCTGAATTACTTGCATCGATTGTATAGAGTTTTGATAAGAAAACATCTTTATACCAACGAAAATCTAATAATGTTGGCAAGATAAATTGATTAACTGTGTTTTTAATTTTTCTTCTACATTCATATAATTACCAATAAAATGTTTAACTATATTGGTAATAAGCATGTACATGGAATCAGGGATCATTTGGCCTTGAGGAGTAAGACAGGATTCCTGAGGAATCCCTTTTTACTGCATTTAATATAGCATTTCTTTCTATATCAGATAGGTATTTTTCCCACTAACCATGCAATTATCCAATAATCCAGGGACGACTGCATTTACTGCATGTCTTTGATCATTACCAGTTGCCATGATGGTAGAGGCATATATCATTATGTGTTGGCATAGTTGCAGGATTTGATATTCATATAGTACATCTACATTCCATTCGTATACTGAGGAGTTTTCAAATCGACGGCCATTTAGAATATCTTGTTCTTTGAATTGAAGATCAATTGGAGTAGGTCCTTGATAATAATTTCTTGTTTTCGTTGCAGTGACTATTGGTTTTTGTCTTTTAAATATTTTATTAATTTGTAGAGATTCTTGATTTTAATCATTTTGATTCTCATTTGTTTTAGACTCTTCTTCTATAGGATCAGCTATGAAAAATTCTGAATCTGAGCTAAAGGCTTTAGAATTTGAGACTAAAACATTTATAGATTTGTCAGCATTTTTATCTTTATTTTCTTGAAGTTTTATATTTGTAAAACTATGAGATAATTGATTGATTAGTTAGTCTGAAAATTTTAAGGGTGTTTTTTCTAACTTTAGATCTTTACGGGCCTCACCTTAAAAACATAAAGATTGCATCTTGATTACTTTATGGGAAGAAGTAGTTTCATAAAATTTTTAAATATTTTCAACTTTATCTTCAATTGTTTGGTTTGTGGGCCAATAGTATGAAGGTTTATATTTGTATAATTATTTTATTCTAAAATATGACTTAAATCTGATTTGTAAATAAGTTCAGTTTTTACCTTTGTCTCCTTGTATTTTTGCAACATCTTTTATGGGTATAACTAAAGTTTCTTTATAAATGATTTGATGTAATAGAGGATGTTAGATTCTTTAGTTATTTGTGGAGAGGAACTAGTAAAAGCTATAATCCAAGAAGTACTTAATTTAATTATCATATTGAGGGATAAATCTTCAATGTTATAAGCTTTTTTCATGGCTAGATTAAGCCAATCAAAGAAATAAATATTTCTTTGATTATCATACATATATTTATACCATTTTGCTTTTAGAAAGTCTTTATATTCTTGAGAAACATGGTTAAAAAAGGATTTTGTGAGAGGATGTAAAGCTAAATTCTTTTTTAGCATTTCTTTATCAAATTCAAAGCTTTCAATACCATTTATATTGAAATCGGATTCTGACGGATTATATGTATTAGTTGGAGAAGCATGATTTCTTATGTTTTTGTAAGCTTGATAAGAAGGATACACAGGTCCTGTAGGTCGAAGGTCTACTTTAGGTGTAGAGCAAGAAACTCAGGATGGTTCTTTTATGGAAGATCCTACCACAGAGGGAAGAGGAGAATAAGACTTTCTAGAAGGTTAATAAACTGTAGGAGTTATATCTCTTGAATCTGTTTGAAAATTTATTTCAACACTTCCATCTTCAGGTTCAATAATTATTTCAATATCCTGATTTTCTAAAGACCTTTCTGGTTGAGCGTTTTCTAAGCACCATTTACTAGATAGATTAATATCATTCCACTGTATGAGTTTTGGAATATTAACTTTATTTTTTAAATTAGTTTGGATTAAAGTAGTCATATCTTTTGCTTAATGGGAATAGGCTATGCCTGGAACAACTGAATTCATGAGTTTATAATAAACGCTATATATGAGAGCAAGATTTTGATTATGAGGATTCATATCAAAGCCTTTTACCTGGATAGCAAGAGTAAGAGCATCATGTGCACCTGGATCTGTAAGGGAAACAGAGAAATTTGGAAAGTAATTGAAGAAAGTAGGGCCATTAGCCAAACTTGATTCAACCATTCCAAGTAATGAATCATTGAATTTTTTATGTCTTGTATCTTGAACATAGATTAGAGTTTCTATTCTAAGTCCAAGTCTTGTTAATGGCTTTAGAGCAACATGCACTAAACCAAAATGAATATAATTGTATGTTTTAACATACTCTTTTATTTCATGGGGCTTGATTAAAGAAAGATGCTGAATATTACTGGTAATAGATTCAATTCTTTCAATGGTTTTTACTTTATAGCTTGATTTTAATTAAAAACTTCCAACTTTATAAATTTCATTTTTATTTATGATTGGAATTTTCCAGTCATAAATAACTTGATCTTAATCATCATAACTGATTTCTTCACTATTTTTAATCGACATAGAAGATAAGAAATTTGATGATGAGGATGAAAAAGGTACAAACTTCTTAAAAGGCTTAGCCATAATTTGTATTACAAAGTTATTTTAACCAATTCCACCATGCGTATCTAACAAAATAGAGGATTTATACACCAATAAAACGCTTTAAATGCCTTTACACGGATAACAATAGTGACAATAATGGCTA
The DNA here is from genome assembly GCA_037013555.1 of Sextonia rubra. Lineage (NCBI taxonomy): Eukaryota > Viridiplantae > Streptophyta > Magnoliopsida > Laurales > Lauraceae > Sextonia > Sextonia rubra. The sequence goes on from JASUAD010000026.1 coordinate 10,616,512, forward strand.
CCTCAGCTTTGCTCTGGGCGGAATATGATTAAAATTTCTCAATAATAATAAATACACAACCAAGTATTAAGACTTTTGACGTTCTTGCTTCTAAGTCAGCAATTCCTTAAGCAAAATCAAAGCATAACATAACAAAGATAAGTTAAGAAATACTCACAAAATGACTTTATATTGCAACGATTCTTAATTACAAACTAGATGCCAACCTGGCTCTGATACCAAATGGGGAAGATGGTGGGTATACAAAGCGGAAAGGAGAGGAGAGAAAAGATGGTGGTGGAAGTCAGGCTGGATTTTGAATAGTATTCCAACTCTTACCTGTACATGGAGAAGGCTGGTACTATTTATAACCTTAGCAAATATAATTTACATTTCATTACAATTGAACTTACACTGCATTTGCATTTCATTTTATGATGTTTCGGGATTTTATTACTTGATAGAATCACAGGTTGCCGTATCGATGATTTGTCTTCATGCTGAGTGTACTTGTTGACTAGGAGGATGTTGCTTTATTCTTCTTGAGGAGTCATTTAACCTCGAGCAGTAATAATAGGATTTCCTAAAGGATCTCTTTTTATTGCATTTAGTATAGCTTGTCTATCTATATCAGATAGGTACTTTTCCCACCAACCATGTAATTATCCAGTAAATCCAAGGATAACTACATTTACTGCATGTCTTCGATCATTATTGGCAACCATGATTGTAGAGGCATATATGATCATGTGTTAGCATAGTTGCAGGATTTGATATTCGGATAGTTCATCTACATTCCATTTGTATATTGAGAAGTTTTCAAATCGAAGGCCATTTAGAATAGCTTGTTCATCGAATTGAAGATCAACTGGAGTAGGTCTTGGATAATAATTTCTTGTTTTTGCTACAGTGACTATTGGTTTTTGTTTTTTAAATATTTTATTAATTTGTAGAGATTCTTGACTTTGATCATTTTGATTCTCATTTGGTTCAGACTCTTCTTCTATAGGATCAGCTATACAAAATTCTGAATCTGAGCTAGAGGCTTTACAATTTGAGACCAAAACATTTATAGATTTGTCAGCTTTTTGATCTTTATTTTCTTGAAGTTCTATATTTGTAAAACTATGAGATAATTGATTGATTAGTTCATCTGAAAATTTTAAAGGTCTCCTTTCTAACTTTAGATCTTTAAGGGCTTCACCTTGAAAACCTAAAGTTTGTGTCTTAATCATCTTTTGTGAAGAAGATGCTTCATAAATTTTTAAAATATTTTCAACTTAATCTTCAATTCTATTGGTTTGTTGGCCAATAGTATGAAGGTTAATATTTGTAAAATTATTTTGTTCTAAAACATGGCTTAAGTTTAATTTATAAATTAATTCAAATTTACCTTTATCTCCTTGTATCTTTGCTACATCTTTCATGGGTACAGCTTAAGTTTCTTTATGTAAGATTTGATGTAATGGAGGATGTATAGATTCTTCAGTTCTTGTTGGAGAAGAACTGGTAGAAGCTATAATCCAAGATGAACTTAATTTTGTTATTATATTGATGGACAAATCTTTAATATTATAAGCTTTCTTTATGGCTAGTTTAAGCCAATCAAAGAAACAAATATTTTTTTGATTATCATATATATATTTGTACCATTTTTCTTTTAAAGGTTTTTATATTCTTCAGAAACCAGTATAAAAAAGGACTATGTTAAAGGATGTAGAGCTAAATTCTTTTTTAACATTTCTTTATCAATTTCAAAACATTCAATAACATTTATATTTAAATCGGATTCCGAAGGATTATATGTCTTAGATGGAGAAGCTTGATAAGAAGGATACACAAGTTTTGTAGGCCGAAGGTCTTTATTAGGTGTAAAGTAAGAAATGCGGGATGGTTCTTTTATGGAAGATCCTACCACTGATGGAGGATGTGAATAAGATTTTCTAGAAGGTAGATAAAATGTAGGAGTTGTATCTTTTGAATCTATTTAAAAAGTTATTTCAGCACTTCCATCTTCATGTTTAATAATTATTTCAATATCTTGATTTTCTAAAGACTTTTCAGGTTGAGCATTTTCCAAGCGCCATTTACCAGATAGATTAATATCATTCCACTGTATGAGTTTTGGAATATTACCTTTATTTTTTAAATTAGTTTGGAATAAAGTAGTCATATCTTTTGCTTGATGGGAATAGGCTATGCTTGGAGCAACTGAATTCATGAGTTTATAATAAACTCTATATATGAGAGCAAGATTTTGATTATGAGGATTCATATCAAAGCCTTTTACCTGGATAGTAAGAGTAAGAGCTTCTTGTGCACCCAGATCTGTAAGGGGAACAAAGAAATTTGGAGAGCATTTGAAGAAAGTAGGGCTATTAGCCAAACTTGATTCAACCATTCCAAGTAATGAATCATTGAACTTTTTATGTCTTGTGTCTTGAACATAGATGAGAGCTTTTGTTTTAAGTCCAAGTCTTGTTAAAGGCTTTCGAGCAGCTTGCACCAATCCAAAATGAATATAATTGTATGTTTTAACATACTCCTTTATTTCATGGGGCTTGATTAAAGAAAGATGTTGACTATTACTTGTAATGGATTCAGTTCTTTCAATGGTTTTGACTTTATAACTTGACTTTAATTGAAAACTTCTAACTTTATAAATTTCATTTTTATTTACGGTTGGAATTGTCCAGTCACAAATAACTTGATCTAAATCGTCATAACTGATTTCTTCACTATTTTGAATAGACATAGAAGATAAGGAATTTGATGATGAGTAAGAAGAAGGTACAAACTTCTTAATAAGCTTAGCCATAATTTGTATTGCAGAGTTATTTTAACTAAATCCACCACGAGTATCTAACGAAATAGAGGATTTGCACACCAACAAAATGCTTTAAACGCCTTCACATGGCTAACAACGGTGACAACAATGGCTACCTCAGCTTCACTTTGGCCGGAATATGATTAAAATTTCTCAATAATAACAAACACACAACTAAGTATTAAGATTTTTGACGTTCTTGCTTCTGAGTCAGCAATTCCTTAAACAAAATCAAAACATAAAGGTAAGTGAAGAAATACTCACAAAACGACTTTATATTGCAACGATACTTGATTACAAACTAGAAGCAAACTTGGCTCTGATACCAAATGGGGAAGATGGTGGGTATACAAAAGCAGAAAGGAGAGGAGAGAGGAGATGGTGTTGGAAGCAAGACTGGATTTTGATTGGTATTCCAACTCTTGCCTGTACATGGAGAAGGCTGGTACTATTTATTGCCTTAGCAAATATAATTGACATTTCATTACAACTAAATTTATACGACATTTGTATTTCATTTTATGTGCTCGCATTTTACATGATGTTTCGAGATTTTACTATTGGATAAGGTCACGGGTTGCTGTATAGATGGTTTGTTTTCATGTTGTGATGATTGTACTTGTTGACTAGGAGGATGTTGCTTCATTCTTCTACATAGTTGCTTTATTCTTCTGCATAGTACCTCGTTGGTCTGTTGTGGAGAGAGGAGTCTATGGAGCCTTGTTCATTCTTATTGTCTTTTGGACTTTTCATATTTGTCTTTTGTCTTCTTTCTCAAAGTGGCTTTTTGTATAGTACTTTTTCAACATAACTTTGATGTGGTTGTAAAGAATATCATAGCTATGGATACGGTAGCAATGATAAAGTTTTTGTTATTTTTTCTTTGCATGTTTTATAGAGAAAACTCTTAATAAATCTTGATAAATCTAAATCTTTATAAGATTAATCACCATCCTAATGAATTCCATTGTAGGTGGCAAAGAACTTCATAATAGAGTCAAAATTATGACAAGGGTCATTCCAACCATCATTATGATTTTCGAATTCTCCATGAAAGAGTTGAATTAATTCCTCATGATTTTTTTTGAAATGTCGAAAAAGATAACTTCATAGGCATTGAGAATTTGATTAAACTTGGCATGTCTGGATTTAGAAGGATTCTGTATCACCGTAGTTTGCTCAGCGAGATCATCAGCAATGCAAACAACTCATTGACCACCACACCAAATATATTTGTATGTTCTTGGAAATTCAAGATGTCCTTTTAGATTGAGAAATCTTTGATATTGATCAGAAGCTGGATCATAATTTTGGAGACATTCTAAGCTGTATTCCATTATAGCAACTTTATGAGATTCATACTATTGAGCCGGATAATCAACCGGAAGATGCTCGTAATCATTTATGGTAGAGATGAATTTTTTGCAGACTAAATCTCCTTCTTCATAAGTCGTGATAGTCCATAATTGATAAGATTGATAAAACTGAATCTCTGATCTTTCACCCAAACATGATGAAATCATTATGAGAAATTGTCTTTTAGTAACTCTAAGGCTGCGAAGGGCATGATGCACGATTGCAGGGAGCTGCTATATTATTTCAAAATCATCTCTGCATAAAAAAAATCTTTGAACTAATCCTTGTTCGATCTATGAAATATCAACTTCATATGATGGCAGGAACAATTTGGGAAAGCCAGTTGTCCAGCTTATATATTGAGCTTTGAACATAATCGCGAACAATTTAGGAAAGCCAGTTGCCCAGTTTATATATTGAGCTTTGAGCATAATCGCTCCTTGATCCAATAAGAAATAGTTTTTTTTAATTCTGGCGGCTACCTCATCTGGAAGGGCCGTTTTAACCTTTTCCATGAGGTGAATTCTAGAAGCTTTTGCATCAGCATAGGTGGATAATAGTGCTCTTTGATGGATGTTATGGCACATAAAGATTTGGCTTTTTAAGTCCTTGATATGGTTTGCAATTTTGGATAGTGTTTTTTCTTCTATAAGAGAGAATGGCACTCCAATGAGCATTGATAAGTTCTCGTGAAGTGATAGATAATCCTGGATTGAAGAAGGAAATTGATATTCGTTGGGATGTAGGTTTGAAGAAAGAGCTTGATTCCTGAATAGGGGCTTTACTTGATGTCATAATGAGAAGGGATACTTCCTGAAGGCAGATAGGAGTAAAAGATAGGTCTGAATGAGAATTATGAATAACCTAAAATTTTATTTTCTTTGGGGAAAAAAAAGCAATTTCATATCTGTCCTCCAGGTAGAATTTGAAGGTACCAAAATCTGGATTTAGGATTAAATGTAGAAAACATGAAGACATCAGAGAGATGATTAATAAGATCCGTTTTCTTTGGAACTAGATATTTGAATGGTTTTTGAACATCTTATTCTTGTTTACACTTTGTCTAAATAATATTGATATGTTGAATAGGAGTTAATTCAACAAAATCAAATTTTAATTCTTTATTATCTAAAATAGTTTTTAGACCTGATAAGTCAATTTGAAAATGCTGCAAAATTTGTAGAAAAGGATTTCCAAGGATAACACCATTGTTTAAATCCTTTCCTAGAAGGAAATTAGTCTTTATGCATGTTTCATTTTTACAGACATAAACATTACTTAATTTGTATTTGATATGTAGTTTTTTGCTAGCATTAGCTAGATTGAGTTTATTATTGGTTTTTTCATGATATTTTGTTGGGATTAATCCTTTTTTTGTTAAATTAACATCTGCGCCACTATCTAATAAGCAGAGTGCTTTAATAGAAAAGTCTTTGACCTTAATTGTAGCTTGAGTTTTCCATTTTTTAAGTGGATTTCTTGTTAAAGAATTTACAAAACCATTTAAGTCTTCATCAAATTTTTCTTCATTTTCTAAATTATCATTATTTTCTTGATAATTTTTGAGTGTTTGAAATTCAAGATTCTCAGCACGTTGTTTAAGTTCTTGAAGTTCAAGTAAGTCTTGTTTTAACTTTTTTATTTTTTGCTTTTGATTATTTATTTCTTGATAAAGATCTTGAATAGAAAGATGAGTAAGAGCTTGTTGCTCTCTTAATCTGTCTAATACAGTTTTAATGCTGAATTGTTTAGGTAAGTCTGATATGTTATTTGATGTAGTAGCTTTCCTTTTTTTAGTTCCTTTATTTATATTTCGTATTTTTTCAAAATATTTATTTTTTAATTCTTCATATTTTAGATCTTTAAACATTTCTAGCACCATCTCTTCCGGAGCAAAAAGTATGTTTAAAGATAAAGAGAAACAAGAAGTAAATTTATACTGGATTTCACTGTCAAATATTTTACAATGACATGTATCTGAAGCATGAGAGGAAGAATAATCTATATCAGAGGAACTGGATGACGTTGATGTTGAGGATCCGTTTAAGATAGTTTTGATTTCTTTTTCAGTTTTAACTTTTATTTCTAGGCAGTCAGGAGCTATATGTCCTTTTTCTTTACAATTATAACATTGTATTTCTTTTTTCTTAGGATAAGAAGTGGATGGATTATCGTTTGTATAAGATTTCTATAATTCTTTCTAAGGGTTTTTATGGAAAGAATTTTTATAATATCTTTTTGAGGGAGTATAATATTGTGGAGTTGAAAAATGCTTACATTTTTTTATGGTTTTTTTTAAGTTTTTCTTTTTATTCTAGCTAGAAGGACTGATTAATGGTTCCATACCAAATTGAAAACAAAAATCACCAAGTTCATACTCACCGATTCTTTTTTTATTTTCAATTTGACATTTAAGTTTGATTTCATTGCATAATGAAAATCCAACTTCATTAATCTTTTGAATTAGATCACCATATATATACATTCCATAATTCAAATTTTCATAATTTTCTGATTTTAATTCTTTTCTAACTTTTTCCGCAAAAAGTTTTGGAAGACCAGATATGAATTTTTCGTTCCAAAATTCCAAATTACTTGCATCGATTGTATAGAGTCTTGATAAGAAAACATCTTTATACCAACGAAATCTAATAATGTTGGGCAAGATAAATTGGTTAATTGTGTTTTAATTTTTGTTCTGCATTCATATCATTACCAATAAAATGTTTAACTTTATTGGTAATAAGCATGTAGATGGAATCAGGGATCATTTGGCTTTGAGGAGTAAGAACAAGATTTCCTGAATGATCGCTTTTTACTGCATTTAATATAGCATTTTTTTCTATATTAAATAGGTATTTTTCCCACCAACCATGTAATTGTCCAGTAAATCCAAGTATGACTGCATTTACTGCATGTCTTTGATCATTACCGGCAGCCATGATGGTAGAGGCATAATCATCATGTGTTGGCATAGTTACAGGATTTGATATTCAGATGGTCCATCTACATTCCATTCGTATTCTGAGTTTTCAAATCGAAGGCTATTTAGAATAGCTTGTTCATCGAATTGAAGATCAATTAGAGTAGGTCTTGGATAATAATTTCTTGTTTTTGCTACAGTGATTATTGGTTTTTGTCTTTTAAATATTTTATTGATTTGTAGAGATTCTTGATTTTAATTATTTTGATTCTCATTCATTTTAAACTCTTCTTCTATAGGATCAGCTGTAGAAAATTTTGAATCTGAGCTATAGGCTTTAGAATTTGAGACTAAAACATATATAGATTTGTCCACTTTTTGATCTTTATTTTCTTGAAGTTTTATATTTGTAAAACTATGAGATAATTGATTAATTAGTTCGTCTAAAAATTTTCATATTTTTTTTGTAACTTGAGACCTTTCAGGGCTTCACCTTGAAAACCTAAAGATTGTGTCTTGATTACTTTATGGGAAAAAGTAGTTTCTTAAAATTTTAAAATATTTTCAACTTTATATTCAATTCTATTGGTTTGTTGGCTAATAGTATGAAGGTTTATATTTGTATAATTATTTTATTCTAAAACATGACTTAAATCTGTTTTGTAAATAAATTCAGTTTTACCTTTGTCTCCTTGTATTTTTGTAACAACTTTATGGGTATAGCTGAAGTTTCTTTATAAATGATTTGATGTAATGGAGGATGTATGGATTCTTCAATTTTTTATGGAGAAGAACTAGTAGAAGCCATAATCCAAGAGGAACTTAATTTTAGTATTATATTGATGGATAAATCTTCAGTATTATAAGCTTTCTTTATGGCTAGTTTAAGCCAATCAAAGAAATAAATATTTCTTTGATTATCATACATATATTTATACCATTTTGCTTTTAAAAAGTCTTTATGTTCTTGAGAAACATGGTTAAAAACGGATTTTGTGAGAGGATGTAAAGCAAAATTCTTTTTTAACATTTCTTTATCAATTTTAAAGCATTTGATAACATTTATATTGAAATCGGATTCCGAAGGATTATATGTATTAGATGTAGAAGCTTGATAAAAAGGATAGACAAGTCCTGTAGGTCAAAGGTCTACATTAGGTGTAGAGCAATAAACTCGGGATGGTTCTTTTATGGAAGATCCTACCACAGAGGGAGGATGAGAATAAGACTTTCTAGAAAGTTGATAAACTGTAGGAGTAGTATCTCTTGAATCTATTTGAAAATTTATTTAAACACTTCCATCTTTATGTTCATTAATTGTTTCAATATCTTATTTTTCTAAAGACCTTTCTGGTTGGGTGTTTTCTAAGCGCCATTTACAAGATAGATTAATATTATTCCACTGTATGAGTTTTAGAATATTAACTTTATTTTTGAAATTAGCTTGGAATAAAGTAGTCATACCTTTTGCCTGATGGGAATAGGCTATGCCTGGAATAACTGAATTCATGAGTTTATAATAAACTCTATATATGAGAGCAAGATTTCGATTATGAGGATTCATATCAAAACCTTTTATCTGGATAGCAAGAGTAAGAGCTTCATATGCACCTGAATCTGTAAGGGAAACAGAGAAATTTAGAAAGCAACTGAAGAAAGTATGACCATTAGCCAAACTTAGTATGACCATTAGCCAAACTTAATTCAACCATTCCAAGTAATGAAGCATTGAATTTTTTATGTCTTCTATCTTGAACATAGATGAGAGCTTCAGTTCTAAGTCCAATTCTTGTTAATGGTATTAGAGCAACTTGCACTAATCCAAAATTAATATAATTGTATGTTTTAACATGCTCCTTTATTTCATAGGGCTTGATTAAAGAAAGATGCTGAATATTAACAGTAATGGATTCAGTTCTTTTAATGGTGTTTACTTTATGACTTGATTTTAATTGAAAACTTGCAACTTTGTAAGTCTTAATTTTATTTATAGTTGGAATAGTCCAATCACAAATAACTTGATTTAAATCATCATAACTGATTTTTTTCACTATTTTTAATAGACATAGAAGACAAGGAATTTGATGATGAGAAAGAAGAAGGTACAAACTTCTTAATAAGTTTAGCCATAATTTGTATTATAGAGTTATTTTAACCAAATCTACCATGAGTATCTAACGAAATAGAGGATTTACACACCAACAAAGTGCCTTAAACGTCTTAACACGGCTAACAACGAGGACAACAATGGTTACCTCAGCTTCGCTGCAGGTAGAATTTGATTAAAATTTCTCAATAATAACAAACACAGAACTAAGTATTAAGACCATTGACATTCTTACTTCTGAGTCCGCAATTCCTTAAGCAAAATGAAAGCATAACATAACAAAGATAAGTGAAGAAATACTCACAAAATGACTTTATATTGCCAAAGTACTTGATTACAAATTCGATACGAACTTGGCTTTGATATAGATTATTCTTCCTCTCATGCTTCAGATACATGTCATTGTAAAATATTTGACTATGAAATCTAGCATGAATCTACTTCTTCTTCCACTTTATCTTTAAATATACTTTTTGCTCCAAAAGAGATGGTGCTGGAAATGTTTAAAGATCTAAAAGATGAAGAATTAAAAAATAAATATTTTGAAAAAATAAAAAAAATAAACAGTGGAAATAAAAAAAGGAAAAGCTTCTACATCAAGTAATATATTTGACTTACCTGAACAATTCAGTGTAAAAATTTTTTTAGATAGATTAAGAGAGCAACAAGCTCCTATTGATCTTTCAATTCAAGATCTTTATAAAGAAATTAATAGTCAAAAGCAAGAAATAAAAGAATTAAAACAAGACTTAATTGAACTTCAAGAACTCAAAAACGTGTTGAGAATCTTGAATTTCACACACTCAAAGATTATCAAGAAAATAGTAATAATTTAGAACATTAAGAAAAATTTGATGAAAACTTAAACGGTTTTGTAAATTCTTTAACAAGGAATCCACCGCAAAAATGGAAAACTCAAGTTACAATTAAGGTCAAAAACTTCTCTATTAAGGCGCTCTGCTTACTAGATAGTAGTATATCCATTATAAATTAAATAACATCCATGTTTGCAAAAATGGAACATGTATAAAGACTAATTTCTTGTTTGGAAAAGATTTAAACAATGATGTTATACTTGGAAATCCTTTTCTATAGATTCTACAGCCTTTTCAAATTGATTCATCAGGCCTTAAAACTATTAAAGATAATAAAAAATTAATTTTTGCTTTTGTTGAATCAACTCCTATTCAACATATCAATATTATTCAAAATCAAATTGTTTATAAATAAAAACAAATTGCATATCTTTAAGAAAAAATGAATTATTTTAGAATTGAAAAAGAATTACAAAAACTAGAATTCCTAATGTCGAAGGTCCACATTAGGTGTAGAGCAAGAAACTCGGGATGGTTCTTTTATGGAAGATCCTACCATAAAGGGAGGATGAGAATAAGACTTTCTAGAAGGTTCATAAACTGTAGGAGTTGTATCTCTTGAATTTGTTTGAAAATCTATTTAAACACTTCCATCTTCATGTTCAATAATTGGTTCAATATCTTGATTTTCTAAAGACCTTTCTAATTGGATGTTTTCTAGGCACCATTTACCAGATAGATTAATATCATTCCACTGTATGAGTTTTGAAATATTAATTTTATTTTTTAAATTAGTTTGGAATAGAGTAATCATACCTTTGGCTTGATGGGAATAGGCTATGCCTGGAACAACTGAATTCATGAGTTTATAATAAACTCTATATATGAGAGCAAGATTTTGATTATGAGGATTCATATCAAAACCATTTGTCTAGATTGCAAAAGTAAGAGCTTCATGTGCACCTGGATCTATAACGGAAATAGAAAAATTTGGAAAGCAATTGAAGAAAGTACGGCCATTAGCCAAACTTGATTCAACCATTCCAAGTAATGAATCACTGAATTTTTTATGTCTTGTGTCTTGAAAATAGATGAGAGCTTCTGTTTTAAGTCCAAATCTTGTTAAAGGCTTTAGAACAACTTGCACTAATCCAGAATGAATATAATTGTATGTATTAACATACTCCTTTTATTTCATGGGGCTTGATTAAAGAAAGATGCTAAATATTACTAGTAATGGATTCAATTCTTTCAATGGTTTTTACTTTATAACTTGATTTTAATTGAAAACTTCGACCTTTATAAATGTCATTTTTATTTATGGCTGGAATAGTCTAGTTACGAGAAACTTGATCTAAAGCGTCATAACTAATTTCTTCACTATTTTTAATAGACATTGAAGATAGGGAATTTGATGGATGTGGAATAAGAAGGTACAAACTTCTTAATAAGCTTAGCCATAATTTGTATTACAGAGTTATTTTAACCAAATCCACCATGAGTATCTAGCGAAACAGAAGATTTACACACCAATAAAACGCCTTAAATGCCTTCACACGGCTAACAACGGCGACAACAATGGCTACCTCAGGTTCACTCTGGGCAGAATATGATTAAAATTGCTCAATAATAACAAACACATAACCAAGTATTAAGATTTTTGATGTTCTTGCTTCTGAGTCAGCAATTCCTTAAACAAATCAAAACATAAAGATAAGTGAAGAAATGTTCATAAACGACTTTATAGTGCAACGATACTAGATTACAAACTAGATCCCAACTTGGCTCTGATACCAAATGGGGAAGATGGTAGGTATACAAAAGCAGAAGGTGGTGGGTATACAAAAGCGCAGGGGAGAAGAGAGAGGAGATGGTGGTGGAAGCAAGGTTGGATTTTGACTGATATTCAAACTCTTGCCTATATATGAGGAAGAGTAGATTTATTTATAGTCGTAACAAACATAATTTACATTTCATTACAACTGAATTTACATTGTATTTTCATTTTATTTCATGTGCTGACAAATTTCATGATGCTTCAGGACTGCTGGATAAGGTCACAATCTTCACTATAGATGAACTTTATTCAGAATAGTGGATCACCATGATTGCTTTGTGGGAAATTAAGTGGTTAATAAAAGCGTATGTCTTATCTTGGCTTTATTTTTTTTCCTTTTCTTAGGATAGATATGAATCCTTCATTATCACTATTTGTATCATCAGCATCCATGTCTAGTTCAGGAGCAATATTTTCAAAAGGATTGTCATCAGCCCAAAGATGATGCAGCTGTTGACCAAAACTTAATGGAGCATTTTTAGATGACCGTTCTTTTTGTATTTGTTCAATAATTTCCTTTTGAAGTTCTTTTTTCAGTTGAAGCAAATCTGCTGCTACATAAAGAGCAGCAGGATAGGCTGAACAAGAATTTCTTCACTTATCTTAGAGCCTTTCCAAATCTTTTTCTACAAATTTTACAGCCTTTCCAAATTGACTTATCAGGTCTAAAAACTATTTTAGACAATAAAGAATTAAAATTTGATTTTGTTGAATTAACTCCTATTCAACATATCAATATTATTTAGACAAAGTGTAAACAAGAATAAGATGTTCAAAAACCATTTAGATATCTAGTTCCAAATAAAATGGATCTTATTAATCGTTTCTCTGATGTCTTCATGTTTTCTACATTTAATCCTACGTCTAGATTTTGGTAGCTTCAATTTCTACCTGGAGAACAAATGTAAAATTGCTTTTCTTTTCCCAAAGAAAATAAAAATTTAGGTTATTGATAATTCTCATTTAGAGCTATCTTTTACTCGTATCTGCCTTCAGGAAGTATCCTTTCTCATTATGACATCAAGTAAAGCCTTTATTCAAGAATCAAGCTATTCCTTCATACCTATATCCCAATAAATATCAATCCCTTTCTTCAATCCAAGATTATCTGTCACTTCACAAGAGCTTATCAATGCCCATTGGACTGCCATTCTCTCTGATAAAAGAAAAAACACTAGAAAAACCCTATCCAAAATTGCAAACCATATGAAGGACTTAGAAAGCCAAATCCATATATGCCATAACATCCATCAAAGAGCATTGGTATCCACCTATGTTGATAGAAAAAACATCCAGAATTCACCTCCTAGAAAAGGTTAAAATAGCCCTTCCGGATGAGATAGCTACAAGAATTAGAGAAAAAAACTTTCTTGTCAGATCAAGGAGCGATTAATGCTCAAAGCTCAATATATAAGCTGGGCAACTGGCTTTCCCAAATTGTTCCTGCCATCACATGAAGTTGATATCTCATATATCGAACAAGGATTAGTCCAAAGATTTTTTTTTATGCAGAGATGATTTTTAAATAATATAGCAGCTCCCTGCAATAGTGCGTCATGCCCTTCGCAGCCTTGGAGTTACCAAAAGGCAACTTCTTATAACGATTTCATCAAGTTTGGGTGAAAAATCAAAAATCTAGTTTTATTAACCTTATCAATTATGGACTATCATGACTTATGAAGAAGGAGATTTAGTCTGTAAAAAATTCATCTCTACCTTAAATGATTACGAGCATCACCCTGTTGATTATCCAGCTCAATGGTATGAATCTCATGAAGTTGCTATAATGGAATACAACTTCGAATGTCTCTAAAATTATGATCCAGTTTCTGATTAATATCAAAGATTTCTCAATCTAAAAGGACATCTTGAATTTACAAGTACATACAAATATGTTTGGTGTGATGGTCGACGAGTATTTTGCATTGCTGATGATCTCGCTGAGCAAACAATGGTGATACAGATCCATATAAAGTTGGACATATAGCTCTCAATCAAATTATCAATGCTTATGAAGACATGTCTTTTGATATTTCTAAAGAAACTCAAGAAGAGTTAATCCAATTTTTCCATGGTGAATTAACAAATGAAGGTTGGAATGGGCACTTTTGATGCAAGTCTCCAATAATACTGTGCCTATCATAAAGATTCTTCCTACAAGAGCTTTTTCTAAAACATTGGAAGGATGAGAAAAGCTTTTTCTACTAAGTTTTTAAAAAAAGTACATGCAAAAGTACTAAAAGACAAAGCATATCTCTCATAAGAATGAAGTAGTATTTTATTCCCGACATGCACATCCATAAAGAACTTATCTCCAGAAAGGAAAAAGAAATAAAGATATGACACATTCCTTATCAAGTCACTCAAACCAATCATGACATCTCACTATTCAGAATGAAGTTCATCTACAGCAAAAATTGTAATTTTTACCTGCAGTCTGGAAGTGTCATGAAATTTGCCAGCACATTAAATGAAATGCACATTCAGTCTAAATTTAGTTGTAATAAAAATGTAAATTATGTTTGTTATGACTATAAATAGGTCTAACCTTCCTTATGTACAAGCAATATAAAGTTGTTTTGTGAGTATTTCTTTACTTGTCTTTGTTATGTTATGCTTTGATTTTACTTAAGGAATTGTTGACTCAGAAGTAAGAACGTCAAAAGTCTTAATACTTAGTTCCGTGTTTGTTATTATTGAGAAATTTTAATCAAATTCCTCCTGGAGCAAAGCTGAGGCAGCCATTGTTGTCACCGGTGTTAGCCATGTGAAGGCATTTAAGGCATTTTGTTGGTGTATAAATCCTCTATTTCGTTAGATACTCATGGTGGATTTGGTTAAAATAACTCTGTAACACAAATTATCGCTAAGCTTATTAAGAAGTTTGTACCTTCTTCTTCCTCATCATCAAATTCCTTATCTTCTACGTTTATTAAAAATAGTGAAGAAATCAATTATGACGATTTAGATCAAGTTATTTGTGACTGAACTATTCCAACCATAAATAAAGATAAAATTTATAAAGTTGGAGGTTTTCAATTAAAATCAAGTTATAAAGTAAAAACCATTGAAAGAACTAAATCCATTACCAATAATATTCAGCATCTTTCTTTAATCAAGCCCTATGAAATAAAGGAGTATGTTAAAACATATAATTATATTCATTTCGGATTAGTGAAGTTGCTCTAAAGCCTTTAACAAGACTTGGACTTAGAACTGAAGCTCTCATCTATGTTCAAGATGCAAGATATAAAAAATTTAGTGATTCATTACTTAGAATGGTTGAATCAAGTTTGGCTAATGGCCCTACTTTCTTCAATTGCTTTCTAAATTTCTCTGTTTCCCTTACAGATTCAGGTGCACATGAAGCTCTTACTCTTGCTATCCAGACAAAAGGTTTTGATATGAATCATCATAATCAAAATCTTGCTCTCATATATAGAGTTTATTATAACTCATGAATTCAGTTGTTCCAGGCATAGCCTATTCCCATCAAGCAAAAGGTATGACTACTTTATTCCAAACTAATTTCAAAAATAAAGTTAATATTAAAAACTCATACAGTGGAATGATATTAATCTATTTGGTAAACGGCGCTTAGAAAATGCTCAACCAAAAAGGTCTTTAGAGAATCAAGATATTGAAATAATTATTGAACATGAAGATGGAAGTGCTGAAATAAATTTTCAAATAGATTCAAGAGATACAACTCCTATAGTTTATTAACCTTCTAAAAAGTCTTATTTTCATCCTCCCCCTGTGGTAGGATCTTCTATAAAAGAACCATCCTGAGTTTCTTGCTCTACACCTAATGTAGACCTTTGACCTCCAGGACTTGTGTATCCTTCTTCTCCAGCTTCTCCAACTAATACTTACAATCCCTCAAAATCAGATTTCAATATAAATGTTATTGAATGTTTTGAAATTGATAAAGAAATGTTAAAAAAGAATTTCGCTTTACATCCTTTAACAAAATCCTTTTTTAAACAGGTTTCTCAAGAGCATAAAGATTTCTTAAAAGAAAAGTGGTATAAATATATGTATGATCATCAAAAAAGTATTTATTTCTTTGATTGGCTTAAACTAGCCATAAAGAAAGCATATAATACTACGGATTAATCCGTCAATATGATAATAAAATTAAGCTCATTTGGATTATAGCTTCTACTAGTTATTCTCCATAAAGAACTGAAGAATCAATACATCCTCCATTACATCAAATCATATATAAAGAAACTTCAGCCGTACCCATAAAAGATGTTGCAAAAATACAAGGAGATAAAGGTAAATCTGAATTTATTTACAAATCAGACTTAAGTCATATTTTATAACAAAATAATTATAAAAATATTAACCTTCATACTATCGGCCAACAAACTAATAGAATTGAAGATGAAGTTGAAAATATTTTATAGCCTTCTAAAAGTACTTCTTCTCGAAAAGAAATCAAAAGATCCTCATCCTCATCCTTAGAATCATCTAGTTCCTCTAATAAAGATTATTCTTCAGATACATGTCACTGTAAAATATTTGACAGTGAAATCCAATATGAATCTGCTTCTTCTTCCTCTTTATCTTTAAACGTACTCTATACTCCAGAAGAAATGGAGCTAGAAATGTTCAAAATCTAAAAGAAGAAAACTTAAAAATAAATATTTTGAAAAAATACAGAAAATAAACAACGGAAATAAAAAAGGAAGAGCTTCTACATCAAGTAATATATCTGACTTACCTGAACAATTCAATATAAAAACTGTTTTAGATAGAATAAGAGAGCAACAAGCTCCTACTGATCTTTCAATTCAAGATCTTTCTAAAGAAATTAATAATTAAAAGCAAGAAATAAAAGAATTAATATAAGACTTAATTGAACTTTAAGAACTAAAACAACGTGTTGAAAATCTTGAATTTCACAGACTCAAAAATTATCAAGAAAATAATGATAATTTAGAACATTAAGAAAAATTTGATGAAAACTTAAATAGTTTTGTAATTTCTTTAACAAGGAATCCACCTCAAAAATGGAAAACTCAAGTTACAATTAAGCTTAAAGACTTCTCTATTAAGACTCTCTACTTACTAGATGGTGGCGCAGATGTTAATTTGATAAGAGAATGATTAATCCCAACAAAATACTATGAAAAAACTAAAAATAAACTCAGCCTAGGCACTGCTAGTAACTAACTCCATATCCATTATAAATTAAATAAAATCCATGTTTGCAAAAATGGAACACGTATAAAGACTAATTTCTTGTGTGGAAAAGATTTAAACAATGATGTTATACTTGAAAATCCTTTTCTACAGATTCTACGGCCTTTTCAAATTGATTCATCAGGCCATAAAACTATTAAAGACAATAAAAAATTAATTTTTGATATTGTTGAATCAACTCCTATTCAACATATCAATATCATTCAAAATCAAATTGCTTATAAAGAAAAACAAATTGCGTATCTTTAAGAAGAAATGAATTATTTAAGAATTGAAAAAAAATTACAAAAACCAGAATTCCAAAAAGATTTAATCCAATTACAAAAATCTCTTGAATTAGAATGTTGTTCTGACCTTTCTTCTGCCTTTTGGCATAGGAAACACCATACTGTTTCTCTTCCAAACATTGATAATTTCGATGAAACTCAAATTCCTACTAAAGCTCAACCTATTCAGGTGAATAAAGACCTTGTACAACTATGTACAAAAGAAATCAATGATCTTCTTGCTAAAAAGCTTATTCAAAAATCACAATCCCCATGGAGTTGTGTAACGTTTTATTTAAATAAATCGCTTGAATAAGAACGAGGTGTTCCCCATCTTGTTATCAACTACAAGCCTTTAAATAAAGTCTTAAAGTCCATCAAATATCTAGTTCCAAATAAAATTGATTTTATTAACTATCTAGTTGGTGTCTTCCTTTTTTCCAAATTTGATCTTAAATCAGGATTTTGGCAAATTCAAATCACCTCGGAGGACAAGTATAAAACTGCTTTTACAGAACCATTTGGCCATTACGAATGGAACATTATGCCATTTGGTTTAAAAAATGCTCTTTCAGAATTTCCAAGAATAATATTGACATTTTTAATCCATATCAAGCTTTTACAGTCGTCTATATATATGACATTCTTGTGTTTTTAAAATCTAGTTGTGACCATTGGAAACATTTAAATATTTTTAAAAAAGTTATTATCAAGAATGGACTTGTCTTGTCCTAAAAGAAAATGAAGCTTTTTCAAACAGAAATTCTGTTTCTTGGCTTTATAATAAAAGAGGAACTATTTCTCCAGTCCAAAGAGTTATTAAGTTTGCTTCCCAATTTCTTGATGAAATTCTTAATAAAGAGCAATTGCAACATTTTCTTAGATGCCTTAGTTATGTTTCTAACTTTTATAAAGATCTTGCTAAAGAAAGAAAAATCTTGCAATTGCGTTTAACCAAAAATCCCATAAAATGGCCACCTACTCATACAAAAGCTGTTCAAAGTATTAAATAGAAAGTCCAAAATTTACCTTGTTTAACTATCCCTCATCCAGATTTATTAAAAATAGTTCAAATAGATGCATCTGAAATAGGTTTTGGAGGAATCCTTCTATAAAGAAACGTCCTTAGAAAAGAAGAAATTCTTCATTTCACTTTTGGAACATGGGTGCCCACTTAACATAATTATTTAACTATTAAAAAGAAAATCCTATCTATAGTAAATAGTATAATGAAGTTCCAAAGTGATTTATTAAACAAAAATTTTTTATTAAGAATAGATTGTAAATTTGCTAAAGAAATTTTGGAAAAAGATGTAAAAAGTCTTACTACTAAGCAAATCTTTGCTCGCTGGCAAGCTTTATTAGCCATATTTGACTTTGACATTGAGTATATTGTAGGTAAAAATGATTCTCTTCCTGATTTTTTATCTCATGAGTTTTTACAGGGGCAAAAGAATGAAGCCTTGGCAGATTAGACCCTTTTTCCAGTCCCCAACTGATAAAGTTTCTTCCATTATAACACTACACCTTTATCCAGAAAATCCAGCAGCAATTATCTTGAGAGATGGGGAAAACCCATACTTCTAATATTCCTCAATTTCAAAGCCCCTCAAGCCCTGTATCCTGAAAACCTCAAGCTTCACAGGCCCAATATTTTGCCACAAAAGCACCCTTGAGAATTTATTCCTTAGATGACATGTCTTATGCTGATACCATTTCTATTGAACATCTTATCCAAACCCTTTTTTCTTTTGATCACATATTTATCCAACCTCTTGACTATAAAGTTTATGAACAGAGTCTGATTAGAACTAGCAGCTGTACTATTGATCATATAGATGGATCAAAAAATTCATACTTAAATACTTTACCAACCAATATTACTATCCTATATTCAAAAATCAAGATTTTGCATGTTCTCTCTGCAAAAGAATGGGGACAACCTCTTCATATGCCTCAAACGCCTAATTCAAAACTTATTTTAATTATTATGATTATATTTCTGCTTGGGAAGTTATCCTCTATTATCAAAACCCATCTTTCCAGCATTCCTGGCTTATCAGATTCAAATCAAACTCCTATAAAATACCTATGTGGTTCTTCACACAATTCTGGATCCTTTTTTGTGCCACTAAAGACATTCTTTGGCAAGCACTTCTTCCTATTTATGAATCCTATTTTGCATCATTTAAAGCCCTTCTCAAATTAGAAGAAAAAAGCCTTTATCAGCACCTACAACTTGTAATATAACCTTATGTTATTATGTAGTTTTATCGCAAGCAGGAGATTCCTTGGATCTTGAAATGGAATTTTTATAAAGAAATGGACTTTAGTCCACCAGTTTAATCTCGAATGATTTATATCAAGTTTTGGCATCAATTTGACTATACTGCAATACTCCAGCAATATTCTACCGATAAAGCTATAAAGTCATCATTCTCTGAAGTTCTCAAAACTCTTATAAAAGAAAAAAAGGGCTTCATCCAGCAAGTGATATTGACAAACAGAAGATTTCTTGTTTAACTTCTCCTTCTACTCTTTATGCAGCAGTAGATTTGCTTCAACTTAAAAAAGAACTTCAAAAGGAAATTTTTGAACAAATACAAAAAGAAAGGTCATCTGAAAATTCTCCATTAAGTTTTGGTTAGCAACTGCATCATCTTTGGGCTGATGATAATCCTTTTGAAAAAATTGCCCCTGAACCAGATACAGATGCTGATGAGACAAAAAGTGATATTGAAGGATTCATCTCTATCCAAAGAAAAAAAAAATAAAGCCAGGACAAGGCATATGCTTTATCAAGCCACTCAATTTTCCACAAAATAGTCATGACAATTCACTATTCGGTATAAAGTTCATGTACAGTGAAGATTGTGATTTTATCTAGCAATCCTGAAGCATCATGAAATTTGTCAGCACATGAAATGAAATTTAAATGCAGTGTAAATTCAGCTTTAATGAAATGTAAATTATGTTGGTTATTACTATAAATAAGTCTAGCCTTCCTCATGTACAGGTAATATAAATTCGTTTTGTGAGTATTTCTTCAATTATCTTTGTTATGTTATGTTTTGATTTTACTAAAGAAATTGCTGACTCAGAAGTAAGAATGTCAAAAGTCTTAATACTTAGTTTCGTGCTTATTATTATTGAGAAATCTTAATCATATTCCGCCCAGAGCGAAGCTGAGGTAGCCATTGTTGTCGCCATTGTTAGCTATGTGAAGGCGTTTAAGGCATTTAGTTGGTGTATAAATCCTCTATCCCGTGAGATACTCATGGTGGATTTGATTAAAATAACTATGTAATACAAATTATGGCTAAGCTTATTAAGAAGTTTGTACCTTCTTCTTCCTCATCATCAAATTCCTTATCTTCGATGTCTATTAAAAATAGCGAAGAAATCAATAATGACGATTTAGATCAAGTTATTTGTAACAGGACTATTCCAACTGTAAATAAAAATGAAATTTATAAATTTGGAAGTTTTCAATTAAAACCAAGTTATTAAGTAAAAACCATTGAAAGAACTGAATGCATCACCAGTAATATTCAGCATTTCCTTTAATCAAGCCCCATGAGATAAAGGAGTATGTTAAAACATACAATTATATTCATTTTGGATTAGTGCAAGTTGCTTTAAAGCCTTTAACAAGACTTGGACTCGGAACTGAAGCTCTCATCTATGTTCAAGACACAAGACAAAAAATTCAGTGATTCATTACTTGGAATGGTTGAATCAAGTTTGACTAATGGCCCTACTTTCTTCAATGGCTTCCCAAATTTTTCTGTTTCCCTTATAGATCCAGGCACACATGAAGCTCTTACTCTTGCCATCCAGACAAAAGGTTTTGATATAAATCCTCATAATCAAAATCTTGCTCTCATATATAGAGTTTATTATAAACTCATGAATTCAGTTGTTCCAGGCATAGCCTATTCCCATTAAGCAAAAGGTATGACTACTTTATTCCAAACTAATTTCAAAAATAAAGTTAATATTCCAAAACTCATACAATGGAATGATATTAATCTATCTAGTAAATGGCGCTTAGCAAACGCCTAACCAAAAAGGTTTTTAGAAAATCAAGATATTGAAACAATTATTGAACATGAAGATGGAAGTGTTGAAATAAATTTTTAAACAGATTCAAGAGATACAACTCCTACAATTTATCAACCTTCTAGAAAGTCTTATTCTCGTCTTCTCTTTGTGGTAGGATTTTCCATAAAAGAACCATTCCAAGTTTCTTGCTCTACACCTAATGTAGACCTTCGACCTATAGGACTAGTGTATCCTTCTTGTCAAGCTTCTCCATCTAATACATATAATCCTTTAGAATTCCATTACAATATAAATGTTATTGAATGTTTTGAAATTAATAAAGAAATGTTAAAAAAGAAAAATGGTACAAATATATGCATGATAATCAAAGAAATATTTATTTCTTTGATTGGCTAAAACTAACCATAAAGAAAGCTTATAATACTGAAGATTCATCTATCAATATGATAACAGAATTAAGCTCATATATGATTATAGCTTCTACCAGTTCTTCTCCACAAAGAACTAAAGAATCTATACATCCTCTATTACTTCAAATCATATATAAAGAAACTTTAGCCGTACCCATAAAAGATGTAGCCAAGATACAAGGAGATAAAGGTAAATCTGAATTAATTTATAACTCAGACTTAAGTCATGTTTTATAACAAAATAATTATACAAATATTAACCTTCATACTATTAGCCAACAAACTAATAGAATTGAAGATGAAGTTGAAAATATTTTAAAAATTTATGAAGCATCTTCTTCACAAAAGATAATTAAGACACAAACTTTAAGTTTTCAAGGTGAAGCCCATAAAGATCTAAAGTTAGAAAGGAAACTTTTAAAATTTTCAGATGAACTATTCAATCAATTATCTCATAATTTGACAAATAAAAAACTTCAAGAAAATAAAGACCAAAAAGCTGACAAATCTATAGATGTTTTAGTCTCAAATTTTAAGCCTTAAGCTCATATTCAGAATTTTCTATAGCTGATCCTATAGAAGATGAGTCTAAAATAAATGAGAATCAAAGTGATCAAAAAACAAGAATCTCTACAAATCAATAAAATATTTGAAAGACAAAAACCAATAGTCACTAAAGCAAAAACAAGAAATTATTATCCAAGACCTACTCTAGTTGATTTTCAATTCGAAGAACAAGCTATTTTAAATGGCCTTCGATTTGAAAACTCCTCAATATATGAATGGAATGTAGATGGACTATCTGAATATCAAATCCTGCAACTATGCCAACACATGATGATATATGCCTCTACCAGCATGGCTACCGGTAATGATCAAAGACATGCAGTAAATGCAGTTATCCTTGGATTTATTGGAGAATTACATGGTTGGTGGGAAAAGTACCTATCTGATATAGAAAGATAAGCTATACTAAATGCAATAAAAAGAGATTGTTCAGGAAATCCCATTATTAATCCTCAAGGTCAAATGATTCCTGATTCTATTTACATGCTTATTACCAATATAGTAAAACATTTTATTGGTAATTATATGAATGTAGATGAAAAAACAAAAACTCAATTAATCAATTATCTTTCCTAACATTATCAAATTTTCGTTGGTATTAAGATGTTTTCTTATCAAAACTTTATGCAATCGATGCTAGTAATTCAGAATTTCGGAAAGAAAAATTCATATCTGGTCTTCCTAAACTTTTTGCAGAAAAAGTTAGAGAAGAATTAAAATAAAAAAATTATGAAAATTTGAATTATGGAATATAAACATATGGTGATCAATTTCAAAAGATTAATAAAGTTGGATTTTCATTATGCAATGAAATTAAACTTAAACGTCAAATTGAAAATAAAAAAAGAATCAGCAAGTATGAACTTGGTGATTTTTGTTATTAATTTGGCATGGAACCATTAATCAGTCCTTTTAGCAAAAATAAAAAGAAAAACTTAAAAAACCATCAAAAAAGAAAATCTAAACATTTTTCAACTCCAGAATATTATATTCCCTCAAAAAGATATCATAAAAAATCTTCTCATAAAAATCCTTATAAAGAATCAAAGAAATCTTATACAAAAGATAATCCATCTACTTCTTATCCCAAGAAAAAAGAAATACAATGTTATAATTGCAAAGAAAAATGACATATAGCTCATGACTTCCCAAAAATAAAAGTAAAAACCGAAAAATAAATCAAAATTATCTTAAAAGGATCCTCAGCGTCAGAGTCATCTAGTTCCTCTGATACAGATTATTCTTCCTCTCATTCCTCAGATACATGTCATTGTAAAATATTTGATAGTGAAATCCAGCATGAATTTGCTTCTTCTTTCTCTTTATCTTTAAACGTACTTTCTGCTCCAAAAGAACTGGTGCTAGAAATGTTTAAAGATTTCTAAGATGAAGAATTACAAAATAAATATTTTGAAAAAATACAGAATATAAATAAAGGAAATAAAAAAGGAAAAGATTCTACATCAAATAATATATCTGACTTGCCTGAACAATTCAGCATTAAAACTGTATTAGATAGATTAAGGGAGCAACAAGCTCCTCCTCATCTTCCAATTCAAGATCTTTATAAAGAAATTACTAATCAAAAGCAAGAAATAAAAGAATTAAAACAAGACTTAATTGAACTTCAATAACTCAAACAACGTGTTGAAAATCTTGAATTTCACACACTCAAAAATTATCAAGAAAATAATGATAATAAATTAGAACATCAAGAAAAATTTGGTAAAAACTTAAATGGTTTTGTAAATTCTTTAACAAGAAATCCACTTAAAAAATGGAAAACTCAAGCTACAATTAAAATCAAAGACTTCTCTATTAAAGCCCTTTGCTTACTAGATAGTGGTGTATAAGTTAATTTAATAAAAGAAGGATTAATCCCAACAAAATATTATGAAAAAACCAATAATAATCTCAATCTAGCTACTACTAGTAAAAAACTACATATCAAATACAAATTAAGTAATGTTTATGTCTATAAAAATGGAATATGCATAAAGACTAATTTCTTTTTAGGAAAGGATTTAAACAATGATATTATCCTTGGAAACCCTTTTCTATAAATTTTATAACCTTTTCAAATTGACTAAACAGATCTAAAAACTATTTTAGACAATAAAGAATTAATTTTTG
The DNA here is from genome assembly GCA_037013555.1 of Sextonia rubra. Lineage (NCBI taxonomy): Eukaryota > Viridiplantae > Streptophyta > Magnoliopsida > Laurales > Lauraceae > Sextonia > Sextonia rubra. The sequence goes on from JASUAD010000026.1 coordinate 10,641,011, forward strand.
ATTTTGGTGAATCAACTCCTATTCAACATATCAATAGTATTCAGACAAAGTGTAAACAAGAATAAGGTGTTCAAAAAACAATCGAATATCCAGTTCCAAATAAAATGGATCTTATTAATTGTCTCTCTGATGTCTTCATGTTTTCAACATTTGATCCTACCTCCAGATTTTGATACCTTCAAATCCTACCCAGAGGATAGATATAAAATTATTTTTCTTTTCCCAAAGAAAATAAAATTTAGATTATTGATAATTCTCATTCAGACCTATCTAACTTCAGAAAGTATCCCTTCTCATTATGACATCTAGTACAAGCAAAAGCTAAGCCCTTATTTAGGAATCAAGCTCTTCCTTCATACCTACATCCCAATAAATATCAATTCCCTTCTTCAATCCTGGATTATCTGTCACTTCACAAGAACTTATCAATGCCCATGGGAGTTCTATTCTCTCTGATAAAAGAAAAAACACTAGAAAAACCCTATCCAAAATTACAAAGCATATCAAGGACTTAAAAAGCCAAATCCTTATGTGCCATAACATCTATCAAAGAGAACTGTTATCCACCTATGCTGATGAAAAAACATCAAGAATTCACCTATTGGAAAAGGTTAATACAGCCTTTCTATATGAGATAGTTACAAGAATTAAAGAAAAAACTATTTCATGTTAGACCAAGGAGTAATTAATGCTCAAAGCTCAATATATAAGCTGGGCAACTGGCTTTCCCAAATTGTTCCTGCCATCATTTGAAGTTGATATCTCATATATCGAACAAGGATTAGTCCAAAGATTTTCTTTATGCAGAGATGATTTTGAAATGATACAACAGCTCCCTGCAATCATGCGTCATGCCCTTCACAGCCTTAGAGTTACCAAAAGACAACTTCTGATAACAATTTCATCAAGTTTGGGTGAAAGATCAAAAATCCAGTTTTATCAACTTTATCAATTATGGACCGTCATGAATTATGAAAAAGGAGATTTAATTTGCAAAAAATTCATCTCTACCTTAAATGATTATGAACATCTCTCTGTTGGTAATCCAGCTTAATGGTATGAATCTCATAAAGTCACTACAATAGAATACAGCTTAGAACGTCTCCAAAATTATGACCCAGCTTCTTATCAATATCAAAGATTTCTCAATCTAAAAGGACATCTTGAATTTGCAAGTATATGCAGATATGTTTGTTGTGATGGTCAACGAGTTGTTTGTATTGCTAATGATCTCGCTGAGCAAACAATGGTGATACAGAATCCTTCTAAATCCAGATACGCCAAGCTTAATCAAATTCTCAATTCCTATGAAAATATCTCTTTTGATATTTCAGAAAAAGCTCATGAATAATTAATTCATCTATTCCATAGAGAATTCAAAAATGATAATGAAGGTTGGAATGACCTTTGTCATAATTTTGACTCTATTATGAAGTTCTCCGCCAGCTGCAATGGAATTTATCAAGATGGTGATTAAACTTATCAAGATTTAGATTTATCAAGATTTATTAAGAGTTTTCTCTATAAAGCATACAAAGAAAAAATAATAAAAACTTTATCATTGTTACCGTATCCATAGCTATGCTATTCTCTACAAACACATCAAAGTTATGTTGAAAAAGTACTATACAAAAAGATAATTTGAGAATGAAGATAAAAGACAATTGTGAAAAATCCAAAAGACCTCCATAGACTCCTTTCTCCACAACAAACCAACTAGGTACTATGAGAAGAATAAAGCAACTATGTAGAAGAATAAAGCAACATCTTCCTAGTCAAAAGTACAATCATCACAGCATGAAGACAAACCATCTATATGGCAATCTGTCATCCTATCCAGCAATAAAATCCCAAAACATCATGCAATATGCCAGCACATAAAATGAAATGCAAATGCAGTCTAAATTCAGTTGTAATGAAATGTAAATTATGTTTACTAAGGCTATAAATAGTACCAGCCTTCTCCATGTATAGGCAAGAGTTGGAATACCAATCAAAATCCAGCCTTGCTTCCACCACCATCTCCTCTCTCCTCTCCCTTCTAGTTTTGTATATCCACCATCTTCCCCATTTGGTATTAGAGCCAAATTGATATCAAATTTGTAATCAAGTACTTTGGCAATATAAAGTTGTTTTGTAAGTATTTCTTCACTTATCTTTGTTATGTTATGCTTTGATTTTGCTTAAAGAATTGTTGACTCGGCAGTAAGAACGTCAAAAGTTTTAATACATAGTTCTGCGTTTATTATCATTGAGCAATTTTAATCATATTCTACCCAAAGCGAAGCTAAGGTAGCCATTGTTGTCACCGTTGTTAGCCATGTAAAGGCATTTAAGGCATTTTGTTGGTGTGTAAATCCTCTATTTCGTTAGATACTTGTGGTGCATTTGGTTAAAATAATTCTGTAATACAAATTATGGCTAAGCTTATCAAGAAGTTTGTACCTTCTTCTTACTCATCATCAAATTCCTTATCTTCTATGTCTATTAAGATAGTGAAGAAATCAGTTATGACGATTTAGATCAAGTTATTTGTGACTAGACTATTCCAGCTGTAAATAAAAATAAAATTTATAAAGTTGGGAATTTTCAATTAGAATCAAGTTATAAAGTAAAAACCATTGAAAGAAATGAATCCATTACCAATAATATTCAGCATCTTTCTTTAATCAAGCCGCATGAAATAAAGGAATATGTTGAAAGATACAATTATATTCATTTTGGATTAGTGCAAGTTGCTCTAAAGCCATTAACAAGACTTGGACTTAGAACTAAAGCTCTCATCTATGTTTAAGACACAAGAGATAAAAAGTTCAGTGATTCATTACTTGGAATGGTTGAATCAAGTTTGGCTAATGACCCTACTTTCTTCAATTGCTTTCCAAATTTCTCTATTTTTTTTTACAGATATAGGTGCACATGAAGCTCCTACTCTTGCTATCCAGACAAAAGGTTTTGATATGAATCATCCTAATCAAAATCTTGCTCTCATATATAGAGTTTATCATAAACTCATGAACTCAACTGTTCCAGGCATAGCCTATTCCCATCAAGTAAAAGGTATAACTACTTTATTCCCAACTAATTTCAAAAATAAAGTTAATATTCTGAAACTCATACAATGGAATGATATTAATATATCTGGTAATTGGCACTTAGAAAACACCCATCTAGAAAAGTCTTTAGAAAATCAAGTTATTGAAACAATTATTTAACATGAAGATGGAAGAGTTGAAATAAATTTTCAAATAGATTCAAGAGATACAACTCCTACAGTTTATCAACCTTCTAGAAAGTCTTATCTCATCCTCCCTCTGTGGTAGAATCTTCCATAAAAGAACCATCCTGAGTTTCTTGCTCTACACCTAATGTAGACCTTCGAGCTGCAGGACTGGTGTATCCTTCTTATCAAGGTTCTCCATCTAATAGATATAATCCTTCGGAATCCAATTTCAATATAAATGTTATTCAATGCTTTGAAATTGATAAACAAATGTTAAGAAAGAATTTAGCTTTACATCCTCTCATAAAATCCTTTTTTAACCATGTTACTCGAGAACATAAAGACTTTCTAAAAGCAAAATGGTATAAATATATGTATGATAATCAAAGAGATATTTATTTCTTTAATTGGCTTAAACTAGCCATAAAGAAAGCTTAAAATACTGAAGATTTATCCATCAATATGATAACAAAATTATGCTCATCTTAGATTATAGCTTCTACCAGTTATTCTTCGCAAAGAACTGAAGAATCTATATATCCATCATTACTTCAAATCATATATAAAGAAACTTCAGCCGTACCGATAAAAGAAGTTGCAAAAATAGAAGGAGATAAATGTAAATTTGAATTTATTTACCAATCAGACTTAAGTCATATTTTATAATAAAATAATTATACAAATATTAACCTTGATACTATTGGCCAACAAACTAATATAATTGAAGATAAAGTTGAAAATATTTTACAACCTTCTGAAATAATTTCTTCTCAGAAAGAAATCAAAACTATCTTAAAAGGATCCTCATCCTCACCCTCAAAATCATCTGGTTCCTTTGATAAAGATTATTCTTTAAATACATGCCATTGTAAAATATTTGACAGTGAAATCCAGTATGAATCTACTTTTTCTTCCTCCTTATCATTAAACGTACTCTCTGCTCCAAAAGTAACGGTGCAAGAAATGTTTAAAGATTTAAAAGATGAAGAATTCAAAAATAAATATTTTGAAAATATACATAAATTAAACAACGGAAATAACAACAGAAAAGCTTCTACATCAAGTAATATATCTAACTTACCTGAAGAATTCAATATAAAAACTGTTTTAGACAGATTAAGAGAGCAACAAGCTCTTACTCATCTTTCAATTTAAGATCTTTCTAAAGAAATTAATAATTAAAAGTAAGAAATAAAAGAATTAAAAAAAGTCTTAATTGAACTACAAGAACTCAAGCAACGTGTTGAGAATCTTGAATTTCACACACTCAAAAATTATCAAGAAAATAATGAAAATTTAGAACATTAAGAAAAATTTGATGAAAACTTAAATGGTTTTGTAAATTCTTTAACAAGGAATCCACCTCAAAAATGGAAAACTAAACTTACAATTAAGGTCAAAGACTTCTTTATTAAGGCACTCTATTTACTAGATAGTGGTGCAAATGTTAATTTAATAAGAGAAGGATTACTCCCAACAAAATACTATGAAAAAACCAAAAATAAACTCAGCCTAGGAACTGCTCATAACAAACACCATATCCATTATAAATTAAATAACATCCATGTTTGCAAAATGAAACATGTATAAAGACTAATTTCTTGCTTGGAAAAGATTTAAACAATGATGTTATTCTTGAAAATCCTTTTCTACAAATTCTATAGCCTTTTCAAATTGATTCATCAGGCCTTAAAACTATTAAAGACAATAAAAAATTAATTTTTGATTTTGTTGAATCAACTCTTATTCAACATATCGATATCATTCAAAATAAAATTGCTTATAAAAAAAAACAAATTGCATATCTTCAAGAAGATATGAATTCTTTAAGAATTGAAAAAGAATTACAAAAATCAGAATTCCAAAAAGATTTCAACCAATTTCAAAAATCTCTTGAAATAGAATACTGTTTTGGCCTTCCTTTTGCCTTTTCACACAGGAAACACCATACTGTTTCTCTTCCATATATTGATAATTTCAATGAATCTCAAATTCCTGCTAAAGCTTGACCTTTTTAAATGAATAAAGACCTTGTACAACTATGTACTAAAGAAATCAATGATTTTCTTGCTAAAAACCTTATTCAGAAATCACAATACCCTTGGAGTTGTGCAACGTTTTATGTAAATAAAGTGCTTGAACAAGAATGAGATGTTCCCCGTCTTCTTATCAACTAGATGGCTTTAAATAAAGTCTTAAAGTCCGTCAGATATCTAGTTCCAAATAAAACTGATCTTATTAACTGCCTAGTTGGTGCCTTCCTTTTTTTCCAAATTTGATCTTAAATCAGGATTTTGTTAAATTCAAATCACCATGGAGGATAGTTATAAAACTACTTTTACAATACCATTTGGCCATTACGAATGGAATGTTATGCCATTTTGTTTAAAAGATGCTCCTTCAGAATTTCAAAGAATAATGAATGACATTTTTAATCCATATCAAGCTTTTACACTCATCTATATATATGACATTCTTGTGTTTTCAAAATCTATTTATGACCATTGGAAACATTTAAATATTTTTAAAAAAGTTATTATCAAGAATGGACTTGTCTTATCTTAAAAGAAAATGAAGCCTTTTCAAACTGAAATTCAGTTTCTGAGCTTTATAATTAAAAAAGGAACTATTTCTCCAGTCCAAAGAGTTATTAAGTTTGCTTCCTAATTTCCTAATGAAATTCTTAATAAAGAGCAATTGCAACATTTTCTTGGATGTCTTAATTATGTTTCTGACTTTTATGAAGATCTTTCTAAAGAAAGAAAAATCTTGCAAACGCGTTTGACCAAAAATCCCATAGAATGGTTACTTGCTCATACAAAAGCTGTTCAAAGTATTAAACAGAAAGTCTAAAATTTACCTTGTTTAACTATCCCTCATCCAGATTTATTAAAAATAATTCAATCAGATGCATCTAAAATAGGTTTTGGAGGAATCTTTCTACAAAGAAACATCCTTGAAAAAGAAGAAATTCTTTGTTTCACTTCTGGAACATAGGTGCCCACTCAACAGAATTATTTAACTATTAAAAGGAAATCCTATCCATAGTAAATAGTATAATGAAGTTCCAAAGTGATTTATTAAACAAAATTTTTTTATTAAGAATAGATTGTAAATCTACTAAAGAAATTTTAGAAAAAGATGTAAAAAATCTTACTACTAAGCAAATCTTTGCTCGCTGGCAAACTTTATTAGCCATATTTGACTTTGACATTGAGTATATTGTAAGTAAAAATAATTCTCTTTCTGATTTTTTTATCTCATGAGTTTTTACAGGGACAAAAGAATGAAGCCTTCGCAGATTAGACCCTTTCTCCAGTCCCCAACTAATAAAGTTTCTTCCATTATAACATTGCACCTTTATCTAGAAAATCTAGCGGCAATTATCTTAAGAGATGGGGAGCAACCCATACTTCTAATATTCCTCAATTTCAAAGCCCATCAAGCCCTGTATCCAGAAAACCTCAAGCTTCACAAGCCCAATATTTTGCCACAAAAACCCTGTATCCAGAATTTACCCCATAGATGACATGTCTTATGCCGAAACCATTTCTATTGAACATCTTATCCAAACCCTTTTTCTCCTGATCACTTATTTAACAAACCTCTTGACTATAAAGTCTATGAACAGATTCTATTCTTAACTGGCAGCTACACTATTGATCATACAAATGGATCGAAAAATTCATACTTAAATCTTTACCACCCAATATTACTATCCTCCATTCAAAAATCAAAATCCTGCATGTTCGCTTTGCAGAAGAATGGGGACGACCTCTCCATATGCCTCAAAGGCTTGATTCAGAACTTACTTTTAATTATTATGATTATATTTTTGCTTGGGAAGTCATCCTGTATTATCAAAACGCATCCTTCCAGCATTCCTGGTTCATTAGATTCAAATCAAACTCCCATAAAATACCTATGTGATTCTTCACACAATTCTGGATTCCTTTTGGTGCCACTAAAGACATCCCTCCTCAAGCACTTTTTCCTATTTATGAATCCTATTCTACATCATTTAAAGCCCTTCTTAAACTAGAAGAAAAAAGCCTTTGTCAGCACCTACAACTTGCAATAGAACCTTATGTCACTATGCAGTTTTATTGCAAGCAGGAGATTCCTTGGATCTTGAAATGGAATTTTTATAAAGAAATGGACTTTAGTCCACCTATTTTATCTTGAATAATTTATATTAAGTTTTGGCATCAATTTGATTATACTACAATGCTCCAACAATATTCTACCGATCGAGCTATAAAGCTATCATTCTCTAAAGTTCTCTAAACTCCTTAAAAAGAAAAACAAAGGCTTCATCCAGTAAGTGATATTGGCAAATAGAAGAATTCTAGTTTAGCCTCTCCTTCTGCTCTTTATGCAGCAGCAGATTTGCTTCAACTCAAAAATGAAATTAAAAGGAAATTAATGAACAAATACAAAAAGAACGGTCATCTGAAAATTCTCTATTAAGTTTTGGTCACCAGCTTCATCATCTTTGAGTTGATGACAATCCTTTTGAAAATATTACTCCTAAACTAGATATAGATGCTGATGAGACAAAAAGTGATAATGAAGGATTCATATCTATCCAAAGAAAAGGGAAAAAAATAAAGCCAAGACAAGACATATGCTTTATCAAGCCACTCAATTTCCCACAAAGCAATCATGACTATCCACTATTCATAATAAAGTTCATCTATAGTGAAGATTGTGATCTTATCCAGCAGTCCTGAAGCATCATGAAATTTGTCAGCACATGAAATGAAATGCAAATACAGTGTAACTTCAATTGTAATAAAATGTAAATTATGTTTGTTAAGACTATAAATAAGTACAGTCTTCCTCATGCACAGGAAAGAGTTGGAATACCAGTCAAAATCCAACCTTACTTCCACCTCCATCTCCTCTCTCCTCTCCCTTCCACTTCTGTATACCCACCACCTTCCCCATTTGAGGCTTTTGTATACCCCCAACCTTCCCCATTTGGTATCAGTGCCAAGTTGGTATCAAATTTGTAATCAAGTACTTTGGCATTATAAAGTTGTTTTCTGAGTATTTCTTCACTCAACTTTGTTATGTTATGTTTTGATTTTGCTTAAGGAATTGCTGACTCAGAAGTAAGAATGTCAAAAGTCTTAATACTTAGTTCTATGTTTGTTATTATTGAGAAATTTTAATCATATTTCACCCGGAGCAAAGCTGAGGCAGCTATTGTTGTCGCCATTGTTAGCCGTGTGAAGGCATTTAAGGCGTTTTGTTGTTGTGTAAATCCTCTATTTCGTTAGATAGTCATGTGGATTTGATTAAAATAACTTTGTAATACAATTATGGCTAAGCTTATTAAGAGGTTTGTACCTTCTTCTTCCTCATCATCAAATTCCTTATCTTTTATGTCTATTAAAAATAGTGAAGAAATCAATTAGGACGATTTAGATCGAGTTATTTGTGACTGGACTATTCCAACCGTAAATAAAAATGAAATTTATAAAGTTGGAAGTTTTCAATCAAAATCAAATTATGAAGTAAAAACCATCGAAAGAACTGAATCTATTACCAGTAATATTTAGCATCTTTCTTTAATCAAGCCCCATGAAATTAAGGAGCATATTAAAACATACAATTATATTCATTTCGGATTAATGCAAGTTGCTCTAAAGCCATGAACAAGACTTGGGCTTAGAACTGAAGCTCTCATCCATGTTCAAGATACAAGACATAAAAATTTCAGTGATTCATTACTTGGAATGGTTGAATCAAGTTTGGCTAGTGACCCTACTTTCTTCAATTGCTTTCCAAATTTCTTTGTTTCCCTTATAGATTCAGGTGCACATGAAGCTCTTACTTTTGTTATCCAAACAAAAGGTTTTGATATGAATCCTCATAATAAACATCTAGCTCTCATATATAGAGTTTATTATAAACTCATTAATTCAATTGTTCCGGGCATAGCCTATTCCCATCAAGCAAAAGGTATGACTACTTTATTCCAAACTAATTTCAAAAATAAAGTTAATATTCCAAAACTCATACAGTGGAATTATATTAATCTATCTGGCAAATGGCACTTAGAAAACGCTCAACCTAAAAGGTCTTTAGGAAATCAAGATATTCAAACAACTATTGAACATGAAGATGGAAGTGTTAAAATAAATTTTTAAACAGATTCCAGAGATACAACTCCTACAGTTTATCAACCTTCCAATGATATTAATCAATCTGGTAAATGGCGCTTAGAAAACGCTCAACTTGAAAGGTCTTTAGAAAATCAAGATATCGAAACAATCATTGAAAATAAAGATGGAAGTGTTGAAATAAATTTTCGAATATATTCTAGAGATATAACTCCTACAGTTTATCAACCTTCTAGAAAGTCTTATTCTCATCGTCCATCTATGGTAAGATCTTATATAAAAAAACCATCCCGAGTTTCTTGCTCTACACCTAATGAAGATCTTTAACCAACAAGACTAGTGTATCCTTCTTATCAACCTTCTCCATCTAATACATATAATCCTTCGGAATCTGATTTCAACATAAATGTTATTGAATGCCTTGAAATTGATAAAGAAATGTTAAAAAAGAATTTAGCTTTACATCCTCTCACAAAATCCTTTTTTACCTTTTTTTTTCAAGAACATAAAGACTTTCTAAAAGCAAAATGGTATAAATATATGTATGATAATCAAAGAAATGTTTATTTCTTTGAATGGCTTAAACTAGCCATTAAGAAAGCTTACAACACTGAAGATTTATCCATCAGTATGATAACTAAATTAAGCTCTTCTTGAATTATAGTTTCTATCAGTTCCTCTCCACAAAGAACTTAAGAATCTATACATCCTCCATTACATCAAACCATTTATAAAGAAACTTCAGCTGTACCGATAAAAGATGTTGCGAAAATACAAGGAGACAAAGGTGAAACTGAATTTATTTATAAATCAGATTTAAGTAATGTTTTAGAACAAAATAATTATACAAATATAAGCCTTCATACTATTGGCCAACAAACAAATAGAATTGAAGATAAAGTTGAAAATATTTTAAAATTTTATGAAACTACTTCTTCCCATGAAGTAATTAAGACACAATTTTTAGGTTTTCAAGGTGAAGCCCTTAAAGATCTAAAGTTAGAAAAAAAACCCTTAAAATTTTAGACAAACTAATCAATCAATTATCTCATAGTTTTAAAAACATAAAACTTAAAGATAATAAAGAAAATTAAGATGAAAAATCCATAAATGTTTTAGTTTCTAAAACTTCGAGCTTAGACCCAAAATTTTCTGTTTCTGACTCTATAGAAGAAAAATCAAATGAAAATTAAGATCAAGAATCTCTACAACTTAATAAAATATTTAAAAGGCAAAAACCAATAGTCACTGCAACAAAAACAAGAAATTATTATCCAAGACCTACTCCAGTTGATCTTTAATTCGAAGAACAAGTTATTCTAAATGGCCTTTGATTTGAAAACTCTTCAGTATATGAATGGAATGTAGATGGACTATCTGAATATCAAATCCTGCAACTATGCCAACACATGATGATATATGCTTCTACCATCATGGCTACTGGTAATGATCAAAGACATGCAGTAAATGTAGTCGTCCTTGGATTTACTAGGCAATTACATGGTTGGTAGGAAAAATACCAATCTGATACAAAAAGAAATGCTATATTAAAGGTAGTAAAAAGAGATCGCTTAGGAAATCCTATTCTTACTCCTCAAGTCCAAATAATCCCTAATTCCATCTACATGCTTATTACCAATAAAGTCAAACATTTTATTGGTAATTATATGAATGTAGAAGAAAAATTAAAAACATATTTAATTGATTTATCTTGCACAACATTATCGGATTTTCATTGGTATAAATATGTTTTCTTATCAAAACTCTATATAATCGATGCAAGTAATTCAGAATTTTGGAAAGAAAAATTCATTCCTGGTCTTCCTAAACTTTTTGTAGAAAAAGTTAGAGAAGAATTAAAATCAGAAAATTATGGAAATTTGAATTATGGAATGTATACATATGGTGATCTAATTCAAAAGATTAATAAAGTTGGATTTTCATTATGCAATGAAATCAAACTTAAACGTCAAATTAAAGATCAAAAAAGAATCAGCAAGTATGAACTTGGTGATTTTGTTTTCAATTTGGCTTGGAACCATTAATTAGTCCTTCCAGCCATAATAAAAAGAAAAACTTAAAAAGAAACTATAAAAAAAGAAAATCTAAACATTTTTCAACTCCACAACATTATATTCCCTTAAAAAGATATCATAAAAAATCTTCTCATAAAAACCCTTATAAAGAATTAAAGAAATCTTATACAAAAGATAATCCATCCACTTCTCATCCCAAGGAAAAAGAAATATAATGTTATAATTACAAAGAAAAAGGATATATAGCTCCTGACTGCCCAAAAGAAAAAGTAAAAACAGAAAAAGAAATCAAAACTATCTTAAAAGGATCCTCATCCTCGTCCTTAGAATCATCTAGTTCCTCTGATAAAGATTATTCTTTAGATACATGTCATTGTGAAATATTTGACAATGAAATCCAGTATGAATCTGCTTCTTCTTCCTCTTTATCTTTAGACTTACTTTCTGCTCCATAAGAACTGGTGGTAGAAATGTTTAAAGATCTCAAAGATGAAGAATTAAAAAATAAATATTTTGAAAAAATACATAATATAAATAAAGGAAATAAAAAAAGGAAAAGCTTCTACTCCAAATAATATATTTGATTTACCTGACTAATTCAGCATTAAAACTGTATTAGATAGATTAAGAGAGCAGTAAGCTTCGCCTCATATTTCAATTCAAGATCTTTATAAAGAAATTAATAATCAAAATCAAGAAATAAAAAAATTAAAACAAGACTTAATTGAACTTCAAGAACTCAAACAACATGTTTAGAATCTTGAATTTCACAGACTCAAAAATTATCAAGAAAATAATGATAATTTAGAAAATCAAGAAAAATTTGATGAAAACTTGAATGGTTTTGTAAATTCTTTAACAAGGAATCCACTTAAAAAATGGAAAACTCAAGTTATAATGAAGATCAAAGAATTCTCTATTAAAGCACTCTGCTTACTAGATAGTGGCGTAGATGTTAATTTAATAAGAGAAGGATTAATCCCAACAAAATATTATGAAAAAACCAATAATAAACTCAATCTAGCTACTACTAGCAAAAAACTATATATCAAATACAAATTAAGTAATGTTTACGCTCGTAAAAATGGAACATGCATAAAGACTAATTTCCCTCTAAGAAAGGATTTAAATAATGATGTTATCCTTAGAAATCCTTTTCCACAAATTTTATAGCCTTTTCAAATTGACTCATTAAGTCTAAAAACTATTTTAGATAATAAAGAATTAATTTTTGATTTTGTTGAATTAACTCCTATTCAACAAATCAATATTATTAAGACAGTGTAAACAAGAATAAGATGTTCAAAAACCATTTAGATATCCAATTCCAAATAAAACAGATCTTATTAATCGTCTCTCTGATGTCTTCGTGTTTTGTACATTTAATCCTACATCCAGATTTTGGTACCTTCAAATTCTACTTAGACAGCAGATAAAAAATTATTTTCCTTTCCCAAAGAAATAAAAATTCAGACTATTAATAATTCTCATTCAAACCTATTTGCTTTCAGAAAGTATCCTTTCTCATTATGACATCTAGTACAAGCAAAAGCAAAGCCCCATATTTAGGAATCAAGCTCTTCCTTCATACCTACATCCCAACAAATATTAATTCCCTTCTTCAATCCAGGATTATCTGCCACTTCACAAGAACTTATCAATGGCCATTGGAGTGCCATCCTCTCTAATAAAAGACAAAACACTAGAAAAAAGCTACCCAATATTGCAAACCATATCAATGACTTAGAAAGCCAAATCCTTATGTGCCATAACATCCATCAAAGAGCACTGTTATCCACCTATGCGGATGCAAAAACATCCAGAATTCACCTCCTAAAAAAGGTTAACACAGCCCTTCTAGATGAGATAGCTACAAGAATTAGAGAAAAAACTATTTTTTGTCAGATCAAGGAGCGATAAATGCTCAAAGCTCAATATATAAGCTGGGCAACTGGCTTTTGCAAGTTGTTCCGCCATCATATGAAGTTGATATCTCATATATTGAACAAGGATTACTCTAAAGATTTTATTTATGTAGAGATGATTTTGAAGTGATACAGTAGCTCCCTGCAATCATGCGTCATGCCCTTTGCAGCCTTGGAGTTACCAAAAGACAACTTCTCATAACGATTTCATTGAGTTTGGGTGAAAGATCAAAAACCTCGTTTTATCAACCTTATCAATTATGGACCATCATGAATTATGAAGAAGGAGAATTAATTTGCAAAAAATTCATCTTTACCTTAATTGATTATGAGCATCTCCCTGTTGATTATCCAGCTCAATGGTATGAATCTAATGAAGTCACTATAGTGGAATAAAGCTTAAAAAGTCTCCAAAATTATGATCCAGCTTTTGATCAATAACAAAGATTTCTCAATCTAAAAGGACATATTGAATTTACAAGTACATACAAATATGTTTCCTGTGACAGTCGACGAGTTGTTTGCATTGCTGATGATCTCGTTAAGCAAACAATGGTGATACGGAATCCTTCTAAATCCGAACATGCCAAGCTTAATCAAATTCTCAATTCCTATGAAGATTTCTCTTTTGACAATTCAGAAAAAACTCATGAAGAATTAATTCAGCTATTTCATAGAGAATTCAAAAATGATAATGAAGGTTGAGATGACCCTTGTTATAATTTTGACTCTATTATGAAGATCTCTGCTAGCTGTAATGGAATTCATCAGGATTGCGATTAATCTTATCAAGATTTAGATTATCAAGATTTATAAAGAGTTTTCTCTATAAAGCCTGCAAAGAAAAGATAACAAAAACTTTATCATTGTAACCATACCCATAGCTATGCTATTCTCTACAAACACATTAAAGTTATGTTGAAAAAGTACTATAGAAAAAAGCTATTTGAGAAAGAAGACAAAAGACAATTGGGAAAAATGCAAAAGCCAACAAGAAAATTCAAGGCTCCATAGACTCCTTTCTCTGCAATAGGCCAACCAGGTACTATGCAAAAGAATAAAGCAACATCCTCCTATTCAACAAGTACACTCATCACAGCATAATGACAAACCATCTATACGGCAACCTGTGATTCTATCCAGCAATAAAATCACAAAACAAACATAAAATGAAATTCAAATGCATTGTAATTCAGTTGTAATGAAATGTAAATTATGTTCGCTAAGGCTATAAATAGTACCAACCTTCTCCATGTATAAGCAAGAGTTGGAATACTAGTCAAAATCTAGCCTTACTTCCACCACCATCTCCCCTCTCCTCTCCTTTCCACTTTTGTATACCCACCACTTTCCCCATTTGGTATCAGAGATAGGTTGTATCAAATTTGTAATCAAGTACTTTTGCAACATAAAGTCGTTTTATGAGTGTTTCTTCACTTATGTTTATGTTTCGATTTTGTTTAAGGAATTGTTGACTCAGAAGCAAGAACATCAAAAATCTTAATAGTTGGTTGTTTGTTTGTTATTATTGAGAAATTTTAATCATATTATGTCCGGAGCGAAGCTAAGGTAGCCATTGTTGTTGCCGTTGTTAGCAATGTGAAGGCGTTTAAAGCGTTTTTTTTTTTGTGTGTAAATCCTCTATTTCATTAGAAACTCGTAGTGGATTTGGTTAAAATAACTCTGTAATACAAATTATGGCTATGCTTATTAAGAAGTTTATACCTTCTTCTTCCTCGTCATCAAATTCCTTATCTTCTATGTCTATTAAAAATTGTGAAGAAATTAGTTATGACAATTTAGATCAAGTTATTTATGACTGGACTATTTCAACTGTAAATTAAAATAAAATTTATGAAGTTGGAAGTTTTCAATTAAAATCAAGTTATAAAGTAAAAACCATCGAAAGAACTGAATCCATTACCAATAATATTCAGCATCTTTCTTTAATCAAGTGCATGAAATAAAGGAGTATGTTAAAACATACAATTATATTCATTTTGGATTAGTGCAAGTTGCTCTAAAGCCATTAACAAGACTTGGACTTAGATTTGAAGCTCTCATTTATGTTCAAAATGCAAGACATAAAAAATTCAATGATTCATTACTTGGAATGGTTGAATTAAATTTGGCTAATGGCCCTACTTTCTTCAATTGCTTTCCAAATTTCTTTATTTCCCTTATAGATCCAGGTGCATATGAAGCTCTTGCTCTTACTCTTGCAATCCAAACAAAAGGTTTTGATATGAATCCTCATAATCAAAATCTTGCTCTCATATATAGAGTTTATTATAAACTCATGAATTCAATTGTTCCAGGCATAGCCTATTCCCATCAAGCAAAAGGTATGACTACTTTATTCCAAACTAATTTAAAAAATAAAGTTAATATTCCAAAACTCATACAGTAGAATGATATTAATCTATCTGGCAAATGGCATTTAGAAAACGCTCAACCTAAAAGGTCTTTAAGAAATCAATATATTGAAATAATTATTGAACATGAAGATGGAAGTGTTAAAATAAATTTTTAAACAGATTCAAGAGATACAACTCCTGTAGTTTATCAACTTTCTAAAGAGTCTTATTCTCATCCTCCCTTTGTGGTAGGATCTTCCATAAACGAATCATCCTGAGTTTCTTGCTCTACACCTAATGTAGACCTTCGAGCTGCAGGACTAGTGTATCCTTCTTATCAAGGTTCTCCATCTAATAGATATAATCCTTCGGAATTCGATTTCAATATAAATGTTATTCAATGCTTTGAAATTGATAAAGAAATGTTAAGAAATAATTTAGCTTTACATCTTCTCACAAAATCCTTTTTTAACCATGTTTCTCGAGAACATAAAGACTTTCTAAAAGCAAAATGGTATAAATATATGTATGATAATCAAAGAAATATTTATTTTTTTGATTGGCTTAAACTAGCCATAAAGAAAGCTTATAATACTGAAGATTTATCCATCAATATGATAAAAAAATTAAGTTCTTCTTAGATTATAGCTTTTACCAGTTATTCTCCACTAAGAACTGAAGAATCTATATATCCTTCATTACATCAAATCATATATAAAGAAACTTCAGCCGTACCGATAAAAGATATTGCAAAAATAGAAGGAGATAAAGGTAAATCTGAATTTATTTACAAATCAGACTTAAGTCATATTTTATAACAAAATAATTATACAAATATTAACCTTCATACTATCGGCCAACAAACTAATAGAATTGAAGATGAAGTTGAAAATATTTTATAGCCTTCTAAAAGTACTTCTTCTCGAAAAGAAATCAAAAGATCCTCATCCTCATCCTTAGAATCATCTAGTTCCTCTAATAAAGATTATTCATCAGATACATGTCACTGTAAAATATTTGACAGTGAAATCCAATATGAATCTGCTTCTTCTTCCTCTTTATCTTTAAACGTACTCTATACTCCAGAAGAAATGGAGCTAGAAATGTTCAAAATCTAAAAGAAGAAAACTTAAAAATAAATATTTTGAAAAAATACAGAAAATAAACAACGGAAATAAAAAAAGGAAGAGCTTCTACATCAAGTAATATATCTGACTTACCTAAAAAATTCAGTATAAAAACTATTTTAGATAGATTAAGAGAGCAACAAGCTCCTACTCATCTTTCAATTCAAGGTCTTTGTAAAGAAATTAATAATCAAAAGCAAGAAATAAGAGAATCAAAATGAGAATTAATTGAACTTCAAGAACTCAAACAACGTGTTGAGAATCTTGAATTTCACAAACTCAAAAATTATCAAGAAAATAATGATAATTTATAACATCAAGAAAATTTGATGAAAACCTAAATGGTTTTGTAAATTCTTTAACAAGGAATCCACCTCAAAAAATGGAAAACTCAAGTTACAATTAAGGTCAAAGACTTCTCTATTAAAGCACTCTGTTTACTAGATATTGGCGCAAATATTAATTTAATAAGAGTAGGATTAATCCCAACAAAATATTATGAAAAAACAAAATATGAACTCAGCCTAGCAACTTCTAGTAATAAACTCCATATCCATTGTAAATTAAACAACGTCCATGTTTGTAAAAACGGAACATGTATAAAGACTAATTTCCTACTCAGAAAAGATTTAAACAATGATGTTATCCTTGGAAATCCTTTTCTACAGATTCTACAGCCTTTTCAAATTGATTCATCAAGCCTTAAAACTATGAAAGACAATAAAAAATTAATTTTTGATTTTGTTAAATCAATTCCTATTCAACTTATCAATATCATTCAAAATGAAATTGCTTATAAAGAAAAACAAATTGCATATCTTCAAGAAGATATGAATTCTTTAAGAATTGAAAAAGAATTACAAAAATTAGAATTGCAAAAAGATTTCATCCAATTTCAAAATCTCTTGAAATAGAATACTATTCTGACCTTCCTTTTGCTTTTTCACACAGGAAACACCATACTGTTTCTCTTCCATATATTGATAATTTCGATGAATCTCAAATTCCTACTAAAGCTTAACCTTTTCAGATGAATAAAGACCTTGTACAACTATGTAATAAAGAAATCAATGATCTTCTTGCTAAAAACCTTATTCAAAAATCACAATATTCTTGGAGTTGTGCAGCGTTTTATGTAAATAAAGTGCTTGAACAAGAACGAGATGTGTCCCGTCTTGTTATCAACTACAAGCCTTTAAATAAAGTCTTAAAGTCCATCAAATATCTAGTTCCAAATAAAACTGATCTTATTAATGTCTAGCTGGTGCCTTCCTTTTTTCCATATTTGATCTTAAATCAGGATTTTGACAAATTAAAATCACCACGGTGGACAAGTATAAAACTGCTTTTACAGTACCATTTGGCCATTACGAATGGAATATTATGCCATTCAATTTAAAAAACGCTCCTTCAGAATTTCAAAGAATAATGAATAACATTTTTAATCCATATCAAGCTTTTACAATCGTCCATATAGATGACATTCTTGTGTTTTCAAAATCTATTTGTGACTATTATAAATATTTAAATATTTTTAAAAAAGTTATTATCAAGAATGGACTTATCTTATCCTAAAAGAAAAGAAAGCCTTTTCAAACAAAAATTCAATTTCTGGGCTTTATAATTAAAAAAGGAACTATTTCTCTAGTCCAAAGAGTTATTAATTTGCTTCCCAATTTCCTGATGAAATTCTTAATAAAGAGCAATTGCAATGTTTTTTTGGATGCCTTAATTATGTTTCTGACGTTTAGAAAGATCTTGCTAAAGAAAGAAAAATCTTGCAAATGTGCTTCACCAAAAATCCCGTAGAATGGTCACCTGCTCATACAAAAGCTGTTCAAAATATTAAATAGAAAGTCCAAAATTTACCTTGTTTAACTATCCCTCATCCAGATTTATTAAAAAATAGTACAAACTGATGCATCTGAAATAGGTTTTGGAGGAATCCTTCTACAAAGAAACATCCTTGGAAAAGAAGAATTCTTCGTTTCACTTCTGGAACATGGATGCCCACTCAATAAAATTATTTAACTATTAAAAAGGAAATCCTATCCATAGTAAATAGTATAATGAAGTTCCAAAGTGATTTATTGAACAAAAATTTTTTATTAAGAATAGATTGTAAAATGCTAAAGAAATTTTAGAAAAAAATGTAAAAAATCTTACTACTAAGTAAATCTTTGCTCGCTGGCAAGCTTTATTAGCCATATTTGACTTTGAGATTAAGTATCTTGCAGGTAAAAATAATTCTCTTCCTGTCTTTTTATCTCGTGAGTTTTTACAGGGACAAAAGAACGAAGCCTCGGCAGATTAGACCCTTTTTCTAGTCCTTAACTAATAAAGTTTCTTCCATTATGAACACTACACCTTTATCAGAAAATCTAGCAGCAATTATCTTGAGAGATGGGGAGCAACCCATACTTTTAATATTCCTCGATTTCAAAGCCCATCAAGCCCTGTATCCAAAAAACCTCAAGCTTCACAAGCCCAATATTTTGCCACAAAAGCGCCCTTGAGA
This sequence comes from Sextonia rubra, assembly GCA_037013555.1. NCBI lineage: Eukaryota > Viridiplantae > Streptophyta > Magnoliopsida > Laurales > Lauraceae > Sextonia > Sextonia rubra. Next base: position 10,660,328 of record JASUAD010000026.1, read on the forward strand.
ATTTATTCCTTAGATGACATGTCTTATGTCGATACCATTTCTATTGAACATCTTATCCAAACCCTTTTTTCTCCTGATCACTTATTTATCCAACCTCTTGACAATAAAGTCTATGAACAAAGTCTGATCAAAATTGGTAGCTGTACTATTGATCATACAGATAGATCAAAAAATTCATACTTAAATGCTTTATCACCTAATATTACTATCCTCTATTCAAAAATCAAAAATCCTGCATGTTCTCTCTGTAGAAGAATGGGGACGACCTCTTCATATGCCCCAAAGGCTTTATTCAGAACTTATTTTTAATTATTATGATTATATTTCTGCTTGGGAAGTCATCCTCTATTATAAAAACCCATTCTTCCAGCATTCCTGGTTTATCAGATTCAAATCAAACTCTCATAAAATACCTATGTGGTTCTTCACACAATTTTGGATTCCTTTTGGTGCCACTAAAGACATCCTTCCTCAAGCATTTCTTCCTCTTTATGAATCCTATTCTACATCATTTAAAGCCCTTCAAAAATCAGAAGAAAAAAAAGCCTTTATCAGCACCTACAACTTGCAATAGAACGTTATGTTACTACGTAGTTTTATAGTAAGCAGGAGATTTCTTAGATCTTGAAATGGAATTTTTTTAAAGAAATGGACTTTAATCCACTAGTTTTATCTCGAATGATTTATATCAAGTTTTGGAATCAATTTGATTATACTGCGATACTCCAGCAATATTCTACCGATCATGCTATAAAGCCATCATTCTCTGAAGTTCTTAAAACTCCTGAAAAAGAAAAAGAAAGGCTTCATCCAGCAAGTGATATTGACAAATAGAAGAATGCTTGTTTAGCCTCTCCTTCTGCACTTTCTGCAGCAACAGATTTGCTTCAACTCAAAAAAGAACTTCAAAAGGAAATTATTGAACAAATACAAAAAGAACGGTCATCTGAAAATTCTCCATTAAGTTTTGGTCAGCAGCTGCATCATCTTTGGGCTAATGACAATCCTTTTGAAAAAATTCCCCCTGAACCAGATACAGATGATGATGAGACAAAAAGTGATAATGAAGGATTCATATCTATCTGAAGAAAAGGAAATAAGATAAAGCCTAGACAAGACATATGCTTTATCAAGCCACTCAATTTCTCACAAAGCAATCATGACAATCCACTATTCAGAATATAGTTCATCTACAGTGAAGATTGTGATCTTATCCAGCAGTCCTAAAGCATCATGAAATTTATCAGCACATGAAATGAAATGCAAATGTAGTGTAAATTCAGTTGTAATGAAATGTAAATTATGTTTGTTATGACTATAAATAAGTCTAGTATTCCTCACGCACAGGCAAGAGTTGGAATACCAGTCAAAATCCAGCCTTGTTTTCACCACCATCTCCTCTCTCCTTTCCCTTCCGCTTTTGTTTACCCGCCATCTTCCCCATTTGGTATCAAAGCCAAGTTGGTGTCAAATTTGTAATCTAGTACTTTGGCAATATAAACTCATTTTGTGAGTATTTCTTCACTTATCTTTGTTATGTTATGCTTTGATTTTGCTTAAGGAATTGTTGACTTAGAAGTACGAACTTCAAAAGTGTTAGTACTTACTTCTATATTTGTTATTGCTGAGAAATTTTAACCATACTCCACCCGGAGTGAAGCTAAGGTAGCCATTGTTATCGCTGTTGCTAGCCATGTGAAGGCGTTTAAGGCGTTTTGTTGGTGTATAAATCCTCTATTTCATTAGATACTCATGGTGAATTTAGTTAAAATAACTCTGTAATACAAATTATAGCTAAGCTTATTAAAAAGTTTGTACCTTCTTCTTCCTCATCATCAAATTCTTTATCTTCTATGTCTATTAAAAATAGTGAAGAAATCAGTTATGACGATTTAGATCAAGTTATTTGTGACTGGACTATTCCAACCATAAATAAAAATGAAATTTATAAAATTGAAAGTTTTCAATTAAAATCAAGTTATAAAGTAAAAACCAATGAAAGAACTGAATCATTACCAGTAATATTCAACATCTTTCTTTAATCAAGCCCCATGAAATAAAGAAGTATATTAAAACATACAATTATATTCATTTTGGATTAGTGCAAGTTGCTTTAAAGCCATTAACATGACTTGGACTTAGAACAGAAGCTCTCATCTATGTTCAAAATGCAAGGCATAAAAAATTCAGTGATTCATTACTTGGAATGGTTGAATCAAGTTTGGCTAGTGACCCTACTTTCTTCAATTGCTTTCCAAATTTCTTTGTTTCCCTTATAGATTCAGGTGCACATGAAGCTCTTACTTTTGTCGTCCAAACAAAAGGTTTTGATATGAATCCTCATAATAAACATCTAGCTCTCATATATAGAGTTTATTATAAACTCATTATTTCAATTGTTCCAGGCATAGCCTATTCCCATCAAGCAAAAGGTATGACTACTTTATTCCAAACTAATTTCAAAAATAAAGTTAATATTCCAAAATTCATATAGTGGAATGATATTAATCTATCTGGCAAATGGCACTTAGAAAACGCTCAACCTAAAAGGTCTTTAGGAAATCAAGATATTCAAACAACTATTGAACATGAAGATGGTAGTGTTAAAATAAATTTTTAAACAGATTCAAGAGATACAACTCCTGTAGTTTATCAACTTTCTAAAAAGTCTTATTCTCATCCTCCCTCTATGGTAGGATCTTCCATAAAAGAACCATCCTGAGTTTCGTGCTCTACACCTAATGTAGACCTTCGAGCTGCAGGACTAGTGTATCCTTCTTATCTAACTTCTCCATCTAATACATATAATCCTTGGGAATCCGATTTCAATATAAATGTTATTGAATGCTTTGAAATTGATAAAAAAATGTTAAAAAAGAATTTCGCTTTACATCCTTTAACAAAATCCTATTTTATACAGGTTTCTCAAGAACATAAATACTTTTTAAAGGAAAAATGGTACAAATATATGTATGATAAATAAAGAAATATTTATTTCTTTGATTGGCTTAAACTAGCCATAAAGAAAGGATATAATGCTGAAGATTTATCCATCAATATGGTAACAAAATTAAGTTCATCTTGGATTATAGCTTCTATTAGTTCTTCTTCGCATAGAACTGAAGAATCTATACATCCTCCATTACATCAAATCATATATAAAGAAACTTTGGCCGTACCCATAAAAGATGTAGCAAAGATATAAGGAGATAAAGGTAAATCTGAATTCATTTACAAATTAGACTTAAGTCATATTTTAGAACAAAATAATTATACAAATATTAACCTTCATACTATTGGCCGACAAACTAATATAATTTAAGATAAAGTTAAAAATATTTTATAGCCTTCTGAAATTACTTCTTCTCAAAAAGAAATCAAAGGATTTTCATCCTCATCCTTAGAATCATCTAGTTCCTCTGATAAAGATTATTCTTTAGATACACATCATTGTAAAATATTTGACAGTAAAATCCAGTATGAATCTGCTTCTTCTTCCTCTTTATCTTTAAACATACTTTCTGCTCTAGAAAAAATGGTACTAGAAATGTTTAAAGATCTAAAAGATGAAGAATTAAAAAATAAATATTTTGAAAAAATACAAAAAATAAACAACGGAAAGAAAAAAGGAAAAGCTTCTACATTAAGTAATATATCTGACTTACCTAAACAATTCGGTATAAAAACAGTTTTAGATAGATTAAGAGAGCAACAAGCTCCTACTCATCTTTCAATTCAAGATCTTTATAAAGAAATTAATAATCAAAAGCAAGAAATAAAAGAACTATAACAAGACTTAATTGAACTTGAAGAACTCAAAAAACGTGTTGAGAATTTTGAATTTCACACACACAAAATTTATCAAGAAAATAATGATAATTCAGAACATCAAGAAAAATTTAATGAAAACTTAAATGGTTTTGTAAATTCTTTAATAAAAAATCCACCTTAAAAATGGAAAACTCAAGTTATCATGTTCCAGGCATAGCTTATTCCCATCACGCAAAAGGTATGACTACTGTATTCCAAACTAATTTCAAAAATAAAGTTAATATTCCAAAACTCATACAATGGAATGATATTAATCTATCTGGTAAATGGTTCTTAGAAAACGATTAACCAAAAAGATCTTTAGAAAATCAAGGTATTGAAACAATTATTGAACATGAAGATGGAAGTATTGAAATAAATTTTCAAACAGATTCAAGAGATATAACTCCTACATTTTTTCAACTTTCTAGAAAATTTTATTCACATCCTCCATCAGTGGTAGGATCTTCCATAAAAGAACCATCTCGAGTTTCTTACTCTACACCTAATGTAGACCTTTCGACCTACACAACTAGTGTATCCTTCTTATCAAGCTTCTCCATCTAATACATATAATCCTTCGGAATCCGATTTCAATATAAATGTTATTGAATGCTTTGAAATTTAAAAAGAAATGTTAAAAAAGAATTTAGCTTTACATCCTCTCACAAAATCCTTTTTTAACCATATTTCTCAAGAACATATGGACTTTCTAAAAGCAAAATGGTATAAATATATGTATGATACTTGAAGAAATATTAATTTCTTTGATTGGCTTAAACTAGCCATAAGGAAAGCTTATACTACTAAAGGTTTATCTATCAATATGATAACAAAATTAAGTTCATCTTGGATTATAGCTTCTACTAGTTCTTTTCCACAAAGAACTAAATAATCTATACATTCTCCATTACATAAAATCATTTATAAGGAAACTTCAGCTATACCATAAAAGATGTGCAAAAATATGAGGAGACAAAGGTAAAACTGAATTTATTTATAAATTAGATTTAAGTCATGTTTTAGAACAAAATAATTATACAAATATAGACCTTCATACTATTGGCCAACAAACAAATAGAATTGAAGATAAAGTTGAAAATATTTTAAAATTTTATGAAACTACTTCCTATAAAGTAATCAAGACACAAACTTTAAGTTTTCAAGGTGAAGCCCTTCAAGATCTAAAGTTAGAAAAAAAACCTTTAAACTTTTCAGACGAACTAATCAATCAATTATCTCATAGTTTTAAAAACATAAAACTTAAAGATAATAAAGAAAATGAAGATGAAAAATCCATAAATGCTTTAGTTTCTAAAGCTTCGAGCTCAGACTCATAATTCTCTGTTTCCAACTCTATAGAAGAAAAATCAAATGAAAATCAAGATCAAGAATCTCTACAACTTAATAAAATATTTGAAAGGCAAAAACCAATAGTCACTGTAGCAAAAATAAGAAATTATTATCCAAGACCTACTCCAGTTGATCTTTAATTCGAAGAACAAGCTATTCTAAAAGGCCTTCAATTTGAAAACTCTTCAGTATACGAATGGAATGTAGATGGACTATCTGAATATCAAATCCTGCAACTATGCCAACATATGATGATATATGCCTCCACCATCATGGCTGCTGGTAATGATCAAAGACGTGCAGTAAATGTCACGCCCCGATCCCGGGAATTTGGGGATTTTCGTGGGCCCCCAGGGCATGGATACATAATCCCATAGAAATCCATGCCCTGAAGAATTATGCACGAATTCCTACAAGGGAGATTCCACAGAAATGTGTGAAGTATGCTGACACACGTATAAACATAACTTATCATTAGCGAAATCCTACGCAATACTTAGTAATTATCAAGAGCATGTTAAGTTCATAGTCTGTTAACTTTCATAAGTAACATATATACATACAATAGTGTTCAAGTCTTTTATTACATTCCAAAATACTATTTAGGAGTGTGATACAAAAGGTCCCAAGCATAACAATGATATCTCCCAAGAATAAACGGACTCCATAGGATGGCTAGTAAAAGACGTCGCCATCTTTCCACTCGTCTACACCCCGAGGTACTGTTAGGGTACCCTCTGGGGGCGCGTCAGTGTCCGCGTTAGGACCGGGTGCTGGACCTACAATACCAAGGGTAACATTGTTAACACGACGGTTAAGCAAGTACTGAGGCATATGAAACAAGTATAACATAATATATCAATAAGAATAATTATTGAACATGATGCATGAGTGAGAAATTACAACTCAAATGTCATACATACTGATTGGCAACCACGACGCTCTATTCTCCCAAAAGAGAGCATATGTATCATATAGGTCTCTAGGGGATCAAGCTAGCTTCCCGAGGAGCGCCGACTACTCCTTCGTAAACCTATTGCAGTGGTGACATACATAACATATACCCAAAGGGGCGTAAGCTGAGTGGTGCCGACTCAGATTCAATCGTATCAGTCTTATCATACCCTTGGCTAGCAAGCTCACACTCATTAGAAGCTCTGGCTTGTCAGACACGTGCTCATTAGAAGCTCAGGTCTAAATTGCCTCAGGGTTTTGCTAAAGGAAGTAATTCATGTTGAAGGTGGTATATCATAGCAATATGGATGCATTCAGCTTAAATGAGTGCCCAAGGAATTATTACCTCCATCCCCTATAATAAGTAACTTATAATCCCCAAGGACATTCAACACGATGTACACATAAGATGTTCGGTGTTGTTGTGTTATCGTATCTTGGTATTGCCTTATGTGCACACGAGACACCCTTCTTATACCAGCATCCATGACTTACCATAGGGAGACCCTCCGGGAATCATTCATTCTCCCCAACATGTACTTGCCATTGGGCCTGTGGAGTGGTATGAAGGTGCAAATACTAAGGTCCTACATAATCATTGAGAGTCCCTAACATCCTGTTTCATTGGGTTCTTACGGCTTAGCCATGTACAAGGCTACGGCTTAGCCGAGTGGGTCAAATTCCTTCCGGGTTTCCCTGCACAATTACGGCTCAACCGTATGTTGGCCTACGGCTTAGCCATGCTAAGCCTACGGCTAGGTTACGGGAGATTATGATGTAGCCTAGTGTATTCCACGGTGCAGCCGTGTGCAAGCCATGGAAGAAACTGGGTTCCATGAGCTGTCTGGAAAGCTCACCGTAGGAAGACCTACGGCTTGGGTACGGGTTGGATACGGCTTAGCCGTAATGAAATCCACGGCATAGCCATAGCTGAGCCGTAGTACAAAATCCCATTCTATTGCTCTTTGGACTTTGAGCCTTAAATGCTCCCGGCTTCGCCGTAGCTTCGTTGTAAGCTTCAGAAAATCTGAAATCAGTTCTGTAGCTCATTTTCAATATGGGATCAATACCGAACCTTATTATGGGGCAATTCTAAGGCTCAATTAGAGTGTCCCTGAGAGTGTCCATACTCACACACCGTCCTATTCCCTTCTTGCCATTCTAACTCAATTCACACCACATTTGTATCAATTAAAACAATTGAAAGGAAATGGCTGAAAGTTGGAAATGCAAGTAGCTAGCTCAAATGTCCATACTTAATCATGCATGCAGTACATATAACTCAATACTTACCTTTTCTAACAATGCTAACCCTCTTAAACCCCCCTTTCTTACTGTGTGCTCAGGAAAGTCTTTGGAATGAAATGGGTTCTCTACAAATAACATGAAATGTGGAATATGGAGGCTTAGATTTAAATGCATGTCAAGTAATGGAGTCTTTATGACCCTAATAAACCCAAGAAAATGATATAGGAACCCATTCTTCACCTTATATTGCTGTAGCTTGGAGAGAAGAACACTCTATACAGAAGTATAAAGGAAAAAGGGAGAGCAAGGAAGAAGAAGGTGCTAAGAGATCACTCTTTATGCGTGCATACTCCCAAAATTCCTGAGCACTTCGATTGCAAGAAGAAGAGGAGAAGAAACTATTAGATTTTGTGGACTCAATCCATCAGTTGTGTAATAAATTGATTAATTTCTTTATTTATCAATAAAATCATGCTTTGCTTTCATGAGATGAATGTTATTTTACTAATTCATGCACATGACCAATACATATGACATAATGGTTCAAGAGTTGAACCGGATCCCATTAGTATATTAGATGTGATATATGTGCATGGATGAGATCCACACGCGGGAGATATATGTCACAAATCTTATACTTAAAATAGCTTCACAACCAGTGATGAGATTGGGCATCTCATTTGATAAGGTTGCAGCACTTTGATCACTATGAAATAGTGTGATTTGTCTCGATCATCAGAATGTAAGATTCTGGATCACGGTGCTGGTACATTGGATGTATTGAAGGACCATGAGATGCACCTTATGGAATTCCGTCTCAATAATAAGATATGCTCTCATAATTCCCTAGCAATAGGCTCTCAATCCTGAGACATTGATGAACTCAAGTTTCTATCTATTCATTTGCTTTGAGTCACCAATGAGTGAGGCCGACTATAGGTTAACACCTCGGTGCCTTGGGTATGTGGTAGTAGAACTGTGGGAATGTTGAATGATCAAGATGGAATCTATCTCTATTATCCCCTTGTGCCAATTAATGGATTTGTCATTAGTAAGTGCGCACCCATCTCAATTAAGAGTTAATTGGATGGTACTGATGATTACTATGATTAATTGGGGCTCAAGGATAATAAGATGTGGAACTTAGATTGGAAGAGACAGATTTATTCCAATTGATCCACGAATATTGATAGAGGGGCCTACTTGTGGTAATTGGGAAGTTTAGGGTCTTCATTGTAATTTATTCCTAAGACTAGAGTGCAATTGCATTTATATAGTGGTGTTATTTGCAATTAACTGAGGGCCCGGATTGCACATGAGATGTGGGGTCGCGGTGTTCCAGTTGGAGCCAGCTTTCTAAGGAATCCCTAGTGGTCCCCACGCTAGCCCAAGTTATTGGAAAACACTAATCTGACTTGAACTCTAGAAATAAGAGTTTGGAAAGGAGAAAGCTGCTAATTGCTTTGGAAGTAAGACTTCTATTTCAATTAGACAAGGGAGAGATTTGGAAGTCCATAAAATCTCTTGGACGTCCAATAAGACTCCTACTCACGCCCAAAACCCTTTCGTGCAAGAGTTGCATGAGTTACTCTCTCCTCCTCTCTTCTAGTTCCTTGGAGTTTCAAGTTGGGTTTTCTCCTGAAGATTCCACCATTCTTCTTGAGAAAAGAAATCCAATTCGGGGGTCATAGCGTGGAAGGCTAAGAGGTGTTGAAGAAATCCATTAGAGCACTGCGGATCTCCGAAGGTATGATCTACTTCTTGCATGTCGTAGATTATTTTGGATGTTTAGTGCTGGTAGAATTTTTACTGTACATGGTCACGAGATTGAGGGTAATGCATCCTGGATTGGGTTTTGGTCTTGTGGATAGTTGATCCCTGTGTTAAGTGGGTCAAAAGTATTGAAAATCTATCCACGAGACCCACCTACTTCAATCAAATGGTATCAGAGCCATACCTCATCTCTAACCATGTTAGATCAGTAATCTTGTTCTAATCTTTGCATGAGATGTGAAGAGGATAGAGCAAGGGCTATGATAGGATCATTGTTTATTGGGTTTGCTTACTTTTGTAGTAGATACATGTTTGGAAAGTCACAAAAGGTTTTAATCATGATAGGAGGATGATAAGATGCCATTAAAAGCATACTGAGATCATTAGAGGTGACTGGGTACAGCACAAGCCGAATCTGAAAAGGAACCTAAATTTCTGGGATCGTCCGGTCGGTTAGTCAAACGGACCACTATGGCTATAGAGGTCTGTTGGCTAACCGTAGGGACCAGATTGGCTAGCCGAACCTAGGCAGAATCATCTTGTTCTTAGTCTGAGTTGTTGTTTTTTTTTTTTTTTCGGGGGCGCTGCCCCTTGGAACCCCACGAGCTGACCGGGCAGCTCGACCCCCGCCGGGGGCGCTGCCCCCGAACCCCCGTTGCGTAGGGGATCTTGTATCGTGGTGGCAAAATATTTGGCATCTTGTTTTTCCATTGTGGTTTGGCAACCTGGTTTTGTGAGATGCTTTGTTGTATGAGATACTAACTTGCAAGTGATAATGTCCTCTCCATATGGCCCACATGTTTTTCTTTCCTTTTAATTATTGGTTTATTTGTGGCTAAGTGTAAAAGGCATCATGGTCTCCTTGGTTTCCCGTGAAAGGGCAAGGCATGGTGAATTTCCCTATAGCCCTTTTATTTCCATGTTTAGACTACCATGTAAGTCTCATTATAGAGACATAGGAATTTATGTATTTTCTTTTAAATTTGTAAATTCTGGAGATGTCCGAAACAAAGAAGGAAAGAGAAGCCGGACACCTAATCAAAGAGTTTGAAGATTACCAAAAGCTGTTTTGGAGATGCCCAAAGAGTTTGAGGAATTCCAAAGTTTTGGAAAGTCTAGAAGTCCAAGAAGTCTTTTCCGCCTGGGCCATGTGGAGGAGAGGACTAGTCTTTTATTATAGCACTTTTTATTTATGGATGAAAGCTTATTTTAAAGTATTTCCATATCTGATCCAAACATAGCAAATTCCAAAATTGGTCAAATCAAATTTATTTTTGGAAAGAATTCTAATTAGAGTTGGTGGGCCCATGAGATAGATCTATTGGTAACACTAATTTTAGAAACTGGACTTTCCTTAAAATAACTTGACTTGGAATCAATCATTGGTCTTATCATGAGATGAATATATACCTATATTTGATGGACCCATACACCTATAAGGAAATCCTAAACTCTAAAATATTAAGTGGGAGCGGGGCATTTATATATATACAAATCCCCATGGTTTTCCACCATAGCTCCATTGTAAGGAAAGTATTAGCCTCGCGCCATTTTGAGAATGGCCATTCCCCACGAAGGGCTTGTATTTATCTGGATACTGGATATGGATCTCCTATGGATAGTGTTGATGAGACGGGGTGGGAGCCCACTCCCCAAGGAGGAGCTGCCCGCAACGGTTGTCATGCAATGCTAGTTGGTGGGTCACACTTAACTAAAATAATGATGTAGTATCCCCAAGGATTTGCCTCATGTATTTTAGAAACCGAAGCTAATCGGGAGTCATGCATTATTTGGTATGAGATACTTAGATAGTAATGTATGAAGGGGATCATAGATAGTTAGTCTTAATCCCAATTTTGACCAACTTTGATCCGCACTAGTCTAGGAGGTATTCGCACTCCCCAAGGAGGCATACCCTGCAGGATTGGGATTCCGATGTATTCTGAATTTTGTGGTTATGAGGATTCCCACATAAATTTGGTAGAATACTAAACCCTAATGTCATTTAAATTCATTAATTGAATGTATGGTTATGTGCTACAGTATTACAAGCATGAATTCGAATACTTTCAATCCACTTGCGACCATCCTCAACCAGAATAAGTTGGTGGGATCCAACTATGTAGACTGGAAACGGAATCTGGATATCGTCCTGACAGCTTCAAGATATAAATATGTCCTTACCAAAAACCCCCTTGAAGAGCCTGGCCCAGATGCATCAGAAGCAGAAAAGGACCTTTACACCAAATGGGCCAAAGACGATGAGATGGCCCGATGTTATATTCTGGCATCCATGTCTAGTGTGCTGCAACATCAACATCAATCTTATAAGACTGCATATGATATGATATCGAACTTAAAGGAGATGCTTGCAGAACAAGGCAGACCTGCTAGGCAGGCAGCCATGAGGGTGCTCATTAGCACCAAGATGGCTGAAGGTACATCAGTACAGGAACACATGTTGAAGATGATGGACTCATTAAATGAGTTAGATGTACTGGGAGCTGCGATTGATGGAGAATCGCAGATTGACATAATCCTTGAGTCACTACCAGAGTCATTCAACAATTTCAAGGTCAATTATAATATGAATAAAATGAATCTGACTCTGGCTGAGCTATCTAGTCAGCTGGTAGCAACTGAAGGGATTATGAAGAAGAAACCAACTGCCTTAATGACAGAAAAGTCAGATGCCAATCCAAGCCGAAAGGAAAAAGGCGGAAAGGCAAAAAGAAATCAGTTCCAAAGGGTCCTAAGGTGGAGAATGGTCCAATTGGTGGCGTGGCTAAAGCTAAGGGTTCAGGGACAAAAGGAAAGTGTTTCCATTGTGGTAAGACAGGACATTGGAAGAGGAATTGTCCAGAATATCTGTCTAAGAAAAAGACCCCAGGTATGATTGAGTCACTTATATCTGAAGTTAGTTTTGCAACTAGTATTTCAGAATCCTGGTGTGTGGATTCCGGGGCAACTAATCACATATGTAATACGTTGCAGGGGTTCAGGGAAACTAGGAGGCTAAGTGATGGAGAAATCATTGTCAACCTAGGATCTGACGCTAAGGCAGAGGCTGTTTCAGTGGGAGTCATTACTTTATGTTTTTCAAATAATAAATTGGTTTTGTCAGAAACATTATATATACCGTCTTTAAGGCGGAATTTAATTTTAGTTTCTAGTTTGGTGAATAAAGGTTATTCTATTACTTTTGGTACTGAAGTTGTCATAAAGAAGAATGGTACTTTCATATGTTTTGGCAAGGTAACCTATGGACTTTATTTGTTAACTCCCACGATGTATGAGATACATGATACTGAAATAATTAATAGACCATCATTAAAGGGAAAGTCACCTTCATCTAATCTAACAAAACTTTAGCACCTAAGGCTAGGTCATATAAACCGTAATAGGATTGAGAGGCTAGTGAAAGATGGTATTTTACCTTCATTGGTGGTAGAACCAATGCCTGTCTGTGAGTCCTGTTTGGAAGGTAAAATGACTAAAAAAACCCTTTTCAGCTAAGGGTAATAGGGCCAAAGATTTATTGGAATTAGTGCATACTGATGTCTGCGGACCCATTAATGTCAGGGCCAGAGGAGGATATTAGTACTTCATCACTTTCACAGATGATTACTCAAGATATGGTTACATATACCTTATACACCGCAAGTCCGAAGCTTTTGAAAAGTTCAAAGAGTTTCGAGCGGAAGTGGAAAAGCAATTAGGTAAGAGTATCAAGACTCTTTGATCAGATCGAGGAGGGGAATATCTCTCTGCTGATTTTATGGGTTATTTATCAGAAAATGGGATTCTGGGTTATTTATCAGAAAATGGGATTCTATCCCAGTTGTCTGCTCCTGGTATGCCTCAACAGAATGGAGTAGGAAAAAAAAGGAACCGGACTCTTTTAGATATGATTAGGTCTATGCTGAGTTTCTCAAGATTACCTATATCCTTTTAGGGATATGCTTTGGATACTGCAATGTACATACTAAACCTCGTACCATCTAAGTCTATACCTAAGACTCCCCGAGAATTGTGGTCTGGGCGAAAGCTTAGTCCACAACATTTACACATTTGGGGTTGTCCAGCACACGTGCTCAAGGTTAAGACGGATAAGTTGGAAACGAAGTCGGAAGTATGCACATTTGTAGGATATCCTAAAGGAACTAAAGGTTGGTTATTCTATAATCCCAGAGAGCAGAAAGTGCTGGTCAGCACCAATGCAGTTTTTCTGGAGGAAGATTATATGATGGACCGGAAATTTTTAGAAAAGGTGATCTTGGAAGAGATTCAAGAGCAATCAATTCCAAATCCAAGTATGACCGGACTTGAGGAAGAACCGCCCTTACCAGACCCAATAGTTACACCAGTACCTCGTCGTAGTGGGAGGATTGTCAGACCCCCTGACAGGTTCTCATTCTTGGGAGAGTCTTATGAAGCAATCCCAAAAGGGCCGGAACAAGATCCCTCTAACTATGATGAAGCAATCAATGACTTAGACTCGGGACGCTGGCAAGATGCTATGAAAGCTGAGATGGAGTCTATGTACTCAAATCAGGTCTGGACACTGTGGACTTGCCTGCCAATATTAAACCTATTGGGTGCAAGTGGGTCTACAAGAGAAAAAGAGGACCAGATGGAAGAGTGGAGACCTATAAGGCTAGGCTTGTTACGGAAGGATATACTCAGAAAGAGGGGATCGATTATGAGGAAACCTTCTCGCCACTAGCCATGCTCAAATCCATCCGGATACTCTTATCCATTGCGGCTCATCTCGATTACGAGATTTGGCAAATGGATGTCAAGACGGCGTTTCTCAATGGCCATCTTGAGGAAGACATCTATATGGTGCAGCCAGACGGTTTTGTAGCTAAAAACCAGGAGCAAAAAGTTTGCAAGCTGCAGAAGTCTATTTATGGACTGAAGCAGGCATCCCGAAGCTGGAATATCCGTTTTGACCAGGCAATCAAGTCATTTGGTTTTTGTCAAAATCCAGATGAGTCATGTGTGTACATGAAAAGTGAAGGTGACAGGGTAGTTTTTCTGGTTTTATATGTTGATGACATCCTTCTCCTCGGGAAAGACATAGGAATGTTGTCAACAGTAGAAGTTTGGTTAGCCAAGACTTTTGATATGAAGGACTTGGGAGAAGCTAGCTACATCCTAGGGATCAAACTCTATCGAGACCGGAAAAATAGGATGATTGGCTTATCCCAAGCTGCATACATAGATAAGGTGCTAGTACGGTTTGCAATGCAAGACTCTAAGAAGGGTATCACACCTTTCAGGCATAGAGTGCACCTTTCCAAGGATCAGTGTCCTAAGACACTCGAGGAAAAGGAGCAGATGAGGTCGATACCATACTCTTCGGCTGTTGGTAGCCTCATGTATGCTATGTTATGTACTAGACCAGATATCTGTTATGTAGTGGGCCTAGTCAGCAGATATCAATCTAATCCAGACCTGAACATTGGACTGCTGTAAAATGTATTCTCAAATACTTGAGAAGGACTAGAGATTACATGTTGATTTATAGCAGTGATGAGTTGATTCCAGTCTGATACAGCAGTGATGAGTTGATTCCAGTCGGATACACAGATTCTGACTTTATGTCAGATAAGGATTCTAGGAAATCCACCTCTGGTTATGTATTTATGCTTGGAGGCGGAGCTATCAGCTGGAGGAGTATAAAACAAGAATGTACCGCTGATTCAACCTCGGAGGCTGAATATGTAGCAGCTTGTGAAGCAGCTAAGGAAGCAGTATGGCTTAAAAGATTCCTTTTGGAACTTGGGGTGGTACCTTTGGCACGACAGCCACTCACAGTTTACTGTGACAGCAGCGGGGCAGTCGCTCAGTCAAAGGAACCCAGAAGCCATAAAAGCCAAAAGCATGTACAGAGGAAGTATCACTTAGTCAGAGAGATTGTGCAGAGAGGTGATATTGCTATTACCAAGATAGCCTCTGCGGACAATTTGGCAGATCCCTTTACTAAGCCTTTGACTACCAAAGTCTTTGAGCAGCATGAAGAAGGGATGGGCATGAGATGCAACCCTGACTGGCATTGAGCCCAAGTGGGAGATTGTTAGATTTTGTGGACTCAATCCATCAGTTGATGTAATAAATTGATTAATTTCTTTATTTATCAATAAAATCATGCTTTGCTTTCATGAGATGAATGTTATTTTACTAATTCATGCACAAGACCAATACATATGACATAATGGTTCATGAGTTGAACCGGATCCCATTAGTATATTAGATGTGATATATGTGCATGGATGAGATCCACACGTGGGAGATATATGTCACAAATCTTATACTTAAAATAGCTTCACAACTAGTGATGAGATTGGGCATCTCATTTGATAAGGTTGCAGCACTTTGATCATTATGAAATAGTGTGATTTGTCTCGATCATCAGAATGTAAGATTCTGGATCACGGTGCTGGTACATTGGATGTATTGAAGGACCATGAGATGCACCTTATGGAATTCCATCTCAATAATAAGATATGCTCTCATAATTCCCTAGCAATAAGCTCTCAATCCTGAGACATTGACGAACTCAAGTTTCTATCTATTCATTTGCTTTGAGTCACCAATGAGTGAGGCCGACTATAGGTTAACACCTCGGTGTCTTGGGTATGTGGTAGTAGAACTGCGGGAACGTTGAATGATCAAGATGGAATCTATCTCTATTATCCCCTTGTGCCAATTAATGGATTTGTCATTAGTAAGTGCGCACCCATCTCAATTAAGAGTTAATTGAATGGTACTGATGATTACTGTGATTAATTGGGGCTCAAGGATAATAAGATGTGGAACTTAGATTGGAAGAGACGGATTTATTCCAATTGATCCACGGATATTGATAGAGGGGCCTACTTGTGGTAATTGGGAAGTTTAGAGTCTTCATTGTAATTTATTCCTAAGACTGGAGTGCAATTGCATTTATATAGTGGTGTTATTTGCAATTAACTGAGGGCCCAGATTTCACATGAGATGTGCGGTCGCGGTGTTCCAGTTGGAGCCAGCTTTTTAAGGAATCCCTAGTGGTCCCCACGCTAGCCCAAGTTATTGGAAAACACTAATCTGACTTGAACTCTAGAAATAAGAGTTTGGAAAAGAGAAAGCTGCTAATTGCTTTGGAAGTAAGACTTCTATTTCAATTAGACAAGGGAGAGATTTGGAAGTCCATAAAATCTCTTGGACGTCCAATAAGACTCCTACTCACGCCCAAAACCCTTTCGTGCAAGAGTTGCACGAGTTACTCTCTCCTCCTCTCTTCTAGTTCCTTGGAGTTTCGAGTTGGGTTTTCTCCTGAAGATTCCACCATTCTTCTTGAGAAAAGAAATCCAATTCGGGGGTCATAGCATGGAAGGCTAAGAGGTGTTGAAGAAATCCATTAAAGCACTGCGGATCTCCGAAGGTATGATCTACTTCTTGCATGTCGTAGATTATTTTGGATGTTTAGTGCTGGTAGAATTTTTACTGTACATGGTCACGAGATTGAGGGTAATGCATCCTGGATTGGGTTTTGGTCTTATGGATAGTTGATCCCTGTGTTAAATGGGTCAAAAGTATTGAAAATCTATCCACGAGACCCACCTACTTCAATCAGAAACCCAGAAGAAAGGAGAGCTCCAATCAGTTGAACGAGAGAAGAAGGAGGAGTTACGTGAAGCTTCCTTTTTAAACATAACTTTCCTGAAATTACAGGCAAGTCCTCCCTTTTTTCTAAGAAATTAAGTTTAGTCCAAGTGCACCTCAATTGGACTATGATAAGCTCGGGTCAACTCGAGCCCAACACGAAAGATGATCTACGCAAAGGATTACACCAAACAATTTACAAAAAGACCCTTGACTACTTAAGTAGGGTCCGAACTCTGCCTAACTACCTATCTGAGGTCCAAACCCAATAGTTTTACATTAAATTAATCCTCAACAAGTCTTAATCAATCTAAAACACAATTAATTAACATAACTAAGATTAGCGGGGGTTCGGGTCCTTACATCCTCCCCCCCTTAAGATCATTCGGTCCTTCGAATGCAAAATACCTGGGGTAGTAGCTCTGGATATTTTGCCCGAATTTGATCTTCAAGTTCCGAAGTGGCCTCTTCCTGTCCATGGTGCTCCCATAATACCTTAACCCATCTGATCGTCCGTGTACGCAGCACCTGTTCCTTAGTGTCAATGATACGAAGGGGTCTCTTTTCATAGCTCACATCAGGCCTCACTTGCACGTCGTCCAACTCAAGGACATGTGAACAATTTGGGAGGTATTTCCTGAGCATTGACATGTGGAACACATTCTGAACTCCCGCAAGCGAGGGTGGTAGCTCCAACCAATAAGCTAAGTCTCCTACTCTACTCTGTATCTCGAAAGGCCTTACAAAACCCAGAGCTAGCTTGCCCTTCTGTCCGAACCTGATAGTACCCTTCATTGGGGAAACCTTCAAAAAGACCTTGTCTCCCACTTGGAACTCAAGGGGTCGACGGCGATTATTTGCATAACTTTTTTGACGTGATTGTGCAGTTTTCAATCTATCTTGCACCTTTTGCACTTTTTCTGCTGTATCTGCCACCATGGTGGGTCCATGGAAACTCTAACCCCAACTTCTTCCCAATATATAGGCGTACGGCACTTACGTCCATACAAGGCTTCGAACGGAGCCATTCTAATGCTCGCGTGAAAGCTATTATTGTACGCAAACTTGCATAAGGAGAGGTGTTCATCCCACTCCTTTTCGAAGTCCAATACACTAGCTCATAGCATATCTTCCCGGGTCTGTATCGTTCACTCCGATTGCCCATTTGTCTAAGGATGGTAAGCCGTGCTGAAACTGAGTTTGGTGCCTAAGGACATCTGAAAAGATTGCCAAAAGGAAGACATGAGCCTACTGTGACGATCGGACACAATTGAGACTGGAGTACCATGTAGCCGTACAATCTCATCAATGAAGGTCTTGGCCATCTCCTGAAATTTCATCCCTTTTCTAATAGGAATAAAGTGGGCTGATTTCGTTAGTCGGTCACCAATCACCCACACTACATCATAATGCCTACTTGTTCGGGGCAACCCTGAAACAAAATCCATCGTGAGATTCTCCCATTTCCACTTGGGAATCTGCAAGGGATGTAACAAACCGAGAGGCTTCCTATTTTCGGCCTTTACTCGTTGGCAGGTAAGGCATTTTGCCATAATGCCTGCTATATCCCTCTTCATGTTATTCCACCAAAACCTGCCATGTGAATTTCGGTACATTTTTGTACTCCCGGGGTGCATGGAATACGAGCATGGTGTGCTTCAGTCATAATTGCCCTTTTTAAGTTATGATTTTGAACCGCTGGAACACAAAGCCGGTCTCTAAAGTACAAGACACCGTCTACCATCCTGAAATTAGGTTTTTCAGATATGTGGTCACGACTCTTGACAAACTCCGGATCTTCAAACTGCCTCTCCTTGATTTGTTGAATTAAGGTGGGTTCGAAGGCTGACATAGCCACTAATATGACCTTATCATCTATGAATTCAACTTCCACGTCCAGATCTCGGAATTCCTCTATTAAAGACCATTCACCACACAAGGCTACCAACTCGGTGGTGGATTTCCTACTTAGAGCATCGGCCACTACATTCCCTTTCCCGGGGAAGCATTTAATTGGGAAATCATAATCCTTTATAAATTCCAACCACCTGCGCTGTCTCATGTTAAGATCACGCTGCAAAAACAGATACTGGAGACTACGATGGTCGCTATGGACTTCAAATTTCTCTCCATATAAATAATGTCTCCATATCTTCAGCGCGAAGACTATTGCAGCCAATTCTAAATCATGTGTGGCATAGCTTTTCTCATGTTCCTTCAATTGTCAAGATCCATATGCTATTACCTTTCCATTCTGCATAAGTACACATCCTAGTCCAATCCTCGAAGCATCTGTATAGATAATAAATCCACCACTCCTTTTTGGTAGGGATAAGATTGGGGCTGACGTTAATTTCTCCTTAAGGAGTTTGAAACTCGACTCACATTCCGCTGACCAAACAAATGGCTCATTCTTCCTGGTCAATTTGGTCAAAGGTGCAACTATCTTGGAAAAGTCCTTCACAAACCTTCCATAGTAACTAGCCAGGTCAACAAAACTTCTAATTTCCGCAACAGTTTTGGGACTCTGCCAAGTAGTTATAGCCTCAATCTTAGCTGGATCTACTTCAAGCCCATCCTTTGAGATAATATGCCCCAAAAAGGCAACTTGTTCCAGCCAAAATTCACACTTGTCCAATTTAGCATACAGTCGGTGGTCCTTTAGCAATTGCAGAGAAGTCCTCAAATGTTCCACATGCTCGTCTTTGGTCTTGGAGTATACCAAAACATCATCAATGAAAATTACCACGAAACGATCAAGATATGATGAAAAGATTTTGTTCATCAAGGCCATAAATACTGCGGGCGCATTTGTCAATCCAAAAGGCATAACCAAGAATTCATAATGCCCATATCTTGCCTGAAAGCTGTTTTCGATGTATCTTGGTCCCTCACTCGCAATTGATCATATCTGGACCTAAGATCAATCTTAGAGAAATGTGTCGCACCCTGTAATTGATCAAACAATTCATCAATTCTAGGCAGTGGATATTTGTTTTTAATTGTCACCTAGTGCAACTGCCGGTAATCGATACACATCCTGAGGGTGCCATCCTTCTTCTTCACAAATAGAACTGGGGCTCCCTATGGTGATGTGCCAGGACGAATGAACCCCTTATCCAATAAGTCCTGTAACTGCACTTTCAGTTCACGTAACTCTGCCGGGGCCATTCTATACGGAGCCTTAGAGATGGGAGCAGTACCCGGTACTAGCTCTATAGTAAAATCCACTTCCCTAATTGAAGGAAGGTCGGGTACTTCATCTGGGAATACATCAAGGAATTCACGAACCATTGGTATTTCTTCTAGTTTCTTAGGGGCTTTCTTCTCCACAATGAAAGCAATATACCCTTCGCAACCACTATGGATCAGTCTTTCCGCTCGAAGTGCTGAAATGAATCTGGTGTTCGAACTCTTCTTTTCACCTTGGAACACAGCACTTGGGCCATCTTCACTCACACTTACGGTGACAGTCTTACGAAAACAGTCTAGACAGACCATATATTTGGTCAACCAATCCATGCCTAGGATTACATCGAAATCGTGCATAGGTAACATGATAAGTTCAACTGGGAGAAGAACTTCTCTGATGAGAATTCGACAACCAAGGTAATAGTCATCATAGGTTACCCTCTTACCAACCGGAGTGATAACACTCAACACATACGGCAACTATGCTGGCGATTCCTGTATCCTACTAGAGAATCGATGTGAGATGAAGGAGTGTGAAGATCCTGAATCAAACAACACTTTAGCTTCAATGCCACAAACAGAAACCTTACCTACAACCACATGTTCCGCCGCTTCAGCTTCTTCTTATGTCAATGCATAAGCGTGGCCTTGTCTTTGGGGTCGGTGTTGCTATCCTTGTCTCTTCTATCCCTGACCATGCCGAGTCTGCCCTTGGCCTTGCCTCACTTACTGTTGCTGGCGGTTACGCATAGGAGGTGTCACCTTAGAAGGCTGCTGGTACTGCTGTTGCTGCGAGGCTCGACTAAATTCCTTCCTTCGTGGGCACTCGGACAAGAGTTGGTCCATGGAGCCACAGCCAAAACAGGCTCCCATGGACCTCCAACATTTACTAGTCTCGTGACCCTTCCCGCATGCACCGCAGACTAGGCGTGATGTGCCATTAGCAACTTCCTTCTATTTATTAGAATACTGCTGACCTTTCCCAGAAGGCGAAACACTTTTCTTAGACTCCCCCAAGAATAGGCTCTTCTCAATTTCCTCTGCTGTATAAGCCTTGGCTACTACATCATCATATTGAACGGGACGTTGAAAGGCAGTGGCATGTCCCTTGATAGCAGGCCTTGACCCTTCCAGAAATCTTTCCACTCTCTTCTCCTCAGTGTCAATTAGGTCTAGAACAAACCGAGAGAGTTGGCTGAATACATGCACGTATTCTGCAATGGTCATGAGGTTCTGCTGCAGGGTAAGGAACTCTGCCTTCTTCTTGCGAGTCACGTGGTCAAGAATGAACTTCTTCTTGAATTGCCTCTTAAAGGCTTCCCAAACCGTGGCATTCGGCATGGCCCTCATGTGGTCCCGGATACTCTTCCACCATGTATTCGCGATGTCCCTGAACATGGATGCCGCGAGGACCACTTGCTGCCTGGGTGTGCAAGTTCATGTGTCGAAAATGTTCTCCGTGTGGATAAACCATTCATCTGCTTGTAACGGATCCTCGTGTCCGGTAGACTCTGTTGCTCCCCTCTTACGGAACTTCTCATACAAGGAGTTGGGATCTCCTGGCTGATCTTGTCAGTTTAACATGGCGGCCAACTGTAACTGCATGGCGGCCTGATTGGCGTTGCTAGCAGCCAGTTGATGCATCAGCATCATAAACCGTTCCTCCGTAGTGTAGGTGGGATGACGAGGAGGTGGTGGTGGAGGATCCGCGCCTTCTAACTCAATATTATTGCGGTCATTACCGCCTGAGCTGTTGTTCGTGCCAGATCCAGATGCCATGGCTCTGCAATCACAATGGTGATTAATCATATATGTATATATATAGACATATACACATACTACATACATGCATACATACTACAGTCATACCATAAGTTATCATTATAATAGAATCCACCCAAACGGACCTATCGGAACCTCACCACGCTTCCTAATGTTGCTAAGTCTTTTAAGTGACTTCTTGGTGCGTCTCTGATACCATTACTTACATATGTCACGCACCAATCCTGGGAATTTGGGGATTTGCGTGGGCCCCTAGGGCATGGATACGTAATCCTGTAGAAATCTGTGCCCTGAAGAATTATGTACGAATTCCAATAAGGGAGATTCCACAGGAACATGTGAGGTATGCTGACACACTACAAACATAACTTATAAGCGAAATCCTGTGCAATACTCAGTAATTATCAAGAGCACGTTAAGTTCATAGTCTGTTAACTTTCATAAGTAACATATATACATAAAATAGTGTTCAAGTCTTTTATTACATTCCAAAATACTATTTAGGAGTGTGATACAAAAGGTCCCAAGCATAACAATGATATCTCCCAAGAATAAACGCACTCCGTAGGATGGCTAGTAAAAGACGTCGCCATCTTTCCACTCGTCTATAACCCAAGGTACCGTTGGGGTACCCTCCGGGGGCGCATCAGTGTCCGCGTTGGGACTGGGTGCTAGACCTATAATACCAAGGGTAACACTGTTAACACGACGGTTAAGCAAGTACTGAGGCATATGAAACAAGTATAACATAATATATCAATAAGAATAATCACTGAACATGAAGCATGAGTGAGAAATTACAACTCAAATGTCATACATACTGATTGGCAACCACGATGCTTTATTCTCCCAAAAGAGAGCATACGCATTAGATGGGTCGCTAGGGGATCAAGCTAGCTTCCCGAGAAGCGCCGACTACTCCTTCGTAAACCTACTGCAATGGTGACATGCATAACATATACCCAAAGGGGCGTAAGCTGAGTGGTGCCGACTCAGATTCAATCGTATCAGCCTTATCATACCCTTGGCTAGCAAGCTCACACTCATTAGAAGCTCTGGCTTGTCAGACACGTGCTCAATAGAAGCTCAGGTCTGAATTGCCTCAAGGTTTTACTAAATGAAGTAATTCATGTTGAAGGTGGTATACATAGCAATATGGATGCATTCAGCTTAAGTGAGTACCCAAGGAATTACTACCTTCATCCCCTAGAATAAGTAACCTATAATCCCCAAGGACATTCAACACGATGTACACATAAGACGTTCGGTGTCGTTGTGTTACTGTATCTTGGTATTGCTTTATGTGCATACGGGACACCCATCTTATGCCAGCATCCATGACTTGCCATTGGGAGACCCTCCGGGAATCATTCATTCTCCCAACATGTACTTGCCATTGGGCCTGTGGAGTGGTATAGAATGCGCCAATACTAAGGTCCTACATAATCATTGAGAGTCCCTAACATCCTGTTTCACTGGGTTCTTACGGCTTAGCAGTGTACAAGGCTACGGCTTAGCCGAGTGGGTCAAATTCCTTCCAAATTTTCAGGTGCAATTACGGCCCAACAGTATGTTGGCCTACGGCTAGGCCGTGCTAAGCCTACGGCTAGGTTACGGGAGGTTACGGTGTAGCCGTAGTGTATTCCATGGTGCAGCCGTGTGCAAGCCGTAAAAGAAACTGGGTTCCATGAGCTCTCTGGAAAGCTCGCCGTAGGAAGACCTACGGCTTGGGTACAGGCTGGATACGGCTTAGCCGTAGTAAAATCCACGGCGTAGCCGTAGCTGAACCGTAGTACAAAGTCCCATTCTACTGCTCTCTGGACTTTGAGTCGTAAATGCTCACAGCTTAGCCGTAGCTTCGCCGTAAGCTTCAGAAAATTTGAAATCAATTCTGTAGCTCATTTTCAATACGGGATCAATACAGAACCTTATTGTGGGGCAATTCTAAGGCTCAATTAGAGTGTCTGTGAGAGTGTCCATACTCACACACCCTCATATTCCCTTCTTGCCATTCTAACTCAATTCACACCACATTTGTATCAATTAAAACAATTAAAAGGAAATGGCTGAAAGTGCGAAATGCAAGTAGCTAGCTCAAATGTCCATACTTAATCATGCATGCAGTACATATAACTCAATACTTGCCTTTTCTAACAGTGCTAACCCTCTCAAACCCCCCTTTCTTGTTGTGTGCTCAGGAAAGTCTTTGGAATGAAATGGGTTCTCCACAAATAACATGAAATGTGGAATATGGAGGCTTAGATTTAAATGCATGTCAAGTAATGGAGTCTTTATGACCATAATAAACCCAAGAAAATGAAATAGGAACCCATTCTTCACCTTATGTTGCTGTAGCTTGGAGAGAAGAACACTCTATACAAAAGTATAAAGGAAAAGGGAGATCAAGGAAGAAGAAGGTGGTAAGAGACTACTCTCTATGCATGCACACTCCCAAAATTCCCGAGCACTTCGATTGCAAGAAGAAGAGGAAAAGAAACCTAGAAGAAAGGAGAGCTCCAATCAGTTGAACGAGAGAGGAAAGAGGAGTTACATGAAGCTTCCTTTTTAAACATAACTTTCCTGAAATTACAGGCAAGTCCTCCCTTTTTTCTAAGAAATTAAGTTTAGCCCAAATGCATCTTAATTGGACTAAGATAAGCTCGGATCAACTCGGGTCCAACACGAAAGATGATCTACGCAAAGGATTACACGAAACAATTTACAAAAAGACCCTTGACTACTTAAGTAGGGTCCGAACTCTGCCTAACTACCTATCTGAGGCCCAAACCCAATAGTTTTACATTAAATTAATCCTCAACAAGTCTTAATCAATCTAAAACAAGGTTAATTAACGTAACTAAGATTAGTGGGGGTTTGGGTCCTTACATCCTCCCCCACTTAAGATCATTCGGTCCTCCGAATGCAATGTACCTGAGGTAGTAGCTCTGGATATTTTGCCCAAATTTGATCTTCAAGTTCCCAAGTGGCCTCTTCCTATCCATGGTGCTCCCACAATACCTTAACCCATCTGATCGTCCGTGTACGCAACACCTGTTCCTTAGTGTCAACGATATGAAGGGGTCTCTCTTCATAGCTCACATCAGGCCTCACTTGCACGTCGTCCAACTTAAGGACATGTGAAGGATCTGGGAGGTGTTTCCTAAGCATTGACACGTGGAACACATTATGAACTCCCGCAAGCGGGGGTGGTAGCTCCAACCGATAAGCTAAGTCTCCCACTCTACTTTGTATCACAAAAGGCCCTACGCGGAGCTAGCTTGCCCTTCTGTCCGAGCCTGATAGTACCTTTCATTGGGGAAACCTTCAAAAAGACCTTGTCTCCCACTTGGAACTCAAGGGGCCGACGACGATTATCTGCATAACTTTTCTGACGTGATTGTGTGGTTCTCAATCTATCTTGCACCTTTTGCACTTTTTCCGCCGCATCTGCCACCATGGTGGGTCCATGGAAACTCCTATCCCCAACCTCTTCCCAATAGATAGGCGTACGGCACTTACATCCGTACAAGGCTTCGAACGGAACCATTTTGATACTCGCGTGAAAGCTGTTATTGTACGCAAACTCGCATAAGGAGTGGTGTTCATCCCACCCCTTTCCGAAGTCCAATACACTAGCTCGTAGCATATCTTCCAGGGTCTGTATTGTTCGCTCTGATTGCCCATCTGTCTGAGGATGGTAAAATATTTGATAGTGAAATCTAGTAAGAATCTGCTTATTCTTCCTCTTTATCTTTAAACATACTTTCTGCCCCAGAAGAATTGGTGCTAGTAATGTTTAAAGATCTCAAGGATAATGAATTAAAAAATAAATATTTTGAAAAATTACATAATATAAATAAAGGAAATAAAAAAGGAAAAGCTTCTACTACAAATAATATATCTGACTTACCTAAACAATTCTGCATTAAAACTGGATTAGATAAATTAAGAGAGCAGCAAGCTCCTCCTCATCTTTTAATTTAAGATCTTTATAAGAAATTAATAATCAAAATCATG
Source organism: Sextonia rubra (assembly GCA_037013555.1). NCBI lineage: Eukaryota > Viridiplantae > Streptophyta > Magnoliopsida > Laurales > Lauraceae > Sextonia > Sextonia rubra. The sequence continues at coordinate 10,686,107 of JASUAD010000026.1, forward strand.
AAATAAAAGAATTAAAACAAGACTTAATTGAACTTCAATAACTCAAACAACGTGTTGAGAATCTTGAATTTCACATACTCAAAAATTATCAAGAAAATAATGATAATTTACAAAATCAAGAAAAATTTAATGAAAACTTGAATGGTTTTGTAAATTCTTTAACAACGAATCCACTTAAAAAATGGAAAACTCAAGTTAAAATTATGATCAAAGAATTCTCTATTAAAGCACTCTACTTACTTGATAGTGGCGTAGATGTTAATTTAATAAGAAAAGGACTAATCCCAACAAAATATTATGAAAAAACCAATAATAAACTCAATCTAACTACTGCTAGCAAAAAACTACATATCAAATACAAATTAAGTAATGTTTATGTTTATAAAAACGGAACATGCATAAGGACTAATTTCCTTCTAGAAAAGGATTTAAACAATGATGTTATCCTTAGAAATCCTTTTCTACAAATTTTACAGCCTTTTCAAATTGACTCATCAGGTTTAAAAACTATTTTAGACAATAAAGAATTAAATTTTGATTTTATTGAATTAACTCCTATTCAATATATCAATATTATTTAGACAAAGTGTAAACAAGAATCAGATGTTCAAAAACCATTCAATTATCGAGTTCCAAATAAAACGAATCTTATTAATCGTCTCTCTGATGTCTTCATATTTTCTACATTTGATCTTATATCCAGATTTTGGTACCTTCAAATTCTACCCGGAGGATAGATATAAAATTAGTTTTCTTTTCCCAAAGAAACTAAAAATTTAGGTTATTGATAATTATCATTTAGACCTATCTCTTACTCTTATCTGCCTTCTGGAAGTATTCCTTCTCATTGTGACATCAAGCAGAGCCCCTATTTAGGAATCAAACTCTTCCTTCATACCTACATCCCAACAAATATTAATTCCCTTCTTCAATCCAGGATTATCTATCACTTCACAAAAACTTATCAATGGCCATTGGAGTGCCATTCTCCCTGATAAAAGGCAAAACACTAGAAAAAACCTATCCAAAATTGCAAGCCATATCAATGACTTAGAAAGCCAAATCCTTATATCCCATAACATCCATCAAAGAGCACTGTTATCCACCTATGCAGATGCAAAAACATCTAGAATTCACCTCCTAGAAAAGGTTAACATAGCCTTTCCAGATGAGATAGCTGCAAGAAATAGAGAAAAAACTATTTCTTATCAGATCAAGGAGCGATTAATGCTCAAAGCTCAATATATAAGCTGGGCAATTGGCTTTCCCAAATTGTTCTTGCCATCATAAGAAGTTGATATCTCATATATCGAACAAGGATTAGTCCAAAGATTTTCTTTATGCAAAGATGATTTTGATATGATACAACAGCTCCTTGCAATCGTGTGTCATGCCCTTCGCAGCCTTAGAGTTACCAAAAGACAACTTCTCATAAGGATATCATCCACTTTGGGTGAAAGATCAGAAATTTAGTTTTATCAACCGTATCAATTATGAACTATCATGACTTATGAAGAAGGAGATTTAGTATGCAAAAAATTCATCTCTACCTTAAATGATTACGAGCATCTCCTTATTGATTATCCAGCTCAATGGTATGAATCTCATGAAGTCGCTACAATGGAATACAGCTTAGAACGTCTCCAAAATTATGATCTAGCTTCTAATCAATATCAAAGATTTATCAATCTAAAAGGACATCTTGAATTTGCAAGTACATACGATATGTTAGGTGTGACGGTCGATGAGTTGTTTGCATTGCTGATGATCTCGCTGAGCAACCAGCAGGGATACAAAATCCATATAAATCTAGACATACATCTCTTAATCAAATTACCAATGCTTATGAAGACATGTCTTTTGATATTTCTGAAGAAACTCAAGAAGAGTTAATCCAATTATTCTATGGTGAATTAACAAATGAAGGTTAGGATGAGCACTTTTGATGCAAGTCTCCTATAATACTATGCCTACCATAAAGATTCTTCCTACAAGAGCTTTTTCTAAAGCATTGGAAGGATGGGAAAAGCTTTTTTTACTAGCCCATCAATGAGTTTTTAGAAAAAGTACATGCAAAAGTACTAAAAGACAAAGCATATCTCTCATAAGAATGAAGTAATATTTTATTCCTGACATGCACATCCATGAAGAACTTATCTCCAGAAAGGGAAAAGAAATGAAGACACGACACATAACTTATCAAGTCACTCAAAGCAATCATGACATCTCACTATTTAGAATAAAGTTCATCTACAGCAAAGATTATGATTTTTGCCTACAGTTCGGAAGCATCATGAAATTTGCCAGCACATTAAATGAAATGCACATTCAGTCTAAATTCAGTTGTAATGAATTGTAAATTATGTTTGTTATGACTATAAATAAGTCTAGCCTTCCTCATGTACAAGCTAGATTTGGAATACCAATCAAAATCCAGCCTTGTTTCCACAACCATCGCCTTTCTCCTTTCCCGTCTGCTTTTGTATACCCACCACCTTCCCCATTTGGTATCAGAGCCAAGTTGGCATCTAGTTTGTAATCAAGTATCGTTGCAATATAAAGTCATTTTGTGAGTATTTCTTCATTTATCTTTATGTTTTGATTTTGTTTAAGCAATTGCTGACTCAGAAGCAAGAACGTCAAAAATCTTAATTTTTCGTTGTATATTTGTTATTATTGAGAAATTTTAATCATATTCCACCCAGAGCGAAGCTGTGGTAGCTATTGTTGTCTCCGTTGTTAGCCGTGTGAAGGTGTTTTGTTGGTGTGTAAATCCTCTATTTTGTTGATACTCGTGGTGGATTTGGTTAAAATAACTCTGTAATACAAATTATGGCTATGGTTAATAAGAAGTTTGTAACTTCTTCTTCCTCATCGTTAATTTCCTTATCTTTTATGTCTACTAAAAATAGTGAAGAAATCAGTTATGACGATTTAGATTAAGTTATTTGTGACTGGACTATTCCAACTGTAAATAAAAATGAAATTTATAAAATTGGAAGCTTTCAATTAAAATCAAGTTATAAAGTAAAAACCATTAAAATAGCTGAATCTATTACCAGTAATATTCAGCATCTTTCTTTAATCAAGCCCCATGAAATAAAGGAGTATGTTAAAACATACAATTATATTCATTTTGGATTAGTGGAAGTTGCTCTAAAGCCATTAACAAGACTTGGACTTAGAACTTAAGCTCTCATCTATGTTCAAGATGCAAGACAAAAAAAATTCAGTGATTCATTACTTGGAATGGTTGAATCAAGTTTGGCAAATGGCCCTACTTTCTTCAATTGCTTTCTAAATTTCTCTATTTCCCTTACAGATCTAGGTGCACATGAGGCTCTTACTCTTGCTATCCAAACAAAAGCTTTTGATATAAATCCTCATAATCAAAATCTTGCTCTCATATATAGATTTTATTATAAACTCATGAATTTAACTGTTCCAGGCATAGCCTATTCCCATCAAGCAAAAGGTATGACTACTTTATTCGAAACTAATTTAAAAAATAAAGTTAATATTCCAAAACTCATACAGTGGAATGATATTAATCTATCTGGTAAATGGTGCTTAGAAAACGCTCAACCTGAAGGGTCTTTAGAAAATCAAGATATTGAAACAATTATTGAACTTGAAGATGCAAGTGTTAAAATAAATTTTCAAACAGATTCAAGAGATACAACTCCTATAGTTTATCATCCTTCTTGAAAACTTATACACATCCTCCATCAGTGGTAGGATCTTCCATAAAAGAACCATCCCAAGTTTCTTGCTGTACACCCAATGTAGACCTTCGACCTACGGGACTAGTGTAACCAGCTTATCAAGCTTCTCCATTTAATACATATAATCCTTTGGAATCCAATTTCAATATATATGTTATTGAATGCTTTGAAATTGAAAAAGAAATGTTAAAAAAGAATTTAGCTTTACATCCTCTCACAAAATCCTTTTTAACCATATTTCTCAAGAACATAAAGACTTTTTAAAAGCAAAATGGTATAAATATATGTATGATAATCAAAGAAATATTTATTTCTTTGATTGGCTTAAATTAACCATGAAGAAAGCGTATAATACTGAAGATTTTTCCATCAATATAATAACTAAATTAAGCTTTTCTTGGATTATTGCTTCTGCCAATTCCTTTCCACCAAGAACTGAAAAATCTATACATCCTCCATTACATCAAATCATTTATAAAGAAACTTCAACTGTACCCATAAAAGATGTTACAAAAATACAAGGAGACAAAGGTAAAATTGAATTTATTTAAAAATCAGATTTAAGTCATGTTTTAGAACAAAATATTTATACAAATATAAACCTTCATACTATTGGCCAACAACCAATAGAATTGATGATAAAGTTCAAAATATTTTAAAATTTTATGAAACTACTTCTTCCCATAAAGTAATCAAGACACAATCTTTAGGTTTTCAAGGTGAAACCCTTAAAGATCTAAAGTTAGAAAAAAAAAACCCTTAAAATTTTCATATGAACTAATCAGTGAATTATCTCATAGTTTTACAAACATAAAACTTAAAAATAATAAAGAAAACAAAGATGAAAAATTCATAAATGTTTTATTTTTTAAAGCTTCGAGCTCAGACTCAGAATTCTCTGTTTTTGACTCTATAGAAGAAAAATCAAATGAAATTCAAGATCAAGAATCTCTACAACTTAATAAAATATTTACAAGGCAAAAGCCAATAGTCACTGCAGCAAAAACAACAAATTATTATCCAAGACCTACTCCAGTTGATCTTCAATTCAGAGAACAAGCTATTCTAAATGGCCTTTGATTTGAAACCTCTTCAGCATATGAATGGAATGTAAATGGACTATCTGAATATCAAATCTTGTAACTATACTAACACATGATGGTATATGCCTTTACCGTCATGGCTACCGGTATTGATCAAAGACATGCAGTAAATCTGCCACTACCTAGTAAGCAAAGTGCTTTAATAGAAAAGTCTGCGACCTTAATTGTAGCTTGAATTTTCCATTTCTTAAGTGGATTTCTTGTTAACAAATTTATAGAACCATTTAACTCTTTATCAAAATTTTCTTGATTTTCTAAATTATCATTATTTTCTTGATAATTTTTAAGTGTGTGAATTTCAAGATTCTCAACATGTTGTTTGAGTTCTTGAAGTCCAAATAAGTCTTGTTTTAATTCTTTTATTTCTTCCTTTTGAATATTTATTTCTTTATAAAGATCTTGAATTGAAAGATGAGTAGGAGCTTGTTGCTCTCTTAAAAAATCTTTTATTCCTTATCCAATAAATCTAAGGATAACTACATTTATTGCATGTCTTTAATCATTACCGACAGCCATGATGGTAAAGGCATATATCATCATGTATTGGCACTGCAGGATTCGATATTTAGATAGTCCATCTACATTCCATTTGTATATAGAGGAGTTTTCAAATCAGAGGCCATTTAGAATAGCTTGTTCTTCGAATTGAAGATCAACTGGAGTAGGTCTTGGATAATAATTTCTTGTTTTTGCTGCAGTGACTATTGGTTTTTGACTTTTAAATATATTATTGATTTGTAGAGATTCTTGATTTTGATCATTCGGATTCTCATTTTTTTTAGACTCTTCTTCTATAGGATCAGCTATAGAAAATTCTGAATCTGAGCTAGAGGCTTTAGAATTTGAGCCTAAAACATTTATAGATTTGTTAGCTTTTTTATCTTTATTTTCTTGAAGTTTTATATTTGTAAAACTATGAGATAATTGATTGAATAGTTCATCTAAAAATTTTAAAGGTTTCCTCTCTAACTTTCGATCTTTAAGGGCTTCACCTTGAAAACCTAAAGTATGTGTTTTAATTATCTTTTGTGAAGAAGATGCTGCATAAATTTTTAAATATTTTCAACTTTATCTTCAATTCTACTGGTTTGTTGGCCAACAATATGAAGGTTAATATTTGTATAATTATTTTGTTCTAAAACATGACTTAAGTTTGATTTATAAATTAATTCAGATTTACCTTTATCTCCTTATATCTTTGTTACATCTTTTTGTTGGAAGTAGGTGGGTCTCGTTGATAGATTTTCAAAACTTTTGACCCACTTGACACAGGGATCAACTATCCATAAGACCAAAAACCCAATCCAGGATGCATTACCCTCAATCTCGTGACCATGTACAGTAAATATTCTATCTAAAAGACAGAATCGAATAGCACTAAATATCCACAATAATCTACGACATGAAAGAAGTAGATCATACCTTTGGAGATCCGCAGTGCTCTAATGGAGAAGTTGCGACTCTACTTGATGATGAGAATCTTCAACACCTCTTAGCCTTCCATGCTATGACCCGAATTGGATTTCTTTTCTCAAGAAAATTGGTGGAATCTTCAGGAGAAATCCCAACTCGAAACTCCAAGGAACTAGAAGAGAGAAGGAAAGAGAAACTCGTGCAACTCTTGCACCAACAGGGTTTTGGGCATGAGAGTGACTCTTATTGGACGTCTAAGAGATTTTATATATTTTCAAATCTCTTCCTTGCTTAATTAAAATAGAAGTTTTACTTTCAAAGCAATTAGCAACTTTCTCATTTCTAAAACCTTCTTTCTAGAGTTCAAGTCAGATTAGTATTTCCCAATAACTTGGGCTAGTATGGGGACCACTACGGATTCCTTAGAAAGCTGGCTCCAACTGGAACACTGCGACCCCACATCTCATGTGCAATCCGGGCCCACAGTTAATTGCAAATAACACCATTATATAAATGCAATTGCACTCCAATCTTACGAATAAATTACAATGAAGACTCTAAACTTCCCAATTACCACAAGTAGGCCCTCTATCAATATTCATGGATCAATTGGAATAAATCTGTCTTTTCCAATATAAGTTCCACATCTTATTATCCTTGAGCCTCAATTAATCACAGTAATTATCAGTATCGTCCAATTAACTCTAAATTGAGATGGGTGTGCACTTACTAATGACAAATCCATTAATTGGCACAAGGAGATAATAAAGATAGATTCCATCTTAATTATTCAATGTTCCCACAGTTCTACTACCACATACCCAAGACATCGAGGTATTAACCTATAGTCCGCCTCACTCATTGGTAACTCAAAGCAAATGAATAGATAGAAAGTTGAGTTCATCAATGTCTCAGGATTGAGAGCCTATTGTTAGGGAATTATGAGAGCATACCTTATTATTGAGATGGAATTCCATAAGGTACATTTCATGGTCCTTCAATACATCCAATGTACCAGCACCGTGATCCAGAATCTTACATTCTGATGATCGAGACAAATCACACTATCTCATAGTGATCAAAGTGCTGCAACCTTATCAAATGAGATGCCCAGTCTCATTACTGGTTGTGAAGCTATTTAAGTATAAGATTTGTGACATATATCTCCCGCGTGTGGATCTCATCCATGCACATATATCACATCTAATATACTAATGGGACCCGGTTCAACTCATGAACCATTATGTCATATGTATTGGTCATGTGCATGAAGTAGTAAAATAATATTCATCTCATGAAAGTAAAGCATGATTTTATTGATAAATAGAAAAATTAATCAATTTATTACATCAACTGATGGATTGAGTCCACAAAATCTAACACTTTTATGGATACGGCCGAAGTTTCTTTACATATGATTTGATGTAATGGAGGATGTATAGATTCTTCAATTCTTTGTGGAGAAGAGCTGGTAGAAGCTATAATCCAAGATGAACTTAATTTTGTTATCATATTGATGGATAAATCTTTAGTATTATAAGCTTTCTTTATGGCTAGTTTAAACCAATCAAAGAAATAAATATTTCTTTAATTATCATACATATATTTGTACCATTTTTCTTCTAAAAAGTTTTTTTGTTCTTGAGAAACCTGTTTAAAAAAGGGTTTTTGCGAGAGAATGTAAAGCTAAATTCCTTTTTAACATTTCTTTATCAATTTCAAAGTATTCAATAAATTTATATTGAAATCAAATTCCGAATGATTATATGTATTAGATGGAGAAACTTGATAAGAAGGATACACTAGTCCTGTAGGTCGAAGGTCTACATTAAGTGTAGAGCAAGAAACTGAGGATGGTTCTTTTATGGAAAATCCTACTACAGAGAGAGGATGAGAATAAGACTTTCTAGAAGGTTGATAAACTGTAGCAATTGTATCTCATGAATCTATTTGAAAATTTATTTCAACACTTCCATTTTCATGTTCAACAATTGTTTCAATATCTTGATTTTCTAAAGACCTTTCTGGTTAGGCATTTTCTAAGTGCCGTTTACCAGATAGATTAATATCATTCGGCTGTATGAATTTTGGAATATTAACTTTATTTTAGAAATTAGTTTGGAATAAAGTAGTCATACCTTTTGCTTGATGGGAATAGGCTACGTTTGGAACAACTGAATTCATAAGTTTATAATAAACTCTATATATGAGAGCTAGATTTTGATTATGAGGATTCGTATTAAAACCTTTTGTCTAGATAGCAAGGGTAAGAACTTCATGTGCACCTAGATCTGCAGGGGAAACAGAGAAATTTGGAAAGTAATTGAAGAAAGTAAGGCCATTAGCCAAACTTGATTCAACCATTCCAAGTAATGAATCACTGAGTTTTTTATGTATTGTATCTTGAACATAGATGAGAGCTTTTGTTCTAAGTCCAAATCTTCTTAATAGCTTTAGAGCAACTTGCACTAATCCAAAATGAATATAATTGTATGTTTTAACATACTCCTTTATTTCATGGGGCTTGATTAAAGAAAGATGCTGAATACTACTGGTAATGGATTTAGTTCTTTCAATGGTTTTTACTTTATAACTTGATTTCAATTGAAAAATTCCAACTTTATAAAATTCATTCTTATTTACGGTTGGAATAGTCTAGTCACAAATAACTTGATCTAAATCGTCATAACTGATTTTTTCACTATTTTTAATTAACATAGAAGATAAGGAATTTGATGATGAGGAAGAAAAAGGTACAAACTTCTTAATAAGCTTAACCATAATTTGTATTACAGAGTTATTTTAACCAAATCTACCACGAGTATCCAACAAAATAGAGGATTTACACACCAAAAAAATGCCTTAAACATCTTCACACGGCTAACAACGGTGACAACAATGGCTACCTCAGCTTCGTTCCGGCTGAAATATGATTAAAATTTTTCAATAATAACAAACACCCAACCAAGTATTAAGATTTTTGACGATCTTGCTTCTGAGTTAGCAATTCGTTAAACAAAATCAAAACATAAAGATAAGTGAAGAAATAGTCACAAAACGACTTTATATTGCAACAATACTTAATTACAAACTAAATGTCAACTTGGTTCTGATATCAAGTGGGGAAGATGGTGGGTATACAAAAGCAGAAGGGAGACAAGAAAGGAGATGGTGGTGGAAGCAAGGCTGGATTTTGACTGGTATTCCAACTCTTGCCTGTACATGGAGAAGGCTGGTACTATTTATAGCCTTAGTAAACATAAGTTACATTTCATTACAACTGAATTTACACTGCATTTGCATTTCATTTTATGATGTTTTGGGATTTTATTGCTGGATAGAATCACAGGTTGCCATATAGATGGTTTGTCTTCATGCTGCGATGAGTGTACTTGTTGACTAGGAGGATGTTGCTTTATTCTTCTCCATCGTACTTGGTTGGTCTGTTGCGGAGAGAGGAGTCTATGGAGCCTTGAATTTTCTTTTTAGCTTTTGGATTTTTCCCAATTGTCTTTTGTCTTTTTTCTCAAAGTAGCTTTTTTGTATAGTACTTTTTCAACATAACTTTGATGTATTTGTAGAGAATAGCATAGCTATGGATACAGTAGTAATGATAAAGTTTTTGTTATCTTTTCTTTGCATGCTTTATAGAGAAAACTCTTAATAAATCTTGATAAGATTAATCACCATTTGATGAATTCCATTACAGCTAGCGGAGAACTTCATAATAGCGTCAAAATCATGACAAGGGTCATTCCAACCTTTGTTATCATTTTTGAATTCTCCATGGAATAGCTGAATTAATTCTTTATGAGCTTTTTCTGAAATGTCATAAGAGTTATCTTCATAGGCATTGCGAATTTGATTAAGCTTGGCATGTCCGAATTTAGAAGGATTCTGTATCACCATTGTTTGTTCAGCGAGATCATCAGCATTGTAAACAACTTGTCGATTATCACACCAAACATATCTATATGTACTTGCAAATTCAAGATGTGCTTTTAGATTGAGAAATCTTTGATACTGATCAGAAGTTGGATTGTATTTTTGGAGACATTCTAAGCTGTGTTCCATTGTAGCGACTTCATGAGATTCAAACCGTTGAGATGGATAATCAATAGGTAGATGCTGGTAATCATTTAAGCTGGATAATCAATAGGCAGATGCTTGTAATCATTTAAGGTAGAGATGAATTTTTTGCATATTAAATCTCCTTCTTCATAATTCATGATGGTCCATAATTGATAAGGTTGATAAAACCAGATTTCTGTTCCTTCACCCAAACTTGATGAAATCGTTATGAAAAGTTGTCTTTTGGTAACTCCAAGGCTATGAAGGGCATGATGCATGATTCCAGGAAGCTGCTGTATCATTTCAAAATCATCTCTACATAAAGAAAATCTTTGGACTAATCCTTATTCGATATATGAGATATCAACTTCATATGATGGTAGGAACAATTTGGGAAAACAAGATGCCCGGCTTATATATTGAGCTTTGAGCATTAATTGCTCCTTAATCTGATAAGAAATAGGTTTTTCTCTAATTCTTGCAACTATCTCATTTGGAAAGGCTGTGTTAACCTTTTCCAGGAGGTGAATTATGAATGTTTTTTCATCAGCATAGTTGGATAATAGTGCTCTTTGATGGATGTCATGGCACATAAGGATTTGGCCTTCTAAGTCCTTGATATGGTTGCAATTTTGGATAGGGCTTTTCTTTTGTTTTTTCTTTTATCAGAGAGAATGGCACTCCAGTGGGCATTGATAAGTTCTTGTGAAGTGACAGATAATCCTAGATTGAAGAAGGGAATTTATATTTATTGGGATGTAGGTATGAAGGAAGAGCTTGATTCCTAAATAGGGGCTTTGCTTTTACTTGTACCTGATGTCATAATGAGAAGGGATACTTCCTAAAGGCAAATAGGTCTGAATGAGAATTATCAATAATCTGAATTTATATTTTTTTTGAGAAAAGAAAAATAATTTTATATCTGTCCTCCGGATAGAATTTGAAGGTACAAAAATCTGGATGTAGGATCAAATGTAGAAAACTTGAAGGCATCAGAGAGACGATTAATAAGATCCATTTTATTTGGAGCTGGATATTCGATTGTTTTTTGAACACCTTATTCTTGTTTACACTTTGTCTGAATACTATTGATATATTGAATATGAGTTGATTAACCAAAATAAAAAATTAATTCTTTATTGTCTAAAATAGTTTTTAGACCTAATGTGTCAATTTGAAAAGGCTATAAAGTTTGTAGAAAAGGGTTTCCAAGGATAACATCATTGTTTAAATCCTTTCCTAGAAGGAAATTAGTCTTTATGCATGTTCCATTTTTACAGATATAAACATTACTTAATTTGTATTTGATATGTAGTTTTTTGCTAGCAGTAGCTAGATTGAGTTTATTTTTGGTTTTTTCGTAATATTTTGTTGGGATTAATCCTTTTCCTATTAAATTAACATCTGTGCCACTATCTAGTAAGCAGAGTGCTTTAATAGAGAAGTCTTCGATCTTAATTGTAGCTTGAGTTTTCCATTTTTTAAGTTGATTTCCGGTTAAAGAAATTACAAAACCATTTAAGTTTTCACCAAATTCTTCTTGATGTTCTAATTTATTATCATTATTTTCTTAATACTTTTTGAGTGTGTGAAATTCAAGATTCTCAACACATTGTTTGAGTTCTTGAAGTTCAATTAAGTCTTGTTTTAATTCTTCTATTTCTTACTTTTGATTAGGAATTTTTTTATAAAGATCTTGAATTGAAAGATGAGGAGAACCATGTTGCTCTCTTAATCTATCTAATACAATTTTAGTGATGAATTGTTTAGGTAAGTCAAATATATTATTTAATGTAGAAGCTTTTCCTTTTTTATTTCCTTAATTTATATTCTGTAGTTTTTTAAAATATTTATTTTTTAATTCTTCATCTTTGAAATCTTTAAACATTTCTAGCACCAGTTCTTCTGGAGCAGAAAGTACATTTAAGGATAAAGAGGAAGAAGAAGCAGATTCATACTAGATTTCACTGTCAAATATTTTACAATGACATGTATCTAAGGAATGAGAGAAAAAATAATCTAAATCAGAGGAACTAGATGACTCTGATGCTGAGGATCCTTTTAAGATATAGTTTTGATTTCTTTTTCTATTTTTACTTTTATTTTTGGGCATTTAGGAGCTATATGTCCTTTTTCCTTGCAATTATAACACTTTATTTCTTTTTTCTTAAGATAAGAAGTGGATGGATTATCTTTTGTATCAGATTTCTTTGATTCTTTATATGGATTTTTATGAGAAGATTTTTTATGATATCCTTTTAAGGGAATATAATATTGTAGAGTTGAAAAATTTTTAGATTTTAATTTTTGATGGTTTCTTTTTAAGTTTTTCTTTTTATTATGGCTAAAAGGACTAATTAATGGTTCCATGCCAAATTGGTAACAAAAATTACTAAGCTCATATTTGTTGATTCTTTTTTGATTTTCAATTTGTCGTTTAAGTTTGATTTCATTGCACAATAAAAATCCAACTTTATTTATATTTTGAATAAGGTTACCATATGTATAAAGTACATAATTTAAACTTCCATAATTTTTTTATTTTAACTCTTCTCAAACTCTTTCTGCAAAAAGTTTAAGAAGACCAGATATAAATTTTCTTTCCATTATTCTGAATTGCTTACATTGATTGTATAGAGTTTTGATAATAAAACATCTTTATACCAACAAAAATTTGATATTGTTGGTCAAGATAAATTGATTAATTGCGTTTTTATTTTTTCTTCTACATTCATATAATTACCAATAAAATGTTTTACTATATTGGTAATAAGCACGTAAATAGAATCAGGAATCATTTTACCTTGAGAAGTAATAACAGGATTTCCTGAAGGATCTTTTTTATTGCATTTAATATAGCTTGTCATTCTATATCAGATAGGTACTTTTCCCATTAACCATGTAATTGTCAAGTAAATCTAAGGACGGCTGCATTTATTGCATCTCTTTGATCATTACTGGCCGCCATGATTGTAGAGGCATATATAATCATGTGTTGCATAGTTGCAGGATTTGACATTCAGATAGTCCATCTACGTTCCATTCATATACTGAGGAGTTTTTGAATCAAAGGCCATTTAGAATAGCTTGTTCTTCGAATTAAAGATCAACTGGAGTAGGTCTTGAATAATAATTTCTTATTTTTGCTGCAGTGACTATTGCTTTTTGTCATTTAAATATTTGATTGATTTGTGGAGATTCTTTATTAAAATTCAACTTTATTAATCTTTTGAATTAGATCACCATATGTATACATTCCATAATTCAAATTTCCATAATTTTCTGATTTTAATTCTTCTCTAACTTTTTCTACAAAAAGTTTAGGAAGACCATATATAAATTTTTTTTCCAAAATTCTGAATTACTTGCATTAATTGTATAGAGTTTTGATAAGAAAATATCTTTATAACAACGAAAATATGATAATGTTGGCAAGATACATTGATTAATCATGTTTTTAATTTTTCTTCAACATTCATATAATTACCAATAAAATGTTTAACTATATTGGTAATAAGCATGTAGATGGAATCAGGGATCATTTGGCCTTGAGGAGTGAGAACAGGATTTTCAGAGGGATCTCTTTTTACTGTATTTAATATAGCATTTCTTTCTGTATTAGATAGGTATTTTTCCCACCAACTATGTAATTATCCAATAAATCCAAGGACGACTGCATTTTCTGCATGTCCTTGATCATTACCAGCAGCCATGATGGTAGAGGCATATATCATCATGTGTAGGCATAGTTGCAGGATTTTATATTCAGATAGTCCATCTACATTCCATTCATATACTGAAGAGTTTTCAAATCGAAGGCCATTTAGAATAGCTTGTTCTTAGAATTGAAGATCAACTGGAGTAGGTCTTGGATAATAATTTCTTGTTTTTGCTACTGTGACTATTGGTTTTTGCCTTTTAAATATTTTATTAAGTTATAGAGTTTCTTGATCTTGATTTTCATTTGATTTTTCTTCTATAGAGTTAGAAACAGAGAATTCTAAGTCTAAGCTCGAAGCTTTAGAAACTAAAACATTTATAGATTTTTCATCTTTATTTTCTTTATTATCTTTAAGTTTTATGTCTGTAAAACTATGACATAATTGATTGATTAGTTCGTTTGAAAGTTTTAAGGGTTTTTTTTTTAACTTTAGATCTTTAAGGGCTTCACCTTGAAAACCTAAAGATTGTATCTTGATTACTTTATGGGAAGAAGTAGTTTCATAAAATTTGAAAATATTTTCAACTTTATCTTCAATTCTATTAGTTTGCTGGCCAATAGTTTGAAGGTTAATATTTGTATAATTATTTTGTTCTAAAACATGACTTAAATCTGATTTGTAAATAAATTCAATTTTACCTTTGTCTCCCTGTATTTTTGTAACATCTTTTATGGGTACAGCTAAAGTTTCTTTATAAATGATTTGATGTAATGGAGGACGTATAGATTCCTTAGTTCTTTGTGGAGAGGAACTAGTAGAAGCTATAATCCAAGAAGAGCTTAATTTAGTTAACATATTGATGGATAAATCTTTAGTATTATAAGCTTTCTCCATGGTTAGTTTAAGCCAATCAAAGAAATAAATATTTCTTTGATTATCATACATATATTTATACCATTTTGCTTTTAAAAAGTCTTTATGTTCTTGAGAAACATGGTTAGAAAAGGATTTTTTGAGAGGATGTAAAGCTAAATTCTTTTTTAATATTTCTTTATCGATTTCAAAGCATTCAATAACATTTATATTGAAATCAGATTTCGAAAGGATTATATGAATTAGATGGAGAAGCTTGATAAGAAGGATACACTAGTCCTGTCGGTCAAAAGTCTACATTAGGTGTAGAGTAAGAAACTCGGGATGGTTCTTTTATAGAAGATCCTACCACAGATGGAGGATGAGAATAAGACCTTCTAGAAGGTTGATAAACTATAGGAGTTGTATCTCTTAAATCTGTTTGAAAATTTATTTCAACACTTCCATCTTCATGTTCAATATTTGTTTCAATATATTGATTTTCTAAAAACCTTTTTGGTTGGGCATTTAAGTGCCATTTACCAGATAGATTAATATCATTTGGCTGTATGAGTTTTAGAATATTAACTTTATTTTTAAAATTAGTTTAGAATAAAGTAGTCATACATTTTGCTTGATGGGAATAGGCTATGCCTGGAACAACTGAATTCATGAGTTTATGATAAACTCTATATATGAGAGCAAGATTTTGATTTTAAGGATTCATATCAAAACTTTTTTTTTAGATAGCAAGAGTAAGAGCTTCATGTGCACCTGGATCTATAAGGGAAACAGAGAAATTTAGAAAGCAATTGAAGAAAGTAAGGCCATTAGCTAAACTTGATTCAACCATTTCAAGTAATGAATCACTGAATTTTTTATGTCTTCTATCTTAAACATAGATGAGAGCTTCAGTTCTTAGTCCAAGTCTTGTTAATGGCTTTAGAGCAAATTGCACTAATCCAAAATGAATATAATTGTATGTTTTAACATACTCCTTTATTTCATGGGGTTGGATTAAAGAAAGATGCTGAATATTACTGGTAATGGATTCAGTTTTTTCAATGGTTTTTACTTTATAACTTGATTTTAATTGAAAACTTCCAACTTTATAACTTTCATTTTTATTTAAGGTTAGAATAGTCCAGTCACAAATAACTTGATCTAAATCATCATAACTGATTTATTCACTATTTGTAATAGACATAGAAGATAAGGAATTTGATGATGAGGAAGAAGAAGGTACAAACTTCTTAATAAGCTTAGCCATAATTTGTACTATAGATTTATTTTAACCAAATCCACTAAAGTATCTAACGAAATAGAGGATTTACACACCAACAAAACACCTTAAATGCCTTCACACAGCTAACAATAGTGACAACAATTGCTACCTCAGCTTCGCTTCGGGTGGACACACAACCAAGTATTAAGATTTTTGATGTTCTTGCTTCCGAGTCAGCAATTCCTTAAACAAAATCAAAACATAAAGATAAGTGAAGAAATACTCTCAAAATGACTATATATTTCAACGATACTTGATTACAAACTAGATGCCAACTTAGCTTTAATATCAAATAGGGAAGATGGTGGTATACAAAAGCGAAAGGGAGAGGAGAGAGGAGATGGTGGTGGAAGCAAGGCTGAATTTTGACTGGTATTCCAACTTTTCCTTGTACATGAGGAAGACTAGACTTATTTATAGTCAGAACAAACATAATTTACATTTCATTACAATTGGATTTACACTGCATTTGCATTTCATTTCATGTACTGACAAATTTCATGATGTTTTAGGACTGCTGGATAAGATCACAATCTTCACTGTAGATGAACTTTATTCTGAATAGTGGATTGTCATGATTGCTTTGTGGGAAACTGAGTGGCTTGATAAAGCAGATGTCTTGTCTTGGCTTTATTTTTTTCGTTTTCTTTGGATAGATATGAATCCTTCATTATCACTTTTTATCTCATCAGCATCTGTATCTAGCTCAGGAGCAATATTTTCAAAAGGATTGTCATCAGCCCAAAGATGATGCAGCTGCTGACCAAAACTTAATGGAGAATTTTTAGATGACCATTCTTTTTGTATTTGTTCAATAATTTCCTTTTGAAGTTCTTTTTTGAGTTGAAGCAAATCTGCTACTACATAAAGAGAAAAAGGAGAGGTTGAACAAGAATTCTTTTGTTTGTCAATATCACTTGCTGGATGAAGCCTTTTTTTTACTTTTTTAGGAGTTTTAAGAACTTCAGAGAATGATGGCTTTATAACTTGATCAATAGAATATTGCTGGAGTATTGCAATATAATCAAATTGATGCCAAAACTTGATATAAATCAATCAAGATAAAAATAGTGGACTGAAGTCCATTTCTTTATAAAGGTTCCATTTCAAGATCCAAGGAATCTCCTGCTTGCGATAAAACTGCATAGTAACATAAGGTTCTATTGTAAGTTGTAGGTGCTGATAAAGGCTTTTTTCTTCTAATTTGAGAAGGGCTTTAAATGATGCAGAATAGGATTCATAAATAGGAAGAAGTGCTTGAGGAAGGATGTCTTTAGTGGCACCAAAAGGGATCCAGAATTATGTGAAGAACCACATAGGTATTTTATGATAGTTTGATTTGAATCTGATGAACCAGGAATGCTGGAAGGATAGGTTTTAATAATAGAGAATGACTTCCCAAGCAGAAATATAATCATAATAATTAAAAATAAGTTCTGAATCAAGCCTTTGAGGCATATGAAGAGGTCATCCCCATTCTTCTGCAGAGAGAACATGCATGATTTTGATTTTTGAATAGAGGATAGTAATATTGAGTGGTAAAGCATTTAAGTATGAATTTTTTGATCCAACTGTATGATCAATAGTACAGTTGCCAGTTCTGATCAGAATCTGTTCATAGACTTTATACTCAAGAGGTTGGATAAATAAGTGATCAGGAGAAAAATGGGTTTGGATAAGATGTTCAATAGAAATGGTATCGGCATAAGACATGTCATCTAAGGAATGAATTCTCGAGGGTGGTTTTGTGACAAAATATTGGACTTGTGAAGCTTGAGGTTTCCTAGATATAGGGCTTGATGGGCTTTGAAATTGAGGATTATTAGAAGTATGAGTTACTCCCCATCTCTCAAGATAATTGCCGCTGGATTTTCTTGATAAAGGTCTAGTGTTCATAATGGAAAAAACTTTATTGGGGACTAGAGAAAGGGTATAATCTGCCGAGGCTTCATTCTTTTGTCCCTATAAAAACTCATGAGATAAAAAATCAAGAAGAGAATTATTTTACCTGGAATATACTCAATGTCAAAGTCAAATATGGCTAATAAAGCTTGGCAGTGAGCAAAGATTTATTTAGCAGCAAGATTTTTATAAAAGTCAGAGACATAATTAAGGCATCCAAGAAAACATTGCAATTGCTCCTTATTAAGAATTTCATTGGGAAATTGGGAAACAAACTTAATAACTCTTTAGGCTGGAGAAATAGTTCCGTTTTTTTATTATAAAGCCAAGAAACTGAATTTCCTCTTGAAAAAGCTTCATTTTCTTTTGGGATAAGACAAGTCCATTCTTGGCAATAACTTTTTTAAAAATATTTAAATGTTTCTAACGGTCATAAATAGATTTTGAAAACACAAGAATGTCATCTATATAGACGAGTGTAAAAGCTTGATATGGATTAAAAATGTCATTCATTATTCTTTGAAATTCTGAAGGAGCATTTTTTAAACCAAATGGTACTGTAAAAGTTGTTTTATACCCACCATCTTCCTCGTCTCGTATCAAAGCCAAGTTGGTATCAAATTTTTAATCAAGTACTTTGGCAATATAAAGTTGTTTTGTGAGTATTTCTTCACTTATCTTTGTTATGTTATACTTTGATTTTACTTAAGGAATTGCTAACTTAGAAGTAATAACGTGAAAAGTCTTAATACTTAGTTCTGTGTTTGTGATTGTTCAGAAATTTTATTCATATTCTACTCGGAGCGAAGCTAAGGTAGCCATTGTTGTCGCCGTTGTTAGCCGTGTGAAGGCGTTTAAGGCGTTTGTTAGTGTGTAAATCCTCTATTTCATTAGATACTCATAGTCGACTTGGTTAAAATAACTTTGTAATACAAATTATAGCTATGCTTAATAAGAAGTTTGGACCTTCTTCTTCGTCATCATCAAATTCCTTATCTTCTATGTCTATTAAAAATAGTGAAGAAATCAGTTATGACGATTTAGATCAAGTTATTTGTAACTAGACTATTGCAGCCATAAATAAAAATAAAATTTATAAAGTTGGAAGTTTTCAATGAAAATCAAATTATAAAGTAAAAACCATTGAAAGAACTGAATCCATTACTAGTAATATTTAGCATCTTTCTTTAATCAAGCCTAATGAAATAAAGGAGTATGTTAAAACATACAATTATATTCATTTTGGATTATTGCAAGTTGCTCTAAAGCCTTTACCAAGACTTGGACTTAGAACTGAAGCTCTCATCCATGTTCAAGATACAAGATATAAAAAATTCTGTAATTCATTACTTGGAATGGTTGAATCAAGTTTAGCTAATGGCCTTACTTTCTTTAACTGCTTTCTAAATTTCTCTGTTTCCCATACAGATCCAGGTGCACATGAAGCTCTTACTCTTACTAGCCAGACAATAGGTTCTGATATTAATCCTTATAATCAAAATCTTGCTCTCATATATAGAGTTTATTATAAACTCATGAATTTAGTTGTTCCAGGCATAGCCTATTCTCATCAAGCAAAAGGTATGACTACTTTATACCAAACTAATTTCAAAAATAAAGTTAATATTCCAAAACTCATACAGTAGAATGATATTAATCTATTTGGTAAATGGCACTTAGAAAACGCTCAACCTAAAAGGTCTTTAGAAAATCAAGATACTGAAACAATTATTGAACATGAAGATAGAAGTGTTGAAATAAATTTTCAAACAGATTCAAGAGATTCAACTCCCACAGTTTATCAACCTTCTAGAAAGTCTTATTCTGATCCTCCCTTTGTGGTAGGATCTTCCATAAAAGAACCATCCCTAGTTTTTTGCTCTACACCTATTATAGACCTTCGACCTACAAGACTTGTGTATCCTTCTTATCTAACTTCTCCATCTAATACATATAATCCTTTGGAATCCGATTTCAATATAAATGTTATTGAATTCTTCGAAATTGATAAAAAAATGTTAAAAAAGAATTTCGCTTTACATCCTTTAACAAGATCCTGTTTTATACAGGTTTCTCAAGAACATAAATACTTTTTAAAGGAAAAATGGTACAAATATATGTATGATAAATAAAGAAATATTTATTTATTTGATTGGCTTAAACTAGCCATAAAGAAAGGACATAATGCTGAAGATTTATCCATCAATATGATAACAAAATTAAGTTCATCTTGGATTATAGCTTCTACTAGTTCTTCTCCGCATAGAACTGAAGAATCTATACATCCTCCATTACATCAAATCATATATAAAGAAACTTCAGCCGTAACCATAAAAGATGTAGCAAAGATACAAGGAGATAAAGGTACATTTGAATTAATTTATAAATCAGACTTAAGTCATGTTTTAGAACAAAATAATTATACAAATATTAACCTACATACTATTGGCCAACAAACCAATAGAATTGAAGATAAAGTTAAAAATATTTTAACAATTTATGAAGCATCTTCTTCACAAAAGATAATTATGACACAAACTTTAGGTTTTCAAGGTGAAGCCCTTAAAGATCGAAAGTTAGAGAGGAAACGTTTAAAATTTTTAGATGAACTAATCAATCAATTATCTTATAATTTTACAAATATAAAACTTCAAGAAAATAAAGATAAAAAAACTGACAAATCTATAAATGTTTAAGTCTCAAATTCTAAAGCCACTAGCTCAGATTTAGAATTTTCTGTTGTAGATCCTATGGAAGAAGAGTCTAAAA
Organism: Sextonia rubra; assembly: GCA_037013555.1. Lineage (NCBI taxonomy): Eukaryota > Viridiplantae > Streptophyta > Magnoliopsida > Laurales > Lauraceae > Sextonia > Sextonia rubra. The sequence continues at coordinate 10,706,889 of JASUAD010000026.1, forward strand.
CAAATGAGAATCAAAATGATTAAAATCATGAATCTTTACAAATTAATACAATATTTAAAAGACAAAAGCCAATAATCACTTTAGCAAAAACAAGAAATTATTATCCAAAACCTACTCCAGTTGATCTTCAATTCGAACAACAAGCTATTCTAAATGGCCTTCGATTTGAAAACTCCTTAGTATACAAATGGAATGTAAATGGACTATCTGAATATCAAATCCTGCAACTATGCTAACACATGATGATATATGCCTTTACCATCATGGTTGCCGGTAATAATCAAAGACATGCAATAAATGCAGTTGTCCTTCGATTTACTAGACAATTACATGGTTGGTGGGAAAAGCACCTATCTAATATAGAAAGACAAGCTATACTAAATACAGTAAAAAGAGATCCTTCAGGAAATCCTGTTATTAGTCCTCAAGGTCAAATGATTCCTGATTCTATTTACATGCTTATTACTAATATAGTAAAACATTTTATTGGTAATTATATGAATGTAGAAGAAAAATTAAAAACACAATTAATCGATTTATCTTGCCTAACATTATCAGATTTTCATTGATATAAAGATGTTTTCTTATCAAAACTCTATATAATCAATGCAAGTATTTTAGAATTTTGGAAAGAAAAATTCATTCCTAGTCTTCCTAAACTTTTTGCAGAAAAATTTAGAGAAGAGTTAAAATCATAAAATTATGGAAATTTAAATTAAAGACTTTATACATATGGTGTCCTCATTCAAAAGATAAATAAAGTTGGATTTTCTTTATGCAATGAAATCAAACTTAAATGAAAAACTGAAAATAAAAAAAGAATTAGCAAATATAAACTTGGTGATTTTTGTTATCAATTTGGCATGGAACCATTAATTAGTCCTTCTAGCCATAATAAAAAGAAAAACTTAAAAAGAAACCATCAGAAAAGAAAATCTAAACATTTTTCAACTCCACAATATTATATTCCCTCAAAAAGATATCATAAAAAATCTTCTCATAAAAATCCTTATAAAGAATCAAAGAAATCTTATACAAAAGATAACCCATCCACTTCTTATCCCAAGAAAAAAGAAATACATTGTTAAAATTGCAAAGAAAAAGGACATAGCTCCTGACTGCCGAAAAATAAAAGTGAAAATAGAAAAAGAAATCAAAACTGTCTTAAAAGGATCCTCAATGTCTGAGTCATCCAGTTTCTATGATACAGATTATTTTTTCCTTTTATTCTTCAGATACATGTCATTGTAAAATATTTGACAGTGAAATCCAGTATGAATTTGCTTCTTCTTCCTCTTTATCTTTAAATGTACTTTCTACTCCAGAAGAACTAAAGCTAGAAATATTTAAAGATTTCACAAGATGAAGAATTCAAAAATAAATATTTTGAAAAAATATAGAGTATAAATAAAGGAAATAAAAAAGAAAAAGCTTCTACATCAAATAATATATATGACTTACCAGAACAATTCAGCATTTAAACTATATTAGATAGAATAAGAGAGCAGCAAGCTCCACCTCATCTTTCAATTCAAGATCTTTATAAAGAAATTTCTAATCAAAAGCAAGAAATAAAAGAGTTAAAACAAGAACTCAAACAACGTGTTGAGAATTTTGAATTTCACAAACTCAAAAATTATCAAGAAAATAATGAAAATAAATTAGATCATCAAGAAGAATTTGGTGAAAACTTAAATGGTTTTGTAAATTCTTTAACAAGAAATCAACTTAAAAAATGGAAAACTCAAGCTACAATTAAGATCAAAGACTTCTCTATTAAAGCACTTTACTTATTAGACAGTGGCACAGATGTTAATTTAATAAGAAAAGGATCAATCCCAATAAAATATTTTGAAAAAACCAAAAAAAAAAAACTCAATTTAGTTACTGCTAGCAAAAAACTACATATCAAATACAAATTAAGTAATGTTTATGTCTATAAAAATGGAACATGCATGATTTAAACAATGATGTTATCCTTGGAAACTCTTTTTTACAAATTTTACAGCCTTTTCAGATTTACTCATCAGGTCTAAAAACTATTTTAGACAATAAAGAATTAATGTTTGATTTTGGTTAATCAACTCCGATTCAACATATCAACAGTATCCAAATAAAGTGTAAATAAGAATAAGGTGCTAAAAAAAACAATCAAATATCCAATTCCAAATAAAACGGATCTTATTAATCGTCTCTCTGATATCTTCATGTTTTCTACATTTGATCCTACATCTAGATTTTGGTACCTTCAAATTCTACCTGGAGGACAAATATAAAATTATTTTTCTTTTCCCAAAGAAAATAAAAATTCAGATTATTGATAATTCTCATTCAGACCTATTTGCCTTCAGGAAGTATCCCTTCTCATTATGACATCAAGTACAAGCAAAAGGAAAGCCCCTATTCAGGAATCAAGCCCTTCCTTCATACTTACATCCCAATAAATATCAATTCCTTTCTTCAATCGAGGATTATCTGTCACTTCACAATAACTTATCAATGCCCATTAGAGTGGCATTCTCTCTGAAAAAAGAAAAAACCCTAGAAAAACCCTATCCAAAATTGTAAACCATATTAAGGACTTAGAAAGCCAAATCCTTATGTGCCATAACATCCATCAAGGAGCACTGTTATCCACCTATGCTGATGAAAAAACAACCCGAATTCACCTCCTGTAAAAGGTTAACACAGGCCTTCCATATGAGATAGTTGCAAGAATTAGAGAAAAAACTATTTCTTAGTAAATCAAGGAGCGATTAATGCTCAAAGCTCAATATATAAGCTGGGCAACTGGCTTTCCTAAATTGTTTCTGCCATCATATGAAGTTGATATCTCATATATCGAACAAGGCTTAGTCCAAAGATTTTCTTTATATATAGAAGATTTTGAAATGATACGCAGCTCCCTGCAATTGTGTGTCATGCCATTCGAAGCCTTGGAGTTACTAAAAGAAAACTTCTCATAACGATTTCATCAAGTTAGGGTGAAAGATTAGAAATCCAGTTTTATCAACCTTATCAATTATGGACATCATGAATTATGAAGAAGGAGATTTAACCTGCAAAAAATTCATCTCTACCTTAAATGATTACAAGAATCTCCCCGTTGATTACCCAGCTCAATGGTATGAATCTCATGAAGTCGCCACAATAGAATATAGCTTAGACGTCTTCAAAAGTATGATCTAGCTTTTGATCAATATCAAAGATTTCTCAATCTAATAGGACAACTTGAATTTGCAAGTACATACAGATATGTTTGGTGTGACGGTCGACAAGTAGTTTGCATTGCTAATGATCTCACTAAGCAAACAATGATGATACAGAACCCTTCTAAATCCAAACATGCCAAGCTTAATCAAATTCTCAATGCCTATGAAGATATCTCTTTTGACATTTCAGAAAAAACTCATAAAGAATTAATTCAGCTATTGCATGGAGAATTCGAAAATGATAATGAAGGTTGGAATGACCCTAGTCATAATTTTGACTATATTATGAAATTCTTCGCTAGCTGCAATGGAATTCATCAGGAGGTTGATTAATCTTATCAAGATTTAGATTTATCAAGATTTATTAAGAGTTTTCTCTATAAAGCCTACAAAGAAAAGATAACAAAAACTTTATCATTGCTACTGTATCCATAGCTATGCTATTCTCAACAAACACATCAAAGTTATGTTGAAAAGGTATTATACCAAAAAGCTACTTTGAGAAAGAAGACAAAAGACAATTGGGAAAAATCCAAAGGACAACAAGAAAATTCAAGGCTCCATAGACTCCTCTCTCTGCAGCAGACCAACTAGGTACTATGCAGAAGAATAAAGCAACATCCTCCTAGTCAACAAGTACACTCATCACAGCATGAAGACAAACCATCTATACGGCAACCTGTGATTCTACCCAACAGTAAAATTCCAAAACATCATAAAATGAAATGCAAATGCTGTGTAAATTCAGTTGTAATGAAATGGAAATTAGTTTACAAAGGCTATAAATAGTACCAGGTTTCTCCATGTACAGGCAGGAATTGGAATACCAGTTAAAATCCAACCATGCTTCCACCACCATCTCCTCTCTCGTCCCGCTTCCACTTTTGTATACCCACCACCTTTCCCAGTTGGTATCAGAGCCAAGTTGGCATCTAATTTGTAATCAAGAATTGTTACAATATAAAGTCATTTTGTGAGTATTACTTCACTTATCTTTATGTTTTGATTTTGTTTAAGGAATTACTGACTCAGAAGCAAGAACGTCAAAAATCTTAATACTTGATTGTGTGTTTGTTATTATTGAGAAATTTTTTTCATATTCCGCCCAGAGAGAAGCTAAGGTAGCCATTGTTGTCACCGTTGTTAGTGGTGTGAAGGCATTTAAGGTATTTTGTTGGTGTGTAAATCCTCTATTTCGTTAGATACTCGTGGTGGATTTGGTTAAAATAACTCTGTAATACAAATTATGGCTAAGCTTATTCAGAAGTTTGCACCCTCTTCTTCCTCATAATCAAATTTCTTATCTTCTATGTCCATTAAAAATAGTAAAGAAATCATTTATGATGATTTAGATCAAGTTATTTGTGACTGGACTATTCAAACTGTAAATAAAAATGAAATTTATAAAGTTGTAAGTTTTCAATTAAAATCAAGTTATAAAGTAAAAACCATTGAAAGAACTGAATCTATTGCTAGTAATATTCAGCATCTTTCTTTAATCAAGCACCATGAAATAAAGGAGTACGTTAAAACATACAATTATATTCAGTTTGGATTAGTACAGGTTGCTCTAAAGCCATTAACAAGACTTGGACTTAGAACTGAAGCTCTCATCCATGTTCAAGATATAAGACATAAAAAATTCAGTGATTCATTACTTGGAATGGCCCTACTTTGTTCAATTTCTTTCCAAATTTCTTTGTTTCCTTTACAGATCCCAGTGCACATGAAGCTCTTACTCTCGCTATACAGACAAAAGGTTTTGATATAAATCCTCATAATCAAGATCTTGCTCTCATATATAGAGTTTATTATAAACTCTTGAATTCAGCTGTTCCAGGCATAGCTATTCCCATCAGGCAAAAGGTATGAGTATTTTATTCCAAACTAATTTCAAAAATAAGATAATATTCCAAAACTCATACAGTAGAATGATATTAATCTATCTGGTAAATGGCGTTTAGCAAACACTCAACCTGAAAGGTCTTTGGAAAACCAAGATATTAAAACAATTATTGAACATGAAGATGCAAGTGTTGAAATAAATTTTCAAACAGATTCAAGAGATACAACTCCTACAGTTTATCAACCTTCTAGAAAGTCTTATTCTCATCCTCCCTCTGTGGTAGGATCTTCCATAAAAGAACCATCCCGAGTTTCTTGTTCTATAGCTAGTGTAGACCTTCGACCTACATGACTTGTTATCTTTCTCATCAAGCTTCTCCGTCTAATACATATAATCCTTCGGAATCTGATTTTAATATAAATGTTATTGAATGCTTTGAAATTGATAAAGAAATGTTAAAAAGGAATTTAGCTTTACATCCTCTCACAAAATCCTTTTTTAACCATGTTTCTCAAGAACATAAAGACTTTCTAAAAGCAAAATGGTATAAATATATGTATGATAATCAAAGAAATATTTATTTCTTTGATTGGCTTAAACTAGCCATGAAGAAAGCTTATAATATTGAAGATTTATCCATCAATATGATAACTAAATTAAGCTCTTCTTGGATTATAGCTTTCACTAGTTCCTCTCCATAAAGAATTGAAAAACCTATACATCCTCCATTACATCAAATCAATTATAAAGAAGCTTCAGCTATACCCATAAAAGATGTTGCAAAAATACAAGGTGACAAAGGTAAAACTGAATTTATTTACAAATCAGATTTAAGTCATGTTTTAGAGCAAAATAATTATACAAATATAAATTTCATATTATTGGGCAACAAACCAATAGAATTCAAGATAAAGTTGAAAATATTTTAAAAATTTATGAAACATCTTCTTCACAAAGGATAATTAAGACATAAACTTTAGGTTTTCAAGGTGAAGCCCTTAAAGATCTAAAATTAGAAAGGAAACCTTTGACATTTTCAGATGAACTAATCAATCAATTATCTTGTAGTTTTACAAATATAAAACTTCAAGAAAATAAAGATCAAAAAGCTGACAAATCTATAAATGTTTTAGTCTCAAATTCTAAAGCCTCTAGCTCAGATTCAGAATTTTTATAGCTAATCCTGTGGAAGAAGAGTCTAAAATAATTGAGAATCAAAATGATCAAAATCAAGCATCTCTACAAATCAATAAAATATTTAAAAGACAAAAGCCAATAGTCACTGCAGCGAAAACAAGAAATTATTATCCAAGACCTACTCTAGTTGATCTTCAATTCGAAGAACAAGCTATTCTAAATGGCCTTCGATTTAAAAACTCCTCAATATCCGAATGGAACGTCGATGGACTATCTGAACATCAAATCCTGTAACTATGCCAACACATGATGATATATGCCTCTACCATCATGGTTGCTGATAATGATTAAAGACATGCAATAAATGCTGTTGCCCTTGGATTTACTGGACAATTACATGGTTGATGGGAAAAGTATCTATTTGATACAGAAAAAAATGCTATACTAAATGCAGTAAAAAAAGATCCCTCAAGAAATCCAGTTATTACTTCTCAAGGTCAATTGATTCTTGATTCTATTTACATGTTTATTACCAATATTGTAAAACATTTTACTAGCAATTATATGATTGTAGAAGGAAAAATAAAAACACAATTAATCAATTTATCTTGCCCAACATTATCAGATTTTCATTGACATAAAGATGTTTTCTTATCAAAACTCTATACAATCGATGCAAGTAATTCAGAATTTTGGAAAGAAAAATTCTTATCTGGTCTTCCTAAACTTTTTGCAAAAAAAGTTATAGAAGAATTAAAATCAGAAAATTATGGAAATAGAATTATGGAATGTATACATATGGTGATCTAATTCAAAAGATTAATAAAGTTGGATTTTTATTATGCAATGAAATCAAACTTAAACTTCAAATTGAAAATCAATAAAGAATCAGCAAGTATGAACTTGGTGATTTTTTGTTTTCAATTTGGCATGGAACCATTAATCAGTCCTTCTAGCAAAAATAAAAAGAAAAACTTAGAAAGAAACCATCAAAAAAGAAAATCTAAACATTTTTCAACTGCACATTACTACATTGCCTCAAAAAGATATCATAAACAGTCTTCTCTTAAAAATCCTTATAAAAAATCAAAGAAATCTTTTACAAAAGATAATCCATCCACTTCCTATCCTAAAAAAAAAAAGAAATACAATTTTATAATGGCAAAGAAAAAGAACATATAGCTCCTGGCTGCCCAAAAATAAAAGTTAAAATAGAAAAAAAAATTGAAACTATCTTAAAAGATCCTCAGCGTCAGAGTCAACCAGTTCCTCTGATATAGATTATTCTTCCTCTCATGCTTCAGATACATGTCATTGTAAAATATTTGACAGTGAAATCCTGTATGAATTTACTTCTTATTCCTCTTTATCTTTAAACGTACTTTCTGCTCTAGAAGAGATGGTGCTAGAAATGTTTAAAGATCTAAAAGATGAAGAATTAACTAATAATTAGTTTGAAAAAATACAGAATATAAATAAAGGAACTAAAAAAGGGAAAACTTCTACATCAAATAACATATCAGACTTACCTAAACAATTCAGCATTAAAACTGAATTAGATAGATTAAGAGAGCAACAAGCTCCTACTCATCTTTCTATTCAAGATCTTTATAAAGAAATAAGTAATCAAAAGCAAGAAATAAAAGAATTAAAATAAGTCTTAACTGAGCTTCAAGAACTCAAACAATGTGTTGAGAATCTTGAATTTCACACACTCAAAAATTATTAAGAAAATAATGATAATTTAGAAAATCAAGAAAAATTTAATAAAGACTTAAATGGTTTTGCAAATACTTTAACAAGAAATCCACTTAAAAAATGGAAAACTCAAGCTACAATTAAGGTCAAAGACTTTTCTATTAAAACACTTTGCTTACTAGATCGTGGCGCAGATGTTAATTTAATAAGAAAAGGATTAATCCCAACAAAATATTATGAAAAAACCAATAATTAACTCAATCTAGCTACTGCTAGCAAAAAAACTACATATCAAATACAAATTAAGTAATGTTTATGTCTGTAAAAGTGGAACATGCATAAAGACTAATTTCCTTCTAGGAAAGGACTTAAACAATGATGTTATCCTTGGAAATCCTTTTCTACAAATTTTACAGCCTTTTTAAATTGACTTATCAAGAAAAAAAAACTATTTTAGACAATAAAGAATTAAATTCTAATTTTGTTGAATTAACTCCTATTCAACATATTAATATTATTTAGAGAAAGTGTAAACAAGAATAAGATATTCAAAAACCATTTAGATATCCAGTTCCAAATAAAACAGATCTTATTAATCATCTCTCTAATGTCTTCATGTTTTCTACATTTAATCTTACATCCAGATTTTGGTACCTTTAAATTCTACACAGAGGATAGATATAAAATTGCTTTTCTTTTACCAAAGAAAAAAAATTTAGGTCATTAATAATTCTCATTCAAACCTATCTTTTACTCCTATCTGCCTTTAGGAAGTATCCCTTCTCATTATGACATAAAGTAAAGCCCTTATTCAATAATCAAGCTCTTCCTTCATACCTACATCCTAATAAATATCAATCCTTTTCTTCAATCCAGGATTGCCTGTCACTTCACAAGAACTTATCAATGCCCACTGGAGTGCCATTCTCTCTGATAAAAGACAAAACACTAGAAAAACCCCATCCAAAATTGCAAACCATATCAAAGACTTAGAAAGCCAAGTCCTTATGTGCCATAACATCTATCAAAGAGCACTGTTATCCACCTATGCTGATGAAAAAAAATCCAGAATTCACCTCCTGGAAAAGGTTAAAATAGCCCTTCTAGATGAGATTGCTATAAGAATTAGAGAAAAAACTCTTTCTTGTCAGATTAAGGTGCGATTAATGCTCAAAGCTCAATATATAAGCTGGGTAACTGGCTTTCCCAAATTGTTCCTGCTATCACATGAAGTTGATATCTCATATATCGAACAAGGATTAGTCCAAAGATTTTCTTTAAGCATAGATGATTTTAAAATGATACAGCAGCTCCCTATAATCATGCGTCATGCCCTTCACAGCCTTGGAGTTACCAAAAGACAACTTCTCATAATGATTTCATCAAGTTCGGGTGAAAGATCAGAAATCTGGTTTTATCAACCTTATCAATTATAGACTATCATGACTTATGAAGAAGGAGATTTAGTCTACAAATAATTCATCTCTACCTTCAATGATTATGAGCATCTCCTTGTTGATTATCCAGCTCAATGGTATGAATCTCACGAAGTGGCTACAGTGGAATACAACTTAGAATGTCTCCAAAATTATGATCCAGCTTTTGATCAATATAAAAAAATTTCTCAATCTAAAAGGACATCTTGAATTTGCAACTACACACAGATATGTTTAGTGTGACGGTCAATGAGTTGTTTGCATTGCTGATGATCTTGCTGAGCAAATAACGGTGACACAGAATCCATTTAAATCTAGACATATAGCTTTCAATCAATTTATCAATGCTTATGAAGACATGTCTTTTGATATTTTTGAAGAAACTCGAGAAGAGTAAATCCAATTATTCCATGGTGAATTAACAAATGAAGGTTGGAATGAGCACTTTTGATGCAAGTCTCCAATAATACTATGCCTAGCATAAAGATTCTTCTTACAAGAGCTTTTTCTAAAACATTGGAAGGATGAGAAAAGCTTTTCCTACTGGCCCATCAAAGAGTTCTTAGAAAAGGTACATGCAAAAGTACTAAAAGACAAAGTATATCTCTCATAAGAATGAAGTAGTATTTTATTCCCGACATGCACATCTATGAAGACCTTATCTCCATAAAGGGAAAAGTAACAGAGACATGACACATACCTTATCAAGTCACTCAAAGCAATCATGACATCTCACTATTCATAATAAAGTTCATCTATAGCAAAGGTTATGATTTTTGCCTGCAGTCTGGAAGCATCATGAAATTTGCGAGCATATTAAATGAAATGCACATTCAGTCTATATTGAATTGTAATGAAATGTAAATTATATTTGTTATGACTATAAATAGGTCTAGCCTTCCTCATGTTCAAGCAAGAGTTGGAATACCAGTCAAAATCTAGCCTTGCTTCCACCACCATCTCCTCTCTCCTCTCCCTTCAGCTTTTGTATACCCACCAACTTCCCCATTTGGTATTTGAGCCAAGTTGGTATCAAATTTGTAATCAAGGACTTTGACAATATAAAGTTGTTTTGTGAGTATTTCTTCACTTATCTTTCTTATGTTATGCTTTGATTTTGGTTAAAGAATTGCTAACTTAGAAGCAAGAATGTCAAAAATCTTAATACTTGGTTGTGCATTTCTATTATTATTAAGAAAATTTAATCATATTCCGCTTGGAGAGAAGCTGAGGTAGCCATCCATTGTTGTCACTGTTGTTAACCATGTGAAGGCATTTAAGGTGCTTTGTTGGTGTGTAAATCTCTATTTTGTTAGATACTCGTGGTGGATTTGGTTAAAATAACTATGTAATACAAATTATGGCTAAGCTTATTAGGAAGTTTGTACCTTCTTCTTCCTCATCATCAAATTCCTTATCTTCTATGTCTATTAAAAATAGTGAAGAAATCAGTTATGATGATTTAGATCAAGTTATTTGTGACTAGACTCTTCCAGCCGTAAATAAAAAAGAAATTTATAAAGTTGAAAGTTTTCAATTAAAATCAAGTTATAAAGTAAAAACCATTGAAAAAATTGAATCCATTACCAGTACTATTCAGCATCTTTCTTTAATCAAGCCCCATGAAATAAAGGAGTATGTTAAAACATACAATTATATTCATTTTAGATTAGTGCAAGTTGCTCTAAAGCCACTAACAAGACTTGCACTTAGAACAGAAGCTCTCATCTATTTCAAGATACAGGATATAACAAATTCAGTGATTCATTACTTTGAATGGTTGAATCAAGTTTGGCCAATGGCCCTACTTTCTTGAATTGCTTTCCAAATTTCTCTGTTTCCCTTACAAATCCAGGTGCACAAGAAGCTCTTACTCTTGCTATCTAGACAAAAGGTTTTGATATGAATCCTCATAATCAAAATCTTGCTCACATATATAGAGTTTTTTATAAACTCATGAATTCAATTGTCCCAAGCATAGCCTATTCCCATCAAGCAAAAGGTATGACTACTTTATTCTAAACTAATTTCAAAAATAAAGTTAATATTCCAAAACTCATACAGTGGAATGATATTAATCTATCGGGTAAATGACACTTAGAAAACGCCTTACCAGAAAGGTCTTTAGTAAATCTAGATATTGAAACAATTATTGAACATGAAGATGGAAGTGTTGAAATAAATTTTCAACACATTCAAGAGATACAACTCCTACAGTTTATCAACCTTCTAAAAAGTCTTATTCTCATCCTCCCTCTATGGTAGGATCTTCCATAAAAGAACCATCCCAAGTTTCTTGCTCTACACCTAATGTAGACCTTCGACCTACATGATTTGTGTATCTTTCTTATCAAGCTTCTCCCTCTAATACATATAATCCTTTGGAATCTGATATCAATATAAATGTTATTGAATGTTTTGAAATTGATAAAGAAATGTTAAAAAAGAATTAGCTCTACATCCTTTAACAAAATCCTCTTTTAAACAGGTTTCTCAAGAACATAAAGACTTTTAAAAGAAAAATGGTACAAATATATGTTTGATAATCAAAGAAATATTTATTTCTTTGATTGGCTTAAACTAACCATAAAGAAAGCTTTTAATATTGAAATTTATCCATCAATATGATAACAAAATTAAGCTCATCTTGGATTATAGCTTTTACCAGTTCTTCTCCACAATGAACTGAAGAAACTGTACATCATCCATTACATCAAATCATAAATAAAGAAACTTCCTCCATACCCATAAAAGATGTAGCAAAGATATAAGGAGATAAAGGTAAATCTAAATTTATTTACAAATCAGATTTAAGTCATGTTTTAGAACAAATAATTATACAAATATTAACCTTCATATTATTGGCCAACAAACTAATATAATTGAAGATATAGTTGAAAATATTTTATAGCCTTCTAAAATTATTTCTTCTCAAAAAAAAATTCAAAACTATCTTAAAAGGATCCTCTTTCTCATCCTTAGAATCATCTAGTTCCTCTGATAAAGATTATTCTTCAGATACATTCCATTGTAAGATATTTGACAATGAAATCTAGTATGAATCTGCTTCTTCTTTATGTTTATCTTTAAACGTACTCTCTGCTCCAGAAGAAATGGTGCTAAAAATGTTTAAAGATCTAAATGATGAGGAATTAAAAAATAAATATTTTGAAAAAATATAAAAAAAACAACTGAAATAAAAAAAAAGGAAAAGCTTCTAACATCACGTAATATATCTGACTTACCTGAATAATTTAGTATAAAAACTATTTTAGATAGATTAAGAGAGCAACAAGCTCCTACTCATCTTTCAATTCAAGATCTTTATAAAGAAATCAATAATCAAAAGCAAGAAATAAAAGAATTAAAACAAGACTTAATTGAACTTCAAGAACTCAAACAACATGTTGAGAATCTTAAATTTCACAAACTTAAAAATTATCAAGAAAATAATGATAATTTAGAACATCAAGAAATATTTGACGAAAACTTAAATAGTTTTGTAAATTCTTTAACGAGGAATCCACCTCAAAAATGGAAAACTCAAGTTACAATTAAGGTTAAAGACTTCTCTATTAAAGCATTCTACTTACTAGAGAGTGGCATAGATGTTAATATGATAAGAGAAGGATTAATCCCAACAAAATATTATGAAAAAACAAAAAATAAATTCAGCCTAGCAACTGCTAGTAATAAACTCCATATGCATTATAAATTAAATAGCGTCCATGTTTGCAAAAATGGAACATGTACAAAGACTAATTTCCTACTCGGAAAAGATTTAAACAATGATGTTATCCTTGGAAATCCTTTTGTACAGTTCTACAACCCTTTCAAATTGATTCATCAGGCCTTAAAAAAATTAAATACAATAAAAAATTAATTTTTGATTTTGTTGAATCAACTATATTCAACATATCAATATTATTCAAAATCAAATTAGTTATAAAGAAAAACAAATTGCATATCTTCAAGAAGATATAAATTCTTTAAGAATTGAAAAAGAGTTACAAAAACCAGAATTCCAAAAAGATTTAATCTAATTTCAAACATCTCTTAAAACAGAATGTTGTTCTGACCGTAATTCTACCTTTTAGCAGAGGAAAAACCATACTGTTTCTCTTCTATATATTGATAATTTCGAAGATTCTCAAATTCCTACTAAAGCTCGACCTATTCAGATGAATAAAGATGTTGTACTACTATGTACTAAAGAAATCAATGATCTTCTTACTAAAAAGTTTCTTCAGAAATCACAATCCCCTTAGAGTTATACAGCGTTCTATGTAAATAAAGTGCCTGAACAAGAACGAGGTGTTCCCCATCTTGTTATCAACTACAAGCCTTTAAATACAGTCTTAAAGTCCATCAGATATCCAATTCCAAATAAAACTGATGTTATTAACCGTCTAGCTTGTGCCTTCCTTTTTTCCAAATTCGATCTTAAATAAGGATTTTGGCAAATTCAAATCACCCCGAAGGACAGGTATAAAACTACTTTTACAGTACCATTTGGCCATTATAAATGAAAAGTTATGCCATTTGGTTTAAAAAATGCTCCTTCATAATTTCAAAGAATAATGAATGACATTTTAAATCCATATCAAGCTTTTACACTCGTCTATATAGATGACATTCTTGTGTTTTCAAATCTATTTGTGACCATTGGAAACGTTTCAATATTTTTAAAAAAGTTATTATCAATAATGGACTTGTCCTATCCCAAAAGAAACTGAAACTTTTTCAAACAGAAATTTAGTTTCTTGGCTTTATAATAAAAAAAGGAACTAATTCTTCAGTCCAAAGAGTTATTAAGTTTGCTTCCCAATTTCTTGATGAAATTCTTAATAAAGAGCAAGTGCAACATTTTCTTGGATGCCTTAATTATGTTGTTGACTTTTATAAAGATCTTGTTAAAGAAAGAAAAAACTTGCAAATGCTCTTAACCAAAAATCTAGTAGAATGGTCACCTGCTCCTGCAAAAGCTGTTCAAAATATTAAACAGAAAGTCCAAAATTTACCTTGTTTAACTATCCCTCATCCAGATTTATTAAAAATAGTTCAAGCAGATGCATTTGAAATAGGTTTTGGCGGAATCTTTCTATAAAGAAATGTCCTTGGAAAAGAAGAAATTCTTCGTTTCACTTCTAGAACATGAACACCCGCTCAACAGAATTATTCAACTATTAAAAAGGAAATCCTATCCATAGTAAATAGTATAATGAAGTTACAAAGTGATTTATTAAACAAAATTTTTTATTAAGAATAGATTGTAAATCTGCTAAAGAAATTTTAGAAAAAGATGTAAAAAATCTTGCTGGTAAGCAAATCTTTGCTCCCTGGAAAGCTTTATTAGCCATATTTGACTTTGACATTGAGTATATTGCAGGTAAAAATAATTCTCTTCTTGATTTTTTATCTCGTGAGTTTTTATAGGGACAAAAGAATGAAGCCTTGGTAGATTAGACCCTTTTTCCAGTCCTCCACTGATAAAGTTTCTTCCATTATGAACACTACACCTTTATCCAGAAAATCCAGTGGCAATTATCTTAAGAAATGGGGAGCAACCCATACTTATCATAATCCTCAATTTCAAGGCCCATCAAGCCCTGTATCCAGAAAACCTCAAGCTTCATAAGCCCAGTATTTTGCCACAACAGCACGCTTAAGAATTTATTCCTTAGATGACATGTCTTATGCTGAAACCATTTCTATTAAACATCTTATCCAAACCCTTTTTTCGCCTGATCACTTATTTATCCAACCTCTTGACTATAAAGTCTATGAACTAATTCTGATCAGAACTGGCAACTGTACTATTGATGATACAGATGGATCAAAAAATTCATACTTAAATGCTTTGCTACCTAATATTACTATCCTCTATTCAAAAATCAAAATCCTGCATGTTCTCTCTGCAGAAGAATGGGGATGACCTCTTTATATGCCTCAAAGGTTTGATTCAGAACTTAGTTTTAATTATTATGATTATATTTCTACTTGAGAAGTCATCCTCTATTATCAAAACCCATCCTCCCAGCATTCCTGGTTCGTTAGATTCAACTCAAACTCCCATAAAATACCATGTGGTTCTTCACACAATTCTGTATCCCTTTTGGTGCCACTAAAGACATTCTTCCTTAAGCACTTCTTCCTATTTGTGAATCCTATTCTGCATCATTTAAAGCCCTTCTCAAATAAGAAGAAAAAAGCCTTTATCAACACCTACAACTTACAACAGAACCTTATGTTACTATGCAGTTTTATCGCAAGCAGGAGATTCCTTGGATCTTGAAATGGAATGCTTATAAAGAAATGGACTTCAGTCCACCAGTTTTATCTCGAATGATTTATATCAAGTTTTAGCATCAATTTGATTATACTGCAATACTCTAGCAATATTCTACTGATCAAGCTATAAAGCCATCATTCTCTAAAGTTGTCAAAACTCTTGAAAAAGAAAAAGAACGGCTTCATCCAGCAAGTGATATTAACAAACAGAAGAATTCTTGTTTAACCTCTCCTTCTGCTCTTTATGCAGCAGTAGATTTGCTTCAACTCAAAAACGAACTTCAAAAGGAAATTATTGAACAAATACAAAAAGAACAGTCATCTAAAAATTCTCCATTAAGTTTTAGTTAGCAGCTGCATCATCTTTGGGCTGATGACAATCCTTGCGAAAATATTGCTCCTGAATTAAATACAGATGCTGATGAGACAAAAAGTGATAATGAAGGATTCATATCTATCTGAAGAAAAAGAAAAAAATAAAATCAAGACAAGACATATGCTTTATCAAGCCACTCAATTTCCCACAAAGCAATCATGACAATCCACTATTCAGAATAATGTTCATCTACGGTGAAGATTGTGATCCTAACCAGTAGTCCTGAAACATCATGAAATTTGTTAGTACATGAAATGAAATGTAAAACCAGTATAAATTTAGTTGTAATGAAATGTAAATTATGTTTGTTTTAACTATAAATAAGTCTAGTCTTCCTCATGTACAAGTAAGAGTTGTAATACTAGTCAAAATCCAACCTTGCTTCCACCACCATCTCCTCTCTCCTCTCCTTTCCGCTTTTGTATACCCACCATCTTCCCCATTTGGTATCAGAGCCAAGTTGGTATCAAATTTGTAATCAAGTAATTGGCAATATAAAGTTGTTTTGTGAGTATTTCTTTGCTTATCTTTGTTATGTTATGCTTTCATTTTGCTTAAGGAATTGCTGACTTAAAAGTAAGAACGTCAAAACTCTTAATACTTGGCTCTGTGTTTGTTACTATTGAGAAGTTTTAATTATATTCCACCTGGAGCGAAGCTAAGGTAGTCATTGTTGTCCCCATTGTTAGCCGTGTGAAGGCGTTTAAGACATTTTGTTGGTGTATAAATCCTCTATTTCATTAGAAACTCGCGGTGGATTTGGTCAAAATAAATCTGTAATACAAATTATGGCTAAGCTTATTAAGAAGTTTGTACCTTCTTCTTCCTTATCATCAAATTCCTTATCTTCTATGTCTATTAAAAATAGTGAAGAAACTAGTTATGATGATTTAGATCAAGTTATTTGTGACTAGACTATTCCAACTGAAAATAAAAATGAAATTTATAAAGTTAGAAGTTTTTAATTAAAATCAAGTTATAAAGTAAAAACCATTAAAAGAACTGAATCCATTACAAGTAATGTTTAGCATCTTTCTTTAATCAAGCCCTATGAAATAAAGAAGTATGTTAAAACATATAATTATGTTCATTTTGGATTAGTGCAAGTTGCTCTAAAGCCATTAACAAGACTTGGACTTAGAACAGAAGCTCTCATCTATGTTCAAGATAGAAGACATAAAAAATTCGGTGATTTATTACTTAGAAAGGTGAATCAAGTTTGGCTAATGGCCCCACTTTCTTCAATTGCTTTCCAAATTTCTCTATTTCTCTTACAGATCCAGGTGCACATGAAGCTCTTACTCTTGCTATCCAGTCAACAGGTTTTGATATAAATCCACATAATCAAAATCTTGCTCTCATAGATAGAGTTTATTATAAACTCATGAATTCAGTTATTCTAGGCATAGCCTTTTCCCATCAAGCAATAGGTATAACAACTTTATTCCAAACTAATTTCAAAAATAAAGTTAATATTCCAAAAATCATACATTGGAATGATATTAATCTATCTGGTAAATGGCAGTTAGAAAAAGCTCAACCTGAAAGGTCTTTAGAAAATCAAGATATTGAAACAATTATTGAACGTGAAGATGGAAGTATTGAAATAAATTTTCAAACAAATTCAAGAGATACAACTCTTACAGTTTATGAACCTTCTAGAAAGTCTTATTCTCATCCTCCCTCTGTGGTAGGATCTTCCATAAAAGAACCATCCTGAGTTTTTTGCTCAACACCTAATGTAGACCTTCAACCTACAGGACTTGTGTATCCTTCTTGTTAAGCTTCTCCATCTAATACATATAATCCTTCAAAATCTAATTTCAATATAAATGTTATTTAATGTTTTGAAATTGATAAAGAAATGTTAAAATAGAATTTAGCTCTACATCTTTTAACAAAATCTTTTTTTAAATGCGTTTCTCAAGAGCATAAAGATTTCTTAAAGGAAAAGTGGTAAAAATATAGGTATGATAATCAAAGAAATATTTATTTCTTTGATTGGCTTAAACTAGCCATAAAGAAAGCTTATAATACTAAAGTTTTATCCATCAATATGATAAAAAAAAATTAAGCTCATCTTGGATTATATCTTCTACTAATTATTCTCCACAAAGAACTGAGGAATCTATACATCCTCCATTAATCAAATCGTATATAAAGAAACTTTAGCCGTAACCATAAAAGATGTTGCAAAAATAGAAGGAGATAAAGGTAAATCTAAATTTATTTACAAATCAGGCTTAAGTCATGTTTTAGAACAACATAATTATACAAATATTAGCCTTCATACTATTGGCCAACAAACCAATAAAATTGAAGATAAAGTTGAAAGTATTTTAAAAATTTATGAAGCATCTTCTTCACAAAAGATAATTATGACACAAACTTTAGGTTTTCAAGGTGAAGCCCTTTTAGATCTAAAGTTAAAAAGGAAACCTTTAAAAATTTCAGATAACTAATTAATCAATTATCTCATAGTTTTACAAATATAAAACATCAAGAAAATAAAGATCAAAAAGTTGACAAATCTATAAATTTTTAGATTCAAATTCTAAAGCCTCTAGCTCAGATTCAGAATTTTCTGTAGCTAATCCTATAGAAGAAGAGTTTAAAACTAATGAAAATCAAAATGTTCACAATCAAGAATCTCTACAAATCAATAAAATATTTAAAAGACAAAAACCAATAGTCACTTCTGCAAAAATAAGAAATTATTTTCCAAGACCTACTCCAGTTGATCTTTAATTCGAAGAACAAGCTATTCTAAATAGCCTTCGATTTCAAAACTCCTTAGTATACGAATGGAATATAGATGGACTATCTGAATATCAAATCCTATAAATATGCCAACACATGATAATATATGCCTCTACCATCATTGCTACCAATAATGATCAAAGACATGCAATAAATGTAGTTGTCCTTGGATTTACTGAACAATTACATGGTCATTGGGAAAAGTACCTATCTGATATAGAAAGACAAGCTATACTAAATGCAGTAAAAGGAGATCTTTCAAGTAATCCTGTTATTACTCCTCAAGGTCAAATGATTCCGGATTCTATCTACATGTGTATTACCAATATAGTAAAACATTTTATTGGTAATTATATGAATGTAGAAGAAAAAATAAAGACACAATTTATCAATTTATCTTGCCCAACATTATCAGATTTTCATTGGTATAAAGATGTTTTCTTATCAAAACTCTATACAATCATTGCAAATAATTCAGATTTTTGGAATGAAAAATTCATATCCTATCTTCCTAAGCTTTTTGCAAAAAAAGTTAAGAGAATAATTAAAATAAGAAAATTATGGAAATTTGAATTATGGAATATATACATATGGTGATCTAATTCAAAAGATTAATAAAGTTGGATTTTCATTATACAATGAAATCAAACTTAAACGTCAAATTGAAAATCAATAAAGAATCAGCAAGTATGAACTTGGTGATTTTTTGTTTTCAATTTGGTATGGAACCATTAATTAGTCCATCTAGCAAAAACAAAAAGAAAAACTTAAAAAGAAACCATCAAAAAATAAAATCTAAACATTTTTTACCTCCACAATATTATATTCCCGCAAAAAGATATCATAAAAAATCTTCTTAAAAAAACACTTATAAAGAATTAAAGAAATCTTATACAAAGATAATCCATCCACTTCTCATCCCAAGAAAAAAGAAATACAATGTTATAATTGCAAAGAGAAAGGACATATATCTCCTGACTGCCTAAAAAAAAAAGTAAAAATAGAAAAAGATATCAAAACTATCTTAAAATGATCCTCATCCTCATCCTTAGAATCATCTAGTTCCTCTGATAAAGATTATTCTTCAGATACATGTCATTTTTAAATATTTGACAGTGAAATCCAGTATGAATATGCTTCTTTTTCCTCTTTATCTTTAAACATACTTTCTGCTATAAAAGAACTGGTGCTAGAAATGTTTAAAGATCTCAAAGATGAAGAATAAAAAAATAAATATTTTTAGAAAATACAGAATATAAATAAAGGAAAAGGTTTTACTTCAAATAATATATCTGACTTACCTGAACAATTCAGCATTAAAACTATATTAGATAGATTAAAAGAGCAGCAAGCTCCTCCTCATCTTTCAATTCAATATCTTTATAAAGAAATTAATAATCAAAAGCAAGAAATAAATGAATTAAAACAAGACTCAAGAACTTCAAACTACGTGTTGAGAATCTTGAATTTCACACACTCAAGAATTATCAAGAAAATAATGATAATTTAGAAAATCAAGAAAAATTTGATAAAGACTTAAGTGGTTTTGTAAATTCTTTAACAAGAAATCCACTTAAAAAATAGAAAACTCGAGCTACAATTAAGGTCAAAGACATCTCTATTAAAGCACCCTACTTACTAAATAGTGGCGCAGATGTTACTTTAATATGAGAAGAATTAATCCCAACAAAATATTATGAAAAAATAAATAATAAACTCAATCTAGCTACTGCTAACAAAAAACTACATATCAAATACAAATTAAGTAATGTTTATGTTTGCAAAAACGGAACATGTATAAAGACTAATTTCCTTCTAGGAAAGGATTAGAATAATGATGTTATCCTTGGAAATCCTTTTCTATAAATTTTACAGCCTTTTCAAATTGACTCATCAGGTCTAAAAACTATTTTAGTCAATAAAGAATTAAATTTTGATTTTATTGAATTAACTGCTATTCAACATATCAAAATTATTCAGATAAAGTGTAACAAGAATAAGATATTCAAAAACCATTTAGATATCTAGTTACAAATAAAACGGATATTACTTACCGTCTCTCTGATTTCTTCATGTTTTCTACATTTAATACTACATCCAGATTTTGGTACCATCAAATTCTACCTGGAGGACAGATATAAAATTGCTTTTCTTTTCCCAAAGAAAATAAAAATTTAGGTTATTGATAACTCTCATTCAGACCTATCTTTTACTCCTATCTACCTTTAGGAAGTATCCCTTCTCATTATGACATCAAGTAAAGCCCCTATTCAAGAATCAAGCTCTTCCTTCATACCTACATCCCAACAAATATCAATCCCTTTTTTTAATCCAGGATTATCTGTCACTTCACAAGAACTAATCAATGCCCATTGGAGTGCCATTCTCTCTGATAAAGGAAAAAACACTAGAAAAACCCTATCCATAATTACAAACCAGATCAAGGAGTTAGAAAGCCAAATCCTTATGTGCCATAACATCCATCAAAGAGCACTATTATCCACCAATGCTGATGAAAAAACATCCAAAATTTACCTCTTGAAAAGGTTAATACAGCCTTTCCAGATGAGATAGCTATAAGAATTAGAGAAAGAACTCATTATTTTCAGATCCAGGAGCGATTAATGCTCAAAGCTCAATATATAAGCAGGGCAACTGGCTTTCCCAAATTGTTCCTGCCATCACATGAAGTTGATATCTCATATATCAAACAAGGATTAGTTCAAGGATTTTCTTTATGAGGAGATGATTTTGAAATAATATAGCAACTCCCTGCAATTGTGTGTCATGCTCTTCGCAGCATTGGAGTTACCAAAAGACAACTTCTCATAATGATTTCATCAAACTATGGGTGAAAGATCAAAAATCTGGTTTTAATAACCTTATCAATTATGGACTATCATGACTTATGAAGAAGGAGATTTAGTCTGCAAAAAATTCATCTCTACCTTAAATGATTACGAGCATCTCCCTGTTGATTATCCAGCTCAATGGTATCAATCTCATGAAGTCGCTACAATGGAATACAGCTTAGAACATCTCTAAAATTTTGATCCAACTTCTGATCAATATCAAAGATTTCTCAATCTAAAAGGACATCTTAAATTTGCAAGTATATAGAGATATATTTGGTGTGACGGTCGACGAGTTGTTTGCATTGCTAATGATCTCACTAAGCAAATAATGGTGATACAGAATCCATATAAATCTAGACATACATCTCTCAATCAAATTATCAATGCTTATGAAGACATGTCTTTTGATATTTCTGAAGAAACTTGAGAAGAGTTAATCTGATTATTCCATGGTGAATTAACAAATGAAGGTTGGAATGAGCACGTTGGATGCAAGTCTCCAACAATACTATTCCTAGCATAAAGATTCTTCCTACAGGAGCTTTTTCTAAAACATTGGAAGGATGAGAAAGGCTTTTTCTACTAGCCCATCAATGAGTTCCTAGAAAAAGTACATGCAAAAGTACTAAAAGACAAAGCATATCTCTCATAAGAATGAAGTAGTATTTTATTCCCGACATGCACATCCATGAGAAACTTATCTCCTAAAAGGGAAAAGAAACAAAGACATGACACATACCTTATCAAGTCACTCAAAGTAATATGACATCTCACTATTTAGAATAAAGTTCATCTACAGCAAAGATTATGATTTTTGCCTGCAGTCCGGAAGCATCATGAAAGTTGCCAGCACATAAACTGAAATGCACATTCAGTCTAAATTCAGTTGTAATGAAATTTAAATTATGCTTGTTATCACTATAAATAGGTCTAACCTTCCTCCTGTACAAGCAAGAGTAGGAATACCAGTCAAAATCTAGCCTTGCTTCCACCGCCATCTCCTCTCTCCTCTCTCTTCCACTTTTATATACCCACCATCTTCCCCATTTAGTATCAGAGCCAAGTTGGTATCAAATTTGTAATCAAGTACTTTGGCAATATAAAGTTGTTTTGTGAGTATTTCTTCACATATCTTTATTATTTTATGCTTTGATTTTGCTTAAAGAATTGCTAACTCAGAAGTAAGAACGTCAAAAGTCTTATTACTTAGTTCTGTGTTTGTTATTATTGAGAAATTTTAATCATATTCCTTACAAAGCGAAGTTGAGGTAGCCATTGTTGTCGCCGTTGTTAGCCATGTGAAGGCGTTTAAGGTGTTTTGTTGGTGCGTAAATCCTCTATTTCGTTAGATACTCATGGTGGATTTCGTTAACATAGCTCTGTAATACAAATTATGGCTAAGTTTATTAAGAAGTTTATACCTTCTTCTTCCTCATCATCAAATTCCTTATCTTCCATGTCTATTAAAAATAGTGAAGTAATCAGTTATGATGATTTAGATCAAGTTATTTGTCACTAAACTATTCCAGCCGTAAATAAAAATGAAATTTATAAAGTTGAAAGTTTTCAATTAAAATCAAGTTATAAAGTAAAAGCCAATGAAAAAACCGAATCCATTAAAAGTAATATTCAGCATCCTTCTTTAATCAAGCCCCATGAAATAAAGGAGTATGTTAAAACATACAATTATATTCATTTTAGATTACTGCAAGTTGCTTTAAAGCCATTAACAAGACTTGGACTTAGAATAGAAGCTCTCATCTATGTTCAAGATACAAGACATAAAAAATTCAATGATTCATTACTTGGAATTGTTGAATCAAGTTTGGATAACGGCCCTACTTTCTTCAACTGCATTCCAAATTTCTCTGTTTTCTTTATAGATCCAGGTGCACATGAAGCTCTTACTCTTGCTATCCAGATAAAAGGTTTTGATATGAATCCTCTTAATCAAAATCTTGTTTTCATATATAAAGTTTATTATAAACCCATGAATTCAGTTGTTCCAGGCATAGCTTACTCCCTTCAAGCAAAAGGTATGACTACTTTATTCCAAACTAATTTCAAAAATAAAGTTGATATTCTAAAACTCAAACTACAGAATGATATTAATCTATCTGGTATATGGCGCTTAGAAAATGCTCAACCAAAAAGGTCTTTAGAAAATTAAGATATTGAAACAATTATTGAACATGAAGATGGAAGTGTTGAAATAAATTTTCAAACAAATTTAAAAGATACAACTCCTACAGTTTATTAACCTTCTAGAAAGTCTTATTCTCATCCTCCCTCTGTGGTAGGATCTTTCATAAAAGAACCATCCCGAGTTTCTTACTCTACACCTAATCTAAACCTTCGACCTACAGGACTTGTGTATCCTTCTTGTCACAAACCGAGCCCAGAAGATCGGGGCTCAAGTTTAAACCTAACCAATGACACACGTACTCCCCTGCATATCTACTTAGACCCTGTCTAAATGCATACACACAAGGGAAAGTTCACACGTGTCAATACATGTAAACGGAAGCTGTAGGTATCAAACCATAACAAAAAAAAAGACATACAAGAACAAAATAATATATACACAAAAGATTATAAGATGTTCAGAGTCATACAAAATGAATTAGGATACACATCGTAGAGATTACTAATAAAAAACAAACCATTAGATTCTGACCAAACGACTTATATGCATACATGGCATGGGCGCTCTCTGGTAGAGTGATTACTGCCACTCCTCTACCCCTGATGGGGCATGGGGGTCTCCTTTGGAGTCTGATCGGCCGACGAGGGGTCGGTTGAGGGATCTGAGCCTAAACACCAAGGACAACTCATGAATACAACAATTCAGCAAAGTATAAGCAACAGTAAGTTAACATGTGTTGTATCTACCAGAATAAATACCAATAGATAAATCATAGAGTTCCAAATTCATCTACTAGGCAGTTATGCAAACACATGAAACATGCTGTCAGAATCAATGCTTACATGAGATGAACATAACTAGGTGGCTACTACATTTGCCATATGCTCCTAAAAAGAGGGATCTTACATACATACTGAGAACACCATCGACCGGGCTAGGGTACGGATGGGTCTCAGGTTCTTGGGGTTCAGAAGCTCCTGGACATAAACTCACTGCAGCGGTGCCATACATACTACGCCAAATTCAACCCCGTCGGGTATCCTATGGTTGAGGCTGAGTAGTGGCTGACTATATGGAGTCAATCATACACTAGAACTTGAGTGGATCATGCATATCATATCATACATATAATGCATACATAGATATAATACTCAAGTTATTGAAAACATATCAAACAATTCAAACAAATGGGACTTACTATATCAAATGGGCATAATGAGGACTAACCAAACCATACAGAAAAGTGGAGGTCAATGACCATTTTACAAAATGCCATGCAACTCAATTTACTCGAATCAAGATCATTTTTTAGCCAACCCTATTCTAGTTATCCAGTATTTCTAACAGTGTATAATGATGTAGTTTTAAGTTATCCGATACATAGTTGTCTAGTATTGCATTGTGTAATGAAAGTGTATCGAATTCCCTTAAACCAACACCCATGGGGAGGTGCTTAAAGCTAGATAACGTACATGAATAAGTCACAGCCCTCGAGATCATTCATGCAATTCGGTCATATTCCAATGGAAAAGTCAAGGTCACCTACATTCTAACTCAAAGGTCCTACAAGGTCTCCTCAACACCTAGCTTTCTTGCTTTCATTAGTCTTATGGCTTAGCCGTGGGTGACCTACAGCTTAGCCGTAGGCATCTTACGTCTAAGCCGTAATAAGCACTGCGGTTCAGCCGTGGTTCCCTTCACTGTGCATTAGGATTTTCAGCTTAACCCTGTTTTGTTTTATGGCTCAGCCCTGTTTTGCCCTAAGGCTTAGACTTGCTTGGGTTATGGCTTAGCTGTAACACATTCCACGGCTTAGTCGTAGCTGGACCGTAGAAGGTTTGCTTAATTTCAGCTCTCTAAAAATCAAGCCGTAACTTGACCTACGGTTGGGTCACGGCTAGCCTACGACTTAGCCGTAGCCTTACTATAAAAGAAAACTAGGTTTTACAGCTCTCTGGAATATGAGTCGTAGGCAGTTATGGCTTAACCGTACACTGCATGAGATCAGTTTTCTAAACCTATTACAGAACCAACTGGGAGTGCACAAAACTGAACTAACACACTCATCGAAATAGAAATTGACACAATTGGGCTGTAAAACATCATTCACATGCAAGATTAGAGAATTAATCATAATCAATCATGTACCAATAAGTGTTCATCCAAATCATGCTTATACTTGCCTCAAATGGGTTCTAACACGTGAATATTGTCCTTGGGCTCAAATTCGACGTCAACCCCTTGTTCTAACACCCATGCATCCAAAAGAAGAATGAAAGCGAGAGATGTGAGTGACGGTGTAATAACTGATGTAAAGAGGAAAGAGAAGAAGAAGAAAACCAAGAATCCAAGCTTACCTAGAACACACAAGAAGGTGACAAAGACCTTGGGTACATAAACTATCCCCTTTTGCTAGACTTGATCGTAGAAAAGAAGAAGAGAATCGAGAGAAGAAATGAAGAGAAGAAGAAGAAAGGAACCCAATGTGAGAAGACAAAAGATAGAGAGTCGGTGGAAACTTATATAAGATAAGAAAAATTGCAAGAAAGTTCAAAAGATTACACTAATTACAGTTTGAGTCAAATAATGATCCAATGGAAATAAATGATGTCTTTAGCATACGAAGCAATTATAGAAATTAATGAGCTTGATGAAAGAAATGTGTTGATGCTAAGATGATGCATGAATGACAACATCTTACAAGATCTAAAATTATGAAAAAGGGCTCATGTCTACCTAAACCAGGTTAAACTCAACCCAACTACCTATCTATGACCCGAAACGAAACCAAAACAAAGCCAAAACACAATAAAAACTAATTCATCACTAATTAGTCTCTAAACCGGATTAAGTTGGGTCGAAGTATTACACTTCTTATCAAACTTCTCCATCTAATGTGTATAATCCTTCGGAATCCGATTTCAATATAAATGTTATTGAATGTTTTGAAATTGATAAAGAAATGTTAAAAAAGAATTTAGCTCTACATCTTTTGACAAAATCCTTTTTTAAACAGGTTTCTCAAGAACAAAAAGACTTTTTAAAAGAAAAATGGTACAAATATATGTATGATAATCAAAGAAATATTTATTTCTTTGATTGGCTTAGACTAGCTATAAAGAAAGTTTATAATACCAAAGATTTATCCATCAATATGATAACAAAATTAAGCTCATCTTGGATTATAGCTTCTACCAATTCTTCTCCACAAAGAACTGAAGAATATATACATCCTCCATTACATTAAATCATATGTAAAGAAACTTCGACCGTACCCATAAAAGATGTAGCAAAGATATATGGAGATAAAGGTAAATCAAACTTAATTTATAAATCAGACTTAAGTCATGTTTAAGACCAAAATAATTATACAAATATTAACCTTCATACTATTGGCCAACAAACCAATGGAATTGAAGATAAAGTTGAAAATATTTTAAAAATTTATGAAGCATCTTCTTCACAAAAGATAAGTAAGACACAAACTTTAGGTTTTCAAGGTGAAGCCCATAAAGATCTATGGTTAGAAAAGAAACCTTTAAAAATTTTAGATGAACTAATCAATCAATTATCTCATAGTTTTACAAATATAAAACTTCAAGAAAATAAAGATCAAAAACCTGACAAATCTATAAATGTTTTAGCCTAAAATTCTAAAGCCTCTAGCTCAGATTAAGAATTTCCTGTAGCTGATCCTATAAAAGAAGAGTCTAAAGCAAATGAGAATCAAAATGATCAAAATCAAGAATCTCTACAAATCAATAAAATATTTAGAAGATAAAAACCAATAGTCACTGCAGAAAAAACAAGAAATTATTATCCAAGACCTACTCCAGTTGATCTTCAATTTGAAGAGCAAGCTATTCTAAATAGCCTTCGATTTGAAAACTCCTCAGTATACGAATGGAATGTGGATGGACTATCTAAATATCAAATCCTGCAACTATGCCAACAAATGATGATGTATGTCTCGACCATCATGGCTACCGGTAATGATCAAAGACATGTAGTCAATGCAGTTGTCCCTGGATTTACTGGACAATTACATGGTTGGTAGGAAAAGTACCTACTTGATATAGAAAAACAAGCTATACTAAGTGCAATAAAAAGAGATCCTTTAGGAAATCCTATTATTACTCCTTAAGGTCAAATGATTCTTGATTCTAGTTACATGCTTATTACCAAAATAGTAAAACATTTTTGGTAATTATATGAACGTAGAAGAAAAAATAAAAACTTAATTAATTAATTTATGTTGCCTAACATTATTAAATTTTTGTTGGTATAAAGATGTTTTCTTATCAAAACTTTATACAATCGATGCAAGTAATTCGGAATTTTGGAAAGAAAAATTCATATCTGGTCTTCATAAAATTTTTGCAAAAAAAGTTATAGAAGAATTAAAATTAGCAAATTATGGAAGTTTGAATTATGGAATGTATACATATAGTGATCTAATTCAAAAGATTAATAAAATTGGATTTTCATTATCAATGAAATCAAACTTAAACGCCAAATTAAAAATAAAAAAAGAATCTGCAGGTATGAACTTGGTGATTTTTGTTTTCAATTTAGTAGGGAACCATTATTCAGTCCTTCTAGCAAAAATAAAATGAAAAACTTAAAAAGAAACCATCAAAAAAGAAAATCTAAACATTTTCATCTCCACAATATTATATTCCCACAAAAAGATATCATAAAAATCTTCTCATAAAAATCCTTATAAAGAATGAAAGAAATCTTATACAAAAGATAATCCATCCACTTCTTATCCTAAGAAAAAAGAAATACGATGTTATAATTGCAAAGAAAAAGGGCATATAGCTCCTAACTGCCCAAAATTAAAAGTAAAAATAGAAAAAAGAATCAAAACTATTTTAAAAGGATCCTTAGCGTCAGAGTCACTTAGTTCCTCTGATGCAGATTATTCTTCCTCTCATTCTTCAGATACATGTCATTGTAAAATATTTGATAGTAAAATCCAATATGAATCTGCTTCTTCTTCCTCTTTATCTTTAAACATACTTTCTGCTCCAGAAGAACTGGTGCTAGAAATGTTTAAAGATTTCAAAGATGAAGAATTAAAAAATAAATATTTTAAAAAAATACAGAATATAAATAAAGGAAATAAAAAAGGAAAAGCTTTTACATCAAATAATATATCTGACTTACCTGAACAATTCAGCAATAAAACTATATTAGCTAGATTAAGAGAGCAGCAAGTTCTTCCTCATCTTTCAATTCAAGATCTTTATAAAGAAATTATTAATCAAAAGCAAGAAATAAAAGAATTAAAACAAGACTTAATTGAACTTCAAGAACTCAAAAACATGTTGAGAATCTTGAATTTCACACACTCAAAATTTATCAAGAAAATAATGATAATAAATTACAACATCAAGAAGAATTTGGAGAAACCTTAAATGGTTTTGTAAATTCTTTAACAAGAAATCCACTTAAAAAAGGGAAAACGCAAGCTACAATTAAGATCAAAGACTTTTCTATTAGAGCACTCTGCTTACTAGATAGTGGCGCAGATGTTAATTTAATAAGAGAAGGATTAACCCCAACCAAATATTATGAAAAAACCAATAATAAACTCAATCTAGTTACTATTAGCAAAAAACTACATATCAAATACAAATTAAGTAATTTTATGTCTGTAAAAATGGAACATGCATAAAGACTAATTTCCTTCTATGAAAGGATTTAAACAATGATGTTATTCTTGGAAACCCTTTTCTACAAATTTTACAGCTTTTTCAAATTGACTCATTAGGTCTAAAAACTATTTAAACAAGAAAGAATTAATTTTTTATTTTGGTGAATTAACTCATATTCAACATATCAATAGTATTTAGACAAAGTGTAAACAAGAATAAAGTGTTCAAAAAAAATCAAACATCCAATTCCAAATAAAACGGATCTTATTAATCGTCTCTCTGATGTCTTCATGTTTTCTACATTTGATCCTACATCCAAATTCTGGTACCTTCAAATTCTACCCGGAGGACAGATCTAAAATCATTTTTCTTTTCCCAAAGAAAATAAAAATTCAGATTATTGATAATTCTCATTCAGACCTATCTGCCTTCAGGAAGTATCCCTTTTCATTATGACATCAAGTACAAGCAAAAGCAAAGCCCCTATTCAGGAATCAAGCTTTTCCTTCATACCTACATCCTAACAAATATCAATTCCCTTCTTCAATCCAGGATTATCTGTCACTTCATAAGAACTTATCAATGCCCATTGGAGTGCCATTCTCTCTGATAAAAGAAAAAACACTAGAAAAACCCTATCCAAAATTGCAAACCATATCAAGGACTTAAAAAGCCAAATCCTATGTGCCATAACATCCATCAAAGAGTGCTATTATCCACCTATGCTGATGAAAAAACATCTAGAATTCACCTCTTCGAAAAGGTTAACACAGCCCTTCTAGATGAGATAGTTGCAAGAATTAGAGAAAAAACTATTTCTTGTTAGATCAAGGAGCGATTAATGCTCAAAGCTCAATATATAAGCTAGGCAACTGGCTTTGCCAAATTGTTCCTGCCATCATATGAAGTTGATATCTCATTTATCAAATAAGGATTAGTCCAAAGATTTTCTTCATGTAGAGATAATTTTGAAATGATACAGCAGCTCCTTGCAATCATGTGTCATGCCCTTCGTAGCCTTGGAGTTACCAAAAGACAACTTCTCATAACGATTTCATCAAGTTTGGGTGAAAGATCAGAAATCTGGTTTTATCAACCTTATCAATTATGGACCATCAAGAATTATGAACAAGGAGATCTAATCTGCAAAAAATTCATCTCTACCTTAAATGATTACGAGCACCTCCCCGTTGATTATCCAGCTCAATGGTATGAATCTCATGAAGTCGCTAAAATGGAATATAGCTTAGAATGTCTCAAAAATCATGATACAGATTCTGATCAATATCAAAGATTTTTCAATCTAAAAGGACATCTTGAATTTGCAAGTACATACAGATATGTTTGGTGTGATGGTCCGACGAGTTGTTTGCATTGCTGATGATCTTGCTGAGCAAACTACAGTGATATAGAATCCTTCTAAATCTGGACATGCCAAGTTTAATCAAATTCTCATTTCCAATGAAGATATCTCTTTTTACATTTCAGAAAAAACTTATGAAGAATTAATTCTGCTATTCCATGGAGAATTCGAAAGTGATAATGAAGGTTGGAATGGCCCTTGTCATAATTTCGACTCTATTATGAAGTTCTCCGCCAGCTACAATGGAATTCATCAGGATGGTGATTAATCTTATCAAGATTTAGATTTTTCAAGATTTATTAAGAGTTTTCTCTATAAAGCATGTAAAGAAAAGATAACAAAAACTTTATCATTGCTACCATATCCATAGCTATGCTATTCTCTACAAACACATCAAAGTTATGTTGAACAAGTACTATACAAAATGCTACTTTGAGAAAAAAGACAAAAGACAATTGTGAAAAATCCAAAGGACAACAAGAATGAACAAGGCTCCATAGACTCCTCTCTCCACAACAGACCAACCGGGTACTAAAGAATAAAGCAACTATGCAGAAGAATAAAGCAACATCCTCCTAGTCAACAAGTACAATCATCATAGCCTGAAGACAAACCATCTATACGGCAACCTATGATCCTATCCATAAGTAAAATACCGAAACATCATGCAATATGCCAGCACATAAAATAAAATGCAAATGCAGTCTAAATTCAGTTGAAATGAAATATAAATTATGTTTGCTAAGGCTATAAATAGTACCAGCCTTCTCCATGTATAGGCAAGAGTTGGAATACCAGTCAAAATCCAGCCTTGCTTCCACCACCATCTCCTGTCTCCTCTCCCTTCCGCTTTTGTATACCCACCATCTGCCCCATTCGCTATCAAAGCCACTTAGAATAGCTTGTTCTTCGAATTGAAGATCAACTAGAGTAGGTTTTGGATAATAATTTCTTATTTTTGCTGCAGTGACTATTGGTTTTTGTCTTTTAAATATTTTATTGATTTGTAGAAATTCTTGATTTTGATCATTTTGATTCTTATTTGTTTTAGACTCTTCTTCTATAGGATCAGTTATATAAAATTCGGAATCTGAGCTAGGCTTTAGAATTTGAGACTAAAACATTTATAGATTTGTCAGCTTTTTGATCTTTATTTTCTTAAAGTTTTATATTTGTAAAACTATGAGATAATTGATTGATTAGTTTGTCTGAAAATTTTTAAGGGTATTTTTTTCTAACTTTAGATCTTTAAGGGCTTCACCTTGAAAACTTAAAGATTGTCTCTTGATTACTTTATAGGAAGAAGTAGTTTCATAAAATTTTAAAAATATTTTTGACTTTATCTTCAATTATATTGGTTTGTTGGCCAATAGTATGAAGGTTTATATTTTTATAATTATTTTGTTCTAAAACTTGACTTAAATTTGATTTGCAAATAAATTCAGTTTTACCTTTGTCTCCTTGTATTTTTGCAACATCTTTTAAATGATTTGATGTAATGGAGGATGGATAGATTCTTCAGTTCTCCATGGAGAAGAACTGGTAGAAGTTATAATCCAAGATGAACTTAATTTTGTTATCATATTAATCGATAAATCTTCAGTATTATAAGCTTTCTTTATAGCTAGTTTAAGCCAATCAAAGAAATAAATATTTCTTTGATTATCATAGATATATTTATACCATTTTGCCTTTAGAAAGTCTTTATGTTCTTGAGAAACATGGTTAAAAAAGGATTTTGTGAGAGGGTGTAAAGCTAAATTCTTTTTTAACATTTCTTTATCAATTTCAAAACATTCAATAACATTTATATTAAAATCGGATTCCGAAGGATTATATGTATTAGATGGAGAAGCTTAATAAAAATGATACACTAGTCCTGTAGGTCGAAGGTCTACATTAGGTGTAGAGCAAGAAACTCGGGATGGTCCTTTTATGGAAGATCCTACCACTGATGGAGGATGTGAATAAGATTTCTAGAAGGTTGATAAATTGTAGGAGTTATATCTCATGAATTAGTCTGAAAATTTATTTCAACACTTTCATCTTCATATTCAATAATTGTTTCAATATCTTGATTTTCTAAAGACCTTTCTGGTTGAGCATTTTTTAAGCGCCATTTACCTGATAGATTAATATCATTCCACTGTATGAGTTTTGGAATGTTAACTTTATTTTTGAAATCAGTTTGGAATAAAGTAGTCATACCTTTTGCTTGATGGGAGTAGGCTATGCCTGGAACAACTAAATTCATGAGTTTATAATAAACTTTATATATTAGAGCAAGATATTGATTATGAGGATTCATATCAAAACCTTTTATCTAGATAGCAAGAGTAAGAGCTTCATGTGCATCTGGATCTGTAAGGGAAACAAAGAAATTTGGAAAGCAATTGAAGAAAGTAGGGTCATTAACCAAACTTGATTCAACCATTCCAAGTATTGAATTATTGAATTTTTTATGTCTTGTATCTTGAACATAGATGAGAGCTTCTGTTCTAAGTCCAAGTCTTCTTAATGGCTTTAGAGCAA
This sequence comes from Sextonia rubra, assembly GCA_037013555.1. Taxonomy (NCBI): domain Eukaryota; kingdom Viridiplantae; phylum Streptophyta; class Magnoliopsida; order Laurales; family Lauraceae; genus Sextonia; species Sextonia rubra. The sequence goes on from JASUAD010000026.1 coordinate 10,740,204, forward strand.
CTTGTACTAATCCAAAAGGAATATAATTGTATGTTTTAACATACTTCTTTATTTCATGGGGCTTGATTAAAGAAAGTTGCTGAATTTACTGGTAATGGATTCAGTTCTTTCGATGGTTTTTACTTTATAACTTGATTTTAATTGAAAACTTCCAACTTTATAAATTTCATTTTTATTTAAGGTTGGAATAGTCCAGTCACAGATAACTTGATCTAAATTATCATAACTGATCTCTTCACTACTTTTAATAGACATAGAAAATAAGGAATTTGATGATGAGGAAGAAGAAGGTACAAACTTCTTAATAAGCTTAGCCATAATTTGTATTACAGAGTTATTTTAACAAAATCCACCACAAGTATCTAACGAAATAGAGGATTTGCACACCAACAAAATGCCTTAAATGCTTTCACACGGCTAACAACGGTGACAACAATGGCTACCTCACATTACAAGAATTTACAGTTTTCCCAGCGTTTTTTTTTCGGCGCAATATTTAAATGCCAACAAAGATATGCTTTTGGCTAGCGAATAAGCTTATTTCGCCGGGAAAAGTTATAGTTTTCCCAGCATGTCTAGTCGCTGGCAAAGATTTGTATTAATCTCGGCGAATGGTTTATTTCATCGACAAAGGTTAAGTTTTCACTGGCGAATATTTATTTTCACCAGCAAATATTAGATTTATGCCAATGCCCTCTCTTGATCACCAGCAAATATCTCTGCGTGCTAAAATATTTGAGGGAGGTGCCTTTTTAGCTTTTGCTGATGCATTAGTTGCGCAGGGAAATAGTTTTTAAAATATTTTATTTTTATTAATAAATTCATGCTTTTTGCTGGCGCACCAAATTTGATGGGAATACCATTTTAAATTCTCATCCTGGCCGTCCAATAAAATGGACAATGTGATATAAATTGTCATGCCCTAATCCTGGGAAATTGGGGATTTGAGTGGGCCCCTAGGGCATGAATACGTAATCCCGTAGAAATCCGTGCCCTGAAGAATTATGCACGAATTCCTACAAGGGAGATTCTACAGGAACGTGTGAGGTATGCTGACACATGTACAAATATAACTTATCAGAAACAAAATCCTGTGAAATACTCAGTAAGTATCAAGAGCACATGAAGTTCATAGTCTGTTAACTTCCAAAGTAAACATATATATATGATAGTGTTGAAGTCTTCAATTACATTCCAAAAATACTAGTTAGGAGTGTGATACAAAAGGTCCCAAGCATAACAATGATATCTCCCAAGAATAACGCACTCCGTAGGATGGCTAGTAAAAGACATCGCCATCTTTCCACTTGTCTACACCTCGAGGTACCATTAGGGTACCCTTCGGGGGTGCGTCAGTGTCCGCGTTGGGATTGGGTGCTGGACCTGCAATACCAAGGGTAACACTGTTAACACGATGGTTAAGCAAGTAATGAGGCATGTGAAACAAGTATAACATAATATATCAATAAGAATAATCACTGAACATGATGCATAAGTGAGAAATTACAACTTAAATGTCATACATACTGATTGGCAACCACGATGCTCTATTCTCCCAAAAGGGAGTATACACATATCATATGGGTCGCTAGGGAATCAAGCTAGCTTCCCGAGGAGCACCGACTACTCCTCCGTAAACCTATTGCAGTGGCGACATACATAACATATACCCAAAAGGGCGTAAGCAGAGTGGTGCCGATTCAGATTCAATCATATCAGTCTTATCATACCCTTGGCTAGCAAGCTCACACTCATTAGAAGCTCTGGCTTATCAAACACACGCTCATTAGAAGCTTAGGTCTGAATGGCCTCAGAGTTTTGCTAGAGCAGTTCATGTTGAAGGTGGTATATCATAGCAATATGGATGCATTCAGCTTAAGTGAGTACCCAGGGAATTTACTACCTTCACCCCCCTATAATAAGTAACATATAGTCCCCAACGACATTCAACATGATGTACACATAAGACGCTCAGTGTTGTTGTGTTACCGTATCTTGGTATTGCCTTATGTGCATACGGGACACCCTTCTTATGCCAACATCCATGACTTGCCATTGGGAGACCCTCTGGGGAATCATTCATTCTCCCCAACATGTACTTAACATTGGGCCTGTGTAGTGGTATAAAAGGTGCCAATACTAAGGTCCTACAAAACCATTGAGAGTCCCTAACATCCTGTTTCACTGGGTTCTTATGGCTTAGTCGTGTACAAGGCTACGGCTTAGCCAAGTGGTCAAATTCCTTCCGGATTTTTCATGCGCAGTTACGGCCCAACCGTATGTTGGCCTACGGCTTAACCGTGCTAAGCCTACGGCTAGGTTACGGGGAGGTTATGGTGTAGCCATAGTGTATTCCACGATACAGCTGTGTGCAAGTCGTAGAAGAAACTGGGTTCCCTGAGTTCTCTGGAAAGCTCGTCGTAGGAAGACCTACGGCTTGGGTACGGGCTGGTCACAACGTAGCCGTATTACATTTCACGGTGCAGTTGTGGATGAGCCATAGTTCAAAATCAGGTCTTGCTGCTCTTTGGACTTTGAGCCGTAAGTACTCACGGCTTAGTCGTAGCTTCACCGTAAGCTTCAGAAATGTGAATTTGATTCTGTAGCTCAGTCCAGTTTGGGAGTCATTCAGAACTTAACTTAGGGAAGGTGTTCCTGACTTAGTTGAATTGTCCCTAAGGTTTTTCAACACTCACACACCCTCCTATTCCATTTCGATCATCCTAACTCAGCCCAGCCCAACCTCGTTTATGTTCAGTTAAAACAAGAAACAGTGACTGAAATGGAAGTGGGTAAGAAACTAACTCAATAATTTAGGACTTAATAACATATACAGCACACATGACTCTAGTACTTGCCTTTTCACCAGTGCTAGCCCTCCCTGGTTCTCCTTGTCGTGTGGGTGGAGGGAAAACTCCAAATTGAAATGGGTTCTCTACAATAGGACATGCAATGATAAAAATGGGATTTAGATTCACATGCATGTCTAGTAATGGAGTCTTTATGACCCTAATAAACCTAAGAAAATGAAACAGGAACTCATTCTTCACCTTATATTACTGTAGCTTGGAGGGAAGAGCACTCTATATAGCACTCTATACAGAAAGTGTAAAGGAAAGGGAGATCAAGGAAGAAGAAGGTGGTAGGAGACCACTCTCTATGCATGCACACTCCCAAAATTCCCGAGCACTTCGATTGCAAAAAGAAGAGGAGAAGAACCCAGCACAAAGGAGAGCTCCAACAGTTACACGAGAGAAAAAGGAGAAGGTACATTGAGTTTTCTTTTTTGTTTTTAAACATAACTCTCCTGAAATTACAGGCAAGTCCACCCTTTTTATAGGAATTTCAGTTTAGGCCAAATGCACCTCTATTGAGCCAAGATAAGTCCGGATCAAGTCGGGCCCAACACGAAAGATGATCTACGAGAAGGATTCCACGAAAGGAAATGGACGAGGTGTCCAAGAGGTGCAAGGACAAATTACGAAAAGGCCCTTCACTACTTAAGTGGGACCGAACTCCGCCCAACTCCCTATCCAAGGCCCAAACCCAAAATTTTTTTTGGATTAAACTAGCCTTAATCGAGTTCAATTTGTTGGAAGTAGGTGGGTCTCGTGGATAGATTTTCAAAACTTTTGACCCACTTGACACAGGGATCAACTATCCATAAGACCAAAACCCAATCCAGGATGCGTTACCCTCAATCTCATGACCATGTACAGTAAAATTATACCAGCACTAAACATCCAAAATAACCTACGACATGCAAGAAGTAGATCATACCTTTGGAGACCCGCAGTGCTCTAATGGACTTCTTCAAGACCTCTTAGCCTTCCACGCTATGACCCCCGAATTGGATTTCTTTTCTCAAGAAGAACGGTGGAATCTTCAGGAGAAAATCCCAACTCGAGACTCCAAGGAACTAGAAGAAAGGAGAGGAGAGTAACTCGCGCAACTCTTGTACGAAAGGGTTTTGGGCGTGAGAGGAACTCTTTTGGACGTCCAAGGATATTTTATAGACTTCCAAATCTCTCCCTTGTCTAATTGAAATAGAAGTCTTACTTCCAAAGCAATTAGCAACTTTCTCCTTTCCAAACTCTTATTTCTAGAGTCCAAGTCGGATTAGTGTTTTCCAATATCTTGGGCTAGCGTGGGGACCACTAGGGATTCCTTAGAAAGCTGGCTCCAACTGGAACACCGCGACCCCACATCTCATGTGCAATCCGGGCCCACAGTTAATTGCAAATAACACCACTATATAAATGCAATTGCACTCCAGTCTTAGGAATAAATTACAATGAAGACCCTAAACTTCCCAATTACCACAAGTAGGCCCCTCTATCAATATCCGTGGATCAATTGGAATAAATCCGTCTCTTCCAATCTAAGTTCCACATCTTATTATCCTTGAGCCCCAATCAATCACAGTAATCATCAGTACCATCCAATTAACTCTTAATTGAGATGGGTGCGCACTTACTAATGACAAATCCATTAATTGGCACAAGGGGATAATAGAGATAGATTCCATCTTGATCATTCAACGTTCCCACAGTTCTACTACCATATACCCAAGACACCGAGGTGTTAACCTATAGTCGGTCTCACTCATTGGTGACTCAAAGCAAATGAATAGATAGAAACTTGAGTTCGTCAATGTCTCAGGATTGAGGGCCTATTGCTAGGGAATTATGAAAGCATACCTTATTATTGAGACGGAATACCATAAGGTGCATCTCATGGTCCTTCAATACATCCAATGTACCGGCACTATTGATCCAGAATCTTACATTCTGATGATCAAGACAAATCACACTATCTCATAGTGATCAAAGTGCTGCAACCTTATCAAATGAGATGCCCAGTCTCATTACTGGTTGTGAAGCTATTTAAGTATAAGATTTGTGACATATATCTCCCGCGTGTGGATCTCATCCATGCACATATATCACATCTAATATACTAATGGGACCCGGTTCAACTCATGAACCATTATGTCATACGTATTGGTCATGTGCATAAAGTAGTAAAATAACATTCATCTCATGAAAGTAAAGCATGATTTTATTGATAAATAAAGAAATTAATCAATTTATTACATCAACTGATGGATTGAGTCCATAAAAACTAACAATCTCCCACTTGGGCTCAATGCCAGTCAGGGTTGCATCTCATGCCCATCCCTTCTACGTGTTGCTCAAAGACTTTGGTAGTCAAAGGCTTAGTAAAGGGATCTGCCAAATTGTCTGCAGAGGCTATCTTGGTAATAGCAATATCACCTCTCTGCACAATCTCTCTGACTAAGTGATACTTCCTCTGTACATGCTTTTGGCTTTTATGGCTTCTGGGTTCCTTTGACTGAGCGACTGCCCCGCTGCTGTCACAGTAAACTGTGAGTGGCTGTCGTGCCAAAGGTACCACCCCAAGTTCCAAAAGGAATCTTTTAAGCCATACTGCTTCCTTAGCTGCTTCACAAGCTGCTACATATTCAGCCTCCGAGGTTGAATCAGCGGTACATTCTTGTTTTATACTCCTCCAGCTAATAGCTCCGCCTCCAAGCATAAATACATAACCAGAGGTGGATTTCCTAGAATCCTTATCTGACATAAAGTCAGAATCTGTGTATCCGACTGGAATCAACTCATCACTGCTATAAATCAACATGTAATCTCTAGTCCTTCTCAAGTATTTGAGAATACATTTTACAGCAGTCCAATGTTCAGGTCCTGGATTAGATTGATATCTGCTGACTAGGCCCACTACATAACAGATATCTGGTCTAGTACATAACATAGCATACATGAGGCTACCAACAGCCGAAGCGTATGGTATCGACCTCATTTGCTCATTTTCCTCGGGTGTCTTAGGACACTGATCCTTGGAAAGGTGCACTCCATGCCTGAAAGGTGTGATACCCTTCTTGGAGTCTTGCATTGCAAACCGTACTAGCACCTTATCTATGTATGCAGCTTGGGATAAGCCAATCATCCTATTTTTCCGGTCTCGATAGAGTTTGATCCCTAGGATGTAGCTAGCTTCTCCCAAGTCCTTCATATCAAAAGTCTTGGCTAACCAAACTTTTACCGTTGATAACATTCCTATGTCTTTCCCGAGGAGAAGGATGTCATCGACATATAAAACCAGAAAAACTACCCTGTCACCTTCACTTTTCATGTACACACATGACTCATCCGGATTTTGACAAAAACCAAATGACTTGATTGCCTGGTCAAAACGGATATTCCAGCTTCGGGATGCCTGCTTCAGTCCATAAATAGACTTCTGCAACTTGCAAACTTTTTGCTCCTGGTTTTTAGCTACAAAACCGTCTGGCTGCACCATATAGATGTCTTCCTCAAGATGGCCGTTGAGAAAAGCCGTCTTGACATCCATTTGCCAAATCTCGTAATCGAGATGAGCCGCAATGGATAAGAGTATCCGGATGGATTTGAGCATGGCTACTGGCGAGAAGGTTTCCTCATAATCGATCCCTTCTTTCTGAGTATATCCTTTCGCAACAAGCCTAGCCTTATAGGTCTCCACTCTTCCATCTGGTCCTCTTTTTCTCTTGTAGACCCATTTGCACCCAATAGGTTAAATATTGGCAGGCAAGTCCACAAGTGTCCAGACCTGATTTGAGTACATAGACTCCATCTCAGCTTTCATAGCATCTTGCCAGCGTCCCGAGTCTAAGTCATTTATTGCTTCATCATAGTTAGAGGGATCTTGTTCTGGCTCTTCTGGGATTGCTTCATAAGATTCTCCCAAGAATGAGAACCTGTCAGGGGGTCTGACAATCCTCCCACTACGACGAGGTACTGGTGTAACTACTAGGTCTGGTAAGGGCGGTTCTTCCTCAAGTCCGGTCATACTTGGATTTGGAATTGATTGCTCCTGAATCTCTTCCAAGATCACCTTTTCTAAAAATTTCTGGTCCATCATATAATCTTCCTCCAGAAAAACCGCATTGGTGCTGACCAGCACTTTCTGCTCTCTGGGATTATAGAATAACCAACCTTTAGTTCCTTTAGGATATCCTACAAATGTGCATACTTCCGACTTCGCTTCCAACTTATCCGTCTTAACCTTGAGCACGTGTGCTGGACAACCCCAAATGTGTAAATGTTGCAGACTAGGCTTTCGCCCAGACCACAATTCTCGGGGAGTCTTGGGTATAGACTTAGATGGTACGAGGTTTAGTATGTACATTGCAGTATCCAAAGCATATCCCCAAAAGGATATAGGTAATCTTGAGAAACTCAGCATAGACCTAATCATATCTAAAAGAGTCCGGTTCCTTCTTTCTGCTACTCCATTCTGTTGAGGCATACCAGGAGCAGACAACTGGGATAGAATCCCATTTTCTGATAAGTAACCCATAAAATCAGCAGAGAGATATTCCCCTCCTCGATCTGATCGAAGAGTCTTGATACTCTTACCTAATTGCTTTTCCGCTTCCGCTCGAAATTCTTTGAACTTTTCAAAAGCTTCGGACTTGCGGTGCATAAGGTATATGTAACCATATCTTGAGTAATCATCTGTGAAAGTGATGAAGTACTCATATCCTCCTCTAGCCCTGACATTAATGGGTCCGCAGACATCAGTATGCACTAATTCCAATAAATCTTTGGCCCTATTACCCTTAGCTGAAAAGGGTCTTTTAGTCATTTTACCTTCCAAACAGGACTCACAGATAGGCATTGGTTCTACCACCAATGAAGGTAAGATACCATCTTTCACTAGCCTCTCAATCCTGTTAAGGTTTATATGACCTAGCCTCAGGTGCCAAAGTTTTGTTGGATTAGATGAAGGTGACTTTCTCTTTAATGATGATCTACTAATTGTTTCAGTATCATATATCTCATACATCGTGGGAGTTAACAAATAAAGTCCATTGGTTACCTTGCCAGAACATATGAAAGTACCATTCCTCTTTATGACAACTTCAGTACCAAAAGTAATAGAATAACCTTTATTCACCAAACTAGAGACTGAAATTAAATTCCGCCTTAAAGACGGTACATATAATGTTTCTGACAAAACCAATTTCTTATTTGAAAAACATAAAGTAATGACTCCTACTGAAACAGCCTCCGCCTTAGCGTCAGATCCTAGGTTGACAATGATTTCTCCATCACTTAGCCTCCTGGTTTCCCTGAACCCCTGCAACGTATTACATATGTGATTAGTTGCCCCGGAATCCACACACCAGGATTCTGAAGTACCAGTTGCAAAACTAACTTCAGATATAAGTGACTCAATCATACCTGGGGTCTTTTTCTTAGACAGATATTCTGGACAATTCCTCTTCCAGTGTCCTGTCTTACCACAATGGAAACACTTTCCTTTTGTCCCTGAACCCTTAGCTTTAGCCACACCACCAGTTGGACCATTCTCCACCTTAGGACCCTTTGGAACTGATTTCTTTTTGCCTTTCCGCCCTTTGCCTTTCGGCTTGGACTTGGCATCTGACTTTTCTGTCATTAAGGCAGTTGGTTTCTTCTTCATAATCCCTTCAGTTGCTACCAGCTGACTAGATAGCTCAGTTAGAGTCAGATTCATTTTATTCATATTATAATTGACCTTGAAATTGTTGAATGACTCTGGTAGTGACTCAAGGATTATGTCAATCTGCGATTCTGCATCAATCGCAGCTCCCAGTACATCTAACTCATTTAATGAGTCCATCATTTTCAACATGTGTTCCTGTACTGATGTACCTTCAGCCATCTTGGTGCTAATGAGCACCCTCATGGCTGCCTGCCTAGCAGGTCTGCCTTGTTCTGCAAACATCTCCTTTAAGTTCGATATCATATCATATGCAGTCTTATAAGATTGATGTTGATGTTGCAGCACACTAGACATGGATGCCAGAATGTAACATCGGGCCATCTCATCGTCTTTGGCCCATTTGGTGTAAAGGTCCTTTTCTGCTTCTGATGCATCTGGGCCAGGCTCTTCAAGGGGGTTTTTGGTAAGGACATATTTATATCCTGAAGCTGTCAGGACAATATCCAGATTCCGTTTCCAGTCTACATAGTTGGATCCCACCAACTTATTCTGGTTGAGGATGGTCGCAAGTGGATTGAAAGTATTCGAATTCATGCTTGTAACACTGTAGCACATAACTATACATTCAATTAATGAATTTAAATGACATTAGGGTTTAGTATTCTACCAAATTTATGTGGGAATCCTCATAACCACAAAATTCAGAATACATCGGAATCCCAATTCTGCGGGGTATGCCTCCTTGGGGAGTGCATATACCTCCTAGACTGGTGCGGATCAAAGTTGGTCAAAATTTGGATTAAGACTAACTATCCATGATCCCCTTCATTCATTACAATCTAGGTATCTCATACCAAATAATGTATGACTCCCGATTAGCTTTGATTTCTAAAATACATGAGGCAAATCCTTAGGGATACTACATCATTATTTTAGTTAAGTGTGACCCACCAACTAGCATTGCATGACAACCGTTGTGGGTAGCTCCTCCTTGGGGAGTGGGCTCCCACCCCGTCTCATCAACACTATCCATAGGAGATCCATATCCAGTATCCAGATAAATACAAGCCCTCCGTGGGGAATGGCCATTCTCAAAATAGCGCAAGGCTAATACTTTCCTTACAATGGACCTATGGTGGAAAACCATGGGGATTTTTATATATATAGAAATGCCCCGCTCCCACTTAATATTTTAGAGTTGAGGATTTCCTTATAGGTGTATGGTCCATCAAATATAGGTATATATTCATCTCATGATAAGACCAATGATTGGTTCCAAGTCAAGTTATTTTAAGGAAAGTTCAGTTTCTATAATTAGTGTTACCAATAGATCCATCTCATGGGCCCACCAACTCTAATTAGAATTCTTTCCAAAAATTAATTTGATTTGACCAATTTTGGAATTTGCTATGTTTGGATCAGATATGGAAATACTCTAAAATAAGCATTCATCCATAAATAGAAAGTGCTATAACAATAAGACTAGTCCTCTCCTCCACATGACCCAGGCGGAAAAGACTTCTTGGACTTCTAGACTTTCCAAAACTTTGGGATTCCTCAAACTCTTTGGGCATCTCCAAAACACCTTTTGGTAATCTTCAAACTCTTTGATTAGGAGTCCAACTTCTCTTTCCTTCTTTGTTTGGGACATCTCCAGAATTTACAAATTTTAAAAATACATAAATTCCTATGTCTCTATAATGAGACTTACATGGTAGTCTAAACATGGAAATAAAAGGGCTATAGGGAAATTCACCATGCCTTGCCCTTTCACGGGAAACCAAGGAGACCATGATGCCCTTTACACTTAGCCACGAATAAACCAATAATTAAAAGGAAAGAAAAACATGTGGGTCATATGGAGAGGACATTATCACCTGCAAGTTAGTATCTCATACAACAATGCATCTCACAAAACCAAGTTGCCAAATCACAATAGAAAAACAAGATGCCAAATATTTTGCCACCACGATATAAGACCCCCTACGCAACGGGGGTCCCGGGGCAGCGCCCCCGGCGCGGGTCGAGCTGCCCGGTCAGCTCGCGGGGTTCCAAGGGGCAGCGCCCCTGGCGGGGGCTCGGGGGCAGCGCCCCCGAAAAAAAAAAAAAAAAACAACAACAACTCAGACCAAGAACAAGATGATTCTGCCTTGGTTCGGCTAGCCGATCTGGTCCCTACGGTTAGCCAACAGACCTCTATAGCCATAGTGGTCACTTTGACTAACCGACCTGACGAACCCAGAAATTTGGGTTCTTTTCTGATTCGGCTCCTGCTGTACCCAATCACCTCTAATGATCTCAGTATGTTTTAATGGCATCTTATCATCCTCCTATTATGATTAAAACCTTTTGTGACTTTCCAAACATGTATCTACTATGAGAGCAAGCAAACCCAATAAACACTGATCCTATCATATAGCCCTTGCTCTATCCTCTTCGCATCTCATGCGAAGATTAGAACAAGATTACTGATCTAACATGATTAGAGATGAGGTATGGCTCTGATACCAATTGTTGGAAGTAGGTGGGTCTCGTGGATAGATTTTCAAAACTTTTGACCCACTTGACACAGGGATCAACTATCCATAAGACCAAAACCCAATCCAGGATGCGTTACCCTCAATCTCGTGACCATGTACAGTAAAATTATACCAGCACTAAACATCCAAAATAACCTACGACACGCAAGAAGTAGATCATACCTTTGGAGACCCGCAGTGCTCTAATGGACTTCTTCAAGACCTCTTAGCCTTCCACGCTATGACCCCCGAATTGGATTTCTTTTCTCAAGAAGAATGGTGGAATCTTCAGGAGAAAATCCCAACTCGAGACTCCAAGGAACTAGAAGAAAGGAGAGGAGAGTAACTCGCGCAACTCTTGCACGAAAGGGTTTTGGGCGTGAGAGGAACTCTTTTGGACGTCCAAGGATATTTTATAGACTTCCAAATCTCTCCCTTGTCTAATTGAAATAGAAGTCTTACTTCCAAAGCAATTAGCAACTTTCTCCTTTCCAAACTCTTATTTCTAGAGTCCAAGTCGGATTAGTGTTTTCCAATATCTTGGGCTAGCGTGGGGACCACTAGGGATTCCTTAGAAAGCTGGCTCCAACTGGAACACCGCGACCCCACATCTCATGTGCAATCCGGGCCCACAGTTAATTGCAAATAACACCACTATATAAATGCAATTGCACTCCAGTCTTAGGAATAAATTACAATGAAGACCCTAAACTTCCCAATTACCACAAGTAGGCCCCTCTATCAATATCCGTGGATCAATTGGAATAAATCCGTCTCTTCCAATCTAAGTTCCACATCTTATTATCCTTGAGCCCCAATCAATCACAGTAATCATCAGTACCATCCAATTAACTCTTAATTGAGATGGGTGCGCACTTACTAATGACAAATCCATTAATTGGCACAAGGGGATAATAGAGATAGATTCCATCTTGATCATTCAACGTTCCCACAGTTCTACTACCATATACCCAAGACACCGAGGTGTTAACCTATAGTCGGTCTCACTCATTGGTGACTCAAAGCAAATGAATAGATAGAAACTTGAGTTCGTCAATGTCTCAGGATTGAGGGCCTATTGCTAGGGAATTATGAAAGCATACCTTATTATTGAGACGGAATACCATAAGGTGCATCTCATGGTCCTTCAATACATCCAATGTACCGGCACTATTGATCCAGAATCTTACATTCTGATGATCAAGACAAATCACACTATCTCATAGTGATCAAAGTGCTGCAACCTTATCAAATGAGATGCCCAGTCTCATTACTGGTTGTGAAGCTATTTAAGTATAAGATTTGTGACATATATCTCCCGCGTGTGGATCTCATCCATGCACATATATCACATCTAATATACTAATGGGACCCGGTTCAACTCATGAACCATTATGTCATACGTATTGGTCATGTGCATAAAGTAGTAAAATAACATTCATCTCATGAAAGTAAAGCATGATTTTATTGATAAATAAAGAAATTAATCAATTTATTACATCAACTGATGGATTGAGTCCACAAAAACTAACACAATTAATATAGAACGAGCTTAATTAACGTAAATCAAGATTAGTGGGATTCGGGACCTTACAAAAATTCCAGGTAACCCCCTCAGTTATAAATAAAGTCAACCGCCCTTGTTTCCTCTCTTCAGCGCCCAAACCCAGTGAGAGAGAGAGATTACAGAGATCAGAGATCAGAGAGAGAGAGAGAACCAACAAAAGAGATCAGAGAGAAAGAAAGAACCAACCAGTGCGGGGTACTAGAGTCAGCCCACCACTGTCGTCTACCTTTCATCACCACCGTTTGCTACTGGAGTCACCCCACCCCTTTCACCGCCACCGTTTGCTACTGTGGCTCTTCTTCTTTCTCATACCACCGTCGTCTACCTTTCATCACCACCGTTTGCCACTCACATCAATCTCAAGGTCAAGGGGCAAGTATAGGGTTTCTTTTGTGCATCTTGTCCCTTTCGATTTCATCTCTATTTTCATTGTACAGGAAATTGTTTACCGTTTTAATGTGTGTATTTTTTTATGGGTTCTGTGGGGTTTTAGCTTTGTACTATCGTTCACCGATTTAGCTTCTTTTTCCTTTTTTTGTTGCTATTTCTGTTTAATTTTTAATGGTATTTTAGATTGTATGTACTACGAGTTTGAATATGCAAATAGTGTTTGACAAAATGCCACAATGACTTAAAAATGTTGGACAAGGGGGAGCCATTGATTAGCGTCATCATATTTCTTATGAATAGCCCAAGTTGTTTCATATGATAGCCCCCCTAGATGATCCTTGATCACCAATTTTACCTTTGGCTGCAATTTTCCATTTCCAATGAGATAGTTACTAGGTGCATATGACAGCCTCAGTGTAAAGGTTGAAGTCATGCCTTGCTTCAAATGATCGCACAGTTGCCAAGCACATTGCAAACATTGATAGCTATCTGCTTGCATCCATAGGTTGTCCATTATTATAACACAACCAAGAAGAGCAGTTCAATTGGAAGCAAGTTTGGTGTGTGGCTATGGGTGTGTGTGTGTGGGGATGTGGGTGTGTGTGGGCAATAGTGTATGGGTTTGGGGGTGTGTGTGTGGGATGTGGGTGTACTCCCCTTTAGGTTAATAGATCTTCTCCCCTACCTCTGGCAGCGATTTCAAATAAGTCATCCATAGCTTCATTAGCCAACTTTGTAATCTCCGTAGCTGATTGTGCATGGAGCTCTGTTTTTTACTTTGGATTCAATGTTTGAAACATGGGTAGTTTCAACTTTGAGTAGATTTTACAAAAGAAAACTAGAGCAGTTATTCAACTGATTGCATACCTCAGTTTCTTTTGCTTTTTCAAGACATTCCCTCCCTTTCTTCATTCTCTCCTCGATCCATGACTTCATCAGGTTCAAGATGACTGTATCAACTTCATATGGCTCCATCTCCCTCACAAGATTACCAACATCAACATAAATAGTTTGCACCCTTGCGTCAACAGTGAAGATAAGTAATCTTCACCTTCTGTTGTACATAGAGAATAACAAAAAATAAAATTCAAGAAAATCACAACCTAACAGGCTAGCAACGTTCAAAATATATTATCATTCTCTTATGACTAGAGCCTCCCCCACTCATCTTTAAAAAAATAAGGGAAAACATTTTTAGATAAAGAAATTAAAATCTGTTACTTAAAGTATAGGACAATAACAATCACCTTGAGGTCAATACCCACAAATGAACCACCACATTTCAAAGGACCACCCTGAATCATGCAAGCCACCTAGATTGGTATATGCAATGGAAAACTCATAGGGTGTCATGAGATTGAAAAGGAAAAGGAAGAGAACCTAAAGCCAAACAGCAGGAAAAACCGAGATCAAGAGCAGTAGAAAAACCCAAGATGAAATCAAATCTATCTTTGGTACAGATTATTCATGTAATTTTGAAAATAAATTTTAAAGACTAAGGGCTATTTGAAGAAAATGATATTTGGCCCACTTCTATCTATATGCAGAATCAAGTTTAGTCTAAGTTCTTTAACACAAAAAAAATGTCTAGTCTAAGACTGAACTCATATTTAAGTAAAACACCAAAAGCCAGACCCAAACACATAGAGGAGATGGACTTGGACCCAAATAGTTATTTACTTAAAACATTTGTGTAACAGTAAATTCATTGAAAAATAGTAGATTACGTGCTTATTTTTTTTAACGCATTTTTTCTTATCATTTGGTGTAGCTGGACTTTCCATGAAAAACCTGATTTTTCTAGTATTGTAAATATATTTGTATATGAGTGTGGCATTGTCTTATCTGGTGTTTTATACCATCTATTAGTTGAATTTGAGATAACTATCACCTTGCATATATGAACAGATATGGACAAGAGTTGGATGCTACTGTATCAGAATAGATTGAGTCAGCCGTATATAGACGGGGTGAATTCTTTTTTTGAATTCACAAAGGCGAATTCTGATGGAAGTAGAGTGATAAAGTGCCCATGCAACAACTGTTGTAACAGTTATAGACATGACTATGAGATTGTGAGATACCATCTACTCCGGCATGAGATGTTAGTATCCTACGACACTTGGTTACAGCATGGGGAACTTGCACAATCTGATGAATCAGATGATAACAAGGATGAATCAGATAAAGATTTGAATGGATATGATGAGTTGCTAGAGGACCTTGAAAGGGGGACTTACATGATGGATGACACCTTAGGGATGGATGACGTGCGGAACTTTGAAATTATGCTAGAGGCTTCCCAATGTGGTTTGTACCCAGGTTGTAAAGATTCTAAAACCTTGTTAGCATTTGTCGTCAAGATGCTACATGTGAAGGTACAATCCAGGTGGAGCAACAAGTCATTCGACAAGGTCTTGGAGATATTTAAGGACACCTTACCAGAAGGTAATGTAGCTCCGGCATCCATTTATGAGGCCAAGAAGATACTACGTGACTTGGGCTTGTGGTACGAGCACATTGACGCATGCAATAATGATTGCATATTGTTTTGGAAGGAGAATTCTCACTTGGAAAAGTGTTCGAAATGTGGCGAGCCTAGGTATAAGGTCAATGATGGAAAGAGTAAGCGGATCACTCATAAGATATTGCATTACTTCCCGTTGACACCTAAGTTGCGGAGATTATACATGTCTTGGATTACAGCCAAACAGATGAGATGGTACCATGATAATCACATGGATGGTGATCTGGGTAGGCATCCAGCTGACTATAAGAATGGAAGGAATTTGATTTGAAATTTCTAGAGTTTGCCCGGGAGATTCGCAATGTGAGGTTGGGACTGGCCACCGATGGATTCAACCCATTTGGCAACATGAGCACTTCTTACAACATGTGGCCCGTCATACTTATGCCTTACAACCTTCCGCCCTGGATGTGCATGAAGGATCCATTTTTCATGATGTCTTTACTTATTCCTAGGCCACGGGCACCTGAGAAGGAGATTGATGTGTACCTAAGGCCCTTGGTTGACGAATTGAAGGAGTTATGGGAGAATGGTGTCCAAACTGACGATGCTCACAGTAAAAAGACCTTTTGGATGCATGCGACTGTGATGTGGACCATAAATGACTTTCCCGCATATGGTGACTTATCAGGTTGGAGTACAAAAGGTTACGAAGCTTGTCCCACTTGCAACGAAGATTCATTATCGATTAGGTTAAAAAGTAAGATTGGGTGGGTGGGACATCGAATTTACTTATCTAAGAACTACCAATGGAGGAGCAAGAAGTTCAACAGTCAGCTAGAGAATAACATGAAATCCTTGGAGTTACTGGTGCAAAAGGTATTAGATCAGTTGGATGGACTACCGGAAATTAGGTTCGGGAAGGGTCCTACTAATAGGAAAAGACCTCGTGAGCCTGCACTATTGAATTGGACAAAGAAAAACATCCTTTACGAGCTACCATACTGGAAGAACTTAAACCTTAGGCATAACCTTGATGTCATTCACATAGAGAAGAACATATGTGAAAATGTTGTTGGGATAGTGTTGGGCATCGATAAGAAGAACAAGGACACAGACAAAGCATGTGAGGAATTTGAAGACATGGGCATCAGGCCAGAATTACATTTGCAGAGGAATGAACAAGGAAACCGTGTGAAACCCCAGGCATTTTATACATTGGACCCAAAACAAAGGGAGGGATTTTATGAGTTCTTGAAATCAATCAAGTACCCAGATGGCTATGTAGCTAACCTTTCTAGATGTGTGACCTCGAAAAATGGTAAATTATCGGGTATGAAAAGTCACGACTGTCATGTCCTCCTACAACGTCTTCTTCCGGTTGGCCTACGTGGTTATGTAGACAGGGAGTTAAGTATAACTCTATTTGAGTTGGGTAGTTTCTTCCAGGACCTATGCTCGAGAACATTGAAGCAAAGCAATTTAGAAAAACTGGAGGAACGAGGAGTGCTCATACTTTACAAGCTTGAGAGGATTTTTCCTCCTGCATTCTTTGATGTAATGGTCCATCTCACAATTCACTTGCCACGTGAGGCCATGCTTGCTGGACCGGTGCAATATCGGTGGATGTACTCCATTGAAAGGTAATTGTTACCAACACATGAAGCATTACTCATGTAGTACTGTGATTGTCTTAAGTAACCTTAATACTAATTGTTTCTTGTTTGAAGGTTTCTTGGGACTTTAAAAGGTTATGTTATCAACCGAGCACGACCCGAAGGTTTGATCGCTGAAGCTTATATTGTTAAAGAGTTTTTGATTTTTTGCTCAATGTACCTGAAAGGGATTGATCAAAATGAATGAAATAATGATGGTGGCGTGTGGTCTAGGGATGGAGATCTTCACGCAAAATGTCCATCCCTTTGCACCAATCACAAGGGCACTGGATCCTTCTCAGAATGATCGTGACAAGGTTCATTGGTTTGTATTGCATAAAAGTCCCAAGCTAAAACCGTATCTTGAGTAAGTGGCTTGGTTTATACACATTTGTGCATAGATTGTGAACTTGTTGATTTTGCCTTTACTTTTATTTGCTCATGAATTGCATTTCTTTGAGTAGGGAACATAAGAATACAATACAAAATCCAAGAGGGCATGACAGTAGTCAAATACAACGAGACACATTTCCAAAATGGTTCAAGCAACATGTAAGATATATGATGCCTTTTTGACACAATAAACATTATCTAACTTGCCTTCAATTGACATTAACTTGATAAATTTGCCACATGTTGCTCATGTAGATGAATGAATTGTGAAATCTAGGGTTGCCAGAAACAACTGATGAAATGTGGTCGTTAGCAAATGGTCCTGGTTCGATAGTTTATATGTATTCGGGGTGCATATTCAACGATGTCCGATTCCACACCAGATATCGCGAGAACCAGCGTAAGTGCCAAAATAGTGGTTTGATCATGGCAGGGGAGCATAAAGGGAAGATGATTGACTTTTATGGGTACATATGTAAAGTATGGGAATTAACATACATGCATGGGGGTAAAGTGGTTTTATTCCAATGTGAATGGTACAATAATGGTACCAGAAACAAAATACACATCGATCAACATGTAACTAGCATTGATGTTATGGGTCGGTGGTATAAAGATGATCCATTTGTCCTACCAAGTCAAGCGAAGCAAGTTTTCTATGTCAGTGATTCCATCAAAGGCAACAATTGGAGAGTTGTAGAACGAGTCAAGCATCGGGGAGTGTGGGATGTACCGGAATTGGATGATGTGCCTAATGAGGCATTTCGGCAACATGAAACCACTAATGTTGTCCCAATCTGTGTTGAAGATAGTGATGTTTATTACTTTAGGGATGATATTCTGCCAAAGATAGTTAATGGTAATGAGCCAATGGAGGAGAACAGCGATGATGAGGATGAAACTATGGCGGAGTATATAAATGATGATGAAGATGATTTGCATAGGAGATTTGATCTAGATATAGATCCTGATATCAATTTTGATGTGTAGTACTTCTTTTCGGAATTGTGTATGGACAAGTGTTCTAAATTAATAAAGTTGTTGGTTTACATTTCATGGCTCACTATATATATTTCATTTTATATCATTGTTTTCTTCATTTTCTTGTATGTCAAATATAGTTGTCAAAAATGCACAAGGGAGGCAAAACATATGTCAAACCTGGTTGGGTGGCCAAGCAGGCAAAGTTGACAAAATATGAGAAGGTGAGAAATAAGAACATCATGGATAACAATGCGAGATGCCATAATTTAGGGCTAAAGCACATGGCTAGCATCGTTTTTGGAATGGGTCAAACAAGCAGGAGCAAAAATAGGGAGGGAAATAAAGAATCCGGTGAAGATGATGACGACGAGGAGTATATACCACCCCAAGGTGATGTAGGGTTGGTTTATTCAGATGAAGATATATGTGATGATGTGGATGATGAGTCTTCTAGGCCTTAGGCAAATATGGTAATATATGTCTTTAAAGCAAGTTATTTTCAATTACTGATTTTCGACATGCAAGCCATACTACGTTACTAACATCTTTCATTAACTTTATTTATTCATTTATGTACTAATAATTAATTGTTTTGTTGTGACAGGTTACTTATATTACTCATATGACTCGAAGGAAGCTAAGTAGACATGCTCACACCGTATCAGCTGCAATGGCCCATGCTACACTAGGACAACATCTAGTCGCATGGTCTACCAATATAGAGAGCATACCCGAGAGGGTGGCCCAAGCTACACCAACACAGCCTCCACCCACACGATATTCTTATGGAAAGAGCATGCCTGAGGGGATAGCCCAAGCTAAACCAGCACAGCCTCCAATCACACGGTCTTCTCATGCAGAGAGCATGTCCGAGGGGGTAGCCCGGGCTACACTGAGACAACCTCTAGTCACACGATCTTCTCATGTGGGTAGTATGCTCGAGGTGGCAATGCATGCTAGACCGATGGATTTTAGGGAGGTTGCTATTCCATCTGGCCAGCATGACCAAGTTTTGAGTTCACGCACGGTTGGCAGTAGTGTTGGTGAGAAATATATAACTATTTAAGTATAAAATCTAACTTCTTTTAATGTTATATGCTTCATAACTCAATTCATATTGTGGTCGTGACAGCATCTGCATCAGACCATGGCCCAAGAGCTGTACAGGATAGGACATGTGGGGCAAAGGTGGCAAAGCTGAGGAGGCAGCTTGGCCATGCTATCCCAGTTTCGATCTCACCTTGGAGCCAGGTGCTAAAGGGAGAATTTGCCACAACCTTGGTGAACCTTCTCGGGGAAGAGATTCGAGATGAGGCACCTATTCAGAAAGAAGGCTGGATGGCTGTTCCTGAGGGGATCAAGAAGTTGGTGGTAAAGAGAGTTCAGGTAATTTCATTGAAAGTAGCTTAATACAGATTCAATTAGACTCATTTTTGTTTAATTCTTGACTCAAAAAACATGTTTATCTTTACAATTGAAACAATTTTTGAGTTCGGAGACTATGTGAATGATCCAATCATTAAGTCTGCCATTAATGCAAAGTGCCAGAAATTGTACAGGGACTGGAAGAGTGAGTTACATACCCACTATTTGTCCTTTTTGGAGGCTGGAGTTCCCTATCCAAAGAGCCACCCACTAAAGCCTTGTAAGGCAGATGACTGGGCCTGGATGATCGATAATTTGTGGGAGACTGAGGAGTGGAATGTAACTTTTAATGATTTTGTATATATGTCTAAATCAATATTTTATCAAGTTCACTATATTAGTTAGGATTCATTTGGGCAATATATTATTATTATTATTTTTAATCTTTCTAGGAGAAGTTGAGGAAAGGGAGAGAGAGCAGGTCGAAGATGCCGTGGAATCATACAAGTGGCTCTAGATCATTTATAGCATGTCATAAAATGATCGTAAGAATTAGTTTAGAAATATTTCCTATTTGACAAAGTTATGAAATTTCAATTTCTTATATTAACAAAATATCTAATGTCATAACAGATAGCACAGAATGCTGGACAGGCACAAAGTTTTCCAAATTTCTACCATGAGCACACTATATGCATAAGAATAATAAGTGGATAAATGAGGAGGCTTAAAAGACATATGTACATATGCCTAAGCCGTTTTTGATAAACCAATACAAATATACTTTTTATACATATGTTAAACTCACTTTATTTGATTTTTACATGTTTAAAAATGGCAGGAGGAATTAGTATGAGTGACAGCTGAACAGTCTCAACCCTCGATCACATCTCTTATGACCGAGGAACAAATATCTGTTAAGGTTCTTGGGAAGAGGTCGGGATATCTGAAAGGTTTTGGTATTCGCACGAAGTTCGCTTTAGCTTCGACCCAGACTTGGATTGGCCCTAATTCTGAGGTGCTTGTTTTGCGGGAGCAGTTAGCGAAGCATGTCAAGAGAACCAGTTTCCCTTGAGGGCTTAGTCCTCCAGTTATCAAAGCACGTGGGCATAGATCCGGGTATCACTTTTGGTGGGGTTGGCACCTCTAGTGGAGCTAGGGATGCATTTTCTCTAGGTTTGTATATAACTACTCTTGCCAACTATCTTTCTCGTTGGGATGCAAAGCTTTTTTTTTTGTCTTTTTATAACTATTTTTTGTTACCATAGCTCAATCAAGCCTAACAAAGAGAAAAACTTAATCAATGTATTATTGGCGTGCATGATATGTTAATTCAATTGAATGTTGTCTTTTTTTAACAGATAGGGAGAAAACAAGCTCTTAAAGCTGAAACCCATTGTTTGTTATTGATAAAGTTCTTCTTAAACCACTATTGAAGCTAAAGAGCTTCTAATGTTGTAGGTTTTCTTGGATAGATAAGAATTTTTAAGAAGAAAATAGTGTTATTCAAGAAGTTCCTATGATGAAGAGACTCCGTCATAGAAATCTATGTGTGTTCTGGTGATTTCTTACAAAATAGTTTCGACAAATGAAACTGTGCACATGATTAACTGTGGGGTGCATGAACTAATATGCATGGACTATGTGGGTTCCAAAAAACACTACAGAAATCAGAATTTTAAGGGGCTGAATTAGTTCAGTTCATAACTGAAACTTATTCAATTTTTTTAGTGCAGAAAAATCAGTTTTAAACTGGTTCAAATCAGTTTTCAATTTATCACACAATTATACACATGGTTCGGTCATTATAGAAATTTGTTTTCTGCACTGTTTACAGCATGGCATATAGACTGAATTTAGTAAGTTTCAGGTCTTATTTTTTGGTTTCTTAATTCGTTGAAACATTTAGCATATGAGATGTGAATACGTGCACAATATGCATATAAGATCTTACTAAATAGTTTCAGAATTGGCTTGAGGCATAAACTATTTTTTGTTTTTTTTCACATAAACAATGTAACTTTCAAATATATAAATATGATTTCTGAGATTAGCATAAACACTAACCCTGATCATGTTCCTAAAAATTTAAAATAAGCATGAAACTAGTGCAATTTTTAGCAATAAATTGTCCACAACAAAACTGTAAACATTAAGTGTGCAGGATTTTAAATAGACGTGCTGAAAATAAAGGTGGTATGCATAAAGAAAAGGAGCCAGATTCTTGGCAAGGCTCCCAACATCCCAGCCACAACTTCGTAGACCTTTGCTCCAACTGAACCAGCCACAATCTCTGCTGAATCTTTGCTCCTATCATCCCACAGTGACTCCACCTTCACAGTTGCAGTCTCTGCTGAACCTCTGCTCTCATCATCACACAGTGACTCGACCTCCATAATTGCAGCCTCTGCTGAACCCATCCACATCACAGGTGCTCAACTAGCATCCTCTGCCTCAACTGAACCAGCTGCCACTTTTAAAGCAACCCTTGCTGTTGCCTCTCAAATGGTGGAAGACGACCTTGAACTAGCCTCTTTAACGTCGTTGTTGTTACATCCCTAACCTTCCCTATAAAACAAACCAAACCAGGGACCCCATTTCCAGATTGGACCTCCAGCAAATAATTCATTTCTCACCCATTTCTTTGTTCATTAACTTAAATGAACAGAACTGATTTCCCAAGTTTAAATTTGTTGATTCATATTTGTACTGCTCATGGGTCCAAGCCAACTGTTTTTTAGGTACAATTTTATTTTGTCCTTTCTAATATAAGGAAAACCCTAAATGATCTTATATATGGCTATATTAAAGTATGCTTATGACATTGTTTAAGAAGTGCTTATGACATTGTTTAAGAAGTTTTTTTAAACTTGTTGGTTCTATTCAAATAGTTTATAGTTACAATGTTAGTTTTCCATTTCAAATAGTCTTTTTATTAATTCCTTTTTCACTTGCTTTTTTCTTATGTAGATTGAATAAAAAGTGAAGAAAGAGTCGATGAGCTAAGATGCAGCACACATGAAGGCCAAGTATGCAGAGTAAAAGATTGCTTTGTATAAAAATGGGATGCAGGAGGTTGTTTTAAGCAATGGTGAAATAATGACATGATCATATGAATATGTAAATTTTCATTGCTTTTTGAATGTTGGTACGGAATAGAATGTTATTATGGATTTTAATTTTGTAATGGTAAAGTGATTTGAATGTTGAAAGGATATTTAAATATTAATATGAAGTGGAATGGTTTAACTTGTTTCATTTTTTGATGGTTTTGGAATGAAAATGGAAGTTAGGTGTGTAATAGATCAGGCTTTGGATAATGGAATGAGAGAAGTTCAAAAATGTAATGAATTAATATATGCATAGGGAAAGAAGATTAAAATGACAACAAAAAATTTTACAAACTTTTACCGGCGAGATAGAACGCCGGCAAAGCCAAGTAGGGGCACCGTAGAAAATCTTTGCCAGCGATATAAAACGCTGGCATAATCTTCTGAGGATTCTTTGCCGGTGAAATAAAATGCCGACAAAATCTTGTCAGGCTAGCAAAAAATTTTGCCAACGAAATAAAACGCCGGGAAAATCTTATGAACATTTTTTACTGGCATAATAAAACGCCAAAAAAATTGTGGCAAGCACCGAAAAAAATTTTTGCTGGCGAAATAATACGCTGGTAAAATTGTGGCAAGCACCAGAAAAATTCTTTGCCGATGAAATAAAACGTCGGCAAAATCCTATCGAAATAAAGTGAAGTTAATATTGCCAGCGATAAAAAACACTGGTAAATAATTTAGAAAAATTATTTATTCTTGAAATTTAATTTTTTAACGTCATTAAAGCACGCCGGCAAAAGTTTCTCATTTTGCCAGTAATACACACAATTTATCGGCGCTTCCACTTTATCGCCGACAAATGGTATCCTAAACAAATATTTCCCGGTGGATTACCGGCGCATAAAATATTGCTAGAAATAAATTTTATTGGCGTTTTCTTACCTTTACCGGTGCATATTTTGTGTCGGCAAAGATGAAAACTGTTGTAGTGTCAATTTCACTTTGGGCGGAATGTGATTAAAATTTCTCAATAATAACAAACATATAACTAGGTATTAAGACTTTTGACGTTCTTACTTCTGAGTTAGCAATTCCTTAAGCAAAATCAAAACATAACATAACAAAGATAAGTGAAGAAACACTCACAAAACGACTTTATATTGCCAAAGTACTTGATTACAAATTTGATACCAACTTGGCTCTAATACCAAATGGGGAAGATGGTGCGTATACAAAAGCGGAAGGGAGAGGAGAGAGGAGATGGTGGTGAAAGCAAGGCTGGATTTTGACTGGTATTCTAACTCTTGCCTGTACATGAGGAAGACTAGACTTATTTATAGTCATAGCAAACATAATTTACATTTCATTATAACTGAATTTGCACTGCATTTGCATTTCATTTCATGTGCTGACAAATTTCATGATGCTTCAGGATTTCTGGATAAGATCACAATCTTCACTGTAGATGAACCTTATTCTGAATAGTGGATTGTCATGATTTCTTTGTGTGTAATTGAGTGGCTTGATAAAGAATATGTCTTGTCTTGGCTATATTTTTACTTTTCTTCGGATAGATATGAATCCTTCATCATCACATTTTGTCTCATCAGCATCTATATCTAGTTTAGGAGCAATATTTTCAAAAGGATAGTCATCAGCCCAAAGATGCTGTAGCTACTGACCAAAACTTAATGGGGAATTTTTAGATGACCATTCTTTTTGTATTTGTTCAATAATTTCCTTTTGAAATTCTTTTTTGAGTTGAAGCAAATCTACTGCTGCATAAATAGTAGAAGGAGAGGTTGAACAAGAATTCTTCTGTTTGTCAATATCACTTGCTGGATGAAGACTTTCTTTTTTTTTCAGGAGTTTTGAGAACTTCAGAGAATGATGGCTTTATAGCTTAATCGGTAGAATATTGCTGGAGTATTGCAGTATAATCAAATTGATGCCAAATCTTGATATAAATCATTTGAGATAAAACTAGCGGACTGAAGTCCATTTCTTTAAAAATTCAATTTCAAGATCCAAGGAATCTTCTGCTGGCGATAAAACTACATAGTAACATAAAGTTTTATTGCAAGTTGTAGGTGTTGATAAATGCTTTTTTCATCTAATTTGAGAAGGGCTTTAAATGATGCAGAATAAGATTCATAAATAGGAAGAAGTGCTTGAGGAAGGATGTCTTTAGTGGCACCAAAAGGGATTCAGAATTGTGTGAAGAACCACATAGGTATTTTATGGGAGTTTGATTTGAATCTGATGAACCAGGAATGCTGGTGTCACGGCCCGATCCCGGGAATTTAGGGATTTGAGTGGGCCCCCAGGGCGTGGTACGTAATCCTATAGAAATCTGTCCCTGAAGAATTATGCACAAATTCTTACAAGGGAGATTCCATAGGAACATGAGAGGTATGCTGACACACGTACAAACATAACTTATCATAAACGAAATCCTGCAAAATACTCAGTAATTATCAAGAGCGCACGAGTTCATAGTCTGTTAACTTTTAAAGGTAAACATATATATATATATATATAGATGATAGTGTTGAAGTCTTTAATACATTCCAAAAGACTACTTAGGTGTTTGATACAAAAGTTCCCAAGCATAACAATGATATCTCCCAAGAATAGTCACACTCTGTGGGATGGCTAGTAAAAGATGTCGCCATCTTTCCACTCATCTATGTCCCGAGGTACCATTGGGGTACCCTCCAGGTGTGTGTCAGTGTCCGCGTTGGGACTAGGTGCTGGACCTGCAATACCAAAGGTAACACTATTAACACGACGGTTAAGCAAGTACTAAGGCATATGAAGCAAGTATAACATAATATATCAATAAGAATAATCACTGAACATGATGCATGAGTAAGAAATTACAACTTAAATGTCATATATACTGATTGGCAACCACAACGCTCTATTCTCCCAAAGGGAGCATATATATATCGTATGGGTTACTAAGGGATCAGGCTAGTTTCCCGAAGAGCGCCGACTACTCCTCCGTAAACCTACTGCAGTGGTGACATACATAACATATACCCAAAAGGGCATAAGCTGAGTGGTGCCGACTCAGATTCAATCGTATCGGTCTTATCATACCCTTGGCAACAAGCTCGCACTCATTAGAAGCTCTGGCTTATCAGACACACACTCATTAGAAGCTCAGGTCTGAATTGCCTTAGGGTGTTGCTGAAAGAAGTAATTCATGTTGAAGGTGGTATATCATAACAATATGGATGCATTCAGCTTAAGTGAGTACCCAAGGAATTACTACCTTCACCCCGAATAAGTAACCTATAGTCCCCGAGGGCATTCAACGCGATGTACACATAAGATGTTCGGTGTCGTTGTGTTACCGTGTCTTGGTATTGCCTTGTGCATACGGGACACCCTTCTTATGCCAACATCCATGACTTGCCATTGGGAGACCCTCTGGGTATCATTCATTCTCCCCAACATGTACTTACCATTGGGTCTATGTAGTGGTATAGAAGGTGCCAATACTAAGGTCCTACAAAATCATTAAGAGTCCCTAACATCCTATTTTACTAGGTTCTTACGGCTTAGCCGTATACAAGGCTACGGCTTAGCCGAGTGGGTCAAATTCCTTCTGGATTTTTCATGCGCAATTACGGCCCAATTGTATGTTAGCCTACGGCTAGGGTACGAGGAGGTTACCGTTTAGCCGTAGTGTATTCCACGGTGCAGCCGTGTGCCAGGCGTAGAAGGAATTGGGTTTCGTGAGCTCTCTAGAAAGCTCACCGTAGGAAGACCTACGGCTTGGGTACGAGCTGGATACGGCTTAGTCATATTGAAATCCACGGCTTAGCTGTAGTCGAGCCGTAGCACAAAATCCCATTTTTCTGCTCTCTGGACTTTGAGCCGTAAATGCTCACGGCTTAGCCGTAGCTTCGCCGTAAGCTTCAGAATCAGTTCTGTAGCTTAATTTCTGTACGGAATCAACACAGAACTTACTTGTGAGGAAATTCTAAGGCTCAATTACAGTGTCCTTGAGAGTATCCCATACTCACACACCCTCTTATTCCCTTCTTGGCATTCTAACTCAATGCACACCAATGCACACCACATTTATATCGATTAAAATAATGAAGGGAAATAGCTGAAATTGAAAATATGAAGAGCTGGTTCAATACACAATAACTTAGTCATTCATGCAACACATATGATGCTAATACTTGCCTTTTCACCAGTGTTAGCCCTCCCAACTCTTTCTTGGTGAGTGCTCAGAGGAAACTCTCTAAACTGAAATGGGTTCTCTACAAGTAAAGCATGCAATGAAGAATGAGGTTTAGATTCACATGCATGCCATGTAGCTGTAGTATGGAAGAAGATCGTGATGCTAAGAAGGAGATACCCAAGAAGAAGAAGAAGAAATAGAAGAACAGATGGAAGCTATAGGTGTTGCATGCAAGCTCTATCTCCTCCTTTTCCACCTCTAGGGTGAATGGAGAGAAATGAAATGAAGTGGCTCCAGCAACCGAACGAAGACGAGGAGAAAGAATGCACGTTGAATCTCTTTTTCAACTTAAAACTTCCTACATTTAACATGCAGGTCCATAGGTTCTACAAAATTACAGTTTAGGCCAGCGCACCTCAATTGGTCCAAGACGAGTTCAGATTTGATCGAGCCCAACACCAAAGATGATCTATGTGAAGAATTACACGAAAGCAATGGACGAGGTGTCCAAGAGGTGCAAGGACAATTTACAAAAAGGCCCTTAACTACTAAAGTGGGGCTGAACTCCGCCCAACTCCCTATCCATGGCCCAAACCCGCTAATTTTTGGATTAAATTGGCTTTAATTGAGTTCAATTAATATAGAACAAGCTTAATTAACGTAAATCAAGATTAGTGGGATTCAGGACCTTACAGCTGGAAAGATTATAATTATTAAAAATAAGTTTTGAATCTAGCCTTTGAGGCATATGAAGAGGTCGTCCCCATTCTTCTGTAAAGAAAACATGCAGGATTTTGATTTTTGAATTGAGGATAGTAATATTGGGTCGTAAAGCATTTAAGTATGAATTTTTTGCTCCATTTGTATGATCAATAGTACAACTGCTAGTTCTGATCAGAATCTGCTCATAGACTTTATAGTCAAGAGGTTGGATAAATAAGTGATCAGGAGAAAAAAGGATTTGGATAAAATGTTCAATAGAAATGGTATCGGCATAAGACATGTCATCTAAGGAATAAATTCTCAAGGGTGCTTTTGTGGCCAAATATTAGGCTTGTGAAGCTTAAGGTTTTCTAGATATAAGGTTTGATGGCCTTTGAAATTGAGGAATATTAGAAGAATGGGTTGATCCCCATCTCTCAAGATAATTGCCACTAGATTTTTTGGATAAAGGTGTAATGTTCATAATGGAAGAAACTTTATCAATTGGGGACTGGAGAAAGGGTCTAATCTGCCAAGGCTTCATTCCTTTGTTCCTGCAAAAATCACAAGATAAAAAATTAGGAAGAGAACTATTTTTGCCTGCAATATACTCAATGTCAAAGTCAAATATGGCTAATAAAGCTTGCCAGCGAGTAAACATTTGCTTAGCACAAAGATTTTTACATCTTTTTTGAAAATTTCTTTAGTAGATTTACAATCTATTCTTAATAAAAATTTTTTGTCTAATAAATCACTTTGGAACTTCATTATACCATTTACTATGGATAGGATTTCCTTTTTAGTAGTTGAATAATTCTGTTGAGTGGGCATCCATGTTCCAGAAGTGAAACAAAGAATTTCTTCTTTTCCAAGGATGTTTCTTTGTAGAAGGATTCCTCCAAAACGTATTTCAAATGTATCTGTTTGAACTATTTTTAATAAATCTGGATGAGGGATAGTTAAATAAGGTAAATTTTGGACTTTCTATTTAATATTTTGAATAGCTTTTGTATGAGCAGGTGACCATTCTATGGGATTTTTGGTCAAGCGCATTTGCAAGATTCGCATTTGCAAGATTTTTCTTTCTTTAGTAAGATCTTTATAAAAGAAAGAAACATAATTAAGGCATCTAAGAAAATGTTGCAATTGCTCTTTATTAAGAATTCCATCAGGAAATTGGGAAGCAAACTTAATAACTCTTTCGACTGTAGAAATAGTTCCTTTTTATTATAAAGCCAAGAAACTGAATTTCTGTTTGAAAAAGCTTCATTTTCATTTTGGATAAGACAAGTCCATTCTTGATAATAACTTTTTTAAAAATATTTAAATATTTCCAATGCTTACAAATAGATTTTGAAAACACAAGAATGTCATCTTTATAGACGAGTGTAAAAGCTTGATATGGATTAAAAATTTCATTCATTATTCTTTGAAATTCTGAAGGAGCATTTTTTAAACTAAATGGCATAACGTTCCATTTGTAATGGCCAAATGGTACTGTAAAAGCAGTTTTATACCTATCCTCTGGGATGATTTGAATTTGCCAAAATCTTGATTTAAGATCAAATTTGGAAAAAAGGAAGGCACTAGCTAGACTATTAATAGGATCAATTTTATTTGGAACTAGATATCTGATGGACTTTAAGACTTTATTTAAAGGCTTGTAGTTGATAACAAGATGGGCAACACGTCGTTCTTGTTTAGATGCTTTATTTACATGAAACGCTGCACAACTCCAAGGGGATTGTGATTTTTGAATAAGCTTTTTAGCAAGAGGATCATTGATTTCTTTAGTACATAGTTGTACAAGGTCTTTATTCATCTGAATAGGTCGATCTTTAGTAGGAATTTGAGATTCATCGAAATTATCAATATATGGAAGAGAAATAGTCTAGAATTTCCTATGCCAAAAGGTAGAAGGAAGGTCAGAACAGCATTCTGTTTCAAGAGATTTTTGAAATGGGATTAAATCTTTTTGGAATTCTGCTTTTTGTAATTCTTTTTCAATTCTTAAAGAATTCATATCTTCTTGAAGATATGCAATTTGTTTTTCTTTGTAAGCAATTCAATTTTGAATGATATTGATATGTTGAATAAGAGTTGATTCAATAAAATTAAAAATTAATTTTTTATTGTCTTTAATAGTTTTAATGCCTGATGAATCAATTTGAAAAGGCTGTAGAATCTGTAGAAAAAGATTTCCAAGGATAACATCATTGTTTATATCTTTTCCTAGCAGGAAATTAATCTTTATATATGTTCCGTTTTTGTAAACATGGACGTTATTTAATTTATAATGGATATGGAGTTTATTACTAGCAGTTGCTAGGCTGAGTTTATTTTTTGGTTTTTTCATAATATTTTATTAGGATTAATCCTTCTCTTATTAAATTAACATCTGCGCCACTATCTAGTAAGCAGAGTACTTTAATAGAGAAGTCTTTGACCTTAATTGTAACTTGAGCTTTCCATTTTTTAGGTGGATTCCTTGTTAAAGAATTTATAAAACCATTTAAATTTTTATCAAATTTTTCTTGATATTCTAAATTATCATTATTTTCTTGATAATTTTTGAGTGTCTGAAATTCAAGATTCTCAACGCGTTGTTTGAGTTCTTGTATTCAATAAGTCTTTTTTTAATTCTTTTATTTCTTGCTTTTGATTATTAATTTCCTTATAAAGATCTTGAATTAAAAGATGAGTAGGAGCTTGTTGCTCTCTTAATCTATCTAAAACAGTTTTATACTGAATTTTTCAGGTAAGTTAGATATATTACTTGATGTAAAAGCTTTTCCTGTTTTATTTCTGTTGTTTATTTTCTGTATTTTTTCAAAATATTTATTTTTTAATTCTTCATCTTTTAGATCTTTAAGCATTTCTAGCACCATTTCTTTTGGAGCAGAGTATGTTAAAGATAAAGAGGAAAAAGAAGCAAATTCATACTAGATTTCAATGTCAAATATTTTACAATGGCATGAATCTGAAGAATAATATTTATCAGAAGAACTAGATGATTCTAAAAATGAGAATAAGACTTTCTAGAAGGTGGATAAACTGTTGGAGTTTTATCTCTTGAATCTGTTTGAAAATTTATTTCAACACTTCCATCTTCATGTTCAATAATTATTTCAATATCTTGATTTTCTAAAGACCTTTCTGGTTGAACGTTTTCTAAGCGCCATTTACTAGATAGATTAATATCATTCCATTGTATGAGTTTTGGAATATTAACTTTGTTTTTGAAATTAGTTTGGAATAAAGTAGATAGCATTTTGCTTGATGGGGATAGGCTATGCCTAGAACAACTGAATTCATGAGTGTGTAATAAACTATATATATGAGAGCAAGATTTTGATTTTGAGGATTCATATCAAAACCTTCTATCTGGATAGCAAGAGTAAGAGCTTCATGTGCACCTGGATCTATAAGGGAAACAGAGAAATTTGGAAAGCAATTAAAGAATGCAAGGCCATTAGCCAAACTTGATTCAACCATTCCAAGTAATGAATTACTAAATTTTTTATGTCTTGTATCTTGAACATAGATGAGAGGTTTAGTTCTAAGTCCAAGTCTTGTTAATGGCTTTAGAGCAAATTGCACTAATTCATCTGAAAATTTTAAGGGTTTTTTTTTTTTTCTAACTTTAGATCCTTAAGGGTTTCACCTTGAAAACTTAAAGTTTGTGTCTTAATTATCTTTTGTGATGAAGATGCTTCATAAATTTTTAAAATATTTTCAACTTTATCTTCAATTCTATTGGTTTGTTGGCCAATAGTATGAAGGTTAATATTTGTATAATTATTTTGTTCTAAAACATGACTTAAGTCTAATTTATAAATTAATTCAGATTTACCTTTATCTCCTTATATCTTTGCTGCATCTTTTATGGGCATGGCTGAAGTTTCTTTATATATGATTTGATGTAATGGAGGAAGTATTGACTCTTCAGTTCTTTGTAAAGAAAACTGGCAGAAGCTATAATCGAAGATGAGCTTAATTTTAGTACCATATTGATGGATAAATCTTCAGTACTATAAGCTTTCTTTATGGCTAGTTTAAGCCAATCAAAGAAATATATAATTCTTTGATTATCATACTTATATTTGTACCATTTTTCTTTTAAAAAGACTTTCTAAAAACCTGTTTAAAAAAGGATTTTGCTAAAAGATGTAGAGCTAAATTCTTTTTTAACATTTCTTTATCAATTTCAAAGCATTCAAAAACATTTATACTGAAATCGGATTCCATAGGATTATATGTATTAAATGGAGAAGCTTGATAAGAAGGATACACAAATCCTGTAGGTCGAAGGCCTACATTAGGTGTAAAGCAAGAAACTCGGGATGGTTCTTTCATGGAAGATCCTACCACAAAAGAAGGATGAGATAAGACCTTCTAGAAGGTTGATAAAATGTAGGAGTTATATCTCTTGAATCTATTTGAAAATTTATTTGAACATTTACATCTTCATGTTTAATAATTGTTTTAATATCTTGATTTTCTAAAAACCTTTCTGGTTGGGTGTTTTCTATTTGCCATTTACCAGATAGATTAATATCATTCCACTATATGAGTTTTGGAATATTAACTTTATTTTTTAAATTTATTTGGAATAAAGTAGTCATACCTTTTGCTTGATGGGAATATGCTATGCCTGGAACAATTGAATTCATGAGTTTATAATAAACTCTATATATGAGAGCAAGATTTTGATTATGAGGATTCATATCAAAACCTTTTGTCTGGATAGCAAGAGTAAGAGCTTCATGTGTGTTAGTGTCATTGTAAGAGTGTGTTGTCAATTACGTGACCAAAGTGTAGTTCAGTTCTAGAAAGACCTAGTTCACCTCAGAAATTCATTGAAGATCAAGCCAAGTTCAAAGAAGTTCAAGCAAGTTCAAGGAAGTTCAAGACCATTCAAGAAAGACCTATCAATGAAGACTAAGCAAGTTCAAAAAAGTTCAAGATCATTTAAGAAAATCCTTTGTGAGTGCCAAGGGATAAGGTAATTGTGACCCCTACTGTCCATAGAAATAAAATAGGAAATTAGGGTTTTCAAACACCCAGTTTTTGTTCTACGGCTTGGACCACGGCTAAGCCGTAGATCCTACGGCTCACTCTCCAGAAAGTATATTTTGAATCATTTTGTTCTACGGCTGACCCTACGGCTGCACCGAAAAATGTTACTGCTAAGCCGTAGTGTGTTTCACAACTAAGCCGTAAAATCTACGGGCCACAATCCAGAGAGTGCATTTGGCCATATAATGCTTACGGTTGACTTTGCGGCCAAGCCGAAAGGCCTTCACGGCTAAGCCGTAGGGTGATTCACGGCTAAGCCGTAAAGATTACGGGCCACTCTCCAGAGAGCAGTTTTTGGGAAATTTCAGCTTACGGTTGACCCACGGCTAGGCCGAAAGGTGCTCACGGCTAAGCCGTATAAGGATTTACGACTAAGCCGTAAGCTTAACCGTAAGAAGGAACTTTTGTTGAATCTAGTCAAACTAGCTGTTGGATGTTGTCAAAGCTTACGGCTAAGCCGTAGACCATTCTGTTCTTAGCCGTAGATCTATCCGTTGGAGCTTATCTGTATTTAAAGAGGACCTCTCCCTTGCTCCAACTACTGAATTTATTACTGTGAAAATCACTAGTATAGCTGAGCCTTTGCACCTCCATTAAAATCATCTTCAAAGCTCCCACAACCACCTACTCTCCAACACCAAAAAGTGCCATTATTGTTTCAAGAAGAGTAGTTGGTGATTTAGGAAAGGCTCCATTAAATCTGAGAGAATACCTTAGCCTTCCAAACCCTCTTAAAACCTCTTCCCTTGGTTGAGCACTCATCTGAAGATCTTCATCACTAAGGAGCAAGAACAAGAGGCCAAAGCTTGGAGGTAGTCTTTCAAGCATCAAGAGCACCACTCAAAACCAAGGTATACAATTCCTTGTTTAGGTGTTCTTTAATATTTCAATTCTCATTACTGTATTTGGTGGAAGACAAACCACCGTATCAAAAATTGTTGTAGTTGGTGGACTAGATCAAGGATCAACCACCTGATCAAAAACCCCAGTTGGTGGAAGACAAACCACCGAATCAAAAACTGTTGCAAAAGGTGTATGTTATGTAAGTACCTCCTATTTAATGGAACCAAGAGAGATTGCTCTTGAGAGTGGATGTAGGTCTTGGACCGAACCACTATAAATCACTGTGTTTATTGCTTGTTGTGTGTGGATGTTGCCTTGCATTCTTGTCACTTTAGTTGATCATCATTTCTAAGCTACATCTTTGTTACTCTAGTTGCATTTCTACATACTGTAAACACTCACAACTTTGAATATCTCTCTTAATCTTCTTGGGGACTCTCAATTTTAATTAATCTTTCAGATTGCCCACTAATAAAACCGAATTCTTGAAAAGAAATTTTTAATAGTCCTATTCACCCCCCCTCTAGGACTTGGTGAGATTTAGTTATTGCACTTTCAATTGGTATCAGAGCGGGTTACTTCTTAAGGGTGTAATAACCTGAAGTAGATCCATCTTTTACTAGATTCACCATGAATCCTGAAGGAAGCTCTATCACCCGTCCACCTTTCTTTGATGGAACAAATTATGCCTTCTGGAAAGCGCGGATGACAGCATTTCTAAAATCCATGGACTGGGCTGTTTGGGAGGCTATAGAGAAAGGTTGGACGGAACCCACTGAAGATGTGACTATAAATGGTGTCACAACCACTAGACCATTAGATCCAGCTAGATGGTCTCCTGCTCAGCTACTTCTTAGACAAAATAACGCTAGAGCTTACAATGCTATAGTGTGTGCCATGAATCAAGAAGAGTTTAAAAAGATCATGACAACCACTAATGCAAAACAGGCATGGAGAATCCTTGAAGTAACTTATGAGGGTACCTCAGTTGTCAAAAGATCTAAACTTTAGATGCCCACGAGTCAGTTCGAAAACATTCGCATGGAAGAAAATGAAATGTTTACTGACTTCCATACTAAGCTCATGAAAATTGTAAATGAAATGTGGGCTCTTGGGGAAACTCTTCCGGAAGGTAAAATTTGTAGTAAAATCTTGAGATCACTTCCGGAAAGATTCCATCCTAAGGTAACCTCTATAAAAGAAAACAAGGATTTGGAACAAATGAAAATTGAAGATTTAGTGGGATCCCTTCAGACCTTTGAACTCAAATTTAACAATGACAAAAAGAAATCAATCACTCTAATCACCTCTCATAACACATCTTCCTCTAAAGATGACATAGGAATAACTAGTAATGACGAGGATCAAGATGTGGCCCTTTTGGCTAAAAGATTTTTGAAACAATTTAAGAAAAAGAGGGTGAAAGAGTATAAAAATGAAACTACTAATGATAAATACAAAGGTCGGTCAAGTTCCCTCTAGAAGTAAACATAAGGAACCTATGTGTTACAAATGTAAGAAAATTGGACACATATCCACCGATTGTCCTCAAAAAGGAAAATTCAAAAAGAACAATGTTGTAGCCACTTAGGACGATTCATTTGAATTAGATTCTGACTCAGATGAATCACATCAAAATGAATCAGACAAATATACAGTTCTGATGGCTACCACTGCCACATTCAATCTCTCTGAGGAAATGATTAAAATATCGAATGAAGAAATCTCAGGAAGTGAGTTAGAGAGTGAATATGAAAATTCAGATGATGAGGATAATGACAACACCACGGATTCCTATGAACTACTCTATGAGGGAACCTGTAGGCTCGTTGAAACTGTAAGCAATCAACAAAATAAAATTAAGAATTTAAAAGAAAAGGTTGATAGTATTAATGCTGAAAAGGAAGAATTAATCAAAGAACTCGAAAGTGTAAAAATCCAATTATCAACAGAAAGAGAAAATATACTCAAGTTAAGAGAAAATGAAAAATCCCTTTTCAAAATAAAAGATGAAAATAATGCTCTCCACAATGAAGTGACTATTCTGAAACGGTATAAAGAAAAGTATGAGTACAGATTTACTCAAAATGATGAGAAATGCATTAGACTATTCAAAATTGGGAAAGCTTATAAAGACATGACCGGTCTTGGATATGACAAAAATGCTAATCATTCCCCAAGTTCCGGAACTGTTTTTGTCAAAAGTGTTTTAAAGAAGGAAGATACTAGCGTTCAAAACACTTTGGATAAGGCATCTACTAGTACTCATATTGTTTCATCAAATGTCTTCTGTCATTATTGTGGAAAAAGAGGCCATTTCAAAATGGAGTGCAAGTTAAGAAAAATTCATTATAACATTAGTCAAAAAATTGAGAAAAACATCTCTAAGAAAGTGGAACTCGAAAACAAAAAGCAGAAGTTTCAAATAAACACGTTCCCCTTAAACCAAAAGATGGAAAATTTGTTAAAAGAAGTTCAAAAGTTAAGAAAACAATTTGAAATATGCAGAAAGAATGGAGCAAACATTCTTATTCCCTAACATAAAACCTTTCAAGTGAAACACCAAAAACCAACTGTGATCCCCACTACTAATACACTTAAATGGATACCTAAAAACAAGAATCTAGTGGTCCACACAGCTTTTAAAGCTGCAGAACAATCAAGATGGTATCTGGATAGTGGATGCTCAAAATATATGACTGGTGATAAATCTTGTTTGTCTAAAATGATTGAATTCGATGGAGGCACGGTTACTTTTGGTGATGGCAGTACTGCAAAAATTATTGGGAAAGGAACTTTAAATGTTCCAAACTTACCACCTTTTGAGAATGTTTTGTGCGTTGATGGGTTGAAACATAATTTACTTAGCATATCTCAAATCTGTGATAAAGATTATGCCATAAACTTTAGTAGTCATAGTTGTGGGATCTCAAGGAATGGAAAGATAATATTGAGAGGTCTTAGAACTACCGATAACTGTTATGTGGTGGGAAAAACAAATACTTCATCCTCTACTTCTTGCCTATTAACTAGTATTGATGAAGCTAAGTTGTGGCATCAAAGACTTGGGCATGTAAACCACAGGGACTTATCCCATCTAAACAAATATGTTGAAGGACTGCCCAAGATCAATAGTCAAGAAAAGATGATCTGTGGAGAGTGCCTTCAAGGAAAACAAATTAGAAGTGCCCATAAAATGGTGAATGCTATGAAAACTACTCGACCTCTAGAACTTATTCATATGGACTTGGTTGGACCAACTAAAAGAGAGAGTCGAGGTAAGAAAAGGTACTTTCTTGTTATGGTAGATGATTTCTCTAGATTCACTTGGGTTGCATTCTTGAGAGAAAAATCTGAAGCCTTTGGAGAATTCAAAAGGATTGTAAAACAAATTCAGATTGAAAAAGGTACTTCAGTAGCCCGAATCAGAAGTGATCATGGTGGAGAATTTGAAAATGATCAATTTGACAAATTTTGTGAGAAATATGGGATTCATCATGACTATTCTGCACCCAAAACTCCACAACAAAATGGGGTAGCTGAAAGAAAAAATAGAGTTCTCCAAGACATGGCCACAGTCATGCTTCATAGTAAGAATCTTCCTAGAGACTTGTGGGCCGAAGCTGTTAATACCAGCTGCTACATCATCAACCGAGTTTATCTTAGGACTGGTACAAATCAGACAGCTTATGAATTGTGGCATGGGAAGAAACCAAATGTGAAATATTTTAAGGTCTTTGGAAGTAAATGTTACATCTTGAAGGATAGAGAACAACTGAGTAAATTTGACTCAAAAAGTGATGAAGGTGTATTCTTAGGCTATTCAATACAGAGTCGAGCCTATCGTGTTCTAAATATGAGAACCGGAGTCATCCAAGAGTCAATAAATGCCATTATAGATGATGAATCCACAATGTCTGATAATGTTGATGAAGTGGAAGTGCCCTCAATGATTGAACCCACACGATCCACAATAAAAACTGATATACCTATTTCCATTGAAAATTTGGTGAATGTAAAAGATCATCCTATAGATCAGATTATTGGTGACCCCCTAACAGGTGTAAAAACTAGGAAACAATTGGAGAACATTATGAGTCACTTGTGCTTTACTTCTGTTTTAGAACCTACCTGCGTTGATGAAGCCTTTTCAGACAATGATTGGATAAAAGCTATGCAAGAAGAATTGAATCAGTTTACAAGAAGTGATGTTTGGTACCTAGTTCCAAGACCAAAGGATAAAAATGTGATAGGCACTAAATGGATCTTCAAAAATAAACTTGATGAAAATGGCGTTATTGTTAGGAACAAAGCTAGGTTGGTAGCGCAGGGATATACTCAAATTGAAGGTATTGACTTTGATGAGACCTTTGCTCCAGTTGCTCGTTTAGAATCAATTAGAATTTTACTATCTATAGCTTATTTTTTAAAGTTCAAATTATTTCAAATGGATGTTAAGAGTGCTTTTCTAAATGGAATTTTGAATGAGGAAGTGTATGTTGAACAACCTAAAGGTTTTATAGACTCAAAATTCCCTGACCATGTGTTTAGATTGAAGAAAGCTCTGTATGGTCTTAAGCAAGCACCACGTGCTTGGTATGAAAGGTTGACAAAATTCTTGTTAGACAATAATTTTCAAAGAGGAAGTGTTGATAAAACTCTTTTTATCCAAAAGACAAGAAAGTCAGTTTTAATAGCGCAAATATATGTAGATGATATCATCTTTGGCTCCACATCTAATGAATTGACTGCTCAGTTCGCTAATCTAATGCAATCTAAATTCAAAATGAGTATGGTTGGCGAATTGAATTTCTTCTTAGGTTTACAAGTCAAACAATTACGTGATGGTATCTTCATTTCCCAGTCCAAGTATGCTAAAGAACTGGTAAAACGATTTGGTCTAATGACTGGGAAATATGTCAAAACTCCCATGAGTACAACCATCAAACTTACTAAAGATGCAAATGATAAAGGGGTTGACTCTAGCCTATATAGAAGTATGATCGGTAGCCTGTTATACCTTACTGCAAGTAGGCCAGACATAGCATTTAGTGTGGGAGCATGTGCTCGATATCAAGCAGATCCAAAAGAATCCCATCTAACTGCTGTAAAAAGAATCATTAAGTACATTGCAGATACAACTGAATATGGTCTGTGGTATCCTCATGACTCATCATCCTCCATTACTGGATACTCAGATGCTGATTGGGCAGGAAACTTAGATGATAGAAAATCCACAAGTGGCGGCTATTTTTATGTTGGAAATTGTCTAGTAGCTTGGCATAGTAAAAAGCAAAATTCGATATCTCTCTCCACTGCCGAGGCTGAATACATAGCTGCCGGAAGCTGCTGTTCTCAACTCTTGTGGATGAAGCAGATGCTTATGGACTATGGCATTAAACAAGGAATAATGAGCTTGTATTGTGATAACACGAGTGCCATACACATTTCTAAAAATCCGGTCCAGCACTCTCGCACCAAACACATTGATATTCGACATCATTTCATTAGAGAATTGGTCGAAGAAGGAATCATTGAGCTCGAATATATTCAGACTGAAAAACAACTTGCAGACATCTTGACTAAACCTCTTGATGTGTTAAAATTTGAAAATTTGAGGAAATCAATTGGTGTTTGCTGTTTGGATTAACTTGTGTTTTGCCTAGGGTCTACGGCTAAGCCGTACACCATTTTATGGCTAAGCCGTAATCTCCTTACGGTTAACCCGTATTTACGCAAACATTTACCTTACGGCTCAACCGTAAGGGTTTACGGCTCAGCAGTAAAATACTCTACGGCTAAGCCGTAAGTATTATTTCCGTCCTCGTTCTACGCACCGATGCCTACTTAACTCTGTCTCTTCGTTTTTTTTCTCTGCCTCTGCACGAAAGTTCTGCCATCGTCTCTGCTCCTTCTTCCTTTTTCTTTCTTCCTCTTCCGGCAAGGTCTTTTGGGCGTCTTCCTTCTCTGGCCTTCCTCCTCCGGTGTCTTCTTGTTTAGAACATCGTACTATTCTCCTCTCTCTCTCTCTCTTCTTTTTCATCACTATTTCATTTGCTTTACTGTGCTCGTTCCTCTGTGTGCTTTTTCCTCCTGTGTTTGGGTGTATGGCTTTCCCTCTGTGTATCACTATGCCTCCATGAACCAAGAACGCTTACCCTCCTGGTAAGAGGCCTCGTGCCTCCAATAGCTCCTCCCGGCCTCGTCAGCCATCTCCACCCTCTCCCCAAGTTTTGGTTCCACGGGAACCCACTCGCGATCAATCCTTCTTTTCCCGACCCATTACTGTGGAATGCGATGTCAACATTCTCGCAGTTGAAACATATGGCGTCCATACACTCCTCACACACGTTGGGTGGGAAAATATCCTGAAATGGGGTGGTCCTGGCTTCCCCTCGATTGTGCGTACCATGTATGCATCTATCACATGCGCATCGTTAGAATCCTTGTCCTTTGACCTTGAGTTCACTGATGAAACCAATACCATCACCCCTGCCATCATCTCAGCCCTTTTGTGTGTGCCTCTCTCCGATACCCCTTCGGTCTTCTCGGATTCTCTATCCGATGAAAAAAAACAA
The DNA here is from genome assembly GCA_037013555.1 of Sextonia rubra. Taxonomy (NCBI): domain Eukaryota; kingdom Viridiplantae; phylum Streptophyta; class Magnoliopsida; order Laurales; family Lauraceae; genus Sextonia; species Sextonia rubra. The sequence continues at coordinate 10,780,511 of JASUAD010000026.1, forward strand.
ACTGCCACTTTCGCTCTCTGTGGAGCCACCGTCCCATGGAAGGACAAGGGGTTCCTCCCTGCAGCCTCCCTGCTTCCTCATTACCGGATCCTCCATGCTATCTTCACCTGTAACATCTATCCTCGGAGGGGGAATTTCTCTGACCTAACCCCTTTCATGGTTAACGTCCTCTACTCAGTTCATATGGGGGTCAGAGTGTGTCTTCCATCTCTCATCTGTGCTACCATTATTAGGTTTTGGCTGTGCCCGGGCAGAAGCACCGATGCATGCGTCTTTGGATATCTGATGACTCGCCTCTCCTCTTAGTGTGGGGTCAATTTACCTTCGGATGAAGCCCCTGAGTCTCACCCCACCTTTGGCACAGTCAATATTCAGTACATGCGCTTCTCCAAACAACAAGCAGCTGGTCCCCGCCTTCATGACTCCGGAGACGAAGATGATTCACCGGATGGGCCTCCTCCTGCAGCACCCTCTTCTGCTTCCCCGGTTCCGGTGCCTCCCCCAACTTCTTCCTCTTCCTCGTTTAAAGCTCGGTTGGCCGCACTCGAACAAAGGCAAACCAAGATGGAGAAGCTCTTGAAGAAATCCTTTCAATACTTGTCCAAGATCTCCAAAAGTTGCAGGAGAGACAATGTGGCGATTCCTTCCCCCTCTCCTCCTTCTGATTGATGTCTGTTATTGTCTTCTTTTTGTATTTTTGGCATTGCCTGTGCTTCACCTGTTGGTCTTGTTTGTTATCTCTTTTGTTATTATGGGTGATGTATTTTCTTTTGACATGATTGTACTGCTTCTAAATTCTCATCTAATATAGCCATTACTTCCCAACTGCTTATCTTTGTGTGCACTTCTGTTCTTCTTTATGCTTTATCTCTTTGTCAATATTGTGCCAAAAAGGGGGAGAATTGTATGCATGGTTTTAGGGGGAGCTTTCTAACCTCCCACCTTTCTAGTAGATTGTGTTTGCAGCCTTTTTGCAGGTTAAGCATCTTCAAAGGGGGAGCTTCAATGTGTTGAACTTTCAGACTAATGTAGGTCTGTTAGGTTAAGGTGTTTTCGGTATTATAATACTTGTTGTATCATGTATGTTGAGCTAAAATGTTGCACACTTGTTGTATCGTGTATGTTGAGCTAAAATGTTGCATCTTCTTCACATTATGTAATTTTGTCATGAAATTGACAAAGGGGGAGATTGTTAGTGTCATTGTAAGAGTGTGTTGTCAATTACGTGACCAAAGTGTAGTTCAGTTCTAGAAAGCCCTAGTTCACCTCGGAAATTCATTAAAGATCAAGCAAGTTCAAAGAAGTTCAAGCAAGTTCAAGGAAGTTCAAGACCATTAAAGAAAGACCTATCAATGAAGACTAAGCAAGTTCAAAGAAGTTCAAGAACATTCAAGAAAATCCTTTGCGAGTGCCAAGGGATAAGGTAACTATGACCCCTAGTGTCCATAGAAATAAAATAGGATATTAGGGTTTTTAAACAACCAGGTTTTGTTCTACGGCTTGGACCACGGCTAAGCCGTAGATCCTACGGCTTACTCTCCCGAAAATATATTTTGAATAATTTTGTTCTACGGCTGACCCTACGGCTGCACCGAAAAATGTTACGGCTAAGCCGTAGTGTGTTTCACGGCTAAGCCGTAAAATCTATGGGCCACAATCCAGAGAGTGCATTTGGCCATATAATGCTTACGGTTGACTTTGCGGCCAAGCCAAAGGCCTTCACGGCTAAGCCGTAGGGTGATTCACGGCTAAGCCGTAAAGATTACGGGCCACTCTCCAAAGAGCAGTTTTTGGGAAATTTCAGCTTACGGCTGACCCACGACTAGGCTGAAAGGTGCTCACGGCTAATCCGTATAAGGATTTACGGCTAAGCCATAAGCTTAACCGTAAGAAGGAACTTTTGTTGAATTTGGCAAACTAGCCGTTGGATGTTATCAGAGCTTACGGCTAAGCTATAGACCATTCTGTTCTTAGCCGTAGATCTATCTGTTGGAACTTATCTGTATTTAAAGAGGACCTCTCCCTTGCTCCAACTACTGAATTTATTACTGTGAAAATCACTAGTATAGCTGAGCCTTTGCACCTCCATTAAAATCATCTTCAAAGCTCCCACAACCACCTACTCTCCAACACCAAAAAGTGCCATTATTGTTTCAAGAAGAGTAGTTGGTGATTTAGGAAAGGCTCCATTAAATCTGAGAGAATACCTTAGCCTTCCAAACCCTTTTAAAACCTCTTCCCTTGGCTGAGCACTCATCTGAAGATCTTCAACACCAAGGAGCAAGAACAAGAGGCCAAAGCTTGGAGGTAGTCTTTCAAGCATCAAGAGCACCACTCAAAACCAAGGTATACAATTCCTTGCTTCGGTGTTCTTTAATATTTCAATTCTCATTGCTGTATTTGGTGGAAGACAAACCACCGCATTAAAAATTGTTGTAGTTGGTGGACTAGATCAAGGATCAACCACCTGATCAAAAATCCCAGTTGGTGGAAGACAAACCACCGAATCAAAAAACTGTTGCAAGAGGTGTATGTTATGTAAGTACCTCTTATTTAATGGAACCAAGAGAGATTGCTCTTGAGAGTGGATGTAGGTCTTGGACCGAACCACTATAAATCACTGTGTTTATTGCTTGTTGTGTGTGGATGTTGCCTTGCATTCTTGTCACTTTAGTTGATCATCATTTCTAAGCTACATCTTTGTTACTCTAGTTGCATTTCTACATACTGTAAACACTCACAACTCTGAATATCTCTCTTAATCTTCTTGGGGACTCTCAATTTTAATTAATCTTTCAGATTGCCCACTAATAAAACCGAATTCTTGAAAAGAAATTTTTAATAGTCCTATTCACCCCCCCTCTAGGACTTGGTGAGATCTAGTTATTGCACTTTCAATGTGCACCTTGATCTGTAAGGGAAACAAAGAAATTTGGAAAGCAATTGAAGAAAGTTGGGCTATTAGCCAAACTTGATTCAACCATTCCAAGTAATGAATCACTGAATTTTCTATGTCTTGTATCTTGAACATAGAAGAGAACTTCTGTTCTAAGTCCAAGTCTTTTTAAACGCTTTAGAGCAACTTGCACTAATCCAAAATGAATATAATTGTATGTTTTAACATACTCCTTTATTTCATGGGGCTTGGTTAAAGAAAGATGCTGAATATTACTAGTAATTGATTCAGTTCTTTCAATAGTTTTTACTTTATAACTTGATTTTAAATGAAAACTTCCAATTTTATAAATTTCATTTTTATTTATGTTTGGAATAATTCAGTCACAAATAACTTGATCTAAATCATCATAACTGATTTCTTCACCATTTTTAATAGACATAGAAGATAAGGAATTTGTCGATGAGGAAGAAGAAGATACAAACTTCTTAATAAGCTTAGCCATAATTTGTATTACAAAGTTATTTTAACCAAATCCACCGCGAGTATCTAATGAATTAGAGGATTTACACACCAACAAAATGCCTTAAACGCCTTTACATGGCTAACAGCGGCGACAACAATAACTACCTCAGCTTTCATTTAGGTGGAATATGATTAAAATTTATCAATAATAACAAACACAGAACTAAGTATTAAGATTTTTGACGTTCTTACTTCTGCGTCAACAATTCCTTAAGCAAAATCAAAGTGTAAGATAACAAAGATAAGTGAAGAAATACTCACGAAATGACTTTATATTGCCAAAGTACTAGATTACAAATTTGATGCCAACTTTGCTTTGATACCAAATGTGGAAGATAGTGTGTATACAAAAGCAGAAGCGAGAGGAGAAAGGAGATGGTGGTGGAAGCAAGGCTGGATTTTCACTGGTATTCCAACTCTCGCCTGTACATGAAAAAGGCTGGCACTGTATATATCCTTAGCAAACATAATTTACATTTCATTACAACTGAATTTAGACTGCATTTGCATTTCATTTTATGTGCCGGCAGATTGCATGATGTTTCAGGATTTTACTGCTGGATAGGATCACAGGTTGCCGTATAGATGGTTTGTCTTCATACTATGATGAGTGTACTTGTTGACTAGGAGGATGTTGCTTTATTCTTCTGCATAGTACCTGGTTGGACTGTTGCGGAGAGAGAAGTCTATGGAGCCTTGTTAATTCTTGTTGTCTTTTGGATTTTTCCAATTGTCTTTTATTTTCTTTCTCTAATTAGCTTTTTTGTATAGTACTTTTTCAACAAAACTTTGATGTGTTTGTAAAGAATAGTTTAGCTATAAATACAGTAGCAATGATAAAGTTTTGTTATCTTTTCTTTGCATGCTTTAAAGAGAAAGCTCTTAATAAATCTTGATAAGAATAATCACTAACCTGATGAATTCCATTGCAACTATCGGAGAACTTCATAATAGAGTGAAAATTATGACAAGGGTCATTCCAACCTTCATTATCATTTTTGAATTCTCCATGGAATCGCTGGATTAATTCTTCACGAGTTTTTCTGAAATGTCAAAAGAGATATCTTCATATGCATTGAGAATTTGATTAAGCTTGGTATGTCCAGATTTAAAAGGATTCTGTATCACTGTTGTTTGCTCAGCGAGATTATTAGTAATGCAAACAACTTGTCAACCATCACACCAAATATATCTGTGTGTACTTGCAAATTCAAGATGTCCTTTTAGATTGAGAAGTCTTTGATATTGATCAGAAACTGGATCATAATTTTGGAGACATTCTATGCTGTATTCCATTGTAGCGACTTCATGAGATTCATACCATTGAGCTGGATAATCAACAGGGAGATGCTCGTAATCATTTAAGATAGAGATTAATTTTTTGCAAATTAAATCTCCTTCTTCATAATTCATGATGGTCCATAATTGATACGGTTGATAAAACCGGATTTCTGATCTTTCACCCAAACTTGATGAAATCGTTATGAGAAGTTGTCTTTTGGTAACTCCAAGGCTGCGAGGGCATGACGCACGATTGCAGGGAGCTACTGTATTATTTCAAAATCATCTCTGCAAAAAGAAAATCTTTGGACTAATTCTTATTTGATATATGAGATATTAACTTCATATGATGGCAGGAACAATTTGGGAAAGCCAGTTGCCCAGCTTATATATTGAGCTTTGAGCATTAATCGCTCCTTGATCTGACAAGAAATAGTTTTTTCTCTAATTCTTATAGTTATCTCATCTGGAAGGGCTGTGTTAACCTTTTCTAGAAGGTGAATTCTGGATGTTTTTTCATTAGCATAGTTGGATAACAGTGCTTTTTGATGGATGTTATGGCACATAAGGATTTGGCTTTTTTAGTCATTGATATGGTTTGCAATTTTGGATAGGGTTATTCTAGTGCTTTTTCTTTTATCAGAGATAATAGCACTCCAATGGGCATTGATAAGTTCTTGTGAAGTGACAGATAATCCTGGATTGAAGAGGGGAATTGATATTTGTTGGGATGTAGGTATGAAGGAAGGGCTTGATTCCTGAATAGGGGCTTTGCTTTTGCTTGTACTTGATGTCATATGAGAAGGGATACTTCCTGAAGGCAAATAGGTCTGAATGAAAATTGTTAATAATTTGAATTTTTATTTTCTTTGGGAAAAGAAAACTAGTTTTATATCTGTCCTCCGGGTAGAATTTGAAGGTACCAAAATCTGGATGTAGGATCAAATGTAGAAAACATGAAGACATTAGAGAGATGATTAATAAGATCCATTTTATTTGGAACTAGATATTTGATTGTTTTTTGAACACCTTATTCCTTTTTACACTTTGTCTGAATACTATTGATATGTTGAATAGGAGTTGATTCACCAAAATAAAAAATTAATTCTTTATTGTCTAAAATAGTTTTTGGACTTAATGAGTCAATTTGAAAAGGCTGTAAATTTTGTAGAAAAGTGTTTCTAAGGATAACATCATTGTTTAAATCCTTTCCAGGAAGGAAATTTGTCTTTATGCATGGTCCATTTTATAGACATAAACATTACTTAATTTGTATTTGATATGTAATTTTTTTGGTAGCAGTAGCTAGATTGAGTTTATTATTGGTTTTCTCATAATATTTTGTTGGATTAATCCTTCTCTTATTAAATTAACATCTGCACCACTATCTAGTAAGTAGAGTGCTTTAATAGAGAAGTCTTTGATCTTAATTGTAGCTTGAGTTTTCTATTTTTTAAGTGGATTCCTTATTAAAGAATTTACAAAACCATTCAAGTTTTCATCAAATTTTTCTCGATTTTCTAAATTATCATTATTTTCTTGATAACTTTTGAGTATGTGAAATTCAAGATTCTAAACATGTTGTTTGAGTTCTTGAAGTTCAATTATGCTTTGTTTTAATTCTTTTATTTCTTGATTTTGATAATTAATTTCTTTATAAAGATCTTGAATTAAAAGATGAGCAAGAGCTTGTCGCTCTCTTAATCTATCTAATACAGTTTTTATGCTGAATTATTCAGGTAAGTCTGATATGTTATTTGATGTAGAAGCTTTTCCTTTTTTAGTTCCTTTATTTATATTCTGTATTTTTACAAAATATTTATTTTTTAATTCTTCATCTTTTAGATCTTTAAACATTTCTAGCACCATCTCTTCTGGAGCAGAAAGTACATTTAAAGATAAAGAGGTAGAAGAAGCAGATTCATACTAGATTTCACTGTCAAATATTTTATAATGACATGTATTTGAAGAATAATCTTTATCAGAGGAACTAGATGATTCTAAGGATGAGGATGAGGATCCTTTTAAGATAGTTTTGATTTCTTTTTCTGTTTTTACTTTAATTTTTGGGTAGTAAAGAGCTATATGTCCTTTTTTTGTGCAATTATAACATTGTATTTCTTTTTTCTTGGGATAAGAGGTGGATGGATTATCTTTTGTATAAAATTTCTTTAATTCTTTATAAGGGTTTTTATGAGAAGATTTTTTATGATATCTTTTTATGGGAATATAATATTGTGGAGTTGAAAAATTTTTAGATTTTCTTTTTTGATGGTTTCTTTTTAAGTTTTTCTTTTTATTTTTGCTAGAAGCACTGATTAATGGTTCCATGCCAAATTGAAAACAAAAATCACCAAATTCATACTTGCTGATTGTTTTCTGATTTTCAATTTGACGTTTAAGTTTGATTTTATTGCTTAATGAAAATCCAACTTTATCAATCTTTTGAATTAGGTCACCATATGTATACATTCCATAATTCAAATGTCCATAATTTTCTGATTTTAATTCTTCTCTAACTTTTTCTGTAAAAAGTTTAGGAAGACCAGATATAAATTTTTCTTTCGAAAATTCTGAATTACTTTTATCGATTGTATAAAGTTTTGATAAAAAAAAATCTTTATACCAATGAAAATTTGTTAATGTTAGGCAAGATAAATTGATTTATTGAGTTTTTATTTTTTCTTCTACATTCATATAATTACCAATAAAATGTTTTACTATATTGGTAAGAAGCATGTAAATCGAATCAAGAATCATTTGACCTTGAGGAGTAATAACAAGACTTCTTGAAGGACCTCTTTTTATTGCATTTAATATAGCTTGTCTTTCTATATCCGATAGGTACTTTTCCCACCAACCATGTAATTGTCCAGTAAATCCAAGGACAACTGCATTTACTGCATGTCTTTGATCATTACTGGTAGCCATGATGGTAGAGACATATATCATCATGTGTTGGCATAGTTGCAGGATTTGATATTCAGATAGTCCATCTACATTCCATTCATATACTGAAGAGTTTTCAAATCGAAGGCCATTTAGAATAGCTTGTTCTTCGAATTGAAGATCAACTGGAGTAGGTCTTGGATAATAATTTCTTGTTTTTGCTATAGTGACTATTGGTTTTCGTCTTTTAAAAATCTTATTGATTTGTATAGATTCTTGATTTTGATCATTTTGATTCTCATCTATTTTAGACTCTTCTTCTATAGGATCAGCTACAGAAAATTCTGAATCTGAGCTAGAGGCTTTAGAATTTGAGACTAAAAATTTATAGATTTGTTAGCTTTTTTATCTTTATTTTCTTGAAGTTTTATATTTGTAAAACTATGAAATAATTGATTGATTAGTTCATATGAAAATTTTAAAGGTTTCCTTTCTAACTTTAGTTCTTTAAGAGCTTCACCTTGAAAACCAAAAGTTTGTGTCTTAATTATCTTTTATGAAAAGGATGCTTCATAAATTTTTAAAATATTTTCAACTTTATTTTCAATTTTATTGGTTTGTTGGCCAACAGTATGAAGGTTAATATTTGTATAATTATTTTATTCTAAAAGAAGACTTAAATTTGATTTGTAAATTAATTCAGATTTACCTTTATCTCCTTGTATCTTTGCTACATCTTTTATGGGTACGGCCGAAGTTTCTTTATATATGATTTGATGTAATGGAGGATGTATAGATTCTTTAGTTCTTTGTAGAGAAGGACTGGTAGAAGCTATAATCCAGGATGAACTTAATTTTGTTATCATATTGATGGATAAATCTTCAATATCATAAGCTTTCTTTATGGCTCGTTTAAGCTAATCAAAGAAATAAATATTTCTTTGATTTTCATAAATATATTTGTACTGTTTTTCTTTAAAAAAGTCTTTATATTCTTGAGAAACCTGTTTAAAAAAGGATTTTATTAAAGGATGTAGAGCTAAATTCTTTTTTAACATTTCTTTATCAATTTCAAAGCATTCAATAACATTTATATTGAAATCAGATTCCGAAGGATTATTGTATTAGATGGAGAAACTTGATAAGAAGGATACACAAGTCCTGTAGGTCAATGGTCTACATTAGGTGTAGAGCAAGAAACTCGGGATGGTTCTTTTATAGAAGATCCTACCATAGAGGGAGGATGAGAATAAGACTTTCTAGAAGGTTGATAAACTGTAGGAGTTGTATCTCCTGAATCTATTTGAAAATTTATTTCAACACTTCCATCTTCATATTCAATAATTATTTCAATATCTTAATTTTCTAAAGACCTTTTAGGTTGAGCGTTTTCTAAGTGCCATTTACCAGATAGATTACTATCATTCCACTGTATGAGTTTTGGAATATTAACTTTACTTTTGAAATTAGTTTGAAATAAACTAGTTATACTTTTGCTTGATGGGAATAGGCTATGCCTGGAACAACTGAATTCATGAGTTTATAATAAACTCTATATATGAGAGCAAGATTTTGATTATGAGGATTCATATCAAAACCTTTTGTCTGAATAGCAAGAATAAGAGCTTCATGTGCACCTGGATCTGGAAGGGAAATAGAGAAATTTGGAAAGAAATTGAAGAAAGTAAGGCCATTAGCCAAACTTGATTCAACCATTCCAAGTAATGAATTACTAAATTTTTTATGGCTTGTGTCTTGAACATAGATGAGAGCTTCTGTTCTAAGTCCAATTCTTGTTGAAGGCTTTAAAGCAACTTGTACTAATCCAAAATGAACATAATTATATGTTTTAACATACTCCTTTATTTCATGGGGCTCGATTAGAGAGAGATGCTGAATATTACTGGTAATGGATTCAGTTCTTTCGATGGTTTTTACGTTATAACTTGATTTTAATTAAAAACTTCGAACTTTATAAATTTCATTTTTATTTACAGCTGGAATAGTCCAGTCACAAATAACTTGATCTAAATTGTCATAACTGATTTCTTCACTATTTTTAATAGACACAAAAGATAAGGAATTCGATGATGAGGAAGAAAAAGGTACAAACTTCTTAATAAGCTTAGCCATAATTTATATTACAGAGTTTTTTTAACCAAATCCACCATGAGTATCTAACCAAATAGAGGATTTACATACTAGCAAAATGCCTTAAACGCCTTCACACGGTTAACAATGGCGATAACAATGGCTACCTCAGCATCGCTCTGGGGGAATATGATGAAAATTTCTCAATAATTACAAACACCGAACTAAGTATTAAGACTTTTGACATTCTTACTTCTGAGTCAACAATTCCTTAAGCAAAATCAAAGCATAACATAACAAAGATAAGTGAAGAAATACTCACAAACAACTTTATATTGCCAAAATACTTGATTACAAATTTGATACCAACTTGGCTCTGATACCAAAAAATGGGGAAGATAGTGGGTATACAAAAGCAAAAGGGAGAGGAGAGAGGAGATGGAGGTGGAAGTAAGGCTGGATTTTGACTAGTATTCCAACTCTTGCCTATACGTGAGGAAGACTAGACTTATTTATAGTCATAACAAACATAATTTACATTTCATTACAACTAGATGTACACTACATTTGCATTTCATTTCATTCGTTGACAAATCTCATGATGCTTTAAGACTACTAGATAAGATCACAATCTTCACTGCAGATGAACTTTATTCTGAATAGTGGATTGTCATGAATGCTTTGTGGGAAATTGAGTGGCTCGATAAAGCATATGTCTTGTCTTGGTTTTATTTTTTTTCCTTTTCTTCGGATAGATATGAATCATTCATTATTACTTTTTGTCTCATCAGCATCTGTATCTGGTCAGGAGCAATATTTTCAAAAGGATTGTTATCAACGCAAAGATGATGCAGCTGTTGACCAAAACTTAATGGAGAATTCTCAGATGACTGTTCTTAATGTATTTGTTCAATAATTTCCTTTTGAAGTTCTTTTTTGAGTTGAAGCAAATCTGCTACTGCATAAAGAGTAGAAGGAGAGGCTGAACAAGAATTCTTCTATTTGTCAATATCACTTGCTGGATGAAGCCTTTCCTTTTCTTTTTCAGGAGTTTTGAGAACTTTAGAGAATGATGGCTTTATAGCTTGACCGATAGAATATTGCTGGAGTATTGCAGTATAATCAAATTGATGCCAAAACTTGATATAAATCATTCGAGATAAAATTGGTGGATTGAAGTCCATTTCTTTATAAAAATTCCATTTCAAGATCCAAGGAATCTCCTACTTACGATAAAACTGCATAGTAACATAAGGTTCTGTTGCAAGTTGTAGGTGCTGATAAAGGCTTTTTTCTTCTAATTTGAGAAAGGCTTTAAATGATACAAAATAGGATTCATAAATAGGAAGAAGTGCTTGAGGAAGGATATCTTTAATGGCACCAAAAGGGATCCAGAAGTGCTTGAGGAAGGATGTCTTTAGTGGCACCAAAAGGGATCCAGAATTGTGTGAAGAACAACATAGGTATTTTATGGGAGTTTGATTTGAATCTGATGAACCAGGAATGCTGGAAGGATGGGTTTTGATAATAGAGGATGACTTCCCAAGTAGAAATATAATCATAATAATTAAAAATAAGTTCTAAATCAAACCTTTGAGGCATATGAAGAGGTCGTCCCCATTCTTCTATAGAGAGAACATGCAGGATTATGATTTTTGAATAGAGGATAGTAATATTGAGTGGTAAAGCATTAAGTATGAATTTTTTGATCCATCTGCATGATCAATAGTACAGCTGCCAGTTTTAATCAAAATCTATTCATAGATTTTATACTCAAGAGGTTGGATAAATAAGTGATTAGAAGAAAAAAGGGTTTTGATAAGATGTTCAATAGAAATTGTATCGGCATAAGACATATCATCTAAGGAATAAATTCTCAAGGGTGCTTTTATGGCAAAATATTGGGCTTGTGAAGCTTGAGGTTTTGTGGATACAGAGCTCAATGGGCTTTGAAATTGAGGAATATTAGAAGTATGGCTTGCTCCCCATCTTTCAAGATAATTGCCGCTAGATTTTTTGGATAAAGGTGTAGTGTTCATAATGGAAGAAAATTTATCAGTTGGAGAACGGAGAAAGGGTCTAATCTACCAAGGCTTCATTCTTTTGTCCCTATAAAAACTCACGAGATAAAATCAGGAAGAGAACTATTTTTACTTGCAATATACTCAATGTCAAAGTCAAATATGGCTAATAAAGCTTACCAGCGAGCAAATATTTGCTTAGCAGCAAGATTTTCTGCATCTTTTTCTAAAATTTCTTTAGCAGACTTACAATCTATTCTCAATAAAAAAAACTTTCATTTAATAAATCACTTTGGAACTTCATTATACTATTTACTATGGATAGGATTTCCTTTTTAATTGTTGAATAGTTATGTTGAGTGGGCGTCCATGTTCCAGAAGTGAAACGAAGAATTTCTTCTTTCCCAAGGACGTTTATTTGTAAAAGGATTCCTCCAAAACCTATTTGAGATGCATTTGTTTGAACTATTTTTAATAAATTTGGATGAGGGATAGTTAAACAATGTAAATTTTGGACTTTCTATTTAATATTTTGAACAGCCTTTATATGAGCAGGTGACCATTCTACGGGATTTTTGGTCAAGTGCATTTGCAAGATTTTTCTTTCTTTAGGAAGATCTTTATAAAAGTCAGAAACATAATTAAGGCATCCAAGAAAATGTTGCAATTGCTCTTTTTTAAGAATTTTATTAGGAAATTGGGAAGCAAACTTAATAACTCTTTGGACTAGAGAGATAGTTCCCTTTTTTATTATAAAGCCAAGAAACTAAATTTCTATTTCAAAAGGCTTCATTTTCTTTTAGGATAAGACAAGTCCATTCTTGATAATAACTATTTTAAAAATATTTAAATGTTTCCAATGGTCACAAATAGATTTTGAAAACACAAGAATGTCATCTATATAGATGAGTGTAAAAGCTTGATATGGATTAAAAATGTCATTCATTATTCTTTGAAATTCTAAAGAAGCATTTTTTAAACCAAATGGCATAACATTCCATTCGTAATGGCCAAATGGTACTGTAAAAGTAGTTATATACCTATCCTCCAGGGTGATTTGAATTTGTCAAAATCATGATTTAAGATCAAATTTGGAAAAAGGAAGGCACCAGCTAGATACTTAATAAGATCAGTTTTATTTAGAACTAGATATCTGATGGACTTTAAGACTTTATTTAAAGGCCTGTAGTTGATAATAAGACGGGGAACACCTCATTCTTGTTTAGGCGCTTTATTTTTGAATAAGCTTTTTAGCAAGAAGATCATTGATTTCTTTAGTACATATTGTACAAGGTCTTTATTCATCTGAATAAGTCAGGCTTTAGTAGGAATTTGAGAGTCATCAAAATTATCAATATTTGGAGGAGAAACAGTATGGTGTTTCCTATGCCAAAAAGCAAAAGGAAGGTTAGAACAACATTCTATTTCAAGAGATTTTTGAAATTGGATTAAATCTTTTTGGAATTTTGGTTTTTGTAATTCTTTTTCAATTCTTAAAGAATTCATATCTTCTTAAAGATATACAATTTCTTTTTCTTTATAAGCAATTTGATTTTGAATGATAAGGATATGTTGAATAGGAGTTGATTCAACAAAATCAAAAATTAATTTTTTATTATCTTAAATAGTTTTAAGGCCTGATGAATCAATTTGAAAAGGCTGTAGAATCTATAGAAAAGGATTTCCAAGGATAACATCATTGTTTAAATCTTTTCCGAGTAGGAAATTAGTCTTTATATATGTTCCGTTTTTGTAAACATGGATGTTATTTAATTTATAATGGATACGGAGTTTATTACTAGCAGTTGCTACGTTGAGTTTATTTTTTGGTTTTTTTATAATATTTTGTTGGGAGTAATCCTTCTCTTATTAAATTAACATCTGCACCACTATCTAGTAAGCAGAGTACTTTAATAGAGAAGTCTTTGACCTTAATCGTAACTTAAGTTTTCCATTTTTGAGGTGGATTCCTTATCAAAGAATTTACAAAACCTTTTTAGTTTTCATCAAATTTTTCTTGATGTTCTAAATTATCATTATTTTCTTGATAATTTTTGAGGGTGTGAAATTCAAGATTCTCAACACGTTGTTTGAGTTCTTGAATTTCAATTAAGTCTTGTTTTAATTCTTTTATTTCTTGCATTTGATTATTAATTTCTTTATAAAGATCTTGAATTGAAAGATGAGTAGGAGCTTATTGCTCTTTTAATCTATCTAAAACAGTTTTTATACTGAATTGTTCAGGTAAGTCAGATGTATTACTTAATGTAGAAGCTTTCCTTTTTTTATTTCTGTTGTTTATTTTCTGTATTTTTTCAAAATATTTATTTTTTTATTCTTCATCTTTTAGATCTTTAAACATTTCTATCACCATTTCTTCTAGAGCAGAGAGTACATTTAAAGATAAAGAGGAAGAAGAAGCAGATTCATATTGGATTTCACTGTCAAATATTTTACAATGACATGTATCTGAAGAATAATCTTTATCAGAGGAACTATATGATTCTAAGGATGAGGATGAGGATCCTTTGATTTCTTTTTAGGAAGAAGTAATTTCAAAAGGCAGTAAAATAATGTCAACTTTATCTTCAATTCTATTAGTTTGTTGGCGAATAGTATGAAGGTTAATATTTATATAATTATTTTGTTCTAAAATATACTTAAGTCTAATTTGTAAATAAATTCAGATTTACCTTTATCTCCTTGTATTTTTGCAACATCTTTTATGGGTACGGCTGAAGTTTTTTTATATATGATTTGATGTAATGGAGGATGTATAGATTCTTTAGTTCTTTGTGGAGAAGAATTGGTAGAAGCTATAATCCAAGATGAGCTTAATTTTGTTATCATATTAATGGATAAATCTTCAGTGTTATAAGCTTTCTTTATGGCTAGTTTAAGCTAATCAAAGAAATAAATATTTCTTTGATGGTAATACATATATTTATACCACTTTTCTTTTAAGAAATCTTTATGCTGTTGAGGAACCTGTTTAAAAATGATTTTGTTAAAGGATGTAAAGCTAAATTCTTTTTTAACATTTCTTTATGAATTTCAAAACATTCAATAACATTTATATTGAAATCAGATTCTGAGGGATTATATGTATTAGTTGGAGAAGAATGATTTCTTATGTTTTCTAAAGCTTGATAAGAAGGATAAACAAGTCCTGTAGATCGAAGGTCTACATTAGCTGTAGAGCAAGAAACTCGGGATGGTTCTTTTTTGGAAGTTCCTACCACAGAGGGAGGATAAGAATAAGACTTTCTAAAAGGTTGACAAACTATAGGAGTTGTATCTCTTGAATCTGTTTGAAAAGTTATTTCAACACTTCCATCTTCATGTCCAATAATTGTTTCAAAGTCATTGCAACAAATTGTGCAATCCCCAATGCTTTTTACCAATGTGATCTGAAAGGCGTTGCTAAATGTTACCTTTTGCCAATATAAAAAACAATGCATTTGCATAAGTCACAAAATTATATACTTTTGCCAATGCAAATAAGGTTGTGTTGGCAAAAGGTGTCGAAATTATACAAAAAACCCCCCGTGAAAACAGTAAAGATTTTGGCAACAAAATGTTACCCTTTGGTAATGTAAAAATATGTTGGCAATGGTTTGACCTATTTGCAATGTACATGGATGCATTGGAAAAGGCACCCTGAACATTACAAACACACTGCATGCATTGGCAAAGATCAATCTTAATTGCCAACACACTATGTGCGTGGGCAAAGACCCATCTTAATTGCCAACGCACTATGTACGTTAGTGAAGACCCATCCTAATTATCCAAATTTATCTTCTTATTTTATAATTTTTTGTCATTCAAATTATCATATAATTCAATGGCCTTAAATTTTAATGCTATTTTATTATAAAACTTTTTTTTAGATTTAAATCAATATATAGTAAGTAGTAAGTGATGGTTTGATGGTTGTAAAATTAGGCCCCTTGCCCAATCTGAACTTTATCAAAGAGATATCACTTTTTGGTTTGGTCTCCTTCCTTTTCTTTTTTGTCATTTAATATGACTATTCACCTCACTTTGAGATTAGTTCGTATAGGGGCTAGGGACTAATTTCGAGGCTTAGGACTGATTCCAATATAAATGGCTGAACAGGTTAGGCCTAGGCTTAAAGGTCCATGCACTGAATATAGACCTGGAAAATAGGCGCTAATAACTAAACAAGTTAGGGTTGGACAACTGTTGCAGACCCATCCGAATATTTCAATTTTGTAGTGCTCATTAGGCGGAAGTGAAAACTTGGAAAACTATATTTGATTAAAATGTGCTGTTTATTTTATTAAACTAAACTTTTCTATATATACAAAGAAAAAAGAATAATTCAACCCAGAGGTTTCAGGGTTCAGGCGCACTACTACCACACTAGTGCCATTAGGAATATTACCCTATTTTTCTTAGACACAAGGGGATTAGTCCAGCCTAAAAATTGGACCACCCTCCTCTATAAAAAAAAAAGATTGTAGGCCCACTTAGTTTTTCTATATATACTATAATATTTCTTAGAATCCAAGAACCTCTCCCTCTATTTTTAGCCTTAAAATCTGGCAGCCTAAACCTAGCAAGATTTTAAGATAAGAAGTAGACAAGTTGATGCAAGAAAAGAGGAAGAGCAAGCCATCTCTTCTCATGCAATAGGACGTGCAACAATAGATCAAGTAAAAACGTATAAGTTATTCCCACTATTTGCCTCCACCTTTCTGTGTTAACATCGTTTCAACTTTCAACCTTTCCACCATCTTTGTTACAGTCTTGTGCATCTCTCTATTCATTCCAGGTTCAGCATTTTTGTTTGTTTGTTTTTTTTATTGCTATATGTTCTTAGATTACTTGATGGAAGATCTAATCCGATTATCCAATCGACCACACATGGGCGACCCTAAACATGATGGACCCGTATGTGACTAGGGTCCCTATGGCCCACTATCCAACTATCCTAAATCTACCCATATTAAGGAAAAAAATTGATTAGGTGTTAGAAACCTCAAATTTGGAAGTTGGGTTTGATAAATTCCCTTTCTAAGAGATCAACAATCTTTATGCATAGATCCCCACACTACCAATCTGTAAATTAGGGAAGAGAACCAGATTAAACCTGAGCTTTTAACAGATTAAATCGGTAATGGTGGCTAAGCCTTGTGGATCCACTTGTCCCACTTGATCATATATCCAAGACACTCATCTGGGAAAGGGTTACTGGGCAACCATGGGGATCTAGTTCACTTGTGGACCCACTCCACCGGGACCCACCATCCATGTGTCTTATAAGAAGAAGCAAAGAGGAAAATGTTCCTCTGTAACTTTTCAAAACAGTATCATCTCCTATTTGAGCAATTCGTGTTTTGATTAGTTAATTGAAATTACAAGTAAACCCTCCTACTTTATGCAAACTACTTCGAGGCCTCCACAATTAGGTATTTAAAGCCTTTCAAAGGAATCTAAAAAAGTGATATTTATCCAATCTTTAATGGACAGAAAAATTCATTTGTTATCATGGGTTTATTTATTTAGTTAGCTTGGTTCTTTAGTATTCATGTTGATGGCTTCTCATGGATTTGTGGGCATTTTATTTGTTTTTAGATTCAATATTTTTATCCTAAAGTACTAGGTGCTCATGGTTTTGATCGGTTATTAATTGCTTTTATTATTGGATTGACTATGGATATAATTTCTTTTTGTTTTTGTCATGTGTTTACTAGCAAAATGGCCTGGGCTTAGAAAACTTTTTAATAGAATTTTTATACATATTTCTTTTCAATATAAAAGGCCAAGCCTTTTTAGATTCAACTCTTTCAATGGTTTTTTACTTTAATAGAATATATATAAAATACATAAATCTAGTACTTATATAAATAAAATTATATTGTATTTAGCATTAAAAAAATTCCATACCTAACAACTTATTTAAAAAGTAAGTAGTGAGGTAAAATTTTAAAAGCTACAATTATTTTTGAATTAATATTAAGATTGAAAAATTGAGAAAACATGTTAAGTTAAATTAATGTTCATCTCATCTCTTAATAAGTTACTAAATCTAAAGTCATAAAACCAATATTCAAAGATGTACATAATTTTTTTATATCATTTAAATTTTATAAATTTTGATATGCATTGCCATGATTAAAAAGAGATAGATCTATTTAAATGTAAAATGAATGAAAATTTTAAATTGAAGAAATATGAATCTGGTAATGTCATGTTTAATTGTAGGAAATATAAATATAAATATATATTATGTAATGTGAATTTTTAAAAAGTCAATATCTCAAGTTTTACTCATTTTTAAATTATACATATTAAAATATATTCAAAAGGGGAAAATTTTAAAGAGTCAGGATCTTTTGTAAGTTGGATGTACAATAAGAAAGTCTTTGTGGTGACAATTTTAATTATAGATGTAAGTTATACAAATTGTATTAAGTATGGGGAAAAGTGTATAATTACTTCATAATTAGGTGGGCTATAATTATAATGACAATAAAGTAAGTAATTAGCAAACTGTCAAAACCTAATTTGTGTAGTCAAAATCAGTTACAGATTGGTTCTAATTGAAATCATTCTCTTTCATTGTTGGAACCAACATCTTATATGAGTGCAAGGACTTACAGGCACAAAACTATATTAGTAATTCTAAAAGTTCACAAATTCTAATTTTTTTTCTTGATAGTTCAAAAATACTTTCAGATTTTTTCATTGTTATTTTAAAATTTGGATATTAGGATTAGGTTCTCGTTGGTTTTTATTTTATTTAAACTTTTTTTATTGTTGATTCTCTATAATTTTTCATTTATATGTTTTAAATTTATTTGTGTCCTATGGATTTTATTGCTTTTTTATGGGGTCATTTTATTCAATGCACACAATTTTATTCGATGCACACATTTTTATCTCCCAATGCTGGGTTCAATGGAGAGGCATATTCTTTTTACAGAAGTCCACGGATGAGTATAAGTGGATATGAGAATAAAAGTTTCTCTCCATTCCATGAGTGACTCACCTTTCCTAATAGCAAATGTCTTTTAATATTTGTGGCTATTTTTCTTTTTCACAATTTGTGATTTTTTTGCGCATTTCTTAATTAATTGTAAGTCAGTTTTTAGTCCCATTGCAATCTAATGGAGTGTCTAACTTTTTAATAATGTTATCTTTAGTTATTTGAATTTTAATTAAAACCTTTATTATTTTTCACAAGCTTAATTATGTTACATCTTCTCTTTGTAGGAGAATGTTAAAAATAATTTTCAAATCCATATTTCATGTACAGTCTCAAATAATGTTTATCGGCTGTGTTAGTTTTTTTAAAGACATTAGAATTTTAGTATTGTTCATTTTATTGTTTTTTAAAACAAATAGATTATGATCAGATTTTGTAAACTTCATGGTTTTTTTTTTCTTGTAAAATTTTTTTAAGGAGAGCAAAAAATTATTTTTGTTGATATGTTGGGGTTTTAATGTCTTAAGATCCATATCGCTCTTTCCAAGTTTATTTCTCAACCGGTTGCTTAGAACTTAAATTTTAGCCTTCGCTTCTTTGAGGCATAATATATAACACTTGTAATCTAATATGATCACATTCTTTCTAATATGATCTTATATGTAATCAACTATGGACAAGAGCTGGATGACCTTAATTGGGTTTAGACAGAGATTAAGTGAGCATTATTATGAAGGGGTTTGCAATGGAGGTCATCCATTGTTGAGTTTGCAATGGAGAATGCAGGTCAAGATGGTAAGCTTCGGTGCCCGTGTAACAAGTGTTTGAACATTGATTGGTATACCAGTGAAGTTGTGAAAAATCATTTGACCCTTCATGAGATGATGCTATCTTATAAGCATTGGGTCTACCACGGTGAAACTACTCCTGATAACGACCCCTATGTATTAGATGATGGCGACGATGATGACGGTAATAATGAAATAACATATAATGAAGACGATGTTGGGGATGAACTTCCTAAATTAATGGAAGACTATTACAGGGGGACTTACATAGACTGTGATTGGGGGGAATCTGAATCTGCACAAGCTGCTAATACCATCTAGAGGGAGGAGGTAAAAAATATTAAAAAACTGATGGAAGCTGCCCAGTGTGAGGTGTACCCAGGTTGTAAAAAGTATACTCTTTTGAAGTTTGTGATTACAATGCTTCATGTGAAGGTATTGAGCAAGTGGAGCACTAAGTCATTGACATGTTGATGGGGGAATTGATAGATCTTTTACCAGAAGGTAATTTAGTTCTAAGTTCAATCTATGAAGCCAAGAAGTTCTTACATGAGTTAGGCATGGGATACGAGGTCATCCATGCTTGTCAGCATGATTGTGTAGACCTAGAAAAATATCCAAATGTGAAGAGTCTAGATATAAATTCAATGATGGTAATCGTAAGAAGATCCCTCATAAAGTCCTGCGTTACTTCCAATTGACTCCAAGGTTACAGAGATTGTACATGTCTAGGAAGACAGCTACGGATATAAGATGGCATAGTGATAAGCACATTGATGATGGGAGATTGAGACATCCTGGTAATTGTCAGGAGTGGAAGGACTTTGATATAAAATATCCCAAGTTCGCATTTGAGCCTCATAATGTAAGACTAGGGCTTGCCATAGATGGATTCAATCCTTTTGGAAACATGAGCAACTCCTATAGTATGTGGCCTGTAATTCTTATGCCCTACAACCTTCCATCATAGAAGTGTATGAAGGAGCCATTTTTCATGATGTCCTTACTTATTCCAGGACCGCAAGCACCTAGAAAAGAGATCGATGTTTACATGCGACCGCTAATTGATGAGTTGAATGAATTGTGGGAAAATGGTATACTGACTTATGATACCTTCAGCAGAAAGACTTTTCAAATGCATGCAGCTATAATGTGGACCATAAATGACTTTCCTGCATATGGTAACTTGTCTGGCTGGAGTACAAAAGGTTATTTAGCATGTCCAAATTGTAATGATAATCCATTGTCGCAAGGTTTAAGAAGTAAGATTGGGTACACGGGCCATCGATGTTACTTGCCTGAGAACCAGCATTGGCAAAAGAGTAAGACCTTTAATGGAAAGGTTGAGCTCCAAATAAAATCCTTGGAGTTACTAGTGGAGAAGACACTATGGTAGCTGGATCGCTTACCAACTGTCAAGTTTGGGAAGCATTAAAGCAACAAGAAGAGACCTCGTAGCATTGAAGAACTAAATTGGACAAAAAAAGCATCTTTTATGAGCTTCAGTACTGGAAGAAACTAAAACTCCGACACAACCTAGACGTCATGCACATCAAGAAAAATATATGTGATCAGTTCCTTGGAACTTTATTGAATATAGATAGGAAGAACAAAGACACAGAAAAAACTCGTTGAGATTTGGAGGACATGGGCATTAGAAAAGAATTGCACATATAGAAAAGTGCCGATGGTGAATATATGATGCCCCTGGCAATGTACACATTGTCCCCGAAGGAGAGAGAGGCTTTTTGTGAATTCTTAAAATCTATTAAGTTTCCAGATGGCTATACAGCAAATATCTCAAGATGTGTGATCGCAACAAATGGTAGATTATCGGGTTTGAAAAGCCATGATTGTCATGTCCTTCTACAATAACTTATGCCGATTATGATTAATGGGTACCTCAGCAAGGATATTTGTACTACATTGCTCGAGTTGGGTAATTTTTTTGAACAATTGTTCTCTAAGACATTGAAGAAAAATGATTTGGAGAAATTAGAGGAGCGCATAGTTCTCATACTTTGCAAGTTAAAAAGATTGTTCTTCTAGCATTCTTCGATGTGATTCTCCATTTAGCGGTCCACTTGCCACGTGAGGCCATGCTTGCAGGTCTAGTGCAATATCATTGGATATACCCAATTGAAAGGTAATTATTACCATTCTAGTGTGATTTTAAAGTAATATTTTAGTCTAATTGTATTGCATTTGTAACTTAATTCTAACTGGTGATTGTTTGAAGATTTTTAGGGACTTTGAAAGGGTACGTCTCTAATCGCGCTCGGCCTGAAGTTTCAATTGCTGAGGCTTATGTTGTCAAAGAATGTCTAACTTTTTGCTCAATGTACCTTAATGAGGTTGAAACTGTATTTAATCAAGATGAACGGAATGTTGATGGTGGTCATCATGGTCTAGGATCAATGGTCTTCACACAAAATGTTCGTCTTTTTAGATGATTGACAATGGCTCCCTAGGTATCTGAGAAGGAACTTAATATGGCACAGTGGTTTGTGTTATATAATAGCATCAAAGTAGAGCAATACCTAGAGTATGTGGTTATCTAATCAAGTGTATGCATAACTTGTAAACTTTTTTGAGTTTTCAAATTTTTTACTTATGATTCAAATTTCTATAATTAGGGAACACAAGAATCTGCTATAGAATTCAAGCGGACGTGATATCACTCAATTACAATGATAAGATTTTCTGAACTGGTTTAAATTACATGTAAGATATATAAGATATTTTAGATTATGCTTGACTTAACAGTAACTTAATACATCTACTATTTGTTGTTGATGCAAATGAATCAAATGCGGTCGCAAGGGTCACCAAAAGTAACCGATGACCTCTGGTCATTAGCAAACAGTCCCGATGTAATAGTCAATCTTTATTCGGGTTGTATTTGTAATAGAATCCGATTCCATACTAGAGATCGAGACAACCATCATAAAACCCAAAATAGTGGGTTGGTTGTACAAGGCAACCATGAAGGACAAACGATTGACTTCTATGGATACCTATGCAAAGTTTAGGAACTGAAATACTTGTATGGGCACAAAGTTGTTTTGTTCCAATGTGAACGGTTCAAAACTGATAGTAGGAGAACAATACAAACAGATTCCCATTGCACAAGTATTGATGTCAAAAATCGGTGGTATCAAAGTGATCCCTTTATCTTGCCAAGTCAAGTGCAACAAGTCTTCTATGTTAAAGATACAAAATTAGGTACAAATTGGCAAGTCGCACAATGAGTTCAACATCAAGAATTTTGGGATGTACCAAAGTTGGATGGTGATGAACATAGCTTAGTAGAAGTATCCAAACATAATGATGCATACTAGCAAGAAGAAACAACCGGAGCTGTCCAAATTTTCATTGAAAATACTCATATTCAATATCGTAGGGATGGTATTGATCCTTAGATTATTCCAAGAAATAGGGTTTTGCATTGAAGCAACCAAGTACATATTGGTGATGGACCATAGTGATAACAAGGATGAAACAATGACAGAGAACGCAGATGATGAAGAAGATGTCCAACAAAGGCATTCTGATTCGGATATAGATCCCGACTTAGAATGCGATATGTAGCATTTGTTTTCCTTTACATAAGGATAAATGTTCTTAATAAAATTTTCATTTGCATATGGATAAATGTTTTATTTATCCTAACTTCTAGAAATTTGCTATTTACCTTTATTCAGATTTTGGCTCCATATTTGTTACAAATATATTAATGCCGATGTTTTCTCACTAGCAAGCTATGTAGATGGTTAAATATATACCAACATTTATTATTAATGAGATTTTAATGTTAGTTGACTATTCATACATATTTTCATCATTTTTCACTAACTAGTATTTGTTAAAATGCCCAAGAATGAAAAATTGTGGGTCAAACTCTAGTCTTTGTGGCAGAAGATGTCAAATATTGAAAAAGAAAGAATGGCTACCATTGCAGAAAGTCAAATGAGAATTAAAGCTTTGGGGTTGCACTGGGCAGTGAATTCTTGGAAGGTGTCGGTTGAGAAGATCACCCATATGAATTCAGTTAACAAGAGAAAAAGAAACATGGTTAAGGAAGATGATGAGGAATACAGTTCGCTAGAGAGTGAGGAAGGCTCGAATTACTCCAGTGAGGATGATGAAGAGTATGGTAGTGATGGTGATGATAAGTATTCTAGATCTCAAATGAAAAAGGTAATGTGTGTGAGTGTGCATCTAAGACTGATTTTATATTTACCAACAATTAACTAGTGTGGTATACACTTTTTTGTATTATTGATAATTAGTGATATTGTACCCATAATATGTTGATTATTGGTAATTACTGATATATGTACACGCAATCTATTATTTTCCTTTTTTTCAGGTTATATCTATGATTGCTAAATGTCAATTGGCTCGTCATCTACCAGTTTCCATACCCACACAGTCCCTAATTCCGGAGGTACAATCCTAACCTGCACAGACCCCACATACTCCTTTGGTATAGTCCCAACTTGCACAGACCCAACATGTACCTTTAGTGAATACACCAACCACCCAGGTCAGTAGTGTAGGTAAGAATCTAATGTTCTTCGCTTATAATTTTTATCTTACTCTAATATATTATGCATACAAACATAAACAACATTTTTGTCTTTACAGTCTCAAGCTCGACCAAAAGGTCTGTACGAGGCCTGACAAAAGGTAGGAGGACTGAGAGGCTTGTAGTGCGATCAGGTAAAAAACTCCCAGTGGAGTTCCCAGATGATTGTAATGTGCCAGTGGTGCTTAATGCCCTTTCTTTTGCGATGAAGCTTGGCAAAGAGATTAGAGAGGTGGCACCATTACAGGGCATCAATACATGGACTGATATTGATAGTTCACTTGGAGCAGCCATCATAAAACGAGCTTTGGTAATTGAAATTTATTAATTAACTAATAACATTAATTTGTATTTTTTAATAGATATCAATACACTAATATTTTGTTTGCATGAGAAGTTTGAGATCAAAGATTACATAACTGATCCTCAGGTACAGGCAGCAGTTGATAAAAAAATGTCAAGCATTATAGGGGCTGAAAGTACAGCTTGCACCTGAAGTATAAGAATATGTTGGAAAAAGGTGTTGACCCCAAAACACAACTACCTAATAACGTTAAGCCAGAGCATTGGAACTACATGATCGACCATGTATGGACTGATGAGAAGTGGAAGGTAACATCTATGGGTTATATATGTCACTACGTTATTTGTCATGAATCTCTATTGATTAAGATTTAACATGATTGAGATTTACTAACTTTTTTTTAATTTTCTCCTTAATTTTGGTAGGCTAAGTCAGAGAAAGCCAAAGCATCTTGTTCACTTCTGTTCTACAATCATGTATGTAGGTTAAGGTCCTTTCCATCAACATTGTATATCATGGTGATGTTAATTCTTGATAATTTCAAAAAATAATGTTAATTAGATTCTAGTACTTACAAATAACCTTACTCATGAAACTAATTAACAAAATCAAGCGACAGAGAATGGAGGCCAAAAGCCCCACTTTGTGGACTTTTATAAAGACTCCCATTAGAGTAAATCAAAAAATGATTGGGTGAATCCAAAATGCAAGGAAAATCAAGTATGTATGTAATGAGTGCGTGTGTGTGTGTACATGTATCACTAGAATCCTGTAATACTAGCTATAATGCAGTGGATAGACTACTTTGTTTATAGCATGCTTAGCATATTACATATGTAATATTGGTTATTACTTTTTTACTTTGGTTTTAATCTATTTAGATGGTAATAATATCATTTCTCAATATAATTAGTTGTTAATTCCTTGTAAAAATAACATGATGAATTAGTAAAGTTGTAAGATAGGTATTCACAACCCAGTGTAGCCCCGATGAGGGAGGAGGAGATGTCGATTGAGGTGCTTGGGCCGAGACCGAGGTACTTAAAGGGATTTGGGGTTGGACCGAAACCCTCGTCTTCTAGAAGTGTCATTCACACTCGAGCACATGATGATGAGGTGCAGAGCCTCAAAGAGCATATTGAAGTTACAAATAAAAGAATTGAAGAATTCTAGGCTTTCCAGGCTATAGCAAATGGAGGCCCTACAGCGGGTGGGATTCTTTTCGACATTATCACCTGGTGGGGCAAGCGTATTGGGAGTTGATCATGCCGAGCCTTCTTGGTTAGCAAATTCATGTTTATTGTATGAATTTTAATAAATCGATTTTAGAATTTCTATTTTAGTATAGAATAAAACATGCATTTATATTTATTGAGTTGCTTGTTTAAAAACTCCAATGCCTTTTTTAATTTCAATCTAAATTTTTTGCACGTATATTATACTTGAAATGTGCTTGAAAACATTTTTGATGCATTTCTTTCTTCATTTTTCATAGATGGATGAGTGAGATCATGGAATGCATGGCAGCTTTGATGAAATATAAGAGAGAGAAAAAGAGAATCTGCTTGAATTTAATACATTGTCTAGATACTATTTGAATATTTTTATTTTGTCTTTTTTTATTTTGATATTCGGGGGAGGTATGTTTTGGAATTAAATTGGATATAATTTTATAATAAATGCAAATGTTTGAGGTTTGAATGAATTTCATTATGAATGCACATTGAGGTTGGTTTTTTATTGTTACATTTGAAACTGAGAAATTATTTTCAATTGCAATGAGTTTATATGAATACAGGTTGTGTATAAAAAATTAGAAAATATTAGGTGTGATTTTATACCTTTGCTAATGCTACTCGTGGCATTGGCAAAAGCAAATTTTGAACATACTTACATGATATGTAATAATGTTTCCAATGCACTTATTTGTGTTGTGAAGGAAAAAAAATTATTTGCCAACGTAGATATTGCATTGCTGAAAGTGGACTTTTAACAACACACCAAGTGCATTGTAGAAAGTGGACTTTTGCCAATGAGTCACGTGTGATGGGGAAAGTGAACTTTTGCCAACGTGCCGCGTGCATTGCGGAAAGTAATTTTTTTGTAAACACACTGCGTGCATTGCGAAAAGTGAATATTTGCCAACACAACAAGTGTGTTGTGGAAAGTAGACTTTTGCCAACGTGACATGTGCATTACGAAAAGTGGACTTTTACCAACGCGCCACATGCATTGGCAAAGGTTGAAAACTTTTGCCAATGCACCTATTGCGTCAACGTATGTCAACTAATTTCTACAATAGACCATCTTCTGGCAATGTTTAAAATGATTCGGTA
Source organism: Sextonia rubra (assembly GCA_037013555.1). NCBI lineage: Eukaryota > Viridiplantae > Streptophyta > Magnoliopsida > Laurales > Lauraceae > Sextonia > Sextonia rubra. The sequence continues at coordinate 10,807,191 of JASUAD010000026.1, forward strand.
ACATATTTTTGCAACGAATATTATATTGCTAAAAAGTTAACTTTCCCCAATGCGGTCAAATTGCATCGCGAAATACTTTTATTGACGAAGCTTTGGCAACATGCTGGCAACGCACTCAATTACGTTGTAGAATGTGTTTAGCAACGTAAATACCAACTTTTGCCAATGCATAAATGCATTGACAAAAAGGCTTTTTTTTTGTAGTTTTTATCTTGATTTTCTAAAGACCTTTCAGGTTGAGCATTTTCTAAGCACCATTTACCAGATAGATTAATATCATTCCACTGTATGAGTTTTAAGATATTAACTTTATTTTTGAAATTCGTTTGGAATAAAGTAGTCATACCTTTTGCTTGATGGGAATAGGCTATGCTTGGAACAGCTTAATTCATGAGTTTATAATAAACTCTATCTATGAGAGTAAGATTTTGATTATGAGGATTCATGTCAAAATCTTTTATCTAGATAGCAAGAGTAAGAGCTTCATCTGCACCTGGATTAGTAAAGAAAACAGAGCAATTTGGAAAGCAATCGAAGAAAGTAGGGCCATTTGCCAAACTTGATTCAACCATTTTGATGAGTCTTTAAAAATGCATATTTTCATACACATTTTGACCCATTTTAAGGATTTATTAACTTGAAAGAGCCTCATTTAGTGTGATATCATGGTTTAATTCATTTTAAATTCATTTTTATATTTTTCTGCATAAATTGCTTAAAAATCACACTTTTTGCATAAATTCATGAAACCTGCTATTTTTAGAAAGTTTATTTTTGGAAAGTTTTGTGAAAATAATTTTTCTCATGAAATAAATTGAATTCTCTTCATCATTAGGTCATTCAAGTAAAATCATGAAGAATGATGTATATTTTTATTATGATTTCGTGAGAAATGGGCCCACAGTTATGCATGTGATGTTAGGGGTAAAATTGTCTTTTCACATGAATTCACATCTGTTTTGTAAGAAATTCATTATATGGGTCCCATTTGTAAAGAATTGAGGCAAGGAATTGATTTTCAAGAGAAAGGAGAGAAGAATTGAAGAGAAAAAAGAAATTGGAAGAAAATTGTAAAAAGTCAGCTTCATGGTCCCACACACACATGCACATGTGTGGGGCACACCTGTAAAACATCCAAGATGGGGTCCATTTATTTGTTGCACATTTTCAAGAGATTTTAAAGGGAATTTGAAGAATATATCATCAAAGATGGACAAGAAAAACCACATAGGAGTTCTTTTTTGAGAATGAGAAGATTTAATTGAAAAAAAAATGCAAAAAAATATCCAAGCAAGCTATTCCACGTCCAAAAGAGATTTTGGATCAGATTTTGGTTGAAAAAGAAAAAAAAATCAAGAGGGTTATCTTCAAAGATGTCTTCAAGTTAAAGCCAACAAAGAGAACTTTCCAAAAAAGGAAAGTTGACGATGCAAAGAGATAAAAGGGGAAGTTCTACACCTCATGTGGGCCAAGTCTGATTCTAAGAGAGGATTCTTATCCCTATTTCATCTCTCAAAAGATCTTAATGCAAGGCGGCAATGACAAAGAAGGAAAGAAGCATCCAAGACGGACTTCTAGACAAAGCAAGCAAGGAAAGAAGAGAAAAATAAAAAGAAAAAAAATCCCCAAGGATATTGCATGTCCAAAGCAATGGTTGGAGCCCTTTTTTCTTTCATTTTTTAATTATTTTTAATATTTTAAAGTTTGAGAAGGAGTAGGACTTGAAAAAGTATAAATAGGGTACCCTTCTCCCATATTCTTCATGGAAGAAGTACCCACCTCCCACCTCTAGATTTCTTCATCCATCTCTCCCTCTCTTGTCTCTACATCTCAAGTCATCAAGGAGGCTTAGCCCTAAAGCCACACCACCAACCTTGAAGTGTCAACTAGAAGGAGGAATTCTCATCCATCCTAGTATGTAATTATTTGATTTTTATTTCCAATCTTTTGTAAAACAATTTCATGCTAGTAAAGTTTGTTTCTTTTCAATTGTTCTTGTCTTTGATTTTGTGGTGTTCATAATTTTAGTCTTGTTTGTGATTGGGTTAATTTTTGTTCTTATTTAAATATTGGGATAGAATTGGAATCACAACTAGTAACCCATCTTAGTAACCTTTTTAATATACTTTGTCTCTTTAGATACATTGTCTGTTTGGAGGCAATGCAAGATGGAGTTAAAGAGGTTTGAGTGAAAAAAGACTAGAGGCCAATTCTGAAATTTATTTCTACATGAAATGGAAATTTGTTATTCTCACTTAGATTGACAACTTAAGATGAAGAATAAGACCCTAAGACAACACTGCTAATCTATTTTAGCCCAAATTAAGATAAGAAATTGAAAAAGCAATCTACCACCTTTGACTTCTTGTTATTACCGCCTTTGACTTTCGTGTTATTACCGCCTTTGACTTCCTGCAATTTTATGTTATTTTCTGCACTTTTGTTATTTTCTTGTTATATTCACATGGATTTTAAGTTTTGTTTTTGCATAGTTTGATGGTTGGATTAGGAATCATTGCATTTATTTTCTTATCATAAGATTTTGTGTATATTTAAGTTGATGAAAATTAAGCCTTCAGATCTGAATCTAATGATTAAATTCGGACTCAATATATAAACAGCATAAGTTAATAGTTTCAGCAAACTGTAGAAACAGTTTTTAACAAAAATTTCGAAGTGGGTAGACCAGTCAAATCACAATATTTTTCTTTGAAACGTGGGAAAATTAAAGTTTAGGATGTGATCTTTCATTCCTCAAAGTTTCAGATCAAAATAATTTCGGAAGGTTTGTGAACCAGAGGCTTAAACTTTGCCAATCAATTCACTCGAATCAGAATTTCTGCACAGAATTTTGCAAAGTTGTCATATTCATGCATTCATAACTTTTTCGTTTTAGATCCTTTTTTAATTCCGTTTTTTTTGTTAGTTTCTTGTATCAGTAGAGCATAAATTTCAGCGATTAAATTTAGATTTAGGATGCATTAGAATAGTTCAAATCATGCATAATATTTGCATCAGCATACTAGTTTTTCATACTTAGAATTTTTCAGCATCTCATGGCATGCATTGCATTATTAATTTTACTAACTTTCTAATTTTAAATTTGTTTCTAGTTTTATGTTTTTGATTGTTTTAGTTAATTTTCAGAATTAAATATCTTTCTAAACTTGTTTTAATTGAAGGTTTTAAATTGAAAAGTTTACTAGTTTTGGAAATTCTAACCTAGGAAAGTTTCTAACTTTTTTTTATTTTGTTTTTAACATTGTTTAGTTTAGTAAGATTCTAATTTTAGTTTTTATTTTTGGAAGTTCTAACTTGTGTTTTAGTTTTGCAGCAACTTTAGTTTTATTTTAGGAATTTTAGATTTAGGAAAGTTTCTTTCATTGGGTTGTAACTAATTTAATTTTGGTAAGTAGGACACTTGTATTTGTTAGATTTTAATTATGTTAGTTTTAGATTTTTATTTTAAGGCAAGTCAAGTTGAAAAAAAATACCTTAAACACATTGCTCGCTGAGGATCGACCTGGTCTCACCAGTTTTATTACTACATCGCGGTTCTGCACTTGGAACTCACGATCAAGTTTTTGGCGCCATTGTCGGGGAGCGCCGTTTAAGGTAACTTTTCTAACTTTTCTTATTTACATTGCTTGTGGGTGTGGTTTAATTTTGGCATCTTACTAGAAATAGGAGGACATGCGTGGAATGATGAGTCGCCCTAATTTGGAATACGAATGTGCATGGAATGCTAGAAAGTACACATCACTGCTATTTTTAGAAACTTTCTAAAATCAGGAAAAGTTACTATTTTTCAACTTGTCTCAACTTCTTTTGGGAAGAAAGTATACCAAAAGTGATCTAATCATTGTCCTCAATCTTCTCGGTGTCTAAGGAAGCCTTTGCCCCTGTAGTGCGCGACAGCTTGTCTGTTCAGGAAACTGGTCCTTCAAACGGGTCCATCTGTGATTACCACTTCCTGGTGGCTTACCTGGCCGAGTTTGTTTCATAGGACCAGATTGGAGACCTTGAGGAAACTTTTCAACCTTAAGGAGTTGCTTAGACTTTTTTTTTCTAACTTAGGTTTTTATCATTTTTTCAAAAAAAATTATAAAAAATTCAAAAAAAAAAAAAACAAGTGATTCCAAAAATAGATTGGTGGAAATCCACAAACATGAGGGGACTTAACAATGGGCAAATCAATAGGAATAGAACCAATGCTGATGGCCGCCCAAAGTCCAGGCGTGCCTTGTGTGAACAAGAAGTAAAGTTACATCAAAGAAATTATTCAGTTAGATCTTATGAATGGGAATGGGCCAATCACTATGATCATTGTTACAATGAAGAATTTGTGGAGGATTATAATGGAATGATTAGTTCAGATGATCAACCAATAAGGGTCTCGCATGATTACGCATCCCCCACACAATCATTCACTCATTCTAATATGGATGTGGGATTTCCATAGCATTACCATAATGAAATGGATACCATGTGTGGTCCAAATTGGGTTGATCACTAACTAAACAATTGGCGTAATGGGCCCAACGTGGATCATGTCTCTTCTTCCCAAGAATTTACTCAGGACGGGTCGTATGACTACCCCTCACAGGATACATCATATGTATCCCCTTCTTCTCCCTGGTCATATGTACTTCATAATTCTCTTTCGCCTGAATGGTCATATGAACCACCACCACCCTTGAAGAATTCTTTAGAGGATACTTTAGCCAACTTGGTTGAATTTACACAAAATGCCATGCAAACCATACAACAAAATGAACACAACATGAAAAGCCTAATGACTTCGATTAATCAAACAAGACTTGAAATGAGAAAAAAAAATGCCACCGTTGGCATTAAAGATGATCCTACATTCATTAAAGACCTCGTAGATATAGATCACACAAACACACAGTGGATATCCAAGGGTGTACATGAGTACATGGATGATGGGATGCATGAACCAATTGAGGAATCACATGAGCCTGTGTGCCCCACTTGTCCTGAGTACCGGCCATTCCACTTCAGTAAAGAGGAATCTATGCCCTTTTACATAAATCCTTTCTATGATTCAGATTCCTCTGATGAATTTGGCATTGCAATCTTTCACAAATTTGATGTTCTTATAATTGAGGAAATTGCAAATGAACCTACTGAGCCTCAAAAGGAAGATTACAATTGGGAGGATGACCCCATTTTTCAGATTTCTGAGTCGGATAATCTAGACTCTTTAGAATCATGTACTGACTTCTTCATGAAATCTGATGATCTAACCCTTAGAGAAATTGCCCTCGCATTTCTTGGCCCTCAATGTTATTCAGAAAAACTTGCAGAATTGGAGAATAGTGGTCCCATTCAGACACCTGAGCCCGACAATTTGGAATCCTTTGCGCTCATCCCTAAACAGACTGTGGAAATCAATTTAAAAGAATTTGTGGCATGGGAGGACCTAGGGCCACCCAGTTACTCATTGCATTCTCTCTTGTCTTTCAAAGACCCTTTTTTAAGGGAAGAGGAAGAAATTTTCTTTGTGGTTCCTTTTTCACATAGTGTACAAGAACATGCAGTCCTTATGTTCATTGAGCCCACTACCCACATGGTTTCATCTTTTTCTATGCTTCTTGTAAATTGTGTGGAGGAAAATTTCATTTGGTATCCGGGTGGACTCATGATTTCGAATCCAGTAGTGTAGGTTTTTGTTTCTTTTCTTTTTAAAGTAGATATTTCCTTTTAGAGTAGCTTCTTTTCTTTTTGTTTTTGTTTTTCTGTTTTGTCTAACCTTGGACAAGGAGTAGCTCGAACACATCTTCAGGTGACTTTTTCTTTCTACTCTCATTTACATTTATATTTCCTCATGTTATTTTTACAGTTCTGCGTTGCATGCATAAACATCGAGGACGATGTTCATCTTAGGTTGGGGGGTGAGAACAAGCACGCTTATCTAATTTTAGACAAAATTTTTTTGATTTTTCCACCACTTTTATCATTTTAGTCAGTTTTTAATGATTTTAGTCTTTTCAAAAACAAAAAAATTAGGACAGGAAATTTTTTTTTTCATTGGTATTTATTTTTCATTTTGGAAAAGAAAATTTTTAAAAGAATTAAAGCGATTTGAAGATATATAGAAATATAGAATTTTCATACTTTTGGAAGGAAGTAAAAAGAAAGTTTGCATTTTCTAAAGGAGAAAACCTATCAGAAGATAACCAAAACTTGCTCTTCACATATATACACATGTACATTTTTTTTGAAATTTTGGATATGAAGCTTTGATGCTGTTTGTTTTTGGAATTTTTTTGGAGAATACAATGTGAACTTGAAATTTAGTTTGTAGAATATTTTTGTTTCCTAGTTTATTTTTGGAACCAAAATGAATTAATTCAAGTGAAATGAGAATTGCCACCTAGTGTTTACTTTGGTTTAAAAAAAAGAGTGAAAATAAAAGAGAGCATATAATGAGCAATTTATGACTAGTTTGGATTCGTAGCCTTTTTAACTCGAGCTAGTAAGCCCGGAGGGATATTTCCATATCTAGTGCCCTAAAGTCATCTGGTTTGGGAGTCATTGGCCTAACGCTCGCTACATGGGTTAATTAGAAAGCTTAAGGGACCTAAACATTGCACAGTCACAGGAAAGAAAAGAAAAAAAAAGAAAATAAAGATGAATTATGGCCCAACGAGTGTTCATAGAAATTTTCAAGGGATATATGTGGAAAAACATAAGGACTAAGTTTGCTCCTTAGATCCCAACTTTTGCTATATCATATGAACTTGGAAAATTCTACGTTGGAAAAAGTAAGAAAGTGAAGAGTGCCCGTAAGAGTTTGCAAAGGAGTATGTGCGGGGAAGGACAAGGACTAGATTTGCTCTCTGGATCCTAACTTTTCTTATATCGTATAAACTTGGGAACTCTTGCATCGGAAAAAGATAGTGAGAGACAAAGAGGCCAACCGAAGTAAATAGTAAAGTGACAGCTATCTTAGTAACTCTGAGAGGAAATTTCTTTTTGCTAAATTTCAGGGGATCAGACTATTTGAAGGAAAAATTCTGTTTTTGCAGCATTATTGTAAAATATCCGAAGTAGGTTTTTGATGTATACAGTTTCCCACAATGCACGCAAGTTGGTTTGAATTTGAGAAAGTTTTTGAGAATAGAATTGTGGATCGGAATTTGAAAAGTCTAAAAGTGTAATTATTCCAGATTTCGAAAATATCTGATATGAGTGAATTTTCTTTTGGGGAATTTCTTTTCGCTTTTATTCATTTTTTTTCTTCATTAAAAAAAAAGAGAAGAGAATTTTATGGGTATATTCACTGCAAACCCTCACGAGGCACAACTCGTCCACTAGGGGCAACCTAGGGGTTTAAGGGCTTGCTGCATACGCTAAATGCAGTCGAGAGTGTCAGCAAAAGTGGCGTTGCATTCATGTTTAATTTTATTGCATTGCATTAGTTAAAGATAAGATTAGGTTAGGATGGAAGCCTCATATTTTATCGCATTTTTTTGCTAGGGACTAGCAAAACGCTGGTTGGGGGGTGTGATGAGTCTTTAAAAATGCAAATTTTCATACACATTTTGACCCATTTTAAGGACTTATTAACTTGAAAGAGCCTCATTTAGTGTGATATCATGGTTTAATTCATTTTAAATTCATTTTTATATTTTTCTGCATAAATTGCTTAAAAATCACACTTTTTGCATAAATTCATGAAACCTGCTATTTTTAGAAAGTCTATTTTTTGAAAGTTTTGTGAAAATAATTTTTCTCATGAAAGAAATTGAATTCTCTTCATCATTAGGTCATTCAAGTAAAATCATGAAGAATGATGTATATTTTTATTATGATTTCGTGAGAAATGGGCCCACAGTTATGCATGTGATGTTAGGGGTAAAATTGTCTTTTCACATGAATTTACATCTGTTTTGTAGGAAATTCATTATATGGGTCCCATTTGTAAAGAATTGAGGCAAGGAATTGATTTTCAAGAGAAAGGAGAGAAGAATTGAAGAGAAAAAAGAAATTAGAAGAAAATTGCAAAAAGTCGGCTTCATGGTCCCACACACACATGCACATGTGTGGGGCACACTTGTAAAACATCCAAGATGGGGTCCATTTATTTGTTGCACATTTTCAAGAGATTTTAAAGGGAATTTGAAGACTATATCATCAAAGATGGACAAGGAAAGCCACATAGGAGTTCTTTTTTGAGAATGAGAAGATTTAATTGAAAAAAAAATGCAAAAAAATATCCAAGCAAACTATTCCACGTCCAAAAGAGATTTTGGATCAGATTTTGGTTGAAAAAGAAAAAAAAATCAAGAGGGTTATCTTCAAAGATGTCTTCAAGTTAAAAGCCAACAAAGAGAACTTTCCAAAAACGGAAAGTTGACGATGCAAAGAGATAAAAGGGGAAGTTCTACACCTCATGTGGGCCAAGTCTGATTCTAAGAGAGGATTCTTATCCCTATTTCATCTCTCAAAAGATCTTAACGCAAGGTGGCAATGACAAAGAAGGAAAGAAGCATCCAAGAGGGACTTCTAGACAAAGCAAGCAAGGAAAGAAGAGAAAAATAAAAAGAAGAAAAATCCCCAAGGATATTACACGTCCAAAGCATTGGTTGGAGCCCTTTTTTCTTTCATTTTTTTTAATTATTTTTAATATTTTAAAGTTTGAGAAGGAGTAGGACTTGAAAAAGTATAAATAGGGTACCCTTCTCCCATATTCTTCATGGAAGAATTACCCACCTCCCACCTTTAGATTTCTTCATCCATCTCTCCCTCTCTTGTCTCTACATCTCAAGTCATCAAGGAGGCTTAGCCCTAAAGCCACACCACCAACCTTGAAGTGTCAACTAGAAGGAGGAATTCTCATCCATCCTAGTATGTAATTGTTTGATTTTTATTTCCAATCTTTTGTAAAACAATTTCATGCTAGTAAAGTTTGTTTCTTTTCAATTGTTCTTGTCTTTGATTTTGTGGTGTTCATAATTTTAGTCTTGTTTGTGATTGGGTTAATTTTTGTTCTTGTTTAAATATTGGGATAGAATTGGAATCACAACTAGTAACCCATCTTAGTAACCTTTTTAATATACTTTGTCCCTTTAGATACATTGTATGTTTGGAGGCAATGCAAGATGGAGTTAAAGAGGTTTGAGTGAAAAAAGATTAGAAGCCAATTCTGAAATTTATTTCTACATGAAATGGAAATTTGTTATTCTCACTTAGATTGACGACTTAAGATGAAGAATAAGACCTTAAGACAACACTGCTAATCAATTTTAGCCTAAATTAAGATAAGAAATTGAAAGAGCAATCTACCGCCTTTGACTTCTTGTTATTACCGCCTTTGACTTCAGTTGTTTACCGCCTTTGAATTTCGTGTTATTACCGCCTTTGACTTCCTGCAATTTTATGTTATTTTCTGCACTTTTGTTATTTTCTTGTTATATATTCACATGGATTTTAAGTTTTGTTTTTGCATAGTTTGATGGTTGGATTAGGAATCATTGCATCTATTTTCTTATCATAAGATTTTGTGTATATTTAAGTTGATGAAAATTAAGCCTTTAGATCTGAATCTAATGATTAAATTCGGACTCAATATATAAACAGCATAAGTTAATAGTTTCAGCAAACTGTAGAAACAGTTTTTGACAAAAAGTTCGAAGTGGGTAGACCAGTCAAATCACAATATTTTTCTTTGAAACTTGGGAAAATTAAAGTTTAGGATGTGATCTTTCATTCCTCAAAGTTTTAGATCAAAATAATTTCGGAAGGTTTGTGAACCAGAGGCTTAAACTTTGCCAATCAATTCACTCGAATCAGAATTTCTGCACAGAATTTTGCAAAGTTGTCATATTCATGCATTCATAACTTTTTCGTTTTAGATCCTTTTTTAATTCCGTTTTTTTTTTTGTTAGTTTCTTGTATCAGTAGAGCATAAATTTCAGCCATTAAATTTAGATTTAGGATGCATTAGAATAGTTCAAATCATGCATAATATTTGCATTAGCATACTAGTTTTTCATACTTAGAATTTTTCAGCATCTCATGGCATGCATTGCATTATTAATTTTACTAACTTTCTAATTTTAAATTTGTTTCTAGTTTTATGTTTTTGATTGTTTTAGTTAATTTTCAGAATTAAATATCTTTCTAAACTTGTTTTAATTGAAGGTTTTAAATTGGAAAGTTTACTAGTTTTGGAAATTCTAACCTAGGAAAGTTTCTAACTTTTTTTTATTTTGTTTTTAACATTGTTTAGTTTAGTAAGATTCTAATTTTAGTTTTTATTTTTGGAAGTTCTAACTTGTGTTTTAGTTTTGCAGCAACTTTAGTTTTATTTTAGGAATTTTAGATTTAGGAAAGTTTCTTTCATTGGGTTGTAACTAATTTAATTTTGGTAAGTAGGACACTTGTATTTGTTAGATTTTAATTATGTTAGTTTTAGATTTTTATTTTAAGGCAAGTCAAGTTGAAAAAAAATACCTTAAACACATTGCTCGCTGAGGATCGACCTGGTCTCACCAGTTTTATTACTACATCGCAGTTCTGCACTTGGAACTCACGATCACATTCCAAGTAATGAAACACTGAAATTTTTATGTCTTGTATCTTGAACATAGATGAGAGCTTCTGTTCTAAGTCCAACTCTTGTTAAAGGCTTTACAGCAACTTGCACTAATACAAAATGAATGTAATTGTATGTTTTAATATACTCCTTTATTTCATGGGGCTTGATTAAAGAAAGATGCTGAATATTACTGGTAATTGATTCATTTCTTTCAATGGTTTTTAATTTATAACTTGATTTTAATTGAAAACTTCCAACACTATAAATTTCATTTTTATTTACGGTTGAAATAGTCTAGTCACAAATAACTTAATCTAAATCGATATAACTGATTTCTTCACTATTTTTAATAGACATAGAAGATAAGGAATTTGATGATGAGGAAGAAGAAGGTACAAACTTCTTAATAAGCTTAGCCATAATTTATATTACAGAGTTATTTTTAACCAAATCCGCCACGAGTATCTAATGAAATAGAGGATTTACACACCAACAAAATGCCTTAAACGCCTTCACATGGCTAACAACAGTGATAACAATGGCTACCTCAGCTTTGCACTGGGCAGAATATGATTAAAATTTTTTAATAATAACAAACACAAAACTAAGTATTAAGACTTTGGACGTTCTTATTTTTGAGTCAGCAATTCCTTAAGCAAAATCAAAGCATAACATAACAAAGATTAGTGAAGAAATACTCACAAAACAACTTTATATTGCCAAAGTACTTGATTACAAATTTGATACCAACTTAGCTCTGATACCAATTGGGGTAGTCATCTTCTATTATCAAAACCCTTCCTTCCGGCATTCCTGGTTCATCGATTCAAATCAAACTCCCATAAAATACCTATGTGGTTCTTCACACAATTCTGGATCCCTTTAGGTGCCACTAAAGACATCCTTCCTCAAGCACTTCTTCCTATTTACGAATCTTATTCAGCATCATTTAAAGCCTTTCTCAAATCAGAAGAAAAAACCCTTTATCAGCATCTACAATTTGCAATAGAACCTTATGTTATTATGCAGTTTTATCACAAGTAGGAGATTCCTTGGATCTTGAAATGGAATTTTTATAAAGAAATGGATTTCAGTTCACTAGTTTTATCTTGAATGATCTATATCAAGTTTTGGCATCAATTTGATTATACTATAATATTCCAGCAATATTCTACCAATCAAGCTATAAAGCTATCATTCTCTAAAGTTCTCAAAACTCCTGAAAAATAAAAAGAAAGGCTTCATCTAGCAAGTGTTATTAACAAACAGAAGAATTCTTGTTCAGCCTCTTCATCTACTCTTTATGCGGCAGCATATTTGCTACAACTCAAAAAAAACTTCAAAAGGAAATTTTTGAACAAATACAAAAGGAAAGGTCATCTGAAAATTCTCCATTAAGTTTTGGTTAGCAACTACATCATCTTTGGGCTGATGATAATCCTTTTGAAAATATTGCCCATGAACCAGATGCATATGCTGATGCGACAAAAAGTGATAATGAAGGATTCATCTCTATCCGAAGAAAAGAAAAAAAATAATGCCAAGACAAGAAATAAGCTTTATCAAGCCACTAAATTTTCTACAAAGCAATCATGACAATCCACTATACAAAATAAAGTTCATCTACAGTGAAGATTGTGATCTTATCCAGTAGTCCTGAAGCATCATGGAATTTGTTAGCACATGAAATAAAATGCAAATGCAGCGCAAATTTAGTTGTAATGAAATGTAAATTATGTTGGTTATGACTATAAATATTTCTAGCTTTCCTCATGTACTGGCAAGAGTTGGAATACCAGTCAAAATCTAGCCTTGCTTCCACCACCATCTCCTCTCTCATCTCCCTTCCGCTTTTGTATACCCACCATCTTCCCCATTTGGTATCAGAGACAAGTTGGCATCTAGTTTGTAATCAACTATTGTTGTAATATAAAGTCGTTTGTGAGTATTTCTTCACTTATCTTTGTTAAGTTATGCTTTGATTTTGCTTAAGGAATTGCTAACTCAAAAGTAAGAATGTCAAAAGTCTTAATACTTAGTTTTATGTTTTTTATTATTAAAAAATTTTAATCATATTCCACCCGGAGTGAAGCTGAGGCAGCCATTGTTGTCATCGTTGTTAGCCATATGAAGGTGTTTAAGGCGTTTTGTTGGTGTGTAAATCCTCTATTTCATTAGATACTTGTGGTGGATTTGGTTAAAATAACATTGTAATGCAAATTATGGCTAAGCTTATTAAGAAGTTTCTACCTTCTTCTTCCTCATCATCAAATTCCTTATATTTTATGTCTATTAAAAATAGTGAAGAAATCAATTATGACGATTTAGATAAAGTTATTTGTGACTGGATTATTCCAACCTTAAATAAAAATGAAATTTATAAAGTTGGAAGTTTTCAATTAAAACCAAGTTATAAAGTAAAAACCATTGAAAGAACTGAATCCATTACCAATAATATTCAGCATCTTTCTTTAATCAGGCCCCATGAAATAAAGGAGTATGTTAAAACGTAAACTTATATTCATTTTGGATTAGTGCAAGTTATTCTAAAGCCATTAATAAGACTTCAACTTAGAACAGAAGCTCTCATCTATGTTCAAGGTACAAGACATAAAAAATTTAGTGATTCATTACATGGAATGGTTGAATCAAGTTTGGCTAATGGCCCTACTTTCTTCAATTGCTTTCCAAATTTCTCTATTTCCCATACAGATCTAGGTGACATGAAGCTCGTACTCTTGTTATCCAGACAAAATGTTTTGATATGAATCCTCATAATCAAAATCTTGCTATCATATATAGAGTTTATTATGAACTCATGAATTCAGTTGTTCTAGGCATAGCCTATTCCCATCAAGTAAAAGGTATGACTACTTTATTTCAAACTAATTTCAAAAATAAAGTTAATATTCCAAAACTCATATAGTGGAATGATCTTAATCTATCTAGTAAATGACGCTTAGAAAATGCTCAACCTAAAAAGTCTTTAGAAAATCAATATATTGAAACAATTATTGAACATGAAGATGGAAGTGTTGAAATAAATTTTCAAATAGATTCAAGAGATACAACTCCTATAGTTTATCAACCATCTAGAAAGTCTTATTCTCATCCTCCCTCTGTGCCAGAATCTTCCATAAAAGAACTATCCTAAGTTTCTTGCTCTACACCTAATGTAGACCTTCGACCTATAGGACTAGTGGATCCTTCTTATCAAGTTTCTCCATCTAATACATATAATCCTTCGGAATCCGATTTCTATATAAATGTTATTGAATGCTTTAAAATTGATAAAGAAATGTTAAAAAAGAATTTAGCTTTACATCTTTTAACAAAATCCTTTTTTAAATAGGCTTCTTAAGAGCATAAAGATTTCTTAAAAGAAAAGTGGTATAAATATATGTATGATCATCAAAGAAATATTTATTTCTTTGATTGGCTTAAACTAGCCATAAAGAAAGCTTATAATACTGAAGATTTATCCATCGATATGATAAAAAAATTAAGCTCATCTTGGATTATAGCTTCTACCAATTGTTCTCCACAAAGAATTGAAGAATCTATACATCCTTCATTACATCAAATCATATATAAAGAAACTTCAACCATACCCATAAAAGATGTTACAAAAATACAATGAGATGAAGGTTAATCTGAATTTATTTGCAAATCAGACTTAAGTCATATTTTAGAATAAAATAATTATACAAATATTAACCTTCATACTATTGGCCAACAAACTAATAGAATTGATGATAAATTTGAAAATATTTTATAGCCTTTTGAAATTACTTCTTCTTAAAAAGAAATCAAAGGATCTTCATCCTCATCCTTAGAATCATCTAGTTCCTTTGATAAAGATTATTCTTCAGATACATATCATTGTAAGATATTTGATAGTGAAATCTAGTATGAATCTGCTTCTTCTTCCTCTTTGTCTTTAAATGTACTCTCTGCTCTGAAGAAATGGTGCTAAAAATGTTTAAAGATCTAAAAGATGAAGAATTAAAAAATAAATATTTTGAAAAAATATAGAAAATAAACAACGGAAATAAAAAAAAAGCTTCTACATCAAGTAATATATCTGACTTACTTAAACAATTCAGTATAAAAATTGTTTTAGATAGATTAAGAGAGCAACAAGCTCCTACTCATCTTTCAATGTAAGATCCTTATAAAGAAATTTATAATCAAAAGAAAGAAATAAAATAATTAAAACAAGACTTAATTGAACTTCAAGAACTCAAACAACATGTTGAGAATCTTGAATTTCACACACTCAAAAATTATCAAGAAAATAATGATAATTTAGAACATCTAGAAAAATTTTGTAAATTCACACTTAAATAGTTTTGTAAATTCTTTAACAAGGAATCCAACTCCAAAATGGAAAACTCAAGTTACAATTAAGGTCAAAGACTTCTCTATTAAAGCACTCTGCTTACTAGATAGTGGTGCAAATGTTAATTTAATAAGAGAAGGATTAATCCCAACAAAATACTATGTAAAAACCAAAAATAAACTCAGCCTAGCAACTGCTAATGATAAACTCCATATCCATTATAAATTAAATAACGTCCATGTTTGCAAAAATGGAACATGTATAAAGACTAATTTCCTGCTCGGAAAAGATTTAAACAATGATGTTATCCTTGAAAATCTTTTTTTACAGATTCTACAACCTTTTCAAATTGATTCATCAGGCCTTAAAACTATTAAAGACAATAAAAACTTAATTTTCTATTTTGTTGAATCAACTCCTATTCAACATATCAATATCATTCAAAATCAAATTGCTTATAAAGGAAAACAAATGGCATATCTTCATGAAGATATGAATTCTTTAAAAATGAAAAAGAATTACAAAACTAGAATTTCAAAAGATTTAATCTAATTTCAAAAATCTCTTCAAGCAGAATGCTGTTCTAACCTTCCTTCTGCCTTTTGGCACAGGAAACACCATACTGTTTCTCTTCCATATACGAATAATTTTGATGAATATCAAATTCCTACTAAAGCTCGACCTATTCAGATGAATAAAGACCTTGTACAACTATTTACTAAAGAAATCAATGATCTTCTTGTTAAAAAGCTTAATCAGAAATCACATTCCCCTTGGAGCTGTCCAACATTTTATGTAAATAAAGCGCCTGAACAAGAACGAGGTGTTCCCTATCTTGTTATCAACTATAAGCCTTTAAATAAAGTCTTAAAGTCCATTAGATATCCAGTTCCAAATAAAACTGATCTTATTAACTGTCTAGCTGGTGCCTTCCTTTTTTCCAAATTTGATCAATCAAGATTTTGGCAAATTCAAATCACCCGAGAGGACTGGTATAAAGCCACTTTTACAGTATCATTTTGCCATTACGAATGGAACGTTATGCCATTTGGTTTAAAAAATGCTCCTTCAGAATTTCAAAGAATAATGAATGACATTTTTAGTCCATATCAAGCTTTTACACTCGTCTATATAAATGACATTCTTGTGTTTTCAAAATCTATTTATGACCATTGAAAACATTTAAATATTTTTAAAAAAGTTATTATCAAGAATGGACTTTTCTTATCCCAAAAGAAAATGAAGCTTTTTCAAACAGAAATTCAGTTTCTTAGCTTTATAATAGAAAAAGGAACTATTTCTCTAGTCCAAAGAGTTATTAAGTTTGCTTCTCAATTTCCTAATGAAATTCTTAATCAAGAGCAATTGCAACATTTTCTTGGATGCCTTAATTATGTTTCTAACTTTTATAAAGATCTTGCTAAAGAAAGAAAAATCTTGCAAATGCGCTTGACCAAAAATCCCATAGAATGGACACCTGTTCATACAAAAGTTGTTCAAAAATTAAATAGAAAGTCCAAAATTTACCTTGTTTAACTATCCCTCAACTAGATTTATTAAAAATAGTTCAAAAAGATGCATCTAAAATAGGTTTTACAGGAATCCTTCCGTAAAGAAACGTCCTTGGAAAAGAAGAAATTCTTCATTTCACTTTTGGAACATGGACGCCCACTCAACAGAATTATTCAACTATTAAAAAGGAAATCCCATCCATAGTAAATAGTATAATGAAGTTCCAAAGTGATTTATTAAAGAAAAATTTTTTATTAAGAATAGATTGTAAATCTGCTAAAGAAATTTTAGAAAAAGATGTAAAAAATCTTGCTGCAAAGCAAATCTTTGCTCGCTAGCAAGCTTTATTAGCCATATTTGACTTTAACATTGAGTATATTGCAGGTAAAAATAATTCTCTTCTTGATTTTTTATCTCATCAGTTTTTACAGGGACAAAAGAATGAAGCCTCGACAGATTAGACCTTTTCTCCAGTCCCCAACTGATAAAGTTTCTTCTATTATGAACACTACACCTTTATCCAGAAAATCCAGCAGCAATTACCTTGAGAGATGGGGAGCAACCCATAATTTTAATGTTCCTCAATTTCAAAGCCCATCAAGCCCTGTATCCACAAAACCTCAAGCTTCACAAGCCCAATATTTTGCACAAAAGCACCTTTGAGAATTTATTCCTTAGATGACATGTCTTATGCCGATACCATTTCTATTGAACATCTTATCCAAACCCTTTTTTCTCCTGATCACTTATTTATCCAACCTCTTGCTTATAAAGTCTATGAACAGATTCTGATCAGAATTGGCAGTTGAACTATTGATCATACAGATGGATCAAAAAATTCATACTTAAATGATTTACCAACCAATATTACTATCCTATATTCAAAAATCAAGATTCTACATGTTCTCTCTGCAGAAGAATGGGGACGACCTCTTCATATACCTCAAAGGCTTGATTCAGAACTTATTTTTAATTATTATGATTATATTTCTACTTGGGAAGTCATCTTCTATTATTAAACCCATCATTCCAGCATTCCTGGTTCATCAGATTCAAATCAAACTCCCATAAAATGCCTATGTGGTTCTTCACATAATTCTAGATCCCTTTTGGTGCCACTAAAGACATCTTTTTTCAAGCACTTCTTCCTATTTATGAATCCTATTATGCATCAATTAAAACCCTTCTCAAATTAGAAGAAAAAAGCCTTTATCAGCACCTACAACTTGCAACAGAACCTTATGTTATTATGCAGTTTTATCGCAAATAGGAGATTCCTTGGATCTTGAAATGGAATTTTTATAAAGAAATGGACTTCAGTCCACCAGTTTTATCTCGAATGATCTATATCAAGTTTTGGCATCAACTTGATTATACTACAATGTTGCAGTAATATTCTACTGATCAAGCTATAAAGCCATCATTCTCTAAAGTTTTCAAAACTCCTAAAAAAGAAAAAGAAAGGCTTCATCCAGCAAGTGATATTGACAAATAGAAGAATTCCTATTCATCCTCTTCTTCTGTTTTTTATGCAGCAGCAGATTCGCGTCAACTCAAAAAAGAACTTCAAAAGGAAATTTTTGAACAAATACAGAAAGAAAGGTCATTTGAAAATTCTCCATTAAGTTTTGGCCAGTAGCTGATCATCTTTGGGCTGATGACAATCCTTTTGAAAATATTGCCTCTAAACCAAATACAGACGCTAATGAGACAAAGAGTGATAATGAAGGATTCATCTCTATCCGAAGAAACGAAAAAAATGAAACCAAGACAAGACATATGCTTTATCAAGCCACTCAATTTTCCACAAAGCAATCATGATAATCCACTATTCAGAATAAAGTTCATCTACAGTGAAGATTGTGATCTTATCCAGCAGTCTTGAAGCATAATTAAATTTTTCAGTGCATGAAATGAAATGCAAATGTAGTATAAATTCAGTTGTAATGAAATGTAGATTATGTTGGTTATGACTATAAATAGGTCTAGCCTCCCCATGTATAGGCAAGATTTAGAATACCAATCAAAATCTAGCCTTGCTTTCACCACCATCTCCTCTCTCCTCTCATTCCGCTTTTGTATACCCACCATTTTTCCTATTTGGTAATAGAGCCAAGTTGGTATCAAATTTGTAATTAAGTGCTTTGGCAATATAAAGTTGTTTTGTGAGTATTTCTTCACTTACCTTTATTATGTTATGCTTTGATTTTGCTTAAGAAATTGCTAACTCAAAAGTAATAACGCAAAAGTCATACTACTTAGTTCTATGTTTGTTATTATTGAGAAATTTTAATCATATTCTGCCTGGTGTGAAGCTGAGGTAGCCATTGTTGTCACCGTTGTAAGCCGTGTGAAGGCGTTTAAGGTGTTTTGTTGGTGTGTAAATTTGCTATTTCGTTAGATACTTGTGGTGGATCTAGTTAAAATAACTCTGTAATACAAATTATGGCTAAGCTTATTAAGAAGTTTCTACCTTTCTCTTCCTCATCATCAAATTCCTTATCTTCTATGTCTATTAAAAATAATAAAGAAATCAGTTATGATGATTTAGATCAAGTTATTTGTGACTAGACTATTCCAACCTTAAATAAAAATGAAATTTATAAAGTTGGAAGTTTTTAATTAAAATCAAGTTATAAAGTAAAAACCATTAAAAGAACTGAGTCCATTACTAGTAATATTCAGTATCTTTCTTTAATTAAGCCCCATGAAATAAAGGAGTGTGTTAAAACTTACAATTATATTCATTTTGGATTAGTGCAAGTTGCTCTAAAGCCATTAACAAGACTTGGACTTAGAACAAAAGCTCTCATCTTTGTTCAAGATAAAAGACATAAAGAATTTAGTGAATCATTACTTGGTATGGTTGAATCAAGTTTGGCTAATGACCCTACTTTCTTCAATTGCTTTCCAAATTTCTCTTTTTCCCTTACAGATCTAGGTGCACATGAAGCTCTTACTCTTGCTATCTAGATAAAAGGTTTGGATATGAATCCTTATAATCAAAATCTTACTCTCATATAAAGGGTTTATTATAAACTCTTGAATTCAGTTATTCCAGGCATAGCCTATTCCCATCAAGCAAAAGGTATGACTTCTTTATTCCAAACTAATTTCAAAAATAAAGTTAATATTCCAAAACTCATACAGTGGAATGATATTAATCTATCCGGTAAATGGCGTTTAGAAAACGCCCAACCAAAAAGGTCTTTAGAAAATCAAGATATTGAAACAATTATTGAACATGAAGATGGAAGTGTTCAAATAAATTTTCAAGTAGATTGAAGAGATACAACTCCTACAGTTTATCAACCTTTTAGAAAGTCTTATTCTCATCCTTCCTCTGTGGTAGGATCTTCCATAAAAGAACCATCCCGAGTTTCTTGCTCTACACCTAATGTCGACCTGCAGGACTTGTGTATCCTTCTTATCAAGCTTCTCCATCTAATACATATAATCCTTCGGAATCCGATTTCAACATAAATGTTATTGAATCTTTTGAAATGGATAAAGAATGTAAAAAAGTAATTTAGCTTTACATCCTGTAACGAAATCCTTTTTTAAATAGGTTTCTCAAGCACATAAAGACTTTTTAAAATAAAAATGGTACAAATATATGTATGATAATCAAAGAAATATTTATTTCTTTGATTGGCTTAAACTAGTCATGAAGAATGCTTATAATACTGAAGATTTATCTATCAATATGATAACAAAATTAAGTCCATCTTGGATTATAGCTTTTACCAGTTCTTCTCCACAATGAACTGAAGAATTTATACATCCTCCATTACATCAAATCATATATAACGAAACATCGGCGGTACCTATAAAAGATGTAGCAAGGATACAAGGTGATAAAGGTAAATCTGAATTAATTTATAAATCAGACTTAAGTTATGTTTTAGAACAAATAATTATACAAATATTAACCTTCATATTATTGGCCAACAAACCAATAGAATTGAAGATAAAGTTGAAAATATTTTAAAAATTTATGAAGCATCTTCTTCACAAAAGATAATTAAGACACAAACTTTAGGTTTTCAAGGTGAAGCCCTTAAATATCTAAAGTAAGAAAGGAAACATTTAAAATTTTCAGATAAACTAATCAATCAATTATCTCATAGTTTTACAAATATTAAACTTCAAAAAAATAAAGAACAAAAAGTTGACAAATCTATAAATGTTTTAGTCTCAAATTCTAAAGCCTCTAGTTTAGATTCAGAATTTTCTATAGCTGATCCTATAGAAGAAGATTCTAAAACAAATGAGAATCAAAATGATCAAAAATCAAGAATCTATACAAATCAATAAAATCTTTAAAAGACAAAAACCAATAGTCAGTGCCACAAAAATAAGAAATTATTATCCAAGACCGACTTTAGTTGATCTTTGATTTGAAGAACAAGCTATTCCAAATGGCCTTCGATTTGAAAACTCCTCAGTATACGAATGGAATGTAGATGGACTATCTGAATATCAAATCCTACAACTATGTTAACACATGATGATATATGCCTATGCCATCATGGCTGTCAGTAATGATCAAACACATGTAGTAAATGCAGTTGTCCTTGGATTTACTAGAAAATTACATGGTTGGTGGGAAAAATACCTATCTGATATAAAAAGACAAGCTATTCTAAATGCAGTAAAAAGAGATCCTTCGGGAAATCTTATTATTACTTCTCAAGGTCAAATGATTCCTGATTCTATTTACATGCTTATTACCAATATAGTAAAACATTTTATTGGTAATTATATAAATGCAGAAGAAAAAATAGAAACACAATTAATCAATTTATCTTGCCCAACATTATCAAATTTTTATTGGTATAAAGATGTTTTCTTATCAAAACTCTATACAATCGATGCAAGCAATTCAAAATTTTGAAAAGAAAAATTTATATCTAGTCTTCCTAAACTTTTTTGCAAAAAAAGTTAAAGAAGAGTTAAAATCAGAAAATTATGGAAGTTTAAATTACGGACTTTATACATATGGTGCCCTCATTCAAAAGATAAATAAAGTTGGATTTTCATTATGCAATGAAATCAAACTTAAACGACAAATTAAAAATCAAAAAAGAATCAGCAAATACGAACTTGGTGATTTTTGTTATCAATTTTGTATCGAACCACTAATTAGTCCTTCTAGCCATAATAAAAAGAAAAACTTAAAAAGAAACCATCAAAAAAGAAATCTAAACATTTTTAAACTCCACAATATTATATTTCCTCAAAAAGATATCATAAAAAATCTTCTCATAAAAATCCTTTTAAAGAATCAAAGAAATATTATACAAAAGATAATCCATCGACTTCTTACCCCAAGAAAAAGGAAATACAATGTTATAATTACAAAGAAAAAGGACATATAGCTCCTCACTACCCAAAAATAAAAGTAAAAATAGAAAAAGAAATCAAAACTATCATAAAAGGATCCTCAGTGTCAGAGTCATCCAGTTCCTCTAATACAGATTATTCTTCCTCTCATGCTTCAGATTAAACTTCAAGAACTCAAACAATGTCTTGAGAATCTTGAATTTCACACACTAAAAAATTATTAAGAAAATAATGATAATAAATTATAACATCAAGAGGAATTTGGTGAAAACTTAAATGGTTTTGTAAATTCTTTAGCAAGAAATCCACTTAAAAATTGGAAAACTCAAGCAATAATTAAGATCAAAGACTTCTCTATTAAAGCACTCTGCTTACTAGTTAGTAGTGCAGATGTTAATTTAATAAGAAAAGGATTAATCCCAACAAAATATTATGAAAAAACCAATAATAAACTCAATCTAGCTACTGCTAGCAAAAAACTACATATCAAATACAAATTAAGTAATGTTTATGTCTGCAAAAATGGAACATGCATAAAGACTGATTTCCTTCTAGAAAAGGATTTAAACAATGATGTTATCCCTGGAAACCCTTTTCTACAAATTTCACAGCCTTTTCAAATTAACTCATCAGGTCTAAAAACTATTTTAGACAATAAATAATTAATTTTTGATTTTGGTGAATCAACTCCTATTCAACATATCAATAGTATTTCAACAATGTGTAAACAAGAATAAGGTGTTCAATAAACAATCAAATATCTAGTTCCAAATAAAATGGATCTTATTAATCGTCTCTCTGATGTATTCATGTTTCTACATTTGATCCTACATCCAGATTTTGGCACATTCAAATTCTACCCGAAGGACAAATATAAAATTATTTTTCTTTTCCAAAAGAAAATAAAAATTTAGATTATTAATAATTCTCTTTCAGACCTATCTGCCTTCAGGAAGTATCCCTTCTCATTATGACATCAAGTACAAGCAAAAGCAAAGCCTTTATTCAGGAATCAAACTCTTCCTTCATACATACATCCCAACAAATATCAATTCCCTTCTTCAATTAAGGATTATCTGTCATTTCACAAGAACTTATCAATGCCCATTGGAGTGTCATTCTCTTTGATAAAAGAAAAAACACTAGAAAAACCCAATCCAAAATTGCAAACCATAAAAAGGACTTAGAAAGCCAAATCCTTATATGCTATAACATCCATCAAAGAGCACTATTATCCACCTATGCTGATGAAAAAACATCTAGAATTCACCTCCTGGCAAAGGTTAAGACAGCCCTTCCAGATGAGATAGCTACAAGAAATAGAGAAAAAACTATTTCTTGTCAGATCAAGGAGCGATTAATGCTCAAAGCTCAATATATAAGCTGGGCAACTGGTTTCCCAAATTGTTCCTGCCATCATATGAAGTTGATATCTCATATATCGAACAAGGATTAGTCCAAAGTTTTTCTTTATGCAGAGGTGATTTTGAAATGATATAGCAGCTTCCTACAATCGTGTGTCATGCCCTTTGCAGCCTTGGAGTTGTCAAAAGACAACTTCTTATAATGATTTCATCAAGTTTGGGTGAAAGATCAGAAATCCATTTTTATCAACCTTATCAATTATGGACCATCATGAATTATGAAGAAGGAGATTTAGTCTACAAAAAGTTCATCTCTACCTTAAATGATTATGAGCATCTCCCTGTTGATTATCCAGCTCAATGGTATGAATCTCATGAATCGCTACAATGGAATACAGCTTAGAACGCCTCTGAACTTATGATCTAGCTTCTGATCGATATCAAAGATTTCTTAATCTAAAAGGACATCTTGAATTTGCAAGTACATACAGATATGTTTGGTGTGACGGTCGACGAGTTGTTTGCATTGCTAATGATCTCGCTGAGCAAACTATGATGATACAGAATCGTTCTAAATCCGGACAGGCCAAGTTTAATCAAATTCTCAATGCCTATGAAGAAATCTCTTTTGACATTATAGAAAAAACTCGTGAAGAATTGATTCAGTTATTCCATGGAGAATTTGAAAATGATAATGAAGGTTGGAATGACCCTTGTCATAAGTTTGACTCTATTATGAAGTTCTCCACAAGCTGCAAATGAATTCATCAGGATGGTGATTAATCTTATAAAGATTTAGATTTATCAAGATTTATTATGAGTTTTCTTTATGAAGCATGCAAAGAAAAGATAACAAAAACTGTATCAATGCTACCGTATCCACAACTATGCTATTCTCTATAAATGCATCAAAGTTATGTTGAAAAGTACTATACAAAATGCTACTTTGAGAAAAAAGACAAAAGACAATTGTGAAAAATCCAAAAGACGACAAGAATGAATGAGGCTCCATAGACTCCTCTCTCCGCAACGGACCAACCAAGTACTATGCAGAAGAATAAAGCAACTATGCAGAAGAATAAAGCAACATCCTCCTAATCAACAAGTACAATCATCATAGCATGAAGACAAACCATCTATTCGGTAACCTGTGATCCTATCCAACAGTAAAATCCCGAAACATCATGCAATATGCCAGCACATAAAATGAAATGCAAATGCAGTCTAAATTCAGTTGTAATGAAATGTAATTTATGTTTGCTAAGGCTATAAATAGTACTAGCCTTTTCCATGTATAGGTAAGAGTTGGTAACAAATTTATAATCAAGTACTTTGGCAATATAAAGTTGTTCTATGAGTATTTCTTTACTTAGCTTTATTATGTTATGCTTTGATTATGCTTAAGGAATTGTTGACACAGAAGTGAGAACGGCAAAAGTCTTAATATTTAGTTCTATGTTCGTTATTATTGAGAAATTTTAATCATATTCTACCCAGAGCGAAGCTGACGCAGCCATTGTTGTCGTTGTTGTTAGCCGTGTGAATGCGTTTAAGGCATTTTGTTGGTGTGTAAATCCTCTATTTTGTTAAATACTCGTGGTGGATTTGGTTAAAATAACTCTATAATACAAATTATGGCTAAGCTTATTAAGAAGTTAGTACCTTCTTCTTCCTCATCATCAAATTCCTTATCTTCTATGTCTATTAAAAATAGTAAAGAAATTAGTTATGACGATTTAGATCAAGTTATTTGTGATTGGACTATTCCAACCGAAAATGAAAATGAAATTTATAAAGTTGGAAATTTTCAATTAAAATCAAGTTATAAAGTAAAAACCATTAAAAGAATTGAGTCCATTACTAGTAATATTCAGCTTCTTTCTTTAATCAAGCCCCATGAAATAAAGGAATATGTTAAAACATACAATTATATTCATTTTGGATTAGTGCAAATTGCTCTAAAGCCATTAACAAGACTTGGACTTAGAGCTGAAACTCTCATCTATATTCAAGATACAAGACATAAAAAATTCAATGATTCATTACTTGGAACGGTTGAATCAAGTTTGGCTAATGGCCCTACTTTCTTCAATTGCTTTCCAAATTTCTCTGTTTCTCTTATAGATCCAGGTGCACATGAAGCCCTTACTATTGCTATCCAGACAAAAGGTTTTGATCTGAATCCTCATAATCAAAATCTTGCTCTCATATATAGAGTTTATTATAAACTCAAGAATTCAGTTGTTCCAGCCATAGCCTATTCTCATCAAGCAAAAGGTATGACTACTTTATTTCAAACTAATTTCAAAAATAAAGTTAATATTCCAAAACTCATACAGTGGAATGATCCTAATCTATCTAGTAAATGACGCTTAGAAAATGCTCAACCTAAAAGGTCTTTAGAAAATCAATATATTGAAACAATTATTGAACATGAATATGGAAGTGTTGAAATAAATTTTCAAACAGATTCAAGAGATACAACTCCTATAGTTTATCAACCATCTAGAAAGTCTTATTCTCATCCTCCCTCTGTGCTAGAATCTTCCATAAAAGAACTATCCTGAGTTTCTTGCTTTACACCTAATGTAGACCTTCGACCTACAGGACTAGTGGATCCTTCTTATCAAGTTTCTCCATCTAATACATATAATCCTTCGGAATCCGATTTCTACATAAATGTTATTGAATGCTTTAAAATTGATAAACAAATGTTAAAAAAGAATTTAGCTTTACATCTTCTCACAAAATTCTTTTTTAACCATTTTTCTCATGAACATAAAGACTTTCTAAAAGCAAAATGGTATAAATATATGTATGATAATCAAAGAAATATTTATTTCTTTGATTGGCATAAACTAGCGATGAAGAAAGCTTATAATACTAAAGATTTATACATCAATATGATAACTAAATTAAGTGCTTCTTGAATTATAGCTATTACCAGTTCCTCTCCACAAAGAACTGAAGAATTGATACTTCCTCCATTACATCAAATCATTTATAAAGAAACTTCAACTGTACCCATAAAAGATGCTACAAAAATACAAGGAGACAAAGGTAAAACTGAATTTTTTAACAAATTAGATTTAAGTCATGTTTTAGAACAAAATAATTATACAAATATAAACTTTCATACTATTGGCCAACAAACCAATAGAATTGAAGATAAAGTTGAAAATAATTTAAAATTTTATGAAACTACTTCTTCCCACAAAGCAATCAAGACACAATCTGTACGTTTTCAAGGTGAAGCCCTTAAAGATCTAAAGTTTGAAAAGAAACCCTTAAAATTTTCAGACGAACTAATCAATCAATTATCTCATAGTTTTACAAACATAAAGCTTAAGGATAATAAAGAAAATAAAGATAAAAAATCCGTAAATGTTTTAGTTTCTAAAGCTTCGAGCTCAAACTCAGAACTCTCTATTTCTGACTCTATCAAAGAAAAATCAAATGAAAATCAAGAATCTTTACAATTCAATAAAATATTTAAAAGACAAAAACCAATAGTCACTGCAGCAAAAATAAGAAATTATTATCCAAGACCTACTCCAGTTGACTTCAATTCGAAGAACAAGCTATTCTAAATGGCTTTCGATTTGAAAACTCTTCAGTATATGAATGGAATGTAGTTGGACTATCTAAATATCGAATCATGCAACTATGCCAACACATGATGATATATGCCTCTATCATCTGGCTGCCAATAATGATCAAAGACATGCAGTAAATGCAGTCGTCCTTGGATTTACTGGACAATTACATTGCTGGTGGAAAAAATACTTATCTAATACCGAAAAAAATGCTACATTAAATGTAGTAAAAAGAGATCCTTCAGGAAATCTTATTCTTACTCCTCAAGGTCAAATGATTCCTGATTCTATTTACATGCTTATTACCAATATATTAAACTATTTTATTGGTAATTATATGAATGTAGAAGAAAAAAATAAAAACTCAATTAATTAATTTATCTTGCCCAACATTATCAGATTTTCATTGGTTAAAGATGTTTTCTTGTCAAAACTCTATACAATCGATACAAGTAATTCAAAATTTTGGAAAGAAAAATTCATATTTGGTCTTCTTAAACTTTTTGAAAAAAAAAGCTAGAGAAGAATTAAAATTAGAAAATTATGGAAATTTGAATTATAGAATATATACATATGGTGATCTAATTCAAAAGATTAATAAAGTTGGATTTTCATTATGCAATGAAATCAAAATTAAATGTCAAATTGAAAATCAAAAAAGAATCAGCAAGTATGAACTTGGTGATTTTCATTTTCAATTTGGCATGGAACCATTAATCAGTCCTTCTAGCCAGAATAAAAAGAAAAATTGAAAAAGAAACCATCAAAAAAGAAAATCCAAACATTTTTCAACTCCATGATATTATACTCCCTCAAAAAGATATTATAAAAAATCTTCTCATAAAAACCCTTATAAAGAATTAAAGAAATCTTATACAAACGATAATCCATCCACTTCTTATCCTAAGAAAAAAGAAATACAATGTTATAATTGCAAGGAAAAGGACATATAGCTCCTGACTGCCCAAAAATAAAAGTAAAAGTAGAAGAAGAAATCAAAACTATCTTAAAAGGATCCTCAGCGTCAGAGTCATCCAGTTACTCTAATACAGATTATTCTTCCTCTCATTCTACAGATATATGTCATTGTAAAATATTTGATAGTGAAATCCAGTATGAATCTGCTTCTTCTTCCTCTTCATCTTTAAACATACTTTTTGCTCCGGAAGCGATGGTGCTAGAAATGTTTAAAGATCTAATAGATGAAGAATTAAAAAATAAATATTTTGAAAAAATATAGAAGATAAATAAAGGAACTAAAAAAGGGAAAGCTTCTACATCAAATAACATATCAGACTTACCTGAACAATTCAGCATTAAAACTATATTAGATAGATTAAGAGAGCAACAAGCTCCTACTTATCTTTCTATTCAAGATCTTTATAAAGAAATAAATAATAAAAAACAAGGAGTAAAAGAATTAAATCTGTTAGATTTTGTGGACTCAATCCATTAGTTGATGTAATAAATTGATTAATTTCTTTATTTATCAATAAAATCATGCTTTACTTTCATAAGATAAATGTTATTTTACTACTTCATGCACATGACCAATACATATGACATAATGGTTCATGAGTTGAACCAGGTCCTATTAGTATATTAGATGTGATATATGTGCATGGATAAGATTCACACGCGGAAGATATATGTCAAAAATCTTATACTTAAATAGCTTCACAACCAGTAATGAGACTAGGCATCTCATTTGATAAGGTTGCAGCACTTTGATCACTATGAGATAGTGTGATTTTTCTCGATCATCAGAATGTAAGATTCTAGATCACGGTGCTGGTACATTGGATGTATTGAAGGGCCATGAGATGCACCTTATGGAATTTTGTCTTAATAATAAGGTATGCTCTCATAATTCCCTGGCAATAGGCTCTCAATCCTGAGACATTGATGAACTCAAGTTTCTATCTATTCATTTGCTTTGAGTCACCAATGAGTGAGGTCGATTGTAGGTTAACACCTCGATGTCTTGGGTATGTGGTAGCAGAACTGTGGGAACGTTGAATGATCAAGATGGAATCTATCTCTATTATCCCTTTGTGCCAATTAATGGATTTGTCATTAGTAAGTGCGCACCCATCTCAAT
This sequence comes from Sextonia rubra, assembly GCA_037013555.1. NCBI lineage: Eukaryota > Viridiplantae > Streptophyta > Magnoliopsida > Laurales > Lauraceae > Sextonia > Sextonia rubra. The sequence continues at coordinate 10,836,022 of JASUAD010000026.1, forward strand.
TGGAGTTAATTGAATGGTACTGATGATTACTATGATTAATTGGGGCTCAAGGATAACAAGATGTGGAACTAATATTGGAAGAGATAGATTTATTCCAATTGATCCACGAATATTGATAGAGGTGCCTACTTGTGGTAATTGGGAAGTTTAGGGTCTTCATTGTAATTTATTCCTAAAACTGGAGTGCAATTGCATTTATATAGTGGTGTTATTTGCAATTAACTGTGGGCCCGAATTACACATGAGATGTGGGGTCGCGGTGTTCCAGTTGGAGCCAGCTTTCTAAGGAATCCCTAGTGGTCCCCACGCTAGCCCATGTTATTGGAAAATACTAATCCGACTTGAACTCTAGAAAAAAGGATTAAGAAAGGAGAAAGTTACTAATTGCTTTGGAAGTAAGACTTCTATTTCAATTAAGCAAGGAAGAGATTTAAAAGTATATAAAATCTCTTGGACGTCCAATAAGAGTCTCTCTCACGCCCAAAACCTTGTTCGTGCAAGAGTTGCACGAGTTTCTCTCTCCTTCTCTCTTCTAGTTCTTGGAGTTTAGAGTTGGGATTTCTCCTAAAGATTCCACCAATCTTATTAAGAAAAGAAATCCAATTCGGGTCATAGCGTGGAAAGCTAAGAGGTGTTGAAGATTCTCATCACCAGTAGAGTCGCAACTTCTCCATTAAAGCACTACGAATCTCCAAAGGTATGATCTACTTCTTGCATGTCGTAGATTAGTATGGATGTTTAGTGCTGTTTAATTCTAGTTTTTAGATAGAATATTTACCGTACATGGTCACAAGATTGAGGGTAATGCATCCTGGATTGGGTTTTTGGTCTTATGGATAGTTGATCCCTGTGTCAAGTGGGTCAAAAGTTTTGAACATCTATCCACGAGACCCACCTACTTCCAACAAAATCAAGAATTAATTGAACTTCAAGAACTCAAACAATGTGTTGAGAATCTTGAATTTCACACACTAAAAAATTATAAAGAAAATAATGATAATTTAGAAAAATAAGAAAATTTTGATAAAGAGTAAATTGGTTTTGTAAATTCTTTAACAAGAAATCCACTTAAAAAATGGAAAACTTAAGCTACGATAAGGTCAAAGACATCTCTATTAAAGCACTCTACTTACTAGATAGTGGTGCAGATGTTGATTTAATAAGAGAAGGATTAATCCCAACAAAATATTATTAAAAAACCAATAATAAACTCAATCTAGCTACTATTAGTAAAAAACTACATATCAAATACAAATTAAGTAACGTTTATGCCTGTAAAAATGGAACAGGCATAAAGACTAATTTCCTTCTAGGAAAGGATTTTTAAATAATGATGTTATCCTTGAAAATCATTCAAATATCCAATTCCAAATAAAATGGATCTTATTAATCGTCTCTCTGATGTCTTCACGTTTTCTACATTTAATCCTACATCCAGATTTTGGTACCTTTAAATTCTACCTGGAGGACAGATATAAAATTATTTTTCTTTTCTCAAAGAAAATAAAAATTTTGATTACTGATAATTCTCATTCAGACCTATCTGCTTTCAGGAAGTATCCCTTCTCATTATGACATCAAGTCCAAGCAAAAGCAAAGCCCTATTTAGGAATCAAGCTTTTCCTCCATACCTACATCCCAATAAATATCAATTCCCTTCTTCAATCCAAGATTATCTGTCACTTCACAGGAACTTATCAATGCCCATTGGAGTGCCATCTCATTGATAAAAGAAAAAACACTAGAAAAACCCTATCAAAAATTGAAAACCATATTAAGGACTTAGAAAGCCAAATCCTTATGTGCCATAACATCAATCAAAGAGTACTGTTATCCACCTATGCTGATGAAAAAACATCCAAAATTTACCTACTGGAAAAGGTTAACACAGCCCTTTCAGATGAGATAGCTATAAGAATTAGAGAAAAAACTATTGCTTGTCAGATCAAGGAGCGATTAGATTAATGCTCAAAGCTCAATATATAAGCTGGGTAATTGGCTTTCCTAAATTGTTCCTGCCATCATATGAAATTGATATCTCATATATCGAACAAAGATTAGTCCAAAGATTTTCTTTATGTAGAGATGATTTTGAAAGGATATAGCAGCTCCCTGTAATCGTGCGTCATGCCTCTCGTAGCCTTCGAGTTACCAAAAGACAACTTCTCATAACGATTTTATCAAGTTTGGGTGCAAGATCAGAAATCCAGTTTTATCAACCTTATCAATTATGGACCATCATGAATTATGAAGAAGGAGATTTAGTTTCAAAAAGTTCATCTCTACCTTAAATGATTACTAGCATCTCCTTGTTGATTATCCAGCTCAATGGTATGAATCTTATGAAGCTGCTACAATGGAATACAGCTTAGAATGCCTCCGAACTTATGATCCAGCTTCTGATTAGTATCAAAGATTTCTCAATCTAAAAGGACATCTTAAATTTGCAAGTACAAACAAATATGCTTGGTGTGACGGTCAACGAGTTGTTTTCATCACTGATGATCTCCCTGAGCAAACAACGGTGATACAGAATTCATATAAATCTGGACATATAGCTCTTAATCAAATTATCAATGCTTATGAAGACATGTCTTTTGATATTTCTGACGGAACTCAGGAAGAGTTAATCCAATTATTCCATGGTAAATTAACAAATGATGGCTGGGATGAGCACTTTTGATGCAAGTCTCCAATAATCCTATGCCTAGCATAAGGATTCTTCCTGCGAGATCTTTCTCTACTAGCCCATCAATGAGTTTTTTTTTTTTAAATGCATACAAAAGTACTAAAAGACAAAGCATATCTCTCATAAGAATCAAGTAGTATTTTATTCCTAACATGCACATCTATGAAGAACTTATCTCCAGAAAGGGACAAGAAATAAGGACATGACACATACCTTATCAAGTCACTTAAAGCAAAGATTGTGATTTTTGCCTGCAGTCTAGTTGCATCATGAAATTTGTCAGCATATGAAATGAAATGCAAATGCAATGTAAATTCAATTGTAATGAAATGTAAATTATGTTGGTTATGACTATAAATAAGTCTAGCCTTCATGTATAGGTAAGAGTTGGAATACTAGTCAAAATCCAGCTTTACTTCCACCACCATCTCCTCTCCTTTCCACTTTTGTATACCCACCATCTTCCCCATTTGGTAATAGAGCCAAGTTGTTATCAAATTTGTAATCAAGTAGTTTGGCAATATAAAGTCATTTTGTGAGTATTTCTTCACTTCTCTTTGTTATGTTATGCTTTGATTTTGTTTAAGGAATTGCTGACTCAGAAGTAAGATGTCAAAAGTCTCAATACTTAGTTCTGTGTTTATTATTATTGAGAAATTTTAATCATATTCTACCCAAAGTAAAGCTGAGGTAGCCATTGTTGTCGCCGTTGTTAGCCGTGTGAAGGCATTTAAGGCATTTTGTAGGTATGTAAATCTTTATTTCGTTAGCTACTCATAGTGGATTTGGTTAAAATAACACTGCAATACAAATTATGGCTAAGCTTATTAAGAAGTTTGTACTTTCTTTTTCTTCATCATCAAATTCCTTATCTTCTATGTCTATTAAAAATAGTGAAGAAATCAGTTTATGATGATTTAGATCAAGTTATTTATGACAGGACTATTCCAGCCATAAATAAAAATAAAATTTATAAAGTTAGAAGTTTTCAATTAAGATTAAGTTATAAAGTAAAACCCATGAAAGAACTGAATTCATTACCAGTAATATTCAGCATCTTTCTTTAATCAAGCCTTATGAAATAAAAGAGTATGTTAAAACATACAATTATATTCATTTTGGATTAGTGCAAGTTGCACTAAAGCCTTTAACAATACTTGGACTTAGAACTAAAGCGTTCATCTATGTTCAAGATGCAAGACATAAAAACTTCAGTGATTCATTACTTGGAATGGTTGAATCAAGTTTGGCTAACGGCCCTATTTTCTTCAATTGCTTTCCAAATTTCTCTGTCCATTACAAATCCAGGTGAACATGAAGCTCTTACTCTTTTTATTAAGACAAAAGGTTTGGATATGAATCCTCATAATCAAAATCTTGCTCTCATAGATAGAGTTTGTTATAAACTCATGAATTCAGTTGGTCCAGGCATAGCCTATTCCCATCAAGCAAAATGTATGACTACTTTATTCCAAACTAATTTCAACAATAAAGTTAATATTCCAAAACTCATACAGTGGAATGATTATAATATATCTGGTAAATGGCACTTAGAAAATACCCAACCAGAAAGGTCTTTAGAAAATCAAGATATTGAAAAAATTATTGAACATGAAGATGGAAGTGTTGAAATAAATTTTCAAATAGATTCAAGAGATACAACTCCTACAGTTTATCAACCTTCTAGAAAGTCTTATTCTCATCCTTCCTTTATGGTAGGATCTTCCATTAAAGAACCATTGTGAGTTTCTTGCTCTACACCTAATGTAGACCTTCGACCTGCAGGACTTGCGTATCCTTCTTATCAAGCTTCTCCATTTAATACATATAATCCTTCCGAATCCGATTTCAATATAAATGTTATTAAAGTTTCGAAATTGATAAAGAAATGTTAAAAAAGAATTTAGCTCTACATCCTTTAATAAAATCCTTTTTTAAACAGGTTTGTTAAGAATATAAAGACTTTTTAAAAGAACAATGGTACAAATATTTGTATGAGAATCAAAGAAATATTTATTTCTTTGATTGGCTTAAACTAGCCATAAAGAAAGCTTATAATATTGAAGATTTATCCATCAATATGATAAGAAAATTAAGCTCATCTTGGATTATAGCTTTTACCAGTTCTTTTTCACAACGAATTGAAGAAACTAGACATCCTCTATTACATCAAATCATGTATAAAGAAACTTCAGCTGTACTTGTAAAAGATATTGCAAAAATACAAGGAGATAAAGGGAAATCTAAATTTATTTACAAATTAGATTTAAGTCATGTTTTAGAACAAAATAATTATACAAATCTTAACATTCATACTATTGGCCAACAAACTAATATAAAAGGGGATAAGTTGAAAATATTTTATAGCCTTCTGAAATTATTTCTTCTCAAAAAGAAATCAAAACTATCTTAAAAGGATCCTCATCCTCATCCTTAGAATCAACTTGTTCCTCTGATAAAGATTATTCTTCAGATAAATGCCATTGTAAAATATTTGACAGTGAAATCCAATATGAATCTGCTACTTCTTCCTTAAATCTTTAAACGTACTCTTTGCTTCAAAAGAAATGGTATTAGAAATGTTTAAAGATCTAAAATATGAATAATTAAAAAATAAATATTTTGAAAAAATACAGAAAATAAACAACGGAAATAAAAAAGGAAAAGCTTCTACATCAGGTAATATATCTAACTTACCTTAACAATTCAGTACAAAAACTATTTTAGATAGATTAAGAGAGCAACAAGCTCCTACTCATCTTTCAATTCAAGATCCTTCTAAAAAAATTAATAATCAAAAGCAAGAAATAAAAGAATTGAAACAAGACTTAATTGAACTTCAAGAACTCAAACAACGTGTTGAGAATCTTGAATTTCATACACTCAAAAATTATCAAGAAAATAATAATAATTTAGAACATTAAGAAAAAATTGATGAAAACTTAAATGGTTTTGTAAATTCTTTAACTAGGAATCCACCTCAAAAATGGACAACTCAAGTTACAATTAAGGTCAAAGACTTCTCTATTAAAGCACTTTGCTTACTAGATAGTGGCGCAGGTGTTAATTTAATAAGAGAAGGATTAATCCCAATAATATATAATGAAAAAACCAAAAATAAACTCAGCTAGCAACTGCTAGTAATAAACTCCATATCCATTATAAATTAAATAACATCCATGTTTGCAAAAATGGAACATGTATAAAGACTAATTTCTTGCTTGGATAAGATTATAATAATGATGTTATCCTTGAAAATCCTTTTTTACAGATTCTACAGCCTTTTTAAATTGATTCATCAGGCCTTAAAACTATTAAAGACAATAAAAAATTAATTTTTGATTTTGTTGAATCAACTCCTATTCAACATATCAATATCAGTCAAAATGAAAATGCTTATAAAGAAAAAAAATTGCATATCTTCAAGGAGATATGAATTCTTTAAGAATTGAAAAAGAAGTACAAAAACTAGAATTCCAAAAGATTTAATCCAATTTTAAAAATCTCTTCAAACAGAATGTTGTTCTGACCTTCCTTCTGCCTTTTGGCACAAGAAACATCATATTTTTTCTCTTCCATATATTTATAATTTCAATGAATCTCAAATTCCTACTAAAGCTCGACCTATTCAAATGAATAAAGAGCTTGTACAACTATGTACTAAAGAAATCAATGATGTTCTTGTTAAAAAGCTTATTCAGAAATCACATTCCCCTAAGAGCTGTCCAGCATTTTATGTAAATAAAGCGCCTGAATAAGAACGAGGTGTTCCCCGCCTTGTTATCAACTATAAGCCTTTAAATAAAGTCTTAAACTCCATCAGATATCCAGTTCCAAATAAAACTAATCTTATTGACCATCTAGCTGTGCCTTCCTTTTTTCCAAATTTGATCTTAAATCAGGATTTTGGCAAATTCAAATCACCCCGTAGGACAGGTATAAAACTACTTTAATAATACCATTTGGCCATTATGAATGAAACGTTATGCCATTTCGTTTAAAAAAATGCTCCTTCAGAATTTCAAGGAATAATGAATGACATTTTTAACCCACATCAAACTTTTACACTCATCTATATAGATGACAAGTCTTATGTCGATACCATTTCTATTGAACATCTTATCAAATCCTTTTTTCTCCTGATCACTTATTTATCTAACCTCTTGACTATAAAGTCTATGAATAGATTTTGATCAGAACTGACAGTTGTATTATTGATCATACAGGTGGATCCAAAAATTCATACTTAAATGCTTTACTAACCAATATTGCTATCCTATTTTCAAAAATCAAGATTTTGCATGTTCTCTTTGCAGAATAATGGGGATAACCTCTTCATATGCCTAAAAGGCTTGATTCAAAACTGATTTTTAATTATTATGATTATATTTCTGCTTGGGAAGTCATCTTCTATTATCAAAACCCATCCTTCCCACATTCCTGGTTCATCAGATTCAAATCAAACTCTCACAAAATACCTATGTGGTTCTTCACACAATTCTGGATCCCTTTAGGTGCCATTAAAGGCATCCTTCCTCAAGCACTTCTTCTTATTTATGAATCCTATTAGGCATCATTTAAAGCCCTTCTTAAATTAGAAGAAAAAAGCCTCTATCAACACCTACAACTTGCAACAGAACCTTATGTTATTATGCAGTTTTATCGCAATCAGGAGATTCCTTGGATCTTGAAATGGAATTTTATAAAGAAATGGACTTCAATCCACCAGTTTTATCTTGAATGATCTATATCAAGTTTTGGCATGAATTTGATTATACTACAATACTCCAGCAATATTCTACCAACCATTCTCTGAAGTTCTCAAAACTCCTGAAAAAGAAAAAGAAAGGTTTCATCTAGTAAGTGATATTGACAAATAGAAGAATTCTTGTTCAGCCTCTCCTTCCACTCTTTATGCAGCAGTAGATTTGCTTCAACTCAAAAAAGAACTTCGAAAGGAAATTTTTAAATAAATACAGAAGGAAAGGTCATCTAAAAATTCTCCGTTAAGTTTTGGTCAGCAGCTGCATCATCTTTGGGCTGATGACAATCCATTTGAAAATATTGCCCCTGAACCAAATCTAGATGCTGATGAGACAAAAAGTCATAATGAAGGATTCATCTCTATCTGAAGAAAAGAAAAAAAAATAAAGCTAAGACAAGACATATGCTTTATCAAGCTACTCAATTTTCCACAAAGCAATCATGACAATCCACTATTCAGAATAAAGTTCATCTACAGTGAAGATTGTGATCTTATCCAGCAGTCCTGAAGCATCATGAAATTTGTCAGCACATAAAATGAAATGCAAATGTAGTGTAAATTTAGTTATAATGAAATGTAAATTATGTTGGTTATGACTATAAATAGGTCTACCCTTCCTCATGTACAGGCAAGAGTTGGAATACCAGTCAGTCAAAATCCAGCCTTGCTTCCACCACCATCTCCTCTCTTCTCTCCCTTCCGGTTTTGTATACTCACCATCTTCCCCATTTGGTATGAGAGCTAAGTTGGTATCAAATTTGTAATTAAGTACTTTGGTAATATAAAGTTTTTTTGTGAGTATTTCTTCACTTATCTTTGTTATGCTATGCTTTGATTTTGCTTAAGGAATTGCTGACTCAGAAGTAAGAACATCAAAAGTCATAATACTTTGTTCTGTGTTTGTTATTATTGAGAAATTTTAATCATCTTCCGCCCGGAGCGAAGCTGAGGTAGCCATTGTTGTTGCCATTGTTAGCCGTGTGAAGGCGTTTAAGGCATTTTGTTGGTGTGTAAATCCTCTATTTCATTAGATACTTGTGGTGGATTTGGTTAAAAATAACTCTGTAATATAAATTATGGCTAAGCTTATTAAGAAGTTTATACCTGTTTCTTTCTTATCATCAAATTCCTTATCTTCTATGTCTATTAAAAATAGTGAAGAAATCAGTTATGATGATTTAGATCAAGTTATTTATGACAGGACTATTCCAACCATAAATAAAAATGAAATTTATAAAGTTGGAAGTTTTCAATTAAAATCAAGTTATAGAGTACAAACCATTGAAAGAAATGAATCCATTACCAGTAATATTCAGCATCTTTCTTTAATCAAGCCCCATGAAATAAAGGAGTATGTTAAAACATATAATTATATTCCTTTTGGATTAATGCAAGTTGCACTAAAGCCTTTAACAAGACTTGGACTTAGAACAAAAGCTCTCATCTATGTTCAAGACACAAGACGTAAAAAATTCAATGACTCATTACTTGGAATGGTTGAATCAAGTTTGGCTAATGGCCTTACTTTCTTTAATTGCTTTCTAAATTTCTGTTTCCTTTACAGATCCAGGTGCACATGAAGCTCTTACTCTTACTAACCGAACAAAAGGTTTTGATATAAATCCTCATAATCAAAATCTTGCTCTCATATATAGAGTTTATTATAAACTCAAGAATTCAGTTGTTCCAGGCATAGCCTATTCCCATCAAGCAAAAGGTATGACTACTTTATTCCAAACTAATTTCAAAAATAAAGTTAATATTCCAAAACTCATACAGTGGAATGATTATAATCTATCTAGTAAATGACGCTTAGAAAATGCCCAACTAGAAAGGCTTTTAGAAAATCAAGATATTAAAACAATTATTGAACATGAAGATGGAAGTGTTCAAATAAATTTTCAAACAGATTCAAGAGATACAACTCCTACAGTTTATCAACCTTTTAGAAAGTCTTATTCTCATCCTTCCTCTGTGGTAGGATCTTCCATAAAAGAACCATCGTGAGTTTCTTGCTCTACACCTAATGTAGACCTTCGACCTGCAGGACTTGTGTATCCTTCTTATCAAGCTTCTCCATTTAATACATATAATCCTTCGGAATCCAATTTTAATATAAATGTTATTGAATGCTTTGAAATTAATAAAGAAATCTTAAAAAAGAATTTAGCTTTACATCCTTTAACAAAATCCTTTTTTAAATAGGTTTCTTAAGAGCATAAAGATTTCTTAAAAGAAAAGTGGTATAAATATATGTATGATCATCAAAAAAATATTTATTTCTTTGATTGGCTTAAACTAACCATGAAGAAAGCTTTTAATACTAAAGATTTATCCATCAATATGATAATAGAATTAAGCTCTTCTTGGATTATAGCTTCTATTAGTTCCTCTCCACAAAGAACTGAAGAACCTATACATCCTCCATTACATCGAATCATATATAAAGAAACTTCAGCTGTACCCATAAAAGATGTTGCAAAAATACAAGGAGATAAAGGTAAATCTGAATTTATTTACAAATCAAATTTAAGTCATCTTTTAGAGCAAAATAATTCTACAAATATTGGCCTTCATACTATTGGCGAACAAACTAATATAATTGAAGATAAAGTTGAAAATACTTTACGGCCTTCTAAAATTATTTCTTCTCAAAAAGAAATCAAAACTCTCTTAAAAGGATCCTCATCCTCATCCTTAAAATCATCTAGTTCCTCTAATAAAGTTTATTCTTCAAATACATGCCATTGTAAAATATTTGATAGTGAAATCCAGTATGAATCTGCTTCTTTTTCCTCTTCATCTTTAAACACACTCTCTGCTCCAGAAAAAATGGTGCTAGAAATGTTTAAAGATCTCAAAGATGAAGAATTAAAAAATAAATATTTTGAAAAAAATATTGAATGAAAATAAAGGAAATAAAAAAGGAAAAGCTTCTATTTCAAATAATAAATCTGACTTACCTGAACAATTCAACATTAAAACTGTATTAGATAGATCAAGAGAGCAACAAGCTCCTCCTCATCTTTCAATTCAAGATCTTTATAAATAAATTAATAATCAAAGCAAGAAATAAAAGAATTAAAACAAGACTTAATTGAACTTCAAGAACTTAAACAATGTGTTGAGAATCTTGAATTTCACACACTCAAAAATTATCAAGAAAATAATGATAATTTATTAAATCAAGAAAAATTTGATAAAGACTTAAATGGGTTTATAAATTCTTTAACAAGAAATCCACGTAAAAAATGGAAAACTCAAGCTACAATTATGGTGAAAGAATTTGACAAAGACTTAAATGGTTTTGTAAAATTCATTAACAAGAAATCCACTTAAAAAATGGAAAACTTAAGCTACAATTAAGGTCAAAGACTTCTCTATTAAAGCCCTCTGCTTACTAGATAGTGGCACAAATGTCAATTTAATCAGAGAAGGATTAATCCCAACAAAATATTATGAAAAAAGCAATAATAAACTCAATCTAGCTACTACTAGCAAAATACTATATATCAAATACAAACTAATTAATGTTTATGTCTGTAAAAATGGAACATGCATAAAGACTAATTTTCTTTTAGGAAAGGATTTAAACAATAATGCTATCCTTGGAAATCCTTTTCTACAAATTTTATAGCCTTTTTAAATTGACTCATCAGGTCTAAAAACTATTTTAGACAATAAAGAATTAAATTTTGATTTTGTTGAATTAACTCCTATTCAACATATCAATATTACTCAGATAAAGTGTAAACAAGAATAAGATGCTCAAAAACGATTCAAATATCTAGTTCCAAATAAAACGGACCTTATTAATTGTCTCTGATGTCTTCATGTTTTTTACATTTAATCCTACATCCAGATTTTGATACCTTCAAATTCTATCCAGAGGACAGATATAAAATTGCTTTTCTTTTCCCAAAGAAAATAAAAATTCAGGTTATTGATCATTCTCATTCAGACCTATCTTTTACTCCTATCTGCCTTTAGGAAGTATTCCTTCTCATTATGACATCAAGTAAAGCCCCTATTCAAGAATCAAGCTCTTCCTTCGTACCTACAACCCACAAATATCAATCCTTTTCTTCAATCCAAGATTATCTGTCACTTCACAAGAACTTATCAATGCCCATTGAAGTGCCATTCTCTCTTATAAAAGAAAAAACACTAGAAAACCCTATCCAAAATTGCAAACCATATCAACGACTTAGAAAGCTAAATCCTTATGTGCCATAACATCCATCAAAGAGCACTGTTATCCACCTATACCGATGGAAAAACATCCAAAATTCACCTCCTAGAAAAAGGTTAAAACGACCCTTCCAGATGAGATAGCTATAAGAATTAGAGAAGAAACTATTTCTTGTCAAATCAAGGAGCGATTCATGCTTAAAGCTCAATATATGTGCTGGGTAACTTGCTTTCCCAACTTGTTACTGCCATCACATGAAGTTGATATCTCATATATCAAACAAGGATTAGTCCAAAGATTTTTTTATGCAAAGATGATTTTGAAATAATACAACAGCTCCCTGTAATCGTGCTTCATGCCCTTCACAGCCTTGAAGTTACCAAAAGACAACTTCTCATAACGATTTCATTTAGTTTAGGCGAAAGATCAGAAATCAAGTTTTATCAACCTTATCAATTATGGACCATCATGAATTATGAAGAAGGAGATTTAATCTACAAAAAAATAATCTCTAACTTAAATGATTACGAGCATTTCCCTGTTGATTATCCAGCTCAATGGTATGAATTTCATGAAGTTGCTACAATGGAATACAGCTTAGAATGTCTCCAAAATTATGATCTAGCTTCTGATCAATATCAAAGATTTCTCAATCTAAAAGGACATCTTGAATTTGCAAGTACATACAGATCTATTTGGTTTGGCGGTCGACGAGTTGTTTGCATTGCTGATGATCTCTCTTAGCAAACAACGGTGATATAGAATTCATATAAATCTAGACATACAGCTCTTAATCAAATTATCAGTGCTTATGAAAACATGTCTTTTGATATTTCTAAAGAAACTCGAGAAGAGTAAATCCAATTATTCCATGGTGAGCTAACAAATGAAGGTTGGAATGAGCACTTTTGATGCAAGTCTCCAATAATACTATGCCTAGCATAAAGATTCTTCCTACAAGAGCTTTCTTAAAAATAGTGGAAGGATGAGAAAAGCTTTTTCTACTAGCCCATCAATGAGTTCTTAGAACAAGTACATGCAAAAGTACTAAAAGACAAAGCATATCTCTCATAAGAATGAAGTAGTATTTTATTCCCGACATGCACATCTATGAAGAACTTATCTCCAGAAAGGGAAAAGAAATATAGACATGACACATACCTTATCAAACCACTCAAAGCAATCACGACATCTCACTATTGAAAATAAAGTTCATCTGCAGCAATGATTGTAATTTTTGCCTATAGTCTGGAAGGATCATGAAATTTGCCAGCACATTAAATGAAATGCACATTCAGTCTAAATTCAATTGGAATGAAATGTAAATTATATTTGTTATGACTATAAATAGATCTAGCCTTCCTCATGTTCAAGCAAGAGTTGGAATACCAGCCAAAATCCTGCCTTACTTCCACCACCATCTCCTCTCTACTCTCCCTTCCGCTTTTGTATACTCACCATCTTCTCCATTTGCGTTGTGGGAAATTGAGTGGCTTGATAAAGTGTCTTTATTGGTTTTATTTTTTACCTTTTTTTTAGGTAGAGATGAATCCTTCAGTATCCCTTTTTGTATCATCAGCTTCTGTATCTGGTTCAGGCGCAATATTTTCAAAAGGATTGTCATTAGCCCAAAGATGATGCAGCTACTGACCAAAACTTAATAGAGAATTTTCAGATGACCCTTTTTCTTTTGTGTTTGTTCAATAATTTCCTTTTGAAGTTCTTTTTTGAGTTGAAACAAATCTGCTACATCATAAAGAACAAAAGGAGAGGTTGAATAAGAATTCTTCTATTTGTCAATATCACTTGCTGGATGAAGCCTTTCTTTTTCTTTTTTAGGAGTTTTGAGCACTTCAGACAATGATGGCTTCATAGCTTGATTGGTAGAATATTGCTGGAGCATTGCAGTATAATCAAATTGATGCCAAAACTTGTAAATCATTTGAGATAAAATTGTTAGACTGAAGTCCATTTCTTTAATGAAAATTCCATTTCAAAATCCAAGGAATCTTCTACTTGCGATAAAACTACATAGTAACATAAGGTTCTATTACAAGTTGTAGGTGTTGATAAAGGCTTTCTTCTTCCGATTTAAGAAGGGCTTTAAATGATGTAGAATAGGATTCATAAATAGGAAGAAGTGCTTGAGGAAGGATGTCTTTAGTGGCACCCAAAAGGATCCAAAATTATGTGAAGAACCACATAGGTATTTTATGTGAGTTTGATTTGAGTCTGATGAACTAGGAATGCTTGAAGGATGGATTTTGATAATAAAGGATGACTTCACAAATAGAAATATAATCATAATAATTAAAACTAAGTTCTGAATCAGGCCTTTGAGGCATATGAAGAGGTCGTCCCCATTCTTCTGCAGAGAGAACATGTAGGATTTTGATTTTTGAATGGAGGATAGTAATATTGGGTGGTAAAGCATTTAAATATGAATTTTTTGATCCATCTGTATGATCAATAGTACAATTGCCAGTTGTCATCAGAATCTGTTCATAGACTTTTTAGTCAAGAGGTTGGATAAATAGTGATCAGGAGAAAAAAGTGTTTGGATAAGATGTTCAATAGAGATGGTATCGGCATAAGATATGTCATCTGAGGAATAAATTCTCAAGGGTGCTTTTGTAGCAAAATATTGGGCTTGTGAAGCTTGAGGTTTTCTGGATATAGGGCTTGATGGGCTTTGAAATTGAGGAATATTAGAAGTATGGGTTACGCCCCATCTCTCAAGATAATTGCTGTTGGATTTTCTTGATAAAGGTGTAGTGTCCATAATGGAAGAAATTATCAGTTGGGGACTGGAGAAAGGGTCTAATCTGCTGAGGCTTCATTCTTTTGTCCCTGTAAAAACTCACGAGATAAAAAATCAAAAGAGAATTATTTTTACCTGCAATATACTCAATGTCAAAGTCAAATATGGCTAATAAAGCTTGCCTGGGAGCAAAGATTTGCTTAGCAGTAAGATTTTTTGCATCTTTTTATAAAATTTCTTTAGCAGATTTACAATTTATTCTTAATAAAAAATTTTTGTTTAATAAATCACTTTGGAACTTCATTATACTATTTACTATGGACAAGATTTCCTTTTTAATAGTTGAATAATTCTGTTGAGTGGGTGTCCATGTTCCAGAAGTGAAACGAAGAATTTCTTCTTTTCTAAGAACATTTCTTTATAGAAGGATTCCTCCAAAACATATTTCAGATGTATCTGTTTGAACTACTTTTAATTAATCTGGATGAAGGATAGTTAAACAAGGTAAATTTTGGACTTTTTGTTTAATATTTTGAATAGCTTTTGTATGAGCAGGTGACCATTCTATGGGATTTTTGGTCAAGCGCATTTACAAGATTTTTCTTTTTTTAGCAAGATCTTTATAAAAGTCAAAAACATAATTAAGGCATCTAAGAAAACATTGCAATTGCTCTTTATTAAGAATTTTATCAGGAAATTGGGAAGCAAACTCAATAACTCTTTAGACTGGAGAAAGAGTTCCTTTTTTTATTATAAAGACAAGAAACTAAATTTCTGTTTGAAAAAACTTCATTTTCTTTTGGGATAAGACAAGTCCGTTCTTGCTAATAAATTTTTTAAAAATATTTAAATGTTTCCAATGGTCACAAATAGATTTTGGAAACACAAGAATGTCATCTATATGACGACTGTAAAAGCTTGATATGGATTAAAAATGTCATACATTATTCTTTGAAATTCTAAAGGAGCATTTTTAAAACCAAATGGCGTAATGTTGTCATTTGTAATGGCCAAACGGTACTATAAAAGTGGTTTTATACCTGTCCTCTAGGGTGATTTGAATTTTCCAAAATCTTGATTTAAGATCAAATTTGGAAAAAGGAAGGCACCAGCTAGACGGTTAATAAGATCAGTTTTATTTGGAACTAGATATCTGATGGACTATAAGACTTTATTTAAAGGCTTGTAGTTGATAATAAGACGAGGAATACCTCGTTCTTGTTCAGGTGCTTTATTTACATAAAACGCTGCACAACTCCAAGGGGATTGTGATTTTTGAATAAGCTTTTTAGCAAAAAGATCATTGATTTCTTTAGTACATAGTTGTACAAGGTCTTTATTCATCTAAATAGGTCTAGCTTTAGTAGGAATTTGAGATTCATTGAAATTATCAATACATGGAAGAGAAACAATATGGTGTTTCCTGTGCCAAAAGGTAGAAGGAAGGTCAGAACAACATTTTGTTTCAAGAGATTTTTGAAATTGGATTAAATCTTTTTGGAATTCTAGTTTTTATAATTCTTTTTCAATTCTTAAAGAATTCATATCTCCTTGAAGATATGCAATTTGTTTTTCTTTATAAGCAATTTGATTTTGAATGATATTCATATGTTGAATAGGAGTTGATTCAACAAAAACAAAAATAAATTTTTTATTATCTTTAATAGTTTTAAGGCCTGATGAATTAATTTGAAAAAGCTGTAGAATCTGTAGAAAAGGATTTCCAAGGATAACATCATTGTTTAAATCTTTTCCGAGTAGGAAATTAGTCTTTATACATGTTCTATTTTTGCAAACATGGATGTTATTTAATTTATAATGGATATGGAGTTTATTACTAGTAGTTGCTAAGCTGAGTTTATTTTTTGGTTTTTTCATAATATTTTATTGGGATTAATCCTTCTCTTATTAAATTAACATCTGCTCCACTATTTAGTAAGTAGAGTGCTTTAATAGAGAAGTCTTTAACCTTAATTGTAACTTGAGTTTTCCATTTTTGAGGTGTATTCCTTGTTAAAGAATTTACAAAACCATTTAAGTTTTCATCAAATTTTTCTTGATGTTTTAAATTATCATTATTTTCTTGATAATTTTTTAGTGTGTGAAATTCAAGATTCTTGACACATTATTTGAGTTCTTGAAATTCAATTAAGTCTTGTTTTAATTCTTTTATTTCCTGCTTTTGATTATTAATTTCTTTAGAAAAATCTTGAATTAAAAGATGAGTAGGAGCTTGTTGATCTCTTAATCTATCTAAAATAGTTTTTCTACTGAATTGTTCAGGTAAGTCAGAATATTACTTGATGCAGAAGCTTTTCCTTTTTTATTTTCATTGTTTATTTTTTGTATTTTTTCAAAATATTTATTTTTTAATTCTTCATCTTTTTGATCTTTAAACATTTCTAGCACAATCTCTTCTGGAGCAGAAAGTACATTTAAAGATAAAGAGGAAGAAGAAGCAGATTCATACTAGATTTCACTGTCAAATATTTTACAATGACATGTTTCTGAAGCATGAGTGGAAGAATAATTTGTATCAGAGGAACTGGATGACTCTGATGTTAAAGATCCTTTTTAGATAGTTTTGATTTCTTTTTCTATTTTAACTTTTATTTTTGGGCAGTCAGGAGCTATATGTCCTTTTTCTTTGCAATTATAACATTGTATTTCTTTTTTCTTAGGATAAGAAGTAGATGGATTATCTTTTGTATAAGATTTCTTTAATTCTTTATAAGGGTTTTTATAAGAAGATTTTTTATAATATCTTTTTGAGGAAGTATAATATTGTGGACTTGAAAAATGTTTAGATTTACCTTTTTGATGGTTTCTTTTTAAGTTTTTCTTTTTATTTTGGCTAAAAGGACTAATTAATGGTGCCATACCAAATTAAAAACAAAAATCACCAAGTTCATACTTGCTGATTCTTTTTTGATTTTCAATTTGACAATTAAGTTTGATTTCATTGCAAAATGAAAATCTAACTTTATTAATCTTTTGAATTAGATCACCATATGTATACATTTCATAATTCAAATTTCCATAACTTTCTGATTTTAGTTCTTCTCTAACTTTTTTTTACAAAAAGTTTAGGAAGACTAGATATGAATTTTTCTTTCCAAAATTCGGAATTACTTGCATCGATCATATAGAGTTTTAATAAGAAAACATCATTATACTAATGAAAATTTGATAATGCTGGGCAAGATAAATTGATTAATTGTGTTTTTATTTTTTCTTCTACATTCATATAATTACCTATAAATGTTTAACTATATTGGTAATAAGCATGTAAATAGAATCAGGAATCATTTGACCTTGAGGAGTAATAATAGGATTTCTTGAAGGATCCTTTTTTACTGCATTTAGTATAGCTTGTCTGTTTATATCAGATAGGTACTTTTCCCACCAACCATATAATTGTCTAGTAAATCCAAGGACGATTGCATTTACTGCATGTCTTTGATCATTACCGGCAGCCATGATGGTAGAGGCATATATCATCATGTGTTAGCATAGTTGCAAGATTTGATATTCAGATAGTCTACCTACATTCCATTCATATACAGAGTAGTTTTCAAATCGAAGGCCATTTAAAATAGCTTGTTCTTTGAATTGAAGATCAACTAGAGTGGGTCTTGGATAATAATTTTTTGTTTTTACTACAGTGACTATTGGTTTTTGTATTTTAAATATTTTATTGATTTATAGAGATTCTTGATTTTGATTATTTTGATTCTTATTTGTTTTAGACTCTTTTTCTATAGGATCATTTATAGAAAATTCTGAAATTGAGCTAGAGGCTTTAGAATTTGAGACTAAAACATTTATAGATTTTTTAGCTTTTTGATCTTTATTTTCTTGAAGTTTTATATTTGTAAAACTATCAGATAATTGATTGATTAGTTCATTTGAAAATTTAAAAGGTTTCCTTTCTAACTTTAGATCTTTAAGGGCTTCAGCTTGAAAACATAAAGTTTGTATCTTAATTATCTTTTGTGAAGAACATGCTTCATAAATTTTTAAAATATTTTCAACTTTAGTTTCAATTCTATTGGTTTGTTGGCCAATAGTATGAAGGTTAATATTTGTATAATTATTTTGTTCTAAAACATGACTTAAATCTGATTTGTAAATAAACTTAGATTTACCTTTATCTACTTATATTTTTGCAACATCTTTTATTGGTACGGCTGAAGTTTCTTTATATATGATTTTATGTAATGGAGGATGTATAGATTCTTCAGTTTTTTATGGAGAGGAACCAGTAGAAGCCATAATCCAAGAAGAGCTTAATTTAGTTATCATATTGATGGATAAATCTTTAGTATTATAAGCTTTCTTCATGGCTAGTTTAAGCCAATCAAAGAAATAAATATTTCTTTTATTATCATACATATATTTATACCATTTTGCTTTTAGAAAGTCTTTATATTCTTGAGAAACCTGTTGAAAAATGGATTTTGTTAAAGGATGTAGAGCTAAATTCTTTTTTAACATTTATTTATAAATTTCAAAACATTCAATAACATTTATACTGAAATCGGATTCTGAAGGATTATATATATTAGATGCAGAAGTTTGATAAGAAGGATACACAAGTCCTGTAGGTCGAAGGTCTACATTAGGGGTAGAGCAAGAAACTCGGGATGGTTCCTTTATGGAAGATTCTACCACAAAGGGAGGATGATAATAAGACTTTCTAGAAGGTTGATAAATTGTAGGAGTTGTATCTCTTGAATCTATTTGAAAATTTATTTCAACACTTCCATTTTCATGTTTAATAATTGTTTCAATATCTTGATTTTCTAAAGACCTTTCTGGTTGGGCATTTTCTAAGCGCCATTTACCAGATAGATTAATATTATTCCATCGTATGAGGTTAGAATATTAACTTTATTTTTGAAATTAGTTTGGAATAAAGTAGTCATAACTTTTGCTTGATGGGAATAGGCTATCCTTGGAACAACTAAATTCATGAGTTTATAATAAACTCTATATATGAGAGCAAGATTATGATTATGAGGATATATCAAAACCTTTTGTATGGATAGCAAGAGTAAGAGCTTAATGTACACCTGGATCTGTAAGGGGAACAGAGAAATTTGGAAAGCAATTAAAGAAAGTAGGGCCATTAGCCAAACTTGATTCAACCATTCCAAGTAATGAATTACTGAATTTTTTATGTCTTGTATCTTGAACATAGATGAGAGCTTCTGTTCTAAGTCCAAGTCTTATTAACGGCTTTAGAGCAACTTGCACTAGTCCAAAATGAATATAATTGTATGTTTTAACATACTCCTTTATTTCATGGGGCTTGATTAAAGAAAGATGTTGAATATTATAGTCCAGTCACAAATAACGTGATCTAAATCGTCATAGCTGATTTCTTCACTATTTTTAGTAGACATAGAAGATAGGCAATTTGATGATGAGGAAAAAGATGGTACAAACTTCTTAATAAGCTTAGCCATAATTTGTATTACAGAGTTATTTTAACCAAATCCACCATGAGTATCTAACGAAATAACGGATTTATACACCAACAAAATGCCTCAAATGCCTTCATATGGCTAACAACAGCGACAACAATGGCTACCTCAGCTTCGTTCTGAGCAGAATATGATTAAAATTTCTCAATAATAACAAACACAAAACTAAGCATTAAGACTTTTGATGTTCTTATTTCTGAGTTAGCAATTCCTTAAACAAAATCAGAACATAAAGATAAGTCAAGAAATACTCACAAAATGACTTTATATTGCAATGATACTTGATTACAAACTGGATGCCAACTTGGCTCTGATACCAAATGGGGAAGATGGTGGGTATACAAAAGTGGAAGGGAAAGGAGAGAGGAGATAGTGGTGGAAGCAAGGCTGGATTTTGACTGGTATTCCAACTATTTCCTGTACATGGAGAAGGCTGGTACTATTTATAGCCTTAGCAAACATAATTTACATTTCATTACTACTGAATTTAGACTGCATTTGCATTTCATTTTATGTACTAGCATATTGCATGATGATTCAAGATTTTAATGCTGGACAAGATCACAGGTTGCCGTATAGATAGTTTGTCTTCATGCTATGATGATTGTTCTTATTGACTATGAGGATGTTGCTTTATTCTTCTTCATAGTTGTGTTATTCTTCTGCATAATATCTGGTTGGTTTGTTGCTGAGAGAGGAGTCTATGGAGCCTTGTTCATTCTTATTGTCTTTTGGGTTTTTCTTAGTTGTCTTTTGTCTTCTTTCTCAAAGTAGCTTTTTGTATAGAACTTTTTCAACATAACTTTGATGTGTTTGTAGAGAATAGCATACCTATGGATACAGTAACAATGATAAAGTTTTTGTTATCTTTTCTTTACATGCTTTCTAGAGAAAACTCTTAATAAATCTTGATAAATCTAAATTTTTATAAGATTAATCACCATCCTGATGAATTCCATTGTAGCCGGTGGAGAACTTCATAATAGAGTCAAAATTATGACAAGGGTCATTCCAACCTTGATTATCATTTCTGAATTCCCTATGGAATAGCTGAATTAATTCTTCATGAGTTTTTTCTGAAATGTCAAAAGAGATATCTTCATAGGCACTGAGTATTTGATTAAACTTGGCATGTCTGGATTTAGAAGGATTCTGTATCACTGTAGTTTGGTCAGTGTGATCATAAGCAATGCAAACAACTCGTCAACCGTCACACCAAACATATCTGTATGTACTTGCAAATTCAAGATGTCCTTTAAGATTGAGAAATCTTTGATATTGATCAGAAGCTGTATCATAATTTTTGAGACGTTCTAAGCTGTATTCCATTGTAGCAACTTCATGAGATTCATACCATTAAGCTCGATAATTAACAAGGAGATGCTCATAATCATTTAAGGTAAAAATGAATTTTTTGCAAATTAAATCTCCTTTTTCATAATTAAGATGGTCCATAATTGAAAAGGTTGATAAAACTGGATTTCTGATCTTTCACCCAAACTTAATGAAATAGTTATGAGAAGTTGTCTTTTGGTAACTCCAAGCTACGAAGGGAATGATGCATGATTGTAGAGAGCTGCTGTATCATTTCAAAATTATCTCTGCATAGAGAAAATCTTTGGACTAATCCTTGTACGTTATATGAGACATCAACATCATATGATGGCAGAAACAATTTGGGAAAGCCAGATGCCCAGCTTGTATATTGAGTTTTAAGCATTAATCGCTCCTTGATCTGACAAGAAATAGTTTTTTCTTTAATTCTTACAGTTATCTCATCTGGAAGGGCTATGTTAACCTTTTCCAAAAGGTGAATTCAGGATATTTTTCTTCAGCATAGGTGGATAACAGTGTTCTTTGATGGTTGTTATGGCACAGAAGGATTTGGATTTCTATGTCCCTGATATGGTTTGCAATTTTGGAAAGGGTTTTTCAAGTTTTTTTTCTTTTATCAGAGAGAATGTCACTCCAATAGGCATTGATAAGTTCCTGTGAAGTGACAGATAATCCTAGATTGAAGAAGGGAATTGATATTTATTGGGATGTAGGTATGAAGGAAGAGCTTCATTCCTGAATAGGGGCTTTGCTTTTGCTTGTACTTGATGTCATAATGAGAAGGGATGCTTCCTAAAGGCAGATAAGTTTAAATGAGAATTATCAATAACCTAAATTTTTATTTTCTTTGGGAAAAGGAAAGAAATTTTATATTTATCCTCTGGGTAGAATTTGAAAGTACCAAAATCTGAATGTAGGATTAAATATAGAAAACATGATGACATCAGAGAGACGATTAATAAGATCCATTTTATTTGGAACTAGATATTTGAATGGTTTTGAACATCTTATTCTTGTTTACACTTTGTCTGAATAATATTGATATGTTGAATAGGAGCTAATTCAACAAAATGAAATTCTAATTCTTTATTGTCTAAAATAGTTTTTAAACCTAATGAGTCAATTTGAAAGGCTGTAAAATTTGTAGAAAAGGATTTCCAAGGAAAACATCCATGTTTAAATCCTTTCCTAGAAGGAAATTAGTCTTTATGTGTGTTCCATTTTTGCAAACTTAAACATTACTTAATTTGTATTTGATATGTAGTTTTTTGCTAGCAGTAGCTAGATTGAGTTTATTATTGGTTTTTTCATAATATTTTCCTGGGATTAATCTTTCTCTTATTAAATTAACATCTGCGCCATTTTCTAGTAAACAGAGTGCTTTAATAGAGAAGTCTTTGGCCTTAATTGTAGCTTGTGTTTTCCATTTTTTAAGTGGATTTCTTGTTAAAGAATTTACAAAACCATTTAAGACTTTATCAAATCTTTCTTGATTTTCTAAATTATCATTATTTTCTTGATAATTTTTGAGCGTGTGAAATTCAAGATTCTCAACACATTGTTTGAGTTCTTAAAGTTCAATTAAGTCTTGTTTTAATTCTTTTATTCCTTGCTCTTGATTATTTATTTCTTTATAAAGATCTTGAATAAAAAGATGAGTAGGAGCTTGTTGCTTTCTTAATCGATCTATTATAGCTTTCATGCTGAATTGTTCAGGTTAGTCTGATATGTTATTTGATGTAGAAGCTTTCCCTTTTTTAGTTCATTTATTTATATTTTGTATTTTTTCAAAATATTTATTTTTTGATTCTTTATCCTTTAGATCTTTAAACATTTCTAGCACCATCTCTTCTGGAGCAGAAAGTACGTTTAAAGATAAAGAGGAAGAAGAAGCAGATTCATATTGGATTTCATTATCAAATATTTTACAATGACATATATTTGAAGCATGAGAGGAAGAATAATCTGTATCAGAAGAATTGGATGACTCTAACACTGAAGATCCTTTTAAGACAGTTTTGATTTCTTTTTCTGTTTTAACTTTTATTTTTGGGCAGTCAAGAGGTATATGTTCTTTTTCTTTGTAATTATAACATTTTATTTCTTTTTTCTTGGGATAAGAAGTGGATGGATTATCGTTTGTATAAGATTTCTTTAATTCTTTATAAGGGTTTTTATGAGAAGATTTTTTATAATATCTTTTTGAGGGAGTATAATATTGTGGAGTTGAAAATTGTTTAGATTTTCTCTTTTAATAGTTTCCATTTAAGTTTTTCTTTTTATTCTGGCTAGAAGGACTGATTAATTGTTCCATACAAAATTGAAAACAAAAAACTACCAAGTTCATTCTTGTTGATTCTTTCTTGATTTTCAATTTGATGTTTAATTTGATTTCATTGCATATTTAAAATCCAACTTTATTAATCTTTTGAATTAGATCACCATATATATACATTCCATAATTCAAATTTTCATAATTTTCTGATTTTAATTCTTCTCTAACTTTTTTTGTAGAAAGTTTAGGAAGACTAGATACGAATTTTTTATTCCAAAATTCTAAATTACTTACATTGATTGTATAGAGTTTTTATAAGAAAACATCTTTATACCAACAAAAATCTGATAATGTTGGGCAGGATAAATTAACTAATTGTGTTTTTAATTTTTCTTCTACATTCATATAATTACCAATGAAATGTTTAACTGTATTGGTAATAAGCATATTGGTAAGTTCTTAAAACTGCATTTTTTCATACATCTTTTGGACCATTTTAAGGACATATTAACTTGAAAGAGCCTCATTTAGTGTGATCTAATGGTTTCAAGCATTTTAAATTGAAGATAGTATTTCTCTATATAATTTGTCTTAAAATCATACTCTTTGCTTTCAATCATGAAACCTGTCATTTTTAGAAAGTCCATTTTTAGAAAGTTTTGTGAAAATAATTTTTTGCATGAATTAAATTGAATTTTCATCATCATTAGTTCATTCATATAAAATCATGAAGAATGATTTACATTTTTATTATCATTTCATGAGAGATGGGCCCACAGTCATTCATTTGTGATCTTAGGGGTAAAATTGTGTTTTCACATGAATTCACATTTATTTTGTAAGAAATTGATATATGGGTCCAATTTATAAAGAATTGAGGCAAGGAATTGATTTTCAGGAGAAAGGAGACAAGAATTGAAGAGAAAAAAGAAATTGGAAGAAAATTGCAAAAAGTTGGCTCATGGTCCCACACACACATACATATGTGTGGGGTCCACATGCAAAACATCTAAAATGGGGTCCATTTATTTGTTGTACATTTACAAGAGATTTTGAAGAGAATTTGAAGAATATCTCATCAAAGATGGATAAAGAAAGCCACATAGGAGTTCTTTTTTGAGAAGGAAAAGATTTAATTGAAAAAAAATGAAAAAAATCCAAGCAATCTATTCCATGTCCAACACATGTTTTGGATCAGATTTTATTGAAAAAATAAAGGAAAAATATCAAAGAAGAATTATCTAAAAGATCTCTTCAAGTTTGGGGCTAACAAGGAGAACTTTCCAAAAAAGGAAAGTTGACAATGCAAAGAGATAAAGGGAAAGTTCTACACCTCATGTGAGCCAAGTTTGATTCCAAGAGAGGATTCTTATCCCTACTTCATCTCTCCAAAGATCTCAATATAAGGTGGCACATACACGAAAGGAAAGAAGCATCCAAGTAAGACTTCCAAACAAAACAAGCAAGGAAAGAAAAGAAAAATAAAAAGAAAAAAAATCCCAAAAGATATGTCACACCTGAGCCATTGTTTGGGACCCTTTTTCTTTCATTTTTTTTATTTTTAAGATTTTAAAGTTTGAGAAGGAGTAGGACTTGAAAAAGTATAAATAGGGCACCTTTCTCTCATATTCTTCATGGAAGAATTACCCACCTCCCACCTCTAAATTTCTACACTCCATCTCTCCTTCTCTTGTCTCTCCATCTTAAGTCATCAAGGGGCTTAGCCCTAAAGCCACACTACTAACCTTGAAGTGTCAACGAGAAGGAGGAATTCTCATCCATCCTAGTATATAATTGTTTACTTTTTATTCAATCTTTTGTAAAATAATTTCATGCTAGTAAATTTTGTTTCTTTTCAATTTTTCTTGTCTTTGATTTTGTGGTGTTCATAATTTTAGTCTTGTTTGTGATTGGGTTAATTTTCATTCTTGTTTAAATATTGAGATAGAATTAGAATCACAACTATTAACCCATCTTAATAGCCTTTTTAATATACTTTGTCTCTTTGGATACATTGTATGTTTGAAGGCAATGCAAGATGGAGTTAAAGAGATTTGAGTGAACAAAAATTAGAGGCCAATTCTGAAATTTATTTCTACATTAAATGGAGATTTGTTATTCTCACTTTGATTGATGACCCAAGATGAAGTATAAGACCTAGGACAACACTTCTAATCTTTTTGAGCCTAAATTAAGATAAGGAATTGAGAGGAGCAATCCACCACCTTTGACTTCTGTTGTTATTACCGCCTTTGACTTCTAGCAATTTTATTTTATTTTTTGCACTTTTGTTATTTTTCTTGTTATGTTCATGTTGATTTTAAGATTTATTTTTGCATAGTTTAGTGGTTGGATTAGAATTCATTGCATCAATTTTCATATCATAAGATTTTGTGCATATTTAAGTTGCTGAAAATCAAGCTTTCATATCTAAATTGAATGAAGAAATTCAGACTCAATATATAAAAAGCATAACTTAACAGTTTCAACAAATTGCAGAAACAATTTCTGACAAAAAGTTCGAAGTGGGTAGACCAGTGAAATCATAGTATTTTTCTTTGAAACTTAGTAATATTAAAGTTTAGGATGTGTTCTTTTATTCCCCAGAATTTTAGATCAAAATAATTTTGGAAGATTTGTGAACCAAAGGCTTAAACTTGGCCAATCAATCAATTTGGATCAGAATTTCTACACAGAAATTTGCAAAGTTATCATATTCATGCATTCATAACTTTTTTATCTTAGATCCTTTTTTACTTCTTTTTTTCTGTTAGTTTCTTGCATCAGTAGAGCATGATTCCCAGCCATTAAACTTAGATTTAGGATGCATTAGAATAATTCAATCATGCATAAAATTTGCATCAGCATACTAGTTTTTCAGACTTAGAATTTTAGAGCATCTCATGGCATGCATTGCATTACTAATTTTACTAACTTTCCAATTTTAAATTTGTTTCTAGTTTTATGTTTCTGATTGTTTTAGATAATTTCCAGAATTAAAGATCTTTCTAAATTTTTTTTTAATTGAAGATTTTAAATTGAAAAGTTTACTAGTTTTGGAAATTCTAACTTAGGAAAGTTTTTAACTTTTGTTTATTTTGTTTCAACATTGTTTAGTTTAGTAAGTTTCTAATTTAAGTTTTTATTTTTGGAAGTTCTAACTTGTGTTTTAGTTTTGCAGTAATTTTAATTTTATTTTAGGAATTTTTTGATTTAGGTTTTCTAGATTTAGGAAAGTTTTTTTTTCTTTTCATTGGTTTGTAATTAATTTGATTTTGGCCAGTAGGATGCTTGTATTTGTTAGATTTTAAATTAGGCTAGTTTTAGATTTTTATTTTAAGGTAAGTCAACTTGAAGAAGGAACCTTAAAATACATTACTCCCTGTGGATCGACCTGGTCTCACCAACATTATTACTATATCGCAGCTCTGCACTTGGAGCTCACGATCAAGTTTTTGGCGCCATTGCTGGAGAGCGCCATTTGAGGTAACTTTTGTAACTTTTCTTATTTACATTGCTTTGTGGGTGTGGTTTAATTTTGGCATCTTTCTAGAAATAAGAGGACATACATGGAATGCTGTACCACCCTTAATTGGAATAGGAAAGTGCATGGAATGTTAGAAAGCTCACATCACTGCTATTTTTAGAAACTTTCTAAAATTGGAAAAAGTTACTTTTTTCAACTTATACCCGTTTTCAACTTGTCATAACTTCTTTTGGAAAAAAAAGTATTCCAAAAGTGATCTAATTGCTGTCCTTGATCTTCTTGGTGTCTAAGAAAGCCTTTGCCCCTGTAGTGCGCAACAGCTCGTCTGTTCAGGAAACTAGTCCTTCAAACAAGTCCATCTATGACTCTACCACTTCCTGGTGGCTAACATAGCCGAGTCGGTTTTATATGACTGAATTAGAGAACTTAAGGAAACTTTTCAACCCTAGGGAGTTACTTAGATGTTTTTGGTATAACTTAGGCTTTTATCATTTCTCAAAAAAAAAAAAAAAAAAAAAAAGACAAGTGATTCGAAAAATGGATTGGTGAGAATCCATAAATATGAGGAGACTTAACAATGGGCAAACCGATAAAAATGGAATCAATGCTGATGGCCCACCGAAGTCCTGGCTTGCTTTGTGTGAATAAGAAAGAATTGCAAAGTTACTTCAAACAAATTATTCAGCTAGATCATTTGAATGGGAAGGGGCCAATCACTATAATCATTGTTACAATAAGGAATTTGTAGAAAATTTTAATGGAATGATTAGCTCAGATCATCAACCAATAAGGGTCTTGCATGATTACCGATACCCCATACAATCATTTACTCCTATAGATGTGGGAGTTCAATGGCGAGCTGAATTAAATTCAAATCAATGGCATTACCACAAAGAAATGGGTAACATGTGTAGTCTAAATTGGGATGATCAATCACTGGACAATTGGCGAAATGGGCCCAACATGGATCATGTCTCTTCTTCCCAAGAATTTATTCTGGATGGGTCATATGACTATCCCTCATAGGATACATCATATGTACCCCCTTCTTTCTCTGGTCATATGCACCTCATAATTCCCTACCGCCGAATGGTTATATGAACCACCACCACCCTTAAAGAATTCTTTGGAGGATACTTTAGCCAAATTTGTTGAGTTCACACAAAATACCATGCAATTCATACAAAAAAATGAACAACACATGAAAAGCCTAATGAACTCGATTAATCAAATAGGGTTTGAAATGAGAAAGCAAAATGCCACTCTTGGAATTGAGGATGATCCTACATTCAATGAAGATCTTATCGATATGGAATCACACAAACACATTGTGGATAACTAAGGGTGCACATAAGGACATGAATGATGGTGTGATGCATGAACCAAGTAATGAATCGCATGCGCCTATGTGCCCCACTTTTCCTCAATATCGCCCATTCCACTTCATCAAAGAGGAATCTATGCCCTTTTACCTAAATCCTTTCTATGATTCAGATTTCTTTGATGAATTTGGCATTGCAGTCTTTCACAAATTTGGTGTTCCTACAATTGAGGAAACTGCAAATGAACCTACTGAGCCCCAAAAGGAAGATTACAATTGGGAGGATGCTTTTTCAGATTTCTGAGTTGAATAATCTAGAATCTTTGGAATCATGTACTGACTTCTTCATGAAACTTGATTATCCAACCCTTAGAGAAATTGCCCTCGCATTTCTTGGCCCTCAATGTTATTCAAAAAAACTTTCAAAATTGGAGAATAGTGGTCCCATTTAGACACCGAGTCTGACAATTTGGAATCCTTTGCACTCGTGCCTAAACAGACTGTAAAAATCAATTTAAAAGAATTTGTGGCATAGGAGGACCTTAGGCCACCCAGTTGCTCATTGCATCCTCTCCTATCTTTCAAAGATCCATTTTTAAGTGAAGAGGAAGAAATTTTCTTTATGGTCCCTTCTTCACACAATCTACAGAAACATGTGGTCCTCATGGTTTCTTCTCTTTCTATGCTTTTTGTAAACTATGTGGAGGAAAATCTCATTTGGGATCCAGGTGGACTCATGGTTTTGAATCTAGTAGTGTAGTTTTTTTTTCTTTTCTTTTTAGTGTAGATATTTTCTTTTAGAGTAAGTTCTTGTTTATTTTTTTTTCTTGGTTTTTCTGTTTTATCTAACCTAGGATAGGGAGTTGCTCAGATACATCTTCAGGTGACTTCTTCTCTTTACCCTTCTTTACATTTATGTTCCCTCATGTTACTTTTACAGTTCTGCATTGCATGTATAAACATCAAGGACAATGTTCATCCTAGGTAAGGAGTGGGAACAAGCATGCTTGTCCAATTTTAGTCATACTTCCAAGCATATAGAAAAAATTTTTCATTATTTTTGTCATTTTTTTATGAAAATCTTTCAAATTTTCAATTTTTAGGCTTTTATTTTGGTTTTAGGAATTTTCACCAGCATTTATTTACTTTTGCATTTATTTTTCATTTATTTTAGAAAAGAAAGTTTTCAAAAGAATTGAAGCGATTTGAAGATTTATAGAAATCTGAAATTTTGATACTTTTGGAAGAAAGTAAAAAAAAAGTTTGCATTTTCTAAAGGAGGAAACCTACATAAGATTACCAAAACGTTCGTTTCACATACATACACGTATACAATTTTTCGACATTTTGGATATGAAGCTTTAATGCTATTTTTGGGATTTTTCTAGAGAATACAATCTGAACTTGAAATTTAGTTTATAGAATTTTCTTTTTTTTTGTTTCCTGGTTCATTATTGGTGAATTTTATATATTAGAACCAAAATGAATTAATTCGAGTGAAATGAGAACTGCCACTTAGTGTTTACTTTCGATGTGAAAAAGCAAAAAAAAAAAAAAAAAAGAGCATATAATGAGCAGTTTGTGACTAGTTTGGGTTTGTAACCTTTTTAACTTAAGCTAGTAAGCCCGGAGGGATATTTCCATAACTAGTGCCCTAAAGCCATCTGGTTTGGGAGTCATTGGCCTAACGCTTATTACATGGGTTAAATAGAAAGCTTAAAGGACCTAAACATTGCATAGTCATAACAAAAAAGAAAAAAAAAAGAATGAATTATGGCCCAACGGGTGTCGTAGAAATTTTCACGGAATATGTGCAGAAAAGCATAAGGACTAAGTTTGCTCCTTAGATCCCAACTTTTTCTATATCATATGAATTTGGAAAATTCTATATTGGAAAAAGTAAGAGAGTGAAGAGTGTCCACAAGTGTTTGCATGGGAGTATGTGCGGGGAAGGACAAGGACTAGATTTGCTCTCTGGATTCTAACTTTTCTTATATCATATGAACTTGGGAACCCTTGTGTCGAAAAGAAAGAGTTAAGGGAAAAGAGGCCTATCAAAGTAGATAGTAAAGTGGTAGCTATCTTAGTAACTTTGAGAGGAATTTTCTTTTTGCTAAATTTCAGGGGTTCAGACTATTTAAAGGAAAATTTCTATTTTTGCAGCATTATTGTGGAATATCCAAAATATGTTTTTAATGTATACATTTTACACTGTGCATGCAAGTTGGTTTGAATTTAAGAAAGTTTTTGAGAATAGAATTGTGGACCGGACTTTGAAAAGTCTAAAAGTGTAATTATTCTAGATTTCAAAAATATCCAATATGAGTGACTCTTCTTTTAGGAAATTTCTTTTCTCCATTATTTTTGTTATTTTTGTTTTTTTCTTCAAGAAAAAAGAGAATTTTATGGGTATATTCACTGCAAACCCTCACGAGGCATAACTCGTCCAATAGGGGAAACCTAGAGGGTTAAGTGCTTGCTGCATACGCTAAATGCAATTGAGAGTGCCAACAAAAGTGGTGATGCATTCATCTTTATTTTTCTTGTATTTAATTGGCTTTAGGTTAGATTAGGTTATGATGAATTCCTCATACTTTTTGCATTTTTTGCTAGGGACTAGCAAAACGATGGTTAGGGGGTGTGATAAGTTCTTAAAACTGCATATTTTCATACATCTTTTGGACCATTTTAAGGACTTGTTAACTTGAAAGAGCCTCATTTAGTGAAGAATTACCTACCCCTCACCTCTAGATTTCTAGACACTATCTCTCCCTCTCTTGTCTCTCCATCTTAAGTCATCAAAGAGGCTTAGCCCTAAAGTCACACCACCAACCTTGAAGTGTTAACTAGAAGGAGGAATTCTCATCCATCCTAGTATGTGATTGTTTGCTTTTTATTCAATCTTTTGTAAAACAATTTCATGCAAGTAAAATTTGTTTCTTTTCAATTTTCTTGCCTTTGATTTTGTGGTGTTCATAATTTTAGTTTTGTTTGTGATTGGGTTAATTTTCATTTTTGTTTAAATATTGGGATAGAATTAGAATCACAACTATTTAGAATTAGAATCACAGCTATTAACCCATCTTAGTAACCTTTTTAATATACTTTGTCTCTTTGGTTAAATTGTATGTTTGGAGGCAATGCAAGATGCAGTTAAAGAGATTTGAACAAACAAAGATTAGAGGCCAATTTTGAAATTTATTTCTACATTGAATGGAGATTTGTTATTCTCACTTAGATTGACGACCCAAGATGAAGAATAAGACCCTAGGACAACACTTTTAATCTTTTTGAGCCCAAATTAAGATAAGGAATAAAAAGGAGCAATCTACCACAATTGCTTCTATTGTTTACCACCTTTGACTTCCGTTGTTATTACTACCTTTGACTTCTAGCAATTTTATTTTATTTTCTGCACTTTTGTTATTTTTCTTGTTACGTTTATATTGATTTTAAGTTTTATTTTTGCATAGTTTGGTGGTTGGATTAGAATTTATTGCATCTATTTTCATATTATAAGATTTTACGCATAGTTAAGTTGCTGAAAATCAAGCTTTCAGATCTGAATTGAATGAAGAAATTGGGACTTAATATATAAAAAGCATAACTTAACAGTTTCAGCAAGCTGCTGAAATAATTTTTGACAAAAAGTTCGAAGTGGGTAGACTAGTGAACTCATAGTATTTTCCTTTGAAACTTAGTAATATTAAAGTTTAAGATCTGGTCTTTCATTCCCCAGAATTTCAGATCAAAATAATTTTGGAAGATTTGTGAACCAGAGGCTTAAACTTAGCCAATCAATCAATTTGGATCAAAGTTTCTGCACAAAATTTTGCAAAGTTGTCATATTCATGCTTTCATAACTTTTTTGTTTTAGATCCTTTTTTACTTCTTTTTTTTTTTAGTTTATTACATCAGTAGAGCATGATTTCCAGCCATTAAACTTAAATTTAAGATACATTAGAATAATTCAATCATGCATAAAATTTGCATCAGCATACTAGTTTTTCGGACTTAGAATTTTTCAGCATCTCATTGCATGCATTGAATTACTAATTTTACTAACTTTCTAATTTTAAATTTGTTTCTAGTTTTATGTTTTTGACTGTTTTAGATAATTTCCAGAATTAAATATCTTTCTAAATTTGTTTTTAATTGAAGATTTTAAATTGAAAAGTTTACTAGTTTTGGAAATTCTAACTTAGGAAAGTTTTTAACTTTTGTTTATTTTGTTTCTAACATTGTTAGTTTAGTAAGTTTCTAATTTAAGTTTTTATTTTTGGGAGTTCTAACTTGTGTTTTAGTTTTGCAGCAATTTTAGTTTTATTTAGAAATTTTTAGATTTAGGTTTTCTAGATTTAGGAAAGTTTTTTTTTCTTTCCATTGGTTTGTAATTAATTTGATTTTGGCAAGTAGGATGCTTGTATTTGTTAGATTTTAAATTAGCTTAGTTTTAGATTTTTATTTTAAGGCAATTCAACTTGAAAAGGGAACCATAAAATACATTGCTCCCTGTGGATCGACCTGGTCTCACAAGTATTATTACTACATCGCGGCTCTGCACTTGGTGCTCACCGATCACATGTAGATGGAATTAGGGATCATTCGGCCTTAAGGAGTAAGAACAGGATTTCCTCAGGGATCTTTTTTTACTGCATTTAATATAGCATTTCTTTCTATATCAAATTGGTATTTTTCCCACCAACCATGCAATTGTCTGGTAAATCAAAGGATGACTGTATTTACTGCATGTCTTTTATCATTACTGGCAACCATGATGATAGAGGCATATATCATCATGTGTTGTCATAGTTGCAAGATTTGATATTCAGATAGTCTATATACATTCCATTCATATACTGAAGAGTTTTCAAATCGAAGGCCATTTAAAATGGCTTATTCTTCGAATTGAAGATCAACTAGAGTAGGTCATGGATAATAATTTCTTATTTTTGATGAAGTGACAATTGGTTTTTCTCTTTTAAATATTTTATTGATTTATAGAGATTCTTGATTTTGATAATCTTGATTTTCATTTGATTTTTCTTCTATAGAGTCAGAAATAGAGAATTATGAGTCTGAGCTCGAAGCTCTAGAAACTAAAACATTTATGGATTTTTCATCTTTATTTTTTTTATTATCTTTAAGTTTTATGTTTGTAGAACTATGAGATAATTGATTGATTCATTCGGCTAAAAATTTTATGGGATTTTCTTTTAACTTTAGATCTTTAAGGGCTTCACCTTGAAAACCTAAAGATTGTGTCTTGATTACATTATGGGATGAAGTAGTTTCATAAAATTTTTAAATATTTTCAACTTTATCTTTAATTCTATTGGTTTGTTGGCCAATAGTATGAAGGTTTATATTCGTATAATTATTTTCTTCTAAAACATGACTCAAATCTGATTTGTAAACAAATTTAGTTTTACCTTTGTCTCCTTGTATTTTTGGAACAACTTTTATGGGTACAACTGAAGTTTCTTTATAAATGATTTGATGTAATAGAGGATGTATAGATTCTTCAGTTCTTTGTGCAGAGGTACTGGTAGAAGCTATAATCCAAGAAGAGCTTAATTTAGTTATCATATTGATGGATAAATCTTCAGTATTATAAGCTTTCTTCATGGCTAGTTTAAGCCGATCAAAGAAATAAATATTTCTTTGATTATCATACATATATTTTACCATTTCGCTTTTAGAAAGTCTTTATTTTCTTGAGAAATATGGTTAAAAAAGGATTTTGTGAGAGGATGTAAAGCTAAATTTTTTTTAACATTTCTTTATCAATTTCAATGCATTCAATAGCATTTATATTAAAATAGGATTCCAAAGAATTATATGTATTAGATGGAGAAGCCTGAGAAGAAGGATACACTTGTCCTATAGGTCGAAGGTCTACATTAGGTGTAGAGTAAGAAACTCGAGATGGTTCTTTTATGGAGGATCCTACCATAAAGGGAGGATGAGAATAAGACTTTCTAGAAGGTTGATAAACTGTAGGTGTATCTCTTGAGTATGTTTGAAAATTTATTTCAACACTTTCATCTTCATGTTCAATAATAGAAAATAGCTTGATTTTCTGAAGACCTTTTCAGTTGAGCGTTTTCTAAGCACCATTTACCAGATAGATTAATATCATTCCATTGTATGAGTTTTGAAATATTAACTTTATTTTTGAAATTAGTTTGGAATAAAGTAGTCACACATTTTGCTTGATGGGAATAGGCTATACTTGGAACAATTCTTGAGTTTATAATAAACTCTATATATGAGAGCAAGATTTTGATTATGAGTATTCATATCAACCTTTTGTCTGGATAGCAAGAGTAAGAGCTTCATGTGCACCTGGATATGTAAGAGAAATAGAGAACTTTGGAAAGCGATTGATGAAAGTAGGGTCATTAGCCAAACTTGATTCAACCATTCCAAGTAATGAATCATTGAATTTTTTATGTCTTATATCTTGAACATAGATGAGAGCTTCAATTCTAAGTCTAAGTCACCAAGAACAGGATTTCTAGTGTTTTTTCTTTTATCAGAGAGAATGGCACTCCAATGGGCATTGATAAGTTCTTCTGAAATGAAAGATAATCCTGGATTGAAGAAGGGAATTGATATTTGTTGGGATGGAGGTGTAAAGGAGGAGCTTGATTCCTGAATAGGGGCTTTGCTTTTGATTGTACTTGATGTCATAATGAGAAGGGATACTTCCTGAAAGCAGATAAGTTTGAATGAGAATTATCAATAATCAAAATTTTTATTTTCTTTAGGAAAAGAAAAATAATTTTATATCAATCCTCTGGGTAGAATTTGAAGGTACCAAAATTTGGATGTAGGATTAAATGTAGAAAACATGAAAACATTAGAGAGACGATTAATAAGATCCGTTTTATTTGGAACTGGATATCTGAATGGTTTTTGAACATCTTCTTCTTGTTTATGCTTTGTCTGAATAATATTGAAATGTTGAATAGGAGTTAATTCAACAAAATCAAAATTTAATTCTGTATTGTCTAAAATAGTTTTTAGACCGGATGAGTCAATTTGAAAAGGCTATAAAATTTGTAGAAAAGGATTTCCAATGATAACATCATTGTTTAAATCCTTTCCTAGAATGAAATTAGTCTTTATGTATGTTCCATTTTTACAGACATAAATATTATTTAATTTGCATTTGATATGCATTTTTTTGCTAGCAGTAGCCAGATTGAGTTTATTATTGGTTTTTTCATAATATTTTGTTGGGATTAATCCTTCTCTTATTAAATTAACATCTGCGCCACTATCTAGAAAGCAGAGTGCTTTAATAGAGAAGTCTTTGACCCTAATTGTAGCTTGAGTTTTCCATTTTTCAAGTTGATTTCTTGTTAAAGAATTTCAAAAACCATTTAAGTTTTCACCAAATTCTTCTTGATGTTCTAATTTATTATCATTATTTTCTTGATGATTTTTTAGAGTGTGAAATTCAAGATTCTCTACACGTTGTTTGAGTTCTTGAAGTTCAATTAAGTCTTGTTTTAATTCTTTTATTTCTTGCTTTTGATTAGTAATTTCTTTATAAACATCTTGAATTGAAAGATGGGGAGGAGCTTGCTGCTTTCTTAATCTATCTAATACAGTTTTAATGCTAAATTGTTCAGGTAAATCAGATATATTATTTAATGTAGAAGCTTTTCCTTTTTTATTTCCTTTATTTATATTCTGCATTTTTTCAAAATATTTATTTTTTAATTCTTTGTCTTTGAAATCTTTAAACATTTCTAGCACCAGTTCTTCTGGAGCTTAAAGTACGTGTAAAGATAAAGAGGAAGAAGAAGCAAATTCATACTGGATTTCACTGTCAAATATTTTACAATGACATGTATTTGAAGAATGAGAGGAAGAATAATCTGTATCAGAGGAAATGGATGACTCTGGCACTGAGGATCCTTTTAAGATAGTTTTGATTTCTTTTTCTATTTTAACTTTTATTTTTGGGCAGTTAGGAGCTATATGTCCTTTTTCTTTGCAATTATAACATTGTATTTCTTTTTTCTGGGGATAAGAAGTGGATGGATTATCTTTTGTATAAGATTTCTTTGATTCTTTATAAGGCTTTTATGAGAAGATTTTTTATGATATCTTTTTGAGGGAATATAATATTGTGGAGTTGAAAAATGATTAAATTTTCTTTTTTGATGGATTTTTTTAAGTTTTTCTTTTTATTTTTGCTAGAAGGACTGATTAATGGTTCCATACCAAATTGAGAACAAAAATCCCTAAGTTCATACTCGCTGATTCATTTCTAATTTTTAATTTGACATTTAAGTTTCATGTCATTGTATAATGAAAATCCAACTTTATTTATCTTTTGAATTAGATCACCATATGTCTACATTCCATAATTCAAATTTCCATAATTTTCTGATTTTAATTTTTCTTTAACTTTTTCTGCAAAAAGTTTAGAGAGACCAGATATGAATTTTTTTTCCAAAATTCTGAATTACTTACATCAATTGTATAAAGTGTTGAAAGAAAACATCGTTATACCAATGAAAATCTGATAATGTTGGGCAAGATAAATTGATTAATTGAGTTTTTATTTTTTCTTCTACACTCATATAATTACCAATAAAATGTTTTACTATATTGGTAATCAGCATGTAAATACGATCAGGAATCATTTGACCTTAAGGAGTAATACAGGGTTTCCAGAAGGATCTCTTTTTACTGCATTTAGTATAGCTTGTCTTTCTATATCTGATAGGTACTTTTCCCACCAACCATGTAATTGTCAAGTAAATCCAAGGACAACTATATTTACTGCATGTCTTTGATCATTCCGGTAGCCATGATGGTAGAGGCATATATCATCATGTGTTGGCATAGTTGCAGGATTTGATATTCGGATAGTCCATCTGCATTCCATTCGTATATTGAGGAGTTTTCAAATCGAAGGTTATTTAGAATAACTTGTTCTTCGAATTGAAGATCAACTACAGTAGGGCTTGGATAATAATTTCTTGTTTTTGCTATAGTGACTATTGGTTTTTGTCTTTTAAATATTTTATTGATTTAGAGAGATTCTTGATTTTGATCATTTTGATTCTCATTTGATTTTTCTTCTGTAGAGTCAAAAACAAAGAATTCAGAGTCTGAGCTCGAAGCTTTAGAAACTAAAACATTTATAGATTTTTCATCTTTATTTTCTTTATTATCTTTAAGTTATAGGTTTGTAAAACTATGAGATAATTAATTGATTAGTTCCTCCAAAAATTTTAAGGCTTTTTCATCTAACTTTAGATCTCTAAGGGCTTCACCCTGAAAACCTAAAGATTGTAGTTTGATTACTTTATGGGAAGAAGTAGTTTCATAAAATTTTAAAATATTTTCAACTTTACCATCAATTCTATTGGTTTGTTGGCCAATAGTATGAAGGTTAATATTTGTATAATTATTTTGTTCTAAAACATGACTTAATCTAATTTATTAATTAATTTAGATTTACCTTTATCTCCTTGTATCTTTGCTACATCTTTTATATGTACAGCCGAAGTTTCTTTATATATGATTTGATGTAATGGAGGATGTATAGATTCTTTAGGTCTTTGTAGAGAAGAACTGGTAGTAGCTATAATCCAAGATGAGCTTAATTTTGTTATTATATTGATGGATAAATCTTTAGTATTATAAGCTTTCTTTATGGCTAGTTTAAGCCAATCAAAGAAATAAATATTTCTTTGATTATCATACATATATTTGTACCATTTTTTCTTTTAGAAAGTCTTTATGCTCTTAAGAAACCTGTTTAAAAAAGGATTTTGTTCAAGGATGTAGAGCTAAATTTTTTTTAACATTTCTTTATCAATTTCAAAACATTGAATAACATTTATATTGTAATCAGATTCCGAATGATTATATGTATTAGATGGAGAAGCTTGATAAGAAAGATACACAAGTCCTGTAGGTCGAAGGTCTACATTAGGTGTAAAGCAAGAAACTCAGGATGGTTCTTTTATGGAAGATCCTACCACAGAGGAAGGATGAGAATAAGACTTCCTAGAAGGTTGATAAATTGTAGGAGTTGTATCTCTTGAATCTGTGTGAAAATTTATTTCAACAATTCCATCTTTAGGTTCAATAAGTGTTTCAATATCTTGATTTTCTAAAGACCTTTCTGGTTGGGCATTTTTTAAGTGCCATTTACCAAGTAGATTAATATTATTCCACTGCATGAGTTTTGGAATATTAACTTTATTTTTGAAATTAGTTTGGAATAAAGTAGTCATACCTTTTGCTTGATGGGAATAGGCTATGCCCGGAACAACTGAATTCATGTGTTTATAATAAACTCTAGATGTGAGAGCAAGATTTTGATTATGAGGATTCATATCAAAACATTTTGTCTGGATAGCAAGAGTAAGAGCTTCATGTGCACCTGGATCTGTAAGGGAAATAGAGAAATTTGAAAAGCAATTGAAGAAAGTAAGGCCATTAGCCAAACTTAATTCAACCAATCCAAGTAATGAATCATAGAATTTTTTATGTCTTGTATCTTGAACATAGATGAGAGCTTCTGTTCTAAGTCCAAGTCCTATTAAAGGCTTTAGAGCAATTTGCACTAATCCAAATTGAATATAATTGTATATTTGAACATACTCCTTTATTTCATGGGGCTTGATTAAAGAAAGATGCTGACTATTTCTTGTAATGGATTAGTTCTTTCTATGATTTTTACTTTATAACTTGATTTTAATTGAAAACTTCCAACTTTATAAATTTCACTTTTATTTATGGTTGGAATAGTCCAGTCGCAAATAACTTGATCTAAATCATCATAACTGATTTCTTCACTATTTTTAATAGACATAGAAGATAAGGAATTTGATGATGAGGAAGAAGAAGGTATAAATTCCTTAATAAGCTTAGCCATAATTTGTATTACAGAGTTTTTTTAACCAAATCCACCACGAGTATCAAATGAAATAGAGGATTTACACACTAACAAAACGCATTAAATGCCTTACACGGCTAACAACAGCGACAACAATGGCTACCTCAGCTTCACTCTGGGTGGAATATGATTAAAATTTCTCAATAATAATAAACACAGAACTAAGTACTAATACTTTTGATGTTCTTACTTCTGAGTCAGCAATTACTTAAGCAAAATCAAAGCATAACATAACAAAGATAAGTAAAGAAATACTCACAAAATGACTTTATATTGCCAAAATACTTGATTACAAATTTGATACCAACTTAGCTATGATACCAAATGGGGAAGGTGGTGGGTATAAAAAAGCGGAAGGGAGAGGTGAGAGGAGATGGTGGTGGAAGCAAGGCTGGATTTCGATTGGTATTCCAACTCTTGATTGTATATGAGGAAGGCTAGACCTATTTATAGTCATAACAAACATAATTTACATTTCATTGCAACTGAATTTTGACCGATGTGCATTTTATTTGATGTGCTGGCAAATTTCATGATGCGTCCGGACAGCAAACAAAAAATCACAGTCTTTGTTGTAGATGAACTTTATTCTGAATAATGAGATGTCATGATTGCTTTGAGTGACTTGATAAGGTATGTGTCATGTCTTTATTTCTTTTCCCTTTCTAGAGATAAGTTCTTCATGGATGTGCATGTCGGGAATAAAATACTACTTCATTCTCATGAGAGATATGCTTTGTCTTTTAGTACTTTTGCATGTACTTTTTCTAAGAACTCATTGATGGGCTAGTATAAAAAGCTTTTCTCATCCTTCCAATATTTTAGAAAAAGCTCTTGTAAGAAGAATCTTTATGCTAGGCATAATAATATTGGAGACTTGCATCAGAAGTGCTCATTCCAACCTTCATTTGTTAATTCACCATGGAATAATTGGATTAACTCTTCTTAAGCTTCTTCAGAAATATCAGAAGACATGTCCTCATAAGCATTGATAATTTGATTGAGAGCTGTATGTCTTGATTTATATGGATTTTGTGTCACTGTTGTTTGCTCAACGAGATCATCAGCGATGCAAACAACTCATCGACTGTCACACTAAAAATATCTATATGTACTTGCAAATTCAACATGTCATACTAGATTGAGAAATCTTTGATATTGATCAGAAGCTAGATCATAATTTTGGAGATGCTCTAAGCTGTATTCCATTGTAGTGGCTTCATGAGATTCATACCATTGGGCTGGATAATCAATAGGGAAATGCTCGTAATCATTTAAAGTAGAATTTTTTGCAGACTAAACCTCCTTCTTCATAAGTCATGATAGTCCATAATTGATAAGGTTGATAAAACCGGATTTCCGATCTTTCACTCAAGCTTAATGAAATCATTATGAGAAGTTGTTTTTTGGTAACTCCAAGGCTACGAAAGGCATGACGCACTATTGCAGGGAGCTGCTGTATCATTTCAAAATCATCTCAACATAAAGAAAATCTTTGGACTAATCCTTATTTGATATATGAGATATCAACTTCATGTGGTGGCAGGAACAATTTGGGAAAGCCAGTTGCCCAGCTTATATATTGAGCTTTGAGCATTAATCGCTCCTTGATCTGACAAGAAAGAGTTTTTTCTCTAATTCTTGTAGCTATCTCATTTGGAAGGGTTGTTTAGCCTTTTCCAGGAGGTGAATTCTGGATATTTTCTTTTCATCGGCATAGGTGGACAATAGTGCTCTTTGATGGTTGTTATGGCACATAAGGATTTGGCTTTCTAAGTCCTTGATATGGTTTGCAATTTTGGATAGGGTTTTTTTAGTGTTTTTTCTTTTATCAGAGAAAATGGCACTTCAATGGGCATTGATAAGTTCTTGTGAAGTGACAGATAATCCTGGATTGAATAAAGGGATTGATATTTGTTGGGATGTAGCTATGAAGGAAGAGCTTGATTCTTGAATAGGGGCTTTACTTGATGTTATAATGAGAGGGGATACTTCCGGAAGGCAGATAGGAGTAAAAGATAGGTCTTAATGAGAATTATCAATAACCTAAATTTTTATTTTCTTTGGGAAAAGAAAAGCAATTTTATATTTGTCCTCTTGGTAGAATTTGAAGGTACCAAAGTCTAGATGTAGGATTAAATGTAGAAAACATGAAGACATCAAAGAGATGATTAATAAGATCTATTTTATTTGGAAATGGATATCTAAATGGTTTTTGAACATCTTATTCTTGTTTACACTTTGTCTGAATAATATTGATATGTTGAATAGGAGTTAATTCAACAAAATCAAAATTTAATTCTTTATTGTATAAAATAACTTTTAGACCTGATGAGTCAATTTAAAAAGGCTATAAAATTTGTAGAAAAGGATTTGCAAGGATAACATCATTGTTTAAATCCTTTCTTGGAAAGAAATTAGCCTTTTTGCATATTCCATTTTTACAGACATAAACATTACTTAATTTGTATTCGACATGTAGTTTTTTGCTAGCAGTAGCTAGATTGAGTTTATTATTGGTTTTCTCATAATATTTTGTTGGGATTAATTCTTCTCTTATTAAATTAACATCTGCGCCACTATCTAGTAAGCGGAGTTCTTTAATAGAGAAGTCTTTGACCTTAATTGTAGCTTGATTTTTCCATTTTTTAAGTGGATTTCTTGTTAAAGAATTTAAAAACCGTTTAAGTCTTTATCAAATTTTTCTTGATTTTCTAAATTATCATTATTTCTTGTTAATTTTTGAGTGTGTGAAATTCAAGATTCTCAACACATTATTTGATTTCTTGAAGTTCAATTAAGTCTTGTTTTAATTCTTTTATTTCTTGCTTTTGATTATTTATTTCTTTATAAAGATCTTGAATAGAAAGATGAGTAGGAGCTTGTTGCTCTCTTAATTTATCTAATATAGTTTTAATGCTAAATTATTAAGGTAAGTCAGATATGTTATTTGATGTAGAAGCTTTCCCTTTTTTAGTTCCTTTATTTATATTCTACATTTTTTTAAAAATATTTATTTTTTAATTCTTCATCTTTTAGATCTTTAAACATTTCTAGCACCATCCCTTTTGGAGCAAAAAGTACATTTAAAGATAAAGGAAGAAAATACATATTCATACTAGATTTTACTATTAAATATTTTACAATGACATGTATCTGAAGCATGAGAGGAAGAATAATCTATATTAGAGGAACTGGATGACTCTAACACTAAGGATCCTTTTAAGATAGTTTTGATTTCTTTTTTTATTTTAACTTTTATTTTTGAGCAGTGAGAAGCTATATGTCCTTTTTTTCTACAATTATAACATTGTATTTCTTTTTTCATAGGATAAGAAGTGGATGGATTATTGTTTGTATAAGATTTTTTAAATTCATTATAAGGGTTTTTTGAGAAGATTTTTTATAATATCTTTTTGAGGGAGTATAATATTATGGAGTTGAAAAATATTTAGATTTTCTTTTTTGATGGTTTCTTTTTAAGCTTTTCTTTTTATTCTGGCTAAAAGGACTGATTAATGGTTCCATACCAAATTAAAAACAAAAATCACCAAGTTCATACTTGCTGATTATTTCTTATTTTCAATTTGACGTTTAAGTTTGATTTCATTGCATAATGAAAAGCCAACTTTATTAATCTCTTGAATCAGATCACCATATGTATACATTCCATAATTCAAATTTCCATAATTCTCTAATTTTAATTCTTCTCTAACTTTTTCTGCAAAAAGTTTAGGAAGACTAGATATGAATTTTTTTTCCAAAATTTTGAATTACATGCATCGATTGTATAGAGTTTTAATAAGAAAACATCTTTATGCCAACGAAAATCTGATAATATTGAGCAAGATAAATTAATTAATTGTGTTTTTAATTTTTCTTCTACATTCATATAATTACCAATAAAATGTTTAACTATAATGGTAATAAGCATGTAGATGGAATCAGGGATCATTTGGCCTTAAGGAGTAAGAACAAGATTTCTTGAGGGATTTCTTTTTATTGCATTTAATATAGCATTTCTTTCTATATCAGATAGGTATTTTTCCCGCCAACTATGTAATTGTCCAATAAATCTAAGGACGACTGCATTTACTGCATGTCTTTAATCATTACCAATAGCCATGATGGTAGAGGCATATATCATCATCTGTTGGCATAGTTGCAGGATTTGATATTCAGGTAGTCCATCTTCATTCCATTTGTATACTGAAGATTTTTCAAATTGAAGGCCATTTAGAATAGCTTGTTCTTTGATTTGAAGATCAAATGGAATAGGTCTTGGATAATAATATCTTTTTTTTGCTGCAGTGACTATTGGTTTTTGTCTTTTAAATATTTTATTGATTTATAGAGATTCTTGATTTTGATCATCTTGATTTTTATTTGATTTTTCTTCTATAGAGTCAAAAACAAAGAATTCAGAGTATGAGCTCGAAGCTTTAGAAACTAAAACATTTATGGATTTTTCATCTTTATTTTTCTTATTATCTTTAAGTTGTAGGTTTCTAAAGCTATGAGGTAATTGATTGATTAGTTTGTTCAAAAAATTTAAGGCTTTTTTTTCTAACTTTAGAACTTTAAGGGCTTCACCCTGAAACCTAAAGATTGTATCTTGATTACTTTATGGGAAGAAGTAGTTTCATAAAATTTTAAAATATTTTCAACTTTACCTTCAATTCTATTGGTTTGTTGGCCAATAGTATGAAGGTTCATATTTGTATAATTATTTTGTTCTAAAATATGAATTAAATCGGATTTATATATAAATTGAGTTTTACCTTTGTCTCCTTGTATTTTTGCAACATATTTTATGGGTACAGCTAAAGTTTCTTTATCAATGATTTGATGTAATGAAGGATGTATAGATTCTTCAGTTCTTTGTGGAGAGGAACTGGTAGAAGATATAATCTAAGAAGAACTTAATTTAATTATCATATTGAT
The DNA here is from genome assembly GCA_037013555.1 of Sextonia rubra. NCBI lineage: Eukaryota > Viridiplantae > Streptophyta > Magnoliopsida > Laurales > Lauraceae > Sextonia > Sextonia rubra. Next base: position 10,880,216 of record JASUAD010000026.1, read on the forward strand.
GGATAAATCTTCAGTATTATAAGCTTTCTTCATGGCTAGTCTAAGCCAATCAAAGAAATAAATATTTCTTTGATTATCATACATATATTTATACCATTTTGGTTTTAGAAAGTCTTTATGTTCTTGAGAACCCTATTTAAAAAAGGACTTTGTTAAAGGATATAGAGCTAAATTCTTTTTTAACATTTCTTTATCAATTTCAAAATATTCAATAACATTTATATTGAAATCGTATTCTGAAGGATTATATGAATCGGATGGAGAAGCTTGATAAGAAGGATACATAAGTCTTGTAGGTCGAAGGTCTACATTAGGTGTAGAGCAAGAAACTCGGGATGGTTCTTTTATGGAAGATTCTACCACAAAGGGAGGATGAGAATAAAACTTTCTAGAAGGTTGATAAACTATAGGAGTTGTATCTCTTGAATCTATTTGAAAATTTATTTCAACACTTTCATCTTCATGTTTAATAATTGTTTCAATATCTTGATTTTCTAAAGACCTTTCTGGTTTGGCATTTTCTAAGCACCATTTACTAGATAGATTGATATCATTCAATGCATGAGTTTTGGAATATTAACTTTATTTTTGAAATTATTTTGGATTAAAATAGTCATACCTTTTGCTTGATGGGAATGGGCTATGCTTGCAATAGCTAAATCGATGAGTTTATAATAAACTCTATATATGAGAGCAAGATTTTGATTATGAGGATTCATATCAAAACCTTTTATCTAGATAGCAAGAGTAAGAGCTTCATGTGCACCTGGATCTGTAAAGGAAACAGAGAAATTTAGAAAGCATTTGAAGAAAGTAGGGCCATTAGCCAAACTTGATTCAACCATTCCAAGTTATGAATCACTGAATTTTTTATGTCTTGTATCTTGAACATAGATGAGAGCTTCAGCTCTAAGTCCAAGTCTTATTAATGGCATTAAAGCAACTTGCATTAATCCAAAATGAATATAATTGTATGTTTTAACATACTCCTTTATTTCATGGGGCTTGATTAAAGAAAGATGCTGAATATTACTAGTAATAGATTCAATTCTTTCGATGGCTTTTACTTTATAACTTGATTTTAATTAAAAACTTCCAATGTTATAAATTTCATTTTTATTTACGGTTGGAATAGTCCAGTCATAAATAACTTGACCCAAATCATCATAACTATTTCTTCACTATTTTTAATAGACATTGAAGATAAGGAATTTGATGATGAGGAAAAAGAAGGTGCAAACTTCTTAATAAGCTTAGCCATAATTTGTATTTTAGAGTTATTTTAACCAAATCTACCACTAGTATCTAACAAAATAGAGGATTTACACACTAACAAAATGCCTTAAACGCCTTCACATGGCTAACAACGGCGATAATAATGGCTACCTTAGCTTCGCTCCAGGTAGAATATGATTAAAATTTCTTAATAATAACAAACATAGAACTAAGCATTCAGATTTTTGATGTTCTTATTTATGAGTCAGCAATTCCTTAAGCAAAATCAAAACGTAAAGATAAATGAAGAAATACTCACAAAACGAATTTATATTGCAACGATACTTCGTTACAAACTAGATGCCAACTTGTCTCTGATACCAAATGGGGAAGGTGGCGGGTATACAAAAGCGGAAGGGAGAGGAGAGAGGAGATGGTGGTGGAAGGAAGGCTGGATTTTGATTGGTATTCCAACTCTTGCCTATACATGAGGAAGGCTAGACCTATTTATAGTTATAACCAACATAATTTAAATTTCATTATAACTGAATTTACACTGCATTTGCATTTCATTTCATGTGCTGACAAATTTCATGATGCAACCGGACTGCAGCAAAAATCACAATCTTTGTTGTAGATGAACTTTATTCTGAATAGTGAGATGTCATGATTGATTTGAGTGAGTTGATAAGGTATGTGTCATGTCTTTATTTCTTTTCCCTTTCTGGAGATATGTTCCTCATTGATGTGCATGTCAGGAGTAAAATACTTCTTCATTATTATGAGAGATATGCTTTGTCTTTTAGTACTTTTGTATGTATTTTTTCCAAAAAAAACTCATTGATGGGCTAGTAAAAAAAGCTCTTGTAAGAAGTATCTTTATGCTAAGTATAGTATTATTGGAGACTTGCATCAAAAGTGCCCATCCCAGCCATCATTTGTTAATTCACCATGGAATAATTGGATTAACTCTTCTCGAGGTCAGAAATACGAAAAGAAATGTCTTCATAAGCATTGATAATTTGATTAAGAGCTGTATGTCCAGATTTATATGGATTCTGTATCACCGTTATTTGCTCAGCGAGATCATCAGCGATGCAAATAACTCTTCGACTGTCACACCAAACATATCTGTATGTACTTGCAAATTCAAGATGTCCTTTTAGATTGAGAATCTTTGAAACTGATCAGAAGCTAGATCATAAGTTCAGAGGCATTCTAAGTTGTATTCCATTGTAGCGACTTCATGAGATTCATACCATTGAGCTGGACAATCAACAGGGAGATGCTCGTAATCATTTAAAGTAGAGATGAACTTTTTGCAGACTAAATCTCCTTCTTCATAATTCATGATGGTCCATCATTTATAAGGTTGATAAAACCGGATTTCTGATCTTTCACCCAAACTTGATGAAATCATTATGAGAAGTTGTCTTTTGGTAACTCCATGGGTGCGAAGGGCATGACGAATGATTTAAGGAGCTACTATATCATTTCAAAATCATCTCTGCATAAAGAAAATCTTTGGACTAATCCTTGTTCAATATATGAGATATCTTCTTCATATAATGGCAAGAACAATTTGGGAAAGCCAATTGCCAAACTTATATATTGAGCTTTGAGCATTAATCGCTCCTTAATCTCTAATTCTTGTAGCTATCTCATCTAGAAGGGCTGCGTCAACTTTTTCTAGGAGGTGAATTCTAGATGTTTTTTCATCAGCATAGGTGGATAACAATGCTCTTTGATGGATGTTATGGCACATAAGGATTTGGCTTTCTAAGTCCTTGATATGGTTTGCAATTTTGGATAGGGTTTTTCTAGTGTTTTTTCTTTTATTAGAGAGAATGGCACTCCAATGGGCATTGATAAGTTCTTGTGAAGTGACAGATAATCTTGGATTGAAGAAGAAAATTGATATTTGTTGGGATGTAAGTATGAAGGAAGAGCTTGATTCATGGATAGGGGCTTTACTTGATGTCAAAATGACAAAGGATACTTCCTAAAGGTAAATAGGAGTAAAAGATAGGTCTGAATGGGAATTATCAATAACCTAAATTTTTATTTTCTTTGGGAAATGAAAACTCATTTTATATCTGTCTCCCGGGTAGAATTTAAAGGTACCAAAATCTGGATGTATGATCAAATGTAGAAAACATGAAAACATCAAAGTGATAATTAATAAGATCTGTTTTATTTGGAACTGGATATTTGAATGGTTTTTTAACATCTTATTTTTATTTACACTTTGTTTGAATAATATTGATATGTTGAATAGGAGTTGATTCAACAAAATCAAATTTTAATTCTTTATTGTCTAAAATAGTTTTTAGACCTGATGAGTTAATTTGAAAAGGTTATAAAATTTGTAGAAAAGGATTTTTCCAAGGATAACGTCATTGTTTAAATCCTTTCCTAGAAGGAAATCAGTCTTTATGCATGTTCCATTTTTACATATATAAACATTAATTAATTTGTATTTGATATGTAGTTTTTTGCTAGTAGTAGCTAGATTAAGTTTATTATTGGTTTTTTCATAATATTTTGTTGGGATTAATCCTTCTCTTACTAAATTAACATCTGCACCACTATCTAGTAAGTAGAGTGCTTTAATAGAAAAGTCTTTGATCTTAATCGTAGCTTGAGTTTTCCATTTTTTATGTAGACTTCTTGTTAAAGAATTTACAAAACCATTTAAGTTTTCACCAAATTCTTCTTAATGTTCTAATTTATTATCATTATTTCTTGATAATTTTTTAGTGTGTGAAATTCAAGATTTTCAACATGTTGTTTGAGTTCTTGAAGTTCAATTAAGTCTTATTTTAATTCTTTTATTTCTTATTTTTGAGTTGTAATTTCTTTATAAAGATCTTGAATTGTAGGATGAGGAGGAGCTTGCTACTCTCTTAATCTATCTAATACAGTTTTAATGCTGAATTGTTCAGTTAAGTTAGATATATTATCTGAAGTAGAAGCTTGTCCTTTTTTATTTCCTTTATTTATATTCTATATTTTTTCAAAATATTTATTTTTTAATTCTCTATCTTTGAAATGTTTAAACATTTCTAGCCCCATCTTTTCTGGACTAGAAAGTACATTTAAAGATAAAGAGAAAGAAGAAGCAGATTCATATTGGATTTCACTGTCAAATATTTTACAATGACATATATCTGAAGCATGAGAGGAAGAATAATCTGTATTAGAGGAACTGAATGACTCTGACTGTGATGATCCTTTTAAGATAGTTTTGATTTCTTTTTCTATTTTTGCTTTCATTTTTTGGCAGTCAGGAGCTATATGTCCTTTTTTTGCAATTATAACATTGTATTTCTTTTTTCTTGGGTTAAGAAGTTGATGGATTATCTATTATATAAGATTTCTTTGATTCTTTATAAGGATTTTTATCAGAAGATTTTTTATGATATCTTTTTGAGGGAATATAATATTATGGAGTTGAACATTTTTTAGATTTTCTTTTATGATGGTTTCTTTTTAAGTTTTTCTTTTTATTATGGCTAGAAGGACTTATTAATGGTTCCATGCCAAATTGATAACAAAAATCACCAAGTTCATATTTGCTAATTCTTTTTTGAATTTCAATTTGCCGTTTAAGTTTGATTTCATTACATAATGAAAATCCAACTTTTTTTATCTTTTGAATGAGGTCACCATATGTATAAAGTCCATAATTTAAATTTCCATAATTTTTTTATTATAACTCTTCTTTAACTTTTTCGGCAAAAAGTTTAGGAAGACTAGATATAAATTTTTCTTTCCAAAATTCTAAATTGGTTGCATCGATTGTATAGAGTTTTATAAGAAAACATATGTATACCAACTAAAATTTGATAATGTTGGGCAAGATAAATTGATTAATTGTGTTTTTATTTTTTCTTCGACATTCATATAATTACCAATAAAATGTTTTACTATATTGGTAATAAGTATGCAAATAGAATCAGGAATAATTTGACCTTGATGAGTAATAACAGGATTTCCTGAAGGATCTCTTTGTATTGCATTTAGTATAGCTTGTCTTTCTATATCAGATAGGTACTTTTCCCACCAACCATGTAATTGTCTAGTAAATCCAAGGACAGCTATATTTACTGCATGTCTTTAATCATTACTAGCAGCCATTATGGTAGATGCATATATCATTATGTGTTGGCATAGTTACAGGATTTGATATGCAGATAGTCCATCTACATTTCATTCATATATTAAGGAGTTTTCAAATTGAAGGCCATTTAGAATAGCTTGTTCTTCAAATTGAAGATCAACTAGAGTAGGTCTTGGATAATAATTTCTTGTTTTTACTGTAGTGACTATTGGTTTTTGTCTTTTAAATATTTTATTGATTTGTAGAGATTCTTAATTTTGATCATTTTGATTCTCATTTGTTTTAGACTCTTCTTCTCTAGGATCAGCTACAGAAAATTCTGAATCTAAGCTAGAGGCTTTAAATTTGAGACTGAAACATTTATAGATTTGTCAGCTTTTTGATTTTTATTTTCTTGAAGTTTTATATTTGTAAAACTATGAGATAATTGATTGATTAGTTCATCTGAAAATTTTAAAGGTTTCCTTTCTAACTTTAGATCTTTAAGGGCTTCACCTTGAAAACCTAAAGTTTATGTCTTAATTATCTTTTGTGAAGAGACTTTATAAATTTTTAAAATATTTTCAACTTTATCTTCAATTCTATTGGTTTGTTGGCCAATAGTATGAAGGTTAATATTTGTATAATTATTTTGTTCTAAAACATGACTTAAGTCTGATTTATCAATTAATTTAGATTTACCTTTATCTCCTTGTATCTTTGCTAAATCTTTTATGGGTACGGCCGAAGTTTCTTTATATATGATTTGATGTAATGGAGGATGTATAGATTCTTCAGTTCTTTGTGGAGAAAAACTACTAGAAGCTATAATCCAAGAAGAGCTTAATTTAGTTATCATATTGATGGATAAATATTCAGTATTATAAGCTTTCTTTACGGCTAGTTTAAACCAATCAAAGAAATAAATATTTCTTTGATTATCATACATATATTTGTAACAATTTTTCTTTTAAAAAGTCTTTATGTTCTTGAGAAACCGATTTAAAAATGATTTTGTCAAAGGATGTGGAGCTAAATTCTTTTTTAATATTTATTTATCAATTTCAAAAAATTCAATAACATTTATATTGAAATTAGATTCCGAAGGATTATATGTATTAGATGGAGAAGCTTGATAAGAAGGATACATAAGTCCTATAGGTCGAAGGTCTACATCAGGTGTAGAGTAAAAAACTCAGGATGGTTCTTTTATGGAAGATCCTACCACAGAGGGAGGATGAGAATAAGACTTTCTAGAAGGTTGATAAACTGTAGGAGTTGTATCTCTTGAATCTGTGTGAAAATTTATTTCAACACTTTCATCTTTAGGTTTAATAAGTATTTCAATATCTTGTTTTTCTAAAGACCTTTCTGGTTGAGCATTTTCTAAACGCCATTTACCAGATAGATTAATATCATTCCACTGTATGAGTTTTGAAATATTAACTTTATTTTTGAAATTAGTTTGGAATAAAGTAGTCATACCTTTTGCTTAATGGGAATAGGCTACGCCCGGAACAATTGAATTCATGAGTTTATAATAATCTCTAGCTATGAGAGCAAGATTTTGATTATGAGGATTCATATCAAAACATTTTGTCTGGATAGCAAGAGTAAGAACTTCATGTGCACCTAGATCTGTAAGGGAAACAGAGAAATTTGGAAAGCAATTAAAGAAAGGAGGGCCATTAGCCAAACTTAATTCAACCAATCCGAGTAATGAATCACTGAATTTTTTATGTCTTATATCTCGAACATAAATGAGAGCTTCTGTTCTAAGTCCAAGTCTTGTTAATGGCTTTAGAGCAACTTGCACTAATCCAAAATGAATATAATTGTATGTTTTAACATACTCCTTTATTTTGTGGGGCTTGATTAAAGAAAGGTGCTGAATATTATTGGTAATGGATTCAGTTCTTTCAATGGTTTTTACTTCATAACTTAATTTTAATTGAAAATTTCCAATTTTATAAATTTCATTTTTATTTACGGTTGGAATAGTCCAGTCACAAATGACTTGATCTAAATCATCATAACTGATTTCTTCACTATTTTTAATAGACATAGAAGATAAGAAATTTGATGTTGAGAAAGAAGAAGTTATAAACTTCTTAATAAGCTTGGCCATAATTTTTATTACAGATATATTTTAATCAAATACACCACGAGTATCGAATGAAATAGAGGATTTACACACTAACAAAACGCCTTAAACGCCTTCACACAGCTAATAACGGCGACAATAAATGGCCACCTCAGCTTCGCTCCGGGTGGAATATGATTTAAATTTCTCAATAATAACAAACATAGAACTGAGTACTATGACTTTTGACGTTCTTACTTCTGAGTCAACAATTCCTTAAGCAAAATCATAGCATAACATAACAAAGATAAGTGAAGAAATACTCACAAAACGACTTTATGTTGCCAAAATACTTGATTACAAATTTGATACCAACTTGGCTCTGATACCAAATGGGGAAGGTGGCGGGTATACAAAAGCAGAAGGAAGAGGTGAGAGGAGATGGTGGTGGAAGCAAGGCTGGATTTTGACTGGTATTCCAATTCTTGCCTGTACATGGAGAAGGTTGGTATTATTTATAGCTTTAGCAAACATAATTTACATTTCATTACAACTGACATTAGATTGCATTTGCATTTCATTTTATGTGTGCGTAGATTGCATGATGTTTTGGGATTTTACTACTGAATAAGATCATAGGTTGCCGTATAGATGGTTTGTCTTCATGGTGTGGTGGTTGTACTTGTTGACTAGGAAGATGTTCTTTATTCTTCTGCATAACACTTGGTTCGTCTGTTGCGGAGAGAGAAGTCTATAGAGCCTTGTTCATTCTTGTTGTCTTTTGGATTTTTCCCGATTGTCTTTTGTCTTTTTTCTAAATGTAGCTTTTTTGTATAGTACTTTTTCAACATAACTTTGATGTGTTTGTAGATAATAGCATAGGTATGGATATGGTAGCAATGATAAAGTTTTGTTATCTTTTCTTTACATGCTTTATAGAGAAAACTATTAATAAATCTCGATAAATCTAAATCTTGATAAGATTACTCACTAGCCTGATGAATTCCATTGCAGCTATTGGAGAACTTCATAATAGAGTCAAAATTATGACAAGGGTCATTCCAACCTTCATTATCATTTTCGAATTCTCCATGGAATAGCTAAATTAATTCTTCATGAGTTTTTTCTGAAAAGTCAAAAAAGATATCTTCATAGGCATTGAGAATTTGACTAAGCTTGGCATGTCCAGATTTAGAAGGATTCTATATCACCGTTGTTTGCTTAGCGAGATCATCAATAATGCAAATAACTCATTGACCATCACACCAAACATATCTATATGTACTTGCAAATTCAAGATGTCCTTTTAGATTGAGAAATCTCTAATATTGATTAGAAGCTGGATCATAATTTAGGAGACGTTCTAAGCTATATTCCATTATAGCGAGTTCAAGAGATTCTAACAATTAAGCTGGATAATCAACAGGGAGATGCTCGTAATCATTTAAGGTAGAGATTAATTTTTTGCAGATTAAATCTCCTTTTTCATAATTCATGGTGGTCCATAATTGATAAGGTTGATAAAACTGTATTTTTGATCTTTCACCTAAACTTGATGAAATCATTATGAGAAGTTGTCTTTTGATAACTCCAAGGCTGCGAAGGGCATGACGCATGATTGCAGGGAGCTGCTGTATCATTTCAAAATCATCTCTGCATAAAGAAAATCTTTGGACTAATCCTTGTTTGATATATAAGATATCAACTTCATATGATGGCAGGAACAATTTGGAAAAGCTAGTTGCCTAGCTTATATATTGAGCGTTGAGCATTAATCGCTCCTTGATCTGACAAGAAATAGTTATTTCTCTAATTCTTGCAGCTATCTCATCTGGAAGGGCTATGTCAACCTTTTCCAAAAAGTGAATTCTGGATGTTTTTTCATCATCATAGGTGGATAACAGTGCTCTTTGATGGATGTTATGGCACATAAGGATTTAGCTTTCTAAGTCCTTGATATGGTTTGCAATTTTGGATAGGGTTTTTCTAGTGTTTTTTCTTTTATCAAAGAGAATGGCACTCCAATGGGCATTGATAAGTTCTTGTGAAGTGACAGATAATCCTAGATTAAAGAAGGGAATTGATATTTGTTGGGATGTAGGTATGAAGGAAGAGCTTGATTCCTGAATAAGGGCTTTACTTGATGTCATATGAGAAGGGATACTTCCTGAAAGCAGATAGGAGTAAAAGATAGGTCTGAATGAGAATTATCAATAACATGAATTTTTATTTTCTTTGGGAAAAGAAAAGCAATTTTATATCTGTCCTCTGTGTAGATTTGAAGGTACCAAAATCTGGATGTACGATTAAATGTTGAAAACATGAAGACATCAAAAAGACGATTAATAAGATCTATTTTATTTGGAACTGGATATCTGAATGGCCGAATCCTTATGTGCCATAACAAAAACCAAATCAATAAAATATTTAAAAGACAAAAACCAATAGTTACTACAGCAAAAATAAGAAATTATTGTCCAAGACCTACTGCAGTTGATCTTCAATTCGAAGAACAAGCTTTCTAAATGGCCTTCGATTTGAAAACTCTTTAGCATATGAATGGAATGTAGATGGTGTAGATGGACTATCTGAATATCAAATCCTGCAACTATGCGAATACATAATGATATATGCCTCTACTATCATGGTGCTAGTAATGATCAAAGACATGCAGTAAATGCAGTCGTCCTTGGATTTACTGGATAATTACATGGTTGGTGGGAAAAATATCTATCTGATATAGAAATAAATGCTATATTAAATACAGTAAAAAGAGATCCCTCAAGAAATCCTGTTCTTACTCCTCAGGGCCAAATGATCCCTGATTCCATCTACGTGCTTATTACCAATACAGTAAAATGTTTTATTGGTAATTATATGAATGTAGAAGAAAAAATAAAAACACAATTAATCAATTTATATTGCCCAACATTATCAGATTTTCATTGGTATAAAGATGTTTTCTTATCAAAACTCTATACAATCAATACAAGCAATTTAGAATTTTGGAAAGAAAAATTTATATCTAGTCTTCCTTAACTTTTTGCAGAAAAAGTTAGAGAATAATTAAAATCTAAAAATTATGGAAATTTGAATTATGGAATGTATACATATGGTGATCTAATTCAAAAGATTAATAAAGTTGGATTTTCATTATGCAATGAAATCAATCTTAAATGTCAAATTGAAAATCTAAACCGAATTAGCAAGTATGAACTTGGTGATTTTTGTTTTCAATTTGGTATGGAACCATTAATCAGTCCTTCTAGCCAGAATAAAAAGAAAAACTTAAAAAGAAACCATCAAAAAAGAAAATCTAAACATTTTTCAACTCCACAATATTATATTCCCTCAAAAAGATTTCATAAAAAAATTTCTCATAAAAACCCTTATGAAGAATTAAAGAAATCTTATACAAAAAATAATCCATCCAATTCTCATTCTAAGAAAAAAGAAAAACTATGATATAATTGCAAGGAAAAAGGATATATAGCTCCTAACTGCCCAAAAATAAAAGTTAAAACAAAAAAAGAAATCAAAACTATCTTAAAATGATCCTCAGAGTCAGAGTCATCCAATTCCTCTGATACAGATTATTCTTCCTCTCATTCTTTAGATACATATCATTGTAAAATATTTGACAGAGAAATCTAGTATGAATTTGCTTCTTTTACCTCTTTATCTTTAAATGTACTTTCCACTCCAAAAGAGATGGTGCTAGAAATGTTTAAAGATCTAAAAGATGAAGAACTAAAAAATAATTATTTTGAAAAAAATACAAAATGTAAATAAAGAAGCTAAAAAATGAAAAGCTTCTACATCAAATAACATATCAGACTTACCTGAACAATTCAGCATTAAAACTATATTAGATAGATTAAGAGAGCAACAAGCTCCTACTCATCTTTTTATTCAAGATCTTTATAAAGAAATTAATAATCAAAATAAAAAAAATAAAAGAATTAAAACAAGACTTAATTGAACTTCATGAACTCAAACAACGTGTTGAAAATCTTGAATTTCACATACTAAAAAATTATCAAGAAAATAATGATAATTTAGAAAATCAAGAAAAATTTGATGAAAACTTGAATGGTTTTGTAAATTTTTTAACAAGGAATCCACTTGAAAAATGAAAAACTCAAGTTACAATTAAGATCAAAGAATTCTCTACTAAAGCACTCTGCTTACTAGATAGTGGCATAGATGTTACTTTAATAAGAAAAGGATTAATCCCAACAAAATATTATAAAAAAACCAATAATAAACTCAATTTAGCTACTGCTAGCAAAAAACAACATTTCAAATATAAAATAAGTAATGTTTATGTCTATAAAAATGGAACATGCATAAAGACTAATTTCCTTCTAGAAAGGATTTAAACATTGATGTTATCCTCGGAAATCCTTTTTCTCAAATTTTATAGCCTTTTTAAATTGACTCGTTAGGTCTAAAAACTATTTTAGACAATAAATAATTAAATTTTGATTTTGTTGAATTAACTCCTATTCAACATATCAATATTATTCAGACAAAGTGTAAACAAGAATAAGACGTTCAAAAACCATTCAGATATCCTGTTTCAAATAAAACGGATCTTATTAATTGTCTCTATGATGTCTTCATGTTTTATACATTTAATCCTACATCTAGATTTTGGTATCTTCAAATTCTACCTAGATGATAGATATAAAATTGCTTTTCTTTTCCCAAAGAAAATAAAAATTCAGGTTATTGATAATTCTCATTCAGACCTATCTTTTACTCCTATCTGCCTTCGGGAAACATCCCTTCTCATTATGACATCAAGTAAAGCCCCTATTCAGGAACCAAGCTCTTCCTTCATACCTACATCCCAACAAATATCAAATCGCTTCTTCAATCCAAGATTATCTATCAGTGCACAAGAACTTATCAATGCCCATTGGAGTGCCATTCTCTCTAATAAAAGAAAAAACACTAGAAAAACCCTATCCAAAATTGCAAACCATATCAAGGGCAAAGAAAGCCAAATCCTTATGTGCCATAACATTCATCAAAGAGCACTGTTATCCACCTATGATAATAAAAAAACATCCAGAATTCACCTTCTGAAAAAAGGTTAACAAAGCCCTTCCAGATGAGATAGCTGCAAGAATTAGAGAAAAAACTATTTCTTGTCAGATCAAGGAGCGATTAATGCTCAAAGCTCAATATATAAGCTGGGCAACTGACTTTCCCAAATTATTCCTGCCATCATATGAAGTTGATATCTCATATATCGAATAAGGATTAGTCCAAAGATTTTCTTTATGCAGAGATGATTTTGAAATAATACAGCAGCTCCCTGCAATCATGCATCATGCCCTTCGCAACCTTGGAGTTACCAAAAGATAACTTCTCATAACAATTTCAACAAGTTTAGGTGAAAGATCAGAAATCCATTTTTATCAACCTTATCAATTATGGACTATCATGACTTATGAAGCAGGAGATTTAGTCTGTAAAAAATTCATCTCTACCTTAAATGATTACGAGCATCTCCCTGTTGATTATCCAGCTCAATGGTATCAATCTCATGAAGTCACTACAATGGAATGCAGCTTAGAACTTCTCCAAAATTATGATCTAGCTTCTGATCAATATCAAAAATTTCTCAATCTAAAAGGACATCTTGAATTTACAAGTACATATAGATATATTTGGTGTGATGGTCGACGAGTTGTTTGCATTACTGATGATCTCATTGAGCAAACAATAGTGATACGGAATTCATATAAATCTGGACATACAGCTCTCAATCAAATTACCAATGCTTATGAAGACATGTCTTTTGATATTTCTGAAGAACCAATAATACTATGCCTAGCGTAAAGATTCTTCCTACAAGAGCTTTTTCTAAAACATTTGAAGGATGAGAAAAGCTTTTTCTACTAGCCCATCAATGAGTTTTTTTGGAAAAAGTACATACAAAAGTACTAAAAGACAAAGCATATCTCTCATAAGAATGAAGTAGTATTTTATTCCTGACATGCACATCTATGAAGAACTTTTCTCCAAAAAGGGAAAAGAAATAAAGACATGACACATACCTTAGGAAGTTACTCAAAGCAATCATGACATCTCACTATTCAGAATAAAGTTCATCTACAACAAAGATTGTGATTTTTGCCTGCAGTCCAGTTGCATCATGAAATTTGTCAGCACATGAAATGAAATGCAAATGCAGTGTAATTTCAGTTGTTATGAAATGCAAATTATGTTGGTTATGACTATAAATAGGTCTAGCCTTCCTCATGTACAGGTAAGAGTTGGAATACTAGTCAAAATCCAGCCTTGTTTCCACCACCATCTCCTCTCTCCTCTCCCTTCCGCTTTTGTATACCCACCATCCTCCCCATTTGGTATCAAAGCCAAGTTAGCATCTAGTTTGTAATCAAGTATTGTTGCAATATAAAGTCATTTTTTGAGTATTTCTTCACTTATCTTGATTTTGATTTTGTTTAAGGAATTGCTGACTCAGAAGCAAGAATGTCAAAAATCTTAGTACTTGGTTATGTGTTTGTTATTATTGAGAAATTTTAATCATATTCCGCCTAGAGTAAAGCTGAGGTAGCCATTATTGTCACCATTGTTAGTCGTGTGAAAGCATTTAAAGCATTTTGTTGGTGTGTAAATCCTCTATTTCGTTGGATACTCATGGTGGATTTGCTTAAAATAACTCTGTAATGGCTAAGCTTATTAAGAACTTTGTATCTTCTTCTTCCTCATCATCAAATTCCTTATCTTCTATGTCTATTGAAAATAGTGAAGAAATCAGTTATGACGATTTGGATCAAGTTATTTGTGACTGGACTATTCCAACCGTAAACAAAAATGAAATTTATAAAGTTGGAAGTTTTCAATTAAAATCAAGTTATAAAGTAAAAACCATTGAAAGAACTAAATCCATTACCAGTGATATTTAGCATCTTTCTTTAATCGAGCCCCATGAAATAAAAGAATGTGTTAAAACATACAATTATATTCTTTTTGGATTAGTGCAAGTTGCTCTAAAGCCTTTAAGAAGACTTGGACTTAGAACAGAAGCTCTCATCCTTGTTCAAGATACAAGACATAAAAAATTCAATGATTCATTACTTGGAATGGTAGAATCAAGTTTAGCTAATGGCCCTACTTTCTTCAATTGTTTTCTAAATTTCTCTGTTTCCCTTACAGATCCAGGTGCACATGAAGCTCTTACTTTTGCTATCCAGACAAAAAGTTTTGATATGAATCCTCATAATCAAAATCTTGCTCTCATATATAGAGTTTATTATAAACTCATGAATTTAGTTGTTCCAAGCATAGCCTATTCCCATCAAGCAAAAAGTCATCATCAAAGTCTTATCCGAACCATGTTAGGGTTGGCTACATAAATTCTGTTTCTCCATTCCATTAAAATTTGAGCCAAGTCTTTCGATGAGTTAAACTTCTTCAAATCTGAATTAATAACTTTTATCTATATTTTCTTCGGCCTGCTTTTACCTTTTGATGGGCCATCCACCTGTATATCCATACTTTTTCTCATCGGTGTTATTATTGGCCTACGCTTAATATTCCCAAACCATCTTAAATAGGTTTTTCTAATCTTATCCCTTATTGGTGCTACCCCTAAATGCTCTCGAAAGCGCTCATTTCTAATTTTATCTTTCCTAGAACCACACATCCACTTAAGCATTCTCATTTCCGCTACATCTATCTTATGAATATGCGTCTTCTTAATTGGCCAACATTCTGCTCCATATGTCATAGGTGGTCTAACCACTATCCTGTAAAATTTGCCCTTCAGTTTCATTGGCATTTATCTTTCACAAAGCACTTCTGAAGCTAGTCTCCAATTTAGCCATCCAGTTTTTATCCTATGCTCCACATCTTCGTCAATCTCCTCATCCTTACTAATCATCGAGCCTAGGTAATGAAAAGAATCTTTACGTGGTATCTCATGGGTTACAATTTTGACAGTGGTTTCAACAATTTGTATATGTCCACTGAAGTTGCAAAAGGTATGACTACTTTATTCCAAACTAATTTAAAAAATAAAGTTAATGTACCAAAACTCATACAGTGGAATAATATTAATCTATCTGGTAAATGGAGCTTAAAAAATGCCAAACCAGAAAGGTCTTTAGAAAATCAAGATATTGAAACAATTATTGAACATGAAGATGGAAGAGTTGAAATAGATTTTCAAACAGATTCAAGAGATACAACTCTTATAATTTATCAACCTTCTAAAAAGTCTTATTCTCATCCTCCCTCTGTGGTAGGATCTTCTATAAAAGAACCATCCCGAGTTTCTTGCTCTACACCTAATGTAGACCTTTGACCTACAGGACTTATGTATCCTTCTTTTCAAGCTTCTCCATCAAATACATGTAATCCTTCATAATTCAATTTCAATATAAATGTTATTGAATGCTTTGAAATTGATAAAAAAATGTTAAAAAAGAATTTAGCTTTACATCCTCTCACAAAATCCTTTTTAAACCATGTTTCTCAAGAACATAAAGACTTTCTAAAAGCAAAATGGTATAAATATATGTATGATAATAAAAAAAATATTTATTTCTTGGATTGGCTTAAACTAACCAAGAAAAATGCTTATAATACTGAAGATTTATCCATCAATATGTTAACTAAATTAAGCTTTTCTTGGATTATAGCTTTTACTAGTTCTTCTCCATAAAGAATTGAAGAATCTATATATCCTCCATTACATCAAATCATTTGTAAAGGAACTTCAACTGTACCCATAAAAGATGTTGCAATAATACAAGGAGACAAAGGTAAAACTGAATTTATTTACAAATCAGATTTAAGTCATGATTTAGAACAAAATAATTATACAAATATTAACCTTCATACTATTGGCCAACAAACCAATAGAATTGAAGATAAAGTTAAAAACATTTTAAAATTTTATGAAACTAATTCTTCCCATAAAATAATCAAGACACAATCTTTAGGTTTTCAAGGTGAAGCCCTTAAAGATCTAAAGTTAGAAAAAAAACCCTTAAAATTTTCAGACGAACGAATCAATTAATTATCTCATAGTTTTACAAACATAAAACTTAAAGATAATGAAGAAAATAAAGATGAAAAATCCATAAATGTTTTAGTTTCTAAAGCTTCGAGCTCAAACTCAAAATTCTCTATTTTTGACTCTATAGAAAAAAAATTAAATGAAAATCAAGATCAAGAATCTCTATAACTTAATAAAATATTTAAAAGGCAAAAACTAATAGTCACTGTAGCAAAAACAAGAAATTATTATCCATTACCTACCCCAGTTGATCTTCAATTTGAAGAACAAGCTATTTTAAATGGCCTTCGATTTGAAAACTCTTTAGTATATGTATGGAATGTAGATGGACTATTTGAATATCAAATCCTGCAACTATGCCAGTACATGATGATATATACTTCTACCAGCACGGCTACCGATAATGATCAAGACATGTAGTAAATGTAGTCGTCCTTAGATTTACTAGACAATTACATGGTTGGTGGGAAAAATACCTATATGATACAGAAAGAAATGCTATATTAAATGCAGCAAAAAGAGATCCCTCAGGAAATCCTTTTCTTATTCCTCAAGGCCAATTGATCGCTGACTCCATCTACATGCTTATTACCAATATAGTTAAACATTTTATTGGTAATTATATGAATGTAGAAGAAAAACTAAAAATACAATTAATCAATTTATCTTGCCCAACATTATCAGATTTTCATTCATATAAAGCTGTTTTCTTATCAAAACTCAATACGATTGATGCAAGTAATTCAGAATTTTGGAAAGAAAATTTCATATTTGGTCTTCCTAAACTTTTTGCAGAAAAAGTTAGCAAAGAATTAAAATCAGAAAATTATGGAAATTTGAATTATGGAAGGTATACATATGGTGATCTTATTCAAAAGATTAATAAAGTTGGATTTTCATTATGTAGTGAAATCAAACTTAAATGTCAAATTGAAAATAAAAAAAGAATCAGCAAATATGAACTTGATGATTTTTGTTTTCAGTTTGGTAAGGAACCATTAATCAATCCTTCTAACCAGAATAAAAATAAAAACTTAAAAAGGAAAAGATATCATAAAAAATTTTCTCATAAAAACCCTTATAAAGAATTAAAGAAATCTTATACAAAAAATAATCCATCCAATTCTCATTCTGAGGAAAAAGAAATACAATGTTATAATTGTAAGGAAAAAGGACATATAGCCCCTAATTGCCCAAAAATAAAAGTTAAAATAAAAAAAGAAATAAAACTATCTTAAAAGGATCCTCAGAGTCGAGTCATCCCGTTCCTCTAATACAGATTATTCTTCCTCTCATTCTTCAAATACATGTCATTATAAAATATTTGACAGAGAAATCCAGTATAAATCTACTTCTTCTACTATTTTATCTTTAAACGTACTTTCTGCTCTAGAAGAGATGGTGCTAGAAATGTTTAAAGATCTAAAAGATGAAGATTTAGAAAATAAATATTTTGAAAAAATACAGAATATAAATAAAGGAACTAAAAAAAGGAAAAGCTTCTACATCAAATAACATATCAGACTTACCTAAACAATTCATCATTAAAACTGTATTAGATAGATTAAGAGAGCAACAAGCTCCTACTCATCCTTCTATTCAAGATTTTTATAAAGAAATTAATAATCAAAATCAAGAAATAAAAGAATTAAAACATGACTTTATTGAACTTCAAGAACTTAAACAACGTGTTGAGAATTTTGAATTTCATATACTCAAAAATTATCAAGAAAATAATGATAATTTAGAAAATCAAGAAACATTTGATGAAAACTTGAATGGTTTTGTAAATTCTTTAACAAGGAATCCACTTAAAAAATGGAAAACTCAAGTTACAATTAAGATCAAAGAATTCTTTATTAAAGCACTCTGCTTACTAGATAGTGGCGCAGATGTTAATTTAATAAGAGAAGGATTAATCCTAACAAAATATTACGAAAAAACTAATAATAAACTCAATCTGGCTACTACTAGCAAAAAAACTGCATATCAAATACAAATTAAGTAATGTTTATGTCTATAAAAATGGAACATGCATAAAGACTAATTTCCTTCTAGGAAAGGATTTAAACCATGATGTTATCCTTGGAAATCCTTTTTCTCAAATTTTACACCTTTTTAAATTGACTCATCGGGTCTAAAAACTATTTTAGACAATAAATAATTAAATTTTGATTTTGTTGAATTGACTCTTATTCAACATATCAATATTATTCAGACAAAGTGTAAACAAGAATAAGATGCTCAAAAACCATTCAATTATCCAATTCCAAATAAAATGGATCTTATTATTCATCTCTCTGATGTCTTTATGTTTTCTACATTTAATCCTCAATCCAGATTTTGGTACCTTCAAATTCTACCCAGAGGACAAATATAAAATTGCTTTTCTTTTCCCAAAGAAAATAAAATTTTAGGTTATTGATAATTCTCATTCAGACCTATCACTACACCAAAAATGCAGTTCAAGAACGGATTATGGGCCCGGTTTTGGGCCGTTTCGGAAATGAAACGGATTTGATCCGTTTTGCAGAGGCCCATTTGATAAAATATGGGTTTGTTTTCGCAGCAGAACGGCAAGAGGCAAAAGAATCTGTTGTCTTCCCGCTATTTCTCCTCTTTCTACTCTCTTCCCATAGATCTATTCACAAAAGGCAAGGGACAGAACGGTAAGAAGCCATTTGATCTTCTACTCTCTTCTACTCTTTCCTCAGCCGTTCCCACTGTTCTGTTCCCGCTGCTTGCATTTCCCGATCTTCTACTCTCTTCTTCTTCTGGTTTTGCATTTTTTTCCACTCTTGCATTTGGTCTTCTCAAACGAATTTTCTTTGCCTTCTCTCAGGATTTTTCGATTTCAGGAGCTTTTCAAATGAGGGTTTCTTTTAGAGATTTTCTCCGTATGAACAAGGTGATTGGATTTGATTCTAGGGTTTTCATTTTTTGGATAATGATGACATGATCTTGTTGATTTGTTCTTTGTTTTTTATTGTTTGGTTTTCGGATTTCGATTTGGTGTAGAACAAGCTGCAGAGTCTCTGTCCCACATTCGGATCTTCTCGAGACTCTCTCTCCAGGAAGCGCGTTAAGGTCGTTCGTCAGATCTAGGTCTGTTTCTAGGGTTTTTGTTTGATTGTGTTCCTGTGATATGTTTAAGTTATGTTTTGAAGTAAAAATGGAAACGTTAGGTTTTGGATTTTGTTATGTTTTTGTTTGAATCATGATCTCTCTCTCTCTCTCTCTCTCTCTCTCTCTCTCGCGTTTTTTGTGATTGAAATGAATTTCTGGAACGATTGTTGATGGTTTGTAATTTGTCGAATAACCATTCAAAGAAAATAATGGAATATGGTTTTGGAGGATTGTGATTTGTAGTATGATTTTTTTCCTTCAACCACTCTTAGCATGTAACACCATCAAACAACAAAAATGGATAAGAATTAGGGACTGGTGGTGAATGACGCACAGAAGCTATTTGATCAATGGCCTGCCAATTAGGTCGATAGGCTAGGATTGAAAATTGGAGGCTAGCTGTTGATGAAATGACTGTTAGGTGTTGCCGATTGTGGTTTATAGGCCAGGTCCTCAAACCTGCTCTGGTATGAGAAATGGGGCAGCTAAAAAAGGGTTATTTCAAAACCTTCTTTCTATGTTGTTATTTTTTATACAACAATTACATATATTACACCATTCAGTATGCGATATTTGGGAGAGTTACAAAAGGTGATGAGACTCTAAGAAAGCTGGAGGAACTACCCACTCATCGTGAGAGGATCTTTGTAATGGTAAACTCCTGCACCTTGATTTTTTAAACATTTTGTTTTCTTGTTAATTGGGTGAGTCATAGGCCTTTCCAGACAAGCTAATCATTGCTGAACTTTGTATTGGGCCAGAATTTTTAGCTGGGCCTACTTAATTTCAGATTTCTCAGGTCTGGTCCTGGCACATGGACGGCTGGTGGCTAATACAAGATCTTACATTTAATCAATAGACATGTTTTCTTTCTTTCTTTTTTGGTAGAATAAATCATAGACCTCTTTTTAATCATGTTTAGAATCATAGGATAATGGAAATTCAAGTTGGCTTAAAAAGGTTATAATCAGCACACTAGCATGTTAACTTTATTTTTATTCACTCTTTTTATTGGTAAAAAAATTTGTAATATGCACACTACCATGTTATATTTATATTTGTTTACCATTTTAACTGGTATTCCTCTGAATCTCTTTCAGTCCTTTTTTCTTCTTGTCTATTTACTTTTCTTTGTATGTGCATGTGTGTATCATCGTATTTATCAGTTAAGCCTTGTCAATCTGGGGTCAACTCGTCTCTCTTTCTCATATGTTCAATGATAATTAGTCTTCATATTTCTAAATGCGAGCTACCTTGTGGTGCCCGCATGGGAATAATGGTGCTTGGTAGTTCCCATTTGGGAATGATAGTGCTTGACAATGACAACTCATTACCACCAAAGTCCAGCACAGCTTCTGGTGTTTAAGTGAAATTATTTTGTCTAATATTTTGCAAATTAAATGTTGCTTTTTCTCAGTAAAGCTGTACTTATGTTTGAGGATGATGAGCGGTTTACTGCAGTTGAACGAGAAAGTGATCGTGAGGATCTCTTTGAGAGCTATTTAGTGGATCTTCAGAGGAAGGTAAAAGCTAGTTTTACCCTTTTTTCTTGGATTACAAACACGTTTGTTTATGATGTTTTTAGTTATTCTGTTTCGGTTGTGAATAGTCTCTGCGTTATACATGGGAAGCTTCTTTGACTGAATGTTCAAAAAACAGTATGGGTGTCACTGAATACTGGGTTATCAGCTGTTTCTTTCAAGTATTTGAATTATGAATTTATACTATTTTTATGACGCATATTGACAGGGTCTGTTGTATACTGGATGATGAGGTTATATGTTATTCTTACTGTTTAAAAAAAGTTTCAGCACTACACTTTTAATGATCTCAGCACTCTTATGCGTAACATTCATTTAAACTATAAGGTTTTTTTTTTGGGTAAAAAACTAGAATTATGGTGTTGCCTGCATATATATATATATATATTTGTTTTTGTGCTAAAATCTTTTTCCCACGGTCAATCGTAAAATAACTTTGTGGTGACAAAAATATTATAAAGAAAATTCATGTAAGGAAGAAATAGACACCTACTGTTTGTGCAAATTGTTAACCAGGAAGTTGGCATTTTATACCACGAATCTATTATCACCTTATGAGAAAATTCAGCTGCAAAGGTTCCACTTGTTTTCCAATCATGGATTGGGGGCCTACCTTGATGTGTGCCGCTGAGGCATTGAGTGCCAAATTGGAAGCGGATAATGTTGATTAATAGCACATAAAAAGTGATCATGATCATATGATGGATCCAAAGTTTGATGGTTACATAGGCACTTGTAAAACTATTAAACCTTTTGGCCATGAGGTGGTTAAGATCATCATGTCATGCTGATATCTGCCTCTCCATGAATCCATATAAAGTGCTTTCAATTGGGACCTAAACCTATGATTGGCATGTGTCAAAGGTCACTACACAACCATTTGCAGCTGAATGATACTCTCACCCTTGTAGTTTAGGAGAAGACTTTACCATTTCCATACCATATTTTTCCCATTAAGGAAATAACTGGCCTTCTTTACCACAGTTTTATGGTTATCTAAAGAGGAATGGCTACTGTGAATGCTAAAGACTATATCTACATTTCAACCATAGGAAGAGCTGCATGGAATTGGAAATTGCTTCCCTTCAGTGGTTGGGACATGGGAATATAGAATGGGTGAATTTTGACTAAATGAGAAAACTAGGTCATCATTGTGGTTTCTATCATCTATGTGCCCCCTACCTTCTCTTATACATTTGTGTACTGGAGATGTAAAAAGAAAGAAACAAGTGAATTGTTAACATTGATTGCTAGTCCATTATATTAGTAGAATCCTTTCCCCATATCGCTTCTGTCTGGGTGACATTGGAAGAAAGAAACTAAGTTCTCCCCAAAATGAGCAAATATCTGCGCTGAATTCAAGAACATAGTATTTGTGAATGTGTGGGATGCAGCTAGGAAGAAGCAAGTGCATTTATGAAAATGCAATTGCTGGCCCACACCCCACCTTTGATTTGAATTCAAGAACATGGGGATTTCTATAGATCTTCCTTTTTGGAGCAGATTGTTATTGTTATTATTATTATTATTAAGTTGTAGTTCTTTACAATTTATTTTCCACGTAGACATCAGTTGTGATTTTGTGTTGGCAACTCATCATAAACAAATCAATTGCCTCTTTAGTTTACTCCAGTTATAAAACTGTAAAAACTTTCTTGTTTGGCCATGCATATTTTTGTTGTTTAATGTTGTATATTTGCAAAAGTATATCCCTATAAAAATAATGAAGAAGTTGATATAGAAATTTGTTTGGTTAGTTTCTCTTGCCAAACTTATTCTGTCTTGGACTCGTATTCATTGTTTGTATGTGAAGGAATTTGACACTCTGTGTTTCATTCATGTGGACATTAATATAGGAATGTGTAAAAGCATAGGAAGAGCACAAGCGGAATATAATGGAATACAGAGAATTTCTCAAGTCATGTGATTTAATCATGTGATTTAATCAAAGTGGGTTTGCAACACTTGACATTTGTTTTTATGGTAGTTTTTATAATTGGTGAGTTTAAAATATTAGTGGTCTATTGTTTACGATTGTTTTCATGCAAATAGTCAGTGGAGAAAAGTTCAAAACCGATTGGAGGATGATGAAAGATGTTCACGTCTTGAAAAAATTGATCGCCTGGAAAATTTTTAGGTAATTCTATTCATTTACTGGTCCACCAATCACAACCACATCAACATCCAGCACCCCCACCACCCCCCCCCCCCCCCCCCCCCACCAAATAACAACTCTCCTTTTCTTTTTGGTCTAGATGGGTGAGTCATGAGTGGTTCACAACCCGTGATACAATCTGGCTGCCTAAGGATTGACCCCTGTGCAGGCATGTGAGTTGAGACACTCTGTGGTGTCTCATGTTTCTCTACTGTCTGTATCTTTGTTCAGTTTGTTTGCTTACTTTAACTTGTTTTTCTAGGAATACATATGCGATTTAGAGAAAGATGAGGAGGAGCAGCAAAAGATACAAAAGGTGCATCTTTTGTGTAGTAATATACTTATTCTTTGCTCCCAGTTATTTATGCTTTGATTCTCATCCAGACTAAATTGCAAAGAGTGCAGGAACAATTGAGGAGAGCTGAACACAAAACTTGTGATGAGTTCCGGAAGTTGATGGAAGGACATGTAGCTGCTGGAATTCTCATGGCTAAAACTCACTGGCGTGACTATTGCATGAAGGTAGTGAGTAGTGACTTTGGCATGATCTAGTTGAATGTAGTTACATGTGTAACAGCCTCTGATACTTTATTTAAAATAAAAAGTGTGATATTTGCTTTTAGTTAAGTAAAACCTTATGTGATCTCACATGATTTTTGGTTTGCAAGTTAAGGATTTACCTGCGTACATTGCAGTATCATCGAACACCTCAGGATCGACCCCAAAAGATTTATTTGAAGATATCGCTGAGGAGCTGGAGAAACAGGTTTGTATTCTTTTTCCATTTATTTGTGGCTGGTGGTTGTGCTATTTTGCCTGTTATGGTTTTGTATTTGCTTCTGCTCATAGGATTATGTATAGTTTTTTTCTCATAATTTTTTTAAATATATAGTGGTAGCAGTTGAACATAAATAAGGACAGAACATTATGTAATAGACCTCAAGATGTGCTGATTGGTCATACCTTTGCAAGTTGATCCGTTGTAAAAAATCCCATAAGACATGAACACCTCGAAAAGGATGCTCCTGAACTAGATGTGCGCTTCCGTAATTTTACCTGCTGTATATCATTGTTAATCTAATCTTCCGTAATAGCAGTGGTTCACTGCTATAACGAGATATTTTAGGTGGAGGTGATGAAGAAAATGGCGCTGCTGATGGAGGTTTTGGCATTGGAACATTTGTGCAAGTCGCGGTTTTAGAGATATACAATGAGGAGATTTATGATCTTTTATCAAGTAATAGTAGTGGAGGAGTAAGCATTGGTTGGCCAAAGGGGACTCCATCTAAGGTAAAACAGTTTGCATATCTCTCTGTTTTTGAATCCTTGATGCAAGCCCAGATTGCTTGGATAAAGCTTAGAGGATGATATGATTATGTGTTGGTCATTTCTAGAATGGGATGAAGAATTGTAGCTCTGTTTATCTGATTATTCATGAACACCACCCACTTTTTGATATTGTGGAATACTATTTTTTATCTTTGTTTTGTTGTTGTTGGTATTTTGGCATGTTTATGATTTTTAGGGAGTGAACGTGGATGAGATGGGGAATGCTCTCATTTCAAATCTCAAATCTATGTATGGCTGTAAATCATGGAGGATATTTATATGGTGCAAAAAGGGAAGACAAATGAAATTCCACATATATGCACTTCCAATTGCTTTGGTCATTACCCGGAGCTTTGCAAAGCAAGATGTGTGCAAATGGATGAAAGCTCTTGCTAATAGGATTCATGGAGTCGATCCCACTTGGAGGATTGGTGGGTTTCTAATAGATGATGCAGCTGTGGAGGTCGAGCCAATCAGGTAACATGTTTTTTTTCTATTGTGAAGTTCTATAGTGCGATACTGTCAAATATATTTTCTCTCGACTGTGTTTTAGAAAAAAGAATGTGATAGCAACCATTATAATGGTAATGATGAGTGATGACTCTTCAATTTGTTATATGATAGATAATGGCTGTTAACGGTGTACATTTTAAAAATATTGGTCATTATTTACATGATATATTCCAAATAAGAAAGTGATATGTGAGAGAATGCAACGACTTTTTTATTTTTGTAGTAAACTGCTGTGTACGTGGGCATTTTTTACGTATGGAAAATTTTCTTTTTAAAGATGGAAAAGTGGCAAATT
The DNA here is from genome assembly GCA_037013555.1 of Sextonia rubra. Lineage (NCBI taxonomy): Eukaryota > Viridiplantae > Streptophyta > Magnoliopsida > Laurales > Lauraceae > Sextonia > Sextonia rubra. The sequence goes on from JASUAD010000026.1 coordinate 10,905,639, forward strand.
TTACTGCCTATCTGTTTGAGTTGTTTTTTTTCCCAGTTATTGTGATTCCGCATTGTGCTTACTTACAATTGCAGAATGGGTTATGACCCTTGGCCATTACAAGGTTGAAGATCCTAAAGCTTTATTTTGAACCTTGATATTTAGCTGTTTAACGGGTTTCAGGGATGTATTTTGCTGCCCTGTTCTGTTTTGCCTTTGGCAAGTTTGCAGATCATGGCTCAGGAGCATCATAAAAAGGTGCAGTAATATTGAAGTTCAGCGGGAGATATTTAAATGTCTAGGCGAAATCATTTGCAGCATCTGGACTGGAGTAGATTCGGTTGATGTCATAGGGAAATTCATTCAAGATTTTGTTGATCAAACTGCCTTCATGAAGCACTTGGAATGCTGGGTGCCTAAAATTGGTAAGTTTTTCTTTCTTGTTTTTAACTCTGCCTTTAACCTATTGTATGTATACTAAATCTTGCGTTAGTCTTTTTATTTTTCCTTGAATAGTTGGTGACTGTAGTTCATTTAAAAGAAGGAAGTTCAATGACTATTTTCATGGGACACATGTATATGATCTGAGCCATCATCATATATTGGTAATGATACCAATATATGCCACTTGCACAAATGTTCCAATGCCAAAACCTCCATCAGCAGCGCCATTTTCTTTATTTGTAAAATTGACATGCTTTTTTTTTCCAGACCTTAACTCCTCACATATAGTCTCCTGTTGAAGATTTGTACAAAGTTAAAAACTCTGGGAGGCCGATGGGACCATCTTTGGGAGATTAACAGCAAGGAAGGTTCTCCATTAAACTCTGGAAAAGTTTTTTGTACATAAGCAATAAGAAAATACTTGAAGAACTGACAAATGGGTGTTTCTGCATTGCCACCACTCAAGCCCAATAATTTTTTCCATTTTCTATTTTTAGAAATGAAATTATTGAATGTAACATGAATTTTTAATGATTGAGTTAAAAAATAATTTTAATGATTGCATTTGTATGAATGTGAATACTACAATTATTCTATTTTTTGTTTAAATATATGATTATAGTGATTTAAAAAACTTATGATTTTAAAAAATATTATTAAAACTATTTTAAAAAAGATTAAAAAAATGGCAAGAATATGTTAAGGAATACTTTGGAGCGGTTTTCATATTTTGGAACGGTTAAAACCGTTCCATATTTTCATATTCTGGAATGGTTAATTTGGAATAGTTTTCATATTCTGGAACGGTTTAAAACCGTTCCAAATTTCTATATTCTTGAATGGTTTTCATATTCTGGAACGGTTTAAAACCGTACCAGATTTCCAAATTTTGGAATGGTTTAGAACCGTTCTAGAATATGGAAATCTGGGACGGTTTTAAACCGTTCCAAATATTCTGTGACACCCATTTTTGGAACGGTTTAAAACCGTTCCAAATTCATTTAGGAATAGTTTTAAACCGTTCCAAATTGACAATTTTGGTGTAGTGTATCCTTTACTCCTATATGCCTTCAGGCAACATCCCTTCTCAGTATGACATCAAGTAAAGCCCCTATTCAGGAATTATGCTCTTCATTCATACCTACATCCCAGCAAATATCAATTCCCTTTTTCAATCCAGGATTATCTATCAGTTCACAAGAACTTATTAATGCCCATTGGAGTGTCATTCTTTCTGATAAAGAAAAAACACTAGAAAAACCCTATCCAAAATTGCAAACCATATCTAGGATATAGAAAGCCAAATCCTTATGTGCCATAACATCCATTAAAGAGCACTGTTGTCCACCTATGCTGATGAAAAAACATCTAGAATTCACCTCCTAAAAAAGGTTAACACAGTCCTTCCAGATTAGATAGCTGCAAGAATTAGAGAAAAAACTATTTCTTGTCAAATCAAAGAGCGATTAATGCTTAGAGCTTAACATATAAGCTGGGCAACTGGCTTTCCCAAATTGTTCTTGCCATCATATGAAGTTGATATCTCATATATCAAATAAGGATTAGTCCAAAGATTTTTTTTATGTAGAGATAATTTTGAAATAATACAGCAGCTCCCTGTAATCATGCATCATGCCCTTCGTAAACCTGGAATTACCAAAAGACAACTCATAATGATTTCATCAAGTTTGGGTGAAAGATTAGAAATCCGGTTTTATCAACCTTATCAATTATAGACTATCATGACTTATGAAAAAGGAGATTTAGTCTGCAAAAATTTCGTCTCTACCTTAAATGATTACGAGCATCTCCCTGTTGATTATCTAGCTCAATGGTATGAATCTCATGAAGTCGCTACAATGGAATACAGCTTAGAATGTCTCCAAAATTAAGGTCCTGCTTCTGATCAATATCAAAGATTTCTCAATCTAGAAGGACATCTTGAATTGACAAGTACATACAGATATATTTGGTGTGACGGTCGATCACTACAACAAAATTCACTTTTGCTAACATACAACAAAACATTGGAAAAAATCAATAAATGTTGGCAACATACTTTACCAACCCAAAAAAATGGATTGGAAAAGTGTTGGTAGAAGTATGTGGGGAGTGCCCTTTGCCAACACAAACGAAAAATGTTGGCAAACTTTGATCTTTACCAATGTAAAATGGTGTTGGCAAAATTAGAGATAACATATTAGCAAAGTAACTTTTGCCAACACAAATAAAAAACATTGGCAAAAGTTGATCTCTACCAACATAAATGGGTGTTGAGAAAAGTAGGAAAATAGGTTGGTAAATAAACTTTTGCCAATACAAATAAAAAATGTTGGCAAATTTTGATCTTTACCAACGCAAAATGGTGTTGGCAAAATTAGAGATAACAAGTTGGTAAAGTAACTTTTGCCAACACAAATTAAAAATGTTGGCAAAAGTTGATCTCTACCAACACTAATGGGTGTTGAGAAAAGTAGGAAAACAAGTGGGTAAATAAACTTTTGCCAACGCAAAATAAAATGTTGCAAAAAGTTAAACTTTACTAATACACTATGGTGTTAGCAAAAGTAAGAAAAGAAATTAGCAAAACAACTTTTGCCAACACAAAAATGCATTGCCACACAGAAATGTGTTGGCACACAAAAATGCATTGGCACACATAATTCATGTTGGCAAAAGTAATTTCGATTTTTTTTAATTTTTGAAAAAATGTTTTTGCAACCTATTTATACCTGTTTATATCCCATCCAAACATATTAGCAATATAGCAAATACAAATCTAAAATATGAGCACATAAAGAAAACATTTATATTCAAAAAGTCAATATACACTTCAAAACATATATATCCCATCGAATAAACATCAAATGTTTGCAAATATCCTAAAAGAAATATCGAAAAATATCAAAGTACATATATCAAAATAGAAGTCTGTCTATTGCAAAATAGATGGTAACCAAGAGTAGCCTCATCGTGCCCTCCAGCCAATGTGGCATCACTACTACCAGTCCTTGGACTAAATATAGGCACACTAACTAGATCTATCCCTATTTTTTTTAGCCACCATTAGCAAAAAGTTTTGAACTCCTGACATTTGACTTTGATATTTAGCAACCTGCTGGCGTGGAGCGATCAACTCAGTATTAGATGCTTAAGACTATTGAAAAGATGAACAGGTGTTATGAATCCCATATCCCAATGTGTAGGCTGACCTCTTTCCAAACACTTCTTGAGAAACTTGCATCTCAATCTGTGGATCTAGGACATCTGACTGCGACTGTGAGGTAATCTTTTCCACCATTGTAGCCTGTCAATTTTGAATACATTAACCTCTAACAAAGCTATAACAATGTAGTTTTAGGTGTTTATTGCAAATGAGTTAGATATACATACATGACGTTGCTCAGCAAGGTCATTTATCCACACACCCCCCTTTTCATGACGTTTGTAGGTGCCTACAAATCTATCAGGCATAGACTGCTGTACACCACTCTCCTTTGTTTATTGTTTCATTTGATAAACCAATTATACTAATTAAACACTGAATTTTATAATAATACTGTAAGAATTTCTAAACATGCACTCACAACAATATCGGCACGGGATGCAAATGATCTGGAGCCGCTTGTATGATTGTATTTCAAGGCAGCTTGAGCAGTCTTCCCATTCTCTGACTTCTTCTGCAAGGAAAATATAATCAATTAATAGGATGTGTATATAAAATAAGAATTGGAAGTAAGAGGGATTGACAATTTGTGTATAGTTATATAAATTACGAAGAGTAGTCCTAGGCTATAGACCTTCCACTTGCCATTATTCTCCCACACATTTTCGATCATCCACACCTAGTCATCTAGTTTGCAAGGAGGATCTTTAATGCTCTTGAGGTCAGCCACTACCTCCTCCTTAAGCACAAGGTACCGCTTGTGCCAGATGCTTTTCCAATAATTCAATAATTTTTGGCACCTTCTGTCAATGATACTTCTGACTAACTCATTATTTGTGTAGTCCCTAAAGTCAAAGGTTTGCTGCAATTGGAAACAACAAAATTACCCCAGTTAAAATCATAAATAACATGTTTGAAATACATACATTATAAAAATTACCGAAACTCTTTGAATAATTAACTCCCTTAATCCTCTATCAAGTTTTGTAAACTTGATATCTCGGAGTGGTTCAAAAGATCGAATTTGTTTCCCAAGAGCACTCGCCATGGAAGCGGCCCGATAACCCACTACTTCCTTTTAGTCAAAGTCAATTTCAATTGGAATGGCATGACCGAGTTGTTTTCTAAATTTATCCACGCTGAGCCCCAGAATGCACCCCATCCACACATTTTAGAAAATGCTGGGACCGATGCTATTAAGACAATAATTCAATTTGAATTAGTTTATAAAAAATATTAAAGCAAGGACAATTTGTTATGTATATATAAAGCTATATATTTCTTACCAACACTACTACCAATAGTACATGGACTGGTCATTTGGTCAGGCAGGGCGGGTTGTGGGACTTGATTAATTGTCGCCTCCACGAGCATGCTCACTGCAGGATTGGCCTCTATTGGTGAAGGTTGTGTCGAAGATGAACCATGGGCATTCCCTCCAAATGATTGACCCCTACCTCTTTTCTTCGACCATGGGGCCATATGTTTAACCTAGCATAGCAGAAAAATGAAGTATTAGTATATGAGTCAATAATTGGAAACAACTTGATATATTTGGAAACAACTTGATATATATGCAAATGTGATTATAAACAAAAAATAAGAAACATATTTGAGACACACATTACCTTCGATGCCTGAGAACTAGTAAACTCATCATCCTCATAACCACCAGTATCTTCACTAGAAGAACTCTATCCTTCCTCACCCTCGGGTAGTACATACTCCTCGTCATCATCATTTACCACCGACCTAATTCTCTTTCCCTCTCTTTCACATGTATTCATGGTCTGCCTATTTGAACCGAGCATCAAGTCTGTCGTTTTATTTAACCCTAACTCATGAAGTTTCTTTGAATTCTCCTTAATAGTTTGCTTTCTCTTCTTCTCCAAAGCATTCATCTTAACTCTCTTTACCCACCCAGGCATCACAAATGATTTGCTGCCTTTAGGCATTTTTTTGTGCAACTATATATGAACATGTTATTTAATAAAATGAAATATGACATAAATCAATAATATGAAATGAAATTTGAAACAATATTGAGACATTTAAACCAAAAATGACTATTCAATCATAACACATGTCCATACATGAGAAAAGTAAAAAACAAAAACTACATCTGATAATCCACATCAAGATCTATATCAAGATTAGGCAATCTCTCCATCTCATCGTCTTTGTCATCTACATACTCCTCCAAGGTGTCATCCTCATCACTGTCATCTATATGCTCTGGCCTTAGTTCATTGATATGAATGATCTCAGGATCCCTATCATCTCTATAGTAAGGAAGATCCATGTCTTCATCATGGATTGAGAGACCAAAAGTAGATTTATCTTGTTGAAATACATTAGCATCATCTCGCTCTAAAACATCCTATATTCCACGTTGCCTAACCCGTTCTACAATTCTCCAATTTTTGCCTTTGCTGGTATCATTAACATAGAATACTTGACTCACATTACTTGGTAAGACAAATGGATCATCTTTATTCCAACTCCTTGTAACATCAATAGATGTGACATATTTATCATTGTAAATTCCGCTTCTATGGCCTGTGTTGTACCATTCACATTGGAACAGAACCACTCTACCCCCATGCAGATATCTCAACTCCCATATTTTGCACAGATAACCATAGAAATCAATCTGTTTTCCTTTATAGTCCCCTTCCACGACCAACCCACTATTTTGGCACCTACGACGACTTTCACGGTCTCGAGTATGGAATCGGATGCCATTAGAGATACATCTAAAATAAAAATCAATAATAGGATGGGGACCATTTGCCAATGACCAAAGCTTTTTAGTTTCTTCTACTGATCCTTGAGTTTGCAAATCATTCATCTACACAATCAACATATCAAAAGTGCACTAAGTTAATGTCAATTGTGGCCTAGTTCATTATTACTAAGTGGTTTTCATTTTTTTAATATATCTTACCCATTTTTTGAACCAATTTGGAAATTCTTCTTTTTGTACCTGAGCTATGTCACGTCCTTGTGGAATTTGCATAATACTCTTGTGTTCTCTACTCAAGGAAATTTTAGTTCATTAGTATCTAAAAGCTGTGTAAAAATAAATGAGTGTAAGAGCTATTTGTACATGTAATTAGACCAAACTACATACTCTAAATAAGGTAGGACCTTGTTTGTATTGTATAACACAAACCAATATGCCATTTCCTTTTCCCTATGTGAAGGGTTGGAAGTGCTTGAGATTGGTAAAAAAAGACGGACATGCTGGGAGAAGATCTCCATCCTAGAGCCACGTCTGCCACCATCGTCATTCCGTTCTAGTTTATCAAACCCTTTTAAGTACATTGAACAAAATGTAAGGCACTTTTTGACAATATATGACTCGGCTATTGACCCTTCAGGACGTGCTTTGTTGGTGACATACCCTTTTAGTGTCCCAAGAAACCTTCAAACAAACAACAATCATATTATAATTACATATAGAAGAGAATTACACTAATGAACAACTAATTCGCCATAAGAAGGTATCATTTACCTCTCGATCGGGTACATCCAACGGAATTGCACCGGTCCAGCAAGTATAGCCTCACATGGCAAGTGAACAACTAGATGGACCATCACATCAAAGAAAGCCGGAGGGAAGATCCTCTCTAGCTTGCAGAGTATGAGTATTATTCTTTCCTATAATTTTTCCAAATCACTCAGCCTTAATGTCTTCGAGCAAAACTCCTGAAAGAACTACCTAACTCAAATAGTGTCGTCCACATCTCCTTGTTCACAAAACCATGCATGCCTATAAGAAGAAGATGCTGAAGGAGGACATGATAGTCATGACTTTTCAAACCTGATAACTTGCCATTTTTTGAGCTGACACATCTCGAGATGGTGGCTGCATAACCATCTGGGTAATAGATTGATTTCAAAAATTCACAAAAACCATCTATCTATTTTGGGTTCAGCGTGTAGGTTGCCGGAGGCTTCACAATGGATCCATCTTCATTACTTTTTAAGTGTAATTCTGCCCTAACTCAATGGTATGAATCTCATGAAGTCGCTACAATGGAATACAGCTTAGAACGTCTCTAAAAGTATGATCCAGCTTCTGATCAATATCAAAGATTTCTCAATGTAAAAGGACATCCTGAATTTGCAAGTACATACAAATATGTTTGGTGTGACAGTCACCGAGTTGTTTGCATTGCTGATGATCTCGCTAAGCAAACAACAGTGATACAGAATTCTTCTAAATCTGGACATGCCAAGCTTAATCAAATTCTCAATGCCTATAAAGATATCTCTTTTGACATTTCAGAAAAAACTCGTGAAGAACTAATTCAGCTATTCCATGGAGAATTCGAAAATGATAATGAAAGTTGGAGTGACCCTTGTCATAATTTTGACTCTATTATGAAGTTCTCCACCAGCTGCATTGGAATTCATCAGGATGGTGATTAATCTTATCAAGATTTAGATTTATCAAGATTTATTAAGAGTTTTCTCTATAAAGCCTGCAAAGAAAAGATAACAAAAACTTTATCATTGCTACCATACCATAGCTATGCTATTCTCTACAAACGCATCAAAGTTATGTTGAGAAAGTACTACACAAAAAAGTTACTTTGAGAAAAAAGACAAAAGATAATTGGGAGAAATCTAAATGCCAATAAGAAGATTCAAGGCTCCATAGACACCTCTCTCCGTAACAGACCAACCAGGTACTATGCAGAAGAATAAAGTAATATCCTCCTAGTCAACAGGTACACTCATCAGAGCATGAAGACAAACCATCTATACGGCAACCTGTGATTTTATCCAGCAGTAAAATCCCAAAACATCATAAAATGAAATGCAAATGAAGTGTAAATTCAATTGTAATGAAATGTAAATTATGTTTGCTAAGGCTATAAATAGTACCAATTTTATCCACGTACAAGCAAGAGTTGGAATATCAATCAAAATCCAGCCTTGTTTCCACCACCATCTCCTCTTTCCTTTCCCTTCCGCTTTTCCATACCCACCACCATCCCTATTTGGTATTAGAGCCAAGTTGGTAACAAATTTGTAATCAAGTACTTTGGCAATATAAAGTCATTTTGTGAGTATTTCTTCACCTATCTTTGTTATGTTATGGTTTGATTTTGCTTAAGGAATTACTGATTCAGAAGAAAGAACATCAACAGTCTTAATACTTAGTTCTATGTTTGTTATCATTAAGAAATTTTAAACATATTCCACCCGAAGCAAAGCTGAGGTAGCCATTGTTGCCGCTGTTGTTAGTCATGTGAAGGCCTTTAAGGCATTTTGTTCGTGTGTAAATCCTCTATTTCGATAGATACTTGTGGTGGATTTGGTTAAAATAACTCTGTAATACAAATTATGGCTAAGCTCTGTGGTTGGATCTTCCATAAAAGAACCATCCCGAGTTTCTTACTGTACACCTAATGTAGACCTTCAACCTACAGGACTAGTGTATCCTTCTTATCAAGCTTCTCCATCTAATACATATAATCCTTCAGAGTCCAATTTCAATATAAATGTTATTGAATGCTTTGAAATTGATAAAGAAATGTTAAAAAAGAATTTAGCTTTACATCCTCTCACAAAATCCTCTTTTAACCATGTTTCTCAAGAACATAAAGACTTTCTAAAAGCAAAATGGTATAAAAATATGCATAATGATCAAAGAAATATTTATTTCTTTGATTGGCTTAAACTAGCCATAAAGAAAGCTTATAATACTAAAGATTTATCCATCAATATGATAACTAAATTAAGCTCTTCTTGAATTATAGCTTCTACGAGTTCTTCTCCACAAAGAACTAAAGAATCTATACATCCTCCATTACATCAAATCATTTTTAAAAAAACTTCAGCTGTACCCATAAAAGTTATTGTAAAAATAAGAGGAGACAAAGGTAAAACTGAATTTATTTACAAATCATATTTAAGTCATGTTTTAAAATAAAATAATTATACAGATATAAACCTTCATACTATTGGCCAACAAACCAATAGAATTAAAGATAAAGTTGAAAATATTTTAAAGTTTTATGAAACTACTTCTTCCCATAAAGTAATCAAGACACAATCTTTAGGTTTTCAAGGTGAAGCCCTTAAAGATCTAAAGTTAGAAAAAAAACCCTTAAAATTTTTTGACGAACTAATCAGTCAATTATCTCATAGTTTTACAAACATAAAACTAAAAGATAATAAAGAAAATAAAGATGAAAAGTCCATAAATGTTTTAGCTTCTAAAGCTTTGAGCTCAGACTCAGAAATCTCTATTTCTGACTCTATAGAAGAAAAATCAAATGAAAATCAAAATGATCAAAATCAAGAATCTAGACAAATCAATAAAATATTTAAAAGATAAAAACCAATAGTCACTGTAGCAACCCCTACTCCAGTTGATCTTCAATTCGAAGAACAAGCTATTATAAATGACCTTCGATTTGAAAACGCTTCAGTATATGAATAAAATGTAGATGAACTATCTGAATATCAAATCCTGCAACTATGCCAATACATGATGATATATGCCTATACTATCATGGCTGCTGGTAATGATCAAAGACATGCAGTAAATGCAGTTGTCCTTGGATTTACTGGACAATTACATGGTTGGTGGGAAAAGTACCTATCTGATATAGAAAGACAAGCTATACAAAATGCAGTAGAAAGTGATCATTTAGGAAATGTTGTTATTACTCTTCAAGGTCAAATGATTCCTGATTCTATTTACATGCTTATTACCAATATAGTAAAACGTTTTATTGGTAATTATATAAATGTAAATGAAAAAATAACAACTCAATTAATCAATTTATTTTGCCCAATATTATCAAATTGTCATCAGTATATAAAGATGTTTTCTTATCAAAACTTTATACAATCGATGCAAGCAATTCAAAATTTTGGAAAGAAAAATTTATATCTGGTCTTCTTAAACTTTTTGCTGAAAAAGTTAGAGAAGAGTTAAAATAAAAAAATTATGGAAATTTAAATTAAGGACTTTATACATATGGGGACCTCATTCAAAAGATAAATAAAGTTCAATTTTCATTATGCAATGAAATGAAACTTAAACGACTAATTGAAAATCGAAAAAGAATCAGCAAATATGAACTTGGTGATTTTTGTTATCAATTTGGGATGGAACCATTAATTAGTCTTTCTAGCCATAATAAAAGGATAAACTTAAAAAGAAAACATCAAAAAAAAAATCTAAACATTTTTCAACTCCATAATATTATATTCCCTCAAAAAGATATCATAAAAAATCTTCTTATAAAAATCCTTATAAAGAATCGAAGAAATTTTATACGAAAGATAATCCATCCACTTCTTATCCCAAGAAAAAAGAAATACAATGTTATAATTGCAAAGAAAAAGGACATATAGCTCTTAACTGCCCAAAAATAAAAGTAAAAATAGAAAAACAAATCAAAACTATCTTAGAAGGATCCTCAGCATCAGAGTCATCTAGTTCCTTTAATACAGATTATTCTTCCTCTCATTCTTTAGATACATGTCATTGTAAAATATTTGACAGTGAAATCCAATATGAATCTGCTCCTTCTTCCTCTTTATCTTTAAATGTACTTTCTTCTCTAGAAGAGATGGTGCTAGAAATGTTTAAAAATCTTAAAGATGATGAATTAAAAAATAAATATTTTGAAAAAATACAGAATATAAATAAAGGAACTAAAAAAGGGAAAGCTTTTACATTAAATAACATATCAAACTTACTTGAACAATTCAGCATTAAAACTATATTAGATAGATTAAGAGAGTAACAAGCTTTTACTCATCTTTCTATTCAAGATCTTTATAAAGAAATAAATAATCAAAAGCAAGAAATAAAAGAATTAAAGCAAGACTTAATTGAACTTTAAGAATGCAAACAACGTGTTGAGAATCTTGAACTTCACACACTCAAAAATTATCAAGAAAATAATGATAATTTATAAAATCAAGAAAAATTTTATAAAGACTTAAATGGTTTTGTAAATTCTTTAAGAAGAAATCCACTTAAAAAATGGAAAACTCAAGCTACAATTAAAGTTAAAGACTTCTTTATTAAAGCACCTGCTTACTATATAGTGGCGCAGATGTTAATTTAATAAAAGAAGGTTTAATCCCAATGAAATACTATGAAAAAACCAATAATAAACTCAATCTAACTACTGCTAGCAAAAACCTACATATCAAATACAAATTAAGTAATGTTTATGTCTGTAAAAATGGAACATGCATAAAGACTAATTTCCTTCTAGGAAAGGATTTAAACAATGATGTTATCTTTGGAAATCCTTTTCTACAAAGTTTACAGCCTTTTCAAATTGACTCATTAGGTCTAAAAACTATTTTAGACAGTAAAGAATTAAATTTTGATTTTGTTGAATTAACTCCTATTCAACAGATTAATATTATTCAAACAAAGTGTAAACAAAAATAAGATGTTCAAAAACCATTCAGATATCTAGTTCCAAATAAAATGGATCTAATTAATCGTCTTTCTGATGTCTTCATGTTTTCTACATTTAATCCTACATCCAAATTTTGGTACCTTCAAATTCTACCCGGAGGACAGAAATAAAATTATTTTTCTTTTCCCAAAGAAAATAAAAATTCTTGATAATTCTCATTCAGACCTTTCTGCCTTCAGGAAGTATCCCTTCTCATTATGACATCAATTACAACCAAAAGTAAAGCCCTTATTTAGGAATCAAGCTTTTCCTTCATACCGACATCCCAACAAATATCAATTCCTTTCTTCAATCCAAGATTATCTGTGATTTCACAAGAACTTATCAATGCCCATTGGAGTGCATTTTCTCTGATAAAAGAAAACACACTAGAAAAACCATATCCAAAATTGCAAACCATATCAAGGACTTAGAAAGCCAAATCCTTATGTGCAATAACATCCATTAAAAAGCACTGTTATCCACTTATGTTGATGGAAAAACATCCAGAATTCTCCTCCTGAAAAAGGTTAACATAGCCTTTCCAGATGAGATAGCTGCAAGAATTAAAGAAAAAACTATTTCTTGTTAGATTAAGGAGCGATTAATGCTAAAAGATCAATATTTAAGCTAGGCAACTAGCGTTCCCAAATTGTTCCTACCATCATATGAAGTTGATATCTCATATATTGAAAAAGGATTAGTCTAAAAATTTTTTTTATGAAAATATGATTTTAAAATGATACAGCAACTCCCTATAATCGTGCATCATGCCCTTCGCATCCTTGGAGTTACCAAAAGACAACTTCTCATAACGATTTCATCAAGTTTGGGTGAAAGATCAGATATCTGATTTTATTAACCATATCATTTATGGACTGTCATGACTTATGAAGAAGGAGATTTAGTCTGCAAAAATTTCATCTCTACCTCAAATGATTACAAGCATCTCCCTGTTGATTATCCAGCTCAATGGTATGAATCTTATGAAGTTACTACATTGGAATACAGCTTAGAACGTCTCTAAAATTATGATCCAGCTTCTGATTAATATCAAAGATTTCTCAATCTAAAAGGACATCTTGAATTTGCAAGTACATACAGATATGTTTGGTGTGACGGTCGATGAGTTTTTTGCATTGCTGATGATCTCGCTGAGCAAACAATGGTGATACAGAATCCATATAAATCTGGACATACAGCTCTTGATCAAATTATAAATGCTCATAAAGACATGTATTTTGATATTTCTGAAGAAACTCGAGAAGAGTTAATCTAATTATTCCATAGTGAATTAACAATTGAAGGTTGGGATGAGCACTTTTGATGCAAGTCTCCTATAATACTATGCCTACCATAAAGATTCTTCATACAAGAGCTTTTTCTAAAGCATTGGAAGGATGAGAAAAGCTTTTTCTACTAGCCCATCAATGACTTTTTAGAAAAAGTACATGCAAAAGTACTAAAAGACAAAGCATATCACTCATAAGAATGAAGTAGTATTTTATTCCTAACATGCACATCCATGAAGAACTTATCTCCAGAAAGGGAAAAGAAATAAAGACATGACACATACCATATCAATTCACTCAAAAAAATCATGACATTTCACTATTCAGAATAAAGTTCATCTACGGCAAATATTGTGATTTTTACCTGCAGTCCGGAAGCATCATGAAGTTTGCTAGCATATTAAATGAAATGCATATTCAGTCTAAATTTAGTTGTAATGAAATGTAAATTATGTTTGTTATGACTATAAATAAGTTTAGCCATCCTCATGTACAGGCAAGAGTTGGAATACCAGTCAAAATCCAGCCTTGCTTCCACCACCATCTCCTTTCTCCTCTTCCTTCCACTTTTGTATACCCTCCATCTTCCCTGTTTGGTATCAGAGACAAGTTGGCATCTAGTTTGTAATCAAGTATCGTTGCAATATAAAATCATTTTGTGAATATTTCTTCACTAATCTTTATGTTTTGATTTTGTTTAAGGAATTGCTGACTCAAAAGCAAGAACGTCAAAAATCTTAATATTTAGTTGTGTGTTTGTTATTATTGAGAGATTTTAATCATATTCTGCCCAGAGCGAAGTTGAAGTAGCCATTATTGTCGCCGTTATTAGCTATGTGAAGGCGTCTAAGGCGTTTTGTTGGTGTGTAAATCCTTTATTCGTTAAATACTCATTGTGGATTTGGTTAAAATAACTCTGTACTACAAATTATGGCTAAGCTTATTAAGAAGTTTGTACCTTCTTATTCTTTTTCATCAAATTCCTTATCTTCTATGTCTATTAAAAATAGTAAAGAAATTAGTTATGACGATTTAGATCAAGTTATTTGTGAATGGACTATTCCAACCGTAAATAAAAATGAAATTTATAAAGTTAGAAGTTTTTAATTAAAATCAAGTTATAAAGTAAAAACCATCGAAAGAACTGAATCCATTACTAGTAATACTCAGTATCTTTCTTTAATCAAGCCCCATGAAATAAAGGACTTTGTTAAAAATACAATTATATTCATTTTGGATTAGTGCAAGTTGCTCTAAAGCCTTGAACAAGACTTGTACTTAGAACAGAAGCTCTCATCTATGTTCAAGATACAAGACATAAAAAATTCAGTGATTCATTACTTGGAATGGTTGAGTCAAGTTTGGCTAATGGCCATACTTTCTTTAATTGCTTTCCAAATTTCTCTGTTTCTCTTACAAATCTAGGTGCACATGAAACGCTTACTCTTGCTATCCAGACAAAAGGTTTTGATATGACTCCGCTTAATCAAAATCCTGCTCTCATATATAGAGTTTATCATAAACTCATGAATTCAGTTGTTCAGGCATAGCTTATTCCCATCAAGCAAAAGGTATGACTACTTTATTCCAAACTAATTTCAAAAACAAAGTTAATATTCCAAAACTCATACAGTGAAATGATATTAATCTATCTAGTAAACGGTGCTTAGAAAATGCTTAACCAAAAAGGTCTTTAGAAAATCAAGATCTTAAAACAATTATTGAACATGATGATGGAAGTGTTGAAATAAATTTTCAAACAGATTCATGAGATACAACTCCTACAGTTTATCAATCTTATAGAAAGTTTTATTCTTATCCGCCCTCTATGGTAGGATCTTCCATAAAAGAACCATTCTAAGTTTCTTGCTCTACATTGATCGTGAGCTCCAAGTGCAGAGCTGCGATGTAGTAATATATTGGTAAGTACGGGGTCAAATCCATAGAGAGCTATATTTAAAATATTTTCAACTTGTCACCTGCCTAAACAAAATTCTAAAATTAGCCTAATTAAAATCTAACAGATACATACATTCTTAAAACAAAATAATTACAATCACAATTCAAATAAAGAAAGTAAATCCTAAATGTAAAAGTTCCTAAAAATAAAATTAAATTTACTGCAAAACAAAGCACACGTTAGAACTTCCAATAAAACTAAATCTAAAATTAGAAACTTACTAAACTAAACAATGTTAAAAACAAAATAACATAAGTTAGAAACTTTCCTAGGTTAGAAATTCCAAAACTAGAAAAACTTTCCAATTTAAAATCTTCAATTAAAACAAGTTTAGAAAGATATTTTAATTCTGGAAATTAACTAAAACAATAAAAAACATAAAACTAAAAGCAACATTAAAATTAAAAAGGTAGTAAAATTAGTAATGCAATGCATGCCATGAGATGCTGAAAAATTCTAAGTCTGAAAAACTCGTATGCTGATGCTAATTTTATGTATGATTTGAACTATTCTAATGCATCCTAAATCTAAATTTAATGAATGGAATTTATGCTTTACTGATGCAAGAAACTAACAAAAAAAAAAAAAAAACAGAAGTGAAAAAGGATCTAAAACGAAAAAGTTATGAATGCATGAACATGACAACGTTGCAAAATTCTATGCAAAAATTCTGATTCAGGTTGACTGATTGGCAAAGTTTAAGCCTCTAGTTCACAAGCCTTCCGAAATTATTTTGATCTAAGATTTTGGGGAATGAAAGATCACATCCTAAAGTTTAATTTTTCCAAGTTTCAAAGAAAAATACTATGATTTGATTGGTCTACCCACTTTGAACTTTTTGCTAAAAACTGTTTCCGCAGTTTGCTGAAACTGTGTTAAGTTATGCTGTTTATATATTGAGTCCGAATTTAATCATTAGATTCAGACCTGAAAGATTAATTTTCATCAACTTAAATTTGCACAAAATCTTATGATATGAAAATAGATGCATTGATTCCTAATCCAACCATCAAACTATACAAAAACAAAACTTAAAATCACAGAAAAATAACAAATGTGCAAAAAATAAAATAAAAGTGCAGTAAAATAAAAATGTTGAAAATTAGAATTAAAAGTGCAATGAAATAAAATAAAAATTATAGGAAGTCAAAGGTGGTATAACTGAAGTCAAAGGCGGTAAACAATGGAAGTTAAAGGTGGTATATTCACTCAAAATTCTCCCTTAGTCTAGGCCTAACAATTTCTTAAAGTATGCTCTCTATTTGGGTTGTCAATCCAAACAAAAAGAAAACACAAATTAAGCAATCATACAACCATAAGAATAAAAAGAATAAAAAGATGAATATTATTGAACTAGTATGACGATCCTTTATATAAGATGAAAAAAATTAAACCAAAAGATTAAACATACTAAGATGGAAAAGAATTCCTCCTTCTAGTTGATCTTCAAGGTTGGTGGTGTGGCTTTAGGGCAAAGCCTCCTTCATGACTTGAGATGGAGAGACAAGAGAGGGAGAGATGGAGTGTAGAAATCTAGAGGTGCGAGGTGGGTAATTCTTCCATGAAGAATATAAGAGAGGGGTGCCCTATTTATACTTTTTCAAGTCTTACTCCTTCTTAAACTTTAAAATCTTAAAAATCATTGAAAAAAAAATGAAAGAAAAGAGCTCCAAACATTGACTAGGACGTGTAACATCTTTTGGGATTTTTTTTTCTTTTTATTTATTTTTCTTTCCTTGCTTGCTTTGTCTAGAAGTCCCTTTTGGATGCTTCTTTCCTTCTTTGTCATTGCCACTTTGCATTAAGATCTTTTGAGAGATGAAGTAGGGATCAGAATCCTCTCTTGAAATCAAACTTGGCCCACATGAGGTGTAGAATTTCCCCTTTTTTTCTCTTTGCATTATCAACTTTCCTTTTTTGAAAAGTTCTCCTTGTTAGCTCCAAACTTGAAGAGATCTTTAAAGATAACCCTCTTGATTTTTTTTTCCTTTCCTTTTTCAGCCAAAATCTGATCCAAAATCTCTTTTGGATGTGGAATAGCTTGCTTGGATTTTTTTTTTTCATTTTTTTTCAATTAAATCTTTTTCTTCTCCAAAAAGAACTCCTATGTGGCTTTCCTTGCCCATCTTTGATGAGATATTCTTCAAATTCTCTTCAAAATCTCTTGAAAATGTGCAAAAAATAAATGGACCCCATCTTGGATGTTTTACAAGTGTGCCCCACACATGTGCATGTGTGTGTGGGACCATGAAGCCGACTTTTTGCAATTTTCTTCTAATTTCCTTTTCTCTTCAATTCTTCTCTCATTTCTCTTAAAAATTAATTCCTTGCCTCAATTCTTTATAAATGGGACCCATATAATGAATTTCCTATAAAACAAATGTGAATTCATGTGAAAAGACAATTTTACCCCTAACATCCATATGCTTAACTGTGGGCCCATTTCTTATGAAATGACAATGAAAATGCATACCATTTTTCATGTTATATGTGACTAAACTAATGTGATTAAAATTGAATTTAATTCATGAGAAAAGTTATTTTCACAAAACTTTCCAAAAATAGACTTTCCAAAAATGGCATGTTTCATGAATATATACGAAAAGTGTGATTTTTAAACAATTTATGTAGAAAAATATAAAAATGAATTTAAAATAAATGAACCCTTGATATCACACTAAATGAGGCTCTTTTAAGTTAATAAGTCCTTAAAATGGGTCAAAATGTGTATGAAAATTTGCATTTTTAAAAACTCATCACACCCCCCAACAAGCATTTTACTAGTCCCTAGCAAAAAAAATTGTGAAAATTATGAGGCTTCCATCCTAACCTAATCTAACCTTAAACTAATGCTGTGCAATAAACTAAACATGAATGCAACGCCACTTTCACTGGCACTCTCGACTGCATTTAGCTTATGCAGCAAGCCCTTAAACCCCTAGGTTCCCCCCTAGTGGACGAGTTGTGCGTCGTGAGGGTTTGCAGTGAATATACCCACAAAATTCTCTTTTTCTTTGAAGGGAAAAATAAGTAAATAAATGAATAGAAGCGAAAATAAATTCCCCAAAAGAAAATTCACTCATATCGGATATTTTTGAAATCTAGAATAATTACACTTTCAGACTTTTCAAAGTCCGATCCACAATTCTATTCTCAAAAACTTTCTCAAATTCAAACCAACTTGCGTGCACTGTGGGAAATTGTATACATCAAAAGCCTATTTCGGATATTCTACAATAATGCTGCAAAAATAGAATTTTTCCTTCAAATAGTCTAATCCCCTAAAATTTAGCAAAAAGAAATTTCCTCTCAAAGTTACTAAGATAGCTGCCACTTTACTATTTACTTCGGCTGGCTTCTTTTCTCTTCACTATCTTTTTCCGACACAAAAGTTCCCAAGTTCATATGATATATGAAAAGTTAGAATCCAGAGAGCAAATGTGGTCCTTGTCCTTCCGCGCACTTACTTACTTGCAAACTCTTACTGACACTTTCACTCTCTTACTTTTTCCAACGTAGAATTTTTCCAAATTCATATGATATAACAAAAGTTGGGATCTAAGGAGAAAACTTAGTCCTTATACTTTTCCGCACATATCCCTTGAAAATTTTTACGGACACTCGTTGGGCCATAATTCATTCTTGTTTTTTTTTCTTTTCTTGTGATTGTGTAATGTTTAGGTCCCTTAAGCTTTCTATTAAACCCATGTAGTGAGCGTTAGGCCAATGAATCCCAAACCAAATGGCTTTAGGGCATTAGATATAAAAATATCCCTCCGAGCTTACTAGATCGAATTAAAAAGGCTACAAACCCAAACTAGTCATAAATTGCTCATTATATGCTCTTTTTTTTCACTCTTTTTTTTAAAACCAAAGTAAACACTAGGTGGCAATTCTTATTTCGTTCGAATTAATTCATTTTGGTTCTAGTATATACAATTCACTAAAAATGAACTAGGAAACAAAAATACTCTACAAACTAAATTTCAAGTTCACATTTTATTCTCCAGAAAAATTCCAAAAACAAACAGCATTAAGGCTTCTTATCCAAAATTTTGAAAAATGTAACGTATATGTATGTGAAGAGCAAGTTTTGGTAATCTTTTGATATGTTTTCTCCTTTAGAAAATACAAACTTTCTTTTTTACTTCCTTCCAAAAGTATCAAAATTCCAGATTTCTATGTATTTTCAAATCATTTCAATTCTTTTGAAAACTTTCTTTTCTAAAATAAGTACCAATGAAAAAAACTAAATAAAGGTCCTAATTTGTAAAAAAAATAACTAAAATGATTAAAAACTGACTAAAATGATAAAAGTGACAGAAGAATAAAAAAAAGTTTTGTTTTAAAAAAATTGGACAAGCGTGCTTGTTCCTACCCCTCAACTAAGATGAGCATCGTCCTCGATGTTATGCATGCAATGCAGAACTGTAAAAGTAATATGAGGAAACATAAATGTAAAAGAGGGTAAGGAGAAGAGGCATCTGAAATTATATCTGAGTTGCTCCTTGTCCAAGGTTAGACAAAAAATAATAATAATAACAAAAGAAAAACCATAATATACACAACAAAAGGCCTCTATTAGATCTAAGGCCGATCAATCCTTGTAGATAGGATCATCAAGAGGAATTTCATTCTCTTCAGGTGGTGTGATCTCCAAGAATGGCTTCAATCTTTGGCCATTGACTCTAAACATTTGGCCATCCTTTGGATCGAAAATCTTAACAGCACCATATGGAAAAACTGTTTTGACAATGTATGGACCAGTCCATCGAGAGTTGAGCTTGCTAGAAAATAAGCGAAGCCTAGAATTGTAAAGGAGGACTTTTTGCTCAGGGTGGAAATTTTTCCTGAGGATTTGATTATCATGAAAAAACTTTGTCCTCTCTTTGTATATTTTAGAATTAACATAAGCTTCTCTGTGCAAGTCTTCCAATTCATTCAGTTATAGTTTTAGCATGAAAACACATCCTTCAAAAATCTCTAAATAGTTTTAGCATCATTATTCTGGCAAGGAATAGCTTTGATCCATTTTGAGACATAATCAACAGCAACCAAGATATAAATGAAACCAAAACTAGGAGAAAAGGTCCTATAAAGTCTATACCCCATACATAAAAAATTTCAATTACAAAAATTGGGTTCAAAGGAATCATGTTTCTTTTTGAAATATTACCCAATTTTTGGCAGTGCTCATAGATCTTGCAAAATTCATGAACATCCTTAAAAAGTGTGGGCCAATAAAAACCACATTGCAATATTTTGCATGATGTCTTTTTATCAGAAAAATGGCCTCCACTAACCTATGAATGACAGAATGATATGACACTAGGAATCTCATCATCTGGCACACACCTCCTGATAATTTGATCTGGGCAGTATTTGAACAAGTATGGATCATCCTAAAATAAATGTTTCACCTCAGAAAAGAACAAATCTCTATCTTGCTTAGTCCAATGGCTAGGAATACTGCCCATAGCCACATAATTTGCTATATCTGCAAACCAAGGAGGTTTGAATAATGCAAAAAGGTGTTTATCTGGAAAATTGTCACTGATTGGTGTTGGCTTAATAGGATTAAAAATGACAAGTCTAGAAAGGTGATCTGCCATAACATTTTCTACTCCTTTCTTATCTCTGATTTCTAAGTCAAATTCCTGGAGTAAAAGGATCCATCTAATCAGTCCGGGCTTAGCATCTTTTTTAGAAAGAAGATACTTTAGCGCGGAATGATCAGTAAACACCACAATCTTAGATCCAATCAAGTAAGAGTGAAATTTGTCAAGTGCAAAGACCACTACGAATAATTCCTTCTCAGTGGTTGAATAGTTGATCTGTGTACTATTCAAGCTCTTACTTGCATAATAAATCACGTAAGGCTTTTTATCCTTACATTGTCCCAAAACAACCCCAACCGCATAATCACTGGCATCGCATATGAGTTCAAAAGGAAGGTTCCAATTCGGAGGTTGCATAATTGGAGCAGACGTTAGCATACCTTTTAATTTTTCAAAAGCCACTTGGCATGCCTCAGTCCATTCAAATTGTGCATCTTTGGATAATAGTTCACAGAAAGGGTGAGATATAGAACTAAAATCTTTAATGAACCTTCTATAGAACCTTGCATGCCCTAAGAATGATCTTATATCTCTTACGGTTTTGGGTGTGGGTAAGTTGGTAATCAAATCAATTTTAGACTTGTCAACTTCTAGACCTTTTTCATACACAATATGACCAAGGACAATTCCCTGGTGAACCATGAAATGACATTTTTCCCAATTGAGTACCAGGTTCTTTTCTTCGCATCTAGTGAGAACAATCTCGAGGTTGGTCAAACAGTCCTCAAATGAGTCACCAAACACAGAGAAATCATCCATGAAGACCTTGAGAATGCATTCCACCATGTCACTAAAAATACTCAGCATACAACGCTGAAATGTGGTGGGAGCATTACATAACCCAAAAGGCATTCACCGATAAGCAAAAGTACCAAAGGGGCATGTGAATGTAGTTTTCTCCTGGTCTTCAGGGGAGATTTCTATTTGGTTATATCCAGAATATCCATCAAGGAAACAATAGTATTGGTGGCTAGCTACCCTTTCCAAAATTTGGTCCATAAAGGGTAGAGGGAAATGGTCCTTACATGTGACTGAATTAGGTTTCCTATAGTCTATGCATACCCTCTATCCTATGGGGACTCGGGTAGGAACAAGTTCATTTTGAGTATTTTTTACTATAGTGATACCAGCTTTTTTCGGAACAACCTGGGTAGGGCTAACCCACTAGCTATCCGAGATGGGATAGATTATGCCCACATCAAGCAGTTTAAGCACCTCAGCCCTAACCACTTCCTGCATGGTAGGATTAAGCCGGCGTTGCATCTGCCTACATGGTTTTGCATCCTCTTCAAGGTAGATGTGATGCGTACACGCTAAAGGATCAAGTCCTTTGATGTTAGCCACATTCCAAACAATTGCATTCTTGTGCTATTTGAGCACTTTCAATAATTAGGCCTCTTGATTCTCAGTGAGAAGAGAAGAAATAACTACTGGGTAGGTCTCCTCATCCCCAAGATAAGCATATTTGAGGTTAGAAGGGAGGGGTTTCAACTCAGGTTTAGGTGGTTCAACCTGAGATGGAAGAGGTGGTGCATCATTTGGTACAAGCTCTTCAAACTTGGGTGTCCAGATAGCATGAGCTTCTTTCATAGTGTCATCATCCATTTCCTTAAGAAAGTCCATATCCTCATTGGCCTCAAGCATCAGTGCAATGTGGGAGTTAACAAACTCCTCTAAATTATCCTCCAGCACAGTATTCACAAAGTTCATTTCAAGGAGATCATCATCAATATCCTCAGAATGTTTGTATACATTGAATATGTTTAGTTCAATGGTCATGTTTCCAAAAGAAAGTTTTAACATTCCATTCAGGCAATTGATTAATGCATTTGATGTTGCTAAAAATGGTTTTCCCAAAATTACCGAAATCTGAGCATTGTGATTATGTACTGGTTGAGTGTTTAGTACATAAAAATCAGCAGAGAAATAGAATTTCTCTATTTGCACTAATACATCTTCTATTACCCCCCTTGGTTTCTTGACCGACGATCTACGAGTTATAAAGTAACCTTGGTAGGTTTCAACTCACCTAGCCCCAGTTGTTGATAAACCGAGTAGGGTAATAGATTAACACTGGCCCCCAGGTCTAATAAAGCTTGACCAATCTGGTAATTTCCAATGGTGCATGATATGGTGGGGCATCCCGGATCTTTGTATTTCTGGGGTGTGCTACCGTTTAGGAGTACACTAACATGATCAGTGAAGAAAGCTTTCTTTTGTACATTCATCCTACGCTTGACAGTGCAAAGATCCTTAAGGAACTTGGCGTAGGATGGAAACTGATTAATTGCATCCAATAGAGGAATATTGATTTTAACATCCTTAAAAATATCTAAGATCTCCTAGTTTGGGATTTGCTTCTTGGGATGGGTCAATCTTTGTGGAAAAGGGACAATGGGTGTGACAATTGTGGAGTCAGGACCTTTTTCATTCTCAACAATAGTTTTTGCATTAGCAATATCCTTTTTAATCTTTTCATTTGAATCCAAGGAAACATGTTGTTTATCTTTTTTCAGATTCTCTTGAAACTCTTTGCCACTGCATAGAGTGACCGCTTGAACATGCTCCTGATAGTTTGGGTTAGTTATGTCGTTCACTTCAAACTAGCCTTTTGGGTTTAGGAGAGGTTGAGCAGGAAACGTTCCTTTCCCTTGAACTTGAAGACTACATTTGATTTGTTCAATAGAAGCTTCTAATCTTTGGATAGCCTGCTGGTTATTCTGAATCATCTGTTGATTTTTTTGCATATTTTGCATAAATTATTGTTGAGATTGTATTAGCATACTGAGGGACTCCTCCAATGATGTATTCTGAGCTTATGGTGCATAAGATGTATTATGTTGTGGAGACATGTACCAAAATTTGATGGTCTTTGGGGATTATACTCAGGTGTAGCAGTTGGTCCATTCCTCCAACTAAAATTTAGGTGGTTTTGCCATGAAGGATTATACGTGTTCCCCATGGTATTTGTATTGAACGACTGTTGATATGAGTTTAAAATGTTAGCCTATTCTTGAATTGCTTCCCGTAATGTAGGTCCAGTTGGACAGTCTCCTGACAAATGATCTTCAGAAGCACAAACACCACAAACCATGACTGTGTCCTTGTTTTTTCCAAGTTTCAAGGTTTCTATTTCTCTCGTAAGTGCAGTAAGCTTGACTTGAATTTCAGTTTGATTATTCAGATGATAAATTCCTCCTCCCTTAGACTGGTTCAATGACTTGGATTGATCTGCCCATCAGACGAGGCCCATTTTTGTGCATTTTCAGCCATTAGTTCCAAAAATTCCCACGCTTCATCAATTTGTTTTTGATTGAATTGACCATTGCACATCATCTTAATAAATTGATGGGTATTAGGGGTTAAACCCTCAATAAAAATCTCGATGAGATGATATGTTTCATATCCATGATGAGGACATGCAAGGATTAATTCGTTAAATCTTTCCCAACACTTATAATAGGGTTCCTTGAGATTTTGTCTGAACATCATAATTTCCTTTTTCGAAGTGTCGGTCTTATGCTGTGGGAAGAATTTCTTCAAAAATTCAGTCTCTAGGCCTTTTCAGGTGTTGATTGAACTTGGTCTAAGAGAGTGGAGCCAAGTCTTAGCTTTATCTTTCAAAGAAAATGGAAATAATCAAAGTTTGATTACATCCGGCACTACATTTTGTAACTGAAGTGTTGAGCATACTTCATCAAATTATTTTAGGTGCAAGTATGCACTTTCAGAGTCAAGCCCATGAAACCTGGGTAGAAATTGGATCATGCCTGGTTTGATCTCAAACTGACCCATGATTGGGGGCATCACTATACAGGATGGTGAAGTTTGTCGAGCGGGGCTCAAGTAATCATGTAAAGTTCTAGGTGGCTGATTAACCTCCACACCATTGCGGTCCCCATTGTTATTCCCATTTCTGAGTTGGGCATCATTTTTACCAGACCCACTCGCCATTGGAGACAATCTCAAAGGACTGGAGGGTCTAGGAGATTCTTTCCTTTCTAATCTATGTGCTAATCCTCTTTGCCAAATTGGCTGAGAGGGCTTGTCCTTTCTTTTTGGAATTTTGAGATTCTTTTTAGAAAGAAAATGAAAGCAACTAAAAAAACTCCCTAGGGTTGAAAAGTTTCCTTAAGTTTTCCAATCTAGTCCTATAAAACCAACTCGGCCAAGTTAGCTACCAGGAAGTGGTAGAGTCACAGATGGACCCG
This sequence comes from Sextonia rubra, assembly GCA_037013555.1. NCBI lineage: Eukaryota > Viridiplantae > Streptophyta > Magnoliopsida > Laurales > Lauraceae > Sextonia > Sextonia rubra. The sequence continues at coordinate 10,930,759 of JASUAD010000026.1, forward strand.
TTTAAAGGACTAGTTTCCTGAACAGTCAAGCTGTCACGCACTACCGGGGCAAAGGCCTCCTTAGACACCGAGAAGATTAAGGACAATGATTAGATTACTTTTGGTATACTTTCTTCCTAAAAGAAGTTGAGACAAGTTGAAAAACAGTAACTTTTCCTGATTTTAGAAAGTTTTTAAAAATAGCAGTGATGTGTACTTTCTAGCATTCCATGCACATTCCTATTCCAAACTAGGGCGGCTCATCATTCCATGTATGTCCTTTTGTTTCTAGAAAGATGCCAAAATTAAACCACACATACAAAGCAATGTAAATAAGGAAAGTTAGAAAAGTTACCCTAAATGGTGCTTCCCGGCAACGGCGCCAAAAACTTGATCGTGAGCTCCAAGTGCAGAGCTGCGATGTAGTAATATCCCGGTAAGTATGGGGTCGAATTCACAGGGAGCTATCTTTAAAATATTTTCAACTTGTCACCAGCCTAAACAAAATTCTAAAACTAGCCTAATTAAAATCTAACAAATACATACATTCCTAAAACAAAATAATTACAATCACAATTCAAATAAAGAAAGTAAATCCTAAACCTAAAAGTTCCTAAAAATAAAATTAAATTTACTACAAAACAAAGCACACGTTAGAACTTCCAATAAAACTAAATCTAAAATTAGAAACTTACTAAACTAAACAATGTTAAAAACAAAATAACATAAGTTAGAAACTTTCCTAGGTTAGAATTTCCAAAACTAGAAAAACTTTCCAATTTAAAATGTTCAATTAAAACAAGTTTAGAAAGATATTTTAATTCTGGAAATTAATTAAAACAATAAAAAATATAAAAATAAAAGCAACATTAAAATTAGAAAGGTAGTAAAATTAGTAATGCAATGCATGCCATGAGATGCTAAAAAATTCTAAGTTTGAAAAACTAGTATGTTAATGCTAATTTTATGCATGATTTGAACTATTCTAATGCATCCTAAATCTAAATTTAATGGATGAAATTTATGCTCTATTGATGCAAGAAACTAAACAAAAAAAAAAAAACAGAGGTGAAAAAGGATCTAAAACGAAAAAGTTATGAATGCATGAACATGACAACTCTGCAAAATTCTGTGCAGAAATTCTGATTCGGGTTGACTGATTGGCAAAGTTTAATCCTCTGGTTCACAAGCCTTCCGAAATTATTTTGATCTGAGATTTTGGGGAATGAAAGACCACATCCTAAACTTTAATTTTCCCAAGTTTCAAAGAAAAATACTAAAATTTGACTGGTTTACCCACTTCGAACTTTTTGCCAAAAACTGTTTCTGAAATTTGCTGAAACTGTGTTAAGTTATGCTGTTTATATATTGAGTCCGAATTTAATCATTAGATTAAGATTTGAAGGCTTAATTTTCATCAACTTAAATTTGCACAAAATCTTATGATATGAAAATAGGTGCAATGATTCCTAATCCAACCATCAAACTATACAAAAACAAAACTTAAAATCAACAGGAAAAATAACAAAAGTGCAGAAAATAAAATAAAAGTGCAGTAAAATAAAAATGTAGAAATCTAAAATTAAAAGTGCAATGAAATAAGATAAAAATTGCAAGAAGTCAAAGGTGGTATAACTGAAGTCAAAGGAGGTAAACATTGGAAGTTAAAAGCGGTATATTCACTCAAAATTCTCTTTTAGTCTAGGCCTAACAATTTCTTAAAGTATGCTCTCTATTTGGGTCGTCAATCCAAACAAAAAAAAAACACAAATTAAGCAATCATACAACCATAAGAATAAGAAGAATAAGAAGATGAATATTATTGAACTAGTATGACATTCATTTACATAAGATGAAAAAAATTAAACCAAAAGATTAAACATACTAGGATGGAAAAGAATTCCTTTTTCTAGTTGATCTTCAAGGTTGGTGGTGTGGCTTTAGGGCTAAGCCTCCTTGATGACTTGAGATGGAGAAACAAGAGAGGGAGAGATGGAGTGTAGAAATCTAGAGGTACGAGGTGGGTAATTCTTCCATGAAGAATATAAGAGAGGGGTGCCCTATTTATACTTTTTTAGGTCCTACTCCTTCTCAAACTTTAAAATCTTAAAAATCATTAAAAAAATGAAAGAAAAGAGCTCCAAACATTGAATTGGATATGCAACATCTTTGGGGATTTTTTTTCTTTTTATTTTCCTTTTCTTTCCTTGCTTGCTTTGTCTAGAAGTCCCTCTTGGATGCTTCTTTCCTTCTTTGTCATTGCCACCTTGCATTAAGATCTTTTGAGAGATGAAGTAGGGATCAGAATCCTCTCTTGGAATCAAACTTGGCCCACATGAGGTGTAAAATTTCCCCTTTTTTTCTCTTTTCATCGTCAACTTTCCTTTTTTGAAAAGTTCTCCTTGTTAGCTCCAAACTTGAAGAGATCTTTAAAGATAACCCTCTTGATTTTTTATCTTTTTCTTTTTCAACCAAAATCTAATCCAAAATCTCTTCTGGATGTGGTATAGCTTGCTTGGATATTTTTTTCATTTTTTTTTCAATTAAATCTTTTCCTTCTCCAAAAAGAACTCCTATGTGGATTTCCTTGCCCATCTTTGATGAAATATTCTTCAAATTCTCTTCAAAATCTCTTGAAAATGAGCAACAAATAAATGGACCCCATCTTGGATGTTTTACAAGTGTGCCCCACACATGTGCATGTGTGTGTGGGACCATGAAGCCGACTTTTTGTAATTTTCTTCCAATTTCCTTTTCTCTTCAATTCTTCTCTCCTTTCTCTTAAAAATCAATTCCTTGCCTCAATTTTTTATAAATAGGACCCATATAATGAATTTCCTATAAAATAAATGTGAATTTATGTGAAAAGATAATTTTACCCCTAACATCACATATGCATAACTGTGGGCCCATTTCTCATGAAATGTCAATGAAAATGCACACCATTTTTCTTGATTATATGTGAATGAACTAATGATGATTAAAATTGAATTTAATTCATGAGAAAAATTATTTTCACAAAACTTTACAAAAATAGACTTTCCAAAAATGGCAGGTTTCATGAATATATACAAAAAGTGTGATTTTTAAACAATTTATGTAGAAAAATATAAAAATGAATTTAAAATGAATTAACCCATTATATCACACTAAATGAGGCTCTTTCAAGTTAATAAGTTCTTAAAATTAGTCAAAATGTGTATGAAAATATGCATTTTTAAAGACTCATCATACACCCAATGTAGACCTTCGACCTACAGGACTTATGTATCCTTCTTATCAAGCTTCTCCAACTAATACATATAATCCCTCACAATCTGACTTCAATATAAATGTTATTGAATTTTTGAAATTGGTAAAGAAATGTTAAAAAAGAATTTAGCTTTACATCATTTAACAAAATCCTTTTTTAAACAGGTTTCTTAAGAACATAAAGACTTTTTAAAAGAAAGATGGTACAAATATATGTTTGATAATCAAAGAAATATTTATTTCTTTGATTGGCTTAAACTAGCCATAAAGAAAGCTTACAATACTGAAGATTTATCCATCAATATGATAACAAAATTAAGGTCATCTTGGATTATAGCTTCTACCAGTTCTTCTCCACAAAGAAGTGAAAAATCTATACATCCTCCATTACATCAAATCTTATATAAAGAAACTTCAGCCGTACCCATAAAAAGTGTTGCAAAAATGCAAGGAGATAAAGGTAAATTTGAATTTATTTAAAAATCAGATTTAAGTCATGTTTTAGATCAAAAAATTATTCAAATATTAACCTTCATACTATTGGCCAACAAAGTAATATAATTGAAGTTAAAGTTGAAAATATTTTACAGCATTCTGAAATTATTTCTTTTAAAAAAGAAATCAAAACTATTTTAAAAGGATCCTCATCCTCATCCTTAGAATCATTTAGTTCCTCTGACAAAGATTATTCTTCAGTACATGCCATTGTAAAATATTGGATAGTGAAATCCAGTATGAATCTGCTTCTTCTTCCTCTTTATCTTTAAACGTACTCTGTGCTCTTGAAGAAATGGTGTTAGAAATGTTTAAAGATCTAAAAGATGAATAATTAAAAAATAAATATTTTGAAAAAATACAGAAAATAAACAACAGAAATAGAAAAGGAAAAACTTCTACATCAAGTAATATATCTGACTTGCTTGAACAATTCAGTATAAAAACTATTTTAAATAGATTAAGAGAGCAACAAGCTCCTACTCATCTTTTAATTTTTATAAGGGTTTTTATGAGAAGATTTTTTATAATATCTTTTTGAGGGAGTGTAATATTGCGAAGTTGAAAATTGTTTAGATTTTCTTTTTTGATGGTTTCTTTTGAAGTTTTTCTTTTTATTCTGGCTAGTAAGACTGATTAATGGTTCCATACCAAATAAAAATCGCCAAGTTCATACTTGTTGATTCTTTTTTTATTTTCAATTTGACATTTAAGTTTGATTTCACTGGATAATGAAAATCCAACTTTATTAATCTTTTGAATTCGATCACCATATGTATACATTCCATAATTCAAATTTCCATAATTTTTTTATTTTAATTCTTCTATAACTTTTTCTGCAAAAAGTTTAGGAAGACCAAATATTAATTTTTCTTTCCAAAATTCCGAATTACTTACATCGATTGTATAGAGTTTTGATAATAAAACAATTTTACACCAACGAAAATCTGATAATGATGGGCAAGATAAATTGATTAATTGTGTTCTTAATTTTTCTTCTACATTCATATAATTACCAATAAAATATATAACTATATTGGTAATAAGTATGTAGATGGAATCATCGATCATTTGGCCTTAAGGAGTAAGAACAAGATTTCCTGAGGGATCTCTTTTTACTGCATTTAATATAGCATTTCTTTCTACATCAAATAGATATTTTTCCCACCAACCATGTAATTATTGAGTAAATCCAAGGACGACTGCATTTACTGCATGTCTTTGATCATTACCTGCAGCCATGATGGTAAGGGCATATATCATCATGTGTTGGCATAGTTGCAGGATTTGATATGCAGATAGTCTATCTACATTCCATTCGTATACTGAGTAGTTTTCAAATCGAAGGCCATTTAGAATAGCTTGTTCTTTGAATTGAAGATCAATTGGAGTAGGTCTTGGATAATAATTTCTTGTTTTTGCTACAGTGACTATTAGTTTTTGTCTTTTAAATATTTTCTTAATATGTAGAGATTTTTTATTTTGATCATTTTGATTCTCATTTGTTTTAGACTCTTCTTCTATAGGATCAGCTAAAGAAAATTCTAAATCTGAGATAGTGGCTTTAGAATTTGAAACTAAAACATTTAGAGATTTGTCAGCTTTTTTATCTTTATTTTCTTGAAGTTTTATATTTGTAAAACTATGAGTTAATTGATTGATTAGTTCGTCTGAAAATTTTAAAGGTTTTCTCCTAGCTTTAGATCTTTAAGGGCTTCACCTTGAAAACCTAAAGATTATATCTTGATTACTTTATGGGAAGAAGTAGTTTCATAAAATTTTAAAATATTTTTAACTTTATCTTTAATTCTATTGGTTTGTTAGCCAACAGTATCAAGGTTTGTATTTGTGTAATTATTTTATTCTAAAACATAACTTAAATCTGATTTGTAAATAAATTCAGTTTTACCTTTGTCTCCTTGTATTTTTGCAACATCTTTTATGGGTACAGCTGAAGTTTCTTTATAAATGATTTGATGTAATAGAGAATGTATAGATCCTTCAGTTCTTTATGGAGAAAAACTAGTAGAAGCTATAATCCAAGATAAACTTAATTTTGTTATCATATTGATGGATAAATCTTTAGTATTATAAGCTTTCTTTATGGCTAGTTTAACCCAATCAAAGAAATAAATATTTCTTTGATTATCATACATATATTTATACCATTTTGCTTTTAGAAAGTCTTTATGTTCTTAAGAAACATGGTTAAAAATGGATTTTGTGAGAGGATGTAAAGCAAAATTCTTTTTTAACATTTCTTTATCAATTTCAAGGCATTCAATAACATTTATATTGAAATTAGATTTTGAGGGATTATATGTATTAGTTGGAGAAGCATGATTTCTTATGTTATCTGCAACTTGATAAGAAGGATACACAAGTCCTATAGCTCAAAGGTCTACATTAGGTGTAGAGCAAGTAACTCGAGATGGTTCTTTTATGAAAGAGCCTACCACAGAGGGAGGATGAGAATAAGACTTTCTAGAATGTTGATAAACTATAGAAGTTGTATCTCTTGAATCTGTTTGAAAATTTATTTCAACACTTCCATCTTCATGTTCAATAATTGTTTTAATATCTTAATTTTCTAAAGACCTTTCTGGTTGGGTGTTTTCTAAGCGCCATTTACTAGATAGATTAATATCATTCCATTGTATGAGTTTTGGAATATTAACTTTATTTTTGAAATTAGTTTAGAATAAAGTAGTTATACCTTTTACTTGATGAGAATAGGCTATGCTTGGAACAATTGAATTCATGAGTTTATCATAAACTCTATATATGAGAGCAAGAATTTGATTATGAGGATTCATATCGAAACCTTTTGTCTGAATAGCAAGAATAAGAGCTTCATGTGCACCTGGATCTGTAAGGGAAATAGAGAAATTTGGAAAGCGATTGAAAAAAGTAGGGCCATTAGCCAAACTTGATTCAGCCATTCCAAATAATGAATCATTGAATTTTTTATGTCTTGTGTCTTAAACAAAGATGAGAGCTTCTGTTCTAAGTCCAAGTCTTGTTAATGGCTTTAGAGCAACTTGCACTAATCCAAAATGAATATATTTGTATGTTTTAACATACTCCTTTATTTCATGGGGCTTGATTAAAGAAATATGCTGAATATTATTGGTAATGGTTCAACTCTTTCAATGATTTTTACTTTATAACTTAAGTTTAATTGAAAACTTCCAACTTTATAAATTTCATTTTTATTTACAGTTGGAATAGTCCAGTCACAAATAACTTGATCTAACTCGTCATAACTGATTTCTTTACTATTTTTAATAGATATGGAAGATAAGGAATTTAATGATAAGGAAGACGAAGGTACAAACTTCTTAATAAGCTTATCCATAATTTGTATTACAAAGTTATTTTAACCAAATCCACCACGAGTATCTAATGAAATAGAGGATTTATACACCAACAAAATGCCTTAAACGCCTTGACATGGCTAACAACGGCAACAACAATGGCTACTTCAGCTTCGCTCTGGGTGGAATATGATTAACATTTCTCAATAATAACAAACACACAACCAAGTATTAAAATTTTTGACGTTCTTGCTTCTTAGTCAGCAATTCCTTAGACAAAATCAAAACATAAAGATAAGTGAAGAAATACTCACAAAACGACTTTATATTGCAACGATACTTGATTACTAGCTAGATGCCAACTTGGCTTTGACACCAAATGGGGAAGATGGTGGGTATACAAAAGCAGAAGGGAGAGGAGAGAGGAGATGGTGGTGCAAGCAAGGCTAGATTTTAACTGGTATTCCAACTCTTGCCTGTACATGAGGAAGGCTAGACTTATTTATAGTCATAACAAATATAATTTACATTTTATTGCAGCTGAATTTAGACAGAATGTGCATTTCATTTAATGTACTGGCAAATCTCATGATGCTTCCAGACTGTAGGTAAAAATCACAATCTTTGCTGTAGATGAACTTTATTCTGAATAGTGAGATGTCATGATTGCTTTGAGTGACTTAATAAGGTATATGTCATGTTTTTATTTCTTTTCTCTTTCTAGGGATAAGTACTTCATGGATGTGCATGTCGGGAATAAAATACTACTTCATTCCTATGAGAGATTACTTTGTCTTTTAGTACTTTTACATGTACTTTTTCTAAAAACTCATTGATGGTCTAATAGAAAAAGCTTTTCTCATCTTTCCAATGCTTTAGAAAAAGCTCTTGGAAGAAGAATCGTTATGGTAGGCATAGTATTATAGGAGACTTGCATCAAAAGTGCTCATCTTAACCTTCATTTGTTAATTCACAATGGAATAATTAGATTAACTCTTCTCGAGTTTCTTTAAAAATATCAAAGACATGTCTTCAAAAGCATTGATAATTTGATTAAGAGCTGTATGTCTAGATTTTTATGGATTTTGTATCACCGTTGTTTGCTCAGCAAGATCATTAGCATTGCAAACAACTCGTCGACTGTCACACCAAACATATCTATATGTACTTGTAAATTCAAGATGTCCTTTTAGATTGAGAAATCTTTGATATTGATCAGAAGCTAGATCATAATTTTGGAGACATTCTAAGTTGTATTCCAGTATAGCAACTTCATGAGATTCATACCATTGAGCTAGATAATCAACAGGGAGATCTTGTAATCATTTAAGGTAGAGATGAATTTTTTGTAGATTAAATCTCCTTCTTCATAAGTCATGATAGTCCATAATTGATAGGGTTGATAAAACCAGATTTTTTATCTTTCACCTAAACTTGATGAAATCGTTATGAGAAGCAGTCTTTTGGTAACTCCAAGGCTGTAAAGGGCATGATGCACAATTGTAGGGAGCTGCTGTATTATTTCAAAATCATCTTTGCATAAAAAGAATCTTTGGACTAATCCTTGTTCGATAAATGAGATATCAACTTCATATGAAGGCAGGAATGATTTAGGAAAGCCAGTTGCCTAGCTTATATATTGAGCTTTGAGCATTAATCGCTCCTTGATCTGACAAGATATAGTTTTTTCTCTAATTCTTATAGCTATCACATTTGGAATGGCTGTGACAACCTGTTGAAGGAGGTTAATTTTGGATGTTTTTTCATCAGCATAGGTGGATAACAGTGCTCTTTGATGGATGTTATGGTACATAAGGATTTGGCTTTCAAAGTCCTTGATATGGTTTGTAATTTTGGATAGGGTTTTTCTAGTACTTTTTCTTTTATCAGAGAGAATGGCACTCCATTGGGCATTGATGAGTTCTTGTGAAATGACAGAAAATCCTAGATTGAAGAAGGAAATTGATATTTGTTGGGATGTAGGTATGAAGGAAGAGCTTGATTCCTAAATAGGGGCTTTGCTTTTGCTTATACTTGATGTGATAATGAGAAGGGATACTTCCTGAAGGCAGATAGGTCTGAATAAGAATTATCAATAATCTTAATTTTTATTTTCTTTGAGAAAAGAAAAATAATTTTATATCTGTCCTCCAGGTGGAATTTGAAGGTACCAAAATCTGGATGTAGGATTAAATGTAGAAAAATGAAAACCTCAGAGAGACGATTAATAAGATCCGTTTTATTTGGAACTGGATATCTGAATGTTTTTTGAACACCTTATTCTTGTTTAAACTTTGTCTAAATAATATTGATATGTTGAATAGGAGTTAATTCAACAAAATCAAAATTTAATTCTTTATTGTTTAAAATAGTTTTTAGACCTGATGCGTCAATTTGACAGGCTGTAAAATTTGTAAAGAAGGATTTCCAAAAATAACATCATTGTTTTAATCCTTTCTTAGACGGAAATTAGTCTTTATGCATATTCCATTTTTACAAATATAAACATTACTTAATTTGTATTTGATATGTAGTTTTTTGCTAGCAGTAGCTAGATTGAGTTTATTATTCGTTTTTTCATAATATTTTGTTGGGATTAATCCTTCTCTTATTATGTTAACACCTGCGCCACTATCTAAGTAAGCAGAGTGCTTTAATAGAGAATTCTTTGATCTTAATTGTGACTTGAGTTTTCCATTTTTTAAGTGGATTCCTTGTTAAAGAATTTACAAAACCATTCAAGTTTTCATAAAATTTTTCTTGATTTTCTAAATTATCATTATTTTCTTGATAATTTTTGAGTATGTGAAATTCAAGATTCTCAACACATCGTTTAACTTCTTGAAGTTCAATTAAGTCTTGTTTTAATTCTTTTATTTCTTGATTTTGATTATTAATTTCTTTATAAAGATCTTGAATAGAAAGATGAGTAGGATCTTGTTGCTCTCTTAATCTATCTAATACAGTTTTAATGCTAAATTGTTCAAGTAAGTCTGACATGTTATTTGATGTTGAAGCTTTCCCTTTTTTAGTTCCTTTATTTATATTCTATATTTTTTCAAAATATTTATTTTTTAATTCTTCATCTTTTAATCTTTAAACATTTCTAGCACCATCTTTTCTGAAGCAGAAAGTACGTTTAAAGATAAAGAGGAAAAAGAAGCAGATTCATATTGGATTTCATTGTCAAATATTTTACAATGACATGTATTTGAAGCATGAGGGAAGAATAATTTGTATTAGAGGAACTGGATGTCTCTGACGTTGAGGATCCTTTTAAGATAGTTTTGATTTCTTTTTCTATTTTAACTTTCATTTTTGGGCAGTCAGGAGCTCTATGTCTTTTTCCTTTGCAGTTCTAACATTGTATTTCTTTTTTTTTTTTTTTTTTGGATAAGAAGTGGATGGATTATAATTTGTATAAGGTTTCTTTAATTTTTTATAAGGGTTATTATGAGAAGGTTTTTTATAATATCTTTTTTAGGGAGTATAATATTGTGGAGTTGAAAAATGTTTAGATTTTCTTTTTTGTTGGTTTTTTTAAAAGTTTTTCTTTTTATTCTGGGTAGAAGGATTGATTAATGGTTCCATACCAAATTGAAAACAAAAATCACCAAGTTCATACTTGCTGTTTCTTTTTTTGATTTTCAATTTGACATTTAAGTTTGATTTCATTACATAATGAAAATCCAACTTTATTAATCTTTTAAATTAGATCACCATATGTATACATTCTATAATTCAAATCTTCATAATTTTCTAATTTTAATTTTCTCTAACTTTTGCTACAAAAAGTTTAGGAAGACTAGATATGAATTTTTCTTCCCAAAATTCTGAATTACTTGCACCATTTCTATATAGTTTTGATAATAAAACATCTTTATACCAACGAAAATCTGATAATGTTGTGCAAGATAAATTGATTAATTGTGTTTTTAATTTTCCTTCTACATTCATATAATTACCAATAAAATTTTTAACTACATTGGTAATAAGCATGTAGATGGAATCATGGATCATTTGGCCTTGAGGAGTAAGAATAGGATTTCCTAAGGGATCTCTTTTTAATGCATTTAATATAGCATTTCTTTTTGTATCAGATAGGTATTTTTCCCACTAATCATGTAATTGTCCAGTAAATCCAAGGACGACTGTATTTACTGCATGTCTTTGATCATTACTAGCAGCTGTGATGGTAGAGGCATATATCATCATGTGTTGGCATAGTTGTTGGATTTGATATTTAGATAGTCCACCTACATTCCATTCATACACTGAAGAGTTTTCAAATAAAAAACCATTTAGAATAGCTTGTTCTTCGAATTGAAGATCAAGTGGAGTAGGCCTTGGATAATAATTTCTTGCTTTTGCTGCAGTGACTATTGATTTTTGCCTTTTAAATATTTTATTGATTTATAGAGATTCTTGATTTTGAGCATCTTGATTTTCATTTGATTTTTCTTCTATAGAGTCAGAAACAGAGAATTCTAAGTCTAAGCTCAAAGCTTTAGAAACTAAAAAATTTATAGATTTTTCATCTTTATTTTCTTTATTATCTTTAAGTTTTATGTTTGTAAAACTATGAGATAAATGATTGATTAGTTCGTCTGAAAATGTTAAGGGTTTTTTTTCTAACTTTAGATCTTTTAGGGCTTCACTTTGAAAACCAATAGATTGTGTCTTAATTATCTTTTGTGAAGAAAATGCTTCATAAATTTTTAAAATATTTTCAACTGTATCTTCAATTCTATTGGTTTGTTGGCCAATAGTATGAACGTTAATATTTGTAAAATTATTTTGTTCTAAAACATTAGTTAGGTCTGATTTATAAATTAATTTAGATTTACCTTTATCTTCATGTATCTTTGTTACATCTTTTATGGGTATGGCCGAAGTTTCTTTATATATGATTTGATATAATGGAGAATGTATAGATTCTTCAATTCTTTGTGGAGAAAAACTGGTAGAAGCTATAATCCAAGATGAGCTTAATTTTGTTATCATATTAATGGATAAATCTCCAGTATTATAAGCTTTTTTCATGGCTAGTTTAAGCCAATCAAAGAAATAAATATTTCTTTGATTATCATACATACATTTATATCATTTTTCTTTTAGAAAGTCTTTATGTTCTTGAGAAACACGATTAAAAAAGGATTTTGTGAGAGGATGTAAAGCAAAATTCTTTTTTAACAGTTCCTTATCAATTTCAAAGCATTCAATAACATTTATATTGAAATTGGATTCCAAAGGATTATATGTATTAGATGAAGAAGCTTCGTAAGAAGGATACACTAGTCTTGTAGGTTGAAGGTCTGCATTAGGTGTAGAACAAAAAACTCGAGATGGTTCTTTTATGGAAGATCCTACCATAGAGGGAGGATGAGAATAAGACTTTTTAGAAGGTTAATAAACCGTAGGAGATGTGTCTCTTGAATCTATTTGAAAATTTATTTCAACACTTCCATCTTCATGTTCAATAATTGTTTCAATATCTTGATTTTCTAAAGACCTTTCTGGTTAGACGTTTTCTAAGTGCCATTTACTAGATAGATTAATATCATTTCACTGTATGAGTTTTGGAATATTAACTTTATTTTTGAAATTAGTTTGGAATAAAGTAGTCATACCTTTTGCTTAATGAGAATAGGCTACGCTTGGAACAACTAAATTCATGACTTTATAATAAACTCTATCTATGAGAGTAAGATTTTGATTATGAGGTTTCATTTCAAAGCCTTTTATCTGAATAGCAGGAGTAAGAGCTTCATGTGCACCTAGATCTGTAAAGGAAATAGAGAAATTTCGAAAGCTAATGAAGAAAGTAGGGCCATTAGCCAAACTTGATTCAACCATTCCAAGTAATGAATCATTGAATCTTTTATGTGTTGTGTCTTGAACATAGATGAGAGCTTCAGTTCCAAGTCCAAGTCTTGTTAAAGGTTTTATAGCAACTTGCGCTAATCCAAAATGAATATAATTGTATGTTTTAATATACTCCTTTATTTCATGGGGCTTGATTAAAGAAAGATGCTAAATATTACTGGTAATGGATTCAGTTCTTTCAATGGTTTTTACTTTATAACTTGAGTTTAATTGAAAACTTCCAACTTTATAAATTTCATTTTTATTTATGGTTGGAATAGTCAAGTCACAAATAACTTGATCTAAATCATCATAATTGATTTTTTTACTATTTTTAATAGACATAGAAGATAAGGAATTCAATGATAAGGAAGAAGAAGGTACAAACTTCTTAATAAGCTTAGCCATAATTTGTATTACAGAGTTATTTTAACCAAATCCACCATGAGTGTCTAATGAAATAGAGGATTTACACACCATCAAAATGCCTTAAATGCCTTTACACGGCTAACAACGGCGACAACAATGGCTACCTCAGCTTCGCTCCGGGCCAAATGCGATTAACATTTCTCAATAATAACAAACACACAACCAAGTATTAAAATTTTTGGCATTCTTGCTTCTGAGTCAACAATTCCTTAAACAAAATCAAAACGTAAAGATAAGTGAAGAAATACTCACAAAACGACTTTATATTGCTATGATACTTGATTACAAACTAGAAACTTGATCACAATCTTCACTATAGATGAACTTTATTATGAATTGTGGATTATCATGATTGCTTTGTGGGAAATTGAGTGGCTTGATAAAGCATATGTCTTGTCTTGGCTTTATTTTTTTTCTTTTCTTTGGATAAAGATGAATCCTTCATTATCACTTTTTGTCTCATCAGCATCTATATCTATTTCAGGGGCAATATTTTCAAGAGGATTGTCATCAGCCCAAAGATGATGCAGCTGCTGACCAAAACTTAATGGAGAATTTTTAGATGACCATTCTTTCTGTATTTGTTCAAAAATTTCCATTCGAAGTTCTTTTTTGAGTTAAAGCAAATATGCTCCTGCATAAAGAGTAGAAGGAGAGGCTAAACAAGAATTCTTTTGTTTGTCAATATCACTTGCTGGATGAAGCCTTTCTTTTTCTTTTTCAAGAGTTTTGAGATCTTTAGAGAATGATGGTTTTATAGCTTGATTGGTAGAATACTACTGTAGTGTTGCAGTATAATCAAATTGATGCCAAAACTTGATATAGATCATTCCAGATAAAACCGGTGGACTAAAGTCCATTTCTTTATAAAAATTCCATTTCAAGTTCCAAGGAATCTCTTGCTTGCAATAAACTGCATAATAACATAAGCTTTTGCTGCAAGTTGTTAGTGCTGATAAAGGTTTTTTTCTTCTGATTTGAGAAGGGCTTTAAATGATACAAAATAGGATTCTTAAATAGGAAGAAGTGCTTGAGGAAGGATGTCCTCAGTGGCACCAAAAGGGATCCAGAATTGTGTGAAGAACCACATAGGTATTTTATGGGAGTTTGATTTGAATTCTGATGAACCAGGAATGCTAGAACAATGGGTTTTGATAATAGAAGATGACTTCCCAAGCAGAAATATAATCATAATAATTAAAATTAAGTTCTAAATCAACTCTTTGAGGCATATAAAGAGGTCATCCCCATTCTTTTACAGAGAGAACATGCAGGATTTTGATTTTTGAATAGAGGATAGTAATATTGGGTGGTAAAGCATTTAAGTATGAATTTTTTGATCCATCTGTATGATCAGTGGTATAGCTGCCAGTTCTGATCATAATCTGTTCATAGACTTTATAATTAAGAGGTTGGATAAATAAGTGATCAGGAGAAAAAAGGGTTTGGATAAGATATTAAATAGAAATGGTATCGGCATAAGACATGTCCTCTAAGGAATAAATTCTCGTGGGTGCTTTTGTGGCAAAATATTAGGCTTGTGAAGCTTAAGGTTTTCTGGATACAGGGTTTGATGGGCTTTGAAATTTAGGAATATTACAAGTATGGGTTGCTTCCCATCTTTCAAGATAATTGCTACTGGATTTTCTGGATAAAGGTATAGTGTTCATAATGGAAGAAATTTTATCAGTTGGGGAGTGGAGAAAGGGTCTAATCTGCCGTGGCTTCATTCTTTTATCCCTGTAAAAAATCAAGAGATAAAAATCAGGAAGAGAATTATTTTTACCTGCAATATACTCAATGTCAAAGTCAAATATGGCTAATAAAGCTTGCCAGAGAGCAAAGATTTGCTTAGCAACAAAATTTTTTACATGTTTTTCTAAAATTTCTTTAGCAGATTTACAATTTATTATTAATAAAAGTCTTTTGTTTAATAAATCACTTTGGAACTTCATTATACTATTTACTATGGATAGGATTTCCTTTTTAATGGTTGAATAATTCTGTTGAGTGGGCATCCATGTTACAAAAGTGAAACTAAGAATTTATTCTTTTCCCAGGAAGTTTCTTTGTAGAAAGATTCCTCAAAAACCTATTTCAGATGCATCTATTTGAACTATTTTTAATAAATCTAGATGAGGGATAGTTAAATAAGGTAAATTTTGTACTTTTTGTTTAATATTTTGAAGAGCTTTTGTATGAGAAGGTGACCATTCTATGGGATTTTTGGTCAAGTGCATTTGCAAGATTTTTCTTTCTTTATCAAGATCTTTATAAAAGTCAAAAACATAATTAAGGCATCCAAGAAAATGTCGCAATTGCTCTTTATTAAGAATTTCATCAGGAAATTGGGAAGTAAACTTAATAACTCTTTGGACTAAAGAAATAGTTCCTTTTTTTATTATAAAGCCAAGAAACTGAATTTCTGTTTGAAAAAAGCTTCATTTTCTTTTGGGATAAGACAAGTCCATTCTTGATAATAACTTTTTTAAATATATTTAAAAGTTTCCAATGGTTACAAATAGATTTTGAAAACACAAGAATGTCATCTATATAGACGAGTGTAAAACGTTGATTGGATTAAAAATGTCATTCATTATTCTTTGAAATTCTGAAGGAGCATTTTTCAAACCAAATGGCATAATGTTCCATTCGTAATGGCCAAATGGTACTATAAAAGCAGTTTTATACTTGTCCTCTAGGGTGATTTGAATTTGACAAAATCCTGATTTAAGATCAAATTTAGAAAAAAGGAAGGCACCAGCTCGACGGTTAATAAGATCAGTTCTATTTGGAACTGGATATCTAATGCACTTTAAGACTTTATTTAAAGGCTTGTAGTTGATAACAAGACGGGGAACACCTTGTTCTTATTCAGGCAGACTCTTTATTTACATAAAACGCTATACAACTCTAAGGGGATTGTGATTTTTTATAAGCTTTTTAGCAAGAAGATCATTGATTTCTTTAATACATAGTTGTACAAGGTCTTTATTCATCTGAATAGGTCAAGCTTTTGTATGAATTTGAGATTCATCGAAATTATTAATATATGGAAGAGAAATAGTGTGGTGTTTCCTGTGCCAAAAGGCAGAAAGAAGGTCAGAACAACATTCTATTTCAAAAGATTTTTGAAATTGGATTAAATCCTTTTGGAATTCTGGTTTCTGTAATTCTTTTTCAATTCTTAAAGAATTCATATCTTTTTGAAGATATGCAATTTGTTTTTATTTATAAGCAATTTGATTTTGAATGATATTGATATGTTGAATAGGAGTTGATCCAACAAAATCAAAAATCAATTTTTTATTGGCTTTAATTGTTTTAATGCCTAATGAACCAATTTAAAAAGGCTGTAGAATTTGTAGAAAAGGATTTCCAAGGATAACATCATTGTTTAAATCTTTTTTGAACAAGAAATTAGTCTTTATACATGTTCCATTTTTGCAAACATGGGTGTTATTTAATTTATAATGGATATAGAGTTTATTACTAGCAATTGCTAAGCTAAGTTTATTTTGGGTTTTTCATAATATTTTATTGGAATTAATCCTTCTCTTATTAAATTAACATCTGCGCCACTATCTAGTAAGCAAAGTGCTTTAATAGAGAAGTCTTTGACCTTAATTGTAACTTGTGTTTTCCATTTTTGAGGTGGATTCCTTGTTAAAGAATTTACAAAACTATTTTAGTTTTCATCAAGTTTTTCTTGATGTTCTAAATTATCATTATTTTCTTGATAATATTTGAGTGTGTGAAATTCAAGATTCTCAACATGTTGTTTCAGTTCTCGAAGTTCAATTAAGTCTTGTTTTAATTCTTTTATTTCTTGCTTTTGATTATTGGTTTCTTTAGAAAGATCTTGAATTAAAAGATGAGTAGGAGCCTGTTGCTCTCTTAATCTATCTAAAACAGTTTTATACTGAATGGTTCAGGTAAGTCAGATATACTACTTAATGTAGAAGCTTTTCCTTTTTTATTTCTGTTGTTATTTTCTATATTTTTTTAAAATATTTATTTTTTAATTCTTCATCTTTTAGATCTTAAAACATTTCTAGCACCATTTCTTCTGGAGCAAAGAGTACATTTAAAGATAAAGAGGAAGTAGAAGTAGATTTGTACTAGATTTCGCTATCAAATATTTTACGATGGCATGTATCTGAGGAATAATCTTTATCAGAGGAACTAGATGATTCTAAGGATGAGGATGAGGATCCTTTTAAGATAGTTTTAAATTCTTTTTTAGAAGAAATAATTTCAGAAGGCTGTAAAATATTTTCAACTTTATCTTCAATTACATTAGTTTGTTGGCCAATAATATGAAGGTTAATATTTGTATAATTATTTTCTTCTAAAACATGACTCAAATCTAATTTGTAAATAAATTCAGATTTACCTTTATCTCCTTGCATTTTTGCAACATCTTTTATGGGTACGGCTGAAGTTTCTTTATATATGATTTGATGTAAGGGAGGATGTATAGATTCTTCAGTTCTCTGTGGAGAAGAACAAGTATAAGCTATAATCCAAGATGAGTTTAATTTTGTTATCATATTGATGGATAAATCTTAAGTATTATAAGCTTTCTTTATGGTTAGTTTAAGCCAACTAGATAAATAAATACTTCTTTGATTATCATACATATATTTGTACCATTTTTCTTTTAAAAAGTCTTTATGTTCTTGAGAAACCTATTTGAAAAAGGATTTTGTTAAAGCATGCAGAGGTAAATTCTTTTTTAACATTTCTTTATCAATTTCAAAACATTCAATAACATTTATATCGAAATTGAATTCCGAAGGATTATATGTATTAGATGGAGAAGCTTGATAAGAAGGATACACAAGTCTTGTAGGTCGAAGGTCTACATTCGGTGTAGAGCAAGAAACTTGGGATGATTCTTTTATGGAAGATCCTACCACAGAGGGAGGATGAGAATAAAACTTTCTAGAAGGTTGATAAACTATAGGAGTTGTATCTTTGGAATCTGTTTGAAAATTTATTTCAACACTTCCATCGTCATGTTCATTAATTGTTTCAATATCTTGATTTTCTAAAGACCTTTCTAGTTGGGGTTTTTCTAGGCGCCATTTACCATATAGATTAATATCATTCCACTGTATGAGTTTTAGAATATTAACTTTATTTTTGAAATTTGTTTGGAATAAAGTAGTCATATATTTTGCTTGATGGGAATAGGCTATGCTTGGAACAATTGAATTCTTGAGTTTATAATAAACGCTATATATGAGAGCAAGATTTTGATTATGAGGATTTATATCAAAGCCTTTTTCTTGGATAGCAAGAGTAAGAATGTCATGTGCACTTGGATCTGTAAGGAAAACAGAGAAATTTGGAAAGCAATTGAAGAAAATAAGGCCATTAGCCAAACTTGATTCAACCATTCCAAGTAATGAATCACAAAATTTTTTTATGTCTTGTGTCTTGAACATAGATGATAGCTTCAGTTCTAAATCCAAGTCTTGTTAATGGCTTTAGAGCAACTTGCACTAATCCAAAATGAATATAAATGTATGTTTTAACAAACTTCTTTATTTCATGGGGCTTGATTAAAGAAAGATGCTGAATATTACTGGTAATGGATTCCGTTCTTTCAATGGTTTTTACCTTATAACTTGATTTTAATTAAAAACTTACAACATTAAAATTTTCAATTTTATTTAAGGTTGGAATAGTCCAGTCACAAATAACTTAATCTAAATCGTCATAACTGATTTCTTCACTATTTTTAATAGACATAGATGATAAGGAATTTGATGATGAGGAAGAAGAAGGTACAAACTTCTTAATAAGCTTAGCTATAATTTCTATTATGAAATTATTTTAACCAAATCCACTGTGAGTATCTAACGAAATAGAGGATTTACACACTAATAAAACACCTTAAACACCTTCAGACGGCTAATAACGGTGACAACAATGGCTACCTTAGCTTCCCTCTGGGTGGAATATGATTAAAATTTCTCAATAATAATAAACACATAACTAAGTATTAAGAATTTTGACGTTTTTACTTTTGAGTCAGCAATTCCTTAATCAAAATCAAAGCAATGCATAACAAAGATAAGTGAAGAAATACCCACAAAACAATTTTATATTGCCAAAGTACTTGATTACAAATTTGATACCAACTTGGCTCTGATACCAAATGGGGAAGATGGTGGATATACAAAAGCAAAAGGGAGAGGAGAGAGGAGATGGTGGTGGAAGCAAGGTTGGATTTTGACTGGTATTCCAACTCTTGCCTGTACATGAGGAAGGCTAGACCTATTTATAGTCACAACCAACATAATTTACATTTCATTACAACTAAATTTAGACTAAATGTGCATTCCATTTAATGTGCTGGCAAATTTCATGATGCTTCTGGACTGCAGGCAAAATTCACAATCTTTGCTGCAGCTGAACTTTATTTTGAATTGTGAGATGTCATGATTACTTTGAGTGACTTGATAAGGTATGTGTCATGTCTTTATTTCTTTTTCCTTTCTGGAGATAAGTTCTTGATGGATGTGCATGTCGGGAATAAAATATTACTTCATTCTTATGAGAGATATGCTTTGTCTTTTAGTACTTTTGCATGTACTTTTTCTAAGAACTCATTGATGGGCTAGTAGAAAAAGCTTTCTCATCCTTCCAATGTTTTAGAAAAAGCTCTTGTAGGAAGAATCTTTATGCTAGGCATAGTATTGTTGGAGACTTACATCAAAAGTGCTAATTCCAACCTTCATTTGTTAATTTACCATGGAATAATTGGATTAATTCTTCTCGAGTGTCTTTAGAAATAACAAAAGACATGTCTTCATAAGCATTGATAATTTGATTAAGAGCTGTATGTCCAGATTTATATGAATTCTGTATCACCGTTGTTTGCTCAGCGAGATCATCAGCGATGCGAACAACTCTTTGACTGTCACACCAAACACATCTGTTTGTACTTGCAATTGAGAAATCTTTAATACTGATCAGAAGCTGGATCATAAGTTTAGAGGCGTTCTAAGCTATATTCCATTGTAGCGACTTCATGAGATTCATATTACTGAGCTGGATAATCAACAAGGAGATGCTCGTAATCATTTAAGGTAGAGATGAACATTTTGCAGGCTAAATCTCCTTCTTCATAATTCATGATGGTCCATAATTGATAAAAATTGATAAAATTGGATTTCTGATCTTTCACCCAAACTTGATGAAATCGTTATGAGAAGTTGTCTTTTGGTAACTCCATGGCTGCAAAGGGAATGATGCACGATTGCAAGGAGCTGCTATATCATTTCAAAATCATCTCTGCATAAAGAAAATCTTTGGACTAATCCTTGTTTGATATATGAGATATCAACTTCGTATCATGGCAGGAACAATTTGGGAAAGCCAGTTACCATGCTTATATATTGAACTTTGAGCATTAATCGCTCCTTGATCTGACAAGAAATAGTTTTTTCTCTAATTCTTGCAACTGTCTCATCTGAATGGGCTTTGTTAACCTTTCCAGGAGGTGAATTCTGGATGTTTTTTCATCAACATAGGTGGATAACAGTGCTCTTTGATGGATGTTATGGTATATAAGGATTTGGCTTTCTAAGTCCTTGATATGGTTTTCAATTTTGGATAGGTTTTTTCTAGTGTTTTTTCTTTTATCAGTGAGAATGGCACTCCAATAGGCATTGATAAGTTCTTGTGAAATGATAGATTATCCTGGATTGAAGAAGGGAATTGATATTTGTTGGGATGTATGTATGAAAGAGGAGCTTGATTCCTGAATAGGGGCTTTACTTTTGCTTATACTTGATGTCATAATAAGAAGGGGTACTTCTTGAAGGCAGATAGGTCAGAATGAGAATGATCAATAATCTGAATTTTTATTTTCTTTTGGAAAAGAAATATAATTTTATATCCATCCTCCGGGTAAAATCTAAAGGTACCAAAATCGGGATGTACGTTTAAATGTAGAAAACATGAAGACATCAAGGAGACGATTACTAAGATCCGTTTTATCTGGCACTGGATATCTAAATGGTTTTTGAACATCGTATTCTTGTTTACACTTTGTCTAAATAAAATTGATATGTTGAATAGGAGTTAATTCAACAAAATCAAAATTTAATTCTTTATTGTCTAAAATAGTTTTTAGACCTAATGAGTCAATTTGAAAAGGCTGTAAAATTTGTAGAAAAGGATTTCCCAGGATAACATCATTGTTTAAATCCTTTCCTAGAAAGAAATTAGTCTTTATGCATGTTTCTTTTTTATAGAAATAAACATTACTTAATTTGTATTTGATATGTAGTTTTTTGCTAGCAGTAGCTAGATTGAGTATATTATTGGTTTTTTCATAATATTTTGTTGGGATTAATCCTTCTCCTATTAAAATAATATTTGCGCCATTATCTAGTAAGCAGAGTGTTTTAATAGAGAAGTCTTTGACCTTAATTGTAACTTGAGTTTTCCATTTTTTAAGTGGATTCTCGTTAAAGGATTTACAAAACCAGTTAAGTCTTTATCAAAATTTTCTTGATTTTCTAAATTATCATTATTTTTTAGTAATTTTTGAGTGTGTGAAATTCAAGATTTTCAACATGTTGTTTGAGTTCTTGAAGTTTAATTAAATATTGTTTTAATTCTGTCATTACTGGCTTTTGATTATTTATTTCTTTATAAAGATCTTGCTTAAAAAGATGAGGAGGAGCGTGTTGCTCTCTTAATCTATCTAATACAGTTTTAATGTTGAATTGTTCAGGTAAGTCTGATTTATTATTTGATGTAGAAGCTTTCCTTTTTTTAGTTCCTTTATTTATATTCTGTATTTTTACAAAATATTTATTTTCTAATTCTTCATCATTTAGATTTTTAAAGATTTCTAGCACCATCTCTTTTGGAGCAGAAAGCACCTTTAAAGATAAAAAGGAAGAAGAAGCAGACTCATACTGGATTTTACTGTCAAATATTTTGCAATCACATGTATCTGAAGCATGAGAGGAAGAATAATTAGTATAAGAGGAACTGGATGACTCTGAAGCTGAGGATCCTTTTAAGATAGTTTTGATTTATTTTTCTGTTTTTAACTTTTATTTTTGGGCAATCAAGAGCTATATGTCCTTTTTCTTTGCAATTATAACATTGTATTTCTTTTTTCTTAGGATAATAAGCAGATGGATTATCGTTTGTATAAGATTTCTTTAATTCTTTATAAGGGTATTTATGAGAAGATTTTTTATAATATCTTTTTGAGGGAGTATAATGTTGTGGAGTTGAAAAATGTTTAGATATTCTTTCTTAATGGTTTCTTTTTAGTTTTTCTTTTTTATGCTACCTAGAAGGACTGATTAACGGTTCCATACCAAATTAAAAACAAAATTCACCAAGTTCATACTTTTTGATTCTTTTTTTATTTTCAATTTGCCGTTTAAGTTTGATTTCATTGCATAATGAAAATCCAACTTTATTAATCTTTTGAATTAGATCACCATATGTATACATTCCATTTTAAATTTCCAAAGTTTTTTTATTTTAATTCTTCACTAACTTTTTCTGCAAAAAATTTAAGAAGACCAGATATGAATTTTTCTTTCCAAAATTCCGAATTACTTGCATCGATTGTGTATAGTTTTGATAAGAAAACATATTTAAAGCAACGAAATCTGATAATGTTGGGCAAGATAAATTGATTAATCGTGTTTTTAATTTTTCTTCTGCATTCATATAATTACTAAAAAAATCTTTAACTTTATTGGTAATAAGCATGTAGATGGAATCAGGGATCATTTGGCCTTGAGGAGTAAGAACAGGATTTCCTAAGGGATCTCTTTTTACTGCATTTAATATAGCATTTCTTTCTGTATCGAATAAGTATTTTTCCCACCAACCATGTAATTGTCCAGTAAATCCAAGGACGACTACATTTACTACATGTCTTTGATCATTATAGGTAACCATGATGGTAAAGACATATATCATCATGTGTTGGCATAGTTGCAGGGTTCGATATTCAGATGGTCCATCTACATTCCATTCGTATACTGAGGAGTTTTCAAATCAAAGGCCATTTAGAATAGCTTGTTCTTTGAATTGAAGATCAACTGGAGTAGGTCTTGGATAATAATTTCTTGTTTTTGCTACAGTGACTATTGGTTTTTGTCTTTTAAATATTTTATTGATTTATAGGGATTCTTGATTTTGATCATTTGGATTCTCACTTGTTTTAGACTCTTCTTCTATAGGATCAGCTTCAGAAAATTCTAAATCTGAGCTATAGGCTTTAGAATTTGAGAATAAAACATTTCTAGATTTGTCAACTTTTTTATCTTTATTTTCTTGAAGTTTTATATTTGTAAAACTATGAGATAATTGATTAATTAGTTCATCTAAAAATTTTAAGGGTTTTTTTCTAACTTTAGATCTTTAAGGCCTTCACCTTGAAAACCTAAAGATTGTATCCTGACTACTTTATGGGAAGAAGTAGTTTCATAAAATTTTAAAATATTTTCAACTTTATCTTCAATTCTATTGGTTTGTTGGCTAATAGTATGAAGGCTTATACTTGTATAATTATTTGGTCTAAAACATGACTTAAATTTGATTTGTAAATAAATTTAGTTTTACCTTTGTCTCCTTGTATTTTTGCAACAACTTTTATGGGTACAGCTAAAGTTTCTTTATAAATGATTGGATGTAACGGAGGATGTATAGATTCTTTAGTTCTTTGTGGAGAAGAACTAGTAGAAGATATAATCCAGGATGAACTTAATTTTGTTATCATATTGATGGATAAATCTTCCGTATTATAAGCTTTTTTATAGCTAGCTTAAGCCAATCGAAGAAATAAATATTTTTTTTATTATCAAACATATATTTATACCATTTTGCTTTTAGAATTATCATACATGTATTTATACCATTTTTCTTTTAGAAAGTCTTTATGTTCTATAGAAACATGATTAAAAAAGGATTTTGTGAGGAGATGTAAAGCTAAGTTCTGTTTTAACAATTCTTTATTAATTTCAAAAGAATCAATAACATTTGTATTGAAATTAGATTCCGAATGACTATATGCATTAGATGGAAAAGCATGATAAGAAGGATACACAAGTCATGTAGGTCGAAGGTCTACATTAGGCGTAGAGTGAGAAACTCGGGATGGTTCTTTTATGGCAGATCCTACCACTGATGGAGGGTGTGAATAAGATTTTCTAGAGGGTTGATAAACTATAGGAGTTATATCTCTTGAACCTGTCTAAAAAGTTATTTCAGCACTTCCATCTTCATGTTCAATAATTATTTCTATATCTTAATTTTCTAAAGACCTTTCTGGTTCAGCGTTCTCAAAGCGCCATTTACCAGATAGATTAATATCATTCCACTGTATGAGTTTTGGAATATCAACTTTATTTTTGAAATTAGTTTGGAATAAACTAGTCATACCTTTTGCTTGATGGCAATAAGATATGCCTGGAATAACTGAATTCATGAGTTTATAATAAACTCCATATATGAGAACAAGATTTTGACTATGAGGATTCATATCAAAACCTTTTATCAAGATAGCAAGAGTAAGAGCTTCATGTGCACCTGGATCTATAAGGGGAACGGAGAAATTTAGAAAGTAATTGAAGAAAGTATGGCAATTAGCCAAACTTGATTCAACCATTCCAAGTAATGAATCATTGAATTTTTTATATCTTGTGTCTTGAACATAGTTGAGAGCTTCTGTTCTAAATCCAAGTCTTGTTAAAGGCTTTAGATCAACTTGCACTAATCCAAAATGAATATAATTATATGTTTTAACATACTCCTTTATTTCATGGGGCTTGATTAAAGAAAGATGCTGAATATTACTGCTAATGGATTCAGTTCTTTCAATGGTTTTTATTTCATAACTTGACTTTAATTGAAAACTTCCAACTCTATAAATTTCATTTTTATCTACGGTTGAATTGTCCAGTCACAAATAACTTGATCTAAATCGTAACTGATTTCTTCACTATTTTGAATAGACATAAAAGATAAGGAATTTGATGATGAGGAAGAAAAAGGTACAAACTTCTTAATAAGCTTAGCCATAATTTGTATTATAAAGTTATTTTAACCAAACCAACCATGAGTATCTAATGAAATAGAGGATTTGCACACCAGCAAAATGCCTTAAACGCCTTCACATGGCTAATAAGGATAACAACAATGGCTACCTCAGCTTCACTCCGGGCGGAGTATGATTAAAATTTCTCAAAAATAACAAACACACAACCAAGTATTAAGATTTTTGACGTTCTTGCTTCTGAGTCAGCAATTCCTTTAACAAAATCAAAACATAAAGATAAGTGAAGAAATAGTCACAAAACAACTTTATATTGCAATGATACTTAATTACAAACTAGATGCCAACTTGGCTCAGATACCAGATGGGGAAGATGGTGGCTATACAAAAGCAGAAGGGAGAGGAAAGAGTAAATGGTGGTGGAAGCAAGGCTGGATTTTGACTAGTATTCCAACTTTTGCTGTACATGGAGAAGGTTGGTAATATTTATAGCCTTAGCAAATATAATTTACATTTCATTACGACTAAATTTAGATTGCATTTGTATTTTATTTTATGTGCCGGTATATTGCATGATGTTTCAGGATTTAACTGCTAAATAGGATCACAGGCTACTGTATAGATGGTTTGTCTTCATGCTATGATGATTGTACTAGTTGACTAGGAGGATGTTGTTTTATTCTTCTGCATAATTGCTTTATTCTTCTGCATAGTACCTAAATGGTCTATTGTGGAGAGAGGAGTCTATGGAGCCTTGTTCATTCTTGTTGTCTTTTGGATTTTTCACAGTTGTCTTTTGTCTTCTTTCTCAAAGTGGCTTTTTGTATAGTACTTTTTCAACATAACTTTGATGTGTTTGTAGAGAATAGCATAGCTAAGGATACGGTAGCAATGATTAAGTTTTTGTTATCTTTTCTTTGCATACTTTATAGAGAAAACTCTTAATAAATCTTGATAAATCTAAATCTTGATAAGATTAATCACCATTCTAATGAATTCCATTGTAGCTGGCAGAGAACTTCATAATAGAGTCAAAATTATGACAAGGGTCATTCCAACCGTCATTATCATTTCTGAATTCTCCATGAAATAGCTGAATTAATTCTTCACGATTTTTTTCTGAAATGTCAAAAGAGATATCTTCATAGGCATTGAGAACTTGATTAAACTTGGCATGTTCGGATTTAGAAGGATTCTGTATCACCGTAGTTTGCTCAGCAAGATCATCAACAATTCAAACAACTCGTTGACCGTCACACCAAACATATTTGTATGTTCTTGCAAATTCAAGATGTCCTTTTAGATTGAGAAATCTTTGATATTGATCAGAAGCTGGAGCATAGTTTTGTAGACGTTCTAAGCTGTATTCCATTATAGCGACTTCATGAGATTCATACCATTGAGCTAGATAATCAACCGGGAGATGCTTGTAATCATTTATGGTAGAGATGAATTTTTTGCAGACTAAATCTCCTTCTTTAGACGTCATGATAGTCCATAATTGATTAGGTTGATAAAACCGAATCCCTGATCTTTCACCCAAACTTGATGAAATTGTTATATAAGTTGTCTTTTGGTAACTCCAAGGCTGCGAAGGGCATGACGCACAATTGCAGGGAGCTGCTGTATTATTTCAAAATCATCTCTGCATAAAAAAAATCTTTGGACTAATCCTTGTTCGATATATGAGATATCAACTTCATATGATGGCAGGAACAATTTGGGAAAGCCAGTTGCCCAGCTTATATATTGGGCTTTGAGCATAATCACTCCTTGATCTGACAAGAAATAGTTTTTTTCTCTAATTCTTGCGGCTATCTCATCTGGAAGGGCTGTGTTAAAGGAGGTAAATTTTAGATGTTTTTGCATCAGTATTGGTAGATAATAGTGCTCTTTGATGGATGTTATGTCACATAAGGATTTGGCTTTTTAAGTCTTTGATATGGTTTGCAATTTTGGATAGGGTTTTTCTAGTGTTTTTTCTTCTATAAGAGAGAATGGCACTCCAATGAGCATTGATAAGTTCTCGTGAAGTGAGAGATAATCCTGGATTGAAGAAGGAAATTGATATTTACTGGGATGTAGGTTTGAAGAAAGAGCTTGATTCCTGAATAGGGGCTTTACGTGAAGTCAAAATGAGAAGGGATACTTCCTAAACACAGATAAGAGTAAAAGATAGGTCTGAATTAGAATTATGAATATTATGAATAACTTGAATTTTTATTTTCTTTGGGAAAAGAAAAGCAATTTTATATCTATCCTCCGAGTAGAATTTGAAGGTCCCAAAATCTGGATGTAGGATTAAATGTAGAAAACATGAAGACATCAGAGACGATTAAAAAGATCCACTTAATTTGGAACTGGATATTTGAATGATTTTTGAACATCTTATTGTTGTTTACACTTTGTCTAAATAATATTGATATGTTGAATAGGAGTTAATTCAACAAAATCAAAATTTAATTCTTTATTGTCTAAAATAGTTTTTAGACCTGATGAGTCAATTTGAAAAGGCTGTAAAATTTGTAGAAAAGGATTTCCAAGGATAACACCATTGTTTAAATCCTTTCCAAGAAGGAAATTAGTCTTTATGCATGTTCCATTTTTACAGCCATAAACATTCCTTAATTTGTATTTGATATGTAGTTTTTTGGTAGTAGTAGCTAGATTGAGTTTATTATTGGATTTTTCATAATATTTTGTTGGGATTAATCATTCTCTTATTAAGTTAACATCTGTGCTACTATCTAGTAAGCAAAGTGCTTTAATAGAAAAGTCTTTGACCTTAATTGTAGCTTGAGTTTTCCATTTTTTAAGTGGATTTCTTATTAAAGAATTTACAAAACCATTTAAGTCTTCATCAAAATTTTCTTGATTTTCTAAATTATCATTATTTTCTTGATAATTTTTGAGTGTTTGAATATCAAGATTCTCAACACGTTGTTTAAGTTCTTGAAGTTCAATTAAGTCTTGTTTTAATTCTTTTATTTCTTGCTTTTGATTATTTATTTCTTTATAAAGATCTTGAATAGAAGGATGAGTAAGAGCTTGTTGCTCTCTTAATCTATCTAATACAATTTTAATGATGAATTGTTCAGGTAAATCTAATATGTTATTTGATATAGAAGCTTTCCCTTTTTTAGTTTCTTTATTTATATTCGGTATTTTTTTCAAAATATTTATTTTTTAATTCTTCTTCTTTTAGATCTTTAAACATTTCTAGCACTATCTCTTCTGGAGCAAAAAGTACATTCAAAGATAAAGAGAAAAATGAAGCAGATTTATACTGGATTTCACTGTCAAATATTTTACAATGACATGTATCTGAAGCATGAGAGGAAGAATAATCTGTATCAAAGGAAATGGATGAGGATCCTTTTAAGATAGTTTTGATTTCTTTTTCTATTTTAACTTTTATTTTTGGGAAGTCAGGAGCTATATGTCCTTTTTCTTTGCAATTATAACATTGTATTTCTTTTTTCTTAGGATAAGAAGTGGATGGATTATCGTTTGTATAAGATTTCTTTAATTCTTTATAAGGGTTTTTATGGGAAGATTTTATATATTATCTTTTTGAGGAAGTATAATATTGTGGAGTTGAAAATTGTTTAGATTTTCCTTTTTGATGGTTTTTTAAGTTTTTCTTTTTATTTTGGCTTGAAGGACTGATTAATGGTTCCATACCAAATTGAAAACAAAAATCTCCAAGTTCACACTTGCCGATTCTTTTTTTATTTTCAATTTGACGTTTAAGTTTGATTTCATTGCATAATGAAAATCCGACTTTATTAATCTTTTGAATTAGATCACCATATTTATACATTCTATAATTCAAATTTCCATAATTTTTTGATTTTAATTCTTCTCTAACTTTTTCCGCAAAAAGTTTAGGAAAACCAGATATTAATTTTTCTTTCCAAAATTCCAAATTACTTGCGTCGATTGTACAGAGTTTTGATAAGAAAACATCTTTATACCAAAGAAATCTGATAATGTTAGGCAACTTAAATTGATTAATTGTGTTTTTAATTTTTGTTCTGCATTCATATAGTTACCAATAAAATGTTTAACTTTATTGGTAATAAGCATGTAGATGGAATCAAGGATCATTTAGCCTTAAGGAGTAAGAACAAGATTTCCAGAGGGCTCTCTTTTTACTGCATTTAATATAGCATTTCTTTCTATATCAGATAGGTATTCTTCCCACCAATCATAATTGTCCAGTAAATCGAAGGACGACTGCATTTACTGCATGTGTTTGATCATTACCGGCAGCCATGATGGTAGAGGTATATATCATCATGTGTTGGCATAGTTGCATGATTTGATATTCAGATGGTCCATCTACATTCCATTCGTATTTTGAGGAGTTTTCAAATTGAAGGCTATTTAGAATAGCTTGTTCATCGAATTGAAGATCAACTAGCGTAGGTCTTGGATAATAATTTCTTGTTTTTGCTGCAGTGACTATTGGTTTTTGTCTTTTAAATATTTTATTGATTTGTAGAGATTCTTGATTTTAATCATTTTGATACTTATTTGTTTTAGACTGTTTTTCTAGAGGATCAGCTACAGAAAATTCTGAATTTGAGCTATAGGCTTTAGAATTTGAGACTAAAACATTTATAGATTTGTCAGCTTTTTTATCTTTATTTTCTTAAAGTATTATATTTGTAAAACTATAAGATAATTGATTAATTAATTCACCTGAAAATTTTAATGGCTTTTTTTCTAACTTGACATCTTTCAGGGCTTCACCTTGAAAACCTAAAGATTGTGTCTTAATTACTTTATGGGAAGAAGTAGTTTCATAAAATTTTAAAATATTTTCAACTTTATCTTCAATTTTATTGGTTTGTTGGCTAATAGTATGAAGGTTTATATTTGTATAATTATTTTGTTCTAAAACAGGACTTAAATCTGATTTGTAAATAAATTTAGTTTTACCGT
This sequence comes from Sextonia rubra, assembly GCA_037013555.1. Taxonomy (NCBI): domain Eukaryota; kingdom Viridiplantae; phylum Streptophyta; class Magnoliopsida; order Laurales; family Lauraceae; genus Sextonia; species Sextonia rubra. Next base: position 10,961,098 of record JASUAD010000026.1, read on the forward strand.
TGTCTCCTTGTATTTTTGTAATAACTTTTATGGGTATAGCTAAAGTTTCTTTATAAATGATTTGATGTAATGTAGGATGTATAGATTCTTCAGTTCTTTATGCAGAAGAACTGGTAGAAGCTATAATCCAAGATGAACTTAATTTTATTATTATATTGATGGATAAATCTTCAATATTATAAGCTTTCTTTATGGCTAGTTTAAGCCAATCAAAGAAATAAATATTTCTTTGATTATCATACATATATTTATACCATTTTGCTTTTAGAAAGTCTTTATGTTCTTGAGAAACATGCTTAAAAAAGGATTTTGTGAGAGGATGTAAAGCTAAGTTCTTTTTTAACATTTCTTTATCAATTTCAAAGCATTTGATAACATTTATATTGAAATTAGATTCCGAAGGATTATATGTATTAAATGGAGAAGCTTGATAAAAAGGATACACAAGTCCTGTAGGTCGAAGGTCTACATTAGCTGTAGAGCAAGAAGCTAGGGATGGTTCTTTTATGAAAGATCCCACCACAGAGGGAGGATGAGAATAAAACTTTCTAGAAGGTTGATAAACTATAGGAGTTGTATCTCTTGAATTTGTTTGAAAATTTATTTTAACAATTCCATCTTCATATTCAATAATTGTTTCAATATCTTGATTTTCTAAAGACCTTTCAGGTTGAGTGTTTTCGAAGCACCATTTATTAGATAGATTAATATCATTCCACTGTAAGAGTTTTGGAATATTAACTTTATTTTTGAAATTAATTTGGAATAAAGTAGTCATACCTTTTGCCTGATGGGAATAGGCTATGCCTAGAACAACTAAATTCATGAGTTTATAATAAACTCTATATATGAGAGTAAGATCTTGATTATGAGGATTCATATCAAAACCTTTTGTCTGGATAACAAGAGTAAGAGCTTCATGTGCACCTGAATCTGTAAGGGAAACAGAGAAATTTGGAAAGCAATTGAAGAAAGTATGACCATTAGCCAAACTTAATTTAACCATTCCAAGTAATGAAGCATTGAATTTTTTATGTCTTGTATCTTGAACATAGATGAGAGCTTCAGTTCTAAGTCTAAGTCTTGCTAATTAAGTTAGAGCAACTTGCACTAATCCAAAATGAATATAATTGTATGTTTTAACATAGTCCTTTATTTCATGGTGCTTGATTAAAGAAAATGCTGAATATTACTGGTAATGGATTCAGTTCTTTCAATAGTTTTTACTTTATAACTTAATTTTAATTGAAAACTTCCAACTTTATAAATCTCATTTTTATTTATAGTTGGAATAGTCCCATCACAAATAACTTGATTTAAATCATCATTGTTGATTTTTTTGCACTATTTTTAATAGACATAGAAAATAAGGAATTTGATGATGAGAAAGAAGAAGGTACAAACTTCTTAATAAATTTAGCCATAATTTGTATTATTGAGTTATTTTAACCAAATCCACCATGAGTATCTAATGAAATAGAGGATTTACACACCAACAAAATGCCTTAAACGTCTTCACATGGCTAACAACGAGGACAACAATGGTTACCTCAGCGTCGCTCTGGGCAGAATTTTATTAAAATTTCTCAATAATAACAAACATAGAACTAAGTATTAAGACCTTTGACGTTTTTACTTCCGAGTCCAGAATTCCTAAAGCAAAATTAAAGCATAACATAACAAAGATAAGTGAAGAAATACTCACAAAATGGCTTTATATTGCCAGAGTACTTGATTACAAATTTGATATGAACTTGGCTCGGATACAGATTATTCTTCCTCTCATGTTTCAGATACATGTTATTGTAAAATATTTGACTATGAAATCCAGTATGAATCTACTTTTTCTTCCACTTTATCTTTAAATATACTATCTACTCCAAAAGAGATGGTGCTAGAAATGTTTAAAGATCTAAAAGATAAAGAATTAAAAAATAAATATTTTGAAAAAATATAGAAAATAAACAACGGAAATAAAAAAGGAAAAGCTTTTACATCAAGTAATATATCTGACTTACCTAAACAATTCAGTATAAAAATTGTTATAGATAAATTAAGAGAGCAACAAGCTCCTACTCATCTTTCAATTCAAGATCTTTATAAAGAAATTAATAGTCAAAAGCAAGAAATAAAAGAATTAAAACAGGACTTAATTGAACTTCAAGAACTCAAACAACGTGTTGAGAATCTTGAATTTCACACACTCAAAAATTATCAAAAAAATAATGATAATTTAGAAAATCAAGAAAATTTTGATGAAAACTTAAATGGTTTTATAAATTCTTTAATAAGGAATCCACCTCAAAAATGAAAAGCTCAAGTTACAATTAAAGTCAAAGACTTTTCTATTAAAGCACTCTACTTACTAGATAGTGGCGTAGATGTTAATTTAATAGGAGAAGGATTAATCCCAACAAAATATTATGAAGAACCAAAAATAAACTCAGCCTAGCAATTGCTAGTAACAAACTCCATATCCATTATAAATTAAATAATGTTAATGTTTGAAAAAATGGAACAAGTATAAAGACTAATTTTCTGCTCGGAAAAGATTTAAACAATGATGTTATCCTTAGAAATCCTTTTTTACAAATTCTACAACCTTTTTCAAATTGATTCATTAGGCCTTGAAACTATTAAAGACAATAAAATTTTAATTTTTTATTTTGTTGAATCAACTCCTATTCAACATATCAATATTATTCAAAATCAAGTTGCTTTTTAAATAAAAACAAATTGCATATCTTCAAGAAGATATGAATTCTTTAAGAATTGAAAAAGAATTACAAAAAACTAGAATTCCAAAAAGATTTAATCCAATTTCAAAAATTTTTGAAATAGAATGTTGTTCTAACCTTCCTTCTGCCTTTTGGCACAGAAAACACCATACTATTTCTCTTCCACTAATGATAGTTTCGATGAATCTCAAATTCATACCAAAGCTTGACCTATTCAGATGAATAAAGACTTTGTACAACTATGTACTAAAGAAATCAATAATCTTCTTGCCAAAAAGCTTATTCAGAAATTACAATCCCCTTGGAGTTGTGCAGCATTTTATGTAAATAAAGCGCCAAAACAAGAACGAGGTGTTCCCCATCTTGTTATCAACTACAAGCCTTTAAATAAAGTCTTAAAGTCCATCAAATATCTAGTTCCAAATAAAACAGATCTTATTAACTGTCTAGCTGGTGCCTGCCTTTTTTCAAACTTTGATCTTAAATCAGGATTTTAGCAAATTCAAATTACCTTGTAGGATAGGTATAAAACTGCTTTTACAGTATCATTTGGCCATTACGAATGGAACGTTATGCCATTTGGTTTAAAAAATGCTCCTTCAGAATTTCAAAGAATAATGAATAACATTTTTAATCCATATCAAGCTTTTACACTCGTCTATATAGATGACATTCTTGTGTTTTCAAAATCTATTTGTGACCATTGGAAACATTTAAATATTTTTAAAAAAGTTATTATCAAGAATGGACTTGTCTTATCCTAAAAGAAAATGAAGCTTTTTCAAACAGAAATTTAGTTTCTTGGCTTTATAATAACAAAAGGAACTATTTCTCCAGTTCAAAAAGTTATTAAGTTTGCTTCGCAATTTCTTGATGAAATTCTTAATAAAGAGAAATTGCAACGTTTTCTTGGATGCCTTAATCATGTTTCTGACTTTTATAAAAATATTGCTAAAGAAGGAAAAATCTTGCAAACGCGCTTGACCAAAAATCTCGTAGAATGGTCACCTACTCATACAAAAGCTATTCAAACTATTAAATAAAAAGTCTAAAATTTACCTTGTTTAACTATTCCTCATCCAGATATATTACAAATAGTTCAAACAGATGCATTTGAAATAGGTTTTGGAGGAATCCTTATACAAAGAAATGTCCTTGGAAAAGAAGAAATTGTTCGTTTCACTTCTGGAACATGGACGCCCATTCAACAAAATTATTCAACTATTAAAAAGGAAATCCTATCCATAGTAAATAGTATAATGAAGTTCCAAAGTGATTTATAAACAAAAATTTTTTATTAAGAACATATTGTAAATCTACTAATGAAATTTTAGAAAAAGATGTACAAAATCTTACCGCTAAGTGAATCTTTGCTCGCTGGCAAGCTTTATCAGCCATATTTGACTTTGACATTGAGTATATTACAGGTAAAAATAATTGTTTTCCTGATTTTTTATCTCATGAGTTTTTATAGGGTCAAAAGAATGAAGCCTCGGCAAATTAGACCCTTTCTCCAGTCCCCAACCGATAAAGTTTCTTGCATTATGAACACTACACCTTTATCCAGAAATTCCAGCAATAATTATCTTGAGAGATAGGGAGCAACCCATACTTCTAATATTCCTCAATTTCAAAGCCCATCAAGCCCTATATCCAGAAAACCTCAAGCTTCACAAGCCCAATATTTTTCCACAAAATCACCCTTGAGAATTTATTCTTTAGATGACATGTCTTATGCCGATACCATTTCTATTGAACATCTTATCCAAACCTTTTTTTTCTCCTAATCACTTATTTATCGAACCTCTTGACTATAAAGTCTATGAACAGATTTTGATCAGAATTGGCAGCTGTACTATTGATCATACAGATGGATCAAAAATTCATACTTAAATGTTTTACCACCCAATATCACTATCCTCTATTCAAAAATCAAAATCCTGCATGTTCTCTCTGTAGAAGGATGGGGACGACCTCTTCATATGCCTCAAAGGCTTGATTCAGAACTTATTTTTAATTATTATGATTATATTTCTGCTTGGGAAGTCATCCTCTATTATGAAAACCCATCTTTCCAGCATTCTTGGTTCATCAGATTCAAATCAAACTCCCATAAAATCTTATGTGGTTCTTCACACAATTCTGGATCCCTTTTGGTGCCACTAAAGACATCCTTCCTCAAGCACTTCTTCCTATTTATGAATCCTATTCTACATCATTTAAGGCCCTTCTCAAATCAAAAGAAAAAAGCCCTTATCAGCACCTACAACTTGCAATAGAACTTTATGTTATTATACAGTTTTATCGCAAGTAGGAGATTCCTTAGATCTTGAAATGGAATTTTTATAAAGAAATGGACTTTAGTCCACTAGTTTTATCTCGAATGATCTATATCAAGTTTTGGCATCAATTTGATTATACTGCAATACTCCAACAATATTCTACCAATCAAGCTATAAAGCCATCATTCTCTGAAGTTCTCAAAACTGCTGAAAGAGAAAAAGAAAGGCTTCATCCAGCAAGTGATATTTATAAATAGAAGAATTCTTGTTCAGCCTCTCCTTTTGCTCTTTATGCAGCAGTAGATTTATTTCAACTCAAAAAAGAACTTCAAAAGGAAATTTTTGAACAAATACAAAAAGAAAGGTCATCTGAAAATTCTCCATTAAGTTTTGGTTAGCAGCTGCATCATCTTTGGGCTGATGATAATCCTTTTGAAAATATTACCCCTGAACCATATATAGAGCTGATGAGACAAAAAGTGATAATGAAGGATTCATCTTTATCCGAAGAAAAAAAAAATAAAACCAAGATAAGACATATGCTTTATCAAGCCACTCAATTTTCCACAAAGGAATCATGACAATCCATTATTCAAATTAAAGTTCATACACAGTGAAGATTGTGATGTTATCCAGCAGTCCTGAAGCATTATGAAACTTGTCAACACATGAAATAAAATGGAAATGCAATGTAAATTCAGTTGTAATGAAACGTAAATTATGTTGGTTATGACTATAAATAGGTCTAGCCTTTGTCATGTACAGGCAAGAGTTAGAATACCAGTCGAAATCCAGCCTTGCTTCCACCGCCATCTCCTCTCTCCACTCCCTTCCACTTTTGTATAACCCATCATCTTCCCCATTTGGCAAATGCGGAGGATGGTGGGTCTACAAAAGTGGAAAGATGGTGGGTATACAAAAGCCGAAGGCAGAAGAGAGGGGAGATGGTGGTGGAAGCAAGGCTGGATTTTGACTGGTATTCTAACTCTTGCATGTACATGAAGAAGGCTAGACCTATTTATAGTCATAACCAAGATAATTTACATTTCATTACAACAAAATTTAGATTGAATGTGCATTTCATTTAATATGCTGGCAAATTTCATGATGCTTCCGGACTATAAGCAAAAATCACAATCTTTCTTACAGATAAACTTTATTCTGAATAGTGAGATGTCATGATTACTTTAAGTGACTTGATAAGGTATGTGTCATGTCTTTATTTCTTTTCCCTTTCTGGAGATAAGTTCTTCATGGATGTGCATGTCAGGAATAAAATACTACTTCACTCTTATGAGAGATATGCTTTGTCTTTTAGTACTTTTGCATGTACTTTTTCAAAGAACTCATTGATGGGATAGTAGAAAAAGCTTTTCTCATTCTTCCAATGTTTAAGAAAAAGCTTTTGTAGGAAGAATCTTTATGCTAGGCATAGTATTATTGGAGACTTACATCAAAAGTGCTCATTCCAACTTTTATTTGTTAATTCACCATAGAATAATTGGAGTAACTCTTCTCGAGTTTCTTCAGAATATCAAAAGACATGTCTTCATAAGCATTGATAATTTGATTGAGAGCTGTATGTCCAGATTTATAGGGATTCTGTATCACCGTTCTTTGCTTAGTAAGATCATCAGCAATTCAAAAAACTCATCGACTGTCACACCAAACTTATCTGTATGTATTTGCAAATTCAAGATGTCCTTCTAGATTGAGAAATCTTTGATATTGATCAGAAGCTGGATCATAATTTTGGAGACGTTCTAATCTGTATTCCATTGTAGCGACTTCATGAGATTCATACCATTGAGTAGGATAATCAACAGGGAGATGCTCGTAATTATTTAACGTATAGATGAATTTTTTGCATACTAAATCTCCTTCTTCATAAGTCATGATAGTCCATAATTGATAAGGTTGATACGACCAGATTTCTGATCTTTCACCCAAACTTGATGAAATCATTATGAGAAGTTGTCTTTTGGCAACTCCAAGGCTACGAAGGGCATTACGCACGATTGCAGGGAGCTGGTGTATTATTTCAAAGTCTTCTCTGCATAAAGAAAATCTTTGGACTAATCCTCGTTCGATAAATGAGATATCAACTTTATATGATGGTAGGAACATTTTGGGAAGGCCAGTTGCCCAACTTATATATTGAACTTTGAGCATTAATTGCTCCTTAATCTGACAAGAAATAGTTGTTTCTCTAATTCTTGTTGCTATCTCATTTGGAAGGGCTGTGTTAACCTTTTTTAGGAGTTAAATTTTGGATGTTTTTTCATCAGCATAGGTGGATAACAGTGCTCTTTGATGGATGTTCTGCCACATAAGTATTTGGCTTTCTAAGTCCTTGATATGGTTTACAATTTTGGATAGGTTTTTTCTAGTGTTTTTTCTTTTATCAGAGAGAATGACACTCCAATGGGCATTGATAAGTGCTTGTGAAATGACAAATAATCCTGGATTGAAGAAGGGAATTGATATTTATTGAAATGTAGGTATGAAGGAAGAGCTTGATTCCTGAATAGGGGCTTTACTTAATGTCATAATGAGAAGGGATACTTCCTGAAGGCAGACAGGAGTAAAAGATAGGTCTAAATGAGAATTATGAATAACCTGAATTTTTATTTTCTTTGGGAAAAGAAAAGCAATTTTATATCTATCCTCCGGGTAGAATTTGAAGGTCCCAAAATTTGGATGTAGGATTAAATGTAGAAAACATAAAGACATCAGAGAAATGACTATTAAGATCTGTTTTATTTGGAACTGGATATCTGAATGGTTTTTTAACATCTTATTCTTGTTTACACTTTGTCTAAATAATATTGATGTGTTAATAGGAGTTAATTCAACAAAATCAAAATTTAATTCTTTATTATCTAAAATTGTTTTTTGACTTGATGAGTCAATTTCAAATGGCTGTAAAATTTGTAGAAAAGGATTTCCAAGGTTAACATCATTGTTTAAATCCTTTCCTAGAAAGAAATTAGTCTTTATGTATATTCCATTTTTACAGACATAAACATTACTTAATTTGTGTTTGATATGTAGTTTTTTGTTAGTAGTAGCTAGAATGAGTTTATTATTGGTTTTTTCATAACATTTTGTCGGGATTAATCCTTCTCTTATTAAATTAACATTTGCGCCACTATCTAGTAAGAGAGTGCTTTAATAGAGAATTCTTTTATCTTAATTGTAACTTGAGTTTTCCAAATTTTAAGTGGATTCCTTGTTAAAGAATTTACAAAACCATTCAAGTTTTCATCAAAATTTTCTTGATTTTCTAAATTATCATTATTTTCTTGATAATTTTTGAGTATGTGAAATTCAAGATTCTCAACACGTTGTTTGAGTTCTTGAAGTTTAATTAAGTCTTGATTTAATTCTTTTATTTCTTGATTTTGATTATTAATTTCTTTATAAAGATCTTGAATAGAAAGATGAGTAGGAGCTTGTTGCTCTCTTAATCGATCTACTACAGTTTTAATGCTGAATTGTTCAAGTAAGTCTGATATGTTATTTGATGTAGAAGCTTTTCATTTTTTAGTTCCTTTATTTATATTATATATTTTTCAAAATATTTACTTTTTAATTCTTTATCTTTTAGATCTTCAAATATTTCTAGCACGATCTCTTCTGGAGCAGAAAGTATGTTTAAAGATAAAAAGGTAAAAGAAGCAGATTCATACTGGATTTCACTGTCAAATATTTTGCAATGACATGTATCTGAAGAATGAGAAGATGAATAATCTGTACCAGAGGAACTGGATGACTCTGACTCTGAGGATCTTTTTAAGATAGTTTTGATTTTTTTTTTCCGCTTTAACTTTTATTTTTGGACAATCAGGGCACTATATGTCCTTTTTCCTTGCAATTATAATATTGTATTTCTTTTTTCTTAGGATGAGAAGTGGACGACTTATTTTTTATATAAGATTTCTTTAATTCTTTATAAGGGTTTTTATGAGAAGATTTTTTATGGTATTTTTTTGAGGGAATATAATATTGTGGAGTTAAAAAATGTTTAGATTTTATTTTTTGATGGTTTCTTTTTAGGATGGATTAATGGTTTCATACCAAATTGAAAAAAAAAATCATCCAGTTCATACTTGTTGATTCTTTTTTGATTTTCAATTCGATGTTTAAGTTTGATTTCATTGCATAATGAAAATCCAACTTTATTAATCTTTTGAATTAGATCACTATATGTATACATTCTATAATTCAAATTTCCATAATTTTCTGATTTTAATTCTTCTCTAACTTTTTCTACAAAAAGTTTAGGAAGACCAGATATGAATTTTTCTTTCCAAAATTCTGAATTACTTGCATCGATTGTATAGAGTTTTGATAGGAAAACATCTTTATGCCAACGAAAATCTAATAATGTTGGGCAAGATAAATTGATTAATTGTGTTTTTAATTTTTCTTCTACATTCAAATAGTTACCAATAAAATGCATAACTATATTGGTAATAAGCATGCAGATGGAATCAAGGATCATTTGGCCTTGAGGAGTAAGAACAGAATTTCCTGAGGGATCTCTTTTTATTGCATTTAATATAGCATTTCTTTTTGTACCTGATAGGTATTTTTCCCACCAACCATGTAATTGTCTAGTAAATCCAAGGATGACTGCATTTACTACATGTCTTTGGTCATTATAGGCAGCCATGATGGTGGAGCCTTATATCATCATGTGTTGGCATAGTTGCAAGATTTAATATTCAATTAGTCCATCTACATTCCATTCATATACTGAAGAGTTTTCAAATCAAAGGCCATTTAGAATAGCTTGTTCTTCGAATTGAAGATCAACCGGAGTAGGCCTTGGATAATAATTTATTGTTTTTTGTTGCAGTGACTATTGGTTTTTGTCTTTTAAATATTTTATTGCTTTGAAGAGATTCTTGGTTTTAATCATCTTGATTTTCATTTGATTTTTCTTCTATAGAGTCATAAACAAAGAATTCTAAGTTTGAGCTCGAAGCTTTAGAAACTAAAACATTAATGGATTTTTCATCTTTATTTTCTTTATTATCTTTAAGTTTTATGTTTGTAAAACTATGAGATAATTGATTGATTAGTTCATCTGAAAATTTTAAGGTTTTTTTTTCTAACTTTAGATCTTTAAGGGCTTTACCTTGAAAACCTAAAGATTATGTCTTGATTACTTTATGGGAAGAAGTAGTTTCATAAAATTTTAAAATATTTTCAACTTTGTCTTCAATTCTATTGGTTTGTTGGCCAATAGTATGAAGGTTGATTTTTTTATAATTATTTTATTCTAAAACATGACTTAAATCTGATTTGTAAATAAATTTAGTTTTACCTTTGTCTCCTTGTATTTTTGCAGCATCTTTTATGGGATACAGCTGAAGTTTCTTTATAAATAATTTGAAGTAATGGAAGATGTATAGATTCTTTAGTTCTTTGTGGAGAAGAATTGGTAAAAGTTATAATCCAAGAATAGCTTAATTTAGTTATCATATTGTTGGATAAATCTTCAGTATTATAAGCTCTCTTCATGGCTAGTTTAAGCTAATCAAAGAAATAAATATTTCTTTGATTATCATATACATTTATACCATTTTTCTTTTAGAAAGTCTTTATGTTCTTAAGAAACATGGTTAAAAAAGGATTTTGTAAGAGGATGTAAAGCTAAATTCTTTTTTAACATTTCTTTATCAATTTCAAATCATTCAATAACATTTATATTGAAATCAAATTCCGAAAGATTATTTGGATTAGATGGAGAAGCTTGATAAGATGGATATACTAGTCCAGTAGGTCGAAGGTCTACATTAGGTGTAGAGCAAGAAACTCGGGATGGTTCTTTTATGGAAGATCCTACCACATAGGGAGGATGAGAATAAGACTTTCTAGAAGGTTCATAAACTGTAGGAGTTGTATCTATTGAATCTATTTGAAAATTTATTTCAACACTTCCATCTTCATGTTCAATAATTGTTTCAATATCTTGATTTTCTAAAGACCTTTCTGGTTGGGCATTTTCTTAGTGCCATTTGCCAGATAGATTAATATCATTCCGCTGTATGACTTTTGGAATATTAACTTTATTTTTGAAATTAGTTTGGAATAAAGTAGTCATACCTTTTGCTTGATGGGAATAGGCTATGCCTGGAACAACTGAATTCATGAGTTTATAATAAACTCTATATATGAGAGCAAAATTTTGATTATGAGGATTCATATCAAAACCATTTCTCTGGATTGTAAGAGTAAGAGCTTCATGTGCACCTGGATCTGTAAAAGAAACAAAAAATTTTGGATAGCAATTGAAGAAAGTACGGCCATTAGCCAAACTTGATTCAATCATTCCAAGTAATGAATCACTGAATTTTTTATGTCTTGTGTCTTGAACATAGATGAGAGCTTCTGCTCTAAGTCCAAGTCTTGTTAAAGGCTTTAGAACAACTTGCACTAATCCAAAATAAATATAATTGTATGTTTTAACATGCTCCTTTATTTCATGGGGCTTGATTAAAGAAAGATGCTGAATATTACTGGTAATGGATTCAATTCTTTTAATTGTTTTTACTTTATAACTTGATTTTAATTGAAAACTTCCACCTTTATAAATGTCATTTTTATTTATAGTTGGAATAGTCTAGTCACAAATAACTTGATCTAAAGCATCATAGCTGATTTCTTCACTATTTTTAACAGACATAGAAGATAAGAAATTTGCTGATGAGGAAGAAGAAGGTACAAATTTCTTAATAAGCTTAGCCATAATTTGTATTACAGAGTTATTTTAACCAAATTCACCATGAGTATCTAGCGAAACAGAAGATTTACACACCAAAAAAATGCCTTAAATGCCTTCACACAGCTAACAACAGTGACAACAATGGCTACCTCAAGTTCGCTCCAAGCAGAATATGATTAAAATTTCTCAATAATAACAAACATACAACCAAGTGTTAAGATTTTTGACATTCTTGCTTCTGAGTTAGCAATTCCTTAAACAAAATCAAAACATAAAGATAAGTGAAGTAATATTCATAAAACGACTTTATATTGCAACGATACTTGAATACAAACTAGATCCCAACTTGCCTCTAATACCAAATAGGGAAGATGGTGGGTTTACAAAAGCAAAAGGTGGTGGGTATACAAAAGCGGAAGGGAGAAGAGAGAGGAGATGGTGGTGGAAGCAAGGTTGGATTTTGACTATACATGAGGAAGACTAGACTAATTTATATTCATAACAAACATAATTTACATTTCATTACAACTGAATTTACATTACATTGGCATTTTATTTCATGTGCTGACAAATTTCATGATGCTTCAAGACTGCTGGATAAGATCACGATCTTTACTATAGATGAACTTTATTCGGAATAGTGGATCGTCATGATTGCTTTGTGGGAAATTGAGTGGATTAATAAAGCATATGTCTTGTCTTGACTTTATTTTTTTTCCTTTTCTTAGGATAGATATGAATCCTTCATTATCACTATTTGTATCATCAGCATTTATGTCTAGTTCAGAAGAAATATTTTCAAAAGGATTGTCATCAGCCCAAAGATGACGCAGCTACTGACCAAAACTTACTGTAGAATTTTTAGATGACTGTTCTTTTTGTATTTGTTCAATAATTTCCTTTTCAAGTTCTTTTTTGAGTTGAAGCAAATCTGCTGCTACATAAAGAGCAGCAGGAGAGGTTGAATAAGAATTCTTCTGTTTATCAATATCACTTGTTGGATGAAGCCTTTTTTTTTTCTTTTTCAAGAGTTTTGAGAACTTCAGAGAATGATGGCTTTATAGCTTGATCGGTAAAATATTGCTGTAGTATTGCAGTATAATCAAATTGATGCCAAAACTTGGTATAAATCATTTGAGATAAAACTGGTGGACTAAAGTCTATTTCATTATAAAAATTCCATTTCGAGATCCAAGGAATCTCCTACTTGCAATAAAACTACATAGTAACATAAGGTTGTGTTGTTAGTTGTAGGTGTTGATAAGGGCTTTTTTCTTCTAATTTGAGAAGGGCTTTAAATGATGTAGAATAGGATTCATAAATAGGAAGAAGTGCTTGTGGAAGGATGTCTTTAGTAGTACCAAAAGGGATCCAGAATTGTGTGAAGAACCACATAGGTATTGTATGGGAGTTTGATTTGAATCTGATGAACCGGAATGCTAGAAGGATGGGTTATGATAATAGAGGATGACTTTCCAAGCAAAAATATAATCATAATAATTAAAAATAAGTTTTGAATCAAGCCTTTGAGGCATATGAAGAGGTCATCCCCATTCTTCTGCAGAGAGAACATGCAAGATTTTGATTTTTGAATAGAGGATAGTAATATTGGGTGGTAAAGCTTTTATGTATGAATTCTTTGATCCATCTATATGATCAATAGTATAGCTGGTAGTTCTGATCAGAATCTATTCATAGACTTTATAGTTAAGAGGTTGGATAAATAAGTGATCAGGAGAGAAAAGGGTTTGGATAAGATGTTCAATAGAAATGGTATTGGCATAAGACATGTCATCTAAGGAATATATTCTCAAGGGTGCTTTTGTGGTAAAATATTGGGCTTGTGAAGCTTGAAGTTTTCTAGATATAGGGCTTGATGGGCTTTGAAATTGAGGAATATTAGAAGTATGGGTTGCTCCCTATCTCTCAAGATATTTGCCACTGTATTTTCTGGATAAAGGTCTAGTGTTTATAATGGAAGAAACTTTATCAGTTGGAGATTGGAGAAAGGGTCTAATTTGCCGAGGCTTTATTCTTATGTCTCTGTAAAAGCTCACGAGATAAAAAATTAGGAAGAGAATTATTTTTACCTACAATATACTCAATGTCAAAGTCAAATATGGCTAATAAAGCTTGCCAGCGAGCAAAGATTTGGTTAGCAGCAAGATTTTTTTCATCTTTTTCTAAAATTTTTTTAGCAGATTTACAATCTATTCTTAATAAAAAATTTTTGTTTAACAAATCACTTTGGAACTTCATTATACTATTTACTATGGATAGGATTTCCTTTTTAATAGTTGAATAATTCTGTTGAGTGGACATCCATGTTCCAGAAGTGAAATGAAGAATTTCTTCTTTTCCAAGCACGTTTCTTTAAAGAAGGATTCCTCCAAAACCTATTTTAGATGCATCTGTTTGAACTATTTTTAACAAATCTGGATGAGGGATAGTTAAACAAGGTAAATTTTGAACTTTCTGTTTAATATTTTGAACAGCTTTTATATAAGCAGGTGACCATTCTATGGGATTTTTGGTCAAGCACATTTGCAAGATTTTTCTTTCTTTAGTAAAATCTTTATAAAAGTTAAAAACATAATTAAGGCATCCAAGAAAACGTTGGAATTGCTATTTATTAAGAATTTCATCAAGAAATTGGGAAGTAAACTTAATAACTCTTTGGACTAAATAAATAGTTCCTTTTTTATTATAAAGCCAAGAAATTGAATTTCTATTTGAAAAAGCTTCATTTTCTTTTGGGGTAAGAGAAGTCCATCATTGATAATAACTTTTTTAAAAATATTTAAATATTTCCAAAAGTCACAAATAGATTTTAAAAACACAAGAATATCATCTATATAAACGAGTGTAAAAGCTTAATATATATTAAAAATGTCATTCATTATTCTTTGAAATTCTAAAGGAGCATTTTTTAAACGAAATGGCATAACGTTCTATTCATAATGGCCAAATGGTACTATAAAAGCAGTTTTTATACCTGTCCTCCAGGGTGATTTGAATTTACCAAAATCCTGATTTAAGATCAAATTTGGAAAAAGGAAGGCACCAGCTATTAGATTTTGTGGACTCACTCCATCAGTTGATGTAATAAATTGATTAATTTCTTTACTGATCAATAAAATCATGCTTTACTTTCATGAGATGAATGTTATTTTACTACTTCATGCACATGACCAATACATATGACATAATGGTTCATGAGTTGAACCGGGTCCCATTAGTATATCAGATGTGATATATGTACATGGATGAGATCCACACGCAGGAGATATATGTCACAAATCTTATACTTAAATAGCTTCACAACCAGTAATGAGACTGGGTATCTCATTTGATAAGGTTGCAGCACTTTGATCACTATGAAATAGTGTGATTTATCTCGATCATCAAAATGTAAGATTCTGGATCACGGTGCTGGTACATTGGATGTATTGAAGGACCATAGATGCACCTTATGGAATTCTATCTCAATAATAAGGTATGCTCTCATAATTCCCTAGCAATAGGCTCTTAATCCTAAGACCTTGATGAACTCAAGTTTCTATCTATTCATTTGCTTTGAGTCACCAGTGAGTGAGGCCGACTGTAGGTTAACACCTCGGTGTCTTGGGTATGTGGTAGAAAAACTGTGGGAACGTTGAATGATCAAGATGAAATCTATCTCTGTTATCCCCTTGTGCCAATTAATGGATTTGTCATTAGTAAGTGTGCACCCATCTCAATTAAGAGTTAATTGGATGGTATTGATGATTACTGTGATTAATTGGGGCTCAAGGATAATAAGATATGGAACTTATATTGGAAGAGATAGATTTATTCCAATTGATCCACGGATATTGATAGAGGGGCCTACCTGTGGTAATTTGAAAGTTTAGGGTCTTCATTGTAATTTATTCCTAAGACTGGAGTGCAATTGCATTTATATAGTGGTGTTATTTGCAATTAACTATGGACCCGGATTGCACATGAGATGTGGGGTTGCGGTGTTCCAGTTGGAGCCAGCTTTCTAAGGAATCCCTAGTGGTCCCCACGCTAGCCCAAGTTATTGGAAAATACTAATCCGACTTGAACTCTAGAAAGAAGGAATAGAAAGGAGAAAGTTGCTAATTGTTTTGGATGTAAGACTTCTATTTCAATTAAGCAAGGAAGAGGTTTAAAGATATATAAAAATCTATTGGACATCAAATAAGACTCTCTCTCACGCCCAAAACCCTATTGTTGTGCAAGAGTTGCACGAGTTTCTCTCTCCTTCTCTCTTCTAATTCCTCGAAGTTTCAAATTGGGATTTCTCCTGAAGATTCCACCAATCTTCTTGAGAAAAGAAATCCAATTCGAGTCATAGCATGGAAGACTAAGAGGTGTTGAAGATTCTCATCATCAAAGTATCGCAACTTCTCCATTAAAGTACTACGAATCTCCAAAGGTATGATCTACTTCTTGCATGTCGTAGATTATTATGGATATTTAGTGCTGTTTGATTCTGCCTTTTAGATAGAATATTTACTGTATATAGTCACGAGATTGAGGGTAATATATCCTGGATTGGGTTTTTGGTCTTATGGATAGTTAATCCTTGTGTTAAGTGGGTCAAAAGTTTTGAAAATCTATCCACGAGACCCACCTACTTCCAACACCAGTTAGACGGTTAATAAGATCAGTTTTATTTGGCACTAGATATCTGATGGGTTTTAGGACTTTATTTAAAGGATTGTAGTTGATAACAAGACGGGGAACACCTCATTCTTATTCAGGCGCTTTATTTCCATAAAACGCTACACAACTCCAAAGGGTTTGTAATTTCAGAATCAGGTTTTTAGTAAAAAGATCATTGATTTCTTTAGTACATAGTTGTACAAGGTTTTTATTCATCTGAATAGGTCGAGCTATAGTAGGAATTTGAGATTCAACGAAATTATTAATATATGGAAGAGAAACAGTATGGTGTTTCCTATGCCAAAAAGGCAGAAGAAAGGTCAAAACAACATTCTGTTTCAAGAGATTTTTGAAATTGGATTAAATCTTTTTGGAATTTTGGTTTTTGTAATTCTTTTTCAATCCTTAAAGAATTCATATCTTCTTGAAGATATGCAATTTGTTTTTCTTTATAAGGAATTTGATTTTGAAAGATATTGATATGTTGAATAGGAGTTGATTCAATAAAATTAAAAATTAATTTTTTATTGTCTTTAATAGTTTTAAGGCCTAATGAATCAATTTGAAAAGTCTGTAGAATCTGTACAAAAAGATTTCCAAGGACAACATCATTGTTTAAATCTTTTTCGAGTAGGAAATTAGTTTTTATACATGTTCCATTTTTACAAACATGTATGTTATCTACTTTATAATGGATATGGAGTTTATTACTTACAGTTGCTAGGCTGAGTTTATTTTTGGCTTTTTCATAATATTTTGTTGGGATTAATCATTTTCTTATTAAATTAACATCTGTGCCACTATCTAGTAAGCAGAGTGCTTTAATTAAGAAGTCTTTGACCTTAATTGTAACTTGAGTTTTCCATTTTTGAGGTATATTCCTTTTTAAAAAATTTACAAAACCATTTAAGTTTTCATAAAATTTTTCTTGATGTTCTAAATTATCATTATTTTCTTGATAATTTTTGAGTGTGTGAAATTCAAGATTCTCAACATGTTGTTTGAGTTCTTGAAGTTCAATTAAGTCTTATTTTAATTATTTTATTTCTTGCTTTTGATTATTAATTTCTTTATAAAGATCTTGAATTGAAAGATGAGTAGGAGCTTGTTGCTCTCTTAATCTATCTAGGTAAGTCGATATATTACTTGATGTAGAAGCTTTTCGTTTTTTATTTCTGTTGTTTATTTTCTGTATTTTTTCAAAATATTTATTTTTTAATTCTTCATCTTTTAGATCTTTAAACATTTCTAGCACTATTTCTCTAGAGCAGAGAGTATGTTTAAAGATAAAGAGGAAGAAGAAGCAGATTCATGCTGGATTTCACTGTCAAATATTTAATATGACATGTATCTGAAGAATACTCTTTGTCAGAGGAACTAGATGATTCTAAGGATGAGGATGAGGATCCTTCGATTTTGCAAATTTTTAATCAGGTACTTTGGCAATATAAAGTTGTTTTGTGAGTATTTCTTCACTTATCTTTGTTATGTTATGCTTTAATTTTGCAGAAAGAATTACTGACTCAGAAGTAAGAACGTCAAAAGTTTTAATACATAGTTCTGTGTTTGTTATTATTGAGAAATTTTAATCATATTCCACCCAAAGCGAAGCTGAGATAGCCACTGTTGTTGCCGTTGTTAGCCATGTGAAGGCGTTTAAGGCTTTTTGTTGGTGTGTAAATCCTCTATTTCGTTAGATACTCGTGGTGGATTTGCTTAAAATAACTCTATAATACAAATTATAGCTAAGCTTATTAAGAAGTTTGTACTTTCTTCTTCCTCATCATCAATTTCCTTATCTTCTATGTCTATTAAAAATAGTGAAGAAATTAGTTATGACGATTTAGATCAAGTTATTTTGACTAGACTATTCCAACCATAAATAAAAATGAAATTTCTAAAGTTGGAAGTTTTCAATTAAAATCAAGTTATAAAGTAAAAACCATTAAAAGAATTAAATCCATTACTAGTAATATTTAGCATCTTTCTTTAATCAAGCCCCATGAAATAAAAGAGTATGTTTAAACATACAATTATATTCATTTTGGATTAGTGCAAGTTGCTCTAAAGCCTTTAACTTGGACTTAAAACAGAAGCTCTCATCTATGTTCAAGACACAAGATATAAAAAATTTAGTGATTCATTACTTGGAATGGTTGAATCAAGTTTGGCTAATAGCTCTACTTTTTTCAATTGCTTTCCAAATTTCTCTAGTTCCCTTACAAATCCAGGTGCACATGAAGCTCTTACTCTCGCTATTTAGACAAAAGGTTTTGATATGAATCCTCATAATCAAAATCTTGCTCTCATATATAGAGTTTATTATAAACTCATGAATTCAATTGTTCTAGGCATAGCCTATTCCCAGAAAGCAAAAGGTATGACTACTTTATTCCAAACTAATTTCAAAAATAAAGTTAATATTCCAAAACTCATACAGTGGAATGATATTAATCTCTATGGTAAATGGCACTTAGAAAATGCTCAACGAGAAAGGTCTTTAGAAAATCAAGATATTGAAACAATTATTGAACATAAAGATGGAAGTGTTGAAATAAATTTTCAAACAGATTCAAGAGATACAACTCTTACAGTTTATCAACCTTATAGAAAGTCTTATTCTTATCCTCCCTCTGTGGTAGGATCTTTCATAAAAGAACCATCTCAAGTTTCTTGCTCTCCACCTAATGTAGACCTTCGACCTACAGGACTTGTGTATCCTTCATATCAAGCTTCTCCAACTAATATATATAATCCCTCAGAATCTAATTTCAATATAAATGTTATTGAATGTTTTGAGATTGATAAAGAGATGTTTAAAAAAGAATTTAGCTTTACATCTTTTAACAAAATCCTTTTTTTAACAGGTTTCTCAAGAGCATAAAGATTTCTTAAAAGAAAAGTGGTATAAATATATGTATGATCATTAAAGAAATATTTATTTTTTTTATTAGCTTAAACCTTCCATAAAGAAAGCTTATGATACTGAAGATTTATCCACCAATATGATAAGAAAATTAAGCTCATCTTGGATTATAGCTTCTACCAGATGTTGCAAAAATACAATGAGATAAAGGTAAATCTGAATTTATTTGCAAATTAGACTTAAGTCATATTTTAGAACAAAATAATTATACAAATATTAACCTTCATACTATTGGCCAACAAACTAATAGAATTGAAGATAAAGTTGAAAATATTTTACAGCCTTCTGAAATTACTTCTTTTCAAAATGAAATCAAGGGATCCTCATCCTCATCCTTGAAATCATCTAGTTCCTCTGATAAAGATTATTCTTCAGATACAAGTCATTGTAAAGTATTTGACAGTGAAATCCAGTATGAATCTGCTTCTTCTTCCTCTTTATCTTTAAATGTACTCTTTACTCAAAAAGAAATGGTTCTAGAAATGTTTAAAGATCTAAAAGATGAAGAATTAAAAAATAAATATAAACTATAAAAATAAAAAAAGAAAAGCTTCTACATCAAGTAATATATCTGACTTACCTAAACAATTCAATATAAAAACTGTTTTAGATAGATTAAGAGAGCAACAAGCTCCTACTCATCTTTCAATTCAAGATCTTTATAAAGAAATAAATAATCAAAAGCAAGAAATAAAAGAATTAAAACAAGACTTAATTGAACTTCAAGAACTCAAACAACGTGTTGAGAATCATGAATTTCACACACTAAAAAATTATCAAGAAAATAATGATAATTTAGAAAATCAAAAAAAATTTGATAAAGACTTAAATGGTTTTGTAAATTCTTTAACAAGAAATCCACTTAAAAAATGGAAAACTCAAGGTACAATTAAGATCAAAGACTTCTCTATTAAAGCACTCTGCTTACTAGATAGTGGCACAGATGTTAATTTAATAAGAGAAGGATTAATCCCAACAAAATATTATGAAAAAACCAAAATTAAACTCAGCCTAGCAATTGCTAGTAATAAACTCTATATCCATTATAAATTAAATAATGTCCATGTTTGTAAAAATGGAACATGAATAAAGACTAATTTCCTGCTTGGAAAAGATTTAAATAATGATATTATCATTGGAAATCCTTTTCTATAGATTCTATAGCCTTTTCAATTGGCTCATCAGGCCTTAAAACTATTAAAGACAATAAAAAATTAATTTTTGATTTTGTTGAATCAACTCCTATTCAACATATCATTATCGTTCAAAATCAAATTGCTTAGAAATAAAAACAAATTGCATATCTTCACGAAGATATAATTCTTTAAGAATTGAAAAAAGAAAGAAAAAAACTAGAATTCCAAAAAGATTTAATCCAATTTCAAAAATCTCATGAAATAGAATGTTGTTTTGACCTTCCTTCTGCCTTTTGGCACAGGAAACACCATACTGTTTCTCACCCATATATTGATAATTTTGATAAATCTCAAATTCCTACTAAAGCGTAACCTATTCAGATGAATAATGACCTTGTACAACTATGTACTAAAGAAATCAATGATCTTCTTGCTAAAAAGCTTATTCAGAAATCACAATCCCCTTGGAGTTGTGCAGCATTTTATGTAACTAAAGTGCCTGAACAAGAATGAGGAGTTCCCCATCTTGTTATCAACTACAAGCCTTTAAATAAGTCTTAAGGTCCATCAGATATCTAGTTCCAAATAAAACTAATCTTAATAAGTCTAGCCGGTGCCTTCCTTTTTTCCAAATTTGATCTTAAATTAGGATTTTGGCATATTCAAATCACCCCGGAGGATAGGTATAAAATTGCTTTTCCAAAACCATTTGACCATTACGAATGGAACGATATGCCATTTTGGTTCAAAAAATGCTGCTTCAGAATTTCAAAGAATAATGAATGACATTTTTAATCCATATCAAGCTTTTACACTTGTCTATATAGATGACATTCTGGTGTTTTCAAAATCTATTTGTGACCAATGGAAACATTTAAATATTTTAAAAAAAGTTATGATCAAGAATGGATTTGTCTTACCCCAAAAAAATGAAGCTTTTTCAAACAGAAATTCAGTTTCTTGGCTCTATAATAAAAAAAGGAACTATTTCTCTAGGCCAAAGAGTTATTAAGTTTGCTTCCCAATTTCCTAATGAAATTCTTAATAAAGAGCAATTTCAACATTTTCTTGGATACCTTAATTATTTTTTGACTTTTATAAAGATCTTGCTAAAGAAAGAAAAATCTTGCAAATGCGCTTGACCAAAAATCCCATAGAATGGTCACCTGCTCATACAAAAGTTGCTCAAAATATTAAATAAAAAGTCTAAAATTTACCTTGTTTAACTATCCCTCATCCAGATTCATGAAAAATAGTTCAAATAGATGCAACTGAAATAGGTTTTGGAGGAATCCTTCTACAAAGAAACGTCCTTAGAAAAAAAGAAATTCTTCGTTTCACTTCTGGAACATGGACGCCAACTCAACAGAATTATTCAACTATTAAAAAGGAAATTCTATCCATAGTAAATAGTATAATGAAGTTCCAAAGTGATTTATTGAACAAAAAATTTTTAATAATAAAAGATTTTAAATCTGCTAAAGAAATTTTAGAAAAAGATGTAAAAAATCTTGTTACTAAGCAAATCTTTGCTCGCTGGCAAGATTTATTAGCCATGTTTGACTTTGACATTGAGTATATTATAGGTAAAAATAATTCTCTTCCTGATTTTTTATCTCGTGAGTTTTTACATGGACAAAAGAATGAAGCCTCAGCAAATTAGACCCTTTCTCCAGTCCCCAATTGATAAAATTTCTTCCATTATGAACACTACACCTTTATCCAAAAAATCTAGTGGCAATTACCTTGAAAGATGGGGAGTAACCCATAGTTCTATTATTCCTCAATTTCAAACCCATCAAGCCCTGTATCCAGAAAACCTCAAGCTTCACAAGCCCAATATTTTGCCACAAAAGCACCCTTGAGAATTTATTCCTTAGATGACATCTCTTATGCATATACCATTTCTATTGAACATCTTATCTAAATCCTTTTTTCTCCTGATCACTTATTTATCCAACCTCTTGACTATAAAGTCTATGAATATATTCTTATTAGAACTGGCAGCTATACTATTGATCATATAGATGGTTGAAAAAATTCATACGTAAATGCTTTGCCACCCAATATTACTATCCTCTATTCAAAAATAAAAATCCTGCATGTTCTCTCTGTAGAAGAATGGGAACGACCTCTTCATATGCTTCAAAGGCTTGATTCAGAACTTATTTTTAATTATTATGATTATATTTCTGCTTAGGAAGTCATCCTCTATTATCAAAACCCATCCTTCCAGAAATCTTGGTTCATCAAATTCAAATCAAACTCCCATAAAATACCTATGTGGTTCTTCACACAATTTTGGATCCCTTTTGGTGCCACTAAAGACATCCTTCCTTAAGACTTCTTCCTATTTATGAATCTTATTTTGCATCATTTAAAGCCCTTCTCAAATCAGAAGAAAAAAGCCTTTATCAGCACCTACAACTTGCAATAGAACCTTATATTACTATGCAATTTTATTGCAAGCAGGAGATTTCTTGGATCTTGAGACGGAATTTTAATAAAAAAAAATGGACTTTAGTCCACCAGTTTTATCTCGAATGATTTATATCACGTTTTGGCATCAATTTGATTATACTGCAATACTCCAGCAATATTCTACCAATCAATTTATAAAGCCATCATTCTCTGAAGTTCTTAAAACTCCTTCGAAAGAAAAAGAAAGGCTTCATCTAGCAAGTGATATTGACAAAAAGAAGAATTCTTGTTCAACCTCTCCTTCTCCTCTTTATGCAGCAACAGATTTGCTTCAACTCAAAAAAGAACTTTAAAAGGAAATTATTGAACAAATACAAAAAGAACAGTCATCTGAAAATTCTCCATTAAGTTTTGGTCAGCAGCTGCATCATTTTTGGGCTGATGACAATCCTTTTAAAAATATTACGCCTGAGCAAGATACAGATGCTGATGAGACAAAAAGTGATAATGAAGGATTCATATCTATCTAAAGAAAAGGAAAAAAAATAAAGTGAAGACAAGACATTTGCTTTATCAAGCCACTCAATTTCCCACAAAGCAATCATGACGATCCATTATTCAGAATAAAGTTCATCTATAGTGAAGATTGTGATCTTATCCAACAGCCCTAAAGGATCATGAAATTTGTCAGCACATGAAATGAAATGCAAATGTAGTGTAAATTCAGTTATAATGAAATGTAAATTATGTTTGTTATGACTATAAATAAGTCTAATCTTCCTCATGTATAGGCAAGAGTTGGAATACCAGTCAAAATCTAGCCTTGCTTCCACCACCATCTCCTCTCTCCTCTCCCTTCTGCTTTTGTATACCCACCACTTTTGTATACCCTCCACTTCCCCATTTGGTATCAGAGCCAGGCTGGCTTCTAGCTTGTAATCAAGTATGATTGCAATATAAAGTTGTTTTATGAGTATTTCTTCACTTATCTTTATGTTTTGATTTTGTTTAAGGAATTGCTAACTCAGAAGCAAGAATGTCAAAAATCTTAATACTTGGTTGTGTGTTTGTTATTATTGAGAAATTTTAATCATATTCCGCCCAGAGCGAAACTGAGGTAACCATTGTTGTCGCCGTTGTTAGTTGTGTGAAGGCATTTAAGGCATTTTTTTGGTGTGTAAATCCTCTATTTCGTAAGATAATCGTGGTGGATTTGCTTAAAATAACTCTGTAATACAAATTATGGCTAAGCTTATTAAGAAGTTTATACCTTCTTCTTCTTCATCATCAAATTCCTTATCTTCTATGTCTATTAAAAATAGTGAAGAAATTAGTTATGATGACTTTGATCAAGTTATTTGTGACTGGACTATTCCAACTGTAAATAAAAATGAAATTTATAAAGTTGGAAGTTTTCAATTAAAATCCAGTTATAAAATAAAACCCATTGAAAGAATTGAACCCATTACCAGTAATATTCAACAACTTTCTTTAATCAAGCCCAATGAAATAAAGGAGTTAGTTAAAACATACAATTCTATTCATTTTGGATTAGTGCAAGTTACTTTAAAGCCTTTAACAAGACTTGGACTTAGAACAAAAACTCTCATCTTTGTTCAAAACACAAGACATAAAAAATTTAGTGATTCATTACTTGGAATGGTTGAATCAAGTTTGGCTAATGGCATTACTTTCTTCAATTGCTTTTGAAATTTCTCTATTTCCCTTACATATCCAGGTGCACATCAAGCTCTTACTATTGCTATCCAGACAAAAGGTTTTGATATGAATCCTCATAATCAAGACCTTACCCTCATATATAGAGTTTATTATAAACTCATGAATTCAGTTGTTCCAGGCATAGCCTATTCCCAACAAGCGAAAGATATGACTACTTTATTCCAAACTGATTTCAAAAATAAAGTTAATATTCCAAAACTCATACAGTGGAATGATGTTAATCTATCTAATAAATGGCACTTAGAAAACACTCAACCGGAAAGGTCTTTAAAAAATCAAGATATTGAAACAATTATTGAATATGAAGATGGAAGTGTTGAAATAAATTTTTAATCAAATTCAAAAGATATAACTCCTACAATTTATCAACCTTCTAGAAAGTCTTATTCTCATCCTCCCTTTGTGGTAGGATCTTCCATAAAAGAACCATCCCGAGTTTCTTGCTCTACACCTAATGTAGAC
The DNA here is from genome assembly GCA_037013555.1 of Sextonia rubra. Taxonomy (NCBI): domain Eukaryota; kingdom Viridiplantae; phylum Streptophyta; class Magnoliopsida; order Laurales; family Lauraceae; genus Sextonia; species Sextonia rubra. Next base: position 10,986,210 of record JASUAD010000026.1, read on the forward strand.
CTTCGACCTATAAGACTAGTGTATCCTTTTTATCAAGCTTCTCCATCTAATACATATAATCCTTCGGAATCCAATTTCAATATAAATGTTATTAAATGCTTTAAAATTGATAAAGAAATGTTAAAAAAGAATTTACTTTTACATCCTCTAACAAAATCCTTTTTTAACCATGTTTCTTAATCACAAAAAGACTTTCTAAAAGCAAAATGGTGTAATTATATGTATGATAATCACAAAAATATTTATTTCTTTGATTTGCTTAAACTAGCCATAAAGAAAGCCTATAATACTGAAGATTGATTCATCACTATGATAACAAAATTAAGCTCATCTTGGATTATAGCTTCTACCAGTTCTTTTCCACAAAGAATTGAAGAATCTATACATCCTCCATTACATCAAATCATGTATAAAGAAACTTTTGTCGTACTCATAAAAGATGTAGCAAAGATACAAGGAGATAAAGGTAAATTTGAATTAATTTATAACTCAGACTTAAGTCATGTTTTAGAACAAAATAATTATACAAATATTAACCTTCATACTATTGGCCAACAAACCAATAGAATTAAAGATAAAGTTGAAAATATTTTAAAAATTTATGAAGCTTCTTCTTCACAAAAGATAATTAAGACACAAACTTTAGATTTTCAAGGTAAAGCCCTTAAAGATCTAAAGTTATAAAAGAAACCTTTAAAATTTTCATATGAACTAATTAATCAATTATCTCATAGTTTTACAAATATAAAACTTTAAGAAAATAAAGATAAAAAAGCTGACAATTCTATAAATGTTTTAGTCTCAAATTCTAAAGCCTCTAACTCAGATTCAGAATTTTCTGTAGCTGATCCTATAGAAGAAGAGTCCAGAACAAATGAGAATCAAAATCATCAAAATCAAGAATCTCTACAAATCAATAAAATATTTAAAAGACAAAAGCCAATAGGCACTACAGCAAAAATAAGAAATTATTATCCAAGACCTAGTCCAGTTGATCTTCAATTCGAAGAACAAGCTATTCTAAATGGCCTTTGATTTGAAAACTCCTCAGTATGTGAATGGAATGTAGATGGACTATCTAAATATCAAATCCTGCAACTATGCCAACACATGATGATATATGCCTACCATCATGGCTGCTGGTAATGATCAAAGACATGCAGTAAATGCAGTTATCCTTGGATTTACTGGACAATTACATGGTTGGTGGGAAAAGTACCTATCTGATATAGAAAGACAAGCTATACTAAATGCAGTAAAAAGAGATCCTTCAGGAAATCCTGTTATTACTCCTCAAAGTCAAATGACTCCTGATTCTATTTACATGCTTATTACCAATATAGTAAAACATTTTATTGGTAATTATATGAATGCAAAAAAAATGAAAACACAATTAATCAATTTATCTTGCCCAACATTTTCAGATTTTTGTTGGTATAAAGATGTTTTTTTATCAAAACTCTATACAATTGATGCAAACAATTTAGGATTTTGGAAAGAAAAATTTATATCTAGTTTTCCTGAACTTTTTGTAGAAAAAGTTAAAGAAGAGTTAAAATCAAAAAATTGGAAAATCTAAATTATGGACTTATACATACGGTGACCTCATTCAAAAGGTAAATAAAGTTGGATTTTCATTATGCAATGAAATCAAACTTAAACTACAAATTGAAAATAAAAAAAGAATCAAAAAATATGAACTTGGTGATTTTTTTATCAATTTGGCATAGAACCATTAATTAGTCCTTCTAGCCATAGTAAAAAGAAAAACTTAAAAAGAAACCATCAAAAAAGAAAATCTAAACAATTTTCAACTCTACAATATTATATTCCCTAAAAAAGATATCACAAAAAATCTTCTCATAAAAATCCTTATAAAGAATCAAAGAAATTTTATACAAAAGATAATACATCCACTTCTTATCCCAAGAAAAAAGAAATACAATGTTATAATTGTAAAGAAAAGGGACATACAGCTACTGACTGCCCAAAAATAAAATTAAAAATAGAAAACGAAATCAAAACTATCTTAAAAGGATCCTTAGCATCAGAGTCATCCAGTTCCTTTGATACAGATTTTTCTTCCTCTCATTCTTCAAATATATGTCATTATAAAATATTTGACAATGAAATCCAGTATGAATATGCTTCTTCTTCCTCTTTATCTTTAAATGTACTTTCTACTCCAGAAGAACTGGTGCTAGAAATGTTAAAGATTTCAAAGATGAAGAATTAAAAAATAAATATTTTGAAAAAATACAGAGTATAAATGAAGGAAATAAAAAAGGAAAAGCTTCTACATCAAAAATATATCTGACTTACCTGAACAATTCAGCATTAAAACTGTATTAAATAGATTAAAATAGCAGCAAGCTCCTTCTCATCTTTCAATTCAAGATCTTTATAAAGAAATTAATAATCAAAAGTAAGAAATAAAAGAATTAGAACAAGACTTAATTGAACTTCAAGAACTCAAACAACGTGTTGAGAATCTTAAATTTCACGCACTCTAAAATTATCAAGAAAATAATGATAATAAATTAAAACATCAGGAAGAATTTAGTGAAAACTTTAATGGTTTTTAAATTCCTTAACAAGAAATCCACTTAAAAAAGGAAAACTCAAGCTACAGTTAAGATCAAAGACTTCACTATTAAAGCACTCAGCTTACAAGATAGTGGCGCAAATGTTAATTTAATAAAAGAAGGATTAATAAACCAATAATAAACTCAATCTAGCTACTACTAGCAAAAAACTACATATCAAATACAAATTAAGTAATGTTTATGTCTGTAAAAATGGAACATGCATAAAGACTAATTTCTTTCTAGGAAAGGATTTAAACAATGATGTTATCCTTGAAAACCCTTTTCTACAAATTTTATAGCTTTTTCAAATTGACTTATTAGGTCTAAAAACTATTTTAGGCAATAAAGAATTAATTTTTAATTTTAGTGAATCAACTCCTATTCAACATATCAATAGTATTAAGACAAAGTGTAAACAAGAATAAGGTGTTCAAATAACAATCAAATATCCAGTTTCAAATAAAACAGCTCTTATTAATCGTCTCTCTGATGTCTTCATGTTTTCTACATTTGATCCTACATCCAAATTTTGGTACCTTCAAATTCTACCCGGAGGACAAATATAAAATTATTTTTCTTTTCCCAAAGAAAATAAAAATTCAGATTATTGATAATTCTCATTCAGACCTATCTACCTTCAGGAAGTATCCTTTCTCATTATGACATCAAGTATAAGCAAAAGCAAAGCCCCTATTCAGGAATCAAGCTCTTCCTTCATACCTACATCCCAACAAATATCAATTCCCTTCTTCAATTCAGGATTATCTGTCACTTCACAAGAACTTATCAATGCCCATTTGAGTGCCATTCTCTCCAATAAAAGAAAAAACACTAGAAAAACCCTATCCAAAATTGCAAACCATATCAAGGACTTAGAAAGCCAAATCCTTATGTGCCATAACATCCATTAAAGAGCACTGTTATCCAGCTATGCTGATAAAAAAATCCAGAATTCACCTCCTGGAAAAGGTTAACACAGCCCTTCCAGATGAGATAGCTGCAAGAATTAGAGAAAAAGCTATTTTTTGTTAGATCAAGGAGCAATTAATGCTCAAAGCTCAATATATATGCTGGGCAACCGGCTTTCCCAAATTATTTCTGCCATCATATAAAGTTGATATCCCATATATTGAACAAGGATTGGTCCAAAGATTTTCTTTATGCAGGGATGATTTTGAAATAATACAGCAGCTCCCTACAAATGTGCGTCATGCCCTTCGCAGCCTTGGAGTTACCAAAAGACAACTTCTTAAAACGATTTCATCAAGTTTGGGTGAAAGATCAGAAATCCGGTTTTATCAACCTTATTAATTATGGTCCATCATGAATTATGAAGAAGGTGATTTAATCTGCAAAAAATTCATCTCTACCTTAAATGATTACGAGCATCTCCCTGTTAATTATCTAGCTCAATGGTATGAATCTCATGAAGTCATTACAATAGAATACAACTTAGAACGTCTTAAAAATTATGATACAGCTTTTGATCAATATAAAGATTTCTCAATCTAAAAGGACATCTTGAATTTGCAAGTTCATACAAACATGTTTGGTGTGATGGTCGATGATTGTTTGCATTGCTGATGATCTCATCAAGCAAACTATGGTGATATAGAATCCTTCTAAATCCGGACATGCCAAGTTTAATCAAATTCTTAATGCCTATGAAGATATCTCTTTTGATATTTCAAAAAAAAAAAAACTCATGAAGAATTAATTCAGCTATTCCATGGAGAATTCAAAAATGATAATGAAGGTTGGAATGACCCTTGTCTTAATTTTGACTCTATTATGAAGTTCTACGCCAGCTGCAATGGAATTCATTGGGATGGTGATTAATCTTAGCAAGATTTAGATTTATCAAGATTTATTAAGAGTTTTCTCTATAAAGCATGCAAAGAAACGATAACAAAAATGTTATCATTGCTGCCGTATCCATAGCTATGCTATTCTCTACAAACACATCAAAGTTATGTTGATAAAGTACTATACAAAAAGCTACTTTGGGAAAGAAGACAAAAGACAATTGTAAAAAATCCAAAAGACAACAAGAATGAAGAAGGCTCCATAGACTCCTCTCTCTGCAACAAACCAACCAGGTACTATGCAAAAGAATAAAGCAACATCCTCCTAGTCAACAAGTACAATCATCACAACATGAAGACAAACCATCTATACGGCAACCTCTAATCCTATCCAACAGTAAAATCCCAAAACATCATACAATATGCCAGTGCATAAAATGAAATGCAAATGTAGTGTAAACTCAGTTGTAATGAAATGTAAATTATGTTTGCTAAGGCTATAAATAGTACCAGCCTTCTTCATGTACAGGCAAGAGTTAGAATACCAGTAAAATTCCAGCCTTGCTTCCACCACCATCTCCTCTCTCCTCTCCCTTCCACTTTTCTATACACACCATCTTCCCCATTTGGTATCAAAGCCAACTTGGTATCAAATTTGTAATCAAGTTCTTTGGCAATATAAAGTTGTTTTGTGAGTATTTCTTCACTTATCTTTGTTATGTTATGCTTCGATTTTGCTTAAGGAATTGCTGACTCAAAAGTAAGAACGTCAAACGTCTTAATACTTAGTTCTATGATAGGTATACAAAAGTGGAAGGGCGCAGAGAGAGGAGATGGTGGTGAAAGCAAGGCTTGATTTTGAATGGTATTCTAGCACTTACTTGTACATGAGGAAGGCTAGACCTATTTATAGTCATAACAAACATAATTTACATTTCATTACAACTGAATTTACACTGCATTTGCATTTCATTTCATGTGCTAACAAATTTCATGATGCTTCAGGACTGATGGATAAGATCACAATCTTCACTGTAGATAAACCTTTTTCTGAATAGTGGATTGTCATGATTGCTTTTGTGGAAAATTGGGTGGCTTGATAAAGCATATGTCTTGTCTTGGCTTTATTTTTTTTTCTTTTCTTTGGATAGAGATGAATCCTTCATTATCACTTTTTGTCTCATCAGCATCTGTATCTCATTCAAGGGCAATATTTTCAAAAGGATTGTCATCAGCCCAAAGATAATGCAACTACTGACCAAAACTTAATGGAGAATTTTTAGATGACCTTTCTTTTTTTTTTTGTTTAAAACTTTCCTTTTGAAATTCTTTTTTGAGTGGAAGCAAATCTGTTGCTGCATAAAGAGTGGAAGGAAACACTGAACCAGAATTCTTCTGTTTGTCAGTATCACTTGCTGGATGAAGCCTTTCTTTTTCTTTTTCAAGAGTTTTGAGAACTTCAGAGAATGATGGCTTTATAGCTTGATCGATAGAATATTGCTAGAGTATTGCAGTATAATCAAATTGATGCCAAAACTTGATATAGATCATTTGAGATAAAACTACTGGACTGAAGTCCATTTCTTTATAAAAATTCCATTTCAAGATCCAATGAATCTCCTGCTTGTGATAAAACTATATAGTAACATAAGGTTCTATTGCAAGTTTAGGTGCTGATAAAGGTTTTTTTTTTTTTTGATTTGAGAAGCACTTTAAATGATGTAGAATAAGATTCATAAATAGGAAGAAGTGCTTGAGGAAGGATGCCTTTAGTGGCACCAAAAGGGATCTAGAATTGTGTGAAGAACCACGTAGGTATTTATGGGAGTTTGATTTGAATCTGATGAACCAAAAATGCTGGGAAGATGGGTTTTGATAATAGGGGATGAATTCCCAAGCAGAAATATAAATCATAATAATTAAAAATAAGTTCTGAATCAAGCCTTTGAGGCATATGAAAAGGTCGTCCCCATTCTTGTGTAGAGAGAACATGCAGAATCTTGATTTTTGAATATAAGATAATAATATTGGTTGGTGAAGCATTTAAATATGAATTTTTTAATCCATTTGTATGATCAATAGTACAACTACCAATTTTGATCAGAATCTATTTATAGACTTTAGAGTCAAGAGGTTGGATAAATAAGTGATCAGGAGAAAAAAGGGTTTGGATAAGATGCCCAATAGAAATGGTATCGGCATAAGACATGTCATCTAAGGAATAAATTCTTAAGGGTGGTTTTCTGGCAAAATATTGGGCTTGTGAAGCTTGAGATTTTTTGGATACAGGGCTTGATGGGCTTTGAAATTGAGGAATATTAGAAGTATGGGTTGCTCCCCATCTCTCAAGATAATTGTCACTGGATTTTTTAGATAAAGGTGTAGTGTTCATAATGGAAGAAACTTTATCAGTTGGAGATTGGAGAAAGGGTCTAATCTATCGAGGCTTCATTCTTATGTCCCTATAAAAACTCACGAGATAAAAAATTAGGAAGAGAATTATTTTTACCTACAATATACTCAATGTCAAAGACAAATATGCCTAATAAAGCTTGCCAACGAGCAAAGATTTGCTTAGCAATAAGATTTTTTATATCTTTTTCTAAAATTTCTTTAGCAGATTTACAATCTATTCTTAATAAAAAAAATTTTTTGTTTAATAAATCACTTTGGAACTTCATTATACTATTTACTATGGATAGGATTTCCTTTTTAATAGTTGAATAATTCTGTTGAGTGGGCATCCATGTTCCAGAAGTGAAACGAACAATTTCTTCTTTTCCAAGGACATTTCTTTGTAGAAGGATTCCTCCAAAACCTATTTCAGATGCATTTGTTTGAACTATTTTTAATAAATCTGGATGAGGGATAGTTAAACAAGGTAAATTTTGGACTTATTGTTTAATATTTTTGAATAGCTTTTGTATGAGCAGGTGACCATTGTACGGGATTTTTGGTTAAGTGCATTTGCAAGAATTTTCTTTCTTTAGCAAGATCTTTATAAAAGTTAGAAACATAATTAAGGCATCTAAGAAAATGTTGCAGTTGCCCTTTATTAAGAATTTCATTAGGAAATTTGGAAGCAGACTTAATAACTCTTTGGACTGGAGAAATAGTTTCTTTTTTTTATTATAAAGCCAAGAAACTGAATTTCTATTTGAAAAAGCTTCATTTTCTTTTGGGATAAGACAAGTCCATTCTTGATAATAATTGTTTTAAAAATATTTAAATTTTTCTAATGGTCACAAATAGATTTTGAAAGCACAAGAATGTCATCTATATAAACGAGTGTAAAAGCTTAATATGGATTAAAAATGTCATTTATTGTTCTTTGAAATTCTGAAGGAGCATTTTTTAAACCAAATGGCATAACGTTCCATTCGTAATGGCCAAATGGTACTATAAAAGCAGTTTTATACCTATCCTCTGGGGTGATTTGAATTTGCCAAAATCCTAATTTAAGATTAAATTTGGAAAAAAGGAAGGCACCAGCTAGATGGTTAATAAGATTAGTTTTATTTGGAACTGGATATCTGATAGACTTTAAGACTTTATTTAAAGGCTTATAGTTGATAACAAAACAAGGAACACCTCGTTCTTGTTTAGGCTTTTTATTTACATAAAACGCCGTACAACTCCAAGGGGATTGTGATTTCTAAATAAGCTTTTTAGCAAAAAGATCATTGATTTCTTTAGTACATAGTTGTACAAGGTCTTTATTCATCTGAATAGGTCGAGCTTTAGTAGGAATTTGAGATTCATTGAAATTATCAATATATGGAAAAGAAATAGTATGGTGCTTGCTATGCCAAAAGGCAGAAGGAAGGTCAGAACAGTATTCTATTTTAAGAGATTTTTGAAATTGGATTAAATCGTTTTGGAATTCTGGTTTTTGTAATTCTTTTTCAATTCTTAAAGTATTCATATCTTCTTGAAGATATGCAATTTGTTTTTCTTTATAAGGAATTTGATTTTGAATGATATTGATATGTTGAATAGAAGTTGATTCAATGAAATCAAAAATTAATTTTTTTTTGTCTTTAATAGTTTTAAGGCCTAATGAATCAATTCGAAAAGGCTGTAGAATCTATAGAAAAGGATTTCCAAGGATAACATCATTGTCTAAATCTTTTCTGAGCAGGAAAGTAGTCTTTATACATGTTCCATTTTTGCAAACATGGATGTTATTTCATTTATAATGGATATGGATTTTATTATTAGCAGTTGCTAGGCTGAGTTTATTTTCAGTTTTTTCATAATATTTTTTTAGGATTAATCTTTCTCTTATTAAATTAACATATGCACCATTATCTAGTAAGCAGAGTGCTTTAATAGAGAAGTCTTTGACCTTAATTGTAACTTGAGTTACCATTTTTAAGGTGTATTTTTTATTAAAGAATTTACAACACCATTTAAGTTTTCATCAAATTTTTCTTGATGTTCTAAATTATCATTATTTTCTTGATAATTTTTGAGTGTGTAAAATTCAAAATTCTCAACACGTTGTTTGAGTTCTTCAAGTTCAATTAAGTCTTGTTATAGTTCTTTTGTTTCTTGCTTTTGATTATTAATTTCTTTATAAAGATCTTGAATTGAAAGATGAGTAGGAGCTTGTTGCTCTCTTAATCTATCTAAAACTGTTTTTATACCAAATTGTTCAGGTAAGTCAGATTTATTACTTAATGTAGAAGCTTTTCCTTTTTTATTTCCGTTGTTTATTTTCTGTATTTTTTTAAAATATTTATTTTTTAATTTTTCATCTTTTAGATCTTTAAACATTTCTAGTACCATTTCTTCTAGAGCAGAGAGTATGTTTAAAGATAAAGAGGAAGAAAAAGCAGATTCATACTGGATTTTACTGTCAAATATTTTACAATGGCGTGTATCTGAAGAATAATCTTTATCAGAGGAATTAGATGATTCTAAGGATGAGGATGAAGATCCTTTGATTTCTTTTTGAGAAGAAGTAATTTCAAAAGGCTGTAAAATATTTTTAACTTTATCTTCAATTATATTAGTTTGTTGGCCAATAGTATGAAGGTTAATATTTGTATAATTATTTTGTTCTAAAATATGACTTAAGTCTAATTTGTAAATAAATTCATATTTACCTTTATCTCCTTTTATTTTTGCAACATCTTTTATGGGTACTACTAAAGTTTCTTTATATATGATTTGATGTAATGGACGATGTATAGATTCTTCAGTTCTTTTTAGAGAAGAACTAGTAGAAGCTACAATCCAAGATGAGCTTAATTTTGTTATCATATTGATGGATAAATCCTCAGTATTATAAGCTTTCTTTATGGCTAGTTTAAGCCAATCAAATAAATAAATATTTCTTTGATTATCATACTTATATTTGTGCCATTTTTCTTTTAAAATGTCTTTATGTTCTTGAGAAACCTGTTTAAAAAAGGACTTTGTTAAAGGATGTAGAGCTAAATTCATTTTTAACATTTCTTTATCAATTTCAAAACATTCAATAACATTTATATTGAAATGGGATTCCGAAGGATTATATGTACTCTAGAGAAGCTTGATAAGAAGGATACACAAGTCCTGTAGGTCGAAGGTCTACACTAGGTGTAAAGCAAGAAACTCGGGATAGTTCTTTTATGGAAGATCCTACCACAGAGGGAGGATGAGAATAAGACTTTCTAGAAGGTTGAAAACTGTAGGAGTTGTATCTCTTGAATCTATTTGAAAATTTATTTCAACACTTCCATCTTCATGTTCAATAATGGTTTTAACATAAATGTTATCGAATGTTTTGAAATTGAAAAAGAAATGTCAAAAAAAATTTATCTCTACATCCTTTAATAAAATCATTTTTTAAACAGGTTTCTCAAGAACATAAAAACTTCTTAAAATAAAAATGGAACAAATTATGTATGATAATCAAAGAAATATTTATTTCTTTGATTAGCTTAAACTAACCATAAAGAAAGCTTATAATACTAAAGATTTATCCATCAATATGAAAAAAAAAATTAAGCTCATCTTGGATTATAGCTTCTACAAGTTCTTCTCCACAAAGAACTAAAGAATCTATACATCCTTCATTACATCAAATCATATATAAAGGTAGGTGGGTCTCATGGATAGATTTTCAAAACTTTTGACCCACTTGACACAGGGATCAACTATCCATAAGACCAAAAGCCAATCCAGGATGCATTACCCTCAATCTCGTGACCATGTACAGTAAAAATTCTACCAGCACTAAACATCCAAAATAATCTAGACATGCAAGAAGTAGATCATACCTTTGGAGATCCGCAGTGCTCTAATGGATTTCTTTAACACCTCTTAGCCTTCCACGCTATGACCCCCGAATTGGATTTCTTTCCTCAAGAAGAATGGTGGAATCTTCAGGAGAAAATCCCAACTCGAAACTCCAAGGAACTAGAAGAAAGGAGGAGAGAGTAACTCATGCAACTCTTGCACGAAAGGGTTTTGGGCGTAAGGGAGAGTCTTATTAGACGTCCAAGAGATTTTATAGACTTTCAAATCTCTCCCTTGTCTAATTGAAATAGAAGTCTTACTTCCAAAGCAAGTAGCAACTTTCTCCTTTCCAAACTCTTATTTCTAGAGTTCAAGTCGGATTAGTGTTTTCCAATATCTTGGGCTAGCGTGGGGACCACTAGGGATTCCTTAGAAAGCTGGCTCCAACTGGAACACCGCGACCCCACATCTCATGTGCAATCCGGGCCCACAGTTAATTGCAAATAACACCACTATATAAATGCAATTGCACTCCAGTCTTAGGAATAAATTACAATGAAGACCCTAAACTTCCCAATTACCACAAGTAGGCCCCTCTATCAATATCCGTGGATCAATTTGAATAAATCCGTCTCTTCCAATCTAAGTTCCACATCTTATTATCCTTGAGCCCCAATTAATCACAGTAATCATCAATACCATCCAATTAACTCTTAATTGAGATGGGTGCGCACTTACTAATGACATATCCATTAATTGGCACAAGGGGATAATAGAGATAGATTCCATCTTGATCATTCAACGTTCCCACAGTTCTACTACCACATACCCAAGACACCGAGGTGTTAACCTATAGTCGGCCTCACTCATTGGTGACTCAAAGCAAATGAATAGATAGAAACATGAGTTCGTCAATGTCTCAGGATTGAGAGCCTATTGCAAGGGAATTATGAGAGCATACCTTATTATTGAGACAGAATTCCATAAGGTGCATCTCATGGTCCTTCAATACATCCAATGTACCAGCACTATGATCCAGAATCTTACATTCTGATGATTGAGACAAATCACACTATCTCATAATGATCAAAGTGCTGCAACCTTATCAGATGCCCAATCTCATTATTGGTTGTGAAGCTATTTTAAGTATAAGATTTGTGACATATATCTCCCGCGTGTGGATCTCATCCATGCACATATATCACATCTAATATACTAATGGGATCCGGTTCAACTCATGAACCATTATGTCATACGTATTGGTCATGTGCATGAAGTAGTAAAATAACATTCATTTCATGAAAGTAAAGCATGATTTTATTGATAAATAAAAAAAATTAATCAATTTATTACATCAACTGATGGATTGAGTCCACAAAAACTAACACAAATTATGTATGATAATCAAAGAAATATTTATTTCTTTGATTAGCTTAAACTAACCATAAAGAAAGCTTATAATACTAAAGATTTATCCATCAATATGATAAAAAAAATTAAGCTCATCTTGGATTATAGCTTCTACAAGTTCTTCTCCACAAAGAACTAAAGAATCTATACATCCTTCATTACATCAAATCATATATAAAGAAACTTCGGCCATACCCATAAATGATGTGGCAAAGATATAAGGAGATAAAGGTAAATCTGAATTAGTTTATAAATCAGACTTAAGTCATGTTTTAGAACAAAATAATTATACAAATATAAACCTTCATACTATTGGCCAACAAACCAATAGAATTGAAGATAAAGTTGAAAATATTTTAAAAATTTATGAAGCATCTTCTTCACAAAAGATAATTAAGACAAAAATTTTAGGTTTTCAAGGTGTAGCCCTTAAAGATCTAAAGTTACATAGGAAACCTTCAAAATTTTCAGATGAACTAATCAATTAATTATCTCATAGTTTTACAAATATAAAACTTCAAGAAAATAAAGATCAAAAAGCTGACAAATCTGTAAATGTTTTAGTCTCAAATTCTAAAGTCTCTAGCTCAGATTCAGAATTTTCTATAGCTAATCCTATAGAAGAAGAGTCTAAAACAAATGAGAATCAAAATGATCAAAATCAAGAATCTCTATAAATCAATAAAATATTTAAAAGACAAAAACCAATAGTCACTGCAGCAAAAACAAGAAATTACTATCCAAGACATACTCCAGTTGATCTTCAATTCAAAGAACAAGCTATTCTAAATGGCCTTCGATTTGAAAACTCCTCAGTATATGAATGGAATGCAGATAAACTATTTGAATATCAAATCCTGCAACTATGCCAACACATGATGATATATGCCTCTACCATCATGGATGCCGGTAATGATCAAAGACATGCAATAAATACAGTTGTCCTTGCATTTACTGGACAATTATATAGTTGGCGGGAAAAGTACCTATCTGATATAGAAAGACCAGGTATACTAAATGCATCAAAAAGAGATCCTTTAGGAAATCCTGTAATTACTCCTTAAGGTCAAATGATTCCTAATTCTATTTACATGCTTATTATCAATATTGTAAAACATTTTATTAGTAATTATATGAAGGTAGAAGAAAAAAAAAACACAATTAATCAATTTATCTTGCCCAACATTATCAGATTTTCATTGGTATAAAGATGTTTTCTTATCAAAACTCTATACAATCGATGCAAGCAATTCAGATTTTTTGAAAGAAAAATTTATATCTGGTCTTCCTAAACATTTTGTAAAAAAAGTTAGAGAAGAGTTAAAATCAGAAAATTATGGAAATTTAAATTATGTACTTTTTACATATAGTGACCTCATTCAAAAGATAAATAAAGTTGAATTTTCATTATGCAATGAAATCAAACTTAAACGACAAATTGAAAATCAAAAAAGAATCAGCAAATATGAACTTGGTGATTTTTGTTATCAATTTGGCATGGAACCATTAATTAGTCCTTCTAGCCATAATAAAAAGAAAATCTTAAAAAGAAACTATCAAAAAAGAAAATCTAAACATTTTTCAACTACACAATATTATATTCCCTCAAAAAGATATCACAAAAAATCTTCTCATAAAAGCCCTTATAAAGAATTAAAGAAATCTTATACAAAAGATAATCCATCTACTTCTCATCCAAAGAAATAAAAAATACAATGTTCTAATTGCAAAGAAAAAGGACATATAGCTCCTGACTGCCTAAAAATAAAAGTAAAAACAGAAAAAGAAACCAAAACTATCTAAAAAGGATCCTCATCTTCATCCTTAGAATCATCTAGTTCCTTTGATAAAGATTATTCTTCAGATACATGTCATTGTAAAACATTTGACAGTGAAATCCAGTATGAATATGCTTCTTCTTCCTTTTTATCATTAAATGTACTTTTTGCTCCAGAAGAACTAGTGCTAGAAATGTTTAAAGATCTCAAAGATGAAGAATCAAAAAATAAATATTTTGAAAAAATACAGCATGTAAATAAAGGAAATAAAAAAGGAAAAGCTTCTACTTTATATAATATATCTGAATTAGCTGAATAATTCAGCATTAAAACTATATTAGATAGATTAAGAGAGTAGCAAGCTCCTCCTCATCTTTCAATTCAAGATCTTTATAAAGGAATTAATAATCAAAATCAAGAAATAAAAGAATTAAAACAAGACTTAATTGAACTTCAAGAACTCAAAGAACGTGTTGAGAATATTGAATTTCACATGTTCAAAAATTATCAAGAAAATAATGATAATTTAGAAAATCAAGAAAAATTTGATGAAAACTAGAATGGTTTGCAAATTCTTTAATAAGGAATTCACTTAAAAAATGGAAAACTCAGGCTACAATTAAGGTCAAAGACTTCTTTATTAAAGCACTCTGCTTACTAGATAGTAGCGCAGATACTAATTTAATAAGAGAAGGATTAGTCCTAACAAAATATTATGAAAAAACCAATAATAAACTCAATCTAACTACTGCTAGTAAAAAACTACATATCAAATACAAATTGAGTAATGTTTATGTCTATAAAAATGGAACATGCTAAAGACTAATTTCCTTCTAGAAAAGGATTTAAACAATGATGTTATCCTTGGAAACCTTTTTCTACAAATTTTACAGCCTTTTCAATTGACTCATCGGTTTAAAAACTATTTTAGACAATAAAGAATTAATTTTTGATTTTGGTGAATCAACTCCTATTCAACATATCAATAGTATTTAGACAAAGTATAAACAAGAATAAGGTGTTAAAAAAACAACCAAATATCCAGTTCCAAATAAAATGGATCTTATTAATCGTTTCTCTTATGTCTTCATGTTTTCTACATTTGATCCTACATCCAGATTCTGGAACCTTCAAATTCTACCCAGAGGACGGATATGAAATTATTTTTCTTTTCCCAAAGAAAATAACAATTCAAATTATTGAGAATTCTCATTCAGACCTATCTGCCTTCAGGAAGTATCCCTTCTCATTATGACATCAAGTACAAGCAGAAGCAAAGCCCCTATTCAGGAATCAAGCTCTTCCTTCATACCTGCATCCCAATAGACATCAATTCCCTTCTTCAATCCAGGATTATCTGTCACTTCACAAGAACTTATCAATGCCCATTGGAGTGCCATTCTTTCCGATAAAAGAAAAAACACTAGAAAAACCATATCCAAAATTGCAAATCATATCAAGGACTTAGAAACCAAATCCTCATGTGCCATAACATCCATCAAAGAGCACTATTATCCGCTTATGCTGATAAAAAAATTCCAGAATTCACCTCCTGGAAAAGGTTAACACAGCACTTCCAGTTGAAATAGCTACAAGAATTAGAAAGAAAACTATTTCTTGTCAGATCAAGGTGCGATTAATGCTCAAAGCTCAATGTATAAGCTGGGCAACTGGCTTTCCTAAATTGTTCCTGCCATCATATGAAGTTGATATCTCACATTTCAAATAAGAATTAGTCCAAAGATTTTCTTTATGCAGAGATGATTTTGAAATGATATAGCAGCTCCATACATTTGTGCCTCATGCCCTTTGTAGCCCTGGAGTGGTCAAAAGACTACATCTCATAATGATTTCATTAAGTTTGGGTGAAAGATCAGAAATCCAGTTTTATCAACCTTATTAATTATGGACATCATGAATTATGAAGAAGAAGATTTAATCTGTAAAAAATTCATCTCTACCTTAAATGATTATGAGCATCTCCCTGTTAATTATCCAACTCAATGGTATGAATCTCATGAAGTTAGTACAATGGAATACAGCTTAGAATGTCTCCAAAACTATGATCTAGCTTCTGATCCATATCAAAGATTTCTCAATCTAAAAGGACGTCGTGAATTTGCAAGTACATACAAATATGTTTGGTGTGACGATCGACGAGTTTTTTGCATTACTGATGATCTCACTAAGTAAACAACGGTGATACAGAATCCTTCTAAATCCGTACATGCCAAGTTTAGTCAAATTCTCAATGCCTATGAAGATATCTCTTTTGACAATTCAGAAAAAACTCGTGAAGAATTAATTCATCTATTCCATGGAGAATTCAAAAATGATAATGAAGGTTGGAATGACCCTTGTCATAATTTTGACACTATTATGAAGTTCTCCGCCAGCTAAATGGAATTCATCAGGATGGTGATTAATCTTATCAAGATTTAGATTTATCAAGATTTATTAAGAGTTTTCACTATAAAGCCTGTAAAGAAAAGATAACAAAAACTTTATCATTGCTACCGTATCCATAGCTATGCTATTCACTACAAACACATCAAAGTTATGTTGAAAAAGTACTATGCAAAAAAGCTACTTTGAGAAAAAAGACAAAAGACAATTAGGAAAAATCCAAAAGCCAACAAGAAAATTCAAGACTCCATAGACTCCTCTCTCCGCAACAGGCCAACCAAGTACTATGCAGAAGAATAAAGCAACATCCTCCTAGTCAACAAGTACACTCATCACAGCATAAAGACAAACCATCTATACGGCAACCTATGATTTTATCCTGTAGTAAAATCCCGAAACAATATAAAATGAAATGCAAATGCAGTATAAATTTAGTTGTAATGAAATGTAAATTATGTTTGATAAGACTATAAATAGTACCAGCCTTCTCCATGTACAAGCAAGAGTTAGAATACCAGTCAAAATCTAACCTTGTTTCCCCCACCATCTCCTCTCTCCTTTCCCTTCTGCTTTTGTATAATCACCATCTTCCCCATTTGGTATCAAAGCCTCATGTGCACCTAGCTCTGTAAGGGAATTAGAGAAATTTGGAAAGCAATTGAAGAAAGCAGGGCCATTAGCTAAACTTGATTCAACCATTCCAATTAATGAATCACTGAATTATTTATGTCTGGTATCTTGAACATAGATGAGAGCTTCTGTTCTACGTCCAAGTCTTGTTAAAGGCTTTAGAGCAACTTGCACTAATCCAAAATGAATATAATTGTATGTTTTAACATACTCCTTTATTTCATGGGGCTTGATTAAAGAAAGATACTGAATATTACTGGTAATGGATTTAGTTCTTTCAATGGGTTTTACTTTATAACTTGATTTTAATTAAAAACTTCCAACTTTATAAACTTCATTTTTATTTATGGTTGGAATAGTCCATTCGCAAATAACTTGATCTAAATTGTCATAACTGATTTCTTCACTATTTTTAATAAACATAGAAGATAAAGAATTTGATAATGAGGAAGAAGAAGGTACAAACTTCTTACTAAGCTTAGCCATAATTTGTATTATAGAGTTATTTTAACCAAATCCACCATGAGTATCTAACAAAATAGAGGATTTACACACTAACAAAATGCCTTAAATGCGTTCACACGGCTAACAACGGTGACAACAATGGCTATCTCAGCTTCGCTCTGGGCGGAATATGATTAAAATTTCTCAATAATAACAAACATACAACAAAGTATTAAGATTTTTGACGTTCTTGCTTCTGAGTAAGCAATTCTTTAAACAGAATCAAAACATAAAGATAAGTGAAGAATTACTCACAAAACGACTTTATATTGACACGATACTTGATTACAAACTTGATACCAACTTGGCTTTGATACCAAGTGGGGAAGATGGTGGGTATACAAAAGAGGAAGGAAGAGGAGAGAGGAGATGGTGGTGGAAGCAAGGTTGGATTTTGACTGGTATTCCAACTCTTGCCAGTACATGAGGAAGGCTAAACTTATTTATAGTCATAACAAACATAATTTACATTTCATTACAACTGAATTTAGACTAAATCTGCATTTCATTTAATGTGCTGGCAAATTTCATGATGCTTTTGGACTGCAGGCAAAAATCACAATCTTTGTTGTAAATGAACTTTATTCTGAATAGTGAGCTGTCATGATTGCTTTGAGTGACTTGATAAGGTATGTGTCATGTCTTTATTTCTTTTCCCTTTCTGGAGATAAGTTCTTCATGGATGTGCATGTCGGGAATAAAACACTACTTCATTCTTATAAGAGATATGTTTTCTCTTTTAGTACTTTTTCATGTACTTTTTCTAAAAACTCATTGATGGGCTAGTAGAAAAAACTTTTCTTATCCTTCTAATGATTTAGAAAAAAGCTCTTGTTGTTGGAAATTTATACTAAAAGCATACTTTTATGTATTTTTCTTTGACTGATTTACTTATTAGTAAAGTTTGCTTTTTCCATCTTAATGAGAATTTGTATGGGTAAATGGTTGCATTATTATTTATTGTGCATAAGTGCATCTTTTATTCTATAAAGTAGACAAGTTAGTGTGTAGAGTTCAGCTTATGCACGGAAGACTTATTTGTCGATTCTTAAAAAGTATAAGTTATTGTTGTTCACAATCTAGATGGAGCTGGACACACCATCGGTATAATTGTAGCATGATGTTTTAGTAGGCCTGTCTTGGTTGCAAGAAATAGTATAGCTTCGACTTGTTATGCTAGTACACTTTATGTATATTGAATAGGACCATTTTTGTGTTATTGTCTTTATACTGACTATATAAGATTATTAACATCCAAATGGTTATTATGAGAGCTTATAATCTTAATGCCAATATAAAAAATAGACACATGCATTTAGTATTTGGTATTTTGATTTACAAAGGAGTGAGACCTTTTGTGGGTTAATAATCTCAATAAATTGGATGACTATACTACGTGTATGGTGCATATTAGTTTATTGACAGAATTTACGTCCCGTAATAGGGATTGATGATATCCCCTTGATGAAGCTTATAAGTTTTGATTATGTCAAATTCTGCAGGTGGACTTAGTGTCCGACATATCAAATAAGTTAAGTGTAAGGTCTCAAGGAATTATAAAGATATTAATTAAATATAGGCGTCAGTAATTATTTAATCGATGGATATCTAAAATCTTAACGGGGGGAGATTAATAAGCATTTAATAACAAGAAGCTCGAAATATTATTTTGAGAATAAGGATAGGAGTACAATTATAATTCTTTAGTAGACTGAATTGTAATTTATAGATTTAGGATTCTAATTTGGGTTGAATTAGGGTTTCCTATTTATATAAGAAGCCTATTCCTTATTTCCTTCTTAAGGTCCCTATTGTAACCTATAAATTTGCGCTATTGCTCTCTAGAAAAGATACACAAGAGAAATCTCGTTTTTTGAGAGCAAGGAGAATTCGCAGAAGAGGCCCACACTCCGGTCCGAATTTGAGCATAGAGGAATACAGTAGAAGATCTTGAGATTTTCATGCTGTTATAAGACCGAGATCAAATCAGAGAGATCTCGCAGGTATGATTCTTGAATCATTATCGTTTCCACTGTGATCTGTATGTGATATCTAAGGATCCTAGCGGCTGCCTCCCAACACTTGTAGGAAGAATCTTTATGGTAGGCATAGTATTATAGGAGACTTGCATTAAAAGTGCTATCCCAATCTTCATTTGTTAATTCACCATGGAATAATTGGATTAACTCTTCTCAAGTTTTTTTAGAAATATCAAAAGACATGTCTTCATAAGCATTGATAATTTGATTAAGAGCTGTATGTCCAAATTTATGTGGATTCTGTATCACTGTTGTTTGCTCAGCGAGATCATCAGCAATGCATACAACTCGTCGACCGTCACACTAAACATATCTGTATGTACTTGCAAATTCAAGATGTCCTTTTAGATTGAGAAATCTTTGATATTGATCAGAAGCTAAATCATAATTTTGGAGATGTTCTAAGCTATATTCCATTGTAGTGACTTCATGAGATTCTTACCATTGAGTTGGATAATCAATAGGGAGATGCTCGTAATCATTTAAGGTAGAGATGAATTTTTTGTTGACTAAATCTCCCTCTTCATAAGTCATGATAGTTCATAATTGATATGGTTGATAAAAACAAATTTTTGATCTTTCACCCAAAGTGGATGATATCATTATGAGAAGTTGTCTTTTGGTAACTCCAAGGCTGCGAAGGGCATGATGCACGATTGCCGGGAGGTGCTGCATCATTTCAAAATCATCTCTGCATACAGAAAATCTTTGGACTAATCCTTGTTCCATATATCATATATCAACTTCATATGATGGTATGAACAATTTGGAAAAGCCAATTGCCCAGCTTATATATTGAGCGTTGAGCATTAATCACTCCTTGATCAGACAAAAAATAGTTTTTTCTCTAATTCTTGTAGCTATCTCATCTGGAATGGCTATGTTAACATTTTCTAGGATGTGAATTTTGGATGTTTTTTCATCAACATATGTGGATAATAGTGCTATTTGATGGATGTGATGGCACATAAGGATTTGGCTTTCTAAGTCCTTGATATGGTTTACAATTTTGGATAGGGTTTTGCTAGCGTTTTTTCTTTTATCAGAGAGAATGGCACTCCAATGGGCATTGATAAGTTCTTGTGAAGTGATAGATAATACTGGATTGAAGAAAGGAATTAATATTTGTTGGGATGTAGGTATAAAGGAAGAGCTTGATTCCTGAATGGGGGCTTTATTTGATGTCATAATGAGAAGGGATACTTCCTGAAAGCAGATAGGTCTGAATGAGAATTATCAATAATCTAAATTTTTATTTTCTTTGGGAAAAGAAAAATAATTTTATATTTATCCTCCGGGTAAAATTTGAAGGTACCAGATTTTGGATGTAAGATTAAATGTAGAAAACCTGAAGACATCAGAGAGATGATTAATCAGATTTGTTTTATTTGAAACTGGATATCTGAATGGTTATTGAACATTTTATTCTTGTTTACACTTTGCTGAATAATATTGATATGTTGAATAAGAATTAATTCAACAAAATCAAAATTTAATTCTTTATTGTCTTAAAAAGTTTTTAGACCTGATGATTCAATTTGAAAAGGCAATAAAATTTGTAGAAAAGGATTTCCAAGGATAACATCATTATTTAAATCCTTTCCTAGAAGGAAATTAGTCTTTATGCATGTTCCATTTTTATAGACGTAAACATTACTTAATTTGTATTTGATATGTAGTTTTTTGCTAGCAGTAGCTAGGTTGAGTTTATTATTGGTTTTTTCATAATATTTTGTTGAGATCAATCTTTCTCTTATTAAATTAACATCCATGCCACTATATAGTAAGCAGAGTGCTTTAATAGAGAAGTCTTTGACCTTAATTGTAACTAGAGTTTTCCATTTTTTAAGCGGATTTCTTATTAAAGAATTTACAAAACCATTTAAGTTTTTATAAAATTTTTCTTGATTTTCTAATTATTATTATTTTCTTGATAATTTTTGAGTGTGTGAAATTCAAGATTCTCAATACGTTGTTTGAGTTCTTGAAGTTCAATTAAGTCTTGTTTTAATTCTTTTATTTCTTGCTTTTGATTATTTATCTCTTTATAAAGATCTTTAATGTAAAAATGAGTAGGAGCTTGTTGCTCTCTTAATCTATCTAATACAGTTTTAAGGTTGAATTGTTCAGGCAAGTCTAATATATTATTTGATGTAGAAGCTTTCCCTTTTTTAGTTCCTTTATTTGTATTCTGTATTTTTACAAAATATTTATTTTTTAATTTTTCATCTTTTAGATCTTTAAACATTTCTAGCTCCATCTCTTCTGGACCAAAAAGTACATTTAAAGATAAAGAGGAAGAAGAAGTAGATTTATACTGGATTCCACTGTCAAATATTTTAAAATGACATGTATCTCAAGCATGAGAGGAGGAATAATCTGTATCAGAGGAACTGGATGACTCTGATGGTGAGGATCATTTTAAGATAGTTTTGATTTCTTTTTCTGTTTTAACTTTTATTTTCGGGTAGTCAAGAGCTATATAACCTTTTTCTTTGCAATTATGACATTGTATTTCTTTTTTTTTTAGGATAAGAAGTGGATGGATTATCGTTTGTATAAGATTTCTTTAATTCTTTATAAGGGCTTTTATGAGAAGATTTTTTATAATATCTTTTTGAGGGAGTATAATATTGTGAAGTTGAAAAATGTTTGGATTTTCTTTTTTGATGGTTTCTTTTTAAGCTTTTCTTTTTATTCTGGCTAGAAGGACTGATTAATGGTTCCATAGCAAATTGAAAAAAAAAATAACCAAGTTCATACTTGCTGATTCTTTTTTAATTTTCAATTTGAGTTTAAGTTTGATTTCATTGCATAATGAAAATCCAACTTTATTAATCTTTTTAATTAGATCACCATATGTATACATTCCATAATTCAAATTTTCATAATTTTCTGATTTTAATTCTTCTCAAACTTTTTCTACAAAAAGTTTAGGAAGACCAGATTTGAATTTTTCTTTCTAAAATTCTGAATTACTTGCATCAATTGCATAGAGTTTTGATAAGAAAACATCTTTATACCAACAAAAATCTGATAATGTTAGGCAAGATAAATTGATTAATTGTGTTTTTAATTTTTCTTCTACATTTATATAATTACCAATAAAATGTTTAACTATATTGGTAATAAACATGTAGACGGAATCAGGGATCATTTGGCCTTGAGGAGTAAGAACAGGATTTTCTGAGGGATCTCTTTTTAGTGCATTTAATATAGCATTTCTTTTTGTATCAGATAAGTATTTTTCCCACCAACCATGTAATTGTCCAGTAAATCCAAGGACGGCTGCATTTACTGCATGTCTTTGATCATTACCGGCGGTCATGATGGTAGAGGCATATATCATCATGTGTTAGCATAGTTGCAGGATTTGATATTCAGATAGTCCATCTACATTCCATTCATATATTGAAGAGTTTTCAAATCGAAAGCCATTCAGAATAGCTTGCTCTTCGAATTGAAGATCAACTGGAGTAGGTCTTGGATAATAATTTCTTGTTTTTGTTGCACTAACTATTGGTTTTTGTCCTTTAAATATTTTCTTGATTTGTAGAAATTCTTATTTTTGATCATCTTGATTTTCATTTGATTTTTCTTCTATAAAGTCAGAAATAGAGAATTTTGAGCCTGAGCTCGAAGCTTTAGAAACTAAAACATTTATGGATTTTTCATCTTTATTTTCTTTATTATCTTTAAGTTTTATATTTGTAAAACATAAGATAAATGATTGATTAGTTCGTTTGAAATTTTAAGGGTTTTTTTTCTAACTTTAGATCTTTAAGGGCTTCACCTTGAAAACCTAAAGATTGTGTCTTGATTACTTTAAGGAAGGAGTAGTTTCATAAAATTTTAAAATATTTTTAACTTTATGTTCAATTCTATTGGTTTGTTGGCCAATTGTATGAAGGTTTATATTTGTATAATTATTTTGTTCTAAAACACGACTTAAATCTGATTTGTAAATAAATTCAGTTTTACCTTTGTCTCCTTGTATTTTTGTAACACCTTTTTTAGATACAGCTGAAGTTTTTTTATAAATGATTTGATGTAATGGAGGATGTATAGATTCTTTAGTTCTTTGTAGAGAGGAACTAGTAGAAGCTATAATCCAAGAAGAGCTTAATTTAGTTATCATATTGATGGATAAATGTTCAGTATTATAAGCTTTCTTCATGGCTAGTTTAAGCCAATTTCTTTGATTATCTTACATATATTTATACCATTTTGCTTTTAGAAAGTCTTTATGTTCTTGAGAAACATGGTTAAAAAAGGATTTTATGAGAGGATGTAAAGCTAAATTCTTTTTTAACATTTCTTTATCAATTTCAAAGCATTCAATACCATTTATATTGAAATCGGATTCTAAAGGATTATATGTATTAGATGGAGAAGCTTGATAAAAAGGATATACTAGTCTTGTAGGTCAAAGGTCTACATTTGGTGTAGAGCAAGAAACTCGGGATGGTTCTTTTATGGAAGATCCTACCACTAATGGAGGATCTAAACAAGATTTTCTAGAAGGTTGATAAACTATAGGAGTTGTATCTCTTGAAACTATTTTAAAATTTATTCCAATACTTCCATCTTCATGTTCAATAATTGTTTCAATATCTTGATTTTCTAAAGACCTTTCTAGTTGAGCGTTTTCTAAAGGCCATTTACCAGATAGATTAATATCATTCCATTGTATGAGTTTTGAAATATGAACTTTATTTGTAAAATCTGTTTGGAATAAAGTAGTCAGAGACCTTTTGCTTAATGGGAATAGGCTATGCCTGGAACAATTGAATTCATGAGTTTATAATAAACTCTATATATGAGAGCAAGATTTTGATTATAAGGATTTATATCAAAATCTTTTGTCTGGATAGCAAGAGTAAGAGCTTTTTGTGCACCTAGATCTATAAGAAAAATGGAGAAATTTGGAAAGCAATTTAAGAAAGTAGGGCCATTAGCCAAACTTGATTCAACCATTCCAAGTAATGAATCACTGAATTTTTTATGTCATGTGTCTTGAACATAAATGAGAGCTTCTGTTCTAAGTCCAAGTCTTGTTAAAGGCTTTAGAGCAACTTGCACTAATCCAAAATGAATACAATTGTATGTTTTAACATACTCTTTTATTTCATGGGGCCTGATTAAAGAAAGATACTGAATATTATTGGTAATGGATTCAGCTTTTTCCAGTTTTTTCAATGGTTTTTACTTTATAACTTGATTTTAATTGAAAACTTTCAACTTTATAAATACCATTTTTTTTACGATTGGAATAGTCCAATCAGAAATAACTTGATCTAAATCGTCATAACTGATTTCTTCACTATTTTTAATAGACATAGAAGATAAGGAATTTGATGATGAGGAAGAAGAAGGTACAAACTTCTTAATAAGCTTAGCCATAATTTGTATTACATAATCATTTTAACCAAATCCACCATAAGTATCTAACGAAATAGAGGATTTACACAGCAACAAAATGCCTTAAACACCTTCACATGGCTAACAACGGTGACAACAATGGCTACCTCAGCTTCGCTCTGGGCGGAATATAACTAAAATTTCTCAATAATAACAAACACAAAACTAAGTATTAGGACTTTTGACATACTTGCTTCTAAGCCAGCAATTCCTTAAGCAAAATCAAAACATAAAGATAAGTGAAGAAATACTCACAAAACGACTTTATATTGGCAATGATACTTGATTACAAACTAGATGCCAACCATCCACTTCTCTTGATATTAATGTATCTGGTAAATGGCGCTTAGAAAATGCTCAACCAGAAAGGTCTTTAGAAAATCAAGATATTGAAACAATTATTAAACATAAAGATGGAAGTGTTGAAATAAATTTTCAAATAGATTCAAGAGATACAACTCCTATAGTTTATCAAACTTCTAGAAAATCTTATTTGCATCCTCCATCAGTGGTAGGATCTTCTATAAAAGAACCATCCCGAGTTTCTTGCTCTACACCTAATGTAGACCTTCAACTTAGAGGACTTATGTATTCTTCTTATCAAGCTTCTCCATCTAATATATATAATCCTTTGGAATTCGATTTCAGTATAACTGTTATTGAATATTTTGAAATTGATAAAGAAATATTAAAAAAGAATTTAGCTCTACATCCTTTAACAAAATCCTTTTTTAAATAGATTTCTCAAGAGCGTAAAGATTTCTTAAAAGAAAAGTGGGATAAATATATGTACGATAATCAAAGGAATATTTATTTCTTTGATTGGCTTAAACTAGCCATAAAGAAAGCTTATAATATTGAAAATTTATCCATTAATATGATAACAAAATTAAGCTCATCTTGAATTATAGCTTCTACCAGTTCTTCTCCACAAAGAACTGATGAATCTATACATCCTCCATTACATCAAATCATTTATAAAGAAATTTTAGCTGTACCCATAAAAGATATTGCAAAAATACAAGGAGACAAAGGTAAAACTGAATTTATTTACAAATCAGATTTAAGTCTTGTTTTAGAACAAAATAATTATACAAATATAAACCTTCATACTATTGGCCAACAAACCAATAGAATTGAAGATAAAGTTGAAAATATTTTAAAATTTTATGAAACTACTTCTTCCCATAAAGTAATCAGACACAATCTTTAGGTTTTCAAGGTGAAGCCCTTAAAGATCTAAAGTTAGAAAAAAAACCCTTAAAATTTTAAGACGAACTAATCAATCAATTATCTCATAGTTTTGTAAACATAAAACTTAAAGATAATAAAGAAATAAAGATGAAAAATCCATAAATGTTTTAGCTTCTAAAGCTTTGAGCTCAGACTAAAAATTCTCTATTTCTGACTTTATAGAAGAAAAATCAAATGAAAATCAAGATGATCAAAACTAAGAATGTCTACAGAGCAATAAAATATTTAAAGGACAAAAACCAATAGTTAGTGCTGCAAAAACAAGAAATTATTATCCAAGACTTACTCCAGTTGATCTTCAATTCAAAGAACAAGCTATTCTGAATGGCCTTCGATTTGAAAACTCTTCAATATACGAATGGAATGCAAATGGACTATCTGAATATCAAATCTTGCAACTATGCCAACACATGATGATATATGCCTCTACCATCATGGCTGCTGGTAATGATCAAAGACATGCAGTAAATGCAGTCGTCCTTAGATTTACTGGACAATTACATGGTTGGTGGGAAACATACTTATCTGATATAGAAAGAAATGCTATATAAAATGCAGTAAAAAGACATCCCTCAGGAAATCCTGTTCTTACTCTTCAAGGCCAAATGATACTTGATTCCATTTACATGCTTATTACAAATATAGTTAAACATTTTATTGGTAATTATATGAATGTTGAAGAAAAATTAAAAATACAATTAATCAGTTTATCTTGCCCAACATTATCAGATCTTTGTTGGTATAAAGATGTTTTCTTATCAAAACTCTATACAATTGATGCAAGTAATTCATAATTTTAGAAAGAAAAATTCAAATCTGGTCTTCCTAAACTTTTTGTAAAAAAAGTTAGAGAAGAATTAAAATAAAAAAATTATGGAAATTTGAATTATGGAATGTATACATATGGTGATTTAATTCAAAAGA
Source organism: Sextonia rubra (assembly GCA_037013555.1). Taxonomy (NCBI): domain Eukaryota; kingdom Viridiplantae; phylum Streptophyta; class Magnoliopsida; order Laurales; family Lauraceae; genus Sextonia; species Sextonia rubra. Next base: position 11,013,197 of record JASUAD010000026.1, read on the forward strand.
TTAATAAAGTTGGATTTTCATTATGCAATGAAATCAAACTTAAACTCAAATTAAAAATAAAAAAAGAATCAGCAAGTATGAACTTGGTGATTTTCGTTTTCAATTTGCTATGGAACCATTAATCAGTCCTTCTAACTGGGATAAAAAGAAAAACTTAAAAAGAAACCATCAAAAAAGAAAATCTAAATATTTTTCAACTCCACAATATTATACTCCCTCAAAAAGAAATTATTAAAAACTTTCTCATAAAAACCCTTATCAAGAATTAAAGAAATTTTATACAAACGATAATCCATCCACTTCTTATCCCAAGAAAAAAGAAATACAATGTTATAATTGCAAAGAAAAAGGACATATAGCTCCTGACTGCCCAAAAATAAAAGTTAAAACTGAAAAAGAAATCAAAACTATCTTAAAAGGATCCTCAATATTAGAATCATCCAGTTCCTTTGATATAGATTATTCTTCTTTTTATGCTTTAGATACATCTCATTGTAAAATATGTGACAGTGAAATCCAGTATGAATCTGCTTCTTCTACCTCTTTATCTTTAAACGTACTTTCTGCTCCAAAAGAGATGGTGCTAAAAATGTTTAAAGAACTAAAAGATGAAGAATTAAAAAACAAATATTTTGAAAAAAATATAGAATATAAGTAAGGGAACTAAAAAAGGGAAAGTTCCTACATCAAATAACATATTAAACTTACCTGAACAATTCAGTATTAAAATTGTATTAGATAGATTAAGAGAGCAACAAGCTCCTACTCATCTTTCTATTCAAGATCTTTATAAAGAAATAAATAATCGAAAGTAAGAAATAAAAGAATTAAAACAAGACTTAATTGAACTTCAAGAACTCAAACAGCGTGTTGAGAATCCTGAATTTCACTCACTCAAAAATTATCAAGAAAATAATGAAAATTTAGAAAATCAAGAAAAATTTGATAAAGACTTAAAAGGTTTTGTAAATTCTTTAATAAGAAATCCACTTTAAAAATGGAAAACTCAAGTTACAATTAAGGTCAATGACTTTTCTATTAAAGCACTCTGCTTACTAGATAGTGGCGCAGATGTTCATTAAATAAGAGAAGGATTATTCCCAATGAAATATTATGAGAAAACCAATAATAAACTCAATCTAGCTACTACTTGCAAAAAACTACATGTCAAATACAAATTAAGTAATGTTTTTGCCTGTAAAAATGGAACATATATAAAAACTAATTTCCTTCTAGGAAAGGATTTAAACAATGATGTTATCCTTGGAAATCTTTTTTTACAAATTTTACAGCCTTTTCAAATTGACTCATCAGGTCTAAAAACTATTTTAGACAATAAAGAATTAAATTTTGATTTTGTTGAATTAACTCCTACTCAACATATCAATATTATTCAGACAAAGTGTAAACAAGAATAAGAAGTTAAAAAACCATTTAGATATCCAGTTCAAAATAAAACAGATCTCATTAATCATCTCTTTGATGTTTTCATATTTTCTACATTTAATCCTACATCCGGATTTTGGTACCTTCAATTTCTACCTGGAGGACAAATATAAAATTGCTTTTCTTTTTCCAAAGAAAATAAAAATTTAGGTTATTGATAATTCTCATTTAGACCTATCTTTTACTCTTATCTGCCTTCAAGAAGTATCCCTTCTCATTATGACGTCAAGTAAAGCCCCTATTCAAGAATCAAGCTCTTCTTTCATACTTATATCCAAATAAATATCAATCCCTTTTTTCAATCTAGGATTATCTGTCACTTCACAAGAACTTATCAATGCCCATTGGAGTGCCATTCTCTCTGATAAAAGAAAAAACACTAGAAAAACCCTATCTAAAATAAGGACTTAGGAAGCTAAATCCTTATGTGCCATAACATCCATCAAAGAGCACTGTTATCAACCTATGTTGATAAAAAAAACAACATCCACAATTCACCTCCTAGAAAAGGTTTAAACAGCCCTTCCAGATGAGATAGCTACAAGAATTAGAGGAAAAACTCGTCCTTGTCAGATTAAGGAGTGATTAATGCTCAAAGCTCAATATATAAGCTGGGCAACTGGCTTTCCCAAATTGCTCCTGCCATCACATGAAGTTGATATCTCATATATCGAATAAGGATTAGTCCAAAGATTTTCTTTATGTAGAGATGATTTTGAAATAATACAACAGCTCCCTGCAATTGTGCGTCATGCCCTTCGTAGCCTTAGAGTTACCAAAAGACAACTTCTCATAACGATTTCATCAAATTTGGGTGAAAGATCAAAAATTCAATTTTTTCAACCTTATCAATTATGGACTATCATGACTTATGAAAAGGGAGATTTAGTCTGCAAAAAATTCATCTCTACCTTAAATGATTATGAGCATCTCTCTGTTAATTATCTAGCTCAATGGTATGAATCTCATGAAGTCACTACAATGGAATACAGCTTAGAACGTCTCCAAAATTATGATCCAGCTTCTGTTCAATATTAGAGATTTCTCAATCTAAAAGGACATCTTGAATTTGCAAGTACAAACAGATATGTTTGGTCGACGATCGACGAGTTGTTTGCATTGCTGATGATTTCACTGAGCAAACAACGGTGATACAGATCCATATAAATTTGGACATATAGCTCTCAATCAAATTATCAATGCTTATGAAGACATGTCTTTTGATATTTCTGAAGAAACTCGAGAAGAGTTAATCCAATTATTCCATGGTGAACTAACAAATGAAGGTTGGAATGAGCACTTTTGATGCAAGTCTCCAATAATACTATGCCTAGCATAAAGATTCTTCCTACAAGAGCTTTTTCTAAAACATTGAAAGGATGAGAAAAGCTTGTTCTACTAGCCCATTAATGAGTTCTTAGAAAAAGTACAAGCAAAAGTAGTAGAAGACAAAGCATATCTCTCATAAGAATGAAGTAGTATTTTATTCCCGACACGCACATCCTTGAAGAACTTATCTCCAGAAAGGGAAAAGAAATAAAGACATGACACATTCCTTATCAAGTCACTCAAAGCAATTATGACATCTCACCATTCAGAATAAAGTTCATCTATAGCAAATATTGTGATTTTTGCCTGCAATCTGGAAGCATCATTAAATGAAATTTGCCAGCACATTAAATGAAATGCACATTCAGTCTAAATTTAGTTGCAATGAAATGTAAATTATGTTTGTTATGACTATAAATAGGTCTAGCTTTCCTCATGTGCAAGCAATATAAAGTTGTTTTGTGAGTATTTTTTCACTTATCTTTATTATGTTATGGTTTGATTTTGCTTATGGAATTGTTGACTCAGAAGTAGGAATGTCAAAACTCTTAATACTTAGTTCTGTGTTTGTTATTATTGAGAAAATTTAATCATATTCTACCCGGAGCGAAGCTGAGGTAGCCATTGTTGTCGCCGTTGTTAGCCGTGTGAAGGTAGTTAATGCATTTTGTGGGTGTGTAAATCCTCTTTTTCATTAGATACTCATGGTGGATTTGGTTAAAATAACTCTATAATACAAATTATGGCTAAACTTATTAAAAAGTTTGTACCTTCTTCTTCCTCATCATCAAATTCCTTATCTTCTATGTCTATTGAAAATAGTGAAGAAATCAGTTATGACTATTTAGATCAAGTTATTGTGATTAGACTATTCCAATCGTAAATAAAGATGAAATTTATAAATTTGGAAGTTTTCAATTAAATCAAGTTATAAAGTAAAACCATCGAAAGAACTAAATCCATTACCAGTAATATTCAGCATCTTTCTTTAATCAAGCCCCATGAAATAAAGGAGTATGTTAAAACATACAATTATATTCATTTCGGATTAGTGCAAGTTGCTCTAAAGCCTTTAACAAGACTTGGACTTAGAACAAAAGTTCTCATCAATGTTCAAGACACACGACATAAAAAATTTAAAGATTCATTACTTGGAATGGTTGAATCAAGTTTGGCTAATGGCCACACTTTCTTCAATTGCTTTCCAAATTTCTCTATTTCCCTTACAGATCCAGGTGCACATGAAGCTCTTACGCTTACTATCCAGATAAAAGGTTTTGATATGGAATGATATTAATCTATCTGGTAAATGGTACTTAGAAAATGCCCAACCAAAAAGGTCTTTAGAAAATCAAGATATTGAAACAATTATTGAACATGAAAATGGAAGTGTTGAAATAAATTTTCAAACAAATTCAAGCGATACAACTCCTACAGTTTATCAGCTGTCTAGAAAGTCTTATTCTCATCCTCCCTCTGTGGTAGGATTTTCCATAAAGGAACCATCCCAAGTTTCTTGCTCTACACCTAATGTAGACCTTCGACCTACAAGACTTATGTATCCTTCTTATTAAGCTTCTCCATCTAATACATATAATCCTTCGGAATTCTATTACAATATAAATGTTATTGAATGTTTTGAAATTAATAAAGAAATGTCAAAAAAGAATTTAGCTCTACATCCTTTAATAAAATTCGTTTTTAAACAGGTTTCTCAAGAACATAAAGACTTTTTAAAAGAAAAATGGTACATATATATGTATGATAATCAAAGAAATATTTATTTCTTTGATTGGCTTAAACTTACCATAAAGAAAGCTTATAATACTGAAGATTTATCCATCAATATGATAACAAAATTAAGCTCATCTTCGATTATAGCTTCTACTAGATCTTCTCCAAAAAGAACCAAAGAATCTATATATCCTCTATTACTTTAAATCATATATAAAGAAACTTCAGCCGTACCCATTAAAGATACAAGGAGATAAAGGTAAATCTGAATTAATTTATAAATCAGATTTAATTCATGTTTCAGAACAAAACAATTATACGAATATTAGCCTTCATACTATTGGCCAACAAACCAATACAATTGAAGATAAAGTTAAAAATACTTTAAAAATTTATGAAGCATCTTCTTCACAAAAGATAATTAAGACACAAACTTTAAGTTTTCAAGGTGAAGCCCTTAATGATCTAAAGATAGGAAGGAAACCTTTAAAATTTTCAGATGAACTAATCAATCTATTATCTCATAGTTTTACAAATATAAAACTTCAAGAAAATAAAGATGAAAAAACTAACAAATCTATAAATGTTTTAGTCTCAAATTCTAAAGCCTCAAGCTTAAATTTAGAATTTTCTATAACTGATCCTATAAAAGAAGAGTCTAAAATAAATGAGAATCAAAGTGAAAAAAAACAAGAATCTCTACAGATAAATAAAATATTTAAAAGAAAAAAACCAATAGTCACTGCAACAAAAATAAGAAATTATTATTCAAGACCTACTCCAGTTGATTTTCAATTCGAAGAACAAGCTATTCAAAAGGCCTTCGATCTGAAAAGTCCTCAATATACGAATGGAATGTATATGGACTATCTGAATATCAAATCTTTCAACTATGCCAACACATGATGATATATGCCTCTACCAACGTGGCTGCCGGTAATGATCAAAGACATGCAGTAAATGCAGTTATCCTTGGATTTACTAAACAATTACATGGTTGGTGGGAAAAGTACCTATCTGATATAGAAAGACAAGCTATACTAAATGCAGTAAAAAGAGATCCTTCAGGAAATCCTGTTATTACTCCTCAAGGTCAAATGATTCCTGATTCTATATACATGCTTATTACCAATATAGTAAAACATTTTATTGGTAATTATATGAATGTGGAAGAAAAAATAAAAACTCAATTAATCAATTTATTTTGCCCAACATTATCAGATTTTCGTTGGTATAAAGCTGCTTTCTTATCAAAACTCTATACAATTGATGCAAGTAATTCAGAATTTTGAAAAGAAAAATTCATATCTGGCCTTCCTAAACTTTTTGCAGAAAAAGTTAGAGAAGAATTAAAATCAGAAAATTATGGAAATTTGAATTATGGAATGTATACATATGGTGATCTAATTCAAAAGATTAATAAAGTTGGATTTTCATTATGCAATGAAATCAAACTTAAACGTCAAATTGAAAATCAAAAAAGAATCAGCAAGTATGAACTTGGTGATTTTTGTTATCAATTTGGCATGGAACCATTTATTAGTCCTTCTAATAAAAATAAAAAGAAAAACTTAAAAAGAAACCATCAAAAAAGAAAATCTAAACATTTTTCATCCCCACAATAATATATTCCCTCAAAAAGATATCATAAAAAATCTTCTCATAAAAATCCTTACAAAGAATCAAAGAAATCTTATACAAAAGATAATCCATCCACTTCTTAACCCAAGAAAAAAGAAATACAGTGTTATAATTGCAAAGAAAAGGACATATAGCTCCTGACTACCCAAAAATAAAAGTAAAAACAGAAAAAGAAATCAAAACTATCTTGAAAGAATCCTCAGCGTTAGAGTCATCCAGTTCCTTTGATACAGATTATTTTTCCTCTCATTCTTTAGATACATGTCATTGTAAAATAATTGACAGTGAAATCTAGTATGAATCTGCTTCTTCTTCCTTTTTATCTTTAAATGTACTTTCTGCTCCAAAAGAACTAGTGCTAGAAATGTTTAAAGACTTCAAAGATAAAGAGTTAAAAAATAAATATTTTGAAAAAATATAGAATATAAATAAAGGAAATAAAAAAGGAAAAGCTTTTACATTAAATAATATATCTGACTTACCTGAACAATTCATCATTAAAACTGTATTAGACAGATTAAGGGAGCAGCAAGCTCCTCCTCATCTTTTAATTCAAGATCTTTATAAAGAAATTACTAATAAAAAACAAGAAATAAATGAATTAAAACAAGACTTAATTGAACTTCAATAACTTAAAAAACGTGTTGAAAATCTTGAATTTCACACACTCAAAAATTATCAAGAAAACAATGATAATAAATTAGAACATCAAGAACAATTTGGTGAAAACTTAAATGGTTTTGTAAATTCTTTAACAGGAAATCCACTTAAAAAATGGAACACTCAAGCTACAATTAAGATTGAAGACTTCTCTGCTAAAGCCCTCTGCTTACTAGATAGTGGCATAGATGTTAATTTAATAAGAGAAGGATTAATCCCAATAAAATATTATGAAAAAACCAATAATAAACTCAATCTAGCTACTACTAGCAAAAAAATACATATCAAATACAAATTAAATAATGTTTATGTCTATAAAAATAGGACATGCATAAAGACTAATTTCCTTCTAGGAAAGGATTTAAATAATGATGTTATCTTTGGAAACCCTTTTTTACAAATTTTACAGCCTTTTCAAATTGACTCATTAGGTCTAAAAGCTATTTTAAATAATAAAGAATTAATTTCTGATTTTGGTGAATCAACTTCTATTCAACATATCAATAGTATTCAGACAAAGTGTAAATAAGAATAAGGTGCTCAAAAAACATTTGAATATCCAGTTCCAAATAAAACGGATCTTATTAATCGTCTCTCTAATGTATTCATGTTTTTTACATTTGATCCTACATCCAGATTTTGGTACCTTCAAATTCTACCCAGAGGATAGATATAAAATTATTTTTCTTTTCCCAAAGAAAATAAAAATTCAGATTATTGATAATTCTCATTCAGACCTATCTAGCTTCATAAAGTATCCTTTCTCATTATGACATCTAGTAAAAGCTAAAGCAAAGCCCATATTCAAGAATCAAGCTCTTCCTTCATACCTACATCCCAAAACATATCAATTCCCTTCTTCAATCCAGGATTATCTGTCACTTCATAAGAACTTATCAATGCCCATTGGAGTTCCATTCTCTCTGATAAAAGAAAATACACTAGAAAAGCCCTATCCAATTCCTTTATTTCATGGGGCTTGATTAAAGAAAGATGCTGAATATTACTTGCAATGGATTCGGTTCTTTCAATGGCTTTTACTTTATAACTTGATTTTAATTGAAAACTTCCAACTTTATAAATTTTATTTTTATTTATGGTTGGAATAGTCCAGTCACAAATAACTTGATCTAAATTGTCATAATTGATTTCTTCACTATTTTTAATTGATATAGAAGATAAGGAATCTGACATTGAGGAAGAAGAAGGTATAAACTTCTCAATCAGCTTAGCCATAATTTGTATTACAGAGTTATTTAAACTAAATCTATGACGAGTATGTAACGAAATAGAGGATTTACACACCAACAAAATGCTTGAAATGCCTTCACACGGCAAACAACTGCGACAATAATGGCTACCTCAGCTTCGCTCTGGGCGGAATATGATTAAAATTTCTCAATAATGACAATCACAGAACTAAGTATTAAGACTTTTGGCGTTATTACTTCTGAGTCAGCAAATCCTTAAGCAAAATGAAAGCATAACATAACAAAGATAAGTGAAGAAATATTTATAAAACAACATTATATTGCCAATGTACTTGATTACAAATTCGATACCAACTTGGCTCTATTACCAAATGGGGAAGATGGTGGGTATACAAAAGTGGAAGGGAGAGGAGAGAGGAGATGGTGGTGGAAGCAAGGCTGGAATTTGATTGGTATTCCAACTCTTGCTTGTACATAGAGAAGGCTAGTACTATTTATAGCCTTAGCAAACATAATTTATATTTCATTACAACTGAAGTTAGACTGCATTTGGATTTCGTGTTATGTGTTGGCATATTGCATGATGTTTTGGGATTTTACTGTTGGATAGGATCACCAGTTACTGTATAGATGATTTGTCTTCATACTGTGATGATTGTACTTGTTGACTAGGACGATGTTGCTTTATTCTTCTGCATAGTTGCTTTATTCTTCTGCATAGTACCTGGTTGGTCTGTTGCGGAGAGAGGAGTCTATGGGGCCTTATTCATTCTTGTTGTCTTTTGGATTTTTCACAATTTTCTTTTGTCTTATTTCTCAAAGTTGCTTTTTGTATAGTACTTTTTCAACATAACTTTGATGTATTTTTAGAGAATAGCATACTTATAGATATGGTAGCAATGATAAAGTTTTTGTTATCTTTTCTTTGCATGCTTTATAGAGAAAACTCTTAATAAATCTTGATAAATCTAAATCTTGATAAGATTAATGACCATCCTAATGAATTCCATTGTAACTGGTGGAGAACTTCATAATAGAGTCAAAATTATGACAAGGGTCATTCCAACCTTCATTATTAGTTTTGAGTTCTCCATGGAATAGCTGAATTAATTCTTCATGAGTTTTTTCTAGAAATGTCAAAAGAGATATCTTCATAGGCAATGAGAATTTCATTAAACTTGGCATTTCTATGTTTAGAAGGATTCTGTATCACCGTAGTTTACTGAGCGAGATCATTAGCAATGCAAACAACTCATCGACCACACACCAAACATATCTATATGTACTTGCAAATTCAAGATGTCCTTTTAGATTGAGAAATCTTTGATATTGATCAGAAGCTAGATCATAATTTTTGAGACGTTCTACGTTGTATTCCATTGTAATGACTTCATGAGATTCATACCATTGTGCTAGATAATTTAAGGTAGAGATGAATTTTTTGCAAATTAAATCTCCTTCTACATAATTCATGATGGTTTATAATTGATATGGTTGATAAAACTGGATTTCTAATCTTTCACCCAAACTTGATGAAATCGTAATAAGAAGTTTTCTTTTGGTAACTTCAAGGCTACGAAGGGCCTGACGCATGATTGCAGGGAGCTGCTGTGTCATTTCAAAATCATCTCTACATAAAGAAAATCTTTGAACTAATCCTTGTTTGATATATGAGATATCAACTTCATATGATGGTAGGAACAATTTGGGAAAGCCAGTTGCCTAGTTTATATATTGAGCTTTGAGCATTAATTGCTCCTTGACCTGACAAGAAATAGTTTTTTCTCTAATTCTTGCAATTATCTCATCTGGAAGGGCTGTGTTAACCTTTTCTAGGAGATGAATTCTGGATGTTTTTTCATTAGCATAGGTGGATAACAGTGCTCTTTGATGGATGTTATGGCACATGAGGATTTGGCTTTCTAAGTCCTTGATACAGTTTGCGATTTTGGATAGGGTTTTTCTAGTGTTTTTTCTTTTATCAGAGAGAATGGTACTCCAATGGGCATTGATAAGTTCTTGTGAAACGACATATAATCCTGGATTGAAGAAGGGAATTGATATCTGTTAAGATGTAGGTATGAAGGAAGAGCTTGATTCCTGAATAGGGGCTTTGCTTTTGCTTGTACTTGATTACATAATGGGAAGGGATACTTCCTGAAGGCAGATAGGTCTGAATGAGAATTATCAATAATCTAAATTTTTTTTTCTTTGGGAAAAGAAAAATAATTTTACATTTGTCCTCCGGGTAGAATTTGAAGGTACCAGATTTTGGATGTAGGATTAAATGTAGAAAACATGAAGACACAGAGAGACAATTAATAAGATCTGTTTTATTTGGAACTAGATATCTGAATGGTTTTTGAACATCTTATTCTTGTACACTTTGTATGAATAATATTGACATGTTGAATAAGAGTTAATTCAACAAAATCAGAATTTAATTCTTTATAGTCTAAAAAAGTTTTTAGACCTGATGAGTCAATTTGAAAAGGCAGTAAAATTTGTAGAAAATGATTTCCAAGGATAAAATCATTGTTTAAATCTTTTCCTAGAAGGAAATTAGTCTTTATGCATGTTCCATTTTTATAGACTTAAACATTACTTAATTTGTATTTGATATGTAGTTTTTTGCTAGCAGTAGCTAGGTTGAGTTTATTATTGGTTTTTTCATAATATTTTGCTGTGATTGATCTTTCTCTTATTAAATTAACATCTGTGCCACTATTTATTAAGCAGAGTGCTTTAATAGAGAAGTCTTTGACCTTAATTGTAGCTAGAGTTTTCCATTTTTTAAGTGGATTTCTTGTAAAAGAATTTACAAAACCATTTAAGTTTTTATAAAATTTTTCTTGATTTTCTAATTATCATTATTTTCTTGATAATTTTTGAGTGTGTGAAATTCAAGATTCTCAATACGTTGTTTGAGTTCCTAAAGTTCAATTAAGTCTTGTTTTAATTCTTTTATTTCTTGCTTTTGATTATTTATTTCTTTATAAAGATCTTGAATGTAAAAATGAGTAAGAGCTTGTTGCTCTCTTTATCTATCTAATACCGTTTTAAGGCTGAATTGTTTAGGTAAGTTTGATATGCTATTTGATGTAGAAGCTTTCCCTTTTTTAGTTCCTTTATTTGTATTCTGTATTTTTACAAAATATTTATTTTTTAATTCTTCATCTTTTAGATCTTTAAACATTTATAGCTCCATCTCTTCTGGGCTAGAAAGTACATTTAAAGATAAAAAGGAAGAAGAAGCAGATTTATACTGGATTCCACTGTCAAATATTATACAATGACATGTATCTGAAGCATGAGAGGAAGAATAATCTGTATCAGAGGAACTAGATGACTCTGACGCTGAGGATCCTTTTAAGATAGTTTTTATTTTTATTTCTATTTTAACTTTTATTTTTTTGCAGTCAGGAGCTATATGTCATTTTTCTTTGTAATTATAACATTGTATTTCTTTTTTCTTAGGATAAGAAGTGGATGGATTGTCATTTGTATAAGATTTCTTTAATTCTTTATAAGGGTTTTTATGAGAAGATTTTTTATAATATCTTTTTGAGGGAGTATAATATTATGGAGTTGAAAAATGTTTAGATTTTCTTTTTTGATGGTTTCTTTTTAAGTTTTTCTTTTTATTTTGGCTAGAAGGACTGATTTATGGTTCCAGACCAAATTGAAAAAAAAATCACCAAGTGCATGCTTACTGATTCTTTTTTTATTTTCAATTTGACGTTTAAGTTTGATTTCATTACATAATGAAAATCCAACTTTATTAATCATTTGAATTAGATCACCATATGTATACATTCCATTATTCAAATTTCCATAATTTTTTGATTTTAATTCTTCTCTAACTCTTTTTACAAAAAGTTTAGGAAAACTAGATTTGAATTTTTCTTTCCAAAATTCAGAATTGCTTGCATCGATTGTAAATAGTTTTGATGAGAAAACATCTTTATACCAACGAAAATCTGATAATGTTGGGCAAGATAAATTGATTAATTGTGTTTTTAATTTTTCTCCTATATGCATATAATTACCAATAAAATGTTTAACTCTGTTGGTAATAAGCATGTAGATGGAATCAGGGATCATTTGGCCTTGAGGAGTCAAAATAGGATTTCCGGAGGGATCTCTTTTTACAGCATTTAATACAGCATTTCTTTCTATATCAGATAGGTATTTTTCCCACCAACCATGTAATTGTCCAGTAAATCCAAGGACGACGGCATTTACTTCATGTCTTTGAACAATTCTGACAACCATGATGTTGAGGCATATATCATCACGTGTTGGCATAGTTGCAGGATTTGATATTCAGATAGTCCATCTACATTCCATTCGTATATTGAGGAGTTTTCAAATCGAAGGCCATTTAGAATAGATTGTTCTTTGAATTGAAGATCAACTGGAGTAGGTCTTGGATAATAATTTCTTATTTTTGCTGCAATGACTATTGGTTTTTGTCTTTTAAATATTTTATTGATTTGTAGAGATTCTTGATTTTGATCATTTTGATTCTCATTTGTTTTAGACTCTTCTTCTATAGGATTAACTACAGAAAATTCTGAACCTGAGCTAGAGGCTTTAGAATTTGAGAATAAAACATTTATAGATTTGTCAGCTTTGTGATCTTTATGTTCTTAAAGTTTTATATTTGTAAATCTATGAGATAATTGATTGATTAGTTTAACTAAAAAGTTTAAAGGTTTCCCTTCTAACTTTAGATCTTTAAGGGCTTCACCTTGAAAACCTAAAGTATGTGTTTTAATTATCTTTTGTGAGGAAGATGCTTCATGAACTTTTAAAATATTTTCAACTTTATCTTTAATTCTATTGGTTTGTTGGCCAATAGTATGAAGGTTAATATTTATATAATTACTTTGTTCTAAAACATGACTTAAGTCTAATTTATAAATTAATTCAGATTTACCTTTATCTCCTTGTATTTTTGCTACATCTTTATGGGTATGGCCGAAGTTTCTTTGCATATGATTTGATGTAATGGAGGATGTATAGATTCTTCAATTCGTTGTGGAGAAGAACTGGTAGAAGCTATAATCCAAGATGAACTTAATTTTGTTATCATAGTGATGGATAAATCTTTAGTATTATAAGCTTTCTTTATGGCTAGTTTAAGCCAATCAAAGAAATAAATATTTCTTTGATTATCATACATATATTTGTACCGTTTTTCTTTTAAAAAGTCTTCATGTGCTTGAAAAACCTGCTTACAAAAGGATTTTGTTAAAGGATGTAAAGCTAATTTTTTTTAACATTTTTTTTATCAATTTCAAAGCATTCAATAACATTTATATTGAAATTGGATTTCGAAGGATTATATGTATTAGATGGAGAAGCTTGATAAGAAGGATACACGAGTGCTCTAGGTTGAAGGTCTACATTAGGTGTAGAGCAAGAAACTCAGAATGGTTCTTTTATAGAAGATCCTACTATGGAGGGAGGATGAGAATAAGACTTTTTAGAAGGTTGATAAACTGTAAGAGTTGTATCTCTTGAATCTATTTGAAAATTTATTTCAGCACTTCCATCTTCATGTTCAATAATTATTTCAATATCTAATTTTTCTAAAGACCTTTCTAGTTGGGCATTTTCTAAGCGCCATTTACCAGATCGATTAATACCATTCGGCTGTATGAGTTTTAGAATATTAACTTTATTTTTGAAATTCGTTTGGAATAAAGTAGTCATACATTTTGCTTGATGGGAATAGGCTATACCTGGATCAACTAAATTCATGAGTTTATAATAAACTCTATATATGAGACCAAGATTTTGAATATGAGGATTCATATAAAAACCTTTTATCTAGATAGTAAGAGTAGGTGCTTCATGGTCACTTGGATCTGTAAGGGAAACAGAGAAATTTGGAAAGCAATTGAACTAAGTAGGGTCATTAGCCAAACTTGATACAACCATTCCAAGTAATGAATTACTGAATTTTTTATGTCTTGTATCTTAAACATAGATGAGAGCTTCAGTTCTAAGTCCAAGTTTTGTTAATGGCTTTAGAGCAACTTGCACTAATCCAAAATGAAAATAATTGTATGTTTTACATACTCCTTTATTTCATAGGGCTTGAATAAAGAAAGATGCTGAATATTACTAATAATGGATTCAGTTCTTTCAATGGTTTTACTTTATAACTTGATTTTAATTGAAAACTTCCAACTTTATAAATTTCATTTCCATTTACGGTTGGAATAGTCTAGTTACAAATAACTTGATCTAAATCGTCATAACTGATTTCTTCACTATTTTTAATTGACATAGAAGATAAGGAATTTGCTGATGAGGAAGAAAAAGGTACAAACTTCTTAATAAGCTTAGTTATAATTTGTATCACAGAGTTATTTTAACCAAATCCACCGTGACTATCCGACGAAATAAAGGATTTACACACCAACAAAATGCCTTAAACGCCTTCACACGACTAACGACAGCGACAACAATGGCTACCTCAGCTTCACTCTTGGCGGAATATGATTAAAATTTGTCAATAATAACAAACACACAACCAAATATTAAGATTTCCGACGATCTTGCTTCTGAGTCAGCAATTCCTTGAACAAAAATCGAAACATAAAGATAAGTGAAGAAATACTCAAGAAACAACTTTATATTGCAATGATACTTGATTACAAACTAAATGCCAACTTGGCTCTGATACCAAATGGGGAAGATGGTAGGTATACAAAAGCAGAAGAGTGAGGAGAGAGAAGATAGTGGTGGAAGCAAGGCTAGATTTTGACTGGTATTCCAACTCTTGCCTGTACATGGAGAAGGCTAGTACTATTTATAACCTTAGCAAACATAATTTACATTTTATTACAACTAAATTTACATTGTATTTGCATTTCATTTTATGATGTTATGGGATTTTACTATTGGATTGAATCATAGGTTGCCATATAGATGGTTTGTCTTCATGCTGTGATGAGTGTACTTGTTGCCTACGAGGATGTTGCCTTATTCTTCTGCATAGTACTTGGTTGGTCTATTGTGGAGAGAGGAGTCTATGGAGCCTTGAATTTTCTTATTGCCTTTTGGATTTTTCCCAATTGTCTTTTGTCTTCTTTCTCAAAGTAGCTTTTTTGTATAGTACTTTTTCAACATAACTTTGATGTGTTTGTAAAGAATAGCATAATTATGGATACGGTAACAATGATAAAGTTTTTGTTATCTTTTCTTTGCAAGCTTTATAGAGAAAAATCTTAATAAATCTTGATAAATATAAATCTTGATACGATTAATCACCATCTCGATGAATTCCATTGCAGCTGGCGGAGAATTTCAAAATCAAGTCAAAATTATGAAAAGGGTTATTCCAACCTTTATTATCTTTTTCGAATTCTCCATGGAATAGCTGATCAATTCTTCATGAGTTTTTTCTAAAATGTCAAAAGAGATATCTTCATAGGCATTGAGAATTTGATTAAGCCTAGCATGTCCAAATTTAGAAGGATTCTGTATCACCGTTGTTTGCTCAGCAAGATCATCAATAATGCAAATAACTCATCGACCGTCACACCAAAAATATTTGTATGTACTTGCAAATTCAAGATGTCCTTTTAAATTGAGAAATCTTTGATATTGATTAGAAGCTGGATCATACTTTTGGAGACGTTCTAAGTTGTATTCCATTGTAGCAACTTCATGAGATTCATGCTATTGAGCTAGATAATCAATAAGGAGATGCTCGTAATCATTTATGGTAGAGATGAATGTGTTGCAAATTAAATCTCCTTCTTCATAATTCATGAGGGTCCATAATTGATAAGGCTAATAATACTGGATTTATGATCTTTCATTCAAACTTGATGAAATCGTTATGAGAAGTTGTCTTTTGGTAACTCCAAGGCTGTGAAGGGCATGACGCACTATTGCAGGGAGCTGCTGTATCATTTCAAAATCATCTCTGCATAAAGAAAATCTTTGGACAAATCATTGTTTGATATATGAGATATCGACTTCATATGATGGCAGAAACAATTTGGGAAAGCCAGTTGCCCAACTTATATATTGAGCTTTGAGCATTAATCTCTCCTTGATCTAACAAGAAATAGGTTTTTCTCTAATTCTTGCAGCTATCTCATCTGGAAGGGCTATGTTAACCTTTTTTAGGAGGTGAATTTTGGATGTTTCTTCATCAGCATGGGTGGATAACAATGCTCTCTGATGGATATTATGGCTCATAAGCATTTGGCTTTCTAAGTCCTTGATATGGTTTGCAATTTTGGATAGACTTTTTCTAGTATTTTTTCTTTTATCAGAGAGAATGGCACTCCAATGGACATTGATAAGTTCTTGTAAAGTGACAGATAATTCTGGATTGAAGAAGGGAATTGATATTTGTTGGGATGCAGGTATGTAGGAAGAGCTTGATTCCTAAATAAGGGCTTTGCTTTTGCTTGTACTTGATGTCATAATGAGAAGGGATACTTCCTGAAGGCAGATAGGTCTAAATGAGAATTATCAATAAACTAAAATTTTATTTTCTTTGAGAAAAGAAAAATAATTTTATATCTGTCCTCCCAGTAGAATTTGAAGGTACCAAAATATGGATGTAGGATTAAATGTAAAAACATGAAGACATCAGATAGATGATTAATAAAATATGTTTTATTTGGAACTGGATATCTGAATGGTTTTTTAACATCTTATTCTTGTTTACACTTTGTATGAATAATATTGATATGTTGAATAGGAGTTAATTCAACAAAAACAAACTTTCATTCTTTATTGTCTAAAATAGTTTTTAGACTTGATGAGTCAATTTGAAAAGTCTATAAAATTTGTAGAAAAGGATTTCCAAGGATAACATCATTGTTTAAATCCTTTCCTAGAAGGAAATTAGTTTTTATGCATGTTCCATTTTTACAAACATAAAAATTACTTAATTTGTATTTGATATGTAGTTTTTTTGCTAGCAGTAGCTAGATTGAGTTGATTATTAGTTTTTTCATAATATTTTGTTGGGATTAATCCTTTTCTTATTAAATTAACATCTACGCCACTATCTAGTAAGCAGAGTGCTTTAATAGAGAAGTCTTTGATCTTAATTATAGCTTGAGTTTTCCATTTTTTAAGTGTATTTCTTGTTAAAGAGTTTACAAAACCATTTAAGTTTTCACCAAATTCTTCTTGATGTTCTAATTTATTATCCATTATTTTCTTAACACTTTGTTTGAGTTCTTGAAGTTCAATTAAGTTTTGTTTTAATTCTTTTATTTTTTGATTAATTCCTTTATAAAGATCTTGAATTGAAAGATAAAGAGGAGCTTGCTGCTTTCTTAATCTATCTAATACAATTTTAGTGCTGAATTGTTTAGGTAAGTCAGATATATTATTTGATGTAGAAGCTTTTCCTTTTTTATTTCATTAATTTATATTCTGTAGTTTTTCAAAAAAATTTATTTTTTAATTCTTCATCTTTGAAGTCTTTAAACATTTCTAGCGCTAGTTTTTCTGAAACATAAAGTACGTTTAAAGATAAAAAGGAAGAAGAAGCAGATTCATACTGATTTCACTATCAAATATTTTACAATGACATGTATCTAAAGAATGAGAGGAAGAATAATCTATATCAGAGGAACTAGATGATTCTGAGGCTGAGGATCCTTTTAAGATAGTTTTAATTTCTTTTTCTATTTTTACTTTTTGGGTAGTCAGGAGCTATATATCCTTTTTCCTTGCAATTATAACATTGTATTTATTTTTTCTTAGGATAAGAAATGGATGGATTATCTTTTGTATAAGATTTCTTTGATTCTTTATATGGATTTTTATGAGAAGATTTTTTATGATATCTTTTTGAGGGAATATAATATTGTGGAGTTGAAAAATGCTTAGATTTTCTTTTTTGATGGTTTCTTTTAAAGTTTTTCTCTTTATTATGGCTTGAAGGACTAATTAATGGTTCCATGCCAAATTAATTACAAAAATCACCAAGTTCATATTTATTGATTATTCTCTCATTTTCATTTTGTCATTTAAGTTTTATTTCATTGCAAAATGAAAATCCAACTTTATTTATCTTTTGAATAAGGTTACCATATGTATAAAGTTTATAATTTAGATTTCCATAATTTTTTGATTTTAACTCTTCTCTAACTTTTTCTGTCAAAAGTTTAGGAAGACCAGATATAAATTTTCTTTTCATAATTCTAAATTGCTTGCATCGATTGTATAGAGTTTTGATAAGAAAATATCTTTATACCAATGAAAATCTGATAATGTTGGGCCAGATAAATTGATTAATTGAGTTTTTATTTTTTCTTCTACATTCATATAATTATCAATAAAATGTTTTACTATATTAGTAATAAGCATGTAAATAGAAACAAGAATCATTTGACCTTAAGGAGTAATAATAGGATTTCCTGAAGGATCTCTTTTTACTGCATTTAGTATAGTTTGTCTTTCTATATCAAATAGGTACTTTTCCCATCAACCATGTAATTGTCTAGTAAATCCAAGGACAACGGCATTTACTGCATGTCTTTCATGATTACCGGCCGCCATGATTGTAGAGGCATATATCATCATGTATTGCCATAGTTGCAGGATTTGATATTCAGATAATCGATCTACATTCCATTCGTATACTGAGGAGTTTACGAATCGAAAGCCGTTTAGAATAGCTTGTTCTTCGAATTGAAGATCAACTGGAGTAGGTCATGGATAATATTGCGTGTTTTTGCTGCAGTGACTATTGGTTTTTGTCTTTTAAATATTTGATTGATTTGTGGAGATTCTTGATTTTGATCATCTTGATTTTCATTTGATTTTTCTTCTATAGAGTCAGAAACAGAGAGTTCTGGGTCTAAGCTCGAAGCTTTAGAAACTAAAACAATTATGGATTTTTCATCTTTATTTTCTTTATTATCTTTAAGTTTTATGTTTGTAAAATTATGAGATAATTGATCGATTAATTCATCTGAAATTTTTAAGGGTGTTTTGTCTAACTTTAGATCCTTAAGGGCTTCACCTTGAAAACCTAAAGATTGTATCTTGTTTACTTTATGGGAACAAGTAGTTTCATAAAATTTTAAAATATTTTCCACTTTATCTTCAATTCAATTGGTTTGTTGGCCAGTAGTATGAAGGTTTATATTTTTATAATTATATTGTTCCAAAACATGACTTAAATTTGATTTGTAAATAAATTTAGTTTTACCTTTGTCTCCTTGTATTTTTGCAACATCTTTTATGGGTACAGTTGAAGTTTCTTTATAAATGATTTGATTCAATGGAGGATGTATAGATTCTTCAGTTCTTTGTAGAGAAGAACTAGTAAAAGTTATAATCCAAGATGAGCTCAATTTTTCTATCATATTGATGGATAAATTTTCAGTATTATAAGCTTTCTCTATGGCTAGTTTAAGCTAATCAAAGAAAGAAATATTTATTTGATTATCATATATATTTGTACCATTTTTCTTTTAAAATGTCTTTGTGTTCCTGAGAAGCCTCTTTAAAAAAGGATTTTGTAAAAGGATGTAAAGCTAAATTCTTTTTTAACATTTCTTTATCAATTTCAAAGCATTTACGAAACATTTATATTGAAATAGGATTCCAAAGGATTATATATATTAGATGGAGAAGCTTGATAAGAAGAATACAATAGTCCTGTGGGTCGAAGGTCTACATTAGGTGTAGAGCAAGAAACTCGAGATGGTTCTTTTATAGAAGAACCTACCACAAAGGGAGGATGAGAATAAGACTTTCTAGAAAGTTGATAAACTATAGGAGTTGTATCTCTTGAATCTGTTTGAAAATTTATTTCAACACTTCCATCTTCATGTTCAATAATTGTTTCAACATCTTCTGGTTAGGCGTTTTTTAAGCGCCATTTACCAAATAGATTAATATCAATCCACTGTATGAGTTTTGGAATATTATTATTATTTTTGAAATTAGTTTGGAATAAAGTAGTCATATCTTTTGTTTAATGCGAATAGACTATGCCTGGAACAACTAAATTCATGAGTTTATAATAAACTCTATATATGAGAGCAAGATTTTGATTATAAAGATTCATATCAAAACCTTTTGTTTGGATAGCAAGAGTAACAGCTTCATGTGCACCTAGATCTGTAAAGGAAACAGGGAAATTTGAAAAGCAATTGAAGAAAGTAAGGCCATTAGCCAAACTTGATTCGACCATTCCAAGTAATGAATCACTGAATTTTTTATGTCTTGTATCTTGAACATAGATGAGAGCTTTAGTTCTAAGTCCAAGTCTTGTTAATGGCTTTAGATCAACTTGCACTGATCCAAAATGAATATAATTGTATGTTTTAACATACTCCTTTATTTCATGGGGCTTGATTAAAGAAAGATGCTAAATATTACTTGTAATGGATTTAGTTCTTTTAATGGTTTTACTTTATAACTTGATTTTAATTGAAAACTTCTAACTTTATAAATTTCATTTTTTTTACAGTTGGAATACTCTAGTCACCAATAACTTGATCTAAATCGTCATAACTGATTTCTTGACTATTTTTAATTGACATAGAGGGTAAGGAATTTGATGATGAGGAAGAAGAAGGTGCAAACTTCTTAATAAGCTTGGCCATAATTTGTATTACAGAGTTATTTTAACCAAATCCACCACAAGTATCCAATGAAATAGAGGATTTACACACCGACAAAATGCCTTAAACGCCTTCACACGGCTAACAACGGTGATAACAATGGCTACGCTAGTTTCACTCCGGGCAGAATATGATTAAAATTTCTCAATAATAACAAACACACAGCCAAGTACTAAGATTTTTGACATTCTTGCTTCTTAGTCAGCAATTCCTCAAACAAAATCAAACATAAAAATAAGTGAAGAAATGCTCACAAAATGGCTTTATATTGCAACGATACTTGATTACAAATTTGAAACGAACTTGGCTTTGATCCCAAATGGGGAAGATGGTGGGTAAGCAAAAACGAAAGGGAGAGGAGAAAGGAGATGGTGGTAGAAGTAAGGCTGGATTTTGCCTCGCATTCCAACTCTTGCCTGTACATGGAGAAGGCTGTTACTATTTTTTGCCTTAGCAAACATAATTTACATTTCATTACAACTAAATTTACTCTGCATTTGCATTTCATTTTATGATGTTTCAGGATGTTACTGCTGGATAGAATCACAGGTTGCCATATAGATGGTTTGTCTTCAGGCTGTGATCAGTGTACTTGTTGGCTAGGAGGATGTTGCTTTATTCTTCTGCGTAGTACCTGGTTGGTCTGTTGGGGAGAGAGGAGTCTATGGAGCCTTGAATTTTCTTATTGGCTTTTGGATTTTCCCAATTGTCTTTTGTCTTCTTTCTCGAAGTAGCTTTTTTGTATAGTATGTTTTCAATGTAACTTTGATGTGTTTGTAGAGAATAGCATAGCTATGGATTCAGTAGCAATGATAAGGCTTTTGTTATCTTTTCTTTGCAGGCTTTATAGAGAACTCTTAATAAATCTTGATAAATCTAAAACTTGATAAGAGTAATCACCATCCTGATGAATTCCATTACAACTGGCGGAGAACTTCATAATAGAGTCAAAATTATGACAAGGGTCATTCCAACCTTCATTATCATTTTCGAATTCTCCATGGAATAGCTGAATTAATTCTTCATGAGTTTTTTCTGAAATGTCAAAAGAGATATCTTCATAGGCATTGAGAATTTGATTAAGCATGGCATGTCCGCATTTAGAAAGATTCTGTATCATCGTTGTTTGCTCAGCAAGATCATCAGCAATGCAAACAACTCGTCGACCGTCACACCAAAAATATCTGTATGTACTTGCAAATTCAAGATGTCCTTTTAGATTGAGAAATCTTTGATATTGATGAAAAGCTGAATCATACTTTTGGAGACATTCTAAGCTGTATTCCATTGTAGCGACTTCATGAGATTCTTGCCATTGAGCTGGATAATCAACAGGGAGATGCATGTAATCATTTAAGGTAGAGAAGAATTTTTTGCAGATTAGATCTCCTTCTTCGTAATTCATGATGGTCCATAATTGATAAGGTCAATAAAACCAGAGTTCTTATCTGTTATTCAGACTTGAGAAATCGTTATGAGAAGTTGTCTTTTGGTAACTCCAAGGCTGCGAAGGGCATGACGCATGATTGTAGGGTGTTGCTGTATCATTTCAAAATCATCTCGGCATAAAGAAAATCTTTGGACTAATCCACGTTCGATATATGAGATATCGACTTCATATGATGGTAGCAACAATTTGGTAAAGCCAGCTGCCTAGCTTATATATTTAGCTTTGAGCATTAATTGCTCCTTGATCTGATAAGAAATAGTTTTTTCTCTAATTCATGTAGCTATCTCATCTAGAAAAGCTGTGTTAACCTTTTCCAGGAGGTAAATTCTAGATGTTTTTTCATCAGCATGAGTGGATAACAGTGCTCTCTTATGGATGTTATGGCACATAAGGATTTGGCTTTCTAAGTCCTTGATATGGTTTGCAATTTTGGATAAAGTTTTTCTAGTGTTTTCTCTTTTATTAGCGAGAATGGCACTCCTATGGGCATTGATAAGTTCTTGTGAAGTGACAGATAATCCTGGATTGAAAAAGGGAATTGATATTTGTTGGGATGTAGGTATAAAGGAAGCGCTTGATTCCTGGATAGGGGCTTTGCTTTTGCTTGTACTTGATGTCATAATGAGAAGGGACACTTTCTGAAAGCAAATAGGTCTTAATGAGAATTATCAATAATCTAAATTTTTATTTTCATTGGGAAAAGAAAAATAATTTTATATCTGTCTTCCAGTTAGAATTTGAAGGTACCAAAATCTGGATGCAGGATCAAATGTAGAAAACAAGAAGACATCGGAGAGACGATTAATAAAATCTGTTTTATTTGGAACTAGATATTTGATTGCTTTTGGAACAACTTATTCTTGTTTACACTTTGTTTGAATACTATTGATATGTTGAATAGGAGTTGATTTGCCAAAATCAAAAATTAATTCTTTAGACCTGATGAGTTAATTTAAAAAGGCTGTAAAATTTGTAGAAAAGGGTTTCCAATGATAACATCATTGTTTAAATCCTTTTCTAGAAGGAAATTAGTCTTTATGCATGTTCCATTTTTACAGACATAAACATTACTTAATTTGTGTTTGATATGTAGTTTTTTGCTTGTAGTAGCTAGATTGAGTTTATTATTAGTTTTTTCATAATATTTTGTTGGGATTAGTCCTTCTCTTATTAAATTAACATCTGTGCCATTATCTAGTAAGCAGAGTGTTTTAATAGAGAAGTCTTTGATCATAATTGTAGCTTGAGTTTTCCATTTTTTAAGTGGATTTCTTGTTAAAGAATCTACAAGACCATTTAAGTTTTCACCAAATTCTTCTTGATGTTCTAATTTATTATCATTATTTTCTTGATAATTTTTTAGTGTGAAATTCAAGATTCTCAACACATTGTGTGCATTCTTGAAGTTCAATTAAGTCTTGTTTTAATTCTTATATTTCTTGCTTTTTATTAGTGATTTCTTTATAAAGATCTTGAATTGAAAGATGAGGAGGAGCTTGCTACTCTCTTAATCTATGTAATACAGTTTTAATGCTGAATTGTTCGGACAAGTCAGATATATTATTTGATGTAGAAGCTTTTCCTTTTTTATTTCCTTTATTTATATTCTATATTTATTCAATATATTATTTTTTAATTTTTCATCTTTGAAATCTTTATACATTTCTAGCACCAATTCTTCTAGAGCAGAAAGTATGTATAAGATAAAGAGGAAGAAGAAGCAGATTCACACTAGATTTCACTATCAAATATTTTACACTAACATGTATCTAAAGAATGAAAAGGAGAATAATTTGTATCAGAGGGAAGTGGATGACTCTGACGCTGAGGATCCTTTTAAGATAGTTTTGATTTCTTTTTTTGTTTTTACTTTTATTTTTGGGTAGTCAAGAGCTATATGTCCTTTTTCTTTGCAATTATAACATTGTATTTCTTTTTCTTAGGATAAGAAGTGGATGGATTATCATTTGTATAAGATTTCTTTAATTCTTCATAAGGGTTTTTATAAGAAGATTTTTTATAATATCTTTTTGAGGGAGTATAATATTGTGGAGTTGAAAAATGCTTAGATTTTCTTTTTTGATGATTTCTTTTTAAGTTTTCCTTTTTATTCTGGCTAGAATGATTGATTAATGGTTTCTTTTTAAGTTCAAACTTGTTGATTCTTTTTGGATTTTCAATTTGACGTTTAAATTTGATTTCATTGCATAATGAAAATCCAACTTTTTAAATCTTTTGAATTAGATCACCATATGTATACATTCCATAATTCAAATTTCCATAATTTTTTTATTTTAATTCTTCTCTAACTTTCTCTACAAAAAATTTAGGAAGACCATAAATGAATTTTTCTTTCTAAAATTTTGAATTACTTGCATTGATTGTATAAAGTTTTGATAAGAAAACATCTTTATACCAACGAAAATCTGATAATGTTACGCAAGATAAATTGATGAATTGAGTTTTTATTTTTTCTTCTACATTTAGATAATTACCGATAAAATGTTTTACTATATTGGTAATAAGTATGTATATAGAATCAGGAATCATTTTACCTTGAGGAGTAATGATAGGATTTCCTGAAGGATCTCTTTTTACTTCATTTAGTATAGCTTGTCTTTCTATATCAGATAGGTACTTTTCCCATGAACCATGTAATTGTCTAATAAATCTAAAGACAACTGCATTTACTGCATGTCTTTGATCATTACCGGCAGCCATGATGGTAGAGGCATATATCATCATGTGTTGGTATAGTTGCAGGATTTGATATTCAGATAGTCCACCTGCATTCCATTCGTATATAGAGGAGTTTTCAAATCGAAGGCCATTTAAAAGAGTTTGTTCTTCGAATTGAAGATCAACTAGAGTAGGTCTTGGATAATAATTTCTTATTTTTGCTGTAGTGACCATTGGTTTTTGTCTTTTAAATATTTTATTGATTTGTAGAGATTCTTAATTTTGATCATTTTGATTCTCATTTGTTTTAGACTCTTTTTCTATAGGTTCAGTTATAGAAAATTCTGAATCTGAGCTAGAGGCTTTAGAATTTGAGACTAAAACATTTATAGATTTGTTAGCTTTTTAATCTTTATTTTCTTGAAGTTTTATATTTGTAAAACTATGAGATAACTGATTGATTAGTTCATCTAAAAATTTTAAAAGTTTCCTCTCTGACTTTAGATCTTTAAGGGCTTCACCTTGAAAACCTAAAGTTTCTGTCTTATTAATTATTTTTTATGAAGAAGATGCTTCAGAAAAATTTTAAAATATTTTCAACTTTATCTTTAATTCTATTGGTTTGTTAGTCAATAGTATGGAGGTTAATATTTGTATAATTATTTTGTTCTAAAACATGACTTAAATTTGATTTGTAAATAAATTCAGATTTAGTTTATCTCCTCGTATTTTTCAACATCTTTTATAGGTATGGCTGAAGTTTCTTTATATATGATTTAATGTAATGGAGGATATATAGATTCTTCAGTTCTTTGTGTAGAGGAGCTAGTAGAAGCTATAATCCAAGAAGAGATTAATTCAGTTAACATGATGGATAAATCTTCAGTATTATAAGCTTTTTTCATGGCTAGTTTAAGCCAATCAAAGAAATAAACATTTCTTTGATTATCATACATATATTTACGCCATTTTGCTTTTAGAAAGTCTTTATGTTCTTAAGAAACCTGTTTACAAAAAGATTTTGTTAAAGGATGTAGAGCTAAAATCTTTTCTAACATTTTTTTTATCAATTTCAAAACATTCAATAACGTTTATATTGAAATCGGATTCCGAAGGATTATATGTATTAGAAGGAGAAGCTTGATAAGAAGGATACAGAAGTCCTATAGGTCGAAGGTCTACATTAAGTGTAGAACAGGAAACTTGGGGTGGTTCTTTTACGGAAGATCCTATCACAGAGGGAGGATGAGAATAAGACTTTTTAGAAGGTTGATAAACTGTAGGAGTTGTATCTCTTGAATCTGTTTGAAAATTTATTTCAACACTTCCATCTACATCTTCAATATTTGTTTCAATATCTTGATTTTCTAAAGACCTTTCTTGTTGGGAATGTTTTAAGCGCCATTTACTAGATAGATTAATATCATTCCGCTATATTAGTTTTGGAATATTAACTTTATTTTTTAAATTAGTTTGGAATAAAGTAGTCATACCTTTTGCTTGATGCGAATAGGCTATGCCTGGAACGGCTGAATTCATGAGTTTACAATAAACTCTATATATGAGAGCAAGATCTTGATTATTGGGATTCATATCAAACCCTTTTATCTGGATAGCAAGAGTAAGAGCTTCATGTGCACCTAGATCTGTAAGGGAAATAGAAAAATTTAGAAAGCAATCAAAGAAAATAGGGCCATTAGCCAAACTTGATTTAACCATTCCAAGAAATGAATCACTAAATTTTTTATCTCTTGTATCTTGAACATAGATGAGAGCTTCTGCTCTAAGTACAAGTCTTGTTAAAGGCTTCAGAGCAACTTGTACTAATCCAAAATGAATATAATTGTATGCTTTAACATGCTCCTTTATTTCATGGGGCTTGATTAAAGAAAGATGCTCAATATTACTGGTAATGGATTCAGTTCTTTCAATGGCTTTTACTTTATAACTTGATTTTAATTGAAAACTTCCAACTTTATAAATTTCATTTTTATTTACGGTTAGAATAGTCCAGTCACAAATAACTTGATCTAAATCGTCATAACTGATTTCTTTACTATTTTTAATTGACATAGAAGATAAGGAATTTGACGATGAGGATGAAGAAGGTACAAACTTCTTAATAAGCTTAGCCATAATTTGTATTACAAAGTTATTTTATCCAAATCCACCATAAGTATCCAACGAAATAGGGGATTTACACACTAACAAAATGCCTTAAATGCCTTCACACGGCTAACAACGGTGACAACAATGGCTACCCTAGCTTAACTCTCTGCGGAATATGATTAAAATTTCTCAATAATAACAAACACACAAACAAGTATTAAGTTTTATGATGATCTTGCTTCTGAGTCAGCAATTCCTTAAACAAAATCAAAACATAAAGATAAGTGAAGAAATACTCACAAAACGACTTTATATTACAACGATACTTGATTACAAACTAAATGCCAACTTGGCTCTGATACCAAATGGGGAAGATGATGGGTATACAAAAGCAGAAGGGAGAGGAGAGAGGAGATGGTGGTGGAAGCAAGGTTAGATTTTGACTGGTATTCTAACTCTTGCCTGTACATGAGGAAGGCTATACCTATTTATAGTCATAAATAACATAATTTACATTTCATTGCAACTGAATTTACATTGCATTTGCATTTAATTTCATGTGCTGACAAATTTAATGATGCAGCCGGACTGCAGGTAAAAATCACAATCTTTGCTGTAGATGAACTTTATTCTGAATAGTGAGATGTCATGATTGCTTTGAGTAACTTGATAAGGTATATGTCATGTCTTTATTTCTTTTCCCTTTCTCGAGATAAGTTCTTCATAGATGTGCATGTCGAGAATGAAATACTACTTATTCTTATGAGAGATATGGTTTGTCTTTTAGTACTTTTGTAGTACTTTTTCCAAAAAAACTCATTGATGGGCTAGTAGAAAAAGCTCTTGTTGGAAGAATCTTTATGCTAAGCATAGTATTATTGGAGACTTGCATAAAAAATGCTCATCACAGCCATCATTTGCTAATTCACCACGGAATAATAGCATTAACTCTTCTCGAGTTATGTCAGAAATATCAAAAGACATGTCTTCATAAGCATTGATAATTTGATTAAGAGCTATATGTCCAGATTTATGTGGATTTTGCATCACCGTTGTTTGCTCAGCGAGATCATCAGTAACGCAAACAACTCTTCGACCGTCACACCAAACATATCTATATGTACTTGCAAATTCAAGATGTCCTTTTAGATTGAGAAATCTTTGATACCGATCAAAAGCTGGATCATAAGTTCAGAGGTGTTCTAATCTATATTCCATTGTAGCCACTTCATGAGATTCATACCATTAAGCTGGACAATCAACAGGGAGATGCTCGTAATCAATTAAGGTAGAGATGAACTTTTTGCAGACTAAATCTCCTTCTTCATAATTCATGATGGTCCATAATTAATAAGGTTTATAAAACTAGATTTCTGATCTTTCACCTAAACTTGATGAAATCATTATGAGAAGTTGTATTTTGGTAACTCCAAGGCTACGAAGGGCATGGCGCACAATTACAAGGAGTTACTGTATCATTTCAAAATCATCTCTGCATAAAGAAAATCTTTAGCTTAATCCTTGTTCGATATATGAGAGATCAACTTCATACAATGGCAGGAACAATTTCAAAATCCCAGTTGCCCAGCTTATATATTGAGATTTAAACATTGATTGCTCCTTAATCTGACAAGAAATAGTTTTTTCTCTAATTCTTGCAGCTATCTCATCTGGAAGAGCTATGTTAACATTTTCCAGGAGGTGAACTTTGGATGTTTTTTCATCAGCATAGGTGGATAACAGTGCTCTTTGATGGATGTTATACCAGATAAGGATTTGGCTTTCTAAGTCCTTGATATGGTTTGCAGTTTTGGATAGGGTTTTTCTAGTGTTTTTTCTTTTGTCAAAGAGAATGGAACTCCAATGGGCATTGATAAGTTCTTGTGAAATGAAAGATAATCCTGGATTGAAGAAGGGAATTGATATTTGTTGGGATGTAGGTATGAAGGAAGAGCTTGATTCCTGAATAGGGGCTTTGCTTTTGCTTGTACTTGATGTCATAATGAGAAGGGATACTTCCTAAAGGCAGATAGCTTTGAATGAGAATTATCAATAATCTGAATTTTTTTTTCTTTGGGAAAAGAAAAATAATTTTATAACTATCCTCCGGGTAGAATTTGAAGGTACCAAAATCTGGATATAGGATTAAATGTAGAAAACATGAAGACATCAGAGAGATGATTAATAAGATTTGTTTTATTTGGAACTAGATATTTGATTGTTTTTTGCACACCACATTCTTGTTTACACTTTGTCTAAATACTATTGATATGTTGAATAGGAGTTGATTAACCAAAATCAAAAATTAATTTTTATTGTCTAAAATAGCTTTTAGACTTGATGAGTCAATTTGAAAAGGCTATGAAATTTGTAGAAAAGGGTTTCCAAGGACAACATCATTGTTTAAATCCTTTCCTAGAAGGAAATTACTCTTTATGCATATTCCATTTTTACAGACATAAACATTAATTAATTTGTATTTGATATGTAGTTTTTTGCTAGCAGTAGCTAGATTGAGTTTATTATTGGTTTTTTCATAATATTTTGTTGGGATTAATCCTTCTCTTATTAAATTAACATCTGTGCCACTATCTAGTAAGTGTAGTGCTTTAATAAGGAAGTCTTTGATCTTAATTGTAGCTCGAGTTTTCCATTTTTTAAGTGGATTTCTTGTTAAAGAATTTACAAAACCATTTAAGCCTTCACCAAATTATTTTTGATGTTCTAAATTATTATCATTATTTTCTTGATAAGTTTTGTGTGTGTGAAATTCAAGATTCTCAACACGTTGTTTGAGTTCTTGAAGTTCAATTAAGTCTTGTTTTAATTCTTTTAATTCTTGCTTTTTATTAGTAATTTCTTTATAAAGATCTTGAATTGAAAGATGAGAAGGAGCTTGCTACTCTCTTAATCTATCTAATACAGTTTTAATGCTAAA
Organism: Sextonia rubra; assembly: GCA_037013555.1. Lineage (NCBI taxonomy): Eukaryota > Viridiplantae > Streptophyta > Magnoliopsida > Laurales > Lauraceae > Sextonia > Sextonia rubra. The sequence goes on from JASUAD010000026.1 coordinate 11,043,026, forward strand.
TTGTTCAGGCAAGTCAGATATATTATTTGATGTAGAAGCTTTTCCATTTTTATTTTTTTATTTATATTCTGTATTTATTCAATATATTTATTTTTTAATTCTTCATCTTTGAAATCTTTATACATTTCTAGCACCAGTTCTTCTAGAGTAGAAAGTACGTTTAAAGATAAAGAGGAAGAGGAAGCAGATTCATACTGGATTTCATTGTCAAATATTTTACACTGGCATGTATCTGAAGAATGAGAGGAAAAATAATCTGTATCAGAGGAACTTGATGACTCTGAAGCTGAGTATCCTTTTAAGATAGTTTTGATTTTTGTTTTTTGTTTTTACTTTTGTTTTGGGCAGTCAAGAGCTATATGTCCTTTTTCTTTGCAATTATAACATTGTATTTCTTTTGCTTGGGATAAGAAGTGGATGGATTATCGTTTGTATAAGATTTCTTTAATTCTTTATAAGGGTTTTTATGAGAAGATTTTTTATGTTATATTTTTGAGGGAATATAATATTGTGGAGTTGAAAAATGTTTAGATTTTCATTTTTGATGGTTTCTTTTTATGTTTTTCTTTTTATTCTGGCTAGAGGGACTGATTAATGTTCCATACCAAATTAAAAACAAAAATCACCAAGTTCATATTTGCTGATTCTTTTTTTATTTTCAATTTGACGTTTAAGTTTGATTTCATTGCATAATTAAAATCCAACTTTATTAATCTTTTGAATTAGATCACCATATGTATACATTCCATAATTCAAATTTCCATAATTTTTTTATTTTAATTCTCTCTAACTTTTTTTACAAAAAGTTTAGGAAGACCATATATGAAATTTTCTTTCCAAAATTCTAAATTACTTGCATCGATTGTATAAAACTTTGATATGAAAACATCTTAATAACAACAAAAATCTGATAATGTTGGGCAAGATAAATTGATTAATTGTGTTTTTAATTTTTTTCTACATTCATATCATGACCAATAAAATATTTAAATATATTAGTAATAAGCATGTGGATGGAATCAGGGATCATTTAGCCTTGAAGTGTAAGAACAGGATTTCCTAAGGGATCTCCTTTTACTGCATTTAATATAACATTTCTTTCTGTATTAGATAGGTATTTTTCCCACTAACCATGTAATTGTCCAATAAATCCAAGGACGACTGCATTTACTACATGTCTTTGATCATTACCGGCAGTCATGATGGTAGAGGCATCTATCATCATGTGTTGGCATAGTTGTAGGATTTGATATTCAGATAATCCATCTACATTCCATTCATATACTGAAGAGTTTTCAAATAGAAGATCGTTTAGAATAGCTTGTTCTTCAAAAGTGAAGATCAACTAGAGTAGGTCTTGGATAATAATTTCTTGTTTTTGCTACAGTGACTATTGGTTTTTACTGTTTGAATATTTTATTAAGTTGTAGAGATTTTTTATCTTGATTTTCATTTGATTTTTCTTCTATGGAGTCAGAAACAGAGAATTCTAACTATGAGCTCGAAGCTTTAGAAACTAAAACATTTATAGATTTTTCATCTTTATTTTCTTTATTATTTTTAAGTTTTATGTTTCTAAAACTATGAGATAATTGATTAATTAGTTCGTCTGAAAATTTTAAGGGTTTTTTTTCTAACTTTAGATCTTTAAGGGCTTCACTTTGAAAACCTAAAGATTGTATCTTGATTACTTTATGGGAAGAACTAGATTCATAAAATTTTAAAATATTTTCAGCTTTATCTTCAATTATATTAGTTTGTTAGCCAATAGTATGAAGGTTAATATTTGTATAATTATTTTGTTCTAAAACATGACTTAAATTTATTTGTAAATAAATTCAGTTTTACCTTTGTCTCCCTATATTTTTGTAATATCTTTTATGGGTACAGCTGAGGTTTCTTTATAATTGGTTTTATGTATTGGAGGATGTATAGATTCTTCAATTCATTGTGTAGAGGAACTAGTAGAAGCTATAATCCAAGAAGAGCTTAATTTAGTTATCATATTGATGGATAAATCTTCAGTTATAAGCTTTCTGCATGGCTAGTTTAAGCCAATCAAAGAAATAAATATTTATTTGATTATCATACATATATTTATACCATTTTGCTTTTAGAAAGTCTTTATGTTCTTGAGAAACATGGTTAAAAAAGGATTTTGTGAGAGGATGTAAAGGTAAATGCTTTTTTAACATTTCTTTATCAATTTCAAAGCATTCAATAACATTTATATTGAAATCAGATTCTGAAGAATTAAATGTATTAGATGGAGAAGCTTGATAAGAATGATGCACTAGTCCTATAGGTCAAAGGTCTACATTAGGTGCAGAGCAAGAAACTTGGAATGGTTCTTCTTCTGGAAGATCCTACCACAGAGGGAGTATGAGAATAAGACCTTCTAGAAGGTTGATAAAGTTTAGGAGTTGTATCTCTTGATTCTATTTGAAAATTTATTTCAACACTTCCATCTTCATGTTCAATAATTGTTTCAATATCTTGATTTTCTAAGGACCTTTCTGGTTAGGCGTTTTCTAAGCACCATTTACTAGATAGATTAATATCATTCCACTGTATGAGTTTTGAAATTAGTTTGGAATAAAGTAATCATACGTTTTGCTTGATGGGAATAGGCTATGCCTGGAACAACTTAATTCATGAGTTTATAATAAACTTTATATATGATTGCAAGATTTTGATTATGAAGATTCATATCAAAACCTTTTGTTTGGATACCAAGAGTAAGAGCTTCGTGCGCACCTGGATTTGTAAGGGAAATAGAGAAATTCGGAAAGCAATTGAAGAATGTAAGGCCATTAGCCAAACTTGATTCAACCATTCCAAGTAATGAATCACTGAATTTTTTATGTCTTGTGTCTTGAACATAGATGAGAGCTTTAGTTCTAAGTCCAAGTCTTGTTAATGGCTTTAGAGCGACTTGCACTAATAAAAAATAAATATAATTGTATGTTTTAACATACTCCTTTATTTTATGGGGCTTGATTAAAGAAAGACGCTAAATATTACTAGTAATGGATTCAGTTCTTTCAGTGGTTTTTACTCTATAACTTGATTTTAATTTAAAACTTTGAACTTTATAAATTTCATTTTTATTTAAGGTTGGAATAGTCCAGTCACAAATAACTTGATCTAAATCGTCATAACTGATTTCTTCACTATTTTTAATTGATATTGAAGATAAGGAATTTGGTGATGAGGAAGAAGAAGGTACAAACTTCTTAATAAGCTTAGCTATAATTTGTATTATAGATTTATTTTATCCAAATCCACCACAAGTATCTAACTAAATAGAGGATTTACACATGAACAAAACACCTTAAATGCCTTCACACGGCTAACAATGGAGATAACGATGGCTATGTTAGCTTCGCTCTAGGCAGGCACACAATCAAGTATTAAGAGTTTTGACATTCTTGCTTCTGAGTCATGAATTCCTTAAACAAAATCAAAACATAAAGATAAGTAAAGAAATACTCACAAAATGACTATATATTGCAATGGTACTTGATTACAAACTAGATGCCAACTTGGCTTTGATGCCAAATAGGGAAGATGGTGGGTATACAAAAGTGGAAAGGAGAGGAGAGAGGAGATGGTGGTGGAAGCGAGGCTAGATTTTGAATGGTATTCCAACTCTTGTCTGTACATGAGGAAGACTAGACTTATTTATAGTCATAACAAACATAATTTACATTTCATTACAACTGAATTTACACTGCATTTGCATTTCATTTCATGTGTGACAAATTTCATGATGCTTCAAGACTGCTGGATAAGATCATAATCTTCACTGTAGATGAACTTTATTCTGAATAGTGGATTGTCATGATTGCTTTATGGGAAATTGAGTGGCTTGATAAAAGCATATGTCTTGTCAGGCTTTATTTTTTTCTTTTTCTTTGGATAGATATAGATCCTTCATTATCACTTTTTATCTCATCAACATCTGTATTTGGTTCAAGAGCAATATTTTCAAAAGGATTGTCATCAGCCTAAAGATGATGCAACTGCTGACCAAAACTTAATGGAGAATTCTCAGATGACCATTCTTTTTGTATTTGTTCAATAATTTCCTTTTGAAGTTCTTTTTGAGTTAAAGCAAACTTGCTGCTGCATAAAAAGCAGAAAGAGAGGTTGAACAAGAATTCTTCTTTTTGTCAATATCACTTGCTAGATGAAGCATTTCTTTTTCTTTTTAGGAGTTTTGAGAACTTTAGAGAATGATGGCTTTATAACTTGATCGGTAGAATATTTCTAAACTATTGCAATATAATCAAATTGATGCCAAAACTTGTTATAAATCATTCGAGATAAAACTGGTGGACTAAAGTCCATTTCTTTATAAAACTTCCATTTCAAGATCCAAGGAATCTCCTGCTTTTGATAAAACTGCATAGTACCATTTGGCCATTACGAATGGAACGTTATGGCATTTGGTTTAAAAAATGTTCCTTCAGAATTTAAAAATGTCATTCATTATTCTTTGAAATTCTGAAGGAGCATTTTTTAAACCAAATGGGATAACATTCCATTCGTAATGGCCAAATGGTACTATGCAGTTTTATCGCAAGCAGGAGATTCCTTGGATCTTGAAATGGAATTTTTATAAAGAAATGGACTTTAGTCCACCAGTTTTATCTCGAATGATTTATATTAAGTTTTGGCATCAACTTGATTATATTGCAATACTCCAGTAATATTTTACCGATCAAGCTATAAAGCCATCATTCTCTGAAGTTCTCAAAACTCCTGAAAAAGAAAAAGAAAGGCTTTATCCACCAAGTGATATTGACAAACAGAAGAATTTTTGTTCAGCCTCTCCCTCTGCTCTTTATGCGCAGCAAATTTGCTTCAACTCAAAAAAGAACTTCAAAAGGAAATTATTGAACAAATTAAAAAAGAACGGTCATCTGAAAATTCTCCATTAAGTTTTGGTCAGTAGTTGTATCATCTTTGGGCTGATGACAATCCTTTTGAAAATATTGCTCTTGAACCAGATATAGATGCTGATAAGACAAAAAGTGATAATGAAGGATTTATATCTATCTGAAGAAAAGGAAAAAAATAAATCCAAAACAAGACATATGCTTTATCAAGCCACTCAATTTCCCATAAAGTAATCATGACAATCTACTATTCAGAATAAAGTTCATTTACAGTGAAGATTGTGATCTTATCCAGCAGTCCTAAAGCATCATGAAATTTATCAACACATGAAATGAAATGCAAATGCTGTGTAAATTCAGTTGTAATGAAATGTAAATTATAGTTGTTATAACAGTAAATAAGTCTAGTCTTCCTCATGTACAAGCAAGAGTTGGAATACCAGTCAAAATCCAACCTTACGTCCACTACCATCTCCTCACTCCTTTCCTTTCTGCTTTTGTATACCCACCATCTTCCCTATTTGGTATCAGAGCCAAGTTGGTATCAAATTTGTAATCAAGTACTTTGGCAATATAAAGTTGTTTTGTGAGTATTTCTTTACTTATCTTTGTTATGTTATGCTTTAATTTTGCTTAAGGAATTGCTGACTCAAAAGTAAGAACGTCAAAAGTATTAATGCTTAGTTCTGTGTTTGTTATTATTAAGAAATTTTAATCGTATTCCGCCTGGAGCAAAGCTAAGGTAGCCATTATTGTCACCGTTGTTAACTATGTGAAGGCGTTTAAGGCATTTTGTTGGTGTGTAAATCCTCTATTTCGTTAGATTCTGGTGGTGGACTTGGTCAAAATAACTCTGTAATGCAAGTTATGGCTAAACTTATTAAGAAGTTTGTACCTTCTTATTCCTCATCATCAAATTCCTTATCTTCAATATCTATTAAAAATAGTGAAGAAATCAGTTATGACAATTTAGATCAAGTTATTTATGACTGGATTATTCCAACCGTAAATAAAAATGAAATTTATAAAGTTGGAAGTTTTCAATTAAAATCAAGTTATAAAGTAAAAACCATTGAAAGAACTGAATCCATTACCAGTAATATTAAGCATCTTTATTTAATCAAGTCCCATGAAATAAAGGAGTATGTTAAAACATACAAATATATTCATTTTGGACTAGTGCAAGTTGCTCTAAAGCCTTCAACAAGACTTGGACTTAGAACAAAAGCTCTTATCTATGTTCAAGATACAAGACATAAAAAATTCAGTGATTCATTACTTGGAATGGTTGAATCAAGTTTGGCTAATGGCCCTACTTTCTTCAAATGCTTTCCAAATTTCTCTGTTTCCCATACAGATTTAAGTGCTCATGAAGTTCTTACTCTTATTATCCAGACAAAAGGTTTTGATATGAATCCTCATAATCCAAATCTTGCTCTCATATATAGAGTTTATTATAAACTCATGAATTCAGTTATTCCAGGCATAGCCTATTCCCATTAAGCAAAAGGTATGACTACTTTATTCCAAACTAATTTCAAAAATAAAGTTAATATTCCGAAACTCATAAAATGGAATGATATTAATCTATCTAGTAAATGGCACTTAGGAAAAGCTTAACAAGAAAGGTCTTTAGAAAATCATGATATTGAAACAATTATTGAACATGAAGATGGAAGTGTTGAAATAAAGTTTCAAACAGATTCAAGAGATATAACGCCTATAGTTTATCTACCTTCTAGAAAGTCTCATTCTCATCCTCCCTCTGTGGTAGGATCTTCCATAAAAGAACCATCCCGAGTTTCTTGCTCTACACCTAATGTAGTCCTTTGACCTATAAGACTTGTGTATCCTTCTTATCAAGCTTCTCCATCTAATGCATATAATCCATCGGAATCCGATTTCAATATAAATGTTATTGAATATTTTGAAATTGATAAAGAAATGTTAAAAAAGAATTTAGCTCTACATCCTTTAACAAAATTTTTTTTTAAATAGATTTATCAAGAACATAAAGACTTTTTAAAAGAAAAATGGTACAAATATATGTATGATAATCAAAGAAAAATTCATTTCTTTGACTGGCTTAAACTAGCCATAAAGAAAGCTTATAATACCAAAGATTTATCCATCAATACGATAACAAAATTAAGCTATCATCTTGGATTATAGCTTCTATCAGTTCTTCTCCACAAAGAACTGAAGAATCTATACATCCTCCATTACATCAAATCATATATAAAGAAACTTCGGCCATACCCATAAAAGATGTAGCAAAGATACAAAGAGATAAAGGAAAATCAGAATTAATTTATAAACCAAACTTAAGTCATGTTTTAGAACAAAATAATTATACAAATATTAACCTTCATACTATTGGCCAACAAACCAATAGAATTGAAGATAAAGTTGAAAATATTTTAAAAACTTATGAAGCATCTTCTTCACAAAAGATAATTAAGACACAAACTTTAGGTTTTCAAGGTAAAGCCCTTAAAGATCTAAAGTTAGAAAGGAAACCTTTAAAATTTTTAGATGAACTAATTAATCAATTATCTCATAGTTTCAGAAATATAAAACTTTAAGAAAATAAAGATAAAAAACCTTACAAATTTATAAATGTTTTAGCCTCAAATTCTAAAGCCTCTAGCTCATATTCAGAATTTTCTACAGCTAATCCTATAGAAGAAGAGTCTAAAACAAATGGGAATCAAAATGATCAAAATTAAGAATCTCTACAAATCAATAAAATATTTAAAAGACAAAAACCAATAGTCACTGCAGCAAAAACAAGAAATTATTATGCAAGACCTACTCCAATTGATCTTCAATTCGAAGAACAAGCTATTCTAAATGGCTTTCGATTTGAAAACTCCTTAGTATACGAATGGAATGTAGATGGACTATCTGAATACCAAATCCTGCAACTACGCCAACACATGATGATTATGTGTCTACCATCATGGCTGCCGGTAATGATTAAAGACATGTAGTAAATGCAGTTGTCCTTTGATTTACTGGACAATTACATGGTTGGTGGAAAAGGTACCTATTTGATATAGAAAGACAAGCTATACTAAATGCAGTAAAAAGAGATCCTTCAAGAAATCCTATTATTACTCCCCAAGGTCAAATGATTCCTGATTCTATTTACATGCTTATTACCAATATAGCAAAACATTTTATTGGCAATTATATGAATGTAGAAGAAAAAATAAAAACTCAATTAATCAATTTATCTTGCCCAAAATTATCAAATTTTCGTTAGTATAAAGTTATTTTCTTATCAAAACTTTATACAATCGATGGAAGTAATTCAGAATTTTGGAAAGAAAAATTCATATATGGTCTTCCTAAACTTTTTGCAGAAAAAGTTAGAGAAGAATTAAAATTAGAAAATTATGGAAATTTGAATTATGGAATGTATACATATGGTGATCTAATTCAAAAGATTAATAAGTTGGATTTTCATTATGCAATGAAATCAAACTTAAATGTCAAATTGAAAATCAAAAAAGAATCAGCAAGTATGAACTTGGTGATTTTTGTTTTCAATTTGGCATGGAACCATTAATCAGTCCTTCTAGCAAAAATAAAATGAAAAACTTAAAAAGAAACCATCAAAAAAGAAAATCTAAACAATTTTCAACTCCACATTATATTCCCACAAAACGATATCGTAAAAAATCTTCTCATAAAAATCCTTAGAAAGAATCAAAGAAATCTTATACAAAAGATAATCCATCTACTTCTTATCCCAAGAAAAAAGAAATACGATGTTATAATTGCAAAGAAAAAGGACATATAGCTCCTAACTGCCCAAAAATAAAAGTAAAAATAGAAAAAGAAATTAAAACTATCTTAAAAGGATCCTCAGCATCAGAGTCATCCAGTTCCTCTCATACAGATTATTCTTCCTTTCATTCTTCAGATACATGTCATTGTAAAATACTTGACAGTGAAGTCCAATATGAATCTGCTTTTTCTACATCTTTATCTTTAACCGTACATTCTGTTCCAGAAGAACTGGTGCTAGAAATGTTTAAAGATTTCAAAGATGAAGAATTAAAAAATAAACATTTTGAAAATATACATAATATAAACAAAGGAAATAAAAAAGCAAAAGCTTCTACATCAAATAATATATCTAACTTACCTGAACAATTTAGCATTAAAACTATATTAGATAGATTAAGAGAGTACTAAGCTCCTCCTCATCTTTCAATTCAAGATCTTTATAAAGAAATTATTAATCAAAAGCAAGAATTAAAATAATTAAAAAAAGACTTAATTGAACTTTAAGAACTCAAACAACGTGTTGAGAATCTTGAATTTCACACACTCAAAAATTATCAAGAAAATGATGATAATAAATTAGAACATCAAGAAGAATTTGGTGAAAACTTAAATGGTTTTGTAAATTCTTTAACAAGAAATCCACTTAAAAAATGGAAAATGCAAGCTACAATTAAGATCAAAGACTTCTCTATTAAAGCACTCTGCTTACTAGATAGTGGTGCATATGTTAATTTAATAAGAGAAGGACTAATTCCAATAAAATATAATGAAAAAACTAATAATAAACTCAATCTAGCTCCTGCTAGCGAATAACTACATATCAAATATAAATTAAGTAATTTTTACACTTGTAAAGATGGAACATGCATAAAGACTAATTTCCTTCTAGGAAAGGATTTAAACAATAATGTTATCCTTGGAAACACTTTTTTACAAATTTTACAGCCTTTCCAATTTGACTCATTAGGTCTAAAAACTATTTTAGACAATAAAGAATTAATTTTTGATTTTGGTGAATCAACTCCTATTTAATATATCACTAGTATTCAGACAAAGTGTAAACAAGAATAAGGTGTTTAAAAAACAATCAAATATCCAATTCCAAATAAAACAGATCTTATTAATCGTCTCTCTGATGTCTTCATGTTTTCTACATTTCATCCTACATCCAAATTTTGGTAACTTTAAATTCTACCTGGAGGACAAATCTAAAATTATTTTTTTCCAAAAGAAAATAAAAATTCGGATTATTGATAATTCTCATTTAGACTTATCTGCCTTCAGAAAGTATCCCTTCTCATTATGACATCAAGTACAAGCAAAAACAAAGCCCTTATTTAGGAATCAAGCTCTTCTTTCATGCCTACATCCCAACAAATATCAATTCCCTTCTTTAATCCAGGATTATCTGTCACTTCACAAGAACTTATCAATGCCCATTGGAGTGCCATTCTCTCTGATAAAAGAAAAAATACTAGAAAAACCCTATCCAAAATTACAAACCATATCAAGGACTTAGAAAGCCAAATCCTTATGTGCCATAACGTCCATCAAAGAGCACTATTATCCACCTATGTTGATGATAAAACATCCAGAATTCACCTCCTAGAAAAGGTTAATACAGCCCTTCTAGATGAGATAGCTAGAAGAATTAGAGAAAAAACTATTTCTTGTCAGATCAAGGAGTGATTAATGCTCAAAGCTCAATATATAAGCTGGGCAATTGGCTTTCCCAAATTGTTCCTGCTATCATATGAAGTTGATATCTCATATATAGAACAAGGATTAGTCCAGAGATTTTCTTTATGTAGAGATAATTTTGAAATGATGCAGCAGCTCCCTGCAATCTTGCGTCATGCCCTTCGCAGCCTTGGAGTTACCAAAAGACAACTTCCCATAATGATTTCATCAAGTTTGGGTAAAAGATTAGAAATCCGGTTTTATCAACCTTATCAATTATGGACCATCATGAATATGAAGAAGGAGATTTAATCTGCAAAAAATTCATCTCTACCTTAAATGATAACCAGCATTTCCTTGTTAATTATCCAGCTCAATGGTATGAATTTCATGAAGTCGCTATAATGGAATACAGCTTAGAATGTCTCAAAAATTATGATACAACTTCTAATCAATATCAAAGATTTCTCAATCTAAAATAACCTCTTGAATTTGCAAGTACATAGAGATATGTTTGGTGTGACGGTCGACGAATTGTTTGCATTGCTGATGATCTTGCTGAACAAACTACGGTGATACAGAATCCTTCTTAATCCAGACATGCCAAGTTTAATCAAATTCTCAATGCCTATGGTGTTTTTTTCTGAAATGTCAAAAGAGTTATCGTCATAGGCATTGAGAACTTGATTAAACTTGGCATATTTGAATTTAGAAGGATTCTGTATCACCGTTTTCTCAGCAAGATCATCAGCAATGCAAACAACTCGTCGACCATCACACAAAACATATATGTATGTACTTGTAAATTCAAGATGTCCTTTTAGATTGAGAAATCTTTGATATTGATCAAAAGTTGTATCATAATTTTAGAGACGTTCGAAGCTATATTCCATTGTAGCGACTTCATGAGATTCATACCATTGAGTTAGATAATCAACAGGGAGATACTTGTAATCATTTAAGGTCATCATTTTTTGCAGACTAAATCTCCTTGTTCAGGTCCATAATTGATAAGGTTGATAAAACTATATTTCTGATCTTTCACCCAAACTTGATGAAATCATTATGAGAAGTTGTCTTTTGGTAACTTCAAGGCTACGAAAGGCATGACGCATGATTTCCGGGAGCTGCTATATCATTTCAAAATTATCTCTGCACAAAGAAAATCTTTGGACTAATCCTTGTTCGATATATGAGATATCAACTTCATATAATGGTAAGAACAATTTGGAAAAGCCAGTTTCCTAGCTTATATAATGAGCTTTGAGCATTAATTGCTCCTTGATCTGACAAGAAATAGTTTTTTCTCTAATTGTTACAGCTATCTCATCTGGAAGGGCTATGTTAACCTTTTCTAGGAGGTGAATTCTGGATGTTTTATCATTAGCATAGGTGGATAATAGTGTTTTTTTATGGATGTTATGCCAATTAAGGATTTGGCTTTCTAAGTCCTTGATATGGTTTGTAATTTTGGATAGGGTTTTTCTAGTGTTTTTTTTATCAAAGAGAATGGCACTCCAATGGGCATTGATAAGTTCTTGTGAAGTGACAGATAATCCTAGATTGAAGAAGGGAATTGATATTTGTTGGGATGTAGGTATGAAGGAAGAGCTTGATTCCTGAATAAGGGTTTTGCTTTTGCTTGTTCTTGATGTCATAATGAGAAGGGATACTTCCTAAAGGCAGATAGGTCTAAATGAGAATTATCAATAATCTGAATTTTTATTTTCTTTAGGAAAAAAAAATAATTTTAGATCTGTCCTCTGGGTAGAATTTGAAGGTACCAAAATTTGGATGTAGGATCAAATGTAGAAAAAATGAAGACATCAGAGAGACAATTAATAAGATCCGTTTTATTTGGAATTGGATATTTGATTGTTTTTTAAACACCTTATTCTTGTTTACACTTTGTCTGAATACTAGTGATATGTTGAATAGGAGTTGATTCACCAAAATCAAAAATTAATTCTTTATTGACTAAAATAGTTTTTAGACCTGATGAGTCAAATTGAAAAGGTTGTAAAATTTGTAAAAAAAGGTTTTCCAAGGATAACATTATTGTTTAAATCCTTTCCTAGAAGGAAATTAGTCTTTATGCATGTTCCATTTTTACAAGCATAAAAATTACTTAATTTATATTTGATATGTAGTTTTTCGCTAGCAGGAGCTAGATTGAGTTTATTATTGGTTTTTTCATTATATTTTATTGGAATTAGTCATTCTCTTATTAAATTAACATATGCACCACTATCTAGTAAGCAAAGTGCTTTAATAGAGAAGTCTTTGATCTTAATTGTAGCTTGCATTTTCCTTTTTTCTTTTTTGTGGATTTCTTGTTAAAGAATTTACAAAACAATTTAAGTTTTCACCAAATTCTTCTTGATGTTCTAATTTATTATCATCATTTTCTTGATAATTTTTGAGTATGTGAAATTTAAGATTCTCAACACGTTGTTTGAGTTCTTGAAGTTCAATTAAGTCGTGTTTTAATTCTTTTATTTCTTGCTTTTGAATAGTGATTTCTTTATAAAGATCTTGAATTAAAAGATGAGGAGGTGCATAGTACTCTCTTAATTTATCTAATACAATTTTAATGCTAAATTGTTCTGGTAAGTTAGATATATTATTTGATGTAGAAGCTTTTCCTTTTTTATTTCCTTTATTTATATTCTGTATATTTACAAAATATTTATTTTTTAATTCTTCATCTTTGAAATCTTTAAACATTTCTAGCACTAGCTCTTTTGGAGCAGAAAGTATGTTTAAAGATAAAGAGGAAAAAGAAGCAGATTCATATTAGACTTCGTTATCAAATATTTTACAGTGACATGTATGTGAAGAATGAGTGGAAAAATAATATGAAGCAGAGGAAATGGGTGACTCTGATGCTGAGGATCCTTTTAAGATAGTTTTAATTTCTTTTTCTATTTTTACTTTTATTTTTGGGCAGTTAGGAGCTATATGTCCTTTTTCTTTGCAATTATAACATCGTATTTCTTTTTTCTTGGGATAAAAAGTAGATGGATCATCCTTTGTATAAGATTTCTTTGATTCTTTATACAAATTTTTATGACAAGATTTTTTATGATATCTTTTTCTAGGAATATAATGTGAAGTTGAAAATTGATTAGATTTTCTTTTTTGATGGTTTCTTTTTAAAGTTTTTCATTTCATTTTTGCTAGAAGGACTGATTAATGATTCTAGGCCAAATTGGAAACAAAAATCACCAAGTTCATGGTTGCTAATTCTTTTTTGATTTTTAATTTGGCGTTTAAGTTTGATTTCATTGCATAATGAAAATCCAACTTTATTAATCTTTTGAATTAGATCACCATATGTATACATTCCATAATTCAAATTTTCATAATTTTCTGATTTTAATTCTTCTCTAACTTTTACTGCAAAAAGTTTAAGAAGACCAGATATGAATTTTTCTTTCCAAAATTATGAATTACTTGCATCGATTGTATAAAGTTTTGATAAGAAAACATCATTATACCAACGAAAATCTAATATTGTTGGGCAAGATAAATTGATTAATTGAGTTTTTATTTTTTTTTCCACATTCATATAATTACTAATAAAATGTTTTACTATATTGGTAATAAGCATGTAAATAGAAGTAGGAATCATTTGACCTTGAGGAGCAATAATAGGATTTCTTGAAGGATCTCTTTTTATTACATTTAGTATAGCTCGTCTTTCTATATCAAATAGGTACTTTTCCCACCAACCATGTAATTGTCCAGTAAATCCAAGGACAACTGCATTTACTGCATGTCTTCGATCATTAACAGATGCCATGATGGTAGAGGCATATATTATCATGTGTTGGCATAGTTGCAGGATTTGATATTCAGATAGTCCATCTACATTCCATTCGTATACTAAAGAGTTTTCAAATTGAAGGCCATTTAGAATAGGCTGTTCTTCGAATTGAAGATCAACTGGAGTAGGTCTTGTATAATAATTTTTTGTCTTTGTTGCAGTGACTATTGGTTTTTGTCTTTTAAATATTTTATTGATTTGTAGAGATTCTTGATTTTGAGCATTTTGATTATCATTTGGTTTAGACTCTTCTTCTATGGGATTAGCTGCAGAAAATTCTGAATCTGAGCTAGAGGCTTTAGAATTTGAGGCTAAAACATTTATAGATTTATCAGCTTTTTGATCTTTATTTTCTTAAAGTTTTATATTTGTGAAACTATGAGATAATTGATTAATTAGTTCATCTAAAAATTTTAAAGGCTTCCTTTCTAATTTTAGATCTTTAAGGGCTTCACCATGAAAACCTAAAGTTTGGGTCTTAGTTATCTTTTGTGAAGAAGATGCTTTATAAATTTTTCAAATATTTTCAACTTTATCTTCAATTCTATTGGTTTGTTGGCCAATAGTATGAAGGTTAATATTTGTATAATTATTTTTTTCTAAAACATGACTTAAGTCTGATTTATAAATTAATTCATATTTACCTTTATCTCCTTGTATCTTTGCTACATCTTTTATGGGTACGGCCGCAGTTTCTTTATATATGATTTGATGTAATGGAGGATGTATATATATTCTTCAATTCTTTTTGGAGAAGAACTATAGAAGCTATAATCCAAGATGAGTTTAATTTTGTTATCATATTGATGGATAAATCTTCGGTATTGTAAGCTTTCTTTATGGCTAGTTTAAGCCAATCAAAGAAATAAATATTTCTTTGATTATCATACATATATTGGTACCATTTTTCTTTTAAAAAGTCTTTATGTTCTTGAGAAATCTATTTAAAAAAGGAATTTTTTAAGGATGTAGAGCTAAATTCTTTTTTAACATTTCATTATCAATTTCAACGCATTCAATAACATTTATATTGAAATCGGATTTCGAAGGATTATACGTATTAGATGGAGAAGCTTGATAGGAAGGACACACAAGTCCTATAGGCTGAAAGTCTACATTAGGTGTAGAGCAAGAAACTCGAGATGGTTCTTTTATGGAAGATCCTACAACAGAGGGACGATGAGAATAAGACATTCACAAAGGTTAATAAACTGTAGAAGTTGTATGTCTTGAATCTATTTGAAATTTTTTTTCAACACTTCCATCTTTATGTTCAATAATTGTTTCAATATCTTGATTTTCTAAAGACCTTTCAGGTTGAGCGTTTCCTAAGTGCCATTTCCAGATAGATTAATATCATTCTACTGTATGAGTTTTGGAATATTAACTTTATTTTTGAAATTAGTTTGAAATAAAGTAGTCATACATTTTGCTTGATGGGAATAGGCCATGCCTGGAACAACTGAATTCATGAGTTTATAATAAACTCTATACATAAGACCAAGATTTTGAATATGAGGATTCATATCAAAACTTTTTGTCTGGATAGCAAAAGTAAGAGCTTCATGAGCACATGGATCTGTAAGGGGAACAGACAAATTTGGAAAGCAATTGAAGAAAGTAGGGCCATTAGCCAAACTTGATTCAACCATTCCAAGTATTGAATCATTGAATTTTTTATGTCTTGTATGTTGAACATAGATGAGAGCTTTTGTTCTAAATCCAAGTCTTGTTGAAGGCTTTAGAGCAACTTGCACTAATCCAAAATGAATATAATTGTATGTTTTAACATACTCCTTTATTTCATGGGGCTTGATTAAAGAAAGATGCTGAATATTATTGGTAATGGATTCAGTTCTTTCAATAGTTTTTACTTTATAACTTGATTTTAATTGAAAACATCCAACTTTATGAATTTCATTTTTATTTACGGTTGGAATAATCTAGTCACAAATAACTTGATCTAAATCGTGATAACTGATTTCTTCACTATTTTTAATAGATATTGAAGATAAGGAATTTGATGATGAAGAATAAGAAGTACAAACTTCTTAATAAGCTTAGCCATAATTTGCATCACAGAGTTATTTTAACCAAATCCACCATGAGTATCTAACGAAATAGAGGATTTACACACCAACAAAACGCCTTAAACGCCTTCACATTGCTAACAACGGTGACAATAATGGCTACCTTAGTTTTGCTCCAGGCAGAATATGTTTAAAATTTTTTAATAATAACAACCACAGAACTAAGCATTAAGACTTTTGACGTTCTTATTTCTGAATCAGCAATTCCTTAAGCGAAATTAAAGCAAAACATAACAAAGATAAGTGAAAAAATACTCACAAAACAACTTTATATTGCCAAAGTACTTGATTACAAATTTGATACCAAGTTGGCTCTGGTACCAAATGGGAAAGATGGTGGGTATACAAAAGTGGAAGGGAGAGGAGAGAAGAGATGGTGGTGGAAGCAAAGCTGGATTTTGACTGGTATTCTAACTCTTGCCTGTACATGAGAAAGGCTAGACCTATTTACAGTCAAAACCAACCTAACTTAAATTTCATTACAACCGAATTTGCATTGCATATGCATTTCATTTCATGTGCTGACAAGATTCATGATGCAACTGGACTGCAGGCAAAAATCACAATCTTTGTTGTAGATGAACTTTATTTTGAATAGTGAGATGTCATGATTGCTTTGAGTGACTTGATAAGGTATGTATCATGTCTTTATTTCTTTTCCTTTTCTGGAGATATGTTCCTCATAGATGTGCATGTTGGGAATAAAGTACTACTTCATTCTTATGAGAGATATGCTTTGTCTTTTAGTACTTTTGTATGTACTTTTTCCAAAAAAACTCATTGATGGGCTAGTAGAAAAAGATCTTGTAGGAAGAATCTTTATGCTAGACATAGTATTATAGGAGACTTGCATCAAAAGTGCTCATCCCAGCCATCATTTGTTAATTCACTATGGAATAATTGGATTAACTCTTCTCGAGTTCTGTCAGAAATATCAAAAGACATGTCTTCATAAGCATTGATAATTTGATTAAGAGCCATATGTCCAGATTTTTGTAGATTTTGTATCACCATTGTTTGCTCTGCGAGATTATCAGTGATGCAAACAACTCTTCAACCGTCACACCAAACATATTTGTATGTACTAGAAAATTCAAGATGTCCTTTTAGATTAAGGAGTCTTTGATACTGAATAGAAGCTAGATCATAAGTTCGGAGGCGTTCTAAGCTGTATTCCATTTTAACGACTTCATGAGATTCATACCATTGAGCTGGACAATCAACACGAAGATGCTCGTAATCACTTAAGGTAGAGATGAATTTTTTGCAGACTAAATCTCCTTTTTCGTAAGTCATGATAGTTCATAATTGATAATGTTGATAAAACCAAATTTTTGATCTTTCACCCAAACTTGATGAAATTGTTATGAGAAGTTGTCGTTTGGTAACTCCAAGGCTGCGAAGGGCATGACGCATGATTGCAAGGAGCTGCTGCATTATTTCAAAATCATCTTTGCATAAAGAAAACCTTTAGACTAGTCCTTGTTCGATATATGAGATATCAACTTCATATGATGGTAGGAACAATTTCGAAAAGCAAGTTTCCTAGCTTATATATTGAGCTTTGAGCATTAATCGCTCCTTGATCTAACAAGAAACAGTTTTTTCTCTGATTCTTACAGCTATCTCATCTAGAAGGGCTGTGTTAACCTTTTTCCAGGAGGTGAATTCTAGATGTTTTTTCATCAGTATAGGTGGATAATAGTGCTCTTTGATGAATGTTATGGCAATTAAGAATTTGGCTTTCTAAGTCCTTGATATGGTTTGCAAATTTGGAAAGGGTTTTTCTAGTGCTTTTTCTTCTATCAAGAGAATGGCACTCTAATGGGCATTGATCAGTTCCTGTAAAATGACAGATAATCCTGGATTGTAAAGGGAATTGATATTTGTTGGGATGTAGGTATGAAGGAAGAGCTTGATTCCTAAATAGGGGCTTTGTTTGTACTTGTACTTGATGTCATAATGAGTAGGGATACTTCCCGAAGGCGGATAGGTCTAAATGAGAATTATCAATAATCTGAATTTTTATTTTCTTTGGGAAATGAAAAATAATTTTATATCTATCCTCAGGGTAGAATTTGAAAGTACCAAAATCTGGATATAGGATTAAATGTAGAAAACATGAAGACATCAGAGAGATGATTAATAAGATCCGTTTTATTTGGAACTGGATATCTGAATGGTTTTTGAACATCTTATTCTTGTTTACACTTTGTATTGATATGTTGGATAGGAGTTAATTCAGCAAAATCAAAATTTAGTTCCTTATTGTTTAAAATCGTTTTTAGACCTGATAAGTCAATTTGAAAACGCTGTGAAATTTGTAGAAAAGGATTTCCAAGGATAATATCATTGTTTAAATTCTTTCCTAGAAGGAAATTAGTCTTTATGCTTGTTCCACTTTTACAAATATAGACATCACTTAATTTGTATTTGATATGTATTTTTTTGCTAGCAGTAGCTAGATTGAGTTTATTATTGGTTTTTTCATAATATTTTGTTGGGATTCCTTCTCTTATTAAATTAACATCTCCACCACTAAATTGCAAGTAGAGTACTTTAATAGAGAACTCTTCGATCTTAATTGTAACTTGAGTTTTTCATTTTCTTAACTGGATTTTTTGTTAAAGAATTTACAAAACCATTCAAGTTTTCATCAAATTTTTCTTGATTTTCTAAATTATCACTATTTTCTTGATAATTTTTGAGTATGTGAAATTCAACATTCTCAACACGTTGTTTGAGTTCTTGAAGTTCAATTATGTCCTGTTTTAATTCTTTTATTTCTTGATTTTGTTTATTAATCTCTTTATAAAGATCTTGAATAGAAAGATGAGTAGGAGTTTGTTGCTCTCTTAATCTATCTAATATAGTTTTAATGCTGAATTGTTCAGGTAAGTCTGATGTGTTATTTAATGCAGACGCTTTTCCTTTTTTACTTAGTTTATTTATATTCTGTATTTTTTTAAAATATTTATTTTTTAATTCTTCATCTTTTCGATCTTTAAACATTTCTAGCATGATCTCTTCTAGAGCAGAAAGTATGGTTAAAGATAAAGAGGAAGAAGAACCTGATTCATACTGGATTTCACTGTTAAGTATTTTACAATGACATGTATCTGAAGTATGAGAGGAAGAATAATCTGTATTAGAGTAACTGGATGACTTTGATGCTGAGGATCCTTTTAAGATGGTTTTGATTTCTTTTTCTATTTTAACTTTTATTTTTGGGCAGTCAGGAGCTATATTCCTTTTTCTTTACAATTATAACATTATATTTCTTTTTTCTTGAGATAAGAAGTGGATGAATTATCATTTGTATAAGATTTTTTTAATTCTTTATAAGGGTTTTTCATGAGAAGTTTTTTAATAATATCTTTTTGAGGGAGTATAATATTGTGGAGGTGAAAAATATTTAGATTTTCTTTTCTGATGGTTTCTCTTTAGGCTTTTTTTTATTATGGCTAGAAGGATTAATTAATGGTTCCATACCAAATTGAAAACAAAAATCACCAAGTTCATACTTACTGATTTCGTTTTGATTTTCAATTTGACGTTTAAGTTTGATTTTATTGCATAATGAAAATGAAAATCCAACTTTTAATCTTTTGAATTAGATCACTATATGTATACATTCCATAATTCAAATTTCCATAATTTTTTGATTTTAATTCTTCTTTAACTTTTTCTGCAAAAAGTTTAAGAAGACCAGATATGAATTTTTCTTTCCAAAATTCTGAATTACTTACATCGATTCTATAGAGTTTTGATAAGAAAACATCTTTATACCAATGAAGATCTAATAATGTTGGGCAATATAAATTGAGTAATTGTGTTTTAAAATTTTCTTCTACATTCATATAATTACCAATAAAATGTTTAACTATATTGGTAATAAGCATGTAGATAGAATCATGGATCATTTGGCCTTGAGGAGTAAGAACAGGGTTTCCTGAGGGATCTCTTTTTACTGTATTTAATATAGTATTTCGTTCTATGTCAGATTGGGATTTTTCCCACCAACCATGTAATTGTCCAGTAAATCCAAGGACGACTGCATTTATTACGTGTCTTTGATCATTACCGGCAACCATAATGGTAGAGGCATATATGATCATGTGTTGGCATAGTTGCAGGATTTGATATTTAGATAGTCCTCTACATTCCATTCGTATACTGAAGAGTTTTCAAACCAAGGTCATTTAGAATAGCTTGTTCTTCGAATTGAAGATCAACTGGAGTAGGTCTTAGATGACAATTTCTTGTTTTTGTTGTAGTGACAATTGGTTTTTCTCTTTTAAATTTTTTTTATTGCTTTGTAGAGATTCTTGATTTTGATCATCTTGATTTTCATTTGATTTTTCTTTTATAGAGCTAGAAATAGAGAATTCTAAGTCTGAGCTCGAAGCTTTAGAAACTAAAACATTTATGGACTTTTCAACTTTATTTTCTTTATTATCTTTAAGTTTTATGTTTGTGAAACTATGAGATAATTGATTGATTGGTTTGTCTAAAAATTTTAAGGGTTTTTTTTTCTAACTTTAGGTCTTTAAGGGATTCACCTTGAAAACCTAAAGTTTGTGTCTTAATTATCATTTGTGAAGAAGATGCTTCATAAATTTTTAAAATATTTTCAACTTTATCTTCAATTATATTGGTTTGTTGGCCAATAGTATGAAGGTTAATATTTGTTTAATTCTTTTTTTTTAAAACATTAGGTGTAGAGCAAGAAACTCGGGATGGTTCTTTTATGGAAAATCCTACCACTGATGGAGGATGTGAATAAGATTTTCTAGAAGGTTGATATACTATAGGAGTTGTATCTCTTGAATTAGTTTGAAAATTTATTTCAATACTTCCATCTTCATGTTCAATAATTGTTTCAATAGCTTGATTTTCTAAGGACCTTTCAGGTTGAGTGTTTTCTAAGCGCCATCTGCTAGATAGATTAATATCATTCCATTGTATGAGTTTTGGAATATTAACTTTATTTTTTAAATTAGTTTGGAATAAAGTAGTCATACCATTTACTTGATGGGAATAGGCTATACCTAGAACAACTGAATTCATGAGTTTATAATAAACTCTATACATGAGAGTAAGATTTTAATTATGAGGATTTATATCATTTGTCTGGATAGCAAATGTAAGAGCTTCTTGTGCATTTGTATACTCCTTCATTTCATGAGGCTTGATTAAAGAAAGTTGCTGAATATTACTGGTAATGGATTCAGTTCTTTCAATGGTTTTTACTTTATAACTTGATTTTAATTAAAAACTTCCAACTGTATAAATTTCATTTTTATTTACAGTTGGAATAGTCTAGTCACAAATAGCTTGATCTAAATCATCATAACTGATTTCTTCATTGTTTTTAATAGACATAGAAGATAAGGAATTTGATGATGAGGAGGAAGAAGGTACAAACTTCTTAGTAAGCTCAGCCATAGTTTGTATTGCAGAGTTATTTTAGCCAAATCCACCACGAGTATCTAACGAAATAGAGGATTTACACACCAATAAAACACCTTAAATGCCATCACATAGCTAAGAATGGTGATAACAATGGCTACCTCCGCTTCGCTTTGGGCAGAATATGATTAAAATTTCTCAATAATATAAACACAGTACTAAGTATTAAGACTTTTGACGTTCTTACTTCTGAGTCAGCAATTCCTTAAGCAAAGTCAAAGTATAACATAACAAACATAAGTGAAAAAATACTCATAAGATGACTTTATATTGCAATGACACTTGATTACAAATTTAATAACAACTTGGCTCTGATACCAAATGGGGAAGATGGTGGTTATACAAAAGCGGAAGGGAGAGGAGAGAGGAGATGGTGGTGGAAGCAAGGCTGGATTTTGACTGGTATTCCAACTCTTGCCTGTACATGAGGAAGGCTAGACCTATTTATAGTCATAACCAACATAATTTACATTTCATTACAGCTGAATTTGGACTGAATGTGCATTTCATTTAATGTGCTGGAAAATTTCATGATGCTTTCGGACTGTAGGCAAAAATCACAATCTTTGCTGTAGATGAACTTTATTTTGAATAGTGAGATGTCATGATTGCTTTGAGTGACTTGATAAGGTATGTGTCATGTCTTTATTTCTTTTCCCTTTCTGGAGATAAGTTCTTCATGGATGTGCATGTCAGGAATAAAATATTACTTCATTCTTATGAGAGATATGCTTTGTCTTTTAGTACTTTTGCATGTACTTTTTTAAAGAACTTATTGATGGGCAAGTAGAAAAAGCTTTTTTAATTCTTCTAATGTTTTAGAAAAAGCACTTTTCGAAAGAATCATTACGCTAGGCATAGTATAATTGGAGACTTGCATCAAAAGTGCTCATTCTAACCTTCATTTATTAGTTCACCATGGAATAATTGGATTAACTCTTCTCGAGTTTCTTCAGAAATATCAAAAGACATTTCTTCATAAGCATTGATAATTTGAATAAGAGCTATATGTCCAGATTTATATGGATTCTATATCACCATTGTTTGTTCAGCGAGATCATCAATAATGCAAACAACTCGTTGACCATCACACCAAACATATCTGTAAGTACTTGCAAATTCAAGATGTCCTTTTAGATTGAGAAATCTTTGACATTGATTAGAAGCTGGATCATAATTTTGGAGACGTCTAAGCTGTATTCCATTGTAGTGACTTCATGAGATTCATACCATTAAACTGGATAATCAATAGGGAGATTCTTTTAATCACTTAAGGTAGAGATGAATTTTTTGCAGACTAAATCTCCTTTTTCATAAGTCATGATAGTTCATAATTGATAAGGTTGATAAAACCGAATTTCTGATCTTTCACCCAAACTTGATGAAATCGTTATGAGAAGTTGTCTTTTGAAACTCCAAGGCGGCAAAGGGCATGATGCACGATTGTAAGGAGCTGCTGTATTATTTCAAAATCATCTCTGCATAAAGAAAATTTGTGGACTAATCCTTGTTCGATATATGAGATATCAACTTCATATGATGGTAGGAATAATTTAGGAAAGCCAGTTGCCCAGCTTATATATTGAGCTTTGAGCATTAATCGTTCCTTGATCTGACAAGAAATAGATTTTTTTTCTAATTTTTGCAACTATCTCATCTGGAAGGGCTATGTTAACCTCTTCCAAGAGATGAATTCTGGATGCTTATTCATCAACATAGGTGGATAATAGTGCTTTTTGATGGATGTTATGGCACATAAGGATTTGGCTTTCTAAGTCCTTGATATAGTTTGCAATTTTGGATAGAGTTTTTCTAGTGTTTTTCCTTTTATCAAAGAGAATGACCCTCCAATGGGCATTGATAAGTTCTTGTGAAGTGACAGATAATCCTGGATTAAAGAAGGTAATTGATATTTGTTGGGATGTAGGTATGAAGGAAGAGCTTGATTCTTGAATAAGGGATGTACTTGATGTCATAATGAGAAGGGATACTTCCTGAAGGCAGATAGGAGTAAAAGATATGTTTGAATGAGAATTATCAATAACCTAAATTTTTATTTTCTTTGGGAAAAGAAAAGCAATCTTATATCTGTCCTCCAGGTAGAATTTGAAGGTACCAAACTCTAGATGTAGGATCAAATGTAGAAAACATGAAGACATCAAAGAGACAATTGATAAGATCCATTTTATTTGGAACTAGATATTTGATTATTTTTTGAACACCTTATTCTTGTTTACACTTTGTCTGAATACTATTGATATGATGAATAAGAGTTGATTCACCAAAATAAAAAATTAATTTTTTATTTTCTAAAATAGTTTTTAGACCTGATGAGTCAATTTGAAAAGGCTGTAAAATTTGTAGAAAAGGGTTTCCAAGGATAACATCATTGTTTAAATCCTTTTCTAGAAGGAAATTAGTCTTTATAGACATAAACATTACTTAATTTGTATTTGATATGTAGTTTTTTGCTAGTAGTAGCTAGATTGAGTTTATTATTGCTTTTTTTCATAATATTTTATTGGGATTAATCATTCTCTTATTAAATTAACATCTACGCCATTATCTAGTAAGCAGAGTGCTTTAATAGAGAAGTCTTTGATCTTAATTATAGCTTGAGTTTTCCATTTTTTAAGGTGAATTCCTTGTTATAGAATTTACAAAACCATTTAATTTTTCATCAAATTTTTCTTGATGTTCGAAATTATCATTATTTTCTTGATGATTTTTGAGTGTGTGAAATTGAAGATTCTCAACACGTTGTTTGAGTTCTTGAAGTTCAATTAAGTCTTGTTTTAATTGTTTTATTTCTTTCTCTTGATTATTTATTTCTTTAAAAAGATCTTGAATTGAAAGATAAGTAGGAGTTTGTTGCTCTCTTCATCTATCTAAAACAGTTTTATACTGAATTGTTCAGGTAAGTCAGATATATTACTTGATATAGAAGCTTTTCCTTTTTTAGTTCCGTTGTTTATTTTCTGTATTTTTTAAAAATATTTATTTTTTAATTCTTCATCTTTTAGATCTTTAAACATTTCTAGCACCATTTCTTCTAGAGCAGAGAGTACATTTAAAGATAAAGAGGAAGAAGAAGCAAATTCATACTGGATTTCATTGTCAAATATTTTACAATGGCATGTATCTGAAGAATAATCTTTATCATAAAAACTAGATGATTGTAAAGATGAGGATGAGGATCCTTTTAAGATAATTCTGATTTCTTTTTGAGAAGAAATAATCTCAGAATGCTGTAAAATATTTTCAACTTTATCTTCAATTATATTAGTTTGTTGGCCAATAGTATGAAGGTTAATATTTGTATAATTATTTTGCTCTAAAACATGACTTAAATCTGATGTGTAAATAAATTCAGATTTACCTTTATCTCCTTATAATTTCACAACATCTTTTATGGGCACGGCTAAAGTTTCTTTATATATGATTTGATGTAATGGAGGATGTAAAGATTCTTTAGTTCTTTGTGGAGAAGAACTGGTAGAAGCTATAATCCAAGAAGAGCTTAATTTTGTTGTCATATTGATGGATAAATTTTCAGTATTATAAGCTTTCTTTACAGCTAGTTTAAGCCAATCAAAGAAATGAATATTTCTTTGATTATCATACATATATTTGTACCATTTTTCTTTTAAAAAGTCTTTATGTTCTTGAGAAACCTGTTTAGAAAAGGATTTTGTTAAAGGATGCGGAGCTAAATCTTTTTTAACATTTATGTATCAATTTCAAAGCATTCAATAACATTTATATTGAAATTGGATTCCAAAGGATTATATGTATTAGATGGAGAAGCTTGATAAGATCGATACACAAGTCTTGTAGGTCGAAGGTCTACATTAGGTGTAGAGCAAGAAACTCGAGATGGTTCTTTTATGGAAGATCCTACCACAAAGGAAGGATGAGAATAAAACTTTTTCGAAGGTTGATAAACAGTAGGAGTCGTATCTCTTGAATCTATTTGAAAATTTATTTCAACACTTTCATCTTCATGTTCAATAATTCTTTCAATATCTTGATTTTCTAAGGATCTTTTTGGTTGAGCGTTTTCTAAGCGCCATTTAGCCGATAGATTAATTTCATTCCACTGTACAAGTTTTGGAATATTAACTTTATTTTTGAAATTAGTTTGGAATAAAGTAGTCATACATTTTGCTTGATGGGAACAGGCTATGCCTAGAACAGCTGAATTCATGAGTTTATAATAAACTCTATATATGAGAGCAAGATTTTGGTTATGAGGATTCATATCAAAACCTTTTGTCTGGATAGCAAGAGTAAGAGCTTCATGTGTACCTGGATTTGTATGGAAAATAAAGAAATTTCGAAAACATTTGAAGAAAGTAGGGCCATTATACGGATAAACAAGTATGACCGGACTTGAGGAAGAACCGCCCTTACCAGACCCAGTAGTTACACCAGTAGCTCGTCGTAGTGGGAGGATTGTCAGACCCCCTGACAGGTTCTCATTCTTGGGAGAGTCTTATGAAGCAATCCCAAAAGAGCCGGAACAAGATCCCTCTAACTATGATGAAGCAATCAATGACTTAGACTTGGGACGCTGGCAAGATGCTATGAAAGCTGAGATGGAGTCTATGTACTCAAATCAGGTCTGGACACTTGTGGACTTGCCTGCCAATATTAAACCTATTGGGTGCAAGTGGGTCTATAAGAGAAAAAGAGGACCAGATGGAAGAGTGGAGACCTATAAGGCTAGGTTTGTTGCGAAAGGATATACTCAGAAAGAGGGGATCGATTATGAGGAAACCTTCTCGCCAGTAGCCATGCTGAAATCCATCTGGATACTCTTATCCATTACAGCTCATCTCGATTACGAGATTTGGCAAATGGATGTCAAGACGGCTTTTCTCAACGGCCATCTTGAGGAAGACATCTATATGGTGCAGCTAGAAGGTTTTGTAGCTAAAAACCAGGAGCAAAAAGTTTGCAAGCTGCAGAAGTCTATTTATGGACTGAAGCAGGCATCCCGAAGCTGGAATATCCGTTTTGACCAGGCAATCAAGTCATTTGGTTTTTGTCAAAATCCGGATGAGTTATGTGTGTACATGAAAAGTGAAGGTGATAGGGTAGTTTTTCTAGTTTTAAATGTCGATGACATCCTTCTCCTCGGGAAAGATATAGGAATGTTATCAACGGTAAAAGTTTGGTTAGCCAAGACTTTTGATATGAAGGACTTGGGGGAAGCTAGTTACATCCTAGGGATCAAACTCTATCGAGACTGGAAAAATAGGATGATTGGCTTATCCCAAGCTGCATACATAGATAAGGTGCTAGTACGGTTTGCAATGCAAGACTCCAAGAAGGGTATCACACCTTTCAGGCATGGAGTGCACCTTTCCAAGGATCAGTGTCCTAAGACACCTGAGGAAAAGGAGCAAATGAGGTCGATACCATATGCCTCGGCTGTTGGTAGCCTCATGTATGCTATGTTATGTACTAGACCAGATATCTGTTATGTAGTGGGCCTAGTCAGCAGATATCAATCTAATCCAGGACCTGAACATTGGACTGCTGTAAAATGTATTCTCAAATACTTAAGAAGGACTAGAGATTACATGTTGATTTATAGCAGTGATGAGTTGATTCCAGTCGGATACATAGATTCTGACCTTATGTCAGATAAGGATTCTAGGAAATCCACCTCTGGTTATGTATTTATGCTTGGAGGCGGAGCTATCAACTGGAGGAGTATAAAACAAGAATGTACCGCTGATTCAACGTCAGAAGCTGAATATGTAGCAGCTTGTGAAGCAGCCAAGGAAGCAGTATGGCTTAAAAGATTCCTTTTGGAACTTGGGGTGGTACCTTTGGTACAACAGCCACTCACAGTTTACTGTGACAGCAGCGGGGCAGTCGCTCAGTCAAAGGAACCTAGAAGCCATAAAAGCCAAAAGCATGTACAGAGGAAGTACCACTTAGTCAGAGAGATTGTGCAGAGAGGTGATATTGCTATTACCAAGATAGCCTCTGCGGACAATTTGGCAGATCCCTTTACTAAGCCTTTGACTACCAAAGTCTTTGAGCAGCATGTAGAAGGGATGGGCATAAGATGCAACCCTGACTGGCATTGAGCCCAAGTGGGAGATTGTTAGATTTTGTGGACTCAATCCATCAGTTGATGTAATAAATTGATTAATTTCTTTATTTATCAATAAAATCATGCTTTGCTTTCATGAGATGAGTGTTATTTTACTAATTCATGTACATGACCACTACATATGACATAATGGTTCATGAGTTGAACCGGGTCCCATTAGTATATTAGATGTGATATATGTGCATGGATGAGATCCACACGCGGGAGATATATGTCACAAATCTTATACTTAAATAGCTTCACAACCAGTAATGAGACTGGGCATCTCATTTGATAAGGTTGCACCACTTTAATCACTATGAAATAGTGTGATTTGTCTCGATCATCAGAATGTAAGATTCTGGATCACGGTGCTGGTACATTGGATGTATTGAAGGACCATGAGATGCACCTTATGGAATTCTGTCTCAATAATAAGGTATGCTCTCATAATTCCCTAGCAATAGGCTCTCAATCCTGAGACATTGATGAACTCAAGTTTCTATCTATTCATTTGCTTTGAGTCACCAATGAGTGAGGCCGACTATAGGTTAACACCTCGGTGTCTTGGGTATGTGGTAGTAGAACTGTGGGAACGTTGAATGATCAAGATGGAATCTATCTCTATTATCCCCTTGTGCCAATTAATGGATTTGTCATTAGTAAGTGCGCACCCATCTCAATTAAGAGTTAATTGGATGGTGCTGATGATTACTATGATTAATTGGGGCTCACGGATAATATGATGTTGAACTTAGATTGGAAGAGACGGATTTATTCCAATTGATCCACGGATATTGATAGAGGGGCCCACTTGTGGTAATTGGGAAGTTTAGGGTCTTCATTGTAATTTATTCCTAAGACTGGAGTGCAATTGCATTTATATAGTGGTGTTATTTGCAATTAACTGAGGGCCCGGATTGCACATGAGATGTGGGGTCGCGGTGTTCCAGTTGGAGCCAGCTTTCTAAGGAATCCCTAGTGGTCCTCACGCTAGCCCAAGTTATTGGAAAAAACTAATCCAACTCGAACTCTAGAAAGAAGGGATAAGAAAGGAGAAAGTTGCTAATTGCTTTGGAAGTAAGACTTCTATTTCAATTAGGCATGGACGAGATTTGAAAGTTTATAAAATCTCCTTGGACGTCTAAAAGAGTCTCTCTCACGCCTAAAACCCTTCCGTGCAAGAGTTGCACAAGTTACTCTCTCCTTCTTTCTTCTAGTTCCTTGGAGTTTCGAGTTGGGATTTTCTCCTGAAGATTCCACCATTCTTCTTGAGAAAAGAAATCCAATTCGGGGGTCATAGCATGGAAGGCTAAGAGGTGTTGAAAAAATCCATTAGAGCACTGCGGATCTCCAAAGGTATGATCTACTTTTTGCATGTCGTAGATTATTTTGGATGTTTAGTGCTAGTAGAATTTTTACTGTACATGGTCACGAGATTGAGGGTAATGCATCCTGGATTGGGTTTTGGTCTTATGGATAGTTGATCCCTATGTCAAGTGGGTCAAAAGTTTTGAAAATCTATCCACGAGACCCACCTACTAGAAACAATTGGTATCAGAGACATACCTCATCTCTAATCATGTTAGATCAGTAATCTTGTTCTAATCTTTACATGAGATGTGAAGAGGATAGAGCAAGGGCTATGATAGGATCAGTGTTTATTGGGTTTGCTTGCTTTTGTAGTAGATACATGTTTGGAAAGTCACAAAAGGTTTTAATCATGATAGGAAGATGATAAGATGCCATTAAAAGCATACTGAGATCATTAGAGGTGACTGGGTACAGCAGGAGCCGAATCTGAAAAAGAACCCAATTTTCCGGGTTCGTCAGGTCGGTTAGTCAAACGGACCACTATGGCTGTAGAGGTCTATTGGCTAGTCAAACGGTTAGTCAGCTCGACCCCCACTGGGGGCGCTGCCCCCGGACCCCCGCTGCGTAGGGGATCTTGTATCGTGGTGGCAAAAATTTGGCATCTTGTTTTTCCATTGTGGTTTGGCAACCTGGTTTTGTGAGATGCTTTGTTGTATGAGATACTAACTTGCAGGTGATAATGTCCTCTCCATATAGCCCACATGTTTTTTTCTTTCCTTTTACTTATTGGTTTATTTGTGGCTAAGTGTAAAGGGCATCATGGTTTCCTTGGTTTCCCATGAAAAGGCAAGGCATGGTGAATTTCCCTATAGCCCTTTTATTTCCATGATTAGATTACCATGTAAGTCTCATTATAGAGACATAGGAATTTATGTATTCTTTAAAATTTGTAAATTCTGGAGATGTCCGAAACAAAGAAGGAAATAGAAGCTGGACTCCTAATCAAAGAGTTTGAAGATTATCAAAAGGTGTTTTGGAGATGCCCAAAGAGTTTGAGGAATCCCAAAAGTTTTGGAAAGTCTAGAAGTCCAAGAAGTCTTTTCCGCCTGGGTCATGTGGAGGAGAGGACTAGCCTTTTGTTATAGCACTTTCTATTTATGGATGAATGCTTATTTTAGAGTATTTCCATATGTGAACCAAACATAGCAAATTCCAAATTTGGTCAAATCAAATTAATTTTTGGAAAGAGTTCTAATTAGAGTTGATGGGCCCATGAGATGGATCTATTAGTAACACTAATTTTAGAAACTGGACTTTCCTTAAAATAACTTGACTTGGAACCAATCATTGGTCTTATCATGAGATGAATATATACCTATATTTGATGGACCCATACACCTTTAAGGAAATCCTCAACTCTAAAATATTAAGTGGGAGCGAGGCATTTCTATATATATAAAAATCCCCATGGTTTTCCACCATAGGTCCATTGTAAGGAAAGTATTAGCCTTGCGCCATTTTGAGAATGGCCATTCCCCACGGAGGGCTTGTATTTATCTGGATACTGGATATGGATCTCCTATGGATAGTGTTGATGAGACGGGGTGGGAGCCCACTCCCCAAGGAGGAGCTGCCCGCAACGGTTGTCATGCAATGCTAGTTGGTGGGTAACACTTAACTAAAATAATGATGTAGTATCCCCAAGGATTTGCCTCATGTATTTTAGAAACCGAAGCCAATCGGGAGTCATACATTATTTGGTATGAGATACCTAGATTGTAATGAATGAAGGGGATCATGGATAGTTAGTCTTAACCCAAATTTTGACCAACTTTGATCCGCACCAGTCTAGGAGGTATTCGCACTCCCCAAGGAGGTATACCCCACAGGATTGGGATTCCGATGTATTCTGAATTTTGTGGTTATGAGGATTCCCACATAAATTTGGTAGAATACTAAACCCTAATGTCATTTAAATTCATTAATTGAATGTATGGTTATGTGCTACAGTATTACAAGCATGAATTCGAATACTTTCAATCCACTTGCGACCATCCTCAACCAGAATAAGTTGGTGGGATCCAACTATGTAGACTGGAAATGGAATTTGGATATTGTCCTGACAGCTTCAGGATATAAATATGTCCTTACCAAAAACCCCCTTGAAGAGCCTGGCCCAGATGCATCAGAAGCAGAAAAGGACCTTTACACCAAATGGGCCAAAGACGATGAGATGGCCCGATGTTACATTCTGGCATCCATGTCTAGTGTGCTGCAACATCAACATCAATCTTATAAGACTGCATATGATATGATATCGAATTTAAAGGAGATGTTTGCAGAACAAGGCAGATCTGCTAGGCAGGCAGCCATGAGGGTGCTCATTAGCACCAAGATGGCTGAAGGTACATCAGTACAGGAACACATGTTGAAGATGATGGACTCATTAAATGAGTAAGATGTACTGGGAGCTGCGATTGATGCAGAATCACAGATTGACATAATCCTTGAGTCACTACCAGAGTCATTCAACAATTTCAAGGTCAATTATAATATGAATAAAATGAATCTGACTCTGGCTGAGCTATGTAGTCAGCTGGTAGCAACTAAAGGGATTATGAAGAAAAAACGAACTGCCTTAATGACAGAAAAGTCAAATGCCAAGTCCAAGTTGAAAGGCAAAGGGCGGAAAGGCAAAAAGAAATCAATTCCAAAAAGTCCTAAGGTGGAGAATGGTCCAACTGGTAGCGTGGCAAAGCTAAGGGTTCAGGGACAAAAGGAAAGTGTTTCCATTGTGGTAAGACAAGACATTGGAAGAGGAATTGTCCAGAATATCTGTCTAAGAAAAAGACCCCAGGTATGATTGAGTTACTTATATCTGAAGTTAGTTTTGCAACTGGTACTTCAAAATCCTGGTGTGTGGATTCCGGGGCAACTAATCACATATGTAATACGTTGCAGGGGTTCAGGGAAACCAGGAGGCTAAGTGATGGAGAAATCATTGTCAACCTAGGATCTGACGCTAAGGCGGAGGCTGTTTCAGTAGGAGTCATTACTTTATGTTTTTCAAATAATAAATTGGTTTTGTCAGAAACATTATATGTACCGTCTTTAAGGCGGAATTTAATTTCAGTTTCTAGTTTGGTGAATAAAGGTTATTCTATTACTTTTGGTACTGAAGTTGTCATAAAGAGGAATGGTACTTTCATATGTTCTGGCAAGGTAACCAATGGACTTTATTTGTTAACTCCCACGATGTATGAGATACATGATACTGAAACAATTAGTAGATCATCATTAAAGAGAAAGTCAACTTCATCTAATCCAACAAAACTTTGGCACCTGAGGCTAGGTCATATAAACCTTAACAGGATTGAGAGGCTAGCGAAAGATGGTATCTTACCTTCATTGGTGGTAGAACCAATGCCTATCTGTGAGTCCTATTTGGAAGGTAAAATGGCCAAAAGACCCTTTTCAACTAAGGATAATAGGGCCAAAGATTTATTGGAATTAGTGCATACTGATATCTACGGACCCATTAATGTCAGGGCCAGAGGAGGATATGAGTACTTCATCACTTTCACGGATGATTACTCAAGATATGGTTACATATACCTTATGCACCGCAAGTCCGAAGCTTTTGAAAAGTTCAAAGAATTTTGAGCGGAAGCGGAAAAGCAATTAGGTAAGAGTATCAAGACTCTTCGATCAGATCGAGGAGGGGAATATCTCTCTGCTGATTTTATGGGTTACTTATCAGAAAATGGGATTCTATCCCAGTTGTCTGCTCCTGGTATGCCTTAACAGAATGGAGTAGCAGAAAGAAGGAACCGGACTCTTTTAGATATGATTAGGTCTATGCTGAGTTTCTCAAGATTACCTATATCCTTTTGGGGATACGCTTTGGATAATGCAATGTACATACTAAACCTCGTACCATCTAAGTCTATACCTAAGACTCCCCGGGAATTGTGGTCTGGGCGAAAGCCTAGTCTACAACATTTACACATTTGGGGTTGTCCAGCACACGTGCTCAAGGTTAAGACAGATAAGATGCAAGCGAAGTCGGAAGTATGCACATTTGTAGGATATCCTAAAGGAACTAAAGGTTGGTTATTCTATAATCCCAGAGAGCAGAAAGTGCTGGTCAGCACCAATGTGGTTTTTCTGGAGGAAGATTATATGATGGAACGGAAATTTTTAGAAAAGGTGATCTTGGAAGAGATTCAGGAGCAATCAATTCCAAATCCAAGTATGACCGGACTTGAGGAAGAACCGCCCGTACCAGACCCAGTAGTTACACCAGTAGCTCGTCGTAGTGGGAGGATTGTCAGACCCCCGGATAGGTTCTCATTCTTGGGAGAGTCTTATGAAGCAATCCCAAAAGAGCCGGAACAAGATCCCTCTAACTATGATGAAGCAATCAATGACTTAGACTCGAGACGCTGGCAAGATGCTATGAAAGCTGAGATGGAGTCTATGTACTCAAATCAGGTCTGGACACTTGTGGACTTGCCTGCCAATATTAAACCTATTGGGTGCAAGTGGGTCTATAAGAGAAAAAGAGGACCAGATGGAAGAGTGGAGACCTATAAGGTTAGGCTTGTTGCGAAAGGATATACTCAGAAAGAGGGGATCGATTATGAGGAAACCTTCTCGCCAGTAGCCATGCTCAAATCCATCTGGATACTCTTATCCATTGCGGCTCATCTCGATTATGAGATTTGGCAAATGGATATTAAGACGGCTTTTCTCAACGGCCATCTTGAGGAAGACATCTATATGGTGCAGCCAGACAGTTTTGTAGCTAAAAACCAGGAGCAAAAAGTTTGCAAGCTGCAGAAGTCTATTTATGGACTGAAGCAGGCATCCCGAAGCTGGAATATCCATTTTGACCAGGCAATCAAGTCATTTAGTTTTTGTCAAAATCCGGATGAGTTATGTGTGTACAAGAAAAGTGAAGGTGATAGGGTAGTTTTTCTGGTTTTATATATCGATGACATCCTTCTCCTCGGGAATGATATAGGAATGTTATCAACGGTAAAAGTTTGGTTAGCCAAGACTTTTGATATGAAGGACTTGGGGGAAGCTAGTTACATCCTAGGGATCAAACTCTATCGAGACCGGAAAAATAGGATGATTGGCTTATCCCAAGCTGCATACATAGATAAGGTGCTAGTACGGTTTGCAATGCAAGACTCCAAGAAGGGTATCACACCTTTTAGGCATGGAGTGCACCTTTCCAAGGATCAGTGTCCTAAGACACCTGAGGAAAAGGAGCAAATGAGGTCGATACCATATGCCTCGGCTGTTGGTAGCCTCATGTATGCTATGTTATATACTAGACCAGATATCTGTTATGTAGTGGGCCTAGTCAGCAGATATCAATCTAATCCAGGACTTGAACATTGGACTGCTGTAAAATGTATTCTCAAATACTTGAGAAGGACTAGAGATTACATGTTGATTTATAGCAGTGATGAGTTGATTCCAGTCAGATACACAGATTCTGACTTTATGTCAGATAAGGATTCTAGGAAATCCACCTCTGGTTATGTATTTATGCTTGGAGGCAGAGCTATCAGCTGGAGGAGTATAAAACAAGAATGTACCGCTGATTCAACCTCGGAAGCTGAATATGTAGCAGTTTGTGAAGCAGCTAAGGAAGCAGTGTGGCTTAAAAGATTCCTTTTGGAACTTGGGGTGGTACCTTTGGTACGACAGCCACTCACAGTTTACTGTGACAGCAGCGGGGCAGTCGCTCAGTCAAAGGAACCTAGAAGCCATAAAAGCCAAAAGCATGTACAGAGGAAGTACCACTTAGTCAAAGAGATTGTGTAGAGAGGTGATATTGCTATTACCAGGATAGCCTCTGCAGACAATTTGGCAAATCCCTTTACTAAGCCTTTGACTACCAAAGTCTTTGAGTAGCATGTGGAAGGGATGGGCATGAGATGCAACCCTGACTGGCATTGAGCCTAAGTGGGAGATTGTTAGATTTTGTGGACTCAATCCATCAGTTGATGTAATAAATTGATTAATTTCTTTATTTATCAATAAAATTATGCTTTGCTTTCATGAGATGAGTGTTATTTTACTAATTCATGTACATGACCACTACATATGACATAATGGTTCATGAGTTGAACCGGGTCCCATTAGTATATTAGATGTGATATATGTGCATGGATGAGATCCACACGCGGGAGATATATGTCACAAATCTTATACTTAAATAGCTTCACAACCAGTAATGTGACTGTGCATCTCATTTGATAAGGTTGCACAACTTTGATCACTATGAAATAGTGTGATTTGTCTCGATCATCAGAATGTAAGATTCTGGATCACGGTGCTGGTACATTGGATGTATTGAAGGACCATGAGATGCACCTTATGAAATTCTGTCTCAATAATAAGGTATGCTCTCATAATTCCCTAGCAATAGGCTCTTAATCCTAATACATTGATGAACTCAAGTTTCTATCTATTCATTTGCTTTGAGTCACCAATGAGTGAGGCCGACTGTAGGTTAACACCTCGGTGTCTTGGGTATGTGGTAGTAGAACTGTGGGAACGTTAAATGATCAAGATGGAATCTATCTCTATTATCCCCTTGTGCCAATTAATGGATTTGTCATTAGTAAGTGCGCACCCATCTCAATTAAGAGTTAATTGGATGGTACTGATGATTACTGTGATTAATTGGGGCTCAAGGATAATAAGATGTGGAACTTAGATTGGAAGAGACGGATTTATTTCAATTGATCTACGAATATTGATGGAGGGGCCTACTTGTGGTAATTGGGAAGTTTAGGGTCTTCTTTGTAATTTATTCCTAAGACTGGAGTGCAATTGCATTTATATAGTGGTGTTATTTGCAATTAACTGAGGGCCCGGATTGCACATGAGATGTGGGGTCGCGGTGTTCCAGTTGGAGCCAGCTTTCTAAGGAATCCCTAGTGGTCCCCAGGCTAGCCCAAGTTATTGGAAAATACTAATCCGACTCGAACTCTAGAAAGAAGGGATAAGAAAGGAGAAAGTTGCTAATTGCTTTGGAAGTAAGACTTCTATTTCAATTTGGCAAGGACGAGATTTGAAAGTTTATAAAATCTCCTTGGACATCCAAAAGAGTCTCTCTCACGCCCAAAACCCTTTCGTGCAAGAGTTGCACAAGTTACTCTCTCCTTCTTTCTTCTAGTTCCTTGGAGTTTCGAGTTGGGATTTTCTCCTGAAGATTCCACCATTCTTCTTGAGAAAAGAAATCCAATTCGGGGGTCATAGCGTGGAAGGCTAAGAGGTGTTGAAGAAATCCATTAGAGCACTGCGGATCTCCAAAGGTATGATCTACTTCTTGCATGTCGTAGATTATTTTGGATGTTTAGTGCTGGTATAATTTTTATTGTACATGGTCATGAGATTAAGGGTAATGCATCCTGGATTGGGTTTTGGTCTTATGGATAGTTGATCCCTGTGTCAAGTGGGTCAAAAGTTTTAAAAATCTATCCACGAGACCCACCTACTAGAAACAGTAATGAAATGTAAATTATGTTTGTTATGACTATAAATAAGTCTAGTCTTCCTCATGTATAGGCACGAGTTGGAATACCAATCAAAATCCAACCTTGCTTCCACCACCATCTCCTCTCTCCTCTCCTTACTGCTTTTGTATACCCACCATCTTCCCCATTTGGTATTAGAGCCAAGTTGATATCAAATTTGTAATCAAGCGCTTTGGCAATATAAAGTTATTTTGTGAGTATTTCTTCACTTACCTTTGCTATGTTATGCCTTGATTTTGTTTAAAGAATTATTGACTTAGAAGTAAGAACGTCAAAAGTCTTAATACTTGTCTTGTGTTTGTTGTTATTGATAAATTTTAATCATATTCCGCCCAGAGCGAAGCTGAGGTAGCCATTGTTGTCGCCATTGTTAGCCATGTGAAGGCATTTAAGGCATTTTGTTGGTGTGTAAATCCTCTATTTTGTTAGATACTCGTGGTGGATTTGCTTAAAATAACTCTGTAATATAAATTTTGGCTAAGCTTATTAAGAAGTTTGTGCTTTCTTCATCATCATCATCTAATTCCTTATCTTCTGATAATCAAGCCCCATGAAATAAAGGAGTATCTTAAAACATATAATTATATACATTTTGGATTAGCACAAGTTGCTCTAAAGCCATTAACAAGACTTGGACTTAGAACTAAAGTTCTCATCTATGTTCAAGATACAAGATATAAAAAATTCAGTAATTCATTAGTTGGAATGGTTGAATCAAGTCTGGCTAATGGCCCTACTTTCTTTAATTGTTTTCCAAATTTCTTTGTTTCCCTTACAGATCCAGGTGCACATGAAGATCTTACTCTTGCTATCTAGACAAAAGGTTTTGATGTGAATCCTCAAAATCAAAATCTTGCTCTCATATATAGAGTTTATTATAAACTCATGGATTCAGTTGTTCCAGGCATACCCTATTCACATCAAGCAAAAGGTATGACTACTTTATTCTAAACTAATTTAAAAAATAAAGTTAATATTCCAAAACTCATACAGTGGAATGATATTAATCTATCTGGTAAATAGTGCTTAAAAAATGCTCAACCAGAAAGGTCTTCAGAAAATCAAGATATTAAAACAATTATTGAACAAGAAGATGGAAGTGTTAAAATAAATTTTAAAACAAATTCAAGAGATACAACTCCAACAGTTTATTAACCTTCTTGAAATTCTTATTCACATCCTCCTAGATCTTTCATAGAACCATCCCGAGTTTTTTGCTCTGCACCTAATGTAGGCCTTCAACCTACAGGACTAGTATATCTTTCTTATCAAGCTTCTCCATCTAATACATATGATCCTTCAGAATCTGATTTCAAAATAAATGTTATTGAATGCTTTCAAATTGATAAAGAAATTTTAAAAAAGAATTTAGCTTTACATCCTCTCATAAAATCCTTTTTTAAGCATGTTTCCCAAGAACATAAAAAGTTTCCAAAAGCAAAATGGTATAAATATATGTAAGAAAATCAAAGAAATACTTATTTCTTTGATTGGCTTAAACTAGCCATGAAGAAAGCTTATAGTACTGAAGATTTATCCATCAATATGACAACTAGATTAAGCTCTTCTTGGATTATAGCTTCTACCTGTTCCTCTCCATAAAGAACTGAAGAATCTATATATCCTCCATTACATCAAATCATTTATAATGAAACTTCAGCTGTACCCATAAAAGATGTTAGAAAAATACAGGGAGACAAAGGTAAAACTGAATTTATTTATAAATCAGATTTAAGTCATGTTTTAGAACAAAATAATTATACGCATATTAACCTTCATACTATTGGCCAACAAACCAATAGAATTGAAGATAAAGTTGAAAATATTTTAAAATTTTTTGAAACTACTTTTTCCCATAAAGTAATCAAGACACAATCTTTAGGTTTTCAAGGTGAAGCCCTTAAAGATCTAATGTTAGAAAAAAAAACCCTTAAAATTTTCAGACGAACTAATCAATCAATTATCTCATAGTTTTACAAACATAAAACTTAAAGATAATAAAGAAAATAAAGATAAAAAATCCATAAATGTTTTAGTTTCTAAAGTTTCAAGCTCAGACTCAGAATTCTCTGCTTCTGACTCTATAGAAAAAAAATCAAATGAAAATGAAGATGATCAAAATCAAGAATCTCTACAAATCAATAAAATATTTAAAAGACAAAAACCAATAATCACAGTAGCAAAAACAAGAAATTATTATCCAAGACCTACTCCAGTTGGTCTTCAATTGGAAGAACAAGCTTCTCTAAATGGCCTTCGATTTGAAAACTCTTCAGTATATGAATGGAATGTAGATGGACTAGCTGAATATCAAATCCTGCAACTATGCCAACACATGATATATGCCTCTACCATCATGGCTACCGGTAATGATCAAAGACATACAGTAAATGCAGTCGTCCTTGGCTTTACTGGACAATTACATGGTTGGTTGGAAAAATACCTATCTGATATAGAAAGAATTGTTATATTAAATGCAGTAAAAAAAGATCCCTTAAGAAATCCTGTTCTTATTCCTCAAAGCCAAATGATCCTTGATTCCATCTACATGCTTATTACCAATATAGTTAGACATTTTATTGGTAATTATATGAATGTAGAAGAAAATTTTAAAATATAATTAATCAATTTATCTTGCCGAACATTATTAGATTTTCACTGGTATAAAGATGTTTTCTTATCAAAACTCTATACAATTGATGCAAGTAATTCAGAATTTTGGAAAGAAAAATCCATATCTGGTCTTCCTTAAACTTTTTGCAAAAAAAATTAGAGAAGAATTAGAATCAGAAAATTATGGAAATTTGAATTATGGAATGTATACATATGGTGATCTAATTCAAAAGATTAATAAAGTCAGATTTTCATTATGCAATGAAATCAAACTTAAACATCAAATTGAAAATAAAAAAAAAATCAGCAAGTATAAACAAAGTGATTTTTGTTTTCAATTTGGTATGGAACTATTAATCAATCCTTCTAGCTAGAAGAAAAAGAAAAACTTAAAAAGAAATGATCAAAAAAGAGAATCTAAATATTTTTCAACTCC
Organism: Sextonia rubra; assembly: GCA_037013555.1. NCBI lineage: Eukaryota > Viridiplantae > Streptophyta > Magnoliopsida > Laurales > Lauraceae > Sextonia > Sextonia rubra. The sequence continues at coordinate 11,082,833 of JASUAD010000026.1, forward strand.
ATAATATTATACTCCCTCAAAAAGATATTACAAAAAATCTTCTCATAAAAACCCTTATAAAGAATTAAATAAATCTTATACAGACGATAATCTATCCACTTCTTATCCCAAGAAAAAAGAAATAAAATGCTATAATTGCAAAGAAAAAGGACATATAGCTCCTAACTGCCCAAAAACAAAAGTTAAAACAGAAAAAGAAACCAAAACTATCTTAAAAGGATCCTCAGCATCAGAGTCATCCAATTCTTCTAATACAAATTATTCTTCCACTCATGCTTCAGATACATGTCATTTTTAAAATATTTGACAGTAAAATCTAGTATGAATCACTTCTTCTTCCTCTTTATCTTTAAACGTACTCTCTGCTCTAGAAGTGATGGTGATAGAAATGTTTAAAGATCTAAAAGGTGAAGAATTAAAAAATAAATATTTTTAAAAAATATAGAATATAAATAAAGGAACTAAAAAAGGAAAAGCTTCTACATCAAATAACATATCAGACTTACATGAACAATTCAGCATTAAAACAAAATTAGAGAGATTACAAGAGTAACAAGCTCCTACTCATCTTTCTGTTCAAGATCTTTATAAAGAAATTAATAATCAAAATCAAGAAATAAAAGAATTAAAACAAGACTTAATTGAACTTCAAGAACTCAAACAACGTGTTGAGAATCTTGAATTTCATACACTCAAAAATTATCAAGAAAATAATGATAATGTAGAAAATCAAGAAAAATTTGATAAAGACTTAAATGGTTTTATAAATTCTTTAACAAGAAATCCACTTAAAAAATGGAAAACTCAAGCTACAATTAAGGTCAAAGACTTCTCCATCAAAGTACTCTGCTTACTAGATAGTGGCGTAGATGTTAATTTAATAAGAGAAGGATTAATCCTAACAAAATATTATGAAAAAACCAATAATAAATCAATCTAGCTGCTGCTAGCAAAAAACTACATATCAAATACAAATTAAGTAATGTTTATGTCCGTAAAAATGGAACATGCATAAAGATAATTTCCTTCTAGGGAAGGATTTAAACACTAATGTTATCCTTGGAAATCCTTTTCTACAAATTTTACAACCTTTTCAAATTGACTCATCAGGCCTAAAAACTATTTTCGACAATAAAGAATTAAATTTTGATTTTGTTGAATTAACTCCTATTCAACATATCAATATTATTAAGACAAAGTTTAAACAAGAATAAGATGTTCAAAAACCATTCAAATATCCAGTTCCAAATAAAATGGATCTTATTAATCATCTCTTTGATGTCTTCATGTTTTGTACATTTGATCCTACATCCAGATTTTGGTACCTTCAAATTCTACCTGTAGGATAGATATAAAATTAGTTTTTCTTTCCCAAAGAAAATAAAAATTCAGGTTATTGATAATTCTTATTCAGACCTATCTTTTACTCCTATCTGCCTTCAGGAAGTATCCCTTCTCATTATGACATCAAGCAAAGCCCTTATTCAGGAATCAAGCTCTTCCTTCTTACTTACATCCCAACAAATATCAATTGCCTTCTTCAATCAAGGACTATTTGTCACTTCACAAGAACTTATCAATGCCCATTGGAGTGCCATTCTCTCTGATAAAATAAAAAACACTAGAAAAACCCTATCCAAAATTGTAAACCATAACAAGGACTTAGAAAGCCAAATCCTTATGTGCCATAACATCCATCAAAGAGCACTGTTATCCACCTATGCTGATGAAAAAACATCAAAAATTCACCTCCTGGAAAAAGTTAACACAGCCCTTCTAGATGAGATAGCTGCAAGAATTAGAGAAAAAACTATTTCTTGTCAGATCAAAGAGCGATTAACGCTCAAAGCTCAATATATAAGTTGGGCAACTGGCTTTCCCAAATTGTTCCTGCCATTATATGAAGTTGATATCTCATATATCAAACACGGATTAGTTCAAAGATTTTCTTTATGCAGTGATGATTTTGAAATGATACAACATCTGCCTGTTGATTAACCACCTTAATGGTATGAATCTCATGAAGTCGTTACAATGGAATACAACTTAGAATGTCTCCAAAAGTATGATCTAGCTTCTGATCAATATCAAAGATTTCTCAATCTAAAAGGATATCTTGAATTTGCAAGTACATACAGATATGTTTGGTGTGATGGTCGACAAGTTGTTTGCATTGCTGATGATCTCGCTGAGCAAACAACAATGATACAAAATCCTTTTAAATCCCGACATGCCAAGCTTAATCAAATTCTCAATGCCTATGAAGATATCTCTTTTAAAATTTCAAAACAAAACTCATGAAGAATTAATTCAGCTACTCGATGGAGAATTTGAAAATGATAATGAAGGTTGGAATGACCGTTGTCATAATTTTGACTCTATTATGAAGTTCTCCGCCAGCTGCAATGGAATTCATCAGGATGGTGATTAATCTTATCAAGATTTAGATTTATCAAAATTTATTAAGAGTTTTCTCTATAAAGCCTGCAAAGAAAAGATAACAAAAATTAATCATTGCTACCGTATCCATAGCTATGCTATTCTGTACAAACACATCAAAGTTATGTTGAAAAAGTACTGCACAAAAAAACTACTTTGAAAAAGAAGACAAAAGACAATTGGGAAAAATCCAAAAGCCAATAAGAAAATTCAAGGCTCCATAGACTCTTCTCTCCGCAATAGACCAACCAGGTCCTATGTGGAAGAATAAAGCAACATCCTCCTAGTCAACAAGTACGCTCATCACATCATGAAGACAAATCATCTATACAGCAACCTGTGATTCTATTCAGCAGTAAAATCCCAAAACATCATAAAATGAAATCCAAATGCAGTCTAAATTCTGTTGTAATGAAATGTAAATTATGTTTGCTAAGGCTATAAATAGTACCCGCCTTCTCCATGTACAAGCAATAGTTGGAATACCATTCAAAATCCAGCCTTGCTTCCACCACCATCTCCTCTGTCCTTTCCCTTCGCTTTTGTATACCCACCATCTTCCCCATTTGGTATCAAAGCTAAGTTGGTATCAAATTTGTAATCAAGTACTTTGGCAATATAAAGTTATTTTGTGAGTATTTCTTCATTTATCTTTGTTATGTTATGCTTTGATTTTGCTTAAGGAATTACTAACTCAAAAGTAAGAACATCAAAAATCTTAATACTTAGTTCTGTGTTTGTTATTATTGAGAAATTTCAACCATATTCTGCCCGGATCGAAGCTGAGGTAGCCATTGTTGTCGCCGTTGTTAGCCGTGTGAATGCATTTAAGGCGTTTTGTTAGTGTGTAAATCCTCTATTTCATTAGATACTCATGGTGGATTTGGATAAAATAACTCTATAATACAAATTATGGCTAAGCTTATTAAGAAGTTTGTACCTTCTTTTTCCTCATCATCAAATTTCTTATCTTCTAGGTCTATTAAAAATAGTGAAGAAATCAGTTATGACAATTTAGATCAAGTTATTTGTGACTAGACTATTCCAACCGTAAATAAAAATGAAATTTATAAAGTTGGAAGTTTTTAATTAAAATCAAGTTATAAAGTAAAAACCATTGAAAGAACTGAATCCATTACCAGTAATATTCAGCATCTTTCTTTAATCAAGCCCCATGAAATAAAGGAATATGTTAAAACATACAATTATATTCATTTTGGATTAGTGCAAGTTGCTCTAAAGCCTTTAACAAGACTTGGACTTAGAACAGAAGCTCCCATCTATGTTTAAGATATAAGACATAAAAAATTCAGTGATTCATTACTTGGAATGGTTGAATCAAATTTGGCAATGGCCCTACCTTCTTCAATTGCTTTCCAAATTTCTTTTACAGACCAGGTGCACATGAAGCTCTTACTCTTGTTATCCAGAGAAAAGGTTTTGATATGAATCCTCATAATCAAAATCTTGCTCTCATATATAGAGTTTATTATAAACTCATGGATTTCGTTGTTCTAGGAATAGCCTATTCCCATCAAGCAAAAGGTCATGATCATGATCATCATCAAAGCCTTATCCCAACTATGTTGGAGTCGGCTACATGAATTCTATTTCTCCATTCTATTCTATTTTGAGCCAAATCTTTTGATAAGTTAAACTTCTTTAAATCTGAATTAATGACTGCCATCGATATTTTCTTCGGCCTAACCGTACCTCTTGATGGGCCATCCAACTGTATATCCATACTTTTTCTCACCGGTGCCATTATTGGTCTCTCTCAACATGTCCAAACCATCTTAAACGAGTTTCTCTAATCTTATCCCCTATTGGTGCTACCCTTAAATGCTCTTGAAAGTGCTCATTTCTAATTTTATCTTTCCTAGTTTTACCATACATCCACTTAAGCATTCTCATTTCGGCTACATCCATCTTATGAATATGTGTCTTTTTAATTGGCCAACATTCTGTTCCATATGTCATAGTTGGTCTAACCATTGTCCTATAAAATTTGCCCATCAATTTCATTGGCATTCATCTATCACAAAGCACTCTCGAATCGAGTCTCCACTTTAGCCATCCAGCTTTTATCCTATACTCTACATTTTTGTCAATCTCCCCATCCTTACTAATTATCGAACCTAGGTAACGAAAAGAATCTCTATGTGTATCTGACGAGTTTTAATTTTGACAGTAGTTTCAATACTTTGTATATGTCCGTTGAAGTTACAAAAGGTATGACTACTTTATTCCAAACTAATTTCAAAAATAAAGTTAATATTTCAAAACTCATACAATGGAATGATATTAATCTATCTGGTAAATGGCGCTTAGAAAAAGCTCAACCACAAAGGTATTTAGAAAATCAAGATATTGAAACAATTATTGAACGTAAAGATGGAAGTGTTTAAATAAATTTTCAAATAGATTTTAGAGATACAACTCCTACAGTTTATCAACCTTCTAGAAATTCTTATTCTCATCCTCTCTCTATGGTAGGATCTTCCATAAAAGAACCATCCCAAGTTTCTTGCTCTAGACCTAATGTAGACCTTCGACCTATAGGACTTGTGTATCCTTCTTATCAAGCTTCTCCATCTAATACATATAATCCTTCGGAATCCAATTTCAATAAAAATGTTATTGAATGCTTTGAAATTGATAAAGAAATGTTAAATAAGAATTTAGCTTTACATCCTCTCACAAAATCCTTTTTAAACCATGTTTCTTAAGAACATAAAGACTTTCTAAAAGCAAAATGGTATAAATATATGTATGATAATTAAAGAAATATTTATTTCTTTGATTGGCTTAAACTAGCCATGAAGAAAGCTTATAATACTGAAGATTTATCCATCAATATGATAACTAAATTAAGCTCTCTTGGATTGTAGCTTCTACCAGTTCCTCTCCATAAAGAATTGAAGAATCTATACATCCTCCATAACATCAAATCATTTATAAAGAAACTTCAGCTGTACCCATAAAAGATGTTACAAAAATATAAGGAGACAAAGGTAAAATTGAATTTATTTACAAATTAGATTTAAGTTATGTTTTAAAACAAAATAATTATAAAAATATTAACCTTCATACTATTGGCCAACAAACCAATAAAATTGAAGATAAAGTTGAAAATATTTTAAAATTTTATGAAACTAGTTCTTCCTATAAAGTAATCAAGACACAATCTTTTGGTTTTCAAGGTGAAGCACTTAAACATCTAAAGTTAGAAAAAAAAAACCCTTAAAATTTTTAGACAAACTAATCAATCAATTATCTAATAGTTTTACAAACATAAAACTTAAAGATAATAAAGAAAATAAAGATTAAAAATCCATAAATGTTTTAGTTTCTAAAGCTTTGAGCTCAGACTCAAAATTCTCTATTTCATACTCTATAGAAGAAAAATCAAATGAAAATCAAGATCAAGAATCTCTACAACTTAATAAAATATTTAAAAGGCAAAAACCAATAGTCATTGTAGCAAAACAAGAAATTATTATCCAATACCTACTCCAGTTGATCTTCAATTTAAAGAACAAGCTCTAAATGGCCTTCGATTTGAAAACTCTTCATTATATGAATGGAATGTAGATGGACTATCTGAATATCAAATCCTGCAACTATGCCAACACATGATGATATATGCCTCTACCATATGGCTGTCGGTAATGATCAAAGACATGTAGTAAATGCAGTCGTCCTTGGATTTACTAGACACTTACATGGTTGGTGGGAAAAATACCTATTTGATACAGAAAGAAATGCTATATTAAATGTAGTAAAAAGAGATCCCTCAGGAAATCCTATTCTTACTCCTCAAGGCCAAAGGATCCCTGATTCCTTCAACATGCGTATTACCAATATAGTTAAACATTTTATTGGTAATTATATGAATGTAAAAGAAAAATTAAAAACACAATTAATCAATTTATCTTACCCAACATTATCAAATTTACATTGGTTTAAAGATGTTTTCTTATCAAAACTCTATACTATTGATGCAAGTAATTCAGAATTTTGGAAAGAAAAATTCATTTCTGGTCTTCTTAAACTTTTTGCAAAAAAAGTTAGAGAAGAATTAAATCAGAAAATTATGGAAATTTGAATTATGGAATGTATACATATGGTGATCTAAATCAAAAGATTAATAAAGTCAGATTTTCATTATGCAATGAAATCAAAGTTAAACATCAAATTGAAAATAAAAAAAGAATCAGCATGTATGAACTTGGTGATTTTTGTTTTCAATTTGGTATGGAACCATTACTCAGCCTTTCTAGCCAGAATAAAAAGAAAAGCTTAAAAAAAACCATCAAGAAAGAGAATCTAAACAATTTTCAAGTCCACAATATTATATTCCCTCAAAAAGATATCATAAAAATCTTCTCATAAAAACCCTTATTAAGAGTTAAAGAATCTTATACAAGAAATAATCCATCCACTTTTTATCGCAAGAAAAAAGAAATACAATGTTATAATTATAAGGAAAAAGGACATATAGCCCCTGATTGCCCAAAAATAAAAGTTAAAACAGAAAAAGAAATCAAAACTATCTTAAAGGGATCCTCAGAGTCAAAGTCATCCAATTCCTCTGATACAAATTATTCTTCCTCTCATTCTTCAGATACATGTCATTGTAAAATATTTGACAGTGAAATCCAGTATGAATCTGCTTATTTGACCTTTTCATCTTTTAATGTACTTTTTGCTCCAGAAGAGATGGTGCTAGAAATGTTTAAAGATCTAAAAGATGACGAATTAAAAAATAAATATTTTAAAAAAATAAAAGAATATAAATAAAAGAACTAAAAATGGAAAAGCTTCTACATCAAATAACATATCAGACTTACCTGAACAATTCAGCATTAAAACTGTATTAGATAGATCAAGAGAGCAACAAGCTCCTTCTCATCTTTCTATTCAAGATCTTTATAAAGAAATTAATAATCAAAATCAATAAATAACAGAATTAAAACAAGACTTAATTGAACTTTAAGAACTCAAACAACGTGTTGAGAATCTTGAATTTTGCATACTCAAAAATTATCAAGAAAATAATGATATTTTAGAAAATCAGGAAAAATTTGATGAAAACTTAAATGGTTTTGTAAATTCTTTAACGAGGAATCACTTAAAAAATGGAAAACTCAAGTTATAATTAAGAGCAAAGAATTCTTTATTAAAGCACTCTGCTTACTAGATAGTAGTGTAGATGTTAATTTAATAAGAGAATGATTAATCCCAACAAATAGTATGAAAAAAACAATAATAAACTCAATCTAGCTGCTACTAGGAAAAAACTACATATCAAATACAAATTAAGTAATGTTTATGCCTGTAAAAATGCAACATGCATAAAGACTAATTTCCTTCTAGGAAAGGATTTAAACATTGATATTATCTTTGGAAATCCTTTTCTATAAATTTTATAACCTTTTCAAATTGACTCATTAAGTCTAAAAACTATTTTAGACAATAAAAATTAAATTTTATTTTTGTTGAATTAACTCCTACTCAACATATCAATATTATTCAGGCAAAGTGTAAACAAGAATAAGATATTTCAAAACCATTCAGATATCCAGTTCCAAATAAAATGGATCTTATTAATCGTCTCTCTGATGTCTTCATGTTTTCTACATTTAATCTTACATCCAGATTTTGGTACCTTCAAATTCGACCCGGAGGACAGATATAAAATTATTTTTCTCTTCTCAAAGAAAATAAAAATTCAAATATTGGTAATTCTCATTCAGACCTATCTGCCTTCGAAAAGTACCTCTTCTCATTATGACATCAAGTATAAACAAAAGCAAAGCCCCTATTCAGGAATCATGCTCCTCCTACATACCTACATCCCAACAAATATTAATTCCTTTCTTCAATCTAGGACTATCTGTCATTTCACAAGAACTTATCAATGCCCATTGGAGTGCCATTCTCTCTAATGAAAGAAAAAACACTAGAAAAACTCTATCCAAAATTACAAATCATTTCAAGGACTTAGAAAGCCAAATCCTTATCTGCCATAACATCCATCAAAGAGCACTGTTATCCACCTATGCTGATGAAAAAACATCCAGAATTCACCTCCTAGAAAAGGTTAACACAGTCCTTCCAGATGAGTTAGCTGCAAGAATTAAAGAAAAAACTTTTTCTTGTCAGATCAAGGAGCGATTCATGCTCAAAGCTCAATATATGTAAGAAACCATATAAATGCATCCATATTGTTAAGAAACCATGCCCTCAACATATGTAACTCAATTAAGTATGCATGAAGTGATTATCAGATATGAATGAATAAATGAATGTAATCTCGAGACCGAACTCCTAGTATGTATGATATGACAAGTATAACCAAGATGTATAAAAGATATAAATTTGAGTCGGTCTTGATACGTTAAGTCGGCACCACTTAGGTACGCCCTGATTAGGTTCGACGGGACCATTTTGGATATGATATGATATGTCGCTACTGCAGTAGTCCTTGGAGGAGTTGTCGGCGCTTCTCAATAAGCTAGGCTGATCTCCTAAAATATGTACGCTCCCTCTAGATGATATGCTCTCTCTTGGGAGAATACGGCCACGGGGTTGCCAATAAGTTTGTATGATAGTCTGTTTTTGATTCGTTACTCATGCTTACTCATGCACGACATGCCTAGTGTACGATTTTTGCCTTCTTTTAATCAGTATATACTCTTACTTCATTTGATACAGCATGATGGTCTTATGTACCTTTATATACTTGCTTAACCATCATGTTAATAGTGTTACCCTTGGTGTTACATGTATAAAACCTTGGGGACTAGATGAGTGTAATGCAGATGGCGTCTTCTGTTAGTCATCGTATGAAGAGCGACAATGGGATACTTGTTGAGTGTTCAAGACTGGATAGGCCTGTTTACACTTTAGGATTTTGTCTATGCTTAAATAATTGTTATCATATAAATGAGAATGGTTAAGTATGTTAGTGTCATTGTAAGAGTGTGTTGTCAATTACGTGACCAAAGTGTAGTTCAGTTCTAGAACGACCTAGTTCACCTCGGAAGTTCATTGAAGATCAAGTCAAGTTCAAGGAAGTTCAAGACCATTCAAGAAAGACCTATCAATGAAGACTAAGCAAGTTCAAAGAAGTTCAAGATCATTCAAGAAAATCCTTTGTGAGTGCCAAGGGATAAGGTAACTGTGACCCCTAGTGTCCATAGAAATAAAATAGGAAATTAGGGTTTTCAAACACCCAGTTTTTGTTTTACGGCTTGGACCACGGCTAAGCAGTAGATCCTACGGCTCACTCTCCAGAGAGTATATTTTTGTATCATTTTGTTCTACGGCTGACCCTACGGCTGCACCGAAAAATGTTACGGCTAAGCCGTAGTATGTTTCACGGCTAAGCTGTAAAATCTATGGGCCACAATCCAGAGAGTGCATTTGGCCATATAATGCCTACGGTTGACTTTGCGGCTAAGCCGAAAGGCCTTCACGGCTAAGTCGTAGGGTGATTCACGGCTAAGCCGTAAAGATTACGGGCCACTCTCCAGAGAGCAGTTTTTGGGAAATTTCAGCTTACGGCTGACCCACGGCTAGGCCGAAAGGTGCTCACGGCTAAGCCGTATAAGGATTTACGGCTAAGCCGTAAGCTTAACCGTAAGAAGGAACTTTTGTTAAATATGGTCAAACTAGCCGTTGGATGTTGTCAGAGCTTACGGCTAAGCCGTAGACCATTCTGTTCTTAGCCGTAGATCTGTCCGTTGGAGCTTATCTGTATTTAAAGAGGACCTCTCCCTTGCTCCAACTACTGAATTTATTACTGTGAGAATCACTAATATAGCTGAGTCTTTGCACCTCCATTAAAATTATCTTCAAAGCTCACACAACCACCTACTCTCCAACACCAAAAAGTGCCATTATTGTTTCAAAAAGAGTAGTTAGTGATTTAGGAAAGGCTCCATTAAATCTGAGAGAATACTTTAGCCTTCCAAACCCTCTTAAAACCTCTTCCCTTGGCTGAGCACTCATCTGAAGATCTTCATCACCAAGGAGCAAGAACAAGAGGCCAAAGCTTGGAGGTAGTCTTTCAAGCATCAAGAGCACCACTCAAAACCAAGGTATACAATTCGTTGTTTAGTTGTTCTTTAATATTTCAATTCTCATTGCTGTATTTGGTGGAAGACAAACCACCGCATCAAAAATTGTTATAGTTGGTGGACTAGATCAAGGATCAACCACCTGATCAAAAACCCTAGTTGGTGGAAGACAAACCACCAAATCAAAAACTGTTGCAAGAGGTGTATGTTATGTAAGTACCTCTTATTTAGTGGAACCAAGAGAGATTGCTCTTAAGAGTGGATGTAGGTTTAGGACCGAACCACTATAAATCACTGTGTTTATTGCTTGTTGTGTGTGGATGTTGCTTTACATTCTTGACACTTGAGTTGATCATCATTTCTAAGCTACATCTTTGTTACTCTAATTGCATTCCTAAATACTGTAAACACTCACAACTCTGAATATCTCTCTTAATCTTATTGGGGACTCTCAATTTTAATTAATCTTTCAGATTGCCCACTAATAAAACCTAATTCTTGAAAAGAAATTTTTAATAGTCCTATTCACCCCCCCTCTAAGACTTGGTGAGATCTAGTTATTGCACTTTCAATTGGTATCAGAGCGGGTTACTTCTTAAGGGTGTAATAACCTGAAGTAGATCCATCTTTTGCTAGATTCACCATGAATCCTGAAGGAAGCTCTATCACCCGTCCACCTTTCTTTGATGGAACAAATTATGCCTTCTGGAAAGCCCGGATGACAGCATTTTTAAAGTCCATGGACTGGGCGGTTTGGGAGGCTATAGAGAAAAGCTGGATGGAACCCACTGAAGATGTGACTATAAATGGTGTCTCAACCATTAGACCATTAGATCCAGCTAGATGGTCTCCTGCTCAGCTACTTCTTCAACAAAATAATGCTAGAGCTTACAATGCTATAGTGTGTGCCATGAATCAAGAAGAATTTAAAAAGATCATGACAACCACTAATGCAAAACAGGCATGGAGAATCCTTGAAGTAACTTATGAGGGTACCTCAGTTGTCAAAAGATCTAAACTTCAGATGCTCACGAGTCAGTTCGAAAACATTCGCATGGAAGAAAATGAAATGTTTACTGACTTCCATACTAAGCTCATGAAAATTGTAAACGAAATGTGGGCTCTTAGGGAAACTCTTCCGGAAGGTAAAATTTGTAGTAAAATCTTGAGATCACTTCCGGAAAGATTCCATCCTAAGGTAACCTCTATAGAAGAACACAAGGATTCAGAACAAATGAAAATTGAAGATTTAGTGGGATCCCTTCAGACCTTTGAACTCAAATTTAACAATGACAAAAAGAAATCAATCTCTCTAATCACCTCTCATAACACATCTTCCTCTAAAGATGACATAGGAATAACTAGTAATGACAAGGATGAAGGTGTGACCCTTTTAGCTAAAAGATTTTTTAAACAATTTAAGAAAAAGAGGGTGAAAGAGTATAAAAATGAAACCACTAATGAGAAATACAAAGGTCGGTCAAGTTCCCTCTCTAGAAGTAAACATAAGGAACCTATGTGTTACAGATGTAAGAAAATAGGATACATATCCACCGATTGTCCTCAAAAAGGAAAATTCAAAAAGAAGAATCTTGTAGCCACTTGGGACGATTCATCTGAATCAGATTCTGACTCAGATGAATCACATCAAAATGAATCAGACAAATATACAATTCTGATGGCTACCACTGCCACATTCAATCTCTCTGAGGAAATGATTAAAATATCGAATGAAGAAATCTCAGGAAGTGAGTTAGAGAGTGAATATGAAAATTCAGATGATGAGGATAATGACAACACCATGGATTCCTATGAACTACTCTATGAGGGAACCTGTAGGCTCGTTGAAACTGTAAGCAATCAACAAAACAAAATTAAGAATTTAAAAGAAAAGGTTGATAGTATTAATGCTGAAAAGGAAAAATTAATCAAAGAACTCGAGAGTGTAAAAATCCAATTATCAACAGAAAGAGAAAATGTAATCAAATTAAGAGAAAATGAAAAATCCCTTTTAAAAATAAAAGATGAAAATAATGCTCTCTCCACAATGAAGTGACTATTCTGAAACGGTATAAAGAAAAGTATGAGTATAGATTTACTCAAAATGATGAGAAATACAGATCAAGGATCAACCACCTGATCAAAAACCCTAGTTGGTGGAAGACAAACCACCAAATCAAAAACTGTTGCAAGAGGTGTATGTTATGTAAGTACCTCTTATTTAGTGGAACCAAGAGAGATTGCTCTTGAGAGTGGATGTAGGTTTAGGACCGAACCACTATAAATCACTGCGTTTATTGCTTGTTATGTGTGGATGTTGCTTTACATTCTTGACACTTGAGTTGATCATCATTTCTAAGCTACATCTTTGTTACTCTAATTGCATTCCTAAATACTGTAAACACTCACAACTCTGAATATCTCTCTTAATCTTATTGGGGACTCTCAATTTTAATTAATCTTTCAGATTGCCCACTAATAAAACCTAATTCTTGAAAAGAAATTTTTAATAGTCCTATTCACCCCCCCTCTAGGACTTGGTGAGATCTAGTTATTGCACTTTCAAAGTACAGACTTATTTATGAATTTTTATGATAATTCGGTTGTTATTGCTTATAATCATTACAGATGTATTACACAGGCTTCCGCTTACTATTGAATGTAATTTACGTGTTGGAGAAACTTCTCTACACGTTCCTGTGCAATCTCCCTTGTAGTGATTTGTGTGTGTATGTTTACATGCACAAATTACTATGGGATTATGTATGTACACCCCGTGGGGCCATCCTAACCCCAATTCCCTGGATCGGGGCATGACATACGTAAGTAATGATATCAGAGTATGGATCTTGGAAAAATATACAATCAAAGACTGGTGTTGTGGCATAGATAAGTCTGGAATAAAAGATTTTGAAACTTAGGAAATGTGGTGAGGATATGATAGGTGCGTTGGGATCCGGGTTGTATAGGATGTATATGATGTTTTAAGTCTTTTAACACCTTGCTTTGAAATAACGATAGTTTCTTACAGATAATGGCCCCAACTTTGAGAGTTAAGAATACTTGTCAGGGTTCCTCGAGCAACACCAAGAATGATGACTTAGAGGACATTTATGTTGAGAACTTGGATCACATGCCTCCACCTTCTTCGACTATGGATAACCCGTCCCTTTTGATGATGCAAAGTATGTTAGTTATGATGATGGAACAACTAACAAAGATTGGTGAGAATCAAGCTGTAATGCAAATGCAGATAGCAACAATAATGGAAAGACAAACTCAATTGCAATGGAATTTGGCAATAGTAGAGGATAGTTTGCAGGATGTTCTGAAGAAGAAATCCGAGAGGGACGCGTCACCCTCTGAAGAGCACCCTGGGCAATGGAAGAAACAGAAGACCAAGGCTCATAGTTCTGGAAAACCAGTGTGTGATCTATGTGGTAAGGGCCATGAGACGAATAGATGCTGGAGAAGGACTGGAGCATGTTTTGGTTGTTGTTCGATAGAGCATCGGCTGGTAAGGTGCCCAAGGAATAAAAACACTAGCGAAGCCCCAGTGTGCCAGAAGCAGCAATTAGTCAAGCAACCTCGTTAGAATCAAGTGATAGGCAGCGTCAGCAAAGGTGATCTTTACTTACTACCCTCATTCTCTATTTATCTTTTACTTAATAGATGTTATAAGCAGTCTATATGATTAACTATGTAGGATAGTTTCCGAGATACCTGTTGTATATGAGTTTTTAAGTGAGATTCCAAAAATTTTTCCCTTAGTGACTCTATGAAGATGTTTGGTATTATTTGTTGATATATAGTTGACACCTTCAGAGGTATAATAATCAAGGCAATTAAATCGGTGGTTATTGAGTGTAAGTGATTACTGCCTTATATTGATGAGCTATTCCATTAAGTTCAGGGCGCAAGATAAGGTCCAAATGAATTGATTGAGGATAGGTTATTCCAACTTTAGGCTTGAAGATCAACTTTTAAGATCAAATTGGATGTTAGGAATTCTTGATGGATTATTAGATTTATCAATGTTTCGAATGTATTTGTGAGATAAGGAATAGAATTCTTATTCGTACATGGGTCAGTTATGGATTACAGTTATCATTCACATCTAGATGTGTTCCAATTTGTTAGTGCTCACGATAATCCTTTTTGGATTTTTCTTTATCCCTTGAGGATTGACTAATTTTTATAATGTCGAGATGTAACTTCTAGTTGACCAAGTTGTGGCCTTAAGTCATATCATATCTTAAGTTGAATGAAAAATGATCTAGAAAAAAATTGAGATTATTATCAGTTGGCAAAGTTCGAGGTCAGTTACCTAGATTCCATACTCCTTGTGGTCTTACAAGATGTTATCATAGAATTGTGAGATAATTCCGGAATCGTAGTTTCGTTTGTTAATTGAGAGGAATAATTCTTTGTGTGAATAGATCGATGAGAGTACGACTTCTAAGTCTTGCGAAATTATTTGATTCTTGAGAATTAGTAGATATGTGTGATGATGTAATCTTAGAATTGATCCAACAGATATAATCAGATAGTTAAGGATTCAGATTTGATTAAAGTCCTTGAGTACATAATTGATAAGACTGTTATCTAGACTCATTTCTTGGGAGTTATTGAGAGCATATCCTAGATGGGATTTCAAGTTTCTCTTGATGGTAATTGACAAAAAAAGGGGGGGAATTCATATTATTCAAAGACATATAGACAAAAAAATGGTTGAGTTATGTGACTAGTAAGAACAATCGCTCATAGTCAGCATTGATGATTTGCCCAATCAAATCAACGTGTAAGGGATATTATTTCAATTGGTTGAGGTTCAGTTGATATCAATTTAGCATCTAAAGCTATGTGATTTGGAGCTATGTCCTAATAAGAAAGGAGCATTATAGATTCTTGGCTATTTGTTTGGTGGTCAATTCATTTGATGATATTTTGATGTATTAAAATCATTTACAGAAACGTTAGTATGGGAGGAATTCTATTCAAGCATGAGGATTTTATTTCACTTGTGGAACATCCGAAAGATATTTAAACCTAAAGGCCTGTTTGGTGAAATAAGTCAGATGACTATTGATCGTTAGTGATTTAATAAAGATCTTAGATCGTATGGTGATTAAGCTACTACTCCCTAGGTAAGATTAATGTCCGCTTCGGTTAGAAGGTTGCCTTTTGTCGTGACTGATGTTCTTCATTGGTTAGTGGCGAGTGTTAGCCTCCACACAAGCGTACCCACCAAAGTTAGATGTCTAATCAGACATTCCATCCAAATTTCTAAAGGCATGAAGTGGGCGTTTTCGTATTTGAGAAGAAGTGGATCTATAGGGTTCCTTAAGTTTCGATTGTTGTTAATAAAGTGGAGTCGACACATGAAATCCAAGAGTTGAAGAATGTCATTCCAAGTTAAGAAGTTTCACTAACAATCGTAAAATGTCCTCAAATTGCAGACTAATGATAGAGTAGTCATGAAGGTTCGTAAGGGAGGAAATCTATCTTGAGAAAGAATTCGTAGGAATTCTTGATGTCTTTCATGTGACAAGGCTTCGTAAGATGATTCTAGACCCGTTTCGTGTCCTTGGATATGGAGAGACCAAGTGGAACCAGATGCAATGCACATAGAGCAACTTCTTAATACAATCCATGCAGTAAATAGATTTGGTAAGTATTCCCGATTTGTTTTAGTATTCGATTCTATTAGTTTATTTCATTCGGAGGATCGAATGATCTTAAGTAGGGTGAGATGTAAGGTCCCGACCCGACTTAATTATAATATTTATACTAATTAAGCTTGATTTTCCTATTAATATGTATATTTTAGTCTTAATTTACCTTGCTTTTAATTATTAGTAGGTCTCAGTTGGATAGGTAGTTGGGTTCGGACTTTACTTAGGTAGTCAAGGACCTTTTTGCAATTAATCTCGCACTATATGGACATCTCATCAGTTGCATCATGTGCATTTCATCTTGTGGGCCAACTTTCATGTTGGGCTCAATTTGATTTGGACTCATCTTGGCATTGAGGCCATGTGACCTAAACCTTAAATCTTTCAAAAACTAGGACTTGCATGTAAAAGCTATAGGAAATTTGGTTTATAAGAGAACCCAACGTCTCTTCCTCCCTCTGTTTTCTTCTGTACTCATTGAAGCCACTCCTCTCTTTCCCTTTCTTCATCTCCACTTCATGTTAGAGTTGGAAACAAGGATTTGGAGCTTACATGCAATGGAAATAGCACCCATCTAACCTCTTCTTCTCCCTTTGGACATCTCTTTCTTAGGATCACAACCTTCTCCAATACTACAACAGTAGAAGGTGAGGGATTGCTTCCATTTCATTCATTTTGGGTGTATGAGGGGCATGAGGACTCCACTATGTGACATGCATGTGAATCTAAACCCCATCTTTATTTGCATATTCTACTTGTAGAGAACCCATTCTCATTTTGGAGGTTTTCTTTAGCTACACAACAAAAAAGAGTTAGAAAAGGCTAACACTGTTAAGAGGCAAGTATTGGAGTATATATGGTACTGCATGTATGTTTAAATTGATTAATTCTTGTATTGATCATCCAAAGTTCAACTTACAGCTCATTTCCCCTTAAATAAGCACACATAGATGTTGAATTAGGTGATAATGAGTATGATTAGGCAATACAAATGACATTGAACGATTTAAGACCTATTATGGAGTTGGGAAGTATAAAGAACCCTCATTGAACCCAGAATTCATCTACGGCTCACGTATGGCTACGCCGTGAACTCTACTATGGCCACGCCGTACCCAAGCCATAACCCTAGCTGTAGGCTTAGCACGGCTAAGCCGTAGGTCAATATATGGTCAAGCCATAAATGCGCATCGAATTAAGAAGAAAACTTGAGCCACTAGGCTAAGCCGTAATATGTATACGGGTAAACCGTAAGAGCACTGTGAACTTAGGATATTAGGGTTTCCGATGACCTTGTAGGGCTCTAGATATGGCACCTATTTCCTAACCAAATTAGCCCAATGGTGATCAAATGAAAGGTGGACAAGTGTAGAACTGTCACTCATCCCCTTTGATTTTCTGGACGAATTCCTGATGTCACATAATGGGTGTTGGCATAAGAAGAGGTGTCCTTTGTATACACAATGTAATGCCAAGATTGGTAACATAATGACACCAGATGTTTTATGAATACATCGTGTTGAATGCCCTCGGGATCACGGATTATCTAGCATAGGATTGGCTAGTAATTATCCTTGATACTTACTCAATCTAAATGCATCCATATTGTTAAGAAACCATACCCTCAACATATGTAACTCAATTAATTATGCATGAAGTGCTTATTAGATATGAATGAATAAATGAATGTAATCTCAAAACCGAACTCCTAGTATGTATGATATGACAAGTATAACTAAGATGTATAAAAGATATAAATTTGAGTCGGTCTTGAGACGTTAGGTCGGTACCACTTAGGTATGCCCTGATTAGGTTCTACGGGACCATTTTGGGTATGATATGATATGTTGCTGCTACAGTAGTCCTTAGAGGAGTTGTCAGCGCTTCTCAATAAGCTAGGCTGATCTCCTAGAATATGTATGCTCCCTTTAGATGATATGCTCTCTCTTGGGAGAATACGGCCACGTGATTGCCAATAAGTTTGTATGATAGTCTGTTTATGATTCTTTACTCATGCTTACTCATGCACGACATGCCTAGTGTACGATTTTTGCCTTCTTTTAGTCAATATATACTCTTACTTCATTTGATACAGCATGATGGTCTTATGTACCTCTATATACTTGCTTAATCGTCATGTTAACAGTGCTACCCTTGGTGTTACAGGTACTAAACCTCGAGGACTAAATGAGTGTAATGCAGATGGCGTCTTCTGTTAGTCATTATACGAAGAGCGACAACGGGACACTTGTTGAGTGTTCAAGACTGGATAGGCCTGTTTATACTTTAGGATTTTGTCTATGCTTAAATAATTGTTATCATATAAATGAGAATGGTTAAGTACAGACTTATTTATGAATTTTTATGATAATTCGGTTGTTATTGCTTTTGATCATTACAGATGTATTACACAGGCTTCCGTTTACTATTGAATGTAATTTACGTGTTGGAGAAACTTCTCTACACGTTCCTGTGCAATCTCCCTTGTAGTGATTTGTGTGTGTATGTTTACATGCACAGATTACTACGGGATTTCATATGTACACCCCGTGGGGCCATCCTAACCCCAATTCCCAGGATCAGGGCGTGACAATAATGATAATTTTGAACATCAAGAAAATTTTAATAAAACTTAAATGGTTTTGTAAAATTTTTTAATAAGGAATCCACCTCAAAAATGGAAAACTCAAGTTACAATTAAGGTCAAAGACTTCTCTATTAAAGCACTCTGCTTACTAGATAGTGGCGCAGATGTTAATTTAATAAGAGAAGGATTAATCCCAACAAAATATTATGAAAAAACCAAAAATAAACTCAGCCTAGAAACTGCTAGTAATAAACTCTATATCCATTATAAATTAAATAACATCCATGTTTGCAAAAATGGAACATGTATAAAGACTGATTTTCTGCTCGGAAAAGATTTAAACAATGATGTTATCCTTGGAAATCCTTTTTTGTAGATTCTACAGCCTTTTCAAATTGATTCATCAGGCCTTAAAACTATTAAAGGTATTAAAAAATTAATTTTTGATTTTGTTGAATCAACTCCTATTCAACATATCAATATCATTCAAAATCAAATTGCTTATAAAGAAAAACAAATTGCATATCTTCAAGAAGATATGAATTCTTTAAGAATTGAAAAAGAATTACAAAAACTAAAATTCCAAAAAGCTTTAATCTAATTTCAAAAATCTCTTGAAATAGAATGCTATTCTGACCTTCCTTCTGCCTTTTGACACAGGAAACATCATACTGTTTCTCTTCCATATATTGATAATTTTGATGAATCTCAAATTCTTACTAAAGCTCAACCTATTCAGATGAATAAAGACTTTGTACAACTATGTACTAAAGAAATCAATGATCTTCTTGCTAAAAAGCTTATTCAGAAATCACAATCCCCTTGGAGTTGTATAGCGTTTTATGTAAATAAAGCGCCTGAATAAGAATGAGGTGTTCCCTATCGTGTTATCAACTACAAGCCTTTATATAAAGTCTTAAAGTCCATCAGATATCCAGTTCCAAATAAAACTGATCTTATTAACCGTCTAGCCGGTGCCTTCTTTTTTTCCAAATTTGATCTTAAATATGAATTTTGGCAAATTCAAATCGCCCCGAAGGACAGGTATAAAACTGCTTTTACAGTACCATTTGGCCATTATGAATGGAACGTTATGCCATTTGGTTTAAAAAATGCTCCTTCAGAATTTCAAAGAATAATGAATGACATTTTTAATCCATATCAAGCTTTTACACTCATCTATATAGATGACATTCTTGTGTTTTCAAAATCTATTTGTAACCATTAGAAGCATTTAAATATTTTTAAAAAAGTTATGATCAAGAATGGACTTGTCTTATCCCAAAAGAAAATGAAGCTTTTTCAAACAAAAATTCAGTTTCTAGGCTTTATAATTAAAAAAGGAACTCTTTCTCCAGTCCAAAGAGTTATTGAGTTTGCTTCCCAATTTCCTAATGAAATTCTTAATAAAGAGCAATTGTAACGTTTTCTTGGATGCCTTAATTATGTTTCTGACTTTTATAAAGATCTTGCTAAAAGAAAAAAAAATCTTGGAAATGCGCTTAACCAAAAATCCCATAGAATGGCCACCTGCTCATACAAAAGTTGTTTAAAATATTAAACAAAAAGTTTAAAATTTACCTTGTTTAACTATCACTCATCCAGATTTATTAAAAATAGTTCAAATAGATGCATCTAAAATAGGTTTTCGAGGAATCTTTCTACAAAGAAATGTCCTTGAAAAAGAAGAAATTCTTCATTTCATTTCTGGAACATGGACGCCCACTCAATAGAATTATTTAACTATTAAAAAGGAAATCCTATCCATAGTAAATTGTATAATGAAGTTCCAAAGTGATTTATTAAAAAAAAATTTTATTAAGAATTGATTGTAAATTTGCTAAATAAATTTTAGAAAAAGATGTAAAAAAATCTTACTGCTAAGCAAATCTTTGCTCGCTGGCAAGCTTTATTAGCCATATTTGACTTTGACATTGAGTATATTGCAAGTAAAAATAATTCTCTTCCTGATTTTTTATCTCATGAGTTTTTACAGGGACAAACGAATGAAGCCTCGGCAAATTAGACCCTTTCTCCAGTCCCTAACTGATAAAGTTTCTTCCATTATGAACACTACACCGTTATCCAGAAAATCCAGCGGCAATTATCTTGAGAGATAAGGAGCAACCCATACTTCTAATATTCCTCAATTTCAAAGCCCATCAAGCCCCGTATCCAGAAAACCTCAAGCTTCACAAGCCCAATATTTTGCCACAAAAGCACCCTTGAGAATTTATTCCTTAGATGACATGTCTTATGCCGAAACCATTTCTATTAAACATCTTATCCAAACCCTTTTTTCTCTTGATCACTTATTTATCCAACCTCTTGACTATAAAGTCTACGAACAGATTCTGATCAGAACTAGCAGTTGTACTGTTGATCATACATATGGATTAAAAGATTCATTCTTAAATGCTTTACCACCCAATATTACTATCCTCTATTCAAAAATCAAAATCCTGCATGTTCTCTCTGTAGAAGAATGGGAACGACCTCTTCATATGCCTGAAAGGCTTGATTCAGAACTTATTTTTAATTATTATGATTATATTTCTGCTTGGGAAGTCATCCTCTATTATCAAAACCCATCTCTCCAGCATTCCCGGTTCATTAGATTCGAATCAAACTCCTATAAAATACCTATGTGGTTCTTCACACAATTCTGGATCCCTTTTGGTGCCACTAAAGACATCCTTCCTCAAGCACATCTTCATACATCATTTAAAGCCCTTCTCAAATCAAAAGAAAAAAGCCTTTATCAGCACCTACAACTTGCAATAGTACCTTATGTTACTATGTAGTTTTATCATAAGTAGGAGATTCCTTGGATTTTGAAATGGAATTTTTATAAAGAAATGGACTTTAGTCCACTAGTTTAATCTCGAATGATTTATATCAAGTTTTGGCATCAATTTTGTTATATGTAATACTCCAGCAATATTCCACCGATTAAGCTATAAAGCCATCATTCTCTGAAATTCTCAAAACTCCTAAAAAAGAGAAAGAAAGGCTTCATCCAGCAAGTGATATTGACAAACAGAAGAATTCTTGTTCAGCCTCTCCTTCTGCTCGTTATGCAGTAGCAGATTTGCTTCAACTCAAGAAAGAACTTCAAAAGGAAATTATTGAACAAATACAAAAAGAATGGACATCTGAAAATTCTCCATTAAGTTTTGGTCAGCAGCTGCATCATCTTTGGGCTGATGACAATCCTTTTGAAAATATTGCTCCTGAACAAGATACAGATGTTGATGAGACAAAAAGTGATAATGAAGGATTCATCTCTATCCGAAGAAAAGGAAAAAAATAAAGCCAAGACGAGACTTATGCTTTATTAAGCCACTCAATTTTCCACAAAGCAATCATGATAATCCACTATTCAGAATAAAGTTCATCTACTGTGAAGATTGTGATCTTATCCAGCTGTCCTGAAGTGTTATGAAATTTGTCAGCACATGAAATGAAATGCAAATGCAGTGTAAATTCAGTTGTAATAAAATGTAAATTGTGTTGGTTATGACTATAAATAGGTCTAACTTCCACATGTACAGGCAAAAGTTGGAATACCAGTCAAAATCCAGCCTTGCTTCCACCACCATCTCCTCTCTCTTCCCTTCCACTTTTGTATACACACCATCTTCCCCATTTGGTATTAGAGAAAAGTTGGCATCTAGTTTGTAACCAAGTATCATTGTAATATAAAGTCGTTTTGTGAGTATTTCTTCACTTATCTTTATGTTTTGATTTTGTTTAAGGAATTGCTGACTCAGAAGCAAGAACGTCAAAAGTCTTAATACTTAGTTTTGTGTTTATTATTATTGAAAATTTTTAATCATATTCCAGCCTGAGCAAAGCTAAGGTAGCCATTGTTGTCACCGTTGTTAGTCGTGTGAAGGCATTTGAGGCGTTTTGTTGGTGTGTAAATCCTTTATTTCGTTAGATACTCATGGTGGATTTGGTTAAAATAACTCTATAATACAAATTATGACTAAGCTTATTAAGAAGTTTGTACCTTCTTCTTCCTCATCATCAAATTCCTTATCTTCTATGTCTATTAAAAAAAGTGAAGAAATCAGTTATGACGATTTAGATCAAGTTATTTATGACTTGACTATTCCAACTGTAAATAAAACTGAAATTTATAAAGTTGGAAGTTTTCAATTAAAATCAAGTTATAAAGTAAAAACCATCAAAAGAACTGAATCCATTACCAGTAATATTCAGCATCTTCCTTTAATCAAACCCCCTGAAATAAAGCCTTTAACAAGACTTCGACTTAGAACAAAAGCTCTCATCTATGTTCAAGACACAAGACATAAAAAATTCAGTGATTCATTACTTGGAATGGTTGAATCAAGTTTGGCTAATGGCCCTACTTTCTTCAATTGCTTTCCTAATTTCTCTGTTTCCCTTATAGATTCAGGTGCACATGAGGCTCTTACTCTTGCTATCTAAACAAAAGATTTTGATAAGAATCCTCGTAATCAAAATCTTGCTCTCATATATAAAGTTTAATATAAACTCATGAATTCAGTTGTTCCAAGCATAGCCTATTCCCATCAAGCAAAAGGTATGACTACTTTATTCCAAACTACTACTTTATTCCAAACTTTCAAAAATAAAGTTCATATTCCAAAACACATATAGTGGAATGATGTTAATCTATCTGGTAAATGGAGCTTAGAAAACGCTCAACTTGAAAGGTCTTTAGAAAATCAAGATATTGAAACAATTATTGAACATGAAGATGGAAGTGTTGAAATAAATTTTCAAACAGATTCAAGAGATATAACTCTTACAGTTTATCAACCTTCTAGAAAATCTTATTCACATCCTCCATCAGTGGTAAGATCTTACATAAAAGAACCATCCTGAGTTTCTTACTCTACAACTAATGTAGACCATTGACCTACAGGATTAGTGTATCCTTCTTATCAAGGTTCTCCATCTAATACATATAATCCTTCAGAATCCGATTTCAATATAAATGTTATTGAATGCTTTGAAATTGATAAAGAAATGTTAAAAAAGAATTTAGCTTTACATCCTGTCACAAAATCGTTTTTTAACCATGTTTCTCAAGAACATAAAGACTTTTTAAAAGCAAAATAGTATAAATATATGTATGATAATCAAAAAAATATTTATTTCTTTGATTGGCTTAAACTAGCTATGAAGAAAGCTTATAATACTAAAGATTTATCCATTAATATGATAACAATATTAAGCTTTTGTTGGATTATAGCTTCTACCACTTCCTCTCCACAATGAACTGAAGAATCTCTACATCCTCCATTACATCAAATTATTTATAAAGAAACTTCGGCTGTACCCATAAAAGATGTTGCAAAAATACGAGGAGACAGGTAAAATTGAATTTATTTACAAATATAAACCTTCATACTATTGGCCAACAAACCAGTAGAATTGAAGATAAAGTTGAAAATATTTTAAAATTTTATGAAAGAACTTCTTCCCATAAAGTAATCAAGACACAATCTTTAAGTTCTCAAGCTGAAGCCCTTAAAGATCTAAAGTTACAAAAAAAAAACACTTAGAAATTTTCAGACGAATTAATTTATCAATTATCTCATAGCTTTACAAACATAAAACTTAAATATAGTAAAGAAAGTAAAGATGAAAAATCCATAAATGTTTTAGCTTTTAAAGCTTCAAGCTCAGACTCAAAATTTTTTCTTTGACTTTATAGAAGAAAACTCAAATGAAAATCAAGATGATCAAAGTCAAGAATCTCTACAAATCAATAAAATATTTAAAAGACAAAAACCAATAGTCACTGTAGCAAAAACAATAAATTATTATCCAAGACCTACTCCAGTTGATCTTCAATTCAAAGAACAAGCTATTCTAAATGGCCTTCAATTTAAAAACTCTTCAGTATACGAATGGGATGGCGATGGACTATCTGAATATCAAATCTTGCAACTATGCCAACACATGATGATATATGCCTCTACCATTTTGGCTGCCGGTAATGATCAAAGACATGCAGTAAATGTAGTCGTCTTGGTTTTACTGGATAATTACATGGTTGGTGGGAAATATACCTATCTGATACAGAAAGAAATGCTATATTAAATGCAGTAAAAAGAGATCCCTCAGGAAATCCTGTTCTTACTCCTCAAGGCCAAATGATCCCTGATTCTATCTACATGCTTATTACCAGTATAGTTAAACATTTTATTCGTAATTATATTAATGTAGAAGAAAAATTAAAAACACAATTAATCAATTTATATTGCCCAACATTATCAAATTTTCATTGGTATAAAGATGTTTTCTTATCAAAACTCTATACAATTGATGCACGTAATTCATAATTTTGGAAAGAAAAATTCATATCTGGTCTTTCTAAACTTATTGCAGAAAAAGTTATAGAAGATTTAAAATTGAAAAAAATTATGGAAATTTGAATTATAGAATGTATACATATGGTGATCTAATTCAAAAGTTTAATAAAGTTGGGTTTTCATTATGCAATGAAATTAAACTTAAACATCAAATTGAAAATAAAAAAAGAATCCGCAAGCATGAACTTGGTGATTTTTGTTTTCAATTTGGTATGGAACCATAAATCAATCGTTCTAGCCAGAATAAAAGAAAAACTTAAAAAGAAACCATCAAAAAAGAAAATCTAAACATTTTTCAACTCTACAATATTTTACTCTCACAAAAAGATATTATAAAAAATCTTCTCATAAAAACCGTTATAAAGAATTAAAGAAATCTTATAAAAACGATAATCCATCCACTTCTTATCCCAAGAAAAAAGAAATACAATGTTATAATTGTGAAGAAAAAAGACATATAGCTCCTGACTACCCAAAAATAAAAGTTAAAATAGAAAAAGAAAATAAAACTATCTTAAAAGGATCCTCAGTGTCAGAGTCATCCAGTTCTTCTAATACAGATTATTCTTATTCTCATGTTTCAAATACATGTCATTGTAAAATATTTGACAGTGAAATCCAGTATGAATCTGCTTCTTCTTCCTCTTTATCTTTAAACATACTTTCTGCTCTAAAAGAGATGGTGCTAGAAATGTTTAAAGATGCAAAAGATGAAGAATAAAAAATAAATATTTTTAAAAAATACAGAATATAAATAAAGGAACTAAAAAGGGGAAAGCTTCTACGTCAAATAACATATCGGACTTACCTGAACAATTCAGCGTTAAAACTGTATTAGATAGATTAAGAGAGCAACAAGCTCCCACTCATTTTTCTATTCAAGATCTTTGTAAAGAAATAAATAATCAAAAGCAAGAAATAAAAAATTAACACAAGACTTAATTGAACTTCAAGAACTTAAACAACGTGTTGAGAATCTTGAATTTTACACACTCAAAATTATCAAGAAAATAATGATAATTTAGAAAATCAAGAAAAATTTGATAAAGGCTTAAATAGTTTTGTAAATTCTTTAACAAAAAAACCACTTAAAAAATGGAAAACTCAAGCTATAATTAAAGTCAAAGCACTTCTTTATTAAAGCACTCAGCTTACTATATAGTGGCACAGATGTTAATTTAATAAGAAAAGGATTAATCCCAACAAAATATTATGAAAAAGCTAATAATAAATTCAATCTAGCTACTGCTAGCAACAAACTACATATCAAATGCAAATTAAGTAATGTTTATGTCTGTATAAATGGAACATGCATAAAGAATAATTTCCTTCTAGGAAAGGATTTAAACAATGATGTTATCCTTGGAAATACTTTTCTACAAATTTTACAGCCTTTTCAAATTGGCTGATTAGGTCTAAAAACTATTTTAGACAATCAAGAATTAACATCTAATTTTGTTGAATTAACTCCTATTCAACATATCAATATCATTTAAACAAAGTGTAAACAAGAATAAGATGTTAAAAAACCATTCAGATATCCAATTCCAAATAAAACAGATCTTATTAATTATC
Source organism: Sextonia rubra (assembly GCA_037013555.1). Lineage (NCBI taxonomy): Eukaryota > Viridiplantae > Streptophyta > Magnoliopsida > Laurales > Lauraceae > Sextonia > Sextonia rubra. The sequence continues at coordinate 11,109,570 of JASUAD010000026.1, forward strand.
TCTCTGATGTCTTCATGTTTTCTACATTTGATCCTACATCCAGATTTTGGTACTTTCAAATTCTACCCGGACGACAGTTATAAAATTATTTTTCTTTTCCCAAAGAAAATAAAAATTCAGATTATTGATAATTCTCATTCAGACCTATCTGCCTTTAGAAAGTACCTCTTCTCATTATGACATTAAGAATAAACAAAAGCAAAGCCTTTATTAAGGAATCATGCTCCTCCTTCATACCTACATCCAACAAATATCAATTCCTTTCTTCAATCTAGGATTATCTATCATTTCGCAAGAACTTATCAATAACCATTGGAGTGCCATTCTCTCTAATAAAAGAAAAATCACTAGAAAAACTCTATTTAAAATTACAAACCATTTCAAGGACTTAGAAAGCCAAATCCTTATTTGCCATAACATCCATCAAAGAGCACTGTTATCCACCTATGCTAATGAAAAAACATCCAGAATTCACCTCCTGGAAAAGGTTAACACAGCCCTTCTAGATGAGATAGCAGCAAGAATTAGAGAAAAAACTCTTTCTTGTCAGATCAAGGAGCGATTCATGCTCAAAGCTCAATATATAAGCTGGGCAACTGGCTTTCCCAAACTGTTCCTGCCTTCATATGAAGTTGATATCTCATATATCGAACAAAGATTAGTCCAAAGATTTTCTTTATGCAGAGATGATTTTGAAATGACATAGCAGCTCCTTGCAATTGTGCGTCATGCCCTTCGTAGCCTTGGAGTTACCAAAAGACAACTTCCTATAATGATTTCATCAAGTTTGGGTGAAAGATCAGAAATCCTGTTTAATCAACCTTATCAATTATGGACCATCATGAAATATGAAGAAGAAGATTTAGTTTGCAAAAAGTTCATCTCTACCTTAAATGATTAGAGCATCTCCTTGTTGATTATCCAGCTCATTGGTATGAATCTCATGAAGTTGCTACAATGGAATACAGCTTAGAATGCCTCCGAACTTACAATCCAACTTTTGATCAATATCAAAGATTTCTCAATCTAAAAGGATATCTTGAATTTGCAAGTACATATTGATATGTTTAGTGTGATGATCGAAGAGTTGTTTTCATCATTGATGATCTCGCTGAGCAAACAACGGTGATGCAGAATCCATATAAATCTGGACATACAGCTCCTAATCAAATTATCAATGCTTATGAAAACATGTCTTTTGATATTTCTGACAGAACTCAAGAAGAGTTAATCCAATTATTCCATGGTGAATTAATAAATGATGGCTGGGATGAGCACTTTTGATGCAAGTCTCCAATAATACTATGCCTAGCATAAAGACTCTTCCTACAAGAGCTTTTTCTACTAGCCCATCAATGAGTTTTTTTTTGGAAAAAGTACATACAAAAGTACTAAAAGACGAAGCATATCTTTTATAAGAATGAAGTAGTATTTTATTCCCAACATGCACATCTATGAAGACTTATCTCCAGAAAGGGAAAAGAAATAAAGACATTACACATACCTTATCAAGTCACTCAAAGCAATCATGACACCTCACTATTCAGAATAAAGTTCATCTATAGCAAAGATTGTGATTTTTGCCTACAGTCTGGTTGCATCATGAAATTTGTTAGCACATGAAATGAAATGTAAATGCAGTGTAAATTCAATTGTAATGGAATGCAAATTATGTTGGTTATGACTATAAATAGGTCTAGCCTTCCTCGTGTATAGGCAAGAGTTGGAATACCAGTCAAAATCCAACCTTGCTTCCACCACCATCTCCTCTCTTCTCCCCCTTCCGCTTTTGTGTACCCACCATCTTCCCCATTCGGTATCAAGTAATAAAAGAAAGTTATAATACTGAAGATTTATCTATCAGTATGATAAGATAATTAACTTCATCTTAGATTATAGCTTCTACCAGCCCTTCTCCAGAAAGAACTGAAGAATCTATACATCCTCCATTACATCAAATCATATATAAAGAAACTTTGGCCGAACCCATAAAAGATGTAGCAAAGATACAAGGAGATAAAGGTAAATCTGAATTAATTTATAAATCAGACTTCATGTTTTAGAATAAAATAATAATACAAATATTAACCTTCATACTATTGGCCAACAAACCAATAGAATTGAAGATAAAACTGAAAATATTTGAAAAATTTATGAAGCATCTTCTTCACAAAAGATAATTAAAACACAAACTTTACGTTTTCAAGGTGAAGCACCTAAAGATCTAAAGTTAGAAAGGAAACCTTTAAAATTTTCTGATGAACTAATCAATCAATTATCCCATAGTTTTACAAATATAAAACTTCAAGAAAATAAAGGTCAAAAAGCTGACAAATCTATAAATGTCTTAGTCTCAAATTCTAAAGCCTCTCGGTCAGATTCAAAATTTTCTGTAGCTAATCCTATAAAAGAAGAGTCTAAAACAAATGAGAATCAAAATGAGCAAAATCAAGAATCTCTAAAAATCCATAAAATATTTAAAAGACAAAAACCAATAGTCACTGCAACAAAAACAAGAAATCATTATCCAAGACCTACTCTAGTTGATCTTCAATTCAAAGAACAAGCTATTCTAAATTGCCTTCAATTTGAAAACTCCTCAGTATATGAATGGAATGTAGATGGACTATTTGAATATTAAATCCTGCAACTATGCCAACACATGATGATATATGCCTCTACCATCATGGCAACTGTTAATGATCGAAGACATGCAGTAAATGCAGTTGTCCTTGGATTTACTGGACAATTACATGTTTGGTGGGAAAAGTACCTATTTGATATAGAAAGTCAAGCTATTACTAAATGCAGTAAAAAGAAATTCTTCAGGAAATCCCGTTATTACTTCTCAAAGTCAAATGATTCCTGGTTCTATTTACGTGCTGATTACCAATATAGTAAATATTTTATTAGTAATTATATGAATGTGGAACAAAAAATCAAAATTCAATTAATCAATTTAACTTGCCCAACATTATCAGAATTTCGTTGGTATAAAGATGTTTTCTTATTAAAACTTTATACAATTGATGCAAGTAATTTAGAATTTTGGAAAGAAAAATTCATATATGGTCTTCCTGAACTTTTTGTAAAAAAAGTTAGAGAAGAATTCAAAATAGAAAATTATGGAAATTTGAATTATGGAATGTATACATATGGTGATCTAATTCAAAAGATTAATAAAGTTGGATTTTCATTATGCAATGAAATCAAACTTAAACGTCAAATTGAAAATCAAAAAAGAATAAGCAAGTATGAACTTGGTGATTTTTGTTTTCAATTTGGCAGGGAACCATTAATCAGTCCTTCTAGCAAAAATAAAAAGAAAAACTTAAAAAGAAACCATCAAAAAAGAAAATCTAGACATTTTTCAACTCCATAATATTATATTCCCTCAAAAAGATATCATAAAAAATCTTCTCATAAAAACCCTTATTAAGAATTAAAGAAATTTTATGCAAAAGATAATCCATCCATCCCTTATCCTAAGAAAAAAGAAACAAAATGTTATAATTGTAAAGAAAAAGGACATATAGCTCCTGACTACCCAAAAATAAAAGTAAAAATAGAAAAAAATTCAAAACTATTTTAAAAAGATCGTCATCCTCATCCTTATAATCATCTAGTTCCTCTGATAAAGATTATTCTTCAGATGCATGTCATTGTAAAATATTTGATAGTGGAATCCAGTATGAATCTGCATCTTCTTCCTCTTTATCTTTAACCGTACTTTTTACTTCAGAAAAAATTGTGCTAAAAATGTTTAAAGATCGAAAAGATGAAGAATTAAAAAATAAAAATTTTGAAAAAATACGTAATATAAATAATGGAACTAAAAAAGGAAAAGCTTCTACGTCAAATAACATATCAGACTTACCTGAACAATTCAACATTAAAACTGTATTAGATAGATTAAGAGAACAACTAGCTCTTACTCATCTTTCTATTCAAGATCTTCATAAAGAAATTAATAATCAAAAGCAAGAAATAAAAGAATTAAAATAAGACTTAATTAAACTTCAAGAACTTAAACAACGTGTTGAGAATCTTGAATTTCACATACTCAAAAATTATCATGAAAATAATGATAATTTAGAAAATCAAGAAAAATTTGATGAAAACCTGAATGGTTTTGTAAATTCTTTAACAAGGAATCCACTTAGAAAAAATGGACATTTCAAGCTACAATTAAGATCAAAGACTTCTCTATTAAAACACTTGGCTTACTAGATAGCGGTGTAGATGTTAATTTAATAAAAGGAGGATTAATCCCAATAAAATGTTATGAAAAAACCAATAATAAACTCAATCTAGCTACTGCTAGCAAAAAAATACATATCAAATACAAATTAAGTAATATTCATGTTTGTAAAAGTAGAACATGCATGAAGACTAATTTCCTTCTAGAAAAGGATTTAAACAATGATGTTATCCTTGGAAACCTTCTTTTACAAATTTTGCAGCCTTTTCCAATTGACTCATCAAGTCTAAAAGTTATTTTAGACAATAAAGAATTAATTTTTGATTTTGGTGAATCAACACCTATTCAACATATCAATAGTATTTAGACAAAGTGTAAATAAGAATATGGTGTTCAAAAAACAATCAAATATCCAGTTCCAGATAAAATATATCTTATTAATCATCTCTTTGATGTCTTTATGTTTTCTACATTTGATCCTACATCCTGATTTTGGTGCCTTCAAATTCTACCCAGAGGACAGATATAACATTATTTTTCTTTTCCCAAAGAAAATAAAAATTCAGATTATTGATAATTCTCATTCAGACCTATCTGCCTTTAGGAAGTATCTCTTCTCATTATGACATCAAGTACAAGCAAAAGCAAAGCCCCTATTCTGGAATCAAGCTCTTCCTTCATACCTAAATCCCAACAAATATCAATTTCCTTCTTCAATCGAAGATTATCTGTCACTTCACAAGAACTTACCAATGCCCATTGGAGTGCTGTTCTCTCTAGTAAAAGAAAAAACACTAGAAGAATTCTATTCAAAATTGCAAACCATATCGAAGACTTAGAAAGCCAAATCCTTATGTGACATAACATCCACCAAAGGGCACTATTATCCACCTATGCTAATGAAAAAGCATCCAGAATTCACCTCCTGGAAAAAGTTAACACAACCCTTCTAGATGAGATAGTTGCAAGAATAAGAGAAAAAGCTATTTCTTGTCAGATCAAGGAGCGATTAATGCTCAAAGTTCAATATATAAGCTGAGCAACTAGCTTTCCCAAATTGTTCTTGCCATCATATGAAGTTGATATCTCATATATGGAATAAGGATTAGTCCAAAGATTTTCTTTATGTAGAGATGATTTTGAAATAATATAGCAGCTCCCTACAATCGTGCGTCATGCCCTTCTCAGCCTTGGAGTTACCAAAAGACAACTTCTCATAACGGTTTCATTAAGTTTGGGTGAAAGATTAGAAATCTGGTTTTATCAACCTTATTAATTATGGACCATCATGAATTATGAAGAAGGAGATTTAATCTGCAAAAAATTAATCTCTACCTTAAGTGATTATGAGCATCTCCCTATTGATTATCTAGCTTAATAGTACGAATCTCATGAAGTTGCTACAATGAAACATAGCTTAAAATGTCTCCAAAATTATGATCCAGCTTCTGATCAATATCAAAGATTTCTCAATCTAAAAGGACATCTTGAATTTTCAAGTACATATAGGTATGTTTGGTGTGACAGTCGATGAATTGTTTGCATTACTGATGATCTTGCTGAGCAAACAATGGTGATACAGAATCCTTCTAAATCTGGACATGCCAAGCTTAATCAAATTCTCAATGTCTCTGAAGATTTCTCTTTTGACATTTCAGAAAAAACTTGTGAAGAATTAATTCAGCTATTCCATGGAGAATTCAAAAATGATTATGAAGGTTGGTGTCAGAACCCGAACCTAAGAGATTGGGGATCAAGTTTAAACCTAACCAGTGACACAAGTACTCCCGTGCCTATACACTTAGAACATGTCTAATGTACACACACAAGGGAAGGTTCACACGTGCCAATACATGTACGCGGAAGCTGTAGGTATTAAAGCATAACAAAGAAGACTTATAAGAACAAAATCATATACATACAAAGCTTATAGAGAGTTCAGAGTTATACAAAATGGGTTGAAATACATTATGTAAAGATCATGAATAACCCAAAATCCGAATAAATCTAAAATCCACTGGGATGCCAAAATGAGGAACACCTATATGCATGAAGGACACTGTCGTGCCCCAATGGAGTGGTCACATCCACTCCTCTAGCCCTGACGGGGCCTCGGGGGTCTCCCTTGGAGTCTGGTTAACCAACGAGGGGTCAGTCAAGGGATCTGAGCCTGCAATACCAAGGATAACTCATGAATACGATGATTTAGCAAAGTATAAGCAATAATAAGTTAACACATGTTGTATCTAACAAAATAAGGAACAACTAATAAATCATAGAGTTTCAATTTTGTATGCTCGGTAGTTATGCAAACAAATGAAACATGCTATCAGAATCAATGCTTACATGATACATACATAGCTAAGTGGCTACTACATTTGCCCTATACTCCTTTTTGGGGACACACATACTGAGAACACCATTAACCGGGCCAAGGTACGAATGGGTCTCGGGTTCTTGGGGTCCGGAAGCCCCAAGACATAAACTCATTGCAGCGCTGTCGTATAAAGTACGCCAAATTCAACCCCGTAGGGTATCCTAAGGTTGAGGCTGAGCAGTGCCTTATTGTATGGAATCAAACAAATACAAGAACTTGAGTAGATCATATATATCATATCATATCAAACATATATCATACGTGCATATGTGCATACGGTCAATTCATACATACATACAATACTCACGATACTCAAGTTTCTGAAAACATATCGAACAGATCAAACAAATCGAACTTACTATATCAATAGGCATAAGAGGACTAACCAAACCATACAAAAGAATGGAGGAAATGATCATCATACAAAATGCCGTGCACTCAATTTATTCGAATCAAGATCATTTACTAGCCAACCCTAATCTAGTTATCCAGTATTTCTAACCGTGCATGATGATGTAGTTTTAAGTTATCCGATAAACTGTTGTCTAGTGTTACATTGTAATAAAAGAGTGTATCAAAGTCCCTTAAACCAACACCCATGGGGAGGTGCTTAACAACTAGATAACGTACATGAATGAATCGCAGCCCTCGAGATCGTTCATGTAATTTTCTCATATTCCATTGGGCAAGTGAAGGTTGCTTACCACCTAACTCAAAAGCCCTACAAGGTCTCTTCCAACACCTACCTTTCTGATGTTTTACTGGTCTTACGGCTTACCGAGGGTGTTCTACGGCTTAGCCGTAGACATCTTATGGCGTAGCCGTGATATGTACTGCGGCTCAGCCGTGACTCCCTTTACTGTTCATTCGCATTTTCGGCTTAACCCTGTTTTGTTCTACGGCTCAGCCGTGTTTTGCTCTACGGCTTAGCCTTGCTTGGGTTACGGCTTAGCCATGACACATTGCATGGCTTAACCATGGCTAGACCGTACAAGGTTCATTCAATTTTTTAGCTCTCTGGAAATCAAGCCATAGCTTGACCTACGGTTAGGTCACGACTAGTCTACGGCTTAGCTGTAGCACATTTTATGGCTTAGCCGTAGCTTGACCATAGAAGATAACTAGGTTTTGCAGCTCTCTAGACTTTGAGCCGTAGGCAGTTACGGCTCAGCCGTAAACTGCTTAGGGTAATTTTTCTGAACCTGTTACTGAAATAGCTGGATGTGTGTAAAATGGAACCACGAAATCAAGAAGATGGAAATTGACATAAGTTGGGCTGTGAAACACACGTCACATGCAAGATTAAGACAATTATTCATAATCAAACATATACCAACATGTTTCATCCAATCATACTTATACTTGCCTCAAATGAGTTTTAACACATGTATAGTTGCCCTTGGGCTCAATTTTGATGACAATTTACCTACCTATCATTGTGCATGCAAAAGAAATAGAAAGAATTGAGCACATGCAGCAACTGATGAGAGAAGAAGAAGGAGAAAAGGAAAAAGCTCATAGCAAAAACCCAGAGCACACCTTAACCTCACAACAGTGCGCTAACTCTCTCTCTTCCCTTGACTTGATCATGTAAAAGGAGAAGAAACGGAAAGGAAGAAACGAAATTAGAGAAGGAGAAGGAGGAACTGACATTGAGATGGGAGAGGCGGTGCATGTCGGTTTATATAAAAATAAGGATTAAAACAATTATAAGAAAGTCCAACAGGTTATCTTAATTGCAGTTCGAGTCAAATGACGATACAACAGAAACAAATGACGTTTTTCACAGATGAGTCAGTTATCGAAGTTAACGAGCTCGACAAAAGATACTTGTTGACACCAAGTTGACACATGAATGACAACGTTTTACAAAATCTAAACTTATGAAAAAGGGCTCATGTCTACTTAAACCAAGTTAAACTCAACCCAACTTCCTATCCGCAACCCAAAACGAAACCAAAACAAAAGCAAAACATAATTAACAATGAATTCATCATTACTTAGGTGCTAAACTGGGTTAAGTTGGGTCGGAGTGTTACAGTTGGAATGATTCTTGTCATAATTTTGACTCTATTATGAAGTTCTCCGATAGCTGCAATGGAATTCATTTGGCTGGTGATTAATCTTATCAAGATTTAGATTTATCAAGATTTATTAAGAGTTTTCTCCATAAAGCATGCAAAGAAAAGATAACAAAACTTTATCATTGCTACAGTATCCATAGCTATGTTATTCTCTGCAAACACAAAAAAGTTATGTTGAAAAAGTACTATACAAAAAAGCTACCTTAAGAAAGACGACAAAAGACAATTGGGAAAAATCCAAAAGATAGCAAGAATGAACAAGGCTCCATAGACTTCTCTCTCCGTAATAGACTAATCAGGTACTATGCAGAAGAATAAAGCAACATCCTTCTAGTCAACAAGTGCACTCATCACAGCATGAAGACAAACCATCTATACGGCGGCCTATGATCCTATCCAGTAGTAAAATCCCGAAACATCATGCAATCTACCAACACATAAAATGAAATGCAAATGCAGTCTAAATTCAGTTGTAATGAAATGTAAATTATGTTTGATAAGGATATATATAGTGTTAGCCTTTCTCATGTATAGGCAAGAGTTGGAATACCAGTCAAAATCCAGCCTTGCTTCCACCACAATCTCCTCTTTCCTCTCCCTTCAGCTTTCGTATATCCACCATCTTCCCCATTTGGTATCAAAGCTAAGTTGGTATCAAATTTGTAATCAAGTACTTTGGCAATAAAAAGTTGTTTTGTAAGAATTTCTTCACTTATATTTGTTATGCTATGTTTTGATTATGCTTAAGGAATTGTTGACTCAGAAGTAAAAACATCAAAAGTCTTAATACTTAGTTCTAGGCTTGTTATTATTGAAAAATTTTAATCATATTCCGCCCAGAGCGAAGCTGAGGTAGCCATTGTTATCACCGTTGTTAGCCGTGTGAAGTCATTTAAGGCGTTTGTTGGTGTGTAAATCCTCTATTTTGTTAGATACACATGGTGGATTTGGTTAAAATAACTCTGTAATACAAATTTTGGCTAAGCTTATTAAGAAGTTTGTACCTTCTTCTTCCTCATCATCAAATTCCTTATCTTTTATGTCTATTAAAAATAGTGAAGAAATCAGTTATGATGATTTAGATCAAGTTATTTGTGACTGGACTATTCCAACCGTAAATAAAAATGAAATTTATCAAGTTGGAGGTTTTCAATTAAAATCAAGTTATAAAGTAAAAACCATCGAAAGAACTAAATCCATTACCAGTAATATTTAACATATTTCTTTAATCAAGCCCCATGAAATAAAGGAGTATGTTAAAACATACAATTATATTCATTTTGGATTAGTGCAAGTTTCTCTAAAGCCATTAACAAGACTTGGACTTAGAACAAAAGCTCTCATCTATCTTCAAGATACAAGACATAAAAAATTTAGTGATTCATTACTTGGAATGGTTGAATCAAGTTTGGCTAATGGCCCTACTTTCTTCAATTGCTTTCCAAATTTCTCTGTTTCCCTTATAGATTCAACTGCATATGAGGCTCTTACTCTTGCTATCCAAATAAAAGGTTTTGATGTGAATTCTCATAATAGAAATCCTGCTCTCTTATATAGAGTTTATTATAAACTCATGAATTTAGTTGTTCCAGGCATAGCCTATTCCCATCAAGCAAAAGGTATGACTACTTTATTCCAAACTAATTTCAAAAATAAATTTTATATTCCAAAACTGATACAGTGGAATGATATTAATCTATCTGGTAAATGGCGTTCAGAAAACGCTCAACTAGAAAGGTCTTTAGAAAGTCAAGATATTGAAACAATTATTGAACATGAAGATGGAAGTGTTGAAATAAATTTTCAAACAGATTCAAGAGGTACAACTCTCACAGTTTATTAACCTTCTAGAAAGTCTTATTCTCATCCTTCCTCTGTGGTAGGATCTTCCATAAAAGAACCATCCCAAGTTTGTTGCTCTACACCTAATGTAGACCTTTGACCTATAGGACTTATGTATCTTTCTTATTAAGCTTCTTCATCTAATGCATATAATCCTTCAGAATCTGATTTCAATATAAATGTTATTGATTATTTTGAAATTGATAAAGAAATGTCAAAAAAGAATTTAGCTCTACATCCTTTAACAAAATCCTTTTTTAAACAGGTTTCTTAAGAACATAAAGACTTTTCAAAAGAAAAATGGTACAAATAAACATATGATAATGAAACAAAGAATTATTTCTTTGATTAGCTTAAACTATCCATAAAGAAAGCCTATAATGCTGAAGATTTATCCATCAATATGATAACAAAATTAAGTTCATCTTGGATTATAGCTTCTACCAGCTCTTCTCCACAAAGAACTGAAGAATCTATACATCCTCTATTACATCAAATTATATATAAAGAAACTTCAGCCGTACCTATAAAAGATGTAGCAAAGATACAAGGAGATAAGGGTAAATCTGAAATAATTTATAAAACAGACTTAAGTCATGTTTTAGAATACAATAATTATACAAATATTAACCTTCATACTATTAGCCAACAAACCAATAAAATTGAAGATAAAGTTGAAAATATTTTAAAAATTTATGAAGCATCTTCTTCACAAAAGATAATTAAGACACAAACTTTAGGTTTCCAAGGTGAAGCCCTTAAAGATCTAAAGTTACAAAGGAAACCTTTAAAATTTTCAGATGAACTAATCAATCAATTATCTCATAATTTTACAAATATAAAACTTCAAGAAAATAAAGATCAAAATGCTGACAAATCTATAAATGTTTTAGTCTCAAAATCTAAAGCCTCTAGCTCAAATTCAGAATTTTCTATAGCTGATCCTATAGAAGAAGAGTCTAAAACAAATGAGAATCAAAATGATCAAAATCAAGAATCTCTACAAATTAATAAAATATTTAAAAGACAAAAACCAAAGTCACTGCAGCAAAAACAAGAAATTTTATCCAAGACCTACTCCCGTTGATCTTCAATTTAAAGAACAAACTATTCTAAATGGCCTTCGATTTGAAAATTCCTCAGTATACGAATGGAATGTAGATGGACTATCTGAATATCAAATCCTGCAACTATGCCAACACATGATAATATATGCCTCTACCATCATGGCTGCCGGTAATGATCAAAGACATGCGGTAATTGCAGTTCTCCTTGGATTTACTAGACAATTACATGGTTGGTGGGAAAAGTACCTATCTGATATAAAAAGACAAGTTATACTAAATGCGGTAAAAAGAGATCCATCAGGAAATCCTGTTCTTAATCCTCAAGGCCAAATGATCCCTGATTCCATTGACATGCTTATTACCAATATAGTTAAACATTTTATTGGTAATTATAAGAATGTAGAAGAAAAATTAAAAACACAATTAATCAATTTATCTTGCCCAACATTAACAGATTTTCGTTGGTATAAAGATGTTTTCTTATCAAAACTCTATAAAACTGATGCAAGTAATTCAGAATTTTGGAAAGAAAAATTCATATCTGGTCTTCCTAAACTTTTTGAAGAAAAAGTTAGAGAAGAATTAAAATTAGAAAATTATGGAAATTTGAATTATTGAATGTATACATATGGTAATCTAATTCAAGAGATTAATAAAGTTCGATTTTCATTATGTAATGAAATCAAACTTGAACGTCAAATTAAAAATCAAAAAAGAATAAGCAAGTATGAACTTGGTGATTTTTGTTTTCAATTTGGTATGGAACCATTACTTAGTCTTTCCACCCAGAACAAAAAAAACCTTAACATTATGTAATGAAATCAAACTTGAACGTCAAATTAAAAATCAAAAAAGAATAAGCAAGTATGAACTTGGTGATTTTTGTTTTCAATTTGGTATGGAACCATTACTTAGTCTTTCCACCCAGAACAAAAAAAAACCTTAAAAAGAAACCATCAAAAAAGAAAATCTAAACATTTTTCAACTACACAATATTATACTCCCTCAAAAAGATATTATAAATAATCTTCTCATAAAAACCCTTATAAAGAATTAAAGAAATCTTATACAAACGATAATCCATCCACTTCTTATCACAAGAAAAAAGAAATACAATGTTATAATTGCAAAGAAAAAGGACATATAGCTCTTGACTGCCCAAAAATAAAAGTAAAAATAGAAAATTAAATTAAAACTATCTTAAAAGGATCCTCGCGTCAGAGTCATCCAATTCCTCTGATATAGATTATTCTTCTCCTCATGCTTCAGAGACATGTCATTGTAAATATTTGACAGTGAAACCTAGTATCAATTTGCTTTTTCTTCTTCTTTATCTTTAAACATACTTTATGCTCTAGACGAACTGGTGCTAGAATTGTTTAAAGATTTCAAAGATAAAGAATTAAAAAATAAATATTTTGAAAAAATACGGAATATAAATAAACGAGATAAAAAAGGAAAAGCTCCTACATCAAATAATATATCTAACTTACCTGAATAATTCAGCATTAAAATTGTATTAGATAGAATAAGAGAGCAACAAGCTCCTCCTCATCCTTCAATTCAAGATCTTTATAAAGAAATTACTAATCAATAGCAAGAAATAAAAGAATTAAAACAAGACTTAATTGAACTTCAAGAACTCAAACAACATGTTAGGAATCTTGAATTTCACACACTCAAAATTATCAAGAAAATAATGATAATTTAGAAAATCAAGAAAAAATTTGATAAAGAATTAAATAGTTTTGTAAATTCTTTAACAAGAAATCTAGTTAAACAAAGGAAAACTCAAGCTACAATTAAGGGCAAAGACTTCTCTATGAAAGCACTTGGCTTACTAGATAGTGGCGCAGATGTTAGTTTAATAAAAGAAGGAATAATCCCAACAAAATACTATGAAAAAACAAATAATAAACTCAATTAAGCTACTACTAGAAAAAAAACTATATATCAAATACAAATTAAGTAATGTTTATGTTTGTAAAAAGGAATATGCATAAAGACAAATTTCCTTCTAGGAAAGGATTTAAATAATGATCTTATCCTTGGAAACCCTTCTCTATAAATTTTATAGCCTTTTCAAATTGATTCATCAGGTCTAAAAACTCTTTTAGACACTAAAGAATTAATTTTTGATTTTGGTGACTCAACGCCTATTCAACATATCAATAGTATTTAGACAAAGTGTAAACAAGAATAAGGTGTTTAAAAAATAATTGAATATCTAGTTCCAAATAAAACGGACCTTATTAATCGTCTTTCTGATGTCTTTATGTTTTTTACACTTAATCCTACATCTAGATTTTGGTACCTTCAAATTCTACTCGGAGGACAGATATAAAATTAGTTTTCTTTTCCCAAAGAAAATAAAAATTCAAATTATTGATAATTCTCATTCAGACTTATCTGCCTTCAGGAAGTATCCCTTCTCATTATGACATTAAGTATAAGCAAAAGCAAAGCCCCTATTCAGGAATCAAGCTCTTCCTTCATACCTATATCCCAACAAATATCAATTGCCTTCTTTAATGCAGGATTATCCATCACTTCACAAGAACTTATCAATGCCCATTATAGTGCCATTCTCTCTGATAAAAAAAACGCTAAAAAAACCCTATCCAAAATTGCAGACCATATTAAGGACTTAGAAAGCCAAATCCTTATGTGCCATAACATCCATCAAAGAGTACTATTATCCACCTATGTTGATGAAAATACATCTAGAATTCATCTCCTAGAAAAGGTTAACACAGCCCTTCCAAATGAGATAGCTACAAGAATTAGAGAAAAAACTATTTTTTGTCAGATCAAAGAGCGATTAATGCTCAAAGCTCAAGATATAAGCTGGTCAACTAGTTTTCCCAAATTGTTCCTACCATCATATGAAGTTAATATCTCATATATCGAACAAGGATTAGTCCAAAGATTTTCTTTATGTAGAGATGACTTTAAAATAATACAGCACCTCCCTACAATCATGCATCATGCCCTTAACAGCCTTGGAGTTACCAAAAGACAACTTCTTATAACGATTTCATCAAATTTGGGTGAAAGATAAAAAATTTGATTCTATCAACCTTATCAATTATGGACCATCATGAATTATGAGAAGGAGATTTAACTTGCAAAAAATTCATCTCTACCGTAAATGGTTACGAGCATCTCCCTGTTGATTATCCAGCTCAATGGTATGAATCTCATGAAATCGCTACAATGGAATACAGCTTAAAACACCTCCGAACTTATGATCCAGCTTCTGATCAATATCAAAGATTTCTCAATCTAAAAGGACATCTTAAATTTGTAAGTACATACAAATATATTTGGTGTGACAGTCGAAGAGTTGTTGCATCGCTGATGATCTCGCTGAGCAAACAACGGTGACATAGAATATATAATTCTGGACATACAGCTCTTAATCAAATTATCAATGCTTATGAAGACATGTCTTTTGAAATCTCTAACAAAACTCGAGAAGAGTTAATCCAATTATTCCATGGTGAATTAACAAATGATGGCTGGGATAAGCACTTTTGATGCAAGTCTCCAATAATACTATGCCTAGCATAAAGATTCTTCCTACAAGAGCTTTTTCTACTAGCCCATCAATGAGTTTTTTTTGAAAAAGTACATACAAAAGTACTAAAAGACAAAGCATATCTCTCATAAGACTGAAGTAGTATTTTATTCTTGACATGCACATCCATGAAAAACTTATCTATAGAAAGGGAAAAGAAATAAAGAAATGACACATACTTTATCAAGTCACTCAAAGCAATCATGACATCTCACTATTTAGAATAAAGTTCATCTACAGTAAAGATTGTGATTTTTGTCTGCAATCTGGAAGCATCATGAAATTTGCTAGCACATTAAATAAAATGCACATTTAGTCTAAATTCAGTTGTAATGAAATGTAAATTGTGTTGGTTATGACTATAAATAGTTCTAGCCTTCCTCATGTACGAGCAAGAGTTGGAATACCAGTCAAAATCTAGCGTTTGCTTCCACCACCATCTCCTCTTTCCTCTCCCTTTCGCTTTTATAGACCTACCATCTTCCCTATTTGGTATTAGAGCCAAGTTGGTATTAAATTTGTAATCAAGTACTTTGGCAATATAAATTCATTTTTTGAATATTTCTTCACTTATCTTTATTATGTTATGCTTTGATTTTGATTAAGGAATTGCTGACTCAGAAGTAAGAATGTCAAAAGTCTTAATACCTACTTCTGTGCTTGTTATTATTGAGAAAGTTTAATCGTATTCCACTTAGAGCGAAGCTGAGGTAGTCATTATTGTCACCGTTGTTAGCCGTGTGAAGGCATTTAAGGCTTTTTTTTTTGGTGTGTAAATCCTCTATTTCGTTAGATACTCGCGGTGGATTTGGTTAAAATAAATCTGTAACACAAATTATGGCTAAGCTTATTAAGAAGTTTGTACCTTCTTCTTTCTCATCATCAAATTCCTTATCTTCTATGTCTATTAAAAATAGTGAAAAAAACAGTTTTAATGATTTACCAAGTTATTTGTGACAGGACTATTCCAACCGTAAATAAAAATGAAATTTATAAAGTTGGAAGCTTTTAATTAAAATCAAGTTATAAAGTAAAAACCATTGAAAGAATTGAATCCATTACCAGTAATATTCAGCATCTTTCTTTAATCAAGCCCCATGAAATAAAGGAGTATGTTAAAACATACAATTCTATCATTTTGGATTAGTGCAAGTTGCTCTAAAGCCTTTAACAAGACTTAGACTTAGAACAAAGGCTCTTATCTATGTTCAAGATATAAGACATAAAAAATTTAGTGATTCATTACTTGGAATGGTTGAATCAAGTTTGGCTAGTGGCCCTGCTTTCTTCAATTGCTTTCCAAATTTCTCTGTTTCCCATATAGATTCAGGTGCACATGAACCTCTTACTCTTGCTATATAAACAAAATGTTTTGATAAGAATCCTCGTAATGAAAATCTCTCTCATATATAAAGTTTATTATAAACTGATGAATTCAGTTGTTCCAAGCATAGCCTATTCCCATCAAGCAAAAGGTATGACTACTTTATTCCAAACTAATTTCAAAATTAAAGTTAATATTCCAAAACGCATATAGTGGAATGATGTTAATCTATCTGATAAATGGAGCTTAGAAAACGCTCAACTTGAAAGGTCTTTAGAAAATCAAGATATTGAAACAATTATTGAACATGAAGATGGAAGTGTTGAAATAAATTTTCAAACAGATTCAAGAGATATAACTCCTACAGTTTATCAACCTTCTAGAAAATCTTATTTACATCCTCCATCAGTGGTAAGATCTTACATAAAAGAATCATCCCGAGTTTCTTACTCTACACCTAATGTAGACCATTGATCTACAGGATTAGTGTATCCTTCTTATCAAGCTTCTCCATCTAATACATATAATCCTTCAGAATCCGATTTCAATATAAATGTTATTGAATGCTTTGAAATTGATAAAGAAATGTTAAAAAAGAATTTAGCTTTACATCCTCTCAGAAAATCCTTTTTTAACCATGTTTTTTGGTAACATAAAGACTTTCTAAAAGCAAAATGGTTTAAATATATGTATGATAATCAAAGAAATATTTATTTCTTTGATTGGCTTAAACTAGCCATGAAGAAAGCTTATAATACTAAAGGTTTATCCATCAATATGATAACTAAATTAATCTCTTTTTGGATTATAACTTCTACAGTGTTCCTCTCCACAAAGAACTGAAGAATCTATACATCCTCCATTATATCAAATCATTTACAAAGAAACTTCAACTGAACCCATAAAAGATGTTGCAAAAATACAAGGAGGCAAAGGTAAAACTGAATTTATTTACAAATCAGATTTAAGTCAAGTTTTAGAACAAAATGATTATACAAATATAAACCTTCATACTATTGGCCAACAAACCAATAGAATTGAAGATAAAATTGAAAATATTTTAAAATTTTACGAAACTACTTCTTCCCATAAAGTAATCAAGACTCAATCTTTAGGTTTTCAAGGTGAAGCCCTTAAAGATCTAAAGTTAGAAAAAAATCCCTTAAAATTTTCAGACGAACTAGTCAATCAATTATCTCATAGTTTTACAAACATAAAACTTAAAGATAATAAAGAAAATAAAGAAGAAAAATCCATAAATGTTTTAGTTTCTAAAACTTCGAGCTCAGACTCAGAATTCATCTATTTCAGACTCTATAGAAGAAAAATCAAATGAAAATCAAGATGATCAAAATCAAGAATCGCTACAAATCAATAAAAATATTTAAAAGACAAAAGCCAATAGTCACTACAGCAAAAATAAGAAATTATGATCCAAGACCCACTCCAGTTGTTCTTCAATTCGAAGAACAAGCTATTCTAAATGGCCTTCAATTTGAAAACTCTTCCGTATATAAATGGAATGTAAATGGACTATCTGAATATCAAATCCTACAACTAACCAACACATGATGATATATGCCTTTATCAACGTGGTTGTCGGTAATGATCAGAGACATGCAGTAAATGTAGTCGTCCTTGGATTTACTGGACAATTACATGGTTGGTGGGAAAAATACCTATCTGATATAGAAAGAAATGCTACATTAAATACAGTAAAAAGAGATCCCTCAGGAAATCCTGTTCTTACTCCTGAAGGCCAAATGATCCCTGATTTCATCTACACGCTTATTTTCAATATAGTTAAACATTTTATTGGTAATTATATGAATGTAGAAGAAAAATTAAAAACATAATTAATCATATTATCTTGCCCAACATTAATAGATTTTCGTTGGTATAAAGATGTTTTCTTATCAAAACTCTATACAATCGATGCAAGTAATTCAGAATTTTGCAAAGAAAAATGCCTATCGTGTCTTTCTAAACTTTTTGTAGAAAAAGTTAGAGAAGAATTAAAATGAGAAAATTATGGAAATTTGAATTGTGGAATGTATACATATGGTGATCTAATTCAAAAGATTAATGAAGTTGGATTTTCATTATGCAATGAAATCAAACTTAAATGTCAAATTAAAAATAAAAAAAAGAATCAGCAAGTATGAACTTGGTGTTTTTGTTTTCAATTTGGCATGGAACCATTAATCAGTCCTTCTAGCCAGAATAAAAAGAAAAACTTGAAAGGAAACCATCAAAAAAGAAAATCTAAACATTTTTCAACTCCACAATATTGTACTCCTTCAAAAAGATATTATAAATAATCTTCTCATAAAAACCCCTGATAAAGAATTAAAGAAATCTTATACAAACGATAATCCATCCACTTCTTATCCCAAGAAAAAAGAAATACAATGTTATAATTGCAAAGAAAAAAGACATATAACTCCTAAACGCCCAAAAATAAAAGTTAAAACAGAAAAAGAAATCAAGACTATCTAAAAAAGATCCTCAGCGTTAGAGTCATCCAGCTCTTCTATTACAGATTATTCTTCCTATCACGCTTCAAATACATATCATTGTAAAATATTTGATAGTGAAATCCAGTATGAATCTGCTTCTTCTTCCTCTTTATCTTTAAATGTACTTTTTGCTCCAGAAGAGATAGTGCTAGAAATGTTTAAAGATCTAAAAGATGAAGAATTAAAAATTAAAATTTTGAAAAAATACAAAATATAAATAAAGGAACTAAAAAAGGGAAAACTTCTACATCAAATAACATATCAAACTTACCTGAACAATTCAGCATTAAAACTGTATTAGATAGATTAAGAGAGTAACAAGCTCCTACTCATCTTTCTATTCAAGATCTTTAGAAAGAAATAAATAATCAAAAGCAAGAAATAAAAGAATTAAAACAAGACTTAATTGAACTTTAAGAACTCAAACAATGTGTTGAGAATCTTGAATTTCACACACTCAAAAATTATTAAGAAAATAATGATAATATAGAAAATTAAGAAAATTTTGATAAAGACTTAAATGGTTTTGTAAATTCTTTTACAAAAAATCCACTTAAAAAATGGAAAACTCAAGCTACAATTAAAGTCAAAGACTTCTCTATTAAAGCACTCTGCTTACTAGATAGTGGCACAGATGTTAATTTAATAAGAGAAGAATTAATCCCAACATATCAAATACAAATTAAGTAATGCTTATGTCTATAAAAATGGAACATGCATAAAGACTAATTTCCTTCTAGGACAGGATTTAAACAATGATGTTATCCTTGGAAATCCTTTTCTATGAATTTTACAGCCTTTTCAAATTGAATCATCAGGTCTAAAACTATTTTAGACAATAAAGAATTAAATTTGAATTTTGTTGAATTAACTCCAATTCAACATATCAATATTATTCAGACAAAATGTAAACAAGAATAAAATGTTTAAAAACCATTCAGATATCCAGTTCCAAATAAAACGAATCTTATTACTCGTCTCTCTGATGTCTTTATGTTTTCTACATTTAATCCTACTTCTCGATTCTGGTACCTTCAAATTATACCTGAAGGATAGATATAAAATTTCTTTTCTTTTCCCAAAGAAAATAAAAATTTAGGTTGTTGATAATTCTCATTTAGTCTTATCTTTTACTCCTATCTGCCTTCAGGAAGTATCCCTTCTCATTATGACATCAAGGAAAGCCCGTATTCAGGAATCAAGCTCTTCCTTCATACCTACATCCCAACAAATATCAATTCCCTTCTTCAATCCAAGATTTTCTATCACTTCACAAGAACTTATCAATGCCCATTATAGTGCCATTCTCTTTGATAAAAAAATCTAGAAAAACCCTATCCAAAATTGCAAACCATATTAAGGACTTAGAAAGCCAAATCCTTATGTGCCATAACGTCCATCAAAGAGTATTGTTATCCACCTATGCTAATGAAAAAACATCTAGAATTCACTTCCTAGAAAAGGTTAACACAACCTTTCCAAATGAGATAGCTGCAAGAATTAGAGAAAAAATTATTTTTTGTCAAATCAAGGAGCGATTAATGCTTAAAGCTCAATATATAAGCTAGTCAACTGGCTTTCCCAAATTGTTCCTACCATCATATGAAGTTGATATCTCATATATCGAACAAGGATTAGTCTAAAGATTTTCTTTATGCAGAAATGATTTTAAAATAATACAGCAGCTCCCTGTAATCATGCATCATGCCCTTCGTAACCTTGAAGTTACCAAAATACAACTTCTCATTACGATTTCATCAAGTTTGGGTAAAAGATCAAAAATCTAGTTTTGTCAACCTTATCAATTATGGACTATCATGACTTATGAAGAAGGAGATTCTGTCTGCAAAAAATTCATCTTTACCTTAAATGATTACAAGCATCTCCCTGTTGATTAACCAGCTCATTGGTATGAATCTCATAAAGTCACTACAATGGAATACAGCTTAGAACGTCTCCAAAATTATGATCCAGCTTCTGATCAATATCAAAAATATCTCAATCTAAAAGGACATCTTGAATTTGCAAATACATATAGATATGTTTGGTGTGATCGTTGATGAGTTGTTTGCATTGCTGATGATCTCGCTGAGCAAACAATGGTGATACAGAATCCATATAAATGTGGACATATAGCTCTCAATCAAATTATCAATGCTTTCGAAGACATGTCTTTTGACATTTATGAATAAACTCAAGAAGAGTTGGTCCAATTATTCCATGGTAAATTGACAAATGAAGGTTGGGATGAGCACTTTTGATGCAAGTCTCCTATAATACTATGCCTACTATAAAGATTCCTCCTACAAGAGCTTTTTCTAAAGCATTGAAAGGATGAGAAAAGCTTTTTCTACTAGCCCATTAATGAGTTTTCAGAAAAAGTACATGCAAAAGTACTAAAAGACAAAGCATATCTCTCATAAGAATGAAGTAGTATTTTATTCCCGACATACACATCCATGAAGAACATATCTCCAGAAAGGGAAAAGAAATAAAGACATGACACATACCTTACCAAGTCACTCAAAGCAATCATGACATCTCACTATTCAGAATAAAGTTCATTTACAACAAAGATTGTTATTTTTACCTACAATCCGGAAGCATCATAAAATTTGCCAGCACATTAAATGAAATGCAAATTCAATCTAGATTCAGTTGTAATGAAATGTAAATTATGTTTGTTATGATTATAAATAAGTCTAGCCTTCTTCATGTACAGGTAAGAGTTGGAATACCAGTCGAAATCCAGCCTTGCTTCCACCACCATCTCATTTCTCTTCTCACTTCCGCTTTTTGTATACCCACCATCTTCCCTATTTGGTATCAGAGCCAGGTTGGCAACTAGTTTGTAATCAAGTATCGCTGCAATATAAAGTCGTTTTGTGAGTATTTCTTCGCTTATCTTTATGTTTTGATTTTGTTTAAGGAATTGCTGACTCAAAAGCAAGAACGTCAAAAATCTTAATACTTGGTTGTGTGTTTATTATAATTAAGAAATCTTAATTATATTCCACCCAGAGCGAAGTTGTGGTAGCCATCGTTGTCGCTGTTGTTAGCCATGTGGAGGCATTTAAGGCATTTTGTTAGTGTATAAATCCTTTATTTCGTTAGATACTCATGGTGGATTTGGTTCAAATAACTCTGTAATACAAATTATGGCTAAGCTTATTAAGAAGTTATGCCTTCTTCTTCCTCATTATCAAATTCCTTATCTTTAATGTCTATTAAAAATAGTGAAGAAATCAACTATGACGATTTAGATCAAGTTATTTGTGACTGGATTATTCAAACTGTAAATAAAAATGAAATTTCTAATAAAGTTAGAAGTTTTCAATTAAAATGAAGTTATAAAGTAAAAACCATTGAAAGAAGTGAATCCAGTACCAGTAATATTCAGCATCATTCTTTAATCAAGCCCCATGAAATAAAGAAGTATGTTAAAACATACAATTATATTCATTTTGCATTAGTGCAAGTTGCTCTTTTAACAAGACTTAGACTTAGAACAGAAGCTCTCATCATTGTTCAAGATACAAGACATAAAAAATTCAGTGATTCATTGCTTGGAATGGTTGAATTAAGTTTGGCTAATGGCCCTACTTTCTTCAATTGCTTTCTAAAATTTTTTGTTTCCCTT
Source organism: Sextonia rubra (assembly GCA_037013555.1). NCBI lineage: Eukaryota > Viridiplantae > Streptophyta > Magnoliopsida > Laurales > Lauraceae > Sextonia > Sextonia rubra. Next base: position 11,132,204 of record JASUAD010000026.1, read on the forward strand.
ACAGATCCAGGTGCACATGAAGCTCTTACTCTTGCTTTTAAGACAAAAGGTTTTGATATGAATCCTCATAATCAAAATCATGTTATCATATATTGAGTTTATTATAACCTCATGAATTCAGTTGTTCCAGGCATAGCCTATTCCCATCAAGCAAAAGGTATGACTATTTTATTCTAAACTAATTTCAAAAATAAAGTTAATATTCCAAAACTCATATAGTGGAATGTTATTAATCTATCTAGTAAATGGCGCTTAGAAAATGCTCAACCTGAAAGGTCTTTAGAAAATCAAGATATTGAAACAATTATTGAACATGAAGATGGAAGTGTTGAAATAAATTTTCAAATAGATTTAAGAGATACAACTCCTACAATTTATCAACCTTCTAAAAAGTCTTATTCTCATCCTCCATTAGTGGTAGGATCTTCCATAAAAGAACCATCCCGAGTTTCTTGCTCTGTACCTAATGTAGACCTTCCACCTATAGGACTTGTGTATCCTTCTTATCAAGCTTCTCCATCTAATACATATAATCCTTCGAAATCCGATTTCAATATAAATGTTATAGAATGCTTTGAAATTGATAAAGAAATGTTAAAAAAGAATTTAGCTCTACATACTTTAACAAAATCCTTTTTTAAACAAGTTTCTCAAGAAAATAAAGACTTTTCAAAAGAAAAATGGTACAAATATATGTATGATAATCAGAGAAATATTTAATTCTTTGATTGACTTAAACTAGCCATAAAGAAAGCTTATAATACTGAAGATTTATCCATCAATATGATATCAAAATTAAGCTCATCTTGGATTATAGCTTCTACCAATTCTTCTCCACAAAGAACTGAAGAATCTATACATCCTCTATTATATCAAATTATATATAAAGAAACTTCGGCCGTACCCTTGAAAGATGTAGCAAAGGTACAAGGAAATAAAGGTAAATTGGAATTAATTTATAAATCAGACTTAAGTCATGTTTTAGAACAAAATAATTATACAAATATTAACTTTTACACTATTGGCCAACAAACCAATAGAATTAAAGATAAAGTTGAAAATATTTTAAAATTTTATGAAGCATCTTCTTCACAAAAGATCATTAAGACACAAACTTTAGGTTTTCAAGGTGAAGCCCTTAAAGATCTAAAGTTAGAAAGGAAACCTTTAAAATTTTCAGATGAACTAATCAATCAATTATCTCATAGTTTTACAAATATAAAACTTTAAGAAAATAAAGATAAAAAAGCTAATGAATCTATAAATGCTTTAGTCTCAAATTCTAAAGCCTCTAGCTTAGATTCAGAATTTTCTTCAGCTAATCCTATAGAAGAAGAGTTGAAAACAAATGAGAATCAAAACGATCAAAATCAAAAATCCCTACAAAACAATAAAATATTTAAAAGACAAAAACCAATAGTCACTACAACAAAAACAAGAAATTATTATCCAACACCTACTCCAGTTGATCTTCAATTAGAAGAACAAGCTATTCTAAATGGCCTTTGATTTGAAAACTCCTCAATATACAAATGGAATGTAGATGGACTATCTGAATATCAAATCCTGCAACTATGCCAACACATGATGATATGGCTCTACCATCATGGCGGCCGGTAATAATCAAAGACATGTAGTAAATGCAGTTTTCCTTAGATGTACTGGACAATTACATGGTTGGTGGGAAAAGTACCTATCTGATATAGAAAAACAAGCTATACTAAATACAGTAAAAAGAGATCCTTCAGAAAATCCTATTATGACTCCTCAAAGTAAAATGATTCTTGATTCTATTTACATGCTTATTACCAATATAGTAAAACATTTTATTGGTAATTATATGAATGTAGAAGAAAAAATAAAAACTCAAATAATCAATTTATCTTGCCCAACATTATTAGATTTCCATTGGTATCGAGATGTCTTCTTATCAAAACTTTATACAATTGATGCAAGTAGTTCATAATTTTGGAAAGAAAAATTCATATCTGGTATTCCTAAACTTTTTGCAAGAAAAGTTATAGAAGAATTAAAATCAGAAAATTATGGAAATTTGAATTATGGAATGTATACATATGGTGATCTAATCCAAAAGATTAATAAAATTGGATTTTCATTGTGTAATGAAATCAAACTTAAACGTCAAATTAAAAAAAAAAGAATCAATAAGTATGAACTTGGTGATTTTTGTTTTCAATTTGGCATGGAACCATTAATCAGTACTTCTAGCGAAAATAAAAAAAACTTAAAAAGAAACCATCAAAAAAGAAAATCTAAACATTTTTCAACTCCACAATATTATATTTCCTCGAAAAGATATCATAAAAAATCTTCTCATAAAAACCCTTACAAAGAATTAAAGAAATCTTATACAAAAAATAATACATCCAGTTTTCATCCCAAGAAAAAAGAAATACATTGTTATAATTGCAAAAAAAAAGGACATATAACTCCTGGTTGCCAAAAAATAAAACTAAAAATAGAAAAAGAAATTAAAACTATATTAAAAGGATCCTTAGCATCAGAGTCATCTAGTTCCTCTGATACAGATTATTCTTCCTCTCATTCTTCAGATACATGTCATTGTAAAATATTTGACAGTGAAATCTAGTATGAATCTGCTTCTTCTTCTTCTTTATCTTTAAACGTACTTTCTGCTCTAGAAGGACTGGTGCTAGAAATGTTTAAAGATTTCAAAGATGAAGAATTAAAAAATAAATATTTTGAAAAAATACAAAATAAAAATAAATAAAATAAAAAAGGAAAAGCTTCTACATCACATAATATATCTGACTTACCTAAACAATTCAGCATTAAAACTGTATTAGATAGATTGACAGAGCAGCAAGCTCCTCCTCATCTTTCAATTCAAGATCTTTATAAAGAAATTGCTAATGAATAGCAAGAAATAAATGAATTAAAACAAGACTTAATTGAACTTCAAGAACTTAAATAATGTGTTGAGAATCTTGAATTTCACACTCTCAAAAATTATCAAGAAAATAATGATAATAAATTAGAACATCAAGAAGAATTTAGTGAAAGCTTAAATGGTTTTGTAAATTCTTTAACAAGAAATCCACTTAAAAAATGGAAAATTCAAGCTACAATTAAGTTCAAAGACTTATCTATTAAAGCATCATGCTTACTAGATAGTGGTGCAAATGTTAATTTAACAAGAAAATAATTAATCCCAACAAAATATTATTAAAAAACCAATAATAAACTCAATCTAGCTACTGCTAACAAAAAACTACATATCAAATACAAATTAATTATTGTTTATGTCTGTAAAAATGAAACATGCATAAAGACTAATTTCCTTCTAGGAAAGGATTTAAACAATGATGTTATCCTTGGAAACCTTTTTCTACAAATTTTATAGCCTTTTGAAATTGACTCATTAGGTCTAAAAACTATTTTGGACAATAAAGAATTAATTTTTGATTTTGGTGAATGAACTCCTATTCAATAGATCAATAGTATTCAGACAAAGTGTAAACAAGAATACGGTGTTCAAAAAACAATCAAATATCCAGTTCCAAATAAAATGAATCTTATGAATCGTCTTTCTGATGTCTTCATGCTTTCCACATTTGATCCTACATCCAAATTTTGGTACCTTCAAATTCTACCCGGAGGACAGATATAAAATTAATTTTCTTTTCCCAAAGAAAATAAAATTTTAAATTATTGATAATTCTCATTCAGAACTATCTGCCTTCAGGAAGTATCCCTTCTCATTATGACATCAAGTACAAGCAAAAGCAAAGCCCCTATTCAAGAATCAAGCTCTTCCTTTATACCTACATCCCAACAAATATCAATTCCCTTCTTTAATCTAGGATTATTTTTCATTTCACAAGAACTTATCAATGCCCATTGGAGTGCTATTCTCTCTGATAAAAGAAAAAACACTAAAAATACCCTATCCAAAATTGCAAACCATATCAAGGACTTAGAAAGCCAAATCCTTATGTGCCATAACATCCATCAAAGAGCACTATTATCCACCTATGCTGATGAAAAAACATCCAGAATTCACCTCCTGGAAAAGGTTAACATAGCCCTCCAGATGAGATAACTGTAAGAATTAGAGAAAAAACCATTTTTTGTCAGATCAAGGAGCAATTAATGCTTAAAGCTCAATATTTAAGCTAGGCAATTGGCTTTCCCAAATTGTTCCTGCCATCATATGAAGTTGATATCTCATATATCGAACAAGGATTAGTCCAAAGATTTTCTTTATGCAAAAATAATTTTGAAATGATACAGTAGCTCCCTGTAATCATGAGTAATGCCCTTCGCAACCTTGGAGTTACCAAAAGATAACTTTTCATAATGATTTCATCAAGTTTGGTTAAAAGATCAGAAATCCGGTTTTATCAACTTTATCAATTATGGACCATCATGAATTATGAAGAAGGAGATTTAATCTGCAAAAAATTCATCTCTACCTTAAATGAGTACGAGCATCTCCCTGTTAATTATCCAGCTCAATGGTATGAATCACAATTGTTTGCTCCGCATGATCATCAGCAATGCAAACAACTCTTCGATCATCACACCAAACATATCTGTATGTACTTACAAATTCAAGTAGTCCTTTTAGATTGTGAAATCTTTGATACTAATCAGAAGCCGGATTATAAGTTCGGAGGCATTCTAAGCTGTATTCCATTGTAGCGACTTCATGAGATTCATACCACTGAGCTAGATAACCAACAGGGAGATGTTCGTAATCATTTAAGGTAGAGATGAAGTTTTTGCAGACTAAATCTCCTTTTTCATAATTCATGATGGTCCATAATAAATAAGGTTGATCAAACCGGATTTCTGATCTTTCACCCAAACTTGATGAAATCGTTATGAGAAGTTGTCTTTTGATAACTCCAAGGCTGCGAAGGGCATGACGCATAATTACAGGGAGCTACTGTATCATTTCAAAATCATCTCTACATAAAGAAAATCTTTGGACTAATCCTAGTTCGATATATGAGATATCAACTTCATATGATGGCGGGAACAATTTTGGAAAGCTAGTTGCCCAGTTTATATATTAAGCTTTGAGCATTAATTGCTCCATGATCTGACAAGAAATAGTTTTTTCTCTAATTCTTACAGCTATCTCATATAGAAGGGCTATGTTAACCTTTTTCAGGAGGTGAATTCTGGATGCTTTTTTCATCAGCATGGTGGATAACAGTGCTCTTTGATGGATGTTATGGCATCTAAGGATTTGGCTTTCTAAGCCCTTGATATGGTTTGTAATTCTAGATAGGGTTTTTTTAGTGTTTTTTCTCTTATTAGAGAAAATGACACTCTATTGGGCATTGATAAGTTATTGTGAAGTGACAGATAATCTAGGATTGAAGAAGGGAATTGATATTTGTTCGGAAGTAAATATGAAGGAAGAGCTTGATTCCTAAATAGGGGCTTTGTTTTTTCTTGTACTTGATGTCATAATGAGAAGGGATACTTTTTAAAGGCAAATAGGTCTGAATGAGAATTATCAATAATTTGAACTTTTATTTTCTTTGGGAAAAGAAAAAAAATTTTAAATCTGTCCTCCGGTTAGAATTTAAATGTACCAAAATCTAGATGTAGGATCAAATGTAGAAAACATGAAGACATTAGAGAGATGATTAATAAGATTTGTTTTATTTGGAACTGGATATTTGATTGTTTTTTCGAACACCTTATTCTTGTTTACACTTTGTCTAAATACTATTGATATGTTGAATAGGAGTTAAATCACCAAAATCAAAAATTAATTCTTTATTGTCTAAAATAGTTTTTAGACCTGATGAGTCAATTTGAAAAGGCTATAAAATTTGTAGAAAAGGATTTCTAAGGATAACATCATTATTTTAATCCTTTCCTAGATGAAATTAGTCTTTATGTATGTTTCATTTTTACAAACATAAGCATTACTTAATTTGTATTTGATATGTAGTTTTTTCCTAGCAGTAGCTAGATTGAGTTTATTATGGGTTTTTTCATAATATTTTGTGGGATTAATCCTTCTCTTATTAAATTAACATCAGCACTACTTTCTAGTAAACAGAGTGCTTTAATAGAGAAGTCTTTAACCTTAATTGTAGCTTGAGTTTTCCATTTTTTAAGTAGATTCCTTGTTAAAGAATTTACAAAACCATTCAAGTTTTCATCAAATGTTTCTTGATTTTCTAAATTATCATTAATTTCTTGATAATTTTTGAGTATGTGAAATTCAAGATTCTCAACACGTTGTTTGAGTTCTTGAAGTTCAATTAAGTCTTGTTTTAATTCTTTTATTTCTTGATTTTGATTATTTATTTCTTTATAAAGATCTTGAAGAGAAAGATGAGTAGGTGCTTATTGCTCTCTTGATCTATCTAATACAGTTTTAATGCTAAATTGTTCAGGTAAGTCTGATTTGTTATTTGATGTAGAAGCTTTCCCTTTTTTAGTTCCTTTATTTATATTCTGGATTTTTTCAAAATTTTTATTTTTTAATTCTTCATCTTTTAGATCTTTAAATATTTCTAGTACCATCTTTTCTGGAGCAGAAAGTATGTTTAAAGATAAAGAGGAAAAATAAGCAGATTCATACTAGATTTCACTATCACATATTTTACAATGACATGTATCTGAAGCATGAGAGGAAGAATAATCTGTATCAAAGTAACTGGATGACTCTAACACCGAGGATCCTTTTAAGATAGTTTTGATTTCCTTTTCTATTTTAACTTTTATTTTTGGGCAGCTAGGAGCTATATGTCCTTTTTCTTTGCAATTATAACATTGTATTTCTTTTTTCTTGGGATAAGAAATGGATGGGTTATCGTTTGTATAAGATTTCTTTAATTCTTTATAAGGGTTTTTATGAAAAAATTTTTTATAATATCTTTTTGAGGGAGTATAATATTGTAGAGTTGAAAAATATTTAGATTTTCTTTTTTGATGGTTTCTTTTTAAGTTTTTCTTTTTATTCTAGCTAGAAGGACTTATTAATGGTTCCATACGAAATTGAAAACAAAAATAAGCAAGTTCATACTTGCTGACTCTTTTTTAATTTTCAATTTGACATTTAAATTTGATTTCATTGCATAATGAAAATCTAACTTTATTAATCTTTTGAATCGGATCACCATATGTATACATTCCATAATTCAAATTTCCATAATATTTTTATTTTAGTTCTTCTCTAACTTTTTCTGCAAAAGGTTTAGGGAGACCTGATGTGAATTTTTCTTTCCAAAATTTTGAATTACTTGCATCGATTGTATAGAGTTTTGATAAGAAAACATCTTTATACCAACAAAAATCTCATAATATTGGGCAAGATAAATTGATTAATTGTGTTTTAAATTTTTTTTCTACATTATTATAATTACCAATAAAATGTTTAACTATATTGGTAATAAGCATATAGATGGAATCAGGGATCATTTGGCCTTGAGGATTAAGAACAAGATTTCCTGATGCATATCTTTTTACAACATTTAATATAGCATTTCTTTCTATATCAGATAGGTATTTTTCCCACCAACCATGTAATTGTCCAGTAAATTCAAGGACGACTGTATTTACTGCATGTCATTGATCATTACCGGCAGCCATGATGGTAGAGGCATATATCATCATGTGTTGGCATAATTGCAGGATTTGATATTCAGATAGTCCATCTACATTCCATTCATACACTAAAGAGTTTTCAAATCGAAGGCCATTTAGAATAGCTTGTTCTTCGAATTGAGGATCAACTGGAGTAGGTCTTGGATAACAACTTCTTGTTTTTGCTACAGTGACTATTAGTTTTTGTCTTTTAAATATTTTATTGATTTGTAGAGATTCTTGATTTTGATCATTTTGATTCTAATTTGTTTTAGACTCTTTTTCTATCGGATCAGCTACAAAAAATTCTAAATCTGAGCTAGAGGCTTTAGAATTTGAGACTAAAACATTTATAGATTTGTCAGCTTTTTATCCTTATTTTCTTAAAGTTTTATATTTGTAAAACTATGAGTTAATTGATTGATTAGTTCATCTGAAATTTTTAAAGGTTTCCTCTCTAACTTTAGATCTTTAAGGGCTTCTCCTTGAAAACTTAAAATTTGTGTCTTAATTATCTTTTGTGAAGAAGATGCTTCATAGATTTTTAAAATATTTTCAACTTTATCTTCAATTCTATTGGTTTGTTGGCTAATAGTGTGAAGGTTAAAATCTGTATGATTATTTTGTTCTAAAACATGACTTAAGTCAGATTTATAAATTAATTTAAATTTACCTTTATCTCCTTGTATTTTTGCAACATCTTTCATGGGTATGGCTGAAGTTTCTTTATTTATGTTTTGATATAATGGAGGATGTATAGATTCTTCATTTCTTTGTGGATAAAAGCTTGTAGAAGCTATGATCTAAGATGAACTTAATTTTGTTATTATTTTGATGGATAAATCTTCAATATTATTAGCTTTCTTTACAGCTAGTTTAAGCCAATTAAAGAAATAAATATTTCTTTGATTATCAAACATACATTTGTACCATTTTTCTTTTCAAAAGTCTTTATGTTCTTGAGAAACTTGTTTAAAAAAGGATTTTGATAAAGGATGTAGAGCTAAATTCTTTTTTAACAGTTCTTTATTAATTTCAAAACATTTAATAACATTTATATTGAAATCAGATTCCAAAGGATTATATTATTAGATGGAGAAGCTTGATAATAAGGATACACTAGTCCTGTAGGTCGAAGGTCAACATTAGGTGTAGAACAAGAAACTCAAGATGGTTCTTTAATGGAAGATCCTACCACAGAGGGAGGATGAGAATAATACTTTCTAGAAGGTTGATAAACTGTAGGAGTTGTATCTCTTGAATCTATTTGAAAATTTATTTCAACACTTCCATCTTCATGGTCAATAATTGTTTCAATATTTTGATTTTCCAAAGACCCTTCTGGTTGGGCATTTTCTAAGAGCCATTTACTAGATAGATTAATATCATTCCACTGTATGAGTTTTGGAATGTTAACTTTATTTTTGAAATTAGTTTGGAATAAAGTAGTCATACTTTTTGCTTGATGGGAATAGGCTATAATTGGTACAACTGAATTCATAAATTTCTAATAAACTCTATATATGAGAGCAAGATTTTGATTATGAGGATTCATATCAAAATCATTTGTCTAGATAGCAAGAGAAAGAGCTTCATGTGCACCTAGATCTATAAGGGAAACAGAGATATTTAGAAAGCAATTGAAGACAGTAGGGCCATCAGCCAAACTTGATTCAACCTTTTCATGTAATGAATCATTGAATTTTTTATGTCTTGTGTCTTGAATATAGATGAGAGCTTCTGTTCTAAGTCCAAGTCTTGTTAAAGGCTTTAAAGCAACTTGCACTAATCTAAAATAAATATAATTTTATGTTTTAACATACTCCTTTATTTCATGGGGCTTGATTAAAGAAAGACGCTGAATATTATAGTAATGGATTCAATTCTTTCAATAGTGTTTACTTTATAACTTGATTTTAATTGAAAACTTCCAACTTTATAAATTTCATTTTTATTTACGGTTGGAATAGTCCAGTCACAAATAACTTGATCAAAATCATCTTAACTGATTTCTTCTCTTTTTTTAATAGACATAAGATAAGGAATTTAATGATGAGGAAGAAGAAAGTACAAACTTCTTAATAAGCTTAGCCATAGTTTGTATTACCGAGTTATTTTAATCAAATCTACCACGAGTATCTAACGAAATAAAAGATTTACACACCAACAAAATGCCTTAAATGCCTTCACACGGCTAACAACGGTGACAACAATGGCTACCTCAGCTTCGCTCTGGGCAAAATGTGATTAAAATTTCTCAATAATAACAAACACAGAACTAAGTATTAAGACTTTTGACATTCTTACTCCTGAGTCAGCAAATCCTTAAGCAAAATCAAAGCATAACATAACAAAGATAAGTGAAGAAATACTCACAAAACGACTTTATATTGCCAAAGTACTTAATTAAAAATTTGATACCAACTTGGCTCTGATACCAAATGGGGAAGATGGTGGGTATACGAAAGTGGAAAGGAGAGGAGAGTGGAGATGGTGGTGGAAGCAAAGCTGGATTTTGACTGGTATTCCAACTCTTGCCTGTAATGAGGAAGGCTAGACCTATTTATTATCATAACCAACATAATTTACATTTCATTACAACTGAATTTGGACTGAATGTGCATTTCATTTAATGTGCTAAAAATTTCATGATGCTTCCAGATTGCAGGTAAAAATCACAATCTTTGCTGTAGATGAACTTTATTCTGAATAGTGAGCTGTCATGATTACTTTGAGTGACTTGATAAAGTACGTGTCATTTCTTTATTTCTTTTCCATTTCTGGAGATAAGTTCTTCATGGATGTGCAAGTCGGGAATAAAATACTACTTCATTTTTATGAGAGATATGCTTCGTCTTTTAGTACTTTTGCATGTATTTTTTCTAAGAAATCATTGATGGGCTAGTAGACAAAGCTTTTCTCATCCTTCCAATGTTTTAGAAAAAGCTCTTGTAGGATGAATCTTTATGCTAGGCATAGTATTATTGGAGACTTGCATCAAAAAGATTCTTAAATAAGGGCTTTACTTGATGTCATAATAAGAAGGGATACTTCCTGAAGGCAAATAGAAGTAAAAGATAGGTCTGAATGAGAATGATCAATAACCTGAATTTTTTTTTCTTTTGGAAAAGAAAAGCAATTTTATATTTGTCCTCTAGGTAGAATTTGAAGGTACCAAAATCTAGATGTAGGATCAAATGAAGAAAACATGTAGACATTAGAAAGACAATTAACAAGATCCGTTTTATTTGGAACTAGATATTTGATTGTTTTTTGATCACCATATTCTTATTTACACTTTGTCTAAATACGATTGATATGTTGAATAGGAGTTGATTCACCAAAATGAAAAATTAATTCTTTATTGTCTAAAATTGTTTTTAAACCTGATGAGTCAATTTGAAAAGGCTGTAAAATTTGTAGAAAAGGATTTCCAAGGAAAACATCATTATTTAAATCGTTTCCTAGAAGGAAATTAGTTTTTATGCATGTTCCATTTTTACCAATATAAACATTACTTAATTTATATGTAGTTTTTTTGCTAGCAGTAGCTAGATTGAGTTTATTATTAGTTTTCTCATAATATTTTGTTGAGATTAATCCTTCTTTTATTAAATTAACATCTGCGCCACGCCACTATCTAGTAAGTAGAGTGCTTTAATAAAGAAGTTTTTCATCTTAATTGTAGCTTGAGTTTTCCATTTTTTAAGGTGGATTCCTTGTTAAAGAATTTACAAAACCATTTAAGTTTTCATCAAATTTTTCTTGATGTTCCAAATTATCATTATTTTCATGATAATTTTTTAGTGTGTGAAATTCAAGATTCTCAACACGTTGTTTGAGTTCTTGATGTTCAATTAATCTTGTTTTAGTTCTTTTATTTCTTGCTTTTGATTATTAATTTCTTTAGAAAGATCTTGAATTGAAAGATGAGTAGGAGCTTGTTGCTCTCTTAATCTATCTAAAACAGTTTTTATACTGAATTGTTTAGGTAAGTCGATATATTACTTGAATCTTTTCCTTTTTTATTTCTATTGTTTATTTTTTGTATTTTTTCACAATATTTTTGTTTTAATTCTTCATCTTTCAGATCTTTAAACATTTCTAGCACCATTTCTTCTGGAGCAGAGAGTACATTTAAAGGTAAAGAGGAGGAAGAAGCAGATTCATATTAGCTTTCACTGTCAAATATTTTACAATGGTATGTATCTGAAGAATAATCTTTATCAGAGGAACTAGATGAATCTAAGCTTGAGGATGAGGATCCTTTTAAGGCAATTTTGATTTCTTTTTTAAAAGAAATAATTTCAGAAGGCTGTAAAATATTTTCAACTTTAACTTCAATTATATTAGTTTGTTGGCCAATAGTTTGAAGGTTAATATTAGTATAATGATTTTACTCTAAAATATGACTTAAATCTTATTTGTAAATAAATTTAGATTTACCTTTATCTCCTTATAGTTTTCCAACATCTTTTATTGGTATGGCTAAAGTTTCTTTATATACGATTTGATGTAATGAAGGATATATAGATTCTTCAGTTCTTTTTGGAGAAGAACTGGTAGAAGCTAAAATCCACGATGAGCTTAATTTAATTATCATATTAACGGATAAATCTTCAGTATTATAAGCTTTTTTTATGACTAGTTTAAGCTAATCAAAGAAATAAATATTTCTTTGATTATCATACATATATTTGTACCATTTTTCTTTTAAAAGGTCTTTATATTCTTGAGAAACTTGTTTAAAAAAGGATTTTGTTAAAGGATGTAGAGCTAAATTCTTTTTTAACATTTCTTTATTGATTTTAGAACATTCAGTAACATTTATATTAAAATTGGATTCCGAAGGATTATATGTAATAGATGGAGAAGCTTATAAGAAGGATACACAAGTCTTACAGGTCGAAGGTCTGCATTAGGTGTAAAACAAGACACTCGGGATGGTTCTTTTATGGAAGATCATACCACATAGGGAGGATGAAAATAAGACTTTCTAGAAGGTTGATAAACTGTAGGAGTTGTATCTGTTAAATTTGTTTGAAAATTCATTTCAACACTTCCATCTTCATGTTTAATAATTATTTCAATATCTTGATTTTCTAAAGCCTTTCAGGTTGAGCGCTTTCTATGCGCCATTTACCAGATAGATTAATATCGTTCCACTGTATGAGTTTTGGAATATTAACTTTATTTTGAAATTAGTTTGGAATAAAGTAGTCATACCTTTTGTTTGATGGGAATAGGCTATGCCTGGAACAACTAAATTCATGAGTTAATAATAAACTCTATACATGAGAGCAAGATTTTGATTATGAGGATTCATATAAAAACCTATTGTTTGTATAGCAAGAGTAAAAGCTTCATGTGCACCTAGATCTGTAACGGAGACAGAGAAATTTGAAAAGCAATTAAAGAAAGTAGGGCCGTTAGCCAAACTTGATTCAATAGTTCCAAGTAATGAATCACTGAATTTTTTATGTCTTGTGTCTTGAACATAAATAAGAGCTTCTATTTTAAGTCCAAGTCTTGTTAAAGGCTTTAGAGCAACTTGCACTAATCCAAAATGAATATAATTGTATGTTTTAACATACTCCTTTATTTCATGGGGCTTGATTAAAGAAAGATGCTGAATATTACTGGTAATGGATTCAGTTCTTTCAATGGTTTTTACTTTATAACTTAATTTTAATTGAAAACTTCCAACTTTATAAATTTCATTTTTATTTATGGTTGGAATAGTCCAGTCACAAATAACTTGATCTAAATCATCATAACTGATTTCTTCACTATTTTTAATAGACATAGAAGATAAGGAATATGATGATGAGGAAGAAGAAGGTACAAACTTCTTAGTTAGCTTAGCCATAATTTGTATTACAGAGTTATTTTAACTGAATCCACCACGAGTATCTAACGAAATAGAGGATTTATATACCAACAAAACGCCTTAAATGCCTTCACACGGCTAACAATGGCGACAACAATGGCTACCTCAGCTTCGCTCCGGGCGGAATATGATTAAAATTTCTCAATAATAACAAATACAGAACTAAGTATTAAGACTTTTGATGTCCTTACTTCTGAGTCAGCAATTCTTTAAACAAAAACAAAACATGAAGATAACTAAAGAAATACTCACAAAGTGACTTTATGTTGCAACGATACTTGATTACAAACTAGATGCCAACTAGGCTTTGGTACCAAATGGGGAAGATGGTGGATATACAAAAGCGGAAGGGAGAGGAGAGAGGAGATGGTGGTGGAAGCAAGGCTAGATTTTGGTTGGTATTCCAACTCTTGCCTGTACATGGAGAAGGCCGGTACTATTTATAGCCTTAGCAAACATATTTACATTTCATTACAACTGAATTTAGACTACATTTGTATTTCATTTTATGTGCTGGCATATTGCATGATGTTTTGGGATTTACTACTGGATAGGATCACAGGTTGCCATATAGATGGTTTGTCTTCATGCTGTGATGATTTTACTTGTTGACTAGGAAGATGTTGCTTTATTCTTCCGCATAGTTGCTTTATTCTTATGCATAGTACCTGGTTGGTCTATTGTGAAGAGAGGAGTCTATGGAGCCTTGTTCATTCTTATTGTCTTTTGGATTTTTCGTAACTGTCTTTTGTCTTCATTCTCAAAGTAGTTTTTTGTATAGTACTTTTTCAACATAACTTTGATGTGTTTGTAAAGAATAGCATAGCTATGGATATGGTAGTAATGATAAAGTTTTTGTTATCTTTTCTTTACAGGCTTTATAGAGAAAACTCTTAATAAATCTTGATAAATCTAAATCTTGATAAGATTAATGACCATCATGAAGAATTCCATTGCAGCTGGCGGAGACCTTCATAATAGAGTCAAAATTATGACAAGGGTCATTCCAACCTTCATTATCATTTTCAAATTAACCATGGAATAGTTGAATTAATTCTTCTTGAGTTTTTTCCAGAATGTCAAAAGAGATATCTTCATAGGCAATGAGAATTTGATTAAGCTTAGTATTTCCAGATTTAGAACGATTCTGTATCACCGTTGTTTGTTCAGCAAGATCATCAGCAATGCAAACAACTCGTCCACCATTGATCGTGAGTTCCAAGTGAAGAACCGCGATGTAGTAATATCCTAGTAAGAACGGGGTCAAATCCACAGGGACCTATGTATTTCAAGGTTCCTTTTTCAACTTGTGCCTTCCCTAAATAAAAATCTAAAACTAGCCTAATTTAAAATCTAACAAATACAAGCAACCTGCTTACCAATATTAAATTAATTACAACCCAATGAAAAGAAACTTTCCTAAAACTAAAAACCTAAATCTAAAAATTCCTAAAATAAGACTAAAATTGCTGTAAAACTAAAACACAAGTTAGAACTTCCAAAAATAAAAACTAAAATTAGAAACTTACTAACCTAAATAATGTTAGATACAAAATAAACAAAAGTTAGAAACTTTCCTAAGTTAGAATTTCCAAAACTAGTAAACTTTCCAATTTAAAATCTTCAATTAAAACAAGTTTAAAAAGATATTTAATTCTAGAAATTATCTAAAACAATAAAAACATAAAACTAGAAAAAAATTTTGAAATTAGAAAGTTAGTAAAATTAGTAATGAAATGCATGCCATGAGATGCTGAAAAATTCTAAGTATGAAAAACTAGTATACTGATGCACATTTTATGCATGATTTGAACTATTCTAATGCATCCTAAATCTAAATTTAAGGGCTGGAATTTATGCTCTACTGATGCAAGAAACTAATAAAAAAACAGAAGTAAAAAAGGATCTAAAACGAAAAAGTTATGAATGCATGAACATGATAACTTTGTAAAATTTTTTGCAGAAATTCTGATTCGGGTTGACTGATTAGCAAAGTTTAAGCCTCTGGTTCACAAGCCTTCGGAAATTATTTTGCTCTGAAATTCTGAAGAATGAAAGACTACATCTTAAACTTTAATTTTCCCAAGTTTCAAAGAAAAATATTATGATTTGACTAATCTAACCACTTCGAACTTTTTGTCAAAAAACTCTTTTTGTAGTTTACTGAAGCTGTTAAGTTATGCTGTTTATATATTGAGTCCGAATTTCATCATTAGACTCAGATCTGAAGGCTTAATTTTCATCAACTTAAATATGCACAAAATCTTATGATAAGAAAATAGATGCAATAAATCCTAATCTTACCATCAAACTATGTAAAAACAAAACATAAAATCAACATAAACATAACAAGAAAAATAACAAAAGTGTAGAAAATAAAATAAAAGTGCAGGAAGTCAAAGGCGGTAGATTGTTTTTTCAATTTATTATCTTAATTTAGGCTCAAAAAGATTAGAAGTGTTGCCCTAGGGTCTTATTCTTCATTTTGGGTCGTCGATTCAAGTGAGAATAATAAATCTCCATTCAATGTTGAAATAAAATTCAGAATTGGCCTCTAATCTTTCTTCACTCAAACCTCTTTAACTCCATCTTGCATTGCCTCCAAACATACAATGTATCCAAAGAGACAAAGTATATTGAAAAGGTTACTAAGATGGGTTACTAGTTGTGATTCCAGTTCTATCCCAATATTTAAACAAAAATAAAAATTAACCCAATCACAAACAAAACTAAAATTATGAACACCACAAAATCAAAGATAGAAACAATTGAAAAGAAACAAATTTTACTAGCATGAAACTATTTTACAAAAGATTGAAAATAAAAAACAAACAATTACATAGTAGGATGGATGAGAATTTCTCATTCTAGTTGACACTTCAAGGTTGGTGGCGTGGCTTTAGGGCTAAGCCTCCTTAATGACTTAAGATGTAGAGAATAAGAGAGGGAGAGATGAATGTAGAAATCTAGAGGTGGGAGGTGGGTAACTCTTCCATGAAGAATATGGGAGAGGGGTGCCCTATTTATACTTTTCAAGTCCTACTCCTTCTCAAACTTTAAAATCTTAATATTAATAATAATAATAATGAATGAAAAAGGGCTCCAAACAATGCATTGGACGTGCAATATCTTTTGGGATTTTTTTTCTTTTTATTTTCCTTTTCTTTCCTTGCTTGCTTTGTCTAGAAGTCCCTCTTGGATGCTTCTTTCCTTTCTTGTATGTGCCACCTTGCATTGAGATCTTTTGAGAGATGAAGTAAGGATAAGAATCCTCTCTTAGAATCAAACTTGGTCCACATAAGGTGTAGAACTTCCCCTTTTATCTCTTTGCATTGTCAACTTTCCTTTTTTGGTAAGTTCTCTTGGTTGGCTCCTAACTTGAAGAGATCTTTAAAGATAACCCTCTTGATTCTTTTTCCTTTTCTTTTTCAACCAAAATCTGATCAAAAATCCTCTTTTGGACGTGGAATAGCTTTCTTGGATATTTTTTTTATTTTTTTTCTCAATCAAATCTTCTCCTTCTCCAAAAAGAACTCTTATGTAGCTTTCCTTGTCCATCTTTGATGAGATATTCTTCAAATTCTATTCAATATTTCTTGAAAATGTGCAAAAAATAAATGGACCCCATCTTGGATGTTTTACAAGTGTACCCCACACATACATATGTGTGTGGGACCATGAAGCTGACTTTTTACAATTTTCTTCCAATTTCCTTTTCTCTGGAATTCTTCTCTCCTTTCTTTTGAAAATCAATTCCTTTCCCCAATTCTTTATAAATGGGACCCATATAATGAATTTCCTACAAAAAAAATGTGAATTCATGTGAAAAGACCATTTTACTCCTAAAATCACAAATGCATAACTGTGGGCCCATTTCTCACGAAATGATAATAAAAATATACATCATTCTCCATGATTTTATATAAATGAGCTAATGATGAAGAGAATTCAATTTATTTCATGAGAAAAATTATTTTCACAAAACTTTTCAAAAATAGACTTTCCAAAAATAGCAGGTTTCATGAATTTATGCAAAAGTGTGATTTTTAAGCAATTTATGCAGGATTGCACTACAATGAATTTAAAAAGCTTTAAACTATGATATCACACTAAATGAGGCTCTTTCAAGTTAATAAGTCCTTAAAATGGGTCAAAATGTGTACAAAAATATGCATTTTTAAAGACTCATCACACCCCCAACCAGCGTTTTGCTAGTCCCTAGCAAAAAAATGCAAAAATTATGAGGCTTCCATCTTAACCTAATCTTAGTGTAAACTAATGCACTGCAATAAAAATAAACATGAATGCAATGCCACTTTTGCTGGCACTCTCAACTGCATTTAGCTTATGCAGCTAGCCCTTAAACCCCTAGGTTCCTCCTAGTGGATGAGTTGTGCCTCGTGAGGGTTTGCAGTGAATATACGCACAAAATTCTCTTTTTCTCTAAAGGAAAAATAAATAAATAAATGTATAAAAGAAAAAATAAATTCCCCAAAAGAAAATTCACTCATATCGGATATTTTTAAAATCTGGAATAATTACGCTTTCAGACTTTTCGAAGTCCGGTCCATAATTTATTCTCAAAGACTTTCTCAAATTCAAACCAACTTGCGTGCACTATGGGAATTTGTATACATCAAAAACTTATTTAAGATATTCTACAATAATGCTGCAAAACAGAATTTTTCCTTCAAATAATCTGATCCCTTGAAATTTAGCAAAAAGAAATTTCCTCTCAAAGTTACTAAGATGCTGCCACTTTACTGTTTACTTTGATTGGCCTCTTTTTCTCTCACTATCTTTTTCAGACGCAAGAGTTCCTAAGTTCATATGATATAAGAAAAGTTAGAATCCAAAGATCAAATTTGGTCCTTGCCCTTCCCTGCACATACTTACTTGTAAACTCTTACGAACACTTTTCACTCTCTTACTTTTTCCAACGTAGAATTTTCCAAGTTCATATGATATAGCAAAAGTTGGGATCTAAGGAGCAAACTTAGTCCTTATGCCTTTCCGCACATATCCCTTAAAAAATTTCTACGAACACTCGTTGGGCCATAATTCATCTTCATTTTCTTTTTTTTTTTCTTGTTTTTTTTTCTTTTCTTGTGACTGTGCAATATTTAGGTCTCTTAAGCTTTCTATTTAACCATGTAGCGAATGTTGGGCCAATGACTCCCAAACCAGATGGCTTTAGGGCACTAGATATGAAAATATCCCTTCGGGCTTACTAGCTCGAGTTAAAAAGGCTATGAACCCAAATTAGTCACAAACTGCTCATTATATGCTTTTTTTTCACTTTCTTTTTTTTAAAGAAAAAACCAAAGTGAACACTAGGTGGTGATTCCCATTTCACTCGAATTAATTCATCTTGGTTCTAGTATATACAATTTACCAAAAATGAACCAGGAAACAAAAATATTCTACAAACTAAATTTCAAATTCATGTTGTACTCTCCAAAAAAAATTCCAAAAACAAACAGCATCAAAGCTTCATGTCCAAAATTTCAAAAAATGCATACATATGTGTATGTGACAAGCAAGTTTTGGTAATCTTTTGATAGGTTTTCTCCTTTAGAAAATACAAACTTTCTTTTTTACTTCCTTCCAAAAGTATGAAAATTCCAGATTTCTATATATCTTCAAATTGCTTCAATTCTTTTGAAAACTTTCTTTTCTAAAATGAAAAACAAATGTGAGATAAATGCAGAAGTAAATGAAAATGTAAAATAAATGCCGGAAAAAATTCCTAAAACCAAAATAAAAGTCTAAAAATTGAGAAAAAAATGAAAAAAAAATTCCTATATGCCTAAAAGTATGCCTAAAATTAGACAAGCGTGCTTGTTCCCACGCCCCAACCGATTATGTGCATCGTCCTCAATGTATATGAATGGAATATAAACGGTAAGAATATCATGAGGAAACAAAAATGTAAAAGAGGGTAAGGAGAAGAGGCACCTGAAATTATGTCTGAGCTGCTCCCTATCCAAGGTTAGACAAAATAAAAAGAACAAAAGGAAAACCATAATATACAGAATATACACAGTAAAAAGCCTCTGTCAGATCCAAGGCTGATCAATCCTTGTATATAGGATCATCAAGAGGAATTTCATCCTCTTCAGGTGGTGTGATCTCCAAAAATGGCTTCAATCTTTGGCCATTGACTTTGAACATTTGGCCATCCTTTAGATCGAAAATCTCAACAGCACCATATGGAAAAACTGTTTTGACAATGTATGGACCAGTCCATCGAGAGTTGAGCTTACCAGGAAACAAGCGAAGCCTAGAATTATAAAGGAGGACTTTTTGCTCAAGGTGGAATTTTTTCTGAGGATTTGATTATCATGAAAAACCTTCGTCCTCTCTTTGTATATTTTAGAATTAACATAGGCTTCTCTACGCAACTCTTCCAATTCATTCAGTTGTAGTTTCCTATTAGATCCAGCTTTACCTATATCAAGGTTGAACTGTTTAATAGCACAATAAGCTCTATGCTCAAGTTCCACTGGCAAGTGACAAGCTTTCCCATAAATTAACCAGTAAGGAGACATTCCAATAGGAGTTTTGACAACTGTTCGATAAGCCCATAATGCATCGGTTAGTCGAGTAGACCAATCTGTTCGATTAGGGTTTACAGTAGTCTCCAAAATCCGCTTGATTTTATGATTAGAGACCTCTACTTGCCCACTGGTTTGTGGGTGATAAGGGGTGGCCGCTTTGTGAGTTATTCCGTATTGCTTCATAAGGGCTTCAAAAGTTCTATTACAGAAATGCGATCCCCCATCATTTATGATAGCACGGGGGATTCCAAATCGTGAAAACACATCCTTTAAAAATCTCTTAATAGTTTTAGCATCATTTTTCTGGCAAGGAATAGCTTCTATCCATTTTGAGACATAATCAATAGCAACCAAGATATAAATGAAACCAAAACTAGGAGGAAAAGGTCCCATAAAGTCTATACCCCATACATTAAAAATTTCAATTACCAAAATTGGGTTCAAAGGCATCATGTTTCTTTTTGAAATATTACCCAATTTTTGGCAGTGCTCACAGGTCTTGCAAAATTCATGAACATCCTTAAAAAGAGTGGGCCAATAAAAACCACATTGCAATATTTTACAGGATGTCTTTTTAGTAGAAAAATGGCCTCCACAAGCCTGTAAATGACAGAATGATATGACACTAGGAATCTCATCATCTGGCACACACCTCCTGATAATTTGATCTGGGCAGTATTTGGACAAGTATGGATCATCCCAGAAAAAATGTTTCACCTCAGAAAAGAACAAATCTTTATCCTGCTTAGTCCAATGGCTAGGAATACTGCCCATAGCAAGATAATTTGCTATATCTGCAAACTAAGGGGGTTTGGATAATGCAAAAAGGTGTTCATATGGAAAATTGTCCCTGATTGGTGTTGGCTTAATAGTATCAGAAATGACAAGTCTAGAAAGGTGATCTGCCACAACATTTTCTACTCCTTTCTTATCTCTGATTTCTAAGTCAAATTCCTGGAGTAGAACGATCCATCTAATCAGTCTGGGCTTAGCATCTTTTTTAGAAAGAAGATACTTTAACGCGGAATGATCCATAAACACCACAATCTTAGATCCAATCAAGTAAGAGCGAAATTTGTCAAGTGCAAAGACCACTGCCAATAACTCCTTCTCAGTGATTGAATAGTTGATCTGTGTACTATTTAGGCTCTTACTTGCATAATAAATCACATAAGGCTTTTTATCTTTACGTTGTCCCAATACAGCCCCAACCGCAAAATCACTAGCATCACATATCAGTTCAAAAGGAAGGTTCCAATCCGGAGGTTGTATAATTAGAGCAGACGTTAGCATACCTTTTAATTTTTCAAAAGCCACTTGGCATGCCTCAGTCCATTCAAATTGTGCATCTTTGGGTAACAGTTCATAGAGAGGGTGAGATATAGAACTAAAATCTTTAATGAACCTTCTGTAGAACCCCGCATGCCATAAGAATGATCTTATATCTCTTATGGTTTTGGGTGTGGGTAAGTTGGCAATCAAATCAATTTTTGACTAGTCAACTTCTAGACCTTTTTCAGACAGAATATGACCAAGGACAATTCCCTGGCGAACCATGAAATGGCATTTTTCCCAATTGAGTACCAAGTTCTTTTCTTCGCATCTAGTGAGAACGATCTCAAGGTTGGTCAAACAGTCCTCAAATGAGTCACCAAACACAGAGAAATCATCCGTGAAAACCTCGAGAATGCGTTCCACCATGTCACTAAAAATACTCAGCATACAACGCTGAAATGTGGCGGGAGCATTACATAACCCAAAAGGCATTTGCCGATAAGCAAAAGGACCAAAGAGGCATGTGAATGTAGTTTTCTCCTGGTCTTCAGGGGAGATTTCTATTTGGTTATATCTAGAATATCCATCAAGAAAACAATAGTATTGGTGGCCACCTACCCTTTCCAAAATTTGGTCCATAAAGGGTAGAGGGAAATGGTCCTTACGTGTGACTGCATTAAGTTTCCTGTAGTCTACGCATACCCTCCATCCTATTGGGACTCGAGTATGAACAAGTTCTTTTTGAGTATTTTTTACTACAGTGATACCGACTTTTTTCGGAACAACTTGGGTAGGGCTAACCCACTGGCTATCCGAAATGGGATAGATTATGACCACATTAAGCAATTTAAGCACCTCAGCCCTAACCACTTCCTGCATGGTAGGATTAAGCTGGCGTTGCATCTGCCTACATGGTTTTGCATCCTCTTCAAGGTAGATGCATTGCGTACACACTAAAGGATCAATTCCTTTGATGTCAGCCACATTCCAAACAATTGCATTCTTGTGTTGTTTGAGCACTTTCAATAATTGGGCCTCTTGATTCTCAGTGAGAAGAGAAGAAATAACTACTGGGTAGGTCTCCTTATCCCCAAGGTAAGCATATTTGAGGTTAGAAGGGAGGGCTTTCAACTCAGGTTTGGGCGGTTCAACCTGAGATGGAAGAGATGGTGCACCATTTGGTACAAGCTCCTCAAACTTGGGTGTCCAGATAGCATGAGCTTCTTCCATAGTGTCATCATCCATTTCCTCAAGAAAGTTCATAGCCTCATTGGCCTCAAGCATCAGTGCAATGTGAGAGTTAACACACTCCTCTAAATCATCCTCCAGCACAGTATTCACAAAGTTCATTTCAAGGAGATCATCAACAATATCCTCAGGATGTTTGTATAAATTGAATATGTTTAGTTCAATGGTCATGTTTCCAAAAGAAAGTTTTAACATTCCATTCCGGCAGTTGATTAATGCATTTAATGTTGCTAAAAATGGTCTTCCCAAAATTACCGAAATCTGAGCATTGTGATTATGTACTGGTTGAGTATCCAATACATAAAAATTAGTAGGAAAATAAAATTCTTCAATTTGCACTAGTACGTCTTCTATTACCCCTCTTGGTTTCTTGACCGAATGATCTGTGAGTTGTAAAGTAACCTTGGTAGGTTTCAACTCACCTAGCCCCAGTTGTTGATAAACCGAGTAGGGTAATAGATTAACACTGGCCCCCAGGTCTAATAAAGCCTGACCAATCCGGTGATTTCCAATGGTGCATGATATGGTGGGGCATCCTGGATCTTTGTATTTCTGGGGTGTGCTCCCATTTAGGAGTGCACTAACTTGGTCATTGAAGAAAGCTTTCTTTTGTACATTCCTCCTACGTTTGACAGCGCAAAGATCCTTAAGGAACTTGGTGTAGGATGGAATCTAATTAATTGCATCCAATAAAGGAATATTGATTTTAACATCCTTAAAAATGTCTAAGATCTCTTGGTTTGGGATTGGCTTCTTGGGATGGGTTAATCTTTGTGGAAAAGGGACAATTGGTGTGACAGTAGTGGGGTCAAGACCTTTTTCATTCTCAACAACAGTTTTTGCATTAGCACTATCCTTTTTAATCTTTTCATTTGAATCCAAGGAGACATGTTGTTTATCTTTTTTCGGATTCTCTTGAAGCTCTTTGCCACTGCGTAGAGTGACTGCCTGAACATGCTCCTAATAGTTTGGGTAGTTATATCCTTCATTTCAAACTGGCCTTTTCGGTTCAGGAGAGGTTGAGCAAGAAATGTTCCTTTCCATTGAATTTGAAGGCTACGTTTAATTTGTTTGACAGAAGTTTCTAACCTTTGGATAGCCTGCTGGTTATTCTGAATCATCTGTTGATTATTTTGCACATTTTGCATAAATTGTTGTTGAGATTGTACTTGCATATTAAGGGACTCCTCCAATGACCTTTTCTGAGCTTGTGGTGCATAAGATGTATTATGCTGTGGAGACATGTATGCACCAAAATTTGATGGTCTTTGGGGATTATACTTAGGTGTAGCAGTTGGTCCATTCCTCCAGCTAAAATTTGGGTGGTTTCGCCACGAAGGATTATACGTGTTCCCCATGGTATTTACATTGAAAGGCTTTTGGCATGAGTTCAAAATGTTAGTCTGTTCTTGAATTGCTTCCTGTAATGCAAGTCCAGTTGGACAATCTGCTGACAAATGATCTTCAAAAGCACAAATACCACAAACCATGATTGTATCCTTATTCTTTCCAAGTTTTAGGGTTTCTATTTCTCTTGTAAGTGCAGCATGCTTGGCTTTATTTTCAGTTTGATCGTTCAAATGATAGATTCCTCCTCCCTTAGACTGGTTCAATGACCTGGATTGATCTGTCCCATCAGACGAGGCCCATTTTTCCACATTTTCGGCCATTAGTTCCAGGAATTCTCACGCTTCATCTATTTGTTTTTTATCGAAATGACCATTACACATCATAACAATAAATTGACGGGTATCAAGGGTTAAACCCTCAATAAAAATCTCGATGAGACGATATGTTTCATACTTATGATGAGGACATGCAAGGATTAATTTGTTAAATCTTTCCCAACACTTATAATAAGGTTCCTTGAGATTTTGTCTGAACAACATGATTTCCCTTTTCAAAGTGTTGGCCTTATGCTGTGGGAAGAATTTCTTCAAAAATTCAGTCTTTAGGCCTTTCCAGGTGTTGATTGAACTTGGTCTAAGAGAGTGGAGCCAAGTCTTAGCTTTATCTTTTAAAGAAAATGGAAATAATCGAAGTTTGATTACATCCGGTACTACATTTTGTAACTGAAGTGTTGAGCATACTCCATCAAATTCTTTTAAGTGCAAGTACGCACTTTCAGAGTCAAACCCATGAAACTTGGGTAGAAGTTGGATCATGCCTCGTTTGATCTCAAATTGACCCGTGATTGGGGGCATCACTATACACGATGGCGTAGTTTGTCGAGCGGGGCTCAAGTAATCACGTAGAGTCCTAGGTGGCTGATTAACCTCCACACCACTGCGGTCCCTATTATTATTCTCATTCCTGAGTTCGGCATCATTGTTACCAGACCCACTCGCCATTGGTGACAATCTCAAAGGACTAGAGGGTCTAGGAGATTCTTTCCTTTTTAATATATGAGCTGATCCTCTTTGCCAAATTGGCTGAGAGGGCTTATCTTTTCTTTTTGGAATTTTGAGATTTTTTTATTAGAAAGAAAATGAGAAAAAACCGAAGTTATGAAAGCAACTAAATAACTCCCTATGGTTGAAAAGTTTCCTTAAGTTTTCCAATCTAGTCCTACGAAACCAACTCTGCTAAGTTAGCCACCAGGAAGTGGTAGAGTCACAGGTGGACCCGTTTGAAGGACTAGTTTCCAGAACAGTCAAGCTGTCGTGCACTACAGGGGCAAATGCCTCCTTAGACACCAAGAAGATTAAGAACAATGATTAGATCACTTTTGGTATACTTTTTTCCCAAAAGAAGTTGAGACAAGTTGAAAAACAGTAACTTTTCCAATTTTAGAAAGTTTATAAAAATCAGAGTGATGTGTACTTTCTAGCATTCCATGCACATTCCCATTCCAAATTAGGGCAGCTTATTATCCAATGAATGTCCTCCTATTTCTAGAAAGATGCCAAAATTAAATCACACCCACAAAACAATATAAAAAAGGAAAGTTAGAAAAGTTACCTTAAATGGCGCTCCCCGGTAACGGCGCCAAAAACTTGATCGTGAGTTCCAAGTGAAGAACCGCAATGTAGTAATATCCCAGTAAGTACGGGGTCGAATCCACAGGGAGCTATGTATTTTAAGGTTCCTTTTTCAACTTATACCATCCTTAAATAAAAAACTAAAACTAGCCTAATTTAAAATCTAACAAATACAAGCAGCCTACTTACCAAAATTAAATTAATTACAACCCAATGAAAAGAAACTTTTCTAAAACTAAAAACCTAAATCTAAAAATTCCTAAAATAAAACTAAAATTGCTGCAAAACTAAAACACAAGTTAGAACTTCCAAAAAGAAAAACTAAAATTAGAAACTTACTAACCTAAATAATGTTAGATACAAAATAAACAAAAGTTAGAAACTTTCCTAATTTAGAATTTCCAAAACTAGTACACTTTTCAATTTAAAATCTTCAATTAAAACAAGTTTAGAAAGATATTTAACTCTGGAAATTATCTAAAACAATAAAAAAAATAAAACTAGAAAAGAATTTGAAATTAGAAAGTTAGTAAAATTAGTAATGAAATGCATGCCATGAGATGCTGAAAAATTCTAAGTATGAGAAACTAGTATGTTGATGCAGATTTTATACATGATTTGAACTATTCTAATGCATCTTAAATCTAAATTTAATGGCTGGAATTTATGCTCTACTGATGCAAGAAACTAATAAAAAATGGAAATAAAAAATAATCTAAAACGAAAAGTTATGAATGCAAGAACATGACAACTTTGTAAAATTCTGTGCAGAAATTCTGATTCGGGTTGGCTGATTGGCAAAGCTTAAGCCTCTGGTTCAGAAGACTTCCAGAATTATTTTGATCTGAAATTTTGGAGAATGAAAGACTACATCCTAAACTTTAATTTTCCCAATTTTCAAAGAAAAATATTATGATTTGACTAATCTAACCACTTTGAACTTTTTGTCAAAAAACTCTTTTTGTAGTTTACTGAAGCTGTTAAGTTATGCTGTTTAGATATTGAGTCCGAATTTCATCATTAGACTCAGATCTGAAGGCTTAATTTTCATCAACTTAAATATGCACAAAATCTTATGATAAGAAAATAGATGCAATAAATCCTAATCTTACCATCAAACTATGTAAAAACAAAACCTAAAATCAACATAAACATAACAAGAAAAATAACAAAAGTGTAGAAAATAAAATAAAAGTGCAGGAAGTTAATCGTGGTCATAATAGGAAGTCAAAGGTGGTTTATTGTTCATTCAATTTTTTATCTTAATTTGGGCTCAGAAAGATTAGAAGTGTTGTCCTAGGGTCTTATTCTTCATTTTGGGTCGTTAATCCAAGTGAAAATAATAAATCTCCATTCAATGCTGGAATAAATTTAAGAATTGGCCTCTAATCTTTCTTCACTTAAACCTCTTTAACTCCATCTTGCATTGCCTCCAAACATACAGTATATCCAAAGAGACAAAGTATATTGAAAAGGTTACTAAGATGGGTTACTAGTTGTGATTCCAGTTCTATCCCAATATTTAAACATGAATAAAAATTAACTCAATCACAAACAAAACTAAAATTATGAACACCACAAAATCAAAGACAAGAACAATTGAAAAGAAACAAATTTTACTAGCATGAAACTATTTTACAAAAGATTAAAAATAAAAAGCAAACAATTACATACTAAGATGGATGAGAATTGCTCCTTCTAGTTGACACTTCAAGGTTAGTGGTGTGGCTTTAGGGCTAAGCCTCCTTGATGACTTATGATGTAGAGAATAAGGAAGGGAGAGATGGATATAGAAATCTAGAGGTGGGAGGTGGGTAATTCTTTCATGAATAATATGGGGAGGGGTGCCCTATTTATACTTTTTCAAGTCCTACTCCTTCTCAAACTTTAAAATCTTAAAGATAATAATAATAATGAAAGAAAAAGGGCTCCAAACAATGCATTGAATGTGCAATATCTTTGGGGATTTTTTTTCTTTTTATTTTCCTTTTCTTTCCTTACTTGCTTTGTCTAGAAGTCCCTCTTAGATGCTTCTTTCCTTTCTTGTATGTACCACCTTGCATTGAGATCTTTTGAAAGGTGAAGTAGGGATAAGAATCCTCTCTTAGAATCAAACTTGATCTACATAAGGTGTAGAACTTCCCCTTTTATCTCTTTGCATTGTCAACTTTTATTTTTTGGAAAGTTCTCCTTATTGGCTCCTAACTTGAAGAAATCTTTAAGGATAACCGTCTTGATTCTTTTTCCTTTTCTTTCTCAACCAAAATCTGATAAAAAATCATCTTTTGGATATGGAATAGCTTGCTTGGATATTTTTTTTATTTTTTTTTCAATTAAATCTTCTCCTTCTCCGAAAAGAACTCTTATGTAGCTTTCCTTGTCCATCTTTGATGAGATATTCTTCAAATTCTATTCAATATTTCTTGAAAATGTGCAACAAATAAATGGACCCCATCTTGGATGTTTTACAAGTGTACCCCACACATATACATATGTGTGTGGGACCATGAAGCCGACTTTTTACAATTTTCTTCCAATTTGCTTTTCTCTGAAATTCTTCTCTCCTTTATCTTGAAAATCAATTCCTTTCCTCAATTCTTTATAAATGGGACCCATATAATGAATTTCCTCCAAAACAAATGTGAATTCATGTGAAAAGACCATTTTACCCCTAAAATCACAAATGCATAACTGCGTGCCCATTTTTCACGAAATGACAATAAAAATATACATCATTCTTCATGATTTTATATGAATAAACTAATGATGAAGAGAATTCAATTTATTTCATGAAAAAAATTAGTTTCACAAAACTTTTCAAAAATAGACTTTCTAAAAATAGCAGGTTTCATGAATTTATGCAAAAAGTGTGCTTTTTAAGCAATTTATGCAGGAATGCACTACAATGAATTTAAAATACTTAAAACCATGGTATCACACTAAATGAGGCTCTTTCAAGTTATTAAGTCCTTAAAATGGGTCAAAATGTGTACGAAAATATGCATTTTTAAAGACTCATCACACCCCCCAACCAGCCTTTTGCTAGTCCCTAGCAAAAAAAAATGCGAAAATTATGAGGCTTCCATCTTAACCTAATCTTAGCTTAAACTAATGCAATGCAATAAAACTAAACATGAATGCAACGCCACTTTCGCTGGCACTCTCGACTGCATTTAGCTTATGCAGCAAGCCCTTAAACCCTTAGGTTCACCCTATTGGACGAGTTGTGCCTCGTGAGCGTTTGCAGTGAATATACCCATAAAATTCTCTTTTTCTCTGAAGAAAAGATAAATAAATAAATTTATAAAAGAAAAAAGAAATTCCCCAAAAGAAAATTCACTCATATCAGATATTTTCAAAATCTGGAATAATTACGCTTTCAGACTTTTCGAAGTCCGGTCCACAATCTATTCTCAAAAGCTTTCTCAAATTCAAACCAACTTACGTGCACTATGGGAAATTGTATACATCAAGATATTCTACAATAATGCTGCAAAACAGAATTTTTCCTTCAAATAATCTGATCCCCTGAAATTTAGCAAAAAGAAATTTCCTCTCAAAGTTACTAAGATGCTGCCACTTTACTATTTACTTTGATTGGCCTCTTTTTCTCTCATTATCTTTTTCATATGCAAGAGTTCCCAAGTTCATATGATATAAGAAAAGTTAGAATCTAGAAAGCAAATATGGTCCTTGTTCTTCCCCGCACATAGTTGCGAACTCTTACGAACACTTTTCACTCTCTTACTTCTTCCAATGTAGAATTTTCCAAGTTTATATGATATAGCAAAAGTTGGGATCTAAGGAGCAAATTTAGTCCTTATGCTTTTCTGCACATATCCCTTAAAAAATTTCTACGACACACATTGGGCCATAATCCATCTTCATTTTCTTTTTTCTTTCTTGTTTTTTTTCTTTTCTTGTGACTGTGCAATGTTTAGGTCTCTTAAGCTTTCTATTTAACCCATGTAGTGAGTGTTAGGCCAATGACTCTCAAACCAGATGACTTTAGGGAACTAGATATGAAAACATTCCTCCGGGCTTACTAGCTCGAGTTAAAAAGGCTACGAACCCAAATTAGTCACAAACTACTCATTATATGCTTTTTTTTTCACCTTCTTTTTAAAAAAAAAACCAAAGTAAACACTAGGTGGCAATTCTCATTTCATTTGAATTAAATCATCTTGGTTCTAATATATACAATGTACCAAAAATGAACCAAGAAACAAAAATATTCTACAAACTAAATTTCAAGTTCACATTATATTCTCCAAAAAAATTCCAAAAACAAACAGCATCAAAGCTTCATATCCAAAATTTCAAAAAATGTATACGTGTGTGTATGTGAAAAGCAAGTTTAGGTTTTCTCCTTTAGGAAATGCAAACTTTCTTTTTACTTCCTTTCAAATGTATGAAAATTCCAGATTTCTATATATCTTCAAATCGCTTCAATTCTTTTGAAAACTTTCTTTTCTAAAATGAAAAACAAATGTGAGATAAATGCAGAAGTAAATGAAAATGTAAAATAAATGCCGGTAAAAATTCCTAAAACCAAAATAAAAGTCTAAAGATTGAAAAAAAAATTCCTATATGCCTAAAAGTATGCCTAAAATTGGATAAGCGTGCTTGTTCCCACCCCCCAACTAATTATGTGCATCATCCTCGATGTATATGAATAGAATATAAACAGTAAGAATGTCATGAGGAAATAAAAATGTAAAAGAGGGTAAGGAGAAGAGGCACCTGAAATTATGTCTGAGCTGCTCCCTGTCCAAGGTTAGACAAAATAAAAAGAACAAAAGGAAAACTATAATATACATAATAGACACAGCAAAAGGCCTCTGTCAGATCCAAGGCCGATCAATCCTTGTATATAGGATCATCAAGACGAATTTCATCCTCTTCAGGTGGTGTGATCTCCAAGAATGGCTTCAATCTTTGGCCATTGACATTGAACATTTGGCCATCCTTTGGGATCGAAAATCTCAACAACACCATATGGAAAAACTATTTTGACAATGTATGGACCAGTCCATCTAGAGTTGAGCTTGCTAGGAAATAAGCGAAGTCTAGAATTATAAAGGAGGACTTTTTGCTCAAGGTGGAAATTTTTCCTGAGGATTTGATTATCATGAAAAACCTTTGTCCTCTCTTTGTATATTTTAGAATTAACATAGGCTTCTCTACGCAACTCTTCCAATTCATTCAGTTGTAGTTTCTTATTAGATCCAGCTTTATCATCAAGGTTGAACTGTTTAATAGCCCAATAAGCTCTATGCTCAAGTTACACTGGTAAGTGGTAAGCTTTCCCATAAATTAGCAGGTAAGGAGACATTCCAATAGGAGTTTTGAAAGCTATCCGATAAGCCCATAATGCATCGGTTAGTCGAGTAGACAATCTTTTCGATTAGGGTTTATAGTAGTCTCTAAAATCTATTTGATTTCATGATTTGAGACCTTTACTTGCCCACTGGTTTGTGAGTGATAAGGGGTGGCCACTTTGTGAGTTATTTTGTATTGCTTCATAAGGGCTTCAAAAGTTCTATTACAAAAATGCGATCCCCCATCACTTATGATGGCACGGGGGATTCCAAATCATGAAAACACATCCTTCAAAAATATCTGAATAGTTTTAGCATCATTATTCTAGCAAGGAATAGCTTCTATCCATTTTGAGACATAATCAACAGCAACCAAGATATAAATGAAACCAAAACTAGGAGGAAAAGGTCCCATAAAGTCTATACCCCATACATCAAAATTTTCAATTACCAAAATTGGGTTCAAAGGCATCATGTTTTTTTTTAAATATTACCCAATTTTTGGTAGTGCCCACAGGTCTTGTAAAATTCATGAACATCCTTAAAAAGTATGGGCCAATAAAAACCACATTGCAATATTTTGTAGGATGTCTTTTTAGTAGAAAAATGGCCTCCACAAGCCTGTGAATGACAGAATGATATGACACTAGGAATCTCATCATCTGGCACACACCTCCTAATAATTTGATCTGGGCAGTATTTGAACAAGTATGGATCATCCCAGAAAAAATGTTTCACCTCAGAAAAGAACAAATCTTTATCTTGCTTAGTCCAATGGCTAGGAATACTACTCATAGCAAGATAATTTGCTATATCTGCAAACCAAGGGGGTTTGGATAATGCAAAAAGGTGTCATCTGGAAAAGTGTCCCTGATTGGTGTTGGCTTAATAGTATCAGAAATGACAAGTCTAGAAAGGTGATCTGCCACAACATTTTCTACTCCTTTCTTATCTCTAATTTCTAAGTCAAATTCCTGGAGTAGAAGGATCCATCTAATCAGTCTGGGCTTAGCATCTTTTTCAGAAAGAAGATACTTTAGCGCAGAATGATCCGTAAACACCACAATCTTAGATCCAATCAAGTAAGAGCGAAATTTGTCAAGTGCAAAGACCACTGCCAATAACTCCTTCTCAGTGATTGAATAGTTGATCTGTGTACTATTCAGGCTCTTACTTGCATAATAAATCACATAAGGCATTTTATCCTTACGTTGTCCCAAAATAGCCCCAACCGCAAAATCACTAGCATCACATATCAGTTCAAAAGGAAGGTTCCAATCTAGAGGTTGTATAATTAGAGCAGACGTTAACATACCTTTTAATTTTTCAAAAGCCAATTGGCATGACTCAGTCCATTCATATTGTGCATCTTTGGGTAATAGTTCATAGAGCAGGTGAGATATAGAACTAAAATCTTTAATGAACCTTCTGTAGAACCCTGCATGCCCTAAGAATGATCTTATATCTCTTACGGTTTTGGGTGTGGGTAAGTTGGCAATCAAATCAATTTTTGACTTGCCAACTTCTAGACCTTTTTTAGACACAATATGACCAAGGACAATTCCCTGGCGAACCATGAAATGTCATTTTTTCCAATTGAGTACCAAGTTCTTTTCTTCGTATCTAGTGAGAACAATCTCGAGGTTGGTCAAACAGTCCTCAAATGAGTCACCAAACATAGATAAATCATCCATGAAAACCTCGAGAATGCGTTCCACCATGTCACTAAAAATACTCAGCATACATCGCTGAAATGTGGCGGGAGCATTACATAACCCAAAAGACATTCGCCGATAAGCAAAAGTACCAAAGGGGCTTGTGAATGAAGTTTTCTATTGATCTTCAGGGGAGATTTCTATTTCGTTATATCCAGAATATCCGTCAACAAAACAATTGTATTGGTGGCCAGCTACCCTTTCCAAAATTGGGTCCATAAAGGGTAGAGGGAAATGGTCCTTACGTTTGACTGCATTAAGTTTCCTACAATCTAAGCATACCCTCCATCCTGTCGGGACTCGGGTAGGAACAAGTTCATTTTGAGTATTTTTTACTACAGTGATACTGGCTTTTTTCGGAACGACCTGGGTAGGGCTAACCCACTGGCTACCTAAGATGGGATAGATTATGCCACATCAAGTAGTTTAAGCACCTTAGCCCTAACCACTTCCTGCATGGTAGGATTAAGCCGGCATTACATCTGCCTATATGGTTTTGCACCCTCTTCAAGGTAGATGTGATGTGTACACACTAAAGGATCAATTCCTTTGATGTCAGCCACATTCCAAGCAATCACATTCTTGTGTTGTTTGAGCACTTTCAATAATTGGGCCCCTTGATTCTCAGTGAGAAGCGAAGAAATAACTACTGGGTAGGTCTCCTCATCCCCAAGGTAACCATATTTGAGGTTAGAAGGGGGGGTTTCAACTCAGGTTTGGGTGGTTCAACTTGAGATGGAGGAGGTGGTGCACCATTTGGTACAAGCTCCTCAAACTTGGGTGTCCAGATAGCATGAGCTTCTTCCATAGTGTCATCATCCATTTCCTCAAGAAAGTTCATATCCTCATTGGCCTCAAGCATCAGTGCAATGTGAGAGTTAACACACTCCTCTAAATCATCCTCCAGCACAGTATTCACAAAGTTCATTTCAAAGAGATCATCATCAATATCCTCAGGATGTTTGTATAAATTGAATATGTTTAGTTCAATGGTCATATTTCCAAAAGAAAGTTTTAACATTCCATTCCGGCAATTAATTAATGCATTTGATGTTGCTAAAAATGGTCTCACCGAAATTACCGGAGCCTAAGCATTGTGATTATGTACTGGTCGAGTGTCCAATACTTAAAAATCAGCAGGAAAATATGTTCAGTTCAATGGTCATGTTTCCAAAAGAAAGTTTTAACATTCCATTCCGGCAATTGATTAATGCATTTGATGTTACTAAAAGTGGTCTTACCAAAATTATCGGAATCTGAGCATTGTGATTATGTACTGGTTGAGTGTCCAATACTTAAAAATCAGCAGGAAAATAAAAATTTTCAATTTGCACTAGTACGTCTTCTATTACCCCCCTTGGTTTCTTGACCGAACGATCTGTGAGTTGTAGAGTAACCTTGGTAAGTTTTAAGTTGCCTAGCCCCAGTTGTTGATAAACCGAGCAGGGTAATAGATTAACACTAGTCCCCAAGTCTAATAAAGCCTGACCAATCCGGTGATTTCCAATGGTGCACGATATGGTGGGGCATCCCAGATCTTTGTATTTCTGGGGTGTGCTCCCGTTTAGGAGTGTACTAACTAGCTCAATGACGAAAGCTTTCTTTTGTACATTCCTCCTACGCTTGACAGTGCAAAGATCCTTAAGGAACTTAGCGTCGGATGGAATCTGACTAATTGCATCCAATAGAGGAATATTGATTTTAACATCCTTAAAAATGTCTAAGATCTCTTGGTTTGGGATTGGCTTCTTGGGATGGGTTAATCTTTGTGGAAAAGGGGCAATGGGTGTGATAGTTGTGGGGTCAGGACCTTTTTCATTCTCAACAACAGTTTTTGCATTAGCACTATCCATTTTAATCTTTTCATTCGAATCCAAGGAGACATGTTGTTTATCTTCTTTCGGATTCTCTTGAAGCTCCTTACCACTGCGTAGAGTGACTGCCTGAACGTGCTCCTGATAGTTTGGGTTAGTCATATTGTTCACTTCAAACCGGCCTTTTGGGTTCGGGAGAGGTTGAGCAAGAAATGTTCCTTTCACTTGAATTTGAAGGCTACGTTTTATTTGTTCGACAGAAGTTTCTAACCTTTGGATAGCCTGCTAGTTATTCTGAATCATCTGCTGATTATTTTGCATATTTTGCATAAATTGTTGTTGAGATTGTACTGGCATACTGGGGGACTCCTCCAATGACCTTTTCTGAGCTTGTGGTGCATAAGATGTATTATGTTGTGGAGACATGTATGCACCAGAATTTGATGGTCTTTGGGGATTATACTCAGGTGTAGCAGTTGGTCCATTCCTTCAGCTAAATTTTGGGTGGTTTCACCACGAAGGATTATACGTGTTCCCCATGGTATTTGCATTGAACAGCTTTTGGTATGAGTTCAAAATGTTAGCCTGTTCTTGAATTGCTTCCTGTAATGCAAGTCCAGTTGGACAATCTGCTGACAAATGATCTTCAGAAGCACAAATACCACAAACATGACTGTATCCTTGTTCTTTCCAAGTTCAGGGTTTCTATTTCTCTTGTAAGTGCAGCATGCTTGGCTTGAATTTCAGTTTGATCATTCAAATGATAGATTCCTCCTCCCTTGGACTGGCTCAATAACTTGGATTGATCTGTCCCATTAGACGAGGCCCATTTTTGTGCATTTTCGGTCACTAGTTCCAAGAATTCCCATGCTTCATCTATTTATTTTTGATCAAATTGGCCATTGCACATCATCTCAATAAATTGACGGGTATTAGGGGTTAAATCCTCAATAAAAATCTCGATGAGACAATATGTTTCATATCCATGATGAGGACATGCAAGGATTAATTCATTAAATCTTTCCAAACACTTATAATAGGGTTCATTGAGATTTTGTCTAAACATCATGATTTCCCTTTTCAAAGTGTTGGTCTTATGCTGTGGGAAGAATTTCTTTAAAAATTCAATCTTTAGGTCGTTCCAGGTGTTGATTGAACTTGGTCTAAGAGAGTGGAGCCAAGTCTTAGCTTTATCTTTCAAAGAAAATGGAAATAATCGAAGTTTGATTACATCCGGCACTACATTTTGTAACTGAAGTGTTGAGCATACTTCATCAAATTCTTTTAAGTGCAAGTATGCACTTTCAGAGTCAAGCCCATGAAACCTGGGTAGAAGTTGGATCATGCCTGGTTTGATCTCAAATTGACCCGTGATTGGGGGCATCACTATACACGATGGTGTAGTTTGTCGAGCGGGGCTCAAGTAATCATGTAGAGTCCGAGGTGGCTGATTAACCTCCACACCATTGCGGTCCCCATTATTATTCCCATTCCTAAGTTTAGCATCATTGTTACCAGACCCACTCGCCATTGGAGACAATCTCAAAGGACTGGAGGGTCTAGGAGATTCTTTCCTTTTTAATCTATGAGCTGATCCTCTTTGCCAAATTGGCTGAGAGGGCTTGCCTTTTCTTTTTGGAATTTTGAGATTTTTTTATTAGAAAGAAAATGAAAAAAAAAAACCGAAGTTATGAAAGCAACTAAAGAACTCCCTATGGTTGAAAAGTTTCCTTAATTTTTCCAATCTAGTCCTACGAAACCAACTTGGCCAAGTTAGCCACCAGGAAGTGGTAGAGTCACAGGTGGACCCATTTGAAGGACTATTTTCCAGAACAATCAAGCTGTCGCGCACTACAGGGGCAAAGGCCTCCTTCGACACCAAGAAGATTAAGGACAATGATTAGATCACTTTTGGTATACTTTTTTCCCAAAAGAAGTCGAGAGAAGTTGAAAAACAATAACTTTTCCAATTTTAGAAAGTTTCTAAAAATCAGAGTGATGTGTACTTTCTAGCATTCCATGCACATTCCTATTCCAAATTAGGGTGGCTTATCATTCAATGAATGTCCTCCTATTTCTAGAAAGATGCCAAAATTAAATCACACCCACAAAACAATGTAAATAAAGAAAGTTAGAAAAGTTACCTTAAATGGCGCTCCCCGGCAATGGCACCAAAAACTTGATCATAAGTTCTAAGTGCAGAACCGCGATGTAATAATGTCCCAGTAAGTACGGGGTGAAATCCATAGGGAGCTATGTATTTTAAGGTTCCTTTTTCAACATGTGCCTTCCCTAAACAAAAATCTAATACTAGCCTAATTTAAAATCTAACAAATAAATGCAGCCTACTTACCAAAATTAAATTAATTACTACCCAATGAAAAGAAACTCCAAAGTGTGAAAAATTAGTATGCTGATGTAAATTTTATGCATGATTTGAACTATTCTAATGCATCATAAATCTAAATTTAATGGCTGGAATTTATGCTCTACTGATGTAAGAAACTAATAGAAAAACAGAAGTAAAAAATAATCTAAAACCAAAAGTTATGAATGCATGAACATGACAACTTTGTAAAATTCTGTGCAGAAACTCTGATCTAGGTTGACTGATTGGCAAAGTTTAAGCCTCTGGTTCAGAAGACTTCCGAAATTATTTTGATCTGAAATTCTGGAGAATGAAAGACTACATCCTAAACTTTAATTTTCCCAAGTTTCAAAAAAAAATATTATGATTTTACTAGTCTACCCACTTCGAACTTTTTGTCAAAAAACTATTTTTTTGCAGTTTACTAAAACTGTTAAGTTATGCTGCTTATATATTGAGTCCGAATTTCATCATTAGACTCAGATCTGAAGGCTTAATTTTCATCAACTTAAATATGCACAAAATCTTATGATAGGAAAATAGATGCAATGAATCCTAATCCAACCATCAAACTATGTAAAAACAAAACCTAAAATCAACATAAACATAACAAGAAAAATAACAAAAGTGTAGAAAATAAAATAAAAGTGCAGGAAGTTAATGGCGGTAATGACAGGAAGTCAAAGGCAGTTGATTGTTCTTTCAATTTCTTATCTTAATTTGGGCTCAAAAAAATTAGAAGTATTGTCCTAGGGTCCTATTCTTCATTTTTGGGTCTTCAATCAAAGTGAGAATAATAAATCTCCATTCAATGCTGAAATAAATTTTAGAATTGGCTCTAATCTTTCTTCACTCAAACCTCTTTAACTCCATCTTCCATTGCCTCCAAACATATAGCATATCCAAAGAGACAAAGTATATTGAAAAGGTTACTAAGATGGGTTACTAGTTGTGATTCCAGTTCTATCCCAATATTTAAACAAGAACAAAAATTAACCCAATCACAAACAAGACTAAAATTATGAACACCACAAAATCAAAGACAAGAACAATTGAAAAGAAACAAATTTTACTAGCATGAAACTGTTTTGCAAAAGATTGAAAATAAAGAGCAAACAATTACATACTAAGATGGATGAGAATTCCTCCTTCTAGTTGACACTTCAAGGTTAGTGGTGTGGCTTTAGGGTTAAGCCTCCTTGATGACTTATGATGTAGAGAATAAGAGAGAAGAGATGGATGTAGAATTCTAGAGGTGGGAGGTGGGTAATTCTTTCATGAAGAATATGGGAGAGGAGTGCCCTATTTATACTTTTTCAAGTCCTACTCCTTCTCAAACTTTAAAATCTTAAAAATAATAATAATAATGAAAGAAAAAGGGCTCCAAACAATGCATTAAATGTGCAATATCTTTGGGGATTTTTTTTTCCTTTTATTTTCCTTTTCTTTCCTTGCTTGCTTTGTCTAGAAGTCCCTCTTGGATGCTTCTTTCCTTTCTTGTATGTACCACCTTTCATTGAGATCTTTTAAGAGATGAAGTAAGGATAAGAATCTTCTCTTAGAATCAAAGTTGGTCCACATAAGGTGTAGAACTTCCCCTTTTATCTCTTTGCATTGTCAACTTTCCTTTTTTGGAAAGTTCTCCTTGTTGGCTCCCAACTTAAAGAAATCTTTAAGGATAACCCTCTTGATTCTTTTTCCTTTTCTTTTTCAACCAAAATCGGATCGAAAATCCTCTTTTGGACGTGGAGTAACTTGCTTGGATATTTTTTTTATTTTTATTTTTGAATTAAATCTTCTCCTTCTCTAAAAAGAACTATTATGTGGCTTTCCTTGTCCATCTTTGATAAGATATTCTTCAAATTCTCTTCAATATTTATTGAAAATGTGCAACAAATAAATGGACCTCATCTTGGATGTTTTACAAGTGTTCCCCACACATATACATATGTGTGTGGGACCATGAAGTCGACTTTTTACAATTTTTTTCCAATTTCCTTTTCTCTGAAATTCTTCTATCCTTTCTCTTGAAAATCAATTCCTTTCCTCAATTCTTTATAAATGGGACCTATGTAATGAATTTCCTACAAAACGAATGTGAATTCATTTGAAAAGACTATTTTACCCCTAAAATCACAAATGCATAACTGTGGGCCCATTTCTCACGAAATGACAACAAAAATATACATCATTCTTTATGATTTTATATGAATGAACTAATGATGAAGGAATTCAATTTATTTCATGAGAAAAATTATTTTCACAAAACTTTCCAAAAATGGACTTTCCAAAAATAGCAAGTTTCATGAATTTATGCAAAAAGTGTGATTTTTAAGCAATTTATGCAGGAATGCACTTCAATGAATTTAAAATGCTTGAAACCATGATATCACACTAAATGAGGCTCTTTCAAGTTAATAAGTCCTTAAAATAGATCAAAATTGTATGAAAATATGCATTTTTAAAGACTCATCAACCGTTACACCAAATATATTTGTATGTACTTGCAAATTTATGGTGTCCTTTTAGATTGAGAAATCTTTGATATTAATTAGAAGCTGGATCATAATTTTGGAGACATTCTAAATGGAATTCCATTGTAATGACTTTATGAGATTCATACCATTGAGCTGGGTAATCAACAGGGAGATGCTCATAATCATTTAAGGCTGAGATGAATTTTTTGCAGATTAAATCTCCTTCTTCATAATTCATGATGGTCCATAATTAATAAGGTTGTTAAAATTAGATTTCTGATCTTTCACCCAAACTTGATGAAATCGCTATTAGAAGTTGTCTTTTGGTAACTCCAAGGCTGCGAAGGGCATGATGCACGATTGCAGAGAGCTGCTGTATCATTTCAAAATTATCTCTGCATGAAGAAAATCTTTGGACTAATCCTTGTTCGATATATGAGATATCAACTTCATATGATGGTAGGAACAATTTAGGAAAGCCATTTGCCTAGCTTATATATTGAGCTTTGAGCATTAATCGCCCCTTAATCTGACAAGAAATAGTTTTTTCTCTAATTCTTGCAGCTATCTTATCGGGAAGGGCTGTGTTAACCTTTTCCAAGAGGTGAATTTTCGATGTTTTTCCATCATCATAGATGGATAACGGTGCTCTTTGGTGGATGTTATGGCACATAAGGATTTGGCTTTCTAAGTCCTTGATATAGTTTGCAATTTTAGATCGAGTTTTTCTAGTGTTTTTTCTTTTATCAGAAAGAATGGCACTCAAATGGGCATTGATAAGTTCTTGTGAATTGACAAATAATCCTAGATTGAAGAAGAGAGTTGATATTTGTTGGGATGTAGGTGTTAAGGAAGAGCTTGATTCCTATATAAGGGCTTTGCTTAATATCATAATGAGAAGGGATACTTCCTGAGAGTAGATAAGAGTGAAAGATAGGTTTAAAAGAGAACTATAATAACCTGAATTTTTATTTTCTTTAGGAAAAGGAAACTAATTTTATATCTATCCACTCTTTAGAATTTGAACGTACCAAAATCTGGATGTAGGATCAAATGTAGAAAACATGAAGAGATCAGAAAGATGATTAATAAGATCAGTTTTATTTGGAACTGGATTCTGAATGGTTTTTGAACTTCTTATTCTGGTTTACACTTTGTCCAAATAATATTGATATGTTGAATCGGAGTTAATTCAACAAAATCAAATTTTAATTCTTTATTGTTTAAAATAGCTTTTAGACCTGATGAGTTAATTTGAAAAGGCTATAAAATTTGTAGAAAAGGATTTCCAAGGATAACATCATTGTTTAAATCCTTTCTTAGAAGGAAATTAGTCTTTATGCATGTCCCATTTTTACAGACATAAACTTTACTTAATTTGTATTTGATATATAGTTTTTTTGCTAGCAGTAGCTAGATTGAGTTTATTATTGGTTTTTTCATAATATTTTGTTAGGATTAATCCTTCTCTTATTAAATTAACATCTGCGCCACTATCTAGTAAGCAGAGTGTTTTAATAGAGAAGTCTTTGACCTTGAGTTTTCCATTTTTTTAGTGGATTCCTTGTAAAGAATTTACAAAACCAATCAAGTTTTCATCAAAATTTTCATGATTTTTTAAATTATTATTATTTTCTTGAAAGTTTTTGAGTATGTGAAATTCAAGATTCTCAACATGCTGTTTGAGTTCTTAATGTTCAATTAAGTCATGTTTAATTCTTTTATTTCTTGATTTTGATTATTAATTTCTTTATAAAGATCTTGAATTGAAAGATGAAGAGGAGCTTGTTACTCTCTTAATCTATCTAATATAGTTTTAAAGCTGAATTGTTCAGGTAAGTTAGATATATTATTTGAAGTAGAAGCTTTTCCTTTTTATTTCCTATATTTAATTCTATATTTTTTCAAACTATTTAGTTTTTGATTCTTCATCTTTAAGATCTTTAAACATTTCTAGCACCAATTCTTCTAGAGTAGAAAGTACGTTTAAAGACTAAGAGAAAGAAGAAACAGATTCATACTGAATTTCACTGTCAAATATTTTACAATGACATGTATCTAAAGAATAATCTTTATCAGAGGAACTAGTTGATTCTAAGGATGAGGATGAGGATCCTTTTAAGATAGTTTTGATTTCTTTTTTTGTTTTTACTTTTATTTTTGGGCAGTCAGAAGCTAAATGTCCTTTTTCTTTACAATTATAACATTGTGTTCCTTTTTTCTTAGGATGAGAAGTGGATGGATTATCTTTTGTATAAGATTTCTTTAATTCTTTATAAGGTTTTTATGAGAAGATTTTTTACGATATCTTTTTGAGGGAATATAATATTTTGAAGTTGAAAAATGTTTAGATTTTCTTTTTTGATAGTTTTTTTTAAGTATTTCTTTTTATTTTTTGCTAGAAGGACTGATTAATGGTTCCATGCCAAATTGAAAACAAAAATCACCAAGTCCATACTTGCTGATTCTTTTTTATTTTCAATTTGACATTTAAGTTTGATTTCATTGCATAATGAAAATCCAACTTTATTAATATTTTGAAATTAGATCACCATATGTATACATTCCATAATTCAAATTTCCATAATGTTTTTTATTTTAATTCTTCTCTAACTTTTTCTACAAAAGGTTTAGCAAGACCAGATATGAATTTCTCTTTCCAAAATTATGAATTACTTGCAGCAATTGTATAAAGTTCTGAAAAGAAAACATCTTTATACCAACGAAAATCTAATAATGTTGGACAAGATAAATTGATTAATTTAGTTTTTATTTTTTCTTCTACATTCATATAATTACCAATAAAATGTTTTACTATATTGGTTATAAGCATGTAAATAGAACCAGGAATCATTTGACCTTGAGGAGTAATAACAGGATTTCCTAAATGATCTCTTTCTACTGTATTTAGTATAGCTTGTCTTTCTATATCAGATAGGTGCTTTTCCCACCAACCATGTAATTCTCCAGTAAATCTAAGGACAACTGCATTTACTGCATGTCTTTGATCATTACCGGCAGCCATGATGGTAGGGCGTATATCATCATGTGTTGGCATAGTTGCAGGACTTGATATTCAGATAGTCCATCTGCATTCCATTCATATACTGAAGAGTTTTCAAATCGAAGGCCATTTAGAATAGCTTGTTCTTCGAATTGGAGATCAACTGGAGTAGATCTTGG
This sequence comes from Sextonia rubra, assembly GCA_037013555.1. NCBI lineage: Eukaryota > Viridiplantae > Streptophyta > Magnoliopsida > Laurales > Lauraceae > Sextonia > Sextonia rubra. Next base: position 11,174,635 of record JASUAD010000026.1, read on the forward strand.
ATAACAATTTCTTGTTTTTACTGTAGTGACTATTGGTTTTTGTCTTTTAAATATTTTATTGATTTTTAGAGATTCTTGATTTTGATAATTTTGATTCTCATTTGTTTTAGACTCTTTTTCTATAGAATCAACTACAAAAAATTTTGAATCTGAGCTAGCGGCTTTAAAATTTGAGTCGAAGACAATTATATAGATTTGTCAGCTTTTTTGATCTTTATTTTCTTGAAGTTTTATAGTTGCAAAACTATGAGATAATTGATTGATTAGTTTATCTAAAAATTTTAAAGGTTTCCCCTCTAACTTTAGATCTTTAAGGGCTTCACCTTGAAAACCTAAAGTTTGTGTCTTAATTATCTTTTATGAAGAAGATGCTTCATAAATTTTTGAAATATTTTCAACTTTATCTTCAATTCTACTGGTTTGTTGGCCAATAGTATGAAGGTTAAAATTTGTATGATTTTTTTGTTTTAAAACATGACTTAAGTTGGATTTATAAATTAATTCAGATTTACCTTTATCTCCTTGTATTTTTGCAATATCTTTTATGGGTACGGCTGAAGTTTCTTTATATATGATTTGATATAATGGAGGATGTATAGATTCTTCAGTTCTTTGGGGAGAAGAGCTAATAGAAGCTGTGATCTAAGATGAACTTAATTTTGTTATCATATTGATGGATAAATCTTCAGTATTATAAGCTTTCTTTATAGCTAGTTTAAGCCAACCAAAGAAATAAATATTTCTTTGATTCTCATACATATATTTGTACCATTTTTCTTTTAAAAAGTCTTTATGTTCTTGAGAAACCTGTTTAAAAAAGATTTTGTTAAAGGATGTAGAGCTAAATTCTTTTTTAACATTTCTTTATCAATTTCATAATAATCAATAACATTTTTATTGAAATCGGATTCTGAAGGATTACATTATTAGATGGAGAAGCTTGATAAGAAGGATACACAAGTCCTATAGGTCGAAGGTCTACATTAGGTGTAGAACAAGAAACTCGGTATGGTTGCTTTATGGAAGATCCTACCACAGAGGGAAGATGAGAATAAGACTTTCTAGAACATTGATAAACTGTTGGAGTTGTATCTCTTGAATCTGTTTGAAAATTTATTTCAACACTTTCATCTTCATGTTCAATAATTGTTTCAATATCATGATTTTCTAAAGACCTTTTTGGTTAGGAGTTTTCTAAGCGCCATTTACAAATAGATTAATATCATTCCACTGTATGAGTTTTGGAATATTAACTTTATTTTTGAAATTAGTTTGGAATAAAGTAATCATACCTTTTGCTTGATGGGAATAGGCTATACCTAGAACAAATAAATTCATGAGTTTAAAATAAACTCTATATATGAGAGCAAGATTTTGATTATGGAGATTCATATCAAAACCTTTTGTACGTATAGCAAGAGTAAGAGCTTCATGTGCACCTGGATTTATAAGGGAAACAGAGAAATTTTAAAAGCAATTGAAGAAAGTGGCCATTAGCCAAACTTGATTCAACCATTCCAAGTAATGAATCACCGAATTTTTTATTTCTAGTGTCTTGAACATAGATGAGAGCTTCTGTTCTAAGTCTAAGTCTTGTTGAAGGCTTTAGAGCAACTTGCACTAATCCAAAATGAATATAATTATATGTTTTAACATACTGCTTTATTTCATGGGGCTTAATTAAAGAAAGATGTTAAATATTACTAGTAATGAATTCAGTTCTTTCAATGGTTTTTACTTTATAACTTGATTGTAATTGAAAACTTCCAACTTTATAAATTTCATTTTTATTTACGGTTGGAATAGTCCAATCACAAATAACTTGATCTAAATCGTCGTAACTGATTTATTCACTATTTTTAATAGACATAGAAGATAAAGAATTTGATGATGCGGAAGAAGAAGGTACCAACTTCTTAATAAGCTTAGCCATCATTTGTATTAAAGAGTTATTTTAAGCAAATCCACTAGGGGTATCTAACGAAATAAAGGATTTACATACCAACAAAACACCTTAAACACTTTCACACGGCTAACAATGGTGGCAACAATGGCTACCTCAACTTCACTCCAGGCAGAATATGATTAAAGTTTCTCAATAATAACAAACAGAGAACTAAGTATTAAGACTTTTGACGTTTTTGCTTCTGAGTCAGTAATTCCTTAAGCAAAATCAAAACATAAAGATGGTGAAGAAATACTCACAAAACGACTTTATATTGCAATGTTACTTGATTACAAACCAGATGCCAATTTGGATCTGATACCAAATGGGGAAGATGGTGGGTATAAAAAAGCGGAAGGGAGAGGAGAAAGGAGATGGTGGTGGAAGCAAGGCTGGATTTTGACTAGTATTCTAACTCTTGCCTGTACATGAGCAAGACTAGACTTATTTATAGTCATAACAAACATAATTTACATTTCATTACAGCTGAATTTACAATGCATTTGCATTTTATTTCATGTGCTGAAAGATTTCGTGATGCTTCAGGACTGCTAGATAAGCTCACAATCTTCACTGTAGATGAATTTTATTTTGAATAGTGGATTTGTCATAATTGCTTTGTGGGAAATTCAGTGGTTTGATAAAGCATATGTCTTGTATTGGCTTTATTTTTTTCCTTTTCTTCCGATAGATATGAATCCCTCATTATCACTTTTTGTGTCATTAGCATTTGTATCCGGTTCAGGAGCAATATTTTTAAAAGGATTGTCATCAACCCAAAGAAGATGCAGCTGCTGACCAAAACTTGATGGAGAATTTTTATATGACCGTTCTTTTTGTATTTGTTCAATAATTTCCTTTTGAAGTTCTTTTTTTAGTTGAAGCAAATCTGCTGCTACATAGAGAGCAAAAAGAGAGGCTGAAAAGAATTCTTCTGTTTCTCAATATCACTTGCTAGATGAAGCCTTTCTTTTTTTTTCAGGAGTTTTGAGAACTTTAGAGAATGATGGGTTTATAGCTTGATTGGTAGAATATTGCTGGAGTATTACAATATAATCAAATTCATGCCAAAACTTGGTATAAATCATTTGAGATAAAAATGGTGGACTAAAGTCCATTCTTTGTAAAAATTTCATTTCAAAATCCAAGGAATCTCCTGCTTATAATAAAACTGCATAGCAACATAAGGTTCCATTGCAAGTTGTGGGTATTGATAAAGGTTTTTTTCTTCTGATTTGAGAAGGGCTTTAAATGATGTAGAATAGGATTCATATATAGGAAGAAGTGCTTGAGGAAGGATGTCTTTAGTTGCGCCAAAAGGGATCCAAAATTGTGTGAAGAACCATGTAGGTATTTTATGGGAGTTTGATTTGAATCTAATGAACCAGGAATGCTGGAAGGATGGGTTTTTATAATAAAGGATGACTTCCCAAGTAGAAATATAATCATAATAATTAAAAATAAGTTCTGAATCAAGCCTTTAAAGCATATGAAGAGGTCATCCCCATTCTTCTGCAGAGAGAACATGCAGGATTTTGATTTTTGAATAAAGGATAGTAATATTGGGTGGTAAAGCATTTAAGTATGAATTTTTTTATCCATCTGTATGATTAATAGTACAGCTGCCAGTTCTGATAAGAATCTGTTCATAGATTTTATAGTCAAGAGGTTGGATAAATAAGTGGTCAGTAGAAAAAAGGGTTTGGATAAGATGTTCAATAGAAATGGTATCGGCATAAGACATGTCATCTAAGGAATAAATTCTTAAGGGTGCTTTTGTGGTAAAATATTAGGCTTGTGAAGCTTGAGGTTTTCTAGATACGGGGCTTGATGGGCTTTGAAATTGAGGAATATTAGAAGTATGGGTCCCAACTTTCTAGATAATTGCAGCTGGATTTTCTGGATAAAGGTGTAGTGTTCATAATGGAAGAAACTTTATCAGTTGGGGACTGGAGAAAGGGTCTAATCTACCGGGGCTTCATTCTTCTATCCCTGTAAAAACTCACGAGATAAAAAATTAGGAAGAGAATTATTTTTACCTATAATATACTCAATGTGAAAGTCAAATATGGCTAATAAAGCTTGCCAGCGAGCATAGATTTGTTTAGCAGTAAGAGTTTTTACATCTTTTTCTAAAATTTCTTTGGCAGATTTACAATCTATTCTTAATAAAATTTTTTTGTTTAATAAATCACTTTGGAACTTTATTATACTATTTACTATAGATAGGATTTCCTTTTTAATAGTTGAATAAATCTGTTCAGTGGGCGTCCATGTTTTAGAAGTGAAATGAAGAATTTCTTCTTTTCTAAGGACGTTTCTTTGTAGAAGGATTCCTCCAAAACCTATTTCAGGTGGATTTGTTTGAACTATTTTTAATAAATCTGGATGAGGGATAGTTAAACAAGGTAAATTTTGGACTTTCTGTTTAATATTTTGAACAGCTTTTGTATGAGTAGGTGACCATTCTACGAGATTTTTGGTCAAGTGCATTTGCAAGATTTTCTTTCTTTAGAAGATCTTCAAAAAAGTCAGAAATATAATTAAGGCATCCAAGAAAACATTGCAATTGCTCTTTATTAAGAATTTCATTAGGAAATTGGGAAGCAAACTTAATAACTCTTTGGACTAGAGAAATAGTTCCTTTTTTTATTATAAAGCCAAGAAACTAAATTTCTATTTGAAAAAGATTCACTTTCTTTTGGGATAAGACAAGTCCATTCTTGATAAATTTTTTAAAAATATTTAAATGTTTCCAATGGTCACAAATAGATTTTGAAAACATAAGAATGTCATCTACATAGACGAGTGTAAAAGCTTGATATGGATTAAAAATGTCATTCAATATTCTTTGAAATTCTAAAGGAGCATTTTTTAAACCAAATGGCATAATGTTCCATTCGTAATGGCCAAATGGTACTGTAAAAAAAGTTTTATACATGTCCTTCATGGTGATTTGAATTTGCTAAAATCTTGATTTAAGATCAAATTTAGAAAAAAGAAAGGCACCAGCTATATGGTTAATAAGATTAGTTTTATTTGGAACTAGATATTTGATGGACTTTAAGACTTTATTTAAAGGCTTGTAGTTGGTAACAAGATGGGGAGCACCTCGTTCTTGTTCAGGCGCTTTATCTACATAAAACACTTCACAACTCCAAGGGGATTGTAATTTTTGAATAAGCTTTTTAGCAAGAAGATCATTGATTTCTTTAGGGATGAGTCTTTAAAAATGCATATTTTTATCTACATTTTGACCCATTTTAAGGACTTATTATCTTGAAAGAGCCTCATTTAGTGTGATATCATGGGTTAATTCATTTTAAATTCATTTTTATATTTTTCTACATAAATTGTTTAAAAATCACACTTTTTGTATATATTCATGAAACCTGCCAATTTTGAAATGTCTATTTTTGGAAAGTTTTGTGAAAATAATTTTTCTCATGAATTAAATTCAATTTTAATCATCATTAGTTCATTCAGATATAATCATGAAAAATGGTATGCATTTTCATTATCATTTCATGAGAAATGGGCCCACGGTTATGCATATGTGATGTTAGGGGTAAAATTGTCTTTTCACATATTCACATTTGTTTTATAAGAAATTCATTATATGGGTCCCATTTATAAATAATTGAGGCAAGGAATTGATTTTTAAGAGAAAGGAGAGAAGAATTGAAGAGAAAAGGAAATTAGAAGAAAATTGCAAAAAGTCGGCTTCATGGTCCCACACACATATGCACATGTGTGGGGCACACTTGTAAAACATCCAAGATGGGGTCCATTTATTTGTTGCACATTTCGAAGAGAATTTGAAGAATATCTCATCAAAGATGGGCAAGGAAAGCCACATAGGAGTTCTTTTTGGAGAAGGAAAAGATTTAATTGAAAAAAAAATGAAAAAAATATCCAAGCAAGCTATTCCACGTCCAAAAGAGATTTTGAATCAGCTTTTGGTTGAAAAAGAAATAGAAAAAAAACCAAGAGGGTTATCTTTAAAGATCTCTTCAAGTTTGGAGCTAACAAGGAGAACTTTCCAAAAAAGGAAAGTTGACGATGCAAAGAGAAAAAAAGGGGAAATTCTACACCTAATGTGGGCCAAGTTTGATTCCAAGAGAGGATTCTTATCCCTACTTCATCTCTCAAAAGATCTTACTGCAAGGTGGCAATGACAAAGAAGGAAAGAAGCCTCGAAGAGGAACTTTTACATAAAGCAAGCAAGGAAAGAAAAGGAAAATAAAAAGAAAAAAAACCCCAAAGATGTTGTACGTTCAATTCATTGTTTGGAGCTCTTTTTCTTTCATTTTTTTTATTATTTTTAAGATTTTAAAGTTTGAGAAGGAGTAGGACTTGAAAAAGTATAAATAGGGCACCCCTCTCTTATATTCTTCATGCAAGAATTACCGACCTCCCACCTCTAGATTTCTATACTCCACCTCTCCCTCTCTTGTTCTCTCCATCTTAAGTCATCAAAGAGGCTTAGCCCTAAAGCCACACCACCAACCTTGAAGATCAACTAGAAGGAGGAATTCTTTTCCATCCTAGTATGTATAATCTTTTGGTTTAATTTTTTTCATGTAAAGGATTGTCATACTAGTTCAATAATATTCATCTGGTTATTGTTCTTAATCTTATGGTTGTATGATTGCTTAATTTGTGTTTTTATTTTTTTGGATTGACGACCCAAATAGAGAGCATACTTTAAGAAATTGTTAGGCCTAAACTAAGGGAGAATTTTGAGTGAATATACCGCCTTTAACTTCCATTGTTTCCCGCCTTTGACTTCAGTTATATCGCCTTTGACTTCCTGCAATTTTTATTTTCTGTTATTGCACTTTTAATTTTAAATTTCTACATTTTTATTTTATGCACTTTTATTTTATTTTTTGCAGTTTTGTTATTTTTCCTATTATGTTTCTGTATAGTTTGATAGTTGGATTAGGAATCATTGCATCTGTTTTCATATCATAAGATTTTGTGCAAATTTAAGTTGATGAAAATTAAGTTTTCAAATCTGAATCTAATGATTAAATTCGGACTCAATATATAAACAACATGACTTAACAGTTTCAGCAAACTATAGAAACAGTTTTTAGCAAAAAGTTTGAAGTGAGTAGACTAGTCAAATCATAGTATTTTTCTTTGAAACTTGGGAAAATTAAAGTTTAGGATGTGGTATTTTATTCCCCAAAATCTCAGATCAAAGTAATTTCGGAAGGCTTGTGAATTAGAGGCTTAAACTTTGCCAATCAGTAAACCCGAATCAGAATTTCTGCATAAAATTTTGTAAAGTTTTCATGTTCATGCATTCATAACTTTTTCATTTTAGATCCTTTTTCACTTCTGTTTTTTTTTTTTTTGTTAGTTTCTTGCATCAGTAGAGCATAAATTCCATCCATTAAATTTAGATTTAGGATGCATTAGAATAGTTCAAATCATGTATAAAATTAGCATCAGCATACTAGTTTTTCAAACTTAGGATTTTTCAGCATCTCATGACATGCATTGCATTACTAATTTTACTAACTTTCTAATTTTAATGTTGCTTTTAGTTTTATGTTTTTTATTGTTTTAGTTAATTTCCAGAATTAAAATATCTTTCTAAACTTGTTTTAATTGAAGATTTTAAATTGGAAAGTTTTTCTAGTTTTGGAAATTCTAACCTAGGAAAGTTTCTAACTTATGTTATTTTGTTTTTAACATTGTTTAGTTTAGTAAGTTTCTAATTTTTGATTTAGTTTTATTGGAAGTTCTAACGTGTGCTTTGTTTTGCAGTAAATTTAATTTTATTTTTAGGAACTTTTAGATTTAGGATTTACTTTCTTTATTTGAATTGTGATTGTAATTATTTTGTTTTAGGAATGTATGTATTTGTTAGATTTTAATTAGTCTAGTTTTAGAATTTTGTTTAGGCAAGTGACAAGTTGAAAATATTTTAAACATAGCTCCCTGTGGATTTGACACCATGCTTATCGGGATATTACTACATCACAGCTTTGCATTTGGAGCTCACGATCAAGTTTTTGGCGTCGTTGCCGGGGGGTGCCATTTAAGGTAACTTTTCTAACTTTCCTTATTTACATTGCTTTGTGGGTGTGGTTTAATTTTGGCATCCTTCTAGAAATAGGAGGACATGTATGGAATGATGAGTTGCCCTAATTTGGAATAGGAATGTGCATGGAATGCTAGAAAGTACACATCACTTCTATTTTTAGAAACTTTCTAAAATCAGGAAAAGTTACTGTTTTTCAACTTGTCTCAACTTCTTTTGGAAAGAAAGTATGCCAAAAGTAATCTAATCATTGTCCTTAATCTTCTCGGTGTCTAAGGAGGCCTTTGCCCCTATAGTGCGTGACAGCTTGACTATTCAGGAAACTGGTCCTTCGAACGGATCCATTTGTGACTCTACCACTTCCTGGTGGCTAACTTGGCCGAGTTGGTTTCATAGGATTGATTGGAAAACTTAAGGAAACTTTTCAACCCTAGGGAGTTTTTTTAGTTGCTTTCATAAATTAGGTTTTTTTCATTTTCTTTTTAAAAAAAATCTTAAAATTCCAAAAAGAAAAGGCAAGCCCTCTCAGCCAATTTGGCAAAGAGGATCAACACATAGATTAGAAAGGAAAGAATCTCGTAGACCCTCCAATCCTTTGAGATTGTCTCCAATGGCGAGTGGGTCTGGTAACAATGATGCCCAACTAAAAAATGGGAATAACAATGGAGACCGTAATGGTGTGGAGGTTAATCAGCCGCCTAGGACTTTACGTGATTACTTGAGCCCCGCTCGACAAATTACACCATCCTGTATAGTGATGCCCCCAATCACGGGTCAATTTGAGATCAAACCAGGCATGATCCAACTTCTATCCAAGTTTCATGGGCTTGACTTTAAAAGTGCATACTTGCACCTAAAAGAATTTGATGAAGTATGCTCAACACTTCAGTTACAAACTGTAGTGCTCGATGTAATCAAACTTCGATTATTTCCATTTTCTTTGAAAGATAAAGCTAAGACTTGGCTCCACTTTCTTAGACCAAGTTCAAACAACACCTGGAAAGGCCTAGAGACTGAATTTTTGAAGAAATTTTCCCACAGCATAAGATCAACACTTTGAAAAGGGAAATTATGATGTTCAGACAAAATCTCAAGGAACCCTATTATAAGTGTTGGGAAAGATTTAATGAATTAATCCTTGCATGTCCTCATCATGGATATGAAACATGTCGTCTCATCAAGATTTTTATTGAGGATTTAACCCTTGGTACCTATCGATTTATTGAGATGATGTGCAATGGTCAATTCGATCGAAAACAAATTAATGAAGCATGGGAATTTTTGGAACTCATGGCTAAAAATGCGTAAAAATGGGCCTTTTCTGATGGGGCAGATCAATCCAGGTCATTGAACCAGTCTAAGGGAGGAGGAATCTATCATCTGAATAATCAAACTGAAATTCAAGCCAAGCTTACTGCACTTACAAGAGAAATAGAAACCCTGAAACTTGGAAAGAACAAGGATACAGTCATGGTTTGTGGTGTTTGTGCTTCTGAAGATCATTTGACAGTAGACTGTCCAACTAGACCTGCATTACAGGAAGTAATTCAAGAACAGGCTAACATTTTGAACTCATATCAAAAGCCATTCAGTACAAATACCATGGGGAACACGTATAATCCTTCCTGGCAAAACCACCCAAATTTTAGCTGGAGGAATAGACCAACTGCTACACCTGAGTATAATCCCCAAAGACCATCAAATTCTGGTGCATACATGTCTCCACAACATCATACATCTTATGCATCACAAGCTTAGAATAGATAATTGGAGGAGTCCCTCGGTATGCTAGTACAATCTCAACAACAATTTATACAAAATATGCAAAATAATCAATAGATGATTCAGAATAACCAGCAGGCTTTCCAAAGATTAGAAGCTTCTATCGAACAAATCAAACGTAATCTTCAAGTTCAAGGGAAAGGAACATTTCCTGCTCAACCTCTCCAGAACCCAAAAGGCCAGTTTGAAGTGAACGACATAACTAACCCAAACTATCAAGAGCATGTTCAGGCAGTCACTCTATGCAGTGGCAAAGAGCTTTAAGAGAATCCAAAAAGATAAACAACATGTTTCCTTGGATTCGAATGAAAAGATTAAAAAGGATAGTGCTAATGCAAAAATTGTTGTTAAGAATGAAAAAGGTCCTGACCCCACAACTGTCACACCCATTTTCCCTTTTCCACAAAGATTGACCCATCCCAAGAAACCAATCCCAAACCAGGAGATCTTGGATATTTTTAAGGATGTTAAAATCAATATTCCTCTATTGGATGCAATTAATCAAATTCCATCCTACGCCAAGTTCTTAAGGATCTTTACACTATCAAGCATAAGATGAATGTACAAAAGAAAGCTTTCTTCATTGAGCAAGTTAGTGCACTCCTAAACGGTAGCACACCCCAGAAATACAAAGATCCGGGATGCCCCACCATATCATGCACCATTGGAAATCACCGGATTGGTCTGGCTTTATTAGACCTGGGGGCCAGTGTTAATCTATTACCTTACTTGGTTTATCAACAACTAGGGCTAGGCGAGTTGAAACCTACCAAGGTTACTCTACAACTCGTAGATCATTTGGTCAAGAAACCAAGGGGGGTAATAGAAGACGTATTAGTACAAATTGAAATTTTCTATTTCCCTGCTGATTTTTATGTACTAAACACTCAACCAGTACATAATCATAATGCTCAGATTCCGGTAATTTTAGGAAGACCATTTTTAGCAACATCAAATGCATTAATCAATTGCTGGAATGGAATGTTAAAACTTTCTTTTGGAAACATGACCATTGAACTAAACATATTCAATGTATACAAACATCCTGAGGATATTATTAATGATCTCCTTGTAATGAACTCTGTGAATACTGTGCTGGAGAATGATTCAGAGGAGTGTGTTAACTCCCACATTGCACTGATGCTTGAGGCCAATGAGGATATGGACTTTCTTAAGGAAACGGATGATGACACTATGAAAGAAGCTCATGCTATCTGGACACCCAAGTTTGAGGAGCTTGTACCAAATGGTGCACCACCTCTTCCATCTTAGGTTGAACCACCTAAACCTGAGTTGAAAGCCCTCCCTTCTAACCTCAAATATGCTTGCCTTGGGGATGAGGAGACCTACCCAGTAGTTATTTCTTCGCTTCTCACAGAGAATCAAGAGGCCCAATTACTGAAAGTGCTCAAACAGCACAAGAATACGATTGCTTAGAATGTGGCTGACATCAACTGAATTGATCTTGTAGTGTGTACGCATCGTATCTACCTTGAAGAGGATGCAAAACCATGTCAGCAGATGCAACGCCAGCTTAATCCTACCACGCAGGAAGTGGTTAGGGCTGAGGTGTTTAAACTGCTTGATGTGGGTATAATTTATCCCATCTCAGATAGCCAGCGGGTTAGCCCTACCCAGGTTGTTCCGCAAAAAGTCGGTATCACTATAGTAAAAATACTCAAAATGAACCTGTTCCTACCCAAGTCTCCATAGGATGGAGGGTATGCATAGACTACAGAAAACTTAATGTAGTCACACGTAAGGACCATTTCCCTCTACCCTTTATGGACCAAATTTTGGAAAGGGTAGCTGGCCAATAATACTATTGTTTCCTTGATGGATATTCTGGATATAACCAAATAGAAATCTCCTTGAAGACCAGGAGAAAACTACATTCACATGCCCCTTTGGTACTTTTGCTTATCGGCAAATGCCTTTTGGGTTATGTAATGCTCCCACCACATTTTAGTGTTGTATGCTGAATATTTTTAGCAACACGGTGGAACACATTCTCGAGGTCTTCATGGATGATTTCTCTGTGTTTGGTGACTCATTTGAGGACTGTTTGACCAACCTCAAGATTATTCTCATTAGATGTGAATAAAAGAACCTGGTACTCAATTGGGAAAAATGTCATTTCATGGTTCGCCAGGGAATTGTCCTTGGTCATATCGTGTTTGAAAAAGGTCTAGAAGTTGACAAGTCTAAAATTGATTTGATTGCCAACTTACCCACACCCAAAACGTAAGAGATAAAAGATCATTCTTAGGGCATACAGGTTTCTACAGAAGGTTCATTAAAGATTTTATTCTATATCTCGCCCTCTCTGTGAACTGTTTTCCAAAGATGCACAACTTGAATGGACTGAGGCATGCCAAGTGGCTTTTGAAAAATTAAAAGGTATGTTAACGTCTGCTCCAAATATGCAACCTCCGGATTGGAACCTTCCTTTTAAACTCATGTGCGATGCCAATGATTATGCAGTTGAGGTTGTTTTGGGACAACATAAGGATAAAAAGCCTTATGTGATTTATTATGAAAGTAAGAGCTTGAATAGTACACAGATCAACTATTCAACCACTGAGAAGGAATTATTGGCAGTGGTCTTTGCACTTGACAAATTTCGCTCTTACTTGATTAGATCTAAGATTGTGGTTTTACTGATCATTCCGTGCTAAAGTATCTTCTTTGTAAAAAAGATGCTAAGCCCAGACTAATTAGATGGATCCTTCTACTCTGGGAATTTGACTTAGAAATCAGAGATAAGAAAGGAGTAGAAAATGTTGTGGCAGATCACCTTTCTAGACTTGTCATTTCTGATCCTATTAAGCCAACACCAATCAGTGACAATTTTCCAGATGAACACCTTTTTGCATTATCCAAACCTCCTTGGTTTACAGATATAGCAAATTATCTTGCTATGGGTAGTATTCCTAGCCATTGGACTAAGCAAGATAAAGATTTGTTCTTTTCTAAGGTGAAACATTTTTTTTTGGGATGATCCATACTTGTTCAAATACTGCTCAGATCAAATTATCAGGAGGTGTGTGCCAGATAATGAGATTCCTAGTGTTATATCATTCTCTCATTCACAGGCTTGTGGAGGCCATTTTTCTACTAAAAAGACATCATGCAAAATATTGCAATGTGGTTTTAACTGGCCCAAACATTTTAAGGATGTTCATGAATTTTGCAAGACCTATAAGTGCTGCCAAAAATTGGGTAATATTTCAAAAAGAAACATGATCCTTTGAACCCAATTTTGGTAATTGAAAATTTTGACGTATGGGGTATAGACTTTATGGGACCTTTTCCTCCTAGTTTTGGTTTCATTTATATCTTGGTTGCTATTGATTTTGTCTCAAAATGGATCGAAGCTATTCTTTGCCGGAATAATGATGCTAAAACTGTTCAGAGATTTTTGAAGGATGTGTTTTCAGAATTTGGAACCCTTCATGCCATCATAAGTGATGGGGGATCACATTTTTATAATAGAACTTTTGAGGCCCTTATTAAGCAATACAGAATAACTCACATAGTAGCCACCCCTTATCACCCACAAACCAGTGGGCAAGTTGGGGTATCAAATTGTGAAATCAAGTGGATTTTGGAGACTACTGTAAGCCCTAATAAAAAAGATTGGTCTACTCGACTAACCGATGCATATGGGCTTATTGGACAGCTTTCAAAACTCCTATTGGAATGTCTCCTTACCGGCTAATTTATAGGAAAGCTTGCCAATTGCTAGTGGAACTTGAGCATAGAGCTTATTAGACTATTAAACAGTTCATCCTTGATATAGATAAAGCTAGATCTAATAGGAAACTACAACTGAATGAATTGGAAGAGTTCTGCACAGAAGCCTATGTTAATTCTAAAATATATAAAGAGAGGACAAAGGTTTTCCATGATAATCAAATCCTCAAAAAAAATTTTCACCCTGAGCAAAAAGTCCTCCTTTACAATTCTAGGCTTTGCTTATTTCCTGGCAGGCTCAACTCTTGATGGACTGGTCCATACATTGTCAAAACAGTTTTTCCATATGGTGTTGTTGAGATTTTTTATCCAAAGGATGGCCAAATGTTCAAAGTCAATGGCCAAAGATTGAAGCCATTCTTGGAGATCATACCACCTAAAGAGGATGAAATTCCTCTTGATGATCCTATCTACAAGGATTGATCAGCCATGGATCTGACAAAGGCCTTTTGCTGTGTATATTATGGTTTTTATTTTGTTATTATTATTATTATTATTATTATTATTATTATTTTGTCTAACCTTGGATAGGGAGCAACTCAGATATAATTTCAAGTGTCTCTTCTCCTTACCCTCTTTTACATTTATGTTTCCTCATGTTACTTTTACAGTTTTGTATTGCATGCATAACATCAAGGACGATGCTCATCTTAGGTTGGGGGGTAGGAACAAGCACGCTTGTCCAATTTTTTTAAGACAAAAATTTTTTTTTAATTCTTCTGTCACTTTTATCATTTTAGTCAGTTTTTAATCATTTTAGTTAGTTTTTTTTTACAAATTAGGACCTTTATTTTTTTTTCATTGGTACTTATTTTAGAAAAGAAAGTTTTCAAAAGAATTGAAATGATTTGAAGATACATAGAAATCTGGAATTTTGATACTTTTGGAAAGAAGTAAAAAAGAAAGTTTTCATTTTCTAAAGGAGAAAACCTATCAAAAGATTACCAAAACTTGCTCTTCACATACATATACGTATACATTTTTCAAAATTTTGGATAAGAAGCCTTTATGCTGTTTGTTTTTGGAATTTTTCTGGAGAATACAATGTGAACTTGAAATTTAGTTTGTAGAATATTTTTGTTTCCTGGTTCTTTTTTGGTAAATTGTATATATTAGAACAAAAATGAATTAATTCGAGTGAAATGAGAATTACCACCTAGTGTTTACTTTGGTTTAAAAAAAAAGAGAGTGAAAAAAAAAGAGCATATAATGAGCAATTTATGACTAGTTTGGGTTGTAGCCTTTTTAATTCGAGCTAGTAAGCTTGGAAGGATATTTTTATATCTAATGCCCTAAAGACATTTGGTTTGGGAGTCATTGGCCTAACGCTCGATACATGGGTTAAATAGAAAGCTTAAGGGACCTAAACATTGCATAGTCACAAGAAAAGGAAAAAAAACAAGAATGAATTATGGCCCAACGAGTGTCCGTAGAAATTTTCAAGGGATATGTGCGGAAAAGTATAAGGACTAAGTTTGCTCCTTAAATCCCAACTTTTGTTATATCATATGAACTTGGAAAATTCTACGTTGAAAAAAATAAGAGAGTGAAGAGTGTCCGTAAGAGTTCGCAAGTAAGTATGTGCGGGGAAGGACAAGGATTAGATTTGCTCTCTAGATTCTAACTTTTCTTATATCGTATGAACTTGGGAACTTTTGCGTCGGAAAAAGATAGTGAAGAGAAAAGAGGCCAACCGAAGTAAATAGTAAAGTGGCAGCTATCTTAGTAACTTTGAGAGGACATTTCTTTTTGTTACATGTCAGGAGATCAGACTATTTGATTGAAAATTTCTATTTTTTCAGCATTATTGTAGAATATCCTAAACAGGTTTTTGATGTATACAATTTCCCACAGTGCACGCAAGTTGGTTTGAATTTGAGAATGTTTTTGAGATAGAATTGTGGGCCGAACTTTGAAAAGTCTGAAAGTGTAATTATTCCTGATTTTGAAAATATCTGATATGAGTGAATTTTCTTTTAGGGAATTTCTTTTCACTTCTATTCATTTATTTATTTATTTCTCCTTCAGAGAGAAAGAGAATTTTGTGTATATTCACTGCAAACCCTCACGAGGCATAACTCGTTCACTAGGGGGAAGCTAGGGGTTTAAGGGCTTACTGCATAAGCTAAATGCAGTCGAGAGTGCCAGTGAAAGTGGCGTTGCATTCAAGTTTAGTTTTATTGCATTGCATTAGTTTAAGATTAGATTAGGTTAGGATGGAAGCCTCATAATTTTTGCAATTTTTTTTTCTAGGGACTAGCAAAGCGCTAGTTGGGGGGTGTGATGAGTCTTTAAAAATGCATATTTTCATACACATTTTTGACCCATTTTAAGGACTTATTAACTTGAAAGAGCCTCATTTGGTGTGATATCATGGGTTAATTCATTTTAAATTCATTTTTATATTTTTCTGCATAAATTGTTTAAAAATCACACTTTTTGTATATATTCATGAAACCTACCATTTTTGGAATGCCTATTTTTGGAAAGTTTTGTGAAAATGATTTTTCTCATGAATTAAATTCAATTTTAATCATCATTGGTTCATTCACATATAATCATAAAAAATGGTGTGCATTTTTCATTATCATTTCATGAGAAATGGGCCCACAGTTATGCATATGTGATGTTAGGGGTAAAATTGTTTTTTCACATGAATTCACATTTGTTTTATAGAAAATTCAGTATATGGGTCCCATTTATAAAGAATTGAGGCAAGGAATTGATTTTTAAGAGAAAGGAGAGAAGAATTGAAGAGAAAAGGAAATTGGAAGAAAATTCCAAAAAGTCGGCTTCATGGTCCCACACACACATGCACATGTGTGGGGCACACTTGTAAAACATCCAAGATGGGGTCCATTTATTTGTTGCACATTTTGAAGAGAATTTGAAGAATATTTCATCAAAGATGGGCAAGGAAAGCCACATAGGAGTTCTTTTTGGAGAAGGAAAAGATTTAATTGAAAAAAAAATGAAAAAAAATATCCAAGCAAGCTATTCCACGTCCAAAAGAGATTTTGGATCAGATTTTGGTTGAAAAAGAAAAGGAAAAAAAATTAAGAGGGTTATCTTTAAAGATCTCTTCTAGTCTGGAGCTAACAAGGAGAACTTTCCAAAAAAAGAAAGTTGACGATGTAAAGAGAAAAAAGGGGAAATTCTACACCTCATGTGGGCCAAGTTTGATTCCATGAGAGGATTCTTATCCCTACTTCATCTCTCAAAAGATCTTAATGCAATGTGGCAATGACAAAGAAGGAAAGAAGCCTCCAAGAGGGACTTCTAGACAAAGCAAGAAAGGAAAGAAAAGGAAAATAAAAAGAAAAAAAACCCCAAAGATTTTGCACATCCAATTATTTGTTTGGAGCTCTTTTTCTTTCATTTTTTTATTATTTTTAAGATTTTAAAGTTTGAGAAGGAGTAGGACTTGAAAAAGTATAAATAGGGCACCCATCTCTTATATTCTTCAAGGAAGAATTACCCATCTCCCACCTCTAGATTTCTACACTCTACCTCTCTCTGTCTTGTTCTTTCCATCTTAAGTCATCAAGGAGGCTTAGCCCTAAAGCCACAACACCAACCTTGAAGATCTACTAGAAGGAGGAATTCTTTTCCATCCTAATATGTATAATCTTTTGGTTTAATTTTTTTCATCTTATGTAAAGGATTGTCATACTAGTTCAATAATATTCATCTTCTTGTTCTTCTTATTCTTATGGTTGTATGATTGCTTAATTTGTGTTTTTTTTCGTTTGGATTGACGACCCAAATAGAGAGCATACTTTAAGAAATTGTTAGGCCTAGACTAAGGGAGAATTTTGAGTGAATATACTGCCTTTAACTTCCATTGTTTACCGCCTTTGACTTCAGTTATATTGCCTTTGACTTCCTACAATTTTTATTTTCTTTCATTGCACTTTTAATTTTAAATTTCTACATTTTTATTTTACTGCACTTTTATTTTATTTTCTGCACTTTTGTTATTTTTCCTATTGATTTTAAGTTTTGTTTTTGTATAGTTTGATAGTTGGATTAGGAATCATTACATCTATTTTTATATCATAAGATTTTGTGCAAATTTAAGTTGATGAAAATTAAGCCTTCAGATCTGAATCTAATGATTAAATTCGGACTCAATATATAAACAGCATAACTTAACAGTTTTAGCAAACTGCAAAAACAATTTTTGGCAAAAAGTTTGAAGTGGGTAGACTAGTCAAATCATAGTATTTTTCTTTGAGACTAGGGAAAATTAAAGTTTAGGATGTGGTCTTTCATTCCCCAAAATCTCAGATCAAAATCATTTCGGAAGGCTTGTGAACCAGAGGCTTAAACTTTGCCAATTAGTCAACCTGAATTAGAATTTCTGCACAAAATTTTGCAAAGTTGTCATGTTCATGCATTGATAACTTTTTCGTTTTAGATCGTTTTTCACTTCTATTTTTTTTTGTTAGTATCTTGCATCCATTAAATTTAGATTTAGGATGCATTAGAATAGTTCAAATCATGCATAAAATTAGCATCAGCATACTAGTTTTCAGAGTTAGAATTTTTCAGCATCTCATGACATGCATTGCATTACTAATTTTATTAACTTTCTAATTTTAATGTTGCTTTTAGTTTTATGTTTTTGATTGTTTTAGTTAATTTCCAAAATTAAAATATCTTTCTAAACTTATTTTAATTGAAGATTTTAAATTGGAAATTTTTTCTAGTTTTGGAAATTCTAACCTAGGAAAGTTTCTAACTTATGTTATTTTGTTTTTAACATTGTTTAGTTTAGTAAGTTTCTAATTTTAAATTTAGTTTTATTAGAAGTTCTAAAGTGTGCTTTGTTTTGCAATAAATTTAATTTTACTTTTAGGAACTTTTAGATTTAGGATTTACTTTGTTTTTTTGAATTGTGATTGTAATTATATTGTTTTAGGAATGTATGTATTTGTTAGATTTTAATTAGGCTAGTTTTAGAATTTTGTTTAGGCAGGTGACAAGTAGAAAATATTTTAAACATAGCTCTTTATGGATTCGACCCCGTACTTACCGAGATATTACTACATCGCAGCTCTGCACTTGGAGCTCACGATCACTTAGCACATAGTTGTACAAGGTCTTTATTCATCGATTAATAGGAATTTGAGATTCATTGAGATTATCAATATATGGAAGGGAAACAGTATGGTGTTTCCTATGCCAAAAGATAGAAGGAAGGTCAGAACAACATTCTATTTCAAGAGATTTTTGAAATTGGATTAAATCTTTTTGGAATTCTGGTTTTTGTAATTCTTTTTCAATTCTTAAAGAATTCATATCTACTTGAAGATATGCAATTTGTTTTTCTTTATAAGCAATTTTATTTTGAATGATATTGATATATTGAATAGGAGTTGATTCAACAAAATCAACAATTAATTTCTTATTGTCTTTAATAGCTTTAAAGCCTGATGAATCAATTTGAAAAGGCTATAAAATCTGTAGAAAAGAATTTCCAAGGATAACATCACTGTTTAAATCTTTTCTGAATAGGAAATTAGTTTTTATACATGTTCCATTTTTGCAAACATGGGCATTATTTAATTTATAATGGATATGGAGTTTATTACCAGTAGTTGCTAGGCTGAGTTTATTTTTGGTTTTTTCATAATATTTTGTTGGGATTAATCCTTCTCTTATTAAATTAAAATCTGCGCCACTATCTAGCAAACAGAGTACTTTAATAGAGAAGTCGTTGACCTTAATTATAATTTGAGCTTTCCATTTTTGAGGTGGATTCCTTGTTAAAGAATTTACAAAACCATTTAAGTTTTCATCAAATTTTTCTTGATGTTCTAAATTATCGTTATTTTCTGGATAATTTTTGAGTGTATGAAATTCAAGTTTCTCAACATGTTGTTTAAGTTTTTGAAGTTCAATTAAGTCTTTTTTTAATTCTTTCATTTCTTGCTTTTGATTTTTAATTTCTTTAGAAAGATCTTGAATTAAAAGATGAGTAGGAGCTTGTTGCTTTCTTAATCTATCTAAAACAGTTTTTATACTAAATTGTTTAGGTAAGTCAGATATATTACTTGATGTAGAAGCTTTTCCTTTTTTATTTCCGTCGTTTATTTTATGTATTTTTTCAAAATATTTATTTTTTAATTCTTCATCTTTTAGATCTTTAAACATTTCTAACACCATTTCTTCTAGAGCAGAGAGTACGTTTAAAGATAAAAAGGAAGAAAAAGTAGATTCATACTGGATTTCACTGTCAAATATTTTACAATGGCATGTATTTGAAGAATAATCTTTATCAGAGGAACTAGATAATTATAAGGATGAGGATGAGGATCCTTTTAAGAAAGTTTTGATATCTTTTTGAGAAGAAATAATTTCAAAAGGCTATAAAATATTTTCAACTTTATTTTTAATTATATTACTTTGTTGGCCAATAGTATGAAGGTTAATATTTATATAATTATTTTGTTCTAAAAAATGACTTAAATCTGATTTGTAAATAATTCAGATTTACCTTTATCTCCTAGTATTTTTGCAACATCTTTTATGGGTATGGCTGAAGTTTCTTCATATATGATTTGATATAATGGAGGATGTATAGATTCTTCAGTTCTTTGTGGAAAAGAACTGGCAGAAGCTATAATCCAAGATGAGCTTAAGTTTGTTATCATATTGATGGATAAAGCTTCAGTATTATAAGCTTTCTTTATGACTAGTTTAAGCTAATCAAAGAAATACAAAGTTCTTTGATTATCATAAATATATTTGTACCATTTTTCTTTTAAAATGTCTTTATGTTCTTGAGAAACCTATTTAAAAAAGGATTTTATTAAAGGATGTAGAAGTAAATTCATTTTTAACATTTCTTTATCAATTTCAAAACATTCAATAACATTTATATTGAAATTGGATTATGAAGGATTATATGTATTAGATGGAGAAGCTTGATAAGAAGGATACACAAGTCCTGTAGGTCGAAGGTCCTACACTTCTGGTAATGGATTTAGTTCTTTTAATGGTTTTTACTTTATAACTTGATTTTAATTGAAAAACTTCCAACTTTATAAATTTCATTTTTATTTTAGTTTGGAATAATCCAGTTACAAATAACTTGATCTAAATCATCATAACTGATTTCTTCACTATTTTTAATAGATAAAGAAGACAAGGAATTTGATGATGAGGAAGACGAAGGTACAAACTTCTTAATAAGCTTAGCCATAATTTATATTACAGAGTTATTTTAATCAAATCCACCACGGGTATCTAACGAAATAGAGGATTTGCACATCAACAAAATGCCTTAAATGCCTTCACATGGCTAATAATGGTGACAACAATGGCTACCTCAGCGTCGCTCTTAGTGGAATATGATTAAAATTTCCCAATAATAACAAACACGGAATTAAGTATTAAGACTTTTGACGTTCTTACTTCTAAGTCTACAATTCCTTAAGCAAAATCAAAGCATAATGTAACAAAGATAAGTGAAGAAATACTCATAAAAAGACTATATATTGCCAAAGTACTTTATTACAAATTTGATACCAACTTGGCTCTAATACCAAATGGGGAAGATGGTGGGTATGCAAAAGCGGAAGGGAGAGGAGAGAGGAGATGGTGGTGGAAGCAAGGCTGGATTTTGACTGGTATTCCAACTCTTGCCTGTAAATGAGGAAGACTAGACCTATTTATAGTCATAACAAACATAATTTACATTTCATTACAACTAAATTTGGACTGAATGTGTATTTCATTTAATGTACTGGTAAATTTCTTGATGCTTCTCAATTGCAGGCAAAAATCACAATCTTTGTTGTAGATGAACTTTATTCTGAATAGTCAGATGTCATGATTGCTTTGAGTGACTCGATAAGGTATGTGTTATGTCTTTATTTCTTTTCCCTTTCTAGAGATAAGTTCTTCATGGATGTGCATGTCGGGAATAAAATACTACTTCATTCTTATGAAAGATATGCTTTGTCTTTTAGTACTTTTGCAGGTACTTTTTCTAAGAACTCATTGGTGGGCCAGTAGAAAAAGCTTTTCTCATCCTTCCAATGTTTTAGAAAAAGCTCTTGTAGGAAGAATCTTTATGATAGGCATAGTATTATTGGAGACTTGTATCAAAAGTGCTCATTCTAACCTTCATTTGTTAATTTGACATGGAATAATTGGATTAACTCTTTTTGAGTTTCTTCAGAAATATCAAAAGACATGTCTTCATAAGCATTGATAATTTGATTGAGAGCTATATGTCCAGATTTATATGAATTCTATATCACTGCTGTTTGCTTAGCGAGATCATCAGCAATGTAAATAACACATCAACCGTCACAAAACCATATTAGTCTGTACTTGTAAATTTAAGATGTCCTTTTAGATTGAAAAGTCTTTGATATTGATCAGAAGCTGGATCATAGTTTTGGAAATGTTCTAAGGTGTATTCTATTGTAACGACTTCATAAGATTCATACCATTGAGTTGTATAATCAATAGGGAGATGCTCATAATCATTTGAGATAGAGATGAATTTTTGCAGACTAAATCTCCTTCTTCATGAGTCATGGTAGTCCATAATTGATAAGGTTTATAAAATCTGATTTCTGATAATTCTCCCAAACTTGATGAAATCGTTATGAGAAGTTGTCTTTTGGTAACTCTAAGGCTGCGAAGGGCATGACGCACAATTACTGGGAGCCGCTGTATTATTTCAAAATCATCTCTGCATAAAGAAAATCTTTAGACTAATCCTTGTTCAATATATAAGATATCAACTTCATGTGATGGCAGGAACAATTTAGGAAAGCATATTGCCTAGCTTATATATTGAGCTTTGAGCATTAATCGCTCTTTGATATGACAAGAAAGAGTTTTTTCTCTAATTCTATAGTTTTTTCTCTAATTCTTGTATTTATCTAATCTGGAAGGGCTGTTTTAACCTTTTCCAGGAGGTGAATTCTGAATGATTTTTAATTAGCATAGTTGGATAACAGTGCTCTTTTATGGATGTTATGGCATATAAGGATTTGGCTTTCTAAGTCCTTGAGATGGTTTGCAATTTTGGATAGGGTTTTTCTAGTGTTTTTTTTTTATCAGAGAGAATGGCACTTCAATGGGCACTTATAAGTTCTTGTGAAGTGACAAATAATCCTAGATTGAAAAAGGGAATTGATATTTGTTGGGATATAGGTATGAAGGAAGAGCTTGATTCTTGAATAGGGGCTTTACTTGATGTCATAATGAGAAGGGATACTTCCTGAAGGTGGATAAGAGTAAAAGATAGGTCTAAATGAGAAACATCAATAACCTGAATTTTTATTTTCTTTGGGAAAAGAAAAGCAATTTTATATCTATCCTCCAAGTAGAATTTGAAGGTACCAAAATCTGGATGTTGGATTAAATACAGAAAACATGAAGACATCAGAGAGACAATTAATAAGATCTATTTTATTTGGAACTGGATATCTGAATGGTTTTTGAACATCTTATTCTTGTTTACACTTTGTCTAAATAATATTGATATGTTAAATAGGAGTTAATTCAACAAAATCAAAATTTAATTCTTTGTTGTCTAAAATAGTTTTTAGACCAGATGAGTCAATTTGAAAAGGCTGTAAAATTTGTAGTAAAAGGATTTTCAAGGATAACATCATTGTTTAAATC
Organism: Sextonia rubra; assembly: GCA_037013555.1. Taxonomy (NCBI): domain Eukaryota; kingdom Viridiplantae; phylum Streptophyta; class Magnoliopsida; order Laurales; family Lauraceae; genus Sextonia; species Sextonia rubra. The sequence continues at coordinate 11,197,830 of JASUAD010000026.1, forward strand.
CTTTCCTAGAAAGAAATTAGTCTTTATATATGTTCTATTTTTACAGATATAAACATTACTTAATTTGTATTTGATTTGTAGTTTTTTGCTAGTAGTAGCTAGATTGAGTTTATTATTGGTTTTTTCATAATATTTTGTTGGGATTAATCTTTTTGTTATTAAATTAATATCTGCGCCACTATCTAGTAAGCAGAGTGCTTTAATAGAGAAGTCTTTGACCTTAATTGTAGCTTTAGTTTTCCACTTTTTAAGTGGATCTCTTGTTAAAGAATTTACAAAACCATTTAAGTCTTTATTAAATTTTTCTTGATTTTCTAAATTATCATTATTTTCATGATAATTTTTGAGTGTGTGAAATTCAAAATTCTTAACACATTGTTTCAGTTCTTGAAGTTCAATTAAGTCTTGTTTTAATTCTTTTATTTCTTGCTTTTAATTATTAATTTCTTTATAAAAATCTTGAATTGAAAGATGAGGAGGAGCTTGCTGCTCCCTTAATTTATTTAATACAGTTTTAATGCTAAGTTGCTCAGGTAAGTCTGATATATTATTTGAAGTAAAAGCTTTTCCTTTTTTATTTCCTTCATTTATATTCTGCATTTTTTAAAAATATTTATTTTTTAATTCTTCATCTTTTAGATTTTTAAACATTTTAGCACAAGTTCTTCTAGAGCAGAAAGTACATTTGAAGATAAATAGGAAGAAGAAGCAGATTCACATTGGATTTCACTATTAAATATTTTACAATAACATGTATCTAAAGAGTAATCTTTATTAGAGGAACTAAATGATTCTAAGGATGAGGATGAGGATGCTTTTAAGATAGTTTTGATTTTTTTTTTCTATTTTTATTTTTATTTTTGGGCAGTCAGGAGCTATATATCCCATTTTCTTTGCAATTATAACATTGTATTTCTTTTTTCTTGGGTTGAGAAGTGGATGGATTATCTTTTGCCTATGAGAGAAAGATTTTGATTATAAGGATTTATGTCAAAACCTTTTGTTTGGATAGCAAGAGTAAGAGCTTCATGTGCACTTAGATTTGTAAGGGAAATAGAGAAATTTAGAAAGCAATTGAAGAAAGTAGGGCCATTAGCCAAACTTGATTCAACCATTCCAAGTAATGAATCACTGAATTTTTTATGTCTTGTCTCTTGAGCATAGATGAGAGTTTCTGTTCTAAGTCCAAGTCTTGTTAAAGGCATTAGAGCAACTTGCACTAATCCAAAGTGAATATAATTATATGTTTTAACATACTCCTTTATTTCATGGGGCTTAATTAAAGAAAGATGCTGAATATTACTAGTAATGGATTCAGTTCTTTCAATGGTTTTTTACTTTATAACTTGATTTTAATTGAAAACTTCCAACTTTATAAATTTCATTTTTATTTACGGTTGGAATAGTCCAGTCACAAATAACTTGATCTAAATCATCAAAACTGATTTCTTCACTATTTTTAATAGACATAGAAGATAAGGAATTTGATGGTGAGGAAGAAGAAGGTGCAAACTTCTTAATAAGCTTGCCATAATTTGTATTATAGATCTATTTTAACCAAATCCAGCTCGACTATCTAGCAAAACAGAGGATTTATTGTCACGCCCCGATCCCGGGAATTTGGGTATTTGAGTGGGCCCCCAGGGCATGAATATGTATTCCCGTAGAAATCCGTGCCCTGAATAATTATGCACGAATTCCTACAAGGGAGATTCCACAGGAACGTGTGAGGTATGCTGACACATGTACAAACATAACGTATCATAAACGAAATCCTGCGAAATACTCAGTAATTATCAAGAGCACATGAAGTTCATAGTCTATTAATACATATGATAGTGTTGAAGTCTTTTAGTTACATTCCAAAATACTAGTTAGGCGTGTGATACAAAAGGTCCCAAGCATAATAATGATATCTCCCAAGAATAAACGCGCTCCGTGGGATGGCTAGTAAAAGACGTCGCCATCTTTCCACTCGTCTACACCCCGAGGTACCGCTGGGGTACCCTCGGAGGCACGTCAGTGTCCTCGTTGGGACCGGGTGCTGGACCTGCAATACCAAGGGTAACACTATTAACATGACGGTTAAGCAAGTACTGAGGCATATGAAACAAGTATAACATAATGTATCAATAAGAATAATCACTGAACACGATGCATGAAGGAGAAATTACAACTTAAATGTCATACATACTGATTGGCAACCACGATGCTCTATTCTCCCAAAAAGGGAGCATACACATATCATATGGGTCGCTAGGGGATCAAGCTAGCTTCCCGAGGAGCGCCGACTACTCCTCCGTAAACCTACTGTAGTGGTGACATACATAACATATATCCAAAAAGGGCGTAAGCTAAGTGCTGCAGACTCATCCAATCGTATCAGTCACATCATATCCTTGGCTAACAAGCTCGCACTTATTAGAAGCTCTGGCTTGTTAGACACGCACTCATTAGAAGCTCAGGTCTGAATTGCCTCAAGGTTTTGCTAAAAGAAGTAATTCATGTTGAAGGTGGTATATCATAGCAATATGGATGCATTCGGCTTAAGTGAGTACCCAAGGAATTACTACCTTCGCCCCCTATAATAAGTAAACTATAATCCCTAAGGACATTCAACATGATGTACACATAAGACGTTCGGTGTCGTTGAGTTACCGTATCTTCGTATTGCCTTATGTGCATACGGGACACCCTTCTTATGCCAACATCCATGACTTGCCATTGGGAGACCCTCCGGGAATCATTCATTCTCCCCAACATGTACTTACCATTAGGCCTGTGTAGTGGTATAAAAGGTGCCAATACTAAGGTCCTACAAAACCATTGAGAGTCCCTAACATCTTGTTTCACTGGGTTCTTACGGCTTAGCCATGTACAAGGCTACGGCTTAGCCGAGTGGTCAAATTCCTTCTGGATTTTTCATGCGCAATTACGGCCCAACAGTATGTTAGCCTACGGCTTAGCCATGCTAAGCCTACGGATAGGTTACGGGGAAGTTACGGTTTAGCCGTAGTGTATTCCACAGTGCAGCCGTGGGCAAGCCGTAGAAGAAACGGGGTTCCCTGAGCTCTCTGGAAAGCTCGCCGTAGGAAGACCTACGGCTTGGGTATAGGCTGGTTACGGCTTAGCCGTAGTGAAATCCACGGCGTAGCCGTAGATGAGCTGTAGTACAAAATCGCATTTTGATGCTCTCTGGACTTTGAGCCGTAGATGCTTACGGCTTAGCTGTAGCTTCACCGAAAGCTTCAAAAATCTAAATACAGTTCTGTAGCTCAATTCCGATTTCAATCAGTACAGAACCTATATTGGAAAGGGGTTCTATGACTTACTAGGAGTACCCAATTAAGGTGTTCTATACTCCCAAACCCTCTATTTCCATTTTTCCATTCCCACTTGATTCATACCCCACTGGCACCTAAGTAACAGCTTGATTCATACACACCCATTAAGAAGAGACTCAAGTGGGAAAATTGGAAGAACTAACTCAACATGCAATGAACAATTACACATGCAGTGCACATAAGCTCAAGTACTTGCCTTTTCTAACAGTGCTAACCCTCTTAAACTCCTTTTCTTGCTGTGTGCTCAGGAAATCTCTGGAATGAAATGGGTTCTCTACAATAACAGGAAATGTGGAATATGGAGGCTTAGATTTACATGCATATCATGTGATTGAGTCTTTTAGTCTCTAACAAGCTTACAGAGATGAATTGGAGATACAATTCTTACCTTAAGTCTGTAGCTTAGAGGAGAGTGTGATTTCTAAAAAGGTAGAAGTGCCCGAAGAAGAAGAAGATGATGAAGATGGATCTAGTTCTTCCTTCCCAGTTATTCCTTCCAAGCTCTATGGTGAAATAGAGAGAGAGAGATGGAGTGAGAGAGCTCCAACAGCTGAAACGAAGGAAGAAGGAGTAGGGTACGTGGAGTTCTCTTTTAAACATAATTTCTCCTGAACTTGCATGCAAGTCCACTAGTTTCTAGAAATTTCAGTTTAGACCGAAAGGGCCTCAATTGACCCAGGATGAGTCCGGATTAACTCGGGCCCAACACAAAAGATGATCTACGCGTAAAGTTACACTTAAGGAAATGGACGACGTGTCCAAGAGGTGTGAGGACAAATTACGAAAAGGCCCTTAACTACTAAAGTGGGGCCGAACTCTGCCCAACTCCCTATTCGAGGCCCAAACCCGCTAATTATTGGATTAAATTAGCCTTAATCGAGTTTAATTAATCTAGAATGAGCTTAATTAACATAAATCAAGATTAGTGGGATTCGAGACCTTACAGTTACACACCAACAAAATGCCTTAAACGCCTTCACACGGCTAACAACGGTGATAACAATAGTTACCTCAGCTTCGCTCCGGGTGGAATATGATTAACATTTCGCAATAATAACAAAGACATAACTAAGTATTATGACTTTTGACGTTCTTACTTCTAAGTTAGCAATTCCTTAAGCAAAATCAAAGCTTAACGTAACAAAGATAAGTGAAGAAATACTCATAAAACAACTTTATATTACCAAAGTACTTGATTACAAACTAGATGCTGACTTGGCTCTGATACCAAATGGGGAAGATGGTGGGTATACAAAAGCAGAAGGGAGAGGAGAGAGGAGATGGTGGTGGAAGTAAGGCTGGATTTTGACTGGTATTCCAACTCTTGCCTATACATGAGGAAGGCTAGACCTATTTATAGTCATAACTAACATTATTTACATTTCATTATAACTGAATTTAGACTGAATGTGCATTTCATTTAATGTGCTGGCAAATTTCATGATGCTTTCGGACTACAGGTAAAAATCACAGTCTTTGCTGTAGATGAACTTTATTCTAAATAGTGAGATGTCATGATTGCTTTGAGCGACTTGATAAGTTATGTGTCATGTCTTTATTTCTTTTCCGTTTCTAGAGAAAAGTTCTTCATGGATATGCATGTCGGGAATAAAATACTACTTCATTCTTATGAGCGATATGCTTTCTCTTCTAGGACTTTTGCACGTACATTTTCTAAAAGCTCATTGATGGGCTCGTAAAAAAAGCTTTTCTCATCCTTCCAATGCTTTAGAAAAGCTCTTATAGGAAGAATCTTTATGGTAAGCATAGTATTATAGGAAACTTGCATCAAAAGTGCTCATCCCAACCTTCATTTGTTAATTCACCATGGAATAATTGGATTAACTTCTCGAGTTTCTTCAGAAATATCAAAAGACATGTCTTCATAAGCATTGATAATTTGATTAGGAGCTGTAAGTCCAGATTTATATGGATTCTGTATGACCATTGTTTACTCAGTGAGATCATCAGCAATGCAAACAACTCGTCGTCCGTCACACCAAACATATATGTATGTACTTACAAATTCAAGATATCCTTTTAGATTGAGAAATTTTTTATACTTATCAGAAGCTAGATCATAATTTTGGAGACATTCTAAGTTGTATTTCAATGTAGCAACTTCATGAGATTCATACCATTGAGCTGGATAATCAACAGGGAGATGCTCGTAATCGTCCATAAATTGAACTTTTTGTAAACTAAATCTCCTTCTTCATAAGTCATGATAGTCCATAAATTGATATGGTTGATAAAACTGAATTTCTGATCTTTTAGTCAAAGTGGATGATATTGTTATGAGAAGTTGTCTTTTAGTAACTCCAAGGCTACGAAGGGCATGACGCACTATTGCGGGGAGCTACTGTATCATTTCAAAATCATCTTTGCATAAAGAAAATCTTTGGACTAATCCTTGTTCGATATATGAGATATCAACTTCATACGATGGCAGGAACAATTTGGGATAGCTAATTGCCCAGCTTACATATTGAACTTTGAGCATTAATCACTCATTGATCAGATAAGAAATAGTTTTTTCTCTAATTCTTGCAGCTATCTCATCTGGAAAAGCTGCATTAACCTTTTCCAGGGGATGAATTCTGGATTTTTTTTATCAGCATATGTGGATAACAGTGCTCTTTGATAGATGTTATGGCACATAAGAATTTGGCTTTCTAAGTCCTTGATATGGTTTGCAAATTTGGATAGGGTTTTTCTAATGTTTTTTATTTTATCAAAGAGAATAGCACTCCAATGGGCATTGATAAGTTCTTGTGAAGTGATAGATAATCCTGGATTGAAAAAAGGGATTGATATTTATTAGGATGTAGGTATGAAGGAAGAGCTCGATTCTTGAATAAGGGCTTTGCTTGATGTCATAATGAGAAGTGATACTTTCTGAAGGCAGATAAGAGTAAAAGATAGGTCTGAATGAGAATTATCAATACCCTGAATTTTTATTTTCCTTGGGAAAAGAAAAGCAATTTTTTATCTGTCCTCCGGGTAGAATTTGAAGGTACCAAAATCTAGATGTAAGATTAAATGTAGAGAACATGAAGGCATCAGAGAGACGATTAATAAGGTTCGTTTTATTTGGAACTGGATGTCTTAATGGTTTTGGAACATCTTATTCTTGTTTACACTTTGTCTGAATAATATTGATATGCTGAATAAGAGTTAATTCAACAAAATCAAAATTTAATTCTTTATTGTCTAAAATAGTTTTTAGTCCTGATGAGTCAATTTGAAAATGCTGTAAAATTTGTAGAAAAGGATTTCTGAGGATAATATCATTGTTTAAATCCTTTCCTAGAAGGAAATTAGTCTTTCCGCATGTTTCTTTTTTACATGCATAAACAATACTTAATTTGTATTCGATATGTAGTTTTTTTATAGCAGTAGCTAGATTGAGTTTATTATTGGTTTTTTCATAATATTTTGTTAGGATTAATCCTTCTCTTATTAAATTAATATCTATGCCACTATCTAGTAAACAGAGTGCTTTAATAGAGAAGTCTTTGACCTTAATTGTAGCTTGAGTTTTCCACTCTTTAGGTGGATTTCTTGTTAAAGAATTTACAAAACCATTTAAGTCTTTATCAAATTTTTCTTAATTTTCAAAATTATCATTATTTTATTGATAATTTTTGAGTGTGTGAAATTCAAGATTCTCAACACGTTGTTTGAGTTCTTGAAGTTCAATTAAGTCTTATTTTAATTCTTTTATTTCTTGCTTTTGATTATTTATTTGTTTCTAAAGATCTTGAATAGAAAGATGAGTAGGAGCTTGTTGCTCTCTTAATCTATCTAATACAGTTTTAATGCTGAATTGTTTAGGTAAGTCTGATATGTTATTTGATGTAGAAGTTTTCCTTTTTTAGTCCCTTTATTTATTTTCATTTTTTTTAAAATATTTATTTTTTAATTCTTTATCTTGCAGATCTTTAAACATTTCTAGCAATATCTCTTCTAGAGCAGAAAGTTCGTGTAAAGATAAAGAGGAAGAAGAAGCAAATTCATACTAGACTTCACTATCAAATATTTTATAATGACATGTATCTGAAGCATGGGAGGAAGAATAATCCGTATCAGAGGAACCGGATGACTTTGATGCTAAGGATCCTTTTAAGATAGTTTTGACTTCTTTTTTTACTTTAACTTTTATTTTTAGGCAGTCAGGAACTATATGTCTTTTTTCTTTGCAATTATAACATGGTATTTCTTTTTTCTTGGGATGAAAAGTGGATGGATTATCGTTTGTGTAAGATTTATTTAATTCATTATAAGGGTTTTTATGAGAAGATTTTTTATAATATCTTTTTGAGGGAGTATAATATTGTGGAGTTGAAAAATGTTTAGATTTTCTTTTATGATGATTTCTTTTTAAGTTTTTCCTTTTATTCAGTCTAGAAGGACTGATTAATGGTTCCATACCAAATTGAAAACAAAAAACACCAAGTTCATACTTGCTGATTCTTTTTGTATTTTCAATTTGATGTTTAAGTTTGATTTCACTGCATAATGAAAATCCAACTTTATTAATCTTTTGAATTAGATTACCATATGTATGCATTTCATAATTCAAATTTCAATAATTTTCTGATTTTAATTCTTCTCTAATTTTTCTACAAAAAGTTTAGGAAGACCAGATATGAATTTTTCTTTCCAAAATTCTGAATTGTTTGCATCGATTGTATAAAGTTTTGATAAGAAAGCATCTTTATACCAACGAAAATCTGATAATGTTGGGCAAGATAAATTGATTAATTGTGTTTTTAATTTTTCTTCTGCATTCATATAATTACCAATAAAAATTTTAACTATATTGGTTATAAGCATGTAGATGGAATTAGGGATCATTTGGCCTTGAGAAGTAAGAACAAGATTTCCTAATGGATCTTTTTTTTACTGCATTTAATATAGCATTACTTTTTGTATCGAAGGATGACTGCATTTACTGTATGTCTTTGATCATTACTTGCAGCTATGATGGTAGAAGCATATATCATCATGTGTTAGCATAGTTGCAGGATTTGATGTTCAGATAGTCCATCTACATTCCATTTGTATACTGAGGAGTTTTCAAATCGAAGGCCATTTAGAATAGCTTGTTCTTTGAATTGAAGATCAACTAGAGTAGCTTTTGGATAATAATTTCTTGTTTTTGCTGCAGTGACTATTGGTTTTTGTCTTTTAAATATTTTATTGATTTGTAGAGATTCTTGATTTTGATCATTTTGATTCTCATTTGTTTTAGACTCTTTTTCTATAGGATCAGCTACAGAAAATTCTGAATCTGAGCCAGAGGCTTTAGAATTTGAGACGAAAACATTTATAGATTTGTCTGCTTTTTTATCTTTATTTTCCTGAAGTTTTGTATCTATAAAACTATGAGATAATTGATTGATTAGTTCGTTTGTTAATTTTATGGGTTTTTTTTTCTAACTTTTGATTATTAGGGGCTTCACCATGAAAACGTAAAGATTGTGTCTTGATTACTTTATAGGAAAAAGTAGTTTCATAAAATTTTAAAATATTTTCAACTTTATCTTCAATTCTATTACTTTTTTGGCTAATAGTATGAAGGTTTATATTTGTATAATTATTTTGTTCTAAAACATGACTTAAATCTGATTTGTAAATAAATTCAATTTTACCTTTGTCTCCTTGTATTTTTGCAACATCTTTTGTGGGTACAGCGGAAGTTTCTTTATAACTGATTTGATGTAATGAAGGATGTATAGATTCTTCAGTTCTTTGTGGAGAGGAACTAATAAAAGCTATAATCCAAGAAGAGCTTAATTTAGCTATCATATTGATGGATAAATCTTTAGTATTATAAGCTTTCTTCATGGCTAGTTTAAGCCAATCAAAGAAATAAATATTTCTTTGATTATCATACATATATTTAAACCATTTTTCTTTTAGAAAATCTTTATGTTCTTGAGAAACATGGTTAAAAAAAGATTTATGAGAGGATGTAAAGCTAAATTCTTTTTTAACATTTCTTTATCAATTTCAATGCATTCAATAAGAATTATATTGAAATCAGATTCTGAGGGATTATATGAATTAGTTAGAGAAGCATGATTTCTGATGTTTTCTGAAGCTTGATAAGAAGGATACACAAGTCCTGTAGGTCAAAGGTCTACATTAGGTATAGAGCAAGAAACTCGGGATGGTTCTTTTATGGAAGATCCTACCACAGAGGGAAGATGAGAATAAGACTTTCTAGAAAGTTGATAAACTGTAGGAGTTGTATCTCTTGAATCTATTTGAAAATTTATTTCACTTCCATCTTCATGTTCAATAATTGTTTCAATATCTTGATTTTCTAAAGACGTTTCTGGTTGTGCATTTTCTAGGTGGCATTTAGCAGATAGATTAATAGATTCCACTGTATGAGTTTTGGATTATTAACTTTATTTTTGAAATTAGTATGGAATAAAGTAGTCATACCTTTTGCTTGATGGGAATAGGCTATGCCTGGAAGAACTGAATTCATGAGTTTAGAATCAACCCTATGTATGAGAGCAAGATTTTAATTATGAGGATTCATATCAAAACCTTTTAGCTCGATAGCAATAGTAAGAGCTTCATATGCACCTGGATCTGTAAGAAAAATAGAGAAATTTAGAAAGCAATTGAAGAAAGTAGGGCCATTAGCCAAACTTAATTCAACCATTCCAAGTAATGAATCACTGAATTTTTTATGTCTTGTATCTTGAACATAGATGAGAGCTTTTCTAAATCGAAATCTTATTAATGGCTTTAGAGCAGCTTGCACTAATCCAAAATGAATATAATTATATGTTTTAACATACTCCTTTATTTTATGGGGCTTGATTAAAGAAAGATGCTGAATATTACTGATAATGGATTCAGTTCTTTTAATGGTTTTTACTTTATAACTTGATTTTAATTGAAAACTTCCAACTTTATAAATTTCATTTTTATTTACGGTTGGAATAATCCAGTCACAAATAACTTGATCTTAATCGTCATAACTGATTTCTTCACTATTTTTAATAAACATAGAAGATAAGGAATTTGTTAATGATGAAGAAGAAGGTGCAAACTTCTTAATAAGCTTAGCTATAATTTGTATTATAGAGTTACTTTAACCAAATCCACCATGAGTATCTAATGAAATAGAAGATTTACACATCAACAAAATGCCTTAAATGCCTTCACACGACTAATAATGGCGACAACAATGGCTACCTTAGCTTCGCTCCGGGCAGAATATGATTAGAATTTTTTAATAATAACAAACACGCAATGAGGTATTATGACTTTTGACGTTCTTACTTCTGAGTCAACAATTCTTTAAGCAAAATCAAAGCATAACAAAACCAAGATAAGTGAAGAAATACTCACAAACAACTTTATATTACCAAAGTACTTGATTATAAATTTGATACCAAGTTGGCTCTATTACGAAATGGGGAAGATGGTGGGTATACAAAAGCAGAAGGGAGAGGAGAGAGGAGATGGTGGTGGAAGCAATGCTGGATTTTGACTGGTGTTCCAACTCTTCCTTGTACATGGAGTATGCTGGTACTATTTATAGCCTTAGCAAACATAATTTACATTTCATTACAACTGAATTTACACTGCATTTGCATTTCATTTTATGATGTTTTGGGATTTTACTGCTGGATAGAACCACAGGTTACCGTATAGATGGTTTGTCTTCATGTTGTAATGGGTGTACTTGTTGACTGAGAGGATGTTGCTTTATTCTTCTGCATAGTACCCGATTGGTCTATTGCGGAGAGAGGAGTCTATGGAGTCTTGAATTTTCTTGTTGGCTTTTGGATTTTTCCCAATTGTCTTTTGTTTCCTTTCTCCAAGTAGCTTTTTTGTATAGTACTTTTTCAACATAACTTTGATGTGTTTGTAGAGAATAGTATAGCTATGGATACGGTAGCAATGATAAAGTTTTTGTTATCTTCTCTTTGCGGGCATTATAGAGAAAACTCTTAATAAATCCTGATAAACCTAAATCTTGGTAAGATTAATCACCATCCTAATGAATTCCATTGCAGCTAGTGGAAAACTTCATAATAGAGTCAAAATTATGACAAGGGCCATTCCAACCTTCATTATCATTTTCGAATTCTCCATGGAATAGCTTAATTAATTTTCCACGAGTTTTTTCTGAAATGTCAAAAGAGATATCTTCATAGGCATTAAGAATTTGATTAAGCTTGGTATGTCTGGATTTAGAAGGAATCTGTATCACCGTTGGTTGCTTAGCAAGATCATCAGCAATGCGAACAACTTGTCGATTGTCACACCAAATATATTTGTATGTATTTGCAAATTTAAGATGTCTTTTTAGATTGAAAAATCTTTGATATTGATCAGAAGCTGGATCATACTTTTGGAGACGTTCTAAGCTGTATTCTATTGCAACGACTTCATGAGATTCATACCATTGAGCTGGATAATCAACAAGGAAATGCTCATAATCATTTAAGGTAGAGTGAATGTTTTGCAGATTAATCTCCTTCTTCATAATTCATGATGGTCCATAATTGATAAGGTTGATAAAAGTGGATTTCTAATCTTTTATCCAAACTTGATGAAATCATTATGAAAAGCTGTCTTTTGGTAACTCCAAGGCTACGAAAGGCATGACGCATGATTGCAGGGAGCTGCTGTATCATTTCAAAATCATCTCTGCACAAAGAAAATCTTTGGACCAATCCTTGTTCGATATATAAGATATCAACTTCATATGATGGTAGGAACAATTTGGGAAAGCCAGTTGTCCAGCATATATATTGAGCTTTGAGCATTAATCGCTCCTTGATCTGACAAGAAATAGTTTTTTCTCTAATTTTTGCAGCTATCTCATCTGGAAGGGCTGTGTTAACCTTTTCCAGGAGGTGAATTTTGGATGTCTTTTCATCAGCATAGGTGGATAACAGTGCTCTTTGATAGATATTATGGTATATAAGGATTTGGCTTTTTAAGTCCTTGATATAGTTTGCAATTTTGGATAGGGTTTTTCTAGTGTTTTTTCTTTTATCAGAGAGAATGGCACTCCAACGGGCATTGATAAGTTCTTGTGAAGTGACAGATAATCCTAGATTGAAGAAGGGAATTGATATTTGTTGGGATGTAGGTATGAAGGAAGAGCTTGATTCCTGAATAGGGGCTTTGCTCTTGATTGTACTTGATGTCATAATGAGAAGGGATACTTCCTGAAGGCAGATAGGTCTGTCTTTAGTAGAAATTTGAGATTTATCGAAATTATCAATATATGGAAGAGAAACAGTATGGTGTTTCTTATGCCAAAAGGCAAAAGGAAGGTTAGAACAGCATTCTGTTTTAAAAGATTTTTGAAATTGTGTTAAATCTTTTTGGAATTCTAGTTTTTGTAACTCTTTTTCAATTCTTAAAGAATTCGTATCTTCTTGAAGATATGCAATTTGTTTTTCTTTATAAGCAATTTGACTTTGAATGATATTGATATGTTGAATAGGAGTTGATTCAACAAAATCAAAAATTAAATTTTTATTGTCTTTAATAGTTATAAGGCCTGATGAATCAATTTAAAAAGGCTATAGAATCTGTAGAAAAGGATTTCCAAGGATAACATCATTGTTTTAATTTTTTCCAAGTAGGAAATTAGTCTTTATACATGTTCCATTTCTGCAAACATGGATGTTATTTAATTTATAATGGATATCGAGTTTCTTCCTAGTAGTTTCCAGGCTAAGTTTATTTATGGTTTTTTCATAATATTTTGTTGGGATTAATCATTCTCTTATTAAATTAATGTCTGCACCACTATCTAGTAAGCAGAATGCTTTAATAGAGAAGTCTTTGACCTTAATTGTAACTTGAGTTTTCCATTTTTGAGGTGGAATCCTTGTTAAAGAACTTACAAAACCATTTAAGTTTTTATCAAATTTTTCTTGATGTTCTAAATTATCATTATTTTCTTGATAATTTTTGAGTGCGTGAAATTCAAAATTTTCAACACGTTGTTTGAGTTCTTGAAGTTCAATTAAGTCTTATTTTAATTCTTTTATTTCTTGCTTTTGATTATTAATTTCACTAGAAAGATCTTGAATTAAAAGATGAGTAGGAGCTTGTTGATCTCTTAATCTATCTAAAACTGTTTTTATACTGAATTGTTCAAGTAAGTCTGATATATTACTTGATGTAGAAGCTTTTTCTTTTTTATTTCCATTGTTTATTTTCTGTATTTTTTCAAAATATTTATTTTTTAATTCTTCATCTTTTAGATCTTTAAACGTTTCTAGCACCATTTCTTCTGGAGCAGAGAGCACGTTTAAAGATAAAGAGGAAGAAAAAGCAGATTCATACTGGATTTCACTATCAAATATTTTACAATGATTGTATCAGAAGAATAATATTTATCAGAGGAACTAGATGATTCTACGGATGAGGATGAGGATCCTTTTAAGATAGTTTTGATTTCTTTTTGAGAAGAAATCATTTCAGAAGGCTGTAAAATATTTTCAACTTTATCTTCGATTATATTAGTTTGTTGGCCAATAGTATGAAGGTTAATATTTGTATAATTATTTTGTTCTAAAACATGACTTAAATCTGATTTATAAATAAATTCAGATTTACCTTTATCTCCTTGTATTTTTGCAACATCTTTTATGGGTACAGCTAAAGTTTCTTTTTATATGATTTGATGTAATGGAGGATATATAGATTCTTCAGTTCTTTGTGGTGAAGAACTAGTAGAAGCTATAATCCAAGATGGCTTAATTTTGTTGTCATATTGATGGATAAATCTTCAGTATTATAAGTTTTCTTTATGGATAGTTTAAGCCAATCATAGAAATAAATATTTTTTTGATTATCATAGATATATTTGTACCATTTTTCTTTTAAAAAGTCTTTATGTTCTTGAGAAACTTGTTTACAAAAGGATTTGTTAAAGGATGTAGAGCTAAATTCTTTTTTAACATTTCTTTATTAATTTCAAAGCATTCAATAACATTTATATTGAAATCGGATTCCGAAGGATTATATGCAGTAGATGAAGAAGCTTGATAAGAAGGATACACTAGTCCTATAGGTCGAAGGTCTACATTAGGTGTAGAGCAAGAAACTTGGGATGGTTCTTTTATGGAAGAACCTGCCACTGATGCTGGATGTGAATAAGATTTTTAGAAAGTTGATAAACTGTAGGAGTTGTATCTCTGGAATCTGTTTTAAAATTTATTTCAACACTTCCATCTTCATGTTCAATAATTGTTTCAATATCTTGATTTTATAAAGATCTTTTTGGTTGGGCGTTTTTTAAGCACCATTTACTAGATAGAATTGAAGATAAAGTTGAAAATATTTTAAAAATTAATGAAGCATCTTCTTCACAAAAGATAATTAAGGCACAAACTTTAAGTTTTTAGGTTGAAGCACTTAAAGATCTAAAGCTAGAAAGGAAACCTTTAAAATTTTCAGATGAACTTTTCAATCAATTATCTCATAGTTTTATAAATATAAAACTTCAAGAAAATAAAGATTGAAAAGCTAACAAATCTATAAATGTTTTAGTTTCAAACTCTAAAGCCTTTAGCTCAAATTCAGAAATTTTTGTAGCTATCCTATAGAAGAAGAGTCTAAAACAAATGAGAATCAAAATGATCAAAATTAAGAATCTCTACAAATCAATAAAAATTTAAAAGACAAAAACCAATAGTCACTGTAGCAAAAACAAGAAATTATTATCCAAGACCTGCTCTAGTTGATCTTCAATTTGAAGAACAATCTATTCTAAATGGCCTTCGATTTGAGAACTCCTTAGTATACGAATGAAATGTAGATGGACTATCTGAATATCAAATCCTGTAATTATGCCAAAACATGATGATCTATGCCTCTACAATCATGGTAGCCAGTAATGACCAAAGACATACAATAAATGCAATTGTCCTTGGATTTACTGGACAATTACAAGGTTGGTGGGTAAAATACCTATCTGATACAGAAAAAATGCTATATTAAATGCAGTAAAAAGAGATCCCTCAGTAAATCCAGTTCTTACTCCTCAAGGCCAAATGATCCCTGATTCCATCTACATGCTTATTACCAATATAGTTAAACATTTTATTGGTAATTATATGATTGTAGAAGAAAAATTAAAAACACAATTAATCAATTTATCTTACCCAACGTTATCTGATTTTTGTTGGTATAAAGATGTTTTCTTATCAAAACTCTATACAATAGATGCAAGCAATTCAGAATTTTGGAAAGAAAAATTTATATCCGGTCTTCCTAAACTTTATACAGAAAAAGTAAAGAAGAGTTAAAATCAGAAAATTATGGAAATTTAAAATATGGACTTTATGCATATGGTGATCTCATTTAAAAGATAAATAAAGTTGGATTTTCATTATGCAATGAAATCAAACTTAATCTACAAATTGAAAATCAAAAAAGAATTAGTAAATATGAACTTAGTGATTTTTGTTATCAATTTGGCATGGAACCATTAATCAGTCCTTCTAGCAAAAATAAAAGGAAAAACTTTAAAAAAACCAAAAAAAAAAATCTGAACATTTTTCAATTCCACAATATTATATTCCCTCAAAAAGATATCATAAAAAATCTTCTCATAAAAACCCTTATGAGGAATTAAAGAAATCTAATACAAAACATAATCCATCCATTTCTCATCTGAAGAAAAATGAAACACAATGTTATAATTACAAGGAAAAAGGATATATAGCCCCTGATTACCCAAAAATAAAAGTTAAAATAGAAAAAGAAATCAAAACTATCTTAAAAGGATCCCCAGAGCCAGAGTCATCTGGTTCCTCTGATATAGATTATTCTTCCCCTCATTCTTTAGATACATGTCATTATAAAATATTTGATAGTGAAATCCAGTATGAATCTGCTTTTTCTACCTCTTTATTTTTAAACGTACTTTCTGCTGCAAAAGAGATGGTGCAAGAAATGTTTAAAGATCTAAAAGATGAAGAATTAAAAAATAAATATTTTGAAAAAATATAGAATATAAATAAAGGAACTAAAAAAGGAAAAGCTTCTAATCAAATAACATATCAGACTTACCTGAACAATTCAGCATTAAAAATGTACTAGATAGATTAAGAGAGCAACAAGCACCTACTCATCTTTCTATTCAAGATCTTTTTAAAGAAATTAATAATGAAAATCAAGAAATTAAAAAATTAAAACAAGACTTAATTGAACTTCAAGAACTCAAAAATGTGTTAAGAATCTTGAATTTCACATACTCAAAAATTATCAATAAAATAATGATAATTTAGAAGATCAAGAAAAATTTGATGAAAACTTGAATGGTTTTGTAAATTCTTTAACAAGGAATCCACTTAAAAAATGGAAAACTCAAGTTACAATTAAGATCAAAGAATTCTTTATTAAAGCACTCTGCTTACTAGGGTGTGGCGCAAATGTTAATTTAATAAGAGAAGGATTGATCCCAACAAAATATTATGAAAAAACCAATAATAAACTCAATCTAGCTACTGTTAGCAAAAACCTGCATATCAAATACAAATTAAGTAATGTTTATGTCTGTGAAAATGGAATATGCATAAAGACTAATTTCCTTCTAGTAAAGGATTTAAACAATGATGTTATCCTTGGAAATCCTTTTCTACAAATTTTACAGCCATTTCAAATTGAATCATCAAGTCTAAAAACTAGTTTCGATAATAAAGAATTAAATTTTGATTTTGTTGAATTAACTCCTATTCAACATATTAATATTATTCAAACAAAGTGTAAATAAGAATAAGATATTCAAAAACCATTTAGATATCTAGTTCCAAATAAAACAGATCTTATTAATCGTCCCTCTAATGTCTTCATGTTTTCTACATTTAATCCTACATCTGGATTTTGGTACCTTCAAATTCTACCCAAAGGACAAATATAAAATTGGTTTTCTTTTCCCAGAGAAAATAAAAATTCAAGTTATTGATAATTCTCAGTCAGACCTATCTTTTACTCCTATCTACCTTTAGGAAGTATCCTTTCTCATTATGATATCAAGTAAAACCCCTATTCAAGAATCAAGCTCTTCTTTCATACCAACATCCCAGTGAGTATCAATCCTTTTCTGTAATCCAGGATTATCTGTCACTTCACAAGAACTTATCAATGCCCATTGGAGTGCCATTCTCTCTGATAAAAGAAAAAACACTAGAAAAACCCTATCTAAAATTGTAAACCATATCAAGGACTTAGAAAGCCAAATCCTTATGTGTCATAAAATCCATCAAAGAGCATTGTTATCCACCTATGCTGATGAAAAGGAAACATCCAGAATTCACCTCCTGGAAAAGGTTAGCATAGCCCTTCCAGATGAGATAGCTACAAGAATTAGAGAAAAAACTCTTTCTTGTCAGATCAAGGAGCGATTAATGCTTAAAGCTCAATATATTAGCTGGGCAACTAGCTTTCCCAACTTGTTTTTGCCTTCACATGAAGTTAATATCTCATATATCGAACAAGGATTAATCCAAAGATTTTCTTTATGCAGAGATGATTTTGAAATAATATAACAAGTCCTTGCAATCGTGTGTCATGCCCTTTGCAGCCTTGAAGTTACCAAAAGACAACTTCTCATAACAATTTCATCAAGTTTGGGTGAAAGATTAGAAATTTGGTTTTATCAACCTTTCAATTATGGACTATCATGACTTATGAAGAAGGAGATTTAGTCTGCGAAAAATTCATCTCTACCTTAAATGATTACGAGCATCTCCTTGTTGATTATCGAGGTCAATGGTATGAATCTCATGAAGTCGCTACAATGGAATACAGCTCAGAACGTCTCCAAAATTATGATCCAGCATCTGATCAGTATAAAAGATTTCTCAATCTAAAAGGACATTTTGAATTTGCAAGTACATACAGATATGTTTGGTGTGATGGTTAATGAGTTGTTTCCATTGCTGATGATCTGCTGAGCAAACAACGGTGATATAGAATCCATATAAATTTGGACATACAGCTCTCAATCAAATTATCAGTGCTTATGAAGACATGTCTTTTGATATTTTTGAAGAAACTTGAGAAGAGTTAATCCAATTATTCCATGGTGAATTATAAAATAAAGGTTGGAATGAGCACTTTTTATGCAAGTCTCCAGTAATATTGTGCCTAGCATAAAGATTCTCCCTACAAGAGCTTTTTCTAAAACATTAGAAGGGTGAGAAAAGCTTTTTCTACTAACCCATCAATAAGTTTTTTGGAAAAAGTACATACAAAAGAACTAAAAGACAAAGCATATCTCTCACAAGAATGAAGTAGTATTTTATTCCTGACATGCACATCCATGAAGAACTTATCTCTAGAAAGGGAAAAGAAATAAAGACATGACACATACCTTATCAAGTCACTCAAAGCAATCATGATATCTCACTATTCAGAATAAAGTTCATCTCCAACAAAGATTATGATTTTTGCTTGCTGTCCGGAAGCATCATGAAATTTGCCAGCACGATAAATGAAATGCACATTCAGTCTAAATTCAGTTGTAATGAAATGTAAATTATGTTGGTTATGACTATAAATAGGTTTAGCTTCCTCACGTACAGGCAAGAGTTGGAATACCAGTCAAAATACAGCCTTGCTTCCACCACCATCTCTGCTCTCCTCTCCCTTCCGTTTTTGGGTATCCACCATCTTCTCCATTTGGTATTAGAGCCAAGTTGGTATCAAATTTGTAATTTAGTACTTTGGCAATATAAAGTTGTTTTGTGAGTATTTCTTCACTTATCTTTGTTATATTATGCTTTGATTTTGCTTAAAGAATTGCTGACTCAGAAGTAAGAATGTCAAAGGTCTTAATACTTAGTTTTGTGTTTGTTATTATTAAGAAATTTTAATCATATTCCGCTCGGAGTGAAACTGAGGTAGGCATTGTTATCACCATTGTTAGCCGTGTGAAGGCATTAAGGTGTTTTGTTGGTGTGTAAATCCTTTATTTCGTTAGATACTCATGGTGGATTTGGTTAAAATAACTCTGTAATACAAATTATGGCTAAGCTTATTGAGAAGTTTGTACCTTCTTCTTCCTCATCATCAAATTCCTTATCTTTTATGTGTATTAAAAATAGTGAAGAAATCAATTATGATGATTTAGATCAAGTTATTTGTGAGTGAACTATTCCAACCATAAATAAAAATGAAAAATTTAAAGTTGGAAGTTTTCAATTAAAATCAAGTTATTAAGTAAACACCATTAAAAGAACTGAATCCATTACCAGTAATATTCAACATATTTCTTTAATCAAGCCCCATGAAATAAAGGAGTATGCTAAAACATACAATTATATTTATTTTGGATTAGTGCAAGTTGCTCTAAAGCCTTTAACAAGACTTGGACTTAGAACAGAAGCTCTCATCTATGTTCAAGATACAAGACATAAACAATTCAGTGATTCATTACTTGGAATGGTTGAATCAAGTTTGGCTAATGGCCCTACTTTCTTCAGTTGCTTTCTAAATTTCTTTGTTCCTCTTACAGATTTAGGTGCACATGAAGTTCTTACTCTTGCTATCCAGAGAAAAGGTTTTGATATGAATCTTCATCATCAAAATCTTGCTATCATATGTAGAGTTTATTATAGACTCATGAATTCAGTTGTTCCAGGCATAGCCTATTCCCATCAAGCAAAAGGTATGACTACTTTATTCGAAACTAATTTCAAAAATAAAGTTAATATTCCAAAACTCATACAGTGGAAGGATAGTAATCTATCCAGTAAATGGCACTTAGAAGATGCTCAACCTGAAAGGTCGTTAGAAAATCAAGATATTGAAACAATTATTGAACATGAAGATGGAAGTGTTGAAATAAAGTTTCAAACAGATTCAAAATATACAACTCCTGCAGTTTATCAACCTTCTAGAAAATCTTATTCACATCCTCCATCAGTAGCAGGATCATCCATAAATGAACCATCTCGAGTTTCTTGCTCTGCACCTAATGTAGACTTTCAACCTACAGGACTTGTGTATCCTTCTTATCAAGCTTCTCCATCTAATACATATAATCCTTCGGAATCTGATTTCAATATAAATGTTATTGAATGCTTTGAAATTGATAAAGAAATGTTAAAAAGGAATTTAGCTTTACATCCTCTTACAAAATCCTTTTTTAACCAGGTTTCTCAAAAAAGTAAAGACCTTTTAAAAGCAAAATGGTATAAATATATGTATGATCATCAAAGAAATATTTATTTCTTTAATTGGCTTAAATTAGCCATAAAGAAAGCTTATGATACTAAAGATTTATCCATCAATATGATAAAAAAAATTAAGCTCATCTTGGATTATAGCTTCTGCCAGTTATTCTCCAAAAAGAACTGAAGAATCTTTATGTCCTCCACTACATCAAAACATTTATAAAGAAATTTCAGCTGTACCCATAAAAGATGTTGCAAAAATACAAGGAGACAAAGGTAAAACTGAATTTATTTAGAAATAAGATTTAAGTCATGTTTTTGAACAAAATAATTAGACAAATATAAACCTTCTTACCATTGGCCAACAAACTAATAGAATTGAAGATAAAGTTGAAAATATTTTAAAATTTTATGAAACTACTTCTTCCCATAAAGTAATCACGACAAATCTTTAGATTTTCAAGGTGAAGCATTTAAAGATCTAAAGTTAGAAAAAAAACCCTAAAAATTTTCAAACGAACTAATCAATCAATTATCTCATAGTTTTTACAAATATAAAACTTAAAGATAATAAAGAAAATAACGATGAAAAATCCATAAATGTTTTAGTTTCTAAAGCTTCAAGCTCAGACTCAGAATTCTCCATTTTTGATTCAACAAAAGAAAAATCAAACAAAAATTAAAATCATCAAAATCAAGAATCTCTACAAATCAATAAAATATTTGAAAGCCAAAAACTAATAGTCACTTAGCAAAAACAAGAAATTATTATCCAAGACCTACTCCAGTTGATCTTCAATTCAAAGAACAAGCTATTCTAAATGGCCTTCGATTTGCGAACTCTTCAGTATATGAATGGAATGTAGATAGACTATCTGAATATCAAGTCTTGCAACTATGCCAACACATGATGATATATGCCTTTACCATCATGGTTGTTGGTAATGATCAAAGACATGCAGTAAATGCAGTCGTCCTTGGATTTATTAGACAATTACATGGTTGGTGGGAAAAATACCTATTTGATATAGAAAGAAATGCTATATTAAATGCAGTAAAAAGAGATCCCTCAGGAAATCCTGTTCTTACTCCTTAAGGCCAAATGATCTCAGATTCCATCTACATGCTTATTACCAATATAGCAAAACATTTTATTGGTAATTATATAAATATAGAAGAAAAAAATAAAAACACAATTAATCAATTTATCTTGACCAACATTATCAAATTTTCGTAGGTATAAAGGTGTTTTCTTATCAAAAATCTATGCAATCAATGCAAGCAATTTAGAATTTTAGAAAGTAACATTTATATCTGGTCTTCCTAAACTTTTTACAGAAAAAGTTGGAGAAGAATTAAAATAAGAAAATTATGGAAATTTGAATTATGGAATGTATACATATGGTGATTTAATTCAAAAGATTAATAAAGTTGGATTTTCATTATGCAATGAAATCAAACTTAAATGTCAAATTGAAAATAAAAAAAGAATCAGCAAGTACGAGCTTGGTGATTTTTGTTTTCAATTTGGTATGGAACCATTAATCAATCATTCTAGCCAGAATAAAGAGAAAAACTTAAAAAGAAACCATCAAAAAGAAAATCTAAACATTTTTCAACTCCACAATATTATACACCCTTAAAAAGTTATTATAAAAAATCTTCTCATAAAAACCCTTATAAAGAACTAAAGAAATCTTATACAAACGATAATCCATCCACTTCTTATCCCAAGAACAAAGAAATATAATGTTATAATTGCAAAGAAAAAGGACATATAGCTCTTGACTACCCAAAAATAAAAGTTAAAACAGAAAAAGAAATCAAAACTATCTTAAAAGGATCCTCAGCGTCAGAGTCATCCAATTCCTCTGATACGGATTATTCTTCCTCCCATGCTTCAGATACATGTCATTGTAAACATTTGACAGTGAAATCCAGTATGAATCTGCTTTTTCATCCTCTTTTTCTTTAAACGTACTTTCTGCTCCATAAGAGTTGGAATACCAGTCAAAATTCAGCCTTGCTTCCACCAACATCCCCTTTTTCCTCTCCCTTCTGCTTTTGTATACCCACCATCTTCCCCATTTGGTATTAGAGCCAAGTTGGTATGAAATTTGTAATCAAGTACATTGGCAATATAAAGTTATTTTGTGAGTATTTCTTCACTTATCTTTGTTATGTTATGCTTTGATTTTGCTTAAGAAATTGCTGACTCAAAAATAAGAATGTCAAAAGTTTTAATACTTAGTTCTGTGTTTGTTATTATTGAGAAATTCTAATCATATTCCGCCTGGAGCGAAGCTCAAGTAGCCATTGTTGTCGCCGTTGTTAGCCATGTAAAGGCATTTAAGGCATTTTGTTGGTGTGTAAATCCTCTATTTTGTTAGATACTCATGGTGGATTTGCTTAAAATAACTCTGTAATACAAATTATGGCTAAGCTTAATACAAATTATGGCTAAGCTTATTAAGAAGTTTGTACCTTCTTCTTCCTTATCATCAAATTCCTTATCTTCTATGTCTATTCAAAATAGTGAAGAAATCAGCTATGATGATTTAGATCAAGTTACTTGTGATTGGACTATTCCAACCGTAAATAAAAATGAAATTTATAAAGTTGGATGTTTTCAATTAAAATCAAGTTATAAAGTAAAAACCATTGAAAGAGCTGAATCCATTACCAGTAACATTCAGCATCTTTTTTTAATCAAGCCGCATGAAATAAAGGAGTATGTTAAAACAAACAATTATATTCATTTTGGATTAGTGCAAGTTGCTCTAAAGCCTTTAACAAGACTTAGATTTAGAATTGAAGCTCTCATCAATGTTTAAGATACAAAACATAAAAAATTCAGTGATTCATTACTTGGAATGGTTGAATCAAGTTTGGCTAATGGCCCTACTTTCTTCAATTGCTTTCCAAATTTCTCTGTTTCCCTTATAGATCCAGGTGCACATGAAGCTCTTGCTCTTGCTATCCAAACAAAAGGTTTTGATATGAATCCTCATAATTAAACTCTTGCTCTCATATATAGAGTTTATTATAAACTCATGAATTCAGTTGTTCCAGGCACAGCCTACTCCCATCAAGCAAAAGGTATGACTACTTTATTTCAAACTAATTTAAAAAATAAAGTTAATATTCTAAAACTCATATAGTGGAATGATATTAATCTATCTAGTAAATGGAACTTATAAAAATCCTAACCAAAAAGGTTTTCACAAAATTAAGATATTGAAACAATTATCGAACATGAAGATGGAAGTGTTGAAATAAATTTTCAAACAGAATCAAGAGATACAACTCCTACAGTTATCAACCTTCTAGAAAGTCTTATTCTCATTCTTTCTCTATGGTATGATCTTCCATAAAAGAACCATCCCAAATTTCTTGCTCTACACCTAATGTAGACCTTCGACCTACAGGACTTGTGTATCCTTCTTATCAAGCTTCTCCATCTAATACATATAATCCTTCAGAATCTGATTTCAATTTAAATGTTATTAAATGTTTTGAAATTGATACAAAAATGCTAAAAAAGAATTTAGCTTTATATCCTTTAACAAAATCCTTTTTTAAACAAGTTTCTCAAGAACATAAAGACTTTTTAAAAGAAAAATGGTAAAAATATATGTATGATAATAATAGAAATATTTATTTCTTTGATTGGCTTAAACTAGCCATAAAAAAACTTATAATACTAAAGACTTATCCATTAATATAATAACAAAATTAATCTCATCTTGGATTATAGCTTCTACCAGTTCTTCTCTACAAAGAATTGAAGAATCTATACATCCTCCATTACGTCAAATAATATCTAAAGAAACTTCAATTGTACCCATAAAAGATGTTCCAAAAATATAAGGAGATAGTGGTAAATCTGAATTTATTTACAAATCAGATTTAAGTCATGTTTTGGAGAAAAATAATTATACAAATGTTAACCTTCAAACTATTGGCCAACAAACTAATATAATTAAAGATAAAGTTGAAAATATTTTACAGCCTTCTAAAATTATTTCTTCTCAAAAAGAAATCAAAACTATCTTAAACGGATCCTCATCCTCATCCTTAGAATCATCTAGTTCCCTTGATAAAGATTATTCTTTAGATACATGCCATTGTAAAATATTTGACAGTGAAATCCAATATGAATCTGCTTCTTCTTCCTCTTTATCTTCAAACGTACTCTCTGCTCTAGAAAAAATGGTGCTAGAAATGTTTAAAGATCTAAAAGATAAAGATTTAAAAAATAAATATTTTGAAAAAATACAGAAAATAAACAATGGAAATAAAAAAGAAAAAGCTTCTATATCAAGTAAGATATCTTACTTACCTGAACAATTCAGTATAAAAACTGTTTTAGATAGATTAAGAGAGCAAGCAGCTCTTACTCTTCTTTCAATTCAAGATCTTTCGAACAAAATCAATAATCCAAAGCGAGAAATCAAAGAATTAAAACTAGACTTAATTGAACTTCAAAAACTCAAATAATTTGTTGAGAATCTTGAATTTCACACACTCAAAAAATTTCAAGAAAATAGTGATAATTTAGAACATCAAGAAGATTTGATGAAAACTTAATTGGTTTTGTAAATTCTTTAACAAGGAATCCACCTCAAAGATGGAAAACTCAAGTTACAATTAAGGTTAAAGACTTTTCTATTAAAGCACTCTGCTTACTAGATAGTGGCGCAGATGTTAATTTAATAAGAAAATGATTAATCCCAACAAAGTATTATGAAAAAAATTAAAAATAAACTCTACCTAGCAACTACTAGTAATAAACTCCATATCCATTATAAATTAAATAACGTCCATGTTTGCAAAAATGAAACATGTATAAAGACTAATTTCCTACTCAGAAAAGATTTAAACAGCGATGTTATCCTTGGAAATCCTTTTCTATAGATTCTACAGCCTTTTCAAATTATTCATCAGGCCTTAAAACTATTAAAGACAATAAAAAATTAATTTTTTATTTTGTTAAATAAACTCCTATTCAACATATTAATATCATTCAAAATCAAATTGCTTATAAAGAAAAACAAATTGCATATCTTCAAGAAGATATGAATTCTTTAAGAATTGAAAAAGAATTACAAAAACCAGAATTCTAAAAAGATTTAATCCAATTTCAAAAATCTCTTAAAACAGAATGTTGTTCAGACCTTCTTTCTGCCTTTTGCACAGGAAAAACACCATCCTGTTTCTCTTTCATATATTGATAATTTCAATGAATCTCAAATTCCTACTAAAGCTCGACCTATTCAGATGATTAAAGACCTTGTACAACTATGTACTAAAGAAATCAATAATATTCTTGCTAAAAGGCTTATTCAGAAATCACAATCCCCTTGGAGTTGTGCAGCGTTTTATGTAAATAAAGCGCCTGAATAAGAACGAGGTGTTCCCTATCTTCTTATCACCTACAAGCCTTTAAATAAAGTCCTAAAGTCCATCAGATATCTAGTTCCAAATAAAATTGATCTTATTAACAGTCTAGCTGGTGCCTTCCTTTTTTTCCAAATTTGATCTTAAATCAGGATTTTAGCAAATTCAAATCACCCTAGAGGACAGGTATAAAACTACTTTTATAGTACCATTTGGCTATTACGAATGGAATGTTATGCCATTTGTTTTAAAAATGCTCCTTCAGAATTTCAAAGAATAATGAATGACATTTTTAATCCATATCAAGCTTTTACACTCGTCTATATAGATGACATTCCTGTGTTTTCAAAATCTATTTGTGACCATTAGAAACATTTAAATATTTTTTAAAAATTGATTATCAAGAATGGACTTGTCTCATCCCAAAAGAAAATGAAGCTTTTTCAAACAGAAATTCAGTTTCTTGGCTTTATAATAAAAAGGAACTATTTCTCAAGTCCAAAAAGTTATTAAGTTTGCTTCCTAATTTCCTACTGAAATTCTTAATAAAGAGCAATTGCAATGTTTTCTTGGATGCCTTAATTATGTTTCTAACTTTTATAAAGATCTAGCTAAAGAAAAAAAAATCTTGCAAATGCGCTTGACCAGAAATCCTGTAAAATGGTCACTTCTTATACAAAAGCTGTTCAAAATATTAAATAGAAAGTCCAAAATTTAGCTTGTTTAACTATCCCTCATCCAGATTTATTAAAAATAGTTCAAACAGATGCATCTGAAATAGGTTTTGGAGGAATCCTTCTACAAAGAGATGCCTCCATTTCACTTTTGGAACATGGACTCCCAGTCAACAGAATTATTCAACTATTAAAAAGGAAATCCTATCCATAGTAAATAGTATAATGAAGTTCCAAAGTGATTTATCAAACAAAAATTTTTTTATTAAGAATAGATTGTAAATCTGCTAAAGAAATTTTAGAAAATGATGTAAAAAATCTTGCTGCTAAGCAAATCTTTGCTCGCTGGCAAGCTTTATTAGCCATATTTGACTTTGACATTGAGTATATTGCAGGTAAAAATAATTCTCTTCTTGATTTTTTATCTCGTGTGTTTTTACAGGGACAAAAGAATGAAGCCTCGGCAGATTAGACCCTTTCACCAGTCCCCAATTAATAAAGTTTCTTCCATTATGAACACTACACCTTTATCCAGAAAATCCAGCGGCAAATATCTTGAAAGATGGGGAGCCACCTACACTTCTAATATTCCTCAATTTCAAAGCCATCATGCCTTGTATCCAGAAAACCTCAAGCTTCACAAGCCCAATATTTTGCCACAAAAGCACCCTTGAGAATTTATTCCTTAGATGACATGTCTTATGCCAATGCCATTTCTATTGAACATCTTGACTTAAAGTCTATGAGCATATTCTGATCAGAACTAGCAGCTATACTATTGATCATACAGATGGATCAGAAAGTTCATACTTAAATGTTTTACCAACCAATAATACTATCCTATATTCAGAAATCAAGATTCTGCATGTTCTCTCTGCTGAAGAATAGGGTCAACCTCCTCATATGTCTCAAAGGCTTAATTTAGAACTTATTTTTAATTATTATGATTATATTTCTGCTTGGTAAGTCATCCTCTATTATCAAAACCCATCCTTCCAGCATTCTTGGTTCATCAAATTCAAATCAAACTCCCAAACAATACCTATGTGGTTCTTCACAGAATTCTGGATCCCTTTTGGTGCCACTAAAGAGATCCTTCCTCAAGCACTTCTTCCTATTTATGAATCCTATTCTCCATCATTTAAAGCCCTTCTCGAATCAGAAGAAAAAAGCATTTATCAGCACCTACAACTTGCAATAGAACCTCATGTTAGTATGCAGTTTTATTGCAAGCAGGAGATTCTTTGGATCTTGAAATGAAATTTTTATAAAGAAATGAAGTTCAGTCCACCAGTTTTATCCCAAATGATTTATATCAAGTTTTGGCATCAATTTGTTTATGCTGCAATACTCCAATAATATTCTACCGATCATGCTATAAGGCCATCATTCTCTGAAGTTCTCAAAACTCCTGAGAAAAAAAAAGAAAGGCTTCATCCAGTAAGTGATATTGACAAACAGAAGAATTCTTGATCAGCCTCTCCTTCTACTCTCTATGCAACAGTAAATTTGCTTCAACTCAAAAAAGAACCTCAAAAGGAAATTATTGAACAAATACAAAAAGAACGATCATCTAAAAATTCTCCATTAAGTTTCGGTTAGTAGCTGCATCATCTTTGGGCTAATGATAATCCTTTTGGAAAAATTGCTCTTGAATCCGATACAAATGCTGATGAGACAAAAAGTGATAATGAAGGATTCATCTCTATCCGAAGAAGGGAAAAAAAATAAAAGCCAAGACAAGACATATGCTTTATCAAGCCACTCAATTTCCCCCAAAGCAATCATGACAATCCACTATTCAGAATAAAGTTCATCTACAATGAAGATTGTGATCAAGTTTTAAGTTTGTAATCAAGCATCATTGAAATATAAAGTCATGTTGTGAGTACTTCTTCACTTATCTTTATGCTTTGATTTTGGTTAAGGAATTGCTGACTCAAAAGCAAGAAGGTCAAAAATCTTAATACTTGATTATGTATTTGTTGTTATTGAGAAATTTTAATCATATTCCACTCGGAGCAAAGCTAAGATAGCCATTGTTGTCGCTGTTGTTAGCCGTGTGAAGGCATTTAAGGCATTTTGTTGGTGTGTAAATCCGCTATTTCGTTAGATACTTATGGTGGATTTAGTTAAAATAACTCTGTAATACAAATTATAGCTAAGCTTATTAAGAAATTTGTACCTTCTTCTTCCTCATCACCAAATTCCTTATCTTCTATGTCTATTAACAAAAGTGAAGAAATCAGTTATGACGATTTAGATCAAGTTATTTTGTGACTGGACTATTCCAACTGTAAATAGAAATGAAATTTATAAAGTTGGAAGTTTTTAATTAAAATCAAGTTATAAAGTAAAAACCATTGAAAGAACTGAATCCACTACTAGTAATATTCAGCATCTTTCTTTAATCAAACCCCATGAAATAAAGGAGTATGTTAAAACATACAATTATATTCATTTGGATTAGTGCAAGTTGCTCTAAAGCCTTTAACAAGACTTGGACTTAGAACAAAAGCTCTCATCTATGTTCACAAGACATATAAAATTCAGTGATTCATTACTTGGAATGGTTGAATCAAGTTTGGCTAATGGCCCTACTTTCTTCAATTGCTTTCCAAATTTCTCTGTTTCTCTTACAGATCTAGATGCACATGAAGCTCTCACTCTTGCTATCCAGACAGAAGGTTTTGATATGAATCCTCATAATCAAAATCTTGCTCTCATATATAGAGTTTATTATTAACTCATGAATTCAGTTATTCCAGGCATGGCCTATTCCCATCAAGCAAAAGGTATGACTACTTTATTCCAAACTAATTTTAAAAATAAAGTTAATATTCCAAAACTCATATAGTGGAATGATATTAATCTATCTGGTAAATGGCGCTTAGAAAATGCTCAACCTAAAAGGTCTTTAAAAAATTAAGATATTAAAAGAATTATTGAACATGAAGATGAAAGTGTTGAAATAAAATTTTAAATAGATTCAAGAGATACAACTCCTATAGTTTATGAACCTTCTAGAAATTCTTATTCTCATCCTCCCTCTATGGTAGGATCTTCCACAAAAGAACCATCCCAAGTTTCTTGCTCTACACCTAATGTAGACCTTCGACCTATAAGACTTATGCATCCTTCTTATCAAGCTTCTCTATCTAATGCATATAATCCTTCAGAATCCGATTTCAATAGAAATGTTATTGAATGTTTTGAAATTGATAAAGAAATGTTAGAAAAGAATTTAGCTCTACATCCTTTAAAAGAAAAATGGTACAAATATATGTATGATAATCAAAGAAATATTTATTTCTTTGATTGGCTTAAACTAGCCATAAAGAAAGCTTATAATACTGAAGCTTTATCCATCAATATATTAACAAAATTAAGCTCATCTTGGATTATAACTTCTACCAATTCTTCTCCACAAAGAACTGAAGAATCTATACATCTTCCATTACATCAAATCATATATAAAGAAACTTCAGCCGTACTCATAAAAGATGTTGCAAAAATACAAGGAGATAAAGGTAAATCTAAATTTATTTACAAATCAAACTTAAGTCATACTTTAGAACAAAATAATCATACAAATATAAACCTTCATACTATTAGCCAACAAACCAATAAAATTAAAGATAAAGATTAAAATATTTTAAAATTTTGTGAAACTACTTCTTCCCATAAAGTAATCATGACACAATCTTTAGGTTTTCAAGGTGAAGCCTTTAATGATCTAAAGTTAGAGAAAAAACCCTTAAAATTTTCAGACGAACTTATCAATCAATTATCTCATAGTTTTACAAACATAAATTTAAAGATAATAATGAAAATAAAGATGAAAAATCTATAAATGTTTTATATTCTGAAGCTTCAAGCTTAGACTTAGAATTCTCTATTTCTGACTCTATAGAAGAAAAATCAAATGAACATCATGACGATCAAAATCAAGAATCTTTACAAATCAATAAAATATTTAAAAGACAAAAACTAATAGTCACTACAGTAAAAACAAGAAATTATTATCCAAGACCTACTCCAGTTGATCTTCAATTCGAAGAACAAGCTATTCTAAATGGCCTTCGATTTGAAAACTCTTCAGTTTATGAATGGAATGTAAATGGACTATCTGAGTATCATATCCTGCAACTCTGCCAACACATGATGATATTTGCCTCTGCCATCATGGCTGCTGGCAATGATCAAAGACATGCAGTAAATGCAGTCGTCCTTGGATTTACTGGACGATTACATTGTTGGTGGAAAAAATACCTATCTGATACAGAAAGAAATCCTATATTAAATGCAGTAAAAAGAGATCCCTCAGGTAATCCTGTTCTTACTCCTCAAGGCCAAATGATCCCTGATTCCATCTACATGCTTATTACCAATATAGTTAAACATTTTATTGGTAATTATATGAATGTAGAAGAAAAATTAAAAACACAATTAAGCAATTTATATTGCCCAACATTATCAAATTTTCGTTGGTATAAAGATGTTTTCTTATCAAAACTTTATACGATCGATGCAAGTAATTGAGAATTTTGGAAAGAAAAATTCATATTTGGTCTTCCTATACTTTTTGCAGAAAAAGTTAGAGAAGAATTAAAATCAGAAAATTATGGAAATTTGAATTATGGAATGTATACAAATGATAATCTAATTCAAAATATTAATAAAGTTGGATTTTCATTATGCAATGAAATCAAACTTAAACCTCAAATTGAAAATAAAAAAAATTAGTAAGTATGAACTGGTAGTATTTGTTTTCAATTTGGGATGGAACCATTAATCAGTCCTTCTAGCTAGTATAAAAGGAAAAACTTAAAAAGAAGCCATCAAAAAAGAAAATCTAAACATTTTTCAACTCCACAATATTATACTCCCTCAAAAAGATATTATAAAAAATCTTCTCATAAAAACCCTTATAAAGAATTAATGAAATCTTATACAAACGATAATCCATCCACTTCTTATCCCAAGAAAAAAGAAATACAATGTTATAATTGCAAAGAAAAAGGACATATAGCTCCTGACTGCCCAAAAATAAAAGTTAAAACAGAGAAAGAAATCAAAACTATCTTAAAAGGATCCTTAGTGTTAGAGTCATCCAATTTCTCTGATACAAATTATTCTTCCTCTCATGCTTTAGATGCATGTCATTGTAAAATATTTGACAGTGAAATTCAGTATGAATCTGCTTCTTCTTCCTATTTATCTTTAAAAGTACTTTATGCTTCGAAAGAGACGGTGCTAGAAATGTTTAAAGATCTAAAAGATGAAGAATTAAAAAATAAATATTTTGAAAAAATACAAAAAATAAATAAAGGAGCTAAAAAAGGGAATGCTTCTACATCAAATAACATATCAGACTTACCTGAACAATTCAGCATTAAACTATATTGCATAGATTAAAAAAACGACAAGCTCCTACTCATCTTCCTATTCAAGATCTTTATAAAGAAATAAATAATCAAAACCAAGAAATAAAAGAATTAAAACAAGACTTAATTGAACTTCAAGAACTCAAACAACATGTTGAGAGTCTTGAATTTCACACACTCAAAAATTATTAAGAAAATAATGATAATTTAGAAAATCAAGAAAAATTTGATAAAGACTTAAATGGTTTTGTAAATTCTTTAACAAGAAATCCACTTAAAAAATGAAAAACTCAAGCTACAATTAAGGTCAAAGACTTTTCTATTAAAGCACTCTGCTTACTAGATAGTAATTTAATAAGAGAAGGATTAATCCCAACAACATATTATGAAAAAAACCAATAATAAACTCAATCTAACTACTGCTAGAAAAAAACTACATATCAAATACAAATTAAGTAATTTTTTGTTTGAAAAAATTAAACAAGCATAAAGACTAATTTCCTTCTAGGAAAGGATTTAAACAATGATGTTATCCTTAGAAATCCTTCTCTACAAATTTTACAGCCTTTTCAAATTGACTCATCAGGTCTAAAACTATTTTAGACAATAAAGAATTAAATTTTGATTTTGTTGAATTAACTCCTATTCAAAATATCAATATTATTCCGACAAAGTGTAAACAAGAAAAAGATGTTCAAAAACCATTCAGATATCAGTTCCAAATAAAATGGATCTTATTAATCGTCTCTCTGATGTCTTCATGTTTTCTACATTTAATCCTACATCCAGATTTTGGTATCGTCAAATCTACCCGGAGGACAGATATAAAATTATATTTCTTTTCCCAAAGAAAATAAAAATTCAGATTATTGATAATTCTCATTCAGACCTATTTGCCTTTAGGAAGTTTCCCTTCTCATTATGACATCAAGTACAAGCAAAAGCAAAGCCCCTATTCGGGAATCAAGCTCTTTATTCATACCTACATCCTAACAAATATCAATTCCCTTCTTCAATCCAGGATCATCTGTCACTTCACAAGAACTTATCAATGCCCATTAGAATGTCATTCTCGCTTATAAAAGGAAAAGCACTAGAACAACCCTATCCAAAATTGCAAAACATATTAAGGACTTAGAAAGCCAAATCCTTATGTGCCATAACATCCATCAAAGAGCACTGTTATCCACCTATGCTAACACATCCAGAATTCACCTCCTGGAAATGGTTCACACAGCCTTCCAGATGAGATAGATGCAAGAATTAGAGTAAAAACTATTTCTTATCAGATCAAGGAGCGATTAATGCTCAAAGCTCAATATATTAGCTTGGCAATTGGCTTTCCCAAATTGTTCCTGCGATCATATGAAGTTGATATCTCATATATCGAACAAGGATTAGTCCAAAGATTTTCTTTATGCAGAGATGATTTTGAAATGATACAGCAACTCCCTGCAATTGTGTGTCATGCCCTTCGCAGCCTTAGAGTTACAAAAAGACAACTTTTCATAACGATATCATCCACTTTGGGTGAAAGATCAGAAATTCAGTTTTATTAACCATATCAATTATGGACTATCATGACTTATGAAGAAGGAGATTTAGTATGCAAAAAATTCATCCCTACCTTAAATGATTACAAGCATCTCCTTGTTGATTATCCAACTCAATAGTATGAATCTCAAGAAGTCGTTACAATGAAATACAGCTTAGAACATCTTCAAAATTATGATCCAGCTTCTAATCAATATCAAAGATTTCTCAATCTAAAAGGACATCTTGAATTTGCAAGTGCATGCAGATATGTTTGGTGTGACGGTCGATGAGTTGTTTGCATTGCTGATGATCTTGCTAAGCAAACAACGGTGATACAGAATCCATATAAATCTAGACATACAGCTCTTAATCAAATTATCAATGCTTATGAAGACATGTCTTTTGATATATCTAAAGAAACTCGAGAAGAGTTAATCCAATTATTCCATGGTGAATTAACAAATGAAGGTTGGGATGAGGACTTTTGATGCAAGTCTCCTATAATACTATGCCTACCATAAAGATTCTTCCTATATGAGCTTTTTCTAAAGCATTGGAAGGATGAGAAAAGCTTTTTCTACTAGCCCATCAATGAGTTTTTAGAAAAAGTACATGCAAAAGTACTAAAAGACAAAGCATATCTCTTATAAGAATGAAGTAGAGTGTTTATTCCCGACATGCACATCCATGAAGAACTTATTTCGAGAAAGAGAAAAGAAATAAAGACATGACACATACCTTATCAAGTCACTCAAAGCAATCATGACATCTCACTATTCTATATAAAATTCATCTAAAGCAAAGATCATGATTTTTGCCTACAGTCCACAAGCATCATGAAATTTGGCAGTACATTAAAGGAAATGCACATTCAGTCTAAATTCAATTGTAATGAAATGTAAATTATGTTTGTTATGACAATAAATAAGTCTAACCTTCCTCATGTGCAGGCAAGAGTTGGAATACCAGTCAAAATCCAACCTTGCTTCCACCACCACCTCCTATCTCCTGACCCTTCTGCTTTTGTATACCCACCACCTTCCCCATTAGGTATCAGAGCCAAGTTGGCATCTATTTTGTAATCAAGTATCATTACAATATAAAGTCATTTTGTGAATATTTCTTCACTTCTCTTTATGTTTTGATTTTGTTTAAGGAGTTGCTGACTCAAAAGTGAGAACATCAAAAGTCTTAATACTTAGTTCTGTATTTGTTATTATTGAGAAATTTTAATCATATTTCACCCGGACCGAAGCTGAGGTAGCCATTGTTGTCGCCATTGTTAGCCGTGTGAAGGCGTTTAAGGCATTTTGTTAGTGTGTAAATCCTCTATTTTGTTAGATACTCATGGTGGATTTAGTTAAAATAACTCTGTAATACAAATTATGGCTAAGCTTATTAAGCAGTTTGTACTTTCTTCTTCCTTATTATCAAATTCCTTATCTTCTATGTCGATTAAAAATAGTGAAGAAATCAGTTATGACGATTTAGATCAAGTTACTTGTGACTGGACTATTCCAACCATAAATAAAAATGAAATTAAAAAAGTTGGAAGTTTTCAATTAAAATCAAGTTATAAAGTAAAAACCATTGAAAGAGCTGAATCCATTACCAGTAACATTCAGCATCTTTTTTTAATCAAGCCGCATGAAATAAAGGAGTATGTTAAAGCATACAATTATATTCATTTTGGATTAGTGCAAGTTCCTCTAAAGCCTTTAACAAGACTTAGATTTAGAACTGAAGCTCTCATCAATGTTCAAGATACAAGACATAAAAAATTCAGGGATTCATTACTTGGAATGGTTGAATCAAGTTTGGCTAATGGCCCTACTTTCTTCAATTGCTTTCCAAATTTCTCTGTTTCCCTTACAGATCCAGGTGCACATGAAGCTCTTACTCATGCTATCCAGACAAAAGGTTTTGATATGAATCCTCATAATCAAAATCTTACTCTCATATATAAAGTTTATTATAAACTTATGAATTCAGTTGTTCTAGGCATAGCCTATTCCCATCAAGCAAAAGGTATGACTACTTTATTCCAAACTAATTTCAAAAATACAGTTAATATTCCAAAACTCATACAGTGGAATGATAGTAATCTATTTGGTAAATGGCACTTAGAAAAGGCTCAACCTGAAAGGTCTTTAGAAAATCAAGACACTGAAACAATTATTGAACATGAAGATGGAAATGTTGAAATAAATTTTCAAACAGATTTAAAAGATACAACTCCTACAGTTTATCAACCTTCTAGAAAATCTTATCACATCATCCTCCGTGGCAGGATCATCCATAAATGAACCATCCTGAGTTTCTTGCTCTACACCTAGTGTAGACTTCGACCTACAGGACTAGTGTATCCTTCTTATCAAGCTTCTCCATCTAATACATATAATCCTTCAGAATTCGATTTCAATATAAATGTTATTAAATGTTTTGAATTTGATAAAGAAATGTTAAAAAAGAATTTAGCTCTGCGTCCTTTAACAAAATCCTTTTTTAAGTAGGTTTCTCAAGAACATAAAGAATTTTTAAAAGAAAAAAAATGATAAAAATATATGTATGATAATCAAAGAAATATTTATTTTTTTGATTGGCTTAAACTAGCCATAAAGAAAGCTTATAATATTAAAGATTTATCCATCAATATAATAAAAAAATTAAGGTCATCTTGGATTATAGCTTCTACCAGTTCCTCTCCACAAAGAACTGAAGAATCTATACATCCTCCATTACATCAATTCATATATAAGGAAACTTCAGCCATACCCATAAAAGATATTGCAAAAATGCAGAGAGATAAAAGTAAATCTGAATTTATTTACAAATCAAATTTAAGTCATGTTCTAGAACAAAATAATTATACAAGTATTAACCTTCATACTATTGGCCAACCAATTAATATAATTAATGATAAAGTTGAAAATATTTTACAACCTTCTGAAATTATTTCTTCTCAAAAAGAAATCAAAACTATCTTAAAAGGATCCTCATCCTCATCCTTAGAATCATTTAGTTCCTCTGATAAAGATTATTCTTCAGATACATGCCATTGTAAAATATTTGACAGTGAAATCCAGTATGAATCTGCTTCTTCTTCCTCTTTATCTTTAAACATACTCTTTGCTCCAGAAGAAATGGTGCTAAAAATGTTTAAAGATCTAAAAGATGAAGAATTAAAAAATAAATATTTTGAAAAAATACAGAAAATAAACAATGGAAATAAAAAAGGAAAAGCTTCTACATCAAGTAATATATCAGACTTGTTTAAACAATTCAGTATAAAAACTGTTTTAGATAGACTAAGAGAGCAACAAGCTCCTACTCATCTTTCAATTCTTATAAGGGTTTTTATGAGAAGATTTTTTATAATATCTTTTTGAGGGAGTAAAATATTGTGGAGTTAAAAAATGTTTAGATTTTCTTTTTTGATGGTTTCTTTTGAAGTTTTTCTTTTTATTCTGGCTAGAAGGACTGATTAACGGTTCCATACCAAATTGAAAATAAAAATCACCAAGTTCATACTTGCTGATTCTTTTTTGATTTTCAATTTGACGTTTAAGTTTGATTTCATTGCATAATGAAAATCCAACTTTATTAATCTTTTGAATTAGATCACCATATCTATACATTCCAAAATTCAAATTTCCATAATTCTCTAATTTTAATTCTTCTCTAACTTTTTCTGCAAAAAGTTTAGGAAGACTGGATATGAATTTTTCTTTCCAAAATTCTGAATTACTTGCATCGATTGTATAGAGTTTTGATAAGAAAACATCTTTAGACCAATGAAAATATAATAATGTTGGGTAAGATAAATTGATTAATTGTGTTTTTAATTTTTTTTCTACATTTATATAATCACCAATAAAATGTTTAACTATATTGATAATAAGCATGTAGATGGAATCAAGGATCATTTGGCCTTGAGGATTAAGAACATGATTTCCTGAGCGATCTCTTTTTATTGCATTTAATATATCATTTCTTTTTGTATCAGATAGGTATTTTTCCTACCAACCATGTAATTATCCAGTAAATCCAAGGACGACTGCATTTACTGCATTTTTTTTATCATTACCAGCAGCCATGATGGAAGAGGCATATATCATCATGTGTTGGCATAGTTGCAGGATTTGATATTCAGATAGTCCATCTGCATTCCATTCATATACTGAAGTGTTTTCAAATTGACGGCCATTTAGAATAGGTTGTTCTAGGAATTGAAGATCAACTAGAGTAGGTGTTGGATAATAATTTCTTGTTTTTGCTGCAGTGACTATTGGTTTTTGCCTTTAAAATATTTTATTAAGTTGTAGAGATTCTTGATCTTGATTTTCAATTGATTTTTCTTCAGAGTCAAAAATAGAGAATTCTAAGTCTGAGCTTGAAGCTTTTGAAACTAAAACACAGGGATTTTTCATCTTTATTTTCTTTATTATATTTAAGTTTTATGTTTGTAAAATTATGAGATAATTGATTGATTAGTTCGTCTGAAAATTTTAAGGGTTTTTTTTCTAACTTTAGATCTTTAGGGGCTTCACCTTGAAAACCTAAAGATTGTGTCTTGATTACTTTATGGGAAGAAGTAGTTTCATAAAATTTTAAAATATTTTCAACTTTATCTTCAATTCTATTGATTTGTTGGCTAATAATATGAAGGTTTATATTTGTATAATTATTTTGTTCTAAAACATGACTTAAGTCTAATTTATAAATTGATTCAGATTTACCTTAATCTCCTTGTATCTTTGCTACATCTTATATGGGTATGACCTAAGTTTCTTTTATATGATTTGATGTAATGGAGGATGTATAGATTCTTTAGTCCTTTGTGGAGAAGAACTGGTAGAAGCTATAATCCAAGATGAGCTTAATTTTGTTATCATATTGATGGATAAATCTTTAGTATTATAAGCTTTCTTTATGGCTAGTTTAAGCCAATCAAAGAAATAAATATTTCTTTGATTATCATACATATATTTGTACCATTTTTCTTTTAGAAAGTCTTTATGTTCTTAATAATAACAAACACACAACCAAGTATTAAGATTTTTGACATTCTTGCTTCTGAGTCAGCAATTCCTTAAACAAAATCAAAACATAAAGATAAGTGAAGAAATACTGACAAAAAGACTTTATATTGTAATGATACTTGATTACGAACTAGATGCCAACTTGGCTTTGATACCAAATGGGGAAGGCAGTGGCTATACAAAAGCGGAAGGGAGAGGAGAGAGGAGGTGGTGGTGGAAGCAAGGCTGGATTTTGACTGCATTCCAGCTCTTGTCTGTACATGAGGAAGGCTAGACCTATTTATAGTCATAACCAACATAATTTCATCGAATTTACACTGCATTTACATTTCATTTCATGTGCTAACAAATTTCATGATACAACTAGAATGGAGGCAAAAATCACAATCTTTGCTGTAGATGAACTTTATTCTGAATAGTGAGATGTCACGATTGCTTTGAGTGACTTGATAAGGTATGTGTCATGTCTTTATTTCTTGTCCCTTTTTGGAGATAAGTTCTTCATAGATGTGCATGTTGGGAATAAAATACTACTTTATTCTTATGAGAGGCATGCTTTGTCTTTTAGTACTTTTGCAGGTACTTTTTCCAAAAAACTCATTGATTGGCTAGTAGAAAAAGCTCTTGTAGGAAGAATCTTTATGCTGTGAATAGTATTATTGGAGACTTGCTTCAAAAGTGCTCATCCTAGCCATCATTTGTTAATTCACCGTGAAATAATTGGATTAACTCTTCTCGAGTTTTGTTAGAAATATCAAAAGACAGGTCTTCATAAGCATAGATAATTTGATTAAGAGCTGTATGTCCAGATTTATATGGATTCTGTATCATCGTTGTTTACTCAACTAGATCATTAGTGATGCAAACAACTCTTCGACCGTCACACCAAACATATTTGTATGTACTTGCAAATTCAAGATGTCCTTTTAGATTGAGAAGTCTTTGATACTGATCAGAAGCTAGATCATAAGTTCAAAGGCATTCTAAGCTGTATTCCACTGTAGTGACTTCATGAGATTCATACATTGAGCTAGATAATCAACAGGGAGATGCTCATAATCATTTAAGGTATAGATGAACTTTTTGCAGACTAAATCTCCTTCTTCATAATTCATGATGGTCCATAACTAATAAGGTTGATAAAACTGGATTTCCGATCTTTCACCCAAACTTGATGAAATCGTTAGGAGAAGTTGTCTTTTGGTAACTCCAATGCTGCAAAGGGCATGACCCACGATTGCAGGAAGCTATTGTATCATTTCAAAATCATCTTTACATAAAGAAAATCTTTGGACTAATCCTTATTCGATATATGAGATATCAACTTCATATGATGGCAGGAACAATTTAGGAAAGCCAGTTGCCCAGCTTATATATTGAGCTGTGAGCATTAATCGCTCCTTGATCTGACAAGAAAC
Source organism: Sextonia rubra (assembly GCA_037013555.1). Taxonomy (NCBI): domain Eukaryota; kingdom Viridiplantae; phylum Streptophyta; class Magnoliopsida; order Laurales; family Lauraceae; genus Sextonia; species Sextonia rubra. Next base: position 11,237,820 of record JASUAD010000026.1, read on the forward strand.
AGTTTTTTCTCTAATTCTTGTAGCTATCTCATCTGGAAGGGCTGTGTTAACATTTTCTAGGAGGTGAATTCTGGATGTTTTATCATCAGCATAGGTGGATAACAGTGCTCTTTGATGGATGTTATAGCACATAAGGACCAATGGGCATTGATAAGTTCTTGTGAAATGACAGATAATCTTGGATTGAAGAAGAGAATTGATATTTGTTGGGATGTAGGTATGAAGGAAGAGCTTGATTCCTGAAAAGGGGCTTTACTTTTGCTTATACTTGATGTCATAATGAGAAGGGATACTTCCTAAAGGCAGATAGGTCTGAATGAGAATTATCAATAATCTAAAATTTTATTTTCTTTGGGAAAAGAAAAATAATTTTATATCTGTCCTTTGGGTAGAATTTGAAGGTACCAAAATTTGGATGTAGGATTAAATGTAGAAAACATGAAGGCATCAGAGGGACGATTAATAAGATCCGTTTTATTTGGAACTAGATCTCTGAATGGTTTTTGAACATCTTATTGTTATTTACACTTTATCTGAATAATATTGATATGCTGAATAGGAGTTAATTCAACAAAATCAAAATTAAATTCTTTATTGTCTAAAATAGTTTTTAGACCTGATGAGTCAATTTGAAAAGGCTATAAAATCTATAAAAAAGGATTTCCAAAGATAACATCATTGTTTAAATCCTTTTCTAAAAGGAAATTTGACTTTATGCATCTTTCATTTTTATGGACATAAACATTATTTAATCTGTATTTGATATGTAGTTTTTTGCTAGCAGTAGCTTGATTGAGTTTATTATTGGCTTTTTATAACATTTTGTTGGGATTATTCCTCCTCTTATTAAATTAACATCTGCGCCACTATCTAGTAAGCAGAGTACTTTAATAGAGAAGTCTTTGACCTTAATTGTAGCTTGAGTTTTCCATTTTTTAAGTGGATTTCTTGTTAAAGAAGTTACAAAACGATTTAAGTCTTTATCAAAATTTTCTTGATTTTCTAAATTATCATTATTTTCTTGATAATTTTTGAGTGTGTGGAATTCATGATTCTCAACACGTTGTTTGAGTTTTTGAAGTTCATTTAAGTCTTATTTTAATTCTTTTACTTCTTACTTTCGATTATTTATTTCTTTATAAAGATCTTGAATAGAAAGATGAGTAGGAGATTGTTGCTCTCTTAATCTATCTAATACAGTTTTAATGTTCAATTATTCAGGTAAATCTGTTATTTGATGTAGAAGCTTTCCCTTTTTTAGTTCCTTTATTTATATTCTGTATTTTTTCAAAATATTTATTTTTTAATTCTTCATCTTTTAGATCTTTGAACATTTCTAGCACCATCTCTTCTAGAACAGAAAGTACATTTAAAGATAAAGAGGAAAAAGAAGCAGATTCATACTGGATTTCACTGTCAAATATTTTATAATGACATGTATCTGAGGAATGAGAGGAAGAATAATCTGTATTAGAGGAACTGGATGACTCTGACGCTGACGATCCTTTTAAGATAGTTTTGATTTCTTTTTCTATTTTTGCTTTTATTTTTGGGCAGTCAGGAGCTATATGTTCTTTTTCTTTGCAATTATAACATTGTATTTCTTTTTTCTTAGGATAAGAAGTGGATGGATTATCCTTTGTACAAGATTTCTTTGATTCTTTATAAGGATTTTTATGAGAAGATTTTTTATGATATCTTTTTGATGGAATATAATATTGTGGAATTGAAAATTGTTTAGATTTTCTTTTTTTATGGTTGCTTTTTAAGTTTTTCTTTTTATTATGGCTAGAAGGACTAATTAATGGTTCCATGCCAAATTGATAACAAAAATCACCAAGTTCATATTTGCTAATTCTTTTTTGATTTTGAATTTGTCGTTTAAGTTTGTTTTCATTGCATAATGAAAATCCAACTTTATTTATCTTTTGAATGAGGTCACCATTTGTATAAAGTCCATAACTTAAATTTCCATAATTTTCTGATTTTAACTCTTCTCTAACTTTTTCTGTAAAAAGTTTAGGAAGACCAGATATAAATCTTTCGTTCAAAAATTCCGAATTACTTGCATCGATCGTACAGAGTTTTGATAAGAAAACACCCTTATACCAATGAAAATCTGATAATGTTGGGCAAGATAAATTGACTAATTGTGTTTTTAATTTTTCTTCTAGATTTGTGTAATTACCAATAAAATGTTTAAATATATTGGTAATAAGCATGTAGATGGAATTAGGGATCATTTGGCCTTGAGGATTAAGAACAGGATTTCCTGAGGGATCTCTTTTTATTGCATTTAATATATCATTTCTTTCTGTATCAGATAGGTATTTTTCCCACCAACCATATAATTGTCCAGTAAATCCAAGGACGACTGCATTTACTGCATATTTTTTATCATTACTAGCAGCCATGATGGAAGAGGCATATATCATCATGTGTTGGCATAGTTGCAGGATTTGATATTCAGATAGTCCATCTACATTCCATTCATATACTGAAGAGTTTTCAAATCGAAGGCCATTTAGAATAGGTTGTTCTACGAATTGAAGATCAACTGGAGTAGGTCTTGGATAATAATTTCTTGTTTTTGCTGTAGTGACTATTGGTTTTTGTCTTTTAAATATTTTATTGATTTATAGAGATTCTTGATTTTGATCATCTTGATTTTCATTTGATTTTTTTTCATAGAGTCAGAAGCAGAGAATTCGGAGTCTAAGCTTGAAGCTTTAGAAACTAAAACATTTAGGGATTTTTCATCTTTATTTTCTTTATTATCTTTAAGTTTTATGTTTGTAAAATTATGAGATAATTGATTGATTAGTTTATCTGAAAATTTTAAGGGTTTTTTTTCTAACTTTCGATATTTAAGGGCTTCACCTTGAAAACCTAAATATTGTGTCTTGATTACTTTATGGGAAGAAGTAGTTTCATAAAATTTTAAAATATTTCAACTTTATCTTCAATTCTATAGGTTTGTTGGCCAATAGTCTGAAGGTTTATGTTTGTATAATTATTTTGTTCTAAAACATGATTTAAATCTGATTTGTAAATAAACTTAGTTTTACCTTTATCTCCTTGTATTTTTGTAACATCTTTTATGGGTACAGCTAAAGTTTCTTCATAAATGATTTGATGTAATGGAGGATGTATAGATTCTTCAGTTCTTTGTGAAGAGGAACTAGTAGAAGCTATAATCCAGGAAGAGCTTAATTTAGTTATCATATTGATGGATAAATCTTCAGTATTATAAACTTTTTTCATGGCTAGTTCAAGCTAATCAAAGAAATAAATATTTCTTTGATTATCATACATATATTATACCATTTTGCTTTTAGAAAGTCTTTATGTTCTTGAGAAACATGGTTAAAAAAAGGATTGTGTGAGAGGATGTAAAGCTAAATTCTTTTTTAACTTTTCTTTATCAATTTGAAAGCTTCAATAACATTTATATTGAAATCGGATTCCAAAGGATTATATGTATTAGATGGAGAAGCTTGATAAGAAGGATACACTATTCCTGTAAGTCAAAGGTCTACATTAGGTGTAGAGCAAGAAACTCGAGATGGCTCTCTTATGGAGGATCCTACGATAGAGGCAAGATGAGAATAAGACTTTTTAGAAGGTTGATAAACTGTAGGAGTTGTATCTCTTAAATCTAATGGAAAATTTATTTCAATACTTCCATCTTCATGTTCAATAATTGTTTCAATATCTTGATTTTCTAAAGACCTTTCTAGTTGGGCATTTTCTAAGCGCCATTTACCAGATAGATTAATATCATTCCACTATATGAGTTTTGAAATATTAACTTTATTTTTTAAATTAGTTTAGAATAAAGTAGTCATACATTTTGTTTGATTGGAATAGGCTATGCCTGGAGCAATTAAATTCATGAGTTTATAATAAACTTTCTATTTGAGAGCAAGATTTTGATTATGAGGATTCATATCAAAGCATTTTGTCTGGATAGCAAGAGTAAGAGCTTCATGTGCACCTAGATTTGTAAGGAAAACAAAGAAATTTGGAAAGCAATTAAAGAAAGTAGGGCCATTAGCCAAACTTGGTTCAACCATTCCAAGTAATGACTCACTAAATTTTTTATGTCTTGTATCTTGAACATAGATGAGAGCTTCTATTCTAAGTCCAAGTCTTGTTAAAGGCTTTAGAGCAACTTGCACTAATCTAAAATGAATATAAATGTATGATTTAGTATACTCCTTTATTTCATGGGGCTTGATTAAAGAAAGATGCTGAATATTACTGGTAATGGATTCAGTTCTTTTAATGATTTTTACTTTACAACTTGATTTTAATTGAAAACTTCCAACTTTATAAATTTCATTTTTATTTACGGTTGGAATAGTCCAGTCACAAATAACTTGATCTAAATTGTCATAATTGATTTCTTCACTATTTTTAATAGACATAGAAGATAAGGAATTTGATGATGAGGAAGAAGAGGGTACAAACTTCTTAATAAGCTTAGCCATAATTTGTATTATAGAGTTATTTTAACCAAATCTATCATGACTATCTAATGAAATAGTGAATTTACACACCCATAAAATGCCTTAAACGTTTTCACACGGCTAACAACGGCGACAACAATGGCTACCTTAGTTTCGCTCCGAGCGAAATGTGATTAAAATTTCTCAATAATAACAAACATAGAACTAGGTATTAAGACTTTTGATGTTCTTACTTTTGGGTCAGCAATTATTACTAGCAATTGCTAGGCTGAGTTTATTTTTGGTTTTTTCATAATATTTTGTTGGGATTAATCTTCTCTTATTAAATTAACATCTGCACCACTATCTAGTAAGCTGAGTGCTTTAATAGAAAAGTCTTTGATCTTAATTGTAGCTTGAGTTTTCCATTTTTTAAGTGGATTTCTTGTTAAAGAATTTACAAAACCATTTAAGTTTTACCAAATTCTTCTTGATGTTATAATTTATTATCATTATTTTCTTGATAAATTTTTAGTGTGTGAAATTCAAGATTCTCAACCCGTTGTTTGAGTTCTTGAAGTTCAATTAAGCCTTTTTTTAATTCTTTTATTTCTTGCTTTTGATTAGTAATTTCTTTATAAAGACCTTAAATTGAAAGATGAGGAGGAGTTTGCTGCTCTTTTAATCTATCTAATACAGTTTTGATGCTGAATTGTTCAGGTAAGTTAGATATATTATTTGATGTAGAAGCTTTTCCTTTTTTACTTCCTTAACTTATATTTTGTATTTTTTAAAAATATTTATTTTTTAAATCTTCATCTTTGAAATCTTTAAACATTTCTAGCACCAGTTCTTCTGGAGGAGAAAGTACGTTTAAAGATAAGAGGAAGAAGAAGCAGATTCATACTAGATTTCACTGTCAAATATTTTACAATGACATGTATCTGAAGAATGAGAGGAAGAATAATCTGTATTAGAGGAACTGGATGACTCTATCGCTAATGATCCTTTTAAGATAGTTTTGATTTCTTTTTCTACTTTTACTTTGATTTTTGGGCAATCAGGAGCTATATGTCCTTTTTCTTTACAATTATAACATTGTATATTTTTTTTTGGGATAAGAAATGGATTGATTATCTTTTGTACAAGATTTCTTTGATTCTTTATGAGGATTTTTATGAGAAGATTTTTTATGATATCTTTTTGAGTGAATATAATATTGTGGAGTTGAAAAATGTTTAGAGTTTCTTTTTTGATAGTTTCTTTTTAAGTTTTTCTTTTTATTATGGCTAGAAGGAGTAATTAATGGTTCCATGAAAAATTGATAACAAAAATCACCAAGTTCATATTTGCTAATTCTTTTTTTATTTTCAATTTGTTGTTTAAGTTTGATTTCATTGCATAATGAAAATCTAACTTTATTTATCTTTTGAATGAGGTCACCATATGTATAAATTCCATAATTTAAATTTCCATAATTTTTTAATTTTAACTCTTCTCTAACTTTTTCTGTAAAAAGTTCAGGAAGCCCAGATATAAATTTTTCTTTCTAAAATTCTAAATTACTTACATCGATGTATAGAGCTTTGATAAGAAACCATCTTTACACCAACGAAAATCTAATAATGTTGGGCAGATAAATTGATTAATTATTTTTTTATTTTTTCTTCTACATTCATATAATTGCCAATAAAATGTTTACTATATTGGTAATAAGCATGTAAATAGAATAAGGAATCATTTGACCTTGAGGAGTAATAATAGGATTTCCTGAAGGATCTCTTTTTACTGCATTTAGTATATCTTGTTTTTCTATATCAGATAGGTACTTTTCCCACCAACCATGTAATTGTCCAGTAAATCCAAGGACAACTGCATTTACTGCATGTCTTTGATCATTATCGGCAGCCATGATGGTAGACGCATATATTATCATGTGTTGGCATAGTTGCAGGATTTGATATTCAGATAGTCCATCTACATTCTATTCATATACTTAGGAGTTTTCAAATCGAAGGCCATTTAGAATAGGTTGTTCTTCGAATTGAAGATCAACTAGAGTAGGTCTTGGATAATAATTTCTTGTTTTTGCTGCAGTGACTATTGGTTTTTGTCTTTTAAATATTTTATTAATTTGTAGAGATTTTTGATTTTGATCATTTTGATTCTCATTTGTTTTAGACTCTTCTTCTATAGGATCAGCTATAGAAAATTCTAAATCTGAGCTAGAGGCTTTAGAATTTGAGACTATAACATTTATAGACTTGTTAGCTTTTTTATCGTTATTTTCTTGAAGTTTTATATTTGTAAAACTATGAGATAATTGATTGATTAGTTCATCTAAAAATTTTAAAGGTTTTCTTTCTAACTTTAGATCTTTAACAGGTTCACCTTGAAAACCTAAAGTTTGTGTCTTAATTATTTTTTGTGAAGAAGATGCTTCATAAATTTTTAAAATATTTTCAACTTTATCTTCAATTCTATTGGTTTGTTGGCCAATAGTATGAAGGTCAATATTTGTATAATTATTTTGTTCTAAAACATGACTTAAATCTGGTTTGTAAATAATTCAGTTTTACCTTTATCTCTTTCTATTTTTGCAACATCTTTTATGGGTATGGCTGAAGTTTCTTTATATATGATTTGATATAATGGAGGATGTAGAGATTCTTTAGTTCTTTGTGGAGAGGAGCTGGATAAATCTTCAGTATATAGGCTTTCGTCACAGCTAGTTTAAGTCAATCAAAGAAATAAATATGTCTTTTATTTTCATAATATATTTATACCATTTTACCTTTAGAAAGTCTTTATGTTCTTGAGAAACTTGTTTAAAAAAGGATTTTGTTAAAGGATGTAGAGCTAAGTTCTTTTTTAACATTTCTTTATCAATTTCAAAACATTCAATAGCATTTTTATTGAGATCGGATTCTGAAGGATTATGTGTATTAGATGGAGAAGCTTAATAAGAAGGATACACAAGTCCTGTGGGTCGAAGGTCTACATTAGGTGTCGAGCAAGAAACTCAGGATGGTTCTTTTATGGAAGATCTTACCAAAGGAGGAGGATGAGAATAAGACTTTTTAGAAGGTTGATAAACTGTAAGAGTTGTATCTCCTGAATCTGTTTGAAAATTTATTTCAACACTTCTATCTTTATGTTCAATAATTGTTTCACTATCTTGATTTTCTAAAGACCTTTCTAGTTGAGCGTTTCTAAGCGTCATTTACCAGATAGATTAATATCATTCCACTGTATGAGTTTTGGAATAATAACTTCATTTTTTAAATTAGTTTGGAATAAAGTAGTCATACCTTTTGCTTGATGGGAATAGGCTATGCCTGGAACAACTGAATTCATGAGTTTATAATAAACTCTATATATGAGAGCAAGATTTTGATTATGAGGATTCCTATCAAAACCTTTGTCTGGATAGCAAGAGTAAGAGTTGCATGTGCACATGGATCTGTAAGGGAAACAGAGAAATTTGGAAAGAAATTGAAGAAAGCAGGGCCATTAGCCAAACTTGATTCAACCATTCCAAGTAATGAATCACTGAATTTTTTATGTCTTGTATCTTGAACATAGATAAGAGCCTCTATTTTAAGTCCAAGTCTTGTTAAAGGCTTTAGGGCAACTTGCACTAATCAAAAATGAATATAATTATATGGTTTAACATACTCCTTTATTTCATGGGGCTTGATTAAAGAAAGATGCTGAACATTACTGGTAATGGATTTAGTCATTTTAATGGTTTTTACTTTATAACTTGATTTTAATTGAAAATTTCCAACTTTATAAATTTCATTACGGTTAGAATAGTCCAGTCACAAATAGCTTGATCTAAATCATTATAACTGATTTCTTTACCATTTTTAATAGATATAGAAGATAAGAAATTCGATGATGAGGAAGAAGAAGGTACAAACTTCTTAATAAGCTTAGCTATAATTTTATTACAGAGTTATTTTGACCAAATTCACCGCGGCTAACAATGGCGACAACAATAGGTACCTCAACTTTGCTGTGGGTGGAATATGATTAAAATTTCTCAATAATAACAAACACAGAACTACGTATTAAGACTTTTGATGTTCTTACTTCTGAGTAAGCAATTCCTTAAACAAAATCAAAACATAAAGATAAGTGAAGAAATACTCACAAAATGACTTTATATTGCAACGATACTTGATTACAAACTAGATGACAACTTGGCTTTGATACCAAATGGGGAAGATGGAGGGTAGACAAAAGTGGAAGGGAGAGGAGAGAGGAGATGGTGGTGGAAGCAAGGTTGGGTTTTGACTAGTATTCCAACTCTTGCCTGTACATGGAGAAGGCTGGTACTATTTATAGCCTTAGCAAACATAATTTACATTTCATTACAACTAAATTTAGACTGCATTTGCATTTCATTTTATGTTCTGGCGTATTGCAAGATCATTTGGGATTTTACTGCTGGATAGGATCACTGGTTGCCGTATAGATGTTTGTCTTCATGTTGTAATGATTGTACTTGTTAACTAGGAGGATGTTGTTTTATTTTTTTGCATGGTTGCGTTATTCTTCTACATAGTACCTGGTTGGTTTGTTGCAGAGAGAGGAATTTATGGAGCCTTGTTCATTCTTATTGTCTTTTAGATTTTTCACAATTGTCTTTCGTTTTCTTTCTCAAAGTAACTTTTTGTATAGTACTTTTTGAACATAACCTTGATGTGTTTGTAGAGAATAGCATAGCTATTAATATGGTAGCAATGATAAAGTTTTTGTTATCTTTTCTTTGCATGCTTTATAGAGAAAATCTTAATAAATCTTGATAAATCTAAATCTTGATAAGATTAATCACCATCCTGATGAATTCCATTGCAGCTGGCAGAGAAATTCATAATAGAGTCAAAATTATGACAAGGGTCATTCCAACCTTCATTATCATTTTCGAATTCTCCATGGAATAGTTGAATTAATTCTTCACAAGTTTTTTCTGAAATGTCAAAAGAGATACCTTCATAGGCATTGAGAATTTGATTCAACTTGGCACGTTCGGATTTGGAAGGATTCTGTATCACCGTAGTTTGCTCAGAGAGATCATCAGCAATGCAAACAACTTGACGACTGTCACACAAAACATATCTTTATGTACTTGCAAATTTAAGATGTCCTTTTACATTAAGAAATCTTTGATATTGATCAAAAGATGGATCATAATTTTTGAGATGTTCTAAGCTGTATTCCATTGTAGCAACTTCATGAGATTCATATCATTGAGCTGGATAATTAATAGGGAGATACACGAATCATTTAAGGTAGAGATGAATTTTTTGCAAATTAAATCTCATTCTTCATAATTCATGATGGTCCATAACTGATAAGGTAGAAAAAACTGGATTTCTGATCTTTCACCCAAACTTGATGAAATCTTTATAAGAAGTTGTCTTTTGGTAACTCCAAGGCTGCGAAAGGCTTGACGCATAATTGCAGGGAGCTGCTAAATCATTTCAAAATTATCTCTGCACAAAGAATATCTTTGGACTAATCCTTGTTTGATATATGAGATATCAACTTCATATGATGGTAGCAGCAATTTGGAAAAGCCAGTTGCCCAACTTATATATTGAACTTTGAGCATTAATCGCTCCTTGATCTGACAAAAAATAGTTTTTTCTCTAATTCTTGCAGCTATCTCATTTGGCAGGGCTGTGTTAACCTTTTCCAGGAGGTGAATTCTGGATGTTTTTCCATCAGCATAATTGGATAATAGTGCTCTTTGATGGATGTTATGGCACATCAGGATTCGGCGTTCTAAGTCCTTAATATGGTTTGCAATTTTGGATAGGGTTTTTCTAGTGTTTTTTCTTTTATCAGAAAGAATGGCACTCCAATGGACATTGATAAGTTCTTATGAAGTGACAGATAATCCTGGATTGAAGAAGGGAATTGATATTTGTTGGAATGTAGGTATGAAGGAAGAGCTTGATTCCTGAATAGGGGCTTTGCTTTTGCTTGTACTTAATGACATAATGAGAAGGGATACTTCCTGAAGGCAGATAGGTCTGAATGAGAATTATCAATAATTTGAATTTTTATTTTCTTTGGAAAAAAAAATAATTTTATATCTGTCCTCGGGTGGAATTTGAAGGTATCAAAATCTGAATGTAGGATCAAATGTAGAAAACATGAAGACATCAGAGAGACGATTAATAAGATCCGTTTCATTTGGAAGTGGATATTTGATTGTTTTTTGAACACTTTATTCTTGTTTACACTTTGTTTGAATACTATTGATATGTTGAATAGGAGTTGATTCACCAAAATCAAAATTAATTCTTTTTTGTCTAAAAAAGTTTTTAGAACTGATGAGTCAATTTGAAAAGGCTATAAAATTTGTAGAAAAGGGTTTCCAAGGATAAAATCATTGTTTAAATCCTTTCCTAGAAAAAGATTAGTCTTTATGCATGTTCCATTTTTACAATTATAAACATTACTTAATTTGTATTTGATATGTACTTTTTTTTGTTAGCAGTAGGTAGATTGAGTTTATTATTGGTTTTTTCATAATATTTTGTTGAGATTAATCCTTCTCTTATTAAATTAACATCTGCGCTACTATCTAGTAAGCAGAGTGCTTTAATAGAAATTCTTTGATCTTAATTGTAACTTGAGTTTTCCATTTTTTAAGTGGACTCCTTGTTAAAGAATTTACAAAACCATTCAAGTTTTCATCAAATTTTTCTTTATTTTTTAAGTTATCATTATTTTTTTAATAATTTTTGAGTATGTGAAATTCAAGAATCTTGATAAGTTGTTTGGGTTCTTGAAGTTCAATTAAGTCTTGTTTTAATTCTTTTATTTTTGAATTTTGATTATTAATTTCTTTACAAAGATCTTGAATTAAAAGATGAGGAGGAGCTTGCTGCTCTTTTAATCTATCTAATACAGTTTTAATGCTGAATTGTTCAGGTAAGTCAGATATATTATTTGAAGTAGAAGCTTTTTTTTTTATTTCTTCATCAAGTAGGAGCTTACTAGCCGTGTGAAGGCGTTTAAGGCATTTTGTTGGTGTGTAAATCCTCTATTTCATTAGATACTCATGGTGGATTTAGTTAAAATAACTCTATAATACAAATTATGGCTAAGCTTCTTAAGAAGTTTGTACCTTCTTCTTCCTCATCATCAAATTCGTTATCTTCTATGTCTATTAAAAATAGTGAAGAAATCAGTTATAACGATTTAGATCAAGTTATTTGTGACTAGACTATTCCAACCGTAAATAAAAATGAAATTTATAAAGTTGGAAGTTTTCAATTAAAATCAAGTTATAAAGTAAAAACCATCGAAAGAACTTAATCCATTACCAGTAATATTCCGCATTTTTCTTTAATCAAGCCCCATGAAATAAAGGAGCATATTAAAACATACAATTATATTCATTTTGGATTAGTGCAAGTTGCTCTAAAGCCCTTAACAAGACTTGGACTTAGAACAGAAGCTCTCATCTATATTCAAGATACAAGACATAAAAGATTCAGTGATTCATTACTTGGAATGGTTGAATCAAGTTTGGCTAATGGCCCTACTTTTTTCAATTGCTTTTCAAATTTCTCTGTTTCCCTTACAGATCCAGGTGCACATGAAGCTCTTACTCTTGCTATCCAAACAAAAGGTTTTGATTTGAATCCTCATAATTAAAATCTTGCTCTCATATATAGAGTTTATTGTAAACTCATGAATTCAGTTGTTTCAGGCATGGCCTATTCCCATTAAGCAAAAGGTAGGACTACTTTATTCCAAACTAATTTCAAAAATAAAGTTAATATTCTAAAACTCATACAATAGAATGATATTAATCTATCTGGTAAATGGCACTTAGAAAACGCTCAACCTGAAAGGTCTTTAGAAAATCAAGATATTGAAACAATTTTTGAACATGAAGATGGAAGTGTTGAAATAAATTTTCAAACAGATTCAAGAGATACAACTCTTACAATTGGTTAACCTTCTAGAAAGTCATATTCTCATCCTCCCTTTGTGGTAGGATCTTCCATAAAAGAACCATCTCGAGTGTCTTTCTTTACACCTAATGTAGACCTTCAACTTGCAAGACTTGTGTGTCCTTCTTATCAAGCTTCTCCATCTAATACATATAATCCTTCAGAATCCGATTTCAATATAAATGTCATTGAATGTTTTGAAATTGATAAAGAAATGTTAAAAAAAAATTTAGCTCTGCATCCTATAACAAAATCCTTTTTTAAACAGGTTTCTTAAGAACATAAAGACTTTTAAAAGAAAAATGGTACAAATATATGTATGATAATCAAAGAAATATTTATTTCTCTGATTTGCTTAAACTAACCATAAAGAAAACTTATAACACTGAAGATTTATCCATCAATACGATAACAAAATTAAGCTCATCTTCGATTATAGCTTTTATAAGTTCTTCTCCACAAAGAACTGAAGAGTCTATACATCCTCCATTACATCAAATCATAGATAAAGAAACTTCGGCCATACCCATAAAAAATGTTGCAAAAATACAAGGAGATAAAGGTAAATATGAATTTACTTACAAATCATATTTAAGTCATGTTTTAGAACAAAATAATTATACAAATATTAACCTTCATACTATTGGCCAACAAACTAATATAATTGAATATAAAGTTAAAAATATTTTGTAGCCTTCTGAAATTATTTCTTCTCAAAAAGAAATCATCCTTAGAATCATTTAGTTCCTCTGATAAAGATTATTCTTCAGATACATGCCATTGTAAAATATTTGACAGTGAAATCCAGTATGAATCTGCTTCTTTTTCCTCTTTATCTTTAAACGTACATTTTGCTCCAGAAGAAATGTGCTAGAAATGTTTAAAGATCTAAAAGATGAAGAATTAGAAAATAAATATTTTAAAAAAATACAGAATATAAACAATGGAAATAAAAAATGAAAAACTTCTACATCAATTAATATATCTGACTTACCTGAACAATTCAATATAAAAACTGTTTTAGATAGATTAAGAGAGCAACAAGCACCTATTCATCTTTCAATTCAAGATCTTTCTAAAGAAATTAATAATCAAAAGAAAGAAATAAAAGAATTAAAACAAGACTTAATTGAACTTCAAGAACTCATACAACGTGTTGAGAATCTTGAATTTCACACAATAAAAAATTATCAAGAAAATAATGATAATTTAGAACATCAAGAAAATTTTGATGAAAACTTAAATGGTTTTGTAAATTCTTTAACAAGGAATCCACCTTAATAATGGAAAACTCAAGTTACAATTAAGGTCAAAGACTTCTCTATTAAAGAACTTTGCTTACTAGATAGTGGCGTAGATGTTAATTTAATAATAGAAAGATTAATCCCAACAAATTATTATGAAAAAACCAAAAATAAACTCAGCCTAGCAATTGCTAGTAAAACTCTATATCCATTATAAATTAAATAATGTCCATGTTTGCAAAAATGGAACATGTATAAAGACTAATTTCTGCTCGGAAAAGATTTAAACAATGATGTTATCCTTGAAAATCCTTTTCTACAGATTCTATAGCCTTTTCAAATTGATTCATCAGACCTTAAAACTATTAAAGATAATAAAAAATTAATTTTTGATTTTGTTGAATCAACTCCTATTCAAAATATCAATATCATTCAAAATCAAATTGCTTATAAAGAAAAACAAATTGCATATCTTCAAGAAGATATGAATTCTTTAAGACTTTAAAAAGAATTACAAAAACTAGAATTCCAGAAAGATTTAATCCAATTTCAAAAATCTCTTAAAATAGAATGTTGTTCTAACTTTCCTTCGACCTTTTGACACAGGAAACGCCATACTGTTTATCTTCCATATATTGATAATTTCGATGAATCTCAAATTCCTACTAAAGCTCGGCCTATTCAGATGAATAAAGACCTTGTACAATTATAAACTAAAGAAATCAATGATTTCTTGCTAAAAAGCTTATTCAGAAATCACAATCCCCTTGTAGTTATGCAGCGTTTTATGTAAAAAAAAGTGCCTAGACAAGAATGAGGTGTTCCCCATCTTGGTCAACTACAAGCCTTTAAATAAAGTCTTAAAGTCCATTAGATATCCAGTTCCAAATAAAACTGATCTTATTAATTGTCTAGCTAGTGCCTTCCGTTTTTTTCCAAATTTGATCTTAAATTAGGATTTTGGCACATTCAAATCACTCTGGAGGATGGGTATAAAATTGCTTTTACAGTGCCATTTGGCCATTATGAATGGAACGTTATGCCATTTGGTTTAAAAAATGCTCTTTCAAAATTTCAAAGAATAATGAATGACATCTTTAATCCATATCTAGCTTTTACACTCGTCTATAGATGACATTCTTATGTTTTTATAATCTATTTGTGACCATTGGAAATATTTAAATATTTTTAAAAAAGTTATTATCGAGAATGGACTTGTCTTATCCCAAAAGAAAATGAAGCTTTTTCAAACAGAAATTTAGTTTCTTGGCTTTATAATAAAAAAGGAACCATTTCTCCAGTCCAAATAGTTATTAAGTTTGCTTCCCAATTTCTTGATGAAATTCTTAATAAGGAACAATTGCAACGTTTTCTTGGATGCCTTAATTATGTTTCTAACTTTTATAAAGATCTTGCTAAAGAAAGAAAAATCTTACAAATGAACTTAACCAAAAATCCCGTAGAATGGTCACCTGCTCATACAAAAGTTATTCAAAATATTAAACAGAAAGTCCAAAATTTACCTTGTTTTACTATCCCTTATCTAGATTTATTAAAAATAGTTCAAACAGATGCATCTGAAATAGGTTTTGGAGGAATCCTTCTACAAGGAAATGTCCTTGGAAAATAAGAAATTCTTCATTTCACTTTTGGAACATGGATGCCCACTCAACAAAATTATTCAACTATTAAAAAGGAAATCCTATCCATAGTAAATAGCATAATGAAGTTCCAAAGTGATTTATTAAAAAATTTTTTTTATTAAGAATAGATTGTAAATCTGCTAAAGAAATTTTAGAAAAACATGTAAAAAATCTTGTTGCTAAGTAAATCTTTGCTCGCTGGCAAGCTTTATTAGCCATATTTGACTTTGACATTGAGTATATTGTAGGTAAAAATAATTCCCATCTTGATTTTTTATCTCATGAGTTTTTACAGCGACAAAAGAATGAAGCCTCGGTAGATTAGACCCTTTCTATGGTCTACAATGATCGTGAGTTCCAAGTGCAGAACCGCAATGTAGTAATAAACTGGTGAGACCAGGTCGATCTACAGGGAGCAATGTGTTTTAAGTTTCCTTTTTCAACTTATACCTTCCCTAAATAAAAATCTAAAGCTAGCCTAATATAAAATCTAACAAATACAAACATCCTACTTACCAAAATTAAATTAATTACAACCCAATGAAAAGAAACTTTCCTAAAACTAAAAACCTAAATCTAAAAATTCCTAAAATAAAGCTAAAATTGCTGTAAAACTAAAACACGAGTTAGAACTTCTAAAAATAAAAACTAAAATTAGAAACTTACTAAACTAAATAATGTTAAAGACAAAATAAATATAAGTTAGAAACTTTCCTAGGTTAGAATTTCCAAAACTAGAAAAACTTTCCAATTTAAAAGCTTCAATTAAAACAAGTTTAGAAAGATATTTTAATTCTAGAAATTAACTAAAACAATCAAAAACATAAAACTAGAAAAAAAATTAAAATTAGAAAGTTAGTAAAATTAGTAATGAAATGCATGTCATGAGATGCTAAAAAATTATAAGTATGAAAAACTAGTATGCTGATGCAAATTTTATGCATGATTTGAACATTCTAATGCATCCTAAATCTAAATTTAATGGGAATTTATGCTCTACTGATGTAAGAAGCTAACAAAAAAAAGGAAGTAAAAAAGGATCTAAAACAAAAAAAGTTATGAATGCATGAACATGACAACTTTGCAAAATTCTGTGCAGAAATTCTGATTCGGATTGACTGATTGGCAAAGTTTAAGCCTCTGGTTCACAAGCCTTCCAAAATTATTTTGATATGAAATTCTAGGGAATGAAAGACCACATTTTACCATGTTTCAAAGAAAAATATTATGATTTGACTAGTCTACCCACTTCGAACTTTTGCCAAAAACTGTTTTTGTAGTTTACTGAAAATGTTAAGTTATGCTGTCTATATATTAAGTCCGAATTTCATCATTAGACTCAAATCTAAAGGCTTAATTTTCATTAACTTAAATATGCACAAAATCTTATGATAAGAAAATAGATGCAATGATTCCTAATCCAACCATCAAATTATGCAAAAACAAAACTTAAAATCAACATGAACATAATAGGAAAAATAACAAAAGTGAAGAAAATAAAATAAAAGTGCAGTAAAATAAAAATGTAGAAATTTAAAATTAAAAGTGCAATGAAAGAAAATAAAAATTACAAGAAGTCAAAGGTGGTATAACTGAAGTCAAAGGCAGTAAACAATGGAAGTTAAAGTGAAAATAACAAATTTTCATTCAAGGTTGAAATAAATTTTAGAATTGCCTCTAATCTTTTTTTACTCAAACCTCTTTAATTCCATCTTACATTGCCTCCAAACATACAATGCATCCAAAGAGACAAAGTATATTGAAAAGGTTACTAAGATGGGTTACTAGTTGTGATTCCAATTCTATCCCATTATTTAAAATAGAATAAAAATTAACCCAATCACAAACAAGAATAAAATTATAAACACCACAAAATCAAAGACAAGAACAATTGAAAAGAAACAAATTTTACTAGCATGAAATTGTTTTAAAAAAGATTGAAGATAAAAAGCAAACAATTACATACTAGGATGGATGAGATTCTTCCTTCTAGTTGACACTTCAAGGTTGGTGGTGTGGCTTTAGGGCTAAGCCTCCTTGATGACTTAAGATGTAGAGAATAAGGGAGGGAGAGATGGATGTAAAAATCTAAAGGTGGAAGGTGGGTAATTTTTCCATGAAGAATATGAGAGAGGGGTGCCCTATTTATACTTTTTCAAGTCCTACTCCTTCTCAAACTTTAAAATCTTAAAAATAATAAAAAAATGAAAGAAAAAGGGCTCCAAACAATGCATTGGACGTGCAATATCTTTGGGGATTTTTTTCTTTTTATTTTTCTTTTCTTTCCTTGCTTGTTTTGTCTAGAAGTCCCTCTTAGATGTTTTTTTCCTTTCTTGTATGTGCCACCTTGCATTGAGATCTTTTGAGAGATGAAGTAGGGATAAGAATCCTCCCTTGGAATTAGACTTGGTCCACATGAGGTGCAGAACTTCCCCTTTTATCTCTTTGCATCGTCAACTTTCCTTTTTTGGAAAGTTCTCCTTATTGGCTCCTAACTTGAAGAGATCATTAAAGATTACCCTCTTGATTTCTTTTCCTTTTCTTTTTCAATCAAAATCTGATCCAAAATCTCTTTTTGACGTGGAATAACTTGTTTGGATTTTTTTTTTCATTTTTTTTCAATTAAATCTTCTCCTTCTCAAAAAAGAACTTCTATGTGGCTTTCCTTGTCCATCTTTGATGAGATATTCTTCAAATTCTCTTCAATATTTCTTGAAAATGTGCAATAAATAAATGGAACCCATCTTGGATGTTTCACAAGTGTACCCCACACATGTACATGTGTGCGTGGGACCATGAAGCCAACTTTTTGCAATTTTCTTCCAATTTCTTTTTCTCTTCAATTCTTCTCCCCTTTCTCTTGAAAATCAATTCTTTGCCTCAATGCTTTACAAATGGGACCCATATTATCAAGTTCCTACAAGACAAATGTAAATTTATGTGAAAAGACCATTTTACCCCTAAAATCACAAATGCATAACTGTGGGCCCATTTCTTACGAAATGACAATAAAAATGTACATCATTCTTCATGATTTTATATGAATGAACTAATGATGAAGAGAGTTCAATTTATTTCATGAGAAAAATTATTTTCACAAAACTTTCCAAAAATAGACTTTCCAAAAATAGCATGTTTCATG
Source organism: Sextonia rubra (assembly GCA_037013555.1). Lineage (NCBI taxonomy): Eukaryota > Viridiplantae > Streptophyta > Magnoliopsida > Laurales > Lauraceae > Sextonia > Sextonia rubra. The sequence continues at coordinate 11,256,285 of JASUAD010000026.1, forward strand.
AATTTATGCAAAAGTGTGATTTTTAAGCAATTTTTGTCGAAAAATATTAAAATGAATTAAACCATGATATCACACTAAATGAGGCTCTTTCAAGCTAATAAGTCCTTAAAATGGGTGAAAATGTGTATGAAAATATGCATTTTTAAAGACTTATCATACCCCACAACCAGTGTTTTGCTAGTCCCTAGCAAAATAATGCAAAAATTATGAGGCTTCCATCCTAACCTAATCTAATCTTAAACTAATGCTGTGTAATAAAACTAAACATGAATGCAACGCTACTTTTGCTGGCACTCTCGACTGCATTTAGCTTATGTAGCAAGCCCTTAAACCTCTAGGTTTCCCTAGTGGACGAGTTGTGCCTCGTGAGGGTTTGTATTGAATATACCCACAAAATTCTTTTTTTTTTTAAGAAAAATAAATAAACAAATGAATAAAAGTTAAAAGAAATTCCCCAAAATAAATTCACTCATATCGGATATTTTTGAAATCTGGAATAATTACACTTTCAGACTTTTCAAAGTCTGATCCACAATTCTATTTTCAAAAACTTTCTCAAATTCAAACCAACTTGTGTGCATGGTAAAAAATGTATACATCAAAACCTATTTCAGATATTCTGCAATAATGCTGCAAAAACAGAATTTTCCTTCAAATAGTATGATCCCTTGAAATTTAGCAAAAAGAAATTTCCTATCAAAGTTACTAAGATAGCCGCCACTTTACTATTTACTTCGATTGGCCTCTTTTTCTCTCATTATCTTTTTCCGACGCAAGAGTTCCCAAGTTCATATGGTAAAAGAAAAGTTAGAATCCAGAGAGCAAATCTGGTCCTTGTCCTTCCCCGCACATACTCCCTTGCAAACACTTCGGACACTCTTCTTTCTCTTACTTTTTCCAATGTAGAATTTTCCAAGTTCATATGATATAGAAAAAGTTGGGATCTAAGGAGCAAACTTAGTCCTTATGCTTTTCCTCACATATCCCTTAAAAATTTCTACGGACACTCGTTGGGCCATAATTCATTCTTCATTCTCCTTTTTTTTTTTCTTATGACGGTGCAATGTTTAGGTTCCTTAAGCTTTCCTAATTAACCCATGTAACGAGCGTTAGGCCAATGACTCCCAAACCAGATGGCTTTAGGGCATTAGATATGAAAATATCCCTCCGGGCTTCGTAGCTCAAGTTAAAAAGGCTACGAACCTAAACTAGTCACAAATTGCTCATTATATGCTCTTTCTCTTCTTTTTTTTTCACTCTTTTCTTTTTTTTAAGCCAAAGTAAACACTAGGTGACAATTCTCATTTTACTCAAATTAATTCATTTTGGTTCTAATATATACAATTCACCAAAATGAACCAAGAAACAAAAAAAATTCTACAAACAAAATTTCAAGTTCACATTGTATTCTCCAAAAAATTCTAAAAACAAATAGCATCAAAGCTTCATATCCAAAACTTCAAAAAAATGTATATTGTGTGTATGTGAAGAGCAAGTTTTGGTAATCCTCTGATAGGTTTTCTCCTTTAGAAAATACAAACTTTCTTTTTACTTCCTTCCAAAAGTATGAAAATTCCAGATTTCTATAACTTCAAATCGCTTTAATTCTTTAATTCCAGATTTCTATATAACTTCAAATCACTTTAATTCTTTTGAAAACTTTCTTTTCTAAAATAAAAAACAAATGTGAGATAAATGTAGAAGTAAATGAAAAAGTAAAATAAATGCCGAAAAAGATTCCTAAAACCAAAATAAAAGTCTAAAAATTGAAAAAAAATTAAAAGAAATTCTTATATGCCTAAAAGTATGCCTAAAATTGGACAAGTGTGCTTGGTCCCACCCCCTAACCAATTATGTGCATCATCCTCAATGTAGAGTATGCAAAACAATAAGAATATCATGAGGAAACAAAAATGTAAAAGAGGGTAAGGGGAAGAGGCACCTGAAATTATGTCTAAGCTGCTCTCTGTCCAAGGTTAGACAAAATAAAAAGAACAAAAGGAAAACCATAATATACATCATATACACAGCAAAAGGCCTCTGTCAGATCCAAGGCCGATCAATCCTTATATATAGGATCATCAAGAGGAATTTCATCCTCTTCAGGTGGTGTGATCTCCAAGAATGGCTTCAATCTTTGGCCATTGACTTTGAACATTTGGCCATCCTTTGGATCGAAAATCTTAACAGCACCATATGGAAAAATTGTTTTAACAATGTATGGACCAGTCCATCGAGAGTTGAGCTTGCTAGGAAACAAGCGAAGCCTAAATTATAAAGGAGGACTTTTTGCTCAGGGTGGAACTTTTTCCTGAGGATTTGATTATCATGAAATACCTTTGTCCTCTCTTTGTATATTTTAGAATTAACATAGGCTTTTCTGCGCAACTCTTCTAATTCATTCAGTTATAGTTTCCTATTAGATCCAGCTTTATCTATATCAAGGTTAAACTATTTAATAGCCCAATAAGCTCTATGCTCAAGTTCCACTAGCAAGTGACAAGCTTTCCCATAAATTAGCCAGTAAGGAGACATTCCAATAGGAGTTTTGAAAGCTGTCCGATAAGCCCATAATGCATCGGTTAGTCGAGTAGACCAATCTTTTCATTAGGGTTTACGGTTGTCTCCAAAATCCGCTTGATTTCACGATTTGATACCTCTACTTGTCCACTAGTTTGTGGGTAATAAGGGGTGGCCACTTTGTGAGTTATTCCGTATTGCTTCATAAGGGCCTCAAAAGTTCTATTACAAAAATGCGATCCCCCATCACTTATAATGGCATAAGGGGTTCCAAATCGTGAAAACACATCCTTTAAAAATCTCTGAATGGTTTTAGCATCATTATTCCGGCAAGGAATAGCTTCTATCCATTTTGAGACATAATCAACAGCAACCAAGATATAAATGAAACCAAAACTAGGAGGAAAAGGTCCCATAAAGTTTATACTCCATACATTAAAAATTTCAATTATCAAAATTGGGTTCAAAGGCATCATGTTTCTTTTTGAAATATTACCCAATTTTGGGCAGCGCTTACAAGTCTTGCAAAATTCATGAACATTCTTAAAAAGTGTGGGCCAGTAAAAACCACAGTGCAATATTTTACATGATGTCTTTTTAGTAGAAAAATGGCCTCCACAAGCCTATGAATGACAGAATGATATGACACTAGGAATCTAATCATCTGGCACACGCCTCCTAATAATTTGATCTGGGTAGTATTTGAACAAGTATAGATCATCCCAGAAAAATTGTTTCACCTCAGAAAAGAATAAATCTTTATCTTGCTTAGTCTAATGGCTAGGAATACTGCCCATAGCAAGATAATTTTCTATATCTGTAAACCAAGGGGGTTGGGATAATGCAAAAAGGTGTTCATCTGGAAAATTGTCCCTGATTGGTGTTGGCTTAATAGTATCAGAAATGACAAGTCTAGAAAGGTGATCTGCCATAACATTTTCTAATCCTTTCTTATCTCTGATTTCTAAGTCAAATTCCTAGAGTAGAAGGATCCATCTAATCAGTCTGGGCTTAGCATCTTTTTTAGAAAGAAGATACTTTAGCGTGGAATGATCATTAAACACTACAATCTTAGATCCAATCAAGTAAGAGAGAAATTTGTCAAGTGCAAAGACCATTGCCAATAATTCCTTCTCAGTGGTTGAATAGTTGATCTATGTACTATTCAGGTTCTTACTTGCATAATAAATCACATAAGGCTTTTTATCCTTACGTTGTCCCAAAACAGCCCCAACTGTAAAATCACTAGCATCACACATGAGTTCAAAAGGAAGGCTCCAATCCGGAGTTGCATAATTGGAGCAGATGTTAGCATACCTTTTAATTTTTCAAAAACCACTTGGCATGCCTCAGTCCATTCAAATTGTGCATCTTTGGATAATAGTTCATAGAGAGGGTGAGAAACAGAACTAAAAACTTTAATGAACCTTCTGTAGAACCCTGTATGTCCTAAGAATGATCTTATATCTCTTATGGTTTTGGGTGTGGGTAAGTTGGCAATCAAATCAAGTTTAGACTTGTCAACTTCTAGACTTTTTTCAGCCACAATATGACCAAGGACAATTCCTTAGCGAACCATGAAATGACTTTTTTCGCAATTGAGTACTAAGTTCTTTTCTTTGCATCTAGTGAGAACAATCTCGAGGTTGGTCAAACAGTCCTCAAATGAGTCACCAAACACAGAGAAATCATCCATGAAGACCTCGAGAATGCGTTCCACCATATCACTAAAAATACTCAGCATACAACATTGAAATGTGGCGGGAGCATTACATAACCCAAAAGGCATTCGCCGATAAGCAAAAGTACCAAAGGGGCATGTGAATGTAGTTTTCTCTTGGCCTTCAGGGGAGATTTCTATTTGGTTATATCCAGAATATCCAGTAAGAAAACAATAGTATTGGGGGCCAGCTACCCTTTCCAAAATTTGGTCCATAAAGGGTAGAGGGAAATGATCCTTACGTGTGACTGCATTAAGTTTCCTGTAGTCTATGCATACCCTCCATGCTATCGGGACTTGGGTAAGAACAAGTTCATTTTGAGTATTTTTTACTACAGTGATACCGGCTTTTTTCGGAACGACTTGGGTAGGGCTAACCCACTAGCTATCCGAGATGGGATAGATTATGCCCACATCAAGCAGTTTAAGCACCTCAGCCCTAACCACTTCCTGCATGGTAGGATTAAGCTGGCGTTGTATCTACCTAGATGGTTTTGCATCCTCTTCAAGGTAGATGTGATGCGTACACACTAAAGGATCAATTCCTTTGATGTTAGCCACATTCCAAGCAATCGCATTCTTACGTTGTTTAAGCACTTTCAATAATTGGGCCTCTTGATTCTCAGTGAGAAGCGAAGAAATAACTACTGGGTAGGTCTTCTCATCCCCAAGGTAAGCATATTTGAGGTTAGAAGGGAGGGGTTTCAAATTAGGTTTAGGTGGTTCAACCTGAGATGGAAGAAGTGGTGCACCATTTGGTACAAGCTCCTTAAACGTAGGTGTCCAGATAGCATGAGCTTCTTTCATAGTGTCATCATCCATTTCCTTAAGAAAGTCCATATCCTCATTGGCCTCAAGCATCAGTGCAGTGTGGGAGTGAACATACTCCTCTAAATCATCCTCCAATGTAGTATTCACAAAATTCATTTCAAGGAGATCATCATCAATATCCTTAGGATGTTTGTATACATTGAATATGTTTAGTTCAATGGTCATATTTCCAAAAGAAAGTTTTAACATTCCATTCCGGCAATTGATTAATGCATTTGATGTTGATAAAAATGGTCTTCCCAAAATTATCGGAATCTGAGCATTGTGATTATGTACTGGTTGAGTGTCTAGTACATAAAAATCAGCAGGGAAATAGAATTTTTTAATTTGCACTAATATGTCTTCTATTACCCCCTTTGGTTTCTTGACTGAACGATCTGTAAGTTGTAGAGTAAACTTGTTAGGTTTCAACTCGCCTAGCCCCAGCTGTTGATAAACCGAGTAGGGTAACAGATTAACATTGGTCCCCAGGTCTAATAAAGCCTGACCAATCCGGCGATTACCAATGGTGCATGATATGGTTGGGCATCCCGGATCCCCAATGGTGCACGATATGGTGGGGCATCCTGGATCTTTGTATTTCTGGGGTGTGCTACCGTTTAGGAGTGCACTAACTTGCTCAGTGAAGAAAGCTTTCTTTTGTACATCTGTCCTACGCTTGACAGTACAAAAATCCTTAAGGAACTTGGCATAGGATGGAATCTGATTAATTGAAATAGAGGAATATTGATTTTAACTTCCTTGAAAATGTCTAAGATCTCCTGGTTTGGGATTGACTTCTTAGGATGGGTCAATCTTTGTGGAAAAGGGGCAATGGGTGTGACAGTTGTGGGGTCAGGACCTTTTTCATTCTCAACAACAGCTTTTGCATTAGCACTATCCTTTTTAATCTTTCCATTCAAATCCGAAGAAACATGTTGTTTATCTTTTTTGGGATTCTCTTGAAGCTCTATGCCACTGTGTAGAGTGACTGCCTGAACATGCTTTTGATAGTTTGGTTTAGTTATGTCATTCACTTCAAACTGGCCTTTTGGGTTTGGGAGAGGTTGAGCAAGAAATGTTCCTTTCCCTTGAACTTGAAGACTACGTTTGATTTGTTCGAAAGAAGCTTCTAATCTTTGGATAGCTTGCTGGTTATTCTGAATCATCTATTAATTATTTTGCATGTTTTGCATAAATTGTTGTTGAGATTGCACTAGCATACTAAGGGACTCCTCCAATGACCTATTTTGAGCTTGTGGTGCATAAGATGTATTATGTTGTGGAGACATGTATGCACAAGAATTTGATGGTTTTTGGGGATTATACTCAGGTATAGCAATTGGTCCATTCTTCTAGCTAAAATTTGGATGGTTTCGCCATGAAGGATTATACGTATTCCCCATTGTATTTGTATTGAACGGATTTTAGTATGAGTTCAAAATGTTAGCATGTTTTTGAATTGCTTCCTATAATACAGGTCCAGTTGGACAATCTGCTGACAAATGATCTTCAGAAGCACAAATACCACAAACCATGACTGTATCCTTGTTCTTTTCAAGTTTCAGGGTTTCTATTTCTCTTGTATGTGCAGCAAGCTTGGCTTGAATTTCAGTTTGATTGTTCAAATGATAGATTCCTCCTCCCTTAGACTGGTTCAATGACCTGGATTGATCTGCCCCATCAGACGAGGCCCATTTTTGCGCATTTTGGGCCATTAGTTCTAAGAATTCCCATGCTTCATCAATTTGTTTTTGATCGAATTGACCATTGCACATCATCTCAATAAATTGACGGGTATCAGGGGTTAAACCCTCAATAAAAATCTCGATGAGATGATATGTTTCATATCCATGATGAGGATATGTAAGGATTAATTCGTTAAATCTTTCCCAACACTTATAATAGGGTTCCTTGAGATTTTGTCTGAACATCATGATTTCCTTTTTCAAAGTGTTGGTCTTATGCTGTGGGAAGAATTCTTCAAAAATTCAGTCTCTAGGCCTTTCCAAGTGTTGATTGAACTTGGTCTAAGAGAGTGGAGCCAAGTCTAAGCTTTATCTTTCAAAGAAAATGGAAATAATCGAAGTTTGATTACATCCGGCACTACATTTTGTAACTGAAGTGTTGAGCATACTTCATCAAATTCTTTTAAGTGCAAGTACGGACTTTCAGAGTCAAGCCCATGAAACTTGGGTGGAAGTTGGATCATGCCTGGTTTGATTTCAAATTGACCTGTGATTGGGGGCATCACTGTACAAGATGATGTAGTTTGTCGAGCGGGGCTCAAGTAATCACGTAAAGTCCTAGGCAGCTGATTAACCTCCACACCATTACGGTCCCCATTATTATTCCCATTCCTGAATTGGGCATCATTGTTACCGGACCCACTCGCTATTGGAGACAATCTCAAAGGACTGGAGGGTGTAGGAGATTCTTTCCTTTCTACTCTTTGACCTGATCCTCTTTGCCAAATTGGCTGAGAGGGCTTGTCATTTCTCTTTGGAATTTTGAGATTTTTTCTAGAAAGAAAATTAAAAAAAAAACCTAAGTAATGAAAGCAACTAAATAACTCCTTAGGGATGAAAAGTTTCCTTAAGTTTTCTAATCTAGTCCTACGAAACCAACTAGGCCAGGTTAGCCACAAGGAAGTGGTAGAGTCACAGATGGACCCGTTTAAAGGACCAGTTTCCTGAACAGTCAAGCTGTCGCACACTACAGGGCCAAAGGCCTCCTTAGACACCGAGAAGATTAAGGACAATGATTAGATCATTTTTGGTATACCTTTTCCCAAAAGAAGTTGAGACAAGTTGAAAAAACAGTAACTTTTCCAATTTTAGAAAGTTTCTAAAAATCAGAGTGATGTGTACTTTCTACCATTCCATGCACATTCCTATTCCAAATTAAGGCGACTTATCATTCCATGCATGTCCTCCTATTTCTAGAAAGATGCCAAAATTAAATCACACCCACAAAACAATGTAAATAAGGAAAGTTAGAAAAGTTACCTTAAATGGCGCTCCCCGGTAACGGCGCCAAAAACTTGTTCGTAAACTCCAAGTGCAGAGTTGCGATGTAGTAATATCCTGGTAAGTACGGGGTCGAATCCACAGGGAGCAGTGTATTTTAAGGTTCCTTTTTCAACTTATACCTTCCCTAAATAAAAATCTAAAACTAGCCTAATTTAAAATCTAACAAATACAAACATCCTACTTACCAAAATCAAATTAATTACAACCCAATGAAAAGAAACTTTCCTAAAACTAAAAACCTAAATCTAAAAATTCCTAAAATAAAACTAACATGAATGCAAAACTAAAACATGAGTTAGAACTTCTACAAAAAAAAACTAAAATTAGAAACTTACTAAACTAAATAATGTTAAAAACAAAATAAACATAAGTTAGAAACTTTCCTAGGTTAGAATTTTCAAAACTGGAAAAACTTTCCAATTTAAAAGCTTCAATTAAAACAAGTTTAGAAAGATATTTTAATTCTAGAAATTAACTAAAACAATCAAAAACATAAAACTAGAAACAAAATTAAAATTAGAAAGTTAGTAAAATTAGTAATGAAATGCATGTCATGAGATGCTGAAAATTTCTAAGTATGAAAAACTAGTATGCTGATGCAAATTTTATGCATGATTTGAACTATTCTAATGCATCTTAAATCTAAATTTAATAGGAATTTATGCTCTACTGATGCAAAAAACTAACAAAAAAAATAGAAGTAAAAAAGGATCTAAAACGAAAAAGTTATGAATGCATGAACATGACAACTTTGCAAAATTCTGCGCAGAAATTTTGATTCGGACTGACTGATTGGCAAAGTTTAAGCCTCTGGTTCACAAGCCTTCCAAAATTATTTTGATCTGAAATTCTAAGGAATGAAAGACCACATCCTAAAATTTAATTTTACCAAGTTGCAAAGAAAATCATTATGATTTGACTGGTCTACCTACTTCGAACTTTTTGCCAAAAATTGTTTCTGCAGTTTGTTGAAACTGTTAAGTTATGTTGTTTATATGTTGAGTCCGAATTTTATCATTAGATTTAGATCTGAAGGCTTAATTTTCATTAACTTAAATATGCACAAAATCTTATGATAAGAAAATAGATGCAATGATTCCTAATCCAACCATCAAACTATGCAAAAACAAAACTTAAAATCAACATGAACATAACAGGAAAATTAACAAAAGTGCAGAAAATAAAATAAAAGTGCAGTAAAATAAAATTGTAAAAGTTTAAAATTAAAAGTGCAATGAAAAAAAATAAAAATTGCAGGAAGTCAAAGGCTGTATAACTGAAGTCAAAGGCGGTAAACAATGGAAGTTAAAGGTGGTAGATTGCTCTTTCAATTTCTTATCTTAATTTGGGCTCAAAAAGATTAGAAGTATTGTGCTAAGGGTCTTGTTCTTCATCTTAGGTCGTCAATCTAAGTGAGCATAACAAATTTTCATTCAAGGTTGAAATAAATTTTAGAATTGCCTCTAATCTTTTTTTACTCAAACCTCTTTAACGCCATCTTGCATTGCCTCCAAACATACAACGCATCCAAAGAGGCAAAGTACATTAAAAAGGTTACTAAGATGGGTTACTAGTTGTGATTCCAATTCTATCCCAATATTTAAACAAGAATAAAAATTAGCCCAATCACCAACAAGACTAAAATTATGAACACCACAAAATCAAAGACAGGAACAATTGAAAAGAAACAAATTTTACTAGCATGAAATTGTTTTACGAAAAATTGAAGACAAAAAGCAAACAATTATATACTAGGATGGATGAGAATTCTTCTTTCTAGTTGACACTTCAAGGTTGGTGGTGTGGCTTTAGGGCTAGCCTCCTTAATGACTTAAGATGTAGAGAATAAGAGAGGGAGAGATAGATGTAAAAATCTAAAGGTGGGAGGTGGGTAATTCTTCCATGAAGAATATGAGAAAGGGGTGCGCTATTTATGCCTTTTCAAGTCCTACTCCTTCTCAAACTTTAAAATCTTAAAAATAATAATAATAATGAAAGAAAAAGGGATCCAAACAATGCATTGGACGTGCAATATCTTTGGGGATTTTTTTTCTTTTTATTTTCCTTTTCTTTCCTTGTTTGCTTTGTCTAGAAGTCCCTCTTGGATGCTTCTTTCCTTTCTTGTATGTGCCACCTTGCATTGAGATCTTTTTAGAGATGAAGTAGGGATAAGAATCCTCTTTCGGAATCAAACTTGGCCCACATGAGGTGTAGAACTTCCCCTTTTATTTCTTTGCATCGTCAACTTTCATTTTTTAGAAAGTTCTCCTTGTTGGCTCCTAACTTGAAGAGATTTTTAAAGATAACCCTCTTGATTTCTTTTAATTTTTTTTTTCAACCAAAATCTGATCCAAAATCTCTTTTGGACGTGGAATAGCTTTCTTGGATATTTTTTTTCATTTTTTTTTCAATTAAATCTTTTCCTACTCAAAAAAGAACTCCTATGTGGCTTTCCTTGTCCATCTTTGATGAGATATTCTTCAAATTTTCTTCAATATTTCTTGAAAATGTGCAATAAATAAATGGACCCCATCTTGGATGTTTTACAAGTGTACCTCACACATGTACATGTGTGTGTGGGACCATAAAGCCAACTTTTTGCAATTTTCTTCTAATTTCTTTTTTTTCTTCAATTCTTCTCCCCTTTCTCTTGAAAATCAATTCATTACCTCAATTCTTTACAAATGAGACCCATATTATCAATTTTTTATAAGACAAATGTAAATTTATGTGAAAAGACCATTTTACCCCTAAAATCACAAATGCTTAACTGTGGGCTCATTTTTTACAAAATGACAATAAAAATGTACATCATTCTTCATGATTTTATATGAATGAACTAATGATGAAGAGAATTCAATTTATTTCATGAGAAAAATTATTTTCACAAAACTTTCCAAAAATAGACTTTCTAAAAATAGCAGGTTTCATGAATTATGCAAAAGTGTGATTTTTAAGTAATTTATACAAAAAAATATAAAAATGAATTTAAAAGGAATTAAACCATGATATCACACTAAATGAGGCTCTTTCAAGTTAATAAGTCCTTAAAATGGGTCAAAATGTGTATGAAATATGCATTTTTAAAGACTCATCACCCAACTAATAAAGTTTCTTGCATTATGAACACTACACCTTTATCCAGAAAATGTAGCGGCAATTATCTTGAGAGATGGGGAGCAACCCATACTTCTAATATTCCTCAATTTCAAAGCCCATCAAGCCCTGTATTCAGAAAACCTCAAGCTTCACAAGCCCAATATTTTGCCACAAAAGCACCCTTGAGAATTTATTCCTTAGATGACATGTTTTATGCCGATACCATTTCAATTGAACATCTTATCCAAACCCTTTTTCCCCTGATCACTTATTTATCCAACCTCATGACTATAAAGTCTATGAATAGATTCTGATTAGAATTGGCAGCTGTACTATTGATCATACAGATGGATCAAAAAATTCATACTTAAATGCTTTACCACCCAATATTACTATCCTCTATTCAAGAATCAAAATCATGCATGTTCTCTCTGCAAAAGAATGTGGACGACCTCTTCATATGCCTCAAAGGCTTGATTCAAAACTTATTTTAAATTATTATGGTTATATTTCTGCTTGAGAAGTCATCCTCTATTATCAAAACCCATCTTTCCAGCATTCCTGGTTCATTAGATTCAAATCAAACTCCCATAAATTACCTATGTGTTCTTCACACAATTTAGGATCCCTTTCAGTGCCACTAAAGACATCCTTCCTCAAGTACTTCTTCCTATTTATAAATCCTATTCTACATTATTTAAAGCCCTTCTCAAATCAAAAGAAAAAAGCCTTTACAAGCACCTACAACTTGTAACAAAACCTTATGTCACTATGCAGTTTTATTGCAAGCAGGAAATTCCTTGGATCTTGAAATGGAATTTTTATAAAGAAATGTACTTTAGTCCACCATTTTTATCTCGAATGATTTATATCAAATTTTGGCATCAATTTGATTATACTACAATACTCCAGCAATATTCTAAAGAGCAAGTTATAAAGCCATCATTCTCTGAAGTTCTCAAAACTCCTGAAAATGAAAAAAAAAGGTTTCATCCAGTAAGTGATATTGACAAACAAAAGAATTCTTATTCAGCCTCTCCTTTTGCTCTTTATGCAGCAACAGATTTGCTTCAACTTAGAAAAGAACTTTACAAGGAAATTATTGAGCAGATACAAAAAGAACGGTCATCTGATAATTCTCCATTAAGTCTTGGTCAGCAGCTGGATCATCTTTGGGTTGATGACAATCTTTTTGAAAATATTGCTCCTGAACCAGATATCGATGTTGATGAGACAAAAAGTGGTAATGAAGGATTCATATCTATTCGAAGAAAAGGAAAAAATAAATCCAAGACAAGACATATGCTTTATCAAGCCACTTAATTTCCCACAAAGCAATCATGACAATCCACTATTCAGAATAAAGTTCATCTACAATGAAGATTGTGATCTTATCTAGCAATCCTGAAGCATCATGAAATTTGTCAGCACATGAAATGAAATGTAAATGCAGTGTAAATTCAGTTGTAATGAAATGTAAATTATGTTTGTTATGACTATAAATAAGTCTAGTCTTCCTCATGTACAGGAAAGAGTTGGAATACTAGTCAAATCCAGCCTACCTTCCACCACCATCTCCTTTCTCCACTCCCTTCTGCTTTTGTATACCCACCACCTTCCCCATTTGAGGTTTTCGTATACCCACCACCATCCCTATTTAGTATCAGAGCCAAGCTGGCATCAAATTCATAATCAAGTACTTTGGCAATATAAAGTTGTTTTGTGAGTATTTCTTCACTTATCTTTGTTATGTTATGCTTTGATTTTGCTTAAGGAATTGTTGACTCAGAAGTAAGAACGCCAAAAGTCTTAATGCTTAGTTCTGTGTTTGCTATTATTGAGAAATTTAATCATATTCCACCCGGAGCGAAGCCAAGGTAGCCATTATTGTCACCGTTGTTAGCCGTGTGAAGGCATTGAAGACATTTTGCTAGTGTGTAAATCCTCTATTTCGTTAGATATTCATGGTGGATTTGGTTAAAATAACTCTATAGTACAAATTATGGTTAAGCTTCTTAAGAAGTTTGTACCTTCTTCCTCATCATCAAATTCGTTATCTTCTATGTCTATTAAAAATAATGAAGAAATCAGTTATGACGATTTAGATCAAGTCATTTGTGACTGGACTATTCCAACCATAAATAAAAATGAAATTTATAAGTTGGAAGTTTTCAATTAAAATCAAGTTATAAAGTAAAAGCCATCGAAAGAACTTAATCCATTAACAGTAATATTCAACATCTTTCTTTAATCAAGCCCCATGAAATAAAGGAGTATGTTAAAACATACAATTATATTCATTTTGGATTCGTGCAAGTTGCTTTGAAGCCATTAATAAGACTTGGACTTAGAACTGAAGCTCTCATCTATGTTCAAGATAGAAGACATAAAAAATTCAGTGATTCATTACTTGGAGTGGTTAAATCAAGTTTGGCTAATGGCCCTACTTTTTTTAATTGCTTTTCAAATTTCTCTGTTTCCTTTACAAATCTAGGTGCACATGAAGCTCTTACTCTTACTATCCAGATAAAAGGTTTTGATATGAATCCTCATAATCAAAATCTTGCTCTCATATATAGAGTTTATTATAAACTCATGAATTCAGTTGTTCCAGGCATAGCCTATTCCCATCAAGCAAAAGGTATGACTACTTTATTCCAAACTAATTTCAAAAATAAAGTTAATATTCCAAAACTCATACAGTGGAATGATATTAATTTACCTGGTAAATGGCGCTTAGAAAATGCTCAACCTGAAAGGTCTTTAGAAAATCAAGATATTGAAATAATTATTGAATATGAAGATGGAAGTGTTGAAATAAATTTTTAAACAGATTCAAGAGACACAACTCCTACAGTTCATCAACCTTCTAAAAGTCTTATTCTCATTCTCGCTCTGTAGCAGGATCTTGTCACACCCCGAACCCAAGAATTGGGGGTTTATTGTCGATTCCGAGGCGCGACATGCGTACCCATGACAATTCATGCCAAACAAGCCACGTACGAACTGTCACAAGGGCAATCCCATAGGTATGTGTGAGGAAGATCTATAAACACGTATCAACAATTATAATTAATTAAGCGAAAACCTGGATAGATCATAGGCATCAATAAGCGTTCATCTCAATTCATTAAATAACAAAGCCTATTAATTATCCCAACTACAAGCATAAAGTATGAAAATCCATGGATAATACAAAATAAACAAGTGCCAAGATAAACCCTAAGCCATTCCATGGCTAAGCTAAGTCAACCCAAATTAACCATATTTCGCGCTGTTGAGGAGGATTAAGAAAAGACATCTTCCTCGTTCCACTCATTCACATCCCGAGGTCACGCTGGGGTTCCCTCCGAGGGTGCGTTGAGTGCTGGACTGGCAATGGGTTCCGTACCTGTAACACCATGGTAACTTTGTTAACACAACGGTTAAGCAAAGATAAGGATACATGAGCTTAACATGATAGAATAATTTAATTAAAATGACATAATGATTAAAAGAGAGCAATATCAAAATCTAGGCACATATGCATATGAGTAAGCATGAATAAGGAATCATGAATAAAGAATACATCATACCAAAATGGCAACCACATTTGCTATCTCCTCTCTAATAAGAGAGTAAACTGATCTGTGGGAAATTACTAGCGATCAGGTCAGGATCGACTAGCTACCCTAAGAGTGTCGACTCACTCTTCTGATAACTATTGCAGTAGACAACTGATAAGATACTCCCACGTAGTCCTGTCGAACCTCCTATGGGGTATAAGCTAAGTGGCGCCAACTCTAAGCATGTCAAAATAAATCTGATACCCATGCTCAACGTATACTGATTTGTTTATACTTTTTTGGAAATTTATTTCAATCTCGATAGAAATATTAATCATAGAATCACAACTAAGCAGAATATTGATCATCAATAATGATACTGATAGGAACTATCATATTGAGGTCAAGGTTTTCTATCAATATGAATGTAATTAGATTGAGAGGTTATCAAGGATGGTTACTAGCCAACCCTATGCTTGATAATCCAGGTTTCCAAGGTCATTCAATATGGTATATTCATAAGACATTCGGTTTCATTGTATTACCATTCTCGATGTTACCTCATGTTTATGAAGGACACTTCATCTCATGCCAACACCCATGATGTGACATTGAAAACTATCCGGAGAATCAAGAGGAAAGGAGTGACAGCTCAACACTCGTCCTTCTCCATGTTCAGTTACCGTTAGACTAGTTGGAGTAACAAAGGATCCACTTCTATGGTCATAAATGGTCTTAGGTTAAACCTACAACCTATGGTAAGGGTGGGTGGATACCTTGGTCTCTTTCTGGGTAAAAGGGTGTAACCCATCCCTAGGCTACTCCGTAGACTATAGAAAGTCCATAGTCAAGCATAAAATTCATGTTTGAAACACATTCTTATTATCTAAGGGTCAGGCTTACCCGACTGATCGGGTATTGGTTCGATCGATCGAACCATGTCCAGAAGGGAAATTCAACCAGTTAGGCAGAGTAGCCGACCAGTCAGACTACCTGCAAGGCAATTCGACCAATCTGACTTCAGGACCGACCGGTCGGCCCTGAAGCACTCTGCTACAAGCGTGTTTAGTCTCCTATGGGTTTTGTCTTTCAATCATTATTCCACCTGCAATCAAACCAACTTAAAACTTCCATTCCACATTCTTAGATTCCCTAAAGGACCACTATTATTTTTATTCATCTAAAATCATTAAAATCATGAATCAATTGCATGCATCATCCATTGAGCTATAAAAGGGGTCATTCACAAGAATCCATCAAGAATCAAAGAATAAAGCCATGCATGTAAAGAAAATATATCCTTATACTTGCCTTATGCTTAGTGCTTCACTCCAATCAACCTATTCCATTGTGTAGAGGATGGAGATGGCTTCACTAATGAAGAATCTGACACATGCATGGAGGAGAATGAGAATGTGATGCATGCATCCTTAAAACTTGGATCTCTTAACCCTCATTGAACTCAATAACCCAAATGGAGATGGGGTTTCCATACCTCAAGTCTCCTACAAGCAAGGGGAAGAAGATGATGCCTTGATTCCAAGGAGGAGAGCAAGAAGACCAAGGAGGAAGAAGAAAGACTCCAACTTGTTGCATGCAAGTCTTCATTCACCAAGAATGGAGGCTAGATGAGGAAGAAGATGATGGAAAAAGAGGAACCGGTGCTGCAACTAGCATGAAGGAAGGAGGGGAAACAGGATCGATGGTGGGTTTGAGGTTTAAATGAGTGAAGTTTCTAGAATTTACAAGCAAGCCCCAACAGTTTCTTAGATTTTCAGGTTGAGTCGCTTGGGCTTAAATGGGCTGAACTGGGTCTAAATGAAATTGGGCTAAACATAAAAGATGTCCCACAAGATGAAATGCACTCAATGCAATTAATGTGATGCATTAACGATACAAAACCATGAAAATGCTAAAATACAAAGGTCCTGGACTGCCTAATAAGGTTTGAACCAAACCCAACTACTTATCCATGACCCAAAGCTCTTGAGATTTGGGCTCAATTAGCCTAATAACATATTAATTAAAGTAAAACCAACTTAATTAACATAGATCATAATTATCTAGGGTTTGGACCTTACATCCTCCACCTCTAAAAGGACATTTGGTCCTCCGAATGCAACTTACCTCTGGCAAAAGTCCTGGATGCTTTTCACGAACTTGCTCCTCCAGCTCCCAAGTAGCTTCTTCGAGTCCGTGATGCTCCCAAAGGATCTTGACCCACTTGATCGTCTGGGTACGAAGTACTTGATCTTTGGTGTCAATGACATGAAGAAGTCACTCTTCATAGCTCGCATCCAACTTCACTTGGATGTCATCCATCTCGAGAACATGAGAGGGGTCCGGAGGATATTTCTTGAGCATAGATATGTGGAACACATTTTGGACTCCGGTGAGTTGAGATGGTAGCTCCAACTGATACCCCAAATCTCCAACTCTACTCTAAATCTAGAATAGACCAATAAATCGTGGAGTAAGCTTGCCTTTTTGACCAAACCTGTTAGTGCCTTTCATTAGAGAAACTTTCAGAAAGACCTTATCTCCTACTTGGAACTCGAAAGTCTTTGACGATTATCTGCATAGCTCTTCTGACGAGACCTTGCAATCTTCAATCTGTCTTGAACTTTTCACACCTTCTCTGTTGTATTGCAACAATAGAGGGTCCATGAAAACTCCTAACTCTAACTTCTTCCCAACACACCAGTGTACGACACTTGCGTCCATATAAAGCTTCAAATGGAGCCATCCCGATACTCGCATGATAACTGTTATTATATGCAAATTCACACAAAAAGAGGTGTTCGTCCCACTCCTTTCCAAAGTCTAGCACGCTGGTTCGAAGCATATCCTCCAAAGTCTGTATCGTACGCTCCGATTGTCCATCGGTCTGAGGATGGTACGCTATGCTGAAGTTGAGCTGGGTGCCCATGGATTCCTTAAAAGATCGCCAAAAAGAGGAAACAAACCTACTATCTCGGTCTAAAACTATAGATACTAGAGTGCCATACAACCGTGTAACCTCATCAATGAATATCTTGGCCATCTCATGAAATTTTATCCCCTTCCTAAAAGGAATAAAATAGGCTAATTTCGTCAATCGGTCAATAATCACCCAAATAGCATCATGACATCTATTCGCCTGAGGTAGCCCTATGATAAAATCCATCGAAATATTCTCCCATTTCCACTCAGGAATATGTAGGGGATGTAATAAACTGGGAGGCTTCTTATGTTCAGCCTTCACATGCTGGCAAGTAAGACATCTAGCCACAAAACCTGTAATGTCTCTTTCATATTGTTCCACCAAAACCTTCCATTCAAATTCCGATACATCTTAGTACTCCCGGGATGCATAGATATTTAGAATGATGTGCTTCGGCCATGATTGTTTCTTTTAGATTTTGGACTGCTGGAACACATAATCTATCCCGGAAATGCAGCAAACCCTCAACCAATCTAAAATCTGGCCTTAGAGTTATATGTTCTTGAATCTTAACAAACTTTAGGTCTTCAAAATGTCTCTCCTTAATCTGTTGAATCAGAGTTGGTTCAAAGACAAACATGGCGACTAACATAACCTTGCCAGCCACAAGTCGACTTCTGCATCCAAGTCTCGAAATTCTTCTATTAAAGACTACTCACCAAACAATGCCCGCTATCTTAACCATCGATTTCCTACTTAAGGCCTCAGCCACCACATTGTCGTTCCCGGGAAGGTACTTGATCGGAAAGTCATAATCCTTTATAAACTCTAGCAACCGACGGTGTCTCATATTAAGATCATATTGAGAGAATAAGTATTGAAGACTGCAACGGTCACTATGAAACTCAAATCTCTCTCCATACAAGTAATGTCTCTATAACTTCAAAGCAAAGATGACAACGGCTAACTCCAAATCATGGGTGGCATAGTTCTTCTCATGTTCTCTTAGCTGCCGAGAACCATATGCTATAACCTTTCCATTTTGCATCAACACACATCCCAATCCAATCCTAGAAGCATCTATATATATAACGAATCCACCACTACCTTAAAGACAAGATTGGGGCTGAGATCAACTTCTCCTTAAGTAATCGGAAACTCGACTCGCATTAATCTGACCAAACAAATGGTTCATTCTTCCGAGTCAGGTTAGTCAATGGGGCTACAATCTTAGAGAAGTCTTTAACAAATCTCCGGTAATAACCTGCAAGACTGACAAAACTTCTAACTTTAGCAACTGTCTTTGGGCTTTGCCAACTAGTTATTGCCTCAATCTTAGCTGGGTCTACTGCAAGTCCATCCTTTGAAATAATATGTCCCAAGAAAACAACTTGTTTTAGCCAAAAATCACACTTGTCCAGTTTGGCGTACAATCGATGGTCTCTCAATAATTGAAGTGAAGTCCTTAAATGCCCAGCATGTTCATCTCTGGTCCTGGAATATACCAATACATCATCAATGAAAATCACCACAAATCGGTCAAGATAAGGAGAAAAGATTCTGTTCATCAAAGCCATGAATGCAGCAGAGGCATTGTTTAACCCAAATGGCATAACTAAGAACTCATAATGCCCGTATCTAGTTCTAAAAGTTGTTTTGAGTGTATCTTGATCTCTAACTCGCAGCTGGTGACATACAGACCTCAAGTCAATCTTAGAGAAATATGTTGCACCCTACAATTGATCAAACAACTCATCTATTCAAGGCAGTGGAGATTTATTCTTAATGGTCACCTAGTTTAACTCCTGTAATCAATACACATCTGAAGGGTGCCATCTTTCTTCTTCATAAATAGAACTGGAGCTCCCCATGGCGATGTGCTAGGACGAATAAATCCCTTGTCCAATAAATCTTGCAACTGTAACTTAAGCTCACGTAGTTCTACAGGCGCCATCTTATATGGGGCTCTAGAAATCGAGGTTGTACCGGGCACAAGCTCTATAGAGAAATCTACTTCCCTAACTAGAGGAAGATCAGGAACTTCATCTGGAAACACATCCGGAAACTCACAAACTACTGGAATGTCCTCTAACTTTTTAGGTAACCTCTTCTCAACAATAAAAGCAATATATCACTCGCAACCACTATGAATTAGCCTCTCTGCTCGAAGTGTAGAAATTACTCTAGTGTTTGAACTCTTCTCCTCACCTTGGAAAATAACACTTGGACCAGTTTCATTAACCTTCACCTTGATGGTCTTACGGAAACAATCCACGCAGGCCATATACTTATTCAACCAATCCATGCCTAAGATCACATCGAAATCATGCATAGGTAACATAATAAGTTCTGCTGGAAATGACATCTCACCAATCACGACCTTACAACTAAGGTAGTACACATCATAAGTCACCTTCTTGTCTGTAGGGGTGAAAATATGCAACACGTACGGTAGCTATGCTGGTAACTCCTGTATTCTAACAGAAAACTGAGGTGAAATGAATGAATGCGATGATCCTAAATCAAACAGCACCTTAGCTTCTATGCCACATACAGAGACCTTACCTACAACCATGTAATCTGTCGCTTCTGCTTCCTCTGAAGCAACTACATATGCGCGGCCCTGTCGTTAAGGTCGGTTAGATTATCCTTGCTTCAATTAACCTTGTCTCGACTGGCTCTTTCCTGATTACGATAGCCCTTGGCTCTGTTTTGTGGGTGATTGCTGACATGAAAAAATAGGTGGTGCGGTCCTAGAAGACTGCGAAGACTGCTGCTGTTGTGAGGCTTGTCCTACACTCCTCTTCCTCGGGCATTCGGATCTTTGATGATCCATAGAGCCACAAATGTAGCACTCTCCAGCACTTGTTAGTTTCATGGTTCTTCCCACACACATTACAAGTTGGCCTTGAAGGACTACTGACAACTCCCTTCTGCTTCTTGGAATATTGCTGATTCCTACCCAAAGATGGGGCACTTTTCCTTGGTTCACTCAAGAACAAGCTCCTCTCAATCTCCTCCGCTACATAGGTCCTTTCCACAACGTCACCATCCTCTATTGGATACTAAAAGGCCGTAGCATGTCCCCTAATGGCTGGCCTCAATCCCTCGATGAAACTTTCAACTCTTTTTCCTTCAGTATCGATCAAATCTGTAGCAAACCGAGAGAGGTGACTAAAGATATGCACATACTCTGCTACCGTCATGGTGCCTTGCTGCAAAGAGAGGAATTCTACCTTCTTCTTGCGGGTGACATGCTCAGGTATGAACTTCTTCTTGAATTGCCTTTTGAAGGCATCTCAAATTGTCGCTTCAGGCATAGCCTTGATGTGATCATGGACAGTCTTCCACCAAACATCTGCCACATCCCTAAACATAGAGGCCGTCAATATTACTTGCTGTGCTCTTGTACAAGTCAACGATTCGAAAACATTTTCTGTGTACTCGAGCCATTCATCCGCTTGTAAAGGATCTTCTTTTCCCGTAAATTTAGTGGCTCCTCTCTTTCTGAACTTCTCGTATATGGAGTTTGGGTCTCTCGCTTGATTCTGTCTTTTTAACAAGGCTGCTAGCTGCATTTGCATCACTGCTTGGTTGGCATTGCTCGCCACCAACTGATGCATCATCATCATGAAGTGTTCCTTAGTTGTATATATAGGATGAGGTGGTGGAAGCAGTGGAGGATCAACACCCTCTATCTCTACATTATCTAGGTCATCATCCCCCATGTTGTTACCTGTTCCTGATCCAAAAGCCATTTATCTGCAACTATAATAGTAATTAGTCTCAATCAACGCTAATACAAAAGGTAAACTATAAATCTTAATGCAAAAATCTATTTCCCCCAACTAAATCTATCGTATCCTCACCACGTTTCCTAGGGTTGGTAAGTCCTTTAATTGACTTATCAATGCTTTGATACCATACTTACGTATGTCACACGCCAAACCCAAGAATTGGGGATTTATTGTGGATTCCGAGGTGCGACATGCGTACACATGACAATTCGAGCCATAACAAGACACGTACGAACTGTCACAAGGGCAATCCCATAGGTACATGTGAGGAAGATCCATAAACATGTATCAACAATTATAATTAATTAAGTGGAAACCTGGATAATTCACCTGGACAGATCATAGGCATCAATAAGCATTCATCTCAATTCATTAAATAACAAAGTCTGTTAATTATCCCAACTACAAGCATAAAGTATGAAAATCCATGAATAATACAAAATATAACAAGTGCCAAGACGAACCCTAAGCCATTCCATGGCTAAGCTAAGTTAACCAAGATTAACCCTATTTCATGTTGTTGACGATGATTAAAAAAAGACATCATCGTCATTCCTCTCATTCACATCCCAAGGTAACGTTGAGATTCCCTCCGGGGGCGCCCTGAGTGCTGGACTGGCAATGGGTTCCATACCTGTAACACTATGGTAACTTTGTTAACACAATGGTTAAGCAAAGATAAGGATACATGAGCTTAACATGATAGAACAATTGAATTAAAATGACATAATGATTAAAAGAGAGCAATATCGAAATCTAGGCACATACGCATATAAGTAAGCATGAATAAGGAATCATAAATAAAGAATACATCATACATCATGCCAAAATGGCAACCACATTTGCTATCTCCTCTCTAATAAGAAACTAAACTGATCTGTGGGAAATCACTAGTGATTGGGCCATGACCGACTAGCTACCCTAAGAGCATCAACTCACTCTTCTAATAGCTATTACAGTAGACAACTGATAAGATACTCCCACGTGGTCCCGTCGAACCTCCTATGGGGTATAACTAAGTGGTGCCGACTCTAAGCATGTCAAAATAAATCTAATACCCATGCTCAACGTATACTGATCTGTTTATACTTCTTCGGAAATGTATTTCAATCTTGATAGAAATATTAAGCATAGAATCACAACGAAGTAGAATATTGATCATCAATAATGCATACTGATAGGAACTATCATATTGAGGTCAAGGTTTTCTGTCAATATAAATGCAATTAGATTGAGAGGTTATCAAGGATGGTTACTAGCTAACCCTATGCTTGATAATCCGGGTTTCCAAGGTCATTCAATACGGTGTATTCATAAGACATTCGGTGTCATTGTATTACCATTCTCGGTGTTACCTCATGTATATGAAGGACACTTCATCTCAAGCCAACACCCATGACGTGACATTGAAAACTATCCGAAGAATCAAGAGGGAAGGAGCGATAGCTCAACACTCTTCCTTCTCCACATTCAGTTACTGTTGGACAGGTTGGAGTAACAAAGGATCCACTTCTATGGTCATAAATGGTCTCGGGTTAAACCTACAACCTATGGTAAGGGTGGGTGTATACTTTGGTCTTTTTTTAGGGTAAAAAGGTGTAAACCATCCCTAGGCTACTTCGTAGACTATAGAAAGTCCATAGTCAAGCATAAAGTTCATGTTTGAAACACATTCTTATCATCTAAGGGTCAAGCTTACCCAACCGATCGGGTATTGATCTGACCAATCAGACCGTGTCCAAAAGGGAAATTCGACCAGTCGGGCAGAGTAGCCGACCGGTCGGATTACCCACAAGGCAATTCGACTGATCTGGCTTCAGGACTGACTGGTCGGCCCTGAAGCACTCTGCTATGGCGTGTTTAGTCTCCTATGGGTTTTGTGTTCCAATCTATCATTTCACCTGCAATCAAACCAACTTAAAACTTCCATTCAACATTCTTAGATCCCCTAAAGGACCACTATCATTTTTATTCATCCAAAATCATTAAAATCATGAATCAATTGCATGCATTATCCATTGAGCTGTAAAAGGGGTCATTCACCAGAATCCATCAAGAATCAAAGAATAAAGCCATGCATGTAAAGAACATGTATCCTTATACTTGCCTTATGCTTGGTGCTTCACACCAATCAACCTATTCCTTGGTGTAGAGGATGGAGATGGCTTCACTAATGAAGAATCTAAAACATGAAAGGAGGAGAATGAGAATGTGATGCTTGCATGCTTAAAACTTGAATCTCTTGACCCTCATTGAACTCAATAAGCTAAATGGAGATGGGGTTTTCATACCTCAAGTCTCCTACAGGCAAGGGGAAGAAGATGATGCCTTGATTCCAAGGAGGAGAGCAAGAAGACCAAGGAGGAAGAGGAAAGACTCTAACTTATTGCATGCAAGTCTTCAATCACCAAGAATGGAGGCTAGATGAGGAAGAAGATGATGGGAGAAGAGGAACTGGTGCTGCAACTAGCATGAAGGAAGGAGAGGAAAAAGGATCGATGGTGGGTTTGAGGTTTTTAAATGAGTGAAGTTTCTAAAATTTACAAGCAAGCCCCAACAGTTTCTTGGATTTTTAGGTTGAGTCACTTGGGCTTAAATGGGCTGAAATGGGTCCAAATGAAATTGGGCTAAAAATAAAAATGTCCCACAAGATGAAATGCACTCAATGCAATTAATATGAAGCATTAATGATATAAAACCATGAAAATGCTAAAATACATAGGTCCTGGACTGCCTAATAAGGTTAGAACCTGACCCAACTACCTATCCATGACCCAAACCTCTTGAGATTGGCTCAATTAGGCTAATAACATATTAATTAAAGTAAAACCAACTTAATTACCATAGATCATAATTATCTAGGGTTTGGACCCTACAGATCTTCCATAAAAGAACCATCTCGAGTTTCTTTCTCTACACCTAATTAATGTAGACCTTCGACCTACACGACAAGTGTATCCCTCTTATCAGGCTTCTCCCTCTAATACATATCATCCTTCGGAATCTGCCTTAAATATAGATGTTATTGAATGGTTTGAAATTGATAGAGAAATGTTAAAAAAGAATTTAGCTTTACATCCTCTCACGAAATCCTTTTTTAACCATATTTCTCAAGAACATATAGACTTTCTGAAAGCAAAATGGTCTAAATATATGTACGATAATCAAAAAAATATTTATTTCTTTGATTAGCTTAAACTAGTCATGAAGAAAGCTTATAATACTGAAGATTTATCCATCAATATGATAACAAAATTAAGCTCTTCTTGGAATATAGCTTTTACCATTTCTTCTCCACAAAGAACTGAAAAATCTATACATCCTCCATTACATCGAATCATTTATTAAGAAACTTTAGCTGTACCCATAAAAGATGTTACGAAAATACAAAAGAGACAATGGTAAAACTAAATTTATTTACAAATCAGATTTAAGTCATGTTTTATAACAAAATAATTATGCAAATATCAATCTTCATACTATTGGCCAGCAAACCAATAGAATTGAAGATAAAATTAAAAATATTTTAAAATTTTATGAAACTACTTTTTCCCTTAAAGTGATCAAGTCACAATCTTTAGGTTTTCAAGGTGTAGCCCTTAAATATCTAAAGTTAGAAAAAAAAACCCTTAAAATTTTCAGATAAACTAATCAATTAATTATCTCATAGTTTTACAAACATAAAACTTAAAGATAATAAAGTAAATAAAGATGAAATATCCATAAATGTTTTAGTTTCTAAAGCTTTGAGCTCAGACTCAAAATTCTTTGTTTCTGACTCTATAGAAGAAAAATCAAATGAAAATTAAGATCAAGAATTTCTACAGCTTAATAAAATATTTAAAAGGCAAAAACCAATAGTCACTACAGCAAAAACAAGAAATTATTATCTAAGACCTACTCCAGTTGATCCTCAATTCAAAGAACAAGCTATTCTAAATGGCCTTCGATTTGAAAACTCTTCAGTATTTGAATGGAATGTAGATGGACTATCTAAATATCAAATCCTATAACTATGCCAACACATGATGATATATCCCTCTACCATCATGATTGCCGGTAATGATCAAAGACATGCAGTAAATGTAGTCGTCCTTAGATTTACTGGACAATTACATGGTTGGTGGGAAAAATACCTAACTGATACAGAAAGAACTGCTATATTAAATCCAGTAAAAAGAGATGCCTTAGGAAATCCTTTTATTACTCAAGGTCAAATGATTCCTGATTTGATTTACATGCTTATTACCAATATAGTAAAACATTTTCTTGGTAATTATATGAATGTGGAAGAAAAAATAAAAACACAAGTAATCAATTTATCTTGCCCAACATTATCAGATTTTCATTGGTATAAAGATGTTTTCTTACCAAAACATTATACAAACAATGCAAGTACTTCAAAATTTTGGAAAGAAAAATTTATATCTAGTCTTCCTAAACTTTTTATAGAAAAAGTTAGAGAAGAATTAAAATTAAAAAATTATGGAAAATTAAATTATGGAATGAATACATATGGTGATCTAATTCAAAAGATTAATAAAGTTGGATTTTCATTATGCAATGAAATCAAACTTAAATGTCAAATTGAAAATAGAAAAAGAATCAACAAGTATGAACTTGGTGATTTTTATTTTCAATTTGGCATGGAACCATTAATCAGTCCTTCTAGCAAAAATAAAAAGAAAAACTTAAAAAGAAACCATCAAAAAAGAAAATCTAAGCATTTTTCAACTCCACAATATTATATTCCCTCAAAAAGATATCAGAAAAAATGCTCTCATAAAAATGCTTAAAAAGAATTAAAGGAAACTTATAGAAAAGATAATCCATCCACTTCTCATCCCAAGAAAAAAGAAATACAATGTTATAATTGCAAAGAAAAAGGTCATATCACTACAACAAGTTGCACTTTTGGCGACGTTTTTTGGTGATGAATTTATAATTTCGTTGCTAAAGACTATTATTTACCGACACATATAAATTTGTCGGTGAAAAGGTAACTTTTAGCGACGTTTTTTCAAAAAACGTCGGTAAAGGTGAATTTTACCGATGTTTTCAAAAAAAAAAACGTCGCTAGAAGTTAGACATTAACTCCGCTACCGGTTAGACATTTAGCGACGTTTTCAAAAAACGTCAGTAAAAGTTACTGTTACCGACCTTTAATGAAAAACATCGCTAAAAGTCTAGCCTTTATTCCAGTAGCAGTTTAGACCTTTACCCACGTTTTAGAGAAAACGTCGCTAAAAGTCATCTTTACCGACGTTTTCTCTGAAAACGTCGCTAAAAGTCTAGCCTTTATTCCACAAGCAGTTTAGACTTTTACCAACGTTTTCTAAAAAACGTCGCTAAATGTCTTTATTATACTTCAATAAAGGTGTAATGATTTTAAGAAACATTTGCCGACGAAATGAGATTTTGTGTGACGAAAATTTATTGTCGGTAAAAATTTTTTAAAATCTCCCGCCATCTTTCTCCTTTTTCATTCCCCGCCCCCATTTGGTTTTAAATCTTTCCCCTTTTTCATTCCCCCGCCCCCATTTCGTTTATCTCTCTCACACTCTCTGATTTATTGCTGATCTCTCTGCTCTCTCTCTCTCGCTGTTCTCTCTACTCTCTCTGCCTCTCTCTCTGCTCACTCTCTCGCTGCTCTCTCTGCTCTCTCTCGCTGCTCTCTTTGTTCTCTCTCTCGCTGCTCTCTCTGCTCTCCCACGCCGCTCTCTCTGCTCTCTCTCTCGCTGCTCTTTCTGCTCTTTCTCGCTGCTTTTTGCTCTCTTTCTCGCTGCTCTCTCTCGCTGCTCTCTCTCTCGCTGCTCTCTCTGCTCTCTCTCGCTGCTCTCTCTTGCTGCTCTCTCTGCTTTCTCTCTTTCTGCTCTCTCTCTCGCTACTCTTTCTGCTCTCTCTCTGCTCTCTCTGGCTGCTCTCTCTCGCTGCTCTCTCTGCTCTCTCTACTCTCTCTGCTCTTTCTCTCACTGCTCTCTCTACTCTCTCTCGCTGCTCTCTCTGCTCTCTCTCGCTGCTCTCACTGCTCTGTCTGCTCTCTCTCACTGCTCTCTCTGCTCCCTCTCGCTGCTCTCTCTGCTCTCTCTCTTTCTGCTCTCTCTCTTGCTACTCTCTCTGTTCTCCCTCTGCTCTCTCTCACTGCTCTCTCTGCTCTCTCTCTGCTCGCTCTCTCGCTACTCTTTCTGTTCTCTCTCTATTCTCTCTCGCTGCTCTCTCTGCTCTCTCTCGCTGCTCTCACTGCTCTCTTTGTTCTCTCTTGCTACTCTCTCTGCTCTCTCTCTCTCGCTGCTCTCTCTGCTCTCTTTCTGTGCTCTCTCTCTTGCTACTCTCTCTGCTCTCTTTCTTCTCTCTCTCGCTACTCTCTCTGCTCTCTCTCGCGCTGCTCTCTCTGCTCTCTCTCGCTGCTCTCTCTGCTCTCTCTCATTGCTCTCTCTGCTCTCTCTACTCTCTCTCGCTGCTCTCTCAGCTCTCTTTCTCGCTGCTCTCTCAGCTCTCTCTCTCGCTGCTCTCTCAGCTCTCTCTCGCTGCTCTCTCTGCTGTCTCTCTCGCTGCTCTCTCTGCTTTCTCTCGGTGCTCTCTCTGCTCTCTCTCTCTCTCGCTGCTCTCTCTCTCGCTGCTCTCTCTACTCTCTCTCTCTCGCTGTTCTCTCGTTGCTCTCTCTCTCGCTGCTCTCTCTCTTGCTGCTCTCGCTGCTCTTTCTGCTCTCTCTCTCGCTGTCTCGGCAAAAGTTGAAAACGTCTGTAAAAGTCATTTAAATTTTTAAAAAATAAATTAATTAAATAAAATGACTTTTACCGACGTTTAGAAACGTCGGTAAAACGAGATTTTAAAATTTAGTAAATACGAGAAATTATTTACCGACGTTAAATTTTCATCGGTAAAAGTCAAATTTAAATTAATGATTTTTGCCGACATTTTTTAACGTCGGTAAATGTATATTTTATCGTTGGTAAAATATAATTTTTGTCGACGTTTTTTAATTTCGTCGGTATAGGGTTTTGCTGACACTTAGTTACCGACGTTCTGGCGACGAAAAAATTTTCATCGGTAAAAGTTTTTACCGACGTTTTGTGGCATTTTGGCGACGAAATTTTTCGTAGCTAAAGATGTGATTTCTTGTAGTGTATAGCTCTTGACTACCCAAAAATAAAAGTAAAAACAGAAAAAGAAATCAAAACTATCTTAAAAGGATCCTCATCCTCATCCTTAGAATCATCTAGTTCCTCTGATAAAGATTATTCTTCAGATACATGTCATTGTAAAATATTTGATACTGAAATCCAGTATGAATCTGCTTTTTCTTCCTTTTCATCTTTAAACATACTTTCTGCTCCAGAAGAACTGGTGCTAGAAATGTTTAAAGATCTCAAAGATGTAGAATTAAAAAATAAATATTTTGAAAACATACAGAATATAAATAAAATAAATAAAAAAGGAAAAGCTTCTACTTAAAATAATAGATCTAACTTACCTGAACAATTCAACATTAAAACTGTATTAGATAGATTAAGAGAGCAGCAAGCTCCTCATCATCTTTCAATTCAAGGTCTTTATAAAGAAATTAATAATCAAAATCAAGAAATAAAAGAATTAAAAAAAGACTTAATTGAACTTCAAGAACTCAAACAACGTGTTGAGAATCTTGAATTTCACATACTCAAAAATTATAAAGAAAATAATGATAATTTAGAAAATCAAGAAATTTTTGATCAAAACTTGAATGGTTTTGTAAATTCTTTAACAAAGAATCCACTTAAAAAATGGAAAACTAAAGTTACAATTAAGATCAAAGAATTCTCTATTAAAGCATTATGCTTACTAGATAGTCGCGCAGATGTTAATTTAATAATAGAAGAATTAATCCCAACAAAATATTATGAAAAAACCAATAACAAACTCAATATAGCTACTGCTAACAAAAAACTACATATCAAGTACAAATTAAGTAATGTTAATGTCTGTAAAAACGGAACATGCATAAAGACTAATTTCCTTCTAGGAAAGGATTTAAACAATGATATTATCCTTGGAAATCCTTTTCTACAAATTTTATAGCTTTTTCAAATTGACTCATCAGGTCTAAAAACTATTTTAGACAAGAAAAAATTAATTTTTGATTTTGTTGATTTAACTCCTATTCAACAAATCAATATTATTCAGACAAAGTGTAAAAAAGAATAAAATGTTCAAAAACCATTCTGATATCCAGCTCCAAATAAAACGAATCTTATTAATCGTCTTTTTGATATCTTCATGTTTTCTACACTTAATCCTACATCCAGATTTTGGTACTTTCAAATTCTACCCAGAGGACAGATATAAAATTATTTTTTCTTTTCCCGAAGAAAATAAAAATTCAAATTATTGATAATTCTCATTCAGACCTATGTTTTACTCCTATTTGTCTTCAGGAAGTATCCCATCTCATTATGACTTCAAGCAAAGCCCCTATTCAGGAGTCAAGCTCTTCCTTCATACCCACATCCCAATAAATATCAATTCCCTTCTTCAATCCAGGATTATCTGTCACTTCACAAGAACTTATCAATGCCCATTGGAGTGTCATTCTCTCTGATGAAAGAAAAAACACTAGAAAAACCCTATCCAAAATTGCAAACCATATCAAAGACTTAGAAAGCCATATCCTTATGTGCCATAACATCCATCAAAGAGCACTGCTATCCACCTATTCTAATGAAAAAACATCTAGAATTCACCTCCTGGAAAAGGTTAACACAGCCCTTCCAAATGAGATAGCTGCAAGAATTAGATAAAAAACTATTTCTTGTCAGATCAACGAGTGATTAATGCTCAAAGCTCAATATATAAGCTGGGCAACTTGCTTTCCCAAATTGTTCGTGCCATCATATGAAGTTAATATCTTTTATATAGAACAAGGATTAGTCCAAAGATTTTCCTTATGCAGAGATGATTTTGAAATGATACAGCAGCTCCCTGCAATTGTGCGTCATGCCCTTCGCAGCCTTAGAGTTACCAAAAGACAACTTCTCATAATCATTTTATCAAGTTTGGGTGAAAGATTAGAAATCCGATTTTATCAACCTTATCAATTATGGACCATCATGAATTATGAAGAAGGAGATTTAATCTGCAAAAAATTCATCTCTACCTTAAATGTTTACGAGCATCTCCCTGTTGAGTATCCAGCTCAATGGTATGAATCTCATGAAGTCGCTACAATGGAATACAGCTTAGAATGTCTCCAAAAGTATGATCCAGCTTCTGATCAATATCAAAGATTTCTCAATATAAAAGGACATCTTAAATTTGCAAGTACATACAGATATGTTTGGTGTGACGGTCGCCGAGTTGTTTGCATTGTTGATGATCTCGCTGAGCAAACAATGGTGATACAAAATTCTTTTAAATCTGGACATGCCAAGCTTAATCAAATTTTCAATGCCTATGAAGATATCTCTTTTGACATTTTGGTTTAAACTCGTGAAGAATTAATTCAGCTATTCCATGGAGAATTCAAAAATGATAATGAAGGTTGGAATGACCCTTGTCATAATTTTAACTTGATTATGAAGTTCTCCGCCAGCTGCAATGAAATTCTTCAGGATGGTGATTAATCTTATCAAGATTTAGATTTATTAAGATTTTATTAAGATTTTTCTCTATAAAGTCTGCAAAGAAAAGATAAAAAAAACTTTATCATTGCTACCGTATCCATAGCTATGCTATACTCTACAAACACATCAAAGTTATGTTGCAAAAGTACTATACAAAAAAGCTACTTTGACAAAGAAGACAA
Organism: Sextonia rubra; assembly: GCA_037013555.1. Classification (NCBI taxonomy): domain Eukaryota; kingdom Viridiplantae; phylum Streptophyta; class Magnoliopsida; order Laurales; family Lauraceae; genus Sextonia; species Sextonia rubra. Next base: position 11,287,512 of record JASUAD010000026.1, read on the forward strand.
AAGACAATTGGGAAAAATCCAAAAGCCAACGAGAAAATTCAAGGCTCGGTAGACTCCTCTCTCCACAATAGAGCAACTAGGTATTATGCAGAAGAATTAAGCAACATCCTCCTAGTCAACAAGTAAACTCATCACAGCATAAAGACAAACCATCTATACGGCAACCTGCGATTCTATCCAGTAGTAAAATCCCAAAACATCATAAAATGAAATGCAAATGTAGTGTAAATTCAATTGTAATGAAATGTAAATTATGTTTGCTAAGGCTATAAATAGTACCAGCCTTCTCCATGTACAGATAAGAGTTGGAATATCAGTCAAAATCTAGCCTTGCTTCCACCACCATCTCCTCTTTCCTCTCCCTTCCGCTTTTGTATACCCACCATCTTCCCCATTTAGTATCGAGCCAACTTGGTATCAAACTTGTAATCAAGTACTTTGGCAATATAAAGTTGTTTTGTGAGTATTTCTTTACTTATCTTTGTTATGTTATGCTTTGATTTTGCTTAAGGAATTACTGACTCAGAACTAAAAACGTCAAAAGTATTATTACTTGGTTATGTGTTTGTTATTATTGAGAAATTTTAATTATATTCCGCCCGAAGCAAAGCCGAGGCAACCATTGCTGTCGCCCTTGTTAGCCATGTGAAGGCGTTGCATTTTATTGGTGTGTAAATCTTCTATTTCGTTATATACTTGTGGTAGATTTGGTTAAAATAACTCTGTAATACAAATCATGGCTAAGCTTATTAAGAAGTTTGTACCTTTTTCTTCCTCACCATCAAATTCTTTATCTTCTATGTCTATTAAAAATAGTGAAGAAATCAGTTATGATGATTTAGATCAAGTTATTTGTGACTGGACTATTCCAACCGTAAATGAAAATGAAATTTATAAAGTCGAAAATTTTCAATTAAAATCAAGTTATCAAGCAAAAAATCATTAAAAGAACTGAATCCAATACCAATAATATTCAGCATCTTTCTTTAAGCAAGCCCTATGAAATAAAGGAGTATGTTAAAACATACAATTATATTCATTTTGGATTAGTGCAAGTTGCTCTAAAGCCATTAACAAGACTTGGACTTAGAAATGAAGCTCTCATCTATGTTCAAGATACAAGACATAAAAAATTCAGTGATTCATTACTTGGAATGGTTGAATCAAGTTTAGCGAATGGCCCTACTTTCTTCAATTGCTTTCCAAATCTCTTTGTTTCCCTTACAGATCTAGGTGCACATGAAGCTCTTACTCTTGCTATCCAGACAAAAATTTTTGATATGAATCCTCATAATCAAAATCTTACTCTCATATATAGAGTTTATTATAAACTCATGAATTCAGTTGTTCCAGGCATAGCCTATACCCATCAAGCAAACGGTATGACGACTTTATTCCAAACTAATTTCAAAAATTAAGTTAATATTCCAAATCTCATACAGTGGAATGATATTAATCTACTTGGTACATGGCGCTTAGAAAACGCCCAACCAGAAAGGTATTTAGAAAAACAAGATATTAAAACAATTATTGAACATGAAGATGGAAGTGTTGAAATAAATTTTCAAACATATTCAAGAGATACAACTCCTATAGTTTATCAACCTTCTAGAAAGTCTTATTCTCATCCTCCCTCTGTGATAGGATTTTCCATAAAAGAACCATCCCGAGTTTCCTGCTCTACACCTAATGTAGACCTTCGACCTACAGGACTTATGTATCCTTTTTATCAAGCTTCTCCATCTAATACATATAATCCTTCGAAATCCGATTTCAATATAAATGTTATTGAATGTTTTAAAATTGATAAAGAAATGTTAAGAAAGAATTTAGCTTTACATCCTTTAACAAAGTCCTTTTTAAACAGGTTTCTCAAGAACATAAAGACTTTTTAAAAGAAAAATGGTACAAATATATGTATGATAATCAAAGAAATATTTATTTCGTTGATTGGCTTAAACTAGCCATAAAGAAAGCTTATAATACTGAAGATTTATCTATCAATATGATAACCAAATTAAGCTCTTCTTTGATTATAGCTTCTACTAGTTCCTCTCTACAAAGAACTGAAGAATCTATACACCCTCCATTACATCAAATCATTTATAACGAAACGTCAGCTGTACCCATAAAAAATGTTGCAAAAATACAAGGAGACAAAGGTAAAACTGAATTTATTTACAAATCAGATTTAAGTCATGTTTTAGAACAAAATAATTATACAAATATAAACCTCCATATTATTGGCCAACTAGCCAATAGAATTGAAGATAAAGTTGAAAATATTTTAAAATTTTATGTAACTACTTCTTCTCATAAAGTAATCAGGACATAATCTTTAGGTTTTCAAGGTGAAACACTTAAAGATCTAAAGTTAGAAAAAAAAACCCTTAAAATTTTTCGACGAACTAATCAATCAATTATCTCATAGTTTTATAAACATAGAACTTAAAGATAATAAAGAAAATAAAGATGAAAATTCATAAATGTTTTAATTTCTGAAACTTCAAGCTCAGACTCAGAATTCTCTGTTTCTGACTCTATAGAAGAAAAATTAAATGAAAATCAAGATGATCAAAATAAAAAATCTCTACAAATCAATAAAACATTTAAAAGACAAAAACCAATAGTCACTGCATCAAAAATAAGAAATTATTATCCATGACCTACTCTAGTTGATTTTCAATTCAAAGAACAAGCTATTCTAAATGGCCTTCAATTTGAAAACTCTTCAGTATATGAATAGAATGTAAATGGACTATATGAATCTCAAATCCTGTAACTATGCAAACACATGATGATATATGGCTCTACCATCATGGCTACCGGTAATGATCAAAGACATGCAGTAACTACAGTCGTCCTTGGATTTACTGGACAATTACATGGTTGGTGGGAAAAATATATATCTGATATAGAAAAAAATGCTATATTGAATGCAGTAAAAAGAGATCCCTCAGGAAATCCTGTTCTTACTCCTCAAGGCCAACTGATCCCTGATTCCATCTACATGCGTATTACCAAAATAGTTAAACATTTTATTGGTAATTATATGAATATAGAAGAAAAATTAAAAACACAATTAATCAATTTATCTTGTCCAACATTATCAGATTTTCGTTGGTATAAAGATGTTTTCTTATCAAAACTCTATACAATCGATGCAAGTAATTTAGAATTTTGGAAAGAAAATTTCATATCTGGTCTTCCTAAACTTTTTTACAAAAAAAGTTAAAGAAGAATTAAAATAAAAAAATTATGGAAATTTGAATTATGGAATGTGTACATATGGTGATCTAATTCAAAAGATTAATAAAGTTGGATTTTCATTATGTAATGAAATCAAACTTAAACGTCAAATTGAAAATCAAAAAAGAATCAGCAAGTATGAACTTGGTGATTTTTGCTTTCAATTTGGCATGGAACCATTAATCAATTCTTCTAGCCAGGATAAAAAGAAAAAATTAAAAAGAAATCATCAAAAAAGAAAATATAAATAATTTTCAACTCCACAATATTATAATCCCTCAAAAAGATATTATAAAAAATCTTCTCATAAAAACCCTAATAAAGAATTAAAAAATCTTATACAAATGGTAATCCATCCACTTCTTATCCCAAGAAAAAAGAAATACAATGTTATAATTGCAAAGAAAAAAGACATATAGCTCCTGATTGCCCAAAAATAAAAGTAAAAATAGAAAAAGAAATCAAAACTATCTTAAAAGGATCCTCAGCGTTAGAGTCATCCAGTTCCTCTGATACAGATTATTCTTCCTAGATACATGTCATTGTAAGATATTTGACAGTGAAATCCAGTATGAATCTGTTTCTTCTTCCTCTTTATCTTTAAATGTACTTTCTACTCCAGAAGAGATGATGTTAGAAATGTTTAAAGATCTAAAAGATGAAGAATTAAAAAATAAATATTTTGAAAAAATAAAGAATATAAATAAAGGAACTAAAAAAGGGAAAGCTTCTACATCAAATAACATATCAAATTTACCTGAACAATTCAACATTAAAACTATATTAGATAGATTAAGAGAGCAACAAGCTCTTACTCATCCTTTTATTCAAGATCTTTATAAAGAAATAAATAACCAAAAACAAAAAATAAAAGAATTAAAACAAGACTTAATTGAACCTCAAGAACTCAAACAACATGTTGAGAATCTTGAATTTCACACACTCAAAAATTATCAAGAAAATAAAGATAATTTAGAAAATCAAGAAAAATTCGATAAAGACTTGAATGGTTTCGTAAATTCTTTAACAAGAAATCTACTTAAAAAATGAAAAACTCAAGCTACAATTAAGGTCAAAGACTTCTCTATTAAATACTCTGCTTACTAGATACTGGCGCAGATGTTAATTTAATAAGAGAAGGATCAATCCCAATAAAATATTATGAAAAAACCAATAACAAACTCAATCTAGCTACTGCTAGCAAAAAACTACATATCAAATACAAATTAAATAATGTTTATGTCTGTAAAAATGGAACATGCATAAAGGCTAATTTCTTTCTAGGAAAGGATTTAAACAATGATGTTATCCTTGGAAATCCTTTTCTACAAATTTTACAGCCTTTTCAAATTGACTCATCAGGTCTAAAAAAACTCTTTTAGACAATAAATAGTTAAATTTTGATTTTGTTGAATTAATTCCTATTCATCATATAAATATTATTCAAAGAAAGTATAAACAAGAATAAGATGTTCAAAAACCGTTCCGATATCCGGTTACAAATAAAACGGATCTTATTAATCATCTCTCTGATGTCTTTATGTTTTCTACATTTAATCCTACATCCAGATTTTGGTACCTTCAAATTCTACCCGGAGGATAGATATAAAATTATTTTTCTTTTTCTAAAGAAAATAAAAAATTAGATTATTGATTATTCTCATTCAGACCTATCTCCCTTCAGGAAGTATCCCTTCTCATTATGACATCAAGTACAAGTAAAATCAAAGCCCCTATTCAGGAATCAAGCTCCTCCTTCATACCTACATCCCAACAAATATCAATTCCATTCTTTAATCCAGGATTATCTGTCATTTCACAAGAACTTATTAATGCCCATTGGAGTGCCATTCTCTCTGATAAAAGAAAAAACACTAGAAAAACCCTATCCAAAATTGCAAACCATATCAAGGACTTAGAAAGGCAAATCCTTATGTTCTATAATATCCATCAAAGAGCACTGTTATCAGCTATGCTAATGAGAAAACATCGAGAATTCACCTCCTGGAAAAGGTTAACACAGCCCATGCAGATTAAATAGCTGCAAGAATTAAAGAAAGAACTCTTTTTTGTCAGATCAAGGAGAGATTAATGCTCAAAGCTCAATATATAAGCTAAGTAATTGGTTTTCCAAAATTATTCTTGCTATCACATGAAGTTGATATCTCAAGGATTAGTCCAAAGATTTTCTTTATGCAAAGATGATTTTGAAATGATAACAACAGCTCCCTACAATCGTGAGTCATGCGCTTCGCAGCCTCGGAGTTACGAAAAGACAACTTCTCATAACGATTTCATCAAGTTTGGGTGAAAGATCAAAAATCTGGTTTTATAAACCTTATCAATTATGAACCATCATGAATTATGAAGAAGGAGATTTAATCTGCAAAAAATTCATCTCTACCTTAAATGATTACGAGCATCTCCCTATTGATTATCCAGCTTAATGGTATTAATCTCATGAAGTCACTACAATGGAATACAACTTAGAACGTCTCCAAAATTATGATCCAACTTCTAATCAATATCAAAGATTTCTCAATCTAAAAGGACATCTTGAATTTGTAAGTACATATAGAAGTGTTTGGTGTGATGGTAGACCAGTTGTTTGCTTAACTGATGATCTCACTGAGCAAACAACGGTGATACTGAATCCTTCTAAATCTAGACATGCTAAGCTTAATCAAATTCTCAATGACTATGAAGATATCTCTTTTGACAATTTAGAAAAAACTCATGAAGAATAAATTCAGCTATTCCATGGAGAATTCGAAAATGATAATGAACGTTGGAATGACCCTTGTCATAATTTTGACTCTATTATGAAGTTCTCCACCAGCTGCAATGGAGTTCATCAGGATGGTGATTAATCTTATCAAGATTTATTAAGAGTTTTCTCTATAAAGCCTGCAAAAAAAAGATAACAAAAACTTTATCATTGGTACCGTATCCATAGCTATGCTATTCTCTACAAACACAACAAAGTTATGTTGAAAAAGTACTATACAAAAAGCTACTTTGAGAAAAAAGACAAAAGACAATTGTGAAAAATCCAAAAGACAACAAGAATGAACAAGGCTCCATAGACTCCTCTCTCCACAACAGACCAACCAGGTACTATGCAAAAGAATAAAGCAACTATGCAGACGAATAAAGCAACATCCTCCTAGTCAACAAGTACACTCATCACAGCATGAAGACAAACCATTTATACGGCAACCTGTGATCCTATCCAGCAGTAAAATCCTGAAACATCATGCAATATGCTAGCACATAAAATGAAATGCAAATGCAGTCTAATTTTAGTTCTACTGAAATGTAAATTACATTTGTCATGACTATAAATAGGTCTAACCTTCCTCATGTACAAGCAAGAGTTGGAATACCAGTTAAAATCCAGCCTTGCTTCCACCATCATCTCCTCTCTCCTCTCCCTTCTGCTTTTATATACCCACCATTTTCCCCAATTGGTATCAGAGATAAGTTGGTATCAAATTTGTAAACAAGTACTTGGGCAATATAAAGTTGTTTTGTGAGTATTTCTTCACTTATCTTTGTTATGTTATACTTCGATTTTGTTTAAGGAATTGCTGACTCAGAAGTAAGAACATTAAAAGTCTTAATACTTAGTTCTGTGTTTGTTATTATTGAGAAATTTTAATCATATTCCACTCGACACGAAGCTGAGGTAGCCATTGTTATCGCCGTTGCTAGCGTGTGAAGGCATTTAAGGCGTTTTATTGGTGTGTAAATTCTCTATTTCATTAGAAACTCATGGTAGATTTGGTTAAAATAACTCTGTAATACAAATTATGGCTAAGCTTATTAAGAATTTTGTATCTTCTTCTTCCTCATCATCAAATTCCTTATCTTCTATGTCTATTAAAAATAGTAGAGAAATCAGTTATGACGACTTAGATCTAGTTATTTGTGACTAGACTATTCCAACTGTAAATAAAAATGAAATTTATAAAGTTGGAAGTTTGCAATTAAAATCAAGTTATAAAGTAAAAACCATTGAAAGAACTGAATCCATTATCAGTAATATTCAACATCTTTCTTTAACCAAGCCCCATGAAATAAAGGAGTATTTTAAAAGATACAATTATATTCATTTTGGATTAGTGCAAGTTGCTCTAAAGCTTTTAACAAGGCTTGGATTTAGAAGAGAAGCTCTCATCTATGTTCAAGATACAAGACATAAAAAATTCAGTGATTCATTACTTGGAATGGTTGAATCAAGTTTGGCTAATGGCCCTACTTTCTGTAATTGCTTTCCTAATTTCTCTATTTCTCTTACAGATCCAGGTGCACATGAAGCTCTTACTCTTGCTATCCAGACAAAAGGTTTTGATCTGAATCCTCATAATCAAAATCTTACTCTTATATATAGAGTTTATTATAAACTTAGGAATTCAGTTGTTCCACGCATAGCCTATTCCCATCAAGCAAAAGGTATGACTACTTTATTCCAAACTAATTTCAAAAATTAAGTTAATATTCCAAAACTCATACAGTGGAATGTTATTAATCTATCTTGTAAATGGCGCTTAGAAAATGCTTAACCAGATAGGTCTTTAGAAAATCAAGAGATTGAAACAATTTTTGAACATAAAGATGGAAGTGTTGAAATAAATTTTCAAATAGATTCAAGAGATAAAACTCTTACGTTTATCAACCTTCTAGAAAGTTTTATTCTCATTCTCCTTCTGTGGTAGGATCTTCCATAAAAGAACCATCCTGAGTTTCTTGCTCTACACCTAATGTAGAACTTCGACCTATAGGACTTGTGTATCCCTCTTATCAAGCTTCAGAAAACAAAAGAAATCATGCTTCTCCAGCTAATACATATAATCCCTGAGAATTCCATTTCAATATAAATGTTATTGAATGCTTTGAAATTGATAAAAAAATGTTAAAAAAGAATTTCGCTTTACATTCTCTCACAAAATCCTTTTTTAACCATGTTTTCCAAGAGCATAAAGACTTTCTAAAAGCAAAATGGCATAAATATATGTATGATAATCAAAGAAATATTTATTTCTTTGATTGGCTTAAACTAACCATGAAAAAAGCTTATAATACTGAAGATTTATCCATTAATATGATAACTAAATTAAGCTCTTCTTGGATTATAGCTTATGGTAGTTCCTCTCCACAAAGAATTGAAGAATCTATACATCCTACATTACATCAATCATATATAAAGAAACTTTTGCCATACCCATAAAAGATGTTGCCAAAATATAAGGAGATAAAGGTAAATCTGAATTTATCTACAAATCAAATTTAAGTCATAATTATGCCAATATTAACCTTCATGCTATTGGCCAACAAACCAATAGAATTAAAGATAAAGTTGAAAATATTTTAAAAATTTATGAAGCATCTTCTTCGCAAAAGATAATTAAGACACAAACTTTAGGTTATCATGGTGAAGCCCTTAAAGATCTAAAGTTCGAAAGGAAACCTTTAAAATTTTCAAATGAACTAATCAATCAATTATCTCATACTTTTATAAATATAAAACTTTAAGAAAATAAAGGTCAAAAAGCTGACAAATTTATAAATGTTTTAGTCTCAAATTCTAAAGCGTCTAGCTCATATTTAGAATTTTTTGTAGTTGATCCTATAGAAGAAGAGTCTAAAACAAATGAGAATCAAAATGATCAAAATCAAGAATCTCTACAAATCAATAAAATATTTAAAAGACAAAAACCAATAATCACTGTAGCAAAAACAAGAAATTATTATCCAAGACCTACTCCAGTTGATCTTCAATTTGAAGAACAAGCTATTCTAAATGGCCATCGATTTGAAAACTCCTTAGTATACGAATGGAATGTAGAGGGACTATCTGAATATCAAGTCGTGAAACTATGCGAACACATGATGATATATGTCTCTACCATCATGGCTGCCGGTAATGATCAAAGACATGTAGTAAATGCAGTTGTCCTTGGATTTACTAGGCAATTACATGGTTGGTGGGAAAAGTACCTATTTGATATAGAAAGACAAGTTATACTAAATGCAAGAAAAAGAGATCCTTCAGGAAATCCTGTTATTACTCCTCAAGGTAAAATGATTCTTACTTCCATTTACAAGATTATTACCAATATAGTAAAACAATTTATTGGTAATTATATGAATGTAGATGAACAAATAAAAACACAATTAATCAATTTATCTTGCCCAACATTATTAGATTTTTGTTGGTATAAATATGTTTTCTTATCAAAACTCTATACAATCAATGCAAGTAATTCAGAATTTTGGAAAGAAAAACTTATGTCTTTTGCAAAAAATGTTAGAGAAGAGTTAAAATTAGAAATTTATGGAAATTTAAATTATGGACTTTATATATATGGTGACCTCATTCAAAAGATAAATAAAGTTAGATTTTCATTATGCAATGAAATCAAACTTGAACGACAAATTGAAAATAAAAAAAGAATCAGCAAATATGAACTTGGTGATTTTTGTTATCAATTTGGCATGGAACCATTAATTAGCCCTTCTAGCCACAATAAAAAGAAAAAACTTAAAAAGAAACCATTAAAAAAGAAAATCTAAACATTTTTCAACTCCAAAATATTATATTCCCTCAAAAAGATATCAAAAAAAAAATCTTCTCATAAAAATCCTTATAAAAAATCAAAGAAATCTTATACAAAAGATAATCCATCCACTACTTATCCCAAGAAAAAAGAAACACATTGTTATAATTAAAAAGAAAAAGGACATATAGCTCTTGACTGCCCAAAAATAAAAGTTAAAACAAAAAAAGAAATCAAAATAATCTTAAAAGGATCCTCAGTGTCAGAGTCATCCAGTTCCTCTAATATGGATTATTCTTCCTCTCATTCTTCAAATACATGTCATTGTAAAATATTTGACAGTGTAATCCAGTATGAATCTACTTCTTCTTCCTTTTTATCTTTAAACATGCTTTCTGCTCTAGAAAAACTGGTGCTAGAAATGTTTAAAGGTTTCAAAGATGAAGAATTAAAAAATAAATATTTTGAAAAAATATAGAATATAAATAAAGGAAATAAAAAAGGAAAAGCTTCTACATCAAATAATATTTCTAACTTACTTGAACAATTAGAATTAAAACTGTATTAGATAGATTAAGAGAGCAGCAAGCTCCCCCTCATCTTTCAATTTAAGATCTTTATAAAGAAATTACTAATCAAAAGCAAGAAATAAAAGAATTAAAACAAGACTTAATTGAAAATTAAGAACTTAAAACAACCTGTTGAGAATCTTGAATTCACACACTAAGAAATTATCATTAAAATAATGATAATAAATTAGAACATCAAGAAAAATTTGGTGAAAACTTAAATGGTTTTGTAAATTCTTTAACAAGAAATCCACTTAAAAATGGAAAACTTAAGCTATAATTAAGATCAAAGACTTCTCTATTAAAGCACTTTACTTATTAGATAGTGGCGCAGATGTTAATTTAATAAGAGAAGGATTAATCCCAACAAAACATTATGAAAAAACCAATAATGAACTCAATCTAGCTACTACTAGCAAAAAAACTACATATCAAATACAAATTAAGTAATGTTTCATCATCATCATCATCAAAGCCTTATCCCAACAATGTTGGGGTTCGCTACATAAATTTTGTTTCTCCATTCCATTCTATTTTGTGCCAAATCCTTTAATAAGTTAAACTTCCTCAAATCTAAACCAACGACCTCCATCCATATTCTCTTCGGCCTACCCCTACCTTTTAATGGGCCATCCACCCGTATAGCCAAACATTTTCTCACCGATGCCATTATTGGCCTACGCTCAATATGCCCAAACCATCTTAAATGGGTTTCTCTAATCTTATCCCCTATTGGTGCTACCCCTAAATGTTCTCCAAAGCGCTCATTTCTAATTTTATCTTTCTTTGTTTTACCACACATCCACCTAAGCATTCTCATTTGTGCTACATCCATTTTATGAATATATGTCTTTTTAATTAGCCAACATTCTGCTCCATATGTCATAGCTGGTCTAACCACTATCCTGTAAAATTTGCCCTTCAATTTTATTGGCATTCGTCTGTCACAAAGCACTCCAAAAGCTAGCCTCCACTTCAGCCATCCAGCTTTTATCCTATGCTCCACATCTTTGTCAATCTCCTCATCCTTATTAATTGTCGAGCCTAGGTATTGAAAAGAATCTCTACGTGGTATCTCATGGGTTTCAATTTTGACAATGGTTTCAATACTTTGTATATGTCCATTGAAGTTGCAATCCATATATTTTGTCTTTGTACGACTTTTTTTAAAGCTTCTAGATTCTAATGCCCCCTGCCATCTCTCAAGTTTTGCATTTACACCATCTTTTGATTCATCCACCAATATTATATCATCTGTAAATAACATACACTATGGTACTACTTCTTGAATATGCATAGTTAACTCATCTATAATTAATGCAAAGAGATAAGGGCTTAAGGTTAATCCCTGATGTAAAACTATAGTCACGGGGAATCCATTTGTTTCTCCATATGTGGTTCTCACATTTGTTACTGCTCCTTCATACATATCCTTAAAAATTTCAATGTAACCTCTAGGGACATTCCTTTTCTTTAAAACCCAGCAAATTAAATTCCTCGGTACCCTATCATTGGCTTTTTCCAAATCGATAAAGACCATGTGTAGATTTTTTTCTTTTTGCTGGTGTTTTTTTTATTGATTGCCTAAGTGCAAAAATAACTTCCATAGTTGATCTCCTTGGCATAAAAACCAAATTGATTTTTAGGGATTTTGGTCTTCCGTCCAGTCTTTGTTCCATTAGTCTCTCCCATAACTTTATAGTATGACTCATAAGTTTAATCCCTCGATAGTTGGTACAATTTTGTATATCTCCTTTATTCTTACATATAGGTACTACAATGCTTTTTCTCCATTCATCCATCATTTTCTTTGTCACATGTATCTTTTTGAATTGTCTACATAACCAACTCACCCCAACCTCTCCTAAGCATTTCCATACTTTTATCGAAATACAATCTAAGCCTATTGCCTTTCTTGTCTTCATTTGTTTCAATGCTTTCTTTACTTCCACCCCTCTAATTCTACAGAGAAAAGTATGCTCTAGTGATGAAGTATCCTCCTTATTTCTTGTATTGCCAAAATGTTCTTCATTTAGAAGTTTGCTAAAATATTCCTTCCACCTTTCTTTAATATTGTTGTCCTTCACCAGAATATTTTCCTCATTGTCCTTAATACATTTGATATGATCTAAGTCCCTACTTTTCTTTTCTCTTATTTTTGCGAGTTTAAAAATATCGTTTTCTCCTTCTCTTATTCCTAACCTACTATAGATGTCAACGTATGCTTTGTACTTTGCATTGCTTACTACTTTTTTAGCTTCTTTCTCTGCTTTCTTATATAGCTCAAAATTTTTCATACGCTTAGTCTCCTGCCAAACTTTGTAGTAACGTCTCAAAATTAAGTAATGTTTATGTCTGTAAAAATGGAACATGCATAAAGACTAATTTCCATCTAGGAAAGGATTTAAACAATGATGTTATCCTTGAAAACCCTTTTCTACAAATTTTATAGCCTCTTCAAATTGACTCATCAAGTTTAAAAACTATTTTAGACAATAAAGGATTAATTTTTGATTTTGGTGAATCAACACCTATTCAACATATCAATAGTATTCAGACAAAGTGTAAACAAGAATAAGGTGTTCAAAAAATAATCAAATATCTAGTTCCAAATAAAACGGATCTTATTAATCGACTCTCTGATGTCTTCATGTTTTCGACATTTGATCCTATATCCAAATTTTGGTACCTTCAAATTCTACCAGGAGGATAGATATAATATTATTTTTCTTTTCCCAAAGAAATTAAAAATTCAGATTATTGATAATTCTCATTCAGACCTATTTGCCCTTAAGAAGTATCCCTTCTCATTATGACATCAAGTACAAGCAAAAGCAAAGCCCCTATTGAGGAATCAAGCTCTTCCTTCATACCTACATCCCAACAAATATCAATTCCCTTATTCAATCCAGGATTATCTGTCACTTCACAAGAACTTATCAATGCCCATTGGAGTGCCATTCTATCTGAAAAAAGAAAAAACACTAGAAAGACCATATCTAAAATTGTAAACCATATAAAAGACTTAGAAAGCCAAATCCATATGTGCCATAGCATCCATCAAAGAGCACTGTTATCCACCTATGCTGATGAAAAAAATCCAGAATTCATCTCCTGGAAAAGGTTCACACAGCCCTTCCAGATGAGATAACTGCAAGAATTAGAGGAAAAACTATTTCTTGTCAGATTAAGGAGCAATTAATGCTCAAAGCTCAATATATAAGTTGGGCAACTGGCTTTCCCAAATTATTCCTGCCATCATATGAAGTTGATATCTCATATATCGAACAAGGATTAGTCCAAAGATTTTCTTTATATAGAGATGATTTTGAAATGATACAGTAGCTCCCTGCAATCATGCGTCATGCCCTTCACAGCCTTAGAGTTACCAAACGACAACTTCTCATAATGATTGCATCAAGTTTAGGTGAAAGATCAAAAATCTGGTTTTATCAACTTTATCAATTATGGACCAACATGAATTATGAAGAAGGAGATTAAATTGGCAAAAAATTCATCTCTTCCTTAAATGTTTATGAGCATCTCCCTGTTGATTATCCCGCTCAATGAATCTCAAGAAGTCGCTACAATGGAATACAGCTTAGAACATCTCCAAAAGTATGATCCAGCTTCTGATTAATATCAAAGTTTTCTTAATCTAAAAGGACATCATGAATTTGCAAGTACATACAGGTATGTTTGGTGTGACGGTCGATGATTTTTTTGCATGCTGATGATCTCACTGAGCAAACAATGGTAATACAGAATCCTTCTAAATCCGGACATGCCAAGCTTAATCAAATTCACAATGCCTATGAAGATATCTCTTTTCACATTTTAGAAAAAGCTCGTGAAAAATTAATTTAGTAATTCCATGGAGAATTCGAAAATGATAATGAAGGTTGGAATGACCCTTGTAATAATTTTGACTCTATTATGAAGTTCTCCGCCAGCTTCAATGGAATTTAGCAGGATGGTGATTAATCATATCAAGATTTAGATTTATCAAGATTTATTAAGAGTTTTCTTTATAAAGCCAGCAAAGAAAAGATAACAAAAACTTTATCATTGCTACCATATCCATAGCTGTGCTATTCTCTACAAATGCGTCAAAGTTATGTTGAAAAAGTACCATACGAAAAAGCTACTTTGAGAAAGAGGACAAAAGACAATTGGGAAAAATCCAAAAGCCAATAAGAAAATTCAAGGCTCCATAGACTCCTCTCTCCGCAACAGACCAACCAGGTACCATGCAGAAGAATAAAGCAACATCCTCCTAGTCAACAAGTACACTCATCACAGAATGAAGACAAACCATCTATACGGCAACCTGTGATTCTATCCTGCAGTAAAATCCCAAAACATCATAAAATGAAATGCAAATGTAGTGTAAATTCAGTTGTAATGAAATGTAAATTATGTTTGCTAAGGCTATAAATAGTACCAGCCTTCTGCATGTACAGGCAAGAGCTAGAATACCGGTCAAAATCCAGCCTTGCTTTCACTACCATCTCCTCGCTCATATCCCTTCCGCTTTTGTATACCCACCATCTTCCCCATTTGGTATTAGAGCCAAGTTGGTATCAAATTTGTAATCAAGTGCTTTGGTAATATAAAGTCGTATCATGAGTATTTCTTCACCTATCTTTGTTATGTTATGCTTTGATATTACTAACTCAGAAGTAAAAATGTCAAAAGTCTTAATACTTAGTTCTATGTTTGTTATTATTAAGAAATTTTAATCATATTCCGCTCGGAGTGAAGCTAAGGTAGCCATTGTTATCACCGTTGTTAGCCGTGTGAAGGCATTTAAGGCATTTTGTTGGTGTGTAAATCCTCCATTTCGTTAGATACTCATGGTGGATTTGGTTAAAATAACTTTGTAATACAAATTATGGCTAAGCTCATTAAGAAGTTTGTACCTTCTTCTTCCTCATCATCAAATTCTTTATCTTTTATGTCTATTAAAAATAGTGAAGAAATCAGTTATGATGATTTAGATTAAGTTATTTGTGATTAGACTATTCCAACTATAAATAAAAATGAAATTTATAAAGATGGAAGTTTTCAATTAAAATCAAGTTATAACGTAGTAAAAACCATTAAAAGAACTAAATCCATTACCAATAATTTTTAGCATCTTTCTTTAATCAAGCCCCATAAAATAAAGGAGTATGTTAAAACATACAATTATATTCATTTTGGATTAGTGCAAGTTGCTCTAAAGCCATTAATAAGATTTGGACTTAGAACTGAAGCTCTCATCTATGTTCAACTCATCTATGTTCAAGTTACAAGACATAAAAAATTCAGTGATTTATTACTTGGAATGGTTGAATCAAGTTTGCTTAATGGCCCTACTTTCTGCAATTGCTTTCCAAATTTCTCTATTTCCCTTACAGATCCAGGTGCACATGTTAATTTAATAAAGAGAAGGACTAATCCCAACAAAATATTACGAAAAAACCAATAATAAACTCAATCTAGCTACTGCTAGCAAAAAACTACATATCAAATGCAAATTAAGTAATGTTTATCTCTGTAAAAATAGAACATGCATAAAGACTAATTTCCTCCTAGGAAAGGATCTAAACAATAATGTTATCCTTGGAAATCCTTTTCTACAAATTTAACAGCCTTTTTAAATTGACTCATTAGGTCTAAAAACTATTTTAGACAATAAAGAACTAAATTTTGATTCTATTGAACTAACTCCTATTCAACATATCAATATTATTTAGACGAAGTGAAAACAAGAATAAGATGTTCAAAAACCATTCAAATATCCAGTTCCAAATAAAATAGATCTTATTAATAATCTCTCTAATGTCTTCATGTTTTCTAAATTTGATCCTACATCCAGATTTTGGTACCTTCAAATTCTACCCAGAGGATAGATATAAAATTAATTTTCTTTTCCCAAAGAAAATAAAAATTCAGGTTGTTGATAATTCTCATTCAGACCTATCTTTTACTCCTATCTGCTTTCAGGAAGCATCTCTTCTCATTATGACATCAAGTAAAGCCCCTATTCAAGAATCAAGCTCTTCCTTCATACCTACATCCTAACAAATATCAATTCACTTCTTCAATCCTAGATTATCTATCACTTCACAAGAACTTATCAATGCCCATTGGAGTGCCATTCTCTCTAATAAAAGAAAAACACTAGAAAAACCCTATCCAAAATTACAAACCATATCAAGGACTTAGAAAGCCAAATCCTTATGTGTCATAACACCTATCAAAGAGCACTATTATCTACCTATGCTGATGAAAAAATATCCAGAATTAACCTCCTGGAAAAGGTTAACACAGCCCTTCCAGATGAGATAGCTGCAAGAATTAGAGAAAAAGCTATTTCTTGTCAGATCAAGGAGCGATTAATGCTCGAAGCTCAATATATAAGTTGGGCAACTAGCTTTCCCAAATTATTCATGCCATCATAGGAAGTCGATATCTCATATATCGAATGGGGATTAGTCCCTAGATTTTCTTTATGCAGATATGATTTTGAAATAATACAGCAGCTCCCTACAATCGTGCGTCATACCCTTCGCAGCCTTGGAGTTATCAAAAGACAACTTCTCATAACGATTTCATCAAGTTTGGGTGAAAGATCAGAAATCCGGTTTTATCAACCATATCAATTATGGACTATCATGACTTATGAAGAAGGAGATTTAGTCCGCAAAAAATTCATCTGTACCTTAAATGATTACAAGCATATCCCTATTGATTATCTAGCTCAATGGTATGAATCTCATGAAGTCACTACATTGGAATGCAGCTTAGAACGTGTCCAAAGTTATGATCTAGCTTCTGATCAATATCAAAGATTTCTCAATCTAAAAGGACATCTTGAATTTACAAGTACAAACAGATATGTTTGGTGTGATGGTCGACGAGTTGTTTGCAGTGCTGATGATCTTGCTGAGCAAACAACGGTGATATAGAATCCTTCTAAATCTAGAGATGCCAACCTTAATCAAATTCTCAATGCCTATGTAGATATCTCTTTTGACATTTAAAAAAAAACTAGTGAAGAATTAATTCAGCTATTCCATGGAGAATTCGAAAATGATAATGAAGACCTTTCTTATAATTTTGATTCTATTATGAAGTTCTCCGCCAGCAGCAATGGAATTCATCAGGATGGTGATTAATCTTATCAAGATTTAGATTTATCAAGATTTATTAAGAGTTTTCTCTATAAAGCCTGCAAAGAAAAGATAACAAAAACTCTATCATTGCTACCATATCCATAGCTATTCTATTATTTGGAAACACATCAAAGTTATGTTTAAAAAGTACTATATAAAAAAGGTACTTTGAGAAAGAAGACAAAAGACAATTGGGAAAAATCCAAAAGCCAACAAGAAAATTCAAGGCTCCATGGACTCCTCTCTTTGCAACAGACCAACTAGCTACTATGCATAAGAATAAAACAACATCCTCCTAGTCAACAAGTACACTCATCACAGCATAAAGACAAAACATCTATACGGCAACCTATGATTCTATCCAGCAGTAAAATCCCGAAACATCATAAAATGAAATGCAAATGTAGGGTAAATTCAGTTGTACTAAAATGTAAATTATGTTTGCTAAGGTTATAAATAGTACCATCCTTCTTCATGTACAGGCAAGAGTTGGGATACCAGTCAAAATCCAGCCTTGCTTCCACCACCATCTCCTCTTTCCTCTCCCTTCCGCTTTTGTATAACCACCATCTTCCCTATTTGGTATCAAAGCTAAGTCGGCATCTAGTTTGTAATCAAGTCTCATTGCAATATAAAGTCGTTTTGTGAGTATTTCTTCACTTATCTTTATGTTTTGATTTTGTTTAAGGAATTGTTGACTCAGAAGTAAGGACGTCAAAAGTCTTAATACTTAGTTTTGTATTTGTTATTATTGTGAAATTTTAATCATATTCCGCTCAATGTGAAGCTGAGGTAGCCATTGTTATCACCGTTGTTAGCATGTGAAGGTGTTTAAGGCGTTTTATTGGTGTGTAAATCCGCTATTTCGTTAGATACTCATGGTGGATTTAGTTAAAATAACTTTGTAATACAAATTATAGCTAAGCTTATTAAGAAGTTCGTACCTTCTTCTTTCTCATCATCAAATTCCTTATCTTCTATGTCTATTAAAAATAGTAGAGAAATCAGTTATGAAGACTTAGATCTAGTTATTTGTGATTGGACTATTCCAACCGTAAATAAAAATGAAATTTATAAAGTTGGAAGTTTTCAATTAAAATCAAGTTATAAAGTAAAAACCATTGAAAGAACTGAATCCATTATCAGTAATATTCAGAATTTTCTTTAATTAAGCCCCATGAAATAAAGGAGTATTTTAAAAGATACAATTATATTCATTTTGGATTAGTGCAAGTTGCTCTAAAGCCTTTAACAAGGCTTGGATTTAGAAGAGAAGCTCTCATCTATGTTCAAGATAAAAGACATAAAAAATTCAGTGATTCATTACTTGGAATGGTTGAATCAAGTTTGGCTAATGGCCCTACTTTCTGTAATTGCTTTCCAAATTTCTCTATTTCTCTTACAGATCCAGGTGCACATGAAGCTCTCGCTCTTGCTATCCGAACAAAAGGTTTTGATCTGAATCCTCATAATCAAAATCTTGCTCTCATAAATGGAGTTTATTATAAAATCATAAATTCAGTTGTTCCAGGAATAGCTTATTCCCATCAAGTAAAAGGTATGACTACTTTATTCTAAACTAATTCCAAAAATAAAGTTAATATTCCAAAACTCATACAGTGGAATGATATTAATCTATCTGGTAAATGGCGCTTAGAAAATGCTCAACCAGAAAGGTCTTTAGAAAATCAAGATATTGAAACAATTATTGAACATGAAGATGGAAGTGTTGAAATAAATTTTCAAACAGATTCAAAAGATACAACTCCTACAGTTTATCAGCCTTCTAGAAAGTCTTATTCTCATCCTCTCTCCGTGGGAGGATCTTCCATAAAAGAACCATCTCGAGTTTCTTGCTCTACACCTAATGTAGACCTTCGCCTACAGGTCTTGTTTATCCTTCTTATCAAGCTTCTCCATCTAATACATATAATCCTTCGGAATCCAATTTTAATATAAATGTTATTGAATGTTTTGAAATTGATAAAGAAATGTTAAAAAAGAATTTAGCTCTACATCCTTTAACAAAATCCTTTTTTAAACAGGCTCCGCAAAAACATAAAGACCTCTTAAAAGAAAAATGGTACAGATATATGTATGATAATCAAAGAAATATTTATTTCTTTGATTGGCTAAAACTAACCATAAGGAAAGCTTATAATACTGGAGATTTATCCATCAATATAATAACAGAATTAAGTTTATCTTGGATTATAGCTTCTACCAGTTCTTCTCCACAAAGAACTGAAGAATCTATACATCCTCTATTACATCAAATCATATATAAAGAAACTTTAGCCGTACCCATAAATGATGTAGCAATAGAATAATTACATCAAATCAGATTTAAGTCATGTTTTAGAACAAAATAATTATATAATTATTAACCTTCATACTATTGGCCAACAAACCAATAAAATTGAAGATAAAGTTGAAAATATTTTAAAATTTTATAAAACTACTTGTTCCCATAAAGTAATCAAGACACAATCTTTAGGTTTCCAAGGTGAAGCCCTTAAAGATCTAAAGTTAGAAAAAAAACCCTTAAAATTTTCAGACGAACTAATCGATCAATTATCTCATAGTTTTACAAATATAAAACTTCAAGAAAATAAAGATCAAAAAGCTGACAAATCTTTAAATGTTTTAGTCTCAAATTCTAAAGCTTCTACTTCAGATTTAGAAATTTCTATAGTTAATCCTATAAAAGAAGAGTCTAAAACAAATGAGAATCAAAATGATCAAAATCAATACTCTCTGTAGATTAATAAAATATTTAAAAGACAAAAACAAATAGTTACTGCAAAAAAATAAGAAATTATTATCCAAGACCTACTCCAGTTGATCTTCAATTCAAAGGACAAGCTATTCTAAATGGCCTCCGATTTGAAAACTCCTCAGTATACGAATGCAATGCAGATGAACTGTCTGAATATCAAATCCTACAACTATGCCAACACATGATGATATATGCCTTTACTATCATGGTTGCCGGTGATGATCAAAGACATGCAGTAAATGCAGTCGTCCTTGGATTTACTAGACAATTACATGGATGGTGGAAAAAATACCTATCTAATACAGAAAGAAATGCTCTACTAAATGCAGTAAAAAGTGATCCCTTGGGAAATGCTATTCTTACTCCTAAAGGCCAAATAATCCCTGATTCCATCTACATGCTTAATACCAAGATAGTTAAACATTTTTTTGGTAATTATATGAATGTAGAAGAAAAATTAAAAACACAATTAATCAATTTATCTTACCCAACATTATCAGATTTTCGTTGGTAGAAAGATGTTTTCTTATCAAAACTCTATACAATTGATGCAAGTATTTCAGAATTTTGGAAAGAAAAATTCATATTTGGTCTTCTTAAACTTGTTGCAGAAAAAGTTAGAGAAGAATTAAAATCAGAAAATTATGGAAATTTGAATTATGGAATGTACACATGTGGTGATCTAATTCAAAAGATTAATAAAGTTGGATTTTCATTATGCAATGAAATCAAACTTAAACATCAAATTGAAAATAAAAAAAGAATCAGCAAGTATGAACTTGGTGATTTTTGTTTCTAATTCGGGATGGAACCATTAATCAGTCCTTCTAGCAAAAATAAAAAGAAAGACTTAAAAAGAAATCATCAAAAAAGAAAATCTAAACAATTTTCAACTCCACAATATTATACTCCCTCAAAAAGATATTTTAAAAAATCTTCTCATAAAAACCCTGATAAAGAATTAAAGAAATCTTATACAAATGATAATCCATCCACTTCTTATTCAAAGAGAAAAGAAACACAATGTTATAATTGCAAAGAAAAAGGACATAACTCCTAACTGCCCAAAAATAAAAGTTAAAACAGAAAAAGAAATCAAAACTATCTTAAAAGGATTTCTTTGATTATCATACATATATTTATACGATTTTACTTTTAGGTAGTCTTTATGTTCTTGAGAAACAAGGCTAAAAAGGATTTTGTGAGAGGATGTAAAGCTAAATTCTTTTTTAACATTTCTTTATCAATTTCAACGCATTCAATAACATTTATATTGAAATCAGATTCCAAAGGATTATATGTATTAGATGGAGAAGCTTGATAAGAAGGATACACAGGTCCTATAGGTCGAAGGTCTACATTAGCTGTAGAGCTAGAAACTCGAGATGGTTCTTTTATGAAAGATCCTATCACAGAGGGAGGATGAGAATAAGACTTTCTAGAAGGTTGATAAACTATGGAAGTTGTATCTCTTGAATCTGTTTGAAAATTTATCTCAACACTTCTATCTTCATGTTCAATAATTGTTTCAATATCTTATTTTCTAAAGACCTTTCTGGCTGGGTGTTTTCTAAGCTCCATTTACCAGATAGATTGATATCATTCCACTGTATAAGTTTTGGAATATTAACCTTATTTTTTAAATTAGTTTGGAATAAAGTAGTCATACCTTTTGCTTGATGGGAATAGGCTATGCCAGGAACAACTAAATTCATGAGTTTATAATAAACTCTATATATGAGAGAAAGATTTTGATTATGAGGATTCATATCAAAACCTTTTGTCTTGATAGCAAGAGTAAGAGCTTCATGTGCACCTAGATCTATAAGGGAAACAGAGAAATTTGGAAGGCAATTAAAGAAAGTAGGGCCATTAGCCAAACCTTATTCAACCATTCCAAGTAATGAATCATTGAATTTTTTATGTCTTGCGTCTTTCCAAGGCTGCGAAGGGCATGACGCATGATTGCAGGGAGCTGCTACATTATTTCAAAATCATCTCTGCATAAAAAAAATCTTAGGACTAATCCTTATTCGATATATGAGACATCAACTTCAAGTGATGGCAGGAACAATTTGGGAAAGCTAGTTGCCCTGCTTATATATTGAGCTTTGAGCATTAATCGATCCTTGATCTAACAAGAAATAGTTTTTTCTTTAATTCTTGCAGCTATCTCATCTGGAAGGGCTGTGTTAACCTTTTCCAGGAGATGAATTCTGGATGTTTTTTCATTAGCATAGGTGGATAATAGTGCTCTTTGATGGATGTTATGGTGTATAAGGATTTGGCTTTCTATGTCCTTAATATGGTTTGCAATTTTGGATAGGCTTTTTCTAGTGTTTTTTCTTTTATCAAAGAGAATGACACTCTAATGGGCATTTATAAGTTCTTGTAAAGTGACAGATAATCTCAGATTGAAGAAAGGGATTAATATTTGTTGGGATGTAGGTATGAAGGAAGAGCTTGATTTTTGAATAGGGGCTTTACTTGATGTCATAATCAGATGGGAAACTTCCTGAAGGCAAATAAGAGTAAAAGATAGGTCTGAATGAGAATTATCAATAATCTGAATTTTTTTTCTTTGGGAAAAGAAAAATAATTTTATATTTGTCCTTTGGCTAGAATTTGAAGGTACCAAAATCTGGACGTAGGATTAAATGTAGAAAACATGAAGACATTAGAAAGACGATTAATAAGATCAATTTTATTTGGAACTGGATATCTAAATGGTTTTTGAACATCTTATTTTTGTTTACACTTTGTCTAAATAATATTGATTTGTTAAATAGGAGTTAATTCAACAAAATCAAAATTTAATTCTTTATTTTCTAAAATAGTTTTTAGACTTGATGAGTCAATTTGAAAAGGCTGTAAAATTTGTAGAAAAGGATTTCCAAGGATAACATCATTATTTAAATCCTTTCCTTAAAGGAAATTAGTCTATATGCGTGTTCCACTTTTATAGACATAAACATTACTTAATTTGTATTTGATATGTAGTTTTTTGCTAGCAGTAGTTAGATTGAGTTTATTATTGGTTTTTTCATAATATTTCATTGGGATTAATCCTTCTCTTATTAAATTAACATCTATGCCACTATCTAGTAAGCAGAGTGCTTTAATAGTGAAGTCTTTGACCTTAATTGTAGCTTGAATTTTCCATTTTTTAAGTGGATTTCTTGTTAAAGAATTTACAAAACCATTTAAGTCTTTATCAAATTTTTCTTTATTTTCTAAATTATCATTATTTTCTTGATAATTTTGAGTGTGTGAAATTCAAGATTCTCTACACGTTATTTGAGTTCTTGAAGTTCAATTAAGTCTTGTTTTAATTCTTTTATTTCTTGCTTTTGATTATTTATTTCTTTATAAAGATCTTAAATAGAAAGATGAGTAGGTGCTTGTTGCCCTCTTAATCTATCTAATACAATTTTAATGATGAATTGTTCAGGTAAGTCTGAATGTTATTTGATGTGGAAGCTTTCCCTTATTTTAGTTCCTTTATTTATATTCTGTATTTTTTCAAAATATTTATTGTTTAATTCTTCATCTTTTCGATCTTTAAACATTTCTAGCACCATCTCCTCTGGAGCAAAAAGTACGTTTAAAGATAAAGCAAAGAAGAAGCAGATTCATACTGGATTTCATATCAAATATTTTACAATGACATGTATCTGAAGCATGAGAGGAAGAATAATCTGTATCAGAAGAATTGGATGACTCTGACGCTGAGGACCTTTTAAGAAAGTTTTGATTTCTTTTCTATTTTAACTTTTATTTTTGCACAGTCAGGAGCTATATGTCCTTTTTATTTGTAATTTTAACATTGTATTTCTTTATTCTTAGGATAAGAAGTGGATGGATTATCATTTGTATAAGATTTCTTTAATTCTTTATAAAGATTTTTATGAGAAGATTTTTTATAATACCTTTTTGAGAGAGTATATTATTGTGGAGTTGAAAAATGTTAAAATTTTCTTTTTTAATGGTTTCTTTTTAAGTTTTTCTTTTTATTATGGCTGGAAGGACTAATTAATTGTTCCATGCCAAATTGATAACAAAAATCACCAAGTTCATATTTGTTGATTCTTTTTTTATTTTCAATATGTTGTTTAAGTTTGATTTCCTTACATAATGAAAATCCAACTTTATTTATCTTTTAAATGAGGTCACCATATGTATAAAGTCCATAATTTAAATTTTTGAAATTTTTTGATTTTAACTCTTCTCTAACTTTTTTTACAAAAAGTTTAGGAAGACCAGATATAAACTTTTCTTTCCAAAATTCTGAATTGCTTGCATCAATTGCGTAGAGTTTTAATAAGAAAACATCTTTATACCAATGAAAATCTGATAATGTTGGGCAAGATAAATTGATTAATTGTGTTTTTTTTTCTTCTACATTCATATAATTACCAATAAAATGTTTTACTATATTGGTAATAATCATGTAAATAGAATCAGGAATCATTTGACCTTGAGAAGTAATAACAGGATTTCCTGAAGGATCTCTTTTTATTACATTTAGTATAGCTTGTCTTTCTATATCAGATAGGTACTTTTCCCACCAACCATGTAATTGTCCAGTAAATCCAAGGACAACTGCATTTACTGCATGTCTTTAATCATTACTGGTAGCCATGATGGTAGAGGCATATATCGTCATGTGTTGGCATAGTTGCAAGATTTGATATTCAGATAGTCCATTTACATTCCATTCGTATACTGAAGAGTTTTCAAATCAAAGGCCATTTAGAATAGCTTGTTCTTCAAATTGAAGATCAACTGGAGTAGGTTTTGGATAATAATTTCTTGTTTTTGCTGCAATGACTATTTGTCTTTGTCTTTTAAATATTTTATTAATTTATAGATATGCTTGATTTTGATCATTTTGATTCTCATTTGTTTTAGACTATTCTTCTTTAGGATTAGCTACTGAAAATTTTGAATCTAAGCTATAGGCTTTAGAATTTGAGACTAAAACATTTATAGATTTGTTAGCTTTTTGATCTTTATTTTCTTGAAGTTTTATATTTGTAAAACTATAAGATAATTGACTGATTAGTTCATCTGAAAATTTTAAAGGTTTCCTTTCTAACTTTAGATCTTTAAGGGCTTTACCTTGAAAACCTAAAGTGTGTGTCTTAATTATCTTTAGTGAAGAAGATGCTTCATAAATTTTTAAAATATTTTCAACTTATCTTCAATTCTATTGATTTGTTGGCCAATAGTATGAAGGTTAATATTTGTATAATTATTTAGTTCTAAAACATGACTTAAATCTGATTTGTAAATTAATTCAGATTTACCTTCATCTCCTTGTATTTCTACAACATCCTTTATGGGTACAGCTGGAGTTTCTTCATGTATGATTTGATGTAATGGGGGATGTATAGATTCTTTTGTTCTTTATGGAGAAAAACTGGTAGAAGCTATAATCCAAGTGAGCTTAATTTTGTTATCATATTGATGGTTAAATCTTCGGTATTATAAGCATTCTTTATGGCAAGTTTAAGCCAATCAAAGAAATAAATATTTCTTTGATTATCATACATATATGTGTTCCATTTTTCTTTTAAAAAGTCTTTACATTCTTGAGAAACCTGTTTAAAAAAGGAATTTATTAAAGGATGTAGAGCTAAATTCTTTTTTAACATTTCTTTATCAATTTCAAGACATTCAATAACATTTATATTGAAATCGGATTCCGAAGGATTATATGTATTAGTTGGAGAAGCATGATTTCTTATGTTTTTTCAAGCTTGATAAGAAGGATACGCAAACTTAGGATGTTTTCTGATAAGTCCTATAGGTCAAGGGTCTACATTAGGTGCAGGGCAAGAAACTCAGGATGGTTCTTTTATGGAAGATCCTACCACAAAAGGAGGATGAAAATAAGACTTTCTAGAAGGTTGATAAACTGTGGGAGTTGTATCTCTTGAATCTGTTTGAAAAGTTATTTCAACACTTTCATCTTCATGTTCAATAACTATTTCAATATCTTGATTTTCTAGAGACCTTTCAGGTTGAGTTTTTTCTAAGCACCTTTTACTAGTCAGATTAATATCATTCCACTGCATAAGTTTTGGAATATTAACTTTATTTTTGAAATTAGTTTGGAACAAAGTAGTCATACCTTTTGCTTGATGGGAATAGGTTATGCCTGGAACAACTTTATTCACGAGTTTATAATAAATTCTATATATGAGAGCAAGATTTTGATTACAAGGATTGATTTCAAAACCTTTTGTCTGGATAGCAAGAGTAATAGCCTCATGTGCACCTAGATCTGTGAGGGAAACAGTAAAATTTGGAAAGCAATTGAAGAAAGTAGGGCCATTAGCCAATCTTGATTCAACCATTCCAAGTAAAAAATCACTGAACTGTTTATGTCTTGTGTCTTGAACATAGATGAGAGCTTTTGTTCTAAGTCTAAGTCTTGTTAAAGGCTTTAGAGCAACTTGCACTAATCCAAAATGAATATAATTGTATGTTTTAACATACTCCTTTATTTCATGGGGCTTGATTAAAGGAAGATGCTGAATATTACTGGTAAGAGAATTAGTTCTTTCAATGATATTTACTTTATAACTTGATTTTAATTGAAAACTTCCAACTTTATAAATTTCATTTTTATTTATGGTTAGAATAGTTCAGTCACAAATAACTTGATCTAAATCATCATAACTGATTTCTTCACTATTTTTAATAGACATAGAACACCTTAATAGTCACTTCTTAATAAGCTTAGCTATAATTTGTATTACAGTGTTATTTTAACCAAATCCGCCACGAGTATCTAATGAAGTAGAGGATTTACACACCAACAAAACGCCTTAAATGCCTTCACACGGCTAACAACGGTGACAACAATGGCTGCCTCGGTTTCATTCTAGGCGGAATATGATTAAAATTTCTCACTAATAACAAACACAGAACTAAGTATTAAGACTTTTGACATTCTTACTTCTGAGTCAACAATTCCTTAAGCAAAATCAAAGTATAACATAACAAAGATATGTGAAGAAATACTCACAAAACGACTTTATATTGCCAAAGTACTTAATTACAAAATTGATACCAACTTGGCTCTGGTACCAAATGGGGAAGTTGGTGGGTATACAAAAACAGAAAGGAGAGGAGAGAGGAGGTGGTGGCGGAAGTAAGGCTGGATTTTGATTGGTATTCCAACTCTTGCCTGTACATGAGGAAGACTAGACTTATTTATAGTCATAACAAACATAATTTACATTTCATTACAACTGAATTTACACTGCATTTGCATATCATTTCTTGTGCTGACAAATTTCATATGCTTCAGGACTACTGGATAAGATCACAATCTTCACTGTAGATGAACTTTATTCTGAATAGTGGATCATCATGATTGCTTTGTGGGAAATTGAGTGGCTTGGTAAAGCATATGTCTTGTCTTGGCTTTATTTTTTTGCCTTTTCTTTGGATAGATATGAATCCTTCATTATCACTTTTTGTCTCATCAGTGTTTGTATCTGGTTCAGGAGCAATATTTTCAAAATGATTGTGATTAGCCCAAAGATGATGTAGTTGCTAACCGAAACTTAATGGAAAATTTTCAGATGACCGTTCTTTTTGTGTTTGTTCAATAATTTCCTTTTGGAGTTTTTTTTTTTTTTTTTTGAGTTAAACCAAATCTGCTGCTACATAAAGAGTAGAAGGAGAGGTTGAACAAAAATTCTTTTGTTTGTCAAGATCACTTACTAGCTGAAGCCTTTCATTTTCTTTTTCAAGAGTTTTGAGAACTTTAGAGAATGATGGCTTTATAGCTTGATCGATAAAATATTGTTGGAGTATTACAGTATAATCAAATTGATGCCAAAACTTGATATAAATCATTCAAGATAAAACTGGTGGACTAAAGTCCATTTTTTTATAAATATTCCATTTCAAGATCCAAGGAATCTCCTGCTTGTGATAAAACTGCATAGTCACTTAAGGTTCTATTGCAAGTTGTAGGTGCTGATAAAGGCTTTTTTTCTTCTGATTTGAGAAGGGCTTTAAATGATGCAGAATAGGATTCATAAATAGGAAGAAGTGCTTGAGGAAGGATGTCTTTAATGGCACCAAAAGGGATCCAGAATTGTGTGAAGAACCACATAGGTATTTTATGGGAGTTTGATTTGAATTTGATGAACTAGGAATGCTGGAAGGATAGGTTTTGATAATAGATGATGACTTCCCAAGCAGAAATATGATCATAATAATTAAAAATAAGTTCTGAATCCAGCCTTTAAGGCATATGAAGAGGTCGTCCCCATTCTTCTGCAGAGAGAACATGCAGGATTTTGATTTTTGAATAGAGGATAGTAATATTGGGTGGTAAAGCATTTAAGTATGAATTTTTTGATCCATCTGTATGATTAATAGTACAGCTGCCAGTTTTTATCAGAAAAAAGGGTTTGGATTAAGATGTTCAATAGAAATGGTATCGGCATAAGACATGTCATCTAAGGAATAAATTCTCAAGGGTGCATTTGAGGAAAAATATTGGGCGTGTGAAGCTTGAGGTTTTCTGGATAAAGGGCTTGATGGGCTTTGAAATTGAGGAATATTAGAAGCATGGGTTGCTCCCCATCTCTCAAGATAATTACCGCTGGATTTTCTGGATAAAGGTGGAGTGTTCATAATGGAAGAAACTTTATTAGTTGGGGACTAGAGGAAGGGTCTAATCTACCGAGGCTTCATTTTTTTGTCCCTGTAAAAATTCACGAGATAAAAAATTAGGAAGAGAATTATTTTTACCTGCAATATACTCAATGTCAAAGTCAAATATGGCTAATAAAGCTTGCCAGCGAGCAAAGATTTGCTTATCAGCAAGATTTTTTTACATCTTTTTCTAAAATTTCTTAAGTAGATTTACAATCTCTTCTTAATAAAAATTTTTTGTTTAATAAATCACTTTGAAACTTCATTATTGTATTTACTATGGATAGGATTTCCTTTTTAATAGTTGAATAATTCTGTTGAGTGGCCATCCATGTTCCAAAAGTGAAACAAAGAATTTCTTCTTTTCCAAGGACATTTCTTTGTAGAAGGATTCCTCCAAAACCTATTTCAGTTGCATCTGCTTGAACTATTTTTAATAAATTTGGATGAGGGATAATTAAACAAAGTAAATTTTGGACTTTCTCTTTAATATTTTGAACAGCTTTTGTATAAGCAGGTGACCATTTTATGGGATTTTTGGTCAAGTGCATTTGCAAGATTTTTCTTTCTTTAGCAAGATCTTTCTAAAAGTCAGAAACATAATTAAGGCATCCAAGAAAACGTTGCAATTGCTCTTTATTTAGAATTTCGTCAAGAAATTCGGAAGCAAACTTAATTACTCCTTGGACTGGAGAAATAGTTCATTTTCTTATTATAAAGCCAAGAAATTGAATTTCTGTTTGAAAAAGCTTCATTTTCTTTTGGGATAAGACAAGTCCATTCTTGATAATAACTTTTTAAAAAATATTTAAATATTTCCAATGGTCATAAATAGATTTTGAAAACACAAGAATGTCATCTATATAGACGAGTGTAAAAGCTTGATATGGATTAAAAATGTCATTCATTATTCCTTGAAATCTTGAAGGAGCATTTTTTAAACTAAATGACATAATGTTCCATTCGTAATGGCCAAATGGTGCTGTAAAAGCAGTTTTATACCTATCCTTCAGGGTGATTTGAATTAGCCAAAATCCTGATTTAAGATCAAATTTGGAAAAAGGAAGGCACCGGCTAGATGGTTAATAAGATCAGTTTTATTTGGAACTGGATATCTGATGGACTTTAGGACTTTATTTAAAGGCTTGTAGTTGATAACAAGACGTGGAACACCTCATTCTTGTTCAGGCGCTTTATTTACATAAAATGCTGCACAACTCCAAAGGGATTGTAATTTCTAAATAAGCTTTTTAGTAAGAAGATCATTGATTTCTTTAGTACATAGTTGTAAAAGGTCTTTATTCATTTGAATAGGTCGAGCTTTAGTATGAATTTAAGATTTATTGAAATTATCAGTATATGGAAGAGAAACAGTACGGTGTTTCCTATGCTAAGAGGCAGAAGAAAGGTCAGAACAGCATTCTATTTTAAGAGATTTTTGAAATTGAATTAAATATTTTTGGAATTTTGTTTTTGTAATTCTTTTAAAGAATTCATATCTTCTTGAAGATATGCAATTTGTTTTTCTTTATAAGTAATTTGATTTTGAATGATATTGATATGTTGAATAGGAGTTGATTCAACAAAATCAAAAATTAATTTTTTATTATCTTTAATAGTTTTAAGGCTTGATGAATTAATTTGAAAAGGCTATAGACTCTGTAGAAAGGATTTCCAAGGATAACATCATTGTTTAAATCTTTTCTGAGCAGAAAATTAGTCTTTACACATGTTCCATTTTTGCAAACATGGACATTATTTATTTATAATGGATATGGAGTTTATTATTAGCAGTTGCTAGGCTGAGTTTATTATTGGTTTTTTCATAATATTTTGTTGGGATTAATCCTTCTCTTATTAAATTAACATCTACACCACTATCTAATAAATAAAGTACTTTAATAGAGAAGTCTTTAACCTTAATTGTGGCATGAGTTTTCCATTTTTTAAGTGGATTTCTTGTTAAAAAATTTACAAAACCATTTAAAGTCTTTATCGAATTTTTCTTGATTTTCTAAATTACCATTATTTTCTTGATAATTTTTGAGTGTGTGAAATTCAAGATTCTCAACATATTGTTTGAGTTCTTGAAGTTCAATTAAGTCTTGTTTTAATTCTTTTATTTCTTGCTTTTGATTATTTATTTCTTTATAAAGACCTTGAATAGAAAGATGAGTAGGAGCTTGTTGCTCTCTTAATCTATCTAATGCAGTTCTAATGTTGAATTGTTCAAGTAAGTCTGATATGTTATTTAATGTAGAAACTTTTCCTTTTTTTAGTTCCTTTATTTATATTTTGTATTTTTTCAAAATATTTATGTTTTAATTTTCATCTTTTAGATCTTTAAACATTTTTAGCACTATCTCTTCTGGAGCAGAAAGTACGTTTAAAGATAAAGAGGAAGAAGAAGAAGATTCATATTGGATTTCACTGTCAAATATTTTACAATGACAAGTATCTGAACCATAAGAAGAAGAATAATCTGTATTAGAGGAACTGGATAATTCTAAGGATGAGGATGAGGATCCTTTTAAGATAGTTTTAATTTCTTTTTGAGAAGAAATAATTTCAAAAGGCTGTAAAATATTTTCAACTTTATCTTCAATTATATTAGTTTGTTGGCCAATGGCATGAAGGTTAATATTTGTATAATTATTTTGTTCTTAAACATGACTTAAATTTGATTTGTAAATAAATTAAGATTTACCTTTATCTCCATGTATTTTTGCAACATCTTTGATGGGTACAGTTGAAGTTTCTTTATATATGATTTGATGTAATGGAAAATGTTTAGATTCTTCAATTCTTTGTGGAGAAGAATTGGCAGAAGCTATAATCCAAGATGAGTTTAATTTTGTTATCATATTGATGGATAAATCTTTAGTATTATAAGCTTTCTTTATGGCTAGTTTAAGCCAATCAAAAAAATAAATATTTCTTTGATATCATACATATATTTGTACCATTTTTCTTTTAAAAAGTCTTTATGTTCTTAAGAAACTTGTTTAAAAAAGGATTTTATTAAAGGATGTAGAGCTAAATTCTTTTTTAACATTTCTTTATCAATTTCAAAACATTTAATAACATTTATATTGAAATCGGATTCTGAAGGATTATATGCATTAGATGGAGAAGCTTGATAAGAAGGATACACAAGTCTCGTAGGTCAAAGGTCTACATTAAGTATAAAGCAAGAAACTTGGGATGGTTCTTTTATGGAAGATCCTACCACAGAGGGAGGATGAGAATAAGACTTTCTAAAAGGTTGATAAATTGTAGGAGTTGTATCTCTTGAATCTATTTGAAAGTTTATTTCAACACTTCCATCTTCATGTTCAATAATTGTTTCAATATCTTAATTTTCTAAAGACCTTTCTGGTTGGGCATTTTCTAAGCACCATTTACTAGATAGATTAATATCATTCCAATAAATGAGTTTTGGAATATTAACCTTATTTTTGAAATTAGTTTGGAATAAAGTAGTCATACCTTTTGCTTGATGAGAATAGGCTATGCCTGCAACAACTGAATTCATGAGTTTATAATAAACGTGATATATGAGAGCGAGATTTTGTTTATGAGGATTCATATCAAAACCTTTTACCTGGATAGCAAGAGTAAGAGCTTCATGTGCACCTAGATCTGTAAGGGAATTAGAGAAATTTGAAAAGCAATTGAAGAAAGTAGGGTCATTAGCCAAACTTGATTCAAACATTCCATGTAATGAATCACTGAATTTTTTATGTCTTGTATCTTAAACATAGATGAGAGCTTCAATTCTAAGTCCATGTCTTGTTAATGGCTTTAGAGCAACTTTCACTAATCTAAAATGAATGTAATTGTATGTTTTAACATACTCATTTATGTCATGGGGCTTGATTAAAGAAGCATGCTAAATATTACTGGTAATAAATTCAGTTCTTTCAATAGTTTTTACTTTATAACTTGATTTTAATTGAAAACTTCCAACTTTATAAGTTTCATTCTTATTTAAGGTTGGAATAGTCCAGTCACATGTAAGTTGTTCTAAATCGTCATAACTGATGTCTTCACTATTTTTAATAGACATAGAAGTAAGGAATTTGATGATGAGGAAGAAGAAGGTACAAACTTCTTAATAAGGTTAGCCTTAATTTATATTACAGAGTTATTTTAACCAAATCCACCATGAGTGTCTAACAAAATAGAGGATTTACACACCAACAAAACGCCTGCACACAGCTAATAACAGTGACAACAATGGCTACCTCAGCTTCGCTCCGGGTGGAAAATGATTAAAATTTCTCAATAATAATAGACACAGAACTAAGTATTAAGACTTTTGACGTTCTTACCTTTAAGTCAAAAATTCCTTAAACAAAATCAAAACATAAAAATAAGTGAAGAAATACTCAGAAAATGACTTTATATTGCCAAAATACTTGATTACAAATTTGATACCAACTTGGCTTCGATACCAAGTGGGGAAGATGGTAGGTATACAAAAGCAGAAGGGAGAGGAGACTTAAATGGGGAAGATGGTGGGTATATAAAATGGAAGGGAGAGGAGAGAGGAGATGGTGGTGACAGCAAGGCTGGATTTTGACTAGTATTCCAACTCTTGCCTGTACATGAGGAAGGCTAGAACTATTTATAGTCATAACCAACATAATTTACATTTCATTACAACTAAATTTACACTGCATTTGCATTTCATTTCATGTGATGACAAATTTCATGATGCTTCCAGACTGTAAGCATAAATCACAATCGTTGTTGTAGATGAACTTTATTCTGAATAGTGAGATGTCATGATTGCTTTGAGTGACTTGATAAGGTATGTGTCATGTTTTTATTTCTTTTCCCTTTCTAGAGATAAGTTCTTCATGGATGTGCATGTCGGTAATAAATTACTACTTCATTCTTATGAGAGATATGCTTTGTCTTTTAGTACTTGTGCATGTACTTTTTCTAAGAACTCATTGATGGGCTAGTAGAAAAAGCTTTTCTCATCCGTTCAATGTTTTAGAAAAAGCTCTTGTAAGAAGAATCTCTATGCTAGGCATAGTATTATTGGAGACTTGCATCAAAAGTGCTCATTCCAAGCTTCATTTGTTAATTTACCATGGAATAATTGAATTAACTCTTCTCGAGTTTCTTCAGAAATATCAAAAGACATGTCTTCATAAGCATTGATAATTTGATTGAAAGTTGCATGTGCAATTTATATGGATTTTGTATCGCCGTCATTTGCTCAGAGAGATCATCAGCAATGCAAACAATTCGTCGACCGTCACACCAAACATATCTATATGTACTTGCAAATTCAAGATGTCCTTTTAGATTGAGAAATCTTTGATATTGATCAGAAGCTGGATCATAATTTTAGAGACTTTCTAAGCTATATTCCATTGTAGCGACTTCATGAGATTCATACCATTGAGCTGGATAATCAACAGGGAGATGCTTGTAATCATTTAAGGAAGAGATGAATTTTTTACGGACTAAATCTCCTTTTGCATAAGTCATGATAGTCCATAATTGATAAGGTTGATAAAATCGGATTTCTGATCTTTCACCCAAACTTGATGAAATCGTTATGAGAAGTTGTCTTTTGGTAACTCCAAGGCTGCAAAGGGCTTGACGCACGATTGCAGGGAGCTGCTATATTATTTGGAAATCATCTTTACATAAAGAAAATCTTTGAACTAATCCTTGTTCGATATATGAGATATCAACTTCATGTGATGGCAGGAACAATTTGGGAAAGCCAGTTGCCCAACTTATATATTGACCTTTGTGCATTAATTACTCCTTAATCTAACAAGAAAGAGTTTTTTCTCTAATTCTTATAGCTATCTCACCTGGAGGGCTATTTTAACCTTTTCTAAGAGGTGAATTTTGGATGTTTTTTCATCAGCATAGATGGATAATAGTGCTCTTTGATGGATGTTATGGCATATAAGGATTTGGCTTTCTAAGTCCTTGATATGGTTTGCAATTTTGGATAGGGTTTTTCTAGTGTTGTTTATTTTATCAGAGAGAATGGCACTCCAATGGGCGCTGATAAGTTCTTGTGAAATCACAGATAATCCTGGATTGTAGAAGGGAATTGATATTTGTTAGGATATAGGTATGGAGGAAGAGCTTGATTCTTGAATAGGGCCTTTACTTAATGTCATAATGAGAAGGGATACTTCCTAAAGGCAGATAGGAGCAAAAGATAGGTCTGAATGAAAATTATCAATAACCTAAATTTTTATTTTCTTTAGGAAAAGAAAGGTGATTTTATGTCTATCCTTCGGCTAGAGTTTGAAGGTACCAAAATCTGGATGAAGGATTAAATTTAGAAAACATGAAGACATCAAAAAGATGATTAATAAGATCCGTTTTATTTGGAATTGGATATCTGAATGGTTTTTGAACATCTTATTCTTGTTTACACTTTTTCTGAATAATATTTCTGAATAATATTGTTATTTTAAATAGGAGTTAATTCAACAAAATCAAAATTTAATTCTTTATTATCTAAAATAGTTTTAGACTTGATGAGTCAATCTGGGAAGGCTCTAAAATTTGTGGAAAAGGACTTCCAAGGATAACTTCATTGTTTAAATCCGTTCCTTGAAGGAAATTAGTCTTTATGCATGTTCCATTTTTACAAACATAAACATTACTTAATTTGTATTTGATATGCAGTTTTTTGCTAGTAGTAGTTAGATTGAGTTTATTATTGATTTTTTCATAATATTTTGTTGGGATTAATCCTTCTCTTATTAAATTAACATCTACGCCACTATTTAGTAAGTAGAGTGCTTTAATAGAAAAGTCTTTGACCTTAATTATAGCTTGAGTTTTCCATTTTTAAAGTGGATTTCTTGTTAAAGAATTTACAAAACCATTTAAGACTTTATCAAATTTTTCTTTATTTTCTAAATTATCATTATTTTCTTGATAATTTTTTATTGTGTGAAATTCAAGATTCTTAACATGTTGTTTGAGTTCTTGAAGTTCAATTAAGTTCTGTATTAATACTTTTATTTCTTGATTTTGATTTTTAATTTCTTTATAAAGATCTTGAATTGAAAAATGAGGAGAGCTTGTTGCTCTCTTAATCTATCTAATACAGTTTCAATGCTAAATTCTTCAAGGTAGTCAGATATATTATTTGAAGTAAAATTTTTTCCTTTTTTATTTCCTTTATTTATATTCTATATTTTTCAAATTATTTACTTTTTAAATCTTCATCTTTGAGATCTTTAAACATTTCTAGCACCAGTTTTTCTGGAGCAGAAAGTACGTTTAAAGATAAAGAGGAAGAAGAAGCAGATTCATATAGGATTTCACTGTCAAATATTTTATAATGACATGTATCTGAAGAATAATCTTTATTAGAAGAACTAGATGATTGTAAGGATGAGGATAAGGATCTTTTTTAGATAGTTTTGATTTCTTTTTTGATTTTTACTTTTATTTTTGGGCAGTCAGGAGCATGTCTTTTTTCTTTGTAATTATAACATTGTATTTCTTTTTTCAGGGGATGAGAAAGTGGATGGATTATCGTTTGTATAAAATTTCTTTAATTCTTTATAAGGGTTTTTATGAGAAGATTTTTTTATAATATCTTTTTGAGGGAGTATAATATTGTGGAGTTGAAAATTGTTTAGATTTTCTTTTTTAATGGTTTCTTTTTAAGTTTTTCTTTTTATTCTGGTTAGAAGGATTGATTAATGGTTCCATCCCAAATTGAAAACAAAAATCACCAACTTCATTCTTGCTGATTCTTTTTTGATTTTCAATTTGATGTTTAAGTTTGATTTCATTGCATAATGAGAATCCTACTTTATTAATTTTTTGAATTAGATCACCATATGTATACATTCCGTAATTTAAGTTTTTATAATTTTCTGATTTTAATTCTTCTTTAACTTTTTCTGCAAAAAGTTTAGAAAGACTAGATATGAATTTTTCTTTCCAAAATTCTGAATTACTTGCATCAATCGTATAGAGTTTTGATAAGAAAACATCTTTATACCAACAAAAATCTAATAATGTTGGGCAAGATAAATTGATTAATTGTGTTTTTATTTATTCTTCTATACTCATATAATTACCAATAAAATGTTTTACCATATTGGTAACAAGCATGTAAATAGAATCAGGAATCATTTGACCATGAGGAGTAATAACAGGATTTCCTAAAGGATCTATTTCTACAGCATTTAGTATAGCTTGTCTTTCTATATCAGATAGGTACTTTTCCCACCAACCATGTAATTGTCCAGTAAATCCAAGGACGACTTCATTTACTGCATGTCTTTGATCATTACCGGCAGCCATGATGGTAGAGGCATATATCATCATGTGTTGGCATAGTTGCAGGATTCGATATTCAGATAGTCCATCTACATTCCATTTATATACTAAAGAGTTTTCAAATTGAAGGCTATTTAGAATAGCTTGTTCTTCGAATTAAAGATCAACTGGAGTAGGTCTTGGATAACAATTTCTTATTTTTACTGTAGTGACTATTGGTTTTTGTCTTTTAAATATTTTATTGATTTGTAGAGATTCTTGATTTTGTCATCTTGAATTTCATTTGATTATTCTTCTATACAGAAACAAAGAATTCTGAGTCTGAGCTCGAAGCTTTAGAAACTAAAACTTTTATGGATTTTTCATCTTTATTTTGTTTATTATCTTTAAGTTTTATTCTGTAAAACTATGAGAAAATTGATTGAATAGTTTGTCTGAAAATTTTAAGGGTTTTTTTTCTCTGACTTTAGATCTTTAAAGGCTTCACCTTGAAAACCTAAAAATTGTGCCTTGATTACTTTATGGGAAGAAGTAGTTTCATAAAATTTTAAAATATTTTCAACTTTGTCTTCAATTCTATTAGTTTGGTGGCCAATAATATGAAGGTTTATATTTGGACAATTATTTTGTTCTAAAACATGACTTAAATCTGATTTTTAAATAAATTTAGTTTTACCTTCATCTCCTTATATTTTTGCAACAACTTTTATGGGTACAACTGAAGTTTCTTTATAAATGATTTGATGTAATAAAGGATGTATACATTCTTCAGTTCTTTGTGGAGTGGAATTGGTAGAAGCTATAATCCAAGAAAAGCTTAATTTAGTTATCATATTAATGGATACATCTTTGGTATTATAAGCTTTCTTCATGGCTAGTTTAAGCCAATCAAAGAAATAAATATTTCTTTGATTATCATATATATATTTATACCATTTTGCTTTTAGAAACTCTTTATGTTCTTGAGAAACATGGTTAAAAAAGGATTTTGTGAGAAGATGTAAAGCTAAATTCCTTTTTAACATTTCTTTATCAATTTCAAAGCATTCACTAACATTTATATTGAAATCAGATTTCGAAGGATTATATGTATTAGATGGAGAAGCTTGATAAGAAGGATACACTAATCCTATAAGTCGAAGGTCTACATTAGGTGTAGAGCAAAAAACTCTGCATGGTTCCTTTATGAAAGATCCTACTACAGAGGAAGGATGAGAACAAGACTTTCTAGAAAGTTGATAAACTGTAGGAGTTGTATCCCTTGAATCTGTGTGAAAATTTATTTCAACACTTCCATCTTCATGTTCAATAATTGTTTCAATATCTTGATTTTCTAAGGACCTTTCTGGTTAGGCATTTTCTAAGTGCCATTTACCAGATAGATTAATATCATTCCCTTGTATGAGTTTTGGAATATTAACTTTATTTTTTAAATTAGTTTGGAATAAAGTAGTCATACCTTTTACTTGATGGGAATAGGCTATGCATGGAACAACTGAATTCATGAGTTTAAAATAAACTCTATATATGAGAGCAAGATTTTGTTTATGAGGATTCATATCAAAACCTTTTGTCTGGATAGCAAGAGTAAGAGCTTCATGTGCACCTGGATCTGTAAGGGAAACAGAGAAATTTTGAAAGCAATTGAAGAAAGTAGGGCCATTATCCAAACTTGATTCAATTATTCTAAGTAATGAATCACTGAATTTTTTATGTCTTGTGTCTTGAACATAGATGAGAGCTTCAGTTCTAAGTCCAAGTCTTGTTAATGGCTTTAGAGTAGCTTGCACTGATCCAAAATGAATATAATTGTATGTTTTAACATACTCCTTTATTTCATGGCGCTTGATTAAAGAAAGATGCTGAATATTACTGGTAATGGATTCAGTTCTTTCAATGGTTTTTACTTTATAACTTGATTGTAATTAAAAACTTCTAACTTTATAAATTTCATTTTTATTTATGGTTGGAATAGTCCAGTCACAAATAACTTGATCTAAATCGTCATAACTGATTTCTTCACTATTTTTAATAGACATAGAAGATAAGGAATTTGATGATGAGGAAGAAGAAGGTACAAACTTCTTAATAAGCTTAACCATAATTTGTATTACAGAGTTATTTTAACCAAATCCACCACGAGTATCTAACGAAATAGAGGATTTACACACCAACAAAACATGTTAAACGCCTTGACATGGGTAACAATGGTGACAACAATGGCTACCTTAGCTTCACTATGAGTGGAATATGATTAAAATTTCTCAATAATAAAAAATACATAACCAAGTATTAAGATTTTTGACATTCTTGCTTCTGAATTAGCAATTCCTTAAAGAAAATCAAAACATAAAGATAAGTGAGGAAATACTCACAAAATGACTTTATATTGCCAAAGTACTTGATTACAAATTTGATTTATCTTGGCTCTGATACCAATTAAGGAAGATGGTGGGTATACAAAAGCGGAAGGGAGAGGAGATTTAAATGGGGAAGATGGTGGGTATACAAAAGTGGAAGGGAGAGGAGAGAGGAGATGGTGGTGGAAGCAAGGCTAGATTCTGACTAGTATTCCAACTCTTGCTTGTACATGAGGAAGGCTAGAACTATTTAAAGTCATAACCAACATAATTTACATTTCATTACAGCTGAATTTACACTGCATTTGCATTTCATTCAATGTGATGACAAATTTCATGATGCAACCGGACTGCAGGCAAAAATCATAATCTTTGCTGTAGATGAACTTTATTCTGAATAGTGAGATGTCATGATTGCTTTGAGTGACTTGATAAGGTATGTGTCATGTCTTTATTTCTTTTCCCTTTTTGGAGATAAGTTCTTCATAGATGTGCATGTCAAGAATAAAATACAACTTCATTCTTATGAGAGATATGCTTTGTCTTTTAGTACTTTTGTATGTACTTTTTCCAAAAACCTCATTGATAGGCTTGTAGAAAAAGCTCTTGTAGGTAGAATCTCTATGCTAGGCATAGTATTATTGTAGACTTGCATCAAAAAAGCTCATCCCAGCCATCAATTATTAATTCACCATGGAATAATTAGATTAACTCTTCTCGAGTTCTGTCAGAAATATCAAAAGACATATCTTCATAAGCATTGATAATTTGATAAAGAGCTGTATGTCCAGATTTATATGGATCCTGTATCACTATTGTTTGCTCAGCGAGATCATCAGAGATGTGAACAACTCTTCGACCATTGCACCAAACATATCTATACATACTTGCAAATTAAGATGTCCTTTTAGATTGAAAAATCTTTGATACTGATTAGAAGCTGGATCATAAGTTTGGAGGCGTTCTAAGCTATATTCCATTATAGGAACTTCATGAGATTCATACCATTGAGCTGGATAATCAGTAGGAAGATGCTCGTAATCATTTAAGGTAGAGATGAACTTTTTGCAGACTAAATCTCCTTCTTCATAATTCATGATGATCCATAATTGATAAGGTTGATAAAACTAGATTTCTAATCTTTCACCCAAACTTGATGAAATCGTTATAAGAAGTCATCTTTTGGTAACTCCAAGGCTGTGAAGGACATGACACATGATTGCAAGGAGCTGCTGTACCATTTCAAAATCATCTCTACATAAAGAAAATCTTAGGACTAATCCTTGTTCGATATATGAGATATCAATTTCATATGATGGCAGGAACAATTGGGGAGAGCCAGTTGCCCAGCTTATATATTGAGCTTTGAGCATTAATCGCTCCTTGAACTGACAAGAAATAGTTTTTTCTCTAATTCTTGCAGCTATATCATCTGGAAGGGATGTGCTAACATATTCTAGGAGATGAATTCTAGATGTTTTTTCATCAGCATAGATGGATAATAGTGCTCTTTGATGGATGTTATGGCACATAAGGATTTGGCTTTCTAAGTCCTTGATATGGTTTGCAATTTTGGATAGGGTTCTTTTAGTTTTTTTCTTTTAGCAGAGAGAATGACACTCCAATGGGCATTGATAAGTTCTTGTGAAATGACATATAAACTTGGATTAAAGAAGGGAATTGATATTTGTTGGGATGTAGGTATGAAGGAAGAGCTTGATTCCTGAATAGGGGCTTTACTTTTGCTTGTACTTGATGTCATAATGAGAAAGGATACTTCCTGAAGGCAGATAGGTCTGAATGAGAATTATCAATAATTTGAATTTTTATTTTCTTTGGGAAAAGAAAAATAATTTTATATTTGTCCTCCGGGTAGAATTTAAAGATACCAAAATCTGGATGTAGGATTAAATGTAGAAAACATGAAGACATTAGAGAGATAATTAATAAGATCTGTTTTATTTGGAACTAGATATCTGAATGGTTTTTGAACATCTTATTCTTGTTTACACTTTGTCTGAATAATATTGATATGTTGAATAGGAGTTAATTCAGCAAAATCAAAATTTAATTCTTTATTGTCTAAAATAGTTTTTAGACCTGATGAGTCAATTTGAAAAGGCTGTAAAATTTGTAGAAAAGGATTTTCAAGGATAACATCATTGTTTAAATCCTTTTGCAGAAGAGAATTAGTCTTTATGCATGTTCCATTTTTGCAGGTATAAACACTACTTAATTTGTATTTGATATGTAGTTTTTTGTTAGCAGTAGCTAGATTGAGTTTATTATTGATTTTTTCATAATATTTTGTTGGGATTAATCCTTCTTTTATTAAATTAACATCTATGCCACTATCTAATAAGCAGAGTGCTACATCTGCGCCATTATCTAATGAGCAGAGTGCTTTAGTATAGAAGTCTTTGACCTTAATTGTAGCTTGAGTTTTCTATTTTTTAAGTGGATTTCTTGTTAAAGAATTTACAAAACCATTTAAGTCTTTATCAAATTTTTTTGATTTTCTAAATTATCATTATTTTCTTGATAATTTTTGAGTCTATGAAATTCAAGATTCTTAACACGTTGTTTGAGTTATTGAAGTTTAGTTAACTCTTTTTTTAGTTCTTTTATTTTTTTTCCTTTTGATTATTTATTTCTTCATAAAGATCTTGAATAAAAAGATGAGTAAGAGCTTGTTGCTCTCTTAATCTATCTAATACAGTTTTAATGCTGAATTGTTTAAGTAAGTCTAATATGTTATTAGATATAGAAGCTTTCCCTTTTTTAGTTCCTTTATTTATATTCTGTATTTTTTTAAAATATTTATTTTTTAATTCTTTATCTTTGAGATCTTTGAACATTTCTATCACCAGTTCTTCTAGAGCAAAAAGTACGTTTCAAGATAAAGAGGAAGAAGAAGCAGATTCATACTGGATTTCACTGTCAACTATCTTACAATGACATGTATCTGAAGAATAATCTTTACAAGAGGAACTAGATGATTCCAAGGATGAGGATGAGGATCTTTTTAAGATAGTTTTTATTTTTTTTTCTATTTTTACTTTTAT
Organism: Sextonia rubra; assembly: GCA_037013555.1. Classification (NCBI taxonomy): domain Eukaryota; kingdom Viridiplantae; phylum Streptophyta; class Magnoliopsida; order Laurales; family Lauraceae; genus Sextonia; species Sextonia rubra. The sequence continues at coordinate 11,330,237 of JASUAD010000026.1, forward strand.
TTTTGGGCAGTCAGGAGCTATATGTCCTTTTTCTTTGCAATTATAACATTGTATTTCTTTTTTCTTGGAATAAGCAGTGGATGGATTATCTTTTGTATAAGATTTCTTTAATTCTTTGTAAGGGTTTTTATAAGAAGATTTTTTATGATATCTTTTTGAGGGAATAAAATATTGTGGAGTTGAAAAATGTTAAGATTTTCTTTTTTGATGGTTTCTTTTTAAGTTTTTCTTTTATTTTTGCTAGATGGACTGATTAATGGTGCCATGCCAAATTGAAAACTAAAATCACCAAGTTCATACTTGTTGATTCTTTTTTTATTTTCAATTTGACATTTAAGTTTGACTTCATTGCATAATGAAAATCCAACTTTATTAATCTTTTGAATTAGATCATCATATGTATACATTCCATTATTCAAATTTCCATAATTTTCTGATTTTAATTCTTCTCTAACTTTTTCTGCAAAAAGCTTAGGAAGACCAGATATGAATTTTTCTTTCCAAAATTCTGAATTACTTGCATCGATTGTATAGAGTTTTGATAAGAAAACATCTTTATACCAACAAAAATCTAATAATGTTGGGCAAGATAAATTGATTAATTATGTTTTTATTTTTTCTTCTAAATTCATATAATTACCAATAAAATGTTTTACTATATTGGTAATAAGCATGTAAATAGAATCAAGAATCATTTGACCATGAGGAGTAATAAAAGGATATCCTAAAGGATCTCTTTTTACTACATTTAGTATTGCTTGTCTTTCTATATCAGATAGGTACTTTTCCCACCAACCATGTAATTGTCCAGTAAATCCAAGGACAACTGCATTTACTGCATGTCTTTGATCATTACCGGCAGGCATGATGGTAGAGGCATATATCATCATATGTTGGCATAGATTCAGGATTTGATATTCAGATAGTTCATCTACATTCCATTCATATACAGAGAAGTTTTCAAATCAAAGGCCATTTAGAATAGCTTGTTCTTCGAATTGAAGATCAACTGGAGTAGGCCTTGGATAATAATTTCTTGTTGTTGCTATAATGACTATTGGTTTTTGTCTTTTAAATATTTTATTGATTTGTAAAGATTCTTGATTTTGATCATTTTGATTCTCATTTGTTTTAGACTCTTCTTCTATAAGATCAGTCACAGAAAATTCTGAATCTGAGCTAGAGGTTTTAGAATTTGAGACTAAACTATTTATAGATTTGTTAGCTTTTTTATCCTAATTTTCTTGAAGTTTTATATTTGTAAAACCTAAAGTTTGTGTCTTAATTATCTTCGGTGAAGAAGATGCTTCATAAATTTTTAAAATATTTTCAACTTTATCTTCAATTTTATTGGTTTATTGGCCAATAGTATGAAGGTTTATATTTGTATAATTATTTTGTTCTAAAACATGACCTAAGTCTAATTTATAAATTAATTCAAATTTGCCTTTATCTCCTTGTATCTTTATAGGTTCGGCCGAAGTTTGTTTATATATGATTTGATGTAATGGAGAATGTATAGATTCTTCAGTTCTTTGTGTAGAAGAATTGGTAGATGCTATAATCCAAGATGAGCTTAAATTTGTTATCATATTGATGGATAAATCTTCAGTAATATAAGCTTTCTTTATGGCTGTTTAAGCCAATTAAAGAAATAAATATTTCTTTGATTATCATACATATATTTGTCCCATTTTTCTTTTAAAAAGTCTTTATGTTCTTGAAAAACCTATTTAAAAAAGGATTTTATTAAAGGATGTAGAGCTAAATTCTTTTTTAACATTTCGTTATCAATTTTAAAACATTCAATAACATTTATATTGAAATCGGATTCCGAAGGATTATATGTATTAGATGGAGAAGCTTGATAAGAAGGATACACAAGTCCTGTAGGTTGAAGGTCAACATTAGGTGTAGAGCAAGAAACTTAGGATGGTTATTTTATGGAAGATCCTACCACAGAGGGAGGATGAGAATAAGACTTTCTAGAAGGTTAATAAACTGTAGGAGTTATATCTCTTGAATCAATTTGAAATTTTATTTCAACACTTCCATTTTCATGTTCAATAATTGTTTCAATATCTTGATTTTCTAAAGACCTTTCTGGTTAGGCGTTTTCTAATCGCCATTTACCAGATAGATTAATATCATTCCACTATATCAGGTTTGGAATATTAACTTTATTTTTGAAATTAGTTTGGAATAAAGTAGTCATACCTTTTGCTTCATGGGAATAGGCTATGCCTGGAACAACTGAATTCATGAGTTTATAATAAACGCGATATATGAGAGCGAGATTTTGATTATGAGGATTCATATCAAAACCTTTTACCTGGATAGCAAGAGTAAGAGCTTCATGTGCACCTAGATCTGTAAGGGAAACAGAGAAATTTGGAAAGCAATTGAAGAAAGTAGGGCCATTAGCCAAACTTGATTCAACCATTCCAAGTAATGAATCACTAAATTTTTTATGTCTTGCATCTTGAACATAGATGAGAGCTCCAGTTTTAAGTCCAAGTCTTGTTAATGGCTTCAGAGCAACTTGCACTAATCCAAAATGGATATAATTGAATGTTTTAACATACTCCTTTATTTCATGGGGCTTGATTAAAGAAAGATGCTGAATATTACTGGTAATGGATTTAGTTCTTTCAATGGTTTTTACTTTATAACTTGATTTTAATTGAACACTTCCAACTTTATAAATCTCATTTTTATTTGCAGTTGGAATAGTCTAGTCTCAAATAACTTGATCTAAATCATTATAACTGATTTCTTCACTATTTGTAATAGACATAGAAGATAAGGAATTTGATGATGAGGAAGAAAAAGGTATAAACTTCTTAATAAGCTCAGCGATATTTGTATTATAGAGTCATTTTAACCAAATCCACCATGAGTATCTAACGAAATAGAAGATTTACATACCAATAAAATGCCTTAAATGCCTTCACACGGCTAACAGCGGTGACAACAATGATTACCTCACTTCGCTCTAGGCAAAATATGATTAAAATTTCTCAATAATTACAAACACAGAACTAAGTATTAAGACTTTTGATATTCTTGCTTTTGAGTAAGCAATTTTTTAAGGAAAATGAAAGCATAATAGAACAAAGACAAGTGAAGAAATACTCACAAAACAACTTTATATTGCCAAAGTACTTGATTACAAATTTGATACGAACTTGGCTCTGATACAAAATGGGGAAGATGGTGGGTATACAAAAGCAAAAAGGAGAGGAGAGAGGAGATGGTGGTGGAAGCAGGACTGGATTTTGATTGGTATTCCAACTCTTGCATGTACATAGAGAAGGCTAGTACTATTTATAGCCTTAGCAAACATAATTTACATTTCATTACAACTGAATTTACACTGCATTTGCATTTCATTTTATGATGTTTGGGATTTTACTACTGGATAGAATCACAGGTTGCCATATAGATGGTTTTCCTTCATGCTGTGATGAGTGTACTTGTTGAGTAGGAGGATGTTGCTTTATTCTTTTGCATAGTACCTAGTTGGTCTGTTGTGGAGAGAGGAGTCTATGGAGCCTTGAATTTTCTTGTTGGCTTTTAGATTTTTCCCAATTGTCTTATGTCTTCTTTCTCAAAGTAGCTTTTTCGTATAGTACTTTTTCAACATAACTTTGATGTGTTTGTAGAGAATAGCACAGCTATGGATACGGTATCAATGATAAAGTTTTTATTATCTTTTCTTCGTAGGCTTTATAGATAAAACTCTTAATAAATCTTGATAAATTTAAATCTTGATAAGATTAATCACCATCCTGATGAATTCGATTACAGCTGGCAAAGAACTTCATAATAGAGTCAAAATTATGACATAGGTCATTCCAACCTTCATTATCATTTTCAAATTCTCCATGGAATACCTGAATTAATTCTTCACAAGATTTTTCTGAAATGTCAAAAGAGATATCTTCATAGGCATTGAGAATTTTATTAAGCTTGGCATGTCCGGATTTAGAAGGATTCTGTATCACCATTGTTTGCTTAGCAAGATCATTAGCAATGCAAACAACTCGTCGACCGTCACACCAAACATATCTGTATGTACTTGCAAATTCAAGATGTTCTCTTAGATTGAGAAATCTTTGATATTGATTAGAAGTTGGATCATACTTTTGGAGATGTTCTAAGCTGTATTCCATTGTAGCGACTTCTTGAGATTCATACCATTGAACTGGATAATCAATAGGGAGATGCTCGTAATCATTTAAGGTAGAGATGAATTTTTTACAGATTAAATCTTCTACTTCATAATTCATGATGGTCCATAATCGATAAGGTTAATAAAACCGGATTTCTGATCTTTCACCCAAACTTGATGAAATCATTATGAGAAGTTGTCTTTTGGTAACTCCAAGGGTGCGAAGGTTATGACACATGATTGCAGGGAGCGGCTGTATCATTTCAAAATCATCTCTGTATAAAGAAAATCTTTGCTTTTAGAAAGTCTTTATGTTCTTGAGAAACATGGTTAAAAAAGGATTTTGTGAGAGGATGTAAAGCTAAATTCCTTTTTAACATTTCTTTATCAATTTCAAAGCATTCAATAACAATTATATTGAAATCGGATTCCGAAGGATTATATGTATTAGATGGAGAAGTTTGATGAGAAAAATACACAAGTCCTATCGGTCGAAGGTCTACATTAGGTGTAGAGCAAGAAGCCTGAGATGGTTCTTTTATGGAAGATCCTACCACAAAGGGAGGATGAAAATAAGACTTTCTAGAAGGTTAATAAACTGTGGGAGTTGTATCTCTTGAATCTGTTTGAAAATTTATTTCAACACTTCCATCTTCATGTTCAATAATTGTTTCAATATCTTGATTTTTTAAAGACCTTTCTGGCTGGGCATTTACTAAGCACCATTTACCAGATAGATTGATATCATTCCACTGTATGAGTTTTGGAATATTAACTTTATTTTTGAAATTAGTTTAGAATAAAGTAGTCATACCTTTTGCTTCATGGGAATAGGCTTTGCCTAGAACAACTGAATTTATGAGTTTATAATAAACTCTATATATGAGAGCAAGATTTTGATTATGAGGATTCATATCAAAACCTTTTGTCTGGATAGCAAGAGTAAGAGCTTCATGTGCACCTGGATCTGTAAGGGAAACAAAGAAATTTAGAAAGCAATCGAAGAAAGTAGGGCCATTAGCGAAACTTGATTCAATCATTCCAAGTAATGAATCACTAAATTTTTATGTCTTGTGTCTTGAACATAGATGAGAGCTTCAGTTCTAAGTCCAAGTTTTGTTAAAGGCTTTAGGACAACTTGCACTAATACAAAATGAATATAATTGTATGTTTTAACATACTCCTTTATTTCATGAGGCTTAATTAAAGACAGATTCTAAATATTACTGGTAATGGATTCAGTTCTTTCAATGGTTTTTATTTTATCACTTGATTTTAATTGAAAACTTCTAATTTTATAAATTTCATTTTTGTTTAAGGCTAGAATAGTCTAGTCACAAATAACTTGATCTAAATCATCATAACTGATTGCTTCACTATTTTTAATAGACATAGAAGATAAGGAATTTGATGATGATGATGATGAAGGTAGAAACTTCTTAATAAGCTTAGCCATAATTTGTATTATAGAGTTATTTTAACTAAATCCACCTTCAGGATCTAACGAAATAGAGGATTTGTACACTAATAAGATGCCTTAAACACCTTCACACGGCTAACAACGACGATAACAATGGCTACCTCAGCTTTACTCCGGGCAGAATATGATTAAAATTTCTCAATAATAACAAGCACAGAACTAGGTATTAAAACTTTTGACATTCTTACTTCAGAGTCAGCAATTCCTTAGGCAAAATCAAAGCATAACATAACAAAGATAAGTGAAGAAATACTCACAAAACAACTTTATAATGCCAAAGCACTTGATTACAAATTTGATACCAACTTGGCTCTGATACCAAATGGGGAAGATGGTGGGTATACAAAAGCGAAAGGGAGAGGAGGAAGAAGATGGTGGTGGACGGAAGGCTGGATTTTGACTGGTATTCCAACTCTTGCCTATACATAGGAAGGCGAGAACTATTTATAGTCATAACCAACATAATTTACTTTTCATTGCAACTGAATTTAGACTGAATGTGCTTTTCATTTAATGTGCTGGCAAATTTCATGATGCTTCCAGACTGTAGGCAAAAATCATAATCTTTGATGTAGATGAACTTTATTCTAAATAGTGACATGTCATGATTGCTTTGAGTGACTTGATAAGGTATGTGTCATGTCTTTATTTCTTTTCCTTTTCTGAAGATAAGTTCTTCATGGATGTGCATGTTGGGAATAAAATACTACTTTATTCTTATGAGAGATTTGATTTGTCTTTTAGTACTTTTGCATGTACTTTTTCTAAGAACTCATTGATGGGATAGTAGAAAAAGCTTTTCTTATCCTTCCAATGTTTTAGAAAAAGCTCTCATAGGAAGAATCTTTATGCTAGGCATAGTATTATTGGAGACTTGCATCAAAAGTGCTCATTTCAACCTTTATTTGTTATTTCACCATGGAATAATTGGATTAACTCTTCTCAAGTTTCCTCAGAAATATCAAAAGACATGCCCTCATAAGCATTGATAATTTGATTGAGAGTTGTATGTCTAGATTTATATGGATTCTGTATCACCGTTGTTTGCTCAGCGAGATCATTAGCAATGCAAACAACTCGTCGACCATCACACCAAACATATCTGTATGTACTTGCAAATTCAAGATGTCCTTTTAGATTGAGAAATCTTTGATATTGATCAAAAGCTAGATCATAATTTTGGATTGAAGAAGGGAATTGATATTTGTTTGGATGTAGGTATGAAGGAGGAGCTTGATTCCTAAATAGGAGCTTTGCTTCTGCTTATATTTGATGTCATAATGAGAAGGGATATTTCCTAAAGGCAGATAAGTCTGAATGAGAATTATCAATAATCTAAATTTTTATTTTCTTTGGGAAAAGAAAAATAATTTTATATATGTACTCCGGGTAGAATTTGAAGGTACCAAAATCCAGACGTAGGATTAAATGTAGAAAACATGAAGACCTCAGAAAGACGATTAATAAGATCCATTTTATTTGGAATTAGATATCTGAATGGTTTTTGAACATCTTATTCTTGTTTACACTTTTTCTGAATAATATTGATATGTTGAATAAGAGTTAATTCAACAAAATCAAAATTTAATTCTTTATTGTCTAAAACAGTTTTTAGACCTAATGAGTCAATTTGAAAAGGCTGTAAAATTTGTAGGAAGGGATTTCCAAATATAAATCATTGTTAAAATCCTTTCCTAAAAAGAAATTAGTCTTTATGCATTTCCATTTTTACAGACATAAACGTTACTTAATTTGTATTTGATATGTAGTTTTTGTTAGATTTTGTGGACTCAATCCATCAGTTGATGTAATAAATTGATTAATTTCTTTATTTATCAATAAAATCATGCTTTGTTTTCATGAGATGAGTGTTATTTTACTAATTCATGCACATGACCACTACATATGACATAATGGTTCATGAGTTGAACCGGGTCCCATTAGTATATTAGATGTGATATATGTGCATGGATGAGATCCACACGCGGGAGATATATGTCACAAATCTTATACTTAAATAGCTTCACAACCAGTAATGAGACTGGGCATCTCATTTGATAAGGTTGCAGCACTTTGATCACTATGAAATAGTGTGATTTGTCTCGATCATCAGAATGTAAGATTCTAGATCACGGTGCTGGTACATTAGATGTATTGAAGGACCATGAGATGCACCTTATGGAATTCCGTCTCAATAATAAGGTATGCTCTCATAATTCCCTAGCAATAGGCTCTCAATCCTGAGACATTGACGAACTCAAGTTTTTATCTATTCATTTGCTTTGAGTCACCAATGAGTGAGGCCGACTATAGGTTAACACCTCGGTGTCTTGGGTAGATGGTAGTAGAACTGTGGGAACGTTGAATGATCAAGATGGAATCTATCTCTATTATCCCCTTGTGTCAATTAATAGATTTGTCATTAGTAAGTGTGCACCCATCTCAATTAAGAGTTAATTGGATGGTACTGATGATTACTGTGATTAATTAGGGCTCAAGGATAATAAGATGTGGAACTTAGATTGGAAGAGACGGATTTATTCCAATTGATCTACGGATATTGATAGAGGGGCCTACTTGTGGTAATTGGGAAGTTTAGGGTCTTCATTGTAATTTATTCCTAAGACTGGAGTGCAATTGCATTTATATAGTGGTGTTATTTGCAATTAACTGTGGGCCCGGATTGCACATGAGATGTGGGGTCGTGGTGTTCCAGTTGGAGCCAGCTTTCTAAGGAATCCCTAGTGGTCCCCACGCTAGCCCAAGATATTGGAAAACACTAATCCGACTTGGACTCTAGAACTAAGAGTTTGGAAAGGAGAAAGCTGTTAATTGCTTTGGAAGTAAGACTTCTATTTCAATTAGACAAGGGAGAGATTTGAAAGTCTATAAAATCTCTTGGACGTCCAATAAGACTCTCCCTCACGCCCAAAACCCTTTCGTGCAAGAGTTGTACGAATTACTCTTTTCTCCTTTCTTCTAGTTCCTTGGAGTTTCGAGTTGGGATTTTCTCCTGAAGATTCCACCATTCTTCTTGAAGAAAAGAAATCCAATTCGGGGGTCATAGCGTGGAAGGCTAAGAGGTGTTGAAGAAATCCATTAGAGCACTGCGGATCTCCAAAGGTATGATCTACTTCTTGCATGTCGTAGATTATTTTGCATGTTTAGTGCTGGTAGATTTTTACTGTACATGGTCACGAGATTGAGGGTAACGCATCCTAGATTGGGTTTTGGTCTTATGTATAGTTGATCCCTGTGTTAAGTGGATCAAAAGTTTTGAAAATCTATCCACGAGACCCACCTACTTCCAACAGTTTTCTGCTAGCAGTAGCTCGATTGAGTTTATTATTGGTTTTTTGATAATATTTTGTTGGGATTAATCCTTCTCTTATTAAATTAACATCTGCGCCACTATCTAAAAAGAATCATAATTGTTGCTTGAGTTTTTCATTTTTTAAGTGGATTTCTTATTAAAGAATTTACAAAACCATTTAAGTCTTTATCAAATTTTTCTTGATTTTCTAAATTATCATTATTTTCTTGAAAAATTTTGAGTATGTGAAATTCAAGATTTTCAGCATGTTGTTTCAGTTCTTGAAGTTCAATTAAGTCTTATTTTAATTCTTTTATTTCTTGCTTTTGATTATTTATTTCTTTATAAAGATCTTGAATAGAAAGATGAGTAGGAGCTTGTTGCTCTCTTAATCTATCTAATATAGTTTTAATGATGAATTGTTCAAGTAAGTCTAGTATGTTATTTGATGTAGAAGCTTTCCCTTTTTTTAGTTCCTTTATTTATATTGTGTATTTTTTCAAAATATTTATTGTTTAATTTTTCATCTTTTAGATCTTTAGACATTTTTAGCACCATCTCTTCTAGAGTAGAAAGTATGTTTAAAGATAAAGACGAAGAAGAAGTAGATTCATACTGGATTTCACTGTTGAATTTTTACAATGACATGTATTTGAAGCAAGAGAGGAAGAATAATCTGTATCAAAGGAACTAGATGACTCTGATGCTGAGGATCCTTTTAAGTTAGTTTTGATTTCTTTTTATGTTTTAACTTTTATTTTTAGGAAATCAGGAGCTATATGTCTTTTTTCTTTTCAATTATAACATTGTATTTCTTTTTTCTTGGGATAAGAAATGGATGGATTATCATTTGTATAAGATTTCTTTAATTCTTTGTAAGGGTTTTTATGAGAAGATTTTTTATAATATCTTTTTGAGGGAGTATAGTATTGTGGAGTTGAAACGTGTTCTGATTGTCTTTTTTGATGGTTTCCTTTTAAGTTTTTCTTTTTATTCTGGCTAGAAGGACTGATTAATGGTTCCATGCCAAATTGAAAACAGAAATCACCAAGTTCATATTTTTTTATTCTTTTTTTATTTTCAATTTGATGTTTAACTTTGATTTCATTGCATAATAAAAATCAAACTTTATTAATCTTTTGAATTAGATCACCATATATATACATTCCATAATTCAAATTTACATAATTTTCAGATTTAATTCTTCTCTAACTTTTTCTATAAAAAGTTTAGGAAGACCAAATATGAATTTTTCTTTCCAAAATTTTGAATTGCGTGCATCAATTGTATAGAGTTTTGATAAAAAAAACATCTTTATACCAACGAAAATCTGATAATGTTGGGCAAGATACATGGTTTAATTGTGTATGTATTTTTTCTTCTATATTCATATAATTACTAATAAAATGTTTTACTATATTGGTAATAAACATGTAAATAGAATTAGGAATCATTTGACCTTGAGGAGTAATAACAGGATTTCCTGAAGGATCTCTTTTTACTGTATTTAGTATAGCTTGTCTTTCTATATCAGATAGGTACTTTTCCCACCAACCATGTAATTGTCTAGTAAATCCAAGGACAACTGCATTTACTACATGTCATTGATCATTACCGGTAGCCACGATGGTAGGGGCATATATCATCATGTGCTGGCATAGTTGCAGGATTTGATATTCAGATAGTCCATCTACATTCCATTCGTATACTAAGGAGTTTCAAATCAAAGGTCATTTAGAATAGCTATTTCTTCGAATTAAAGATCAACTGGAGTAGGTCTTGGATAATAATTTCTTGTTTTTGCTACAGTGACTATTGGTTTTTGTTTTTTAAATATTTTATTGATTTGTAGAGATTCTTGATTTTGATCATTTTGATTCTCATTTGTTTTAGACTCTTTATCTCTAAGATCAGTTACAAAAAAATTCTGAATCTGAGCTAGAGGCTTTAGAATTTAAGACAAACATTTTTAGATTTGTCAGTTTTTTGATCTTTATTTTCTTGAAGTTTTATATTTGTAAAAACTATGAGATAATTGATTGATTAGTTCATCTGAAAATTTTAAAGGTTTCCTTTCTAACTTTAGATCTTTAAGGGATTCACCTTGAAAACCTAAAGTTTGTGTCTTAATTATCTTTTGTAAAGAAGATGCTTCATAAATTTTTAAAATATTTTCAACTTTTTCTTCAATTTTATTGGTTTGGTGGCCAATAGCATGAAGGTTAATATTTGTATAATTATTCTGTTCTAAAATGTGACTTTAGTTTGATTTATAAATTAATTCAGATTTACCTTTATTTCCTTGTATTTTTGTAACATCATTTACGGGTCCGGCCAAAATTTCTTTATATATGATTTGATGTAATGGAGGATGTATAGATTCTTCAGTTCCTTGTGGAGGTGAACTGGTAGAAGCTATAATCCAAGATGAGCTTAATTTTGTTATCATATTGATGGATAAATCTTCAGTATTATAAGTTTTCTTTATGGCTAGTTTAAGCCAATCAAAGAAACAAATATTTCTTTGATGATCATATATATATTTATACCACTTTCTTTTAAGAAATCTTTATGCTATTGAGAAACTTGTTAAAAAAGGATTTTATTAAAGGATGTAAAGCTAAATTCTTTTTTATCAATTTCTGAACATTCAATAACATTTATCTTGACATTAGATTGTGAGGGATTATATGTATTAGTTAGAGAAGCATAATTTCTTCTGTTTTCTGAAGCTTGATGAGAAGGATACACAAGTCTTGTAGGTTGAAGGTCTACATTCGATGTAGAGTAAGAAACTCGAGATGGTTCTTTTATAGAAGATCCTACCACAAAGAGAGGATGACAAGAAGACTTTCTAGAAGGTTGATAAACTACACTTGAATCTGTTTGAAAAGTTATTTCAATACTTCCATCTTCATGTTAATAATTGTTTAAATATCTTGATTTTTTAAAGACTTTTCAGGTTAGGTGTTTTCTAAGCATCATTTACCAGATAGATTAATATCATTCCACTGTATGAGTTTTGGAATATTAACTTTATTTTTGAAGTTAGTTTGGAATAAAGTAGTCATACCTTTTGCTTAATGGGAATAGGCTATGCTTGGAACAACTGAATTCATGAGTTTATAATAAACTCTATATACGAGAGCAAGATTTTGATTATGAGGATTCATATCAAAACCTTTTGTCTATATAGCGAAAGTAAGAGCTTCATGTGCACCTGGATCTATAAGGGAAATAGAGAAATTTGGAAAGCAATTGAAGAAAGTAGGGCCATTAGCGAAACTTAATTCAACCATTCTAAGTAATGAATCACTGAAATTTTTATGTCTTGTATCTTGAACATAGTTGAGAGCCTCAATTCTAAGTCCAAGTCTTGTTAATGGCTTTAAAGCAACTTGCACTAATCCAAAATTAATATAATTGTATGTTTTAACATTCTCCTCTATTTCATGGGGCTTGATTAAAGAAAGATGTTGAATATTACTGTTAATGGATTCGTTCTTTCATTGGTTTTTACTTTATAACTTGATTTTAATTGAAAACTTCCAACTTTATAAATTTCATTTTTATTTACGATTGGAATAGTCCAATCACAAATAACTTGATCTAAATCGTCATAGCTGATTTCTTCACTATTTTTAATAGACATAGAAGATAAGGAATTTGATGATAAGGAAGAAGAAGGTACAAACTTCTTAATCAGCGTAGCCATACTTTGTATTACAGAGTTATTTTAACCAAATTCACAATGAGTATCCAACAAAATAGAGGATTTACACACCAACAAAATGCCTTAAATGCCTTAACACAGCTAACAACGGTGACAATAATGGCTACCTCAGCTTTCCTCCGGGCGAAATATGATTAAAATTTCTCAGTACTAATAAGCACACAACCAAGTACTAAGATTTTCTACGTTCTTGCTTCTGAGTCCGCAATTCCTTAAACAAAATCAAAACTTAAAGATAAGCGAAGAAATACTCACAAAATGACTTTATATTGCAACGATACCTGATTACAAACTAGATGCCAACTTGGCTTTGAAACCAAAGGGGAGGATGGTGGGTGTACAAAAGCGGAAAGGAGAGGAGAAAGGAGATGGTGGTGAAGCAAGGCTAGATTTTGACTGGTATTCTAACTCTTGCCTGTATATGAGGAAGGCTAGACCTATTTATAGTCATAACCAATATAATTTACATTTCATTACAACTGAATTTAGATTGAATATGCGTTTCATTTAATGTGCTAGCAAATTTCATGATGCTTCCTTACTACCGGTAAAAATCACAATCTTTGTTGTAGATGAACTTTATTTTGAATAATTAGATGTCATGGTTACTTTGAGTGACTTATAAGGTATGTGTCATGTCTTTATTTCTTTTCTCTTTCTAGGTGTCATGTCTTTATTTCTTTTCTCTTTCTGGAGACAAGTTCTTCATGAATGTGCATGTCCGGAATAAAATACTACTTCATTATTATGCGTGATATGCTTTGTCTTTTAGTACTTTTGCATGTACTTTTTCTAAGAACTCATTGATGGGCTAGTATAAAAAGTTTTTCTCATCCTTCCAATGTTTTAGAAAAAGCTCTTGTAGGAAGAATCTTTATGCTAGGCATAGTATTATTGGAGACTTGGATCAAAATTTCTCATTCCAACCTTCATTTGTTAATTCACCATGGAATAATTGGATTAGCTCTTCTCGCGTTTCTTCAGAAATATCAAAAGACATGTCTTCCTAAGCATTAGTAATTTGATTAAGAGCTGTATGTCCAGATATATATAGATTCTATATCACTGTTGTTTGTTCAGCAAGATCATCAACAAAGCAAACAACTCAGCCACTACAACAAATTACATCTTTACCAATACTTTTTACCAACACAACCCAAAATGCATTGGTCAAGGGTACTTTTTACCAACGCAAATGAGGATGTGTTGGGAACAGTCAAAGGGGGAAATACTTTTACCAACGCATTATTAGTTGCATTGGTAGAAGTACTCTTTTGCCAACACAAATGAGAATGTGTCGAAAAAAGTCATAAAAGGAGAGTACTTTTGCCAACGAAGTATTATTTATATTGGTGAACTTACCCTTTTGCCAACACAATAAAATACGTTGGTAAAATGTTACCTTTTACCAACGCAAATGAGAATGTGTCAGAAAAGGTCATAAAGGGGGAGTATTTGTGCCAACAAAGTATTATTTGTGGTAGTGAACTTACCCTTTTGCCAACACAATAAAATATGCATTCGTAAAATGTTACCTTTTACCAATGCAAATGAGAATGTATCAGAAAAAGTCACAAGGGGGGAGTACTTTTGCCAACGAAGTATTATTTGTGTTGGTGAACTTACCCTTTTGATAATATAGGAAAATATGCGTTGGTAAAAGGTTACCTTTTACCAACAAAAAATGAGAATGTGTTGGAAAAATTCAGAAGCAGGGTTACCTTTTCCAATGCATTATTATTTGCGTTGGTGAAAGTACTATTTTGCCAACGCAATCAAATATATGTTGGTAAAGGTTATCTTTTACCAACGTATCAAATAATGTGTTGGAAAAGGTCCTAAGAATCGGTAATTTTGCCAACATAATAACGTGTGTTGATAAATAAAATACTTTTTCCAACAAATAAAATAATGCGTTGTTAAAAGGTGGAAATAATGTATACCTTTTCTAAAGCAATATGGGATACATTGACAAAAGTCCAAAATATGGTGCAAGAGATTCCACCCCTTTCCCCACCCATTATGCTTTCTTATGGCCAATCAAAATCTCTGCTCCTCATAGAGAAACACTACCTACAAGTTCCTATGCTCTCTCTCCACTGTTTTTTCAATTCCAAGTGATTATATCCCATGGACTTAATCTTTTGTGGAAAAAATTATTAACATAAATAATGGTTTTAAGCACTTGTTTAAGTTGGCAAATACCATAGTTTTGGATACTTATTTTTTTTAACATAAAAATTTAAGAAAAAAACCCAAATTTGTTTTGGGTTGGGCTTGGATTTTAGATATTCGCCCCCATGGGTCTTATATGCCTAAGCCCATTAGAAATTCAAAAATGCCCAACCACCACATCGTATTGGAACTTGGTAAATATAGTCACCTAATTATAAGGAAAGGGATATTAGAAAACATAGCCCAGCTAAGATTTCAAAATAAGCCATTAGTGTATGCCAACTATTTCAGAAAATAAAGACTAATACTGACATACCCACGTACCCAATCTAATCTAAAGAAGATCAGTCTTATAATGAGATGAGCTCATTTGAGATTCCAATTTCAGTATATTCCAATTTAAGTAAGGCATATAATAAATTCTTTAGATCTAAGTTATAATCTCACTATTACCATCAATATCTTTTTTGGCCTATCCTTTTTAATTTCTGGATGGGCCATCAGTTTACATGAAAAGACTTTTCCTCATTAGCGTTGTTGATGGTGTACAGTATCCAAATCCATGTTATCTTAGATAAGTCTTGCTTTTATTTATCACCTATTAATGCCTCTCCTAAATGAGCCCCAATGAACTCATTTATAATTATATCTTTTCTAGTTTTATCAGATGTATATTAACTGCTCTAATTTTTTTTCTTGTAAAGGCAAGTTAATTGATATAAGAGATCTTTTAGAGCATGTTTGTATAGCCAATTTTTCTCAAAAAAAAGTAAGGATTGTGGAAATTAAATTATGTGATATCGTAAAATCCATATTTGGTATGACTACTATTTCTAACTGACGAGAGCAAAATGAACTAAGTTTTCCATGATTGTCCTAAAAATAAATTTTGTGGATTATAGGGGTGTTCATGGCCGTGCTAGGTCAGACCCGTGCTAGGTCAAACTAAGGCATATCTAGGCCTGGCTTTCCTTTACAAACATTGGTCTAGGCCTTGTCTAAGCCCGACATGGTCCTTAAAAGTCTAGCTTGAGCCCACTCATTTAAAAAAAATCACTAAAAAAAAGACACATATAGCGGCAGTTTTTTTTTGTTGCTAAAAGATAAAATCTGCCGCTAAAACTTTATTGTGGCAGACATTTGTTTGCTGCTATTTTTGTCACTAAAACCCTCTGTCACTATTTCTCCCCATCTTTTTGCGGTGGAGAAGTGCGTTAGTGTCATTATTAGAATGTGTTGTCAATTACGTGACCCAAGTCTAGTCTTGCTCTAAGGAAGATCAAGTTAGATCAAAGGAGCTCAAGGTTTATCAATGAAGATCAAGCAAGTCCAAGGAAGATCAAGATCAATCAAGAAGATCCTCTATGAGTGCCAAGGGATAAGGTAACATTGACCCTTATTATCCATAGAAATAGAATAGGAAAAAGGGTTTTTAATCACCCTATTTGTGTACTACGGCTTGGAGCACGGCTAAGCCGTAGATCCTATAGCTCACTATCCAAAGAGTATATTTTGAGTCTTTTTGTTCTACGGCTGACCCTACGGCTGCACCGAAAAAGGGTTACGGCTCAGCCGTAGTATGATTCACCGCTAAACCGTAAAATCCACGGGCCACTGTCTAGAGAGTACTATTGGCCATATAATGCCTACGGTTGATCTTACGGCCAAGCCGTAAGGCCTTCACGGCTAAGCCGTAGTGTGATTCACGGCTAAGCCGTAAGGTTTACGGGCCACTTTCCAGAGAGCAGTTTTGGGAGATTTCAGCTTTCGGTTGACCCACGGCTAGGCCGAAAAGTACTCATGGCTAAGCCGTATAAGGATTTACGGCTAAGCCGTAAGCTTAATCGTAAGAAGGAATAACGTTGAATCTGGTCAAACTAGCCGTTGGATGTTGTTAGAACATACGGCTAAGCCGTAGACCTTTTTGTTCTCAGCCGTAGATCTAACCGTTGGAGCTTTTCTGTATTTAAAGAGGACCTCTCCTTTGCTCCATCTATAGACTTTGAACTGAGAAAAATTCTAGTATAACCGAGCCTTTGCACCACCAGTAATATCATACTAAAAGCTCCCACAACCACCTACTCTTCAACTTTTAAAGTGCCATTATTATTCCAAGAAGAGTAGTTGGTCATTCAGGAAAGGCTTCATTAAATCTGAGAGAATATCTTGGCCTTCCAAACCCTTCTTAAAACCTCTTCCCTTGGCTGAGCACTCATCTGAAGATCTTCATCACCAAGGAGCAAGAACAAGAGGTCAAAGCTTGGAGGTAATCTCTCAAGCATCAAGAGCACCACTCAAAACTAAGATATACAATTCCTTGTTTAGGTGTTCTTTCATATTTCAATTCTCTTTGCTGTATTTGGTGGAAGTCAAACCACCGCATCAAAAATTGTTGTAGTTGGTGGTCTAGATCAAGGATCAACCACCTGATCAAAAAACCCAGTTGGTGGAAGACAAACCACCGGATAAAAATTGTTGCAAGAGGTGTATGTTATGTAAGTACCTCATAATTAGTGGAACTAAGAGAGATTCCTCTTGAGAGTGGATGTAGGTCTAGGACCGAACCACTATAAATTACTATATTTATTGCTTGTTGTGTGTGATGCATGCCTTATATCCTTGTTACTTGTGTTGATCATTTCTGTAAGCTATTTCTTCCTTATTCGAATAGCAATTCTATACATTATCAGCACACACAACTTTGAGCATCTCTCTTGATCTTGCTTGTGGACTCTTAATTTTAATTAATTCGCTCTTATAAAACCTCTTTTCTGGAAAGAAATTTTTAATAGTCCTATTCACCCCCCCCCTCTAGGACTTGGTGAGATCTAGCTGTTGCTCTTTCAATTGGTATCAGAGTGGGTTACTTCTTAAGGGTGTAATAACCTGAAGTAGATCCGTCTTGTGCTAGAATCACCATGAATCCTGAAGGAAGCTCATCACCCGGCCTTCTTTCTTTGATGGAACAAATTATGCCTTCTGGAAAGCCCGGATGACAGATTTTTTGAAATCCATGGACTGGACTGTTTGGGAGGCTATAGAAAAAGGCTGGACGGAACCCACTGAAGATGTGACTGTAAATGGTGTCACAACCACTAGACCATTGGATCCAGCAAGATGGTCTCCTGTTCAGCTACTTCTTAGACAAAATAATGCTAGAGCTTACAATGCTATAGTGTGTGCCATGAATCAAGAAGAGTTTAAAAAGATCATGACAACCACCAATGCAAAATAAGCCTGGAGAATCCTTGAAGTGACTTCTAAGGGTACCTCTGTTGTCAAAAGATCTAAACTTCAAATGCTAACAAGTCAGTTTGAAAACATTCGAATGGAAGAAAATGAAATGTTTACTGACTTTCATACTAAGCTCATGAAAATTGTAACTGAAATGTGGGCTCTGGGGGAAACTTTTTCAGAAGGTAAAATTTGTAGTAAAATCTTGAGATCATTTCCGGAAAGATTCCATCCAAAGGTAACCTCTATAGAAGAACACAAGGATTCGGAACAAATGAAAATTGAAGATTTAGTGGGATCCCTTCAGACCTTTGAACTCAAATTTAATAATGACAAAAAGAAATCAATTGCTTTAATCACCTCTCATAACACATCTTCCTCTAAAGATGACATAGGAATAACTAGTAATGACGAGGATGAAGATGTGGCCCTTTTAGCTAAAAGATTTTTGAAACAATTCAAGAAAAAGAGGGTGAAAGATTATAAAAATGAAAACATTAATGATAAATACAAAGGTTGGTCGAGTTCCCTCTCTAGAAGTAAGCATAAGGAGCCCATGTGTTACAGGTGTAAGAAATTTGGACACAAATCCACCGATTGTCCACTAAAAGGAAAATCCAAAAAGAAGAATCTTGTAGCCACTTGGGATGATTCATCTAAATCAGATTCTAACTCAGATGAATCACATCAAAATGAATCAGACAAATATACAGTTTTGATGGCTACCACTGCAACATTCAATCTCTCTGAGGAAATGATTAAAATATCGAATGAAGAAATCTCAGGAAGTGAGTCAGAGAGTGAATATGAAAATTCAGATGATGAGGATAATGACAACACCACGGATTCCTATGAACTACTCTATGAGGGAACCTATCGGCTCGTTGAAACTGTAAGCAATCAACAAAACAAAATTAAGAATTTAAAAGAAAAGGTTGATCGTATTAATGCTGAAAAGGAAGAATTAATCAAAGAACTTGAAAGTATAAAAACCCAATTATCAACAGAAAGAGAAAATGTAATCAAATTAAGAGAAAATGAAAAATCACTTTGGAAAATAAAAGATGAAAACAATGCTCTCCACAATGAAGTGACTATTCTAAAACGATATAAAGAAAAGTATGAGTACAGATTTACCCAAAATGATGAGAAATATATTAGACTATTCAAAATTGGAAAAGCTTATAAGGATATGACCGGTCTTGGATATGACAAAAATGCTAATCAGTCTCCAAGTTCCGAAACTGTCTTTGTCAAGAGTGCCTTAAAGATGGAAGATACCAGTGTTAAAAACACTTTAGATAAGGCATCTACTAGTACTCATACTGTTTCATCTAATATCATCTGTCATTATTGTGGAAAAAGAAGTCATTTCAAAATGGAGTGCAAGTTGAGAAAAATTCATTATATCATTAGTCTAAAAAATGAGAAAAACACCTCTAAGAAAGTGGAACTGGAAAACAAAATGCTAAAGTCTCAAATAAACAAGTTCCCCTTGAACCAAAAGATGGATAATCTGTTAAAAGAAGTCCAGAAGTTAAGAAAACAATTTGAAATATACAAAAAGGATGGAGCAAAAATTGGAGCAAACATTCTTATTCCCCAACATAAAACTTTTCAAGTGAAACATCAAAAACCAATTGTAATCCCTACTACTAATACACTTAAGTGGATACCTAAAAACAAGAATCTAGTGGTCCACACAGCTTTTAAAGCTGCAGAACAATCAAGATGGTATCTGGATAGTGGATGCTCAAAACATATGACTGGTGATAAATCATGTTTGTCTAAAATGATTGAATTCGATGAAGCACGGATACTTTTGGTGATGGTAGTACTGCAAAAATTATTGGTAAAGGAACTTTAAATGTTCCAAACCTACCACCTTTTGAGAATGTTTTGTGCGTTGATGGGTTGAAACATAATTTACTTAGCATATCTCAAATCTGTGATAAAGACTATGGTGTAAACTTTAGTGGTCATAGTTGTGAGATCTCAAGGAATGGAAAGATAATCTTGAGAGGTTTCAGAACTACCGATAACTGTTATGTGGTGGGAAAATCAAATACTTCATCCTCTGGTTCTTGCTTATTAACTAGTATTGATGAAGCTAAGTTGTGGCATCAAAGACTTGGGCATGTAAACTACAGGGACTTATCCCATCTAAACAAATATGTTGAAGGACTGCCCAAAATCAGTAGTCAAGAAAAGATGATATGTGGAGAATGCCTTCAGGGAAAACAAATTAGAAGTGCCCATAAAATGGTGAATGCTATGAAAACTTCTCGACCTCTAGAACTTATTCATATGGACCTGGTTGGACCAACTAAAAGAGAGAGTCGAAGTAAGAAAAGGTACTTTCTGGTCATGGTAGATGATTACTCCAGATTCACTTAGGTTGCATTCTTGAGAGAAAAATCTGAAGCCTTTGGAGAGTTTAAAAGGATTGTAAAACGAATTCAAATTGAAAAAGGCACTTCAGTAGCCCAAATCAGAAGTGATCATGGTGGAGAATTTAAAAATGGTCAATTTGATAAATTCTGTGAGAAATATGGAATTCAACATGAATATTCAGCACCTAAAACTCCACAACAAAATGGGGTAGCTGAAAGAAAGAATCGAGTTCTTCAAGACATAGCCACAGTCATGCTTCATAGTAAGAATCTCCCTAGAGACTTGTGGGCTGAAGCTGTTAATACCAGCTGCTACATCATCAAACGAGTTTATCTCAGGACTGGTACAAATCAGACAACTTATGAATTGTGGCATGGGAAGAAACCAAATGTGAAATATTTTAAGGTCTTTGGAAGTAAATGCTACATTTTAAAGGATAGAGAACAACTGAGTAAATTTGACTCAAAAAGTGATGAAGGTATATTCTTAGGGTATTCAACATGGAGTCGAGCCTATCGTATTCTAAATATGAGAACCGGAGTCATCCAAGAGTCAATAAATGTTATTATAGATGATGAATCCACAATTTCTAATGATGTTGATGAAGTGGAAGTTCCCTCAATGATTGAACCCACACAATCCATAGTGAAACTGATGTACCTACTTCCACTAAAAATTTGGTGAATGTAAAAGATCATCCCATAGAACAGATTATTGGTGACCCTCTAACAGGTGTAAAAACTAGGAGACAATTGGAGAACATTATGAGTCACCTACGCTTTACTTCTGTTTTAGAGCCCACATGCGTTGATGAAGCCTTTTCAGACAATGATTGGATAAAAGCACTGCAAGAAGAATTGAACCAATTTACAAGAAGTGATGTTTGGTACCTAGTTCCAAGACCAAAGGATAAAAATGTAATAGGCTCTAAATGGATCTTCAAAAATAAACTTGATGAAAATGGTGTTATTGTTAGGAACAAGGCTAGGTTGGTAGCACAGGGTTACTCTCAAATTGAAGGTATTGACTTTGATGAGACTTTCGCTCCAGTTGCTCATTTAGAATTAATTAGGATTTTGTTATCTATAGCGTGTTTTTTGAAGTTCAAATTGTATCAAATGGATGTTAAAAGTGCCTTCTTAAATGGAATTTTGAATGAGGAAGTGTATGTTGAACAACCTAAAGGTTTCATAGACACAAAATTCCCAAACATGTATTCAGATTAAAGAAAGCACTGTATGGTCTTAAGCAAGCTCCACGTGCTTGGTATGAAAGATTGACAAAATTCTTATTAGATAATGATTTTCAAAGAGGTAGTGTTGATAAAACTCTTTTCATCCAAAAAACAAGAGAGTCAGTTTTAATAGCGCAAATATATGTATATGACATCATCTTTGGCTCCATGTGTAATGAATTGACTGGTCAGTTCGCTCATCTAATGCAATCTGAATTCGAAATGAGTATGGTTGGCGAACTGAATTTCTTCTTAGGTTTGCAGGTCAAACAATTATGTGATGGTATCTTCGTATCCCAATCCAAGTACGCAAAGGAATTGGTAAAACGATTTGGTCTATTGGGTGGGAAACATGTCAAAACCCCCATGAGTACAACCATCAAACTTACTATAGATGCTAATGGTAAAGGGGTTGACTCTAGCCTATATAGGAGTATGATTGGAAGTCTATTATACCTAACTACAAGTAGGCCAGACATAGCATTTAGTGTGGGAGCATGTGCAAGATATCAATCAGATCCAAAAGAATCCCATCTAAATGCTGTAAAAATGATCATTAAGTACATTGCAGATACAACTGAATATGGTCTGTGGTATCCTCATGACTCATCATCTTCCATTGCTAGATACTCAGATGCTGATTGGGCAGGAAACTTAGATGATAGAAAATCCACAAGTGGCGGCTGTTTTTATGTTGGAAATTATCCAGTAGCTTGGTATAGTAAAAAGCAAAATTCTATATCTCTTTCCACTGCAGAGGCTGAATATATATTTGCTGGAAGACGCTGTTCTCAACTCTTGTGGATGAAGCAGATGCTTATGGACTATGGCATTAAATAAGGGATAATGAGCTTGTATTGTGATAACACTAGTGCCATATATATTTCTAAAAATCCGGTCCATCACTCTCGCACAAAACACATTGATATCCGACATCATTTTATTTGGGAATTGGTCGAAGAAGGAATTGTTGAGCTTGAATATATTTAGACTGACCATCAACTTTCAGACATATTAACCAAACCTCTTGATGTGTTAAAATTTGAAAATTTGAGGAAATCTATTGGTGTTTACTGTTTGGATTAAATTGTTCTTGCCCAGGACCTACGGCTAAGCCATAAGTCATTTCACGGCTATGCTGTAAAAGTCTCTACAGTAAACCCGTATTTGTGCAAACTTTTACCCTACGGCTCAACTGTCAAGGTTTACGGCTCAGCCGTAAAATACTCTATGGCTAAGCCGTATAGTGTTATTTTCGTCCTCGTTCTGTGCGCCGATGTGTACTTAACTCCGTCCCTGCGTTTATTTCCCATTCTGTGCCTGCTCCAGTCGTCTGCCCTAAGTCTCTGTTCTCTCCTTCCTTCTTCGTTCTCCCTCTGCCGGCCCTCTCCTTCAAGGTATCCTCTCCATCCTCCATCTTGTTCTCTTCTCCCTCGTTTCATGTTTACTTTTGTTCCTGCATTTCCGTTTTTGCTGTGCTCGATTCTTCTGTGTGCTTCTTCCTGTTTTGGGTGTTTGGCTTTCCTTCTATTTTGTGGATTGGCTTTACTCTCTTTGTCCAACTTCATCTGTCACTATGCCTCCACGAACCCAAAATGCTTACCCTGCTGGTAAGAGGCCTCGAGCCTTGAGCAGCTCCTCCCAGCTTCGACAGCATTCTCCCCCCTCTCCCCGAGTTTTGGTTCCGCAGGAACCCACTCGAGATAGGTTCTTTTTCTCCCGTCCGATTACTATGGAACGCAATGTCAATATCCTTGCTGTTGAAACCAATGGAGTTCATACCCTCCTCAAAACGGTTGGGTGGGAAAACATTCTAAAATGGGGTGGTCCTGGCTTCCCCTCTACTGTGCGAACCATGTATGCATCCATCAAGGAGGCCTCGATAGACTCTCTGTCTTTTGAACTTGATTTTACTGATGGCACCAATACCATCACCCCTGCCATCGTTTCTGCCCTTATGTGTGTCCCTCTCTCCGATATACCCCCCTTGGTCATCAAGGATTCTCTCTCCGAAGAAGAAAAACAAACTGCTACCATCGCTTTATGTGGAGAGACCATCCCTTGGAAGGACAAGGGCTTCCTCCCTGCTGCTTCCTTACTTCCTCATTTCCAAATCCTGCATGCTATCTTCACGTGTAATATATATCCGAGGAGGGGCAATTTCTCTGATCTGACCTCGTTCATGGTTAATGTCCTCTACTCTGTCCATATGGGGGTCAAAATGTGCTTTCCCTCTCTGATCTGTGCTTCCATCATTTGTTTTTGGCTTTGTCTAGGTAGAGACACCAATGCCTGCATATTTGGATATCTCTTGACTCACCTTGCCTCTCAGTGTGGGGTCAATTTACCATCTGATGAAGTTCCTGAGTCTCACCCCACCTTTGGCACCATCAATATTCAGAACATGCGCTTCTCCAAGCAACAAGCGGCTGGTCCTCGCTATCATGACTCTGGGGATGACGAAGACTCACCGGATGGGCCTCCTCCTCCAACACCCTCTATTGCTTCCCCGGCTTCGGATCCTCCCCCTGCTTCTTCCTCTGCCTCTTTTGAAGATCGGCTAGTAGCGCTCGAATAACGGCAAACCAAGATGGAGAAGCTTTTGAAGAAATCCTTTCAATACCTTTCCAAGATTTCCAAAAGCTGCCGGAGAGACGATGTGGTGCTTCCTTCCCCTTCTCCTCCTTCTGATTGATGTCCTGTCATGTTTTCTTGGCACTACATTCTTTCTGTATTTTGGACATTGACTGTGCTTCACCTGCTGGTTATGTTTGTAGTTACATCTTTTGTCATTATGGGTGATGCACTCTTTTGAAATGTTTGTGCCTTGTATTGCCCTTATTTTCTCATATCATATGGCCTTCACTTTGCAGTTGCTTTTCTTTGTGTGCACTTATTTTGTCTTCATGCCCTTTTTTTATACTTTATGGTTGTGGTGCTTATTGTTTATCTCTTTGTCAATATTGTGCCAAAAAGGGGGAGAATTATATGTATGTCTTCAGGGGGAGCTTTCTAACCTCCCACCTTTCTAGTAGATTGTGTTTGTAGACTTTTGCAGGTTAAGCATCTTCAAAGGGGGAGCTTCAATGTGTTGAATTTTTAGACTTATGTAGATATGTTTGGTTAAAGTGTATTCCGTATTGTAATACTTGTTGTATCTTGTTTGTTGAGCTAAAATGTTGTATCTTCTACATTATGTGTAATTTTGTCACAAAATTGACAAAGGGGGAGATTGTTAGTGTCATTATTAGAATGTGTTGTCAATTACATGACCCAAGTCTAGTCTTGCTCTAAGGAAGATCAAGTTAGATCAAGGGAGCTCAAGGTTTATCAGTGAAGATCAAGCAAGTCCAAGGAAGATCAAGATCAATCAAGAAGATCCTCTATGAGTGCCAAGCGATAAGGTAACAATGACCCTTATTGTCCATAGAAATAGAATAGGAAAAAGGGTTTTTAATCACCCTATTTGTGTACTACGGCTTGGACCACGGCTAAGCCGTAGATCCTACAGCTCACTATCCAGAGAGTACATTTTGAGTCTTTTTGTTCTATAGCTGACCCTATGGCTGCACCGAAAAAGGGTTACGGCTCAGTCGTAATATGATTCACGGCTAAACCGTAAAATCCATGGGCCACTGTCCAGAGAGTGCTCTTGGCCATATAATGCCTACAGTTGATCTTACGGCTAAGCCGTAAGGCCTTCACGACTAAGCTGTAGTATGATTCACAGCTAAGCCATAAGGTTTATGGGCCACTTTCCAGAGAGCAGTTTTGGGAGATTTCAACTTTCGACTGACCCACGGCTAAGCCGAAAAGTACTCACGGCTAAGTCGTATAAAGATTTACAGCTAAGCCGTAAGCTTAACCGTAAGAAGGAATAACGTTGAATCTGGTCAAACTAGCCATTAGATGTTGTCAGAACATATGGCTAAGCCGTAGACCTTTTTGTTCTCAGCCGTAGATCTAACCGTTAGAGCTTTCCTGTATTTGAAGAGGACCTCTCCTTTACTCCATCTACAGACTTTGAACTGAGAAAAATCCCAGCATAACTGAGCCTTTGCACCACCAGTAATATCATACTAAAAGCTCCCACAACCACCTACTCTTTAACTCTTAAAGTGCCATTATTGTTCCAAGAAGAGTAGTTAGTCATTCAGGAAAGGCTTCATTAAATCTAAGAGAATATCTTGGCCTTCCAAACCCTTCTTAAAACCTCTTCCCTTGGCTGAGCACTCATCTGAAGATCTTCATCACCAAGGAGTAAGAACAAGAGGTCAAAGCTTAGAGGTAATCTCTCAAGCATCAGGAGCACCACTCAAAACTAAGGTATACAATTCCTTGTTTAGGTGTTCTCTCATATTTCAATTCTCTTTGCTGTATTTGGTGGAAGACAAACCACCGCATCAAAAATTGTTGTAGTTGGTGGTCTAGATCAAGGATCAACCACCTGATCAAAAAACCCAGTTGGTGGAAGACAAACCACCGAATCAAAAATTGTTGCAAGAGGTGTATGTTATGTAAGTACCTCATAATTAGTGGAACCAAGAGAGATTCCTCTTGAGAGTGGATGTAGGTCTAGGACCAAACCACTATAAATTACTGTGTTTATTACTTGTTGTGTGTGATGCATGCCTTATATCCTTGTTACTTGTGTTGATCATTTCTATAAGCTATTTCTTCCTTATTCAAATAGCAATTCTATACACTGTCAACAGACTCAACTTTGAGCATCTCTCTTGATCTTGCTTGTGGACTCTTAATTTTAATTAATTCACTCTTATAAAACCTCTTTTTTGGAAAGAAATTTTTAATAGTCCTATTCACCCCCCCTCTAGGACTTGGTGAGATCTAGCTGTTGCTCTTTCAAAGTGTTTGCTACTAAAAATAAGGAAATAGCTGTAGTTAAACAACTACTATTGTTAATATTAAAATGTGCCACTAATTTTTTTTTAATTTGGAGAGTGCTTTTTTAAGCAGTTTTAGAGGCAAATTTTTTCTGTTGCTAAAATGGTTTTTAAAAAAATAAAAATAATAATACTAATAAAGTCCTTCTCTTTTCAACCATCTTCCACTTTTGATTTAAGTGGGCCTAGAAAATTATAACCTGATAAAATGCTCCTCCTTGGCTAGGCAATGCCTTAGGGATGGATGTTGATATGTATGGGAGTGGGTGAAGATTTACTGTAGGTGAAAATTTGCTGTCATTGAATCTTTCCAAGGCTATGAGATGTGCACCTACAAAATCAATTGATTATAAAGTCGGACTTCAATACTGGCTTAGCAATCTTGTCTAAATAATTAAAGAAAGCATCGCCATTCTCTTTCATCAATAGGTTCCTTTATAGTTAAGCATGAGGACCCTTTTGATAGTCTTTTTAGGTGCCACAAACTGAAAAAAGCTTATAGCTCAAGATGAAGAGGAGAATCCAAACGTTGTACCCAATATTAATTCGATCCCCACTTTGGGAGGAACAGTTAGTTGGTTGGGCTTGACCAGTTCTCTCCAAAATTCAGTAATTGTACCCAAAAACCAAGAAGTTGCAATGTGAGTCCTAATTCCTACCCACATTTTTGGGTTTGTATATTGCCATTTTCTCAATCCAAGTACAAAGTAATATTTGATACCAAATTCAGACAACAATTATCAAGATCTCAACCCCAGACTGCAAAGCAAAATCCAAATCAAGAAAATAGAATTAGTTAATGAATTCAGTAGAGTGGCTATTGATGATTCAGCAGATTTCATCTGTGCAATACATTCTTTTAGTATATTATGCTGCCCTTGCAATTCCACCAGGAGTTTAGCTCCATTGAAATGCCTATTCATCAAAAATAGCAGAGCCATCAAAAACTTCCCACAAAGAAATAAACAATAGAAGTGGAAACTACAAGATCATGACAAGCCAAATAATTGTAATTCACGAGCCTTTCCAAAAACCATAGAGATTTAGATGCACCTTTAATAAGAATTGTGACCTCAGCGGCCTAGCCTGAGGTTAAACACGTTCATTCTTTTGTCTAGTTTTCTTCATTCTAGAATACAATCACTTATGATTCCAAAAAACAAAAGAAAACAAACAACAAGAAGAGTGGTTGAAGAGTCTAAAATGTACAAACTTCAAAGGAAAAATCACTTACCCCTAAAATGGTAAGACAATGAAGGAGCAGAGGCACATTAACATTCAAGATGGGTTCAAAAATGAACCAAAAAATAAAAAATAAATCAGAGAAAGCTGGATGCCCATCAAAGTTGAAACCCCAGCCTCACTCCCTCCAAGGACGAAGATATTCCAAGCAATTGAAACTTTTGGTATATCCTAAAAAATGAAGTCAAGTAACACATGAACTCATTATTTGAACACATCTTGCAATGATATTCTTATTTATCCCCTCCAAGCTCGGACCACTTTTAGAAATACCAAGGGTTAGATTTTCTTAATCCTTCCAATATAGGCCGAGAATAAATGGCTGTCAAGAGCAAATCATACAATGTATTTTGATATTAAAGGCCTCCACTATCAAAATAGCCTACTTTCCAACCAACCATATAAATCCTCACCTTATCCAACTCTTCTCATTCTCATACAAAGTTTTCTTTCCTCCCTCTCATCCTTCTGCAATTTCTCTATCACTACCCACAAGCACTTCATCCTCCATACTACCACAAAAGGTAATTAATCTACCACCCTTCTCTATTTGTTCACTTTTCAATATCTTCTACTTCTTTTTTGGAAAAAGCTTCCACAATCCTCCTCTACTCAATTCTCATGTAATTCTCTCATTGTAGATTGTGGCTCCTGCTCAAATGGCCTCAGCATCATCTGCACTTTCTCCGATGACATTCGCAGTGGCTTCGACTACGTGTAATTCATCTTCACTGAAGAGGAAGAGCAGTGTGGTTTACATAGGAGGACTAAATTCTTTTGGTGGGCTAAAAGCACACAACAGCATAGCCTCTTTAGGCCTTCCTGTGAGCACACACTAGTCCTTTGCTATGGTTATGAGCTCTCTGAGGTCTACATCCCAAGGCAAAACATTTTCAGACAGATTGAAGAGTTGAGATCTTTCAAGCTTAGACATTTTCAGACACCATCCACATTGTGGCTCATCAAATTGACATGCTTGATCTCCAAATTAGAAATCCTGCATGTTCAAGACACCGGGGCACATAGTTGCAAAAAAAAAAAAAAAACTCAACTAGGTTTTGCACTTACCAAATGTAGATTTTTGTTAATACAGAAAGAAATAATTAAGTAATTCTCTTTCCAAATAAAACAAAAAAATTGCTTTCAAGGCAGCAAGAATCTCTCTGCTAATGTCTCTGTGTCTTCCTTAGATAAAAATGATGCTAATAACTAAAAATGTATCCAATGTATGTTGTCTCTAGCAATATGACCTAAAGTTACAGATGTAGTATGCAAGCAATGGTAATAGCTTCTCCTATTATTAGAGAAGTCTAAGGATCCAGTCTGTTAGGGAAAAATTACCTTAGTGTTATTTTCCATAACAGAGAAAGAGAGAGAGATATGCGTACATGATATCTCATAGTGATGGATTAATGTTTTGGGTGATTTAATCATAGTAATTAGCATTTCAATCCATAAGCTCTCACTTAGAAAGCACATTGACACTATTAGAAAACCCATAAAGTGAAGCCATATGGTTTCTAGACATATACAACATGACTACGAAAGAAGAAAGCAGCAACTATAGCACACTGAAACCATGCCACTGAATGGTTGATTGAAAGGCCTTCAAATATTCATGATTCAGAACCATGTATTAAATCATGGCTAGATCTGATAATTGCTTATGCCATGACCCTGATTATTCAGGACACATTGAATTCATGAATCAAGTGGAAGAATTGAATAACCAATCATATGGTCGGGCAAGACATAAATTGCATCATAAATATTCAACATTCATCAGAAAATGGCTAGCATATTTACATTCAGCGGTCAAGATTCAAGATTTAACTGAGACCCCAGATTGGGTATACGAAATAAGGATTAGGGGATTGGAAATTAGGGTTTACATGAGCTCTTTGACCATAGATTGAAAAGTTGAGATCTTCCAAGCTTAGACATTTTCAGACACCATCCACATTGTGGCTCATCACATTGACATGCTTGATCTCCATATTAGAAATCCTGTATGTTCAAGACACCGGGACACATAGTCAAAAAAAAAAAAAACTCAACCAAGATTTGCACTTACCAAATTCAGATTTTTGTTAATATGTAAATAAATAATTAAGGAATTCATTTTCCAAATAAAACAAAAAAAATTGCTTTTAAGGTGGTAAGAATCTGCTAATGTCTCTGTGTCTTTCGGTCCTCCACACTGCAAGCACGTTTCTGCTATTTTTTTCTCTCCACATCTCCCACAAGAATCATCTCCTCCCTCCTCCCTTTGCTACAAGCTTGTCTTTGGTCAAGCTCTTCTAAACCCAGCCACTGCCCCTTTAAGAAAAAGATGCCAATCAATTTGTAGGTACTTTTTTTTTAATGAATCTATTCCATGCAAGGGATTCAATCACCCTAATTGCAGAAATTAGACAAAAATGATCTACATCTAGGGTACCTGATTAAAAGAAGAAGAACTAAAGAAAAAAAAATTTAAAGATGCAAAGAGAGAGACGAACGCTTACTCCTGGCCAAATCTGGAAATAGTTTGGCAAGCGCCATGTTCTTTCTTTTTCACTTTATCCCCAATCACCACTATTCAGTAGAACTCTTGCACTTCTCTTTTTCTTTCTCCATTGGCATATGATCTCTCTCGCCAAATCTCTGTCAAACCAAACCTTAGATTAAAAAAAAAACCACTACAAAAAGAAGCCAGATCTACTAGCCTCAAGTCCCAGTATCTCTATTTCCTAACAGGTGATCCACAGCAAACCCCCAAAAGTGAATTTTGTTCCTCCATGCCTCTCCTTTCCACTTGCTTATTCCCTCTCCGTGTCATTTCTTGACTCACAATGGTGCGGGCTCCTTCAGCCGAATCTACTTCGGCACCAGATCCAGATCCAGCCCCAGCCGTTCTGTCCCGCAGACGACCAAATCCGCCTCGCTGAGGGAGACCGACTTCTTCATATTGGATCTTTTTCGCCCGTTCCTCTTTGCATCAAGCAACTCTCCTTGCTTCAGGATCGTCACCTGCCCAGGCATGAGGCTCTTACTGGGCTTGGGGGTCGGATCTTCGGGGCACAACTTCCTTGGATCCAGTTGGGGATATCGCTTTGCCTGCTTAGCCACTTCTTTTTCTTCCTCCTCCTCCTCCTCCTCCTTTCCTCTTCTCCTTCCCCTTCTCGTTCCCATTTTCTATTTTCTTGAGTCGATGCTGCTCTGCTCCTCTATTTTGAGTGATCAAGAGATTAAAAAGCATCCAGATGGTTTCTTTTTAATTTTTTAATGCTCATAGTCCATACATACATGTATGTATCTTCATACAACTGCCACTTTGTGGTGCCCACGAATGGGGTCCACTTGCATTAAATCCTAACCGTTCAAAATGATTCCCCCTCTCTTTATTATACCTTGATAAAATTTCACTCAAATTGGTAATTAGCATACCATCAGATTAACCAATCAATCAATTAAAAAAATAAAATTTTATAACAACACACCTCTTATTACGGTGAAATTTGGATGAGGGCCTATTTAAAATGGGCAACTATTTTTAGTGGGTTAGCTTTTTGTAAGTGACATTGATAATATACTTATTTAAATAAATACACACATATCTATAGGAATTGGTAGCCCGATTGTACATTTTTCTCTTGCCTTTTTTTTTCTTTTTAAAACATATGTGGGTGTCAAAATTGGGATTTAAGTTGAATTGAAAATTTTTACAAGTGTTTGAGCTAGGATTTAAGATGAATTGAAATTTTGTGACATTGAAATTACATATTTCATGTCATATTATTGATTTATTTCATATTTCATTTTATTAAATTACATGTTCATAACCTTGCCACTTTGTGTGCCCCACAATTAGGTCCACTTATATAAAATCCAAACCATTCAAAATGATTTCCCTTCGCTCTACTATGTCCTGATAAAATTTCACTCTACTTGGTAACTAGCTAAACACACCCGTGCTTAGCACGGGTAACATAATTTGTAATAGAGAAGCTATTCAAAAAATTTAAAACATTATAAGAAATATAAACTATGATATATTTCTCTTAAAGGCAGGTTTGGTAGTAAGTCAGTAAGAAATATAAACTATTGTTGTCCCATATATAAGCATCCTAACCAGCTCACCTATGGCTACAGGAGATAAATTTGCTAGTATTATTAGTAGATCTTAGCTTGAAATTAACAAATGTGAAAACTGCTATGGAATTCTGATGGCCATGAATGGGAAGAAGAAGGACACTTATAAGGCCCGTGATGATTTGGAAAATATGCACATAAGGCCAGAATTACACCTAAAAAGGAATGAAGATGGATCCATTATGAAGCCTCCGGCAATCTAAATGCTGAACCCAAAACAGATAGATGGTTTTTGTGAATTCTTGAAATCCATCTGTTAACTGGATGGTTATGTAGCCAACATCTTGAGATGTGTCAGCTCAAAAAATGGCAAGTTATCAGGTTTGAAAAGTCATGACTGTCATGTCCTCCTTCAGCATCTTCTTCCTATAGGCAAGCATGGTTTTGTGAACAAGGAGATATGGACGACACTATTTGAGTTGGGTAGCTTCTTTCAGGAGCTTTGCTCGAAGACATTAAGGCTGAGTGATTTGGGAAAATTACAGGAAAGAATGATACTCATACTCTGCAAGCGAGAGAGGATCTTCCCTTCGGCTTTCTTTGATGTGATGGTCCATCTAGCTGTTCACTTGCCGTATGTGGCTATGCTTGTTGGATCAGTGCAATACCGTTGGATGTACCCGATTGAGAGGCAAATGATACCTTCTTATGGTGAATTAGTTGTTCATTAGTGTAATTCTCTTAATATAATATAATTGTTATTTGTTTAAAGGTTTCTGGGGACACTAAAAGGGTATGTCACCAACAAAGCACGTCCTGAAGGTTCAATAGTCGAGTCATATATTGTCAAAGAGCGCCTTACATTTTGTTCAATGTACCTATAAGAATTTGTTAAACTAGAATAGAATGACGATTGTGGCGGACGTGACTCTAAGATGGAGATCTTCTCCCAACATGTCCATCTTTTCTCACCGATCTCAAGGGCTTCCATCCCTTCACAGAAGGAAAAGGAAATGGCACATTGGTTTGTGTTATACAATACAGACGAGGTCCTACCTTATTTAGAGTATGTAGTTTGGTCTAATTATATGTACATATAGCTCTTACACTCATTTATTTTTACACAGCTTTTAGATACTAATGAACTAAGATTTCCGTGAGTAGAGAACATAAGAGCATTGTGCAAATTCCATAAGGACGTGACATAGCTCAGGTACAGCAAGAAGAATTTCCAAATTTGTTCAAAAGACAAGTAAGATATATTAAAAAAAATGAAAACCACTCAGTAATAATGAACTAGACCACAATTGATATTAACTTAGTACACTTTTCATATGTTGATCATGTTGATGAATGATTTTTGAACTCAAGGTTCAGCAGAAGCAACTGAAGAACTTTGGTCATTGGCAAATGGTCCCAATCCTATTATTGATTTTTATTTTGGATGTATCTCTAATGGCATCCGATTCCATACTCAAGACTGTGAAAGCCGTTGTACATGCCAAAATAGTGGGTTGGTCGTGGAAGGGGACCATAAAGGAAAACAGATTGATTTCTATGCTTATCTGTGCAAAATATGGGAGTTGAGATATCTGCATGGGGGTAGAGTGGTTCTGTTCCAATGTGAATGGTACAATACAGGTCATAGAAGCAAAATTTACAATGATAAATATGTCACATCTATTGATGTTACAAGGCGTTGGTATAAAGATGATCCATTTGTCTTACCAAGTAGTGTAAGTCAAGTATTCTATCTTAATGATACTGGCAAAGGTAAAAAACTAGAGGATTGTAGAATGGGTTAGGCATCGTGGAATATGGGATGTTCCAGAGCGAGATGATGCTGATGCATTTCAACAAGATAAATCCACTTCTGGTCTCTCAATTCATGATGAAGACATGGATCTTCCTTACCATAGGGATGATAGGGATCCCGAGAACATTCATATCAATGAACTTAGGCCAGAGCATATAAATGATGATAGTGATGAGGATGTCACCTTGGCGGAGTATGTAGATGACGAAGATGATGAGATGGAGAGATTGCCCAATCCTGAGATAGATCTTGATGTGGATTATCAAATGTAGCTTTTGTTTTTTACTTTTCTCATCTATGGACATGTGTTATGATTGAATAGTCATTTTTTATTTAAATTGTTCAATATTGTTTCATATTTCATTTCATATTATTGATTTATGTCATATTTCATTTTATTGAATAACATGTTCATATATAGTTTGTCACGACCCGAGCCCAGAATTCGGGGGTTAGCAAAAAGCTAAACCGGTGACACACGTACTCCCGTGCACGTGCACCCAAACCCAGTCCAGATGCACGCCCACAAGGGATCTAACACGTGCGAACTAAGTGTACGCGGAAGCTGTACATATCATAGCAAGCAACAAAGGAAAATAAATAGCGGAAGCTAAAACAAATGCGGAACGGATAAGACAAAGACAAATACACTGATATAAAACCGAATACACACCAAAATCAATATATACAAAATATACAGAATACAAGTCCAAAGTCCAAATACAAATCCCCTGAAACCAAAACTCGAAATCCCAAAACAAAAAGCCACTGGAAGTATGCATGAACGCACTCGGCAGAGATGATCAGGCCCACTCTGCCAAACCGGAGGGTGCCTCTACACTCGCCCCTGCAGCCTCCTCGACCGCCGGGGAGCTGGGCAAGGTATCTGTGCCTGCAACACCACAGACAACACAAATGAATACAACGATCCAGCAAATATAAGTAACAGGGGTGTAACACTCATAGTATCAAAGTGAATATAATAAGGACAGAAGATGAAATACAGAGTTCCATGTTAGGAAACTAAGCCAATCGTGCATAGAAGTAAAACATGATATGTGAATCAAACATAGAAATACTGACTAAGTGGCTACTACGTTAACCAAGTTCTCTCCAATAGAGAGCAGAGCAAAGCAGAGCAGAGGAGAACACCACTGACCGGGCCAGGGTACAAGTGGGTCTCAGGTTCCTGGGTTCCGGGGTCCCAAGACAAAGCGACACTGCAGTGAATACAGAGATACAGAGATCTAAGCCAGAGGTAACCCCGTCGGGCATCCTAGGGCTGAGGCTGAGTAGAGCCAGACTAATACCAATCAAATCAAATCCATAGAAAGGGAGATTATCCGCTTTGGACTCACCGATGACAAAGACCGGATCTTATCCTCACGTATTAACCTCTGGGCAGAGCCACCCGGGAATACCCAAACTCAGAGATAAACAAAGCCAGCAGAGCATAGATATAAATCCAAAGCACAGCATAGATCAAAGCATAGTGCAGAACGAAGCATAGAACAGAGATACAGGACGAAAACAAAAATGACTATGGAATGCATAAACTTAGATTAACAGAACAGAGGGCAAAATCATAAACAATATGCAATGCATCTCAGATTAATACGGAGTCAAGGTTCATTACAAGCCAGTCCTAAGCTAGTTGTTCACTGTCACTAACCGTGCATGTTGATGTAGTTTTAAGTTAGTCAATGCACCGTTGCCATCAAAGTGTTGCAATGTAATCTGTGCGTGCACCGACGTCCCTTAAACCAACACCCATGGGGAGGTGCTTAACAGTAAATCAACACTCACATGAATAAGTCACAGCCTAACAGACTATTCATGCGATCCAAGAATCCATTGGGCCGGTTTACATGGGTGGTTAACCTGTATTTGAGTCCTACAAGTCTCACCATTATCCTAAGTTATGTTTCAGAATTGCCATGCCTAACGGTTTAGCTATGGGGGACCTATGGTTGAGCCGAAGACATCTTACGCGCTTGTCGTACTATGCACTACGGCTTCACCTTGGTTCCATTCAAAACACAGCTAAACGAATCATCTTTCACTTCTGATCTGATGCCTTTTTCGGCTGAGCTACAGTCAGTATACGGCTTAGCCGTAGACCAATCCACGGCTTAGCCGTAGCATTCCACGGCTTAGCCGTAGCCTCACCGTAGGAGTACTGATATCAGAAAAGTTTCGACTGATCAGAGATTTAATTCACGGCTGGGGTACGGTTGGGTCACGGCTAGCTTACGGCTCAGCCGTAGAACAAATTACGGCTTAGCCGTAGCCTAGCCGTAGAACAAAACTCAAATTTCGAGTCTCTGGAAATCAAGCCGTAGAAGTTCACGGCTTAGCCGTACCATACAGAGATGAATTCGGGCTGAGTACAGAAACGGAAATTTGACACAGAAACATCCCCAAACAAGCTACAGAGGTTCCAAATTCACAAGCATTGGCTGTAAACATCAAATACACTAAAGAAGATGGAAATCAAAGCATTCAAATAGAGCACCCATGTGTGTTATAAAAGTCTGTACTTATACTTGCCTCAATCTCTACCAAATCCACTGACTCAAGCTCCCAAAGCAACTAAAAATCAAAGCAAATCAAAGAGATACACCATGCATGAGATGAAGACAAAGCAATCATAGAATGGGAGATCCAAATTGGAGAAGAAGCACAAGAACCCACTTACCTCAAGCATATACAGAGATGAGGGAAGAAGAGAACCCAAATCAAAAATGAGAATCCAACATCACTCGATCAAGAGAAGCAAAGAAGAGAGAGAGAGAGAGAGAAGAAACCGAAGTGAAGAGGGAGAGAGAGAGAGAACGTGGCTTTCCCCTTGGAGTTCTTGCATGCAGTCGATCAAGACAAATGGGTAAGGAGAAAGACACCTGGAGCTGAATTGTATATATAAGTTTTGGGGTTTTAAGTCAAAGTCCGATGAGTTTATACTAATTACAGTTCAAGTCACACGAAGGTCCATCTTCCCCAATTGACTCCAAACGGATCCGACACAGTTACGGAAATTGTCGAGCTCAATGAAATACGCGTGCTGACACCAAGATGATGCAAAGATGATATGAGCAAAACAAAAGCAAAATTACGAAAAAGGGCTTAGAACTACCTATTCCAGGTCAAAGGTCACTCAACTACCTATCCAAGGCCCAAAACCAAGTCCAAAAGAATAAACAAAACAAAACACACACTAATGAGCCACTAATCCGGCTCAAAGGGGATCGGAGTGTTACATAGTTGCCCAAAAAAATGCTTAAAGGCAGCAAATCATTTGTGATGCTTGGGTGGGTAAAGAGAGTTAAGATGAATGCTTTGGAGAAGAAGAGAAAGCAAACTATTAAGGAAAATTCAAAGAAACTTCATGAGTTAGGGTTAAATAAAGCGGCAATTTGATGCTCGGTTCAAATAGGCGGACCACGAGTACATGCAAAAGAGCGGGAAAGAGAATCATGTCAGTGGCAAATGATGATGATGAGGAGTATGTACCACCCAAGGGTGAGGAAGGACAGAGTTCTTCTAGTGAAGATACTGGTGGTAATGAGGATGATGAGTCTACTGGTTCTCAGGCGTCGAAGGTAATGTGTGTCTCAAATATGTTTCCTATTTTTTGTTTATAATCACATTTGCATATATATCAAGTTGTTTCTAAATTTATTAAGTTGTTTTCAATTATTGACTCATATATTAATACTTCATTTTTCTGCTATGCTAGGTCAAACATATGGCCCCGTGGTTGAAGAAAAGAGGTAGGGATCAATCATTTGGAGCGCATTCCCATGGTTAATCTTCGACACAACCTTCACCAATAGAGGCCAATCATGCAGTGATCATGCTCGTGGTGGTGACAATTAATCAAGTCCCATAACCCGCCCTACCTGACCAGATGACCAGTCCACCTACTATTGGTAGCAGCTTTGGTAAGAAATATATGGCTTTATATATACATAACAAATTGTCCTTACTTTACTATTTTTTATAAACTAGTTCAAATTAAATTATTGTCTTAACAGCATCAGTCCCAGCATCTTCTAAAATGCGTGGACAAGGTGCATTCCGGGGTTTGAGCGCGGATAAATTTAGAAAACAACTTGGTCATGCCATTCCAGTTGAAATTGACTTTGACCAAAAGGAAATAGTGGGTTATTGGGCTGCTTCCTTGGCGAGTGCTCTTGGGGAACAAATTCAATCTTTTGTACCACTTCGAGATATCAAGTTTGTAAAACTTGATAGTGGATTAAGGAAGCCAATTATTCAAAGAGTTTTGGTAATTTTTATAATGTATGTATTTCAAACATGTTATTTATGATTTTAATTGGGGTAATTTTGTTGTTTTTAATTACAGCAAACCTTTGACTTTGGGGACTACACAAATAATGAGTCGGTCAGAAGTATCATTGACAAAAGGTGCAAAAAATTATTGAAGTATTGGAAAAGCATCTTGCACAAGCAGTACCTTGTGCTTAAGGAGGCGGGAGTGGCTGACCTCAAGAGCATTAAAAATCCTCCTTGTAAACTAGATGACTAGGTGTGGATGATTGAAAATGTGTGAGAGAATAATGACAAGTGGAAGGTATATATCCTAGGATTACTCTTCGTAATTTATATAAATATACACAAA
This sequence comes from Sextonia rubra, assembly GCA_037013555.1. Classification (NCBI taxonomy): domain Eukaryota; kingdom Viridiplantae; phylum Streptophyta; class Magnoliopsida; order Laurales; family Lauraceae; genus Sextonia; species Sextonia rubra. Next base: position 11,368,652 of record JASUAD010000026.1, read on the forward strand.
TTGTTAATCTTTTACTTCCAATTCTTATTTTATATACACATCCTATTAATTGATTATATTTTCCTTGCAGAAAAAGTAAGAGAATAGGAAGACTGCTCGAGTTGCCCTAAAAGACAATCATACAAGAGGCTCCAGATCATTTGCATCCCGAGCCGATATTGTTGTGAGTGCATGTTTAGAAATTCTTACAGTATTATTATAAAATTCAGTGTTTAATTACTATAATTGGTTTATCAAATGAAACAATAGACAAAGGAGAGTAGTGTAGAATAGTCTATGCCTGATAGATTCATAGACACCCACAAACATCATAAAAAGGGTGGTGTGTGGATAAACGACATTGCTAAGTAACTCCATGTACGTATACCTAACTCATTTGCAATAAACACCTAAAACTACATTGTTATATCTTTGTTGGAGGTTAATGTATTCAAAATTGACAGGCTACGATGGTGGAAAAGATTACCTCACAGTCGCAGTCAGATGTCCCAGATCCATAAATTGAGATGCAAGTTTCTCAAGAAGTGCTTGGAAAGAGATCGGCCTACACATTGGGATATGGGATTCGCAACACCTGTTCATCTTTTACACAGTTTCAAGCATCTAATATTGAGTTGATCGCTCTATGCTAGCAGGTTGCTAAATATTAGAGTCAAATGTTAGGAGTTCAAAACTTTTTGCTAATGGTGGCTGAAAAAATAGGGATAGATCCAGTTAGTGTGCCTATATATATTTAGTCCAGGGAGCAGTAATGGTGATACCACATTGGCTCGAGGGCACAATGAGGCTTCTCTTGGTTAGCATCTGTTTTGCAATAAACAGACTTCTATTTTGATATATGTACTTTGATATTTTTTTAATCTTTCTTTTAGGATATTTGCAAACATTTGATGTTTATTCGATGGGATATCTATATGTTTTGAAGTGTATGTTGACTTTGTGAATATAAATGTTTTATTTATGTGCTCATATTTTATATTTGTATTTACTATATTATTAATGTGTTTGGATGGGATATAAACAAGTATAAACAGGTTGCAAAAACATTTTTTCCAAACTTAAAAAAATCAAAATTAATTTTGCCAACACAAATTATGTGTGCCAATGCATTTTTGTGTTGGCAAAAGTTGTTTTGCCAATTTCTTTTCTTACTTTCGCTAACACCATAGTGCGTTGGTAAATTTTAACTTTTGGCAGCATTTTATTTTGCATTAGCAAAAGTTTATTTACCAACCTGTTTTCCTACTTTTCTCAACACCCGTTTGTGTTGGTAGAGATCAACTTTTGCTAATGTTTTTAATTTGTGTTGGCAAAAGTTGCTTTACCAACTTGTTATCTTTAATTTTGCTAACACCATTTTACATTGGTAAAGATCAAAATTTGCCAACATTTTTTGTTTGTGTTGGCAAAAGTTTATTTACCAACCTATTTTCCTACTTTTCTCAACACCCATTTATGTTGGTAGAGATCAACTTTTGCCAACCTTTTTAATTTGTGTTGGCAAAAGTTGCTTTGCTAACACGTTATCTCTAATTTTGCCAACACCATTTTACATTGGTAAAGATCAAAGTTTGCCAACATTTTTGGTTTGTGTTGGGAAAGGGCACTCCCCACATACTTTTACCAACACCTTTCCAACACATTTTTTTTGGGTTGGTAAAGTATGTTGCCAACATTTATTGATTTTTTCCAATATTTTGTTGTGTGTTGGGAAAAGTGAATTTCGTTGTAGTGGTCGACCATCACACCAAATATATCGGTATGTACTTGCAAATTCAAGATGTCCTTTTAGATTGAGAAATCTTTGATATTGATCAGAAGCTAGATTATAATTTTGGAGACGTTCTAAGTTGTATTCCATTGTAGCGACTTCATGAGATTCATACCATTGAGCTGGATAATCAACAGAGAGATGCTCGTAATCATTTAAGATAGAGATGAATTTTTTACAGACTAAATCTCCTTTTTCATAAGTCATGATATTCCATAATTGATAAGGTTGATAAAACTAGATTTCTGATCTTTTACCCAAACTTGATGAAATTGTTATGGAAAGTTGTCTTTTGGTAACTTCAAGGTTACGAAGGGCATGACGCACGATTGTAGGGAGCTGCTGTATTATTTCAAAATCATCTCTGCATAAAGAAATCTTAGGACTAATCCTTGTTCAATATATGAGATATAAACTTCATACGATTGCAGGAACAATTTGGGAAAGCCAGTTGCTCGGCTTATATATTGAGCTTTGAGCATTAATCGCTCCTTGATCTGACAAGAAATAGTTTTTTCTCTAATTCTTGTAGCTATCTCATTTGGAAGGTTTTGTTAACCTTTTTTAGGAGGTGAAGTTTGGATGTTTTTTCATCAACATAGGTGGATAACAGTGCTTTATGGCACATAACATAGGTGGACAACATAGTTTCTCTAATTCTCTTTTATGGATGTTATGGCACATATGGATTTGGCTTTCTATGTCCTGGATATGGTTTGCAATTTTGGATAGGGTGTTTCTAGTGTTTTTTCCATTATTAGAGAGAATGGCACTCCAATGGGCATTGATAAATTCTTTTGAAGTGACAAATAATCTTGGATTGAAGAAAGGGAATTGATATTTGTTGGGGTGTAGGTATGAAGGAAGAGCTTAATTCCTGGATAGGGGCTTTACTTGATGTCATAATGAGAAGGGATGCTTCCTGAAGGCAGATAGGAGTAAAAGATAGGTCTGAATGAGAATTATCAATAACCTGAAATTTTATTTTCTTTGGGAAAAGAAAAGAAATTTTATATTTGTCCTCTAGGTATAATTTGAAGGTACCAAAATCTGGATGTATGATTAAATGTATAAAACATGAAGACATCAGAGAGATGATTAGTAAGATCCATTTTATTTGGAACTAGATATCTGAATGGTTTTTGAACATCTTATTTTTGTTTACACTTTGTCTGAATAATATTGATATGTTGAATAGGAGTTAATTCAACAAAATCAAAATTTAATTCATTATTGTATAAAATAGTTTTTAGACCTGATGAGTTAATTTGAAAAGGCCGCAAAATTTGAAAAAAAGGTTTTCCAAGGATAACATTATTGTTTGAATCCTTTCCTAGAAGGAAATTAATCTTTATGCATGTTCAATTTTTACAGACATAAACATTACTTAATTTGTATTTGGTATGTTGTTTTTTGCTAGCAGTAGCTGGATTGAGTTTATTATTAGTTTTTCCATAATATTTTGTTGGGATTAATCCTTCTCTTATTAAATTAACATCTGCGCCACTATCTAGTAAGTAGAGTGCTTTACCAAAGAATTCTTTGATCTTAATTGTAACTTGAGTTTTTCATTTTTTTAAGTGGATTCCTTGTTAATAAATTTACAAAACGATTCAAGTTTTCATTAATTTTTTCTTGATTTTCTAAATTATCATTATTTTCTTGATAATTTTTGAGTATGTGGAATTCAAAATTCTCAACACGTTGTTTGAGTTCTTGAAGTTCAATTAAGTCTTGTTTTAATTCTTTTATTTCTTGATTTTGATTATTTATTTCTATATAAAGATGTTGAATAGAAAGATGAGTAGGAGCTTATTGCTCTCTTAATTTATCTAATACAGTTTTAATGATGAATTGTTCAGGTAAGTCTGATATGTTATTTGATGCAGAAGCTTTTCCTTTTTTTAGTTTCTTTATTTACATTTTGTATATTTTCAAAATATTTACTTTTTAATTCTTCATCTTTTAGATCTTTAAACATTTCTAGTACCATCTCTTTTGGAGTAGAAAGTACGTTTAAAGATAATGAGGTAGAAGAAGCAGATTCATACTGGATTTCTCTGTCAAATATTTTACAATGACATGTATCTGAAGAATGAGAGGAAGAATAATCTATATTAGAGGAACCAGATGATTCTGACTCTAAGGATCCTTTTAAGATAGTTTTGGTTTCATTTTCTGTTTTAACTTTTATTTTTGGGCAATTAGGGGCTATATGTCATTTTTCCTTTCAATTATAACATTATATTTCTTTTTTCTTAAAATGAGAATTGGATGGATTATTTTTTGTATAAGATTTCTTTAATTCTTTATAAGGTTTTTTATGAGAAAATTTTTTATGATATCTTTTTGAAGGAATATAATATTGTGGAGTTGAAAATTGTTTATATTTTCTTTTTTGAAGGTTTTTTTTAAGTTTTTCTTTTTATTCTGGCTAGAAGGACTGATTAATGGTTTCATACCAAATTGAAAACAAAAATACTAAGTTCATACTTGCTGATTCTTTTTTGATTTTCAATTTGACATTTAAGTTTGATTTCAATGCATAATGAAAATCCAACTTTATTAATCTTTTGAATTAGATCACCATATGTATACATTCCATAATTCAAATTTCCATAATTTTCTAATTTTAATTCTTCTCTAACTTTTTCTGCAAAAAGATTAGGAAGACCAGATATGAATTTTTCTTTCCAAAATTCTGAATTACTTGCATCTATCGTATAGAGTTTTGATAAGAAAACAGCTTTATACCAACAAAAATCTGATAATGTTGGGCAAGATAAATTGATTAATTGTGCTTTTAATTTTTCTTCTACATTCATATAATTACCAATAAAATGTTTAACTATATTGGTAATAAGCATATAGATGGAGACAGGGACCATTTGGCCATGAGGAATAAGAACATGACATACTGAGGGATCTCTTTTTACTGCATTTAATATAGTATTTCTTTCTGTATAAGATAGGTATTTTTCCCACCAACCATGTAATTGTCTAGTAAATCCATGGACGACTGCAGTTACTGCATGTCTTTGATCATTTCCAGCAGTTGTGTAGGTAGAGGCATATATCATCATGTGTTGGCATAGTTGTAGGATTTGATATTTAGATGTTCCATCTACATTCCATACATATACTGAAGAGTTTTCAAATCGAAGGCCATTTAGAATAGTTTGTTCTTTGAATTAAAGATCAACTGGGGTAGGTCATTGATAATAATTTCTTGTTTTTGCTGCCGTGAGTATTGGTTTTTGCCTTTTAAATATTTTATTAAGTTGTAGGGATTCTTGATCTTGATTTTCATTTAATTTTTCTTCTATATAGTCAGAAACAAAGAATTCTGAGTCTGAGCTCGAAGCTTTAGAAACTAAAACATTTATGGATTTTTCATCTTTATTTTCTTTATTATCTTTAAGTTTTATATTCGTAAAACTATGATATAATTAATTGATTAGTTCGTCTAAAAATTTTAAGCATTTTTTTTTTAACTTTAGATCTTTAAGGGCTTCACCTTGAAAACCTAAAGATTGTATCTTGATTACTTTATGGGAAGAAGTAGTTTCATAAAATTTTAAAATGTTTTCAACTTTATCTTTAATTCTATTGGTTTATTGGCCAATAGTATGAAGGTTAATATTTATATAATTATTTTGTTCTAAGACATGACTTAAATTTGATTTGTAAATAAATTCAGTTTTACTTTTGTCTCCTTGTATTATTGCAACATCTTTTATGGGTACAACTAAAGTTTCTTTATAAATGATTTGATGTAATGGAGGATATATAGATTCTTCACTTCTTTGTTGAGAGGAACTAGTAGAAGCTATAATCCAAGAAAAGCTTAATTTAGTTATCATATTGATGGATAAATCTTCAGTATTATAAGCTTTCTTCATGGCTAGTATAAGCCAATCAAAGAAATAAATAATTTTTTGATTATCATACATATATTTATACCATTTTGCTTTTAGAAAGTCTTTATGTTCTTGAGAAACATGGTTTAAAAAGGATTTTGTGAGAGGATGTAAAGCTAAATTCTTTTTTAACATTTCTTTATCAATTTGAAAGCATTCAATAACATTTATATTGAAATCAGATTCTGAAGGATTACATGTATTTGATGGAGAAGCTTGATAAGAAGGATACACAAGTCCTGTAGGTCGAAGTCTACATTAGGTGTAGAGCAAGAAACTTGTGATGGTTCTTTTATGGAAGATCCTACTACAGAGGGAGGATGAGAATAAGACTTTTCTAGAAGGTTGATAAATTATAGGAGTTGTATCTTTTGAATCTGTTTGAAAATTATTTCAACGCTTCCATCTTCATGTTCAATAATTGTTTTAACATCTTGATTTTCTAAAGACCTTTCTGTTTGGGCATTTTTTAAACTCCATTTACCAGATAGAATAATATCATTCCACTGTTTGTGTTTTGGAATATTAACTTTATTTTTTTAATTAGTTTGGAATAAAGTAGCCTTACCTTTTGTAACTTCAGTGGATATGTACAAAGTGTTGAAACCACTGTCAAAATTGAAACCCATGAGATACCATGTAGAGATTCTTTTCATTACCTAGGCTTGATGATTAGTAAGGATGGGGAGATTGACGAAGATGTGGAGTATAGGATAAAAGCTGAATGGTTAAAGTGGAAACTAGCTTTGGGAATGCTTTGTGAAAGACAAATGCCAACGAAATTGAAGGGCAAATTTTACAGGATAGTGGTTAGACCAGCTATGACATATGAGTAGAATGTTGGCCAATTAAGAAGACACATATTTATAAGATGGATGTAGCGGAAATGAGAATACTTAGGTGAATATGTGGTAAAACTAAGAAAGATAAAATTCGAAATGAGCACTTTCGAGAGCATTTAGGGGTAGCACTAATATGAGATAAGATTAAAAAAACCCATTTAAGATGGTTTGGACATGTTGAGCGTAGGCCAGTAATAGTACCAGTAGCATTAATAGGAGATAAGATTAGAAAAACCCATTTAAGATGGTTTGGACATATTGAGCGTAGGCTAGTAATAGTACCGGTGAGAAAAAGTATGCATATACATGTAGATGGCCCATCAAAAGGTAGGGGCAGGCAGAAGAAAACATAGAGGGAAGTCATTAATTCAGATTTGAAGAAGTTTAACTCATTGAAAGATTTGGATCAAAATAAAACAGAATGGAGAAACAGAATTCATGTAGCCAACCCCAACATGGTTTGGATAAGGCTTTGATAATGACCTTTTGCTTGATGGGAATAGGCTATGCTTGGAATAACTGAATTCATAAGTTTATAATAAACTCTATTTATGAGAGCAAGATTTTGATTATGAGGATTCATATCAAAACCTTTTGTCTGGATAGCAAGAGTAAGAGCTTCATGTGCACCTGGATCTGTAAGGGAAATAGAGAAATTTAGAAAGCAATTGAAGAAAGTAGGAACATTAGCCAAACTTGATTCAACCATTCCAAGTAATGAATCACTGAATTTTTTATGTCTTGTATCTTGAACAGGGATGAGTGCTTCTGTTCTAAGTCCAAGTCTTGTTAAAGGCTTTAAAGCAACTTGCACTAATCCAAAATGAATATAATTGTATGTTATAACATACTCCTTTTATTTATGGGTCTTGATTAAAGAAAGATGCTGAATATTACTGGCAATGGATTTAGTTTTTTCAATGGTTTTTACTTTATAATTTGATTTTAATTGAAAACTTCCAACTTATAAATTTCATTTTTGTTTACGGTTGGAATAGTCCAGTCACAAATAACTTGGTCTAAATCATCGTAACTGATTTCTTCACTATTTTTAATAGACATAGAAGATAAGGAATTTGATGATGAAGAAGAAGAAAGTACAAAATTCTTAATAAGCTTAGCCATAATTTGTATTACAGAGTTACTTCAAGTAAATCACCATGAGTATCCAATGAAATAGAGGATTTACACACCAACAAAATACCTTAAATGCCTTCACACGGCTAACAATGGTGACAATAATGGCTACGTCAGCTTTGTTCTAGGCGGAATATGATTAAAATTTCTCAATAATAACAAACACATAACCAAGTATTAAGATTTTTGACGTTCTTGCTTCTAAGTCAACAATTTTTTAAACAAAATCAAAACAAAAAGATAAGTGAAGAAATACTCACAAAACAACTTTATATTGCAACGGTACTTGATTACAAACTAGATGCCAACTTGGCTCTGATACCAAATGGGGAAGATGGTGGGTATGTAAAAGCGGAAGCGAGAGGAGAGAGGAGATGGCGGGGGAAGCAAGGCAAGATTTTGACTGGTATTCCAACTCTTGCCTGTACATGAGGAAGGCTAGACTTATTTATAGTCATAACCAACATAATTTACATTTCATTACAATTGAATTTACATAGCATTTGCATTTCATTTCATGTGCTAACAAATTTCATGATGCAACCGGACTGCAGGCAAAAAATCACAATCTTTGTTGTAGATGAACTTCATTCTGAATAGTGAGATGTCATGATTGCTTTGAGTGACTTGATAAGGTATGTGTCATGTCTTTATTTCTTTTCCCTTTATGGAGATAAGTTCTTCATAGATGTGCATGTCGGGAATAAAATACTACTTCATTCTTATGAGAGATATGCTTTGTCTTTTAGCACTTTTGTATGTACTTTTTCCAAAAAAACTCATTGATGGGCTAGTAGAAAAAGCTTTTCTCATCCTTCAAATGTTTTAAAAAAAGTCTTCTAGGAAGAATCCTTATGCTAAGCATAGTATTATTGGAGACTTGCATAAAAAGTGCTCATTCCAACCTTCATTTGGTAATTCACCATGGAATAATTGGATTAACTCTTCTCGAGTTTCTTCAGAAATATCAAAAGACATGTCTTCATAAGCATTGGTAATTTGATTAAAAGCTGTTTGTCCGGATTTATATGGATTTTGTATCACCACTGTTTGCTCAGCTAGATCATCAGTAATGCAGACAACTCGTCGACCGTCACACCAAATATATCTATATGCACTTGCAAAGTCAAGATGTCCATTTAGATTGAGAAATCTTTGATACTGATTAGAAGCTGGATCATAATTTTGGAGATGTTCTAAGCTATATTCCATTGTAGCAACTTCATGAGATTCATACCATTGAGCTGGATAATCAACAGGGAGATGCTCGTAATCATTTAAGGTGGAGATGAATTTTTTGCAGACTAAATCTCCTTCTTCATAAGTCATGATATTCCATAATTGAGAAGGTTGATAAAACTAGATTTCTGATCTTTTACCCAAACTTGATGAAATTGTTATGAGAATATGTCTTTTGGTAACTTCAAGGTTACGAAGGGCATGACGCACGATTGTAGGGAGCTGCTGTATTATTTCAAAATCATCTCTGCATAAAGAAAATCTTAGGACTAATCCTTGTTCGATATATGAGATATAAACTTCATATGATTGCAGGAACAATTTGGGAAAGCCAGTTGCTCAGCTTATATATTGAGCTTTGAGCATTAATCGCTCCTTGATCTGACAAGAAATAGTTTTTTCTCTAATTCTTGCAGCTATCTCATCTGGAAGGTTTTGTTAACCTTTTTTAGGAGGTGAAGTTTGGATGTTTTTTCATCAGTATAGGTAGATAACAGTGCTCTTTGATGGATGTTATGGCATATATGGATTTGGCTTTCTATGTCCTTGATATGGTTTGCAATTTTAGATAGGGTGTTTCTAGTGTTTTTTCCTTTATTAGAGAGAATGGCACTCCAATGGGCATTGATAAATTCTTTTGAAGTGACAAATAATCTTGGATTGAAGAAGGGAATTGATATTTGTTGGGGTGTAGGTATGAAGGAAGAGCTTAATTCCTGAATAGGGGCTTTACTTGATGTCATAATGAGAAGGGATGCTTCCTGAAGGCAGATAGGAGTAAAAGATAGGTTTGAATGAGAATTATCAATAATCTGAATTTTTTTTTCTTTGGGAAAAGACAAGCAATTTTATATTTGTCTTCTAGGTAGAATTTGAAGGTACCAAAATTTGGATGTAGGATTAAATGTATAAAACATGAAGACATCAGAGAGACGATTAATAGGATCCGTTTTATTTGAAACTAGATATCTGAATGGTTTTTGAACATCTTATTCTTGTTTACAATTTGTCAGAGTAATATTAATATGTTGAATAGGAGTTAATTAAACATAATCAAAATTTAATTCTTTATTGTCTAAAATAAGTTTTAGACCTAATGAGTCAATTTAAAAAGGCTGTAAAATTTGAAAAAAAAAGGACTTCTAAGGATAACATCATTGTTTAAATCCTTTCCTAGAAGGAAATTATTCTTTATGCATGTTCCATTTTTACAGACATAGGCATCACTTAATTTGTATTTGATATGTTGTTTTTTGCTACCAGTAGCTAAATTGAGTTTATTATTAGTTTTTTCATAATATTTATTGGGATTAATCCTTCTCTTATTAAATTAACATCTACGCCACTATCTAGTAAGCATAGTGCTTTAGTAAAGAATTCTTTGATCTTAATTGTAACTTGAGTTTTCCATTTTTGAAGTGAATTCCTTGTTAAAAAATTTACAAAACCATTCAAGTTTTCATCAATTTTTTCTTGATTTTCTAAATTATCATTATTTTCTTGATAATTTTTGAGTATGTGAAATTCAAGATTTTCAACACGTTGTTTGAGTTCTTGAAGTTCAATTAAGTCTTGTTTTAATTCTTTTATTTCTTGATTTTGATTATTTATTTCTTTATAAAAATGTTGAATAGAAAGATGAGTAGGAGCTTATTGCTCTCTTAATCTATCTAATACAGTTTTAATGCTGAATTGTTCAGGTAAGTCTGATATGTTATTTGATGCAGAAGCTTTTCCTTTTTTTAGTTTCTTTATTTACATTTTGTATTTTTTCAAAATATTTATTTTTAATTCTTCATCTTTTAGATCTTTAAAGATTTCTAGCACCATCTCTTCTGGAGTAGAAAGTACATTTAAAGATAAAAAGGTAGAAGAAGCAAATTTGTACTAGATTTCTCTGTCAAATATTTTACAATGACATGTATCTGAAAAATGAGAGGAAGAATAATCTGTATCAAAGGAACTAGATGATTTTGACTCTAAGCATCCTTTTAAGATTGTTTTGATTTCTTTTTCTATTTTAACTTTTATTTTTGGGCAGTTAGAAGCTATATATCCGTTTTCCTTTCAATTATAACATTGTATTTCTTTTTCCTTAGAATGAAAATTGGATGGATTATTTTTTGTATAAGATTTCTTTAATTCTTTATAAGGGTTTTTATGAGAAATTTTTTTATGACATCTTTTTAAGGGAATATAATATTGTGGAGTTGAAAAATGTTTAAATTTTCTTTTTTGCTGGTTTCTTCTTAAGTTTTTCTTTTTATTCTGGCTAGAAGGGCTGATTAATGGTTGCATACCAAATTGAAAAAAAATCACCAAGTTAATACTTGCTGATTCTTTTTTTATTTTCAATTTGACGTTTAAGTTTGATTTCATTGCATAAAGAAAATCCAACTTTATTAATCTTTTGAATTAGATCACCAGATGTATACATTTCATAATTCAAATTTCCATAATTTTGATATTTTAATTATTCTCTAACTTTTTCTACAAAATGTTAAGGAAGACCAGATATAAACTTTTCTTTCCAAAATTCTGAATTACTTGCATCGATTGTATAGAGTTTTGATAAGAAAAGAACTTTATACCAATGAAAATCTGATAATGTTGGGCAATATAAATTGATTAATTGTGTTTTTATTTTTTCTTCTACATTCATATAATTGCCAATAAAATGTTTTACTATATTGGTAATAAGCATGTAGATGGAATCAGGGATCATTTGGCCCTGAGGAGTAAGAACAAGATTTCCTGAGGGATCTCTTTTTACTGTATTTAATATAGTATTTCTTACTGTATCAGATAGGTATTTTTCCCACCAACCATGTAATTATCTAGTAAATCCATGGATGACTTTGTTTACTGCATGTCTTTGATCATTATCGGCACCATGATGGTAGAGGCATATATCATCATGTTTTGGCATAGTTGCAGGATTTGATATTCAGATATTCCAACTACATTCCATTCATATGCTGAAGAGTTTTCAAATCAAAGGCCATTTAGAATAGCTTGTTCTTTGAATTAAAGATCAACTGGAGTAGGTCTTGGACAATAATTTCTTGTTTTTACTGCAGTGACTATTAGTTTTTGTCTTTTAAATATTTTATTGATTTGGTTCTTGTCATGGCACATAAGGATTTGGCCATTCAGATATCCAGTTCCAAATAAAATAGATCTTATTAATCGTCTATTTGATGGCTTCATGTTTTCTACATTTAATCCTACATCCAGATTTTGGTACCTTCAAATTCTTCCCAGATTACAGATATAAAATTTCTTTTCTTTTCCCAAAGAAAATAAAATTTTAGGTTATTGATAATTCTCATTCAGACTTATCTTTTACTCCTATCTGTCTTCAGGAACCATCCCTTCTCATTATGACATCAAGTAAGGCCCCTATTCAGGAATCAAGCTCTTCCTTCTTACCTACATCCCAACAAATATCAATTCCCTTCTTCAATCCAAAATTATCTGTCACTTCACAAGAACTTATCAATGCCCATCAGAGTACCATTCTCTCTGATAAAAGAAAAAACACTAGAAAAATCCTATTCAAAATTGTAAACCATATCAAGGACTTAGAAAGCCAAATCCTTATGTGCTATAACATCCATCAAAGAGCACTGTTATCCACCTATGATGTTAAAAAAACATCTAGAATTCACCTCCTGGAAAAGGTTAACACAGACCTTCCAAATGAGATAGCTATAAGAATTAGAGAAACAACTATTTCTTGTCAAATCAAGGAGCGATTAATGCTCAGCTTTCCCTAATTGTTCTTGCTATCATTTGAAGTTGATATCTCATATATCGAACAAGGATTAGTTCAAAGATTTTCTTTATACAGAGATGATTTTGAAATGATACAGTAGCTCCCTGTAATCGTGCGTCATGCCCTTCGCAGTCTTGGAGTTACCAAAAGACAACTTCTCATAACAATTTCATCAAGTTTGGGTGAAAGATCAGAAATCCGGTTTTATCAACCTTATCAATTATGGACCATCATGAATTATGAAGAAGGAGATTTAATCTACAAAAAAATAATCTCTACCTTAAATGATTACGAGCATCTCCCTGTTAATTATCCGGCTCAATGGTATAAATCTCAGGAAGTCGCTACAGTGGAATATAGCTTAGAACGTCTCCTAAATTATGATCCAGCTTCTAATCAATATCAGGGATTTCTCAATCTAAAAGGACACCTTGAATTTGCAAGTACATACAGATATATTTGGTGTGACGGTCGACGAGTTGTTTGTATTACTGATGATCTCGCTAAGTGAACAACGGTGATACAGAATCCTTCTAAATCCAGACATGCTAAGTTTAGTCAAATTCTCAATGCCTATGAAGATCTTTCTTTTGACTTTTCAGAAAAAACTCATGAAGAATTAATTTAGCTATTCCATGGAGAATTCGAAAATGATAATGAAGGTTGGAATGACCCTTGTCATAATTTTGACTCTATTATGAAGTTCTCCGATAGTTGCAATGGAAATCATCAGGCTAGTGACTAATCTTATCAAGATTTAGATTTATCAAGACTTATTAATAGTTTTCTCTATAAAGCATCTAAAGAAAAGATAACAAAACTTTATCATTGTTACCGTATCCATAGCTATGCGATTCTCTACAAACACATCAAAGTTATGTTGCAAAGTACTATACAAAAAAGCTACTTTTAGAAAGAAGACAAAAGACAATTGGGAAAAATCCAAAAGACAACAAGAATGAACAAGGCTCTATAGACTTCCCTCTCCACAACAGACGTACCAAGTACTATGCAGAAGAATAAAGCAAGATCCTCCTAGTCAACAAGTACACTCACCATAGCATGAAGACAAAGCATCTATATGGTAACCTATGATCTTATCCAGTAGTAAATCCCGAAACATCATGTAATCGGCTAGCACATAAAATGAAATGCAAATGCAGTCTAAATTCAGTTGTAATGAATTGTAAATTATGCTTGCTAAGGTTATAAATAGTACCAGCCTTCTCCATGTACAGGCAAGAGTTGGAATACTAGTCAAAATCCAGCCTTGCTTCCACCACCATCTCCTCTCACCTCTCCCTTTCGCTTTTGTATACTCGCCACCTTCCCCATTTGGTATCAGAACCAAGTGGGTATCAAATTTGTAATCAAGTGTTTTGGCAATATGAAGTCGTTTTGTGAGTATTTCTTCAATTATCTTTGTTATGTTATGCTTTGATTTTGCTTAAGGAATTGCTGACTTAGAAGTAAGAATGGCAAAAGTCTTAGTACTTAGTTCTGTGTTTGTTATTATTGAAAAATTTAAATCATATTCCGCCCAAAGCAAAGCTGAGGTATCCATTGTTGTCACCGTTGTTAGCCGTGTGAAGGCATTTTGTTGGTGTGTAAATCCTCTATTTCGTTCGATACTGATGGTGGATTTGGTTAAAAGAACTCTGTATTACAAATTATGGCTAAGCTTATTAAGAAGTGTGTACCTTCTTCTTCCTCATCATCAAATTCCCTATCTTCAATGTCTATTAAAAATAGTGAAGAAATTAGTTATGACGATTTAGATCAAGTTATTTGTCACTGGACTATTCCAACCATAAATAAAAATGAAATTTATAAAGTTAGAAGTTTTCATTAAAATCAAGTTATAAAGTAAAAATCATTAAAAGAATTGAATCCATTACCAGTAATATTCAGCATATCTTTCTTTAATCAAGCCCCATGAAATAAAGTAGTATGTTAAAACATATAATTATATTCAATTTGGATTAGTGCAAGTTGCTCTAAAGCCTTTAACAGGACTTGGACTTAGAACAGAAACTCTCATCTATGTTCAAGATACAAGACATAAAAAACTCAGTGATTCATTACTTGGAATGGTTGAGTTAAGGTTGGCTAATGGCCCTACTTTCTTCAATTGCTTTCCAAATTTCTCTATTTCCCTTATAGATCCAGATGCACATGAAGCTCTTACTCTTGTGATCCAGACAAAGGTTTTGATATGAATCCTCATAATCAAAATCTTGCTCTCATATATAGAGTTTATCATAAACTCATCGATTTAGCTGTTCCAGGCATAGCCTATTCCCATCAAGCAAATGGTATGACTACTTTATTCCAAATTAATTTCAAAAATAAAGTTAATATTCCAAAACTCATACAGTGGAATGATATTAATCTATTTGGTAAATGGCGCTTACAAAATGCCCAACCAGAAAGGTTTTTAGAAAACCAAGATATTGAAGCAATTATTGAACATGAAGACGGAAGTGTTGAAATAAATTTTCAAACAGATTCAAAAAATACAACTTCTACAGTTTATCAACCTTCTAGGAAGTCTTATACTCATCCTCCCTCTGTGGCAGGATCTTCCATAAAAAAACCATCCCGAGTTTCTTGCTTTACACCTAATGTAGACCTTTGACCTACAGGACTTGTGTATCCTTCTTATTAAGCTTCTCCATCTAATACATATAATCCTTCGGAATCTGATTACAATATAAATGTTATTAAATGTTTTGAAATTGATAAAAGAAATGTTAAAAAAAATTTAGCTCTACATCCCTTAACAAAATCCTTTATTAAATAGGTTTCTGAAGAACATGAAGACTTTTTAAAAGAAAAAATGGTACAAATATATGTATGATAATCAAAGAAATATTTATTTATTTGATTGGCTTAAACTACCCATAAAGAAAGCTTATAATACTGAAGATTTATCCATCAATATGATAACAAAATTAAGCTCATCTTGGATTATAACTTTTACCAGTTCTTCTCCACAAAGAACTAAAGAATCTATACATCCTCCATTACATCAAATCATATATAAAGAAACTTCGGCCATGCCTATAAAAGATGTATCAAAGACACAAGGAGATAAAGGCAAATCTGAATTAATTGATAAATCAGACTTAAGTCATGTTTTAGAACAAAATAATTATACAAATATTAACCTTCATACTATTGGCCAACAGACCAATAAAATTGAAGATAAAGTTGAAAATATTTTAAAAATTTATGAAGCTTCTTCACAAAGGATAATTAAGACACAAACTTTAGGTTTCAAGGTGAAGCCCTTAAAGATCTAAAGTTAGAAAGGAAACCTTTAAAATTCTTAGATGAACTAATCAATCAATTATCTCATAGTTTTACAAATATAAAACTTCAAGAAAATAAAGATCAAAAAGCTGACAAATCTATAAATGTTTTAGTCTCAAATTCTAAAGCCTCTAGCTCAGATTCAGAATTTTCTGTAGCTGATCCTATAGAAGAAGAGTCTAAAACAAATGAGAACCAAAATGATCAAAATCAATAATCTCTACAAATCAATAAAATATTTAAAAGACAAAAACCAATAGTCATTGCAGCAAAAACAAGAAATTATTATCCAAGACCTACTCTAGTTGATCTTTAATTCGAAGAACAAGCTATTCTAAATGGCCTTTAATTTGAAAACTCCTCAGTATAAAAATGGAATATAGATGGACTATCTACATATCAAATCCTGTAACTATGCCAACATGTGATGATATATGCCTCTACCGTCATGGCTGCCGGTAATGATCAAAGACATGCAGTAAATATAGTTGTCCTTGGATTTACTAGACAATTACATGGTTGGTGGGAAAAGTACCTATCTGATATAGAAAGACAAGCTATTCTAAATGCAATAAAAAGAGATCCTTCAGGAAATCCTATTATTACCCCTCAAGGTCAAATGATTCTTGATTCTATTTACATGCTGATTACCAATATAGTAAAACATTTTATTGGTAATTATATGAATATAGAAAAAAAAATAAAAACACAATTAATCAATTTATCTTGCCCAACAATATCAGATTTTTGTTGGTATAAAGATGTTTTCTTATCAAAACTCTATACCATCGATACAAGCAATTCATAATTTTGGAAAGAAAATTTTATATTTAGTCTTCCTAAACTTTTTGCAGAAAAAGTTAGAGAAGAGTTAAAATCAGAAAATTATGGAAATTTAAATTATAGACTTTATACATATGGTGACCTCATTCAAAAGATAAATAAAGTTGGATTTTTATTATGTAACGAAATCAAGCTTAAACGACAAATTGAAAATAAAAAAATAATTAGCAAATATGAACTTGGTGATTTTTGTTATCAATTTGGTATGGAACCATTAATTAGTCCTTCTAGCCATAATAAAAAGAAAAACTTCAAAAGAAACCATCAAAAAAGAAAATCAAAATATTTTTCAACTCCAAAATATTATATTCCCTCAAAAAGATATCATAAAAAGTCTTCTCATAAAAAGCCTAATAAAGAATCAAAGAAATCTTATACAAAAGATAATCCATCCACTTCTTATCCAAAGAAAAAAGAAATACAATGTTATAATTGCAAAGAAAAACGACATATAGCTCCTGACTGCCCAAAAATGAAAGCAAAAACAGAAAAAGAAATTAAAACTATCTTAAAAGGATCCTCACCATCAGAGTCATTCAGTTACTCTGATACAGATTATTCTTCCTCTCATTCTTCAAATACATGTCATTATAAAATATTTGACAGTGAAATCCATTATGAATTTGCGTCTTTTTCCTCTTTATCTTTAAATGTACTTTCTACTCCAGAAGAGATGGTGCTAAAAATGTTTAAAGATTTTAAAGATGGAGAATTAAAAAATAAATATTTTGAAAAAATATAGAATATAAATAAAAAAGGACAAGCTTTTACATCAAATAATATATCTGACTTACCTGAAAAATTCAGCATTAAAACGGTATTAGATAGATTAAGAGAGCAGCAAGCTCCTCCTCATCCTTCAATTCAAGATCTTTGTAAAGAAATTACTAATCAAAAGCAAGAAATAAAAGAATTAAAACAAGACTTACTTAAAATCTTGACTTTCAAACAACCTGTTGAAAATCTTGAATTTCACTCACACAAAAATTATCAAGAAAATAATGATAATAAATTAGAACATCAAGAAGAATTTGGTGAAAACTTAAATGATTTTATAAATTCTTTAATAAGAAGTCTACTTAAAAAATGGAAAACTCAAGCTACAATTGAGATCAAAGACTTCTTTATTAAAGCACTCTAATCAAAGACTTCTCTATTAAAGCACTCTACTTACTAGATAGTAGTACAGATGTTAATTTAGTAAGAGAAGGATTAATCCCAACAAAATATTATGAAAAAACCAATAATAAACCCTACTAGCAAAAAACTACATATCAAATACAAATTAAGTAATGTTTATATCTGTAAAAATAGAACATACATAAAGACTAATTTCCTTCTAGGAAAGGATTTAAACAATGATGTTATCCTTGGAAATCCTTTTCTAGAAATTTTACAGCCCTTTCAAATTGATTCATCAGGTCTAAAAACTATTTTAGACAATAAAGAATAAAAATTTGATTTTGTTGAATCAACTCCTATCCAACATATCATTATTATTCAGACAAAGTGTAAACAAGAATAAGATGTTCAAAAACCATTCAAATATCCAGTTCCAAATAAAACAGATCTTATTAATCGTCTCTCTAATGTCTTCATGTTTTATAAATTTGATCCTACATCCAGATTTTGGTACCTTCAAATTCTACACTGAGGATAGATATAAAATGAGTTTTCTTTTCCCAAAGAAAATAAAAATTCAAGTTATTGATAATTCTCATTCAAACCTATCTTTTTCTCCTATCTGCCTTCAGGAAGTATCCCTTCTCATTGTGACATCAAGTAAAGCCCTTATCCAGGAATCAAGCTTTTCCTTCATACCTACATCCCAATAAATATCAATTCCCTTCTTCAATTCAGGATTATCTGTCATTCCACAAGAACTTATCAATACCCAGTGGAGTGCCATTCTCTCTGATAAAAGAAAAAACACTAGAAAAACCTTATCCAAAATTGCAAACCACATCAAGGACTTAGAAAGCCAAATCCTTATGTGCCATGACATCCATCAAAGAGCACTTTATCCACCTATCCTGATGAAAAAACATCTAGAATTCACCTCTTAAAAAAGGTTAACGCAGCCCTTCCAGATGAGATAGCGACAAGAATTAGAGAAAAAACTATTTCTTATCAAATCAAGGAGTAATTAATGCTCAAAGCTCAATATATAAGCTTGTCAACTGGCTTTTCCAAATTATTCCAACCATCATATGAAGTTGATATCTCATATATCGAACCAGGATTAGTCCAAAGATTTTCTTTATGCAGATATGATTTTGAAATGATATAGCAGCTCCCTACAATCGTTCATCATGCCCTTCGCAGCCTCGGAGTTACCAAAAGACAACTTCTCATAATGATTTCATCAAGTTTGGGTGAAAGATCAGAAATCCGGTGTTATCAACCTTATCAATTATAGACCATCATGAATTATGAAGAAGGAGATTTAGTCTGCAAAAAGTTCATCTCTACCTTAAATGAGTACGAGCATCTCCCTATTGATTACCCAGCTCAATGGAATGAATCTCATGAAGTCGCTATAATGGAATACAGCTTAGAATGCCTCCGAACTTATGATCCAGCCTCGGATCATTATCAAAGATTTCACAATCTAAAAGGACATCTTGAATTTGCAAGTACATACAGATATGTTTGGTGTGATGGTCGAAGAGTTATTTGCATCGCTGATGATCTCACTAAGCAAACAATGGTGGTACAGAATCCATATAAATCTGGACATACAGCTCTTAATCAAATTATCAATGCTTATGAAGACATGTCTTTTTGAAATTTCTGACAGAACTCAAGAAGAGTTAATCCAATTATTCCATGGTGAATTAACAAATGACGGCTGGGATAAGCACTTTTGATGCAAGTCTCCAATAATACTATACCTAGCATAAAGATACTTTCTATAAGGGCATTTTTCTACTAGCCCATCAATGAGTTTTTTTCAGAAAAAATACGTACAAAAGTGCTAAAAGACAAAGCATATCTCTCATTAGAATGAAGTAGTATTTTATTCCTGACATGCACATCTATGAGGAACTTATCTTCAAAAAGGAAAAAGAAATAAAGACATCACACATAACTTATCAAGTCACTCAAGACATCTCACTATTCAGAATAAAGTTCATCTACAGCAAAAATTGTGATTTTTGCCTGCAGTCCGGTTGCATCATGAAATTTGTCAACACATGAAATGAAATGCAAATGCTGTGTAAATTCAGCTGTAATGAAATGTAAATTAGGTTGGTTATGACTATAAATAGGTCTAGCCTTCCTCGTATACTGGCAAGAGTTGGAATACCAGTCAGAATCTAGCCTTGCTTCCATCACCATCTCCTCTCTCCTCTCCCTTCCGCTTTTGTATACCCACCATCTTCCCCATTTGGTATCAGAGCCAAGTTGCCATCTAGTTTGTAATCAAGTATCGTTGCAATATAAAGTCGTTTTGTGAGTATTTCTTCACTTATCTTTATCTTTTGATTTTGTTTACGGAATTGCTGACTCATAAGTAAGAACATAAAAAATCTAAATACTTAGTTCTGTGTTTGTCATCATCAAATTCCTGATCTTTAGTGTCTATTAAAAATAGTGAAGAAATAGTTATGATGATTTAGGTCAAGTTATTTGTGACTAGACTATTCCAACCATAAATAAAAATGAAATTTATAACATTGGAAGTTTTTAATTAAAATCAAGTTATAAAATAAAAACCATTGAAAGAGTTGAATCTATTACCAGTAATATTCGGCATCTTTCATTAATCAAGCCCCATGAAATAAAGGAGTATGTTAAAACATACAATTATATTCATTTTGGATTAATGCAAGTTACTCTAAAGCCATTAACAGGACTTGGACTTAGAGTTGAAGCTCTCATTTATGTTCAAGATACAAGACAAAAAATTCAGTAATTCATGACTTGGAATGGTTGAATCAAGTTTGGCTAATGGCCTTACTTTCTTCAATTGCTTTCCAAATTTCTCTGTTTCCCTTATAGATCCAGGTGCACATGATGCTCTTACTCTTGTTATCCAGACAAAAGTTTTTGGTATGAATCCTCATAATCAAAATCTTGCTCTTATATATAGAGTTTATCATAAACTCATCGATTTAGCTATTGCAAGCATAGCCTCTTCCCATCAAGCAAAAAGTATGACTACTTTATTCCAAACTAATTTCAAAAATAAAGTTAATATTCCAAAACTCATGCAGTGGAATGATATTAATCTATCTAGTAAATGGTGTTTAGAAAATGCCAAACTAGAAAGGTCTTTAGAAAATGAAGATATTGAAACAATTATTAAACATGAAGTCTGAAGGGTTGGAATAAATTTTCAAACAGATTAAAGAGATATAACTCCTACAGTTTATCAACCTTCTAGAAAGTCTTACTCTCATCCTCCCTCTGTGGTAGATCTTCCATAAAAGAACCATCCCGAGCTTCTTGCTCTACACCTAATGTAGACCTTTGACCTACAGGACTTGTGTATCCTTCTTATTAAGTTTCTCCATCTAATACATCTAATCCTTCGGAATCCGATTTCAATATAAATGTTATTGAATATTTTCAAATTGATAAAGAAGTGTTAAAAAAGAATTTAGCTCTACATCCTTTAACAAAGTCCTTTTTAGAACAAGTTTCTCAAGAACATAAAGACTTTTTGAAAGCAAAATGGTATAAATATATGTATGATAATCAAAGAAATATTTATTTCTTTGATTGGCTTAAACTAGCCATGAAGAAAGCTTATAATATTGAAGATTTATCCATCAATATGATAACTAAATTAATCTCTTCTTGGATTATAGCTTCTACCAGTTCCTCTCCACAAAGAACTGAAGAATCTATACATCCTTCATTACATCAAATAATTTATAAAGAAACTTCAGCTATACTCATAAAAGATGTTGCAAAAATACAAGAGACAAAGGTAAAACCGAATTTATTTATAAATCCGATTTAATTCTTGTTTGAAAACAAAATAATTATACAAACATAAACCTTCATACTATTGGCCAACAAACCAGTAGAATTGAAGATAAAGTTGAAAATATTTTAAAATTTTATTAAACTATTTCTTCCCATAAAGTAATTAAGATACAATCTTTAGTTTTTGAGGGTGAAGCCCTTAAAGATCTAAAGTTAAAAAAAAGCCTTAAAATTTTCGGACGAACTAATCAATCAATTATCTCATGGTTTTACGAACCATAACTTAAAGATAATAAAGAAAATAAAGATGAAAAATCCATAAATGTTTTAATTTCTAAAGCTTTCAGCTCAGACTCAGAATTCTCTGTCTCTGACTCTATAGAAGAAAAATCAAATGAAAATCAAGATGATCAAAACCAAGAATCTCTACAAATCAATAAAATATTTAAAAGACAAAAACCAATTGTCACTGTAGCAAAAACAAGAAATTATTATCCAAGACCTACTTCAGTTGATCTTCAATTCGAAGAACAAGCTATTCTAAATGGCCTTCGATTTGAAAACTCATCAGTATATAAATGGAATGTAGATAGATTATCTGAATATCAAATCCTACAACTATGCCAACACATGATGATATATGCCTCTACCATCATGGTTATCGATAATGATCAAAGACATGCAAAAAATGCAGTCATCCTTAGATTTACTGGATAATTACATGGTTGGTGGGAAAAATACCTATCTGATACAGAAAGAAATGCTATATTAAAGCAGTAAAAAGAGATACCTCAGGAAATCCTATTCTTACTCCTCAAGGCCAAATGATCCCTAATTCCATCTACATGCTTATTACCAATATAGTTAAACACTTTATTGGTAATTATATGAATGTAGAAGAAAAATTAAAAACACAATTAATCAATTTATTTTGCCCAACATTATCAGATTTTTTTTGATATAAAGATGTTTTCTTATCAAAACTTTATACAATCGATGTAGGTAATTCAAAATTTTGGAAAGAAAAATTCATATCTGGTCTTCCTAAACTATTTGTAGAAAATGTTAGAGAAGAATTAAAATTAGAAAATTATGAAAATTTGAATTATGGAATGTATACATATGGTGATCTAATTCAAAAGATTAATAAAGTTGGATGTTCATTATGTGAGGAAATCAAACTTAAACGTCAAATTGAAAATGAAAAAAGAATCAGTAAGTATGAACTTGGTGATTTTTGTTTTCAATTTGGTATGGAACCATTAATCAGTCCTTCTAGCCAGAATATAAAGAAAAGCTTAAAAAGAAACCATCAAAAAAGAAAATCTAAACATTTTTCTACTCCACAATATTATACTCCCTTAAAAAGATATTATAAAAAATCTTTTCAAAAAAACCTTTATAAAAAATTTAAAAAATCTTATACAAATGATAATCCATCCACTTCTTATCCTAGGAAAAAAGAAATACAATGTTATAATTGTAGAAAAAAAAGGACATATAGGTCCTCACTACACAAAAATAAAAGTTAAAATAGAAAAAGAAATCAAAACTATCTTATGAGGATCCTTAGCATTAGAGTCATCCAATTCCTTTGATACAGATTATTCTTCCTCTTATGCTTTAGATACATGTCATTGTAAAATATTTGATAGTGAAATCCAGTATGAATCTATTTTTTCTTCCTCTTTATCTTTAAATGTACTTTCTACTCCAGAAAAGATGGTGCTAGAAATGTTTAAGGATCTAAAAGAGAAAGAATTAAAAAAAAATATTTTGAAAAAATACAGAATACAAATAAAGGATCTAGAAAAAGGAAAGCTTCTACATCAGAATATTTAGATCTTTATAAAGAAATAAATAATTAAAAGCAAGAAATGAAATAATTAAAACAAGACTTAATTGAACTTCAAGAACTCAAACAATGTGTTGAGAATCTTGAATTTCACACACTCAAAAATTACCAAGAAAATAATGATAATTTAGAAAATCAAGAAAAAATTGATAAAGACCTAAATAGTTTTGTAAATTCTTTAACAAGAAATCCACTTAAAAAATGGAAAACTCAAGCTACAATTAAGGTCAAAGACTTCTCTATTAAAGCATTCTGCATACTAAACAGTAGCGCAGATGTTAATTTAATAAAAGAAGGATTAATCCCAACAAAATATTATGAAAAAACCAGTAATAAACTTAATCTAGCTACTGCTAGCAAAAAACTACCTATCAAATACAAATTAAGTAATGTTTATGTCTATAAAAATGGAATATGCAAAAAGACTAATTCCTTCTAGGAAAGGATTTAAACAATGATGTTATCCTTGGAAATCCTTTTCTACAAATTTTACAGCCTTTTCAAATTGACTCATCACATCTAAAAACTATTTTAGAAAATAAAGAATTAAAACTTGATTTTGTTGAATTAACTCCTATTCAACATATCAATATTATTCAGTCAAAGCGTAAACAAGAATAAGATGTTCAAAAACCATTCAAATATCCAGTTCCAAATAAAACATGTCTTATTAATCGTCTCTCTGATGTCTTCATGCTTTCAACATTTAATCCTGCATCCAGATTTTGGTACCTTCAAATTCTACCCAGAGGACAGATATAAAATTGCTTTTCTTTTCCCAAAGAAAATGAAAATTCAGGTTATTGATAATTCTCATTCAAACCTATCTTTTACTCCTATCTGCCTTGAGGAAGTATCCATTCTTATTATGACATCAAGTAAAGTTCCTATTCAAGAACCAAGCTCTTCCTTCATACCTACGTCCTAAAAGATATCAATCCCTTTATTCAATCCAGGATTATCTGTCACTATACAAGAACTTATCAATGCCCATTGGAGTGCCATTTTCTCTTATTAAAGAAAAAACACTAAAAAAACGCTATCCAAAATTTCAAACTATATCAAGGACTTAGAAAGCCAAATCATTATGTGCCATAACATCCATCAAAAAGCACTGTTGTCCACCTATGCTGATGAAAAAAAAACATCTAGAATTTACACCCTGGAAAAGGTTAAAATAGCCCTTCCAGATGATATAGCTATAAGAATTAGAGAAAAAACTCTTTCTTGTCTGATCAAGGAGCGATTAATGCACAAAGCTCAATATATAAACTAAGCAACTGGCTTTCCCAAATTGTTTCCGCCACCACATGAAGTTGATATCCCATATATCGAACAAGGATTAGTCCAAAGATTTTCTTTATGCAGAGATGATTTTGAAATGATACAGCAGCTCCCTGCAATCATGCGTCATGCCCTTAGCAGCCTTGGAGCTACCAAAAGACAACTTCTCATAACGATTTCATTAAGTTTGGGTGAAAGATCAGAAAACTAGTTTTATCAACCTTATCAATTATGGACTATCATGACTTATGAAGAATGAGGTTTAGTCTGCAAAAAATTCATCTTTACCTTAAATGATTACAAGCATCTCCCTGTTGATTATCCAGCTCAGTGGTATGAATGTCATGAAGTCGCTACAATGGAATACAGCTTAGAATGTCTCCAAAATTATGATCTAGCTTCTGATCAATATCAAAGATTTCTCAATCTAGAAGGACATGTTGAATTTGCAGGTACATACAGATATGTTTCGTGTGACGATCGACGAGTTGTTTGCATCACTGATGATCTCGCTAAGCAAACAACGGTGATACATAATCCATATAAATCTGGACATACAGCTCTCAATCAAATTATCAATGCTTATGAGGACATGTCTTTTGATATTTCTGAAGAAACTTGAGAAGAGTTAATCAAATTATTCCATGGTGAATTAACAAATGAAGGTTGGAATGAGCACTTTTGATGCAAGTCTCCAATAATACTATGCTTAGCATAAACATTCTTCTTACAAGAGCTTTTTCTAAAACATTGGAAGGATGAGAAAAGCTTTTTGTACTAGCCCATCAATGAGTTCTTAGAAAAAGTACATGCAAAAGTACTAAAAGACAAAGCATATCTCTCATAAGAATGAAGTAGCATTTTATTCCCGACATGCACATCCATGAAGAACTTATCTCCAGAAAGGGAAAAGAAATAAAGACATGACACATACCTTATCAAGTCACTCAAAGCAATTATGACATCTCACTATTCAGAATAAAGTTCATATACAGCAAAGATTGTGATTTTTGCTTGTAGTCCGAAAGTATCATGAAAGTTGCCAGCACATTAAATGAAATGCACATTCAGTCTAAATTCAGTTGTAATGAAATGTAAATTATGTTTCTTATAACTATAAATAGGTCTAGCCTTCCCCATGTACAATCAAGAGTTGGAATACCAATCAAAATCTAGCCTTGCTTCCACCACTATCTCCTCTTATCTCTCTCTTCCGCTTTTGTATACCCACCACCGTCCCCATTTGGTATCAGAGCCAAGTTGGTATCAAATTTGTAATCAAGTACTTTGGCAATATAAAGTCATTTTGTGAGTATTTCTTTACTTATCTTTGTTATGTTATGCTTTAATTTTGCTTAAGGAATTGCTGACTCAGAAGTAAGAACATCAAAAGTCTTAGTACTTAGTTCTGTGTTTGTTATTATTGAGAAATTTAAATCATATTTCGCCCAGCGCGAAGCTGAGGTAGCCATTATTGTCGTCGTTGTTAGCCGTGTAAAGGCGTTTAAGGCGTTTTGTTAGTGTGTAAATCCTCTATTTCGTTCGATACTCATGGTGGATTTAGTTAAAATAACTCTGTAATACAAATTATAGCTAAGCTTATTAAGAAGTTTTTACCTTCTTCTTCCTCATCATCAAATTCCCTATCTTCTATGTCTATTAAAAATAATGAAGAAATCAGTTTTGACGATTTAGATCAAGTTATTTGTGATTGGACTATTCCAACCATAAATAAAAGTGAAATTTATAAAGTTGGAAGTTTTCAATTAAAATCAAGTTATAAAATAAAAATCATTGAAAGAACTGAATCCATTACTAATAATATTCAGCATCTTTCTTTAATCAAGCCCCAATAAATAAAGGAGTATGTTAAAACATACAATTATATTCAATTTGGATTAGTGCAAGTTGCTTTAAAGCCTTTAATAGGACTTAGACTTAGAACAGAAGCTCTCATCTATGTTCAAGATACAAGACATAAAAAATTCAGTGATTCATTACTTGGAATGGTTGAGTTAAGGTTGGCTAATAGCCCTACTTTCTTCAATTGTTTTCCAAATTTCTCTGTTTCCCTTATAGATCCAGATGCACATGAAGCTCTTACTCTTACTATCCAGACAAAAGGTTTTGATATGAATCCGTATAATCAAAATCTTGCTCTCATATATAGAGTTTGTTATAAATTTATGAATTCAGTTGTTCCAGGCATAGCCTATTCCCCTCAAGCAAATGGTATGACTACTTTATTCCAAACTAATTTCAAAAATAAAGTTAATATTCCAAAATTCATATAGTGGAATGATATTAATCTATTGTGTAACACTCTGACCCAGCTTAACCCCGTTTAGCATCTAATGAATGATGTTTTAGTTGTTAATTGAATTTTACTTTTGTTTTAGTTTTCTTGCGGGTCATGGATAGGTAGTTGGGTTGAGTTTGACCTGGGTTAAGTAGACTAAGCCCGTTTTCATAAGTTTAGGTTTTATAAGACATCGTCATTCACGCATCATCTTGGTGTCAACACGTGTCTTTGGTTGAGTTCGTTAACTTCTGTAACTACGTCATTTGCAAAAGATGTCATATGTTTTCGTTAGACCCGAATTTGACTCGAACTGTAAATTGTTTTATGCTTTGGACTTCCTTGTAATTTTCCCATTCATCTTATCTAATATAAGGTAAGCCACCGACTTTCCTCTCTCACTCTCTCCTCTTCTCTCACGTGGGCGTCTCTGTGTCTCTCTCCCTCTCTCAATTTTCCTCTTTCTCTTCTCCTTGATAAAGCCAAGCTAGAAGGAGGAAGTGGAGCACTTCTACCTTACAATTCTTCTGGTGGGTAGAGAGTCAATGTAAGCTTTGAGTTGGGCTTTCATCTTTATCTTCTTCTTCTCATCACCTACTATGTGGATGCTCTGATGTTTCTTTCTTTCTTCCTTTCTCTACATGCATAGGGGGAGTAGGTTTGTGGTTGGATGTGAATTGAACCCAAGGACAACGATTGGTGTGTTAAGACTCAATTGAGGCAAGTATAAGCATAATTTGTATGAACCCATGTTGATATATGCTTGATTTTTGGATAATTCTCATAATCTTGTATGCAGAGTATGTTTACAGCCCAATTTGAGCTCATTTCCTTCTTTTAGATGTGTTTTTGCTACTGTTGTATCTTTTCCGTTCTTCTGTAACAGATTCAGGAAATCGACACAGTGCATTCATGGCTAAGCCGTGAATTATGCTACGGCTGAGCTGTAAAGTATCCTACGGCTAAGTCGTATCTCAGCTGTAAACCTAACTGTAGATCAACACAGGGTACACCTGAAAATAACTGAGAGTATGCAAATCTGCATCTCTTCTACGGCCTAGTCACGGCTAAGCCGTGCAACCTTTTACGGCTAAGCCTAAGGTCACCTCGGCTAAGCTGGAAGACCAAAATAGTAAAATGGTTAGGAAAGAAATGAGACATGTAAGGCCTCTCAAATAGAAGGTAAGCAACCTCGACTTGCCCAACGGAGCATGATAAAATGCATGAACGATCTCGAGGGCTGCGAATCATTCATGTTCGTTATCCAGTTGTTAAGCACCTCCCCATGGGTGTTGGTTTAAGGAACTTTGGTGTACCCGAGGATGCAATGCAAAACTAGATAACGGTGCATCGGATGACTTAAAACTACATCATTATGCACGGTTAGAAACACTAGATAATTATATTAGGGTTGGATAGTAAATAAACTTGATTAGATATGACAAGAATTACTTACATGGCATCTCGCATTACGATCATTGACTTCCATTCTTTAACATGCTTGTATTATTTTCTTTGAACATCAAATTGTTGGCTTTCTTACGATATTCTCCAACACCTTGAGTATGCACATATGTTATTGAGCTTGCACATATGCTATACTTGTCACGATCTAACGTCACGATCTACTCAAGGTTTAGTACATGATTGACTCTATATGGTTAGGCACTACTTAGCCTCAGCCTTAGGATCCCGATAGGGTGAATTTGGTGTAGTTATATGGCCTTGTGGCAATAAGGACACATCTTGGGGAATCCAGACCCCAGGAACCCGAGACCCATTTGTACCCTGCCTCGGTCAATGGTGATCTCAGCATGGATATAAGATCCCTATTTTGGTAGCATATGGCAATGTAGTAGTCAACTAGTTATGTATACTGTGCGTATATCTTGATTCACAAGGCATGCTGTAATTATTGCACAACTGCTTAGTATATGAACTTGAAATGCTCTGATTTATCTTTGGTTCTTTATTCCAGTAGAGACAACATGTGTTAACTTGTTATTGCCTATACTTTGTTGAATCATTGTATTCACGAGTTATCCTTGGTGATGCAGTCTCAGATACCCAGACCGACCCCTCGTCGATCAACCAGACTCGGAGTGAGGCCCTCGATGTCTCATCTGGACTAGAGGAGTGGATGTAGTCACTCCATCGGAGAGCATCATGGACATAATGGCATATGAGTCTTCTTCATTTTGAGATTTGTCATGTTGGATCCAGTCATGATTTGTACATGTTTATTTTGCTTCATTTTGTAAAACCTTTATCTCTATATGTCATTTTCTGTCTTTATACTTTGGTCTTGTATTCTTTGTGTTGTGTTTGATACCTACAGCTTCCGTGTATATGTTTGGCACGTGTGAATCTTCCCTTGTGCTTGTGCATTTAGACCGGGTCTAAGTGTATAGGCACAGGAGTACATGTGTCATCGGTTAGGCTTTTGCTAACCCTCAGTCTCTTGGGCTCGGGTTGTGATTTACATATTATATGGTATCAGAGCGTCCCTACTCTAGATGATAAGCTTGTAGGCATGTAGGAACGTGTTGAGAATACAACTATAGTTTTTGGGGAAACAGTGTCGTTGGGGAATGCTTTGTCTTTGTGTATTAATCTCTCCCATCTTGGAGGATATGGCGTCTGGCTCAGGTACTCAAAACAATCCTGGGAATAATGAAAGCGGGTCAGCACAGTCACCCCAGGCAATGAGCACCGATGAGCACATCCTCATGTTATTCCAGTCTATGCAGGCTCAGTCACAGTCCATGCAGAATTTACAGGCCCAAGTAGCAACCATACTCGATCGGCAAAGCCAAGCACCAGCCCAGTCCCATGTGGACCAACAGGCAGTCTTCCAATCGAAAGAAAACGACCTGAATGCCCTTTATGATAAATTTCGTAATCGAGGAGCCACTGAGTCTTACGAGACGGAAGAGCTACTTAAGGTGGAGCAGTGGCTAGAGCATACAGAGGACCTATTTAAGACTGTAGTGTGCACAAACAAGCAAAGGGTCGGATTATTAGCCTCTATGTTCAAAAATGTCATGAAGACCTGGTGGAAGAGTGTGAAGGACTCGTACAAAGACGTACCGAGTGCTACTATATGGGAGACACTCAAGAGACAATTTCGGAGAAAGTTCATTCCGGCCCATGTGCATAGAGCCAAGGAAGTCGAGTTCTTAGCCCTACGCCAGCAGCAGATGACAATGGCAGAGTATGTGCACAAGTTTACTCAGTTGTCGCAATTTGCTCAAGATATGATCAATACTCATGAAAAAAAGGTGAATCGGTTCATCGAGGTTCTGCATCCCCGGTACATGCACCATGTGATAGCTTTCCAGCGACTGGCTACGTTTGATGATGTAGTGGATAGAGCATATTCTGCTGAGGCCATCCACCAAGCTGAGAGAGCTGCGATCCTAAGAGGCATCCACCATTCAGTGCAAAGGGGCATGCACAGAAAAGGATAAGAGGTCAGCAAGGTACTTCCAGTTCCGCCAGTAGACATGTGAGCACTGTGGCAAGGGCCACAAGTCCGAAGTATGTTGGAGGAAGACTGGAGCTTGCTTCATTTGTGGTTCCAAGGAGCATATGATGGCTAGCTGTCCTAGATACAAGGCTCCCAACGTCCACCATCTAGTGCTATAGCTGTTGAAGCTTCTGGCATATCCAGTGTGTCCATAGCACTAAGCAAGTCCCAGTCAGCTCGTCCCGGCTCGAAACAGCCATGTCAGATGCCTCGTGCTTACGCCACTTCCCACGAGAGTGACGAGGATCCACAGGTGGTTGAAGGTACTATTCTGATTTCGTAAGTTGAGGCATTAGCATTGTTCGATTCGGGGTGTAAAGGTCATACGTAGCACCTCATTTTGCAGAGCGGTTATAGTAGCCGCCTAAGCCATTGCCATATGTGTTGGTTGTGTCCACCCTAGTTGGCAAGAGAGTGGAGTGTAATGTATACTACCCCCATTGCAACGTGTGGATTGCAGGTCATCAGTTGCCTGTTGATTTGATTTTGTTATCGATGTTGGACTTCGACGTGATCCTTGGAATCGATTGGCTTGTTCGATATCGTGCCTGTGCTAATTGTTACAATAGGACAATCTTCTATTATTTAGGTAAGGGTTTCCGTTTCGAGGGTAGTCAGAAGAGATGCCCAAGGCATGTGATTTCTGCATGCAAGGCAGATCGCTTGATTTGCAAAGGATGTGAAGGCTTTATTGCCTTTATCTCAGAGAAGAGAGATGCAAAGCAGCTAGGTGAGATTCAGGTGGTCTGTGATTTCCCAGATGTTTTTCCGGATGAGGTACCAGAACTACCTCCGGTGCAAGGCATCATGTTTGTTATTGACCTTGTTCTAGGTACAGCACCAATCAGTAAAGCTCTATCTCGCATGGCCCCAGCTGAATTGTTATAATTGAAGAAGCAGTTGCAGGAGCTTTTAGACAAGGGTTTTATTCGCCCGAGCATCTCACATTGGGGAGCGCCGGTGTTGTTTGTTAAGAAGAAGGATGGTACCTTTTGAATGTGTATAGACTGCCGGTAGCTGAATAAAGTGACTATAAAGAACAAGTATCCCCTCCCTCGGATTGATGAGTTATTTGATCAACTTCAGGGTACTGCTTACTTCTCTAAGATTGATTTGAGATCTGGATATCACCAGTTGAGGGTAAAGGTAGATGACATCCCTAAAACTGCCTTCAGGACGTGGTATGGACATTATGAATTCCTCGCGATGCCTTTTAGACTAACCAATGCACCTGCAGCACTTATGGCTTTGATGAATCAGATTTTTACTCCTTTTTTGGACCAGTTCGTAGTTGTTTTCATTAATGATATTTTGATCTACTCTAAGTCAGTAGAGGACCATAGAGAGCACTTGAGGAAAGCCTTGACTCTGCTGAGAGAATATCATTTGTATGCCAAGTTGACACAATGTGATTTTTGGCTTGTGCAGGTGGCATTTTTAGGTCATATCATTTCATGAGAGGGATTGGCAATTGATCCATCTAAAGTAAAAGCAGTTGTGAATTGGCCCAACCTTAAAACAGTGACGGAAGTTCGGAGTTTCCTTGGACTAGTAGGCTACTATCGTAGATTTGTACAGGATTTTGTGAAGATCTCCTCTCCTTTGACTAAGTTGACTTGGAAAAATGTCCTTTTTGATTGGACTGAGGAGTGTGAAGCCAGTTTTCGGACCTTGAAGGATAAGTTGACTACGGCTCCAGTGTTAGCCTTGCCAGATGGTAGTGAAGGGTTCGTGATATATTCAGATGCTTCTCGAGTTGGTCTAGGTTGTGTATTGATGTAGCACGGGAAGGTAATTGCAGATGGATCAAGGCAACTTTGGGAGCATGAGAAGAACTATGCCACCCATGATTTAGAACTAGCAGCCATCGTTTTTGCGTTGAAACTTTGGAGACATTATTTGTATGGTGTGAGATTCGAGATACACTCAGATCATTACAGTTTACAGTACTTATTCACGCGGCAGGAGCTGAATATGAGACAGCGCCGATGGCTTGAGCTCATCAAAGATTATGACTTCCCGATCAAATATTAGCTAAGAAAAGGGAATGTGGTGGCAAATGCACTTAGTAGAAAAGCAGAGTCTGTACAGATATTGAGCAGTTTTCTTTTGATGATGCATGATCTACCTGTTGAGGTGAGACTGGTGGATGAGTATGTGACATTGGCTAGTACGCTAGTTTTCAGCCTGAGATGATTCAGCAGATGAAGGACAAGCAATTTGAAGATCTCATCTTGAAGCGCATTCGTGATCACATTGTAGACAGACCCAATTTCAGACTGGAGGATGGTGTACTCTATTTTCGGAGTAGATTGTGTATCCCTGTAGTTGATGATTTCAAGGAGAAATTGATGAACGAAGCACACTATGCTCTCTATGAGATGCACCTAGGGAGCACGAAGATGTATCGAAACTTGAAAGATCACTTTTGGTGGAACAACATGAAGAGAGCAGTAGTAGGGTTCTTAGCTTGATGTTTGACATGTCAGAAGGTGAAAGCAAATCATCAGAGACCTCCAGGTTCGTTGCATCCCTTGCATATACCGCAGTGGAAGTGGGAACACATCACCATGGACTTCGTTTCGGGATTACCTCCGATGAGCCAGAAGAATAACGCCATTTGGGTCATTGTAGATCGATTGACGAAATCAGCCCATTTCATTCCATTTCAGAAAGGTATGACATTTTCAGAAATGGCGAGGAAGTTCATGGATGAGATTGTCAAACTTCATGGTACGCTAGTATCGACTGTGTCCGATCGTGATAGTCACTTCGTCTCATCGTTCTGGAGAGATTCCAAGAGGTTATGGGTATGAAATTGAGCTTCAGCATAATATATCACCCGTAGACAGACGGACAATCAAAGAGGACGATTCAGTCCTTAGAGGACATGTTACGGGCCAGCGTGTTGAGCTATGAGAAAAAATGGGATGCCCATCTCTCATTGTGTGAATTTGCCTACAATAACAGCTTCCACGAGAGTATTGGAATGGCGCTATATGAAGCTTTGTACAGACGCAAGTGTAAAAGCCTAGTATGTTAGGAAGAAGTTGGGACTCGAAGTTTTCATGGTTCGACAATAATCGTGGAAACTATGGAGAAAGTACATAAAGCAATTGAGAACTTGAAAGTTGCTCGGTCGAGACAGAAGAGATATGCAGACACTCACAGGAGACCATTGGAGTTTCAACTTGGTGACTGGGTTTTTCTGAAGGTCTCGCCGAAGAAGGGTACGATCTGTTTCGGCCAGAAAGGCAAGTTAGCTCCATGATATGTTGGACCGTTCGAGATCAAGAGCAGGATTGGTGATCTGGCATGCCGATTAGCACTTCTAGTAGAATTTTCTAAAGTACATGATGTATTTTATATTCGATGCTTCGGAAGTATATTCATGACCCTACCCACGTCATTCGTTACGATGATGTACAGATCCAGCCGAATGCAACATACGTTGAGCGACCGCTCCGTATCGTGGGAACCCGAGAGCAGATACTACGTACCAGGACAATTCGATGGGTCGAAATGCTATGGGAGCATCACAGCCCAGATGAAGCTACATGGGAGCTAGAAGAGCAGATGGCACGATAGTATCCCAGCCTTTTTACTCAGGTATGTGTGTTTATTTCGAGGACGAAGTGATTCCTAAGTAGGGGAGGATGTAACACTCCGACCCAGCTTAACCCCGTTTAGCGCCTAATGAATGATGTTTTAGTTGTTAATTGTATTTTGCTTTTGTTTTGGTTTTGTTGCGTGTCATTGATAGGTAGTTGGGTTGAGTTTGACCTGGGTTAAGTAGACCAAGCCCTTTTTCGTAAGTTTAGATTTTATAAGACATCGTCATTCACACATCATCTTGGTGTTAACACGTATCTTTGGTTGAGCTCATTAACTTCTGTAACTACGTCATTTGCAAAAGATGTCGTATGTTTCCGTTGGACCCGAATTTGACTCGAACTATAAATTGTTTTATCTTTGGACTTCCTTGTAATCTTCCCTTTCAGCTTATCTAATATAAGGTAAGCCACTGACTTACCTCTCTCACTCTCGCCTCTTCTTTCACATGGGCATCTCTGTGTCTCTCTCCCTCTCTCAATTTTCCTCTTTCTTTTCTCCTTGATAAAGCCAAGCTAGAAGGAGAAAGTTGTGCACTTTTACCTTTTAATTCTTCTGGTGGGTAGAGTCAAGGTAAGCTTTGAGTTGGGCTTTCATCTTTATCTTTTTCTTCTCATCACCTACTGTGTGCATGCTCTCATGTTTCTTTCTTTCTTCATTTCTCTACATGCTTGAGGGAAGTAGGTTTGTGTTTGGACGTGAATTGAGCCTAAAGACAACAATTGGTGTGTTAGGACTCAATTGAGGCAAGTATAAGCATAATTTGTATGAACCCATGTTGATATATGCTTGATTTTTGGATAATTCTCATGATCTTTATGCAGAGTATGTTTACAGCCCAATTTGAGCTCATTTCCTTCTTTTAGATGTGTTTTTGCTACTTTTGTGTCTTCCCCGTTCTTCTGTAATAGATTCAGGAAATCGACCCAGCACATTCATGGCTAAGCCGTGATTATGCTACGGTTGAGCCGTAAAGTGCCCTACTGCTAAGCCGTATCTCAGCCATAAAGCTAACCGTAGATCAATACAAGGTGCACCTGAAAATAACTGAGAGTATGTAAATATGCCTCTCTTCTATGGCCTAGTCACAGCTTAGCTGTACAACCTTCTACGGCTAAGCCATAAGATCACCTACGACTGAGCTGGAAGATCGAAACAGTAAAAAGGTTAAGAAAGAAATGAGACATGTAAGGCCTTTGAAATAGAAGGTAGGCAACCTCGACTTGCCCAACAGAGCATGACCAAATGCATGAATGATCTCGAGGGCTGCGAATCATTCATGTTCATTATCTAGTTGTTAAGCACCTCCCCATGGGTGTTGATTTAAGGAACTTCAGTGTACCCAAGGATGCAATGCAACACTAGGCAACGGTGCATCGGATGACTTAAAACTACATCATTATGCACAGTTAGAAACAATGGATAATTAGATTAGGGTTGGATAGTAAATAAACTTGATTCGATATGACAAGAATTGCTTACATGGCATCTCGCATTACGCTCATTGACTTCCAATCTTTAACATGCTTGTATTATTTTCTTTGAACATCAAATTGTTGGCTTTCTTACGATATTCTCTAGCACCTTGAGTATGCACATATGTTATTGAGCTTGTACATATGATATACTTGTCACGATCTAACGTCACGATCTACTCAAGGTTTAGTACATGATTGACTCTGTATGGTCAGGCACTACTTAGCCTCAGCTTTAGGATCCCGATGGGGTGAATTTGGTGTAGTTATATGGCCTTGCTACAGTAAGGACACGTCTTGGGGAATCTGGATCCCAGGAACCTGAGACCCATTTGTACCCTCCCCCGGTCAATGGTGTTCTCAGCATGGATATAAGATCCTTATTTTGGCAGCATATGGCAATGTAGTAGCCAACTAGTTATGTATATTGTGCGTATATCTTAATTCACAAGGCATGCTGTAATTATTGCACAACTGCTTAGTATACGAACTTGAAATGCTCTGATTTATCTTTGGTTCTTTATTCCAGTAGAGACAACATGTGTTAACTTATTATTGCCTATACTTTGCTGAATCGTTATATTCACGAGTTGTCCTTGGTGTTGCAAGCTCAGATACCCAGACCGACCCCTTTCAGTCAACTAGACTCTAGCGAGGCCCCCGATGTCCCATCCGGACTAGAGGAGCGGATGTAGTCACTCCATTGGAGAGCATCATGGACATAATGGCATATGAGTCTTCTTCATTTTGATATTTGTCATGTTGGATCCAGTCATAATTTGTACATGCTTATTTTGCTTGATTTTGTAAAACCTTTATCTCTTTATGTCATTTTCTATCTTTATACTCTGTTCTTGTATTCCTTGTGTTGTGTTTGATACCTACAGCTTCCGCGTACAAGTTTGGCATGTGTGAATCTGCCCTTATGCTTGTGCATTTAGACAGGGTCTAAGTGTATAGGCACGGGAGAACATGTGTCATCGGTTAGGCTTTTGCTAACCTCTGGTCTCCTAGGCTCGGGTTGTGACAATCTAGTAAATGGCACTTACAGGATGCCCAACCAGAAAGGTCTTTAGAAAACTAAGATATTGAAACAATTATTGAACATGAAAATGGAAGTGTTGAAATAAATTTTCAAATAGATTCAAAAGATACAACTCCTACAATTTATCAACCTTCTAAGAAGTCTTATTCTCATCCTTCCTCTATGGCAGGATCTTCTATAAAAGAACCATCTCAATTTTCTTGTTTTACACTAATGTAGACCTTTGACCTACAGGACTTGTGTATCCTTCTTATCATGCTTCTCCATCTAATACATATAATCTTTCGGAATCTGATTACAATATAAATGTTATTGAATGTTTTGAAATTGATTAAGAAATGTTAAAAAAATTTAGCTCTACATCCCTTAACAAAATCCTTTATTAAACAAGTTTCTGAAAAACATAAAGACTTTTTAAAAGAAAAAATGGTGCAAATATATGTATGATAATTAAATAAATATTTATTTCTTTGATTGGCTTAAACTACACATAAAGAAAGCTTAAAATACTGAAGATTTATCCATCAATATGATAACAAAATTAAGCTCATCTTGGATTATAGCTTCTTCTAATTCTTCTCCACAAAGAACTGAAGAATTTATACATCCTCCATTACATCAAATCATATATAAAGAAACTTCGCTCGTGCCCATAAAGGATGTAGCAAAAATACAAGGAGATAAAGCTAAATTTGAATTAATTGATAAATCAGACTTAAATTATGTTTTAGAACAAAATAATTATACAAATATTAACCTTCATATTATTGGCCAACAAACCAATAAAATTGAAGATAAAGCTGAAAATATTTTAAAAATTTATGAAGCTTTTTCACAAAAGATAATTAAGACACAAACTTTAGGTTTTCAAAGTGAAGCTCTTAAAGATCTAAAGTTAAAAAGGAAACCTTTAAAATTTTCAGATGAACTAATCAATCAATTATCTCATAGTTTTACAAATATAAAACTTCAAGAAGATAAAGATCAAAAAGCTAACAAATCTATAAATGTTTTAGTCGCAAATTCTAAAGCCTTTAGCTCAGATTCAGAATTTTCTGTAGCTGATCCTATAGAAGAAGAGTCTAAAACAAATGAGAATCAAAATGATCTAAATCAAGAATCTCTACAAATCAATAAAATATTTAAAAGACAAAAACCAATAGTCACCACAACAAAAACAAGAAATTATTATCCAAGACCTACTCCAGTTGATCTTTAATTCAAAGAACGAGCTATTCTAAATGGCCTTCGATTTGAAAAATCCTCAATATATGAATGGAATGTAGATGGACTATCTGAATATCAAATCCTGCAACTATGCAAACACATGATGATATACGCCTCTACCATCATGGCTGCCGACAATGATCAAAGACATGCAGTAGATGCAGTTGCCCTTGGATTTATTTGATAATTACATGGTTGGTGGGAAAGTACCTATCTGATATAGAAAGACAAGCTATACTAAATGCAGTAAAAAGAGATCCTTCAGGAAATCCTGTTGTTACTCCTTAAGGTCAGATGATTCCTGATTCTATTTACATGCTGATTACCAATATAGTAAAACATTTTATTGGTAATTATAAGAGTATAGAAGAAAAAATAAAAACTCAATTGATAAATTTATCTTGCCCAACATTATCAAATTTTCGTTGGTATAATGATATTTTCTTTCAAAACTTTATACAATCGATGCAAGTAATTCAGAATTTTAGAAAAAAAATTCATATCTGGTCTTTCTAAACTTTTTGAAAAAAAATTTAAAGAATAATTAAAATCAAAAAATTATGGAAATTTGAATTATGGAATGTATACATATGATGATCTAATGCAAAAGATAAATAAAGTTCGATTTTCATTATGCAATGAAATGAAACTTAAACGTCAAATCAAAAATCAAAAAAGAATCAGCAAGTATGAACTTGGGGATTTTTGTTTTCAATTTGGCGTGGAACCATTAATCAATCCTTCTAGCAAAAATAAAAGGAAAAACATAAAAAGAAACCATCAAAAAAGAAAATTTAAACATTTTTCAACTCCACAATATTATATTCCCTCAAAAAGATATCATAAAAAATCTTCTCAGAAAATGACTTATAAAGAATCAAAGAAATATTATACAAAAGATAATCCATCCACTTCTTATCCCAAGAAAAAAGAAATACAATATTATAATTGCAAAGAAAAAGGACATATAGCTCCTGACTGCCCAAAAATAAAAGTAAAAATAGAAAAAAAAATCAAAACTATCTTAAAAGGATCCTCACTGCCAGAGTCATCTAGTTCCTCTGATATAGATTATTGTTCCTCTTATTCTTCAAATACATGTCATTGTAAAATATTTGACAGTGAAATCCAGTATGAATCTGTTTCTTTTTCCTCTTTATCTTTAAATGTACTTTCGCCTCTAGAAGAACTGATGTTAGAAATGCTTAAAGATTTCAAAGACAAAGAATTAAAAAATAAATATTTTGAAAAAAATATAGAATATAAATAACAAAAATAAAAAAGGAAAAGCTTTTACATCAAATAATATATCTGACTTACCTAAATAATTCAGCATTAAAACTGTATTGGATAGATTAAAAGAGCAGCAAGCTCCTCCTTATCTTTCAATTCAAGATCTTTATAAAAAAAATTACTAATCAAAAGCAAGAAATAAAAGAATTAAAACAAGACTTAATTAAACTTCAACAACTCGAACAACGTGTTGAAA
Organism: Sextonia rubra; assembly: GCA_037013555.1. Taxonomy (NCBI): domain Eukaryota; kingdom Viridiplantae; phylum Streptophyta; class Magnoliopsida; order Laurales; family Lauraceae; genus Sextonia; species Sextonia rubra. The sequence continues at coordinate 11,408,250 of JASUAD010000026.1, forward strand.
ATCTTGAATTTCACACACTTAAAAATTATCAAGAAAATAATGATAATAAATTAGAACATCAAGAAGAATTTGGTGAAAACTTAAATGGTTTTGTAAATTTTTAACAAGGAATCGACTTAAAAAATGAAAAACTCAAGCTTCAATTAAAGTCAAAGACCTCTCTATTAAAGCACTCTGCTTTTTAGATGGTGGCGCAGATGCTGATTTAATAAGAGAAGGATTAATCACAACAAAATATTATGAAAAAACCAATAATAAACTCAATCTAGCTACTGCTAGTAAAAAAACTACATATCAAATACAAATTAAATAATGTTCATGTTTATAAAAATGGAACATACATAAAGACTAATTTCCTTCTAGGAAAGGATTTAAACAATGATGTTATCCTTGGAAATCCTTTTCTACAAATTTTATAGCCTTTTCAAATTGACTCATTAGGTCTAAAAACTATTTTTGATAATAAAGAATTAAATTTTGATTTTGTTGAATTAACTCCTGTTCAACATATCAATATTATTCCAAAAAAGTGTAAACAGGAATAAGATGTTCAAAAACCATTCAGACATCCAGTTCCAAATAAAACGGATCTTATTAATCGTCTCTCTGATTCTTCATGTTTTCTAAATTTAATCCTACATCCAGATTTTGGTACCTTCAAATTCTACCCGAAGGACAGATATAAAATTATTTTTCTTTTCCTAAAGAAAATAAAAATTCTAATTATTGATAATTCTCATTCAGACCTATCTGCCTTCAGGAAGTATCTCTTCTCATTATGACATCAAATACAAGCAAAAGAAAAGCCATTATTTAGGAATCAAGCTCTTCCTCCATACCTACATCCCAACAAATATCAATTCCCTTTTTCAATCCAAGATTATCTGTCATTTCAGAAGAACTTATCAATGCCCATTGGAGTGCCATTCTCTCTGATAAAAGAAAAAACACTACAAATCCTGTTCTTGGTGACTTGGACTTAAAACTGAAGCTCTCGTCTATGTTCAAGATACAAGACATAAAAAATTTAATGATTCATTACTTGGAATGGTTGAATCAAGTTTGGCTAATGACCCTACTTTCTTCAATTGCTTTCCAAAGTTCTCTGTTTCTTTTACAGATCTAGGTGCACATGAAGCTCTTACTTTCACTATCCAGGCAAAAGGTTTTGATACGAATACTCATAAACAAAATCTTGCTCTCATATATAGAGTTTGTTATAAACTCATGAATTCAGTTGTTCCAGGCATAGCCTATTCCCATCAAGCAAAAGGTATGACTACTTTATTCCAAAATAATTTCAAAAATAAAGTTAATATTCCAAAACTGATACAGTGGAATGATATTAATCTATCTGGTAAATGGCACTTAGAAAATGCTCAACCTGAAAGCTTTTCAGAAAATCAAGCTATTGAAACAATTATTGAACATGAAGGTGAAAGTGTTGAAATAAATTTTCAAACAAACTCAAGGGATACACCTGCAGTTTATCAACCTTCTAGAAAGTCTTATTCTCATCCTCCCTCTGTGGTAGGATCTTCCATAAAAGAACCATCCTGAGTTTCTTACTCTACACCTAATGTAGACCTTCGACCTACACGACTAGTGTATCCTTCTTATCAAGCCTCTCCATCTAATAAATATAATCCTTTGGAATCTTATTTCAATATAATTGTTATTGAATGCATTGAAATTGATAAAGAAATGTTAAAAAAGAATTTAGCTTTACATCCTCGCATAAAATCCTTTTTTAACAATGTTTCTCAAGAACAGAAAGACTTTCTACAAGTAAAATGGTATATATATGTATGATAATCAAAGAAATATTTATTTCTTTGATCGGCTTAAACTAGCCATGAAGAAAGCTTATAATACTGAAGATTTATCTATCAATATGATAACTAAATTAAGCTCTTCTTGGATTATAGCTCCTACCAGTTCCTCTCCATCGAGAACTAAAGAATCTATATGTCCTCCATTACATCAAATCATTTATAAAGAAACTTCAATTGTACCCATAAAAGTTGTTACAAAAATACAAGGCGATACAGGTAAAACTGAATTTGTTTACAAATCAGATTTTAGTCATGTTTTAGAACAAAATAATTATACGAATATAAACCTTCATACTATTGGCCAACAAACCAATAGAATTGAAAATAAAGTTGAAAATATTTTAAAATTTTATGAAACTACTTCTTCCCATAATGTAATCAAGACACAATCTTTAGGTTTTCAAGGTGAAGCCCTTAATGATCTAAAGTTAAAAGAAAAACCCATAACATTTTGAGACAAATGAATTAATCAATTATCTCATAGTTCTACAAACATAAAACTTAAAGATAATAAAGAAAATAAAAATGAAAAATCCATAAATTTTAGCTTCTAGAGCTTCAAGCTCAGACTCATAATTCTCTATTTTTGACTCTATAGAAGAAAAATCAAATGAAAATCAAGATGATCAAAACAAAGAATCTCTAAAAATCAATAAAAGATTTAAAAGACAAAAACTAATTGTCACTGCAGCAGAAACAAGAAATTATTATCCAAGACCTACTCCAGTTGATCTTTAATTCGAAGAACAAGCCATTCTAAATGGCCTTTGATTTGAAAACTCTTCAGTATATGAATGGAATGTAGATAGAATATCTGAATATCAAATCTTGCAACTATGCCAAAACATGATGATATATGCCTCTTCCATCATGGTTGCCAATAACGATAAAAGACATGCAGTAAATGCAGTCGTCCTTAGATTTACTAGACAATTGCATGGTTGGTGGGAAAAATACCTATCTGATACAGGAAGAAATGCTATATTAAATGCAGTAAAAAAAGATCCCTCAAGAAATCTTGTTCTTACTCCTCAAGGCCAAATGATCTCTGATTCCATCTACATGTGATCGGTGAGCACCAAGTGTAGAGCTGCGATGTAGTAATAATACTGGTGAGACCAGGTCGATCCATAGGGAGCAATGTATTTTATGGTTCATTTTTCAAGTCGAATTGCCTTAAAATAAAAATCTAAAACTAAGCTAATTTAAAATCTAACAAATACAAGCATCCTACTTGCCAAAATCAAATTAATTACAAACCAATGAAAAGAAAAAAAAGCTTTCCTAAATCTAAAAATTTCTAAAATAAAACTAAAATTGCTGCAAAACTAAAACACAAGTTAGAACTCCCAAAAATAAAAACTTAAATTAGAAACTTACTAAACTAAACAATGTTAGAAACAAAATAAACAAAAGTTAAAAACTTTCCTAAGTTAAAATTTCCAAAACTAGTAAACTTTTCAATTTAAAATCTTCAATTAAAAACAAATTTAGAAAGATCTTTAATTTTGGAAATTATCTAAAACAATCAAAAACATAAACTAGAAAAAAAATTTAAACTTAGAAAGTTAGTAAAATTAGTAATGCAATGCATGCAATGAGATGCTGAAAAATTCTAAGTCTGAAAAACTAGTATGCTGATGCAAATTTTATGCATGATTGAATTATTCTAATGCATCTTAAATCTAAGTTTAATGGCTGGAAATCATGCTCTATTGATGCAAGAGACTAACAAAAAAAAAGAAGTAAAAAGGATCTAAAACAAAAAAGTTATGAATGCATGAATATGACAACTTTGCAAAATTCTGTACAAAAACTTTGATCCGAATTGACTGATTGGCTAAGTTTAAGCCTCTGGTTCACAAATCTTCCAAAATTATTTTGATCTGAAATTCTGGGGAATGAAAGAAGACCACATCTTTAACTTTAATATTACCAAGTTTCAAAGGAAAATACTATGATTTCATTGGTCTACGCACTTCAAACTTTTTGTCAAAAACTGTTTCAGCAGTTTGCTAAAACTGTAAAGTTATGCTTTTTATATATTGAGTTCAAATTTCTTCATTCAATTTAGATCTAAAAGCTTGATTTTTAGCAACTTAAATACGTACAAAATCTTATGATATGAAAATAAATGCAATGAATTCTAATTCAACCACCAAACTATGCAAAAATAAAACTTAAAATCAATATAAACATAAAAAGAAAAATAACAAAAGTGCAGAAAATAAAATAAAATTGCTAGAAGTCAAAGGCGGTAATAACAACGGAAGTCAAATGTGGTAAACAATAGAAGTCAAAGGTGGTAGATTGCTCCTTTCAATTCCTTATCTTAATTTGGGCTCAAAAAGATTAGAAGTGTTGTCCTAGGGTCTTATTCTTCATCTTGGGTCGTCAATCCAAGTGAGAATAACCAATCTCCATTCAATGTATAAATAAATTTCAGAATTGACTTCTAATCTTTGTTTGCTCAAATCTCTTTAACTCCATCTTGCATTGCCTCCGACATACAATGTAACCAAAGAGACAAAGTATACTAAAAAGGTTACTAAGATGGGTTAATAGTTGTGATTCTAATTCTATCCCAATATTTAAACAAGAATGAAAATTAACCCGATCACAAACAAGACTAAAATTATGAACACCACAAAATCAAAGACAAGAAGAATTGAAAAGAAACAAATTTTACTAACATGAAATTGTTTTACAAAAGATTGAATAAAAAGCAAACGATCATATACTAGGATGGATGAGAATTCCTCCTTCTAGTTGACACTTCAAGGTTGGTAGTGTGGCTTTAGGGCTAAGCCTCCTTTATGACTTAAGATGGAGAGATAAGAGAGGGAGAGATGGAGTGTAGAAATCTAAAGGTGGGAGGTGGGTAATTCTTCCATGAAGAATATGGGAGAGGGGTGCCCTATTTATACTTTTTCAAGTTCCACTCCTTCTCAAACTTTAAAATCTTAGAAATAATAAAAAAATGAAAGAAAAATGGTCCCAAACAATGGCTTGGGCATGACATATCTTTTGGGATTTTTTTCTTTTTATTTTTTCTTTTCTTTCCTTGCTTGCTTTGTTTGGAAGTCCCTTTTGGATGCTTCTTTCCTTTCTTGTATGCGCCACCTTGTATTGTGATCTTTGGAGAGATGAAGTAGGGATAAGGTTCCTCTCTTGGAATCAAACTTGACCCACATGAGGTGTAGAACTTCCCCTTTTATCTCTTTGCATTATCAACTTTCCTTTTCTAGAAAGGTATCCTTGTTGGCTCCAAGCTTGAAGAGATCTTCTAGACAATTCTTTTTTGATTTTTTCCTTTATTTTTTCAATCAAAATCTGATCCAAAACATGTTTTGTACATGGAATAGCTTGCTTGGATTTTTTTTTTCATTTTTTTTCGATTAAATCTTTTCCTTCTCCAAAAAAACTCCTATGTGACTTTCCTTGTCCATCTTTGATGAGATATTCTTTAAATTCTCTTCAAAATCTCTTGTAAATGTATAACAAATAAATGGACCCATCTTAGATGTTTTGCATGTGACCCCACACATATGTATATGTGTGTGGGACCATGAGCCAACTTTTTGCAATTTGCTTCTAATTTCTTTTTTCTCTTTAATTCTTCTCTCCTTTATCCTTAAAATCAATTCCTTGCCTCAATTCTTTATAAATGAGACCCATATAATCAATTTCCTGCAAAACAAATATGAATTCATATGAAAAGACAATTTTACCCCTAAGATCACAAATGAATGACTATGGGCCCATCTCTCATGAATTGATAATAGAAATGTACATCATTCTTCATGATTTTATATAAATGAACTAATGATGATGAAAATTTAATTTAATTCATGAGAAAAATTATTTTCACAAAACTTTCTAAAAGTAGACTTTCCAAAAATGACAGGTTTCATAATTGAAAGCAAAAAGTATGATTTTTAAACAAATTATGCAGTGAAATACTAAATTGAATTTAAAATGCTGAAAAGCACTAGATCACACTAAATGAGGCTCTTTCAAGTTAATAAGTCCTTAAAATGGTCCAAAAGATGTATGAAAATTTGCAGTTTTAAGAACTTATCAACGTGCTTATCACCAATATAGTTAAACATTTCATTGGTAATTATATGAACGTAGAAGAAAAATTAAAAACACAATTAATCAATTTGTCCTGCCCAACATTATCAGATTTTTGTTGGTATAAAGATGTTTTCTTATCAAAATCTATACAATCGATACAAGTAATTCCAAATTTTGGAAAGAAAAATTCATATCTAGTCTTCCTAAACTTTTTGCAGAAAAAGTTAGAGAAGAATTAAAATAAGAAAATTATGAAAATTTGAATTATGGAATGTATACATATGGTGATCTAATTGAAAAGATTAATCAAGTTGGATTTTCATTATGCGATGAAATCAAATTAAACGTCAAATTGAAAATAAAAAAAGAATCAGCAAGTATGAACTTGATGATTTTTGTTTTCAATTTGGTATGGAACCATTAATCAGTCCTTCTAGCCAGAATAAAAAGAAAAACTTAAAGAGAAACTATCAAAAAAGAAAATCTAAACATTTTTCAACTCCACAATATTATACTCCCTCAAAAAGATTTATAAAAAATCTTCTCATAAAAACCCTTATAAAGAATTAATGAAACCTTATACAAATGATAATCCATCCATTTCTTATCCCAAGAAAAAAGAAATACAATGTTATAATTGCAAAGAAAAATGACATATAGGTCTTGACTGCCCAAAAATAAAAGTTAAAATAGAAAAAGAAATCAAAACTATCTTAAAAGGATCTTCAACGTCAAAGTCATCCAGTTCCTCTTATACAGATTATTCTTCCTCTTATGATTCAGATACATGTCATTGTAAAATATTTGAGAGTGAAATCTAATATGAATCTGCTTGTTCTTCCTCTTTATCTTTAAACGTACTTTCTGCTCCAGAAGAGATGGTGCTAGAAATGTTTAAAGATTGAAAAGATGAAAAATTAAAAAATAAATATTTTGAAAAAATACAGAATATAAATAAAGGAACTAAAAAAGGGAAAGCTTCTACATCAAATAACATAGCAGACTTACCTAAACAATTCAGCATTAAAACTGTGTTAGATAGACTAAGAAAGCAACAAGCTCCTACTCATCTTTCTATTCAAGATCTTTATAAAGAAATAAATAATCAAGAGCAAGGAATAAAAGAATTAAAACAAGACTTAATTGAACTTCAAGAACTCAAACAACGTGTTGAGAATCTTGAATTTCACTTGCTCAAAAATTATCAAGAAAATAATGATAATTTAGAAAATCAAGAAAAATTTAATAAAGCCTTAAATGGTTTTGTAAATTCTTTAACAAGAAATCCACTTAAAAAATGGAAAACTCAAGCTACAATTAAGGTCAAAGACTTCTCTATTGAAGCACTCTGCTTACTAGATAGTGGCGCAGATGTTAATTTAATAAGAAAAGGATTAATCCTAACAAAATATTATGAAAATACCAATAATAAACTCAATCTAGTTACTGCTAGCAAAAAACTAAATATCAAATACAAATTAAGTAATGTTTATATCTATAAAAATGAAACATGCATAAAGACTAATTTCCTTCTAGAAAAGGATTTAAAAACTGATGTTATCCTTGGAAATCCTTTTCTATAAATTTTACAGCCTTTTCAAATTGACTCATTAGGTCTAAAAACTATTTTCGACAATAAAGAATTAAATTTTGATTTTGTTAAATTAACTCCTATTTAACATATCAATATTATTCAGACAAAGTGTAAACAAGAATAAGATGTTCAAAAACCATTCAGATACCCAATTCCAAATAAAATGGATCTTATTAATCGTCTTTCTAATGTCTCTATGTTTTCTACATTTAATCCTACATCTAGATTTTGGTACCTTCAAATTCTACCCGAAGGACAGATATAAAATTACTTTCCTTTTTCCAAAGAAAATAAAAATTCAAGTTATTGATAATTCTCATTCAAACCTATCTGCCTTCCGAAAGTATCCCTTCTCATTATGACATCAAGTACAAGCAAAAGCAAGGCCCCTATTCAGGAATCAAGCTCCTCCTTCATACCTACATCCTAACAAATATCAATTCCTTTCTCCAATCCAGGATTATTTGTCACTTCACAAGAACTTATCAATGCCCATTGGAGTGCCATTCTCTCTGATAAAAGAAAAAACACTAGAAAAACCCTATCCAAAATTGCAAACCATATCAAGGACTTAGAAAGCCAAATCCTTATGTGCCATAACATCCATCAAATAGCACTGTTATCCACCTATGCTGATGAAAAAACAATCTGAATTCACCTCCTGAAAAAGGTTAACACAGCCCTTCCAGATGAGATAGCTGCAAGAATTAGAGAAAAAACTATTTCTTGTCAGATCAAGGAGCGTTTAATGCTTAAAACTCAATATACAAGCAGGGCAACTGGCTTTCCCAAATTGTTTATGCTATCATATGAAGTTGATATCTCATATATCGAATGAGGATTAGTGCATAGACTTTCTTTATGCAGAGATAATTTTGAAATGATACAGCAGCTCCCTACAATCATGCATCATGCCTTTTGCAACGTTGGAGTTACCAAAAGACAACTTCTCATAACGATTTCATTAAGTTTGGGTGAAAGATTAAAAATCCGGGTTTATCAACCTTATCAATTATGGACCATCATGAATTATGAAGAAGGAGATTTAGTCTACAAAAGGTTCATCTTTACCTTAAATGATTATGAGCATCTCCCTGTTAATTATCCAGCTCAATGGTATGAATCTCATGAAGTTACTACAGTGGAACACTGCTTAGAACGCCTCCAAACTTATGATACAGCTTCTGATCAATATCAAAGATTTCTTAATCTAAAAGAACATCTTTAATTTGCAAGTACATACAAATATATTTGGTGTGACGGTCGAAGAGTTGTTTGCATCGTTGATGATCTCGCTGAGCAAGCAATGGTGATACACAATCCATATAAATCTGGACATACAGCTCTTAATTAAATTATCATTGCTTATGAAGATATGTCTTTTGATATTTCTGACAGAACTTGAGAAGAGTTAATTTAATTATTCCATGGTGAATTAACAAATGATGGCTGGAATGAGCATCTTTAATGCAAGTCTCCAATAATACTATACCTAGCATAAAAATTCTTCCTACAAGAGCTTTATCTACTATCCCATCAATGAGTTTTTTTGGAAAAAGTACATACAAAATTACTAAAAGACAAAGCATATCTCTCATAAGAATGAAGTAGTATTTTATTCCAGATAAGCACATCTATGAAGGACTTCTCTCCAGAAAGGGAAAAGAAATAAAGACATGACACATACCTTATCAAGTCACTCAAAGCAATCATGACATCTCACTATTTAGAATAAAGTTCATCGACAGCAAAGATTGTGATTTTTGCCTACAGTTCGGTTGCATAATGAAATTTGTCAACACACGAAATGAAATGCAAATGCAATGTAAATTTAGTTGAAATGAAATGTAAATTATGTTGGTTATGACTATAAATAGGTCTAGCCTTCCTCATGCACAGGTAAGAGTTGGAATACTAGTCAAAATTCAGCCTTGCTTCCACCACCATCTCCTCTCTCCTCACCCTTCCGCTTTTGTATACCCACCATCTTCCCCATTTGGTATTAGAGCCAAGTTGGTATCAAATTTTTAATCAAGTACTTTGGCAATAGAAAGTTGTTTTGTGAGTATTTCTTCACTTAACTTTATTATGTTATGCTTTGATTTTGCTTAAGGAATTGCTGACTCAGAAGTAAGAACGTCAAAAGTCTTAATACTTAGTTCTGTGTTTGTTATGATTGAAAAATTTTAATCATATTCCACCTGAAACGAAGCTAAGGTAGCCATTGTTGTTGCCATTGTTAGCCGTGTGAAGGCATTTTAGGTATTTTGTTGGTGTGTAAATCCTTTATTTCGTTAGATACCCGTGGTGGATTTGGTTAAAATAACTCTGTAATACAAATTATGGCTAAGCTTATTAAGAAGTTTGTACCTTCTTCTTCCTCATAATCAAATTCCTTATCTTCTATGTCTATTAAAAATAGTGAAGCAATTAGTTATGATGATTTAAATCAAGTTATTTATGACTGGACTATTCCAACCATAAATAAAAATGAAATTTATAAAGTTGGAAGTTTTCAATTAAAATCAAGTTATAAAGTAAAAAACCATCGAAAGAACTGAATCCATTGCCAGTAATATTCTACATCTTTCTTTATTTAAGCCCCATAAAATAAAGGAGTATGTAAAACATACAATTATACTCATTTTGGATTAGTGCAAGTTGCTCTAAAGCCATTAACAAGACTTGGACTTAAAACAGAACCTCTTATCTATATTTAAGATACACGACATAAAAAATTCAGTGATTCATTATTTGGAACGGTTGAATCAAGTTTAGCTAATGGCCCTACTTTCTTCAACTGTTTTCCAAATTTCTCTGTTTTCCTTATAGATCCAGGTGCACATGAAGCTCTTACTCTTGCTATCTACAGAAAAGGTTTTGATATGAATCCTCATAATCAAAATCTTGCACTCATATATAGAGTTTATTATAAACTATTGAATTCAATTATTCCAGGCATAGCCTATTCCCATCAAGCAAAAGGTATGACTACTTTATTCCAAACTAATTTAAAAAATAAAGTTAATATTACAAAACTCATACAATGGAATGATATTAATCTATCCGATAAATGGTACTTAGAAAACGCTCAACCAGAAAGGTCTTTAGAGAATCAAGGTATTGAAACAACTATTGAACTTGAAGATGGAAGTGTTGAAATAAATTTTCGAACAGATTCAAGAGATATAACTCCTACAGTTTATCAATCTTCTAGAAAATCTTATTCTTATCCTCCTTCTGTGGTAGGATATTCCGTAAAAGAACCATCCCGAGTTTCTTGCTCTACACCTAATGTAGACCTTCAACCTACAGGACTTGTGTATCCTTCTCATCAAACTTCTCCATCTAATACATATAATCCTTCGGAATCCAATTTCAATATAAATTTTATTGAATGTTTTGAAATTGATAAAGAAATGTTAAAAAAGAATTTAGCTCTACATCCTTTAAAAAAATCCTTTTTTAAATAGGTTTCTAAAGAACATAAAGACTTTTTAAAAGAAAAATGGTACAAATATATGTATGATAATCAAAGAAATATTTAATTCTTTGATTGGCTTAAACTAGCCATAAAGAAAGCTTATAATATTGAAGATTTATTTACCAATATGATAACAAAATTAAACTCATCTTGGATTATAGCTTCTACCAGTTCTTCTCCACAAAGAACTAAAGAATCTATACATCCTCTATTACATCAAATCATATATAAAGAAACTTCAGCCGTACCTATAAAAGATGTTGCAAAAACACATGGAGATAAAGGTAAATCTGAATTTATTTACAAATCAGATTTAAGCCATGTTTTAGAACAAAATAATTATACAAATATTAACATTCATACTAGTGGCCAACAAACTAATATAATTGAAGATAAAGTTGAAAATATTTTATAGCCTTCTAAAATTATTCCTTCTCAAAAAGAAATCAAAACTATCTTTAAAGGATCCTCATCCTCATCCTTAGAATCATCTAGTTCCTCTGATAAAGATTATTCTTCAAACACATGCCATTGTAAAATATATGATAGGGAAATCTAATACGAATCTGCTTCTTCTTTTTCTTTATCTTTAAACGTACTCTCTGCTCCAGAAGAAATGGTGCTAGAAATGTTTAAAGATCTAAAAGATGAAGAATTAAAAATTAAATATTTTGAAAAAATACAAAAAATAAACAATGAAAATAAAAAAGAAAAAGCTTCTACATCAAGTAATATATCTAACTTACCTGAACAATTCAGTATAAAAACAAGCAACAAGCTCCTACTCATCTTTCAATTCAAGATCTTTCTAAAGAAATTAATAATCAAAAGAAAGAAATAAAATAATTAAAAAAAGACTTAATTGAACTTCAAGAACTCAAACAACGTGTTGAGAATCTTGAATTTCACATACTTAAAAATTCTCCAGAAAATAATGATAATTTAGAACATCAAGAAAAATTTGATAAAAACTTAAATGGTTTTGTAAATTCTTTAACAAGGAATCCACCTCAAAAATGGAAAATTTAAGTTATAATTTAGGTCAAAGACTTCTCTATTAAAGCACTCTGCTTACTAAATAGTGGCGCAGATGTTTATTTAATAAGAGAAGGATTAATCCTAACAAAATATTATGAAAAAAACCAAAAATAAACTTAGCCTAGCAACTGCTAGTTATAAACTCCATATCCATTATAAATTAAATAACGCCCATGTTTAGAAAAATAGAACATGTATAAAGACTAATTTCCTACTCGGAAAAGATTTAAACAATGATTTATCCTTGGAAATCCTTTTCTACAGATTCTACAGCCTTTTCAAATTGATTCATTAGGACTTAAAACTATTAAATACAATAAAAAATTAATTTTTGATTTTGTTGAATCAACTCCTATTCAACATATCAATATCATTCAAAATCAAATTGCTTATAAAGAAAAACAAATTGCATATCTTTAAGAAGATATGAATTCATTAAGAATTGAAAAAGAATTACAAAAACCAGAATTCCAAAAAGATTTAATCCAATTTCAAAAATCTCTTGAAACCAAATGCTATTCTGACCTTCCTTCTGCCTTTTGGCACAGGAAACACCATACTGTTTTTCTTCCATATATTGATAATTTTGATGAATATGAAATTCCTACTAAAGCTCGACATACTTAGATGAATAAAGACATTGTACAACTATGTACTAAAGAAATCAATGATCTTCTTGCTAAAAAGCTTATTCAGAAATCACAATCCCCTTGGAGTTGCGCAGCATTTTATGTAAATAAAGAGCTTGAATAAGTACGAGGTGTTTCCTGTCTTATTATCAACTACAAGCCTTTAAATAAAGTCTTAAAGTCCATCAGATATCTAGTTCCAAACAAAACTGATCTTATTAACCGTCTAGCTAGTGCCTTCCTTTTTTCCAAATTTGATCTTAAATTAGGATTTTGGCAAATTCAAATCACCCTGGAGGACAGGTATAAAACTACTTTTACAGTACCGTTTGGCCATTACGAATGGGATGTTATGCCATTTCGTTTAAAAAATGCTCATTCAGAATCTCAAAGAATAATGAATGATATTTTTAATCCATATCAAGCTTTTACACTCATCATATAGATGACATTCTTCTGTTTTCAAAACCTATTTGTGACCATTGGAAACATTTAAATATTTTTAAAAAAGTTATTATCAAGAATGGACTTGTCTTACTTCAAAAGAAAATGAAGCTTTTTCAAATAAAAATTTAGTTTCTTGGCTTTATAATAAAAAAAAGGAACTATTTCTCCAATCTAAAGAGTAATTGAGTTTGCTTCCCAATTTCCTAATGAAATTCTTAACAAAGAGCAATTGCAATGTTTTCTTAGAAGCCTTAATTATGTTTTTGACTTTTATAAAGATCTTGCTAAAGAAAGAAAAATCTTGCAAATGCGCTTGACAAAAATCCCGTAGAATGGTCACCTGCTCATACAAAAGCTGTTCAAAATTTTAAACAAAAAGCCCAAAATTTACCTTGTTTAACTATCCTTCATCAAGATTTATTAAAAATAGTTCAAACAGATGCATCTGAAATAGGTTTTGGAGGAATCCTTCTGGAAAAAACGTCCTTGGAAAAGAAGAAATTCTTCATTTCACTTCTAGAACATGGACGCCCACTCAACGGAATTATTCAACTATTAAAAAGGAAATCCTATCCACAGTACATAGTATAATGAAGTTACAAAGTGATTTATTAAACAAAAATTTTTTATTAAGAATAGATTGTAAATCTGCTAAACAAATTTTAGAAAAAATGCAAAAAATCTTACTGCTAAGCAAATCTTTGCTCATTGGCAAGCTTTATTAGTCATATTTGACTTTGACATTGAGTATATTGCAGGTAAAAATAATTCTTTTCCTGATTTTTTATCTCATGAGTTTTTACAGGGATAAAAGAATGAAGCCTCGGTAGATTAGACCCTTTTTCCAGTCCCCAACTGATAATTTCTTCCATTATGAACACTACAACTTTATCCAGAAAATCCAATAGGAATTATCTTGAGAGGTGAGGAGCAACCCATACTTCTAATATTCCTCAATTTCAAAGTCCATCAAGCCCTGTATCTAGAAAACCTCAAGCTTCACAAACCTAATATTTTGCCATAAAAGCACCCTTAAGAATTTATTCCTTAGATGACATATCTAATGCTGATACCATTTCTATTGAACATTTTATCCAAACCCTTTTTTCTCTTGATCACTTATTTATCCAACCTCTTGACTATAAAGTCTATGAACAGATTCTGATCAGTAGGCAGCTGTACTATTGATCATATAGATGGATCAAAAAATTCATACTTAAATGCTTTACCACCTAATATTACTATCCTCCATTCAAAAATCAAAATCCTGCATGTTCTCTTTGCAAAAGAATGGGGATGACCTCTTCATATGCCTCAAAGACTTGATTCAGAACTTATTTTTAATTATTATGATTATATTTCTGCTTGGGAAATCATCCTCTATTATCAAAACCTATCCTTTCAGCATTCCTAGTTCATCAGATTTAAATCAAACTCCTAGAAGATACCTATGTGGTTCTTCATACAATTCCGGATCCTTTTTGGTGCCACTAAAGACATCCTTCCCCAAGCATTTCTTCCTATTTATGAATCCTTTTTTGCATCATTTAAAGCCTTTCTCAAATCAGAAGAAAAAAGCCTTTATCAACACCTACAACTTACAATAGAACCTTATATTACTATGCAGTTTTATCGTAAGCAGGAGATTCCTTGGATTTTGAAATAGAATTTTTATAAAGAAATGGACTTCAGTCCAACAGTTTTATCTTGAATGATTTACAAGTTTTGGCATCAATTTGATTATACTGCAATGCTCCAGCAATACTCTGCAAATCAAGCTATAAAGCCATCATTCTCTGAAGTTCTCAAAACTCCTGAAAAAGAAAAAAAAGGCTTCATCCAACAAGTGACATTGACAAATAGAAGAATTCTTGTTCAGCCTCTCTTTCTGTTCTTTATGCAGGAGCAGTTTTGCTTCAACTCAAAAAACAACTTCGAAAGGAAATTATTGAACAAATACAAAAAAAAGGGTCATTTGAAAATTCTACATTAAGTTTTGGTCAGTAGCTACACCATCTTTGGGCTGATGACAATCATTTTGAAAATATTGCCCCTAAACCAGATATAGAAGCTGATGAGACAAAAAGTGATAATGAAGGATTCATCTCTATCTGAAAACAAAGGTAAAAAATAAAGCCAAGACAAGACATATGCTTTATCAAGCCACTCAATTTCCCACAACGCAAATGGGGAAGATGGTGAGTATACAAAAATGGAAAGGAGAGTAGAGAGGAAATGGTGGTGGAAGCTGTAGATTTACAACTGAATTTAGACTGAATGTGTTTTTCATTTAATGTGCTAGCAAATTTCATGATGCTTCCGGACTATAGGCAAAAATCACAATGTTTGCTGTAGATGAACTTTATTCTGAATAGTGAGATGTCATGATTGCTTTAGGTGGCTTGATAAGATATGTGTCATGTCATTATCTCTTTTCCCTTTCTGGAGATAAGTTCTTCATAGATGTGCATGTCGAGAATAAAATACTACTTTATTCTTATGAGAGATATGCTTTGTCTTTTAGTACTTTTGCATGTACTTTTTTCTAAGAACTCATTGATGGGCTAGTAGAAAAAACTTTTTTCATCCTTCCAATGCTTTTAAAAAAGCTCTTGTAGGAAGAATCTTTATGCTAGGCATAGTATTATTGGAGACTTTCATCAAAAGTGCTCATTCCAACCTTCATTTGTTAATTCACCATGGAATAATTGGATTAACTCTTCTTGAGTTTCTTTAGAAATATCAAAAGACATGTCTTCATAAACATTGATGATTTGATTGAGAGCTATATGTCTAGATTTATATGAATTCTATAACATCGTTGTTTGCTCAGCGAGATCATCAGCAATGCAAAAAACTTGTCGACAATCACACCAAACATATCTGTATGTACTTGCAAATTCAAGATGTCCTTTTAGATTGAAAAATCTTTGATATTGATGAGAAGCTGGATCATAATTTTGGAGACGTTCTAAGCTGTATTCCACTATAGTGACTTCATGAGATTCATATCATTGAGCTGGATAATCAACAGGGAGTTGCTTGTAATCATTTAAGGTTGAGATGAATTTTTTGCAGACTAAATCTCCTATTCATATGTCATGATAGTTCATAATTGATAAGGTTGATAAAACCGGATTTCTGATCTTTCACCCAAACTTGATGAAATTGTTATGAGAAGTTGTCTTTTGGTAACTTCAAGGCTGCGAAGGGCATGACGCATGATTACAGGGAGTTGTTGTATTATTTCAAAATCATCTATGCATAGAGAAAATCTTTGGACTAATCCTTGTTTGATATATGAGATATCAACTTCATGTGATGGTAGGAACAATTTGGGAAAGCCAGTTGCCCAGCGTATATATTGAGCTTTGAGCATTAATTGCTCCTTGATCTGACAAGAAATAGTTTCTTCACTAATTCTTATAGCTATCTCATCTGGAAGGGTTGTTTTAACCTTTTCCAGGAGGTGAATTCTGGATGTTTTTTCATCATCATAGGTAGATAACAGTGCTCTTTGATGGATGTTATGACACATAAGGATTTAGATTTCTAAGTCCTTGATATGGTTTGCAATTTTGGATAAGTTTTTCTAGCGTTTTTTCTTTTATCAGAGAGAATGGCACTCCAATGAGCATTGATAAGTTCTTGTGAAGTGACAAATAATTCTAGATTGAAGAAAGGGATTGATATTTGTTGGGATATAGGTACGAAGGAAGAGCTTGATTCTTGAATGGGGGCTTCACTTGATGTCATAATGAGAAGAAATACTTCCTGAAGGTAGATAAGAGTAAAAGATAGGTCTAAATGAGAATTATCAATAACCTGGATTTTTATTTTTCTCTAGGAAAAGAAAAGCAATTTTATATTTGTCCTCCAGGTAGAATTTGAAGGTACCAAAATCTGGATGTAGGATTAAATGTAGAAAACATGAAGACATCAAAGACGATTAATAAGGTCCATTTTATTTAGAACTGGATATCGGAATGGTTTTTGAGCATCTTATTCTTGTTTACACTTTGTCTGAATAATATTGATATTTTAAATAGGAGTTAATTCAACAAAATCAAAATTTAATTCTTTATTGTCTAAAATAGTTTTTAGACCTAATTAGTCAATTTAAAAAGGTTGTAAAATTTGTAGAAAAAGGATTTCCAAGGATAACATCAATGTTTAAATCCTTTCATAGAAACAAATTAGTTTTTATGCATATTTCATTTTTACAGACATAAACATTACTTAATTTATATTTGATATATAGTTTTTTGCTAGTAGTAGCTAGATTGAGTTTATTATTGGCTTTTTCATAATATTTTGTTAGGATTAATCCTTCTCTTATTAAATTAACATATGTGCCACTATCTAGTAATCAGAGTGCTTTAATAGAAAAGTCTTTGACCTTAATTATACCTTGAGTTTTCCATTTTTTAAGTGGATTTCTTGTTAAAGAATTTACAAAACCATTTAAGTCTTTATGAAATTCTTTGACCTTAATTGTAGCTTGAGCTTTCCATTTTTTAAGTGGATTTCTTTTTAAAGAATTTACAAAACCATTTAAGTCTTTATAAAAATTTTCTTGATTTTCTAAATTATCATTATTTTCTTGATAATTTTTGACTGTGTGAAATTCAAGATTCTCAACACATTGTTTGAGTTCTTGAAGTTCAATTAAGTTTTCTTTTAATTCTTTTATTTCTTGTTTTTGATTATTAATTTCTTTATAAAGATCTTGAATTAAAAGATGAGGAGGAGCTTGCTACTCTCTTAATCTATCTAATACAGTTTTAATGTTGAATTATTCAGCTAAGTCAAATATATTATTTGAAATAGAAGCTTTTCCTTTTATATTTCCTTTATTTATGTTCTGTATTTTTTTCAAAATATTTATTTTTTAATTCTTCATCTTTGAGATCTTTAAACATTTCTAGCACCATTTCTTCTAGAGCAGAGAGGGTGTTTAAGATAAAGATCAAGAAGAAGCAGATTCATATTGGATTTCACTATTAAATATTTTACAATTGTTGGAAGTAGGTGGGTCTCGTGGATAGATTTTCAAAACTTTTGACCCACTTGACACAGGGATCAACTATCCATAAGACCAAAAACCCAATCCAGGATGCATTACCCTCAATCTCGTGACCATGTACAGTAAATATTCTATCTAAAAGATAGAATCAAATAGCACTAAATATCCACAATAATCTACGACATGAAAGAAGTAGATCATACCTTTGGAGATCCGTAGTGCTCTAATGGAGAAGTTGCGACTCTACTTGATGATGAGAATCTTCAACACCTCTTAGCCTTCCACGCTATGACCCGAATTGGATTTCTTTTCTCAAGAAGATTGGTGGAATCTTCAGGAGAAATCTCAACTCAAAACTCTAAGGAACTAGAAGAGAGAAGGAGAGAGAAACTCGTGCAACTCTTGCACGAATAGAGTTTTGGGCGTGAGAGAGAGTCTTATTGGACGTCTAAGAGATTTTATAGACTTTCAAATCTCTCCCTTGTCTCATTGAAATAGAAGTCTTACTTCCAAAGCAATTAGCAACTTTCTCCTTTCCAAACTCTTCTTTCTAGAGTTCAAGTCGGATTAGTATTTTCTAATATCTTGGGCTAGCGTGGGGACCACCAGGGATTCCTTAGAAAGCTGGCTCCAACTAGAACACCGCGACCTCACATCTTATGTGCAATCCGGGCCCATAGTTAATTGCAAATAACACCACTATATAAATGCAATTGCACTCCAGTCTTAGGAATAAATTACAATGAAGACCCTAAACTTCTCAATTACCACAAGTAGGCCCCTCTATCAATATCCGCGGATCAATTGGAATAAATCTGTCTCTTCCAATCTAAGTTCCACATCTTATATCCTTGAGCCCCAATTAACCACAGTAATCATCAGTACCATCTAATTAACTCTTAATTGAGATGGGTGCGCACTTACTAATGACAAATCCATTAATTAGCACAAGGGGATAATAGAGATAGATTCCATCTTGATCATTCAATGTTCCCACAGTTCTACTACCACATACCCAAGACACCGAGGTGTTAACCTATAGTCGGCCTCACTCATTGGTGACTCAAAGCAAATGAATAAATAAAAACTTGAGTTCATCAATGTCTCAAGATTGAGAGCCTATTGCTAGGGAATTATGAGAGCATACCTTATTATTAAGATAGAATTCCATAAGGTGCATCTCATGGTCCTTCAATACATCCAATATACCAGCACCGTGATCCAAAATCTTACATTCCGATGATCGAGACAAATCACAATATCTCATAGTGATCAAAGTGCTGCAACCTTATCAAATGAGATGCCCAATCTCATTACTGGTTGTGAAGCTATTTAAGTATAAGATTTGTGATATATATCTCCCGCGTGTGGATCTCATCCATGCACATATATCACATCTAATATACTAATGGGACCTGGTTCAACTCATGAACCATTATGTCATATGTATTGGTCATGTGCATGAAGTAGTAAAATAATATTCATCTCATGAAAGTAAAGCATGATTTTATTGATAAATAAAGAAATTAATCAATTTATTACATCAGCTGATGGATTGAGTCCACAAAATCTAACAACAATAGCATGTATCTGAAGAATAATCTTTATTAGAGGAGCTAGATGATTCTATGGATGAGGATGAGGATCATTTTACGATAGTTTTGATTTCTTTTTGCGAAGAAACAATTTCAGAAGGCCGTAAACTATTTTCAACTTTATCTTTCATTATATTAGTTTGTTGGCCAATAGTATGAAGGCTAATATTTGTATAATTATTTTTCTCTAAAACATGACTTAAATCTAATTTGTAAATAAATTTAGATTTAACTTTATCTCCTTGCATTTTTGCAACATCTTTTATTAGTATGGCTAAAGTTTCTTTATATATGATTCGATGTAATGGAGGATGTATAGATCTTCAGTTCTTTGTGGAGAGGAATTGGTAGAAGCTATAATCCAAGAAGAGCTTAATTTTGTTATCATATTGATGGATAAATCTTTAGTATTATAAGTTTTCTTAATGGCTAGTTTAAGCCAGTCAAAGAAATAAATATTTCTTTGATGATCACACATATATTACCACTTTTCTTTTAAGAAATCTTTATGCTCTTGAAAAAAGGATTCCGTTAAAGGATGTAAAGCTAAATTCTTTTTTAACATTTCTTTATCAATTTCAAAGCATTCAATAACATTTATATTGAAATTGGATTCCGAAGGATTATATGTATTAAATGGAGAAGCTTGATAAGAAGGATACATAAGTCCTGTAGGTCGAAGGTCTACATTAGGTGTAGAGCAAGAAACTCGAGATGGTTCTCTTATGAAATATCTTACCACAAAGGGAGGATGAAAATAAGACTTTTTAGATCATTGATAAACTGTAGAAGTCGTATCTCTTGAATCTGTTTGAAAATTTATTTCAACACTTCCATCTTCATGTTCAATAATTGCTTCAATATCTTGATTTTCTAAAGACCTTCCAAGTTGAGCATTTCTAAGCGCCATTTACCAGATAGATTAATAGCATTCCACTGTATGAGTTTTGGAATATTAACTTTATTTTTGAAATTAGTTTGGAATAAAGTAGTCATGCCTTTTGCTTGATGGGAATAGGCTATGTTTGGAACAACTGAATTCATGAGTTTATAATAAACTCTATATATGAGAGCAAGATTTTGATTATAAGGATTAGTATCCAAACCTTTTGTCTAGTTAGTAAAAGTAAGAGCTTCATGTACACCTGGATCTATAAGGGAAACACAGAAATTTGGAAAGCAATTGAAGAAAGTAAGGCCATTAACCAAACTTGATTCAACCATTCCAAGTAATGAGTCATTGAATTTTTTATGTCTTGTGTCTTGAACATAGATAAGAGCTTCTGTTCTAAGTCAAGTCTTATTAAAGGCTTTAGTGCAACTTGCACTAATCCAAAATAAATATAATTGCATGTTTTAACTTACTCTTTTATTTCATGGGACTTGATTAAAGAAAGATGCAAAATATTACTGGTAATAAATTCATTCCTTTCAATGGTTTTTACTTTATAACTTGATTTTAATTTAAAACTTCCAACTTTATAAATTTCACTTTTATTTATGGTTGGAATAGTCCAGTCACAAAATAACTTGATCTAAATCGTCATAACTGATTTCTTCACTATTTTTAATAGACATAGAAGATAAGGAATTTGATGATAAGGAAGAAGAAGGTACAAACTTACTAATAAGCTTAGCCATAATTTATATTACGGAGTTATTTTTAACCAAATCCACCACGAGTATCTAATGAAATAGAGGATTTGCACACCAACAAAATGCCTTAAACGCCTTCACACGGCTAACAATGGCAACAACAATGGCTACCTCAGCTTCGCTCTGGGTGAAATATGAGTAAATTTCTCAATAATAACAAACATAGAACAAAGTATTAAGACTTTTGATATTCTTACTTCTGAGTTAGAAATTCCTTATGCAAAATCAAAGCATAGCATAACATAACAAAGAAAAGTAAAGAAATACTCACAAACCAACTTTATATTGCCAAAGTACTTAAGTAAAAATTTGATATCAACTTGGCTCTCATACCAAATGGGGAAGATGGTGGGTATACAAAAGCGGAAGGGATAGGAGAGAGGATATGGTGGTGGAAGCAAGGCTGGATTTTGACTGGTATTCCAACACTTGCCTATACATGAGGAAGGCTAGACCTATTTATAGTCATAACCAACATAATTTATATTTCATTACAACTAAATTTACACTGCATTTGCATTTCATTTCATGCTGACAAGTTTCATGATTCTCCAGGACTGTTGGATAAGATCACAATCTTCACTGTAGATGAACTTTATTCTGAATAGTGGGTTGTCATGATTGCTTTGTGGAAAATTGAGTAGCTGGATAAACCATATGCCTTGTCTTAGCTTTATTTTTTTTTCTTCGGATAGAGATGAATCCTTCATTATGACCTTTTGTCCCATCAGCATCTGATTGTTATCAGCCCAAAGGTGATATCAATGTCCCCTTCGGTCAATATTTTCGAAAGGATTGTTATCAGCCCAAAGGTGATGCAGCTGCTGACCAAAACATAATGGAGAATTTTCAGATGACCTTTCTTTTTGTATTTGTTTAAAAGTTTCCTTTTGAAGTTCTTTTTTGAGTTGAAGCAATTCTGTTGCTGCATAAAGAGTAGAAGGAGAGGCTGAACAAGAATTCTTTTGTTTGTCAATATCACTTGCTAGATGAAGCCTTTCATTTTCTTTTTCAGGAGTTTTGAGAACTTCAGAGAATGATGGCTTTATAGCTTGATCGGTAGAATATTGCTGGAGCATTGTAGTATAATCAAATTGATGCCAAAACTTGATAGAGATCATTCGAGATAAAATTGGTGGATTGAAGTCCATTTCTTTATAAAATTCCACTTCAAGATCTAAGGAATCTCCTGCTTGTGATAAAACTGCATAATAACATAAGGTTCTGTTGCAAGTTGTAGGTGTTGATAAAGGCCTTTTTATTTTGATTTGAGAAGGGCTTTAAATGATGCAGAATAGGATTTATAAATAGGAAGAAGTGCTTGAGGAAGGATGTCTTTAGTGGCACCTAAAGGGATCCAAAATTGTGTGAAGAACCACATAAGTATTTTATGGGAGTTTGATTTGAATCTGATGAACCAGGAATGCTGAAAGGATGGGTTTTGATAATAGAAGATGAATTCCCAAGCAGAAATATAATCATAATAATTAAAAATAAGTTCTAAATCAAGCCTTTAAGGCATATGAAGAGGTCGTCCCCATTTTTCTGCAAAGAGAACATGCAGAATCTTGATTTTTGAATATAGGATAGTAATATTGGTTGGTAAAGTATTTAAGTATGAATTTTTTGATCCATCTGTATGATCTAAGTATAGCCACCAGTTCTGATCAAAATATGTTCATAAACGTTATAGTCAAGAGGTTGGATAAAAAAGTGATCAGGAGAGAAAAGGGTTTGGATAAGATGTTCAATAGAAATGGCATCGGCATAAGACATGTCATCTTTATAGACGAGTGTAAAAGCTTGATATGGATTAAAAATGTCATTCATTATTCTTTAAAATTCTGAAGGAGCATTTTTTAAACCAAATGGCATAACGTTCCATTCGTAATGGCCAAATGGTACTATAAAAGCAGTTTTATACCTGTCCTCCAGGGTGATTTGAATTTACCAAATCCTGATTTGAGATCAAATTAGGAAAAAAAGAAGGCATCAGCTAGATGGTTAATAAGATCAGTTTTATTTCGAACTAGATATTTGATGGACTTTAAGACTTTATTTAAAGGCTTATTGTTAATAACAAGACAAGGAACACCTCACTCTTGTTCAGGCACATTATTTACATAAAATGCTGGACAGCTCCAAGAGGAATGTGATTTCTGAATAAGCTTTTTAGTAAGAAGATCATTGATTTCTTTAGTACATAGTTGTACGAGGTCCTTTTTCGTCTGAATAGGTCGAGCTTTAGTAGGAATTTCAAATTCATCGAAATTATCAATATATGGAAGAGAAACAGTATAGTGTCTCCTGTGCCAAAAGGCAGAAGGAAGGTTAGAATAGCATTCTCTTTGAAGAGATTTTTGAAATTGGATTAAATCTTTTGGAATTCTAGTTTTTGTAATTCTTTTTCAATTCTTAAAGAATTCATATCTTCTTGAAGATATGCAATTTGTTTTTCTTTATAAGCAATTTGATTTTGAATGATATTGATATGTTGAATAGGAGTTGTTCAACAAAATCAAAAATTAATTTTTTATTATCTTTAATAGTTTTAAGTCCTGATGAATCAATTTAAAAAGGCTGTAGAATCTGTAGAAAAGGATTTTCAAGGATAACATCATTGTTTTAATCTTTTCCGAGCAAGAAATTAGTCTTTATACAAGTTCTATTTTTGCAAACATGGATGTTATTTAATTTATAATGGATATAGAGTTTATTACTAGTAGTTGCTAAGCTAAGTTTATTTTTGGTTTTTTGATAATATTTTGTTGGGATTAATCCTTCTCTTATTAAATTAACATCTGCGCCACTATCTAGTAAGCAAAGTGCTTTAACAGCGAAGTCTTTGACCTTAATTGTAACTTGAGTTGTCCATTTTTGTGATGGATTCCTTGTTAAAGAACTTACAAAACCATTTAAGTTTTCATCAATTTTTTCTTGATGTTCTAAATTATTATTATTTTCTTGATAATTTTTTAGTGTGTGAAATTCAAGATTCTCAACACGTTGTTTGAGTTCTCGAAGTTCAATTAAATCTTGCTTCAACTCTTTTATTTCTTGCTTCTGATTATTAATTTCTTTAGAAAGATCTTGAATTGAAAGATGAGTAGGAGCTTGTTGCTCTCTTAATCTATCTAAAACAATTTTTATACTAAATTGTTCAAGTAAGTTGGTTATATTACCTGATGTAGAAGCTTTTTCTTTTTTATTTCCATTGTTTATTTTTTGTATTTTTTTCAAAATATTTATTTTTTTAATTATTCATCTTTTAGATCTTTAAACATTTCTAGCAACATTTCTTTTGGAGCAGAGAGTACGTTTAAAAATAAAGAGGAAAAAGTAGCAAATTCATATTGGATTTCACTGTCAAATATTTAACAATGGCATGTATCTGAAGAATAATCTTTATCAGAGGAACAAGTTGATTCTATGGATGAGGATGAGGATCCTTTAAGATAGTTTTGATTTCTTTTTGAGAAGGAATAATTTCAAAAGGCTGTAAAATATTTTCAACTTATCCTCTATTATATTAGTTTGTTGGCCAATAGTATGAAGGTTAATATTTGTATAATTATTTTGTTCTAAGACATGACTTAAATCTAATTTGTAAATAAATTTAGATTTACCTTTATCTCCTTGTATTTTTGCAACACCTTTTATAGGTACGGCTGAAGTTTCCTTATACATGATTTGATATAATGGAGGATGTATAGATTCTCCAGTTCCTTGTGGAGAGGAAGCTATAATCCAAGAAGAGCTTAATTTAGTTATCATATTGATGGATAAATCTTCAGTGTTATAAGCTTTCTTCATGGTTAGTTTAAGCCATTCAAGGAATTAAATATTTGTTTGATTATAATACATATATTTATACCATTTTGCCTTTAGAAAGTCTTTATGTTCTTAAGAAACCTGTTTAAAAAAGATTTTGTTAAAGGATGTAAAGCTAAATTCTTTTTTAACATTTCTTTATCAATTTCAAAGCATTCAATAACATTTATATTGAAATCGGATTTTAAAGGATTATATGTATTAGATGGAAAAGCTTGATAAAAAGGATACATAAGTCCTGTAGGTCGAAAGTCTACATTAGAAGTAGAGCAAGAAACTTGGGATGGTTCTTTTATGAAAGATCTTACCACAGAGGGAGGATGAGAATAAGACTTTCTAGAAGGTTGATAAACTGTAGGAGTTGTATCTCTTGAATCTGTTTGAAAATTTATTTCAACACTTCCATCTTCATGTTCAATAATTGTTTCAATATCTTGATTTTCTAAAGACCTTTCTGCTTGTGTGTTTTCTAAGCGCCATTTACTAGATACATTAATATCATTCCACTATATGAGTTTTGGAATATTAACTTTATTTTTTAAATTAGTTTGGAATAAAGTAGTCATACCTTTTGCTTAACGGGAATAGGCTATGCTTGGAACATCTGAATTCATGAGTTTATAATAAACTCTATACATGAGAGTAAGATTTTGGTTATGAGGATTCATATCAAAACCTTTTGTTTGGATAGCAAGAGTAAAAGCTTCATGTGCACCTGGATCTATAAGGGAAACAAAGAAATTTGGAAAGCAATTGAAGAAAGTAGGGCCATTAGCCAAACTTGATTCAACCATTGCAAGTAATGATTCACCCAATTTTTTATGTCTTGTATCTTGAACATAGATGAGAGCTTCAGTTCTAAGTCCAAGTCTTGTTAATGACTTTAAAGCAACTTGCACTATTCCAAATTGAATATAATTGTATGTTTTAACATACTCTTTTATTTCATGGGGCTTGATTAAAGAAAAATGTTGAATATTACTGGTAATGAATTCAGTTCTTTCAATGGTTTTCACTTTATAACTTGATTTTAATTGAAAACTTCCAACTTTATAAATTTTATTTTTATTTATGGTTGGAATAGTTTAGTCATAAATAACTTAATCTAAATCGTCATAACTGATTTCTTCACTATTTTTAATAGATATAGAAGATAAGGAATTTGATGATGAGGAAGAAGAAGTTACAAACTTCTTAATAATCTTAGCCATAATTTGTATTACAGAGTTATTTTAACTAAATCCACCACGAGTATCTAATGAAATAGAGGATTGACACACCAACAAAACGCCTTAAATGCCTTCACAGGGCTAATAACAGTGACAACAATGGCTACCTCAGTTTTGCTCCGGGCGGAATATGATTAAAATTTCTCAATAATAACAGACAAAGAACTAAGTATTAAGACTTTTGACGTTCTTAGTTCTAAGTCAGCAATTCCTTAAGCAAAGATAAGTGAAGAAATGCTCACAAAACAACTTTATATTGCCAAAGTACTTGATTACAAGTTTGATACCAACTTGTCTTTGATACCAAATGGGGAAGATGGTGGGTGTACAAAAGCAGAAAAGAAAGGAGAGAGGAGATGGTGGTGGAAGCAAGGCCGGATTTTGACTGGTATTCCAACTCTTGCCTATACATGAGGACTGCTAGACCTATTTATAGTCATAACCAACATAATTTACATTTCATTACAACTAAATTTACACTACATTTCCATTTCATTTCATGTGCTGACAAATTTAAGATGCTTCAGGACTGCTAGATAAGATCACAATCTTCATTATAGATGAATTTTATTCTGAATAGTAGATTGTCATGATTGCTTTATGGAAAATTGAGTAGCTTGATAAAGCATATGTCTTGTCTTCGCTTTATTTTTTTTTCTTTTCTTCGGATAGAGATGAATCCTTCATTATGACTTTTTGTCTCATCAGCATATGTATCTGGTTTAGGGCAATATTTTCAAAAGGATTGTCATCAACACAAAGATGATGCAACTGCTGTCTAAAACTTAATGGAGAATTTTCAGATGACCTTTTTTTTGTATTTGTTCAAAAATTTTCTTTTGAAGTTCTTTTTTGAGTTGAAGCAAATCTGCTACTGCATAAAGAGTAAAAGGAGAAGCTAAACAAGAATTCTTCTGTTTGTCAATATCACTTGTTGGATGAAGCCTTTCTTTTTCTTTTTTAGGAGTTTTGAGAACTTCAGAGAATGATGGCTTTATAGCTTGATTGGTAGAATATTGCTGGAGTATTGCAGTATAATCAAATTGATGCTAAAACTTGATATAGATCATTCGAGATAAAACTGGTGGATTGAAGTCCATTTCTTTATAAAATTCCATTTCAAGATCTAAGGAATCTCCTGCTTGCGATAAAACTTCATAATAACATAAGGTTCTGTTACAAGTTGTAGGTGCTGATAAGAGCCTTTTTCTTTTGATTTGAGAAGGGCTTTAAATGATGCAGAATAGGATTTATAAATAGGAAGAAGTGCTTGAGGAAGGATGTCTTTAGTGGCACCTAAAGGGATCCAAAATTGTGTGAAGAACCACATAAGTATTTTATGGGAGTTTGATTTGAATCTGATGAACCAGGAATGCTGAAAGGATGGGTTTTGATAATAGAAGATGACTTCCCAAGCAGAAATATAATCATAATAATTAAAAATAAGTTCTAAATCAAGCCTTTAAGGCATATGAAGAGGTCATCCCCATTCTTCTGCAAAGAGAACATGCAGAATCTTGATTTTTGAATATAGGATAGTAATATTGGTTGGTAAAGCATTTAAGTATGAATTTTTAATCCATCTGTATAATCAATAGTACAGCTACCGTTTCTGATCAGAATCTGTTCATAGACTTTATAGTTAAGAGGTTGGATAAATAAATGATCAGGAGAAAAAAGGGTTTGATAAGATGTTTAATAGAAATGGTATCGGCATAAGACTTGCTATTTATATAAACAAGTGTAAAAGCTTGATGTGGATTAAAAATGTCATTCATTATTCTTTGAAATTTTGAGGGCGTATTTTTTTAAACCAAATGGCATAACGTTCCATTCGTAATGGCCAAATGGTACTATAAAAGCAGTTTTATACTATCCTCTGGGGTGATTGGAATTTGCCAAAATCCTGATTTAAGATTAAATTAGGAAAAAAGGAAGGCACCAGCTAGACGGTTAATAAGATCAGTTTTATTTGGAACTGGATATCTAATGGACTTTAAGACTTTATTTAAAGGCTTGTAGTAGATAACAAGATAGAGAACACCTCGTTCTTATTCAGGCGCTTTATTTACATAAAGCGCTGGACAACTCCAAGGGTAATGCGATTTCTGAATAAGCTTTTTAATAAGAAGATCATTGATTTCTTTAGTAGATAGTTGTACAAGGTCTTTATTCATCTGAATAGGTTGAGCTTTAGTAGGAATTTCAGATTCATTGAAATTATCTATGTATGGAAAAGAGACAGTAAGGTGTTTCCTGTGCCAAAAGGCAGAAGGAAAGTCAGAACAGCATTCTCTTTGAAGAGATTTTTGAAATTGGATTAAATCTTTTGGAATTCTAGTTTTTGTAATTCTTTTTCAATTCTTAAAGAATTCATATCTTCTTGAAGATATGCCATCTCTTTTTTTTTTATAAGGAATTTGATTCTAAATGATATTGATATGTTGAATAGAAGTTGATTCAACAAAATCAAAAATTAATTTTTTATTGCCGTTAATAGTTTTAAGGCCTGATGAATCAATTTAAAAAGGCTGTAGAATCTGTAGAAAAGGATTTTCAAGGATAACATCATTGTTTTCATCGTTTCCGAGCAAGAAATTAGTCTTTATATATGTTCCATTTGTGCAAAGATGGATGTTATTTAATTTATAATGGATATAGAGTTTATTACTAGCAGTTGCTAGGCTGAGTTTATTTTTGGTTTTTTCATAATATTTTGTAGGGATTAATCCTTCTCTCATTAAATTAACATCTGCGCCATTATTTAGTAAGCAGAGTGTTTTAACAAAGAAGTCTTTGACCTTAATTGTAACTTGAGTTTTCCATTTTTGAGGTAGATTCCTTGTAAAAGAATTTACAAAACCATTTAGGTTTTCATCAAGCTTTTCTTGTTGTTCTAAATTATCATTATTTTCTTAATAATTTTTGAGTGTGTGAAATTTAAGATTCTCAACACGTTGTTTGAGTTCTTGAAGTTCAATTAAGTCTTTTTTTAATTCTTTGATTTCTTTCTTTTGATTATTTATTTCTTTAAAAAGATCTTGAATTGAAAGATGAGTAGGAGCTTGTTGCTCTCTTAATCTATCTAAAACAGTTTTTATTCTGAATTGTTCAAGTAAGTCAGATATATTACTTGATGTAGAAGCTTTTCCTTTTTTATTTTCGTTGTTTATTTTCAGTATTTTTTCAAAATATTTATTTTTTAATTCTTCATAATTAAGATCTTTAAACATTTCTAGCACCATTTCTTTTGAAACAGAGAGTACGTTTAAAGATAAAGAGGAAGAAAAAGTAGATTCATACTGGATTTCTCTATCAAATATTTTACAATGGCATGTATCTAAAGTATAATCTTTATTAGAGGAACTAGATGATTCTAAGGATGAGGATGAGGATCCTTTTAAGATAGTTTTGATTTCTTTTTAAGAAGAAATAATTTCAGAAGGCTGTAAAATATTTTAAACTTTATCTTCAATTATATTAGTTTGTTGGCCAATAGTATGAAGGTTAATATTTGTATAATTATTTTGTTCTAAAACATGACTTAAATTTGATTTGTAAATAAATTTAGATTTACCTTTATCTCCTTGTATTTTTAAAACGCCTTTTATGGGTACTGCTGAAGTTTCTTTATACATGATTTGATGTAATGGAGGATGTATAGATTCTTTAGTTCTTCGTGGAGAGGAACTGGTGGAAGCTATAATCCAAGAAGAGCTTAATTTAGTTATCATATTGATGAATAAATCTTCAATATAATAAGCTTTCTTCATGGTTAGTTTAAGCCAATCAAAGAAATAAATATTTGTTTGATTATCATACATATATTTATACCCTTTTGCCTTTAGAAAGTCTTTATGTTCTTGAGAAACCTGTTTAAAAAAGGATTTTGTTAAAGGATATAAAGATAAATTCTTTTTTAACATTTCTTAATCAATTTCAAAACATTCATTAACATTTATATTGAAATCCAATTCCAAAGGATTATATGTATTAGATGGAGAAGCTTGATAAGAAGGATACACAGGTCCTGCAGGTCGAAGGTCTACATTAGGTGTAAGCAAGAAACTTACGATGGTTCTTTTATGGAAGATCTTACCACAGAGGAAGGATGAGAATAAGACTTTCTGGAAGGTTGATAAACTATAGGAGTTGTATCTCTTGAATCTGTTTGAAAATTTATTTCAACACTTTCATCTTCATGTTCAATACTTGTTTCAATATCTTCATTTTTAAAGACCTTTTTGGTTGGGAGTTTTCTAAGCACCATTTACCAGATAGATTAAAATCATTCTGCGATATGAGTTTTGGGATATTAACTTTATTTTTGAAATTAGTTTGGAAAAAGTAGTCATACCTTTTGCTTCATGGGAATAAGCTATGTCTGGAACAACTGAATTCATGAGTTTATAATAAACTCTATATATGAGTGCAAGATTTTGGTTATAAGGATTCATATCAAAACCTTTTGTCTGGTTAGTAAGAGTAAAAGCCTCATGTGCACCTGGATCTGTAAAGGAAACGGAGAAATTTGGAAAGCAATTGAAGAAAGTAAGGCCATTATCCAAACTTGATTCAACCATTCCAGGCAATGAGTCATTGAATTTTTTATGTCCTCTGTCTTGAACATAAATAAGAGCTTCTATTCTGAGTCCAAGTCTTGTTAAAGGCTTTAGTGTAACTTGCACTAATCCAAAATGAATATAATTGTATGTTTTCACATACTCTTTTATTTCTTGGGGCTTGATTAAATAAAGATGCTGAATATTACTGGTAATCGATTCAGTCTTTTCAATGGTTTTACTTTATAACTTGATTTTAATTGAAAACTTCCAACTTTATAAATTTCATTTTTATTTATGGCTGGAATAGTCCAGTCACAAATAACTTGATCTAAATCGTCATAACTGATCTCTTCACGATTTTTAATAGACATAGAAGATAAGGAATTTGATGATGAAGAAGAAGAAAGTACAAAATTCTTAATAAGCTTAGCCATAATTTGTATTACAGAGTTATTTTAACCAAATCCACCATGAGTAGCTAACGAAATAAAGGATATACACACCAACAAAATGCTTTAAATGCCTTCACGCAGCTAACAATGGCGACAACAATGGCTAACTCAGCTTCGCTCTGGATAGAATATGATTAAAATTTCTCAATAATAATAAACACAGAACTATGTATTAAGACTCTTGACGTTCTTACTTCTGAGTCAGCAATTCCTTAAGCAAAATCAAAGGATAACATAACAAAGATAAGTGAAGAAATACTCACAAAATGACTTCATATTGCCGAACTACTTGATTACAAATTTGATACCAACTTGGCTTTGTTACCAAATAGGGAATATGGTGGGTATACAAAAGTGTAAGGGAGAGGAGAGAGGAGATGGTGGTGGAAGCAAGGCTGTATTTTGACTAGTATTCCAACTCTTACCTGTACATTGGAAGGCTAGACCTATTTATAGTCATAACCAACATAATTTACATTTCATTACAACTGAATTACATTGCATTTGCATTTCATTTCATGTGCTAACAAATTTCATGATGCAGCCAGACTGCAAGCAAAAATCACAATCTTTGCTTTGAGTGACTTGATACAGTATGTGTCATGTCTTTATTTCTTTTCCCTTTTTGGAGATAAGTTCTTCATAGATGTGCATGTCGGAATAAAATACTACTTGATTCTTATGAGAGATATGCTTTGTCTTTTAGTACTTTTGTATGCACTTTTTTAAAAAAAAACTCATTGATGGGCTAGTAGAAAAAGCTCTTGCAGGAAGAATCCTTATGCTAGGCATAGTATTATTGAAGACTTGCATCAAAAGTGCTCATCCCAGCCATCATTTGCTAATTCACCATGAAATAATTTGATTACCTCTCACTACAACAAAATGCACTTTTGCCTATACAAAAAATTTGTATGCAAAGAGCTAAAGGTGTAGACAAAACTCTTTACCTACACAAAGACATGCATAGGCAAGTCGTAACTCAAGGGTTGTGGGGAAAGGTCTTTGCCCACGCACAAAATGCTGTGTAGGCAAAGATTTAGTTTTTTACTACACCTCCATGCGTCACCAAACATTGTGTAGTCAAATGTTGTACTTTTGCCTATGCCAACTTGTTGTCGGTAAAGGTGCAGCCTTTGGCTACGAAGCTTTGTGTAGGCAAATATACAACCTTTTGACTACAAAGCTTTGCGTAGGCGTAGGTATAATCTTTGGTTATGAATCTTCGCATAGCCAAGAGTCAAGTATAATTATTTCTAATTTTAATGAGCACTTTTGCCCATGAAAATTTCATAGGTAAACTAAGAAAAAATCAATCTTTTTTATTATAAATAGAACTTTTGTCTACTCAATACACGTAGACAAAACCTTTGTTCATTCTTTACCCACATAAATTGCATAGCCCAAAGAAATATTAAATCTTTTTTTTATTTATTTTCAATTTTTTATAGTAACTTGTTTATACCAATCTCATCCAAACTAGTTCAATAAACACACAAATAAATTAATATCCAACCAATTACAAATCCCAACGAACAAATATTATAATAAAAAATATACAAAATATCCAATACATATCTATCAAAATAAGCCTCAAATATATTCAAATATCCAATAACAAGAAGATAATATTCAACAAGTCCAAATACTTGTGACAAAAGAGAAAACAAGAGAAGAGGCCATCTAGCTGTCAACCGAAGACTTTAATCATCAACCTGGGCAAAAAAATATAGAAAATTGTGAGCATTTTGTCAATGAATTAACTTCAAACCAAATTATATGCATGTGTTATCTTCACCTTTTAAGTTGAAAAATTCAAAAGTTAACAAATTACATTGACCACCCATTTTTTAAAATAAATTTGCAACATTGATCTTTGCTTAAAAATAGACTACTCGAAATGTGTCTGAAAGCCACAACAATATTCTACAGGCCTCACACTGCTCATATTGTCAAAATGAATCATCACAATGCATGAAATAATTTATTTACTTAATTCCAGATACCTCCTTAAACTCAACATTTAAGTTCAAACCACTCTCTAGAATTGAAAAAAAATGCATTTACTAACCAAAGGAAGTTGCATCTTGCCCTTCACTTTGTGTGTCATCTTCATCACCATTCTCTAGAACTAACTCCGGAATGCCGGCTAAATCTACTATAATTTTTATAGCCATCACCTACAGTAACCTTCACATGTAATCAAGGTCTTATCCTAATCAGCTATCTTCTGCTGCGGCATTAGGATTAGATGCATGAGACTGTGTGTAAGATGAAACGGTGCTATAGATCCCGAATCCCCTTGAGAAATCTGACCTTTTTCCAAGCACATTGATGGAAATCTATGCCTTAGTTTGTGGATTCACAACATGGCTGTCACTGTGTAAGAATCTTCTCCTTTAGCATGGCCTGTAATTTTTTAATATGTAAACCCATGGCTATGTAAAAAAATACACATTTGATGATTTAAACAAATGAATTAGCTAATACTTATATGATGTACATTTGATGATTTAAACAAATGAATTAGCTAACACTTACATGATGTTGCTCAGCATGGTCATTTATCGACACCCCCACCGTGTCGACCACACTTGTGAGTTTCCTCGAAAATATTCAGGATTGAACATTACCATTCTTTGATGCCTATTGTTCATTAGATATTCTGGTCAGATTAACTAAATATTGAAATTTTATTAAGAGTGAAAAAATTTATAATCCTAGACTTACATCGATAGATGCTCATGATGCATATGATCTTGAGCCACTCATATTATTGTATTTTTAGAAGGCTAGTGCCTTCTTTCCACTTTCAAACTTTTTCTACAAAGCCAAAATTAAAAAAAAGAAAAACAAAAGCACCAAAATAGGCTTAATCATCCCACATTTGGTTGGTCTATTTCAGTCCAGTACAAGCCCAAACACCATATATATATAACCAATAAGGAATACCTTAAAGTCATCGCTCTCCCACACATACTCGATCATGAACTTTTAGCCATCTAGTTTACAAGGGCATAATGGATGGCTTTCAATGTCAGGCACCCTATCCTTTTTGAGCTTAAGATAGTGAGTGTGCAACGTGCTCTTCCAATCTTTATATAAATCCTGTCATTTATGGTTAATGATAAACTTGCAAAAGACTAGGATCGAAGTAATATAGTGATGCCCATTTCATAAGAGAGCTCATAACCTAGTCGTCTAAAAAAAAGTTCATTAAATATAGCCAACTATCATTAAACACCATGAAATGAATGACCAAAACAAAAAAAAAAACACTTCATTTTTGGTTTATTTTACCAACTTAGATCAGCAAAGTAGCAGCATCCAGTAAACTTAACTTAAAGAGTCCTTCCTGGGTTTTTTTTTAATTTTTTCATTTTTTTAAGGGACGTAATCACATGGTTAAATTAGAGTTTGATTGTGGTTCTGTGTTATGTATGGTGTTACTAGTTTGTATTGTTGTTAAATTTTACTTTGTATTTCTCTTGATTTGGTGATTGGAATGTTATTTTCTAGTTTAGCATGTGTTGGGCATGTGTTACAACATTTGTTATCATAAAGTGACAGAAAGAACAGAGGCATCAGTTCACATGCCTGAAATACAAAACTGCTAGCCCCAAATTTACAAATGTCTAAGAGAAGGATCACATAATTAGGAGCAACAACAGATCAGGATAGCAGTTTCCCCTAAATTAATCAGGTTACGCAGTGTAACCAGAACTAGAATTGCCAATTTGAAACATTTCA
This sequence comes from Sextonia rubra, assembly GCA_037013555.1. NCBI lineage: Eukaryota > Viridiplantae > Streptophyta > Magnoliopsida > Laurales > Lauraceae > Sextonia > Sextonia rubra. The sequence continues at coordinate 11,443,461 of JASUAD010000026.1, forward strand.
AGATTCGGGTTAAGTAGTTTGAATAAATGCTATTTGTCAGATTTCTTCAAGAAACTAGTTTCAGTCAAATAAAAATATGCCTAAATTTTTGTTGTTTCAACATTGTTATGAGTAAGATTCCATCTTCTCAAGAGCCTTCTTCATATTGTAAGCAACAAAATCAGACTGAAATAAATACTATTGTTTGTTCCTAATTGTGCTAGCTGAATCTGGTCAAACTCAATCCTTAAAATCATTTGAACAATTTATATTCTCACAAGAATTGCATTTAGAAGGGAACAATTTACATTTATTGTCACTACCCAATAAAGCCAAAAGAAAAAAAACTGCCAAACGGTAGGAACTGAAAACACACATTGATCAAACAGATGTGGGGCAGAACTTAGAATATAGAAAGAACTCAATCATACAAGCTCATGCATACAAAATCATGACAGTTAGGGTATAAGATTTAGAGGCCCACAAGTTGGGGTTTAGGGTGTAGGGTTCAAAGCTCGCGGGCGTATGAGTATAGCAACGAGAGAGAGAGTCACCTATGATTTTCTCCACTGCAAAAAAGAAGATTTCGGAGGTTGAGATGAAAGAGCTATGGCTACTGTGTGCCTAACAATGTTGAGTATGTTAGATTAATACTCTTTTGTTTCAATCAAATAAAAATAAGCCTAAAACTCTGTATAAGAGAGAAAAGGATTTATCCCAACAACTTACCTGAAGGATTAGTGGTGGGCCCAGGATTTTCATTTAGGTGGGGCTAAATTTTTGCTAGACTTCTTTCACATAACAATAGCAAAAGAGAAAATATATTGCATTTAAATAGACGTGAATAATATAACTGCATTATTTAGTATGTAAGACTCAAACAAACACAACACAAATACACAACTCCCATGTTCGAAGTTCTATTTTTAAATGTTTTTCTTCTCTAGACAACATCTTCTCTAGGCATATGATCAGTTGTACATACATCATCCAATTTTCACTTCAATCACAGTTGCATAGACCGTAGGAAAGATCATACGTAAAAAAATAAATAAATAAAAATTTCACACATTAGCCATTCAAAGGCTAAATTGTGTAGTATAAATTCTACTAGACATGAGGCAAGATGGCCAATAAAACTGTATAATTATGTATGGTTTCAGGCCAAACTATTCTAGGGCCTCAAACTGTGATTTAGAAGCATGGAAGAACAAAGAACCTAAGAACAACCTGGATTATTTAATGACAAATTGTGAGGGTCAGGAATGGGGTCTGTGAGCAACACAACTCAATGCTCTCACACACAATCTAGATCCCAACCAACAGTTGTTTAAAAATAAAAAATAAAAAAAGAATCTCATGGGTCCTCCCTTTCTTTCATGTTTCAAACTCACAGTTTAGGCCCAGGTCCTAAACCCACTCTAATTTAAGCATAAATTCTAAACCCAGACAGTAAAAGAAATTAACAAAGATTCTAGTTCCTTGAGCTTTTCCATTTTTCACAGCATATACAAACATGCCACAGAGAAAAACCTGGTTAAATTAATTTAAATAGAACAACCTAATTCATTCATGGTTTTAGGCTTTGGGTTTAATCATCATATAAAATAAATTTAAGCTTTAATCATCATTGGCATGAACACCATAACAAAACCCCTAATTAAAATATCCAACAAAATTCTAATCTAATGGAATCCCAATCTAATGCACTAATTAAACACCCAATCTAAATCAAAATCCTAACCAATGCCAATAGGATAGAGCAGAAAGTTTTTAGAATTTCTCATTTTACAGCTTCACTTAGTCAATTAATTTTATCCTTTGGTCTTCATTATTAAACCCAGGCAAGAATAGCTTAGTTTTAGTTCTTTTGCAAACATATAGCCCAAGGCCCTGTTTGTATGAGACCAAAAGAATGCAGCTTCCTCCATCTACATTTCCTCCTCATCCAAGCAAGCCCTAAAATGAAAATCAACAACATGAAAAAGCAACACAATCAGATTTGCATATAGGGAAATCAAGAACAAGAAGAAGAAGAAATCTCAAAAGAAAGAAAGAAAGAAAGAAAACCTTAAAAAGCAATTGCTGATTCTATGGTGTGCGAAAGAAGAAGAGGAATTTTTGAAAGGTAATGAGAGAAAAAGAGAAAAGGCAGAGATGAAAGAAAAAGAGAAAAGGGAGAGTATCGAGTGACTGTGTGAGGGAGAGAGACTTACAGGAGGGAGAGCCACTGTTTCCTGGACAAAACAACTTTTTGCTCAGTTCCGATCCGTCGCCCTCTAAAGCCAAGCATAACCAAGACAATGTCCTCTTACTCTCAAAAAATCTATGATCGAAAAATAGGATTCAGACTTGGGAGCATTTACTTACTAAGACCTAAATAATGACCCAAATCCAATTACTAAAGGATCAGAACCTCCGGGTAATTGGAGAATCGGTTTGCTCCATTCTTATTAGTATAGCTGATTGGATTCACTTAAAGAAGATAAAAGAAAGGATTCACTTAAAGCTTCCACAACTAGGGCTACCAAAGGGCGTGGAAGGTGAAAAATGGGCAAGAGTGCATGAACGGGAGGCAGGAATGGGAATAATGTTAGTAGTGATTAGAAGTAAAAAGAAAAAGAAAATACAAACTATGCTCACTGTGAATAGTGCACGGGCAAAAAGAATGTCTAAAATTCATTAACAAAAATAAAATATTGGAAAAACAAATATTTGGATTTGCCCATAGAAAACCATATGTTGCCGAAAGTCTTGGCTTTTTCCCACGCAAATATAAACGTGGCCAAAGGTTTTTCCCTTTACCTACAAAATACCGCGTCGCCAAAAGATATTGCCTATGGAAAACGATGCGTGGCTGAAAGTCTTGGCTTTTCCCTATGCAAATATATGGGTGGCCAAAGGTTTTTTATTTTGCCTACAAAATACCGCATTGCCAAAAGATATTGCCTACAAAAAACCATGTGTGGCAAAAAGTCTTGGATGTTTCCTACCCAAATATATGCGTGGCCAAAGATTTTTCACTTTGTCTACAAAATACCGCGTTGCAAAAGGATATTGCTCATGGAAAACCATACCTTGCCAAATATCTTGACCTTTTCCTGCACAAATATATGCGTAGCTAAAGGTTTTTATTTTTACCTACAAAATACCACGTCACCAAAGGATATTGCCCACGAAAAACCATGAGTGGCCAAAATCCATGGCCTTTTCCGACCACCTATAACCACACAAATATCTTGCGTCGCCAAAAGCAGAAGAAAATTGTTACATTTGCCTATGTAGGTTTATTTGAGTGGGCAAAATATAACATTTAGCCACACAAAATAGGCTTATGTGGGCAAAGCCATAGCCAAAATGCATTTTGTTGTAGTGTCTTCTCGAGTTCTATCAGAAATATCAAAAGACATGTCTTCATAAGCATTGATAATTTGATTAAGAGCTATATGTCCAGATTTATTTGAATTCCGTATCACCGTTGTTTGCTCAGCAAGATCATCAGCGATGCAAACAACTCGTATATCGTCACACCAAACATATCTGTTTGTACTTGCAAATTCAAGATGTCCTTTTAGATTGAGAAAACTTTGATACTGATCAGAAACTGGATCATAAGTTCGGAGGCGTTCTAAGCTATATTCCAATGTAGCGACTTCATGAGATTCATACCATTGAGCTGGATAATCAACAGGAAGATGCTTGTAATCATTTAAGGTAGAGAAGAACTTTTTGCAGACCAAATCTCCTTCTTCATAATTTATGATGGTCCATAATTGATAAGGTTGATAATACCGGATTTCTAATCTTTCACCTAAACTTGATGAAATCATTATAAGAAGTTGTCTTTTGGTAACTCCAACGCTGCGAGAGGCATGACACACAATTGCAGGGAGCTGTTGTATCCTTTCAAAATCATCTCTACATAAAGAAAATCTTTGGATTAATCCTTGTTCGAAATATGAGATATCAACTTCATATGATGGCAAGAACAATTTGGGAAAGCCGAGAAAGCCAGTTGCCCAGCTTATATATTGAGCTTTGAGCATTAATCACTCATTAGTCTGACAAGAAATAGTTTTTTCTCTAATTCTTGCAGTTATCTCATCTGAAAGGGTTATGTTAACATTTTCTAGTAGGTGAATTCTGGATGTTTTTTCATCAGCATAGGTGGATAATAGTACTCTTTGATGGATGTTATGGCACATACAGATTTGTCTTTCTAAGTCCTTGATATGGTGTGTAATTTTGGATAGGGTTTTTCTAGTGTTTTTTCTTTTATCGGAGAGAATGGCACTCCAATGGGCATTGATAGGTTCTTATGAACTAACAGATAATCCTAGATTGAAGAAGGGAATTGCTATTTGTTGGGATGTAGGTAAGAAAGAAGAGCTTGAGTCCTGAATAGGGGCTTTGCTTTTGCTTGTACTTGATATCATAATGAGAAGGGATACTTCCTAAAGGCAGATAGGTCTGAATGAGAAATATCAATAATCAGAATTTTTATTTTCTTTGGGAAAGGAAAATAATTTTACATCTATCCTCCATGTAGAATTTGAAGGTACCAAAATCTGGATGTAGGATTAAATGTAGAAAGCATGAAGACATCAGAGAGATGATTAATAAGATCCGTTTTATTTAGAACTGGATATCTGAATGGTTTTTGAACATCTTCTTCTTGTTTACACTTTGTCTGAATAATATTGGTATGTTGAATAGGAGTTAATTCAAAAAATTTGTTTTTAGAAAAGACTGTAAATTTTGTAGAAAAGGATTTCCAAGGATAACAACATTGTTTAAATCCTTTCCTAGAAGGAAATTAGTCTTTACGCATGTTCCATTTTTTACAAACATAAACATTACTTAATTTGCATTTGAAATATAGATTTTTACTAGCAGCAGCTAGATTGAGTTTATTATTGGTTTTTTTATAATATTTTGTTAGGATTAATCCTTCTCTTATTAAATTAACATATGCACCACTATCTAGTAAGCAGAGTGCTTTAAAAGAAAAGTCTTTGACCTTAATTGTAGCTAGAGTTTTTCATTTTTTAAGTAGATTTCTTGTAAAGAATTTACAAAACCATTTAAGTCTTTATCAAAATTTTTTTTATTTTCTAAATTATCATTTTTTTTCTTGATAATTTTTGAGTATGTGAAATTCAAGATTCTCAACACGTTATTTGAGTTCTTGAAGTCCAACTAAGTCTTGTTTTAATTATTTTATTCCTTGCTTTTGATTATTTATTTCTTTATAAAGATCTTGAATAGAAAGATAAGTAGGAGCTTGTTGCTTTCTTAATCTATCTAATACAGTTTCAATGCTGAATTGTTCAAGTAAGTCTGATATGTTATTTGATGTAGAAGCTTTCCCTTTTTTAGTTCCTTCATTTATATTCTATATTTTTTCAAAATATTTATTTTTTAATTCTTCATCTTTTAGATCTTTAAACATTTCTAGTACCATCTCTTTTGGAGCAAAAGCATGTTTAAAGATAAAGAGGAAGAAGAAGCAGATTCATACTAGATTTCACTGTCAAATATTTTACATTGACATGATTTGAAGAATGAGAGGAAGAATAATCTGTACTAGAGTAACTGGATGACTCTAACATTGAGGATCCTTTTAAGATAGTTTTGATTTCTTTTTCTACTTTTACTTTTATTTTTGGGCTGTCAGGAGCTATATGTCCTTTTTCTTTGCAATTATAACATTGTATTTCTTTTTTCTTAGGATAAGAAGTGGATGGATTATCATTTGTATAAGATTTCTTTAGTTCTTTATAAGGGTTTTATGAGAAGATTTTTTATAATATCTTTTGAGGGAGTATAATATTGTGGAGTTGAAAAATGTTTAGATTTTCTTTTTTGATGATTTCTTTTTCAATTTTTCTTTTTATTCTGGCTAGAAGGATTGATTATTTGGTTCCATGCCAAATTGAAAATGAAAATCACCAACTTTATACTTGCTAATTCTTTTTTGATTTTCAATTTGATGTTTAAGTTTGATTTCGTTGCATAATGAAAATCCCACTTTATTAATCTTTCGAATTAGATCACCATATGTATACATTCCATAATTCAAATTTCCATAATTTTTTGATTTTAATTCTTCTCTGGATTTTTTTGTAAAAAGTTTAAGAAGATCAGATATGAATTTTTCTTTCCAAAATTCTAAATTACTTACATTGATTGTATAGAGTTTTGATAAGAAAACATCTTTATACCAATGAAAATCTGATAATGTTGGGCAAGAGAAATTGATTAATTGAGTTTTTATTTTTTCTTTTACATTCATATAATTACCAATAAAATGTTTTGATATATTGGTAATAAGCATGTAAATATAATTAGGAATCATTTGACCTTAAGTAAGAACAGGATTTCCTGAGGGATCTTTTTTTACTACATTTAATATAGCATTTTTTTTTGTAGCAAATAGGTATTTTTCCCACCAACAATGTAATTGTCCAGTAAATCCAAGAACGACTGCATTTACTGCATATCTCTAATCATTACGGGCAGCCATGGTGGTAGAGGCATATATCATCATGTGTTGGGATAGTTGCATGATTTGATATTCAGATAGTCCATCTACATTCCATTCATATACTGAAGAGTTTTCAAATTGAAGGCCATTTAGAATAGCTTGTTCTTTGAATTGAAGATCAACTAGAGTAGGTCTTGGATAATAATTTCTTTTTTTTACTGCAATGACTATTGGTTTTTGTCTTTTAAATATTTTATTGATTTGTAAAGATTCTTGATTTTGATCACTTTGATTTTCTTTTGATTTTTCTTCTATAGAGTCAAAAACAGAGAATTTTGAGTTTGAGCTCGAAGCTTTAGAAACTAAAACATTTATGAATTTTTCATATTTATTTTTTTTATTATCTTTAAGTTTTATGTTTGTAAAACTATGAGATAATTGATTGATTAGTTCATCTAAAAATTTTAAGGGTATTTTTTCTAACTTTAGATCTTTAAGGGCTTCACCTTGAAAACCTAAAGATTGTGTCTTGATTGCTTTATGGGAAGAAGTAGTTTCATAAAATTTTAAAATATTTTCAACTTTATCTTCAATTCTATTGGTTTGTTGGCCAATAGTATGAATGTTTATATTTGTATAATTATTTTGTTCTAAAACATGACTTAAATCTGATTTGTAAATAAATTCAATTTTACTTTTATCTCCTTGTATTTTTGCAATATCTTTTATGGGTACAGCTGAAGTTTCTTTATAAATGATTTGATGTAATGGACGATGTATAGATTCTTCAGTTCTTTGTGGAGAGGAACTGGTAAAAGCTATAATTCAAGAAGCGCTTAATTTAGTTATCATATTGATATATAAATCTTCAGTATTATAAGCTTTCTTCATGGCTAGCTTAAGCCAATCAAAGAAATAAATTTTTCTTTGATTATCATACATATATTTATACCATTTTGCTTTTAGAAAGTATTTGTGTTCTTAACAAACATGGTTAAAAATGGATTTTGTGAGAGGATGTAAAGCTAAATTCTATTTTGACATTTCTTCATCAATTTTAAAGCATTCAATAACATTTGTATTGAAATCGGATTCCAAAGGATTATATGTATTAGATGGAGAAGCTTGATAAGGAGGATACACTAGTCCTATAGGTCGAATGTCTACATTAGGCGTAGAGCAAGAAACTCGGGATAGTTCTTTTATGGAAGATTCTACCACAGAGGGAGGATGAGAATAAGACTTTCTAGAAGGTTGATAAACTGTAGGAGTTGTATCTCTTGAATCTGTTTGAAAATTTATTTCAACACTTCCATCTTCATGTTCAATAATTGTTTCAATATATTGATTTTCTAAAGACCTTTTAGGTTGAGCATTTTCTAGGCGTCATTTACCAGATAGATTAATATCATTCCACTGTATGAGTTTTGAAATATTAAGTTTATTTTTGAAATTAGTTTAGAATAAAGTAGTCATACCTTTTGCTTGATGGGAATAGGCTATGGCTGGAACAACTAAATTCTTTAGTTTATAATAAACTCTATATATGAGAGCAAGATTTTGATTATGAGGATTCATATCAAAACCTTTTGGTTTGGATAGTAAGAGTAAGAGCTTCATGTGCACTTGGATCTGTAAGAGAAATAGAGAAATTTGGAAAGCAATTGAAGAAAATAGGGCCATTAGCCAAACTTGATTCAACCATTCCAAGTAATGAATCATTGAATTTTTTATATCTTGTATCTTGAACATAGATAAGAGCTTCAGCTCTAAGTCCAAGTCTTGTTAATGGCTTTAGAGTAACTTGCACTAATCCAAAATGAATATAATTATATGTTTTAACATGTTCCTTTATTTCATAGGGCTTGATTAAAGAAAGATGCTAAATATTATTGGTAATGGATTCAGTTCTTTTAATGGTTTTTACTTTATAACTTGATTTTAATTGAAAACTTCCAACTTTATAAATTTCATTTTTTTTTCCGTTGGAGTAGTCCAATCACAAATAACTTGATCTAAATCGTCATAACCGATTCTTCATTATATTTAATAGATATAGAAGATAAGGAATTTGATAATGAGGAAGAAGAAGGTACAAACTTCTTAATAACCTTAGCTATAATTTGTATTATAGAGTTATTTTAACCAAATCCACCATGAGTATCTAACGAAATAGAATATTTACAGACCAACAAAATGCCTTCACATGGCTAACAACGACGACAGCAATAGCTACGTCAACTTTGCTCCGGGCAGAATAGGATTAAAATTTCTCAATAATAACAAACACAGAACTAAGTATTAAGGCTTTTGACGTTCTTATTTCTGAGTCAACAATTCCTTAAGCAAAATCAAAGCATAACATAACAAAGGTAAGTAAAGAAATACTCACAGAACAACTTTATATTGCCAAAGTACTTGATTATAAATTTGTTACCAACTCTTGCCTATACATGAAAAAGGCTAGTACTATTTATAGCCTTAGCAAACATAAATTACATTTCATTACAATTGAATTTAGATTGCATTTGCATTTCATTTTATGTGCTGGCATATTGCATGATGTTTCGGGATTTTACTGCTGGATAAGATCACATGTTGCCGAATAGATGGTTTCTCTTAATGCTGTGATGATTGTACTTGTTGACTAGGAGGATGTTGCTTTATTCTTCTACATAGTCACTTTATTCTTCTGCATAGTACCTGGTTGGTCCGTTGCGGAGAGAGGAGTCTATGGAGCCTTGTTCATTCTTGTTGTCTTTTGTATTTTTCACAATTATCTTTTGTCTTTTTCTCAAAGTAGCATTCTGCATAGTACTTTTTCAACATAACTTTGATGTGTTTGTAGAGAATAGCATAGCTATGGATATGGTAGTAATGATACAGTTTTTGTTATCTTTTCTTTGCATGCTTTATAGAGAAAACGCTTAATGAATCTTGATAAATCTAAATCTTGATAAGACTAATCACCATCCTGATGAATTCCTCTGCAGCTTGCGGAGAACTTCATAATAGAGTCAAAATTATGACAAGGGTCATTCCAACCTTCATTATCATTTTTGAATTTTCCATGGAATAGCTGAAATAATTCTTCATGAGTTTTTTCTATAATTTCAAAAAAGATATCATTATAGGCATTGAGAATTTGATTAAACTTGGCTTGTCCGGATTTAGAATGATTCTGTATCATCGTATTTTGCTCAGCGAGATCATCAACAATGCAAACAACTCGTCGACCGTCACACCAAACATATATGTATGCACTTGCAAATTCAAGATGTCCTTTTACATTGTGAAATCTTTGATACTAATCAGAAGCTAGATCATAAGTTTGGAGGCATTCTAAGTTGTATTCCATTATAGAGACTTAATGATTTTCATACCATTGAGTTGGATAATCAATAGGGAGATGCTCATAATCATTTAAGGTAGAGATGAATTTTTTGTAAACTAAATCTCCTTATTCATAAGTCATGATAGTCCATAACTGATAAGGTTTATAGAACCAGATTTTTGATCTTTCACCCAAACTTGATGAAATCGTTATAAGAAGTTGTCTTTTGATGGAGGGCATGACGCACGATTACAGGGAGCTGCTGTATCATTTCAAAATCATCTCTGCATAAAGAAAATCTTTGGACTAATCTTTGTTCGATATATGAGATATCAGCTTCATATGATGGCAGGAACAGTTTGGGAAAGCCAGTTGCCCAGCTTATATATTGAGCTTTGAGCATTAATCGCTCCTTAATCTGATAAGAAATAATTTTTTCTCTAATTTTTGCAGCTATCTTATCTGAAAGGGATGTGTTAACCTTTTCCAAGAGGTGAATTCTGGTTGTTTTTTCATCAGCATAGTGTTGGAAGTAGGTGGGTCTCGTGGATAGATTTTCAAAACTATCGACCCACTTGACACAGGGATCAACTATCCATAAGACCCAAACCCAATCCAGGATGCGTTACCCTCAATCTCGTGACCATGTACAGTAAAAATTCTACCAGCACTAAACATCCAAAATAATCTACGACATGCAAGAAGTAGATCATACCTTTGGAGATCCGCAGTGCTCTAATGGATTTCTTCAACACCTCTTAACCTTCCATGCTATGACCCCCGAATAGGATTTCTTTTCTCAAGAAGAATGGTGGAATCTTCAGGAGAAAATCCCAACTCGAAACTCCAAGGAACTAGAAGAAAGGAGAAGAGAATAACTCGTGCAACTCTTGCACGAAAGGGTTTTGGGCGTGAGTGAGTGTCTTATTGGACGTACAAGAGATTTTATAGACTTTCAAATCTCTCCCTTGTCTAATTGAAATAGAAGTCTTACTTCCAAAGCAATTAGCAACTTTCTCCTTTCCAAACTCTTATTTCTAGAGTCCAAGTCGGATTAGTGTTTTCCAATATCTTGGGCTAGCGTGGGGACCACTAGGGATTCCTTAGAAAGCTGGCTCCAACTGAAACACCGTGACCCCACATCTCATGTGCAATCCAGGCCCACACTTAATTGCAAATAACACCACTATATAAATGCAATTGCACTCCAGTCTTAGGAATAAATTACAATGAAGACCCTAAACTTCCCAATTACCACAAGTAGGCCCCTCTATCAATATCCGTGGATCAATTGGAATAAATCCGTCTCTTCCAATCTAAGTTCCACATCTTATTATCCTTGAGCCCCAATTAATCACAGTAATCATCAGTACCATCCAATTAACTCTTAATTGAGATGGGTGCGCACTTACTAATGACAAATCCATTAATTGGCACAAGGGGATAATAGAGATAGATTCCATCTTGATCATTTAACGTTCTCACAGTTCTACTACCATATACCCAAGACATCGAGGTGTTAACCTATAGTCGGCCTCACTCATTGGTGACTCAAAGCAAATGAATAGATAGAAACTTGAGTTCGTCAATGTCTCAGGATTGAGAGCCTATTGCTAGGGAATTATGAGGGCATACCTTATTATTGAGACGGAATTCCATAAGGTGCATCTCATGGTCCTTCAATACATCTAATGTACCAGCACCGTGATCCAGAATCTTACATTCTGATGATCGAGACAAATCACACTATTTCATAGTGATCAAAGTGCTGCAACCTTATCAAATGAGATGCCCAGTCTCATTACTGGTTGTGAAGCTATTTAAGTATAAGATTTGTGACATATATCTCCCGCTTGTGGATCTCATCCATGCACATATATCACATCTAATATACTAATGGGACCCGGTTCAACTCATGAACCATTATGTCATATGTAGTGGTCATGTGCATGAATTAGTAAAATAACACTCATCTCATGAAAGCAAAGCATGATTTTATTTATAAATAAAGAAATTAATCAATTTATTACATCAACTGATGGATTGAGTCCACAAAATCTAACACATAGGTGGATAATAGTGCTCTAGGTTGGATGCTATGGCACATAAGGATTTGACTTTCCAAGTCCTTGATATGGTTTGCAATTTTGGATAGGTTTTTTCTAGTGTTTTTTCTTTTATTAGAGAGAATGACACTCTAATGGGCATTGATAAGCTCTTATGAAATGACAGAAAATCCTGGATTGCAGAATGGAATTGATTTTTGTTAGGATGTAGGTATGAAGGAAGAGCTTGATTCCTGAATAGCGGCTTTGCTTTTGCTTGTACTTGATGTCATGATGAGAAGGGATACTTCCTAAAGGTAGATAGGTCTGAATGAGAATTATCAATAGTTTGAATTCTTATTTTCTTTGGGAAAAGAAAAATAATTATATATTTGTCCTCCGGGTAGAATTTGAAGGTGCCAAAATCTGAATGTAGGATCAAATGTGAAAAACATGAAGACATCAGAGAGATGATTAATAAGATCCGTTTTATTTGGAGCTGGATATTTGATTGTTTATTGAACACTTTATTCTTGTTTACACTTTGTCGGAATACTATTGATAAGTTGAATAGGAGTTGATTCACCAAAATAAAAAATTATTTCTTTATTCTCTAAAATAGTTTTTAAACCTGATGAGTCAATTTAAAAAGGCTGTAAAATTTGTAGAAAAGGGTTTCCAAGGATAACATCATTGTTTAAATCCTCTTCTAGAAGGAAATTAGTTTTTATGCATGTTTCATTTTTCCATACATAAGCATTACTTAATTTTATTTGATTTGTAGTTTTTTGCTAGTAGTAGCTAGATTGAGTTTATTATTGGTTTTTTCATAATATTTTGTTGGGATTAATCCTTTTCTTATTAAATTAATATTTGTGCTACTATCTAGTAAGCAGAGTGCTTTAATAGAGAAGTCTTTGATCTTAATTGTTGCTTGAGTTTTCTAGTTTTTAAGTGGATTTCTTGTTAAAGAATTTGCAAAACCATTTAAGTTTTCAGCAAATTCCTCTTAATGTTCTAATTTATTATCATTATTTTCTTGATAATTTTTTAGTGTGAGAAATTCAAGATTCTCAAGACGTTGTTTGAGTTCTTGAAGTTTAATTTGAAGCATGAGAGGAAGAATAATCTGTATCAAAGGAACTGGATGACTCTGACGATGAGGATCCTTTTAAGATAGTTTTGATTTCTTTTTCTGTTTTTACTTTTATTTTTGGGCAATCAGGAGCTATATGTCCTTTTTCTTTGTAATTATAACATTGTATCTCTTTTTTCTTGGGGTAAAAAGTGGATGGATTATCTTTTGTATAAGATTTCTTTGATTCTTGATAAGGGTTTTTATGAGAAGATTTTTTTGATATCTTTTTTAGGGAATATAATATTGTGGAGTTGAAAAATGTTTAGATTTTCTTTTTTGATGGTTTCTTTTTAAGTTTTTCTTTTTATTATAGTTAGAAAGGCTAATTAATGGTTCCATGGCAAATTGATAACAAAAATCACCAAGTTCATATTTGCTGATTCTTTTTTTATTTTCAATTTATTGTTTAAGTTTGATTTCATTGCATAGTGAAAATCCAACTTTATTTATCTTTTGAATGAGGTCGCCATATGTATAGAGTTTGTTATTTAAATTTCCATAATTTTTTGATTTTAACTCTTCTCTAACTTTTTTTGCAAAAAAGTTTAGTAAGACCAAAGATAAATTTTTCTTTCCAAAATTTTGAATTGCTTGCATCGATTGTATAGAGTTTTGATAGGAAAACATCTTTATACTAACAAAAATCTGCTAATGTTGGGCAAGATAAATCGATTAATTGTGTTTTTATTTTTTCTTATACATTCATATAATTACCAATAAACCGTTTTACTATATTGGTAATAAGCATGTAAATAAAATCAGGAATCATTTGACCTTGAGGAGTAATAACAAGATCTCCTGAAGGATCTCTTTTTACTACATTTAGTATAGCTTGTTTTTCTATATCAGATAGGTACTTTTCCCACCAACCATGTAATTTTCCAGTAAATCCAAGGCAACTATAATTACTGCATGTCTTTAATCATTACCAGCAACCATGATGGTAGAGGCATATATCATCATGTGTTGTCATAGTTGCAGGATTTGATATTCAGATAGTCCATCTACATTCTACTCGTATATTGAGGAGTTTTCAAATTGAAGGTCATTTAGAATAGCTTGTTCTTCGAATTGAAGATCAACTGGAGTAGAACTTGGATAATAATTTCTTGTTTTTGCTGTAGTGACTATTGGTTTTTTGTCTTTTAAAGATTTTTTTGATTTGTATAGATTCTTGATTTTGATCATTTTTATTCTTATTTATTTTAGACTCTTCTTCTATAGGATCAGCTACAGAAAATTTTGAATCTAAGCTAGAGGGTTTAGAATTTGAGACTAAAACATTTATAGATTTGTCAACTTTTTGATCTTTATTTTTTTGAAGTTTAATATTTGTAAAACTATGAGATAATTGATTGATTAGTTCATCTGAAAATTTTAAAGGTCTCATTTCTAACTTTAGATCTTTAAGGGCTTCACCTTAAAAACCTAAAGTTTGTGTCTTAATTATCTTTTGTGAAGAAGATGCTTCATAAATTTTGAAAATAGTTTCAACTTTATCATCAATTCTATTGGTTTGTTGGCCAATAGTATGAAGGTTAATATTTGTATAATTATTTTTTTTCTAAAACATGATTTAAGTCTGATTTATAAATTAATTTAGATTTACCTTTATCTCCTTATATCTTCGCTACATCTGTTAAGGTACAGCCGAAGTTTCTTTATATATGATTTGATCTAATGGAGGATGTATAGATTCTTCAGTTCTTTGTGGAGAAAAACTGGTAAAAGCTATAATCCAAGATGAGCTTAATTTTGTTATTATATTGATTGATAAATCTTCAGTATTATAAGCTTTCTTCATGGCTAATTTAAGCCAATCAAAGAAATAAGTATTTCTTTGATTATCATACATATATTTGTACCATTTTTCTTTTAAAAAGTCTTTATGTGCTTGAGAAACCTATTTAAAAAAGGATTTTGTTAAAGGATGTAAAGCTAAATTCTTTTTTAACATTTCTTTATCAATTTCAAAACATTTAATAACATTTATGTTGATATCAGATTCTGAAGGATTATATGTATTAGATGGAGAAGCTTGATAAGAAGGATATACAAGTCCAGCAGGTCGATAGTCTACATTAGGTGTAGAGCAAGAAACTTAGGATGGTTCCTTTATGCAAAATCCTACCACAGAGGGAGGATGAGAATAAGACTTTCTAGAAGGTTGCTAAATGTAGGAGTTGTATCTCTTGAATCTATTTGAAAATTTATTTCAACACTTCCATCTTCATGTTCAATAATTGTTTCAATATCTTCATTTTCTAAAGACCTTTCTGGTTGGGCATTTTCTAAGTGCCATTTACCAGATAGATTAATATCATTCCACTGTATGAGTTTTGGAATATTATTAAGTTTATTTTTGAAATTAGTTTAGAATAAAGTAGTCATACCTTTTGCTTGATGGGAATAGGCTATGCTTGGAACAGCTGAATTCATGAGTTTATAATAAACTCTATATGTGAGAGCAAGATTTGATTATGAGGATTCATATCAAAACCTTTTGTTTGGATAGCAAGAGTAAGAGCTTCATGTGCACCTGGATCTGTAAGGGAAACAGAGAAATTTGGAAAGCAATTGAAGAAAGTTGGGCCATTAACCAAACTTGATTCAACCATTCCAAGTAATGAATCACTGAATTTTTTATGTCTTGTATCTTGAACATAGATGAGAGCTTCTGTATTAAGTCCAAGTCTTGTTAAAGGCTTTAGAACAACTTGCATTAATCCAAAATGAATATAAATGTATGTTTTAACATGCTCCTTTATTTCATGGGGCTTAATTAAAGAAAGATGCTGAATATTGCTGGTAATGGTTTCAGTTCTTTCAATTATTTTTACTTTATAACTTGATTTTAATTAAAAACTTCTAACTTTATAAATTTCATTTTTATTTATGGTTGGAATAGTCTAGTCATAAATAACTTGATTTAAATCGTCATAACTAATTTCTTTACTATTTTTAATAGACATAGAAGATAAGGAATTTGATGACGAGGAAGAAGAAGGTACAAACTTCTTAATAAGCTTAGCCATAATTTGTATTATAGAGTTATTTTAACCAAATCCACCACAAGTATCTAACGAAATAGAGGATTTACACACCAACAAAATGCCTTAAACACCTTCACACGGCTAACAATGGTGATGACAATGGTTACCTTAGCTTCACACCAGGCGGAATATGATTAAAATTTCTCAATAATAACAAACATAGAACTAAGTATTAAGACTTATAACGTTCTTACTTTTGAGTTAGCAATTTCTTAAGCAAAATCAAAGCAGAACATAACAAAGATCAGTGAAGAAATACTCACAAAATAACTTTATATTGCCAAAGTACTTGATTACAAATTTGATACGAACTTGGCTCTAATACCAAATGTGGAAGATGGTGGGTATACAAAAGCGGAAGGAGAGGAGAGAGGAGATGGAGGTGGAAGCAAAGCTAGATTTTGACTGGTATTCCAACTCTTGCTTGTACATGAGGAAGGCTAGACCTATTTACAGTCATAACCAAAATAATCTACATTTCATTACAATTGAATTTACACTATATTTGCATTTCATTTCATGTGCTGCGAATTTAATGATGCTTCAGGACTACTGGATAAGATCACAATCTTCACTGTAGATGAACTTTATTCTGAATAGTGGATGATCATGGTTGCTTTGTGGAAAATTTAGTGGCTTGATAAAGCATATGTCTTATCTTGGCTTTATTTTTTTCTTTTCTTTCGATAGAGATGAATCCTTCATTATCACTCTTTGTGTCATTAGCAACTGTATTTGGTTCAGGGGCAATACTTTTAAAAGAATTGTCATCAGCCCAAAGATGATGCAATTATTGACCAAAACTTATGGAGAATTTTTAGATGACCTTTCTTTTTGTATTTGTTCAAAAATTTCCTTTTGAAGTTCTTTTTTAAGTTGAAGCAAATCTGTTACTACATAAAGAGTAGAAGGAGAGGCTGAACAAGAAATCTTCTATTTGTCAATATGACTTGCTGGATGAAGCCTTTTTTTTTCTTTTTCAGGAGTTTTGAGAACTTCAGAGAATGATGGAGTTTTGAGAACTTTAGAGAATGATGGTTCTATAGCTTGATTGATAGAATATTGCTGGAGTATTGTTGCATAATCAAATTGATACCAAAACTTTATATAGATCATTCGAGATAAACCTAGTGGACTGAAGTCCATTTCTTTATAAAATTTCCATTTGAAGATCCAAGGAATCTCCTACTTGCAATAAAACTGCAATTAACATAAGGTTCTGTTGAAAGTTGTAGGTGCTGATAAAGGCTTGTTTCTTCTGATTTGAGAAGAGCTTTAAATGATATATAATAGGATTCATAAATAAGAAGAAGTGCTTGAGGAAGGATGTCTTTAGTGGCACGAAAAGGGATCCAGAATTATGTGAAGAACCACATAGGTATTTTATGAGAGTTTGATTTGAATCTGATGAACCAGGAACGCTGGAAGGATGGGTTTGATAATAGAGGATGACTTCCCAAGCAGAAATAAAAACATAATAATTAAAAATAAGTTCTGAATCAAGCCTTTGAGGCATATGAAGAGGTCGTCCCCATTTTTCTGCAGAGAGAACATGCAGAATCTTGATTTTTGAATATAGGATAGTAATATTGGTTGGTAAAGCATTTAAGTATGAATTTTTTAATCCATTTGTATGATCAATAGTATAGCTACCAGTTCTGATCAGAATCTGTTCATAGACTTTATAGTCAAAAGGTTGGATAAATAAGTGATTGGGAGAAAAAAGGGTTTGGATAAGATGTTCAATAGAAATGGTATCGGCATAAGATATGTCATCTAAGGAACAAATTCTCAAGGGTGCTTTTGTAGCAAAATATTAGGCTTGTGAAACTTGAGGTTTTATGGATACAGGGCTTGATGGACTTTGAAATTGAGGAACATTAGAAGTATGGGCTGCTCCCCATCTCTCAAGATAATTGCCGCTGGATTTTCTAGATAAAGGTGTAGTGTTCATAATGGAAGAAACTTTATCAGTTGGAGACTGGAGAAAAGGTTTAATCTATCGAGGCTTCATTCTTTTATCCCTATAAAAACTCATGAGATAAAAAATCAAGAAGAGAATTATTTTTACCTGTAATATACTCAATGTCAAAGTCAAATATGGCTAATAAAGCTTGCCAGCGAGCAAAGATTTGCTTAGCAGCAAGATTTTTTACATCGTTTTCTAAAACTTCTATAGCAGATTTACATTCTATTCTGAATAAATTTTTTTTTTAATAAATCACTTTGGAACTTCATTATACTATTTACTATGGATAGGATTTCCTTTTTAATAGTTGAATAATTCCGTTGAGTGGCCGTCCATATTCCAGAAGTGAAATGAAGAATTTCTTCTTTTCCAAGGACGTTTCTTTATAGAAGGCTTCCTCCAAAACCTATTTTAGATGCATCTGTTTGAGCTATTTTTAATAAATATGGATGAGGGATAGTTAAACAAGGTAAATTTTGGACTTTCTGTTTAATATTTTGAATAGCTTTTATATGAGCAGGTGACCATTCTATGAGATTTTTGGTCAAGCGCATTTGCAAGATTTTTCTTTTTTTAGCAAGATCTTTATAAAAGTCAGAAACATAATTAAGGCATCCAAGAAAACGTTGCAGTTGCTCTTTATTAAGAATTTCATTAGGAAATTGGGAAGTAAACTTAATAACTCTTTGGACTGGAGAAATAGTTCCTTTTTTATTATAAAGCTAAGAAACTGAATTTTTGTTTGAAAAAGCTTCATTTTCTTTTGGGATAAGACAAGTCCATTCTTGATAATAACTTTTTTAAAAATATTTAAATGTTTCCAATGGTCACAAATAGATTTTGAAAACACAAGAATGTCATCTATATAGACGACTGTAAAAGCTTGATATGGATTAAAAATGTCATTCATTATTCTTTGAAGTTCTGAAGGAGCATTTTTTAAACTAAATGGCATAACATTCCATTCGTAATAGCCAAATGATACTGTAAAAGTAATTTTATACCAATCCTCCGGGGTGATTTGAATTTGCCAAAATCCTGATTTAAGATCAAATTTGGAAAAAAGGAAGGCACCAGCTAGACAGTTAATAAGATCAGTTTTATTTGGAACTAGATATTTAATGGACTTTAAGACTTTATTTAAAGGCTTGTAGTTGATAACAATATGGGGAACACCTCGTTCTTATTCAAGCGCATTATTTACATAAAATGCTACACAACTCTAAGGGGATTGTGATTTCTGAATAAGCTTTCTAGCAAGAAGATCATTGATTTCTTTAGTACGTAGTTATACAAGGTCTTTATTCATCTGAATAGGTCGAGTTTTAGTAGGAATTTGAGATTCATCGAAATTATCAATATATGGAAGAGAAACAGTATGGTGTTTCCTGTGCCAAAAGGCAAAAGGAAGGTCAGAACATCATTCTGTTTTAAGAGATTTTTGAAATTGGATTAAATCTTTTTGGAATTCTGGTTTTTGTAATTCTATTTCAATTCTTAAAGAATTCATATCTTCTTGAAGATATGCAATCTGTTTTTCTTTATAAGCAATTTGATTTTGAATGCTATTGATATGTTGAATAGGAGTTGATTCAACAAAATCAAAATTTAATTTTTATTGTCTTTAATAGTTTTAAGGCCTAATGAATCAATTTGAAAAGTCTGTAGAATCTGTAGAAAAGGGTTTCTAAAGATAACATCATTGTTTAAATCTTTTTCGAGCAGGAAATTAGTCTTTATACATGTTCCATTTTTGCAAACATGGACGTTATTTAATTTATAATGGATATGGAGTTTATTACTAGTAGTTGCTAGGCTGAGTTTATTTTTGGTTTTTTTATAGTATTTTGTTGGGATTAATCCTTCTTTTATTAAATTAACATCTACGCCACCATCTAGTAAGCAGAGTGCTTTAATAGAGAAATCTTTGACCTTAACTGTAACTTGAGTTTTCCATTTTTGAGGTGGATTCCTTGTTAAAGAATTTACAAAACCATTTAAGTTTTCATCAAATTTTTCTAGATGTTCTAAATTATCATTATTTTCTTGATAATTTTTGAGTGTGTGAAATTCAAGATTCTCAACACGTTGTTTGAGTTCTTAAAGTTCAATTAAGTCTTGTTTTAATTCTTTTATTTCTTGCTTTCGATTATTAATTTCTTTATAAAGATCTTGAATTAAAGGATGAGTAGGAGCATGTTGCTCTCTTAATCTACCTAAAATAGTTTTTATATTGAATTGTTCAAGTA
This sequence comes from Sextonia rubra, assembly GCA_037013555.1. Classification (NCBI taxonomy): domain Eukaryota; kingdom Viridiplantae; phylum Streptophyta; class Magnoliopsida; order Laurales; family Lauraceae; genus Sextonia; species Sextonia rubra. Next base: position 11,463,715 of record JASUAD010000026.1, read on the forward strand.
AGTCAAATATATTACTTGATGTAAAGGCTTTTCCTTTTTTAGTTCCGTTGTTTATTTTCTATATTTTTTCAAAATATTTATTTTTTAATTCTTCATCTTTTAGATCTTTAAGCATTTCTAGCACCATTTCTTCGGAGTAGAGAGTACGTTTAAAGACAAAGAGGAAGAAGAAGCAAATTCATACTAGATTTTACTGTCAAATATTTTACAATGACATGTATCTAAAGCATCTTTTCCAAAGGAACTAGATGATTCTAAGGATGAGGATGAAGATCTTTTGATTTCTTTTTGAGAAGAAGTAATTTCAAAAGGCTGTAAAATATTTTCAACTTTATCTTTAATTCTATTAGTTTGTTGGCCAATAATATGAAGGTTAATATTTGTATAATTATTTTGTTCTAAAATAAGACTTAAGTCTTATTTTAAATAAATTCGGATTTACCTTTATCTCCTTGTATTTTTGCAACATCTTTTATAGGTATGGCTAAAGTTTCTTTATATATGATTTGATGTAATGGAGGATGTATAAATTCTTCAATTCTTTGTGGAGAAGAACTAGTAAAAGCTATAATCCAAGATGAGCTTAATTTTGTTATCATATCGATGGATAAATCTTTAGTATTATAAGCTTTCTTTATGGATAGTTTAAGCAAATCAAAGAAATAAATATTTCTTTGATGATCATACATATATTTCTACCACTTTTCTTTTAAGAAATCTTTATACTCTTAAGAAATTTGTTTAAAAAAGGATTTTGTTAAAGGATGTGAAGCTAAATTCTTTTTAACATTTCTTTATCAATTTAAAAACATTCAATAACATTTATATTGAAATCAAATTCTAAGGGATTATATGTACTAGTTGGGGAAGCTTGATAAGAAGGATGCACAAGTCCTATAGGTCGAAGGTCTACATTAGGTGTAGAGCAAGAAACTCAGGATGGTTTTTTTATGGAAGATCCTACTATAGAGGGAGGATGAGAATAAGACTTTCTAGAAGGTTGATAAACTATAGGAGTTTATCTCTTGAATCTATTTAAAAATTTATTTCAACACTTCCATCTTCATGTTCAATATTTGTTTCAATATCTTCATTTTCTAAAGACCTTTCTGGTTGCGCATTTTCTAAGCATCATTTACCAGATAGATTAATATCATTCCGTTGTATGAGCTTTGGAATATTAACTTTATTTTTGATATTAGTTTAGAATAAAGTAGTCATACCTTTTGCTTGATCCGAACAGGCTATGTCTGGAACAACTGAATTCATGAGTTTATAATAAGCTCTACATATGAGAGCAAGATTTTGATTATGAGGATTCATATCAAAACCTTTTGTCTGGATAGCAAGAGTAAGAGCTTCATGTCACCTAGATCTATATAAGAAACAGACAAATTTGGAAAGCAATTGAAGAAAGTAGGGCCATTAGCCAAAATTGATTCAACCATTCCTAGTAATGAATCACTGAATTTTTTTGTCTTGTATCTTAAATATAGATGAGAGCTTCTGTTCTAAGTCTAAGTCTTGTTAATGGCTTTAGAGCAACTTGAACTAATCCAAAATGAATATAATTTTATGTTTTAACATACTCCTTTATTTCATGGGGCTTGATTAAAGAAAGATGCTGAATATTACTGGTAATGAATTCAGTTCTTTTAATGGTTTTTACATTATAACTTGATTTTAATTGAAAACTTCCAACTTTATAAATTTCATTTTTATTTAAGGTTGGAATAGTCCAGTCACAAATAACTTGATCTAAATCGTCATAACTGATTTCTTCACTATTTTTAATAGACATAGAATATAAGGAATTTGATGATGAGGAAGAAGAAGGTACAAACTGCTTAATAAGCTTAGCCATAATTTGTGTTATAGAGTTATTTCAATCAAATCCACCACAAGTATCTAATGAAATAAAGGATTTACACACAAACAAAATGCCTTAAACGCCTTCACATGGCTAACAACGGCGACAACAATGGTTACCTCAACTTCACTCCGGGCAGAATATGATTAAAATTTCTTAATAATAAAAAACACAGAACTACGTATTGAGACTTTTGACATTCTTACTTCTGAGTCAGCAATTCTTTAAGTAAAATCAAAGCATAACATAACAAAGATAAGTAAAGAAATACTGACAAAATAACTTTATATTGCCAAAGTACTTGATGGCAAATTTGATACCAATTTTGCTCTTATACCAAATGGGGAAGATGGTGGGTATACAAAAGTGGTAGGGAGATGAGAGAGGAGATGGTGGTGGAAGCAAGGCTAGATTTTGACTAGTATTCCAATTCTGGCCTATACATGAGGAAGGCTAGACCGATTTATAGTCATAACTAACATAATTTACATTTCATTACAATTGACTTTAGGCTGAATATGCATTTCATTTAATGTGTTGGCAAATTTCATGATGCTTTCGGACTCAGGCAAAAGTCACAATCTTTACTGTAGATGAACTTTATTCTGAATAGTGAGAGGTCATGATTGCTTTGAGTGACTTGATAAGGTATGTGTCATGTCTTTATTTCTTTTCCCTTTCTGGAGATAAGTTCTTCATGGATGTGCATGTTGGGAATAAAATACTACTTCATTCTTATGAGAGATATGCTTCGTCTTTTAGTACTTTTGCATGTACTTTTTCTAAGAACTCATTAATGGGCTAGTAGAAAAAGCTTTTCTCATCCTTCCAATGTTTTAGAAAAAGCTCTTGTAGGAAGAATCCTTATGCTAGCCATAGTTTTATTGGAGACTTGCATCAAAAGTGCTCATTCTAACCTTCTTCTATTAATTCACCATGGAATAATTGGATTAAATCTTCTCGAGTTTTTTCAGAAATATCAAAAGACATGTCTGTGTAAGCATTGATAATTTGATTGAGAGCTATATGTCTAGTTTTATATGGATTATGTATCACCGTTGTTGCTCAGCGAGATCATCAGTAATGCAAACAACTCATCGACCATCACACCAAACAGATTTGAATGTACTTGCAAATTCAAGATGTCTTTCTAGATTGAGAAATCTTTGATATTGATCAGAAGCTGGATCATAATTTTGGAGACATTCTAAGCTGTATTCCATTGTAACGACTTCATGAGATTCATACCATTGAGTTGGATAATCAACAAGGAGATGCTCGTAATCATTTTAAGGTAGAGATGAATTTTTTGTAGACTAAATCTCCTTATTCATAAGTCATGATAGTCCATAACTGATAAGGTTCATAAAACCATATTTCTGATCTTTCACTCAAACTTGATGAAATCATTATGAGAAGTTGTCTTTCGATAACTCCAAGGCTGCGAAGGGCATGACGCACGATTGCAGGGAGCTGCTGTATCATTTCAAAATCATCTCTGCATAAAGAAAATCTTTAGACTAATCCTTGTTCGATATATGAGATATCAACTTCATATGATGGCAGGAATAATTTGGGAAAGCCAGTTGCCCAGCTTATATATTGAGCTTTGAGCATTAATCGCTCCTTAATCTGACAAGAAATAGTTTTTTCTCTAATTCTTGCAGCTATCTTATCTGGAAGAGATGTGTTAACCTTTTCCCGGAGGTGAATTCTGGATGTTTTTTCATTAGCATAGGTGGATAATAGTGCTCTTTGATGGATGTTATGGTACATAAGGATTTGGCTTTCTAAGTCCTTAATATGGTTTGCAATTTTGGATAGGTTTTTTCTAGTGTTTTTTCTTTTATCAGAGAGAATGGTACTTCAATGAGTATTAATAAGCTCTTATGAAATGACAGATAATCCTTAATTGCAGAATGGAATTGATATTTGTTAGGATGTAGGTACGAAGGAAGAGCTTGATTCCTGACTAGGGGCTTTGGTTTTGCTTGTACTTGATGTCATAATGAGAAGGGATACTTCCTAAAGGCAGATAGGTCCGAATGAGTATTATAAATAATCTGAATTTTTATTTTCTTTGGGAAAAGAAAAATAATTTTATATCTGTCCTCAGGGTAGAATTTGAAGGTACCAAAATCTGGATGTAGGATTAAGTGTAGAAAACATGAAGACATCAAAGAGACAATTAATAAGATCTGTTTTATTTGGAACTGGATATCTGAATGGTTTTCGAACATCTTATTCTTGTTTATACTGTATCTAAATAATATTGATATGTTGAATAAGAGTTAATTCAACAAAATCAAAATTTAATTCTTTATTGTCTAAAATGGTTTTTAGACCTAATGAGTCAATTTGAAAAGGCTATAAACTTTGTAGAAAAGGATTTCCAAGATAACATCATTATTTAAATCCTTTCTTAGAAGGAAATTAGTCTTTATGCATGTTCCATTTTTACAGGCATAAACATTACTTAATTTCTATTTGATATGTAGTTTTTTGCTAGCAGTAGCTAGATTGAGTTTATTATTGGTTTTTTCATAATATTTTATTGGGATTAATCCTTCTCTTATTAAATTAACATTTGCACCAATATCTAGTAACCAGAGTGCTTTAATAGAGAAGTCTTTGACCTTAATTGTAGCTAAAGATTTCCATTTTTTAAGTGGATTTCTTGTTAAAGAATTTACAAAACCATTTAAGTCTTTATCAAATTTTTCTTGATTTTCTAAATTATCATTATCTTCTTAATAATTTTTGAGCGTGTGAAATTCAAAATTCTCAACACGTTGTTTGAGTTCTTGAAGTTCAATTAAGTCTTGTTTTAATTCTTTTATTTCTTGCTTTTGATTATTTATTTCTTTATAAAGATCTTGAATAAAGATGAGTAGGAGTTTGTTGCTCTCTTAATCTATCTAATACAGTTTTAATGCTGAATTGTTCAGGTAAGTCTGATATGTTATTTGATGTAGAAGCTTTTTGTTTTTTAGTTCCTTTATTTATATCTTTAATCTTTTCAAAATATCTATTTTTTAATTCTTCATCTTTTAGATCTTTAAACATTTCTAGCCCCATCTCTTCTGGAGCAGAAAGTACGTTTACAGATAAAGAGGAAGAACAAGTAGATTCATTCTAGATTTCACTGTCAAATATTTTACAATGACATGTATCTAAAGCATAAGAGGAAGAATAATCTGTATCAAAGGAATTGGATGACTCTGATGCTAAGGATCCTTTTAAGATAGTTTTGATTTCTTTTTCTGTTTTAACTTTTATTTTTAGGTAGTCAGGAGCTATATGTCCTTATTCTTTGCAATTATAACAGTGTCTTTCTTTTTTCTTGGGATAAGAACTGGATGACTCAGATGCTGAGGATCCTTTTAAGATATTTTTTCTTTTTATTCTGGCTAGAAGGACTGATTAATGGTTCCATCGCAAATTGAAAACAAAAATCACCAAGTTCAAACTTGTTGATTCTTTTTTGATTTTTAATTTGACGTTTAAGTTTGATTTCATTGCATAATGAAAATCCAACTTTATTAATCTTTTGAATTAGATCACCATATGTATACATTCCATTATTCAAATTTCCAAAATTTTGTAATTTTAATTCTTCTCTAACTTTTTTTGCAAAAAGTTTAGAAAGACCAGATTGAATTTTTCTTTCCAAAATTTAGAATTACTCGATCGATCGTATAGAGTTTTGATAAGAAAACATCTTTATACCAACGAAAATCTGATAATGTTGGGCAAGATAAATTGATTAATTATATTTTTAATTTTTCTTCTACATTTATATAATTACCAATAAAATGTTTTACTATATTGGTAATAAGCATGTAGATGGAATCAAGGATGATTTGGCCTTGAGGAGTAAAAACAGGATTTCCTGAGGGATCTCTTTTTTACTGCATTTAATATAGCATTTCTTTCTATATCAAATAGGTATTTTTCCCACCAACCATGTAATTGTCTAGTAAATCCAAGGGCGACTGCATTTATTGCATGTCTTTGTTCATTACCAGTAGGCATGATGGTAGAGGCATAGATCATCTTGTGTTGGCATAGTTGTAGGATCTGATATTCAGATAGTCCATCTACATTCCATTCATATACTGATGAGTTTTCAAATTGAAGGCCATTTAGAATAGCTTATTCTTCGAATTGAAGATCAATTGGAGTAGGTCTTCGATAATAATTTCTTATTTTTATTGTAGTGACTATTGGTTTTTTTCTTTTAAATATTTTATTGATTTGTAGAGATTCTTCATTTTGATCATCTTGATTTTCATTTGATTTTTCTTCTATAGAGTCAGAAACAAAGAATTCTAAATTTGAGCTCAAAGCTTTAGAAACTAAAACATTTATTGATTTTCATCTTTATTTTCTTTATTATCTTTAAGTTTTATGTTTTTAAAACTATGAGCTAATTGATTGATTAGTTCATTTGAAAATTTTGAGGGTTTTTTTTCTAACTCCAGATCTTTAACAGTTTTACCTTGAAAACCTAAAGATTGTGTCTTGATTACTTTATGGGAAGAAGTAGTTTCATAAAATTTTAAAATATTTTCAACTTTATCTTCAATTCTATTGCTTTGTTGGCCAATAGTATGAAGGATTATATTTGTATAATTATTTTGTTCTAAAACATGACTTAAATTTGATTTGTAAATAAATTTAGTTTTACCTTTGTCTCCTTGTATTTTTGCAACATCTTTTATGGGTACAGCTGAAGTTCCTTTATAAATGATTTGATGTAATGGAGGATGTATAGATTGTTCAATTCTTTGTGGAGAGAAACTGGTAGTAGCTATAATCCAAGAACCGCTTAATTTAGTTATCATATTGATGGATAAATCTTCAGTATTATAAGCTTGATTTATGGCTAGTTTAAGCCAATCAAAGAACGAAATAGTTCTTTGATTATCATACATATATTTATACGATTTTGCTTTTAGAAAGTCTTTATGTTCTTGAGAAACATGGTTAAAAAAGGATTTTGTCAGAGGATGTGAAGCTAAATTCTTTTTTAACATTTTTTTTACCAATTTCATAGTATTCAATAACATTTATATTGAAATTGGATTCTGAAGGATTTTATGTCTTAGATGGAAAAGCTTGATAAGAAGGATACACTAGTCCTGTAGGTCGAAGGTCTACATTAGGTGTAAAGCAATAAACCTGGGATGGTTCTTTTATGGAAGATCCTACCACAAAGGGAGGATGAGAATAAGACTTTCTAGATGGTTGATAAAATGTAGGAGTTATATCTCTTGAATCTATTTGAAAATTTATTTCAACACTTCCATCTTCATGTTCAATAATTGTTTCAATATCTTGATTTTCTAAAGACCTTCCAGGTTGTGCATTTTTTAAGCGCCATTTACCAGATAGATTAATATCACTCCACTGTATGAGTTTTGGAATATTAATTTTATTTTTTAAATTAGTTTAGAATAAAGTAGTCATACCTTTTGCTTGGCAGGAATAGGCTATGCCTCGAACAATTGAATTCATGAGTTTATAATAACCTCTATATATGAGAGCAAGATTTTGATTATCAGGATTCATATCAAAACCTTTTGTCTGGATAACAGGAGTAAGAGCTTCTTATGCACTTGGATTTGTAAGAAAAACTAAGAAATTTGGAAAGCAATTGAAGAAAGTAGGGCCATTAGCCAAACTTGATTCAATGATTCTAAGTAATGAATCACTGAATTTTTATGCCTTATATATTGAACATAGATGAGAGCTTGAGTTCTAAGTCAAAGTCTTGTTAATGGCTGTAGAGTAACTTGCACTAATTCAAAATGAATATAACTGTATATTTTAACATACTCCTTTATTTCATGGGGCTTGATTAAAGAAAGATGCTGAATATTATTGGTAATGGATTTAGTTCTTTCAATGGTTTTTGCTTTATAACTTGATTTTAATTGAAAACTACCAACTTTATAAATGTGATTTTTATTTACAGTTGGAATAGTCCAGTCACAAATAACTTGATCTAAATCGTCATAGCTGATTTCTTCATTATTTTTAATAGATAAAGAAGATAAGAAATTTGATGATGAGGAAGAAGAAGGTACAAACAAACTTCTTAATAAGCTTAGCCATAATTTGTATTACAGAGTTATTTTAACCAAATCCACCATGAGTATCTAACGAAATAGAGGATTTACACACTAAGAAAATGCCCTAAACGCCTTCACACAGCTAACAATGGCGACAACAATGGCTACCTTAGCTTTGCTCCAGGCGGAATATGATTAAAATTTCTCAAAATAACAAACACACAACCAAGTATTAAGATTTTCGACGTTTTTGCTTCTGAGTCAGCAATTCGTTAAACAAAATCAAAACATAAAGATAAGTGAAGAAATACTCACAAACGACTTTATATTGCAACAATACTTGATTACAAACTAGATGCCAACTTGTCTCTGATACCAAATGGGGAAGATGGTGGGTAAACAAAAGCAGAAGGGAAAGGAGAGAGGAGATGGTGGTGGAAGCAAGGCTGGATTTTGACTGGTATTCCAACTCTTGCTGGTACATGAGGAAAGTTAGACCTATTTATAGTCATAACCAATATAATTTACATTTCATTACAATTGAATTTGCACTGCATTTGCATTTCATTTCATGTGCTGACAAATTTCATGATGCTTCAGGACTACTGGATAAAATCACAATCTTCACTATAGATGAACTTTATATTGAATAGGAGATTGTCATGATTGCTTTGTGAAAAATTTAGTGGCTTGATAAAGCATATGTCCTGTCTTGGCTTTATTTTTTTTTCTTTTTTTCGGATAGAGATGAATCTTCATTATCACTTTTTGTCTCATCAGCAACTATATCTTGTTTAGGGGCAATATTTTCAAAAGGATTGTCATCAGCCCAAAGATAATGCAGCTGCTAACCAAAACTCAATGGAGAATTTTTAGATGACCTTTCCTTTTGTATTTGTTCAAAAATTTCCTTTTGAAGTTCTTTTTGAGTTAAAGCAAATATGCTGCTGCATAAAGAGCAGAAGAAGAGGCTGAACAAGAATTCTTCTCTTTGTCAATATCACTTGCTAGATGAAGGCTTTCTTTTTCGTTTTTAGGAGTTTTAAAAACTTCAGAGAATGATGGCTTTATAGCTTGATCGGAAGAATATTGCTAGAGTGTTGCAATATAATCAAATTGATGTCAAAACTTGATATAGATCATTCAAGATAAAACTAGTAGACTGAAGTCCATTTCTTTATAAAAATTCCATTTCAAGATCCAAGGAATCTCTTGCCTGTAATAAAACTGCATAATAACATAAGGTTCTATTGTAAGTTATAGGTGCTGATAAAGGCTTTTTTCTTTTGATTTGAGAAGAGCTTTAAATGATGCAGAATAAGATTCATAAATAGGAAGAAGTGCTTGAGGAAGGATGTCTTTAATGGCACCTAAAGGGATCTAGATTTGTGTGAAGAACTACAGAGGTATTTTATGAGAGTTTGATTTGAATCTGATGAACCCGGAATGCTGGAAGGATGGGTTTTGATAATAGAGGATAACTACCCCATTTGGTATTAGAGCCAAGTTGGTATCAAATTTGTAATCAAGTACTTTAGCAAAATAAAGTCGTTTTGTGAGTATTTCTTCATTTATCTTTGTTATGTTATGCATTGATTTTGCTTAAGGAATCGCTGACTCATAAGTAAGAACGTCAAAAGTCTCAATACTTAGTTCTGTGTTTGTTATTATTAAGAAATTTTAATCATATTCTGCCCAGAGCAGAGTTGAGGTAGCCATTGTTGTCGCCATTGTTAGCCGTGTAAAGGCATTTAAGGCATTTTGTTGGTGTGTAAATCCTCTATTTCGTTAGATACTCATAGCGGATTTGGTTAAAATAGCTCTATAATACAAATTATGGATAAACTTATTAAGAAGTTTGTACCTTTTTTTCCTCATCATCAAATTCTTTATCTTCTACGTCTATTAAAAATAGTGAAGAAATCAGTTATGACAATTTAGATCAAGTTATTTATAACTAGACTATTCCAACTGTAAAAAAAATGAAATCTATAAAGTTGGAAGTTTTCAATTAAAATCAAGTTATACAGTAAAAACCATCGAAATAACTGAATCCTTAGCAGTAATATTCAGCATCTTTCTTTAATCATGCCCCATGAAATAAAGGAGTATGTTAAAACATATAATTATGATCATTTTAAATTAGTACAAGTTGCTTTAAAGCCTTTAACAAGACTTGGACTTAGAACAGAAGTTCTCGTCTATGTTCAAGACACAAGACATAAAAAATTTAGTGATTCATTACTTGGAATGGTTGAATCAAGTTTTGCTAATGGCCCTACTTTCTTCAATTGCTTTCCAAATTTCTCTGTTTCCTTTACAAATCTAGGTGCACATGAAGCTCTTACTCTTGCTATCCAGATAAAAGGTTTTGGTATAAATCCTCATAATCAAAATCTTGCTCTCATATACAGAGTTTATTATAAACTCATGAATTCAGTTGTTCTAGGCATACCCTATTCCGATCAAGCAAAGGTATGACTACTTTATTCCAAACTAATTTCAAAAGTAAAGTTAATATTCCAAAACTTAAATAGTGGAATGATATTAATCTATCTGGTAAATGGCACTTAGAAAATGCTCAACCTAAAAGGTCTTTATAAAATCAAGATATTGAAACAATAATTGAACATGAAGATAAAAGTGTTGAAATAATTTTTCAAAAAAATTCAAGAGATACAACTCCTATAGTTTATCAAGCTTCCAGAAAGTCTTATTCTCATCCTCCCTCTGTGGTAGGATCTTCCATAAAAGAAGCATCCCAAGTTTCTTGCTTTACACCTAATGTGGACCATCGACCTGTAGGACTTGTGTATCCTTCTTATCAAGCTTCCCCATCTAATACATATAATCCTTTGGAATCTGATTTCAATATAAATGTTATTGAATGTTTTGAAATTGATAAAGAAATGCTAACAAAGAATTTAACTCTACATCCTTTAACAAAATCCTTTTTTAAACAGGTTTCTCAAGAACATAAAGACTTTTTAAAAGAAAAGTGGTACAAATATATGTATGAAAATCAAAGAAATATTTATTTCTTTGATTAACTTAAACTAGCCATAAAGAAAGCTTATAATATTGAAGATTTATCCATCAATATGATAACAAAATTAAGTTCATCTTGGATTATAGCTTCTACCATTCCTTCTCCACAAAGAACTGAAGAATCTATACATCCTCCATTACATCGAATCATATATAAAGAAACTTTGGCCGTACCCATAAAAGATGTAACAAAGACACAAGGAGATAAAAGTAAATCTTAATTAATTTACAAATCAAACTTAAGTCTTGTTTTAGAACAAAATAATTATACAAATGTTAACCTTCATACTGTTGGCCAACAGACCAATAGAATTGAAGATAAAGTTGAAAATATTTTAAAAATTTATGAAGCGTCTTCTTCACAAAAGATAATTAAAACACAAACTTTAGGTTTTCAAGTTGAAGCTTTTGAAGATCTAAAGTTAGAAAGGAAACCTTTAAAATTTTCAGATGAACTAATCAATCAATTATTTCATAGTTTTACAAATATAAAACTTTAAGAAAATAAAGATCAAAAAGCTGACAAATCTATAAATGTTTCGTCTCAAATTGTAAAGCCTCTACCTCAGATTTAGAATTTTTTGTAGCTGGTCCTATAGAAGAAGAGTCTAAAATAGATGAGAATCAAAATGATCAAAATCAAGAATCTCTACAAATCAATAAAATATTTAAAAGAAAAAAATCAATAGTCACTACAGCAAAAACAAGAAATTATTATCCAAGACCTACTCCAGTTGATCTTCAATTCAAAGAACAAGCTATTCTGAATGGCCTTCGATTTGAAGACTACTTAGTATACGAATGGAATGTAGAAGGACTATCTGAATATCAAATCCTGCAACTATGCCAACAAAAGATGATATATGCCTCTACCATCATGGCTGCCGGTAATGATCAAAGACATGTAGTAAATGTAGTTGTCCTTGGATTTACTGGGTAATTACATGATTGGTGGGAAAAGTACCTATCTGATATAGAAAGACAAGCTATACTAAATGCAGTAAAAAGAGATCCTTCAGGAAATCCTGTTATTACTCCTCAAGGTCAAATGATTCTTGATTCTATCTACATCTTATTACCAATATAGTAAAACATTTTATTGGTAATTATATGAATGTAGGAGAAAAAATAAAAACTCAATAAATCAATTATCTTGCCTAACATTATCAAATTTTCATTGGTATAAAGATGTTTTCTTATCAAAACTTTATACAATTGATTCAAGTAATTTAGAATTTTGGAAAGAGAAATTCATATCTGGGCTTCCTAAACTTTTTGCAGAAAAAGTTAAAGAAGAATTAAAATCAGAAAATTATGGAAATTTGAATTATGAAATATATACATATGGTGATCTAATTCAAAAAATTAATAAAGTTGGATTTTCATTAAGCAATGAAATCAAACTTAAACGTCAAATTGAAAATCAAAAAACAATCAGCAAATATGAACTTGGTTATTTTTGTTTTCAATTTGGCATGGAACCATTAATCAGTCCTTCTAGCAAAAAAAAAAAAAAAAAAAAAAAAAACGAAACCATCAAAAAAAAAATCTAAACATTTTTCGACTCCACAATATTATATTCCCTCAAAAAGATATCATTAAAAATCTTCTCATAAAAACCCTTATAAAGAATTAAAGAAATTTTATACAAAAAGATAATCCATCCACTTCTTATCCCAAGAAAAAAGAAATACAATGTTATAGTTGCACAGAAAATGGACATATAGCTCTTGACTACCCAAAAATTAAAGTAAAAACAAAAAAAGAAATCAAAACTATCTTAAAAGGATCCTCATCCTCATCCTTAGAATCATCTAGTTCCTCTGATGAAGATTATTCTTCAAATACATGTCATTGGAAAATATTTGACAGTGAAATCCAGTATGAATCTGTTCCTTCTTCCTCTTTATCTTTAAACATACTTTCTGCTTCAGAAGAGATGGTGCTAGAAATGTTCAAAGATCTAAAAGATGAAGAATTTAAAAATAAATATTTTAAAAAATACAGAATATAAATAAAGGAACTAAAAAAGGAAAAGCTTTTATATCAAATAACATATCAGACTTGTCTAAACAATTCAGCATTAAAACTGTATTAGATAGATTAAGAGATCAACAAGCTCCTATTCATCTTTCTATTCAAGATCTTTATAAAGAAATTAATAATCAAAAGCAAGAAATAAAAGAATTAAAATAAGACTTAATAAAACTTCAAGAACTCAAACAACATGTTGAGAATCTTGAATTTCACATACTAAAAAATTATCAAGAAAATAATGATAATTTAGAATATCAAGAAAATTTTGATGAAAACTTGAATGGTTTTGTAAATTCTTTAATAAGGAATCCACTTAAAAAATAGAAAACTCAAGTTACAATTAAGATCAAAGACTTCTCTATTAAAGCACTCTACTTACTAGATAGTGGTGCAGATGTTAATTTAATAAGAAAAGGATTGATCCCAACAAAATATTATGAGAAAACCAATAATAAACTCAATCGAGCTACTGCTAGCAAAAAACTACATATCAAATACAAATTAAGTAATATTTATGTCTGTAAAATAGACCATGCATAAAGACTAATTTCCTTCTTGGAAAGGATTTAAACATTGATGTTGTCCTTAGAAACCCTTTTCTACAAATTTTGCAGCCTTTTCAAATTGACTCATCAAGTCTAAAACCTATTTTAGATAATAAAGAATTAATTTTTTATTTTGGTGAATCAACTCTGATTCAACATATCAATAGTATTCGGACAAAGTCTAAATAAGAATAAGGTGTTCAAAAAACAGTCAAATATCCAGTTCCAAATAAAATGGTTCTTATTAATCATCTCTCTAATGTCTTCATCTTTTCTACATTTGATCCTACATCCAGATTTTGGTACCTTCAAATTCTACCCAGAGGACAGATATAAAATTAGTTTTCTTTTCCCAAAGAAATAAAAATTTAGATTATTGATAATTTTCATTCAGACCAATCTGCCAGTAGGAAGTATCCCTTCTTATATGACATCAAGTACAAGCAAAAGCAAAGCCCCTATTCAGGAATCAAACCCTTCCTTCATACCTACATCCTAACAAATATCAATTCCCTTCTTCAATCCAGGATTGTCTGTCACTTCACAAGAACTTATCAATGCCCATTGGAGTGTCATTCTCTCTAATAAAAGAATAAACACTAGAAAAACCCTATCCAAAATTGCAAACCATATCATGGACTTAGAAAGCCAAATCCTTATGTGCCATAACATCCATCAAAGAGCACTGTTATCCACCTAAGTTGACGAAAAAACATCCAGAATTCACCTCCTGGAAAAGGTTAACACAGCCATTCCAGATGAGATAGCTGCAAGAATTAGAGGAAAAGCTATTTCTTGTCAGATTAAGGAGCGATTAATGCTCAAAGCTCAATATATAAGCTGGGGAAATGGCTTTCCCAAATTATTCCTGCCATCATATGAAGTTGATATCTCATATATCGAACAAGGATTAGTCCAAAGATTTTCTTCATGCAGAAATGATTTTGAAATGATATAGCAGCTCCCTGTAATCGTGCGTCATGCTCCTCGCAGCCTTGGAGTTACCAAAAGACAATTTCTCATAATCATTTCATCAAGTTTGGGTGAAAGATTAGAAATCTGGTTTTATCAACCTTATGAATTATGGACCATCATGAATTATGAAGAAGGAGATTTAATTTGCAAAAAATTACTCTCTACCTTAAGTGATTACGAGCATCTCCCTGTTGATTATCTAGCTCAATGGTATGAATCTCATGAAGCCGCTACAATGGAATATAGCTTCGAATGTCTCCAAAATTATGATCCAGCTTCTAATCAATATCAGAGATTTCTCAATCTAAAAGGACATCTTGAAGTTGCAAGTACATACAGATATATTTGGTGTGATGGTTGATGAGTTGTTCGCATTACTGATGATCTCACTGAGCAAACAACAATGGTACAGAATCCTTCTAAATCTGGACATGCCAAGCTAAATCAAATTCTCAATGCCTATGAAGATATCTCTTTTGACATTTCAAAAAAAAACTCGTGAAGAATTAATTCAGCTATTCCATGGAGGATTCGAAAATGATAATGAAGGTCGGAATGACCCATGTCATAATTTTCATTATATTATGAAGTTCTCTGACAGCTGCAATGGAATTCATCAGGCTGGTGATTAATCTTATCAAGATTTATTAAGAGCTTTCTTTATAAAGCATGCAAAGAAAAGATAACACAACTTTATCATTGCTACTGTATCCATAGCTATGCTATTCTCTACAAACACATCAAAATTATGTTGAAAAGGTACTATACAAAAAAGCTACTTTGAGAAAGAAGACAAAAGACAATTGGAAAAAATCCAAAAGACAACTAGAATGAACAAGGCTCCATAGACTTCACTCTCTGCAACAGACCAACTAGGTACTATGCAGAAGAATAAAGCAACATCCTCCTAGTCAACAAGTACACTCATCAAAGTATGAAGACAAACCATCTATACGGCAACCTGTGATCCTATCCAGCAGTAAAATCTCAAAACATCATGCAATCTGCCAGCACATAAAATGAAATGCAAATGCAGTATAAATTCAGTTGTAATGAAATGTAAATTATGTTTGCTAAGGATATATATAGTGCTAGCCTTTTTCATGTACATGCAAGGGTTGAATACCAGTGAAAATCCAGCCTTGCTTCCACCACCATCTTCTCTCTCCTCTCACTTCTGCTTTTATATACCCACCATCTTCCCCATTTGGTATCAAAACCAAGTTGGCATCAAATTTGTAATCTAGTACTTCGGCAATATAAAGTCATTTTATGAGTATTTCTGCACTTATCTTTGTTATCTTACGCTTTGATTTTACTTAAGGAATTGCTGACTCAGAAGTAAGAACGTCAAAAGTCTTAATACTTAGTTCTGTGTTTGTTATTATTGATTAATTTTAATCATATTCCGCCCAGAGCAAAGCTGAGGTAGCCATTGTTGTCACCGTTGTTAGCCATGTAAAGGCGTTTAAGGCAATTTGTTGGTGTGTAAATCCTCTATTTCATTAGATACTCATGGAGGATTTGGTGAAAATAACTCTGTAATACAAATTATGGCTAAGCTTATTAAGAAGTTAGTACCTTCTTCTACCTCATCATCAAATTCCTTATCTTTTAAGTCTATTAAAAATAGTGAAGAAATCAGTTATGACGATTTAGATCAAGTTATTTGTGACTGGAATATTCCAACCGTAAATGAAAATGAAATTTATAAAGTTGGAAGTTTTCAATTAAAATCAAGTTATAAAGTAAAAACCATTGAAAGAACTGAATCAATTGCTAGTAATATTCAGGATCTTTCTTTAATCAAGGCCCATGAAATAAAGGACATGTTAAAACATACAATTATATTCATTTTGGATTAGTGCAAGTTGCTCTAACGCCTTTAACAAGACTTGGACTTAGAACAGAAGCTCTCATCTATGTTCAAGATACAAGACATAAAAATTTAGTGATTCATTACTTGGAATGGTTGAATCAAGATTGGTTAATGGCCCTACTTTTTTTTTATTGCTTTCCAAATTTCTCTGTTTCCTTTACAGATCTAGGTGCACATGAAGCTCTTACTCTTGCTATCCAGACAAAAGGTTTTGATATGAATCCACATAATCAAAATCTTACTCTCATATATAGAGTTTATTATAAACTCATGAATTCAGTTGTTCTAGGCATAGCCTATTCCCATCAAGCAAAAGGTATGACTACTTTATTCCAAACTTATTTCAAAATAAAGTTAATATTCCAAAACTCATACAGTGGAATGATATTAATCTATCTGGTAAATGGCACTTAGAAAACACCCAACCAGAAAGGTCTTTTGAAAATGAAGATATTGAAACAATTATTAAACATGAAGATGGAAGTGTTGAAATAATTTTTCAAATGGATTCAAGAGATACAACTCCTATAGTTTATCACCCTTCTAGATGTAGGAAGTAGGTGGGTCTCGTGGATAGATTTTCAAAACTTTTGATCCACTTGACACAGGGATCAACTATACACAAGACCAAAACCCAATCCAGGATGCGTTACCCTCAATCTCGTGACCATGTACAGTAAAAAATTCTACCAACACTAGACATCCAAAATAATCTACGACATAGAAGAAGTAGATCATACCTTTGGAGATCCGCAGTGCTCTAATGGATTTCTTCTACACCTCTTAGCCTTCCACGCTATGACCCGAATTGGATTACTTCTCTCGAGAAGAATGGTGGAATCTTCAGGAGAAAATTCCCAACTCGAAACTCCAAGGAACTAGAAGAGAGAAGGAGAGAAACTCGTGCAACTCTTGCACGAAAGGGTTTTGGGCGTGAGGGAGACTCTTTTGGACGTCCAAGGATATTTTATAGACTTCCAAATCTCTCCCTTGTCTAATTGAAATAGAAGTCTTACTTCCAAAGCAATTAGCAAGTTTCTCCTTTCTTATCCTTTCTTTCTAGAGTTTGAGTCGGATTACTATTTTCCAATAACTTGGGCTAGCGTGGGGACCACTAGGGATTCCTTAGAAAGCTGGCTCCAACTGGAACACCGCGACCCCACATCTCATGTGCAATCCGGGCCCACAGTTAACTGCAAATAACACCACTATATAAATGCAATTGCACTCCAGTCTTAGGAATAAATTACAATGAAGACCCTAAGCTTCCCAATTACCACAAGTAGGCCCCTCTATCAATATCCGTGGATCAATTGGAATAAACCCGTCTCTTCCAATCTAAGTTCCACATCTTATTATCCTTGAGCCCCAATTAATCACAGTAATCATCAGTACCATCCAATTAACTCTTAATTAAGATGGGTGCGCACTTACTAATGACAAATCCATTAATTGGCACAAGGGGATAATAGAGATAGATTCCATCTTGATCATTCAACGTTCCCACAGTTCTACTACCACATACCCAAGACACCGAGGTGTTAACCTATAGTCGGCCTCACTCATTGGTGACTCAAAGCAAATGAATAGATAGAAACTTGAGTTCGTCAATGTCTCAGGATTAAGAGCCTATTGCTAGGGAATTATGAGAGCATACCTTATTATTGAGACGGAATTCCATAAGGTGCATCTCATGGTCCTTCAATACATCCAATGTACCAGCACCGTGATCCAGAATCTTACATTCTGATGATTGAGACAAATCACACTATCTCATAGTGATCAAAGTACTGCAACCTTATCAAATGAGATGCCCAATCTCATTACTGGTTGTGAAGCTATTTTAAGCATAAGATTTGTGACATATATCTCCCGTGTGTGGATCTCATCCATGCACATATATCACATCTAATATACTAATGGGACCCGGTTCAACTCATGAACCATTATGTCATACGTATTGGTCATGTGCATGAAGTAGTAAAATAACATTCATCTCATGAAAGTAAAGCATGTTTTTATTGATAAATAAAGAAATTAATCAATTTATTACATCAACTGATGGATTGAGTCCACAAAATCTAACAATCTCCCACTTGGGCTCAATGCCAGTCAGGGTTGCATCTCATGCCCATCCCTTCTACATGTTGCTCAAAGACTTTGGTAGTCAAAGGCTTAGTAAAGGGATCTGCCAAATTGTCTGCAGAGGCTATCTTGGTAATAGCAATATCACCTCTCTGCACAATCTCTCTGACTAAGTGATACTTCCTCTGTACATGCTTTTGGCTTTTATGGCTTCTGGGTTCCTTTGACTGAGCGACTGCCCCGCTGCTGTCACAGTAAACTGTGAGTGGCTGTCGTGCCAAAGGTACCACCCCAAGTTCCAAAAGGAATCTTTTAAGCCATACTGCTTCCTTAGCTGCTTCACAAGCTGCTACATATTCAGCCTCCGAGGTTGAATCAGTGGTACATTCTTGTTTTATACTCCTCTAGCTAATAGCTCCGCCTCCAAGCATAAATACATAACCAGAGGTGGATTTCCTAGAATCCTTATCTGACATAAAGTCAGAATCTGTGTATCCGACTGGAATCAACTCATCACTGCTATAAATCAACATGTAATCTCTAGTCCTTCTCAAGTATTTGAGAATACATTTTACAGCAGTCCAATGTTCAGGTCCTGGATTAGATTGATATCTGCTGACTAGGCCCACTACATAACAGATATCTGGTCTAGTACATAACATAGCATACATGAGGCTACCAATAGCCGAAGCGTATGGTATCGACCTCATTTGCTCCTTTTCCTCGGGTGTCTTAGGACACTGATCCTTGGAAAGGTGCACTCCATGCCTGAAAGGTGTGATACCCTTCTTGGAGTCTTGCATTGCAAACCGTACTAGCACCTTATTTATGTATGCAGCTTGGGATAAGCCAATCATCCTATTTTTCCGGTCTCGGTAGAGTTTGATCCCTAGGATGTAGCTAGCTTCTCCCAAGTCCTTCATATCAAAAGTCTTGGCTAACCAAACTTTTACCGTTGACAACATTCCTATGTCTTTCCCGAGGAGAAGGATGTCATCGACATATAAAACCAGAAAAACTACCCTGTCACCTTCACTTTTCATGTACACACATGACTCATCCGGATTTTGACAAAAACCAAATGACTTGATTGCCTGGTCAAAACGGATATTCCAGCTTCGGGATGCCTGCTTCAGTCCATAAATAGACTTCTGCAGCTTGCAAACTTTTTGCTCCTGGTTTTTAGCTACAAAACCATCTGGCTGCACCATATAGATGTCTTCCTCAAGATGGCCGTTGAGAAAAGCCGTCTTGACATCCATTTGCCAAATCTCGTAATCGAGATGAGCCGCAATGGATAAGAGTATCCGGATGGATTTGAGCATGGCTACTGGCGAGAAGGTTTCCTCATAATCGATCCCCTCTTTCTGAGTATATCCTTTCGCAACAAGCCTAGCCTTATAGGTCTCCACTCTTCCATCTGGTCCTCTTTTCCTCTTGTAGACCCACTTGCACCCAATAGGTTTAATATTGGCAGGCAAGTCCACAAGTGTCCAGACCTGATTTGAGTACATAGACTCCATCTCAGCTTTCATAGCATCTTGCCAGCGTCCCGAGTCTAAGTCATTTATTGCTTCATCATAGTTAGAGGGATCTTGTTCTGGCTCTTCTGGGATTGATTCATAAGACTCTCCCAAGAATGAGAACCTGTCAGGGGGTCTGACAATCCTCCCACTACGACGAGGTACTGGTGTAACTACTAGGTCAGGTAAGGGCGGTTCTTCCTCAAGTCCGGTCATACTTGGATTTGGAATTGATTGCTCCTGAATCTCTTCCAAGATCACCTTTTCTAAAAATTTCTGGTCCATCATATAATCTTCCTCCAGAAAAACCGCATTGGTGCTAACCAGCACTTTCTGCTCTCTGGGATTATAGAATAACCAACCTTTAGTTCCTTTAGGATATCCTACAAATGTGCATACTTGCGACTTCGCTTCCAACTTATCCGTCTTAACCTTGAGCACGTGTGCTGGACAACCCCAAATGTGTAAATGTTGTAGACTAGGCTTTCGCCCAGACCACAATTCCCGGGGAGTCTTAGGTATAGACTTAGATGGTACGAGGTTTAGTATGTACATTGCAGTATCCAAAGCATATCCCCAAAAGGATATAGGTAATCTTGAGAAACTCAGCATAGACCTAATCATATCTAAAAGAGTCCGGTTCCTTCTTTCTGCTACTCCATTCTGTTGAGGCATACCAGGAGCAGACAACTGGGATAAAATCCCATTTTCTGATAAGTAACCCATAAAATCAGCAGAGAGATATTCCCCTCCTCGATCTGATCGAAGAGTCTTGATACTCTTACCTAATTGCTTTTCCGCTTCCGCTCGAAATTCTTTGAACTTTTCAAAGGCTTCGGACTTGTGGTGCATAAGGTATATGTAACCATATCTTGAGTAATCATCTGTGAAAGTGATGAAGTACTCATATCCTCCTCTGGCCCTGACATTAATGGGTCCGCAGACATCAGTATGCACTAATTCCAATAAATCTTTGGCCCTGTTACCCTTAGCTGAAAAGGGTCTTTTAGTCATTTTACCTTCCAAACAGGACTCACAGATAGGCATTGGTTCTACCACCAATGAAGGTAAGATACCATCTTTCACTAGCCTCTCAATCCTGTTAAGGTTTATATGACCTAGCCTCAGGTGCCAAAGTTTTGTTGGATTAGATGAAGGTGACTTTCTCTTTAATGATGATCTACTAATTGTTTCAGTATCATGTATCTCATACATCGTGGGAGTTAACAAATAAAGTCCATTGGTTACCTTGCCAGAACATATGAAAGTACCATTCCTCTTTATGACAACTTCAGTACCAAAAGTAATAGAATAACCTTTATTCACTAAACTAGAAACTGAAATTAAATTCTGCCTTAAAGACGGTACATATAATGTTTCTGACAAAACCAATTTCTTATTTGAAAAACATAAAGTAATGACTCCTACTGAAACAGCCTCCGCCTTAGCGTCAGATCCTAGGTTGACAATGATTTCTCCATCACTTAGCCTCCTGGTTTCCCTGAACCCCTGCAACGTATTACATATGTGATTAGTTGCCCCGGAATCCACACACCAGGATTCTGAAGTACCAGTTGCAAAACTAACTTCAGATATAAGTGACTCAATCATACCTGGGGTCTTTTTCTTAGACAGATATTCTGGACAATTCCTCTTCCAATGTCCTGTCTTACCACAATGGAAACACTTTCCTTTTGTCCCTGAACCCTTAGCTTTAGCCACGCCACCAGTTGGACCATTCTCCACCTTAGGACCCTTTGGAACTGATTTCTTTTTGCCTTTCCGCCCTTTGCCTTTCGGCTTGGACTTGGCATCTGACTTTTCTGTCATTAAGGCAGTTGGTTTCTTCTTCATAATCCCTTCAGTTGCTACCAGCTGACTAGATAGCTCAGCTAGAGTCAGATTCATTTTATTCATATTATAATTGACCTTGAAATTGTTGAATGACTCTGGTAGTGACTCAAGGATTATGTCAATCTGCGATTCTGCATCAATCGCAGCTCCCAGTACATCTAACTCATTTAATGAGTCCATCATTTTCAACATGTGTTCCTGTACTGATGTACCTTCAGCCATCTTGGTGCTAATGAGCACCCTCATGGCTGCCTGCCTAGCAGGTCTGCCTTGTTCTGCAAACATCTCCTTTAAATTCGATATCATATCATATGCAGTCTTATAAGATTGATGTTGATGTTGCAGCACACTAGACATGGATGCCAGAATGTAACATCGGGCCATCTCATCGTCTTTGGCCCATTTGGTGTAAAGGTCCTTTTCTGCTTCTGATGCATCTGGGCCAGGCTCTTCAAGGGGGTTTTTGGTAAGGACATATTTATATCCTGAAGCTGTCAGGACAATATCCAGATTCCGTTTCCAGTCTACATAGTTGGATCCCACCAACTTATTCTGGTTGAGGATGGTCGCAAGTGGATTGAAAGTATTCGAATTCATGCTTGTAATACTGTAGCACATAACCATACATTCAATTAATGAATTTAAATGACATTAGGGTTTAGTATTCTACCAAATTTATGTGGGAATCCTCATAACCACAAAATTCAGAATACATCGGAATCCCAATCCTGCGGGGTATGCCTCCTTGGGGAGTGCAAATACCTCCTAGACTGGTGCGGATCAAAGTTGGTCAAAATTTGGATTAAGACTAACTATCCATGATCCCCTTCATTCATTACAATCTAGGTATCTCATACCAAATAATGTATGACTCCCGATTAGCTTTGGTTTCTAAAATACATGAGGCAAATCCTTAGGGATACTACATCATTATTTTAGTTAAGTGTGACCCACCAACTAGCATTGCATGACAACCGTTGTGGGTAGCTCCTCCTTGGGGAGTGGGCTCCCACTCCGTCTCATCAACACTATCCATAGGAGATCCATATCCAGTATCCAGATAAATACAAGCCCTCCGTGGGGAATGGCCATTCTCAAAATGGCGCAAGGCTAATACTTTCCTTACAATGGACCTATGGTGGAAAACCATGGGGATTTTTATATATATAGAAATGCCCCGCTCCCACTTAATATTATAGAGTTGAGGATTTCCTTATAGGTGTATGGGTCCATCAAATATAGGTATATATTCATCCCATGATAAGACCAATGATTGGTTCCAAGTCAAGTTATTTTAAGGAAAGTCCAGTTTCTAAAATTAGTGTTACCAATAGATCCATCTCATGGGCCTACCAACTCTAATTAGAACTCTTTCCAAAAATTAATTTGATTTGACCAATTTTGGAATTTACTATGTTTGGATCAAATATGGAAACACTCTAAAATAAGCATTCATCCATAAATAGAAAGTGCTATAACAAAAGACTAGTCCTCTCCTCCACATGACCCAGGCGGAAAAGACTTCTTGGACTTCTAGACTTTCCAAAACTTTGGGATTCCTCAAACTCTTTGGGCATCTCCAAAACACCTTTTGGTAATCTTCAAACTCTTTGATTAGGAGTCCAACTTCTCTTTCCTTCTTTGTTTCGGACATCTCCAGAATTTACAAATTTAAAAAATACATAAATTCCTATGTCTCTATAATGAGACTTACATGGTAGTCTAAACATGGAAATAAAAGGGCTATAGGGAAATTCACCATGCCTTGCCCTTTCACGGGAAACCAAGGAGACCATGATGCCCTTTACACTTAGCGACGAATAAACCAATAATTAAAAGGAAAGAAAAACATGTGGGTCATATGGAGAGGACATTATCACCTGCAAGTTAGTATCTCATACAACAAAGCATCTCACAAAACCAGGTTGCCAAACCACAATAGAAAAACAAGATGCCAAATATTTTGCCACCACGATACAAGACCCCCTACGCAACGGGGGTCCGGGGGCAGCGCCCCTGGCGGGGGTCGAGCTGCCCGGTCAGCTCGCGGGGTTCCAAGGGGCACTTTAGCCAAGAACTCAGACCAAGAACAAGATGATTCTGCCTAGGTTCGGCTAGCCGATCTGGTCCCTACGGTTAGCCAACAGACCTCTATAGCCATAGTGGTCACTTTGACTAACCGACCTGACGAACCCAGAAATTTGGCTTCTTTTTCAGATTCGGCTCCTGCTGTACCCAATCACCTCTAATGATCTCAGTATGTTTTAATGGCATCTTATCATCCTCCTATTATGATTAAGACCTTTTGTGACTTTCCAAATATGTATCTACTACGAGAGCAAGCAAACCCAATAAACACTGATCCTATCATAGCCCTTGCTCTATCCTCTTCGCATCTCATGCGAAGATTAGAACAAGATTACTGATCTAACATGATTAGAGATGAGGTATGGCTCTGATACCAATTGTAGGAAGTAGGTGGGTCTCGTGGATAGATTTTCAAAACTTTTGATCCACTTGACACAGGGATCAACTATACACAAGACCAAAACCCAATCCAGGATGCGTTACCCTCAATCTCGTGACCATGTACAGTAAAAAATTCTACCAACACTAGACATCCAAAATAATCTACGACATAGAAGAAGTAGATCATACCTTTGGAGATCCGCAGTGCTCTAATGGATTTCTTCTACACCTCTTAGCCTTCCACGCTATGACCCGAATTGGATTACTTCTCTCGAGAAGAATGGTGGAATCTTCAGGAGAAAATTCCCAACTCGAAACTCCAAGGAACTAGAAGAGAGAAGGAGAGAAACTCGTGCAACTCTTGCACGAAAGGGTTTTGGGCGTGAGGGAGACTCTTTTGGACGTCCAAGGATATTTTATAGACTTCCAAATCTCTCCCTTGTCTAATTGAAATAGAAGTCTTACTTCCAAAGCAATTAGCAAGTTTCTCCTTTCTTATCCTTTCTTTCTAGAGTTCGAGTCGGATTACTATTTTCCAATAACTTGGGCTAGCGTGGGGACCACTAGGGATTCCTTAGAAAGCTGGCTCCAACTGGAACACCGCGACCCCACATCTCATGTGCAATCCGGGCCCACAGTTAACTGCAAATAACACCACTATATAAATGCAATTGCACTCCAGTCTTAGGAATAAATTACAATGAAGACCCTAAGCTTCCCAATTACCACAAGTAGGCCCCTCTATCAATATCCGTGGATCAATTGGAATAAACCCGTCTCTTCCAATCTAAGTTCCACATCTTATTATCCTTGAGCCCCAATTAATCACAGTAATCATCAGTACCATCCAATTAACTCTTAATTGAGATGGGTGCGCACTTACTAATGACAAATCCATTAATTGGCACAAGGGGATAATAGAGATAGATTCCATCTTGATCATTCAACGTTCCCACAGTTCTACTACCACATACCCAAGACACCGAGGTGTTAACCTATAGTCGGCCTCACTCATTGGTGACTCAAAGCAAATGAATAGATAGAAACTTGAGTTCGTCAATGTCTCAGGATTAAGAGCCTATTGCTAGGGAATTATGAGAGCATACCTTATTATTGAGACGGAATTCCATAAGGTGCATCTCATGGTCCTTCAATACATCCAATGTACCAGCACCGTGATCCAGAATCTTACATTCTGATGATTGAGACAAATCACACTATCTCATAGTGATCAAAGTGCTGCAACCTTATCAAATGAGATGCCCAATCTCATTACTGGTTGTGAAGCTATTTTAAGCATAAGATTTGTGACATATATCTCCCGTGTGTGGATCTCATCCATGCACATATATCACATCTAATATACTAATGGGACCCGGTTCAACTCATGAACCATTATGTCATACGTATTGGTCATGTGCATGAAGTAGTAAAATAACATTCATCTCATGAAAGTAAAGCATGCTTTTATTGATAAATAAAGAAATTAATCAATTTATTACATCAACTGATGGATTGAGTCCACAAAATCTAACACTAGAAAGTCTTATTCTCATCTTCCTTTTGTGGTAGGATCTTCCGTAAAAGAACCATCCTGAGCTTCTTGCTCTACACCTAATGTAGACCTTCGACCTACCGGACTTGTGTATCCTTCTTATCAAGCTTCTCCATCTAATACATATAATCGTTCGGAATCTCATTTCAATATAATTGTTTTTTATTGCTTTCAAATTGATAAAGAAATGTTAAAAAAGAATTTAACTCTACATCCTTTAACAAAATCCTTTTTTAAATAGGTTTCTCAAGAACATAAAGACTTTTTAAAAGAAAAATGGTACAAATATAAGTATGATAATCAAATAATTATTTATTTCTTTGATTGGCTTAAACTAGCCATAAAGAAAGCTTATAATACTAAAGATTTATCCATAAATATGATAACAAAATTAAGCTCATCTTAGATTATAGCTTCTGCCAGTTTTTTTCCACAAAGAACTAAAGAATCTATACATCCTCCATTACATCAAATCATTTATAAAGAAACTTCAGCCGTACCCATAAAAGATGTAGCAAAGATACAAGGAGATAAAGGTAAATCTAAATTAATTTATAAATCAGACTTAAGTCATGTTTTAGAACAAAATAATTATACAAATATTAACCTTTATACTATTGGCCAACAAACCAATAGAATTTAAGATAAAGTTGAAAATATTTTAAAAATTTATGAAGCATCTTCTTCACAAAATATAATTAAGACACAAACTTTAAGTTTTCAAGGTGAAGCCCTTAAAGATCTAAAGTTAGAAAGGAAACCTTTAAAATTTTCGGATGAACTAATCAATCAATTATCTCATAGTTTTACAAACATGAAACTTAAATATAATAAAGAAAATAAAGATGAAAAATCCATAAATGTTTTAGTTTCTAAAGCTTCGAGCTCAGACTCAGAATCCTCTGTTTTTTACTCTATAGAAGAAAAATCAAATGAAAATCTAGATGAACAAAATCAAGAATCTCTACAAATCAATAAAATATTTAAAAGATAAAAGCCAATAGTTACTATAGCAAAAATAAGAAATTATTATCTACGACCTACTCCAGTTGATCTTCAATTCGAAGAACAAGATATTTTGAATGGCCTTCGATTTGAAAACTCTTCAGTATACAAATGGAATGTAGAAGGACGATATGAATAACAAATCCTACAACTATGCCAACACATGATGATATATGCCTCTACCATCATGGCTGTTAGTAATGATCAAAGACGTGCAGTAAATGCAGTCATCCTTGGATTTACTAGACAATTACATGGTTGGTGGGAAAAATACTTATCTGATATGGAAAGAAATGCTATATTAAATGCAGTAAAATGAAATTCCTTAGGAAATCCTGTTCTTACTCCTCAAGGCCAAATGATCCCTGATTCCATCAACATGCTTATTACCAATATAGTTAAACATTTTATTGGTAAAAATATGAATGTAAAAGAAAAATAAAAAACACAATTAATCAATTTATCTTGCCCAACATTATCAGATTTTCGTTGGTATAAAGATGTTTTCTCATTAAAACTCTATACAACCGATGGAAGTAATTCAGAATTTTGAAAAAAAAAATTCATATTTGGTCTTCCTAAACTTTTTGCAGAAAAAGTTAGAGAGGAATTAAAATTAGAAAATTATGGAAATTTGAATTATGGAAATACATATGGTGATCTAATTCAAAAGATTAATAAAGTTGAATTTTCATTATGCAATGAAATCAAACTTAAACATCAAATTGAAAATAAAAAAAGATTCAGCAAGTATGAACTTAGTGATTTTTTTTTTCAATTTGGTATGGATCCATTAATCAGTCCTTCTAGCCAGAATAAAAAGAAAAACTTAAGAAGATACCATCAAAAAAGAAGATCTAAACGTTTTTCAACTTCACAATAATACATTCCCTCAAAAAGATATCATAAAAAATCTTCTCATAAAAAACCTTACAAAGAATTAAAGAAATCTTATACAAAAAATAATCCATCCACTTCTCATCCTAGGAAAAAAGAAATACAATGTTATAATTGCAAGGAAAAAGGACATATCACCCTTGATTGCCTAAAAATAAAAGTTAAAACAGAAAAAGAAATCAAAACTATCTTAAAAGGATCCTCAGAGTCAGAGTCATTGAGTTCCTCTGATACAGATTATTCTTCCTCTCATTCTTTAAATACATTCATTGTAAAATATTTGACGGTGAAATCCAATATGAATCTGCTTTTTCTACCTCTTTATCTTTAAACACACTTTCTGCTCCAGAAGAGATGGTGCTAGAAATGTTTAAAGATCTAAAAGATGAAAAATTAAAAAATAAATATTTTGTAAAAATACAGAATATAAATAAAGAAACTAAAAGAGGAAAAGCTTCTACATCAAATAACATATTAGACTTACCTGAATAATTCAGCATAAAAACTGTATTAGATAGATTAAGAGAGCAACAAGCTCCTACTCATCTTTCTATTCAAGATCTTTATAAAGAAATTAATAATCAAAATCAAGAATTAAAAGAATTAAATCAAGACTTAATTGAACTTCAGGAACTCAAACAGCGTGTTGAGAATCTTGAATTTTACATACTCAAAAATTATCAAGAAAATATTGATAATTGAGAAAATCAAAAAAAAATTTGATGAAAACCTGAATGGTTTTGTAAGTTCTTTAACAAGGAATCCACTTAAAAAATTTAAAACTCAAGTTACAATTAGGATCAAATTAAAGCGCTCTGCTTACTAGATAGTCACACGGATGTTAATTTAATAAGAGAAGGATTAATCCCAACAAAATATTTTGTAATAACCAATAATAAACTCAATCTAGCTATTGCTAGCAAAAAACTATATCTCAAATACAAATTAAGTAGTGTCTATGTCTATAAAATTGGAACATGCATAAAGACTAATTTCCCTCTAGGAAAGGATTTAAACAATGATGTTATCCTTGGAAATATTTTTCTACAAATTTTATAGCTTTTCAAATTGACTCATCAGGTCTAAAAAATATTTTAGACAATAAAGAATTAAATTTCAATTTTGTTGAATTAACTCCTATTCAACATATCAATATTATTTAGACAAAGTGTAAACAAGAATAAGATATTCAAAAACCATTCAGATATCCAGTTCCATATAAAACGGATCTTATTAATCATCTCTCTAATGTCCCATGTTTTCTACATTTAATCCTACAACTAGATTTTGGTAGCTTCAAATTCTACCCGGAGGACAGATATAAAATTGCTTTTCTTTTTCCAAAGAAAATAAAAATTTAGGTTATTGATAATTCTCATTTAGACCTATCTTTTGAAAGTGCAATAACTAGATCTCACCAAGTCCTAGAGGGGGGGGTGAATAGGACTATTAAAAATTTCTTTTCAAAACTTAGATATTATTAAAGAACAATCTGAAGGATTATT
The DNA here is from genome assembly GCA_037013555.1 of Sextonia rubra. Classification (NCBI taxonomy): domain Eukaryota; kingdom Viridiplantae; phylum Streptophyta; class Magnoliopsida; order Laurales; family Lauraceae; genus Sextonia; species Sextonia rubra. The sequence continues at coordinate 11,493,039 of JASUAD010000026.1, forward strand.
AAAATTGAGAGAGATAATCAGAGTTGTGAGTGTCTGGAAATGTAACTAGAGCAATAGAGATGTAGCATATAAAAGATCATCAACTCAAGTGACAAGAAAGCAAGGCAACATCCACACACAACAAACAATAATCACAATGATTTATAGTGGTTCGGTCCTAGACCTACATCCACTCTCAAAAGCAAACTCTCTTGGTTCCACTAAATAAGAGGTACTCACATAACATACACCTCTTGCAACAATTTTTGATGCGGTGGTTTGTCTTCCACCAATTAGAGTTTTTGATCAGGTGGTTGATCCTTGATCTAGTCCACCAATTACAACACTTTTTGATGCGGTGGTTTGTCTTCCACCAAATACAGCAATATGAATTGAAATATTAAGAACACCTAAACAAGGAATTGAATACCTTGGTTTTGAGTGGTGCTCTTGAAGCTTGAAGACTACCTCCAAGCTTTGGCCTCTTGTTCTTGCTCCTTGGAGATGAAGATCTTCAGATGTGAGCTCAACCAAGGGAAGAGGTTCCAAGAGGGTTTGGAAGGCTAAGGTATTCTCTCAGATTTGAAGAAGCCTTTCCTAAGTCACCAACTACTCTACTTGCAACAATAATGGCACTCTTTGATGTTGGAGAGTAGGTGGTTGTGGGAGCTTTGAAGATGGTTTTAATGGAGGTGCAAAGGCTCAGCAATACTAGTGTTTTTCTCAGCAATAAATTCAGTGGTTGGAGCAAGGGAGAGGTCCTCTTTAAATACAGATGAGCTCCAACGGACAGTTCTACGGCTTAGAACAGAATGGTCTACGGCTTAGCCGTAAGTTCTGACAACATCCAACGGCTAGTTTGACCAGATTCAGCACAAATTCCTTCTTACGGTTAGGCCTACGGCTTAGCCGTAAATCATTCTACGGCTTAGCCGTGAGCACCTTTCGGCCTAGCCGTGGGTCAGCCGTAAGCTCAAATTTCCCAGAAACAACTCTCTGGAGAGTGGCCCGTAATCTTTATGGCTTAGCCGTGAATAACCTTACGGCTTAGCTGTGAAGGCCTTTCGGCTTGGCCGTAAGGTCAACCGTAAGCATAATTTGGCCAAGTACACTCTCTGGATTGTGGCCCGTAGATTTTACGGCTTAGCCGTGAAACCCACTACGGCTTAGCCGTAACATTTCTCGGTGTAGCCGTAGGGTCAGCCGTAGAACAAAAGGCTCCAAAATACACTCTCTGGAAAGTGAGCCGTAGGATCTACGGCTTAGCCGTGGTCCAAGCCGTAGAACAAAACAGGGTGTTTGAAAACCCTGATTTCCTAGTCTCTTTTCAAGGACACTTAGGGATCACAGATACCTTATCCCTTGGCACTCACAGATGATCTTCTTTGATGTAGAACTTCTTTGCTTAGTCTTCATTGATAGGTTTTCCTTGAATGGTCTTGAACTAGCTTGAACTTCTTTGAACTTGACTTGATCTCCAATGAACTTCCGAGGTGAACTACATCGTTCTTGAATCGAACTACACTTTGGTCACGTAATTGACAACACACTTTTACAATGACACTAACATCTTTTACTCCCTTCTGCCTTCAGGATGTATCCCTTCACATTATGACAACAAGTAAAGCCCCTATTCAGGAATCAAGCTCTTCTTTCATACCTACATTCGAACAAATATGAATTCCTTTCTTCAATCCAGGATTACCTATCACTTCACAAGAACTTATCAATGCTCAATGGAGTGCTATTCTCTCTGATAAAAGAAAAAACACTAGAAAAACCCTATCCAAAATTGCAAACCATATCATGGACTTAAAAACCTAAATCCTTATGTGCCATAACATCCATCAAAGAGTGCTGTTATCCACCTATGTTGATGAAAAAACATCCAAAATTCACCTCCTGGAAAAGATTAACACAACCCTCCCAAATGAGATAGCTACAAGAATTAGAGGAAAAACTATTTCTTGTCAGATCAAAGAGCGATTAATGCTCAAAGCTCAATATATAAGCTAGGCAATTGGCTTTCCTAAATTGTTTCAGCCATCACATGAAGTTGATATCTCATATATCGAACAAGGATTAGTCCAAAGATTTTCTTTATGCAGAGATGATTTTGAAAAAATACAGCAGCTCCCTACAATCTTGCATCATGCCCTTCTCAGCCTTGGAGTTACCAAAAGACAACTTCTCATAATGATTTCATCAAGTTTGGTGAAAGATTAGAAATTCGGTTTTATCAACCTTATCAATTTTGGACTATCATGACTTATGAAGAAGGACATTTATTTTGCAAAAAATTCATCTCTACCTTAAATGATTATGAGCATCTCCCTGTTGATTATTCTACTCAATGGTATAAATCTCATGAAGCTGCTATAATAGAATACAGCTTAGAATAACTTCAAAATTATGATCCAGCTTCTGATCAATATCAAAGATTTCTCAATCTAAAAAAACAACTTGAATTTTCAAGTACATACAGATATGTTTGCTGTGATGGTCGACGAGTTGTTTGCATTGCTAATGATCCCGCTGAGCAAACAACGGTGATGTAAAATCCATATAAATCTGGATATACAGCTCTCAATCAAATTATCAATGCTTATGAAGACATGTCTTTTGATATTTCTGAAGAAACTCGAGAAGAGTTAATCCAATTATTCCATGGTGAATTAACAAATGAAGGTTGGAATGAGCACTTTTGATGCAAGTCTCCAATAATACTATGCCCAGCTTCAAGATTATTGCTACAAGAGCTTCTTCTAAAACATTGGAAGGATGAGAAAAGCTTTTTCTCCTAGCCCATCAATGAGTTTTTAGAAAAAGTACATGCAAAAGTACTAAAAGACAAAGCATATCTCTCATAAGAATGAAACAGTATTTTATTCCCGACATGCACATCCATGAAGAACTTATCTTAGAAAGGGAAAAGAAATAAAGACATGACACATACCTTATAAAGTACTCAAAGCAATCATGACATCTCACTATTCAGAATAAAGTTCATCTAAAGCAAAGATTGTGATTTTTGCCTGAGTCTAGAAGCATCATGAAATTTGCAAGCACATTAAATGAAATGCACATTCAGTCGAAATTTAATTGTAATGAAATGTAAATTATGTTAGTTATGACTATAAATAGGCCTAGCCTTCCTCATGTATAAGCAAGAGTTGGAATACCAGTCAAAATCTAGCCTTGCTTCCACCACCATCTCCTCTCTCCTTTCCCTTCCGCTTTTGCATACCCACCATCTTCCCCATTTGGTATCAGAGCCAAGTTGGTATCAAGTATGGTTGCAATATAAAGTCGTTTTGTGAGTATTTCTTCACTTATCTTTATGTTTTGATTTTGTTTAAGGAATTGCTGACTCAGAAGCAAGAACGTCAAAAATCATAATACTTGGTTATGTGTTTGTTGTTATTGAGAAATTTTAATTATATTCCACCCCGGAGCGAAGCTGAGGTAGCTATTGTAGTCGCCGTTGTTAGCTATGTGAAGGCATTTAAAGCATTTTATTGGTGTGTAAATCATCTATTTCATTAGATACTCGCGGTGGATTTGGTTACAATGACTCTGTAATTCAAATTATGGCTAAGCTTATTAAGAAGTTTGTACCTTCTTCTTCTTCATCATCAAATTCCTTATCTTCTTTGCCTATTAAAAATAGTGAAGAAATCAGTGATGATTATTTAGATCAAGTTATTTGTGACTGAACTATTCCAACCGTAAATAAAAATGAAATTTATAAAGTTGGAAGTTTTCAATTAAAATTAAGTTATAAAGTAATATTCAGCATCTTTTTTTAATCAAGCCCCATGAAATAAAGGAGTATGTTAAAACATACAATTCTATTCATTTTGGATTAGTGCAAGTTGCTCTTAAGCCTTTAACAAGACTTGGACATAGAACAGAAGCTCTCATCTAAGTTTAAGACACGACATAAAAAATTCAGTGATTCATTACACGGAATGGTTGAATCAAGTTTGGCTAATGGCCTACTTTCTTTAATTGCTTTCCAAATTCCTCTGTTTCCCTTACAGATCCATGTGCACATGAAGCTCTTGCTCTTGCTCTCCAGACAAAAGGTTTTGATATGAATCCTCATAATCAAAATCTTACTCTCATATGTAGAGTTTATTATAAACTCATGAATTCAGTTGTTCCAAGCATAGCCTATTCCCATCAAGCAAAAGGTATGACTACTTTATTCCAAACTAATTTCAAAAATAAAGTTAGTATTCCAAAACTCGTACAGTGGAATGGTATTAATCTATCTGGTAAATGGCGCCTAGAAAACACCCAACCGGAAAGGTCCTTAGAAAATGAAGATATTGAAACAATTATTGAACATGAAGATGGAAGTGTTGAAATAAATTTTCAAATGGATTCAAGAGATACAACTCCTACAGTTTATCAACCTTCTAAAAAGTCTTATTCTCATCCTCCCTCTGTGGTAGGATCTTCCATAAAAGAACCATCCCGAGTTTCTTGCTCTACACCTAATGTAGACCTTTGACCTATAGGACTTGTGTATCCTTCTTATCAAGCTTCTCCATCTAATACATATAATCCTTCGGAATCCAATTTCAATATAAATGGTTTTGAATGATTTGAAATTGATAAAGAAATGTTAGAAAAGAATTTAGCTTTACATCCTCTCACAAAATCCTTTTTTAACCTTGTTTCTTAAGAACATAAAGACTTTCTAAAAGCAAAATGGTATAAATATATGTATGATAATCAAAGTAGCATTTATTTCTTTGATTGGCTTAAACTAGCCATAAAGAAAGCTTATAATACTGAAGATTTATCCATCAATATAACAACAAAATTAAGTTCATCTTAGATTATGGCTTCCACCAATTCTTTTCTGCAAAGAACTGAAGAATCTATATATCTCCCATTACATCAAATCATTTATAAAGAAACTTCAGCTGCACCCATAAAAGATGTTGCAAAAATACAAGGAGACAATGGTAAAATTGAATTTATTTATAAATCAAACTTAAGTCATGTTTTAAAACAAAATAATCATACAAACATAAACCTTCATACTACTGGCCAACAAACCAATAGAATTAAGATAAAGTTGAAAATATTTTAAAATTTTATGAAACTACTTCTTCCCATAAAGTAATCAAGACACAATCTTTAGGTTTTCAAGGTGAAGCCCTTAAAGATCTAAAGCTAGAAAAAAAAACCCTTAAAATTTTCAAATGAACTAATCAGTCAATATCTCATAGTTTTACAAACGTAAAACTTAAAGATAATAAAGATAATAAAGCTGAAAAATCCATAAATGTTTTAGTTTCTAAAGCTTCAAGCTCAGACTCAGAATTCTCTGTTTCTAACTCTATAGAAGAAAAATCAAATGAAAATCAAGAATCTATACAAATCAATAAAATATTTAAAAGATAAAAACCAATAGTCACTATAGCAAAAACAAGAAATTATTATCCAAGACCTGCTCCAGTTGATCTTCAATTTGAAGAACAAGATATTCTAAATGGCCTTCGATTTGAAAACTCTTCAGTATATGAATGGAATATAGATGGACTATCTAAATATCAAATCCTGCAACTATGCCAGCACATGATGATATATGACTCTACCATCATGGCTGTCGGTAATGATCAAAGACATGCAGTAAATGCAGTCATCCTTGGATTTACTGGACAATTACATGGTTGGTGGGAAAAATACCTATCTAATACATAAAGAAATGCTATATTAAATGTAGTAAAAAAAGATCCCTCAGGAAATCCTGTTTTCACTCCTCAAGGCCTAATGATGCCTGATTCCATTTACATGCTTATTACCAATATAGTTAAACATTTTATTGGTAATTATATGAATGTAGAAGAAAAATTAAAAACAGAATTAATCAATTTATCTTGCCCAACATTATCAGATTTTCATTGGTATAAAGATGTTTTCTTATCAAAACTCTATACAACCGATGCAAGTAATTCAGAATTTTGAAAAGAAAAATTCATATCTGGTCTTCCTAAACTTTTTGCAAAAAAAGTTAGGGAAGAATTAAAATCAGAAAATTATGGAAAATTGAATTATGGAATGTATACATATGGTGACCTAATTCAAAAGATTAATAAAGTTGGATTTTCATTAAGCAATGAAATCAAACTTAAACGTCAAATTGAAAATAAAAAAAGAATTAGCAAGTATGAACTTGGTAATTTTTGTTTTCAATTTGGTATGGAACCATTAATCAGTCCATTTAGCCAGAATAAAAAGAAAAACTTAAAAAGAAACCATCAAAAAAAGAAACTAAACATTTTTCAACTCCACAATATTATACTCCCTCAAAAAGATATATAAAAAATCTTCTCAAGAAAACCCTTATAAAGAATTAAAGAAATCTTATAGAAACGATAATCTGTCCACTTCTTATCCCAAGAAAAAAGAAATACAATGTTATAATTACAAAGTAAAAGGACATATAGCTCCTGATTGCCCAAAAAATAAAAGCTAAAATAGAAAAAGAAATCAAAACTATCTTAAAAGGATCCTCAGTGTCAGAGTCATCCAGTTCCTCTGATACAGATTATTCTTCCTCTCATGCTTTAGATACATATCATTGTAAAATATTTGACATTGAAATCCAGTATGAATCTGCTTCTTCTTCCTCTTTATCTTTAAACATACTTTTTGCTCTAGAAGAGATGGATCTAGAAATGTTTAAGGATCCAAAAGATGAATAGTTAAAAAATAATTATTTGAAAAAATATAAAAGATAAATGAAGGAAATAAAAAAAGGAAAAGCTTCTACTTCAAATAATATATCTAACTTACCTGAACAATTCAGCATTAAAACTGTATTAGATAGATTAAGAGAGCAGCAAACTCCTCCTCATCTTTCAATTCAAGATCTTTATAAAGAAATTAATAATCAAAATCAATAAATAAAAGAATTAAAACAAGACTTAATTGAACTTCAAGAGCTCAAACAACGCGTTGAGAATCTTGAATTTCACACACTAAAAAATTATCAAGAAACTAATGATAATTTAGAATCATGAAAAATTTGATAAAAACTTAAATGGTTTTGTAAATTCTTTAACAAGAAATCCACTTAAAAAATGGAAAACTTAAGCAACAATTAAGGTCAAAGACTTCTCTATTAAAGCACTCTGCTTACTAGATAGTAGCACAGATGTTAATTTAATAAGAGAAGGATTAATCCCAACAAAATATTATGAAAAAACCAATAATAAACTCAATCTAGCTACTGCTAGCAAAAAACTACGTATCAAATACAAATTAAGTAATGTTTATGTCTGTAAAAATGGAACATGCATAAAGACTAATTTCCTTGTAGGAAAGGATTTAAACAATGATGTTATCCTTGGAAATCCTTTTCTACAAATTTTATAGCCTTTTCAAATTGACTCATCAGGTCTAAAAACTATTTTAGACAATAAAGAATTAAATTTCGATTTTGTTGAATTAACTCCTATTCAAGATATCAGTATTATTTAGACAAAGTGTAAACAAGAAGAAGACGTTCAAAAACCATTCAGATATCTAGTTCCAAATAAAACGAATCTTATTAATCGTCTCTCTAATGTCTTCATATTTGCTACATTTAATCCTGCGTCCCTTCAAATTCTACCCAGAGGACAGATATCAATTATTTTTCTTTTCCCGAAGAAAATAAAAATTCAGATTATTGATAATTCTCATTCAAACCTATATGCCTTCAGGAAGTATCCCTTCTCATTATGACATCAAGTACAAGCAAAAGCAAAGCCCTTTTTCAAAAATCAAGCTCTTCCTTCGTACCTACATCCTAACAAACATCAATTCCCTTCTACAATCCAGGATTATCTATCATTTCACAAGAACTTATCAATGCCCATTGGAGTGCCATTCTCTCAGATAAAAGAAAAAACACTAGAAAAACCCTATCCAAAATTGCAAACCATATCATGGACTTAGAAAGCCACATCCTTATGTACCATAACATCCATCAAAGAGCACTGTTATCCACCTAGGTTGATGAAAAAACATCCAGAATTCACCTCCTGGAAAAGGTTAACACAGCCCTTCCAGATGAGTTAGCTACAAGAATTAGAGAAAAAGCTATTTCTTGTCAGATTAAGGAGCAATTAATGCTCAAAGCTCAATATAAAAGCTGGGGAAATGGCTTTCCCAACTTATTCCTGTCATTATATGAAGTTGATAGCTCATATATCGAATAAGGATTAGTCCAAAGATTTTCTTTATGCAGAGATGATTTTGAAATGATACAGCAGCTCCCTGCAATCGTGCGTCATGCCCTTCATAGCCTTTGAGTTACCAAAAGACAATTTCTCATAACGATTTCATCAAGTTTGGGTGAAAGATCAAAAATCTGATTTTATCAACCGTATCAATTATGGACCATCATGAATTATGAAGAAAGAGATTTAGTCTGCAAAAAGTTCATATCTGTCTTAAATGATTACGAGCATCTCCCTGTTGATTATCTAGCTTAATGATAGGAATCTCATGAAGTCGCTACAATGGAATACATCTTAGAACGTCTCCAAAATTATGATCCAGCTTCTGATCAATATCAAAGATTTCTCAATCTAAAAGGACAACTTGAATTTGCAAGTACATACAGATATGTTTGGTGTGACGATCGATGAGTTGTTTGCATTGCTGATGGTCTCGCTAAGCAAAGAACAGTGATACATAATCCATATAAATCTGGACATACAGCTCTTAATCAAATTATCAATGCTTATGAAGACATGTTTTTCGATATTTTTGAAGAAACTCGAGAAGTGTTAATCCAATTATTCCATGGTGAATTAACAAATGAAGGTTTGGATGAGCACTTTGATGCAAGTCTCCTATAATACTATACCTACCATAAAGATTCTTCCTACAAGAGCTTTTTCTAAAGCATTGGAAGAATGAGAAAAGCTTTTCCTACTAGCCCATCAATGAGTTTCTAGAAAAAGTACATGCAAAAGTACTAAAAGACAAAGCATATCTCTCATAAGAATGAAGTAGTATTTTATTCCTGACATGTACTTTCATGAAGAACTTATCTTCAGAAAGGGAATAGAAATAAAGACATGACACATACCTTATCAAGTCACTTAAAGCAATCATGACATCTTGCTATTTAGAATAAAGTTCATCCACAGCAAAGATTGTGATCATGAAATTTGCTAGCACATTTAATGAAATGCACATTCAGTCTAAATTCAATTTTAATGAAATGTAAATTATGTTTGTTATGACTATAAATAAGACTGAATTTATCTTTATGTTTTAATTTTGTTTAAGGAATTGCTAACTCAGAAGCAAGAACATAAAAAATTTTAATACTTGGTTGTGTGTTTGTTATTATTGAGAAATTTTAATCATATTCCGCTTAGAGTGAAGCTGAGGTAGCCATTGTTGTCGCTGTTGTTAGCCGTGTGAAGGCGTTCAAGACATTTTGTTAGTGTGTAAATCCTCTATTTCGTTAGATACTTGTAGTGGATTTAGTTAAAATAACTCTGTAATACAAATTATGGCTAAGCTTATTAAGAAGTTTGTGCCTTCTTCTTCCTCATCATCAAATTCCTTATCTTCTATGTCTATTAAAAATAGTGAAGAAATCAGTTATGACGATTTAGATCATGTTATTTGTGGTTGGACTATTCCAACCTTAAATAAAAATGAAATTTATAAAGTTGAAAGTTTTCAATTAAAATCAAGCTATAAAGTAAAAACCATTGAAAGAACTGAATCCATTACAGGTAATATTCAGCATCTTTCTTTAATCAAGCCCCATGAAATAAAAAAGTATATTAAAACATACAATTATATTCATTTTGGATTAGTGCAAGTTGCTCTAAAGCCATTAACAAGACTTGGGCTTAGAACTGAAGCTCTCATCTATGTTCAAGATACAAGATATAAAAAATTCAGTGATTCATTACTTAGAATGGTTGAATCAAGTTTGGCTAATGGCCTTACTTTCTTCAATTGCTTTCCAAATTTTTCTATTTCTCTTACAGATCCAGGTATATATGAAGCTCTTACTCTTGCTATCCAGATAAAAGGTTTTGATATGAATCCTCATAATCAAAATTTTGTTCTCATATATAGAGTTTATTATAAACTCATGAATACAGTTGTTCCAGGTATAGCCTATTCCCATTAAGCAAAAGTTATGACTACTTTATTCCAAACTAATTTCAAAAATAAAGTTAATATTCCAAAACTTATACAGTGGAATGATATTAATCTATCTGGTAAATGGTACTTAGAAAACGCTCAACTAAAAAGTTCTTTAGAAAATCAAGATATTAAAACAATTATTGAACATGAAGATGGAAGTGTTGAAATAGCTTTTCAAACAAATTCAAGAGATACAACTCCTACAGTTAATCAACCTTTTAGAAAGTCTTATTCTCATCCTCCCTCTGCGGTAGGATCTTTCATAAAAGAACCATCCCGAGTTTCTTGCTCTACACCTAATGTAGACCTTTAACCTATAGGACTAGTGTATCCTTCTTATCAAGCTTCTCCATCTACGACATATAATCATTCGGATTCCGATTTCAATATAAATGTTATTGTATTCTTTGAAATTGATAAAGCAATGTTGAAAAAGAATTTAGCTTTACATCCTCTCACAAAATCCTTTTTTAACAATGTTTCTTAAGAACATAAAGATTTTCTAAAAGCAAAATGGTAAAAATATATGTATAATAATCAAAAAATATTTATTTCTTTGATTGGCTTTAACTAGCAATGAAGAAAGCTTATAATACTAAAAATTTATCCATCAAAATGATAACTAAATTAAGCTCTTATTGGATTATAGCTTCTACCAATTCCTCTCCACAAAAGAACTGAAGAATCTATACATCCTCCATTACATCAAATCATTGACAAAGAAACTTCAGCTATACCCATAAAAGATGTTGCAAAAATACAAAGAGACAAAGGTAAAACTGAATTTATTTACAAATCAAATTTAAGTCATGTTCTAGAACAAAATAATTATACAAAACCTTTATACTATTGGCTAACAAACCAATAGAATTGAAGATAAAGTTGAAAATATTTTAAAATTTTTTGAAACTACTTCTTCCCATAAAGTAATCAAGACACAATCATGAGGTTTTCAAGCTGAAGCCCTTAAAGATCTAAAGTTAGAAAAAAAACCCTTAAAATTTTTAGACGAACTAATCAATCAATTATCTCATAGTTTTATAAACATAAAACTTAAAGATAATAAAGGAAATAAACTTGAAAAATCCATAAATGTTTTAGTTTCTAAAGCTTCGAGCTCAGACTTAGAATTCTCTATTTTTGACTCTATAGAAGAAAAATCAAATGAAAATCAAGGCGATCAAAATCAAGAATCTCTATAAATTAATAAAATATTTAAAAGACAAAAACCAATAGTCACTATAGCAAAAACAAGAAATTATTATCCAAGACCTACTCCAGTTGATTGTTAATTCGAAGAAAAAGCTATTCTAAATGGCCTTCGATTTAAAAACTCGTTTGTATATGATTGGAATGTAGATGGACTATCTGAATATCAAATCCTGCAACCATGCCAGCACATGATGATATATGCCTCTATCATCATGGCTGCAAGTAATGATCAAAGACATGCAGTAAATGTAGTCGTCCTTGGATTTACTGGACAATTACATAGTTGGTGAGAAAAATACCTATCTGATATAGAAATAAATGTTATATTAATTGCATTAAAAAGAGATCCTTCAAAAAATCCTGTTCTTACTCCTCAAGGCCAAATGAACCCTGATTCCATCTACATGTTTATTACCAATATAGTTAAACATTTTATTGGTAATTATATGACTATAAAAGAAAAATTAAAAGTACAATTAATCAATTTATCTTGCCCAACATTATCAGATTTTCATTGGTATAAAGAAGTTTTCTTATCAAAACTCTATATGATCGATATAAGTAATTTAGAATTTTGGAAAGAAAAATTCATATTTGGTCTTCTTAAACTTTTTGCAGAAAAAGTTAGAGAAGAATTAAAATAAAAAAATTATGTAAATTTGATTTATTGAATGTATATATATAGTGATCTAATTCAAAAGATTAATAAAGTTTGATTTTCATTATGCAATGAAATCAAACTTAAACGTAAATTTGAAAATAAAAAAAGAATCAGCAAGTATGAGCATGGTGATTTTTGTTTTCAATTTGGGATGGAACCATTAATCAGTCCTTCTAGCCAGAATCAAAAGAAAAACTTAAAAAGAAACCATCAAAAAAGAAAATCTAAACATTTTTGAACTCCACAATATTATACTCCCTCAAAAATATATTATAAAAAATCTTCTCATAAAAACCCTTATAAAGAATTAAAGAAATTTTACACAAACGATAATCCATCCACTTCTTATCCTAAGACAAAAGAAATACAATGTTATAATTGTAAGGAAAAAGGACATATAGCTCCTGACTACCCAAAAATAAAAGTTAAAATAGAAAAATAAACCAAAACTATCTTACAAGGATCCTCAGCGTCAGAGTCATCTAGTTCCTCTGATACAAATTATTCTTCCTCTCATGCTTCAATACATGTCATTGTAAAATATTTGATGGTGAAATCCAGTATGAATCCGCTTCTTTTTTCTCTTTATCTTTAAATGTACTTTCTGCTCCACAAGAGATAGTGCTAGAAATGTTTAAAGATCTAAATAAAGGAACTAAAAAAGGGAAAGCTTCTACATCAAATAACATATCAGACTTACTTGAACAATTCAGCATTAAGACTATATTAAATAGATTAAGAGAGCAAAAAGCTCCTACTCATCTTTGTATTCAAGATCTTTATAAAGAAATAAACAAACAAAAACAAGAAATAAAAAATTAAAACAAGACTTAATTGAACTTCAATAACTCAAACAACGTGTTGAGAATCTTGAATTTCACGCACTCAAAAATTATCAAGAAAATAATGATAATTTAGAACATTAAGCAAAATTTGATAAAGACTTAAATGGTTTTGTAAATTCTTTAACAAGAAATCCACTTAAAAAATGGAAAACTCAAGCTACAATTAAGGTCAAAGACTTTTCTATTAAAGCACTCTGCTTACTAGATAGTGGTGCAAATGTTAATTTAATAAGGTAAGGATTATCCCAACAACATATTATGAAAAAACCAATAATAAACTCAATCTAGCTACTACTAGCAAAAAACCATATATCAAATAAAAATTAAGTAATATTTATGTCTCTAAAAATGGAACATGCATAAAGACTAATTTCCTTCTAAGAAAGGATTTGAACAATGATGTTATCCATGAAAATACTTTTCTACAAATTTTATAGCCCTTTTAAATTGACTCATTATGTCTAAAAACTATTTTAGACAATAAGAATTAAATTTTGATTTTGTTGAATTAACTCCTATTCAACATATCAATATTATTCAGAAAAAGTGTAAACAAGAAGAAGACGTTCAAAAACCATTCAGATATCCAGTTCCAAATAAAACAGATCTTATTAATCGTCTCTCTGATGTCTTCAAGTTTTCTACATTTGTGTTGGAAATTTATACTAAAAGCATACTTTTATGTATTTTTTTTGACTTATTTACTTATTAGTAAAGTTTGATTTTTCCATCTTAATGAGAATTTGTATGGGTAAATGGTTGCATTATTATTTACTGTGCATGAGTGCATGTTTTATTCTATAAAGTAGATAAGTTAGTGTGTAGAGTTCAGCTTACGCATGGAAGACTTATTTGTCAATTCTTATAGAATACAAGTTATTGTTGTTCATAATCTAGATAAAGCTGAACACACCATCGGTATGATGTAGCATGATTTTTAGTAGGCTTGTCTTGGCTGCGGGAAACAATATAGTTTCAACTCGTTATGATAGTACACTTTGTGTGATTTGAACATGACCATTTTTGGGTTATTTTCTTTATACCGACTATATAAAATTATTAATATCCAAATGGTTATTATGAGAGCTTATACTCTTAATCCCGATGTAAATAATAGACACGTGCATTTAATATTTGACATTTTGATTTACAAAAGAGTGAGACCTTTTGTGGGTCAATAATCTCAGAAAATTGGATGACTACACTGTGTATGGTGCATATTAGTTTATTGACGGAATCCACGTCATGTAATAGGGATTGATGATATCCCCTTGATGAAGCTTATAAGTTTTGATTATGTCAAAACCCTGCAGGTGGACTTTGTGTCCGACATATCAAATAAGTTAAGTGTAAGGTCTCAAGGAATTATAAAGATATCGATTAGATATAGGCGTCAGTAATTATTTAATCGATGGATATCTGAAATCTTAACGTGGGGAGATTAATAAGCATTTAATAACAAGAAGCTCAAAATATTATTTTGAAAATAAGGATAAGAGTACAATAATAATTCTTTAGTGGACTAAATTGTAATTTATTGATCTAGGATTCTAATTTGGGTCGAATTTGGGTTTCCTATTTTTATAAGAAGCCTATTCCTTATTTCCTTCTTAAGGTCCCTATTGTAGCCTATAAATATGCGCTATTGCTCTCTAGAAAGGACACACAAGAGAAATCTTGTTTTTGAGAGCAAGGAGAATTCACAGAAGAGGCCCACACCCCGGTGCGAATTCAAGCATATAGGAATACAGTAGAAGATCTTGAGATTTTCAGGCTGTTATAAGATCGAGATCAAATCAGAGAGATCTCGTAAGTATGGTTCTTTAATCATTATCATTTAAACTTATTTCCGTATTGATCTGTGCGCGATATCCAAGGATCCTGGCGGTTGCCTCCTAACAGTGGTATCAGAGCCAACCTTGATACTGCGTATGGATTGAACAGAATATAAAAAGATTATAGGTTATTATAAAAAGTCATGGCGATTACGTTTTGCTGTAACTAGTTTTGTAGCGAACTGTATAACCCTCATTTTGTAGCGATTGATCTGGCTATCATGGTCACCATGTGTGTTTGTTATGTGAATGGATCCCATGAATCATATTTGTGGTTACTGTTTTACATATTTTCAATTTTTCATGGCGATGTATTAATATTGATATAGCATGTGAACTCCGTTCGTTAGGAGGCTTAAGATTCAATGTAATTTTTCATGGTGATGTAATTATATTGATATAGCTTGTGGACTCCGCTCGTCAGGAGGCTTAGGTTCAATGTAATTCTTTTAAAGGAGGGACACAAGCTCGATCCCCGTCTGGGGTACCCCCGGACCCCCTCTACAAGGCGCATATTTTGAAGAAGTGGCAATCAAGAAGACAAAGGATGCTACTTGACCATGATAGCTAGGACTCTAGTGTTGGTCGTATTTTTTTTTTGTGCTTGAATGCCTATGAATATCATAACTTGCTTCATATGATATTAGATCTATTTAATACTATTTAGAATGGAGAAATAGGTAGCATTGATGTGATTTGCAAATAAAATTGTACTATAGTTTTTCTTTTATTAATCACACCAATGCTATGATGCGAAAAGATAGGGTAACCTAGACATCTTGGTAATGTATTACTTCAAAATTCTAAACTGGCCTTGTCAAACTATTTTAGAAGAACACACATTGTTAAATAACTAAGTGGGAGAGGGAACCTCTTAGTTCCCATGGTCTCCATCATTGTTTTGTAGGAGATGTAATTGATTTATGTGTTGACCTTAGAGTCTTCTTCCTCATCGGATGAGTTAATTATGGAATCTCTAGTACAAACTCCTATTTGGATGATTTAGGATAATTATTAGTATAGGTCACCTCTCCATATGACGGGACCGAATACAGAATAATGGACCTTGAATTAAATGATGGTATACACTTAGCTATAACTAATAGTAAGTTCTCTATCTGAGTCACTGCTATTATTTATAGGACCAAAGTCATGGCAGCTGTTTGGTTTTGCTTGGCATGGTTTGTTGCCTTGATAGTAAAACTAATAAGTTATTTCCTATTTAAACAAAATAAGTATGGTAGAAGTCTTCACATCGAGGCATACTATGCATAATGTTTTAGATTGCTATCGGATTCTTTTATTAATTGGCGGAGGGAGCCTTTTTTGTTTGAATCAAAAGTTTATTTGCAATCATAATTTGTTGATTATGTAATTTTTAGGATTTAAGATGGGAACTTTCAATCCACTTGCTGTAATTCTCAAAGAACACAAACTCACTGGACCTAATTATATTGACTGGAAAAGAAACTTGGATATTGTGCTAACTGTTAAAGAGTACAAATATGTGCTCACTGAGGTGTGCCCAGAGAAACCTCTAGATGGTTGTACCGATGAGGTGGCTGTCCAGGCATACAAAAAATGGATCAAGGCTAATGAGATGGCACGGTGTTACATGTTGGCATCTATGTCAAATGTTTTGCAACATCAGCATCAGTCTTTTCCTACTGCCTATGATATCATGTACAATCTTAAGGAGATGTTTGGTGATCAGGATCGGGCAGCAAGGCAAGTTGCCATGAAAGAACTATTTAACACTAAGATGGCTAAAGGTACCTCTGTAAGGGACCATGTTCTGAAAATGATGGGACACCTCAATGAACTAGAAGTCCTTGAAGCTGAAATTGATGGGGAACCCAGGTCAATATCATTCTCCAGTCCCTGACTAATTCCTTTGAGAATTTTTGCCTAAATTACAACATGAACAAGCTCAATTATTCTTTGGTAGAATTACTCAAGGAACTTCAAGCTGCTGAGGGCCTTCTGAAAAAGTCAACTAGTGTTTACGTTGCTGAAAAAGGTTCTGTTTCTTAGCCAAAAGGGAAGAAATAAAATAACGGTCAGAATCGTAATGCAGTTCCTCATGGTGGCAACAGACCTCAAGGAGGAGTGAAAAAGCCTAAAGGCAAGTGTTTTCATTGCAAGCAAGCAGGGCACTGGAAAAAGCAATGTCCAACTTATCTCAACAAAGTGAACAATAAAGGTAAATTTCATTCACTAGTTGTTGAATCATGTTTGGCGGTTGTATCTACCGGTACCTGGTGTGTAGATACGAGAGCCACTAATCATGTTTCCAATTCTTTGCAGAGGTTCCAGGAAACTAGGCAGCTAAGTGATGGAGAGATTTATTTGCTTATGGGAGATGCCACGAGAGTGGCAGCAGTTGTAGTAGGAGATGTTTATCTTAGTTTTAATAGAGATAGGACTTAATTTTAAAAGATTGTTTTTATGTTCCCTCCACTAGGAGAAATTTAATTTCTGTTTCCAAGTTGATTAAAGACGGATATTTCATTTATTTTAATAAATTTGTGGTTATTAAGTACAATAAGCGTTTTATCTGTTCCGGTTCATTGGTGGATGATCTTTACATTGTTGATCCTATCTCTCCTAAACTGCAACTGAAAGAATCGAATACCACAATTACCCTACCATGTAAGAGAAAGAAACCTTCACAATTGAACCAAACGTATCTTTGGCATTTACGCCTGGGTCATAACAATCTAGACCAGATTTCAAGACTGGTTGCAAATGGACCATTAGATTCATTGGAAGTGGAGGCACTTCCAGTCTGCGAATCTTGTTTAGAGGGGAAAATGACCCAGCGCCATTTTTCAGCAAAAGGCTATAGGGCAAAGAACCATTGGAATTGGTTCACTCTGACCTGTGTGGACCCATGAATGTCCAAGCAAGAGGTGGATTTGAGTATTTCATTACTTTTATTGATGACTACTCAAGGTATGGGTACATTTACTTAATGCACCGTAAGTCCGAATGCTTTGAGAAATTCAAGGAGTATAGGGCGGAAACGGAAAAGCGTCTAAGTAAGAGTATCAAGACACTACGATTTGATCATGGTGGCGAGTGCCTCTTTGGAGAATTTAGGGATTACTTAGCACAAGAGAGGATTATATCCCAGTTGTCTGCACCATGTACACCTCAACAAAATAGTGTAGCAGAACGAAGGAATAGGACTCTTATGGATATGGTGAGGTCAATGATGAGTTATTCAGATTTACTTAATTTGTTCTGGGGGCTTGCTCTAGAAACGGCTGCATACATTCTAAACTTAGTTCCATCTAAGTTAGTACCTACTACACCCACAGAACTATGGACTGGGTGCAAACCCAGTTTAAAGTATGTTCGAATTTAGGGTAGTCCAGTACATGTGCTGAAAGGGAACACAAATAAGTTGGAACCGAGAACGGAAGTTTGCATTTTTGTTGGATATCCCAAAGGAACAAAAGGTGGTTTGTTCTATAATCCTCAACATCAAAAGGTCATTATTAGCACCAATGCTCGATTCTTAGAAGAGGACTATGTAATGAACCACAAACTCAAAAGCAGAATTGTTCTAGAGGAATTGAGAGGAGAGAGACCTACTCAAACTTTTCCATTACCAGCATCATAGGAAGAGACACCACAAGATGGAGAATTTGGCTTTCCATTACCTCGTCATAGTGGGAGGATTGTCGACTCCCAAGCTAATGATACTCCAGGTGAAACCACCAACTTGCTGGGTGATGAGCCAGATCAGCATGTCACCAGGATTAGTTTTAGCACAGCGTGACAGTACTCATACACACACACAGGGTGTGCCTCATCGTAGTGGGAGGGTTGTTCGTCAACCTGAGTGGTATATGTTCTTGAGAGAGTCATTTGACAAAGTCCCTGATGACTAAATACCGAACCTTGTAACTATAATGAAACACTTCAAGACAAAGATGTAGACCTATGGCAAAAAGCTATGAAATCAGAAATGGAGTCTATGTACTCTAATTAAGTTTGGGATCTTGTAGAACCACTAGAGGGGATAAAACCTATCGGTTGTAAGTGGGTCTACAAGAAGAAAAGAGGGGTGGATGGAAAGGTTGAAACCTTCAAAGCTAGGCTTGTTGCCAAAGGGTTTACTCAGAAAGAAGGAATCGATTATGAGGAGACTTTCTCTCCAGTAGCTATGCTGAAATCCATCCGAATTTTTTTATTCATTGCGGCTCATTTTGATTACGAAATTTGGCAAATGGATGTCAAGACAACTTTCCTTAATGGAAATCTTGATGAGTGTATCTATATGGTGCAACCAGATGGATCGTAGCTGAAGGCTGTGAGCACATGTTGTGCAAGCTTAAGAGGTCCATTTATGGACTTAAGCAAGCATCTAGATCTTGGAACATTCGTTTTGATCAATCTGGAAAAATCTTATGGTTTTGAGCAAAACCCAGATGAATCCTATGTGTATAAAAAGTGCAACGGCAGTGTGGTCGTTTTCTTAATACTTTATGTAGATGACATCCTACTCATTGGAAACGATGTTGGGGTGTTGTCTTCGGTCAAAGTATGGTTGAGCAGTCAGTTTAATATGAAGGACTTAGGAGAAGCTAGTCACATTCTAGGAATCAAGCTCTTGCGAGATCGGAAACAAAAAATGTTGGGTTTATCTCAAGCAGTTTATATTGTTGCGATTCTTGCCCGTTTTAACATGCAAGATTCCAAGAAAGGATTTCTTCCTTTCAGGCATGGAATTACTTTATCCAAGGATCAGTGTCCTAAGACACCTGATGAGATAGAAACAATGAAGGAAGTACCTTATGTTTCGGCGGTGGGAAGCCTCATGTATGCAATGCTATGTACTAGACCTGATATTTGTTTTGCTGTTGGCATGGTTAGCAGATACCAGTCTAATCCAGGAAGAGAACATTGGACTGCGGTAAAGCATATGCTTAAGTACCTTAAAAGGACTAGAATTTATATGCTGATTTACCAAGCCGAGAGTTTGATACCCATTAGGTACACAGACTCAGACTTCCAGTCAAATAATGATGCCAGAAAGTCAACCTCATGATTTCTTTTTACCCTGGGAAATGGAGCCATAAGTTGGAGGAGTGTCAAACAATCATGTACTGCTGACTCTACTATGGAAGTCGAATATGTGGCAGCTTATGAGGCAGCCAAGGAGGCAATTTGGCTTAGAAACTTCTTGATGGATCTAGAAGTGGTACCTTTGGTAAAATCACCTATAATATTTTATTGTGATAATACCGATGTGGTTGCTAATGCAAAGGAACCTAGGATGCATAAGAAGGGTAAGCACATCCAGTGTAAATATCATCTCATATGAGAAATTGTATAGAGGCGTGATATAATTGTGACCAAGATTGCATCGGCAAACAACCTAGCAGATCCTTTTACAAAGAGCTTACTGGCAAAGAGCTTCGATAGTCATGTAGAGGGAATGGGATTGAAATACATGTCAGCATGGCTTTGAGTCTAAGTGGGAGATTGTTGGAAATTTATACTAAAAGCATACTTTTATGTATTTTTCTTTGACTGATTTACTTATTAGTAAAGTTTGCTTTTTCCATCTTAATGAGAATTTGTATGGGTAAATGGTTGCATTATTATTTACTGTGCATAAGTGTATCTTTTATTCTATAAAGTAGGCAAGTCAATGTGTAGAGTTCAGCTTACACACGTAAGACTTATTTGTCGGTTCTTATAAAATACAAGTTATTGTTGTTCACAATCTAGATGGAACTGGACACACCATCGGTACGATGTAGCATGATTTTTAGTAGGCTTGTCTTGGTTATAGGAAACAGTATAGTTTCAACTCATTATGCTAGTACACTTTGAGTAATTGAATAGGACCATTTTTGGGTTATTGTCTTTATACTGACTATATAAGATCATTAACATCCAAATGGTTATTATGAGAGCTTATACTCTTAATCCCAATGTAAATAATAGACACATGCAATTAGTATTTGACATTTTAATTCACAAAGGAGTGAGACCTTTTGTGGGTCAATAATCTTAGTAAATTGGATGACTACACTCATGCATGGTGCATATTAGTTTATTGACAGAATCCACGTCTTATAATAGGGATTGATGATATCCCCTTGATGAAGCTTATAATTTTTGATTATGTTAAACCCTGCAGGTGGACTTAGTGTCCGATATATCAAATAAGTTAAGTGTAAGGTCTCAAGGAATTATAAAGATATCGATTAAATATAGGCGTCAGTAATTATTTAATCGATGGATATCTGAAATCTTAACGTGGGGAGATTTAATAAGCATTTAATAACAAGAAGCTCGAAATATTATTTTGAAAATAAGGACAAGAGTACAATAATAATTCTTTAGTGGACTAAATTGTAATTTATTGATCTAGGATTCTAATTTGGGTCGAATTAGGGTTTCCTATTTCTATAAGAAGCCTATTCCTTATTTCCTTCTTAAGGTCCCTATTGTAGCCTATAAATATGCGCTATTGCTCTCTAGAAAGGACACACAAGAGAAATCTTGTTTTTGAAAGCATGGAGAATTTGCAGAAGAGGCCCACAGCCCGGTGCAAATTCAAGCATAGAGGAATACAGTAGAAGACCTTGAGATTTTCAGGCTGTTATAAGACCAAGATCAAATCAGAGAGATTTCACAGGTATGGTTCTTGAATCATTATCGTTTAAACTTATTTCCACAGTGATCTGTGTGCGATATCTAAGGATCCTGGCGGTCGCCTCCTAACAATTTGATCCTACATCTAGATTTTGGTACCTTCAAATTTTTCCTAGAGGACAGATATAAAATTAGTTTTCTTTTCCCACAGAGAATAAAAATTCAAGTTATTGAAAATTCTCATTCAGACCTATCTGCTTTTAGGAAGTATCCTTTCTCATTATGACATCAAGTACAAGCAAAAGCAAAGCTCCTATTCCAGAATCAAGCTCTTCCTTCATACCTACATCCCAACAAATATCAATTCCCTTCTTCAATACAAGATTATCTGTCACTTAACAAGAACTTATCAATGCCCATTGGAGTGCCATTCTCTTTGATAAAAGAAAAAAAAATAGAAAAGTCTTATCCAAAATTGCAAACCATATCAAGGACTTAGAAAGCCAAATCTTTATGTGTCATAACATCCATCAAAGTGCACTGTTATCCACATATGCTGATGAAAAAACATCCAGAATTCAGCTCCTTGAAAAGGTTAACATAGTCCTTCCAGATGAGATAGCTGCAAGAATTAGAGAAAAAATTATTTCTTATCAGATCAAGGAGCGATTAATGCTCAAAGCTCAATAAATAAGCTGGGTAACTCGCTTTCCCAAATTGTTCCTACCATCATATGCAGTTGATATCTCATATATCGAATAAGGATTAGCTAAAGATTTTCTTTATGTAGAGATGATTTTGAAATGATACAGCAGCTCCCTGCAATCGTGCGTCATGCCCTTCGCAACCTTGAAGTTACCAAAAAACAAGTTCTCATAATGATTTTATCAAGTTTGGGTGAAAGATCAGAAATCTGGTTTTATCAACCTTATCAGTTATGGACCATCATGAATTATGAAGAAGGAGATTTAGTCTGCAAAAAATTCATCTCTACCTTAAATGATTACGAGCATCTCCCTATTGATTATCTAGCTCAATGGTATGAATCTCATGAAGCCGCTACAATGGAATACAGCTTAGAACGCCTCTGAACTTTTGATTCAACTTCTGATCGATATCAAAGATTTCTCAATCTAAGAGGACATCTTGAATTTACAAGTACATACAGATATGTTTGGTGTGACAGTCGAGGAATTGTTTGCATCACTGATGATCTCACTGAGCAAACAACAATGATACAGAATCCATATAAATCTGGACATACAACTCTTAATCAAATTATCGGTGCTTATGAAGATATGTCTTTTGATATTTCTGACAGACCTCGAGAAGAGTTAATCTAATTATTCCAAGGTGAATTAACAAATGATGGCTGGGATGAGCACTTTTGATGCAAGTCTCCTATAATACTATGCCTAGCATAAAAATTCTTCCTACAAGAGCTTTTTCTACTAGCCCATCAATAAGTTTTTTGGAAAAAGTATATACAAAAGTACTAAAAGAAAAAGCATATTTCTCATAAAAATGAAGTAGTATTTTATTCCCGACATGCACACATACCTTATCAAGTCACTCAAAGCAATCATGACATCTCTCTATTCAGAATAAAGTTCACCTACAGCGAAGATTGTGATTTTTGCCTGCAGTCTGGTTGCATCATGAAATTTGTCAGCACATGAAATGAAATGCAAATGCAATGTAAATTCAGTTGTAATGAAATGTAAATTATGTTGGTTATGACTATAAATAGGTCTAGCCTTCCTCGTGTATAGGCAAGAGTTGGAATACCAGTCAAAATCCATCCTTGCTTCCACCACCATCTCCTCTTTCCTCTCCCTTCCACTTCTGTATACCCACCACCTTCCCCATTTGGTATCAGAGCCAAGTTGGTATCAAATTTGTAATCAAATATTTTGGCAATATAAAGTTGTTTTGTGAGTATTTCTTCACTTATCTTTGTTATTTATGCTTTGATTTTGCTTAAGGAATTGCTGACTCAGAAATAAGAATGTCAAAAGTTTTAATATTAATTCTGTGTTTGTTATTATTGAGAAACTTTAATCATATTCTACTTGGAGCGAAGCTGAGGTAGCCATTGTTGTCGTGGTTAGCCATGTGAAGGCGTTTAAAGCGTTTTGTTGGTGTGTAAATCCTCTATTTCAATAGATACTCATGGTGCATTTGGTTAAAATAACTCTGTAATTCAAATTATGACTAACCTTATTAAGAAGTTTGTACAATCTTCTTCCTCGTCATCAAATTCCTTATCTTCTATGTCTGTTAAAAATAATAAAGAAATCAGTTATGACGATTTAGATCGAGTTATTTGTGACTGGACTATTCCAACTTTAAATAAAAATGAAATTTATAAAGTTGGAAGTTTTTAATTAAAAACAAGTTATAAAGTAAAAACCATTGAAAGAACTGAATCCATTACCAATAATATTCAGCATCTTTCTTTAATCAAGCCCCATGAAATAAAGGAGTATGCTAACACATACAATTATATTCATTTTGGATTAGTGCAAGTTGCTCTAAAGCCATTAATAAGACTTGGACTTAGAACTAAAGCTCTCATCTATGTTTAAGATACAGGACATAAAAAATTCAGTAAATCAATACTTGGAATAGTTGAATCAAGTTTAGCTAATGGCCCTACTTTCTTCAATTACTTTCCAAATTTCTCTGTTTTCCTTATAGATCCAGAAGCACATGAAGCTCTTACTCTTGCTATCAAGACAAAAGGTTTTGATATGAATCCTCATAATCAAAATCTTGCTCTCATATATAGAGTTTATTACATACTCATGAATTTAGTTGTTCTAGGCATAGCCTATTCCCATCAAGCAAAAGGTATAACTACTTTATTCCAAAGTAATTTTGAAAATAAAGTTAATATTCCAAAACTCATACAATGGAATGATATTAATCTATCTAGTAAATGGTGTTTAGAAAATGCTCAACCAGAAAGGTCTTTAAAAAATCAAGATATTGAAACAATTATTGAACATGAAGATGAAAGTGTTGAAATAAATTTTCAAACAGATTCAAGAGATACAACTCTTACAGTTTATCAACCTTCTAGGAAGTCTTACTCTCATCCTTAGAATCATCTAGCTCATTTGATAAAGATTATTCTTTAGATACATGCCATTTTAAAATATTTGACAGTGAAATCCGGTATGAATCTACTTCTTCTTCCTCTTTATCTCTAACATACTCTCTGCTCTAGAAGAAATGGTGCCAGAAATGTTTAAAAATCTAAAAGATGAAGAATTAAAAAATAAATATTTTTAAAAAATACAGAAAATACACAATAGAAATAAAAAAGGAAAAGCTTCTACATCAAATAATATATCTAACTTAGATGAACAATTCAGTATAAAACTGTTTTATATAGATTAAGAGAGCAACAAGCTCCTACTCATCTTTCCATTCAAGATCTTTCTAAAGAAATTAATAAACAAAAGCAAGAAATAAAATAATTAAAACAAAACTTAATTGAACTTTAAGAACTCAAACAACGTGTTGAGAATCTTGAATTTCACACACTAAAAAATTATCAAGAAAATAATGATAATTTAGAACATTAAGAAAAATTTGATGAAAACTTAAATTGTTTTGTAAATTCTTTAACAAGGAATCCACCTCAAAAATGGGAAACTCAGGTTACAATTAAGGTCAAAGACTTCTCTATTAAAGCACTCTACTTACTAGATAGTGGTGCAGATGTTAATTTAATAAGAGAAGGATTAATCCCAGCAAAATATTATGAAAAAACCAAAAAATAAACTCAGCCTAGCAACTACTAGTAATAAACTCCATATCCATTATAAATTAAATAACGTTCACGTTTGCAAAAATGGAACATGTATAAAGATTAATTTCTTGCTCATAAAAGATTTAAACAATGATGTTATCCTTGGAAATCCTTTTTTACAAATTCTACAGCCTTTTCAAATTGATTCATCAAGCCTTAAAACTATTAAAGACAATAAAATTAATTTTTGATTTTGTTGAATCAACTCCTATTCAACATATCAATATCACTCAAAATCAAATTGCGTATAAAGAAAAGCAAATTGCATATCTTCAAGAAGATATGAATTCTTTAAGGAATGAAAAAGAATTACGAAAACTAGAATTCCAAAAAAATTTAATCCAATTTAAAGAATCTCTTAAAACAGAATGCTGTTTTGACCTTCTTCTACCTTTTGGCATAGGAAATACCATATTGTTTCTCTTCCATATATTGATAATTTCGATGAATCTCAAATTCCTACTAAAGCTCAACCTATTCAGATGAGTAAAGACCTTGTACAATTATGTACTAAAGAAATCAATGATCTTCTTGCTAAAAAGCTTATTCAAAAATCACAATCCCCTTGGAGTTATGCAGCGTTTTATGTAAATAAAGCGCCTGAACAAGAATAAGGTGTTCCCTATCTTGTTATCAACTATAAGCCTTTAAATAAAAGTCTTAAAGTCCATAAGATATCTAGTTCCAAATAAAATTGATCTTATTAACAGTCTAGCTGGTGCCTTCCTTTTTTCCAAATTTGATCTTAAATTAGGATTTTGGCAAATTCAAATCACAATGGAGGATAGGTATAAAACTGCTTTTACAAGGCCATTTGGCCATTACGAATGGAATGTTATGCCATTTGGTTTAAAAAATGCTCCTTTAGAATTTCAAAGAATAATGAATGACATTTTTAATCCATATCAAGCTTTTACACTCGTCTATATAGATGACATTCTTGTGTTTTCAAAATCTATTTGTGAACATTGGAAACATTTAAATATTTTTAAAAAAGTTACTATCAAGAATGAACTGATCTTATCCAAAAAGAAAATGAAGCTTTTTCAAACAGAAATTCAATTTCTTGGCTTTATAATAAAAAAGGAACTATTTCTACAGTCCAAACAGTTATTAAGTTTACTTCCTAATTTCTTGATGAAATTCTTAATAAAGAGCAATTGGAACATTTTCTTGGATGCCTTAATTATGTTTCTGACTTTTATAAAGATCTTGCTAAAGAAAAAAAAATCTTGCAAATGTGCTTGACCAAAAATCCTATAGAATGGTCACTTGCTCATGCAAAAGCTGCTCAAAATATTAAACAAAAAGTCTAAAATTTACCTTATTTAACTATCCCTCATCTAGATTTATTAAAAATAGTTCAAACAAATGCATTTGAAATAGGTTTTGGAGGAATCCTTCTATAAAGAAACTTCCTTGGAAAAGAAGAAATTCTTTGTTTCACTTCTGGAACATGGATGACCACACAATAGAATTATTCAACTATTAAAAAGAGAATCCTGTCCATAGTAAATAGTTTATTGAAGTTCCAAAGTGATTTATTAAACAAAAAGTTTTTATTAAGAATAGATTGTAAATTTGCTAAAGAAATTTTAGAAAAAGATGTAAAAAATCTTGCTGCTAAGCAAATCTTTGCTCGTTGGCAAGCTTTATTAGCCATATTTGACTTTGACATTGAGTATATTGTATGTAAAAATAATTCTCTTCCTGGTTTTTTATCTCGTGAGTTTTTACAGGGATAAAGGAATGAAGCCTCGGTAGATTGGACCCTTTCTCTAGTCCCCAACTGGTAAAGTTTCTTCCATTATGAACACTACACCTTTATCCAGAAAATCCAGCGGCAGTTATCTTGAGAGATGGGGAGCAACCCATACTTCTAATATTCCTCAATTTCAAAGCCCATCAAGCCCTGTATCTAGAAAACCTTAAGCTTCACAAGCCTAATATTTTGCCACAAAAGCACCCTTGAGAATTTATTCCTTAGATGACATGTCTTATGCTGATACCATTTATATTGAACATCTTATCCAAACCCTTTTTTCTCTTGATCACTTATTTATCCAACCTCTTGACTATAAATTCTAGGAACAGATTTTGATCAGAGCTGGCAGTTGTACTATTGATCATACAAATGGATCAAAAAATTCATACTTAAATGCTTTACCACCCAATATTACTATCCTCTATTCAAAAATCAAAATCCCACATGTTCTTTCTTCAGAAGAATGGGGACGACCTTTGCATATGCCTCAAAGGCTTGATTAAGAACTTATCTTTAATTATTATTATCTTTCCAGTATTCGTGGTTCATCAGATTCAAATCAAACTCCAACAAAATACCTATGTGGTTCTTCACACAATTCTGGATCCCTTTTGGTGCCACTAAAGACATCCTTCCTCAAGCACTTCTTCCTATTTATGAATCCTATTCTACATCATTTAAATCATTTCTCAAATCAGAAGAAAAAAGCATTTATCAGCATCTACAACTTGCAACAGAACCTTATGTTAGTTACTATGCAGTTTTATCGCAAGCAGAAGATTCCTTGGATCTTGAAATTGAATTTTTATGAAGAAATAGACTTCAGTCCACTAGTTTTATCTCAAATGATTTATATCAAGTTTTAGCATCAAGTTGATTATACTGCAATACTCCAACAATATTCTACCGATCAAGCTATAAAGCCATTATTCTCTAAAGTTCTCAAAACTCCTGAAAAAGAAAAAAAAGGCTTCATCCAGCAAGTGATATTGACAAACAGAAGAATTTTTGTTCAGCCTCTCCTTCTGCTCTTTATACAGTAGCAAATTTGCTTCAACTCAAAAAAGAACTTCAAAAGGAAATTATTGAACAAATACAAAGAGAACGGTCATTTGAAAATTCTCCATTAAGTTTTGTTGATCAGCAGCTACATCATTATTGGGCTGATGACAATCCTTTTAAAAATGTTGCTCCTAAACTAGATACAGATGTTAATGAGACAAAAAGTGATAACGCAGGATTCGTATCTATCTAAAGAAAAGGAAAGAAATAAAGCCAAGATAAGACATATGCTTTATCAAGACACTCAATATCCCACAAAGCAATCATGACAATCCACTATTCAGAATAAAGTTCTTCTACAGTGAAGATTATGATCTTATCCAACAGTCTTGAAGCATCATGAAATTTGTTAGCACATGAAATGAAATGCAAATTCAGTGCAAATTCAGTTG
This sequence comes from Sextonia rubra, assembly GCA_037013555.1. Classification (NCBI taxonomy): domain Eukaryota; kingdom Viridiplantae; phylum Streptophyta; class Magnoliopsida; order Laurales; family Lauraceae; genus Sextonia; species Sextonia rubra. The sequence goes on from JASUAD010000026.1 coordinate 11,521,416, forward strand.
TAATAAAATTTAAATTATGTTTGTTATGACTATAAATAAGTCTAGTCTTCCTCATGTACAGGCAAGAGTTGGAATACCAGTCAAAATCTAGCCTTGCTTTCACCAACATCTCCTCTCTCCTCTTCTTTCCGCTTTTGTATACCCACCAACTTCCTCATTCAGTATCAGAGCCAAGTTGATATCAAATTTGTAATCAAGAACTTTGGCAATATAAATTCATTTTGTGAGTATTTCTTCACTTACCTTTGTTATGTTATGCTTTGATTTTGCTTAAGGAATTGCTGATTCAGAAATAAGAACATCAAAATTCTTAATACTTAGTTCTATGTTTGTTATTATTGAAAAATTTTATTCATATTCCGCCCAGAGTGAAACTGAGGTAGCCATTGTTGTCGCCGTTGTTAGCCGTGTAAAGGCATTTAAGGCGTTTTGTTGGTGTGTAAATCCACCATTTCGTTAGATACTTATGGTGGATTTGGTTAAAATAACTCTGTAATATAAATTATGGCTAAGCTTATTAAGAAGTTTGTACCTTCATCTTCCTCATCATCAAATTCCTTATCTTCTATATCTATTAAAAGTAGCGAAGAAATCAATTATGAAAATTTATATCAAGTTATCTGTGACTAGACTATTCCAACTGTAAATAAAAATAAAATTTATAAAGTTGGAAGTTTTCAATTAAAATCAAGTTACAAAGTAAAAACCATTGAAAGAACTGAATCCATTACCAGTAATATTCAGCATCTTTCTTTAATCATGCCCCATGAAATAAAGGAGTATGTTAAAACATACAATTATATTCCTTTTGGATTAGTGCAAGTTGCTTTAAAGCCTTTAACAAGACTTGGACTTAGAACAGAAGCTCTCATCTATGTTCAAGACACAAGACATAAAAAATTCAGTGATTCATTGCTTGGAATGGTTGAATCAAGTTTGGCTAATGGCCCTACTTTCTTCAATTGCTTTCCAAATTTCTCTATTTCCCTTACAGATCCAAGTGCACATGAAGCTCTTACTCTTGCTATCCAGACAAAAGGTTTTGATTTGAATCTTCATAATCAAAATCTTGCTCTCATATATATCATTTATTATAAACTTATGAATTTAGTTATTCCGCGCATAGCCTATTCCCATCAAGCAAACGGTATGACTACTTTATTCCAAAGTAATTTCAAAAATAAAGTTAATATTCCAAAACTCATACAGTGGAATGATATTAGTCTATCTGGTAAATGGCACTTAGAAAATGCCCAACCAGAAAGGTCTTTAGAAAATCAAGATATTGAAACAATTATTGAACATGAAGATGGAAGTGTTGAAATAAATTTTCAAATAGATTCAAGAGATACAACTCTTATAGTTTATCAACCTTCTAGAAAGTCTTATTCTCATCCTCCCTTTGTGGCAGGATCTTCCATAAAAGAACCATCCCGAGTTTCTTGTTCTACACCTAATGTAGACCTTTGACCTACAGGAATTGTGTATCCTTCTTATCAAACTTCTCCATCTAAAACATAAAATCCTTCGGAATCCGATTTCAATATAAATGTTATTGAACGTTTTGAAATTGATAAAGAAATGTTAACAAAGAATTTAGCTCTGCATCCTTTAACAAAATCCTTTTTTAAATAGGTTTCTAAAGAACATAAAGACTTTTAAAAAGAAAAATGGTATAAATATATGTATGATAATCAAAGAAATATTTATTTCTTTCATTTGCTTAAACTAGCTATAAAGAAAGCTTATAATACTGAAGATTTATCCATCAATATGATAATTAAATTAAGTTCATTTTGGATTATATTATCTACCAGTTCTTCTCCACAAAGAACTGAGGAATCTATACATCCTCCATTACATAAAATCATATATAAAGAAACTTTGGCTGTACCCATAGAAGATGTAACAATGATACAAGGAGATAAAGGTAAAATCTGAATTAATTTATTAATCAGACTTAAGTCATGTTTTAGAATAAAATAATTATGCAAATATAAACCTTCATACTATTGGCCAACAAACCAATAGAATTGAAGATAAAATTGAAAATATTTTAAAAATTTATGAAGCATCTTCTTCACAGAGGATAATTAAGACACAAACTTTAGGTTCTCAAGGTGAAGCCCTTAAAGATCTAAAGTTAGAAAGGAAACCTTTAAAATTTTCAGATGAACTAATCAATCAATTATCTCATAGTTTTACAAATATAAACTTCAAGAAAATAAAGATAAAAAAGCTGACAAGGCTATAAATGTTTTAGTCTCAAATTCTAAAGCCTCTAGCTCAGATTCAGAATTTTCTGTAGCTGATCCTATAGAAGAAGTGTCTAAAACAAAAGAGAATCAAAATGATCAAAATCAAGAATCTCTACAAATTAATAAAATATCAAAAGACAAAAACCAATAGTCACTGCAGCAAAAACAAGAAATTATTATCTAAGACCTACTCTAGTTGATCTTCAATTCGAAGAACAAGCTATTCTAAATGGCCTTCAATTTAAAAACTACTCAGTATATGAATGGATTGTAGATGAACTATATAAAAATCAAATCCTGCAACTATGCCAACACATGATGATATATGCCTCTACCATCATGGCTGCAGGTAATAATCAAAGACATACAGTAAATGCAGTTGTCCTTGGATTTATTGGACAGTTACATGGTTGGTGGGAAAAGTACCTATCTAATATAAAAAGACAAGCTATACTAAATATAGTGAAAAGAGATCCTTCAGGAAATCCTATTATTACTCCTCAAGGTCAAATGATTCCTGATTCTATTTACATGCTTATTACCGATATAGTAAAATATTTTATTGGTAATTATATGAATGTAGAAGAAAAAATAAAAACACAATTAATCAATTTATCTTGCCCAACATTATTAGATTTTCAATAGTATAAAGATGTTTTCTTATCAAAACTCCATACAATCGATGCAAATAATTCAGAATTTTGGAAATTTAAATTATGGACTTTATACATATGGTGACCTCATTCAAAAGATAAATAAAGTTGGATTTTCATTATGTAATGAAATCAAACTTAAACAACAAGTTGAAAATCAAAAAAGAATCAGCAAATATGAACTTGGTGATTTTTGTTATCAATTTGGCATGGAACAATTAATTAGCCCTTCTAGCCATAATAACAAGACAAACTTAAAAAGAAACCAACAAAAAAGAAAATCTAAACATTTTTCAACTCAACAATATTATATTCCCTCAAAAAGATATCATAGAAAATCCTTATAAAGAATCAAAGAAATCTTATAAAAAAGATAATCCATCCACTTCTTATCCCAAGAAAAAAGAATTATATTGTTATAATTGCAAAGAAAAAGGACATATAGCTCCTAACTACTTAAAAATAAAAGTAAAAACAGAAAAAGAAATCAAAACTATCTTAAAAGGATCCTCATCCTCATCCTTAGAATCATCTAGTTCCTCTGATGAAGATTATTCTTCAGATACAAGTCATTGTAAAATATTTGACAGTGAAATCCAGTATGAATCTGGTTTTTCTTCATTTTTATCTTTAAACGTACTTTTTGCTCTAAAAGAAATCGTGCTAGAAATGTTTAAATATCTAAAAGATAAAGAATTAAAAAATAAATATTTTGAAAAAATACAGAATATAAATAAAGGAACTAAAAAAAGGAAAAGCTTTTACTTCAAATAAAATATTAGACTTACCTGAACAATTCAGCATTAAAACTGTATTAGATAGATTAAGAGAGCAACAAGCTCCTACTCATCTTTCTATTCAAGATCTTTATAAAGAAATTAATAATCAAAATCAAGAAACAAAAGAATTAAAACAAGACTTAATTGAACTTCAAGAACTCAAACAACGTGTTGAGAATCTTGAATTTCACAAACTCAATAATTATCACGAAAATAATGATAATTTAGAAAATCAAGAAAAATTTGATGAAAACTTGAATGGTTTTGTAAATTCTTTACAAAATGGAAAACTCAAGTTACAATTAAGAACTAATACTTCTCGATTAAAGCACTCTGCTTACTAGATAGTGGCATAGATGTTAATTTAATAAGAGAAGGATTAATCCCAATAAGATATTATGAAAAAAACAATAATAAACTCAATCTAAGTACTACTAGCAAAAAATTACATATCAAATACAAATTAAGTAATGTTTATGTCTGTGAAAATGGAACATATATAAAGACTAATTTCCTTTTCGAAAGGATTTAAACAATGATGTTATCCTTGGAAATCCTTTTCTACAAATTTTATAGCCTTTTTAAATTGACTCATCAGGTCTAAAAACTATTTTAGAAAATAAAGAATTAATTTTTTATTTTAGTGAATCAACTCTTGTTCAACATATCAATAGTATTCAGACAAAGTGTAAACAAGAATAAGGTGTTCAAAAAAACAATCAAATATCCAGTGCCAAATAAAACGGATCTTATTAATCGTCTCTCTGATGTCTTCATGTTTTCTACACTTAATCCTACATCCAGAAATTGGTACCTTTCAATTCCACCTAGAGGACAAATATAAAATTATTTTTCTTTTCCCAAAGAAAATAAAAATTCAGATTATTGATAATTCTTATTCAGACCTATCTGCCTTCAGAAAGTATCCCTTCTCATTATGACATCAAGTACAAGAAAAAGCAAAGCCCCTATTCAAGAATCAAGCTCTTCCTTCATACCTACATTCCAAAAAATATCAATTCCCATCTTTAATCCATGATTATTTGTCACTTCACAAGAACTTATCAATGCCCATTGGAGTGCCATTCTCTCTGATAAAAGAAAAAACACTAGAAAAACCCTATACAAAATTGCAAACCATATCAAGGACTTAGAAAGCCAAATCCTTATGTGCTATTACATCTTTCAAAGAGCACTGTTATCCACATATGCTGATGAAAAAACATCTAGAATTCACCTCCTGGAAAAGGTTAACACAACCCTTCCAGATAAGATAACTACAAGAGTTAGAGAAAAAACTATTTCTTATCAGATCAAGGAGTGATTAATGCTCAAAGTTCAATATATAAGTTGGGCAATTAGGTTCCCCAAATTGTTCCTGCCATTATCTAAAGTTGATATCTCATATATTGAACAAGGATTAGTCCATAGATTTTCTTTATGCAAAGAAAATTTTGAAATGATACAGCGGCTCCCTACAATCATGCGTCATGCCCTTCGCAGCCTTGGAGTACCAAAAGACAACTTCTCATAACGATTTCATCAAGTTTGGGTGAAAGATCAGAAATTCGATTTTATCAACCTTATCAATAGTGGACCATCATGAATTATGAAGAAGGGGATTTAATCTCCAAAAAATTCATCTCCACTTTAAATGATAACGAGCATCTCCTTGTTAATTATCGAGCTCAATGATATGAAGCTCATGAAGTTGCTACAATGGAATACAGCTTAGAACATCTCAAAAATTATGATACAGCTTCTAATCAATATCAAAGATTTTTCAATCTAAAAGGACATCTTGAATTTACAAGTACATAGAGATATGTTTGGTGTGACAGCCGACGAGTCGTTTGCATTGCTAATGATCTCGCTGAGCAAACTATGGTGATATAGAATCCTTCTAAATTCGGACATGCCAAGTTTAATCAAATTCTCAATGCGTATGAAGATATCTCTTTTGACATTTCAGAAAAAACTCGTGAAGAATTAATTCAGCTATTCCATGGAAAATTCGAAAATGATAATGAAGGTTGGAATGACCCTTATCATAATTTTGACTCTATTATAAAGTTCTCCATTAGCTGCAATGGAATTCATCAGGATGGTGATTAATCTTATCAACATTTAGATTTACCAAGATTTATTAAGAGTTTTCTCTATAAAGCAAGCAAAAAAAAAAAAAAGATAACAAAAACTTTATCATTGTTACTGTATCCATAGCTATACTATTCTCTACATACACATCAAAGTTATGTTGAAAATGTACTATACAAAAAGCTGCTTTAAGAAAGAAGACAAAAGACAATTATGAAAAGTCCAAAAGACTACAAGAATGATCAATGCTCCATAGACTCCTCTCTCTGCAACAGACCAACCAGGTACTATGTGGAAGAATAAAGCAACTATGAAGAAGAATAAAGCAACATCTCCTAGTCAACAAGTACAATCATCACAAAAAGAAGACAAACCATCTATATGGCAACCTGTGATCCTATCCAGCAGTAAAATCCCAAAACATCATGCAATATGCCAGCACATAAAATAAAATGCAAATGCAGCCTAAATTCAGTTGTAATGAAAATGTAAATTATGTTTGCTAAGGCTATAAATAGTACTAGCCTTCTTCGTGTACAGGCAAGAGTTGGAATACCAGTCAAAATCTAGCTTTCCTTCCACACCATCTCCTCTCTCCTATCCCTTCCGCTTTTGTATACCCCCCATCTTCCACATTTGGTATCAAAGCCAAGTTGGCATCTAGTTTGTAATCAAGTATCCTTGCAATATAAAGTTGTTTTGTGAGTATTTCTTCACTTATCTTTATGTTTTGATTTTGTTTAAGGAATTGCCAACTCAGAAGCAAGGACGTAAAAAATCTTAATACTTGGTTGTGTGTTTGTTATTATTGAAAAATTTTAGTCATATTCCACCCAGAATGAAGCTATGGTAGCCATTGCTGTCGCCGTTGTTAGTCATGTGAAGGCGTTTTGTTGGTGTGTAAATCCTCTATTTCGTTAGATACTCGTGCTGGATTTGGTTAAAATAACTTTGTAATACAAATTATGGCTAAGCTTATTAAGAAGTTTACACATTCTTCTTTCTCAGCATCGAATTCCTTTTCTTCTATGTCTATTAAAAATAGTGAAGAAATCAATTATGACAATTTAGATCAAGTTATTTGTGACTGGACTATTCCAACAAAAAATAAAAATGAAATCTATAAAGTTGGAAGTTTTCAATTAAAAACAAGTTATAAAGTAAAAACCGTCGGAAGAACTGAATCCATTGCCAATAATATTCAACATCTTTCTTTAATCAAGCTCCATGAAATAAAGGAGTATGCTAACACATACAATTATATTCATTTGGATTAGTGCAAGTTACTCTAAAGCCATTAACAAGACTTAGACTTAGAACTGAAGCTCTCATCTATGTTCAAGATACAAGATATAAAAAATTTAGTGATTCAATACTTGGAATGGTTGAATCAAGTTTGGCTAATGGCCCTATTTTCTTCAATTGCTTTCAAAATTTCTCTGTTTCCCTTATAGATCCAGGTGCACATGAAGCTCTTACTCTTGCTATCTAGATAAAAAGTTTTGATATGAATCCTTATAATGAAAATCTTGCACTCAAATATATAGTTTATTATAAACTCATGAATTCAGTTGTTCTAGCATAGTGTACTCCCTTCAAGCAAAAGGTATGACTACTTTATTCCAAACTAATTTCAAAAATAAAGTTAATATTCCGAAACTCATACAGTGGAATGATATTAATCTATCTGGTAAATGACACTTAGAAAACGCTCAACCTGAAAGGTCTTTAGAAAATCAAGATATTGAAACAATTATTGAACATGAAGATGGAAGTGTCGAAATAAATTTTCAAACTAATTCAAGAGATACAACTCCTATAGTTTATCAACTTTTTAGAAAATCTTATTCACATCCTCTATCAGTGGTAGGATCTTCCATAAAAGAACCATCCCGAGTTTCTTGCTTTACACCTAATGTAGACCTTCGACCTACAGGACTTGTGTATCCTTCTTCTCAAGCTTCTCCATCTAATACATATAATCCTTCGGAATCCGATTTTAATATAAATGTTATTGAATGTTTTGAAATTGATAAAGAAATGATAAAAAAGAATTTAGCTTTATATCCTCTCACAAAATCCTTTTTTAACCATGTTTCTCAAGAACATAAAGACTTTCTAAAAGCAAAATGGTATAAATATATGTATCATAATCAAAGAAATATTTATTTCTTTGATTGGCTTAAACTAGCCATAAAGAAAGCTTATAATACTAAAGATTTATCCATCAATAGGATAATAAAATTAATTTCATCTTGGATTATAGCTTTTACCAGTTCTTCTCCATCGAGAACTGAAGAATCCATGCATCCTCCATTACATCAAATCATTTATAAAGAAACTTCAGCTGTACCCATAAAAGATGTTACAAAAATACAAGGAGACAAAGGTAAAGCTGAATTTATTTACAAATCAGATTTAAGTCATGTTTTAGAACAAAATAATTATACAAATATAAACCTTCATACTATTGGCCAACAAACCAATAGAATTGAAGATAAAGTTAAAAATATTTTAAAATTTTATGAAACTACTTCTTCCCATAAAGTAATCAAGAGACAATCTTTAGGTTTTCAAGGTGAAGCCCTTAAAGATCTAAAGTTAGAAAAAAAACCCTTAAAAGTTTCAAACAAACTAATCAATCAATTATCTTATAGTTTTACAAATATAAAACTTTAAGAAAATAAAGATAAAAAAGCTGACAAATCTATAAATGTTTTAGTCTTAAATTCTAAAGCCTCTAGCTCAGATTTTGAATTTTCTATAGCTGATCCTATAGAAGAAGAGTCTAAAACAAATGAGAATCAAAATGATCAAAATCAAGAATCTTTACAAATCTATAAAATATTTAAAAGACAAAAACCAATAGTCACTGTAGCAAAAAAAATAAATTATTACCTAAGACCTACTCCAGTTGATCTTCAATTCGAAAAACAAGCTATTCTAAATTGCTCTAATACCAAATGGGGCAGATGGTGGGTATACAAAAGCGGAAGGGAGAGGAGACAAGAGATGGTGGTGGAAGCAAGGCTGGATTTTGACTGGTATTCCAACTCTTGCCTGTACATGGAGAAGGTTGGTATTATTTATAGCCTTAGCAAACATAATTTACATTTCATTACAATTGAATCTAGACTGCATTTTCATTTTATTTTATGTGCTGGCATATTGCATGGTGTTTCGGGATTTTACTTCTGGATTGGATCACAGGTTGCTGTATAGATGGTTTGTCTTCATGTTATGATGATTGTACTTGTTGACTAGGAGGATTTGCTTTATTCTTCTGCATAGTTGCTTTATTCTTCTACATAGTACCTGGTTGGTCTGTTGTGGAGAGAGGAGTCTATGGAGCCTTGTTCATTCTTGTTGTCCTTTGGATTTTTCACAATTGTCTTTTGTCTTTTTTCTCAAAGTAGCTTTTTGTATAGTACTTGTTCAACATAACTTTGATGTGCTTGTACAGAATAGCATAGCTATGGATATGGTAGCAATGATAAAGTTTTTGTTATCTTCTCTTTGCATGCTTTATAGAGAAAACTCCTAATAAATCTTGATAAGATTAATCACCATCCTCATAATTTCCATTGCAACTGGCAGAGAACTTCATAATAGAGTAAAAATTATGATAAGGGTCATTCCAACCTTCATTATCATTTTGAATTCTCCATGGAATAGCTAAATTAATTCTTCACAAGTTTTTTTCTGAAATGTCAAAAGAGATATCTTCATAGGTAATGAGAATTTGATTAAACTTGGCATGTCTAGATTTAGAAGGATTCTATATCACCGTAGTTTGTTCAGCGAGATCATCAGCAATGCAAACAACTCGTCGACCGTCACACCAAACATGCCTGTATGTACTTGCAAATTCAAGATGTCCTTTTAGATTGAGAAATCTTTGATATTAATTAGAATCTGTATCATAATTTTTGAGACATTCTAAGTTGTATTCCATTGTAGCGACTTCATGAGATTCATACCATTGAGCTGGATAATCAACAGGGAGGTGCACGTAATCATTTAAGGTAAAGATGAATTTTTTGCAGATTAAATCTCCTTGTTCATAATTCTTGATGGTCCATAACTGATAAGGTTGATAAAACCGGATTTCTGATCTTTCACCCAAACTTGATGAAATAGTTATGAGAAGTTGTCTTTCAGTAACTTTAAGGCTACAAAGGGCAGATGCATGATTGCAGGGAGCTGCTGTATCATTTCAAAATTATCTCTACTTAAAGAAAATCTTTGGACTAATCCTTGTTCGATATATGAGATATCAAGTTCATATGATGGCAGGAACAATTTGGAAAATCCAATTGCCTAGCTTATATATTGAGCTTTGAGCATTAATCACTCCTTGATCTAATAAGAAATAGTTTTTTCTCTAACTCTTGTAGCTATCTTATCTGGAAGGGCTATGTTAACCTTTTCCAGGAGGTGAATTCTGGATGTTTTTTCATCAGCATATGTGGTTAACAGTGCTCTTTGAAAGATGTAATAGCACATAATGATTTGTCTTTCGAAGTCCTTGATATGGTTTGCAATTTTGGATTGGGTTTTTCTAGTGTTTTTTCTTTTATTAGAGAGAATGACACTCCAATGGGCATTGATAAGTTCTTGTGAAGTGACAGATAATCCTAGATTGAAGAAGGGAATTGATATTTATTGGGATGTAGGTATCAAGGAAGAGCTTAATTCCTGAATAGGAGCTTTACTTTTGCTTGTACTTGATGTTATAATGAGAAGGGATACTTCCTGAAGGCAGATAGGTCTGAATGAGAATTGTCAATAATCTAAATTTTTATTTTCTTTGGGAAAAGAAAAATAATTTTAGATCTATCCTCCAGGTCGAATTTAAAGGTACCAGAATTTGGATGTAGGATCAAATGTAGAAAAGATGAAGATATCAAAGAGATGATTAATAAGATCTATTTTATTTGGAACTGGATATTTGATTTTTTTTTAACACCATATTCTTATTTACACTTTGTCTGAATATTATTGATATGTTGAATAGGAGTTAATTCACCAAAATCAAAAATTAATTCTTTATTTTCTAAAATAGTTTTTAGACCTGATGAGTCAATTTAAAAAAGCTGTAAAATTTGTAGAAAAGGGTTTCCAAGGATAACATCATTGTTTAAATCCTCTCCTAGAAGAAAATTAGTGTTTATGCATGTTACATTTTTACAGACATAAACATTACATAATTTGTATTTGATATGTAGTTTTTAACTATCAATAGCTAAATTGAGTTTTTTCTTGGATTTTTCATAATATTTTGTTGGGATTAATCCTTCTCTTATTAAATTAACATCTGTGCCACTATCTAGTAAGCAGAGTGCATTAATAGAGAAGTTTTTGATCTTAATTGTAGCTTGCATTTTCCATTTTTTAAGTGGATTTCTGTTTAAGAATTTACAAAACCATTTAAGTTTTCAACAAATTCTTTTTGACGTTCTAATTTATTATCATTATTTTCTTAATAATTTTTTAGTGTGTGAAATTCAATATTCTCAACATGTTGTTTGAGTTCTTGAAGTTCAATAAAGTCTTGTTTTAATTCTTTTATTTCTTGCTTTTGATTATTTATTTCTTTATAAAGATCTTCAATTGAAAGTTGAGGAGGACCTTGCTACTCTCTTAATCTATCTAATACAGTTTTAATGCTGAATTGTTTAGGTAAGTCAGATATATGATTTGATGTAGAAGCTATTCCTCTTTTATTTCGTTTATTTATTCTATATTTTTTCAAAATATTTAATTTTTAATTCTTTTGCTTTGAAATCTTTAAACATTTCTAGCACCAGTTCTTCTGGAGCAAAAAGTACGTTTAAAGATAAAGAGGAAGAAAAAGTAGATTCATACTAGATTTCACTGTTAAATATTTTACAATGACATGTATTTGAAGTTTGAGAGGAAGAATAATCTGTATTAGAGGAAATGGATGACTCTTACGCTGAGTATCCTTTTAAGATAGTTTTGATTTCTTTTTCTGTTTTTACTTTTATTTTTGGGCAGTCAGGAGCTTGATGTCCTTTTTCTTTGTAATTATAACATTGTATTTTTTTTCCTTGGGATAAGAAGTGGATGGATTATCATTTGTATAAGATTTCTTTAATTCTTCACAAGGGTTTTTATGAGAAGATTTTTTATAATATCTTTTTGAGGGAGTATAATATTGTGGAGTTGAAAAATATTTAGATTTTCTTCTTTCATGGTATCTTTTTATGTTTTTCTTTTTATTATGGCTAGAAGGACTAATTAATGGTTCCATGCCAAATTGAAAACAAAAATCACCAAGTTCATACTTGCTGATCCTTTTTTGATTTTCAATTTGACGTTTAAGTTTGATTTCATTGCATAATTAAAATCCAACTTTATTAATCTTTTGAATTACATCACCATATGTATACATTCCATAATTTTCTAATTTTAATTATTGCTAACTTTTTCTACAAAAAGTTTAGGAACACTATATATGAATTTTTCTTTCCAAAATTCTGAATTACTTGCATTAATTGCATAGAGTTTTGATAAGAAAACATCTTTATACCGACAAAAATCTGATAATGTTCGGTAAGATAAATTGATTAATTGTGTTTTTAATTGTTGTTCTACATTCATATAATAACCAATAAAATGTTTAACTATATTGGTAATAAGCATGTAGATGGAATCAGGAATCATTTAGCCTTGAGGAGTAAGAATAGGATTTCTTAAAGGATCTCTTTTTACTGGATTTAATAGAGCATTTCTTTCTGTATCATATAGGTATTTTTCCCACCTACCATATAATTGTCCAGTAAATCTAAGGACGATTGCATTTACTACTTGTCTTTGATCATTACCGGCAGTCATGATAGTAGAGGCATATATCATCATGTGTTGGCATAGTTGTAGAATTTGATATTCAAATAGTCCATCTACACTCCATTCATATACTGAAGAGTTTTCAAATTGAAGGCCATTTAGAATAGCTTGTTCTTCGAATTGAAGATCAACTGGAGTAGGTCTTGGATAATAATTTCTTGTTTTTTCTACAGTGACTTTTGGTTTTTGTCTTTTAAATATTTTATTGATTTATAGAGATTCATGATTTTGATCATCTTGATTTTCATTTGATTTTTCTTCTATAGAGTTAGAAAGAGAGAATTCTAAGTTTGAGCTTAAAGCTTTAGAAACTAAAACATTTATGGATTTTTCATCTTTATTTTCTTTATTATCTTTAAGTTTTATGTTTTTAAAACTATGAGATAATTGATTAATTAGTTCATCTGAAAATTTTAAGGGTTTTTTTTCTAACTTTAGATCTTTAAGGGCTTCACCTTGAAAACCTAAAGATTGTGTCTTAATTACTTTATGGGAAGAAGTAGTTTCAAAAAATTTTAAAATATTTTCAACTTTATCTTCAATTCTATTGGTTTGTTGGCCAATAGTATGAAGGTTTATATTTGTATAATTTTTTTGTTCTAAAACAAGACTTAAATCTAATTTGTAAATAAATTCAGTTTTACCTTTATCACCTTGTATCTTTGCTACATCTTTTATGGGTATGGCTGAAGTTTCTTTATATATGATTTGATGTAATAGAGGATGCATAGATTCTTCAGTTCTTTGTGGAGAAGAATTGGTAGAAGCTATAATCCAAGATGAGCTTAATTTTGTTATCATATTGATGGACAAATCTTTAGTATTATAAGCTTTCCTTACTGCTAGTTTAAGCCTATTTCTTTGATTATCATACATATATTTGTACCATTTTTCTTTTAAAAATTCTTTACGTTCTTGAGAAGCTAGTTTAAAAAAATTTTTTAAAAGATGTAGAGCTAAATTCAATAACATTCAATAACATTTATATTGAAATTAAATTCCGAAGGATTATATGTATTAGATGGAGAAGCTTGATAAGAAGGATACACAAGTCTTGTAGGTCGAAGGTTTACATTAGGTGTAGAGTAAGAAACTCGGAATGGTTCTTTTATGGAAGATCCTACCATAGAGGGAGGATGAGAATAAGACTTTCTAGAAGGTTGATAAATTGTAGGAGTTGTATCTCTTGTATCTGTTTGAAAATTTATTTCAACACTTCCATCTTCATGTTTAATAATTGTTTCAATATCTTTATTTTCTAAAAACCTTTCTGGTTGGGCATTTTTTAAACCCCATTTACTAGATAAAATAATAAAATTCCACTATATGAGTTTTGGAATATTAACTTTATTTTTGAAATTAGTTCGGAAGAAAGTAGTTATACCTTTTGCTTGATGGGAATAGGTTATGCCTGGAACAACTAAATTCATGAGTTTATAAAAAACTCTTTATATGAGAGCAAGATTTTGATTATAAGGATTCATATCAAAACATGTTGTCTGGATAGCAAGAGTAAGAGCTTCATGTGCACCTGGATCTATAAGAGAAACAAAGAAATTTAGAAAGCAATTGAAGAAAATAGGGCCATTAGCCAAACTTGATTCACCATTCCAAGTAATGAATCACTGAATTTTTTATGTCTTGTATCTTGAACATAGATGAGAGCTTCTATTCTAAGTCCAAGTCTTGTTAAAGGCTTTCGAACAACTTGCACTAATCCAAAATGAATATAATTGTATGTTTTAATAAACTCCTTTATTTCATAGGGCTTGATTAAAGAAAGATGCTGAATATTACTGGTAATGATTCAGTTCTTTCATTGGTTTTTACTTTATAGATTGATTTTAATTAAAAACTTCGAACTTTATAAATTTCATTTTTATTTACAGTTGGAATAGTCTAGTCACAAATAACTTGATCTAAATCGTCATAATTGATTTCTTCACTATTTTTAATAGACATAGAAGATAAAGAATTTGATGATGAGGAAGAAGAAGGTACAAACTTCTTAATAAGCTTAGCCATAATTTGAATTACAGCAACAATGGCTATCTTAGCTTCGTTACAGGTGGAATATGATTAAAATTTCTCAATAATAACAAACACAGAGCTAAGTATTAAGACTTTTGATGTTCTTACTTCTGAGTTAGCAATTTTTTAAGCAAAATTAGAGCATAACATAACAAAGATAAGTAAAGAATTACTCACAAAACAACTTTATATTTCCAAAGTACTTGATTATAGATTTGATACCAACTTGGCTCTGATACCAAATAGGGAAGATGGTGGGTATACAAAAGCGGAAGGGAGAGGAGAGAGGAGATGGTGGTGGAAGCAAGGTTGGATTTTGACTGGTATTCCAACTCTTGCTTGTACATAAGGAAGACTAGACTTATTTATAGTTATGGTAAAAATAATTTACATTTCATTACGACTAAATTTACACTGCTTTTACATTTCATTTCATGTGCTGACAAATTTCATGATGCCTCAGGACTGCTGGATAAGATCACAATCTTCATTGTAGATGAACTTTATTCTGAATAGTGGATAGTCATGATTGTTTTGTGGGAAATTGAGTGGCTTGATAAAGCATATATCTTGTCTTGGCTTTATTTTTTTTCCTTTTCTTCAGATAGATATGAATCCTTCATTACCACTTTTTGTCTCATCAGCATCTGTCTCTAATTTAGGAGCAATATGTTCAAAAGGATTATCATCAGCCCAAAGATGTTGCAGCTGCTGACCAAAGCTTAATGGAAAATTTTTAGATGATCATTCCTTTTTTATGTTCAATAATTTCCTTTTGAAGTTTTTTTTTTGAGTTAAAGCAAATCTGCTACTGCATATAGAGCAGAAGGAGAGGCTGAACAAGAATTCTTCTATTTGTCAATATCACTTGCTTGTTGAAGCCTTTTGTTTTCTTTTTCAGGAGTTTTGAGAACTTCAGAGAATGATGGCTTTATAGCTTGATCGGTAGAATATTACTGGAGTATTGTAGTATAATCAAATTGATGTCAAAACATGATATAAAGCATTCGAGATAAAATTGGTGGGCTAAAGTCCATTTTTTTTTAAAAGTTCCATTTCAAGATCCAAGGAATCACTTGCTTGTGGTAAAACTGCATAGTAACATAAGGTTCTATTGTAAGTTGTAGTGCTGATAAAGGCTTTTTTCTTCTTATTTGAGATGGGCTTTAAATGATGCAGAATAGGATTCATAAATAAGAAGAAGTGCTTGAGGAAGGATGTCTTTAATGGCACCAAAAGGGATGCAGAATTATGTGAAGAACCACATAGGTATTTTATGAGAGTTTGATTTGAATTTGATGAACCAGGAGTGCTGGAAGGATGGGTTTTGATAATATAGGATGACTTCCCAAGCAGAAATATAATTATAATAATTAAAAATAAGTTCTGAATCAAGGCTTTAAGGCATATAAAGAGGTCATCCCCATTCTTTTGCAAAGAGAACATGCAAGATTTTGATTTTTGAGTAGAGGATAGTAACATTGGGTGGCAAAGCATTTAAGTATGAATTTTTTGATCCATCTGTATGATCAATAGTACAGTTGCCAATTCTGATCATAATCTGTTCATAGACTTTATAGTCAAGAGGTTGGATAAATAAGTGATCAGGAGAAAAAAGGGTTGGATAAGATGTTCAATAGAAATGGTATCGGCATAAGACATATCATCTAAGGAATAAATTCTCAATGGTGCTTTTGTGGCAAAATATTGGGCTTGTGAAGCTTGAGGTTTTCTGGACACAAGGCTTGATGGGCCTTGAAATTGAGGATTATTATAAGTATGGGTTGCTCCCCATCTCTCAAGATAATTGCCGCTGGATTTTCTGGAAAAAGGTGTAGTGTTCAGAATGGAAGAAACTTTATCAGTTGGGGGACTAGAGAAAGGGTCTAATCTGCCAAGGCTTCATTCTTTTGTCCCTGTAAAAACTCATGAGATAAAAAATCAAGAAAAGAATTATTTTTACCTGCAATATACTCAATGTCAAAGTCAAATATGGCTAATAAAGCTTTCCAGGGAGCAAAGATTTGCTTAGCAGTAAGATTTTTTACATCTTTCTCTAAAATTTCTTTATCAGATTTACAATCTATTCTTAATAGAAATTTTTTGTTTAATAAATCACTTTGGAACTTCATTATGCTATTTACTATGGATAGGATTTCCTTTTTAATAGTTGAATAATTATGTTGAGTGGGTGTCCATGTTCCAGAAGTGAAATGAAGAATTTCTTCTTTTCCAAGGACGTTTCTTTGTAGAAGGATTCCTCCAAAACCTATTTCAGATGCATCTACTTGAACTATTTTTAATAAATCTGGATGAGGGATAATTAAACAAGGTAAATTTTGGACTTTTTGTTTAATATTTTGAACAGCTTTTGCATGAGCAGGTGACCATTCTACGGGGTTTTTGGTCAGGCGCATTTGCAAGTTTTTTCTTTCTTTAGCAAGATCTTTATAAAAGTTAAAAACATAATTAAGGCATCTAAGAAAACATTGCAATTGCTTTTTATTAAGAATTTCATCAAGAAATTGGGAAGCAAACTTAATAACTCTTTGGACTGAAGAAATAGTTTCTTTTTTATTATAAAGCCAAGAAACTGAATTTTTATTTGAAAAAGCTTCATTTTCTTTTAGGGTAAGACAAGTCCATTCTTGATAATAACTTTTTTAAAAATATTTAAATGTTTCCAATGGTCACAAATAGATTTTGAAAATACAAGAATGTCATTTATATAGACAAGTGTAAAAGCTTGATATGGAAGAAAAATGCCATTCATTATTCTTTGAAATTGTGAAGGCACATTTTTTTAAACCAAATGGCATAACGTTCCATTCGTAATGGCCAAATGGTACTGTAAAAGTAGTTTTATACCTGTCCTTCGGGGTGATTTGAATTTGCCAAAATCCTGATTTAAGATCGAATTTAGAAAAAAGAAAGGCACCAGCCAGACAGTTAATAAGATCAGTTTTATTTGGAACTGGATATTTGATGGACTTTAACACATTATTTAAAGGCTTGTAGTTGATAACAAGACGGGGAACACCTCGTTCTTGTTTAGGCACTTTAATTACATTTGCAAACCCCAAGAGGATTGTGACTTCTGAATAAACTTTTTAGTCAGAAGATTATTGATTTCTTTAGTATATAGTTGTACAATGTCTTATTCATCTGAATAGGTCGAGCTTTAGTAGGAATTTGAGATTCATCGAACTTGACAATATATGGAAGAGAAACAGTATGGTGTTTCCTATGCCAAAAGGTAGAAGGAAGGTCAAAACAGCATTTTGTTTCAAGAGATATTTGAAATTAAATTAAGTCTTTTGGAATTCTTTTTCAATTCTTAAAGAATTCATATCTTCTTGAAGATATACAATTTGTTTTTCTTTATAAGCAACTTGATTTTGAATGATATTGATATGTTGAATAGAGTTGATTCAACAAGATCAAAAATTAATTTTTTATTGTCTTTAATAGTTTTAAGGCCTGATGAATCAATTTGAAACGGCTGTAGAATCTGTAGAAAAGGATTTCCAAGGATAACATCATTGTTTAGATCTTTTCCAAGCAGGAAATTAGTCTTTATACATGTTCCATTTTTGCAAACATGGACATTATTTAATTTATAATGCAAATGGAGTTTCTTATTAGCAGTTGCTAGGCTGAGTTTATTTTTGGTTTTTTCATAATATTTTGTTGGGATCAATCCTTCTCTTATTAAATTAACATCTGTGCCACTCTTTAGTAAGCAGAGTGCTTTAATAGAGAAGTCTTTAACCTAATTGTAACTGGTGTTTTCTATTTTTGAGATGCATTCCTTGTTAAAGAATTTAGAAAACTATTTAAGTTTTCATCAAATTTTTACTAGTGTTCTAAATTATCATTATTTTCTTGATAATTTTTTAGTGTGTGAAATTCAAGATTCTCAACATGTTGTTTGAGTTCTTGAAGTTCAATTAAGTCTTGTTTTAATTCTTTAATTTTTTGCTTCTAATTATTAATTTCTTTATAAAAATCTTGAATTGAAAGATGAGTAGGAGCTTGTTGCTCTCTTAATCTATCTAAAATAGTTTTTATACTGAATTGTTCAAGTAAGTCAAATATATTACTTGATGTAGAAGCTTTTCCTTTTTTATTTTAGTTGTTTTTTTTTATATTTTTTCAAAATATTTATTTTTTAATTCTTCATTTTTTAGATCTTTAAACATTTTTAGCACCATTTCTTCTGGAGCAGAGAGTATGTTTACAGATAAAGACGAAGAAGAAGCAAATTCATACTGGATTTCACTGTCAAATATTTTTACAATGGCATGTATCTGAAGAAAAATCTAATCAAAGGAACTAGATGATTCTAAGGATGAGGATGAGGATCCTTTTAAGATAGTTTTGATTTTTTTTAGAAGAAATAATTTTAGAAGGCTATAAAATATTTTCAACTTTATTTTCAATTGTACTAGTTTGTTGGCCAATAGTATGAAGGTTAATATTTGTATAATTATTTGTTCTAAAACATGACTTAAATCTAATTTGTAAATAAATTCAGATTTACCTTTATCTCCTTGTATCTTTGCTATATCTTTTATGGGCATCGCTGAAGTTTCTTTATATATAATTTAATGTAATGGAGGATGTAAAGTTTCTTTGGTTCATTGTGGAGAAAAACCGGTAAAACCTATAATCCACGATGAGCTTAATTTTGTTATCATATTTATGGATAAATCTTCAATATTAAAAGCTTTCTTTATGGTTAGTTTATGCTAATCAAAGAAATAAATATTTCTTTGATTATCATACATATATTTGTACCAATTTTCTTTTAAAAAGTCTTTATGTTCTTCAGAAACTTGTTTAAAAGAGGATTTTGTTAAAAGATATAGAGCTAAATTCTTTTTAAACATTACCTTATCAATTTCGAAACATTCAATAACATTTATATTGAAATTGGATTTCAAAGGATTATATGTATTAGATGGAGAAGCTTGATAAGAAGGATACACAAGTCCTGTAGGTCGAAAGTCTACATTAGGTGTAGAGCAAGAAACTCAGGATGGTTCTTTTATGGAAGATCCTACCATAGAGGGAGGATGAGAATAAGTCTTTCTAGAAGGTTGATAAACTGTAGGAGTTGTATCTCTTGAATCTGTTTAAAAATTTATTTCAACACTTCCATCTTCATGTTCAATAATTGTTTCAATATCTTTATTTTCTAAAGACCTCTCTGGTTGGGCGTTTTTTAAGCCCCATTTACCAGATAAATTAATAACATTCCACTGTATGAGTTTTGGAATATTAACTTTATTTTTGAAATTAGTTCAGAATAAAGTAGTAATACTTTTTGCTTGATGGGAATAGGCTATGCCTGGAACAACTAAATTCATGAGTTTATAAAAAAATTCTATATACGAGAGCAAGATTTAGGTTATGAGGATTTATATCAAAACCTTTTGTATGGATAGCAAGAGTAAGGGCTTCATGTGCACCTGGATCTGTAAGGGAAATAGAGAAATTTCAAAAGCAATTGAAAAAAGTAAGGCCATTAGCCAAACTTGATTCAAACATTCCAAGTAATGAATCACTGAATTTTTTATGTCTTGTCTCTTGAACATAGATGAGAGCTTCTGTTCTAAGTCCAATCTTGTTGAAGGCTTTAGAGCAACCTGCACTAATCCAAAATGAATATAATCGTATGTTTTAACATACTCCTTTATTTCATGGGCTTTATTAAAGAAAGATGATGAATATTACTAGTAATGGATTCAATTTTTTCAATGCTTTTTACTGTACAACTTGATTTTAATTGAAAACTTTCAACTTTATAAATTTCATTTTTATTTACGGTTGGAATAGTCCAGCCACAAATAATTTGATCTAAATCATCATAACTGATTTTTTCACTATTTTTAATAGACATAGAAGATAAAGAATTTGATGATGAGGAAAAAAAAGGTACAAACTTCTTAATAAGCTTAGCCATAATTTGTATTACAGAATTATTTTAACCAAATCCATCGCGAGTATCTAACGAAATAGAGATTTATACACCAACAAAACACCTTAAATGCCTTCAAACGGCTAACAACAGTGATAACAATGGCTACCTCAGCTTACCTTCAGGCGGAATATGATTAAAATTTCTCAATAATAATAGAAACATGCAACCAAGTATTAAGATTTTTGATGTTCTTGCTTCTGAGTCAGCAATTCCTTAACCAAAATCAAAGCATAACATAACAAAGATCAGTGAAAAAATACTCACAAAACAACTTTATATTGCCAAAGTGCTTAATTACTAATTTAATACCAACTTGGCTCGAATACCAAATGGGGAAGTTGGTGGGTATACAAAAGCTGAAGGGAGAGGAGAGAGGAGATGGTGGTGGAAGCAAGACTGGATTTTGATTGGTATTCCAACTTTTGCTTGTACATGAGGAAGGCTAGACCTATTTATAGTCAAAACAAATATAGTTTACATTTCATTACAACTAAATTTAGACTGAATGTGCATTTAATTTAATATGCTCGTAAATTTCATGATGCTTCCAGACTCAGGCAAAAATCACAATCTTTGCTGTAGCTGACCTTTATTCTAAAAGTGAGATGCATGATTGCTTTGAGTGACTTGATAAGGTATGTGTCATGTCTTTATTTCTTTTCCCTTTCTGGAGATAAGGTCTTCATGGATGTGCATGTCGGGAATAAAATACTACTTCATTCTTATAAGAGATATACTTTGTCTTTTAGTACTTTTGCATGTACCTTTTCTAAGAACTCATTGATGGGCTAGTAGAAAAAGCTTTTCTCATCTTTCCAATATTTTAGAAAAAGCTCTTGTAGGAAGAATCTTTATGCTAGGCATAGTAATATTGGAGACTTGCATCAAAAGTGCTCATTCCAACATTCATTTGTTAATTCACCATGAAATAATTGGATTAACTCTTCTCGAGTTTCTTCAGAAATATCAAAAGACATGTCTTCATAAGCATTGATAAATTGATTGAGAGCTGTATGTCTAGATTTATATGGATTTTGTATCACCGTTATTTGCTCAGCGAGATCATCATCAATGTAAACAACTCGTCGACCATCACACTAAACATATCGGTATATACTTGCAAATTCAAGATGTCCTTTTAGATTGAGAAATTTTTGATATTGATCAAAAACTGGATCATAATTTTGGAGACGTTCTAAGTTGTATTCTATTGTAGCAACTTCATGAGATTCATACCATTGAGCTAGATAATCAACAAGGAGATGCTCTAATCATTTAAGGTAGAGATGAATTTTTTTGCAGACTAAATCTCCTTCTTCATAAGTCATGATAGTCCAAAATTGATAAGGTTGATAAAACTGGATTTCTAATCTTTCACCTAAACTTAATGAAATCATTATGAGAAGTTGTCTTTTGGTAACTCCAAGGCTGCGAAGGGCTTGACGCATGATTGCAGGGAGCTGCTGTATTATTTTAAAATCATCTCCGCATAAAGAAAATCTTTGGACTAATCCTTGTTTGATCTATGAGATATCAACTTCATGTGATGGCAGGAACAATTTGGGAATGCCAATTGCCCAGCTTATATATTGAGCTTTGAGCATTAATCGCTTCTTGATCTAACAAGAAAGAGTTTTTTCTCTAATTCTTGTAGCTATATCATTTGGAAGGGCTGTTTTAACCTTTTCCTGGAGGTGAATTCTAGATGTTTTTTTTATCAGCGCAGGTGGACAGCAGTGCTCTTTGATAAATGTTATGGCACATAAGGATTTGGCTTTCTAAGTCCATGATATGGTTTGCAATTTTGGATAGGGTTTCTCTAGTGTTTTTTCTTTTATCAGAGAGAATGGCACTCCAATGGGCATTGGTAAGTTCTTGTGAAGTGACAGACAATCTTGGATTGAAGAAAGGGATTGATATTTACTAGGATATAGGTATGAAGGAAGAGCTTGATTCTTGAGTAAGGGCTTTACTTGATGTCATAATGAGAAGGGATACTTCCTGAAGGCAGATCGGAGTAAAAGATAGGTCTGAATGAGAATTATTAATGACCTGAATTTTTTTTCTTTGGGAAAAGAAGAGCAATTTTATATCTATCCTCTGTGTAGAATTCGAAGGTACCAAAATCTAGATGTAGGATTAAATGTAGAAAACATGAAGACAGCAGAGAGACGATTAATAAGAACCGTTTTATTTGGAACTGAATATCTGAATGGTTTTTGAACATCTTATTCTTGTTTACACTTTCACTAAATAATATTAATATGTTGAATATGAGTTAATTCAACAAAATCAAAATTTAATTCTTTATTGTCTAAAATAGTTTTTAGACCTGATGAGTCAATTTAAAAATGCTATAAAATTTGTAGAAAAGGATTTCCATGGATAACATCATTGTTTAAATCCTTTTCTAGAAGGAAATTAGTCCTGATGCATGTTCCATTTTTACAGACATAAACATTACTTAATTTGTATTTGATATTTAGTTTTTTGCTGGCAGCAGCTAGATTGAGTTTATTATTGGCTTCTTCATAATATTTTCTTGGGATGAATCCTTCTCTTAATAAATTAACATCTGCAGCACTATCTAGTAAGCAGAGTCCTTTGATAGAGAAGTCTTTGATCTTAATTATAGCTTGAGTTTTCCATTTTCTAAGTGGATTTCTTGTTAAAGAATTTACAAAACCATTTAAGTTTTTACCAAATTCTTCTTGATGTTCTAATTTATTATCATTATTTTCTTGATAATTTTTGAGTGTGTGGAATTCAAGATTCTCAACACGTTGTTTGAGTTCTTAAAGCTCAATTAAGTCTTGTTTTAGTTCTTTTATTTCTTGCTTTTGATTGTTTATTTCTTTATAAAGATCTTGGATAGAAAGATAAGTAGGAGCTTGTTGCTCTCTTAATCTATCTAATTTAGTTTTAAGGCTGAATTATTCAGGTAAGTCTGATATGTTATTTGATGTAGAAGTTTTCCCTTTTTTAGTTCCTTTATTTATATTCTATATTTTTTTAAAATATTTATTTTTTAATTCTTCATCTTTTAGATCTTTAAACATTTCTAGCACCATCTCTTCTAGAGCAGAAAGTACATTTAAAGATAAAGAGGAAGAATAAGCAGATTCATTCTGGATTTCACTATCAAATATTTTACAATGACATGTATCTGAAGCATGAAAGGAAGAATAATCTATATCAGAGGAACTGGATGACTCTGACGCTGAGGGTCCTTTTAAGATAGTTTTGATTTTTTTTTCTATTTTAACTTTTATTTTTGGGCAGTCAGGAACTATGTGTCCTTTTTCTTTGCAATTATAATATTGTATTTCTTTTTTCTTGGGATAAGAAGTGGATGGATTATCATTTGTATAAGATTCCTTTAATTCTTTATAAGGGTTTTTATGAGAAGATTTTCTATAATATCTTTTTAAGGGAGTATAATATTGTGGAGTTCAAAAATGTTTAGATTTTCTTTTTTGATGGTTTCTTTTTAAGTTTTTCTTTTTATTATTGCTAGAAGGACTGATTAATGGTTCCATACCAAATTGAAAACAAAAATCACCAAGTTCATACTTGCTGATTCTTTTTTGATTTTCAATTTGACGTTTAAGTTTGATTTCATTGCATAATGAAAATCTAACTTTATTAATCTTTTGAATTAGATCACCAAATGTATACATTCCATAATTCAAATTTTCATAATTTTTTTATTTTAATTCTTCTCTAACTTTTTCTTTAAAAAGTTTAGGAAGACCAGATATGAACTTTTCTTTCCAAAATTCTAAATTACTTGCAACGATTGTATAGAGTTTTGATAAGAAAACATCATTATACCAAAAAAAATCTGATAATGTTGGGCAAGATAAATTGATTAATTCTATTTTCAATTTTTATTCTACATTCATATAATAACCAATAAAATGTTTAACTATATTGGTAATAAGCATGTAGATGGGATCAGGGATCATTTGGCCTTGAGGAGTAAGAACAAGATTTCCTGAAAGATCTCTTTTTACTACATTTAGTATAGCTTGTTTTCTATAGCAGATAGGTACTTTCCTCACCAACAATGTAATTGTCCAGTAAATCCAAGGACAACTGCATTGACTGCATATCTTTGATCATTACCGGCAGCCATGATGGTAGAGGCATATATCATCATGTGTTGGCATAGTTGCAGGATTTAATATTCAAATAGTCCATCTACATTCCATTCGAAAAAATTCTGTGATTCATTAATTGGAATGGTTGAATCAAGTTTAGCTAATGGCCCTACTTTCTTCAATTGCTTTCCAAATTTCTCTGTTTCCCTTATAGATCCAGGTGCACATGAAGCTCTTACTCTTGCTATCCAGATAAAAGGTTTTGATATGAATCCTCATAATCAAAGTCTTGCTTTCATATATAGACTTTATTATAAACTCATGAATTCAGTTGTTCCAAGCGTAGCCTATTCCTATCAAGCAAAAGGTATGACTACTTTATTCCAAACTAATTTTAAAAATTAAGTTAATATTCCAAAATTCATAAAACCAAATGATATTAATCTATCTGGTAAATGGCGCTTAGAAAACGCCTAACCTGAAAGGTCTTTAGAAAATCAAGATATTGAAACAATTATTAAACATGAAGATGGAAGTGTTGAAATAAATTTTCAAATAGATTCAAGAGATACAATTCGTGCAGTTTATCAACCTTCTAGAAAGTCTTATTCTCATCCTTCCTCTGTGGTAGGATCCTCTATAAATGAACCATCCCGAGTTTCTTGCTCTACACTTAATGTAGACCTTCGACCTACAGGACTAGTGTATCCTTCTTATCAAGCTTCTCCATCTAATACATATAATCCTTCAGAATCTGATTTCAATATAAATGTTATTGAATACTTTGAAATTGATAAAGGAATGTTAAAAAAGAATTTAGCTTTGCATCCTCTCACAAAAATCCTTTTTTGAACAGGTTTCTCAAGAGCAAAAAGACTTTTTAAAAGAATAATGGTACAAATATATGTATGATAATTAAAGAAATATTTATTTCTTCGATTGGTTTAAACTAGTCATAGAGAAAGCTTATAATACTAAAGGTTTATCCATCAATATGATAACAACATTAAGTTCATCTTGGGTTATAGCTTCCACCAATTCTTCTCCACAAAGAACTGAA
Source organism: Sextonia rubra (assembly GCA_037013555.1). Lineage (NCBI taxonomy): Eukaryota > Viridiplantae > Streptophyta > Magnoliopsida > Laurales > Lauraceae > Sextonia > Sextonia rubra. Next base: position 11,547,256 of record JASUAD010000026.1, read on the forward strand.
GAATCTATATATCCTCCATTACATCAAATTATATGTAAAGAAACTTCGGCCGTACCCATAAAAGATGTAACAAAGATACAAGGAGATAAAGGTAAATCTGAATTAATTTATAAATCAGACTTAAGTCATGTTTTAGAGCAAAATAATTATACAAATATTAGCCTTCATACTGTTGGCCAACAAACCAATAGAATTAAAGATAAAGTTGAAAATATTTAAAAATTTATGAAGCATCTTCTTCACAAAAGATAATTAAAACACATACTTTAGGTTTTCAAGGTAAAGCCCTTGAAGATCTAAAGTTAGAAGGGAAACCTTTAAAATTTTTAGATGAACTAATCAATCAATTATCTCATAGTTTTACAAATATAAAACTTTAAGAAAATAAAGATAAAAAAGCTAACAAATCTATAAATGTTTTAGTCTCCAATTCTAAAGCCTCTAGCTCAGATTCAGAATTTTCTATAACTGATCCTATATAAGAAGAGTCTAAAACTAATGAGAATCAAAATGATTAAAATCAAGAATCTCTACAAATCAATAAAATATTTAAAAGACAAAAGCCAATAGTCACTCAGCAGAAACAAGAAATTACTATCCAAGACCTACTCCAGTTGATCTTCAATTCGAAGAACAAGCTATTCTAAATGGCCTCCGATTTAAAAACTCCTCAGTATGCAAATGAAATGTAGATGGACTATCTGAATATCAAATCTTGCAACTATGCCAATACATGATGATATATGCCTCTACCATCATGGCTGCCGGTAATGATCAAAGACATGCAGTAAATGTAGTTGTCCTTGGATTTACTGGACAAGGAATAAAAGATCTTTTAAAAGAGAAACAAACTCCTACTCATCTTTCAATTCAAGATCTTTATAAAAAAAATAAATAATCAAAAGAAAGAAATAAAAGAATTAAAACAAGACTTATTTGAACTTCAAGAACTCAAACAACATGTTGAGAATCTCGAATTTCACACACTCAAAAACTATCAAGAAAATAATGATAATTTAGAAAATCAAGAAAAATTTGATAAAGATTTAAATGGTTCTATTAATTCTTTAACAAGAAATCCAGTTAAAAAATGGAAAACTCAAGCTACAATTAGGGTCAAAGACTTCTTTATTAAAGCACTATGCTTACTAGATAGTGGTAGATTTACTGCATGTCTTTGATCAATACCAGCAACCATGATGTTAAAGGCATATATCATCATGTGTTAGTATATTTATAGAATTTGATATTCAGATAGTCCATTTACATTCCATTCATATACTGAAGAGTTTTCAAATCGAAGGCCATTTATAATAGCTTGTTCTCTGAATTCAAGATCAAATGGAGTAGGTCCTGGATAATAATTTGTTGTTTTTGCTGCAGTGACTATTGGCCTTTTCCTTGTAAATATTTTATAAAGTTGTAGAGATTCTTGGTCTCGAATTTCATTTGATTTTTCTTCTATAGAGTCAAAAACAGAGAATTCTGAGTCTGAGCTCGAAGCTTTTGAAACTAAAACATTTATGGATTCTTCATCTTTGTTTTCTTTATTATCTTTAAGTTTTATGTTTGTAAAACTATGAGATAATTTATTGATTAGTTCCTCGGAAAATTTTAAGGGTTTTTCTTTTACCTTTAGATCCTGAAGGGCTTCACCTTGAAAACCTACAGATTGTATCTTGATTACTTTATGGGAAGAAGTAGTTTCATAAAATTTTAAAATATTTTGAACATTATCTTCAATTTTATTGGTTTGTTGGCCAATAGTATGAAGGTTTATATTTGTATAATTATTTTGTTCTAAAACATGATTTAAATCTGATTTGTAAATAAATTCAGTTTTACCTTTGTCTCTTTCTATTTTTGCAACATCTTTTATGGGTACAGTTGAAGTTTCTGTATAAATGATTTGATGTAACGGAGGATGTATAGATTCTTTAGTTCTTGGTGGAGAGGAACTGGTAGAAGTTATAATCCAAGAAGAGCTTCATTTAGTTATTATATTGATGGATAAATCTTCAGTATTATATGCTTTTTATAGCTAGTTTAAGCCAATCAAAGAAATAAATATTTCTTTGATTATCATACATATATTTATATCATTTTGCTTTTAGAAAGTCTTTATGTTCTTGAGAAACATGGTTAAAAAAGGATTTTGTGAGAAGATGTAAAGCTAAATTCTTTTTTAACATTTCTTTATCAATTTCAAAGCATTCAAGAACATTTTTATTGAAATTGGATTCCAAAGGATTATATGTATTAGATGGAGAAGCTTGATAAGAAGGATACACTAGTCCCGTAGGTCAAAGGTCTACATTAGGTGTAGAGCAAGAAACTCGAGATGGTTCTTTCATGGAAGATCCTACCACTGATGGAGGATGTGAATAAGATTTTCTATAAGGTAGATAAACTATAGGAGTTGTATCTCTCGAATCTATTTGAAAATTTATTTCAACATTTCCATCTTCATGTTCAATAATTGTTTCAATATCTTGATTTTTTAAAGACCTTTCAGGTTGAGCATTTTCGAAGTGCCATTTACCAGATAGATTAATAGCATTCCACTGTATGAGTTTTGGAATATTAACTTTATTTTTGAAATTAGTTTGGAATAAAGTAATCATACCTTTTGCTTGATGGGAATAGGCTATGTTTGGAACAGCTGAATTCATGAGTTTATAATAAACTCTATATATAAGAGCAAGATTTTGATTATGAGGATTCATATCAAAACCTTTTGTCTGGATAGCAAGAGTAAGAGCTTTATGTGCACCTAGATCTGTAAAGGAAATAGAGAAATTTGGAAAGCAATTGAAGAAAGTAGGGCCATTAGCCAAACTTGATTCAACCATTCCAAGTGATAAATCATTGAATTTTTTATGTCATGCATCTTAAACATAGATGAGAGCTTTAGTTCTAAGTCCAAGTTTTGTTAATGGCTTTAGAGTAACTTGCACTAATCCAAAATGAATATAATTGTATGTTTTAACATACTCCTTTATTTCATGGGGCTTGATTAAAGAAAGATGCTAAATATTACTGATAATAGATTCAACTTTTTCAATTGTTTTTACTTTATAATTTGATTTTAATTGAAAACTTCAAATTTTATAAATTTCATTTTTATTTACGGTTGGAATAGTCCAGTCATAAATAACTTAATCTAAATCGTCATAATTGATTTCTTCACTATTTTTAATAGGCATAGAAGATAAGGAATTTGATGATGAGGAAGAAGAAGGTACAAACTTCTTATTAAGCTTATCCATAATTTCTATTACAGAGTATTTTAACCAAATCCACCACGAGTATCCAACAAAATAGAGGATTTACACACCAACAAAATGCCTTAAACGCCTTCACACAACTAACAATGGTGACAACAATGGCTACCGTAGCTTTGCTCCGGGCAGAATATGATTAAAATTTCTCAATAATAACAAACATACAACCAAATATTAAGATTTTTTACGTTCTTACTTCTTAGTCAGCAATTCCTTTAAAAAAAATCAAAACATAAAGATAAGTGAAGAAATAATCACAAAATGACTTTATATTACAACGATACTTGATAACAAACTAGATGCCAACTTGGCTCCGATACCAAATGGGGAAGGTGGTGGGTATACAAAAGCGGATGGGAGAGGAGAGAGGAGATGGTTGTGGAAGCAAGGCTGGATTTTGACTAGTATTCCAACTCTAGCTTGTACATGAGGAAGGCTAGACTTATTTATAGTCATAACAAACATAATTTACATTTCATTATAACTGAATTTAGACTGAATGTGCATTTCATTTAATTTGCTGGTAAATTTCATGATGCTTCTGAACTGCAGGCAAAAATCACAATCTTTGCTGTAGATGAACTTTATTCTGAATAGTGAGATGTCATGATTGCTTTGAATGACTTGATAAGGTATGTGTCATGTCTTTATTTCATTTCCCTTTCTGGAGATAAGTTCTTCATGGATGTGCATGTCGCGAATAAAATACTACTTCATTCGTATGAGAGATATGCTTTGTCTTTTAGTACTTTTGCATGTACTTTTTCTAAAAACTCATTCATGGGCTAGTAGAAAAAGCTTTTCTCATCCTTCCAATGCTTTAGAAAAAGCTCTTGTAGGAAGAATCTTTATGGTAGGCGTAGTCTTATAGGAGACTTGCATCAAAAGTGCTCATCCTAACCTTCATTTGTTAATTCACCATGGAATAATTGGATTAACTCTTCTCAAGTTGCTTTAGAAATATCAAAAGAGATGTCTTCATAAGCATTGATAATTTGATTAGGAGCTATATGTCTAGATTTATATGGATTCTGTATCACCGTTGTTTACTCAGTGAGATTATTAGCAATGCAAACAACTTGTCGACTGTCGCACCAAACTTATTTGTATGTACTTGCAAATTCAAGATGTCCTTTTAGATTGAGAAATCTTTGATATTGATCAGAAGCTGGATCATAATTTTGGGAACATTCTAAGTTGTATTCTATTATAGCAACTTCATGAGATTCATACCATTGAGCCAGATAATCAACGGAGAGATGTTTATAATCATTTAAGGTAGAGATGATTTTTTTGTAGACTAAATCTCCTTTTTCATAAGTCATGATAGTCGATAATTGATATGGTTCATAAAACCAAGTTTCTAATCTTTCACCCAAAGTGGATGATATCGTTATGAGAAGTTATCTTTCAGTAACTCCAAGGCTGCAAAGGACATGACGCACGATTCCAAGGAGCTGTTGTATCATTTCAAAATCATCCCTGCATAAGGAAAATCTTTGGACTAATCCTTGTTCGATATATGAGCTATCAACTTCATATGATGGTAGGAATAGTTTGGGCAAGCCAGTTGCCCAGCTTATATATTGAGCTTTGAGCATTAATCGCTCCTTAATCTGACAAGAAATAGTTTTTTCTCTAATTCTTGCAGCTATCTCATCTGGAAGGGCTGTGTTAACCTTTTCCAGGAGGTGAATTCTGGATGTTTTTTCATTAGCATAGGTGGATAACAGTGCTCTATGATGGATGTTATGGCACATAAGGATTTGGCTTTCTAAGTCATTGATATGGTTTGCAATTTTGGATAGGGTTTTGCTAGTGTTTTTCTTTTATCAAAGAGAATGGCACTCCAATGGGCATTGAGAAGTTCTTGTGAAGTGACAGATAATCCTGGATTGAAGAAGGGAATTGATATTTGCTGGGAAGTAGGTATGAAGGAAGAGCTAGATTCCTAAGTAGGGGCTGAGCTTGATGTCATCACTACAAGAAAAAAACCTTTTTGTCAACGCATTTATGCATTGGCAAAGGTTAGTATTTACATTGCTAAACACATTTTACAACGTAATTGAGTGCGTTGCCAGCATGTTGCCAAAGCCTCGTCAATAAAAGTATTCTACAATGCAAGTTGACTACGTTGGGGAAAGATAACTTTTCGGCAACATAATATTCGTTGCAAAAATACATTACTGAATCATTTTAAACATTACCAAAAGATGGTCTGTTATAGAAATTAGTTGACATATGCCAATGTAATAGGTACGTTGGCAAAAGTTTTGAACCTTTGCCAATGCACGTGGTGCGTTTGAAAAAGTCCACTTTCCACAACACACGTGGGACGTTGGCAAAAGTTTACTTTCTGCAACACACTTGTCGCATTGACAAATGTTCACTTTTCACAACGCATGTGGTGCGTTGGCAAAAAAATTACTTTCCACAACACACTGTGCGTTGGCAAAAGTTCACTTTCCCCATCGCACGTGATTCGTTGGCAAAAGTCCACTTTCTGCAATGCACTTGGCATGTTGTTAAAAGTCCACTTTCAGCAATGCAATATCTGCGTTGGCAAATAAGTCTTTTCCTTCGCAACACAAATAACTGTATTGGAAACATTATTACATATCATGTAGGCATGATCAAAATTTGCTTTTGCCAATGCTACTATTAGCATTAACAAAGGTATAACATCATACCTAATATTTTATAATTTTTTATAAACAACCTGTATTCATATAAACTCATTACAATTGAAAATAATTTCTCAATCTCAAATATCAAAATAAAAAACCAACTTCAATATGCATTTATAATGAAATTCATTCAAACCTCAAACATTTACATTTATTATAAAATTATATCCAATTCAATTCCAAAACATACCTCCCTCGAATATCAAAATAAAAAAAAGAAAAAATAAAAATATTTAGATAGTATCTAGACAATGTATTAAATTCAAGCAGATTCTCTCTTTCTCTCTCTCATGTTCCATCAAAGTTGCCATGCATTCCATGATGTCGCTCATTCATCTGTGAAAAAAGAAAAAAGAAATGCATCAAACATGTTTTCAAGCACATTTCAAGTATAATATACATGCAAAAAATTTAGACTGTGATTAGAGAAGCCATTGGAGTTTTTAATCAAGCAACTCAATAAATATAAATGCATGTTTTATTATGAACTAAAACAGAAATTCTAAAATTGATGTATTAAAATTCATACAATAAACATGAATTTACTAACCAAGAAGGCTCGGTATGATCAGCTCCCGACAAGCTTGCCCCACCAGGTGATGATGTCGAAAAGAATCCCGCCCGCTGTAGGGCCTCCATTGTCATAGCCTGGAAAGCCAAGAATTCTTCAATTTTTTTATTTGCAACTTCAATCTGCTCTTTGAGGCTTTGCACCTCATAATCATGTGCTCAAGTGTGAATGACACTCCTAAAAGACGAGGGTTTCAGTCCGACCCCAAATCCCTTTAACTACCCTGGTCTCAGACCAAGCACCTCAATCGACATCTCCTCCTCGCTCATCGGGGCTACACCGAGCTGTGAACACCTATCTCACAACTTTACCAATTCATCCTGTTATTTTTACAAGGAATTAACAATTAATTATATTGAGAAATAATATTATTACCATCTCAAGATATTAAAAACCAAAGTAAAAAAGTAATAACCAATATTACATATGTAAGATGTTATAAGCATGGTATAAACAAAGCAGTCTATCCACTGCATTATAGCTAGTATCACAGGATTCTAGTGATACACATACACACACACAAACATTACATACATACATGATTTTCCTTGAATTTTGGATTCACCCAATCGTTCTTTGATTTACTCCAGTGTGAGTCTTTATAAAAGTCCACAAAGTGTGGCATTTGGCCTCCTTTCTCTGCCGCCTACTTTTGTTAATTATTTTTATGAGTAAGGCTATTTGTAAGTACTATAATTTAATTAACATTATTTTTTGAAATTATTAAGAGTTAACATCACCATGATATACAACGTTGATGGAAAGGACCTTGACCCGCATGCATGATTGTAGGGCAGAAGTGCACAAGATGCTTTAGCTTTCTCTGACTTAGCCTACCAAAATTAAGGAAAAAATAAAAAAAAGTTAGTAAATCTCAATCATGTTAAATCTTAACCAATAGAGATTTACGACAAATAGCTTAGTGACATATATAACACATAGATGTTACCTTCCACTTCTCATCAGTCTATACATGGTCAATCATGTAGTTTCAATGCTCTGGCTTAATGTTATTAGGCGGTTGAGTTTTAGGGTCAACACCTTTTTCCCACATATTCTTATACTTAAGGTGCAAGCTGCACTTCCAGCCCTTATATAATGTTTGACATTTTTTATCAACTGCCGCCTGTACTTTGGGATTAGTTGTGTAATCCTTGATCTCAAACTTTTCTTACAAACATAATATTAGTGTATTAATACCTATTAAATAATAAAAATTAATGTTATTAGTTAATTAATATATTTCAATTACCAAAGCTCATTATATTATGGCCGCTCTAAATGAACTATCAATATCAGTCCATGTATTGATGCCTTGTAGCGACGCCACCCCTCTAATCTCTTTGCCAAGCTCCATCGCAAAAGAAGGGGCATTAAGCCCTACTGGCACATTGCAATCATCTGGGAACTCCACTGGGAATTTCTTACCTGATCGTGCTACAAGGCTCTCAGTCCTCCTGCCTTTTGTCGGGCCTCATACAGATCTTTTGGTCGAGCTTAAGGCTGTAAAGAAAAAAATGTTGTTTAAGCTTGTATGCATAATATATTAGAGTAAGATAAAAATTATAGGCAAAGAACATTAGATTCTTACCTACACTATTGGCCTCAGTAGTTGGTGTATTCACTAAAGGTACATGTTGGGTCTGTGTAAGTTGGGACTGTGACAAAGGAGCATGTGAAGTTTGTGCAGGTTGGGATTGTACCTCCGTAATTGGGGACTGTGTGGGTATGGAAACTAGTAGATGATGAGCTGATTGACATTTAGTAATCATCGATGCAACCTGAAAGAAAAGAAAATAACAGATTACGTGTACATATATCACTAATTACCAATAATCAACATATTATGGGTACAATATCACTAATTATCAATAATACAAAGAAGTGTATACCACACTAGTTAATTGTTGGTAAATATAAAATCAGTCTTAGATGCACACTCACACACATTACCTTCTTCATTTGAGATCCAGACCTTTTATCATCACCATCACTACCATACTCTTCATCATCCTCACTGGAGTAACTCGAGCCTTCTTCACCCTCCAACGAACTATACTCCTCATCATCTTCCTCCACCATGTTTCTTTTTCTCTTGTTAACTGAATTTGTATAGGTGATCTTCTCAACCGACGCCTTCCAAGAATTCACTGCCCTGTGCAACCCCAAAGCTTTAAGTCTCATTTGATTTCCTACAATGGTAGCCATTCTTTCTTTTTCAATATCTGACATCTTCTGCCTTAAAGACCCAGGTTTGACCCACAATTTTTCATTCTTGGACATTTTAGCATATACTAGTTACTGAAAATTGATGAAAACATGTATGAATAGTCAACAAACATCAAAATCTTATTAAAAATAAATGTTGGCATATATTTAACCATCTACATCGCTTGCCAATGAGAAAATATCGGCATCAATATATTTGTAACAAATATGGAGTCAGAAACTGAATAAAGATAAATAGCAAAATTTTAGAAGTTCAGCTGAATAAAACATTTATCCATATGCAAATGACAAATCTATTAAGAACATTTATCCATATGTAAAGGAAAATAAATACTACATATCGCATTCTAAATTAGAATCTATATCCGAATTGAAATGCCATTGTTGGACATCTTCTTCATCACCCGCATTCTTTGTCATTATTTCATCCTCATTATCACTATGGCCCATCATTTGTGCATCACCAATATGTACTTGGTTGCTTGAATGCAAAACCCTATTTCTTGGAATAATTTCGGGATCAATATCATCCCTACGATATTGAATATGAGTATCTTCAATGAAAATTTGGACAGCCCCAGTTGTTTCTTCCTGCTGGTATGCATCATTATATTTGGATACTTCTACTAAGCTATGTTCATCACCATCCAACTCTGGTACATCCCAAAATCCTCGATGTCAAACTCGTTGTACGACTTGCCAATTTGTACCTAATTTTGTATCTTTAACATAGAAGATTTGTTGCACCTGACTTGGTAAGACAAAGGGATCACTTTGATACCACCAATTTATGAAATTAATTCTTGTGCAATGGGCATCTGTTTGTATTGTTCTCCTACTATCGGTCTTGAACCATTCACATTGGAACAAAACAACTTTATGCCTATACAAGTATTTCATTTCCCAAACTTTGCATAAGTATCCATAGAAGTCAATCGTTTCTCCTTTATGGTTGCCTTGTACAACCAACCCACTATTTTAGGTTTTACGACGGTTGTCTCGATCTTTAGTATGGAATCGGATTCCATTAGAAATGCAACTTGAATAGAGATTGACTATTGCATCGAGACCATTGCTAATGACCAGAGGTCATTGGTTGCTTCTGGTGACCCTTGTGATCACATTTGATTCATCTGCATCAACAAGATATAGTAGATGTATTAAGTTCCTATTAAGTCAAGCATAATTGAAAATATCTTATATATCTTACACGTAATTTTAACTAGTGCGGAAACTCTTGTCGTTGTAATTGAGTGATATCACGTCCGCTTGGATTTTGTAGTAGATTCTTGTGTTCCCTAATTATAGAAATTTGAATACTAAGTAAAAAACTTGAAAACTCAAAAAAGTTTACAAGTTACGCATACACTTGATTAGATGACCACATACTCTCTGTACTGCTGTACTTCGATGCTATTATATAACACAAACCACTGCGCCATATTAAGTTCCTTCTCGGACACCTCGGAAGCCCCTGTGAGTCATCCAAAGGGACGAACATTTTGTGTGAAGACCGTTAATCTCAGACTACAATGACCACCATCAGCATTCCATTCATCTTGATTAAATATAGTTTCGACCTCATTAAGGTACATAGAGCAAAAAGTTAGACATTCTTTGACAATTTAAGCCTCAACAATTGAACCTTCAGCCGAGCTCGATTGGTGACATACCCTTTCAAAATCCCTAAAAATCTTCAAACAAACACCAGCTAGAATTAAGTTACAAATGCAACATAATTAGACTAAAATATAACTTTAAAATCACATTAGAATGGTAACAATTACCTTTCAATTGGGTACATCCAACGATATTGCACTAGTCCTGCAAGCATGGCCTCATGTGGCAAGTGGACTGCTAAATGGAGCATCACATCGAAGAATGTTGGAGGAAAAATCTTTTCAAACTTACAAAGTATGAGAACTATGCGCTCCTCTAATTTCTCCAAATCATTTTTCTTCAATGTCTTGGAACACAACTCCTCAAAAAAATTACCCAACTCGAACAATGCAGTATAAATATCCTTGCTGAGGTACCCACGCATCCCAATCGGCATAATTCATTGTAGAAGGACATGACAATCATGGTTTTTCAAACCTGATATCTACCATTTGCTGTGGTCACACATCTCGAGATATTTCTACATAGCCATCTGGAAACTTAATAGATTTCAAGAATTCACAAAAACCCTCTCTCTCCTTTAGGGCAATGTATACATTGCCGAGGGCATCACATATTCACCATCAGCAAATTTCTATACGTGCAATTCTTTTCTAATGCCCATGTCCTCCAAATCTCGACGAGCTGTCTCTGTGTCCTTGTTCTTCCTATCTACATTCAATAAAGTTCCAAGGAACTCATCACATATATTTTTCTCGATGTGCATGACGTCTAAGTTGTGTCGGAGTTTTAGTTTTTTCCAATATTGAAGCTCATAAAATATGCTTTTTTTGTCTAATTTAGTTCTTTAATGCTACGAGGTCTCTTCTTGTTGCTTTTATGCTTCCCAAACTTAATAGTTGGCAAGCGATCCAGTTGCTCTAGTGTCTTCTCCACTGGTAACTCCGAGGATTTTATTCAAAGCTCAACCTTACCATTAAAGGCCTTACTCCTTCGCCAATGGTGGTTCTCAGGCAAATAACATCGATGGCCCGTGTACCCAATCTTGCTTCTTAAACCTTGCGGCGATGGATTATCATTACAAATTGGACATGCAAAAAACCTTTCGTACTCCAGCTAGACAAATTGCCATATGTAGGAAAGTCGTTTATGGTCCATGTTATAGCTGCATGCATTCAAAAAGTCCGTTTGCTGAAGGCATCTTAAGTCAATATACCATTTTCCCACAATTCATTCAACTCATCAATTAACAGTCGCATGTAAACATCGATCTCTTTTCCAAGTGCTTGCGGTCCTAGAATAAGTAAGGACATCATGAAAATGGCTCCTTCATGCACTTCCAGGATGGAAGGTTGTAGGGCATAAGTATTATAGGCCACATACTATAAGAGTTGCTCATGTTTCCAAAAGGATTGAATCCATCTGTGGCTAGCCCTAGTCTTACATTAGAGGCTCAGATGCAACCTCGGGATATTTTATATCGAAGTCCTTCCACTCCTGACAACCAGTAGGATGTCTCAATTCCCATCATCAACAGGCTTATCACTATGCCATCTCATATCCATAGCTATCTTCCTAGACATGTACAATCTCTACAACCTTGGAGTTAGTTGGAAGTCGCAGGACTTTATGAGGGATCTTCTGACCATTACCATCACTGACTTTATATCTAGACTCTCCACATGTCAGACATTTTTCTAGATCTGCATTCTCTTTCCAAAATAGTGCACAATCATGTTGACAAGCATGGATGACCTCGTATCCCATGCCTAACTCACGTAGGAACTTCTTGGCTTCATAAATTGAATGTGTAACTAAATTACCTTCTGGTAGAAGATCTATCAATACCCCCATCAACACGTCAAATGACTTATTGTTCCACTTGATTAATACCTTCACATGAAGCTTTGTAATCGCGAACTTCAAAAGAGTATACATTTTGCAACCTGGGTACACCTCACGCTGGGCAACTTCCATTAGTTTTTCAATATTTTTTACCTCCTCCCTCTGGATGATATTAGAAGCTTGTGCAGATTCGAATTCTCCCCAATCACGGTCCATGTAAGTCCCCCTATAATAGTTTTCCATTAATTCAAGAAGTTCATCCCCAACATCGCCTTCATTATCTGCTATTTCATTATTACCATCATCATCATCACCATCATCCAATACATAGGGGTTATTATCAAGAACGGGTTTACCGTGGTGGACCCAATGCTTGTAAGATAGCATCATCCCATGAAGGGTCAAATGATTTTTCACAACTTCACTAGCATACCAATCAACATTGAAACACTTGTTACATGGGCACCGAATCTTACCATCCTGACCCGCATTCTCCATTGTAAGCTCAACAAATAACCTAACCCCTTCACGATACTACTCACTTAATCTCTGTCTAAACCCAATTAAGGTCATCCAACTCTTGTCCATAGCTGATTATATACAAGATCATATTAGAAAGAATGTAATCATATTAGGTTACAGGTGTTATATATTAAGCCTCAAAGAAATAAAGGCTAAGATTTCAATTCTAGGCAAACCGATTGAGAAATAAACTTGGAAAAAGAAATATGGATCTTAAGGCATTAAAACCCCAACATATCAACAAAAATAATTGTTTGCTCTCCTTAAAAAAATTACAAAAGAGAAATAATGAAGTTTACAAAATCTGATCATAATCTATTTGGTAAAAAATGAATAATACTGAAATTTTAATGTCTTAAAAAAAAACTAACACAAGCCATAAACATTATTTGAGACTGTACCTAAAATATGGATTTGAAAATTTTAACATTCTCCTACAAAGAGAAGATGTAACATAATTAAGCTTGTGAAAAATAATAAAGGTTTTAATTAAAAATCAAATAAACAAAAAAACATTATTAAAAAGTTAGACACTACATTAGATTTCAATGGGACCATAAACTGACTTATAATTAATGAAGAAATGTGCAAAAAAAATCACAAATAGTGAAAAAGAAAGATAGCCACAAATATTAAAAGACATCTGCTATTAGGAAAGGTGAGTCACTCATAGAATAGAGAGAGATTTTTTATTCTCATATCCACTTATACTCATCTGTGGACTTCTATAAAATGAATATGCTTCCCCATTGAACCCAGCATTGGGAGATAAAAATGTGTGCATTGAATAAAATGACCCCATAAAAAAACAATAAAATCCATAGGACACAAATAAATTAAAAACATATAAACAAAAAATTATAGAGAATCAACAATAAAAAAGTTCAAATAAAATAAAAACCAATGAGAACCTAATCCTAAAAACCAAATTTTAAAATAACAATGAAAAACTCTGAAAGTATTTTTGAACTATCAAGAAAAAAAATTAGAATTTGTAAATTTCTAGAATTACTAATATAGTTTTGTGCCTCTAAGTCCTTGCACTAATATAAGAAGTTGGTTCCAACCATGAAAGAGACTGATTTCAATTAGAACCAATCTGTAATTAATTTTGACTACACAAATTAGGTTTTGATGGTTTGCTAATTACTCACTTTATTGTCACTATAATTATTAGCCCACCTAATTATGAAGCAATTATACACTTTGCCCCATACTTAATACAATTTGTATAACTTAACATCTTTGATTAAAATCGTCACCACAAAAACTTTCTTATTGCACATCCAACTTACAAAGGATCTCGACTCTTTAAAATTTTCTCCTTTTGAATAGATTTTAATATATATTTTTTAAAAAATGAGTAAAACTTAAGATATTAACTTTTTTAGAATTCACATTACATTATATATTTATATTTAAATTTTCTACAATTAAATATGACATTACTGGATTCATATTTCTTCAATTTAAATTTTTTATTCATGTTACATTTAAATAGATCTACTCTTTTTAATAATGGCAATGCAGATCGGAATTTATAAAATTTAAATGATATAAATAAATTATGTAAATCTTTGAAATTGGTTTTATGACTTTAGATTTAATAACTTATTAAGAGATAAGATGAACATTAATTTAACTTAACATGTTTTCTCAATTTTTCAATCTTAACATTAATTCAAAAGTAATTGTAGCTTTTATAATTTTACATCACTACTTACTTTTTAAATAATTTTTTAGGTATAGAATTTTTTTAATGCTAAATACAATATAACTTTATTTATATAAGTACTAGTTTTTAATGCTAGATTTATTCTCTTTTAATTAATATTGTAAAGAAAAAAATATATATTTTTTATTAAAAAATTTTCTTTGCTCGGGCTTAGCACGGGCCATTTTGCTAATAGATGAATCTTTCTCTATCCATTAAAGATTGGATAAATATCACATTCTTAGGTTCATTTAAAAGGCCTTGGGTACTTAATTATGAGGGCCTAGAAGTAGATTGCATAAAGTGGGAGGGCTTACTTGTAATTTGTAAAAAGTACACCAAGCACATTCCCAAACAAGAGACGGTCCTGTTGTAAATGAGTTGTAGAGGAATGTCGTCCTTTTTAACTCCTTTTTATCAGTTACATGGATGGTGGGTCCTAGTGGACCCGGTCCACAAGGAAACTAGATCCCCATGGTCGTCCAGTATCCCTTTCCTAGATGAGCGTCTTGGATCTCTGATCAACTGGGACAAGTGGGCCCACAAGGTTTAACAACCATTACCAATTCAAGCTTTGAAAAGCTAAAATTCAATATGGTTCTCTTCCCCTCTTTACAATTGATAGTGTAGGGATCATTCCATAGATCTCTTAGAAAGGCAATTTATCAAACCCCACTTCCAAATTTGAGGTTTCTCACACCTAATCTCTACCAATGGGTGTCATCAATTTCTTCCTTAATATGGGTAGATTTAGGCTAGTTGGATAGTGGGGCCATAGGGATCGTAATCCATAGGGTTCATCATGTTTAGGGTTGCCCATGTGTGGTCCAGTGGATAATCGGATTAGATCTTCCATCAAGTGATGTCACAACATATATCTATAAAAAAAAACAAAAATGTTGAACAGAGATGCAACGTCTGTAACAAAGAAACAATGTAGAAGTTGGAATTGGTAACACACATGTACAGAGATGGAAATGGTGGACAACATATATCTATTAAAAAAACAAAAAAGAACACAAACGTAGAACAGACATGTACAGAGATGTGGAAATAAGATGCTCCCTCCCACCTGTATGTTTGCCCTTGATCGTTGCACGCACTGTAGCAAAAAGCTTGCTCTTCCTCTTCTCAACTTGATCTTCTTCTTGTCTTAAAATCTAGGCTAGGTTTAGGGCGCTAGATTTTAAGGCTAAAAATAGAGGGAGAAGTTCTAGGATTCTAGGTAATATTATACTATATATAGAAAAACTAAGTGGGCCTACATTCTTTTTTTTTAAAGGAGGGTGGTCCAACTATTTAGGTTGGACTAATCCCCTTATGCCCAAGAAAAATAGGTAATATTCCTAATGGCACTAGTGTAGTAGTAGTGCGTCCGAACCCTGAAACCTCTGGGTTGAATTATTCTTTTTTTCTTGTATATATATTGAAAAGTCTAGTTTAATAAAATAAATAGCAAGTTTTAATCAAATATAGTTTTCCAAATTTTCACTTCCACCTAACAAGCGCTAAAAAGTTGAAATATTCAGACGGGTCGTTGTCCAGCCTTAGCTTGTTAGTTATTAGTGCTTTTTTTTAGGCCTATATTTAGTGCATGGACCTTTCGGCCTAGGCTTGCCCTATTCAACCATCTATATTGGAAATCAATCTTAAGCCTAGAAGTTAGTCCCTAGCCCCTGTAGGAACTAATCTTAAAGTGAGGTGAACAATCATATTAAAAGACAAAAGAAAAAGGAAGTAGATCAAACCAAAAGGTGATGGCTCTTTGATAAAGTTCAGATTGGGCAAGGGGTCTAATTTTACAATCATCAAACCATCACTTATTACTTACTATATATTGATTTAAATCTAAAAAAAGTTATAGTGTAAAAGAACCATTAAAATTTAAGGCCATTGAATTATATGATAATTTGAATCGTAAAAAATTATAAAATGAGAATATGACTATAGATAATTATAATGGGTCTTCGCCAACGCACATAGTTCGTTGGCAATTAAGGTGGGTCTTTGCCAACGCACATAGTGCGTTGGCAGTTAATATGGGTCTTTGCCAACGCACCTATGTGTGTTGCAAATAAGTGAAACCATTTCCAACATATTGTTTATATCGCCAAAGGATAATATTTCGTTGCCAACATCTTTACTGTATTTACGGGATGATTTTTGTATAATTTTCAACATCTTTGGCCAATGCAGCCTCATTTGCGTTGGCAAAAGTATATAATTTTGTGACTTTTGCCAATGCATTGTTATTTAGGTTGGCAATAGGTAATATTTAGCAACGCCTTTCAAATGTCATTGGTAAAAAGCATTGGAGATTGTGCAATTTGTTGTAGTGCATAATGAGAAGGAATACTTCCTGAAGGCAAATAGGAGTAAAAGAAAGGTCTAAATGAGAATTATCAATAACCTAAAATTTTATTTCCTTTGGGAAAAGAAAACTAATTTTATATCTGTCCTCCAGGTAGAATTTGAAGGTACCAAAATCTGGATGTAGGATCACATGTAGAAAACATGAAGACATTAGAGAGATGATTAATAAGATCCATTTTATTTGGAACTAGATATTTGAATGGTTTTTGAACATCTTATTCTTGTTTACAATTTGTCTGAATAATATTGATATGTTGAATAGGAGTTAATTCAGTAAAATGAAAATTTAATTCTTTATTGTCTAAAATAGTTTTTGGACCTGATGAGTCAATTTGAAAAGGCTGTAAATTTGTAGACAAGGATTTCCAAGGATAACATCATTGTTTAAATCCTTTTCTAGAAGGAAATTAGTCCTAATGCATGTTCCATTTTTACAGACATAAACATTACTTAATTTGTATTTGATATGTAGTTTTTTTACTAGCAATAGCTATATTGAGTTTATTGTTGGTTTTTTCATAATATTTTGTTAGGATTAATCCTTCTCTTATTAAATTAACATCTACGCCAATATCTAGTAAGTAGAGTGCTTTAATAGAGAATTCTTTGATCTTAATTATAACTTGAGTTTTCTATTTTTTTAAGTGGATTCCTTGCTAAAGAATTTACAAAACCATTCAAGTTTTCATCAAATTTTTCTTGATTTTCTAAATTATCATTATTTTCTTGATAATTTTTGAGTATGTGAAATTTAGGATTCTAATTTAGGATTCTCAACACGTTATTTGAGTTATTGAAGTTCAATTAAGTCTTGTTTTAATCCTTTTATTTCTTGATTTTGATTATTAATTTCTTTATAAAGATCTTGAATTGAAAAATGAGGAGGAGCTTGTTGCTCTCTTAATCTATCTAATACAGTTTTAATACTGAATTGTTTAGGTAAGTTAGATATAATATTTGAAGTAGAAGCTTTTCCTTTTTTATTTCCTTTATTTATATTATATATTTTTTCAAAATCTTTATTTTTTAATTCTTCATCTTTGAGACCTTTAAACATTTCTAGCACCAATTCTTCTGGAGCAGAAAGTATGTTTAAAGATAAAGAGGAAGAATAAGCAGATTCTTACTGGATTTCACTGTCAAATACTTTACAATGACTTGTATTTGAAGAATAATCTTTATCAGCAAAACTAGATGATTCTAAGGATGAGGATAAGGATCTTTTTTAGATAGTTTTGATTTCTTTTTCTATTTTTACTTTTATTTTTGGGCAGTCAAAAGCTATATGTCCTTTTTCTTTATAATTATAGCATTGTATTTCTTTTTTCTTGAGATGAGAAGTGGATGGATTATCTTCTGTATAAGATTTCTTTAATTCTTTATAAGGGTTTTATGGGAAAATTTTTTATGATATTTTTTTTTGAGGGAATATAATATTGTGGAGTTGAAAAATATTTAGATTTTCTTTTTTAATGGTTTCTTTTTAAGTTTTTCTTTTTATTATAGCTGGAAGGACTGATTCTTTTTTTATTTTAAATTTGACGTTTAACTTTGATTTAATTGCATAATAAAAATCCAACTTTATTAATCTCTTGAATTAGATCACCAAATGTATACATTTCATAATTCAAATTTCCATAATTTTCTGATTTTAATTCTTCTCTAACATTTTTCTACAAAAAGTTCAGGAAGACCAGGAATGAATTTTTCTTTCCAAAATTATGAATTGCTTACATCGATTGTATAGAGTTTTGATAAGAAAACATCTTTATACCAATGAAAATTTGATAATGTTGAGCAAGATAAATTGATTAATTGTGTTTTTTATTTTTCTTCTACAATCATATAATTACCAATAAAATGTTTGACTTTATTGGTAATAAGCATGTAGATGGAATTAGGGATCATTAAGGAGTAAGAACAATATTTCCTAAGGGATCTCTTTTTACTACATTTAATATAGCATTTCTTTCTATATCAGATAGGTATTTTTCCTACCAACCATGTAATCGCCCAGTAAATCCAAGGACGACTACATTTACTACATGTCTTTAATCATTACAGGCCGCCATGATGGTAAAGGTATATATCATCATGTGTTGGCATAGTTGTAGGATTTGATATTCAGATAATCCATCTATATTCCATTTATATACTGAAGAGTTATCAAATCAAAGGCTATTTAGAATAGCTTGTTCTTCGAATTAAAGATCAACTGGAGTAGGTCTTGGATAATAATTTCTTGTTTTTGCTGCAGTGACTATTGGTTTTTGTCTTTTTAATATTTTATTGATTTGTAGAGATTCTTGATTTTGATCATCTTGATTTTCATTTGATTTTTCTTCTATAGAGTCAATAATAGAGAATTCTGGGCCTAAGCTCGAAGCTATAGAAACTAAAACATTTATGGATTTTTCATCTTTATTTTCTTTATTATCTTTAAGTTTTATGTTTGTAAAACTATGGGATAATTGATTGATTAATTTGTCTGAAAATTTTAAGGGTTTTTTTTTAACTTTAGGTCTTTAAGGGCTTCATCTTGAAAACTTAAAGATTGTGTCTTGATTACTTTATAGGAAGAAGTAGTTTCATAAAATTTTAAATATTTTGAACTTTATCTTCAATTCTTTTGGTTTGTTGGACAATAGTATGAAGGTTTATATTTGTATAATTATTTTATTCTAAAACATTACTTAAATCTGATTTGTAAATAACTTCAGTTTTACCTTTGTCTCCTTGTATTTTTGCAACATCTTTTATGGGTACAGTTGAAGTTTCTTTATAAATGATTTGAGGTAATGGAGGATGTATAGATTCTTTAGTTCTTTATGGAGGGGAACTAGTAGAAGCTATAATCCAAGATGAACTTAATTTTGTTATCATATTGATAGATAAATCTTCAATATTATAAGCTTTCTTTATGGCTAGTTTAAGCCAATTAAAGAAATAAATATTTCTTTGATTATCATACATGTATTAATACCATTTTGCTTTTAGAAAGTCTTTATGTTCTTGAGAAACATGATTAAAAAAGGATTTTGTGAGAGGATGTAAAGCTAAATTCTTTTTTAACATTTCTTTATCAATTTCAAAGCATTCAATTATATTGAATTCAGATTCCAAAGGATTATATGTATTAGATGGAGAAGCTTGATAAGAAGGATACACTAGTCCAGAAGGTTAAAGGTCTACATTAGGTGTAGAGCAAGAAACTCAAGATGGTTCTTTTATGGAAGATCCTACCACTGATGGAGGATGTGAATAAGATTTTTCTAGAAGGTTGATAAACTATAGGAGTTGTATCTCTTGAATCTATTTGAAAATTTATTTCAATACTTCCATCTTCATGTTCAATAATTATTTCAATATCTTGATTTTCTAAAGACCTCTTAGGTTGAGCGTTTTCTAAGCGCCATTTACCAAATAGATTAATATCATTCCACTGTATGAGTTTTGAAATATTAACTTTATTTTTGAAATTATCTTGGAATAAAGTAGTCATACCTTTTCCTTGATGGGAATAGGCTTTATAAGGAACAACTGAATTCATAAGTTTATAATAAACTCTATATATGAGAGCTAGATTTTGATTATAAGGATTCATATCAAAACCTTTTGTCTGGATAGCAAGAGTAAGAGCTTCATGTGCACCTGGATCTGTAAGGGACACAAAGAAATTTGGAAGGCAATTGACGAAAGTAGGGTCATTAGCCAAACTTGATTCAACCATTCCAACTAATGAATCACTGATTTTTTATGCCTTGCAACTTGGACATAGATGAGAGCTTCTGTTCTAAGTCCAAGTCATGTTAAAGGCTTTAGAGCAACTTGCACTAATCCAAAATGAATATAATTTTATATTTTAACATACTCCTTTATTTCATGGGGCTTGATTAAAGAAAGATGCTAAATATTACTGGTAATGGATTCAGCTCTTTCAATGGTTTTTACTTTATAAATGGATTTTAATTGAAAACTTTTAATTTTATAAATTTCATTTTTATTTATGGTTGGAATAGTCCAGTCACAAATAACTTGATCTAAATCATCATAACTGATTTCTTCACTATTTTTAATAGACATAAAACATAAGGAATTTGATGATGAGGAAGAAGAAGGTACAATCTTCTCAATTAGCATAACCATAATTTGTATTACAGAGTTATTTTAATCAAATCCACCTTGAATATCTAACAAAATAGAGGATTTACATACCAAAAAAATGCCTTAAACACCTTCACACGGCTAACAACAACGATAACAATGGCTACCTCAGCTTCACTCCGGGTGGAGTATGATTAAAATTTCTCAATAATAACAAATACATAAGTAAGTATTAGGACTTTTGATATTTCTTACTTCTGAGCCAGCAATTCCTTAAGTAAAATCAAAGCATAAAGATAAGTGAAGAAATACTCATCAAACGACTTTATATTGCAAAAGTACTTGATTGCAAATTTGATACCAACCTATCTCTGATACCAAATGGGGAAAGTGGTGGGTATACAAAAGCGGAAAGGAGAGGAGAGAGGAGATAGTGGTGGAAGCAAGGCTGGATTTTGACTGGTATTCCAACTCTTACTTGTGCATGGATAAGGCTGGTACTATTTATAGCCTTAGCAAACATAATTTACATTTCATTACAACTGAATTTACATTGCATTTGAATTTCATTTTATGATATTTTGGGATTTTATTGTTGGATAGAATCACAGGTTGCCGTTTAGATGGTTTGTCTTCATGCCGTGATGAGTGTACTTGTTAACTAGGAGGCTGTTGCTTTATTCTTCTGCATAGTACTTGGTCGGTCTGTTGCAGAGAGAGGAGTCTATGGAGCCTTGAATTTTCTTGTTGGCTTTTGGATTTTTCCCAATTGTCTTTTGTCTTCTTTCTCAAATAGCTTTTTTGTATAGTGCTTTTTCAACATAACTTTGATGTGTTTGTAGAGAATAGCATTACTATGGATACAGTAGCAATGATAAAGTTTTTGTTATCTTTTCTTTGCAGTCTTTATAGAGAAAACTCTTTATAAATCTTGATAAATCTAAATCTTGATAAGATTAATCACCATCCTGATGAATTCCATTACAGTTGGTGAAGAACTTCATAATAGAGTCAAAATTATGACAAAGGTCATTCCAACCTTCATTATCATTTTCGGATTCTCCATGGAATAGCTGAATTAATTTTTCATGAGTTTTTTTTGAAATGTCAAAAGAGATATCTTCATAGGAATTGAGAATTTGATTAAGCTTGGCATGTCCGGATTTAGAAGGATTCTGTATCACTGTTGTTTGCTCAGCGAGATCATCAGCAATGCAAACTACTCGTCGACCATACCACGAAATATATTTATAAGTACTTGCAAATTCAAGATGTCCTTTTAGATTGAGAAATCTTTGATATTGATCAGAAGTTGGATCTTAATTTTGCAGACGTTCTAAGCTTTATTCCATTATAGTGACTTCATGAGATTCATACCATAAAGCTGGATAATCAACAGGGAAATGCTCATAATCATTTAAGGTAGAGATGAATTTTTGTAGATTAAATCTCCTTCTTCATAATTCTTGATGGTCCATAATTGATAAGTTGATAACACCAGATTTCTGATCTTTCACCCAAACTTGATGAGATTGTTATGTGAAGTTGTCCTTTGGTAACTCCAAGGCTGCGAAGGGCATGACACACGATTGCAGGGAGCTGCTGTATCATTTCAAAATCATCTCTACATAAAGAAAATCTTTGGACTAATCCTTGTTCAATATATGAGATATCAACTTCATACGATGGCAGGAACAATTTGGGAAAGCCAATTGCCCAGCTTATATATTGAGCTTTAAGCATTAATCGCTCCTTGATCTGACAAAAAATATTTTTTTCTCTAATTCTTGCAGCTATCTCATCTGGAGGGCTGTGTTAACCTTTTTCAGGAGGTGAATTTTGGATGTTTTTGCATCTATATAGGTGGATAACAGTGCTCTTTGGTGGATGTTATGGCACATAAGGATTTGGCTTTCTAAGTCATTGATATGGTTTGCAATTTTGAATACGGTTTTTCTAGTGTTTTTTCTTTTATCAGAGAGAATGGCACTCCAATGGGCATTGATAAGTTCTTGTGAAGTGACAGATAATCCTGGATTGAAGAAGGGAATTGATATTTGTTGGGATGTAGGTATGCAGGAAGGGCTTGATTCCTAAATAGGGGCTTTACTTGATGTCATAATCAGAAGGGATACTTCTTGAAGGCAGATAGGTCTGAATGAGAATTAGCAATAATCTAAATTTTTATTTTCTTTGGGAAAAGAAAAATAATTTCATATTTGTCCTCTAGGTAGAATTTGAAGGTTACAAAATCTGAATGTAGGATCAATTGTAGAAAACATGAAGACACCAAAAAGACAATTATTAAGATCCGTTTTATTTGGAACTGGATATTTGGTTGTTTTTTGAACACCTTATTATTGTTTACACTTTGTTTGAATACTATTGATATGTTGAATATGAGTCGATTCACCAAAATAAAAAATTAATTCTTTATTGTCTAAAATAGTTTTTAGAGCTGATGAGTCAATTTGAAAAGGCTATAAAATTTGTAGAAAAGGTTTTACAAGGATAACATCATTGTTTAAATCCTATCCTAGAAGGAAATTAGTCTTTATGCATGTTCCATTTTTACAGACATAAACATTATGTAATTTGTATTTGATATGTAGCTTTTTGCTAGCAGTAGCTAGATTGAGTTTATTATTGGGTTTTTCATAACATTTTGTTGTGATTAATCCTTCTCTTATTAAATTAACATCTGCACTACTATCTAGTAAGCAGAGTGCTTTAACAAAGAATTTTTTGATCTTAATTGTAACTTGAGTTTTCCATTTATTAAGTGGATTCCTTGTTAAAGAATTTACAAAACCATTCAACTTTTCATCAAATTTTTCTTGATTTTCTAAATTATCATTATTTTCTTGATAATTTCTGAGTACGTGCAATTTAAGATTCTCAACACGTTGTTTGAGTTCTTGAAGTTCAATTAAGTCTTGTTTTAACTCTTTTATTTCTTAGTTAATTCCTTTATAAAGATCTTGAATTGAAAGATGAGGAGGAGCTTGCTACTCTCTTAATCTATCCAAGACAATTTTCAAAATATTTATTTTTTTATTCTTCATCCTTAAGATCTTTAAACATTTCTAGCATCAGTTCTTCCAGAGTAGAAAGTACGTTTAAAGATAAAGAGGAAGAAAAAGCAGATTCATACTGGATTTCACTATCAAATGTTTTACAATGACATGTATTTGAAGAATTATCTTTATCAGAGGAACTAGATGATTCTAAGGATGAGGATAGGGATCCTTTTTAGATAGTTTTGATTTCTTTTTCTATTTTTACTTTTATTTTTGGGTAGTCAAGAGCTATATGTCCTTTTTCTTTGCAATTATAACATTGTATTTTTTTTTTCTTGGGATGAGAAGTAGATGGATTATCTTTTGTGTAAGATTTCTTTAATTCTTTATAAGGGTTTTTATGAGAAGATTTTTTGTGATATCTTTTTGATAGAATATAATATTGTGGAGTCGAAAAATGTTTAGATTTTCTTTTTTGATGGTTTCTTTTTAAGTTTTTATTTTTATTATGGCTAGAAGAACCAATTAATGGTTCCATGCCAAATTGATAACAAAAACCACCAAGTTCATATTTGCTAATCCTTTTTTGATATTTGTCATTTAAGTTTGATTTCATTACATAATGAAAATCCAACTTTATTTATCATTTGAATGAGGTCACTATATGTATAAAGTCCATAATTTAAATTTCCATAATTTTCTGATTTTAACTCTTCTCAAACTTTTATGAAAAAGTTTAGGAAGACCAGATATAAAATTTTCTTTCTAAAATTCTGATTTGCTTGCATCGATTGTATAGAGTTTTCATCAAAAAACACCTTTATATCAAGGAAAATCTGATAATGTTGGGGAAAATAAATTGATTAATTGTGTTTTTAATTTTTCTTCTACATGCATATAATTACCAATAAAATGTTTAACTATATTGGTAATAAGCATGTAGATGGAATCAGGGATCATTTGGCCTTGAGGAGTAGGAACAGGATTTCCTAAGGGATCTCTTTTTACTGCATTTAATATATCATTTCTTTTTGTATTAGATAGGTATTTTTCCCACCAACTATGTAATTGTCCAGTAAATCCAGGTACAACTGCATTTACTGCATGTCTTTGATCATTACGTGTAGCCATGATGGTGGAGACATAAATCATCATGTGTTGGCATAGTCGCAAGATTTGATATTCAGATAGTCCATCTACATTCCATTTGTATACTGAGGAGTTTTCAAATTGAAGGCCATTTAGAATAGCTTGTTCTTCGAATTGAAGATCAACTGGAGTTGGTCTTGGATAATAATTTCTTATTTTTGTTGCAGTGACTATTGGTTTTTGTCTTTAAAATGTTTTATTTATTTGTAGAGATTCTTGATTCTGATCATTTTGATTCTCATTTGTTTTAGACTCTTATTCCATAGGATCAGCTACAGAAAATTTTGAATATGAGCTAAAGGCTTTAGAATTTGAGACTAAAACATTTATAGATTTGTCAGCTTTTTTATATTTATTTTCTTGAAGTTTTTTATGTGTAAAATTAAAAGATAACTAATTGATTAGTTCATCTGAATATTTTAAAGGTTTCCTATGTAACTTTAGATCTTTAAGGGCCTCACCTTGAAAACCTAAAGTTTGTGTTTTAATTATCTTTTTTGAAGAAGATGCTTCATAAATTTTTAAAATATTTTCAACATTTTCTTTAATTCTATTGCTTTGTTGGCCAATAGTATGAAGGTTAATATTTGTATAATTATTTTGTTCTAAAACATGACTTAAGTCTGATTTATAAATTAATTCAGATTTACCTTTATCTCCTTGTATTTTTGCCACATCTTTTATGGGTATAGCGGAAGTTTCTTTATATATGATTTGATGTAATGGAGGATGTATAGATTCTTCAATTCTTTGTAAAGAAGAATTGGTAGAAGCTATAATCCAAGATGAGCTTAATTTTGTTGTCATATTAATGGATAAATCTTCAGTATTATAAGTTTTCTTTATGGTTAGTTTAAGCCAATTAAAGAAATAAATATTTCTTTGAATATCATACATATATTTGTACCCTTTTTTTTTTAAAAAAGTCTTCAATAACGTTTATATTGAAACAATTATTAAACATGAAGATGTAAGTGTTGAAATAAATTTTCAAAAAAATTCAAGAGATACAACTCCTACAGTTTATCAACCTTCTAGAAAGTCTTATTTTCATCCTCCCTTTATGGAAGGATCTTCCATAAAAGAACCATCTCGAGTTTCTTGCTCTACACCTAATGTAGACCTTCGACCTACAGGACTTGTGTATCCTTCTTATCAAACTTCTCCATCTAACACATATAATCCTTTAGAATCCAATTTCAATAAAATTGTTATTGAATGTTTTGAAATTGATAAAGAAATGTTAAAAAAGAATTTAGCTCTACATCCTTTAACAAAATCCTTTTTTAAACAGGTTTCTCAAGAACATAGACTTTTTAAAAGAAAAATGGTACAAATAAAAGTACGATAATCAAAGAAATATTTATTTCTTTGATTGGCTTAAACTAGCCATAAGGAAAGCTTATAATACTGAAGATTTATCCATCAATATGATAACAAAATTATGCTCATCTTTGATTGTAGCTTCTACCAGTTCTTCTGCACAAAGAACTAAAGAATCTATACATCCTCCATTACATCAAATCATATATAAAGAAACTTTAGCTGTACCCATAAAAGATGTTGTAAAAATACAAGGAGATAAAGGTAAATCTGAATTTATTTACAAATAAGACTTAAGTCATATTTTAGAATAAAACAATTATACGAATATTAACCTTCATACTATTGGCCAACAAACTAATATAATTGAAGATAAAGTTAAAAATATTTTATAGCCTTCTGAGATTACTTCTTCTTAAAAAGAAATCAAAGGATCCCCATCCTCATCCTTAGAATCATCTAGTTCCTCTGATAAAGATTATTCTTCGGATACATGTCATTGTAAAATATTTGATAATGAAATCCAGTATGAATCTGCTTTTTCTTCCTCTTTATCTTTAAACGTACTCTCTGCTCCAGAAGAAATGGTACTAGAAATGTTTAAAGATCTAAAAGATGAAGAATTAAAAACTAAATATTTTGAAAAATATAGAAAATAAACAATGGAAATAAAAAAGGAAAAGCTTCTACATGATGTAATATATCTAATTTACCTGAACAATTCGGTATAAAAATTGTTTTAGATAGATTCAAAAAGCAATAAGCTCATACTCATCTTTCAATTCAAGATCTTTATAAAGAAATTAATAATCAGAAGTAACTAATAAAAGAACTAAAACAAGACTTAATTGAACTTCAAGAACTCAAACAACGTGTTAAGAATCTTGATTTTCACACACTAAAAAATTATCAAGAAAATAATGATAATTTAGAACATCAAGAAAAATTTGATGAAAAGTTAAATGGTTTTGTAAATTCTTTAACAAGGAATCCACCTCAAAAATGGAAAACTCAAGTTACAATTAAGGTTAAAGACTTTTCTATTAAAGCACTCTACTTACTAGATAGTGGCGCAAATGTTAATTTAATAAGAGAAGGATTAATCCCAACAAAATATTATAAAAAAAACTAAAAATAAACTTAGCCTAGAAACTACTAGTAATAAACTCCATATCCATTATAAATTAAATAATGTCCATGTTTGAAAAAATGGAAATGTATAAAGACTAATTTCCTACTCAGAAAAGATTTAGACAATGATGTTATCCTTGGAAATCCTTTTCTATAGATTATACAGCCTTTTCCAATTGATTCATTAGGCCTTAAAACTATTAAAGACAATAATAAATTAATTTGATTTTGTTGAATCAACTCCTATTCAACATTGCAATATCATTTAAAATCAAATTGCCTATAAAGAAAAACAAATTTCATATCTTCAAGAAGATATGAATTCTTTAAGAATTGAAAAAGAATTACAAACACCAGCATTCAAAAAAGATTAATCCAATTTCAGAAATCTTTTGAAATAGAATGCTGCTCTGACCGTCCTTCTGCCTTTTGGTAGAGGAAACAACATACGGTTTCTCTTCTATATATTAATAATTTTGATGAATCTCAAATTCCTAAAGCTCGACCTATTCAATGAATAAAGACCTTGTACAACTATGTATTACAGAAATCAATGATCTTCTTGCTAAAAAGCTTATTCAGAAATCACAATTTCCTTAGAGTTGTGCAGTGTCTTATGTAAATAAAGTGCCTGAACAAGAACAAGGTGTTCCTCATCTTGTTATCAACTACAAGCCTTTAAATAAAGTCTTAAAGTCTATCAGATATCTAGTTCCAAATAAAACTGAGCTTATTAACTGTCTAGCTGGTGCCTTCTTTTTTTCCAAATTTGATCTTAAATCAGGATTTTGGCAAATTCAAATCACCCAAGAGGACAGGTATAAAACTGCTTTTACAGTACCATTTGGCCATTACAAATGAAACGTTATGCCATTTGGTTTGAAAAATGCTCCTTCAGAATTTCAAAAAATAATGAATGACATTTTTAATCCATACCAAGCTTTTACACTCATCTATATAGATGACATTCTTGTGTTTTCAAAATCTATTTGTGACCATTAGAAACATTTCAATATTTTTAAAATAGTTATTATCAAGAATGGACTTGTTTTATCCCAAAAGAAAATGAAGCTTTTTCAAATAGAAATTCAATTTCTTGGCTTTATAATAAAAAAGGAACTATTTCTCCAGTCCAAAGAGTTATTAAGTTTGCTTCCTAATTTCCTGATGAAATTCTTAATAAAGGGCAATTGCAACATTTTCTTGGATGCTTTAACTATGTTTCTAACTTTTATAAAGATCTTGCTAAAGAAAGAAAAATCTTTCAAATACGCTTGACCAAAAATCCCGTAGAATGGTCACCTGCTTATACAAAAGTTATTCAAAATATTAAACAATAAGTCCAAAATTTACCTTGTTTAACTATCCCTCATCCAGATTTATTAAAAATAGTTCAAATAGATGCATTTGAAATAGGTTTTGATGGAATCGTTCTACAAAGAAACGTCCTTGGAAAAGAAGAAATTCTTCGTTTCAATTCTGGAACATGGACACCCACTCAAAAGAATTATTCAACTATTAAAAAGGAAATCCTATCCATAGCAAATATTATAATGAAGTTCCAAAGTGATTTATTAAATAAAAAATTTATATTAAAAATAGATTGTAAATCTGCTAAAGAAATTTTAGAAAAAGATGTAAAAAATCTTGCTGCTAAGCAAGTCTTTGCTCGCTGGCAAGCTTTACTAGCTATATTTGACTTTGACATTGAGTATATTGCAAGTAAAAATAATTCTCTTCCTAATTTTTTATCTCGTGAGTTTTTATAAGAACAAGAATGAAGCCTCAGCAGATTAGACCTTTTCTCTAGTCCCCAACTGATAAAGTTTCTTCCATTATGAACACTACACCTTTATTCAGAAAATCCAGTGGCAATTATCTTGAGAGGTGGGGAGCAACCCATACTTCTTATATTCCTCAATTTCAAAGCCCATTAAGCACTGTATCCAGAAAACCTCAAGCTTTACAAGCCCAATATTTTACCACAAAGCACCCTTGAGAATTTATTCCTTAGATGACATGTCTTATGTCGATACCATTTCTATTAAACATCTTATCCAAACCCTTTTTTCTCTTGATCACTTATTTATCCAACCTCTTGACTATAAATTCTATAAATAGATTCTGATCAAAACTGGCAGCTGTACTATTGATCATACAGATGGATCAAAAAATTCATAATTAAGTGCTTTACCACCCAATATTACTATCATATATTCAAAAATCAAGATTTTACATGTTCTCTCCACAGAAGAATTGGGACGACCTCTTCATATGCCTCAAAGGCTTGATTCAGAACTTATTTTTAATTATTATGATTTATATTTTTGCTTGGGAAGTCGTCCTCTATTATCAAAACCCATCCTTCCAGCATTCTTGGTTCATCAGATTCAAATCAAACTCCCATAAAATACCTATGTGGTTCTTCACACAATTCTGGATCCCTTTTTATGCCACTAAAAACATCATTCCTCAAGCACTTCTTCCTATTTATGAATCCTATTCTGCATCATTTAATGCCCTTCTCAAATCAGAAGAAAAAAGCCTTTATGAGCATCTACAACTTGCAATAAAACCTTACGTTACTATGCAATTTTATCGCAAGCAGAAGATTCCTTAGATCTTGAAATGGAACTTTTATAAAGAAATAGACTTTAGTCCACTAGTTTTATCTTAAATGATTTATATCAAGTTTTGGCATCAATTTGATTATACTATAATACTCCAGCAATATTCTACCGATCAAGCTATAAAGCCATTATTCTCTGAAGTTCTCAAAACTCCTGAGAAAGAAAAAGAAAGGCTTCATCCAGCAAGTGATATTGACAAATAAAAGAATTCTTGTTCAACCTCTCCTTCTACTCTCTATGCAGCAGCAGATTTGCTTAAACTCAAAAAAGAACTTCAAAATGAAATTATTGAACAAATACAAAAAGGACGGTCATCTGAAAATTCTCCATTAAGTTTTGGTTAGCAGCTGCATCATCTTTAGGCTGATGATAATCATTTTGAAAATATTGCTCCTGAACCAGATATAGATGCTGATGAGACAAAAAGTGATAATGAAGGATTCATATCAATCCAAAGAAAAGGAAAAAAGTAAAGCCAAAACAAAACATATGCTTTATCAAGCCACTCAATTTCCCATAAAGCAATCATGACAATACACTATTAAGAATAAAGTTCATCTACAGTGAAGATTGTGATCTTATCCAGTAGTCTTGAAGCATCATGAAATTTGTTAACACATGAAATGAAATGCAAATGCAATGTAAATTCAATTGTAATGAAATGTAAATTATGTTTGTTATGACTATAAATAAGTCTAGTCTTCCTCATGTACAGGCAAGAGTTGGAATACCAATCAAAATTCAGCCTTACTTCCACCACCATCTCCTCTCTCCTCTCCCTTCTCCTTTTGTATACCCCACCATTTTCCCCATTTGGTATTAGAGACAAGTTGGTCTCAAATTTGTAATCTAGTACTTTGGCAATATAAAGTCGTTTTCTGAGTATTTCTTCATTTATCTTTGTTATGTTTTGCTTTGATTTTGTTTATGGAATTGCTTACTCAGAAGTAAGAACATCAAAAGTCTTAATACTTAGTTCTGTGTTTGTTATTATTGAGAAATTTTAATCATTTTCCGCCCGAAGTCAAGCTGGGGTAGCCATTGTTGTCGCCATTGTTAGCCGTGAGAATGGGTTTTGTTGGTGTGTAAATCCTTTATTTTGTTAGATACTCATGGTGGATTTGGTTAAAATAACTTTGTAGTACAAATTATGGCTAATCTTTTAAGAAGTCTGTACCTTCTTCTTCCTCATCATCAAATTCCTTATCTTCTATGTCTATTAAAAATAGTGAAGAAATCAGTTATGATGATTTAGATTAAGTTATTTGTGACTGGACTATTCAAACTGTAAATAAAAATGAATATTAAGTTGAAAGTTTTCAATTAAAATCAAGTTATAGGGTAAAAACCATGAAAAGAACTGAATCCATTGCCAGTAATATTCAGCATCTTTCTTTAATCAAGCCCCATGAAATAAAGGAGTATGTTAAAACATACAATTATATTCATTTTGGATTAGTGCAAGTTGCTCTAAAGCCTTTAATAACAGTTGGACTTAGAACAGAAGCTCTCATCTAT
The DNA here is from genome assembly GCA_037013555.1 of Sextonia rubra. Lineage (NCBI taxonomy): Eukaryota > Viridiplantae > Streptophyta > Magnoliopsida > Laurales > Lauraceae > Sextonia > Sextonia rubra. Next base: position 11,578,976 of record JASUAD010000026.1, read on the forward strand.
GTTCAAGACATAAGACATATAAAATTTAGTGATTCATTACTTAGAATGGTTGAATCAAGTTTGGCTAATAGCCCTACTTTCTTCAATTGCTTTCCAAATTTCTCTGTTTCTCTTACAGATCCAAGTGCACATGAAGCTCTTACTCTTGCTATCCAGACAAAAGGTTTTGATATGAATCCTCATAATCAAAATTTTGCTCTCATGTATAGAGTTTATTATAAACTCATGAATTCAGTAGTTCCAAGCATAGCCTATTCCCATCAGGCAAAAGATATGACTACTTTATTCCAAACTAATTTCAAAAATAAAGTTAATATTTCAAAACTCATACAGTGGAATGATATTAATCTATCTGGTAAATGGCGATTAGAAAATGCTTAGCCTGAAAGGTCTTTAGAAAATTAAGATATTGAAACAATTACTGAACATGAAGATGGAAGTGTTGAAATATATTTTCAAACAGATTCAAGAGATAAACTCCTACAGTTTATCAACCTTCTAGAAAGTCTTATTCTCATCCTCCCTCTACGTAGGATCTTCCATAAAAGAACCATCCCAAGTTTCTTGCTCTACATTTAATGTAGACCTTCGATCTACAGGACTTGTGTATCCTTCTCATTAAGCTTTTCTATCTAATACATATAATCCTTCAAAATTCGATTTCAATACAAATGTTATTGAATGTTTTGAAATTCATAAAGAAATGTTAAAAAAGGATTTAGCTCTGCATCCTTCAACAAAATCCTTTTTTAAATAGGTTTCTCAAGGAAATAAAGACTTTTTAATAGAAAAATGGTGCAAATATATGTATGATAGTCAAAGAAATATTTATTTCTTTTATTCGCTTATACTAGCCATAAAGAAAGCTTATAATACTAAAGATTTATCCATCAATATGATAACAAAATTAAGCTCATCTTGAATTATACTTTTACCAGTTCTTCTCCACAAAGAATTGAAGAATCTATACATCCTCCGTTACATCAAATCATATATAAAGAAACTTCGGCCGTACCCATAAAAGATGTAGCAAAGATACAAGGAGATAAAGGTAAATCAAAATTAATTTATAAATCAGACTTAAGTCATGTTTTAGAACAAAATAATTATACAAATAGTAACTTTCATACTATTGGCCAACAGACCTATAGAATTGAAGACAAAGTTGAAAATATTTTAAAAATTTATGAAGCATCTTCTTCACAAAAGATAATTGAGACACAAACTTTAGGTTTTCAAGGTGAAGTCCTTAAAGATCTAAAGTTGGAAGGGAAACCTTTAAAATTTTCAGATGAATTAATCAATCAATTATCTTATAGTTTTACAAATCTAAAACTTCAAGAAAATAAAGATCAAAAAGCTGACAAATCTATAAATGTTTTAGTCTCAAATTCTAAAGCCTCTAGCTCAAATTCAAAATTTTCTATAACTGATCCTATAGAAGAAGAGTCTAAAACAAATGAGAATCAAAATGATCAAAACAAGAATCTCTACAAATTAATAAAATATTTAAAAGATAAAAACGATAACCAATAGTCCAAGACCTACTCCAATTGATCTTCAATTCGAAGAACAAGCTATTCTAAATGGCCTTCGATTTGAAAACTCCTCAGTATATGAATGGATTGTAGATGGACTATCTGAATATCAAATCTTGCAACTATGCCAACACATGATGATATATGCCTCTAACATCATGGCTGTCGGTAATGATCAAAGACATGCAGTAAATGCAGTTGTCCTTAGATTTAGTGGACAATTACATAGTTGGTGGGAAAAGTACCTATCTGATATAGAAAGACAAGCTATACTAAATGCAGTAAAAAGAGATCCTTCTGGAAATCCTGTTATTACTCCTCAAGGTCAAATGATTCTTGATTCTATTTACATGCTTATTACCAATATAGTAAAACATTTTATTGGTAATTAGATGAATGTAGAAAAAAAAGTAGAAACACAATTAATCAATTTATCTTACCCAACATTATCTGATTTTCATTGGTATAAAGTTGTTTTCTTGTCAAAACACTATACAATTGATGTAAGCAATTCAGAATTTTGGAAAGAAAAATTTATATCTTCACTTTTTAAACTGTTTGCAAAAAAATGTTAGAGAAGAGTTAAAATCAGAAAAATTATGGAAATTTGAATTATGGAATGTATACATATGGTGATCTAGCTCAAAAGATGAATAAAGTTGGATTGTCATTGTGCAATGAAATTAAACTTAAATGTCAAATTGAAGATCAAAAAGGATCAGTAAGTATGAACTTGGTGATTTTTGTTTTCAATTTGACATGGAACCATTAATCAGTCCTTCTAGCAAAAATAAAAAGAAAAACTTAAAAAGAAACCATCAAAAAAGAAAATCTAAACATTTTTCAACTCCACACTATTATTTTCCCTCAAAAAGATATCATAAAAAATCTTCTCATAAAAACCCTTATAAAGAATTAAAGAAATCTTATACAAAAGATAATCCATCCACTTCTCATCCTAAGAAAAAAGAAATACATTGTTATAATTGCAAAGAAAAAGGACATATAGGTCCTGACTACCTAAAAATAAAAATAAAAACAGAAAAAGAAATCAAAACTATCTTAAAAGGATCCTCATCCTCATCCTTAGAATCATCTAGTTCCTCTGATAAAGATTATTCTTCAGATACATGTCATTGTAAAATATTTGACACTGAAATCCAATCTGAATTTGCTTCTTCTTCTTCTTTATCTTTAAACGTACTTTCTGCTCTAGAAGAACTGGTGCTAGAAATGTTTAAAGATCTTAAAGATGAAGAATTAAAAAATAAATAATTTGAAAATTTACAGAATATAAATAAAGGAAATAAAAAAGGAAAAGCTTCTACTTCAAAAAATACATCTGACTTACTTGAACAACTCAGCATTAAAATGGTATTAGATAAATTAAAAGAGCAGCAAGCTCCTCCTTATCTTTCAATTCAAGATCTTTACAAAGAAATTAATAATCAAAATCAAGAAATAAAAGAATTAAAACAAGACTTAATTGAACTTCAATAACTTGAACAACGTGTTGAGAATCTTGAATTTCACATACTCAAAAATTATCAAAAAAATAATGATAATTTAGAAAATCAAGAAAATTTGATGAAAACTTGAATGGTTTTGTAAATTCTTTAACAAGGACTCCATTTAAAAAATGGAAAACTCAAGTTACAATTAAGATAAAAAAATTCTGTATTGTATTCCAACAAAGTGTAAACCAGAATAAGGTGTTCAATAAATAATCAAATATCCAGTTCCAAATAAAATGGATCTTATTAATCGTCTCTCTGCTGTCTTCATATTTTCTACATTTGATCCTACATCCAGATTTTGGCACATTCAAATTCTACTGGGAGGACAAATATAAAATTATTTTTCTTTTCCTAAAGAAAATAAAAATTCAAACTATTGATAATTCTCATTCAGACCTATCTGCTTTCAGGAAGTATCCTTTCTCATCATGACATCAAGTACAAGCAAAAGCAAAGCCGCTATTCAGGAATCAAGCTCTTCCTTTATACCTGCATCCCAACAAATATCAATTCCCTTCTTCAATCCAGGATTATCTATCATTTCACAAGAACTTATCAATGCCGATTGGAATGCCATTCTCTCTGATAAAAGAAAAGACACTAGAAAAACCCTATCCAAACTTGCAAACCATATGAAGGACTTAGAAAGCCAAATCCTTATGTGTCATAACATTCATCAAAGAGCACTATTATCCACCTATGCTGATGAAAAGAATCCAGAATTCACCTCCTGGAAAAGGTTAACACGGCCTTTCCAGATGAGATAGCTGCAAGAATTAGAGAAAAAACTACTTCTTGTCAGATCAAGGAGTGATTAATGCTCAAAGCTCAATATATAAGCTGGGCAACTGGCTTTTCCAAACTATTCCTACCATCATATGAAGTTGATAGCTCATATATCGAACAAGGATTAGTCCAAAGATTTTCCTTATGTAGGGATGATTTTGAAATGATACAATAGCTCCCTGCAATCGTGCATCATGTCCTTTGCAGCCTTAGAGTTACCAAAAGACAACTTCTCATAACGATATCATCCACTTTGGGTGAAAGATCAAAAATTTGATTTTATGAACCACATCAATTATGGACTATCATGAGTTATGAAAAAGGAGATTTAGTCTACAAACAAAGCATCTATACCTTAAATGATTACAAGCATCTCTCTGTTGATTATCTAGCTCAGTGGTATGAATCTCATGAAGTTGCTACAATGGAATACAGCTTAGAACGTCCCCAAAATTATGATCCAGCTTCTGATCAATATCAAAGATTTCTCAATCTAAAAGGACATCTTGAATTTGCAAGTACATACAAATATGTTTGGTGCGACGGTCGACGAGTTGTTCGCATTGCTGATAATCTCACTTAGCAAACAACGGTGATACAAAATCCATATAAATCTAGACATACAACTCCTAATCAAATTATCAATGCTTATGAAGACATGTCTTTTGATATTTCTGAAGAAACTCGAGAAGAGTTAATCCAATTATTCCATGGTGAATTAACAAATGAAGGTTAGGATGAGCACTTTTGATGCAAGTCTCCTATAAGACTAGGCCTACCATAAAGATTCTTCCTACAAGAGCTTTTTCTAAAGCATTGGAAGGATGAGAAAAGCTTTTTCTACTAGCCTATCAATGAGTTTTTAGAAAAAGTACATGCAAAAGTACCAAAAGATAAAGCATATCTCTCATAAGAATGAAGTAGTATTTTATTTCTGACATGCACATCCATGAAGAACTTATCTCCAGAAAAGGAAAAGAAATAAAGACATGACATATACCTTATCAAGTCACGCAAAGCAATCATGATATCTCACTTTTCTAAATAAAGTTCATCTACAGCAAAGATTGTAATTATTGCCTATAGTCCGAAAGTATCGTAAAATTTGGCAGCACATTAAATGAAATGCACATTTAGTCTAAATTTAGTTGTAATGAAATATAAATTATGTTTGTTATGACTATAAATAAGTCTAGCCTTCTGCATGTACAGGCAAGAGTTGGAATACCAGTTAAAATCCAGCCTTGCTTCCACCACTGTCTCTATTCTTCTCAGTCTTCCGCTTTTTATACCCACCATCTTCCCCATTTGATATAAGAGACAAGTTGGCATCTAGTCTGCAATCAAGTATCATTGCAATATAAAGTCGTTTTGTGAGTATTTCTTCACTTATCTTTATGTTTTGATTTTGTTTAAGGAATTGCTAACTCAGAAGCAAGAACGTCAAAAATCTTAATACTTGGTTGTGTGTTTGTTATTATTGAGAAATTTTAATCATATTTAGCCTGGAGCGAAGCTGAAGTAGCCACTGTTGTCCCTGTTGTTAGCCGTGTGAAGGTGTTTAAGGTGTTTTATTGGTGTGCAAATCCTTTATTTCGTTAGATACTCATGGTGAATTTGGTTAAAATAACTTTGTAATACAAATTATGGCTAAGCTTATTAAGAAGTTTATACCTTCTTCTTCCTCATCATTAAATTCCTTATCTTCTATGTCTATTAAAAATAGTAAAGAAATCAGTTATGATGATTTAGATCAAGTTATTTATGACTGGACTATTCCAACTGTAAATAAAAATGAAATTTATAAAGTTGGAAGTTTTCATTTAAAATCAAGTTACAAAGTAAAAACCATCGAAAGAACTGAATCCATTACCAATAATATTCAGCATCTTTCTTTAATCAAGCCCCCATAAAATAAAGGAGTACGTTAAAACATACAATTATATTCATTTTGGATTAGTGCAAGTTGCTGTAAAGCCTTTAACAAGACTTGGGCTTAGAACAGAAGCTCTCATTTAAGTTCAAGATACAAGACATAAAAAATTCAGCGATTCATTACTTGGAATAGTTGAATTAAGTTTGGCTAATGGCCCTACTTTCTTTAATTACTTTCCAAATTTCTCTGTTTCCCTTACAGATCCAGGTGCATATGAAGCTCTTACTTTTGCTATCTAGACAAAAGGTTTTGATATAAATCCTTATAATCAAAATCTTGCTCTCATGTAAAGAGTTTATTATAAACTCATGAATTTAGTTGTTCTTGGCATAGCATATTCCCATCGAGCAAAAGGTATGACTACTTTATTCTGAACTAATTTAAAAAATAAAGTTAATATTTCAAAACTCATACAGTGGAATGATATTAATCTATCTAGTAAATGGCACTTAGAAAACACTCAACCTGAAAGGTCTTTAGAAAATCAAGATATTAAAACAATTATTGAACATGAAGATGGAAGTGTTGAAATAAATTTTCAAACAGAATCAAGAGATACAACTCCTACAGTTGGGTATCCTACAGAACTTGTGTATCTTTCTTATCAAGCTTCTCCATCTAATACATATAATCCTTCGAAATCCGATTTCAATATAAATGTTATTGAATGTTTTGAAATTGATAAAAAAATGTGAAAAAAGAATTTAGCTCTACATCCTTTAACAAAATCCTTTTTTAAACAGGTTTCTCAAGAGCATAAAGACTTTCTAAAAGAAAAATGGTACAAATATATGTATGATAATCAAAAAAATATTTATTTCTTTGATTGGCTTAAACTAGCCATAAAGAAAGCTTATAACACTGAAGATTTATCCATCAATAAGATAACAAAATTAAGCTCATCTTGGATTATAACTTCTACTAATTCTTCTCTACAAAGAACTAAAAATTCTATACATCCTCCATTACATCAAATCATATATAAAGAAACTTAAGCCGTACCCATAAAAGATGTTGTAAAAATACGAAGAGATAAAGGTAAATCTGAATTTATTACAAATCAAATTTAAGTCATGTTTTAGAACAAAATAATTATACAAATATTAACCTTCATCCTATTGGCCAACAAACTAATATGATTGGAGATAAACTTGAAAATATTTTATAGCCTTTTGAAATTATTTCTTCCAAAAAGAAATCAAAACTATCTTAAAAGGATCCTCATCCTCATCCTTTGAATAATCTAGTTCCTCTGATAAAGATTATTCTTCAGATACATGTCATTGTAAAATATTTGACATTGAAATGCAATATGAATCTGCTTCTCCTTCCTCTTTATCTTTAAACGTACTCTCTACTCCAGAAGAAATGGTGCTAGAAATGTTTAAAGATCTAAAAGATGAAGAATTAAAAATAAATATTTTGAAAAATTACAAAAAATAAACAGCAGAAATAAAAAAAAGGGAAAGCTTCTACATAGAGTAATATATCTGACTTGCCTGAACAATTCAGTATAAAAATTGTTTTAGATAGATTAAGAGAGCAAAAAGCTCTTACTCATCTTTCAATTCTTGTAAGGGTTTTTATGAGAAGATTTTTTATAATATCTTTTTGAGGGACTATAATATTGTGGAGTAGAAAAATGTTTAGGTTTTCTTTTTTGATGGTTTCTTTTGAAGTTTTTCTTTTTATTCTAGCTAGAATGACTGATTAATGGTTCCATACCAAATTGAAAACAAAAATCACCAAGTTCATACTTGCTGATTCTTTTTATATTTTAAATTTGACGTCCAAGTTTTATTTCATTACATAATGAAAATCCAACTTTATTAATTTTTTGAATTAGATCACCATATGTATACAATGCATAATTCAAGTTTCCATAATTTTCTGATTTTAATTCTTCTCTAACTTTTTCTACAAAGGTCTAGGAAAACCAGATATGAATTTTTCTTTTCAAAATTCTAAATTACTTGCATCGATTGTTTAGAGTTTTGATAAGAAAACATCCTTATACCAACAAAAATCTAATAATGTTGGGTAAGATAAATTGATTAATTATGTTTTTAATTTTTCTTCTATATTCATATAATTACCTATAAAATGTTTAACTACATTGGTAATAAGCATGTAGATGGCATCAGGGATCATTTGGCCTTGAGGAGTAAGAATAGGATTTCTTGAGGGATATCTTTTTACTGCATTTAATATAGCATTTCTTTCTATATCAGATAGGTGTTTTTCCTACCAACCATGTAATTGTCCAGTAAACCCTAGGATGACTGCATTTACTGCATGTCTTTGATCATTACCGGCAGCCATGATTGTAGAGGCATATATCATCATGTATTGGCATAGTTGCAAGATTTGATATTCAAATAGTCCATCTACATTCCATTCATATACTGAAGAGTTTTCAAATCGAAGGCCATTTAGAATAGCCTACTTTTCGAATTGAAGATCAACTGGTGTAGGTCTTAGATAATAATTTCTTGTTTTTGCTACAGTGACCATTGGTTTTTGCCTTTTAAATATTTTATTAAGTTGTAGAGGTTCTTGATCTTGATTTTCATTTGATTTTTTTTCTATAGAGTCAGAAACAAAGAATTCTAAGTTTGAGCTCGAAGCTTTAGAAACTAAAACATTTATGGATTTTTTATCTTCATTTTCTTTATTATCTTTAAGTTTTATATTTGTAAAACTATGAGATAATTGGTTGATTAGTTCGTCTAAAAATTTTAAGGGTTTTTTTTTAACTTTGGATCTTTAAGGGCTTCACCTTGAAAACCTAAAGAATATGTTTTGATTACTTTATGGGGAGAAGTAGGTTCATAAAATTTTAAAATATTTTCAACTTTATCTTCAATTCTATTGGATTGTTGGCCAATAGTATGAAGGTATATATTTGTATAATTATTTTGTTTTAAAACATGACTTAAATTTGATTTGTAAATAAATTCAGATTTACCTTTATCTCCTTGTATCTTTGCAACATCTTTTATGGGTATGGCTGAAGTTTCTTTATATATGATTTGATGTAATAGTGGATGTATAGATTTTTCAGCTTTTTTTGGAAAAAAATTAGCAGAAGCTATAATCCAAGATGACCTTAATTTTATGTAGCTCCAAGATGAGCTTAATTTTGTTATCATATTGATGGATAAATCTTTAGTATTATAAGCTTTCTTTATGACTAGTTTAAGCCAATCAAAGAAATAAATATTTCTTTGATTATCATACATATATTTATACCATTTTTCTTTTAAAAAGTCTTTATGTTCTTGAGAAACCTGTCTAAAAAAGGATTTTGTTAAAGGATTTAGATCTAAATTCTTTTTTGACATTTCTTTATCAATTTCAAAAACTTTCAATAACATTTATATTGAAATCAAATTCTGAAGGATTATATGTATTAGATGGAGAAGCTTGATAAGAAGGATACACAAGTCCTATAGGTCAAAGGTCTACATTATGTGTAGAGCAAGAAACTCGGGATGGTTCTTTTATGGAAGATCCTACCACAGAGGGAAGATGAAAATAAGACTTTTTAGAAGGTTGATAAACTGTAGGAGTTGTATCTCTTGAATCTGTTTGAAAATTTATTTCAACACTTCCATCTTCATGTTAAATAACTGTTTCAATATCTTGATTTTCTAAAGAGCTTTCAAGTTGAGCATTTTCTAAGTGCCATTTACCAAATAGTTTAATATCATTCCACTGTATGAGTTTTGGAATATAAAATTTATTTTTGAAATTAGTTTGGAATAAAGTAGTCATACCTTTTGCTCGATGGGAATAGGTTATGCCTGGAACAACTGAATTCATGAGTTTATAATAAACTCTATATATGAGAGCAAGATTTTGATTATGAGGATTCATATCAAAACCTTTTGTCTAGATAGTAAGAGTAAGAGCTTCATGTGCACCTAGATCTATAAGGGAAATAGAGAAATTTGGAAAGCAATTGAAGAAAGTTGGGCCATTAGCCAAACTTGATTCAACCATTCCAAGTAATGAATCATTGAATTTTTTATGTCTTGTATCTTAAACATAGATAAGAGTTTCTACTCTAAGTCCAAGTCTTATTAAAGGCTTTAGAGCAACTTGCACTAATCCAAAATGAATAGAATTGTATGTTTTAATATACTCCTTTATTTCATGGGGCTTGATTAAAGAAAGATGCTGAATATTACTGGTAATAGATTCAGTTCTTTTGATGGTTTTTACTTTATAACTTGATTTTAATTGAAAACTTCTAAATTTATAAATTTCATTTTTATTTACGGTTGGAATAGTCGAGTCACAAATAACTTGATCAAATCATCATAACTAATTTCTTCACTATTTTTAATAGACATAGAAGATAAGGAATTTGATTATGAGGAAGAAAAAGGTACAAATTTCTTAATGAGCTTAGCTATAATTTGTATTACAGAGTTATTTTAACCAAATCCATCATGAGTATCTAACAAAAAATGGGATTTACACACCAACAAAATGCCTTAAATGCCTTCACACGGCTAACAACGATGACAACAATGGTTACCTCAGCTTCGCTCCAAGCGAAATATGATTAAAATTTCTCAATAATAATAAACACACAATCAAGTATTAAGATTTTTGATGTTGTTGCTTCTGAGTTAGCAATTCCTTAAACAAAATCAAAACATAAAAATAAGTGAAGAAATACTCACAAAATGACTTTATATTGCAACGATACTTGATTACAAACTAGATGCCAACTTGGCTTTGATACCAAATGGGGAAGGTGGTGGGTATACAAAAGTGGAAGGGAGAGGAGAGAGGAGATGGCAGTGGAAGCAAGGCCGGATTTTGACTGGCATTCCAACTCTTGCCTGTACAGAAGGAAGGCTAGACTTATTTATAGTCATAACCAGCATAATTTACATTTCATTACAACTAAGTTTGCACTACATTTGCATTTCATTTCATGTGCTAACAAATTTCATGATGCAATCGGACTGTAGACAAAAATCAAAATCTTTACTATAGATGAACTTTATTTTGAATAGTGAGATGCCATGATTGCTTTGAGTGACTTGATAAAGTATGTGTCATGTCTTTATTTCTTTCCCCTTTTTAGAGATAAGTTCTTCATAGATGTGCATGTCGGGAATAAAATACTATTTCATTCTTATGAGAGATATGCTTTGTCTTTTAGTACTTCTGTATGTACTTTTTCCAAAAAACTCATTGGTGGGCGAGTAGAAAAAGCTCTTATAGGAAGAATCTTTATGCTAGGCATAGTATTATTGGAGACTTGCATCAAAAGTGCTCATCCCAGCCATCATTTGTTAATTCACCATAGAATAGTTGGATTAACTCTTCTCGAGTTCTGTCAGAAATATCGGAAGAGATGTCTTCATAAGCATTGTTAATTTGATTAAGAGCTGTATGTCCAGATTTATATGGATTCTGTATCACCGTTGTTTTCTCAGTGAGATCCTAAGTGATGCAAACAACTCTTTGGCCGTCACACCAAACATATCTGTATGTACTTGTAAATTCAAGATGTCTTTTTAGATAGAGAAATCTTTGATACTAATTAGAAGCTGGATCACAAGTTCAGAGGCGGTCTAAGCTGTATTCCATTATAGCAATTTCATGAGATTCATTCCATTGAGCTAGATAATCAACAGGGAGATGCTCGTAATCATTTAAGGTAGAGATGAACTTTTTGCAGACTAAACTCCTTCTTCATAATTTATGATGGTCCATAATTAATAAGGTTGATAAAATCGGATTTCTGATCTATCACCCAGACTTGATGAAATTGTTATGAGAAGTTGTCTTTTGGTAACCCCAAGGCTATAAAGGGTATGACGCACGACTGCAAGGAGCTGCCGTATCATTTCAAAATCATCTCTGCATAAAGAAAATCTTTGGACTAATCTTTGTTCGATATATGAGATATCAACTTCATATGATGGTAGGAACAATTTGGAAAAGCCAATTGCCCAGCTTATATATTGAGCTTTGAGCATTAATCGCTCCTTAATCTGACAAGAAATAGTTTTTTTCTCTAATTCTTGCAACTATCTCATCTAGAAGGGCTGTGTTAAGCCTTTGCAGGAGGTGAATTTTGGATGTTTTTTCATCAGCATAGGTGGATAACAGTGCTCTTTGATGGATGCTATGGCACATAAGGATTTGGCTTTCTAAGTCCTTGATATGGTTTGCAATTTTGGATAGGGTTTTCTAGTACTTTTTCTTTTATCAAAGAGAATTGCACTTCAATGGGCATTGATAAGTTCTTATGAAGTGACAAATAATCCTAGATTGAAGAAGGGAATTGATTTTTGTTGAGATGTAGGTATGAAGGAAGAACTTGATTCCTAAATAAGGGCTTTACATGATATCATAATGAGAAGGGATACTTCCTGAAGGTAGGTAGGAGTAAAAGATAGGTCTGAATGAGAATTATAAATAACCTGAATTTTTATTTTTTTTGGGAAAAGAAAAGCAATTTTATATCTGTCCTCTAGGTAGAATTTGAAGGTACCAAAATCTAGATGTATGATTAAATGTAGAAAACATGAAGACATCGGAGAGATGACTACTAAGATCCGTTTTATTTGGAACTAGATATCTGAATGGTTTTTGAACATCTTATTCTTATTTACACTTTGTCTAAATAATATTCATATGTTGAATAGGATTTAATTCAACAAAATCAAAATTTAATTCTTTATTGCCTAAAATAGTTTTTAGACTGGATGAGTCAATTTGAAAAAGGCTGTAAAATTTGTAGAAAAGGATTTCCAAGGTTAACATCGTTGTTTAAATCCTTTCCTAGAAAGAAATTAGTCTTTATGCATATTCCATTTTTACAAACATAAACATTACTTAATTTGTATTTGATATGTAGTTTTTTTACTAGCAATAGCTGAATTGAGTTTATTATTGGCTTTTTCATAATAATTTGTTGGGATTAATCCTTCTCTTATTAAATTAACATCTACGCCAGTATCTAGTAAGCAGAGTGCTTTAATAGAGAATTCTTTACTCTGAATTGTAACTTGAGCTTTCCATTTTTTAAGTGGATTCCTTGTTAAAGAATTTACAATACCATTCAAGTTTTCTTCAAATTTTTCTTGATTTTCTAAATTATCATTATTTTTTTGATAATTTTGGAGTGTGTGAAATTGAAGATTCTGAACATATTATTTGAGTTTTTGAAGTTCAATTAGGTCTTGTTTTAATTCTTTTATTTCCTTATTTTGATTATTAATTTCTTTATAAAGATCTTAAATAGAAAAATGAGTAGGAGCTTGTTACTCTCTTAATCTATCTAATACAGTTTTAATGTTTAATTGTTCAAGTAAGTCTGATATGTTATTTGATGTAAAAGCTTTTCCTTTTTTAGTTCTTTTATTTATATTTTGTATGTTTTCAAAATATTTATTTTTTAATTCTTCATCTTTTAGATCTTTAAACATTTCTAGCACCATCTCTTCTGGAGCAGAAAGTACATTTAAAGATAAAGAGGTAGAAGAAGCAGATTCATATCGGATTTCACTGTTAAATATTTTACAATGACATGTATCTGAAGAATGAGAGGATGAATAATCTGTATCAAAGGAACTAGATGACTTTGACTTTGAGGATCCTTTTAAGATAGTTGTAATTTCCTTTTCTGTAATTTTGGGCAATCAGGGGGCTATATGTCCTTTTTCCTTGCAATTATAAGATTGTATTTCTTTTTTCTTGGGATGAGAAGTGGATGGATTATTTTTTGTATAAGATTTCTTTAATTCTTTATAAGGGTTTTTATGAGAAGATTTTTTATGATATCTTTTTGAGAGAATATAATATTGTGGAGTTGAAAGATGTTTAGATTTTCTTTTTTGATGGTTTCTTTTTAAGTTTCTTTTTTTTATTTTGGTTAGAAGGATGAATTAATGGTTCCATACCAAATTGAAAACAAAAACCACCAAGTTTATACTTGCGAATTCTTTTTGGATTTTCAATTTGACGTTTAAGTTTGATTTCATTGCATAATGAAAATCCAACTTTATTAATCTTTGGAATTAGGTCACCATATGTATACATTGCATAATTCAAATTTTCATAATTTTCTGATTTTAATTCTTCTCTAACTTTTTCTGCAAAAATTTTAGGAAGACCATATATGAATTTTTCTTTCCAAAATTCTGAATTACTTGCATTGATTATATAAAGTTTTGATAAGAAAACATCTTTATACCAACAAAAATCTAATAATGTTGGGCAAGATAAATTGATTAATTATGTTTTTAATTTTTGTTCTACATTCATATAATTACCAATAAAATGTTTAACTACAGTGGTAATAAGCATGTAGATGGAATCAGGGATCATTCAGCCTTGAGGAGTAAGAACAGGATTTCTGGAGGGATCTCTTTTTACTACATTTAATATAGCATTACTTTCTATATTATATAGGTATTTTTCCTGCCAGCCATGTAATTGTCCAGTAAATCCAAGGACGATTGCATTTACTGCATGTCTTTGATCATTACCGCAGCCATGATGGTAGAGGCATACATCATCATGTGTTCGCATAGTTGCAGGATTTAACATTCAAATAGTCCATCTACATTCCATTCATATACTAAAGAGTTTTCAAATCGAAGGCCATTTAGAATATCTTGTTCTTCAAATTCAAGATCAACTAGTGTAGGTCTTGGATAATAATTTCTTGTTTTTGCTGCAGTGACTATTGCTTTTTGCCTTTTAAATATTTTATTAGGTTGTAAAGATTCTTGATTTTGATCAATTTGATTCTCCTTTGTTTTAGACACTTCTTCTATACGATCAACTACAGAAAATTCTGAATCTGAGCTAGAGGTTTTAGAATTTGAGACTAAAACATTTATAGATTTGTCAGCTTTTTGATCTTTATTTTCTTGAAGTTTTAACTTTGTAAAACTATGAGATAGTTGATTGACTAGTTCATCTAAAAATTTTAAAGGTTTCCTTTCTAACTTTAGATCTTTAAGGGCTTCTCCACTTGGTATCGAGCCAATTGGTACCAAATTTTTAATCAAGTACTTCGGCAATATAAAGTTGTTTTGTGAGTATTTCTTCACTTATCTTTGTTATGTTATGCTTTGATTTTGCTTAAGGAATTGCTGACTCAGAAGCAAGAACGTTGAAAATCTTAAAACTTGCTTGTGTGTTTGTTCTTATTGAGAAATTTTAACCATATTCCGCCCAGAGCGAAGCTGAGGTAGCTATTGTTGTCACCGTTGTTAACCGTGTGAAGGCATTTAAGGTGTTTTGTTGGTGTGTAAATCCTCTATTTCGTTAGATACTCGTGGTGAATTTGGTTAAAATAACTTAGAAATACAAATTATGGCTAAGCTTATTAAGAAGTTTGTACCTTCTTCTTCCTCATCATCAGATTCCTTATCTTCTGTGTCTATTAAAAATAATTAAGAAATTAGTTATGACAATTTAGATCAAGTTATTTGTGACTGGACTATTCCAACCGTAAATAAAAATGAAATTTATAAAGTTGGAAGTTTTTAATTAAAATCAAGTTATAAAGTAAAAACCATTGGAAGAACTGTATCCATTACCAGCAATATTCAGCATCTTTCTTTAATCAAGCCCCATGAAATAAAGGAGTACGTTAAAACATACAATTATATTCATTTTGGATTAGTGCAAGTTGCTTTAAAGCCATTAACAAGACTTGAACTTAGAACTGAAGCTCTCATTTATGTTCAAGGTACAAGACATAAAAAATTCGGTGATTCATCATGTGGATTGATAGAATCAGGTTTGGCTACTGGCCTTACTTTCTTCAATTGCATTTCAAATTTCTCTGCTTCTCCTACAAATCCAAGTGCACATGAAGCTCTTACTCTTGCTATCCA
The DNA here is from genome assembly GCA_037013555.1 of Sextonia rubra. Taxonomy (NCBI): domain Eukaryota; kingdom Viridiplantae; phylum Streptophyta; class Magnoliopsida; order Laurales; family Lauraceae; genus Sextonia; species Sextonia rubra. The sequence goes on from JASUAD010000026.1 coordinate 11,594,637, forward strand.
GACAAAAGGTTTTCATATGAATCCTCATAATTATAATCTTGTTCTCATATATAGAGTTTATTATAAACTTATGAATTCAGTTGTTCCAAGCATAGCCTATTCCCATCAAGCAAAAGGTATGACTACTTTATTCCAAACTAATTTAAAAAATAAAGTTAATATTCCAAAACTCATGCAGTGGAATGATATTAATCTATCTAGTAAATGGCGCTTAGAAAAGGCTCATCCAAAAAGGTCTTTAGAAAATCAAGATATTGAAAAAATTATTGAACATGAAGGTGGAAGTGTTGAAATAATTTTTCAAACAGATTCAAGAGATACAACTCCTACAGTTTATCAACCTTCTAGAAAGTCTTATCTCATCCTTCCAATGCTCTAGAAAAAGCATTGATAATTTGATTAAGCGCTATATGGCTAGATTTATATAGATACTGTATCACCGTTGTTTGTTCAATGAGATCATCAACAATGCAAATAACTCGTCGACTGTCGCACCAAACTTATTTGTAAGTACTTGCAAATTCAAGATGTCCTTTTAGATTGAGAAATCTTTGATATTGATCAAAAGCTGGATCATAACTTTGAAGGCATTCTAAGCTGCATTCCATTGTAGCGACTTCATGAGATTCATACCATTGAGCAGGATAATCAACAGGGAGATGCTCGTAATCATATAAGGTAGCAATGAATTTTTTGCAGACTAAATCTCCTTCTTCATAAGTCGTGATAGTCCATAAATGATAAGGTTGATAAGACCAGATTTCAGATCTCTCACCCAAACTTGAATAAATCGTTATAAGAAGTTGTCTTTTGTTGACTCCAAGGCTGCAAAGTGCATGACGCACGGTTACAGGGAGCTGCCGTATTATTTCAAAATCATCTTTACATAAAGAAATTCTTTGGACTAATCCTTGTTCGATATATGAGATATCAACTTCATATGATAGAAAGAACAATTTGGGAAAGCCAGTTGCCCAGCTTATATATTGAGCTTTGAGCATTAATCGCTCCTTGATCTAACAAGAAATAGGTTTTTCTCTAATTCTTGTAGCTATCTCATCTGGAAGGGCTGTGTTAACCTTTTCCAAGAGGTGAATTATGAATGTATTTTCATCAGCAGAGGTGGATAATAGTGCGCTTTGATGGATGTTATGGCACATAAGGATTTCGTTTTCTAAGTTCTTGATATGGTTTGTAATTTTGGATGGTTTTTCCAGTGTTTTTTCTTTTATAAGAGAGAATGGCACTCCAAAGGGCATTGATAAGTTCTTGTGAAATGACAGATAATCCTGGATTGAAGAAGGGAATTGATATTTGTTGAGATGTAGGTATGAAGGAAGGGCTTGATTGCTGAATAAGGGCTTTACTTGATGTCATAATGAGAAGGGATACTTCCTGGAGGCAGATAAGAGTAAAGGATAGGTCTGAATGAGAATTATCAATAACCTAAATTTTTATTTTCTTTGGGAAAAGAAAAGCAATTTTATATCCATCCTCTGGGTAGAATTTGAAGGTACCAAAATATGGATGTAGGATTAAATGTAGAAAACATGAAAACATCTGAGAGATGACTAATAAGATCTGTTTTATTTGGAATGGGATATCTGAATGGTTTTTGAACATCTTATTCTTATTTACACTTTGTCTAAATAATATTCATATGTTGAATAGGAGTTAATTCAACAAAATCAAAATTTAATTCTTAATTGTCTAAAATTGTTTTTAGACCTGATGAGTTAATTTGAAAAGGCTGTAAAATTTGTAGAAAAGGATTTCCAAGGTTAACATCATTGTTTAAATCCTTTCTTAGAAGGAAATTAGTCTTTTTGCATGTTCCATTTTTACAGACAAAAACATTACCTAATTTGTATTTGATATGTAGTTTTTTGCTAGCAGTAGCAAGATTGAGTTTATTATTGGTTTTTTCATAATATTTTGTTGGGATTAATCCTTCTTTTATTAAATTAACGTCTGCGCCACTATCTAGTAAGTAGAGTGCTTTCATAGAGAATTCTTTGATCTTAATTTTAACTTGAGTTTTCCATTTTTTAAGTGGATTCCTTGTTAAAGAATTTACAAACCATTCACGTTTTCATCAAATTTCTCTTGATTTTCTAAATTACCATTATTTTCTTGAAAATTTTTAAGTATGTGAAATTCAAGATTCTCAACATGTTGTTTGAGTTCTTGAAGTTCAATTAGGTCTTGTTTTAATTCTTTTATTTCTTGATTTTGAATATTAATTTCTTTATAAAGATCTTGAATAGAAAGATGAGTAGGAGCTTGTTGCTCTCTTAATTTATATAATACAGTTTTAATGCTGAATTGTACAGGAAGTCTTATATGTTATTTGATGTAGAAGCTTTACCTTTTTTAGTTCCTCTATTTATATTTTGTATTTTTTTCAAAATATATTTTTTTTAATTCTTCAGCTTTTAGATCTTTAAACATTTCTAGCATCATCTCTTCTGGAGCAAAATGTACGTTTAAAGATAAAAAGGTAGAAAAAGTAGATCATACTAGATTTCATTGTCAAATATTTTACAATGACATGTATTTGAAGAATGAGAGGAAGAATAATCTGTATCAGAGGAACTGGATGACTTTTGACTCTAAGGATCCTTTTAAGATAGTTTTGATTTCTTTTTCTGTTTTAACATTTATTTTTGGGCAATCAGGGGGCTATATGGGCTTTTTCCTTGCAATTATAGCATTATATTTCTTTTTTATTAGGATGAGAAGTGGATGGATTATTTTTTGTATAAGATTTCTTTAATTCTTTATAAGGGTTTTTATGAGAAGATTTTTTATGAAATCATTTTCAGGGAATATAATATTGTGCAATTGAAAAATGCCTACATTTTTCTTTTTTGATGGTTTTTTTTAAAGTTTTTCTTTTTATTCAGGCTAGAAGGACGGATTAATGGTTCCATACCAAATTGAAAAAAAAACACCAAGTTCATACTTGTTGATTCTTTTTTGATTTTCAATTTAACATTTAAGTTTGATTTCATTGCATAATCAAAATCCAACTTTATTAATCTTTTGAATTAAGTCACCATATGTATACATTCCATAATTAAAATTTCCATAATTTTCTGATTTTAATTCTTCTCTAACTTTTTCTACAAAAAGTTTAGGAATATCAGATATGAATATTTCTTTCCAAAATTCTGAATTACTTGCATCGATTATATAGAGTTTTGATAAGAAAACATCTTTATAGCAATGAAAATCTAATAATATTTGGCAAGCTAAAGTGATTAATTGGCCTTAAGGAGTAAGAATAGGATTTCCTAAGGGATCTTTTTTACTGCATTTAATATATCATTTCTTTCTGTACTAGATTGGTATTTTTCCTACCAATCAAGTAATTGTCCAGTAAATCCAAGGACGACTGCATTTACTGTATGTCTTTGATCATTATCAGCAGCCATGATGGTAGAGGCATATATCATCATGTGTTGGCATAGTTGTAGGATTTGATATTCAAATAATCCATCTACATTCCATTCATATATTGAAGATTTTTCAAATCAAAGGCCATTTAGAATAGCCTGTTCTTCGAATTGAAGATCAACTGGAGTAGGTCTTGGATAACAATTTCTTGTTTTTGCTGTAGTAACTATTGGTCTTTGCCTTTTAAATATTTTATTAAGTTGTAGAGATTCTTGATCTTGATTTTCATTTGATTTTTCTTCTACAGTAAGAAACAGAGAATTGTTTGAGCTCGAAGCTTTAGAAACTAAAACATTTATGGATTTTTCATCTTTATTCTCTTTATTATCTTTAAGTTTTATGTTTATAAAACTATGAGGTAATTGATTTATTAGTTTGTCTTTAAATTTTAAAGATTTTTTTTCTAACTTTAGATCTTTAAGGGCTTCGCCTTAAAAACCTAAAGATTGTGTCTTGATTACTTTATGGGAAGAAGCAGCTTCATAAAATTTTAAAATATTTTCAACTTTATTTTCATTTCTATTGGTTTGTTGGCCAATAGAAGGAAGGTTAATATTTATATAATTATTTTGTTCTAATACATGATGTAAATCTAATTTGTAAATAAATTCAGTTTTACCTTTGTCTCCTTGTATTTTTGTAACAACTTTTTTGTGTACAGCTAAAGTTTCTTTATAAATGATTTGATATAATGGAGGATGTAAAGATTCTTGAGTTTTTTGTGGAGAGGAACTGGTAGAAGCTATAATCCAAGAAGAGCTTAAATTAGTTACCATATTGATGGATAAATCTTTAGTATTAAAAGCTTTCTTTATGGCTAGTTTAAGCCAATCAAAGAAATAAATATTTCTTTGATTATCATACATATATTTATTCCATTTTGCTTTTAGAAAGTCTTTATGTTCTTGAGAAACATGGTTGAAAAAGGATTTTGTGAGAGGATCTAAAGCTAAATTCTTGTTTAACATTTCTTTATCAATTTCAAAGCATTCAATAACATTGATATTGAGATCGGATTCTGAAGGATTATATGTATCAGATGGAGAAGCTTGATAAGAAGGATACGCAAGTCTTATAGGTCAAAGGTCTACATTAGGTGTAGAGCAAGAAACTCAGGATGGTTATTTTATAGAAGATCCTACCACAGAAGGAGGATGAGAATAAGACTTTCTAGAAGGTCGAAAAACAATAGGAGTTGTATCTTTTGAATTTATTTGAAAATTTATTTTAACACTTCCATTTTCATGTTCAATAATTGTTTCAATATCTTGATTTTCTAAAGACCTTTTTGGTTGGGCGTTTTCTAAGAGCCATTTACCAGATAGATTAATATCATTCCACTGTATAAGTTTTGGAATATTAACTTTATTTTCGAAATTAGTTTGAAATAAAGTAGTCATACCTTTTGCTTGATGGGAATAGGCTATGCCTAGAACAACTGAATTCATGAGTTTATAATAAACTCTATATGAGAGCAAGATTTTGATTATAAGGATTTATATCAAAACCTTTTGTCTAGATTGCAAGAGTAAGAGCTTCATGTGCACCTGGATCTGTAAGGAAAACAGAGAAATTTGGAAAGCAATTTGAAGAAAGTAGGGCCATTTGCCAAACTTGACTAAACTATTCCAAGTAATGAATCACTAAATTTTTTGTCTTGTGTCTTGAACATAGATGAGAGCTTCAGTTCTAAGTCCAAGTCTTATTAATGGCTTTAGAGTAACTTTCACTAATCCAAAATGAATATATTTGTATGTTTTAATGTACTCCTTTATTTCATGGGGCCTAATTAAAGAAAGATGCTGAATATTACTAGTAATGGATACAGTTCTTTCAATGGTTTTTACTTTATAACTTGATTTTAATTAAAAACTTCCAACTTTATAAATTTCATTTTTATTTACGGTTGGAATAGTTCAGTCACAAATAACTTGATCTAAATCGTCATAACTGATTTCTTCACTATTTTTAATAGACATAAAAGATAAGGAATTTGATTATGACAAAGAAGAAGGTACAAACATCTTAATAAGCTTAGCCATAATTTCTATTTCAGAGTTATTTTCACCAAATCCACCACGAGTATCTAACGAAATAAAAGATTTACACGCCAACAAAATGCCTTAAACGCCTTTACACGGCAAACAACGGCGACAACAATGGTTAGCTCAATTTCGCTCTAGGTGGAATATGATTAAAATGTTTTAATAATAATAAACACACAACCAAGTATTAAGATTTTTGATGTTCTTACTTCTGAGTCAGCAATTCCTTAAACAAAATCAAAACATAAAGATAAGTGAAGAAATACTCACAAAATAACTTTATATTGCAATAATACTTGATTACAAACTAGACCCCAACTTGGCTCTGATACCAAATGGGGAAGATGGTGGGTATACAAAAGCAGACAGGAGAGGAGAGAGGAGATGGTGGTGGAAGCAAGGCTGGATTTTGACTGGTATTCCAACTCTTACCTATACATGAAAAAGGCTAGCACTATATATATCCTTAGCAAACATAATTTATATTTCATTACAACTGAATTTAGACTGTATTTGCATTTCATTTTATATGCTAGTAGATTGCATGATGTTTTGGGATTTTATTGCTGGATAGGATCACAAGTTGCCGTATAGGTGGTTTGTCTTCATGCTGTGATGAGTGTACTTGCTGACTAAGAGGATGTTGCTTTATTCTTTTGCATAATACCAAGTTGGTCTGTTGCAGTGAGAGAAGTCTATGGACTCTTGTTCATTCTTATTGTCTTTTGGATTTTTCCCAATTGTCTTTTGTCTTCTTTCTCAAAGTAGCTTTTTTGTATAGTACTTTTTCAACATAACTTTGATGTGTTTGAAGAGAATAGCATAGCTATGGATAGGGTAGCAATGATAAAGTTTTGTTATTTTTTCTTTGCATGCTTTATAGAGAAAACTTCTAATAAATCTTGATAAATCTAAATCTTGATAAGATTAATCACCATCCTAATCAATTCCATTGCAGCTGTCAGAGAACTTCATAATAGAGTCAAAACTATGAGTCCAACCTTGATTATCCTTTCGAATTCTCCATGGAATAGCTGAATTAATTCTTCATGAATTTTTTCTGAAACGTTAAAAGAAGTATCTTCAAAGGCATTGAGAGTTTGATTAAGCTTGGCATGTTCGGATTTAGAAGGATTCTATATCACCGCTGTTTGCTTAGCGAGATCATCAGTAATGCAAATAACTCATCAACCGTCACACCAAACATATCTGCATGTACTTGCAAATTCAAGATGTTCTTTTAGATTGAGAAATCTTTGATATTGACTAGAAGCTGGATCACAATTTTGGAGACGTTCCAAGCTGTATTCCATTGTAGCAACTTCATGTGATTCATACCATTGAGCTTGATAATCAATAGGGAGATGCTTGTAATCATTTAAGGTAGAGATGAATTTTTTGCAGGATAAATCTCGTTCTTCATAATTCATGACGGTCCATAATTGATAAGGTTGATAAAACTAGATTTCTGATCTTTCACCCAAACTTAATGAAATCGTTATGAGAATTTGTCTTTTGGTAACTCCAAGGCTATGAAGGGCATGACGCACGATTGCAGGGAGCTACTGTATTATTTCAAACTCATCTCTGCATAAAGAAAATCTTTGGACTAATCCTTATTCGATATATGAGATATCAACTTCATATGATGGCAAGAACAATTTGGGAAAGCCAATTGCCCAGCTTATATATTGAGCTTTAAGCATTAATCGCTCCTTGATCTGACAAGAAATAGTTTTTTCTCTAATTCTTGCAACTATGTCATCTACAAGGGTTGTGTTAACCTTTTCCAGGGGGTGAATTTTGGATGTTTTTTAATCAGCATAGGTGGATAATAGTACTCTTTGATGGATGTTATGGCACATAAGGATTTGGCTTTCTAAGTCCTTGATATGGTTTGCAATTTTGGATAGAGTTTTTCTAGTGTTTTTTCTTTAATCGAAGAGAATGGCACTCCAATGGGCATTGATAAGTTCTTGTGAAGTGATAGATAATCCTAGATTGAAGAATGGAATTGATATTTGTTAGGACGTAGGTATGAAGGAAGAGCTTGATTCCCGAATAGGGGTTTTGCTTTTGCTTACACTTGATGTCATAATGAGAAAGGATACTTCCTAAAGGCAGATAAGTCTGAATGAGAATTATCAATAATCTGAATTTTTATTTTCTTTGGGAAAAAAAACTAATTTTATATCTGTCCTCTGGGTAGAATTTGAAGGTACCAAAATCTGGATGTAGGATCAAATGTAGAAAACATGAAGCCATCAGATAGATGATTAATAAGATCTATTTTATTTGGAACTAGTTATTTGGTTGTTTTTTGAATACCTTATTCTTGTTTACACTTTGTCTAAATACTAATGATATGTTGAATAGGAGTTGATTCACCAAAATAAAAAATTAATTCTTTATTGTCTAAAATAGTTTTTAGACCTGAAGAGTTAATTTGAAAAGGCTGTAAAATTTGTAGAAAAGGGTTTCCAAGGATAACATCATTGTTTAAATCTTTTCCTAGAAGGAAACTAGTCTTTATGCATGTTCCATTTTTTCAACATAAACATTACTTAATTTGCATTTGATATAATTTTTTGATTTTAATTCTTCTCTAACTTATTCTACAAAAAGCTTAGGAAGATCGGATATGAATTTTTCTTTTCAAAATTCTTAATTACTTGTATCGATTGCATAGAGTTTTGATAAGAAAACATCATTATACCAACGAAAATCTGATAATGTTAAGCAAGATAAATTGATTAATTGTGTTTTTAATTTTTCTTCTACATTCATATAATTACCAATAAAATGTTTAACTATATTGGTAATAAGCATGTAGATGGAATAAGGGATCATTTGGCCTTGAGGAGTAAGAACAAGATTTCCTGAGGGATCTCTTTTTACTGCAGTTAATATAGCATTTCTTTCTATATCGATAGGTATTTTTCCCACCAACCATGTAATTGTCTAGTGAATCCAAGGACGACTGCATTTACTGCATGTCTTTGATCATTACTGGCAGCCGTGATGGTAGAGGCATATATCATCATGTGTTGGCATAGTTGCAGGATTTGATATTCAAATAGTCCATCTACATTCCATTCATATACTGAAGAGCTTTCAAATCGAAGGCCATTAGAATAGCTTGTTCTTCGAATTGAAGATCAACTGGAGTAGGTCTTGGATAATAATTTCTTGTTTTTGCTGCAGTGACTATTAGTTTTTACCTTTTAAATATTTTATTAAGTTGTAAAGATTCTTGATCTTTATTTTCATTTGATTTTTCTTCTATAGATTCAGAAACAGAGAATTCTGAGTCTGAGCTCGAAGCTTTAGAAACTAAAACATTTATGGATTTTCATCTTTATTTTCTTTATTATCTTTAAGTTTTATGTTTGTAAAACTATGAGATAATTGATTGATTAGTTCGTCTGAAAATTTTAAGGGTTTTTTTTTTCAAACTTTAGATCTTTAAGGGCTTCACCATGAAAACCTAAAGATTGTGTCTTGATTACTTTATGGGAAGAAGTAGTTTCATAAAATTTTTAAATATTTTCAACTTTATCTTCAATTCTATTGGTTTGTTGGCCAATAGTATAAAGGTTTATATTTGTATAATTATTCTCTTCTAAAACAAGACTTAAATCTGATTTGTAAATAAATTCAATTTTACCTTTGTCTCCTTGTATTTTTGCAACATCTTTTATGTGCACAGCTGAAGTTTCTTTATAAATGATTTCATATAATGGAGGATGTAAAGATTTTTAGTTTTTTGTGGACAGGAACTAGTAGAAGCTATAATCTAAGAAGAGCTTAAATTATTTATCATATTGATGGATAAATCTTCAGTATTATAAGCTTTCTTCATGGCTAGTTTAAGCCAATCAAAGAAATAAATATTTCTTCAATTATCATACATATATTTATACCATTTTTCTTTTAGAAAGTCTTTTTTGTTCTTGAGAAACCTATTTAAAAATGGATTTCGTTAGAGGATGTAGAGCTAAATTCTTTTTTAACATTTCTTTTTATCAATTTCAAAGCATTCAATAACATTTATATTGAAATCGGATTCCGAAGGATTATATGTATTAGATGGAGAAGCTTGATAAGAAGAATACACTAGTCCTGTAGGTTGAAGGTCTACATTAAGTGTAAAGCAAGAAATTCGCGATGGTTCTTTTACGGAAGATCCTACCATAGAGGGAGGATGAGAATAAGACTTTCTAGAAGGTTGATAAACTGTAGGAGTTATATCTCTTGAATCTGTTTAAAAATTTATTTCAACACTTCCATCTTCATGTTCAATAATTGTTTCAATAACTTGATTTTCTAAAGACCTTTCCAGTTGGTCATCTTCTAAGCGCCATTTACCATATAGATTAATATCATTCCACCATATGAGTTTTGGAATATTAACCTTATTTTTGAAATTAGTTTGGAAGAAAGTAGTCATACCTTTTGCTTGATGGGAATAGGCTTTGCCTGGAACAACTGAATTCATGAGTTTATAATAAACTCTATATATGAGAGTAAGATTTTGATTATGAGGATTCATATCAAAACCTTTTATCTGGATAGCAAGAGTAAGAGCTTCATGTGCACCTAGATCTGTAAGGAAAACAGAGAAATTTGGAAAGCAATTGATGAAGTAGGGCCATTAGCTAAACTTGATTCAACCATTCCAAGTAATGAATCACTGAATTTTTTTTGTCTTTTATCTTGAACATAGATGAGAGCTTTAGTTCTAAGTCCAAGTCTTATTAATGGCTTTAGAGCAGCTTGCACTAATTCAAAATGAATATAATTGTATGTTTTAACATACTCCTTTATTTCATGGGGCTTGATTGAAGAAAGATGATGAATATTATTGGTAATGGATTCAGTTTTTTCAATGGTTTTTACTTTATAACTTGATTTTAATTCAAAACTTTCAACTTTATAAATTTCATTTTTATTGACAGTTGGAATAGTCCAGTCACAAATAACTTGATCTAAATCATCATGACTAATTTCTTCATTATTTTTAATAGACATAGAAGATAAGGAATTTGAAGATGAGGAAGAAGAAGGTACAAACTTCTTAATAAGCTATCCATAATTTGTATTACAGAGTTATTTTAACCAGATACACCATGAGTGTCTAATGAAATAGAGGATTTACATACCAACAAAACGCCTGAAATGCCTTCACATGGCTAACAATGGCAACCTCAGCTTTGCTCAGGATGGAATATGATTCAGATTTCTCAATAATAACAAACACACAACTAAGTATTAAGATTTTTGACATTCTGGCTTCTAAGTTAGCAATTCCTTAAACAAAAGCAAAACATTAATATACCTGAAGAAGTACTCACAAAACAACTTTATATTGTAATGATACTTGGCTACAAATTAGATGCCAACTTGGCTTTAGTACCAAATGGGGAAGATGGTGGGTATACAAAAGCGGAAGGGAGAGGAGGGAGGAGATGGTAGTGGATGCAAGCTGGATTTTGACTAGTATTCCAACTCTTGCTTGTACATGAGGAAGGCTAGACTTTTTTATAGTCATAATAAACATAATTTACATTTCATTATAACTAAATTTAGACTGAATGTACATTTTATTTAATGTGCTGGCCAATTTCATGATGCTTCCGGACTGCAGGTAAAAATCACAATCTTTGTTGTTGATGAACTTTATTCTGAATAGTGAGATGGAATGATTGCTTTGAGTGACTTGATAAGGTATGTGTCATGTCTTTTTTCCTTTTCCCTTTGTGGAGATAAGTCCTTCATGGATGTGCATGTCGGGAATAAAAGACTACATCATTCTTATGAGAGATATGCTTTGTCGTTCAGTACTTTTGCATGTACCTTTTCTAAAAACTCATTGAGAGGCAAGTAGAAAAGGCTTTTCTCATCCTTCTAATGCTTTAGAAAAAGCTCTTGTAGGAAGAATCTTTATGGTAGGCATAGTATTATAAGAGACTTGCATCAAAAGTGCTCATCCCAACCTTCATTTGTTAATTTACCATGGAATAATTGGATTAACTCTTCTCGAGTTTCTTCAGAAATATCAAAAGACATGCCTTCATAAGCATTGATAATTTGATTAAAAGCTATATGTCCAGATTTATGTGGATTTTGTATCACCGATGTTTGCTCAGTGAGATCATCAGCAATGCAAACAACTCGTCAGCCGTCATACCTAACATATTTATATGTACTTGCAAATTCAAGATGTCCTTTTAGATTAAGAAATCTTTGATATTGATCAGAAACTAGATCATAATTTTGGAGATGTTCTAAGCTGTATTGCATTGTAGCGACTTCATGAGATTCATACCATTGAGCAGGATAATCAACAGGGAGATGCTCATAATCATTTATGGTAGAGATGAATTTTTTACAGACTAAGTCTCCTTCTTCATAAGTCATGATAGTCCATAATTGATAAGGTTGATAAGACTGGATTTCAGATCTTTCACCCAAACTTGAATAAATCGTTATGAGAAGTTGTCTTTCAGTGCAGGCATGATGCACGATTGCAGGGAGCTGCTGTATTATTCCAAAGTCATCTCTGCATAAAGAAAATCTTTGGACTAATCTTTGTTCGATATATGAGATATCAACTTCATATGATGGCAGGAACAATTTGGGAAAGCCAGTTGTCCAGCTTATATATTGAGCTTTGAGCATTAATCACTCCTTGATCTGACAAGAAATAGTTTTTTCTTTAATTCTTGCAACTATCTCATCAGGAAGGGCTGTATTAACCTTTTCTAGGAGGTGAATTCTAGACGTTTTTTATTAGCATAGGTGGATAACAGTGCTCTTTGATGGATGGTATGGCACATAAGGATTTGGCTTTCTAGGTCCATGATATGGTTTGCAATTTTGGGTAGGGTTTTTCTAGTGTTTTTTCTTTTATCAGAGAGAATGGCACTCCAATAGGCATTGATAATTTCTTCTAAAGTGACAAATAATCCTGAATGAGAATTATCAATAGCCTGAATTTTTATTTTCTTTGGGAAAAGAAAACTAATTTTATATCTGTCCTTCGAGTAGAATTTGAAGGTACCAAAATTTGAATGTAGGATTAACTATAGAAAACATAAAGACATCAGAAAGATGATTAATAAGATATGATTTATTTGGAACTAGATATTTGAATGATTTTTGAACATCTTATTTTTGTTTACACTTTGTCTGAATAATATTGATATGTTGAATAGGAGTTAATTCAACAAAATTAAAATTTAATTCTTTATTATCTAAAATAACTTTTAGAATTGATGAGTCAATTTGAAAAGGCTGTAAAATTTGTAGAAAAAGATTTCCAAGGATAACATCATTGTTTAAATCCTTTCCTAGAAGGAAATTAGTCTTTAGGCATGTTCCATTTTTACAGACATAAACATTAATTAATTTGTATTTGATATGTAGTTTTTTGCTAGCAGTAGCAAGATTGAGTTTATTATTGGCTTTTTCATAATATTTTGTTGGGATTAATCATTCTCTCATTAAATTAACATATGTGCCACTATCTAGTAAGTAGAGTGCCTTAATAGAGAATTCTTTGATCTTAATTGTAACTTGTGTTTTATATTTTTTGAGTGGATTCATTGTTAAAGAATTTACAAAACCATTCAGTTTTCATCAAATTTTTCTTGATTGTCTAAATTATTATTATTTTCTTGATAATTTTTAAGTATATGAAATTCAAGATTCTCAACAGGTTGTTTGAGTTCTTGAAGTTCAATTAAGTCTTGTTTTAATTCTTTTATTTCTTGATTTTGATTATTAATTTCTTTATAAAGATCTTGAATTGAAAGATGAGGAGGAGCTTGCTGCTCTCTTAATCTATCTAATACGGTTTTAATGCTGAATTATTCAGGTAAGTCAGATATATTATTTGAAGTAGAAGCTTTTCCTTTTTTATTTCCTTTATTTATATTCTGTATTTTTTAAAATATTTATTTTTTAATTTGTCATCTTTGATATCTTTAAACATTTCTAGCACCAGTTCTTCTAGAGCAGAAAGTACGTTTAAAGATAAAGAGGAAGAAGAAGCAGATTCATACTGGATTTCACTGTCAAATATTTTGCAATGACATGTATCTGAAGCATGAGAGGAAGAATAATATGTATCAGAGGAACTGAATGACTCTGATGCTGAGCATGCTTTTAAGATAGTTTTTATTTCATTTTAACTTTTATTTTTGGGCAGTCAGGAGCCTTATGTCCTTTTTCTTTGCAATTATAACATTGTATTTCATTTCTCTTGAGATAAGAAGTGGATGGATTATTGTTTGTATAAGATTTCATTAATTCTTTGTAAGGGTTTTTATGAGAAGATTTTTTATAATATCTTTTAGAGGGAGTATAATATTATAGAGTTGAAAAATGTTTAGATTTTATTTTTTGATGGTTTCTTTTTAAGTTCTTTTTTTTATTTTGGCTAGAACGATTGATTAATGATTCCATACCAAATTGAAAACTAAAATCACCAAGTTCCTACTTGCTGATTCTTTTTCTATTTTCAATTTGATGTTTAAGTTTGATTTCATTGCATGATGAAAATCCAACTTTATTAATCTTTTGAATTAGATCACCATATGTATACATTCCATAATTCAAATTTCCATAATTTTCTGATTTCAATTCTTTTCTAACTTTTTTTGCAAAAAGTTCAGGAAGACCAAATATGAATTTTTTTTTCAAAAATTCTGAATTACTTGCATCGATGGTATAGAGTTTTGATAAGAAATCTTTATATTAATGAAAATTTGATAATGTTAGGCAAGATAAATTGATTAATTGTGTTTTTATTTTTTCTTTTATATTCATATAATTACCAATAAAATGTTTTACTATATGAGTAATAAGCATGTAAATAGAATCAGGAATCATTTGACCTTGAGGAGTAATAACAGGATTTCCTGAAGTATCTCTTTTTACTGCATTTAGTATAACTTGTCTTTATATCAGATAGGTACTTTTCCCGCCAACCATGTATTTGTCCAGTAACTCCAAGGACAACTGCATTTACTGCATATCTTTGATAATCACTGGCAGCCATGATGGTAGAGGCATATATCATCATGTGTTAGCATAGTTGTAAGATTTGATATTCAACTTGTCTATCTACATTCCATTCGTATACTAAGGAGTTTTCAAATCGAAGGCCATTTAGATTAGCTGGTTCTTCGAATTAAAGATCAACTAGAGTAGGTCTTGGATAATAATTTCTTGTTTTTACTACAGTGACTATTGGTTTTTGTCTTTTGAATATTTTATTGTTTTGTAGAGATTCTTGATTTTCATCATTTTGATTCTCATTTGTTTTGGACTTTTCTTCTATAGGATCAGCCACAGAAAATTTTGAAAATAAGCTAGAGGCTTTAGAATTTGAGACTAAAACATTTATAGAGTTTTCAGCTTTTTGATCTTTATTTTTTTGAAGTTTTATATTTGTAAAACTATGAGATAATTGATTGATTAGTTCATCCAAAAATTTTAAAGGTTTCCTTTCTAACTTTAGATCTCTAAGGGCTTCACCTTGAAAACCTAAAGTTTGTGTCTTAATTATCTTTTGTGAATAAGATGCTTCATAAATTTTTAAAATATTTTTAACTTTATCTTCAATTTTATTAGTTTGTTGGCCAATAATATGAAGGTTAATATTTGTATAATTATTTTGTTCTAATACTTGACTTAAATCTGATTTGTAAAATCACCTTGTATCTTTGCTACATCTTTTATGGGTATGGCTGAAGTTTCTTTATATATAATTTGATGTAATAGAGGATGTATAGATTCTTCTGTTCTTTGTGGAAAAGAACTGGCAGAAGATATAATCCAAGATGACCTTAATTTTGTTATCATATTGATGGATAAATCTTCAATATTATAAGCTTTTTTTATGGCTAGTTTAAGCCAATCAAAGAAATAAATATTTCTTTGATTATTGTACCTATATTTGTACCATTTTTCTTTTAAAAAGTCTTTATGTTCTTGATAAACCTATTTAAAAAAGGATTTTGTTAAAGAATGCAGAGCTAAATTCTTTTTTGACATTTCTTTATCAGTTACAAAACATTCAATAACATTTATATTGAAATTGGATTCCGAAGGATTATATGTATTAGATGAAGGATACACAAGTCTTGTAGGTCAAGGTCTACATTAGGTATAGACAAGAAACTTGAGATGCTTCTTTTATAGAAGATCCTACCACAGAAGGAGGATGAGAATAAGACTTTCTAGAAGGTTGATAAACTGTAGGAGTTGTATCTCTTGAATCTGTTTGAAAATTTATTTCAACACTTCCATCTTCATGTTTAATAATTATTTCAATATCTTGATTTTCTAAAGACCTTTTTGGTTGAGCGTTTTCTAAACGCCATTTACCAGATAGATTAATATCATTTAACTATATGAGTTTTGGAATATTAACTTTATTTTTGAAATTAGTTTGGAATAAAGCAATCATACCTTTTGCTTGATGGGAATAGGCTATGCCTAGAACAATTGAATTCATGAGTTTATAATAAACTCTACATATGGGAGAAAGATTCTGACTAGGAGGATTCATATCAAAACCTTTTGTCTGGATAGCAAGAGTAAGAGCTTCATGTGCACCTGGATCTGTAAGGGAAATGGGGAAATTTGGAAAGCAATTGAAGAAAGTAGGGCCATTAGCTAAACTTGATTCAACCATTCTAAGTAATGAATCACTAAATTTTTTATGTCTTGTGTCTTGAACATAGATGAGAGCTTTTGTTCTAAGTCCAAGTCTTTTTAAAGGCTTTAGAGCAACTTGCACTAATCCAAAATGAATATAATTGTATGTTTTAACATACCTTTATTTCATGGGGCTTGGTTAAAGAACCCATAAGATAAAAATCAGGAAGGGAATTATTTTTACCTATAATATACTCAATGTCAAAGTCAAATGTGACTAATAAAGCTTGCCAGTGGGCAAAGATTTGCTTCGCAGTAGGATTTTTTACTTCTTTTTCGAAAATTTGTTTAGTAGATTTACAATCTGTTCTTAAAAGATTTTTTGTTTAATAAATCACTTTGGAACTTCATTATACTATTTACTATGAATAGGATTTCCTTTTTAATAGTTGAATAATTCTATTGAGTGGGCGTCCATGTGCCAAAAGCGAAACAAAGAATTTCTTATGTTCCAAGGATGTTTCTTTGTAGAAGGATTCCTTTAAAACCTATTTCAGATGCATTTGTTCGAACTATTTTTGATAAATATGGATGACGGATAGTTAGACAAGGTAAATTTTTTACTTTTGGTTTAATATTTTGAATAGCTTTTGTATGAGCAGGTGACCATTCTACGGGATTTTTGGTTAAGCGCATTTGCAAGATTTTTCTTTCTTTAGCAAGATCTTTATAAAAGTCAGAAACATAATTAAGGCATCCAAGAAAACATTGCAATGGCTCTTTGTTAAGAATTTCATCATGAAATTGGGAAGCAAACTTAATAACTCTTTGGACAGGAGAAATAGTTCCTTTTTTTCATTATATAGCCAAGAAACTGAATTTCTATTTGAAAAAGCTTCATTTTCTTTTGGGATAAGGCAAGTTCATTCTTGATAATAAATTTTTTAAAAATATCTAAATGTTTCCAATGGTCACAAATAGATTTTGAAAACACAAGAATGTCATTTATATAGACGAGTGTAAAAGCTTGATATGAATTAAAAATGTGATTCATTATTCTTTGAAATTCTAAAGGAGCATTTTTTAAACCAAATGGCATAACGTTCCATTCGTAATGGCCAAATGATACTGTAAAAGTAGTTTTATACCTGTCCTCCGGGGTGATTTGAATTTGCCAAAATCCTGATTTAAGATCAAATTTGGAAAAAAGGAAGGCACCAGCTAGACGGTTAATAAAATCAATTTTACTTGGAACTGGATATCTGATGGACTTTAAGACTTTATTTAAAGGCTTGTAGTTAATAACAAGATGGGGAAAACCTCGTTCTTCTTCAGGCACTTTATTTACATAAAACCTTGCACAACTCCAATGGGATTGTGATTTCTGAATAAGCTTTTAGCAAGAAGATCATTGATTTCTTTAGTACATAGTTGTACAAGGTCTTTATTCATCTGAATAGGTTGAGCTTTAGTAGGAATTTGAGATTCATCGAAATTATCAATATATGAAAGAGAAACAGTATGGTGTTTCCTATGCCAGAAGGTAGAAAGAAAGTCAGAATAGCATTCTATTTTAAACTATTTTTGAAATTAGATTAAATCTTTTTGGAATTCTGGTTTTTGTAATTCTTTTCAATTCTTAACGAATCCATATCTTTTTGAAGATATGCAATTTGTTTTTCTTTATAAACAATTTGATTTTGAATAATATTGATATGTTGAATAGGAGTTTATTCAACAAAATCAAAAATTAATTTTTTATTGTCTTTAATAGTTTTAAGGCTAGATGAATCAATTTGAAAAGGCTATAAAATTTGTAAAAAAGGGTTTCCAAGGATAACATCATTGTTTAAATCCTTTCTTAGAAGGAAATTAGTTTTTTGCTAGCAATAGCTAGATTGAGTCTATTATTAGTTTTTTCATAATATTTTGTTGAGATTAATCTTTCTCTTATTAAATTAACATTTACGCCACTATCTAATAAGCAGAGTGCTTTAATAGAGAAGTCTCTGACCTGAATTGTAGCTTGAGCTTTCCATTTTTTAAGTGGGTTTCTTGTTAAAGAATTTACAAAACCATTTAATTCTTTATCAAATTTTTCTTGATTTTCTTAATTGTCATTATTTTCTTGATAATTTTTGAGTGTGTGACATTTAAGATTCTCAACACGTTGTTTGAGTTTTTGAATTTCAATTAAGTCTTGTTTTAATTCTCTTATATTTTGTTTTTGATTATTTATTTCTTTATAATGATCTTAAATAGAAAGATGAGTAGGAGCTTGTTGCTCTCTTAATTTATCTAATACAGTTTTAATGTTGAATTGTTCAAGTAAGTCAGATATATTTTTGATGTAGAAGTTTTTCCTTTTTTATTTCCTTTATTTATATTCTATATTTTTTTAAAATATTTATTTTTAATTCTTCATCATAGAAATCTTTAAATATTTCTAGCACCAATTCTTTTGGAGCAGAAAGTATGTTTAAAGAAAAAAAAGGAAAAAGAAGCAGATTCATACTGGATTTCACTGTCAAATATTTTACAATGACATGTATCTGAGGAATGAGAGGAAGAATGATCTGTATCAAAAGAACTACATGACTCTGATGCTGAGAATCCTTTTAAGATAGTTTTGATTTCTTTTTCTATTTTTACTTTTATTTTTAGGCAGTCAGGAGCTATATGTCCTTTTTTTTTTTTGCAATTATAACACTGTATTTCTTTTTTCTTGGGATAAGAAGTGGATGGATTATCTTTTGTATAAGATTTCTTTGATTCTTTATAAGGACTTTTATGAGATGATTTTTTATGATATCTTTTTGAGGGAATATAATATTATGGAATTGAAAAATATTTAGATTTACTTTTTTGATGGTTTCTTTTTAAGGTTGTCTTTTTATTTTTGCTAGAAGGATTGTTTAATGGTTCCATGCCAAATTAAAAACAAAAATCACCAAGTTCATAGTTGCTGATTCTTTTTTGATTTTCAATTTGACGTTGAAGTTTGATTTCATTGCATAATGAAAATCCAACTTTATTAATCTTTTGAATTAGATCTCCATATGTATACATTCCATAATTCAAATTTCCATTATTTTCTGATTTTAATTCTTCTCTAACTATTTTTGCAAAAAGTTTAAGAAGACCATATATAAATTTTTATTTCCAAAATTCTGAATTGCTTGCATCAATTGTATAGAGTTTTGAAATGAAAACATCTTTATCCCAACGAAAATCTGATAATGTTGGGCAAGATAAATTGATTAATTATTTTTTTATTTTTTCTTCTACATTCATATAATTACCAATAACATGTTTTACTATATTGGTAATAAGCATGTAAATAGAATTAGGAATCATTTGACCTAGGGGAGTAAGAACAGGATTTCCTAATGGATCTCTTTTTACTGCATTTAGTATAGCTTGTCTTTCTATAGCAGATGACACTTTTCCCACGAACCATGTAATTGTCTAGTAAATCCAAGGACAACTACATTTACTGCATGTCTTTGATCATTACCGGCAACCATGATGGTAGAGGCATATATTATCATATGTTGGCATAGTTGCAGGATTTGATATTTAAATAGTCCATCTACATTCCATTCGTATGCTGAGGAGTTTTCAAATCGAAGGCCATTCAGAATAGATTGTTCTTCGAATTGAAGATCAAATGGAGTAGGTCTTGGATAATAATTTCTTGTTTTTGCTGCAGTGACTATTGGTTTTTATCTTTTAAATATTTTATTGATTTTTAGAGATTCTTGGTTTTGATCCTTTTGATTCTCATTTATTTTAGACTCTTCTTCTGTAGGATCAGCTACAGAAAATTTTGAATCGAAGCTAGATGCTTTAGAATTTGAGACTAAGACATTTATAGATTTGTTAGCTTTTTTATCTTTATTTTCTTGAAGTTTTACGTTTGCAAAACTATGGAATAATTGATTGATTAGGTCATTTGAAAATTTTAAAGATGTCCTTTCTAACTTTAGATCTTTTAGGGCTTCACCTTGAAAACCTAAAGTTTGTGTCTTAATTATCTTTTGTGAAGAAGATGCTTCATAAATTTTTTAAATATTTTCAACTTTATCTTCAATTCTATTGGTTTGTTGGCCAACAGTATGATGGTTAATATTTGTATAATTATTTTGTTCAAAAACATGACTTAAGTCTGATATATAAATTAATTTAGATATACCTTTATCTCCTTGTAACTTTGCTACATCTTTTATGGGTACGGCCGAAGTTTCTTTATATATGATTTGATGTAATGGAAGATGAATAGATTCTTCAGTTCTTTGTGGAAAAGGATTGGTAAGAGTTATAATCCAAGATGAATTGAATTTTGTTATCATATTGACGGATAAATCTTCAGTATTATAAACTTTCTTTTATCACTTGATACCAAATGGGGAAGATGGTGGGTATACAAAAGCGGAAGGGAGAGCAGAGAGGAGATGGTGGTGAAAGCAAAGCTGCATTTTGACTGGTATTCCAACTCTTGCATGTACATAAGGAAGGCTAGACCTATTTATAGTAATAACCAACATAATTTGCATTTCATTACAACTGAATTTACACTGCATTTGCGTTTCATTTCATGTGTTGACAAATTTCATGATGCAATCAGACTACAGGCAAAAATCCTAATCTTTACTGTAGATGAACTTTATTCTAAATAGTGAGATGTCATGATTGCTTTAAGTGACATGATAAGGTATGTGTCATGTCTTTATTTCTTTTCCCTTTCTAGAGATAAGTTCATTATAGATGTGCATGTCGGGAATAAAATACTACTTCATTCTTATGAGAGATATGCTTTGTCTTTTAGTATTTTTGTATGTACTTTTTCCAAAAAACTCATTGATGGGCTAGTAAAAAAAGCTCTTGTAGGAAGAATCTTTATGCTAGGCATAGTATTATTGGACACTTGCATCAAAAGTGCTCATCTCAGCCATCATTTGTTAATTCACCATGGATTAATTGGATTAACTCTGCTCGAGTTCTATTAGAAAATCAAAAGACATGTCTTCATAAGCATTGATAATTTGATTAAGAGTTGTATGTCTAGATTTATATGGATTTTGTATCACCGTTGTTTGCTCAGAGAGATCATTAGCAATGCAAATAACTCTTCAACTGTCACACCAAACATATCTGTATGTACTTGTAAATTCAAAATGTCCTTTTAGATTGAGAAATCTTTGATACTGATCAGAAGCTGGATCACAAGTTTGGAGGTGTTCTAAGCTCTATTCCGTTGTAGCGACTTCATAAGATTTATATCATTGAGTTGGATAATCAATAGGGAGATGCTTGTAATCATTTAAGGTAGAGATGAACTTTTTATAGACTAAATCTCATTCTTCATAATTCATGATGGTCCAAATTGATAAAGTTGATGAAATCATTATAAGAAGCTGTCTTTTTGTAACTCCAAGGCTGCGAAGGGCATGACGCACAATTACAGGGAGCTGTTGTATCATTTCAAAATCATCTCTGTATAAAGAAAATCTTTAGACTAATCCTTGTTCGATATATGAGATATCAACTTCATATGATGGTAGGAACAATTTGGGAAAACCAATTACCCAGCATATATATTGAGCTTTGAGCATTAATTGCTCCTTGATATGATAAAAAAGAGTTTTTTTTCTAATTCTTGCAACTATTGCAACTGGAAGGGCTGTGTGAATTGGTTCCAAGAGGTGAATTCTGGATGTTCTTTTATCAGCATGGATAGGGTTTTTCTAGTGTTTTTTATTTTTTCAGAGAGAATGCCACTCCAATGGGCATTAATAAGTTCTTGTGAAATGACAGATAAACCTGGATTGAAGTAGGGAATTGATATTTTATGGGATGTAGGCATGAAGGAATAGCTTAATTCCTGAATAGGGGCTTAGATTTTGCTTGTCATTGATGTCATAATGAGAAGGGATACTTCCTGAAGACATATAGCTCTGACTGAGAATTATTAATAATCTGAATTTTTTATTTCTTTGGGAAAAGAAAATTAATTTTACATTTGTCCTTCGGGTAGAATTTGAAGGTACCAAAATATGGATGTTGGATCAAATATAGAAAACCTGAAGATATCAGAGAGATGATTAATAAGACCTATTTTATTTAGAACTGGATATCTAAATTGTTTTTGAACATCTTATTCTTGTTTACACTTTGTATAAATAATATTGATATGTTGAATAGAAGTTAATTCAACAAAATCAAAATTTAATTCTTTATTGTCTAAAATAGTTTTTAGACCTGATGAGTCAATTTTTAAAGGCTATAAAATTTGTAGAAAAGGATTTCCAAGGATAACATCATTGTTTAGATCCTTTCCTAGAAGGAAATTAGTCTTTATGCTTGTTCCAATTTTACAGATATAAACATTACTTAATTTGTATTTGATATGTAGTTTTTGCTAACAATAGCTAGATTGAGTTTATTATTGGTTTTTTCATAATATTTTGTTGGGATTAATCTTTCTCTTATTAAATTAACATCTGCGCCATTATCTAGTAAGCAGAGTGCTTTAATAGAGAAGTCTTTGACCTTAATTGTAGCTTGAGCTTTCCATTTTTTAAGTGGGTTTCTTGTTAAAGAATTTACAAAACCATTTAATTCTTTATCAAATGTTTCTTGATTTTCTTAATTGTCATTATTTTCTTGATAATTTTTGAGTGTGTGAAATTCAAGATTCTCAACACGCTGTATGAGTTCTTGAAGTTCAACTAAGTCTTATTTTAATTCTTTTATTTCTTGCTTTTGATTATTTATTTCTTTATAAAGATCTTGAATAGAAAGATGAGTAGGAGCTTGTTGCTAACTTAATCTGTCTATTACAGTTTTAATGCTGAATTGTTCAGGTAAGTCTAATATGTTATTTGATGTAGAAGCTTTCCCTTTTCTAGCTCCTTTATTTTTATTTTGTATTTTTTAAAAATATTTATTTTTTAATTCTTCATCTTTTAGATCTTTAAAGATTTCTAGCATTATCTCTTCTCAAGCAAAAAGTATGTTTCAAGATAAAGAAGAAGAAGAAGCAGATTTATACTAGATTTCACTACTAAATATTTTACAATGACATGTATTGAAGCATGAGAGGAAGAATAATCCGTATCAGAGGAACTGGATAACTCTGATGCTAAGGATCCTTTTAAGATAGTTTTGATTTCTTTTTTTGTTTTAACTTTTATTTTTGGGTAGTCAGGAGCTATATGTCCTTTTTCTTTGCAATTACAACATTTTATTTCTTTTTTCTTAGGATAAGAAATGGATGGATTATCGTTTAATAAGATTTCTTTAATTCTTTATAAGGGTTTTTATGAGAAGATTTTTTATAATATCTTTTTGTGGGAGTATAATATTGTGGAGTTGAAAAATGTTTAGATTTTCTTTTTTGATGGTTTCTTTTTAAGTTTTTCTTTTTATTCTGACTAGAAGGACTGATTAATGGTTCCATACCAAATTGAAAACAAAAATCACCAAGTTCATACTTACTGATTCTTTTTTGATTTTCGATTTGAAGTTTAAGTTTGATTTCATTGCATAATGAAAATCCAACTTTATTAATCTTTTAAATTAGATCACCATACGTATACATTCCACAATTCAAATTTTCATAATTTTTTTATTTTAATTCTTCGCTAACTTTTTCTGCAAAAAGTTTAGGAAGATCAGATATGAATTTTTCTTTTCAAAATTCTGAATTACTTGCATCAATTGTTTAGAGTTTTGACAAGAAAACATCTTTAAACTAACGAGAATCTAATAATGTTGGGCAAGACAAATTGATTAATTACGTTTTTTATTTTTCTTCTACATTCATAAAATTACCAATAAAATGTTTAACTATATTGGTAATAAGAATGTAGATGGAATCAGGGATAATTTGGCCTTGAGAAGTAAGAATAGGATTTCCTAAGGGATCTTTTTTTACTGCATTTAATATAGCATTTCTTTCTATATCAGATAGGTATTTTTCCTACCAACCATGTAATTGTCCAGTAAATCTAAGGACGGCTGCATTTACTGCTTGTCTTTGATCGTTACTGACAGCCATAATGGTAGAGGCATATATCATCATGTGTTGGCATAGTTGTAGGATTTGATATTCAGATAGTCCGTCTACATTTCATTCGTATACTGAAGAGTTTTCAAATCAATGGCCATTTAGAATAACTTGTTCTTCAAATTGAAGATCAACTGGAGTAGGTCTTGGATAATAATTTCTTGTTTTTGATGCAGTGACAATTGGTTTTTGTCTTTTAAATATTTTATTGATTTGTAGAGATTCTTGATTTTGATCATCTTAATTTTCATTTGATTTTTCTTTTGTAGTGTCAAAAACTAAGAATTCTGACTCTAAGCTCGAAGCTTTAGAAACTAAAACATTTATAGATTTTTCATCTTTATTTTCTTTATTAGCTTTAAATTTAATGATTGTAAAACTATGAGATAATTGATTGATTAGTTGGTCTGAAAATTTCTAAGGGTTTTTTTTTCTAGCTTTAGATCTCTAAGGGCTTCACCTTGAAAACCTAAAGATTGTGTCTTGATTACTTTATGGGAAGAAGTAGTTTCATAAAATTTTAAAATATTTTCAACTTTATCTTCAATTCTATTGGTTTGTTAGCCAATAGTATGGAGGGTTATATTTGTTTAATTATTTTGTTCTAAAACATGACTTAAATCTGATTTGTAAATAAATTTAGTTTTACCTTTGTCTCCTTCTATTTTTGCAACATCGTTTATGGATACAGCTGAAGTTTCTTTATAACTGATTTGATGTAAAGGAGGATATATAGATTCTTCAATTCATTGTGGAGAGGAACTGGTAGAAGCTATAAACCGAGAAGAGCTTAATTTTGTTATCATATTAGTAGATAAATCTTTAGTATTATATGCTTTCTTCATGGCTAGTTTAAGCAAATCAAAGAAATAAATATTTCTATGATTATCATACATATATTTATACCATTTTGCTTTTAGAAAGTCTTTATGTTCTTGAGAAACATGGTTAAAAAAGGATATTAAGAGAGGATGTAAAGCGAAATTCTTTTTTAACATTTCTTTATCAATTTCAAAGCATTCAATAACATTTATATTGAAATTGGATTCCGAAGGATTATATGTATTAGATGGAGAAACTTAACAAGAAGGATACACAGATCTTGTAGGTCAAAGGTCTACATTAGGTGTAGAGTAAGAAGCTCAGGATGGTTCTTTCTGGAGTATCCTACCCCAGAGGGAGGATGAGAATAAGACTTTCTAGAAGGTTGATAAACTATAAGAGTTGTATCTCTTGAATTTGTTTGAAATTTTATTTCAACAGTTCCATCTTCATGTTTAATAATTGTTTCAATATCTTGATTTTCTAACGACCTTTCTGGTTAAGCATTTTCTAAGGGCCATTTACCAGATAGATTAATATCATTCCACTGTACGAGTTTTGGAATATTAACTTTATTTTTGAAATTAGCTTGGAATAAAGTAGTCATGCCTTTTACTTGATGAGAATAGGCTATGCCTGAAATAACTGAATTCATGAGTTTATAATAAACTCTATATATAAGAGCAAGATTTTGATTATGAGAATTCATATCAAAACCTTTTGTCTCGATAACAAAAGTAAGAGCTTCATGTGCACCTGGATCTGTAAGGGAAACAGAAAAATTGACAAAGCAATTGAGGAAAGTAGGGCCATTAGCCAAACTTGATTCAACCATTCCAAGTAATGAATCACTGAATTTTTTATGTGTTGCATCTTGAACATAGATGAGAGCTTCTGTTCTAGGTTCAAGTCTTGTTAAAGACTTTAGATCAACTTGCACTAATCCAAAATGAATATAATTGTATGTTTTAACATACTCCTTTATTTCATGGGGCT
Source organism: Sextonia rubra (assembly GCA_037013555.1). Classification (NCBI taxonomy): domain Eukaryota; kingdom Viridiplantae; phylum Streptophyta; class Magnoliopsida; order Laurales; family Lauraceae; genus Sextonia; species Sextonia rubra. The sequence goes on from JASUAD010000026.1 coordinate 11,620,698, forward strand.
TGATTAAATTACTGGTAATGGATTTAGCTCTTTCAATGGTTTTTACTTTATGACTTGATTTTAATTGGAAACTTTTAACTTGATAAATTTCATTTTTATTTACGGTTGGAATAGTCCAGTCACAAATAACTTGATCTAAATTGTCTTAACTAATTTCTTCACTATTTTTAATAGGCATAGAAGATATAGAATTTGATGATGAGGAAGAAAAAGGTACAAAATTCTTAATAAACTTAGCTATAATTTATATTACAGAGTTTTTTTAACCAAATCCAGCACGAGTATCTAACGAAATAAAGGATTTACACACCAACAAAATGCCTTAAACGCCTTGACATGGCTAACAACGGCGACAACAATAGCTACCTCAGCTTCGCTCCAGGCGGAATATGATTAAAATTTTTCAATAATAACATACACAGAATTAAGTATTAAGACTTTTGACATTCTTGCTTTTATGTCAGCAATTCCTTAAACAATATCAAGACATAAAGATGAGTGAAGAAATACTCACAAAACAACTTTATATTGCAATGATACTTGATTACAAACTAGATGCCAACTTGTCTCTAATACCAAATGGGAAAGATGGTGGGTTGCAAAAGCAGAAGGGAGAGAAGAGAGGAGATGCTAGTGGAAGCAAGGTTGGATTTTGATTGCTATTCCAACTCTTGCTTGTACATACGGAAGGCTAGACCTATTTATAGTCATAACCAACATAATTTACATTTCATTACGACTGAATTTACACTGCATTTGCATTTCATTTCATGCACTAACAAATTTCTTGATGCAATCAGACTGTAGGCAAAAATCACAATCTTTGCTATAGATAACTTTATTCTGAGTAATGAGATGTCATGATTGCTTTGAGTGACTTGATAAGGTATGTGTCATGTCTTAATTTCTTTTCCCTTTTCAGAGATAAGTTCATCATAGATGTGCTTGTCAGGATTAAAATACTACTTCATTCTTATGAGAGATATGCTTTGTCTTTTAGTATTTTTGTATGTACTTTTTCCAAAATACTCATTGACGGGCTAGTAGAAAAAGCTCTTGTAGGAAGAGTCTTTTTGCTAGGCATAGTATTATTGGAGACTTGCATCAAAAGTGCTCATTTCAGCTATCATTTGTTAATTCACCATGGCATAATTAGATTAACTCTTCTCAAGTTCTATCAGAAATATCAAAAGACATGTCTTAATAAGCATTGATAATTTGATTAAGAGCTGTATGTCCAAATTTATATGGATTCTGTATCACCGTTGTTTGCTCAGGGAGATCATCAGCAATGCAAACAACTCTTCGACCGTCACACCAAACATATCTGTATGTACTTGCAAATTCAAGATATCCTTTTAGATTGAGAAATCTTTGATACTGATCTGAAGCTGTATCATAAGTTGGAGGCATTCTAAGCTATATTCCATTGTAGCGACTTCATGAAATTCATACCATTCAGTTGGATAATCAACATGGAGATGCTCGTAATCATTTAAAGTAGAGATGGACTTTTTACAGAATAAACTCCTTCTTCATAGTTTATGGTGGTCCATAATTAATAAGGTTGATAGAACTGGATTTCTAATTTTTCACCTAAACTTGAGGAAATCATTATAAGAAGTTTTCTTTCGGTAACTCCATGGCTGCGAAGGGCATGATGCACGATTGCAGGGAGCCATTGTATCATTTCAAAATCATCTCTGCATAAAGAAAATCTTTAGACTAATCCTTGTTCGATATATGAGATATCAACTTCATATGATGGTAGGAACAATTTGGGAAAGCCAGTTGCCCAACTTATATATTGAGCTTTGAGCATTAATCGCTCTTTGATATGATAAGAAATAGTTTTTTCTCTAATTCTTGCAGCTATCTCATCTGGAAGGGCTGTATTAACCTTTTCTAAGAGGTGAATTCTGGATTTTTTTTTATTAACATAGGTGGATAACAGTGCTCTTTGATGGATATTATGGCACACAAGGATTTGGCTTTCTAAGTCTTTGATATGGTTTGCAATTTTGGATAAAGTTTTTTTAGTGTTTTTTCTTTTATAAAAGAGAATGGCACTCCAATGGGCATTGATATGTTCTTGTGAAATGACAGATAATCGAGGATTGAAGAAGGGAATTGATATTTGTTGGGGTGTAGGTATGAAGGAAAAGCTTGATTCTTGAATAGGGGCTTTGCTTTTGCTTGTACTTGATGTCATAGTAAGAAGGGATACTTCCTGAAGGCAGATAGGTCTGAATGAGAATTATCAATAATCTGAATTTTTATTTTCTTTGGGAGAAGAAGAATGATTTTATATCTATCCTCCAGGTAGAATTTGAAGGTACCAAAATCTGGATGTCAGATTAAATGTAGAAAACATGAAGACATCAGAGAGACGATTAATAAGATCCATGTTATTTGGAATTGGATATCTGAATGGTTTTTGAACATCTTTTTCTAGTTTACACTTTGTCTAAATAATAATGATATGTTGAATAGGAGTTAATTCAACAAAATCAAATTTTAATTCTTTATTGTCTAAAATAGTTGTTAGATCTGATGAGTCATTTTGAAAAGGTTGTAAAATTTGTAGAAAAGGATTTCCAAGGATAACATCACTGTTTAAATCCTTTTCTAGAAGGAAATTAGTCTTTATGCATGTTCCAATTTACAGACATAAACATTACCTAATTAGTATTTGATATGTAGTTTTTTGCTAGCAGTAGCTAGATTGAGTTTATTATTGGTTTTTTCATAATATTTTGTTGGGATTAATCCTTCTCTTATCAAATTAACATTTGTGCCGCTATGTAGAAAGCGGAGTGCTTTAATAGAGAAATATTTGATCTGAATTGTAGCTTGAGTTTTCCATTTTTTAAGTGGATTTCGTGTTAAAGAATTTACAAAACCATTCAAGTTTTTATCAAAATTTTCTTGATTTTCTAAATTATAATTATTTTCTTGATAATTTCTGAGTGTGTGAAATTCAAGATTCTCAACATGTTGTTTGAGTTCTTAAAGTTCAATTAAGTTGTGTTTTAATTATTTTATTTCTTGATTTTGATTATTTATTTCTTTATAAAGATCTTGAATTAAAAGATGAGGAGGAGCTTGCTGCTCTCTTAATCTATCTAATATAGTTTTAATGCTGAATTTTTCAGGTAAGTCAAATATAATATTTGAAGTAGAAGCTTTTCCTTTTTTATTTCCTTTATTTATATTCTCTATTTTTTCAAAATATTTATTTTTTAATTCTTCATCTTTGAGATCTTTAAACATTTCCAGCACTAGTTCTTCTGGAGCAGAAAGTATGTTTAAAGATAAAGAAGAAGAAGAAGCAGATTCATACTAGATTTTGCCGTCAAATATTTTATAATGACATGTATCTGAAGAATAATCTTTATCAGAGGAACTAGATGATTCGAAAGATGAGGATGATGATCCGTTTAAGATAGTTTTGATTTCTTTTTCTACTTTTGCTTTTATTTTTGGGCAGTTAGGAGCTATATGTCCTTTTTCTTTGCAATTATAACATTGTATTTCTTTTTTCTTGGGTTTAAAAGTGGGTGGATTATCTTTTGTACAAGATTTCTTTAATTCTTTATAAGGGTTTTTATGAGAATTTTTTTATGATATATTTTTAAGGAATATAATATTGTGGAGTTAAAAAATGTTTAGATTTTCTTTTGATAAGTAAACAACTTTATACCAACAAAAATCTGATAATGTTGGGCTAGATAAATTGATTAATTGTGTTTTTAATTTTTCTTCTACATTCATATAATTACCAATAAAATGTTTTGCTATATTTGTAATAAGCATGTAAATAGAATATGGAATTATTTGACTATTGGTTTTTGTCATTTAGATATTTTATTGATTTATAGAGATTCTTGATTTTGATCATTTTGATTCTCATTTGTTTTAGATTCTTCTTCTATAGGATCAGCTATAGAAAATACTGAATATGAGCTAGAGGCTTTAGAATTTGAGACTAAAACATTTAAAGATTTGTCAGCTTTTTAATCTTTATTTTCTTAAAGTTTTATATTTTTAAAACTATGAGATAATTGATTGATTAGTTCATCTGAAAATTTTAAAGGTTTCCTTTCTAACTTTAGGCCTTTGAGGGCTTCACCATGAAAACTTAAAGTTTGTGTCTTTATTATCTTTTGTGAAGAAGATGCTTCATAAAATTTTAAAATATTTTCAACTTTATCTTCAATTCTATTTGTCTGTTGGCCAATAGTATGAAGGTTAATATTTTGTATAATTATTTTGTTTTGAAATATGACTTAAGTCTGATTTATAAATTAATTTAGATTTACCTTTATCTCCTTGTATCGTTGCTACATCTTCTATCGGTACGGCCGAAGTTTCTTTATATATGATTTGATGTAATGGAGGATATATAGATTCTTCAGTTCTTTACAGAGAAGAACTGGTAGAAGCTATAATCCAAGATGAGTTTAATTTCGTTATCATATTGATGGATAAATACTCAGCATTATAAGATTTCTTTATGGCTAACTTAATTCAATCAAAGAAATAAATATTTCTTTGATTACCATACATATATTTATACTATTTTTTTTAAAAAGTCTTTACGTTTTTGACAAACCTTATTGAAAAAGGGTTTTGTTAAAGGATGTAGAGCTAAATTCTTTTTTAACATTTCTTTAACAATTTCAAAAACATTCATCAACATTTATATTGAAATCGGATTTCGAAGGATTTTATGCTTTAGATGGAGAAGCTTGATAAGAAGGATACACAGGTCCAGTAGGTCGAAGGTCTACATTATGTGTAGAGCAAGAAACTCGGGATGGTTCTTTTATGGAAGATCCTACTAAAAGGAAAGATGAGAATAAGGCTTTCTAGAAGGTTGATAAACTGTAGGAGTTGTATCTCTTGAATCTATTTGAAAATTTATTTCAACACTTCCATCTTCATGTTCAATAATTGTTTCAATATCTTGATTTTCTAAAGATTTTTCTAGTTGGGCATTTTCTAAGTGCCATTTACTAGATAGATTAATATCATTCCATTGTATGAGTTTTGGAATATTAACTTTACTTTTTAAATTAGTTTGGAATAAAGTAATCATACCTTTTGCTTGATGGGAATAGGCTATGCCTAGAACAACTGAATTTATGAGTTGATAATGAACTCTATATATGAGAGAAAGATTCTAATTATGAGGATTCATATCAAAACCTTTTGACTGGATAAGAAAAGTAAGAGCTTCATGTGCACCTGGATCTGTAAGGGAAACAGAGAAATTTGGAAAGCAATTGAAGAAAATAGGGCCATTAGCTAAACTTGATTCAACCATTCCAAATAATGAATCACTGAAGTTTTTTATATCTTGTGTCTTGAACATAGGTGAGAGCTTCTGCTCTAAGTCCAAGTCTTGTTAAAGGCTTTAGAGCAACTTGCACTAATCCAAAATGAATATAATTGTATGTTTTAACATACTCCTTTATTTCATGGGGCTTGATTAATGAAAGATGTTGAATATTACTAGTAATGGATTTAGGTCTTTCAATAATTTTTACTTTATAACTTGATTGTAATTGAAAACTTCCAACTTTATAAATTTCATTTTTATTTATGGTTGGAATAGTCCAATCACAAATAACTTGATCTAAATGTCATAACTGATTTCTTCACTAATTTAATAGACAAAGAAGATAAGGAATTTGATGATAGCAAAGAAGAAGGTACAAACTTCTTAATAAGCTTGCCATATTTGTATTGCAGAGTTATTTTAACCAAATCCACTATGAGTAACTAACAAAATAGAGGATTTACATACTAACAAAATGCCTTAAACGCCTTCACATGGCTAACAACGGCGACAACAATGGCTACCTTAGCTTTGCTGCGGGCGTAATATGATTAAAATTTCTCAATAATAACAAACACAGAATTAAGCATTAAGACTTTTGACGTCCTTACTTCTGAGTCAACAATTCCTTAAACAAAATCAAAACATAAAGGTAAGTGAAGAAATACTCACAAAACGACTTTATATTGCAATAATACTTGATTACAAACTAGATGCTTCAGGACTGCCGGATAAGATTACAATCTTCGCTGTAGATGAACTTTATTCTGAATAGTGGATTGTCATAGTTGCTTTGTGGGAAATTGAGTGGCTTAATAAAGCATATGTCTTGTCTTGGCTTTGTTTTTTTCCTTTTCTTCGGATAGATTTGAATCCTTCATTATCATTTTTTGTCTTATCAGCATCTGTATCAGGTTCAGGAGCAATATTTTCAAAAGGATTGTCATCAGCTCAAAGATGATACAACTGCGGACCAAAACTTAATGGAGAATTTTCAGATGGCCATTCTTTTTGCAATTGTTCAATAATTTCCTTTTGAAGTTCTTTTTTGAGTTGAAGCAAATCTGCTATTGCATAAAGAACAAATGGAGAGGCTAAACAAGAATTCTTCTATTTGTCAATATCACTTGTTGGATGAAGCGTTTATTTTTCCTTTTCAGGAGTTTTGAGAACTTCAGAGAATGATGGCTTTATAGCTTGATTGGTAGAATATTGTTGGAGTATTGCAGTATAATCAAATTGATGCCAAAACTTGATATAAATCATTCGATATCAAACTTGTGGACTGAAGTCCATTTCTTTATAAAAATTCCATTTCAATATCCAAGGAATCTCCTGCTTGCGATAAAACTGCATAGTAACATAAGGTTCTATTGCAAGTTGTAGGTGCTGATAAAGGCTTTTTTCTTCTGATTTGAGAAGGGCTTTAAATGATGTAGAATAGGATTCATAAATAGGAAGAAGTGCTTGAGGAAGGATGTCTTTAGTGGCAACAAAAGGGATCCATTATTGTGTGAAGAACCACATAGGTATTTTATGGGAGTTTGATTTGAATCTAATGAACTAGGAATGCTGGAAGGATGGGTTTTGATAATAGAGGATGACTTTCCAAGCAGAAAAGTAATCATAATAATTAAAAATAAGTTCTGAATCAAGCCTTTGAGGCATATGAAGAGGTCGTCCCCATTCTTCTACAGAGAGAACATGCAAGATTTTGATTTTTGAATATAGGATAGTAATATTGGGTGGTAAAGCATTTAAGTATGAATTTTTTGATCCCATCTTAATTATCAATAATACAGCTACCAGTTTTGATCAGAATCTATTCATTAGACTTTATAGTCAAGAGGTTGGATAAATAAGTGATTAGGAGAAAAAGGGTTTGGATAAGTTGTTCAATAGAAATGGTATCAGCATAAGACATGCCATCTAAAGAGTAAATTCTCAAGGGTGCTTTTGTGGCAAAATATTGGGCTTGTGAAGCTTGAGGTTTTCTGGATACAGGGCTTAATGGGCTTTGAAATTGAGGAATATTAGAAGTATGGGTTGCTCCCCATCTCTTAAGATAATTGCCGCTGGATTTTTTGGATAAAGGTGTAGTGTTCATAATGGAAGAAACTTTATCAGTTGGGGAATGGAGAAAGGGTCTAATCTGCCAAAGAGTTATTAAGTTTGCTTCCCAATTTCATGATGAAATTCTTAATAAAGAGCAATTACAACATTTTTCTAGGATGCCTTAATTATGTTTCTGACTTTTACAAAGATCTTGCTAAAAAAAGAAAAATCTTGCTAATGCACTTGACCAAAAATCCCGTAGAATGGTCACCTGTTCATACAAAAGCTATTCAAAATATTAATAGAATGTCGAAAATTTTCCTTGTTTAATTATCCCTCATCCAAATCTATTAAAAATAGTTCAAACAGATGCATTTGAAATAGGTTTTGGAGGAATCCTTCTATGAAAAAACATTTTATCAGTTTTTCATAAAGTATTAAGAATCCATTACCAGTAATATTCAGTATCTTTCTTTAATTAAGCCCCATGAAATAAAGGAGTATATTAAAACAAACAATTGTATTCATTTTGGATTAGTGCAAGTTGGTGTAAAGCTTTTAACAAGTAACAATACTTGTACATAGAGCAGAAGCTCTCATCTATGTTCAAGACACAAGACATAAAAAATTTAGTGATTCATTACTTGGAATGGTTGAATCAAGTTTGGCTAATGGCCCTACTTTCTTCAATTTCTTTCCAAATTTCTCTGTTTCCTTTTCAAATCTAGGTGCACATGAAGCTCTTACTCTTGCTATCTAGACAAAAGGTTTTGATTTGAATCCTCATTAATCAAAATATTGCTCTCATATATAGAGTTTATTATAAACTCATGAAATCGGTTGTTCCAGGCATAGCCTATTCCCATCACGTAAAAGGTATGACTACTTTATTCCAAACTAATTTCAAAAATAAAGTTAATATTCCAAAACTCACACAGTGGAATGATATTAATCTATCTTGTAAATAGCGCTTAGAAAGCACCCAACCAAAAAGCTCTTTAGAAAATCAAGATATTGAAACAACTATTGAACATGAAGATGTAAGTATTGAAATAAATTTTCTAATAGATTCAAGAGATACAACTCCTATAGTTTATCAACCTTCTAGAAAGTCTTATTCTTATCCTCCCTTTGTGCTAGGATCTTCCATAAAAGAACCATCTCGAGTTTCTTGCTTTACACCTAATGTTAACCTTCGACCTACAGGACTTGTGTATCCTTCTTATCAAGCTTCTTCATCTAATACATATAATCCTTCAAAATCTGATTTCAATATAAATGTTGTTGAATGTTTTGAAATTGATAAAGAAATGTTAAAAAAGTATTTAGCTCTACATCCTTTAACAAAATCCTTTTTTAAACAAGTTTCTCAAGAACATAAAAGACTTTTTAAAAGAAAATTGGTACAAATATATGTATGATAATTAAAGAAATATTTATTTCTTTGATTGGCTTAAACTAGCCATAAAGAAAGCTTATAATACTGAAGATTTATCCATCAATATGATAACAAAATTAAGCACATCTTGGATTATAGTTTCTACTAGTTCTTCTCCACAAAGAACTAAAGAATCTATACATACTCCATTAAATCAAATCATATATAAAGAAACTTCAGCCGTACCTATAAAAGATTTTGTAAAAATATAAAGAGATAAAGGTAAATCTAATTTTATTTACAAATCAGATTTAAGTCATGTTTTAGAGAAAAATAATTATACAAATATTAACCTTCATACTATTGGCCAACAAACTAATATAATTGAAGATAAAATTGAGAATATTTTACAGCCTTCTAAAATTATTTCTTCTAAAAAAGAAACCAAAACTATTTTCAAAGGATCCTCATCCTCATTCTTGGAATCATCTAGTTCCTCTGATAAAGATTATTCTTCAGATACATGCCAATGTAAAATATTTGACAGTGAAATCCAATATGAATCTGCTTTTTCTTCCTTTTTATCTTTAAACATACTCTCTGCTCCAGAAGAAATGGTGCTAGAAATGTTTAAAGATCTAAAAGATGAAGAGTTAAAAAATAAATATTTTAGAAAAATACAAAAAATAAGCAACATAAATGAAAAGGGAAAAGCTTCTACATCAAGCAATATATCTGACTTACCTGAACAATTCAGTATAAAAACTGTTTTAGATAGATTAAGAGAGCAACAAGCTCCTATTCATCTTTCAATTCATGATCTTTTTAAAGAAATTAATAATCAAAAGCAAGAAATAAAAGAATTAAAACAAGACTTAATTGAACTTTAGGAACTCAAACAACGTGTTGAGAATCTTGAATTTCACACTTAAAAATTCTTAAGAAAATAATTATAATTTAGAACATCAAGAAAAATTTGATGAAAACTTAAATGGTTTTGTGAATTCTTTAACAAGGAATCCACCTTAAAATTGAAAAACTCAAGTTACGATTAAGGTCGAAGACTTATATATTAAGGCACTCTGCTTACTAAATAGTGGCGCAGATATTAATTTAATATGAGAAGGATTAATCCCAACAAAATATTATGAAAAAACCAAAACTAAACACAGCCTAGCAACTGCTAGTAATAAACTCCATATCCATTATAAATTGAATAATGTCCATGTTTGCAAAAATGGAATATGTATAAAGACTAATTTCTTGCTCGAAAAAGATTTAAACAATAATGTTATCCTTGGAAATCATTTTCTATAGATTCTATAGCATTTTCAAATTGATTTATTAGGCCTTAAAACCATTAAAGACAATGAAACTTTAATTTTTTATTTTGTTGAATCAACTCCTATTCAACTATCAATATCATTCAAAATCAGATTCTTATAAAGAAAAACAAATTGCATATCTTCAAGAAGATATAAATTCTTTTAGAATTGAAAAAGAATTGCAAAAACCAAAATTCCAAAAAGATTTAATCCAATTTCAAAAATCTCTTGAAGTAGAATGCTACTCTGACCTTCCTTCTGCCTTTTGGCACAGGAAACACTTTATTGTTTCTCTTCCATATATTGATAAGTTCGATGAATCTAAAATTCCAACTAAAGCTCGACCTATTCAGATGAATAAAGACCTTGTACAACTATGTACTAAAGAAATCAATGATCTTCTTGCTAAAAAGCTTATTTAGAAATCACAATCCCCTTGGAGTTGTGCAGCGTTTTATGTAAATAAAGAACCTGAACAAGAAAGAAGTGTTCCCCATCTTGTTATCAACTACAAGCCTTTAAATAAAATCTTAAAGTCCATTAGATATTCAATTCCAAGTAAAACTGATCTTATTAACCGTCTAGCTGGTGCCTTCCTTTTTTCCAAATTTGATCTTAAATCAGGATTGTAGCAAATTCAAATCACCCTAGAGGATAGGTATAAAACTGCTTTTACAGTATCATTTGGCCATTATGAATGGAATGTTATGCCATTTGGTTTAAAAAATGCTCCTTCAGAATTTCAAAGAATAATGAATGACATTTTTAATCCATACTAAGCTTTTACACTCGTCTATATAGATGACATTCTTGTGTTTTCAAAATCTATTTGTAACCATTGGAAACATTTAAATATTTTTAAAAAATTTATTATCAGGAATGGACTTGTCTTATCCCAAAAGAAAATGAAGCTTTTTCAAACCAAAATTCAATTTATTGGCTTTATAATAAAAAAAAGGAAGTATTTCTCCAGTCCAAAGAATTATTAAGTTTGTTTCCCAGTTTCCTGATGAAATTCTTAATAAAGAGAAATTGCAACGTTTTCTTGGATACCTTAATTATGTTTCTGACTTTTATAAAGATCTTGGTAAAAAAAAGAAAAATCTTGCAAATGCGCTTAACCAAAAATCCCATAGAATGGTCACTTGTTCATACAAAAGTTGTTCAAAATATTAAACAGAAAGTCCAAAATTTACCTTGTTTAACTATCCCTCATCCAGATTTATTAAAAATAGTTCAAATAGATGCATCTGAAATAGGTTTTGGAGAATCCTTCTACAAAGAAACGTCCTTGGAAAAGAAGAAATTCTTTGTTTCACTTCTAGAACATGGACGCCCATTCAATAGAATTATTCAACTATTAAAAAGGAAATCCTATCCAGAGTAAATAGTAAAATGAAGTTCCAAAATGATTTATTAAACAAAAATTTTTATTAAGAATAGATTATAAATCTGTTTAAGAAATTTTATAAAAAAATGTAAAAAATCTTGCTGCTAAGCAAATCTTTGCTCGCTGGCAAGCTTTATTAACCATATTTGACTTTGACATTAAGTATATTGTGGGTAAAAATAATTCTATTCCTGATTTTTTATCTCGTGGGTTTTTACAGGGACAAAAGAATGAAGCCTCCGCAGATTAGACCCTTTCTCCAGTCCCTAACTGATAAAGTTTCTTCCATTATGAACACTACAACTTTATCTAGAAAATCCTGCGGCAATTCTCTAAAGAGATGGGGAGCAACCCATACTTCTAATATTCCTTAATTTCAAAGCCCATCAAGCCCTGTATCCAGAAAACCTCAAGCTTCACAAGCCTAATATTTTGCCACAAAAGCACCCTGATAATTTATTCCTTAGATGACATGTCTTATGCTGATTCTATTAATCAATCAATTCTATTAAAAGATGTAGCAGAGATACAAGGAGACAAAGGTAAATATGAATTAATTTATAATCAGACTTAAGTCATGTTTTAGAACAAAATAATTACACAAATATTAACCTTCATAGTATTGGCGAACAAACCAATAAAATTGGAGATAAAGTTGAAATTATTTTAAAATTTTATGAAGCATCTTCTTCACAAAAGATAATTAAGACACAAACTTTAGGTTTTCAAGGTGAAGCCTTTAAAGATTTAAAGTTAGAAAGGAAATCTTTAAAATTTTCAGATGAGCTAGTCAATCAATTATCTCATAGTTTTACAAATATAAAACTTCTAGAAAATACAGATCAAAAAGCTGACAAATCTATAAATTTTTGGTCTTAAATTCTAAAGCCTCTAGCTCAGATTCAGAATTTTCTGTAGTTGATCCTATAGAAGAAGAGTCTAAAACAAATGAGAATCAAAATGATCAAAATCAAGAATCTCTACAAATCAATAAAATATTTAAAAGACAAAAAGTAGTAGTCACTGCAGCAAAAACAAGAAATTAATATCCATGACCTACTCCAATTGATCTTCAATTCGAAGAACAAGCTATTCTAAATGGCCTTCGATTTCAAAACTCTTCAGTGTACAAATGGAATATAGATGGACTATCTGAATATCAAATCCTGCAACTATGCCGACACATGATGATATATGCCTCTAGCATGATGGCTGCCATTAATGATCAAAGACATGCAGTAAATGCAATTATCCTTGGATTTACTGGACAATTACATGGTTGGTGGGAAAAGTACCTATCTAATATAGAAAGACAAGCTATACTAAATGCAGTAAAAAGATATCCTTCAGGAAATCCTATTATTACTCCTCAAGGTCAAATGATTCCTGATTCTATTTACATGCTTTTTACCAATATAGTAAAACATTTTATTGGTAATTATATGACTGTAGAAGAAAAATTAAACACTCAATTAATCAATTTATCTTGCCTAGTATTATCAGATTTTCGTTGGTATAAAGATGTTTTCTTATCAAAACTTTATACAATCAATGAAGTAATTCAGAATTTTGGAAAGAAAAATTCATATCTAGTCTTCCTAAACTTTTTGCAGAAAAGGTTAAAGAAGAATTAAAATTAGAAAATTATGGAAATTTGAATTATGGAATGTATACATATAGTGATCTAATTTAAAAGATTAATAAAGTTGGATTTTCACTATGCAATGAAATCAAACTTAAACGTCATATTGAAAATTGAAAAAGAATCAGCAAGTGTGAACTCAGTGATTTTTTGTTTCAATTTGGCATGGAACCATTAATTAGTCCTTCTAGCAAAAATAAAAAGAAAAACTTAAAAAGAAACCTCAAAAAAGAAAATCTAAACATTTTTCAACTTGACAATGTTATATTCCATCAAAAAAGATATCATAAAAAATCTTTTCGTAAAAACCCTTAGTAGGAATTAAAGAAATCTTATACAAAAGATAATCCATCCATTTCTCATCGTAAGAAAAAAGAAATACAATGTTATAATTGCAAAGAAAAAGGACATATAGCTCTTGACTGCCCAAAAATAGAAGTAAAAACAGAAAAAGAAATCAAAACTATCGTAAAAAGATCCTCATCCTCATCCTTAGAATCATCTAGTTCCTCTGGTAAGGATTATTCTTTAGATACATGTTATTGTAAAATATTTGATAGTGAAATCCAGTATGAATCTGCTTCTTCTTCCTCTTTATCTTCAAACGTACTTTTTGCTTCAGAAGAACTGGTACTAGAAATGTTTAAAGATCTCAAAGATGAAGAATTAAAAAATAAATATTTTGAAAAAATCCAGAATATAAATAAAGGAAATAAAAAAGGAAAGGCTTCTACATCAAATAATATATCGACTTACTAGAATAATTCAGCATTAAAACTGTATTAGATAGAGTAGGAGAGCAGCAAGCTCCTCCTTATCTTTCAATTCAAGATCTTTATAAAGAAATTAATAATCAAAATCAAGAAATAAAAAAATTTAAAAAAAGACTTAATTGAACTTCAAGAACTCAAACAATGTGTTGAGAATCTTAAATTTCACATACACAAAAATTATCAAGAAAATAATGATAATTTAGAAAATCAAGAAAAACCTGACGAAAACTTGAATGGTTTTGTAAATTCTTTAATAAGGAGTCCACTTAAAAAATGGAAAACTCAAGTTACAATTAAGATCAAAGAATTCTCTATTAAAGCACTCTGCTTTCTAGATAGTGGCGCAAATGTTAATTTAATAAGAGAAGGATTAATCCTGACAAAATATTACAAAAAAAACCAATAATAAATTCAATCTAGCTACTGCTAGCAAAAAATTAAATATCAAATACAAATTAGATAATGTTTATGTATGTAAAAATAGATCATACATAAAGACTAATTTCCTTCTAGGAAAGGATTTGAACAATGATGTTATCCTTGGAAATCCTTTTTTACAAATTTTACAGCCTTTTCAAATTAACTCATCAAATCTAAAAACTATTTTAAATAGTAAAGAATTAAATTTTGATTTTGTTGAATTAACTCCTATTCAACATATCAATATTATTCAGACAAAGTGTAAACAAGAATATGATGTTCAAAAACCGTTCAAATATCCATTTCCAAACAAAGTAGATCTTATTAATTGTCTCTCTGATGTTTTCACGTTTTCTACATTTGATCCTACATCCAGATTTTGGTACCTTCAAATTCTACCTGGAGAACAGATATAAATTAGTTTTCTTATCCCAAAGAAAATAAAAATTCAGGTTATTGATAATTCTCATTCAGACTTGTCTTTTACTCCTATCTGCCTTCAGGAAATATCACTTCTCATTATGACATCAAGCAAAGCCCCTATTCAGGAATCAAGCTCTTCCTTCATACCTACATCCCAATAAATATCAATTCTCTTATTCAATCCAGGATTACCTGTCACTTCACAAGAACTTATCAATGCCCATTGGAGTGCCATTCTCTCTGATAAAAGAAAAAACACTAGAAAAACCCTATCTAAAATTGCAAACTATATTAGGGACTTAGAAAACCAAATCCTTATGTGCCATAACATCCATCAAAGAGCACTGTTATCCACTTATGCGGATGAAAAAACATCCAGAATTCACCTCCTGGAAAAGGTTAACACAGCCCTTCCAGATGTGATAGTTGCAAGAATTAGAGAAAAAACTATTTCTTGTTAGATCAAGGAGCAATTAATGCTCAAAGCTCAATATATAAGCAAGGCAACTGGCTTTCCCAAATTGTTCCTGCCATCATATGAAGTTGATATCTCATATATCGAACAAGGATTAGTCTAAAACTTTTCTTTATGCAGAGATGATTTTGAAATGGTACAACAGCCCCCTACAATCGTGCATCATGCCCTTCGTAGCCTTAGAGTTACTAAAAGACAACTTTTCATAACGATTTCATCAAGTTTGGGTGAAAGATCAGAAATCCAGTTTTATCAACCTTATCAATTATGGACCATCATGAATTATGAAGAAGGAGATTTAATTTGCAAAAAATTCATTTCTACCTTAAATGATTATGAGCATCTCCATGTTGATTATCCAGCTCAATGGTATGAATCTCATGACGTCGCTACATTGGAATACAGCTTTGAACATCTCTAAAATTATGATCCAGCTTCTGATCAATATCAAAGATTTCTCAATCCAAAAAGACATCTTGAATTTGCAAGTACATACAGATATGTTTGGTGTGACGGTCAACGAGTTATTTGCATGGCTGATGATCTCGTTGAGCAAATAACAGTGATACAGAATCCTTCTAAACCCAAGCATGCCAAGCTTAATCAAATTCTTAATGCCTATGATGATATCTATTTTGACATTTTAGAAAAAACTTGTGAAGAATTAATTTAGCTATTCCATAGAGAATTTGAAAATGATAATGAACTTTGGAATGACCCTAGTCATCATTTTGACTCATTATGAAGTTCTCCACCAGCTACAGTGGAATTCATCCAGATGGTGATTAATCTTATAAGGATTTAAATTTATCAAAATTTATTAAGAGTTTTCTCTATAAAGCTTGTAAAAAAAAAGATAACAAAAACCTTATCAATACTACCGCATCCATAGCTATGCTATTCTCTACAAACACATCAAAGTTATGTTGAAAAGTACTATACAAAAAAGCTACTTTGAGAAAGAAGACAAAAGACAATTGGGAACAAGAAAATTCAAGGCTCCATAGACTCCTCTCTCTATAATAGACCAACCAGGTACTATGCAGAAGAATAATGCAACCTCCTCCTAGTCAACAAGTACACTCATCACAGCATCAAGACAAACCATCCATATAGCAACTTGGGATTCTATCCAGCAGTAAAATCCCGAAACATCATCAAATGAAATGCAAATGCAGTGTAAATCTAGCTGTAATGAAATGTAAATTATGTTTGCTAAGGTTATAAATAGTACCAGCCTTCTCCATGTACAAGCAAGAGTTGGAATACAAGTCAAAATCCAGCCTTGCTTTCACCACCATCTCCTCTCCCTTCTGCTTTTGTATACCCACCATCTTCCCCAATTGGTATCAAAGCCAAGTTGGCATCTAGTTTATAATCAAGTATCGTTGTCATATACAGTCGTTTTTTGAGTATTTCTTCACTTATCTTTATGTTTTGATTTTGATTAAGGAATTGCTAATTCAGAAGTAAGGACGTCAATAGTCTTAATACTTTGTTTTGTGTTTGTTGTTATTGAGAAATTTTAATCATATTCCACCCGAAGCGAAGCTGAGGTAGCCATTGTTGTCGTTGTTGTTAGCCATGTGAAGGCGTTTAAGGCATTTTGTTGCTGTATAAATCCTCTATTTTGTTAGATACTCATGGTGGATTTGGTTAAAATAACTCAGTAATACAAATTATGGCTAAGCTTGTTAAGAAGTTTGTACCTTCTTTTTCCTCATCATCAAATTCCTTATCTTCTATGTCTATTTAAAATAGTGAAGAAATCAGCTATGACGATTTAGATCAAGTTATTTGTGACTGGACTATTCCAACCATAAATAAAAATGAAATTTGTAAAGTTAGAAGTTTTCAATTAAAATCAAGTTATAAAGTAAAAACCATTGAAAGAATTGAATCCATTACTAGTAATATTCAACAACTTTCTTTAATCAAGCCCCATAAAATAAAGGAGTATGTTAAAACATACAATTATATTCATTTTGGATTAATGCAAGTTGCTCTAAAGCCATTAATAAGACTTGGACTTAGAACTAAAGCTCTCATCTATGTTTAAGATACAAGATATAAAAAATTCAGTGATTCATTACTTAGAATGGTTGAATCAAGTTTGGCTAATGGCCCTACTTTCTTCAATTGCTTTCCAAATTTCTCTATTTCCCTTACAGATCCAGGTGCATGTGAAGCTCTTACTTTTGCTATCCAGACAAAAGGTTTTGATATGAATCCTCATAATCAAAATCTTGCTCTCATATATAGAGTTATTATAAACTAATGAATTCAGTTGTTCCAGGCATAGCCTATTCCCATCGAAGATAAGGTATGACTACTTTATTCCAAACTAATTTCAAAAATAAAGTTAATATTCCAAAACTCATACAGTGGAATCATATTAATCTATCTGGTAAATGGTGCTTAGAAAACACCTAACCAGAAAGGTCTCTAGAAAATCAAGATATTGAAACAATTATTGAACATGAAGGTGGAAGTGTTGAAATAAATTTTCAAACTGATTCAAGAGATACAACTCCTACGGTTTATCAACCTTCTAGAAAGTCTTATTCTTATCCTTCCTCTGTGGTAGGATCTTCCATAAAAAACCATCCCGAGTTTCTTGCTCTACACCTAATGTAGACCTTCGACCTACAAGACTTGTGTATCCTTCTTATCAAACTGCTCCATCTAATACATATAATCCTTTGGAATTCAATTTCAATATAAATGATATTGAATGTTTTGAAATTGATAAAGAAATGTTAAAAAATAATTTAACTCTACATCCTTTAACAAAATCCTTTTTTAAATAGGTTTTTCAAGAACATAAAGACTTTTTGAAGGGAAAATGGTACAAAAATATGTATGAAATCAAAGAAATATTTATTTCTTTGATTGGCTTAAACTAGCCATAAAGAAAGCTTATAATACTAAAAATTTATCCATCAATATGAAAAAAAAATTAAGTTCATCTTAGATTATAGCTTCGACCAATTCTTCTCCACAAAGAACTGAAGAATCTATACATCATCCATTACATCAAATCATATATAAAGAAACTTCGGCCGTACCTATAAAAGATGTAGCAAAAATATAAGGAGATAAAGGTAAATCTGAACTAATTTATAAATCAGACTTAAGTCATGTTTTAGAACAACATAATTATACAAATATTAACCTTCATATTATTGGCCAACAAACCAATAGAATTGAAGATAAAGTTGAAAATATTTTAAAAATTTATGAAGCATCTTCTTCACAAAAGATAATTAAGACACAAACTTTAGGTTTTCAAGGTGAAGCCCTTAAAGATCTAAAGCTAGAAAAGAAACCTTGAAAATTTTTAGATGAACTAATCAATCAATTATCTCGTAGTTTTACAAATATAAAACTTTAAGAAAATAAAGATCAAAAAGCTGACAAACCTATAAATGTTTTAGTCTTAAATTCTAAAGCCTCTAGCTCAGATTTAGAATTTTCTGTAGCTAATCCTATAGAAGAAGAGTCTAAAACAAATGAGAATCAAATTGATCAAAATCAAGAATCTCTACAAATCAATAAAATATTTAAAGACAAAAACTAATAGTCGCTGTAACAAAAACAAGAAATTATTATCCAAGGTCTACTCCAGTTGATCTTCAATTTGAAGAACAAGCTATTCTAAATGGCCTTCAATTTGAAAACTCTTCAGTATATGAATGGAATGTAGATAGACTATCTAAATATCAAATCCTGCAACTATGCCAACACATGATGATATATGCGTCTACCATCATGGCTACCGGTAATGATCAAAGACATGCATGTAGCAAATGCAGATGTCCTTGGATTTACTGGATAATTACAAGGTTGGTGGGAAAAGTAGTTATCTGATATAGAAAGACAAGCTATACTAAATGCAGTAAAAGAGATCCTTTAGGAAATCCTATTATTGCTCCTTAAGATTAAATGATTTCTGATTCTATTTGCATGCATATTACCAATATAGTAGAGCATTTTATTGGTAATTATATGAATGTAGAAGAAAAAATAAAAACACAATTAGTCAATTTATCTTGCCCAACATTATCAGATTTTCGTTGGTATAAAGATATTTTCTTATCAAAACTCTATATGATCGATGCAAGTAATTCATAATTTTGAAAAGAAAAAGTCATATATTGTCTTCCTAAACTCTATGCAGCAAAAGTTAGAGAAGAATTAAAATCAAAAAATTATGAAAATTTAAATTACGGAATGTATACATATGGTGATCTAATTCAAAAGATTAATAAAGTTGGATTTTCATTTTGCAATGAAATCAAACTTAAACGTCAAATTGAAAATTAAAAAAGAATCAGCAAGTATGAACTTGGTGATTTTTGTTTTCAATTTGGATTGGAATCATTATTCAGTCCTTCTAGCCAGAATAAAAAAAACTTAAAAAGAAACCATCAAAAAAGAAAAATCTAAACATTTTTCAACTTCACAGTATTATACTCCCTCAAAAAGATATTATAAAAAATCTTCTCATAAAAACCCATATAAAGAATTAAAGAAATCATATACAAATGATAATCCATCCACTTCTTATCCCAAGAAAAAAGAAATATAATATTATAATTGCAAAGAAAAAGGTCATATAGCTCCTGACTGCCCAAAAATAAAAGTTAAAACAGAA
The DNA here is from genome assembly GCA_037013555.1 of Sextonia rubra. Lineage (NCBI taxonomy): Eukaryota > Viridiplantae > Streptophyta > Magnoliopsida > Laurales > Lauraceae > Sextonia > Sextonia rubra. Next base: position 11,640,580 of record JASUAD010000026.1, read on the forward strand.
AAAGAAATCAAAACTATCTTAAAAAGATCCTCAGTGTCAGAGTCATCCAGTTCCTCTGATATAGATTATTCTTCCTCTCATGCTTCAAATACATGTCTGTCTTTGTACGACTTATTTTAAAGCCTCTAGATTCTAATGCCCTCCGTCATCTCTCAAGCTTTGCATTTACACCCTCTCTTGATTCATCCACCAATATTATATCATCTGTGAACAACATACACCATGATACTTCTTCTTGAATATGCACAGTTAACTCATCCATAATTAATGCAAAGAGATAAGGGCTTAAGGATGATCCCTAATGTAAGCCTATAGTCATGGGAAATCTGCCCGTTTCTCCACATGTGGTTTTCACATTTGTTATTGCACCTTCGTACATATCCTTTAAAATTTCAATGTAACCTCTTGGGACATTCCTTTTCTTTAAAACCCACCAAATTAAATTCCTCGGTACCCTATCATAGGCTTTTTCCAAATCGATAAAGACCATATGTAGATTTTTCCTCTTTGCTCGGTATTTTTCCATTAATTGCCTAAGTGAAAAAATAGCTTCTATAGTTGATCTCCTTAGCATAAAACCAAATTGATTTTCCGAAATCTTAGTCTTTTTTCTCAGTCTTTGCTCTATTATTCTCTCCCATAACTTCATAGTGTGACTCATAAGTTTAATCCCTCGATAGTTGGTACAATTTTGTATATCTCCTTTATTCTTATATATAGGTACTACAATGCTTCTGCTCCATTCATTCGGCATTTTCTTTGTCACAAGTATCTTATTGAATAGTCTACATAACCAACTTACTCCAACCTCTCCTAAGCATTTCCATACCTCTATCAAAATACCATCTGGGCCTGTTGCCTTTCCTTTCTTCATTCGCTTCAATGATTCATTCACTTGCATCCCTCTAATTCTACAGAGAAAAGTATACTCTTGTAATGAAGTATCCTCCTCCACTCTTGTATCGCCCAAATATTCTTTATTTAAAAGTTTACTAAAATATTCTTTCCACCTTTCTATAATATCGTTGTCCTTCACCAAAATATTTTCCTCATTGTCCTTGATACATTTGACATGATCTAAGTCCCTACTTTTCTTTTCTCTTATTTTTGCAAGCTTAAAAATATCCTTTTCTCCTTCTCTTGTTCCCAACCTATTATAGAGGTCATCGTATGCTTTGAACTTTGCACTACTTACTACTTTCTTAGCTTCTTTCTTTGCCTTCTTATACAACTCAAAATTTTCTATACTCTTAGTCCCCTGCCAAACTTTGTAGCAATGTTTTTTTTGTCGAATAACTTCCTGAACCTCCATACTCCACCACCATGTTTCTTTATTAATATATCTTTTCCCTTTTGATTCTCTAAGTACCTCCTTTGCAACATTCCTAATGCAATTAGCCATTTGATTCCACATTACTGTAGTTTCTCCTTCAACATTCCATTCTCCTTTCTCAATCATTTTGTCCTTAAATATATTTGCTCTTTCCCCCTTCAAATCTCTCCACCTTCTTTTAGAGTCCATTTTGTTTACTACTGCTCTCTTTTTACTTCTAATGCAAATATCTAAAACTCCAAGCCTATGTTGCGTAGTTAAACTCTCTCCTGGGATAATCTTACAATCTTTACAAGCCAATCGGTCCTGTTTTCTAACTAGAAAAAAGTCTATCTGACTCCTATTACTCCCACTTTTATATGTAATTAAATGCTCATCTCTCTTTTTAAAGTAAGTATTTGCTACTATAAGATCAAATGCCCCTGCAAAGTCCAATATAGTGTTTCTGAATTCATTCTTTTCTCCAAATCTATGCCTTCCATGCACTCTCTCATATCCTCTATTATCTCTTCCTATATGCCCGTTTAAATCCCCTCTAAGGAAAATTTTATCACTATTTGGGATTTCTTGCATTAAATCATCCATCTCCTCCCAAAATTGTCTTTCCACACTTTCTTCTAGTCCTACTTGGGAGCATATGCACTAATGATATGAATTATGTCTTCCTCTAGTACTAGTTTAATTACTATAATTCTATCACCAAACCTCTTTATCCCTACAATTTTCTCTTTTAAATCCTTATCTATAATTATACCCACTCCATTTCTTGTATTACTCTTTCCTGCATAAAAAAGCTTATACCCATCCATGAGATCCTTAGCTCTATTCCCTTTCCACCTTGTCTCCTGTATACAAGCCACACTAATTCAAGACACAAGACATAAAAAATTTAGTGATTCATTACTTAGAATGGTTGAATCAAGTTTGGCTAATGGCCCTACTTTCTTCAATTGCTTTCCAAATATCTCTGTTTCCCTTATAGATCCAAGTGCACATGAAGCTCTTACTATTGCTATCCAAACAAAAGGATTTAATATGGATCCTCATAATCAAAATCTTGCTCTCATATATAGAGTTTATTAGAAACTCATGAATTTAGTTGTCCCAAGCATAGCCTATTCCCATCAAGCAAAAGGTATGACTACTTTATTCTAAACTAATTTCAAAAATAAAGTTAATATTCCAAAACTCATATACTGGAATGATATTAATGTATATGGTAAATGGCGCTTAAAAACATCATTTACCAACATAATTAACAACTCTTGCCTGTACATGCGGAAGGCTAAACCTATTTATAGTCATAACCAATATAATTAACATTTCATTACGACTGAATTTACACTACATTTACATTTCATTTCATGTGCTCACAAATTTCATGATGCAACTAGTCTACAAGCAAAAATCACTATCTTTGTTGTCGATGAACTTTATTCTGAATAGTGAGATGTCATGATTGCTTTGAGTGACTTCATAAGGTATGTGTCTTGTCTTTATTTCTTTTCCCTTCTTGGAGATAAGTTCTTCATAGATGTGCATGTCGGGAATAAAATACTACTTCATTCTTTTGAGAGATATTCTTTGTCTTTTAGTACTTTTGTATATGCTTTTTCCAAAAAAACTCATTGATGGGCGAGTAGAAAAAGCTCTTGTAGGAAGAATCTTTATGCTAGGCATAGTATTATAACAGACTTGCATCAAAAGTGTTCATCCCAACCATCATTTGTTAATTCACCATGGAATAATTGGATTAACTCTCCTTGAGTTCTGTCAGAAATATCAAAAGACATGTCTTCGTAAGCATTGATAATGTGATTAAGAGCTATATGTCCAAATTTATATGGATTCTGCATCACCGTTGTTTGCTCAGCGAGATCATTAATGATGCAAACAACTCTTCGATAGTCACACCAAAAATTTCTGTATGTACTTGCGAATTCAAGATGTCCTTTTAGATTGAGAAATCTTTGATACTGATTAGAAGTTGGATCAAAAGTTGGAGGCCTTCTAGGCTATATTCCATTGTAGTAACTTCATGAGATTCCTACCATTGAACTGGAAAACTAAAAGGGAGATGCTCGTAATCATTTAAGGTAGAGATGAACTTTTTATAGACTAAATCTCTTTCTTCATAATTCATGATGGTCCATAATTGATAAGGTTGATAAAACCAAATTTCTGATCTTTCACCCAAACTTGATGAAATCATTATGAGAAGTTGTCTTTTGGTAACTCCAAGGCTGTGAAGGGCATGACGCACGATTGCAGGGAGCAGCTGTATCATTTCAAAATCATCTCTGCATAAAGAAAATCTTTGGACTAATCCTTGTTTGATATATGAGATATCAACTTCATATGATGGCAGGAACAATTTGGGAAGGCCAGTTGCCCAGCTTATATGTTGAGCTTTGAGTATTAATCGCTCCTTGATCTGATAAGAAATAGTTTTTTCGCTAATTCTTAAAGTTATCTTATCTGGAAGGGTTGTGTTAACCTTTTCCAAGAGGTGAATTTTGGATTTCTTTTATCAGTATAGGTGGATAACAGTGCTCTTTGATGGATGTTGTGGCATATAAGGATTTGGCCTTCTAAGTCCTTGATATGGTTTGGAATTTTGGATAGGGTTTTTCTAGTGTTTTTTCTTTTATCAGAGAGAATGGCACTCCAATGGGCATTGATAAGTTCTTGTGAAATGACAGATAATCTTGGATTGAAGAAGGAAATTGATATTTGTTGGGATATCGGTATGAAGGAAGAGCTTGACTCCTAAATAGGGACTTTGCTCTTGCTTGTACTTGATGTCACAATGAGAAGGGATACTTCCTGAAGGCAGATAGGTCTAAATGAGAGTTATCAATAATCTGAATTTTTGTTTTCTTTGGGAAAAGAAAAACAATTTTATATCTGTCCTCCGAGTAGAGTTTGAAGGTACCAAAATCTGGATGTAGGATTAAATGAAGAAAACATAAAGGCATCAGAAAGTCAATTAATAAGATCCGTTTTATTTGGAACTAGATATCTGAAAGGTTTTTGAACATCTTATTCTTGTTCACACTTTATCTGATTAATACTGATATGTTCAATAGGAGTTAATTCTTTATTGTCTAAAATCGTTTTTAGACCTGATGAGTTAATTTGAAACGGCTGTAAAATTTGCAGAAAAGGATTTCCGAGGATAACATCAATGTTTAAATCCTTTCCTAGAAGGAAATTAGTCTTTATGCATGTTCCATTTTTACAGACATAAACATTGCATAATTTTTATTTGATATGTAGTTTTTTGCTAGCAGTAGCTAGATTAAGTTTATTATTGGTTTTTTCATAATATTTTGTTGGGATTATGCGCCACTATTTGGTAAATTAACATATGCGCCACTATTTGGTAAGCATAGTGCTTTAATAGAGATTTCTTTGATCTTAATTGTAGCTTGAGTTTTTTATTTTTTAAGTAGATTTCTTGTTAAAGAATTTACAAAACCATTTAAGTTTTCATCAAATTTTTCTTGATTTTCCAAATTATAATTATTTTCTTGATAATTTTTTAGTGTGTGAAATTCAAGATTCTCAACACGTTGAATGAGTTCTTGAAGTTCAATTAAGTCTTGTTTTAATTCTTTCATTTCTTGATTTTGATTATTTATTTCTTTGTAAAGATCTTGAATTGAAAGATGAGGAGGAGCTTGCTGCTCTCTTAATCTATCTAATATAGTTTTAATGCTGAATTGTTCAGGTAAGTCAGATATATGATTTGAAGTAAAAGCATTTCCTTTTTTATTTCCTTTATTTATATTCTGTATTTTTTCAAAATATTTATTTTTTAATTCTTCATCTTTGAGATCTTTAAACATTCTAGCACCAGTTCTTCTGCAGCAAAAAGTACGTTTAAAGATAAAGGAGAAAAAGAAGCAAATTTATACTAGATTTCACCGTCAAATATTTTATAATGACATGTATCTAAAGAATAATCTTTATCAGAGGAACTAGATGATTCTAAGGATGAGGATGAGGATCCTTTTAAGATAGTTTTGATTTCTTTTTCTGTTTTTACTTTTATTTTTGGGCATTCAAGAGCTATATGTCCTTTATCTTTGCAATTATAACATTGTCTTTCTTTTTTCTTCGGTTGAGAAGTGGATGGATTATCTTTTGTGTAAGATTTCTTTAATTCTTTATAAGGGTTTTTATGAGAACATTTTTTATGATATCTTCTTTAGGAAATATAATATTGTGGAGTTGAAAAATGTTTAGATTTTTTTTTATGTTTTATTTTTAAGTTTTTCTTTTTATTTTTGCTAGAAGGACTAATTAATGGTTCCATGCCAAATTGAAAACAAAAATCACCAAGTTCATACTTGCTGATTCTTTTTTTATTTTCAATTTGGCGTTTAAGTTTGATTTCATTGCATAAAGAAAATCCAACTTTATTAATCTTTTGAATTAGATCACCATATGTATACATTCCATAATTCAAACTTCCATAATTTTTTTTTTCATTCTTATATAATGTTTTCAGTAAAAAGTTTCGGAAGACCAGATATGAATTTTTCTTTCCAAAATTCTAAATAATTTGTATTGATGGTATAGAGTTTTGATAAAAAAAAACATCTTTACACCAACGAAAATCTGATAATGTTGGGGAAGATAAATTGATTAATTGTGTTTTTAATTTTTCTTCTACATTCATATAATTACCAATAAAATGTTATACTGTATTGGTAATAAGTAAGTAAATAGAATTAGGAATCATTTGACTATTGGTTTTTGTCTTTTAAATATTTTATTGATTTGTAGAGATTCTTGATTTTGATTATTTTGATTCTCATTTGTTTTAGACTCTTCCTCTATAGGATCAACTACAGAAAATTCTGAATTTGAGCTAGAGGCTTTAGAATTTGAGACTAAAACATTTATAGATTTGTCAACTTTTTTATCTTTATTTTCTTGAAGTTTTATATGTGTAAAACTATGAGATAATTGATTGATTAGTTCATCTAAAAATTTTAAAGGTTTCCTTTCTAACTTTAGATCTTTAAGGGCTTCAGTTTGAAAACCTAAAGTTTGTGTCTTAATTATTTTTTGTGAAGAAGATGCTTCATAAATTTTTAAAATATTTTTAACTTTATCTTCAATTCTATTGGTTTGTTGGCCAATAGTATGAGGGTTAATATTTGTATCATTATTTTGTTCAAAAACATGACTTAAGTCTGATTTATAAATTAATTCAGATTTACCTTTATCTCCTTGTATCTTTGCAACATCTTTTATGGGTATGGCCGAAGTTTCTTTATATATGATTTGATGTAATGGAGGACATATAGATTCTTCAGTTCTTTGTGGAGAAAAACTGGTAGAAGCTATAATCCAAGATGAACTTAATTTTGTTATCATATTGATGGATAAGTCTTCAATATTATATGCTTTTTTTATAGCTAGCTTAAGCCAATCAAAGAAATAAATATTTCTTTAATTATCATACATATATTTGTACCATATTTCTTTTAAAAAGTCTTTATGTTCTTGAGAAACCTGTTTATAACAAGATTTTGCTAAAGGATGTAGAGCTAAATTCTTTTTTAACATTTCTTTATCAATTTCAAAACATTCAATAACATTTATATTGGAATCAGATTCTGAAGAATTATATGTATTAGATGGAGAAGCTTGATAAAAAAAGATACACAAGTCCTGTAGGTCGAAGGTCTACATTAGGTGTAGAGTAAAAAACTCAAGATGGTTCTTTTATGGAAGATCCAATCACAGAGGGAGGATGAGAATAAGACTTTTTAGAAGGTTGATAAACTGTAGGAGTGGTATCTTATGAATCTATTTGAAAATTTATTTCAACACTTCTATCTTCATGTTCAATAATTGTTTCAATATCTTGATTTTCTTAAGACCTTTCAGGTTGAGCGTTTTCTAAGCGCCATTTACTAGATAGATTAATATCATTCCACTGTATGAGCTTTGGAATATTAACTTTATTTTTTAAATTAGTCTGGAATAAAGTAGTCATACCTTTTGCTTGATGGGAATAGGCTATGTCTGGAGCAACTGAATTCATGAGTTTATAATAAACTCTATATATGAGAGCAAGATTTTGATTATGTGGATTCAAATCAAAACCTTTTGTCTGGATAGCAATAGTAAGAGCTTCATGTGCACCTGGATCTATAAGGGAAACAGAGAAATTTGGAAAGCAACTAAAGAAACTAGGGCCATTAGCCAAACTTCATTCATCCATTCTAAGTAATGAATCACTAAATTTTTTATGTCTTATATCTTGAACGTAGATGAGAGCTTCTGTTTTAACTCCAAGTCTTGTTAAAAACTTTAGAGCAACTTGCACTAATCCAAAATGAATATAATTGTAAGTTTTAACATACGTCTTTATTTTATGGGGCTTGATTAAAGAAACATGCTAAATATTACCGGTAATGGATTCAGTTCTTTCAATGGTTTTTACTTTATAACTTGATTTTAATTGATAACTTCCAACTTTATAAATTTCATTTTCATTTTCGGTTGCAATAGTCCAGTCACAAATAACTTGATCTAAATCGTCATAACTGATTTCTTCACTATTTTTAATAAACATAGAAGATAAGGAATTTGATGATGAGGAAAAAGAATGTATAATCTTCTTAATAAGCTTAGCCATAATTTGTATTATAGAGTTATTTTAACCAAATCCATCACGAGTATCTAACGAAATAAAGGATTTGCACACCAATAAAATGCCTTAAACGCCTTCACATGGCTAACAACGGCAATAACAATGGCTACATCTGTTGGAAGTAGGTGGGTCTTGTGGATAGATTTTCAAAACTTTTGACCCACTTGACACAGGGGTCAACTATCCATAAGACCAAAACCCAATCCAGGATGCGTTACCCTCAATCTCGTGACCATGTACAGTAACAATTCTACCAGCACTAAACATCCAAAATAACCTACGACATGCAAGAAGTAGATCATACCTTTGGAGATCCGCAGTGCTCTAATGGATTTCTTCGACACCTCTTAGCCTTCCACGCTATGACCCGAATTGGATTTCTTTTCTCAAGAAGAATGGTGGAATCTTCAGGAGAAAATCCCAACTCGAGACTCCAAGGAACTAGAAGAAAGGAGAGGAGAGTAACTCGCGCAACTCTTGCACGAAAGGGTTTTAGGTGTGAGGAGGGTCTTATTGGACGTCCAAGAGATTTTATAGACTTCCAAATCTCTCCCTTGTCTAATTGAAATAGAAGTCTTACTTCCAAAGCAATTAGCAACTTTCTCCTTTCCAAACTCTTATTTCTAGAGTCCAAGTCGGATTAGTGTTTTCCAATATCTTGGGCTAGCATGGGGACCACTAGGGATTCCTTAGAAAGTTGGCTCCAACTGGAACACCGCGACCCCACATCTCATGTGCAATCCGGGCCCACAGTTAATTGTAAATAACACCACTATATAAATGCAATTGCACTCCAGTCTTAGGAATAAATTACAATGAAGACCCTAAACTTCCCAATTACCACAAGTAGGCCCCTCTATCAATATCCGTGGATCAATTGGAATAAATCCGTCTCTTCCAATCTAAGTTCCACATCTTTTTATCCTTGAGCCCCAATTAATCACAGTAATCATCAGTACCATCCAATTAACTCTTAATTGAGATGGGTGCGCACTTACTAATGACAAATCCATTAATTGGCACAAGGGGATAATAGAGATAGATTCCATCTTGATCATTCAACGTTCCCACAGTTCTACTACCATATACCCAAGACACCGAGGTGTTAACCTATAGTCGGCCTCACTCATTGGTGACTCAAAGCAAATGAATAGATAGAAACTTGAGTTCGTCAATGTCTCAGGATTGAGAGCCTATTGCTAGGGAATTATGAGAGCATACCTTATTATTGAGACGGAATTCCATAAGGTGCATCTCATGGTCCTTCAATACATCCAATGTACCAGCACCATGATCCAGAATCTTACATTCTGATGATTGAGACAAATCACACTACTTCATAGTGATCAAAGTGCTGCAACCTTATCAAATGAGATGCCCAGTCTCATTACTGGTTGTGAAGCTATTTAAGTATAAGATTTGTGACATATATCTCCCGCGTGTGGATCTCATCCATACACATATATCACATCTAATATACTAATGGGACCCGGTTCAACTCATGAACCATTATGTCATACGTATTGGTCATGTGCATGAAGTAGTAAAATAACATTCATCTCATGAAAGTAAAGCATGATTTTATTGATAAATAAAGAAATTAATCAATTTATTACATCAACTGATGGATTGAGTCCACAAAATCTAACAACATCAACTTCACTCCAGGTAGAATATGAGTAAAATTTCTCAATAATAACAAACACACAACCAAGTATTAAGATTTTTGACGTTCTTGCTTTTGAGTTAGCAATTCCTTAAGCAAAATCATAACATAAAGATAAGTGAAGAAATACTCACAAAACGACTTGATATTACAACGATACTTGATTACAAACTAGATGCTTTAGGACTACTAGATAAGATCACAATCTTCACTGTAGATGAACTTTGTTCTGAATGATGGATTGTCATGATTACTTTGTGGGAAATTAAGTGGCTTGATAAAGCATATGTCTTGTCTTGGCTTTATTCTTTTCCTTTTATTCGGATAGATATGAATCCTTCATTATCACTTTTTGTCTTATGAGCATCTGTATCTGGTTCAGGAGCAATATTTTCAAAAGGATGATCATCAGCCCAAAGATAATGCAGCTGCTGACCAAAACTTAATGAAGAATTTTCAGATGACCGTTCTTTTTGTATTTGTTCAATAATTTCCTTTTGAAGTTCTTTTTTGAGTTAAAGCAAATTTGTTGCTACGTAAAGAGCAGAAGGAGAGGCTGAACAAGAATTCTTCTGTTTGTCAATATCACTTTGCTGGATGAAGCCTTTCTTTTTCTTTTTCAAGAGTTTTAAGAACTTCAGAGAATGATGGCTTTATAGCTTGATCGGTAGAATATTGCTGGAGTATTGCAGTATAATCAAATTGATGCCAAAACTTGATATAAATCATTCGAGATAAAACTGGTGGACTGAAATCTGTTTTTTTATAAAAATTCCATTTCAAGATCCAAGGAATCTCCTGCTTGCGATAAAACTGCATAGTAACATAAGGTTTTGTTGCAAGTTATAGGTGCTGATAAAGGCTTTCTTCTTCTAATTTGAGAAGGGCTTTAAATGATGTAGAATAGGATTCATAAATAGGAAGAAGTGCTTGAGGAAGGATGTCTTTAGTGGCACCAAAAAGGATCCAGAATCGTGTGAAAAACTACATAGGTATTTTATGGGAGTTTGATTTGAATCTGATGTACGAGGAATGCTGGAAGGATGGGTTTTGATAATAAAGGATGACTTCCCAAGCAAAAATATAATCATAATAATTAAAAATAAGTTATAAATTAAGACTTTGAGGCATATGAAGAGGTCGTCCCCATTTTTCTGCAAAGAGAACATGCAGGATTTTGATTTTTGAATAGAGGATAGTAATATTGAGTGGTAAAGCATTTAAGTATGAATTTTTTGATCCATCTGCATGATCAATAGTACAGTTGCTAGTTCTGATCAGAATCTATTCATAGACTTTATAGTCAAGAGGTTGGATAAATAAGTGATCAAGAGAAAAAAGGGTTTGGATAAGATGTTCAATAGAAATTGTATCGGCATAAGACATGTCATCTAAGGAATAAATTCTCACAGGTGCTTTTATGGCAAAATATTGGGCTTGTGAAACTTGAGGTTTTCTGGATATAGGGCTTGATGGGCTTTGAAATTGAGGAATATTAGAAGTATGGGTTGCTCCCCATCTCTCAAGATAATTGCCACTGGATTTTCTAGATAAAGGTGTAGTGTTCATAATGGAAGAAACTTTATCAGTTGGGGACTGGAGAAAGGATTTAATCTGCCGAGGCTTCATTCTTTTGTCCCTGTAAAAACTCACGAGATAAAAAAGCAGGAAGAGAATTATTTTTACCCGCAATATAGACAATTTCAAAGTCAAATATGGCTAATAAAGTTTGCCAACGAGCAAAGATTTGCTTAGTAGCAAGATCTTTTTACATCTTTTCTAAAATTTCTTTAGCAGATTTACAACCTATTCCTAATAAAAAATTTTGGTTTAAAAAATTAATTTAGAACTTTATTATACTATCTACTATGGATAGGATTTCCTTTTTAATAGTTGAATAATTCTGTTGATTGGGCGTCCATGTTCCAAAAGTGAAACAAAGAATTTCTTCTTTTCCAAGGACATTTCTTTGTAGAAGGATTCCTCCAAAACCTATTTCAGGTGCATCTATTTGAACTATTTTTAATAAATCTGGATGAGGGATAGTTAAACAAGGTAAATTTTGGACTTTCTATTTAATATTTTGAACAGCTTTTGTATAAGCAGGTGACCATTCTACAGGATTTTTGGTCAAGCACATTTGCAAGATTTTTCTTTCTTTAGCAAGATCTTTATAAAAGTCAGAAACATAATTAAGGCATCTAAGAAAACGTTGCAATTGCTCTTTATTAAGAATTTCATTAGGAAATTAGGAAGCAGAGTTAATAACTCTTTGGACTGGAGAAATAGTTCCTTTTTTATTATAAAGAAAATAAACTGAATTTCTGTTTGAAAAAGCTTCATTTTCTTTTGGGATAAGACAAGTCCATTCTTAATAATAACATTTTTTTTAAATATTTAAATGTTTCCAATGGTCACAAATAGATTTTGAAAACACAAGAATGTCATCTATATAAATAAGTGTAAAAGCTTGATGTGGATTAAAAATGTCATTCATTATTCTTTGAAATTCTGAAGGAGCATTTTTTTAACCAAAGGGCATAACGTTCCATTCATAATGGCCAAATGGTACTATAAAGTAGTTTTATACCTGTCCTCCGGGGTGATTTGAATTTGCCAAAATCCTGATTTAAGATCAAATTTGGAAAAAAAGAAGGCACCAGCTAGACGGTTAATAAGATCAGTTTTATTTGGAACTGGATATCTGATAGACTTTAAGACTTTATTTCAAGGCTTGTACTTGATAACAAGACAGGGAACACCTCATTCTTGTTCAGGCGCTTTATTTACATAAAACGCTACACAACTCCAAGGCGATTGTGATTTTTAAATAAGCTTTTAGCAAGAAGATAATTGATTTCTTTAGTACATAGTTGTATAAGGTCTTTATTCATCCGAATAGGTTAAGCTTTAGTAGGAATTTGAGATTCTTCGAAATTATCAATATATGGAAGAGAAATAGTATGGTGTTTCCTGTGCCGAAAGGCAGAAGGAAAGTCAGAATAGCATTATGTTTAAAGAGATTATTGAAATTGGATTAAATCTTTTTGGAATTCTGGTTTTTGTAATTCTTTTTCAATTCTTAAAGAATTCATATCTTCTTGAAGATATGCAATTTGTTTTTCTTTATAAGCAATTTGATTTTTAATGATATTGATATGTTGAATAGGAGTTGATTCAACAAAATCAAAAATTAATTTTTTAATGTCCTTAATAGTTTTAAGGCCTGATAAATCAATTTGAGAAGGCTGTAAAATCTGCAGAAAAGGATTTCCAAGGATAACATCATTGCTTAAATCTTTTCCAAGTAGGAAATCAGTCTTTATACATGTTCAATTTTTGTAAACATGGACATTATTTAATTTATAATGGATATGGAGTTTATTACTAGCAATTGCTAGGCTAAGTTTATTTTTGGTTTTTTCATAATATTTTGCTGGGATTAATCCTTCTCTTATTAAATTAACATCTGCACCACTATCTAGTACATAGAGTGCTTTAATAGATAAGCCTTTGACCTTAATTGTAACTTGAGTTTTCCATTTTTGAGGTGGATTCCTTATTAAAGAATTTACAAAACCATTTAACTTTTCATCAAATTTTTCTTGATGTTCTAAATTATCATTATTTTCTTGATAATTTTTGAGTGTGTGAAATTCAAGATTCTCAACACATTGTTTGAGTTCTTGAAGTTCAATTAAGTCTTGTTTTAATTCTTTTATTTCATGCTTTTGATTATTAATTTCTTTAGAAAGATCTTGGATTGAAAGATGAGTAGGAGCTTGATGCTTTCTTAATCTATCTAAAACGGTTTTTATACTGAATTGTTCAAGTAAGTCAGATATATTACTTGATGTAGAAGCTTTTCCTTTTTTATTTCTGTTGTTTATTTTTTGTATTTTTTCAAAATATTTATTTTTTAATTCTTCATCTTTTAAATCTTTAAACATTTCTAACACCATTTCTTCTGGAGCAGAGAGTACGTTTAATGATAAAAAGGAAGAAGAAGCATATTCATACTAGATTTCACTGTCAAATATTTTACAATAGCATGTATCTGAAGAATAATCTTTATTAGAGGAACTAGATGATTCTAAGGATGAGGATGAGGATCCTTTTAAGATAGTTTTGATTTCTTTTTGTGAAGAAATAATTTCAGAAGGCTATAAAACATTTTCAACTTTATCCTCAATTATATTAGCTTGTTGGCCAATAGTAAGAAGGTTAATATTTGTATAATTATTTTGATCTACAACATGACTTAAATCTGATTTGTAAATAAATTCAGATTTACCTTTATCTCCTTGTATTTTTGCAACATCTTTTATGGGTACGGCTGAAGTTTCTTTATATATGATTTGATGTAATGGAGGATGTATAGATTCTTTAGTTCTTTGTGGAGAAAAATTGGTAGAAGCTACAATTCAAGATGAGCTTAATTTGTTATCATATTGATGGATAAGTCTTTAGTATTATGTGCTTTCTTTATGGTTAGTTTAAGCTAATCAAGAAATAAATATTTCTTTAATTATCATACATATATTTGTACCATTTTTCTTTTAAAAAGTCTTTATGTTCTTGAGAAACCTATTTAAAAATGGATTTTGTTAAAGGATGTAGAGCTAAATTCTTTTTTAACATTTCTTTAACAATTTCTAACCATTCAATAACATTTATATTGAAATCGGATTCTGAAGGATTATATGTATTAGATGGAGAAGCTTCATAAGAAGGATACACAAGTCCTGTAGGTCGAAGGTCTACATTAGGTGTAGAGCAAGAAACTCAGGATGGTTCTTTTATGGAAGATCCTACCACAGAGGGAGGATAAGAGTAAGACATTCTAGAAGGTTGATAAACTTTAGGAGTTATATCACTTGAATCTGTTTGAAAATGAATTTCAGCACTTCCATCTTCATGTTCAATAATTATTTCAATATCTTGATTTTCTAAAGACCTTTCTTGTCGAGCATTTTCTAAGTGCCATTTACCCAATAGATTAATATCATTCCACTGTATGAGTTTTGGAATATTAACTTTATTTTTTAAATTAGTTTAGAATAAAGTAGTTATCCCTTTTGCTTGATGGGAATAGGCTATGCCTAGAACAACTGAATTCATGAGTTTATAATAAACTCTATATATGAGAGCAAGATTTTGATTATGAGGATTCATATCAAAACCTTTGGTCTGGATAACAAGAGTAAGAGCTTCATGTGCACTTGGATCTGTAAGGGAAACAAAGAAATTTGGAAAGCAATTGAAGAAAGTAAGGCCATTAGCCAAACTTGATTCAACCATTCCAAGTAATGAATCACAAAATTTTTCTTTGTCTTGTGTCTTGAATATAGATGAGAGCTTCTGCTCTAAGTCCAAGTCTTGTTAAAGGCTTTAGAGCAACTTGCACTAATCCAAAATGAATATAATTGTTTATTTTAACATACTTCTTTATTTCATGGGGCTTGATTAAAGAAAGATGCTAAATATTACTAGTAATAGATTCAGTTCTTTCAATGGTTTTTACTCTATAACTTGATTTTAATTGAAAACTTCCAACTTTATAAATTTCATTTTCACTTACGATTGGAATAGTCTAGTTACAAATAACTTGATCTAAATCATCATAACTGATTTCTTCACTATTTTTAATAGACATAGAAGAAAAGGAATTTGATGATGAGGAAGAAGAAGATACAAACTTCTTAATAAGCTTAGCCATAATTTGTATTACAGAGTTATTTTAACCAAATCCATCATAAGTATCTAATGAAATAGAGGATCTACACACCAACAAAACGCCTTCATACGGCCAACAATGGCGACAACAATGGCCAACTCAACTTCGCTCCGGGCGGAATATGATTAAACTTTCTCAATAATAACAAACACACAACCAAGTATTAAGATTTTTAACGTTCTTACTTCTGAGTCAGCAATTTATTAAACAAAATCAAAACATAAAGGTAAGTAAAGAAATACTCACAAAATGACTTTATATTGCAACAATACTTGATTATAGACTAGATGCCAACTTGGCTCTGATACCAAATGGGGAATAGGTGGTGGAATCAAGGTTGGATTTTGACTAGTATTCCAACTCTTACCTGTACATGAAGAAGGCTAGACCTATTTATAGTCATAACCAACATAATTTACATTTCATTACAACTGAATTTACACTACATTTGCATTTTATTTCATGTCCTGACAATTTTCAGGATGCAACCGGACCGCAAGCAAAAATCATAATCTTTCTATAGATGAACTTTATTCTAAATAGTGAGATGTCATGATTGCTTTGAGTGACTTGATAAGGTATGTGTCATGTCTTTATTTCTTTTCCCTTTCTGGAGATAAGTTCTTCATAGATGTGCATATCGGGAATAAAATACTACTTCATTCTTATGAGAGATATGCTTTGTCGTTTAGTACTTTTGTATGTACTTTTTCCAAAAAAACTCATTGATGGGCTAGTAGAAAAAGCTATTGTAGGAAGAATCTTTATGCTAGGTATTATTGGAGACTTGCATCAAGAGTGCTCATCCCAGCCATCAGTGTTAATTCACCATGGAATAATTGGATTAACTCTTCTCGAGTTCTATCAGAAATATCAAAAGACATGTCTTCATAAGCATTGATAATTTGATTAAGAGTTGTCTATCCGGAGTTATATGGATTTTGTATCACCGTTGTTTGCTTAGCAAGATCATCAGCGATGCAAACAACTCTTCGATCATCACACCAAACATATCCGTATGTACTTGTAAATTCAAGATGTCCTTTTAAATTGAGAAATCTTTGATATTGATCTGAAGTTGGATCATAATTTTGGAGGCGTTCTAAGCTGTATTCCACTGTAGCGACTTCATGAGATTCATACCATTGAGCTGGATAATCAATTAGGAGATGCTCATAATCAGTTAAGGTAGAGATGAACTTTTGCCAAACTAAATCTCCTTCTTCATAATTCATGATGGTCCATAATTAATAAGGTTGATAAAACTAGATTTCTGATCTTTCACCCAGACTTGATGAAATCGTTATGAGAAGTTGTTTTTTGGTAACTTCAAGGCTACGAAGGGCATGACGCACGATTGCAAGGAGCTACTGTATCATTTCAAAATCATCTCTGCATAAAAAAAATCTTTGGACTAATCCTTGTTCGATATATGAGATATCAACTTCATATGATGGTAGAAACAATTTCGGAAAGCTAGTTGCCCAACTTATATATTGAGTTTTGAGCATTAATCGCTCTTTGATCTGACAAGAAAGAGTTTTTTCTCTAATTCTTGTAACTGTCTCATCTGGAAGGGCTGTGTTAACCTTTTTCAGGAGGTGAATTCTTGATATTTTTTCATCAACATAGGTGGATAGCAGTGCTCTTTGATGGATGTTATGGCCTATAAAGATTTGGCTTTCTAAGTCCTTTATATGGTTTGCAATTTTGGATAGGGTTTTTATAGTGATTTTTCTTTTATCAGAGAGAATGGCACTCCAATGGGCATTGATAAGTTCTTGTGAAATGATAGATAATCCTGGATTAAAGAAGGGAATTGATATTTATTAAGACGTAGAAATGGAGGAGAAGCTTGATTCCTAAATAGAGGCTTTGCTTTTGCTTGTACTTGACGTTATAACGAGAAAGGATACTTCCTAAAGGTAGATACGTCTGAATGAGAATTATCAATAATCTAAATTTTTATTTTCTATGAGAAAAGAAAAATAATTTTATATCTATCCTCCGAGTAGAATTTGAAAGTACCAAAATCTAGATGTCAGATTAAATATAGAAAACATGAAGACATCAGAGAGACGATTAATAAGATCCGCTTTATTTGGAACTAGATATTTGAATGGTTTTTGAACATCTTATACTTTTTTACACTTTGTCTAAATAATATTGATATGTTGAATAGGAATTAATTCAACAAAATCAAAATTTAATTCTTTATTGTCTAAAATAGTTTTTAGACTGGATAAGTTAATTTGGAAAGGCTGTAAAATTTATAGAAAAGGATTTCCAAGGATAACATCATTGTTTAAATCCTTTCCTAGAAGGAAATTAGTCTTTATGCATGTTTCATTTTTACAGACATGAATATTACTTAATTTGTATTTGTAGTTTTTTGCTAGCAGTAGCTAGATTAAGCTTATTATGGGTTTTTTCATAATATTTTATTGGAATTAATCCTTCTCTTATTAAATTAACATCTGCGCCACTATCTAGTAAGCAGAGTGCTTTAATAGAGAAGTTTTTGACCTTAATTGTAACTTGAGTTTCCCATTTTTTTAAGTGGATTTCTTGTTAAAGAATTTACAAAACCATTTAAGTATTTATCAAATTTTTCTTGATTTTCTAAATTATCATTATTTTCTTGATAATTTTTAAGTATGTGAAATTCAAGATTCTCAACACATTGTTTGAGTTCTTGAAGTTCAATTAAGTCTTGTTTTAATTCTTTTATTTCTTGCTTTTGAGTAATTATTTCTTTATAAAGATCTTGAATAGAAAGATGAGTAGGAGCTTGTAACTCTCTTAATCTATCTAATATAGTTTTAATGCTGAATTGTTCAGGTAAGTCTGATATGTTATTTGATGTAGAAGCTTTCCCTTTTTTTTTCCTTTATTTACATGATATATTTTTTCAAAATATTTATTTTTTAATTCTTTATCTTTTAGATCTTTAAACATTTCTAGCACCATCTCTTCTGGAGCAGAAAGTACGTTTAAAGATAAAGAGGAAGAAGAAGCAGATTCATACTAGATTTCACTGTCAAATATTTTAGAATGATATGTATCTGAAGCATAAGAGGAAAAATAATCTGTATCAGAGGAACTGGATGACTCTGATGCTGAGGATCCTTTTAAGATAGTTTTGATTTCTTTTTCTATTTTAACTTTTATTTTTGGGCTGTCAGGAGCTATATGTCCTCTTTCTTTACAATTATAACATTGTATTTCTTTTTTCATGAGATAAGAAGTGGATGGATTATAGTTTGTATAAGATTTCTTTAATTCTTTATAAGGGTTTTTTTTAGAAGATTTTTTATAATATCTTTTTGAGGGAGTATAATATTGTGGAGTTGAAAAATGTTTAGATTTTCTTTTTTGATGGTTTCTTTTTAGGTTTTTCATTTTATTCTGGCTAAAAGGACTGATTAATGATTCCATACCACATTGAAAACAAAAATCACCAAGTTCATACTTGCTGATTCTTTTTTTATTTTTAATTTGACATTTGAGTTTGATTTCATTGCATAATGAAAATCCAACTTTATTAATCTTTTGAATTAGATCACCATATGTATACATTCCACAATTCAAATTTCCATGATTTTCTAATTTTAATTCTTCTCTAACTTTTTCTGTAAAAAGTTTCGGAAGACCAGATATGAATTTTTCTTTCCAAAATTCTGAATTACTTACATAGATTGTATAGAGTTTTGATAAAAAAAAAACATCTCTATACCAACAAAAATCTAATAATATTGGGCAATATAAATTGATTAATTGTGTTTTTATTTTTTCTTCTACATTCGTATAATTACCAATAAAATGTTTTACTATATTGGTAATAAGCATGTAAATAGAATCAGGAATCATTTGACTTTGAGGAGTAATAACACGATTTCCTGAAAGATCTCTTTGAACTGCATTTAGTATAGCTTGTCTTTCTATATCAAATAAGTACTTTTCCCACCAACCATGTAATTGTCCAGTAAATCCAAGGATAACTGCATTTACTGCATGTCTTTGATCATTACTGGCAGCCATGATGGTAGAGGCATTTATCATCATATATTGGCATAGTTGTAGCATTCGATATTCAGATAGTCCATCTACATTCCATTCATTTACTGAGGAGTTTTCAAATCGAAGGCCATTTAGAATAGCTTGTTTTTCGAATTGAAGATTAACTAGAGTAGGTCTTAGATAATAATTTCTTGTTTTTGCTGCAGTGACTATTGGTTTTTGTCTTTTAAATATTTTATTGATTTGTAGAGATTCTTGATTTTGATCATTTTGATTCTCATTTGTTTTACACTTTTCTTCTATAGGATTAGCTACAGAAAATTTTGAATCTGAGCTAGAGGCTTTAGAATTTGAGACTAAAACATTTATAGATTTGTCAGCTTTTTTATCTTTATTTTCTGGAAATTCTATATTTGTAAAACTATGAGATACTTGATTGATTAATTCATCTGAAAATTTTAAAGGTTTCCTTTCTAACTTTAGATCTTTAAGAGTTTTACCTTGAAAACCTAAAGTTTGTCTCTTAATTATCTTTTTGAAGAAGATGCTTCATAAATTTTTAAAATGTTTTCAACTTTATCTTCAATTCTATTGGTTTGTTGGCCAATAGTATGAAGGTTAATATTTGTATAATTATTTTGCTCTAAAACATGACTTAAGTCTGATTTATAAATTAATTCAGATTTGCCTTTACCTCCTTGTATTTTTGCAACATCTTTTATGGGTATAGCCGAAGTTTCTTTGTATATGATTTGATGTAATGGAGGATGTTTAGATTCTTCAGTTCTTTGTGGAGAAGAACTGGTAGAAGTTATAATCCAAGATGAGCTTAATTTTTTTAGCATATTGATGGATAAATCTTCAGTGTTATAAGCTTTCTTCATGGCTAGTTTAAGCCAATCAAAGAAATAAATATTTCTTTGATGATCATACATATATTTATACCACTTTTCTTTTAAGAAATCATTATACTTTTGAGAAACCTGTTTTAAAAAGTATTTTGTTAAAGGATGTAAAGCTAAATTCTTTTTTAACATTTCTTTAACAATTTTAAGACATTCAATAACATTTATATTGAAATCAGATTCTGAGAGATTATATGTATTAGTTGGAGAAGCATGATTTCTTATGTTTACTGAAGTTTGATTAGAAGGATACACAAGTCCTGTAGGTCGAAGGTCTACATTAGGTGTAGAGTAAGAAGCTCTGGATGGTTCTTTTATAGAATATCCAACCATAGAGGGAGGATGAAAATAAGACTTTCTAGAAGGTTGATAAACTTAGGAGTTGTATCTCTTGAATCTATTTGAAAAGTTATTTCAACACTTCCATCTTCATGTTCAATAATTGTTTCAATATCTTGATTTTCTAAAGCCCTTTCAGGTTAAGCATTTTTTTAAGCGCCATTTACCAAATAGATTAATATCATTCCACTATATGAGTTTTGGAATATTAACTTTATTCTTAAAATTAGTTTGGAATAAAGTAGTCATACCTTTTGCTTGATGGGAATACACTATGCCTGGAACAACGTAATTCATGAGTTTATAATAAACTTTATATATGAGAGCAAAATCTTGATTATGAGAATTAATATCAAAACCTTTTGTCTGGATAGCAAGAGTAAGAGCTTCATATGCACATGGATCTGTAATAGAAACCGATAAATTTAGAAAACAATTGAAAAAAGTAGGGCCATTAGCCAAACTTGATTCAACCATTCCAAGTAATGAATCATTGAATTTTTTATGTCTTGTATCTTGAACATAAATGAGAGCTTCAGTTCTAAGTCCAAGTCTTGTTAATGGCTTTAGAGCAACTTGCACTAATCCAAAATGAATATAATTGTATGTTTTAACGTACTCCTTTATTTTATGGGGCTTGATTAAAGAAAGATGCTGAATATTACTACTAATGGATTCAGTTCTTTCAATGGTTTTTACTTTATAACTTGATTTGAATTGAAAACTTCCAACTTTATAAATTTCATTTTTATTTATAGTTGGAATAGTCCAGTCACAAATAACTTGATCTAAATCTTCATAACTGATTTTTTACTATTTTTAATAGGCATAGAAGATAAGGAATTTGATGATGAGGAGGAAGAAGGTACAAACTTCTTAATAAGCTTAGCAATAATTTGTATTACAAAGTTATTTTAAACAAATCCACCACGAGTATCTAATGAAATAGAGGATTTACACACCAACAAAATGCCTAAAACGCCTTCACTTGGCTAACAACAGCGACAACAATGGCTACCTCAGCTTCGCTCTGGGCAGAATATGATTAAAATTTCTCAGTAATAACAAACACAGAACTAAGTATTAAGACTTTTAACGTTCTTACCTCTGAGTCGACAATTCCTTAAACAAAATCAAAACATAAAGATAAGTGAAGAAATACTCACAAAACGACTTTATATTGCAACGATACTTAACTACAAACTAGATGCCAACTTGGCTCTGATACCAAATGGGTAAGATGGTGGGTAGACAAAAGCAGATGGGAGAGGAGAGAGGAGATGGTGGTGGAAGCAAAGCTGGATTTTGACTAATATTCCAACTCTTGCCTGTACATGGAGAAGGCAGGTACTATTTATAGCCTTAGCAAATATAATTTACATTTCATTAAAACTGAATTTATACTGCATTTGCATTTCATTTTATGATGTTTCGGGATTTTACTGCTGGATAGAATCACAGGTTGCCGTATTGATGGTTTGTCTTCATGCTGTGATGAGTGTACTTGTTGACTAGGAGGATGTTGCTTTATTCTTCTGCATAGTACCTAGTTGGTCTGTAGCGGAGAGAGGAGTCTATGGAGCCTTGAATTTTCTTGTTGGCTTTTGGATTTTTCCCAATTGTCTTTTGTCTTCTTTCTCAAAGTAGCTTTTTTGTATAGTACTTTTTCAACATAACTTTGATGTGTTTGTAGAGAATAGCAAAGCTATGGATAAGGTAGCAATGATAAAGTTTTTGTTATCTTTTCTTTGCAGGCTTTATAGAGAAAACTTTTAATAAATCTCGATAAATCTAAATCTTGATAAGATTAATCACCATTCTGATGAATTCCATTGCAGCTAGCGGAGAACTTTATAATAAAGTCAAAATTATGACAAGGGTCATTCCAACCTTCATTATCATTTTCAGATTCTCTATGGAATAACTGAATTAATTCTTCACGAGTTTTTTCTGAAATGTCAAAAAAAATATCTTTATAGGCATTGAGAATTTCATTAAGCTTGGCATGTCTAGATTTAGAATGATTCTGTATCACCGTTGTTTGCTCAGCGAGATCATCAGCAATGCAAATAACTCATTGACCGTCACACCAAACATATCCGTATGTACTTGCAAATTCAAGATGTCCTTTTAGATTGAGAAATCTTTAATATTGATCAGAAGTTGGATCATACTTTTGGAGATGTTCTAAGTTGTATTCCATTGTAACGACTTCATGAGATTCATACCATTGAGCTAGATAATCAACAGGGAGATGCTCGCAATCATTTAAGGTAGAGATGAATTTTTTGCAGATTAAATCACCTTCTTCATAATTCATGATGGTCCATAATTGATAAGGTTAATAAAACTGAATTTTTAATCTTTCACCCAAAGTTGATGAAATTGTTATGAGAAGTTGTCTTTTGGTAACTCCAAGGCTGTGAAGGGTATAACGCACGATTGCAAGGAGCTACTATATCATTTCAAAATCATCTATGCATAAAGAAAATCTTTGGACTAATCCTTGTTCGATATATGAGATATCAACTTCATATGATGGCAGGAACATTTTGGGAAAACTAGTTGCCCAACTTATATATTAAGCTTTAAGTATTAATCGCTCCTTGATCTGACAAGAAATGGTTTTTCCTCTAATTCTTGCAGCTATCTCATCTAGATGGGCTGTGTTAACCTTTTCTAGGAGGTGAATTTTAGATGTTTTTTCATCAGCAAAGGTGGATAACAGTGCTCTTTGATGGATATTATGGCACATAAGGATTTAGCTTTCTAAGTCATTGATATGGTTTTCAATTTTGGATAGGGTTTGTCTAGTCTTTTTCTTTTATCAAAGAGAATGGCACTCCAAAGGGCATTGATAAGTACTTGTGAAGTGAAAGATAATCCTAGACTGAAGAAGGGAATTGATATTTTTTGGGATGTAGGTATGAAGGAATAGCTTGATTCCTGAATAGGGGCTTTGCTTTTGCATGTACTTAATGTCATAATGAGAAGGGATACTTTCTGAAGGTAGATAGGTCTGAATGAGAATTATCAATAATCTGAATTTTTATTTTCTTTGTGTAAAGAAAAATAGTTTTATATCTGTCCTCCGAGTAGAATTTAAAGATACCAAAATTGGAATTTAGGATTAAATGTAGAAAACATGAAGACATCAGAGAGACGATGAATAAGATCCATTTTATTTGAAACTGGATATCTAAATGGTTTTTGAACATCTTATTCTTGCTTACACTTTGTCTGAATAATATTGATATATTGAATAATAGTTAATTCAACAAAATCAAAATATAATTCCTTATTGTCTAAAATAGTTTTTAGACCTGATGAGTCAATTTTAAAAGGGTGTAAAATTTGTAGAAAAGGATTTCCAAGGATAACATCATTGTTTAAATCCATTCTTAGAAAGAAATTAGTCTTTATGCATGTTCCATTTTTACAGACATAAACATTACTTAATTTGTATTTGATATATAGTTTTTTGCTAGCAGTAGCTAGATTGAGTTTATTATTGGTTCTTTCATAATATTTTGTTGGGATTAATCCTTCTCTTATTAAATTAACATCTACACCACTATCTAGTAAGCAGAGTGCTTTAATAGAGAAGTCTTTGACCTTAATTGTAGGTTAAGCTCTCCATTTTTTAAGTGGATTTTGTGTTAAAGAATTTACAAAACCATTCAAGTTTTCATCAAATTTTTCTTGATTTTTTAAATTATTATTATTTTCTTGATAATTTTTGAGTATGTGAAATTCAAGATTCTTAACACGTTATTTGAGTTCATGAAGTTCAATTAAGTTTTTTTTATTTCTTTTATTTCTTGATTTTGATTAGTATTTTCTCTATAAAGATCGTGAATTGAAAGACAAGGAGGAGCTTGCTGCTCTCTTAATCTACCTAATACAGTTTTAATGCTGAATTGTTCTAGCAAGTCAGATATATTAATTGATGTAGAAGCTTTCCCTTTTTTATTTCCTTTATTTATATTCTATACTTTTTCAAAATATTTATTTTTTAATTCTTCATCTTTGAGATCTTTAAACATTTCTAGCAGTAGTTCTTCTGGAGTAGAAAGTGCATTAAAAGATAAAGAGGAAGAAGAAGTAAATTAATACTGGATTTCACTGTCAAATATTTTATAATGACATGTATCTGAAGAATAATCTTTATCAGAGGAACTAGATGATTCTAAGGATGAGGATGAGGATCCTTTTAAGATAGTTTTGATTTCTTTTTCTGTTTTAACTTTTATTTTTGGGCTGTCAAGAGCTATATATCATTTTTCTTTGCAATTATAACATTGTATTTCTTTTTTCTTAGGATGAGAAGTGGATGGATTATATTTTGTATAAGATTTCTTTAATTCTTTATAAGGGTTTTTATGAGAACATTTTTTATGATATCTTTTTGAGGGAGTATAATATTGTGGAGTTCAAAAATGTTTAGATTTTCTTTTTTGATGGTTTCTTTTTAAGTTTTTCTTTTTATTATTGCTAGAAGGACTGATTAATGGTTCCATGCCAAATTGAAAACAAAAATCACCAAATTCATACTTGCTGATTCTTTTTTTATTTTCAATTTGACATTTCAGTGTCATATCATTGCATAATGAAAATCCAACTTTATTAATCTTTTGAATTAGATCACCATATGTATACATTCCATAATTCAAATTTCCATAATTTTCTGATTTTAATTCTTTTCTAACATTTTCTGCAAAAAGTTTCGGAAGACTAGATATGAATTTTTCTTTCCAAAATTCTGAATTGCCTGCATCGATTATATAGAGTTTTGATAAGAAAACATCTTTATACCAACGAAAATCTGATAATGTTGGGGAAGATAAATTGATTAGTTGTGTTTTTATTTTTTCTTCTACATTCATATAATTGCTAATAAAATGTTTTACTATATTGGTAATAAGCATGTAAATAGAATCAGGAATCATTTGACCTTGAGGAGTAATAACTGGATTTCCTGAAAGATCTCTTTTACTGTATTCAGTATAGCTTGTCTTTCTATATCAGATAGGTATTTTTCCCACCAACTATGTAATTGTCCAGTAAGTCCAAGAACGACTGCATCTACTGCATGTTTTTGATCATTACCGGTAGCCATGATGGTAGAGGCATATATCATCATGTGTTGTCATAGTTGCAGGATTTGATATTTAGATAGTCCATCTACATTCTATTCATTACTGAAGAGTTTTCAAATCAAAGGCTATTTAGAATAGCTTGTTCTTCGAATTGAAGATCAACTGGATAATAATTTCCTGTTTTTGTTGCAGTGACTATTGGTTTTTGTATTCTAAATATTTTATTGATTTGTAGAGATTCTTGATTTTGATCATCTTTATTTTCCTTTGATTTTTCTTCTATAGAGTTGGAAATAGAGAATTCTGAGTCTAAGCTCAAAGCTTTAGAAACTAAAACATTTATGGATTTTTCATCTTTATTATCTTTAAGTTTTATGTTTGTAAAATTATGAGATAATTGATTGATTAGTTCATCTGAAAATCTTAAGGCATTTTTTTCTAACTTTAGATCTTTAAGGGCTTCACCTTGAAAACCTAAAGATTGTGTCTTGATTACTTTATGGGGAGAAGTGGTTTCATAAATTTTAAAATATTTTCAACTTTATCTTCAATTCTATTGGTTTGTTGGCCAATAGTATGAAGGTTATATTTGTATAATTATTTTGTTCTAAAACATAACTTAAATATGATTTGTAAAAAAATTCAGTTTTACCTTTGTCTCCTTATATTTTTGCAACATCTTTTATGGGTACAGCTGAAGTTTCTTTATAAATGATTTGATGTAATGGAGGATGTATAGATTCTTTAGTTCTTTGTGGAGAGGAACTCGTAGAAGCTAAATCCAAAAAGAGCTTAATTTAGTTATCATATTAATGGATAAATATTCAGTATTATAAGCTTTCTTCATCGCTAGTTTAAACTAATCAAAGAAATAAATATTTCTTTGATTACCATATATATATTTATACCATTTTGCTTTTAGAAAGTCTTTACGTTCTTAAGAAACATGGTTAAAAAAGGATTTTGTGAGACGATGTAAAGCTAAATTCTTGTTTAGCATTTCTTTATCAATTTCAAAGCATTCTATAACATTTATATTAAAATCGGATTCCAAAGGATTATATGTATTAGATGGAGAAGCTTGATGAGAATGATACACTAATCCTGTAGGTTGAAGGTCTACATTAGGTGTAGAGCAAGAAACTCGGGATGGTTCTTTTATGGAAGATCCTACCAAAGAGGGAGGATGAGAATAAGACTTTCTAGAATGTTGATAAACTGTAGGGGTTGTATCTCTTGAATCTGTTAGAAAATTTATTTCAACACTTCAATATTCATGTTCAATAATTGTTTCAATATCTTGATTTTCTAAAGACCTTTTAGGTTAAGCGTTTTTTAAGCACCATTTACCAGATAGATTAATATCATTCCACTATATGAGTTTTGGAATATTAACTTTATTCTTGAAATTAGTTTGGAATAAAGTAGTCATACCTTTTGCTTGATGGGAATAAGCTATGCCTGGAACAACTTAATTCATGAGTTTATAATAAACTCTATATATGAGAGCAAGATTTTGATTATGAAGATTAATATCAAAACCTTTTGTTTAGATAGCAAGAGGAAGAGCTTCATGTGCACCTGGATCTGTAATGAAAACAGAGAAATTTAGAAAGCAATTGAAGAAAGTAGGGCCATTAGCCAAACTTGATTTAACCATTCCAAGTAATTAATCACTGAATTTTTTTTGTCTTATATCGGGAACATAGATGAGAGCTTCAGTTCTAAATCCAAGTCTTGTTAAAAGCTTTAGAGCAACTTGCATTAATCCAAAATGAATATAATTGTATGTTTTAACGTACTCCTTTATTTCATGGGGCTTGATTAAAGAAAGATGCTGAATATTACTGGTAATGGA
This sequence comes from Sextonia rubra, assembly GCA_037013555.1. Classification (NCBI taxonomy): domain Eukaryota; kingdom Viridiplantae; phylum Streptophyta; class Magnoliopsida; order Laurales; family Lauraceae; genus Sextonia; species Sextonia rubra. The sequence continues at coordinate 11,668,213 of JASUAD010000026.1, forward strand.
TTCAGTTCTTTCAATGGTTTTTACTTTATTACTTGATTTTAATTGAAAACTTCCAACTTTATAAATTTCATTTTTATTTACGGTTGGAATAGCCCAGTCACAAATAACTTGATCTAAATCGTCGTAATTGATTTCTTCACTATTGTTAATAGATATAGAAAATAAAGAATTTGATGATGAGACAGAAGAAAGTACAAACTTATTAATAAGCTTAGCCATAATTTATATTGCAGTGTTATTTTAATCAAATCCACCATGAGTATCTAACGAAATAAAGGATTTACGCACCAATAAAACGCCTTAAATGCCTTCACATGGCTAACAATGGCAACAACAATGGCTACCTCAGCTTCGCTCCGGGCGAAATATGATTAAAATTTCTTAATAATAACAAACAAAGAACTAAGTATTAAGACTTTTGATGTTCTTACTTCTGAGTCATTAATTCCTTAAGCAAAATCAAAGCATAACATAAAAAAGATAAGTGAAGAAATACTCACAAAACAACTTTATGTTGCCAAAGTACTTGATTACAAATTTGATACCAACTTGGCTCTGATACCAAATGGGGAAGATGGTGGGTTTACAAAAGCGGAAGGGAGAAGAGAGAGGAGATGGTGGTGGAAGCAAGGCTAGATTTTGATTAGTATTCCAACTCTTGCTTGTACATGAGGAAGGCTAGACCTATTCATAGTCATAACAAACATAATTTACATTTCTTTACAACTGAATTTAAACTAAATGTGCATTTCATTTAATGTGATGGCAAATTTCATGATGCTTTCGGATTACAGGCAAAAATCACAATTTTTGCTGTAGATGAACTTTATTATAAATAGTGTGATGTCATGATTGTTTTGAGTGACTTGATAAGGTATGTGTCATGTCTTTATTTCTTTTTCCTTTCTAGAGATAAAGTTCTTCATGGATGTGCATGTTGAGAATAAAATACTACTTCATTCTTATGAGAGATATGCTTTGTCTTTTAGTACTTTTGCATGTACTTTTTCTAAGAACTCATTGATGGGCTAATAGAATCTGATAATGTTGGGCAAGATAAATTGATTAATTGTGTTTTAATTTTTCTTCTACATTCATATAATTACCAATAAAATGTTTTACTATATTGGTAATAAGCATGTAGATGGAATCAGGGATCATTTAGCCTTAAGGAGTAAGAACAGGATTTCTTGAGAGATCTTTTTACTGCATTTAGTATAGCATTTCCTTTTGTATTAGATAGGTACTTTTCCCATCAACCATGTAATTGTCCAGTAAATCCAAGGATGACTGCATTTACTGCATGTCTTTGATCATTACCGATAGCCATAATGGTAGAGGCATATATCATCATATGCTGGCATAGTTACAGGATTTAATATTCAAATAATCCATCTACATTCCATTCGTATACTGAGGAGTTTTCAAATCGAAGGCCATTTAGAATAGCTTATTCTTCGAATTGAAGATCAACTACAGTAGGTCTTGGATAATAATTTCTTATTTTTACTATAGGTCTTGGATAATTTCTTGTTTTTGTCTTTTAAATATTTTCTTGATTTTGATCATCTTGATTTTCATTTGATTTTTCTTCTATAAAGTTAGAAATAGAGAATTCTGAGTCTGAGCTAGAAGCTTTAGAAACTAAAACATTTATGGATTTTTCATCTTTATTTTCTTTATTATCTTTAAGTTTTATGTTTGTAAAACTATGAGATAATTGATTGATTAGTTCGTCTGAAAATTTTAAGGGTTTTTTTTCTAACTTTAGATCTTCAAGGGCTTCACCTTGAAAACCTAAAGATTATGTCCTGATTACTTTATGGGAAGAAGTAGTTTAATAAAATTTAAAAATATTTTCAACTTTATATTCAATTTTATTGGTTTGTTGGCTAATAGTATGAAGGTTAATATTTGTATAATTGTTTTGTTCTAAAACATGACTTAAATCTGATTTGTAAATAAATTCAGTTTTACTTTTGTCTCCTTGTAGTTCAAGTCTTATTAATGGCTTTAGAGTAACTTGCACTAATCCAAAATAAATATAATTGTATGTTTTAACATACTCCTTTACTTCATGGGGCTTGATTAAAGAATGATGCTGAATATTACTGGTAATGGATTCAATCTTTCAATGGTTTTTACTTTATAACTTGATTTTAATTAAAAACTTCCAACTTTATAAATTTCATTTTTATTTAAGGTTGGAAAAGTCTAATCAAATATAACTTGATCTAAATCGTCATAACTAATTTCTTCACTATTTTTAATAAACATAAAAGATAAGGAATTTGATGATGAGGAAAAAGAAGGTACAAACTTCTTAATAAGCTTAGCCATAATTTGTATTACAGAGTTATTTTAACTAAATCCACCATGAGTATCTAATGAAATAAAGGATTTGCAAGCCAACAAAACACCTTAAACGCCTTCACACGGCTAATAACGGCGATAATAATGGCCACCTCAACTTCGCTCCAGGCAGAATATGATTAAAATTTCTCAATAATAACAAACACACAACCAAGTATTAAGATTTTTTACGTTCTTGGTTTTGAGTCAGCAATTCCTTAAACAAAATCAAAACATAAAGATAAGTGAAGAAATACTCACAAAATGCCTATATATTACAACGATACTTGATTACAAACTAGATGCCAACTTGGCTCTGATACCAAATGGGGAAGATGGTGGGTTTGCAAAAGCGAAAGGGAGAGAAGAAAGGAGATGGTGGTGGAAGCAATGCTGGATTTTAACTGGTATTCCAACTCTCGCCTGTACATGAGGAAGACTAGACTTATTTATAGTCATAACAAATATAATTTACATTTCATTGCAATTGAATTTACACTACATTTGCATTTCATTTCATGTGCTAACAAATTTCATGATACTTCAGGACTGCTAGATAAGATCACAATCTTCACTATAGATAAACTTTATTCTGAATTGTGGATTGTCATGATTGCTTTGTAGGAAATTGAGTGGCTTGATAAAGCATATGTCTTGTCTTGGCTTTATTTTTTTCCTTTTCGTCGGATAGATATGAATCCTTCCTTACTACTTTTTGTCTCATCAGCATATGTATCTGGTTCAGGAGCAATATTTTCAAAAGGATTGTCATCAGCCAAAGATGATGCAGCCGCTGACCAAAACTTAATAGAGAATTTTCAGATGATTGTTCTTTTTGTATTTGTTCAATAATTTTCTTTTGAAGTTCTTTTTTGAGTTGAAGCAAAACTACTGCTACATAAAGAGCAGAAGGAGAGGCTAAACAAAAATTCTTCTGCTTGTAAATATCGCTTGCTGGATGAAGCCTTTCTTTTTCTTTTTCAGGAGTTTTGAGAACTTCAGAGAATGATGGCTTTATAGCTTGATCGGTAGAATATTGCTGCAGTATTGCATTATACTCAAATTGATGCCAAAACTTGATATAAATTATTCAAGATAAAACTGGTGGAATGAAGTCCATTTTTTTATAAAAATTCCATTTCATGATCCAGGGAATCTCCTGCGTTCGATAAAACTGCATAGCAACATAAGGTTCTGTTGTAAGTTGTAGGTGCTAATAAAGGCTTTTTTCTTCTGATTTGAGAAGGGCTTTAAATGATGCAGAATAGGATTCACAAATAGGAAGAAGTGCTTGAGGAAATATGTCTTTAGTGGCACCAAAAAGGATCTAGAATTGTGTGAAGAACCACATAGGTATTTTATGGGAGTTTGATTTGAATCTGATGAACCAAGAATGCTAGATGGATGGGTTTTGATAATAGAAGATGACTTCCCAAGTAGAAATATAATCATAATAATTAAAAATAAGTTCTGAATCAAGTCTTTGAGGCATATGAAAAGGTCATCCCCATTCTTCTGTAGAGAGAACATGCAAGATTTTGTTTTTTGAATAGAAGATAGTAATATTAGGTGGTAAAGCATTTAAGTATGAATTTTTTGATCCATCTGTATGATCAATAGTACAGCTGCCAGTTTTGATCAGAATCTACTCATGGACTTTATAGTCAAGAGGTTTGATAAATAATTGATCAGGAGAAAAAAGGGTTTGGATAAGATGTTCAATAGAAATGATATCGGCATAAGACTTGTCATCTAAGGAATAAATTCTTAAGGGTGCTTTTATGGCAAAATAATGGACTTGTGAAGCTTGAGGTTTTCTGGATACAAGGCTTGATGGGCTTTGAAATTGAGGAGTATTAGAAGTATGGGTTGCTCCCCATCTCTCAAGATAATTGCTGCTGGATTTTCTGGATAAAGGTGTAATGTTCATAATAGAAGAAACTTTATCAGTTGGGGATTAGAGAAAGGGTATAATCTACCAAGGCTTCATTCTTTTGTCCTTGTAAAAATTCACGAGATAAAAAATCAGGAAGAGAATTATTTTTACCTGCAATATACTTAATGTCAAAGTCAAATATGGCTAATAAAGCTTGCCAGCGAGCAAAGATTTACTTAGCAACAAGATTTTTATAAAAGTCAAAAACATAATTAAGGCATCCAAGAAAACGTTGCAATTGCTCTTTATTAAGAATTTCATCAGGAAATTGGGAAGCAAACTTAATAATTCTTTGGACTGGAGAAATAGTTCCTTTTTTTATTATAAAGCCAAGAAACTAATTTTCTATTTGAAAAAGCTTCATTTTCTTTTGGGATAAGACAAGTCCATTCTTGATAATAACTTATTTAAAAATATTTAAATGTTTTCAATAGTCACAAATAGATTTTGAAAATACAAGAATGTCATCTATATAGACGAGTGTAAAAGCTTGATATGGATTTAAAATGTCATTCATTATTCTTTTGAAATTCTGAAGGAGCATTTTTTAAACCAATGGCATAATGTTCCATTTGTAATGACCAAATGGTACTGTAAAAGCAATTTTATACCCACCATATGCCCCATTTAGTATCAGAGCTAAGTTGGTATCAAATTTGTAATCAAGTACTTTGGCAATATAAAGTGGTTTTGTGAGTATTTCTTCACTTATCTTTGTTATGTTATGCTATGATTTTGCTTAAAGAATTGCTGACTCAAAAGTAAGAAAGTCAAAAGTCTTAATACTTAGTTCTGTGTTTGTTATTATTGAGAAATTTTAATCATAGTCTGCCTGGAGCAAAGCTGAGGTAGCTATTGTTGTCGCCGTTGTTAGCCGTGTAAAGGCATTTAAGGCGTTTTGTTGGTGTGTAAATCCTCTATTTTGTTAGACACTTGTTGTGGATTTGGTTAAAATAACTCTGTAATACAAATTATGGCTAAGCTTATTAAGAAGTTTGTACCTTCTTCTTCCTCATCATCAAATTCTTTATCTTCTATGTCTATTAAAAATAGTGAAGAAGTCAATTATGACGATTTAGATCAAGTTATTTGTGGCTGGACTATTCCAACCATAAATAAAATAAACTTTATAAAGTTGGAAGTTTTCATATAAAATCAAATTATAAAGTAAAAACCAATGAAAGAACTGAATCCATTACCAGTAATATTCATCTTCTTTCTTTAATCAAGCACCATGAAATAAAGGAGTATTCTAAAACATACAATTATATTCATTTTCGATTAGTGCAAGTTGCTCTAAAGCATTTAATAAGACTTTGACTTAGAACTGAAGCTCTCATCTATGTTCAAGACACAAGACATAAAAACTTCAATGATTCATTACTTGGAATGGTTGAATCAAGTTTAGCTAATGACCTTACTTTCTTCAATTGCTTTCCAAATTTCTCTATTTCCCTTACAGATTCAGGTGCACATGAAGCTCTTACTCTTGCTTTCCAGACAAAAGGTTTTGATATGAATCCTCATAATCAAAATCTTGCTCTCATATATAGAGTTTATTATAAACTCATGAATTCAGTTGTTCCAGGCATAGCCTATTCCCATCAAGCAAAAGGTATTACTACTTTATTCAAAACTAATTTCAAAAATAAAGTTAATATTCCAAAACTCATATAGTGGAATGATATTAATCTATCTGGTAAATGGCGCTTAGAAAACGCCCAACCTGAAAGGTCTTTAGAAAATCAAGATATTGAAATAATTATTGAATATGAAGATGGAAGTGTTGAAATAAATTTCCAAACAGATTCAAGAGATATAACTCCTACAGTTTATCAACCTTCTAGAAAGTCTTATTCTCATCCTCCCTCTGTGGTAGGATCTTCCATAAAAGAACTATCCTCAGTTTCTTGCCCTACACCTAATGTAGACCTTCGACCTACAAGACTTTTGTATCTTTCTTATCAAGCTTCTCCATCCAATAAATATAATCCTTCAGAATTCGATTTCAATATAAATGTTATTGAATGTTTTGAATTTAAAAGAAATATTAAAAGGGAATTTAGCTCTACATCCTTTAACAAAATCCTTTTTTAAACAGGTTTCTCAATAACATAAAGACTTTTTAAAAGAAAAATGGTACTAATATATGTATGATAATCAAAGAAATATTTATTTCTTTGATTGGCTTAAACTAACCATAAAGAAAGCTTATAATACTGAAGATTTATCGATCAATATGATAACTAAATTAAGCTCTTCTTGGATTATAGCTTCTACTAGTTCCTCTCCACAAAGAACTGAAGAATCTATACATCCTCCGTTACATCAAATCATTTATAAAGAGACTTTAGTTGTACCCATAAAAGATGTTGTAAAAATACACGGTGACAAAGGTAAACTGAATTTATTTACAAATTAGATTTAGGTGATGTTTTAGAACAAAATAATTATACAAATACAAACCTTCATACTATTAGCCAACAAACGAATAAAATTAAAGATAAAGTTGAGAATATTTTATAATTTTATGAAACTCCTTCCCATAAAGTAATCAAGACACAATCTTTAGGTTTTTAAGGTGAAGCCCTTAAAGATCTAAAGTTAGAAAAAAAACCCTTAAAAATTTTAAACGAACTAATCAATCAATTATCTCAAAGTTTTACAAACATTAAATTTAAAGATAGTAAAGAAAATAAAGATGAAAAATCCAGAAATGTTTTAGTTTCTAAAGCTTCGAGCTCAGACTCAGAATTCTCTATTTCTAACTTTATAGAAGAAAAATCAAATGAAAATCAAGATGATCAAAATCAAGAATCTCTACAAATCAATAAAACATTTAAAAGACAAAAACCAATAGTCACTGCAGTAAAAACAAGAAATTATTATCCAAGACCTACTCCAGTTAATCTTCAATTCGAAGAACAAACTCTGCTAAATAGCCTTTGATTTGAAAACTCTTCAGTATACGAATGGAATGTAAATGGACTATCTGAATATCAAATCCTGCAACTATGCCAACACATGATGATATATGCCTCTACCATCATGGCTACCAGTAATGATCAACGACATGCAGTAAATGCAATCGTCCTTGGATTTACTGGACAATTACATGGTTAGTGGGAAATTGCCTATTTGATACAGAAAGAAATGCTATATTAAATGCAGTAAAAAGAGATCCCTCAGGAGATCCTGTTCTTACTCCTCAAGGCCAAATGATCCCTGATTCCATCTACCTGCTTATTACCAATATAGTTAAACATTTTATTGGTAATTATATGAATGTAGAAGAAAAATTAAAAACACAATTACTCAATTTATTTTGCCCAACATTATCAGATTTTCATTGGTATAAAGAAGTTTTCTTATCAAAACTCTATACAATCGATGCAAGTAATTTAGAATTTTGTAAAGAAAAATTCATATTTGGTTTTCCTAAACTTTTTGAAGAAAAAGTTAGAGAAGAATTAAAATCAGAAAATTATGGAAATTTGAATTATGGAATGTATACATATGGTGATTTAATTCAAAAGATAAATAAAATTGGCTTTTCATTATACAATGAAATCAAACCTGAACATCAAATTGAAAATCAAAAAAGAATAAGCAAGTATGAACTTAGTGATTTTTGTTTTCAACTTGGTATGGAACCATTAATCAGTCCTTTAGCCAGAATAAAAAGAAAAACTTAAAAAGAAACCATCAAAAAATAAAATCTAAACATTTTTCAACTCCTATCATAAAAAATCTTAATCTATCCACTTCTCATCCCAAGAAAAAAGAAATACAATGTTATAATTGCAAGGAAAAAGGACATATAGCTCTTGACTGCCCAAAAATAAAAGTAAAAACAGAAAAAAATCAAAACCATATTAAAAGGATCGTCAGCATCAGAGTCATCCAATTCCTTTGATACAGATTATTCTTCCTCTCATTCTTCAGATACATGTCATTGTAAACTATTTGACAGTGAAATCCAGTATGAATCTGCTTCTTCTTCCTCTTCATCTTTAAACATACTTTCTGCTCCAGATGAACTGGTGCTAGAAATGTTTAAAGATTTCAAAGATGAAGAATTAAAAAATAAATATTTTGAAAAAATACAGAATATAAATAAAGGAAATAAAAAAGGAAAAGCTTCTACATCAAATAATATATCTGACTTACCCAAACAATTCAACATTAAAATTGTATTAGATAGGTTAAGAGAGCAACAAACTCCTCCTTATCTTTCAATTCAAGATCTTTATAAAGAAACTACTAATAAAAAGCAAGAAATAAAAGAATTAAAACAAGACTTAATTGAACTTCAAGAACGTGAACAACGTGTTGGGAATCTTGAATTTCACACACTCAAGAATTATGAAGAAAATAATGATAATAATTTAGAACATCAAGAAGAATTTGGTGAAGACTTAAATGGTTTCGTAAATTCTTTAACAAGGAATCCACTTAAAAAATGGAAAACTCAAGCTACAATTAAGGTCAAAGACTTCTCTATTAAAGCACTCTGTTTACTACATAGTAGCACAGATGTTAATTTAATAAAAGAAGGAGTAATCCCAACAAAATATTATGAAAAAACTAATAATAAACTCAATCTAACTACTACTAGGAAAAAACTACATATCAAATACAAATCAAGTAATGTTTATGTTTGTAAAAATGGAATATGCATAAAGACTAATTTCCTTCTAGGAAAGGATTTAAACAATGATGTTATCCTTGGAAATCCTTTTCTACAAATTTTACAGACTTTTCAAATTGACTCATCAGGTCTAAAAACTATTTTTGACCATAAAGAAATAATTTTGATTTTGGCGAACCAACTCCTGTTCAACATATCAATAGTGGTCAGACAAAGTGTATACAAGAATAAGGTGTTCAAAAAATGATCAAATATCCAGTTCCAAATAAACGGATCTTATTAATCGTCTCTCTGATGTCTTCATGTTTTCTACATTTCATCCTATATCCAGATTTTGGTACTTTTAAATTCTACCCGGAGGATAGATATGAAATTACTTTTCTTTCCCCAAAGAAAATAAAATTTCATATTATTAATAATTCTCATTTAGACCTATCTGCCTTCAGGAAGTATCCCTTCTCATTATGACATCAAGTACAAGCAAAAGCAAAGCCCCTATTCAGGAATCAAGCTCTTCCTTCATACCTACATCCCAACAAATATCAATTCCCTTTTTCAATCCAGGATTATCTGTCACTTCACAAGAACTTATCAATGCCCATTGGAGTGCCATTCTCTCTGATAAAAGAAAAAACACTAGAAAAACCCTATCCAAAATTACAAACCATATCAAGGACTTAGAAAGCCAAATCCTTATGTGCCATAACATCCGTCAAAGAGCACTGTTTTCCACCCATACTAATGAAAAAACATCCAGAATTCACCTCTTAGAAAAGGTTAACACAGCCCTTCCAAATGAGATAGCTGCAAGAATTAGAGAAAAAACTATTTCCCGTCAGATCAAAAAGCGATTAATGCTCAAAGCTCAATATATAAGCTGGGCAACTGGCTTTCCCAAATTGTTCCTGCCATCATTTGTAGTTGATATCTCATATATCTAACAAGGATTAGTCCAAAGATTCTTTATGCAGAGATGATTTTGAAATGATACAGCAGCTCCCTACAATCATGCGTCATGCCCTTTGCATCCTTGGAGTTACCAAAAGACAACTTCTCATAACGATTTCATCAAGTTTGGGTGAAAGATCAGAAATCCGGTTATATCAACCTTATCAATTATAGACTATCATTTAGTCTGCAAAAAATTCATCTCTACCTTAAATGATTACAAGCATCTCCTTGTTGATTATCCAGCTCAATGGTATGAATCTTTTGAAGTCGCTACAATGGAATACAGCTTAGAACATCTCCAAAATTATGATCCAACTTCTAATCAATATTAAAGATTTCTCAATCTAAAAGGGCATCTTAAATTTGCAAATATATACAAATATGTTTAGTGTGACAGTTGACGAGTTATTTGCATTACTGATGATCCTGCTAAGCAAATAACAATGATACAGAGTCCATATAAATCTGGACATACAGCTCTCAATCAAATTATCATTGCTTATGAAGATATGTCTTTTGATATTTCTGAAGAAACTCGAGAAGAGTTAATCCAATTATTCCATGGTAAATTAACAAATGAAGGCTGGAATGAGCACTTTCGATGCAAGTCTCCAATAATACTATGCCTAGCATAAAGATTCTTCCTACAAGAGCTTTTTCTAAAACAATGGAAGGATGAAAAATGCTTTTTCTACTAGCCCATCAATGAGTTCTTAGAAAAAGTACATGCAAAAGTACTAAAAGACAAAGCATATCTCCCATAAGAATGAAGTAATATTTTATTCCCAACATGCACATCCATGAAGAACTTATCTCCAAAATGGGAAAAGAAATCAAGACATGACACATGCCTTATCAAGTCACTCATAACAATCATGACATCTCATTATTCAGAATAAAGTTCATCTACAGCAAAGATTGTGATTTTTGCCAGCAGTTCGGAAGCATCGTGAAATTTGCCAGCACATTAAATGAAATGCACATTCAGTCTAAATTTGTTGTAATGAAATGTAAATTATGTTGGTTATGACTATAAATAGGTCTAGCCTTCCTCATGTACTGGTAAGAGTTGGAATACCAATCAAAATCCAGCCTTGCTTCCACCACCATCTCCTCTCTTCTCTCCCTTTCACTTTTGTATACTTACCATCTTCCCCATTTGGTATCAGAGCCAAGTTGGCATCAAATTTGTAATCAAGTACTTTGGTAATATAAAATCATTTTGTGAGTATTTTCTCACTTATCTTTGTTATGTCATGCTTTGATTTTGCTAAAGAAATTGCTGACTCAGAAGTAAAAACATCAAGAGTACTAATAGTTAGTTCTGTGTTTGTTATTATTGAGAAATTTTAATCATATTCCACCCAGAGTGAAGCTGAGGTAGCCATTGTTGTCGCCGTTGTTAGCCATGTGAAGGCATTAAAGGCATTTTGTTGGTATGTAAATCCTCTATTTCGTTAGATACTCGTGGTGGATTTGACTAAAATAACTCTGCAATATAAATTATGGCTAAGCTTATTAAGAATTTTGTACCTTCTTCTTCCTCATCATCAAATTCTTTATTTTCTATGTCTATCAACAATAGTGAAGAAATCAGTTACGACGATTTAGATCAAGTTATTTGTGACTGGGCTATTCCAACTGTAAATAAAAATGAAATTTATAAAGTTTGAAGTTTTCAATTAAAATCAAGTTATAAAGTAAAAACCATTGAAAGAACTGAATCCATTACCAGTAATATTTAGCATCTTTCTTTCATCAAGTCTCGTGAAATATAGGAGTATGTTAAAACATATAATTATATTCATTTTGAATTAGTGCAAGTTGCTATGAAGCCTTTAACAAGACTTAGACTTAGAACAGAAGCTCTTATCTATATTCTCGATACAAGAAATAAAAAATTCAGTGATTCATTACTTGGAATGGTTGCATCAAGTCTAGCTAATGACCCTACTTTCTTCAATTGCTTTCCAAATTTCTCTGTTTCTCTTACAGATCCAGGTGCACATGAAGCTCTTATTCTTGCTATCCAGATAAAAGGTTTTGATATGAATCCTCATAATCAAAATCTTGCCCTCATATATAAAGTTTATTATAAACTTATGAATTCAATTATTTCAGTATAGCCTATTCCCATCAAGCAAAAGGTATGACTACTTTATTCCAGACTAATTTCAAAAATAAAGTTAATATTCCAAACCTCATACAGTGGAATGATATTAATCTATCCGGTAAGTGGTGCTTAGAAAACGCCCAACCAGAATGGTCTTTAGAAAAACACGATATTGAAACAATTATTGAACATGAAGATGGAAGTGTTGAAATAAATTTTCAAATAGATTCAAGATATACAACTCCTACAATTTATCAGCCTTTTAGAAAGTCTTATTCTCATCCTCCCTCTGTGGTAAGATCTTCCATAAAAGAACTATCCTTAGTTTCATGCCCTACACCTAATGTAGACCTTCGACCTACAAGACTTTTGTTTCTTTCTTATCAAGTTTCTCCATCTAATACATATAATCCTTCAGAATCCGATTTCAATATAAATGTTATTAAATGTTTTGAAATTGATAAAGAAATATTAAAAGGGAATTTAGCTCTACATCCTTTAACAAAATCCTTTTTTAAACAGGTTTCTCAAGAACATAAAGACTTTTTAAAAGAAAAATGGTACAAATATATGTATGATAATCAAAGAAATATTTATTTCTTTGATTGGCTTAAACTAGCCATAAAAAAAGCTCATAATACTGAAGATTTATCCATCAATATGATAACAAAATTAAATTCATCTTGGATTATAGCTTCTACCAGTTCTTCTGCACAAAGAACTAAAAAATCTATACATCCTCCATTACATCAAATCATATATAAAGAAACTTTGGCCGTACCCAGATGTAGTAAAGATACAAGGAGATAAAGGTAAATCTGAATTTATTTATAAATCAGACTTAAGTCATGTTTTAGAACAAAATAATTATATAAATTTTAACCTTCATACTATTGGCCAACAAACTAATAAAATTGAAGATAAAGCTGAAAATATTTGAAAATTTTATGAAGCATCTTCTTCACAAATGATAATTAAGACACAAACTTTAGGTTTTCAAGGTGAAGCCCTTAAAGATCTAAAGCTAGAAAGGAAACCTTTAAAATTTTCAAATGAACTAATTAATCAATTATCTCATAATTTTCCAAATATAAAACTTCAAGAAAATAAAGATCAAAAAACTGACAAATCTATGAATATATTAATCTCAAATTCTTAAGCCTTTAGCTCAGATTCAAAATTTTCTGTAGCTGATCTTATAGAAGAAGAGTTTAAAACAAATGAGAATCAAAATGATCAAAATCGAGAATCTCTACAAATCAATAAAATACTTAAAAGACAAAAAACAATAATCATTGTAACAAAAATAAGAAATTATTATCCAAGACCTACTCCAATTGATATTCAATTCGAAGAACAAGCTATTCTAAATGGCCTTCGATTTGAAAACTCCTCAGCAAACAAATGGAATGTAGATGGACTATCTGAATATCAAAACCTGCAACTATGCCAACACATGATTTATGCCTCTACCATCATAGTTGCCCGTAATGATCAAAGACATGTAGTAAATGTAGTTGTCCTTGGACTTACTAGACAATTACATGGTTGGTGGGAAAAATACCTATTTGATACAGAAAGAAATGCTATATTAAATGCAGTAAAAAGAGATCCCTCAGGAAATCTTGTTCTTACTCCTCAAGGCCAAATGATCCTTGATTCCATCTACAAGCTTATTACCAATATAGTTAAACATTTTATTGGTAATTATATGAATGTAGAAGAAAAATTAAAAACACAATTAATCAATTTATCTTGCCTAACATTATCAGAATTTCGTTGGTATAAAGATGTTTTCTTACCAAAACTCCATACAATCGATGCAAGCAATTCAGAATTTTGGAAAGAAAAATTCTTATCTGGTCTTCCTAAACTTTCAGAAAAAGTTAGCGAAGAATTAAAATAAAAAAATTATGGAAATTTGAATGATGGAATGTATACATATGGTGATCTGATTCAAAAGATTAATAAAGTTGGATTTTCATTATGCAATGAAATCAAACTTAAATGTCAAATTGAAAATCAAAAAAGAATCAGCAAGTATGAACTCGGTGATTTTGATTTCAATTTGGTATGGAATCATTAATCAGTCCTTCTAGCCATAATAAAAAGAAAAACTTAAAAAGAAACCATCAAAAAAGAAAATCTAAACATTTTTCTACTCCACAATATTATACTCTCCTAAAACGATATTATAAAAAATATTCTCATAAAAACCCTTAGAAAGAATTAAAGAAATATTATACAAACGATAATCCATCCAATTCTTATCCTAAGAAAAAAGAAATACAATGTTATAATTGCAAAGAAAAAGGACATAAAGCTCTGACTGCCCAAAAATAAAAGTTAAAACAGAAAAAGAAATCAAAACTATCTTAAAAGAATCTTCAACGTTAAAGTCATCCAGTTCCACTGATATAGATTATTCTATCCAGTTCCACTGATATAGATTATTCTTTCTCTCATGCTTCAGATACATGTCATTGTAAAATATTTGACAGTGAAATCCAGTATGAATCTACTTCTTCTTCTTCTTCTTTATCTTTAAACATACTTTCTGCTCCAAAAGAACTAGTGCTAGAAATGTTTAAAAATCTCAAAGATGAAGAATTAAAAAATAAATATTTTGAAAAAATAAAAAATATAAATAAAGGAAATAATAAAGGAAAAGCTTCTACTTCAAATAATATATCTGACTTACCTGAACAATTCAGCATTAAAACTATATTAAATAGATTAAGAGAGCAACAAGCTTCTCCTCATCTTTCAATTCAAGATCTTATAAAGAAATTAATAATTAAAATCAAGAAATAAAAGAATTAAAACAAGACTTAATTGAACTTCAAGAACTCCAACGATGTGTTGAGAATCTTGAATTTCACATACTCGAAAATTATCAAGAAATTAATGATAATTTAGAAAATCAGGAAAAATTTGATGAAAACTTGAATGGTTTTGTAAATTCTTTAACAAGGAATCCACGTAAAAAATGGAAAACTCAAGCTACAATTAAGGTCAAAGACTTCTCTATTAAAGCACTCTGTTTACTACATAGTAGCACAAATGTTAATTTAATAAAAGGAGTAATCCCAACAAAATATTATGAAAAAACCAATAATAAACTCAATCTAACTACTACTAGGAAAAAACTACATATCAAATACAAATTAAGTAATGTTTATGTCTGTAAAAATGGAACACGCATAAAGACTAATTTCCTTCTAGGAAAGGATTTAAACAATGATGTTATCCTTGGAAATCCTTTTCCACAAATTTTACAGCCTTTTCAAATTGACTCATCAGGTCTAAAAGCTATTTTAGACCATAAAGAAATAATTTTGATTTTGGCGAATCAACTCCTGTTCAACATATCAATAGTGGTCAAACAAAGTGTATACAAGAATAAGGTGTTCAAAAAATGATCAAATATCCAGTTCCAAATAAAACAGATCTTATTAATCGTATCTCTGATGTCTTCATGTTTTCTACATTTCATCCTACATCCAGATTTTGGTACTTTCAAATTCTACCCGGAGGATAGATATAAAATTACTTTTCTTTCCCCAAAGAAAATAAAATTTCATATTATTAATAATTCTCATTTAGACCTATCTGCCTTCAGGAAGTATCCCTTCTCATTATGACATCAAGTACAAGCAAAAGCAAAGCCCCTATTCAGGAATCAAGCTCTTCCTTCATACCTACATCCCAACAAATATCAATTCCCTTTTTCAATCCAGGATTATCTGTCACTTCACAAGAACTTATCAATGCCCATTGGAGTGCCATTCTCTCTGATAAAAGAAAAAACACTAGAAAAACCCTATCCAAAATTACAAACCATATCAAGGACTTAGAAAGCCAAATCCTTATGTGCCATAACATCCGTCAAAGAGCACTGTTTTCCACCCATACTAATGAAAAAACATCCAGAATTCACCTCTTAGAAAAGGTTAACACAGCCCTTCCAAATGAGATAGCTGCAAGAATTAGAGAAAAAACTATTTCCTGTCAGATCAAAAAGCGATTAATGCTCAAAGCTCAATATATAAGCTGGGCAACTGGCTTTCCCAAATTGTTCCTGCCATCATTTGTAGTTGATATCTCATATATCTAACAAGGATTAGTCCAAAGATTCTTTATGCAGAGATGATTTTGAAATGATACAGCAGCTCCCTACAATCATGCGTCATGCCCTTTGCATCCTTGGAGTTACCAAAAGACAACTTCTCATAACGATTTCATCAAGTTTGGGTGAAAGATCAGAAATCCGGTTATATCAACCTTATCAATTATAGACTATCATTTAGTCTGCAAAAAATTCATCTCTACCTTAAATAATTACGAGCATCTCCATGTTGATTATCTAGCTCAATGGTATGAATCTCATGAAGTCGCTATAATGGAATATAGCTTAGAACGTCTCAAAATTATGATACAGCTTCTGATCAATATCAAAGATTTCTCAATCTAAAAGGACAACTTGAATTTGCAAGTACATACAGATATGTAATTTGGTGTGACAGTCAACGAGTTGTTAGCATTGCTGATGATCTCGCTAAGCAAACTATGGTGATGCAGAATCTTTTAAATCCGGACATGCCAAGTTTAATCAAATTCTCAATACCTATGAAGGTATCTCTTTTGACATTTCAGAAAAAACTTGTGAAGAATTAATTCAGCTATTCTATGGAGAATTTTAAAATGATAATGAAGGTTGGAATAACCATTATCATAATTGTTAGTGTCATTGTAAGAGTATGTTGTCAATTACGTGACCAAAGTGTAGTTCGATTTTAGAACGATGTAGTTCACCTCGGAAGTTCAAAGAAGTTCAAGCTAGTTCAAGACCATTCAAGGAAAACCTATCAATGAAGACTAAGCAAAGAAGTTCAACATCAAAGAAGATCATCTGTGAGTGCCAAGGGATAAGGTATCTGTGATCCCTAAGTGTCAATTGAAATAAACTAGGAAATTAGGGTTTTCAATCACCCTGTTTTGTTCTACGGCTTGGACCACGGCTAAGCCGTAGATCCTACGGCTCACTTTCCAGAGAGTGTATTTTGGAGCTTTTTGTTCTACGGCTGACCCTACGGCTACACCGAAAAAATGTTACGGCTAAGCCGTAGTGTGTTTCACGGCTAAGCCGTAAAATCTACTGGTCACAATCTAGAGAGTGTACTTGGCCATATTATGCTTACGGTTGACCTTACGGCCAAGCCGAAAGGCCTTCACGGCTAAGCCGTAAGGTTATTCACGGCTAAGCCATAAAGATTACGGGCCACTCTCCAGAGAGCTATTTCTGGGAAATTTGAGCTTACGGCTGACCCACGGCTGGGCCGAAAGGTGCTCACGGCTAAGCCGTATAAGAATTTACGGCTAAGCCGTAGGCCTAACCGTAAGAAGGAATTTGTGTTGAATCTGGTCAAACTAGCCGTTGGATGTTGTCAGAACTTACGGCTAAGCCGTAGACCATTCTGTTCTAAGCCGTAGAACTATCCGTTGGAGCTCATCTGTATTTAAAGAGGACCTCTTCCTTGCTCCAACTACTGAATTTATTGCTGAGAAAATCACTAGTATAGCTGAGCCTTTGCACCTCCATTAAAATCATCTTCAAAGCTCCCATAACCACCTACTCTCCAACATCAAAGAGTGCCATTATTGTTACAAGTAGAGTAGTTGGTGACTTAGGAAAGGCTTCTTCAAATCTGAGAGAATACCTTAGCCTTCCAAACCCTCTTGGAACCTCTTCCCTTGGCTGAGCTCACATCTGAAGATCTTCATCTCCAAGGAGCAAGAACAAGAGGCCAAAGCTTGGAGGTAGTCTTCAAGCATCAAGAGCACCACTCAAAACCAAGGTATTCAATTCCTTGTTTAGGTGTTCTTTAATATTTCAATTCATATTGCTGTAATTGGTGGAAGACAAACCACCGCATCAAAAATTGTTGTAATTGGTGGACTAGATCAAGGATCAACCACCTGATCAAAAAACTCTAATTGGTGGAAGACAAACCACCGCATCAAAAATTGTTGCAAGAGGTGTATGTTATGTGAGTACCTCTTATTTAGTGGAACCAAGAGAGATTGCTCTTGAGAGTGGATGTAGGTCTAGGACCGAACCACTATAAATCATTGTGTTTATTGTTTGTTGTGTGTGGATGTTGCCTTGCTTACTTGTCACTTGAGTTGATGATCTTTTATATGCTACATCTCTATTGCTCTAGTTGCATTTCTAGACACTCACAACTCTGATTATCTCTCTCAATTTTAATAATCTTTCAGATTGTTCTTTAATAACATCTAAGTTTTGAAAAGAAATTTTTAATAGTCCTATTCACCCCCCTCTAGGACTTGGTGAGATCTAGTTATTGCACTTTCAATAATCTTAACTCTATTATGAAGTTCTCTGCCAACTGCAATGGAATTCATCAGGATGGTGATTAATTTTATCAAGATTTAGATTCATCAAGATTTATTAAGAGTTTTCTCTATAAAAACATGCAAAAAAAAGATAACAAAAACTTTAGCATTGCTACCGTATCCATAGCTATGCTATTCTCTACAAACACATCAAACTTATGTTAAAAAAGTACTATACAAAAAGCTACTTTGAGAAAGAAGACAAAAGACAATTTTAAAAAATCCAAAAGACAACAAGAATGAACAAGGCTCCATAAACACTCCTCTCTGCAATAGACCAACCAGGTACAATGCAAAAGAATAAAGCAACTATGTAGAAGAATAAAACAACATCCTCCAAGTCAACAAGTACAATCATCACAGCATGAAGACAAACCATCAATAGGCAACCTGTGATCCTATCCAGCAGTAAGATCCCGAAACATTATGCAATCTGCTAGCACATAAAATGAAATACAAATGCAGTCTAAATTTAGTTGTAATGAAATGTAAATTATGTTTGCTAAGGCTATAAATAGTACCAGCCTTCTCCATGTACAGGCAAGAGTTGGAATACCAGTCAAAATCCAACCTTGCTTCCACCACCATCTCCTCTCTCCTCTCCCTTCCGCTTTTGTATACCCACCATCTTCCCTATTTGGTATCAAAGCCAAGTTGGCATCTAGTTTGTAATCAAGTATCATTGCAATATAAATTCGTTTTGTGAGTATTTCTTCACTTATCTTTATGTTTCGATTTTGTTTAAGGAATTGCCGACTCAGAAGCAAGAACGTCAAAAATCTTAATACTTGGTTGTGTGTTTATTATTATTGAAAAATTTTAATCATATTCCGCCCGAAGCGAAGCTGAGGTAGCCATTGTTGTTGCCGTTGTTAGCAGTGAGAAGGCGTTTAAGGCATTTTATTGGTGTGTAAATCCTCTAGTTCGTTAGATACTCATGGTGGATTTAGTTAAAATAACTCTATAATACAAATTATGGCTAAGCTTATTAAGAAGTTTGTACCTTCTTCTTCCTCATCATCAAATTCCATATCTTCCATGTCTATTAAAAATAATGAAGAAATCAGTTATGACGATTTAGATCAAGTTATTTGTGACTGGACTATTCCAACCATAAATAAAAATGAAATTTATGGAGTTGGAAGTTTTTAATTAAAATCAAGTTATAAAGTAAAAACCATCGAAAGAACTGAATCCATTACCAATAATATTCAGTATATTTATTTAATCAAGCTCTATGAAATAAAGGAGTATGTTAAAACATACAATTATATTCATTTTGGATTAGTGCAAGTTGCTCTAAAGCCATTAACAAGACTTGGAGTTAGAACTGAAGCTCTCATTGATGTTCAAGATACAAGACATAAAAAATTCAGTGATTCATTACTTGGAATGGTTGAATCAGGTTTGGCTACTAGCCCTACTTTCTTCAATTGCTTTCCAAATTTCTCTATTTCTCTTACAGATCCATGTGCACATAAAGCTCTTACTCTTGATATCCAAACAAAAGTTTTTGATATGATTCCTCATAATCAAAATCTTACTCTCATATATAGAGTTTATTATAAACTCATGAATTTAGTTGTTCCATGCATAGCCTATTCCCGTCAAGCAAAAGGTAGGACAACTTTATTCCAACCTAATTTAAAAAATAAAGTTAATATTCCAAAACTCATACAACGGATTGATATTAATCTATTTGGTAAATGGCGCTTAGAAAATGCCCAACCAGAAAGGTCTTTAGAAAATCATGATATTAAAACAATTATTGAACATGAAAATGGAAGTGTTGAAATAAATTTTTAAGCAGATTCAAGAGATACAACTCCTACAGTTTATCAACTTTCTAGAAAGTCTTATTCTCATCCTCCCTCTGTAGTAGGATCTTCCATAAAAGAACTATCTGTAGTTTCTTGCCCTACACCTAATGTAGACCTTCAACCTACAAGACTTTTGTATCCTTCTTATCAAGCTTCTCCATCTAATACATATATTCCTTTGGAATTCGACTTCAATATAAATGTTATCGAATGCTTTGAAATTGATAAAGAAATGTTAAAAAAGAATTTAGCTTTACATCCTTTAACAAAATCCTTTTTCAGACAGGTTTTTCAAGAACAGAAAGACTTTTTAAAAGAAAGATGGTACAAATATATGTATGATAATCAAAGAAATATTTATTTCTTTGATTGGCCTAAACTAGCCATAAAGAAAGCTTATAATGCTGAAGATTTATCCGTCAATATGATAACAAAATTAAGTTCATCTTGGATTATAGCTTCTACCAGTTCTTCTCCACAAAGAACTGAAGAATCTATACATCCTCCAATACATCAAATCATTTATAAAGAAACTTCAGCTGTACCCATAAAAGATGTTGCAAAAATACAAGGTGACAAAGGTAAAACTGAATTTATTTACAAATCAGATTTAAGTCATGTTTTAGAACAAAATAATTATACAAATATAAACCTTCATATTATTGGCTAACAAACCAATAGAATTGAAGATCAACATTACAACAAATTGCATCTTTACCAATACTTTTAACCACACTACCCAAAATGCGTTGGTCAAGGGTTTCTTTTGCCAATGCAAATAAGGATGTGTTGGGAACAGTCAATGGAGCAAATATTTTTACCAACGCATTATTAGTTGCATTGGTAGAAGTACCCTTTTGCCAACGCAATAAATATGTGCTAGCAAAGATTATCGTTTACCAACACAAATGAGAATGTGTTGGACAAAGTCATAAGGGGGGAGTACTTTTGCCAACGAAGTATTATTTGTGTTGGTGAATTTACCCTTTTACCAACACAATAAAATATGCATTGGTAAAAGGTTACCTTTTATCAACACAAATGAAAATGTGTTGGAAAAAGTCAAAAGAGGGGGTTACTTTTTCCAACACATTATTATTTGCATTGGTGAAGTACCATTTTGCCAATGCGATAAAATATGTGTTGGCAAAGGTTATCTTTTATCAACGTATCAAACAATGTGTTAGAAAGGTCCTAAGAATTGGTAATTTCACCAGTGGAATAACATCCGTTGGTAAAGGAGATACTTTTTCCAACGAATAAAAGAATGTGTTGGTGAAAGGTGGTACCTTTACTAATGCAATACGGGATACATTGACAAAAGTTCAAAATATGGTGCGAGAGATTCCCACCCCCCTCTCCTAAAAAAAAAAGAGCCCCCTTATGAACAAGAAGCAGTCGTTTTTGAACCCTAAACCTATATGCCTTTTTACGGCCAATCAAGATCTCTGCTCCTCACAGAGAAACGTCACCTACAAGTTTCTATTCTCTCTCTCCACTGTCTTTTTAATTCCAATCTAATATAAAGAAGATTAGTCTTATAATGAGATGAGCTCATTTGATTCCAATTTAAGTAAGGCATATAATAAATTCTTCAGATCTAAGTTATAATCTCACTATTACCATCAATATCTTTTTTGGCCTACCCTTGTTAATTTTTGGATGGGCCATCAGCTTACATGAAAAGACTTTTCCTTATTAGCGTTGTTGATGGCTTGCACTACACAACATCCATGTTATCTTAGATAAGCATTGCTTTAATTTATCACCTATTGATGCTCCCCCTAAATGAGCCCCAATGAGTTCATTTATAATTATATCTTTTCTAATTTTATTAAATGTATATTAACTACTCTATTTTTTTTCTATAAAGGCATGTTAATTGATATAAGAGATCTTTTAGGGCATGTTTGTGTAACCAATTTTTCTCAAAAAAAAGTAAGGATTGTGGAAATTAAATTCTGTGGTATGATAAAATCCATGTTTGGTGCGACTACTATTCCTAATTGACGAGAACAAAAATGAGCTAAGTTTTCCATGATTGTCCGAAAAATAAATTCTATGGATTCTAGGGTTGTTCATGGCCATGCTAGGTCAGACTAAGGCATATCTAGGCTTGGCTTTCCTTTACAAACATTGGTCTAGGCCTGACCTAAGCCTGACATGGTCCTTAAAAGTCTGGCCTGAGCCCATCCATTTAAAAAAATTGGGTCGGGCCAAATTCTCATCCACTCAGCATTATATAGGAGATATGTATCAACAACCCATCACATGTCAACCGTGGGATTCACTTTTTGATTGCAATGCAAAGTCAATATTCAAAGCATATGTAATAAGCAAAAATTCACTTCCATGGCCTTTTATTTTATTTTATTCTCTTAGTTTCCTTTTTCTGCAAAATTCAAATGTAGCCCACATATAATCTAAGCCATCGAGAAAATGATTAGAAATGTGCATATAATTAATTGATAGGACCACTTCAATAAATTAAAGAAGCAAAACCCCTTAACACAACTAGAGTGTTCAAAATCAATAAGGATTTCATCAAAATAAAAAAAAAACTCAATCAGGATTTGCACTTACCAAATATAGATTTTTGTTAATACTAAGGAAAGAAATAATTAAGGAATTCTCTTTCCAATAAAATAAAACATTTGTATACAAGGTGGCAAAAATCTCTCTTCATGTCTCTGTGTCTTCCGGTCTTCCACACTACATGCCCGTTTCATCTCATCTTTTTTTTTATTTTATTTTTGTCTCTCAACATCTCCCATTGGAAAGGTTTAAAGAATCATCTCCTTCCTCCTTGCTCCTCCCTTCGCTGCAAGCTTATCTTTGATCAAACTCTTCCTAACCCAACCGCTCTCCCAACTAGAAGAAGACGCAGGTCAATTTGTAGGTATGTTTTTTTTTTCTGATGAATCTATTCCATGTGAGCTCACAACTTCTGTTGACCAAAACTTGATGCAAGGGGTTTGATCATCCTGGTTAAAGAAATCAGACTAGAATGATCTAAGTTTGGGGTACCTGATTCAAAGAAAAAGAACCAGAGAAAAAAAAATTAAAAGATGCAGAGAGAGTAGGAGTGTGCACGGTTCGGATTGGATCGGATTGAGACAAATCCGTCAGCAAACCCGTTACCTATGGATCCGCAACGTATCCTTGCACATTAAAACCAATCCAAACCACGATGGAGAAATGATTGAGATTGTGGGCTCACAATCATGGCATTGAGCAGAGCAGCTGAGCGAGAGAAAGAAATGATTCCCAGAATGATTTCTTTTAAAAAATTACCAGGTAATGGAACCGCTCAACATTCTAGCGACCGTGTCGCTGGGCCGGACAACATGGGAGAAATAGATAGCGGGGAGGGAATTATCAGTGGAGTTGAAGCAGGTGCAGGGGAGGGGGACGACAAGAAACTGGGCGACGTTGATCACAAATGGATTAGAAATGGCGTTGGCGTCACAGATCTAGTTGGCGAAGATGAGGGGAGAGAAGAAAATGTCGGAGATGTAAGAGAGGGTGTTGATGATGCCACTGGAGCAGGAGCAAAGGACGGTGACATTAAGGGTGTCAGGAGTATAGGACAGCGTTGATCTAAAAGTCAGACGATGAATGGCAGCTTTGCAAATGTCAAGAGCTCAATCAAAACATAGAAGAAGAAGAAGCTCTGTCTCTCCATTTTTTTTTTTATGAGGAAGGATCTTAAACTACTACTAAATCGACTTGAGAAATCCAAAAGGCACCTCTTTTGTATTCCACTTGGGAGATTTTTAGCTGCAGAGATAGGTCGAGCTGTCAAACCAAGTTAGGGAGGTATTAAGAGTTTTTGACTCTTGCATTCCGTTAGTTGACAGAGCTTGGAAAGTAACGGTGTTAGGGACCATGATCTCTCTTACTTTAACTTGTCAAAGGTTTTTTTGGTAGAAGACTTGTCAAAGTTAAAAGCAGATGGGATATGATGAAGATTCTACAAAACCAGAACAATGTAATTTTCAAATGAATAAAGGTTTTTTTTTGTTTTTGTTTTTTTTTACTTGACTGTTGGTTTGCTATTTTTATATGTGCTGGTCTCATCATTTAACTGCCATTATTTTTATCACAGTAGTGGGAGAGATTTGGACTAGGACTTGAAAGTTAGAACATTTTATATGGATATTTTTTTAATTTTTATAAATATATATATAATATTTTAATGGTTTGGATCGGATTAAATCTGCGAATTAAAGGTAAAATTCGTCACCAAATCATTACTGCCACTTTGTATATGGATTTTTTTAAATTTTTTATATAATATATACATGTATGTAACTTCATAAAACTGTCACTTTGTGGCCTCCACGAATGGGTCCACTTACATAAAATCCAAATTGTTCAAAATGATTCCCCCTCTCTCTATTATACCCTGATAAAATTTCACTCTAATAGATAATTGGCATACCATCAAATTAACCAATCAATCATTAAAAAAATTTAATAACAGCACATCTCTTATTAGGGTGAAATTTGGATGAGGGCCTATGTAAAGAAGGCAACTATTTTGAGTGGGTTAGATTTTTGTAGGCGACATTGATCGTATACTTGTTTAAATAAATACACACACATCTACAGAAATTTGTAATCCGACTGTACATTTTGCTCTTGCTTTTTTTCATTTTTAAAGCATGAGGGTGTCAAAATTGGGAATTAATTTGAATTCAAAAATTTTACAAGTATTTGAGTTAGGATTTAAGTTGAATTGAAATTTTGTGACATTGAAATTACATAGTTTATATCATATTACTTATTTATTTTATATTTCATTTTATTAAATTACATATTCATAACTTTGCTACTTTGTGTGCCCCACAAATAGGTCCACTTACATAAAATTCAAACTGTTCAAAATGATTTCCCCTCTCTCTATAATGTCCTAATAAAATTACACCCTAATTTGTAATTGGCAGATTGTTAGATTAATCAAACAATCAATTTAAAAAAATAAGTTTAATAACAACACGTCTCTTATTAGAGTGAAAATTGGATGAGAGTGAAGATCAAAGGTTGGCTCGGCATCATCGATCACATTAAAATATATTATTTATTTTTATTTCTCTAATTTTAATGTTGTGTTTTAGCCTTTAAGTTCATTACATAACCCAGTGAGCTTAACTTTTACTAGCATGAAATTATCCTTGGGGTTAAACAAGTGGGCCAATGATCTTTAGTGGGTTAGATTTCATAATTGAGCCCCACTAATGAATTATAGCAATAGTCTCACTGAGTTAAATGTGAACAATAATAAATTTTGTTCACATTAACAACCAGAGGCCAAATCTCTTTGCTTTGCACTATGAGTCCGGATCTCTTCAAGGCAACACTCAAAAATTTTAAGCTTCTAGACCTATCCATTGTTAGGTTAGTTTTAACCTATCTATTGTTCAATTGAAAGATATTAGTTTTTAATTCGATCTTTTGTACTACTTCGAGATATTAAGTTCACAAAACTTAATAGTGGGTTAAGGGAGCTGATTATTCAGAGGGTTTCGGTAATTTTTATAATGTTTACATTCCAAACTTGTTATTTATAATTTTAGCTAGGGTAATTTTGTTGTTTTCAATTGCAGAAAACTTTTGACTTTGGGGATTACACAAACAATGAGTTGGTGAGAAGTATCATTGACAAAAGGTGCAAAAAATTATTGAAGATTGGAAAAGCATCTTGCACAAGCAGTACCTTGCGTTTAAGGAGGAGGGAGTGGCTGACCTTAAAAGTATTAAAGATCCTCCTTATAAACTAGATGATTGAGTGTAGATGATTGAAAATGTGTGGGAGAATAATGACAATTGGAAGATATATAGCTTAGGACTACTCTTTGTAATTTATGTAAATATACATAAATTGTCAATCTTTTACCTCCAACTCTTATTTTATATAAACATCCCGTTAATTGGTTATATTTCCCTTGCAGAAAAAGTCAGAAAATGGGAAGACTGCTAAAGCTGCGTTGAAATACAATCATACAAGCAGCTCCAGATCATTTGCATTCGAGCTGATATTGCTGTGAGTGTATGTTTAGAAATTCTTATAGTATTATTATAAAATTTAGTGTTTAATTAGTATAATTGGTTTATCAAATGAAACAATAGACAAAGGAGAGTGATGTAAAACGGTCTATGCCTGATAAATTCATAGATACCCACAAGCGACATAAGAAAGGGGATGTGTGGATAAACAACATTATTGAGCAACGTCATGTATGTATTCCTAACTCATTTGCGATAAACACCCAAAACTGCATTTTTATATTTTTGTTATAGGCTAATGTATTCGAAATTGACAGGCTACAATGGTGGAAAAGATTACCTCACAGTCACAATCAGATGTTTCAGATCCATGAATTGAGATGCTGTTTCTCAAGAAGTGCTTGAAAAGAGGTTAGCCTATAATTTGGGATATGCGATTCGCAACACCTATTTATCTTTTACATAGTCTCAAGCATCTAATACTGGGTTGATCGCCCTATGCCAGCAGGTTACTAAATATTAGAGTCAAATGTTAGGAGTTCAAAACTTTTTGGTAATGGTGGCTGCTAAAAAAATAGGGATAGATCCAGCTAACGTGCCTAGATTCAGTCCAGGGAGCAGTAGTGGTGATGCCACATTGGCTGGAGAGCATGATGAGGCTTCTTTTGGTTAGCATCGGTTTTGCAGCAAACAGTCTTTTATTTTAATATATGTACTTTGATATGTTTCGATCTTTCTTTTAGGATATTTGAAAACATTTGATGTTTATTTAATGGGATATATGTTTTGAAGTGTAGGTTGACTATTTAAATAAAAATGTTTTATTTATGTGCTCATATTTTGGATTTGTATTTATTGTATTGCTAATGTGTTGGGATGGGATATAAACGGTGCAAACAAGTTGCAGAAACATTTTTTCCAAAATTGGAAAAAAAATTGAAATTACTTTTTCCAACACAAATTATGTGTGCCAACGCATTTTTGTGTGCTAGCGCATTTTTGTGTGCCAACGCATTTTTGTGTTGGTAAAAGTTGTTTTGCCAATTTCTTTTCCTACTTTTGCCAACACCATAATGTATTAGAAAAGTTCAACTTTTGACAACATTTTGTTTTGTGTTGACAAAAGTTTATTTACCAACCTGTTTTCCTACTTTTCTCGACACTCGTTTGTGTTGGTAGATCAACTTTTGCCAACATTTTTAATTTGTGTTGGCAAAAATTGCTTTACCAACCTATTATCTCTATTTTTGCCAACACCATTTTGTGTTGGTAAATATCAAAATTTGCCACTATTTTTGGTTTGTATTGGCAAAGGGTTCTCCCCACATACTTTTACCAACACCTTTCCAACGCATTTTTTTGGGTTGGTAAAGTGTGTTGCCAACATTTATTGACTTTTTCCAATGTTTTATTATGTGTTGGCAAAAGTGAATTTTGTTGTAGTGAGTCATATCCAAGAGGATATGTGCCGACTCAATTTTCATTTTATGGAGATTTGAACAGCTTAGTTTCATAATGAGATCATGCTTTCTCAAGATAATAAATAGAAAGTGATGACCCTCTATCTCTATTTATGAAAACCCATGTACTGGAAAATCACAAAATTATCACTACAACAAATTGCATCTTTACCAACACTTTTTACAAACACATCCCAAAATGCGTTGGTCAAGGGCATCTTTTGCCAATGCAAATGAGGATATGTTGGGAATAGTTAAAAGGAGGAATACTTTTACCAACACATTATTATTTGTGTTGCTAAAAGTACCCTTTTGCCAACGTAATAAAATATATGTTGGTAAAGATTACTGTTTACCAACACAAATGAGAATGTGCTGGAAAAGGTCACAAGGGAAGAGTACTTTTGCCAACGAAGAATTATTTGCGTTGGTGAGTGTACCTTTTTGCCAACATGATAAAATATGCGTAGCTAAAGGTGACCTTTTACCAACACAAATTAGAATGTGTTGGAAAAAGCCAAAAGGGGCGATTACTTTTTCCAACACATTATTATTTACATTGGTGAAAGTACTATTTTGCCAACACAATCAAATATGCATTGGTAAAGGTTATCTTTTACCAACGTATCAAATAATATGTTGGAAAAGATCTCCAGAAACATTAATTTTGCCAATGAAATAACGTGCATTGGTAAATGGATACTTTTTCCAACGAATAAAAGAATGAGTTAGTAGAAGGTGGAGATAATATATAGATTTGCCAACGCATATTTGGGATGCATTGGCAAGGGTCCAAAAAATGGTTTGAGAAATTTCCCTCCAAAAATTAATAAGCTCATTAAAACTAAACCTTTGTGAAGTGGTCCATTAAATCAATAAGGATTTTCATTAAAAAAATCAAACATTAAATTAAGGAAAGAAATAATTAAGGATGTCTCATCTTTTCACTGATCATTTCAATTTCAAATGGTGTGGGTGCAAGCACTCATATTTATTTGGACCTTTTGGGTGTTCATGTTGAATTGAGAACATGATTAGATGTTGGCCTTTCATAAAATTAAAAAAAAAGGCCCATTATGAATGGGTTCTAGCCCAAGAATTAATGGTCATCATTGCCTTTTCAAGCTCGGGGACATAAATGGGTGTGATGCATGGATCGAAATGGGACATTGTTATCCATATCAATGTCATAAATATTGGTAAATTTGGAAAAATATTATGATATTGTTAAAAGAATATGTTAATCTACTGATAATCTTTCAATATTTTTAAAATATTGCAAATATTGAAAATGTAATAAGAAAAATGCAATGAAAATCATGCTAAATTTTTAATAAATTAGTAAAACATATATTATAAAAAACTAAAAAATATATTATAAAAACCTTTTTAAAGTAACTTATATGTATTTCCAAAATTCATGTATATGGTATAAGTTATTTTCCTTAAATTTTGTTTCCAGTAACTTACAAAAAAAACCCATTAAAACTAAACCTTTGTGAAGTGGTCCATTAAATCAATGATGATTTTCATAAAAAAAAAATCAAACATTAAATTAAGGAAAGAAATAATTAAGGATTTCCCGTCTTTTCGCCGATTATTTCAATTTCAAATGGTGTGGCTGCAGGCACTCTTATTTGTTTGGACCTTTTGGGTGTTCATGTTGAATTGGGAACATGATTAGATGTTGGCCTTTCATCCAAAAGGGCTCATTATGAATATGTTCTGGCTTAGGAACTAAGGATCATCATTGCATTTTCAGGTCCAAGGACATAAACGGGTGCAATGCATGGATCAAAATAGGACATTGTTATCCACATCAATGTCACAAATATTGGCAAATTTGGAAAAATATTATGAGATTGTTAAAAGAAAATGTTAATCTACTGATGATATTTTAATATTTTCAAAATATTGCAAATATTAAAAATGTAAAAGAAAAAATATAATGAAAATTATTATAAATTTTTAATAAGTTAGTAAAAGATATATTATAAAAATCTTTTTAAAGTGACTAATATCTATTTCCAAAATTTCATATATACAATAAAAGTTAGTTTCCTTAAATTTTTTTCCAATGACTTATAAGAAAAACCCATTAAAACTAAACTTTTGTAAAGTGGTCTATTAAATCAATAAGGATTTTCATAAAAAAAATCAAACTATAAATTAAGGAAAGAACTAATTAAGGATTTTCTTTCCAATAAAACATTAAATCCTCATGAAAATGTGTCAAAAATTTCTCTGCTCACGCCTTTGTCTTCCGATCTTCAACATGAACGTTTCATCTCCACTATTTTTTTTTTCTCTCTCAACATCTTCCATGAGAAACATCTAATGAAAACATCTCCTTCCTGCTCCCTTTGCTATAAGCTCTTTGGTCATTGGTGAAGGGTCCTCAACGAGAAGAAGACCGTTTGATTAGCAGGTATGCTTTTGTTTCATTTTTTTTTTTTTAGTTTCTGTTCATTCTCTGTTCATCTGTCAAAACCATTCTGTGAAGATGCAATCAAATGCAGCCCAAAGGTTTTGAAATGTAAGGATGGACCCAATTAGTGTGGTGTGGTCGCCCAACAGTGTCCCGCCAGATTTGAGGACGAGATTTGGCATTAGGTGCTCCTTTTGGGTTCACAATTTCTGTTGACCTGATGCAATCATTTTGATCTTCCAGTTTGCAGAAACCAGACCAAAACCTTTTTTTTTTTTTCTGGATAACAAAACCAGACTAGATCACCTGATTAAAAGAAAAAAAGAGGAAAATAAACACTAAAAGATGCAGAGAGAAAGGGAGGAAGGAGGTGAAAAGGTACCTGATTAGCCATCTGGCCTTGCCGCCGTCGGAGCCATCTAGCCTTGTCTACTCTTGCTTCCGAGCTCCCCCTCCTCTTCCTTTTCTTCCTCCTTTTCTCCTTCCCTTGCCCGTTTCTCTTTCCCGTTTTTCATCCCTGTTATGCAGGCATCTCTGTTTTTGAGATGGGGGTGTAAAAGGCGATGGCAAATGCCTTTTTTAATGGTTGCTTTTCTGTTTTTTTAATGTTTAGTAGTCAATACTTGCATGTTTGTAACTTTATAACCATCCCACTTCGTGGTCCCCACTATTATGTCCACTTACATAAGATCCAAACCGTTCAAAATTATTTTCCCTCTCTCTATTTTGCCCTGGTAAAATTTCACTCTAACTGGTAATTGGCATATTATCAGATTAACCAAATAATCAATTTTAAAAAGATAAATTTAGTAACAACACGTCCCTTATTAGAGTGAAAATTGGATGAGGTTAAAAATCAATGGTTGGCCTGGCATCATCGATCACATTAAAAAATATTATTTATTTTTATTTCTCTGATTTTAATGTTGTGTTTTAGCCTTTAGGTTCATTTAATATCCCAATGAGCTTAACTTTTACTAGCATAAAATTATCCTTGGGGTTAAACAAGTGGGTCAATGATCTTTAGTGGGTTAGATTTCATAAATGAGCCCCACTAATGAATTATAGCAATAGCCTTACCGAGTTAATTATATGTGAACAATAATAAATTTCTTTTGTTCAATTGAAAGATATTAATTTTAATTGCTAAAATCAAATATGAATCTAAAAATAAAAGAGGTTGTTTTTTTTTTTTTTTGCTATTTTTAATATTGTGAATTCTATTAAGAAATATATAGAATATAAACTATTGTTGTCCCATATATGAGCTTCCTAACCAGCCCACCTATAGCTACAGGAGATAAATTTGCTAGTAATATTAGCATATCCTAGCTTAAAATTAATAAATTAAGAGAAAAGAATGAAGCAACTTAGGAGAAGATTTTAAAAAACGTTATAAGCTTTGTGAAAACTACCACTCAAGAAAGTTAAAATCATAAAAGTATGTTTAAATGCTCAAGAAAATATTTAACAGTCTGAATATATTGGCACCATGAGTGGTTATCCCTTCTCTTCTAAACATCGTAAGGTATGATAAAAGTCTTCTTCCCATCTTTTTGTTCAAAATCATTCTGTGCCAATTAATGCCTTTATTTTTTTCCCTCTTTCTTGTGTTCCTTGTTTTTTTTTTTTTTAAGCAATGGCTTAGGTTATTGGTTGGGAAGATGATCCACAATATCCAATCCAATGCAAATCCTAATTTGGATATACTGAAAGTACTAAAAATTATTATAGTATTATCCATACCCTCACTAAGGACCCAGTTGAGGTATCCTGAGTCACATTCAAGTGAAAGTTGTTTTTGTTCTTTAACATAAATAACTGAGCAGTAAAACAGAGTACATGTTAGTTGATTTTTGGTAAAGTTGGTTGCCTGGCAATGATAAAATCAGTTCAAGTTTCGGTCCATGGTTTATTCATATAGACATATTAATTCCTATGTGAATAAGCAACTCACATCATTGTCAATTTGAGATGACGTATTCTATTGTAAAAAAGAAAACTCTAAAAAACCTAATAATACTATCCTTTTTAATTCTAGTGGAGCTTAGAAATTGAACTTTGGTTATCATTAGAAAAATGAGTCCGGATTTCTTTGAGGCAACACTAAAAAATTTTAAGCTTTTAGACCTATCCATTATTAGGTTAGTTTAAACCTATCCATTGTTCAATTGAAAAATATTAGTTTTAATTGTTAAAATCAAATATAAATCTAAAAATGAAAGAGGTTGTTTTTTTTTTTTTGCCTATTTTTAATATTGTGAATTCTATTCTCCGATTATCTAATAATAAACTTGCATCTGACCAGATATGGATAGGAGTTGGATATTTCTTAAAGATAAATTTAGTAAGCAGCATATGGATGGAGTGGATTCGTTTATTGAATTTGCAAAAACACATTTGGCTGGGGTTGGAGAGATTAAGTGCCCGTGTGCAAACTGTTGCAACCATTTTACACACCCGTATGGTACTGTGAAACGTCATCTACTCAGATATGAGATGAGGGAATCCTATACTGTTTGGTTAGATCACGGGGAGATTCCACAACTTGATGAGTCGGATGAGATCGTGGATGAATTCGATGAAGACCATCATGATTTTGATGAATTGATGGAGGACCATTATAGGGGGACTTACATAGAGGATGGTATCCTAGAGCTAGATAATGTACAGAACTTTGAGAAAATATTGGAGGCCTCTCAGCAAGGCTTGTATTCGGGTTGTAAAAAGTCAGATACTCTACTATCGTTCATCATTCAGATGTTACAGGTGAAGGTAGAGTACGGGTGGAGCAATGATTCTTTTAACAAGATGTTGAAGATATTCAAGAAGTTCTTACCAAAGGAAAACATAGTTCTCGAATCAATGTATGAGTGCAAGAAGTTACTTCATGACTTAGGGTTGGGGTATGAGCTTATCGATGCATGTAAAAATGATTGTGCACTACTCTGGAAGGAGACTGCTAAATTGGAAAGATGCCCTGTATGTAAGGAGTCTAGGTACAAGGTTAACGATGGCCGGGGTAAGAAGATTCCTCACAAGATACTGCGTTGGTTCCCATTGGCACTGAGGTTGCGAAGATTATACATGTCCAAGATGACAGCGAATGACATGAGATGGCATTGTGGTAAACATCTCGATGAAGGGTTAATGAGTCATCCAGCCAATTGTAAGGAGTGGAGGGACTTTGATCGGCATTATCCTAAGTTTGCTCAAGAGATCCGCAATGTAAGATTAAGGTTGGCCACTGATGGGTTCAACCCTTTTGGAAACTTGAGCACTTCTTATAGCATGTGGCCGGTGATACTTACGCCCTATAATCTACCACCCTAAAAGGCAATGAAGGACCCATTTTTCATGTTGTCTTTACTTATTCCAGGGCCAAATCAACCGGGAAAGGACATTGATGTCTACCTACAGCCATTGATTGAGGAGTTGAAGGATCTATAGGAGATAGGGGTTTTGACTTATGATGCTTCAACTGAAAAGACATTTCGGATGCATGCAGCTGTCATATGGACTATAAATGACTTCCCTGCATTTGGTGACATGTCTGGGTGGGGAACAAAAGGTTATTATGCTTGTCCTATTTGTAACGATAATCAAATGTCTCGCAGGTTGATAGATAAGCTTGGGTGGGTGGGCCATCGAGCTTACTTGCCTGAGAACCATCCCTGGAGGAGGGACAAAAGGTTTGGCAGACATTGTGAGCTTCAGACAAGATCCTTGGAGTTACCAGTGGAAAAACTAGTAGCTTAGGTGGAGGAAGATCATCTGCAGGAAGTCAAGTTCGGAAAGGCTCCTTCTAACAAGAAAAGACCCCGTGACCCTCAATAAATAGGTTGGGAAAAAAGAAGCATTTTTTGGGAGCTACCATATTGGAAGTCATTGAATCTTCGGCACAACCTTGATGTCATGCATATTGAGAAGAACATATGTGAAAACTGCTATGGGATTCTGATGGCCATAGATGGGAAGAATAAGGATACTTATAAGGCCCGTGATGATTTGGAAAATATGCACATAAGGCTAGAATTACACTTAAAAAGGAATGAAGATGGATCTATTGTGAAGCCTCCAGCAATCTACACGCTGAACCCAAAACAGATGATGGTTTTTGTGAATTCTTGAAATCGATCTATTACCCGGATGGTTATGCAGCCAACATCTCGAGATGTGTTAGCTCAAAAAATGGCAAGTTATCAGGTTTGAAAAGTCATGACTGTCATGTCCTCCTTCAGCGTCTTCTTCCTATAGGCATGCGCGGTTTTGTGAATAAGGAGATATGGACGACACTATTTGACTTGGGTAGCTTCTTTCAAGAGCTTTACTCAAAAACATTAAGGCTGAGTGATTTGAAAAAATTACAAGAAAGAATAGTAATCATACTCTGCAAGCTAAAGAGGATCTTCCCTCCGGCTTTCTTCGATGTGATGGTCCATCTAGCTGTTCACTTGCCGCGTGAGGCTATGCTTGTGGGACCGGTGCAATACCATTGGATGTACCCAATCGAAAGGTAAATGATACCTTCTTATAGTGAATTAGTTGTTCATTAGTGTAATTCTCTTCCATATGTAATTATAATATAATTATTGTTGTTTATTTGAAGGTTTCTTGGGACACTAAAAGGGTATGTCACCAACAGAGCACGTCCTGAAGGTTCAATAGCCAAGTCATTTATTGTCAAAGAGTGCCTTACATTTTGTTCAATGTACTTAAAAGGGTTTGATAAACTAGAATGGAATGACGATGGTGGTGGATGTGGCTCTGGGATGGAGATCTTCTCTCAGCATGTCCGTCTTTTCTCACCAATCTCAAGGGCTTCCAACCCTTCATAGAAGGAAAAGGAAATGGCGTATTAGTTTATGTTATACAATACAGACGAGGTCCTACCTTATTTAGAGTATGTAGTTTGGTCTTATTACATGTACATATAGTTCTTACACTCATTTATTTTTACACAGCTTTTAGATACTAATGAACCAAAATTTCCTTGAGTAGAGAACACAAGAGTGTTGTGCAAATTCCACAAGGACGTGACATAGCTCAAGTACAGCAAGAAGAATTTCCAAATTGGTCCAAAAAATGGGTAAGATATATTAAAAAATTGAAAACCACTTAGTATTAACGAACTAGACCACAATTGATTTTAACTTAGTGCACTTTCCATATGTTGATCATGTAGATGAATGATTTGCGAACTCAAGGATCAACAGAAGCAACTGAAGAACTTTGGTCATTGGCAAATGGTCCCGATCCTATTATTGATTTTTATTCTGGATGTATCTTTAATGGCATCCGATTCCATACTCGAGATCGTGAAAGCCGTCGTAGGTGCCAAAACAGTTGGTTGGTCGTGGAAGGGGACCATAAAGGAAAACAGATTGATTTTTATGGTTATCTGTGCAAAATATGGGAGTTGAGATATTTGCATGGGGGTAGAGTGGTTCTGTTCCAATGTGAATGGTACAACACGGGTCATAGAAGCAGAATTTACAGTGATAAATATGTCACATCTATTGATGTTACAAGGCGTTGGTATAAAGATGATCCATTTGTCCTACCAAGTAATGTGAGTCAAGTATTCTATGTTAATGGTACCAGCAAAGGCAAAAATTGGAGAATTGTAGAACGGGTTAGGCACCGTGGAATATGGGATGTTCCAGAGCGAGATGATGCTGATGCATTTCAACAAGATAAATCCACTTCTGGTCTCTCAATCCATGATGAAGACATGGATCTTCCTTACCATAGGGATGATAGGGATCCCGAGATCATTCATATCAATGAACTAAGGCTAGACCATATAAATGATGACAGTGATGAGGATGACACCTTGGCGGAGTATGTAGATGATGAAGACGATTAGATCGAGAGATTACCCAATCCTGATATAGATCTTGATGTGGATTATCAGATGTAGTTTTTGTTTTTTACTTTTCTTATGAATGGACATGTGTTATGATTGAATAGTCATTCTTGATTTAAATGTCTCAATATTGTTTCATATTTCATTTCATTTTATTGATTTATGTTATATTTTATTTTATTAAATAACATGTTCATATATAGTTGCCAAAAAAATGCCTAAAGGCGGCAAATCATTTGTGATGCCCGGGTGGGTAAAGAAAGTTAAGATGAATGCTTTGGAGAAAAAGAGAAAGCAAACTACTGAGGAGAATTCAAAAAAACTTCATGAGTTAGGGTTAAATAAAGCGGCAGATTTGATGCTTGGTTCGAATAGGCAGACCACAAGTACATGTGGAAGAGAGGGAAAGAGAATTAGGTCAGCGGCAAATGATGATGACGAGGAGTATGTACCACCTGAGGATGAGGAAGGACAGAGTTCTTCCAATGAAGATACTGGTGGTTTTGAGGATGATGAGTCTGCTGGTTCTCAGGTGTCGAAGGTAATGTTTGTCTCAAATATGTTTCTTATTTTTTGTTTATAATCACATTTGCATATATATCAAGTTATTTCCAAATATATCAAGTTGTTTCCTATTATTGACTCATGTACTAATATTTCATTTTTTTGCTATGCCAGGTTAGACATATGGCCCCATGGTCGAAGAAAAGAGGTAGGGGTCAATCATGTGGAGGGCATGCCCATGGTTCTTCTTCGACACAACCTTCACCAATAGAGGCCAATCATGCAATGAGTATGCCCGTGGTGGCGGCAATTAATCAAGTCCCACAACCCGCCCTGCCTGACCAGATGACCAATCCACCTACTATTGGTAGCAGCGTTGGTAAGAAATATATGGCTTTATATATACATAACAAATTGTCCTTACTTTAATGTTTTTTATAAACTAATTCAAATTAAATTATTATATGAACAGCATCAGTCCCAGCATCTTCTAAAATGCGTGGACGGGGTGTGTTCCGGGGTTTAAGCGTGGATAAATTTAAAAAACAACTCGGTCATGCTATTCCAGTTGAAATTGACTTTGACCAAAAGGAAATAGTGGGTTATTGGGCTCCTTCCTTGGCAAGTGCTCTTGGGGAACAAATTCGATCTTTTGTACCACTCCGAGATATTAATTTTGCAAAACTTGATAGTGGATTAAGGGAGTCAATTATTCAGAGAGTTTTGGTACTATTTATAATGTATATATTTTAAACATGTTATTTATGATTTTAGCTGGGGTAATTTTGTTGTTTCCCATTGCAGCAAACCTTTGACTTTGGAGACTACACAAACAATGAGTTGGTCAGAAGTATCATTGACAAAAGGTCCCAAAAATTATTAAAGTATTGGAAAAGCATCTTGCACAAGCAGTACCTTGCGCTTAAGGAGGAGGGAGTGGCTGACCTCAAGACTATTAAAAAACCTCCTTGTAAACCAGATGACTGGGTGTGGATGATTGAAAATGTGTGGGAGAATAGTGACAAGTGGAAGGTATATAGCTTAGGACTACTCTTCGTAATTTATATAAACATACACAAATTGCTAATCTTTTACTTCCAATTCTTAATTTATATACACATCCTGTTAATTGATTATATTTCCCTTGCAGAAAAAGTCAGAGAATGGGAAGACTGCTCGATCTGCCCTGAAATACAATCATACAAGCGGCTCCAGATCATTTGCATCCCGAGCCGATATTGCTATGAGTGCATGTTTAGAAATTCTTACAGTATTATTATAAAATTCACTATTTAATTAGTATAATTGGTTTATCAAATGAAACAATAGGCAAAGGAGAGTGGTGTACAACAGTCTATGCCCGATAGATTCGCAGACACCCACAAACGTCATAAAAAGGGGGGTGTGTGGATAAACGACAATGCTGAGCAACGTTATGTACGTATACCTAACTCATTTGCAATAAACACCCAAAACTACATTGTTATATCTTTGTTGCAGGTTAATGTATTCAAAATTGACAGGCTACAATGGTGGAAAAGATTACCTCACAGTCACAGTCAGATGTCCCAGATCCACAGATTGAGATGCAAGTTTCCCAAGAAGTGCTTGGAAAGAGGTTGGCCTACACATTGGGATATGGGATTCGCAACACCTATTCATCTTTTACACAGTCTCAAGCATCTAATATTGAGTTGATCGGTAAACGCCAGCAGGTTGCTAATTATCAGAGTCAAATGTCAAGAGTTCAAAACTTTTTGCTAATGGTAGCTGAAAAAACAGGGATAGATCCAGCTAGCGTACCTATATTTAGTCCAGGGAGTGGCTGTGGTGATACCACATTGGCTGGAGGGCATGATGAGGATTCTCTTGGTTAGCATCTGTTTTGCAATAGACAGTCTTCTATTTTGATATATGTACTTTGATATTTTTCGATCTTTCTTTTAGGATATTTGCAAGCATTTGATGTTTGTTCGATGAGATATAATATGTTTTGAAGTGTATGTTGACTTTTTGAATATAAATATTTTATTTATGTGCTCATATTTGGATTTGTATTTACTGTATTGCTAATGTATTTAGATGGAATATAAATAGGTATAAACAGGTTGCAAAAACATTTTTTTTCAAAATTTAAAAAAAATCAAAATTACTTTTGCCAACATAAATTCTGTGTGCCAATGCATTTCTGTGTGCCAACACATTTCTGTGTTGGCAAAAATTGTTTTGCCAATTTTTTTCCTACTTTTGCCAACACCATAGTATGTTGGTAAAGTTTGATTTTGGCAACATTTTATTTTGCGTTGGCAAAAGTTTATTTACCAACCTGTTTTTCTACTTTTCTCAACACCCGTTTGTATTGATAAAGATCAACTTTTGCCAATGTTTTTAATTTGTGTTGGCAAAAGTTGCTTTACCAACCTGTTATTTCTAATTCTGCCAACACCATTTTACATTGGTAAAGATCAAAGTTTGCCAACATTTTTTGTTTGTGTTGGTAAAAGTTTATTTACCAACCTGTTTCCATACTTTTCTCAACACCCGTTTATGTTGATAGAGATCAACTTTTGCCAACGTTTTTAATTTGTGTTGGCAAAAGTTGCTTTGCCAACATGTTATCTCTAATTTTGCCAATAGCATTTTACGTTGGTAAAGATCAAAGTTTGCCAACATTTTTGGTTTGTGTTGGCAAAGGGAACTCCCCACATACTTTTACCAACACCTTTCCAACGCATTTTTTAAGGTTGGTAAAGTATGTTGCCAATATTTATTGATTTTTTCCAACATTTTGTTGTGTGCTGTCAAAAGTGAATTTTGTTGTAGTGTATTATAAGAGGTATTATTATAGGTAGATGCTCACATTGAGATCCACATGAGATAAGGAAAGCATTTAGTGTTAGACTCCTGCTATGTTAGGTTATTTGGGGAGGAAGCAATATTATTCCATAAATAAAATTCTTCTCCCTCTTACATTTACACCTCTCTCATTCAATAAAAGCTCTCTCCCTTCTCTTTCTTTTAACATGTTGTCAGCACGCTCCTCTCTTTTATGGGCCTTGATCCTCATGCATAAGAGGACAACAACCTCCCTCCCTTCCTCGTGTCCTTTGGTCCACGTGCAGCAAAGCTCCTCTTATGCCTCGGTAAATGTGAAAATAAAACTAGAGAAAGACAGCCCTTTTCCTACCTTGTACCGCGTGCAAAGTGCAAAAGGGATTGCCGCCCTTTTGTTTTTCTGCCTTGATCTACGCACAAGACCAGGACCACAATCTCCCCACACCATCACCTTATTACTGTTTGCCTTTGATCTACGTGCAAAAAAAACATAAGACCACCCTCATTTTTCACTTGACTCACGTGCAACTCAGACCCAACCCGAGCTTGACCCGACCAGCTAAATCCAGCAACTGACATCAACAAGGATGAAGGCAAGAACGGAGATCACAGTTAGAACTTTAGATCACGATATCTTAACCATCCGAAGTTCGATCGATGATCCATTTACAGCTATTGAAAGCTCGTTAGTAAATCTACACATTGAAAATGAAAGGGGGAAGATCCAACAGTAAAATATTTTTTGTTATTTATAATCTCCTTTTAGTTTACATCAAGGATCAACCTTAAGGCCTTATCTCTTTGCATTAATTATGGATGAATTAACTGTGCAGATTCAAGAAGAAGTACCATGATGTATGTTGTTTGCAGATGATATAGTACTGGTGGATGAATCAAGAGATGGTGCAAATGCAAAGCTTGAGAGATGGCGGGGGGCATTAGAATCTAGAGGTTTTAAAATAAGTCATACAAAAATAGAATATATGGATTGCAACTTCAGTGGACATATACAAAGTGTTGAAACCACTGTCAAAATTAAAACCCATGCGATACCACATAGAGATTCTTTTCGGTACCTACTACCTAGGCTCGATAATTAGTAAGGATGGGGAGATTGACGAAGATATGGAGCATAGGATAAAAGCCAGATGGTTGAAGTAGAGACTAACTTCAGGAGTGTTTTGTGATAGACGAATGCCAACGAAATTGAAAGGCAATTTTTACAGGACAGTAGTTAGACCAACTATGACATATGGAGCAGAATGTTGGCCAATTAAGAAGACACATATTCATAAGATGGATGTAGCGGAAATGAGAATGCTTAGGTGGATGTGTGGTAAAACTAAGAAAGATAAAATTCGAAAGGAGCACTTTCAAGAACATTTAGAGGGAACACCAATAGGGGATAAGATTAGAGAAACCCGTTTAAGATGATTTGGGCATGTTGAGCGTAGGCCAGTAATGGCACCGGTGAGAAAAAGTTTGGCTATACAGGTGGAGGGCCCATTAAGAGGTAGGGGCAGGGCGAAGAAAACATGGTTGGAAGTCATTAATTCAAATTTAAAGAAGTTTCACTTATCGAAAGATTTAACTTAAAATAGAACGGAATGGAGAAACAGAATTCATATAGCCGACCCCAATATGGTTGGGATAAAGCTTTGATGATGATGATGATGATTTATAATCTCTTTTTAGTTCAATAACTCTATATACATATGCTCTTATTCAAATTCCTTCTTAATTAGACTATTATTTTGAGATGAATGGTTTCTATTTTTAAAAAAAAAAGGAAAGATCAAGATAGATGGATCCTAAATAGAACCTAAAGTTTTATATTTCAGAACTGAAGTTCTGTACGAAACAGAAGTTCTTTCTAATCCAAATCAGAAGTCCGTGGTTTATTCAAATCTAAACCAGAAATTCTTAGATTCACAATATGAACTAAAGTAAAATTAATTCAATCTCTCAAAGCTACAAGTGCATAGTTGTCCTTTAAGACAATTGCAAGTACATGTCGATCCCACATGGAGCACTTTTTTAAATTTCTTTTTAATTAAGGTCTGATTTTTTTAGAAAAATAAAAAATGATGGAAAAGAAAAAAATAACTTGAAAATCTAATTGTAAAGTGCAGGAAAATCAATAATGACGCAAATCAGAATGTCATGAATCTATAAAGTAATCACACCACCATTCTATGCAACCATTAAAATAGATCTATCTCCAAAAATCCTTCAAATCATAAATAAATCAATGTTTCAGATCTGGATAATTAGTCTATCACAAAGCACAATTTTTTTAGAATGTATTTAAGGCAAAAATCTTCTTCACCTAATCAAATTCTGAACAATTTAAATATCATATATTAATTAAATATAGATTATCAAAGAACTTAATCTAAGCATAACCTACTAAGAAAATATATATGAATAAAGCATTTTTCAATACAAATTAAATGGCACTGGTTGTCTAAGACAAAAGGCAGATTTATTATTTTAATTAAACATGCAAGAGACAAATATTTAAATTAAATCACATAAAAGAATGGTGAGATGTGCTTAACTTTATCCGACACTCTGATCAAGAGATCTACTCCTCCATTAAAAAAGATGTGGATTTCATTAAATTTTCAAGATTATTACAAGCTCTCAATACTCTCTTCTAGCCTAACTTCTGGAATAAGGCTCCAAAATACCCACATTAATTCTCTATTTTTTATATAGTAGAAAGAGAAGAGGAGAAAGGAGAAAGAGGAGAAAGAAGTGGAGAGATAGAGAGAATGGAGAGAGATGGTTCTTGGATGTCCGGATGTCCAAGACATGCCTTTAATAGGTCACGTGATGCAACTTTTCTCTCTCTAGATCCTATTTTGTAGATAGCCCATATCTTGATAAGGTAGGCTTTCTTTTCTTGGCTCCTTTATTTTCTTCCTTTTGCAATAGCCTTATAGCTTCCTTCTTCTATTAACGAATATTCTTTTTTTACCTTTGGACTATTGAGAGATTTTTTAAAAGAGAGCATCAAGTGAAGAGGTAGCCTTTTTTTCTTGAAATATCTTGGACTTTTTTTAATCTTTCTGACTTGTCTTGAAAATAATTTAAGATAATCCAAGCAAAGATGGTGGACACCACTTTGTCTTCAATGTACTTCACTTAAAGAGGGATGGACCCCACTAAAAGGTGTGTAACATAAAGAAAATTTTTAAACTTTTTGTAATCTTGTCTAAAACTATATAGGCAACATTTCGAGGCCATAATTTTATCATTTTAGTTTTGATTGATATAATCTTAAATCCTACGGACATTTACTTGAAAAGAACTTTTCAACGGTAAGTAGATCATCCAATTCCAATGCTTGGTTTGAAAGTTATAATATTTTAATTTATGTTGTCCAAAGAAAAATGAGATTGACTTTTTATTAATGAATTCCATTTATTTGACTTTCCTTTTTTTTAATTCTTTCCACCTTGGCTTTCTTTTCTTGATTTAAATTTGATTGTTTCAACAACTTAAGAGTAGGACCCCTTTGACCACCAAGCATGTGTGCACAAGTGTGTGGGATCCTTATGAAACCAATCTTCCAAATTTCTTGCATGATGTGCCCCATATGATCTGCTCACATATTCCTACACATTCTAAGCACACCCATAACACACTGAAGAGCCCATATTGCAGTGGGACCAATCCAGACAGAGTTCTACTCCAATTGGGACTCTTTAGAGAAAAATTATAAATTTCTAAATTAATGTAGAAGATGTGTAACATTTG
The DNA here is from genome assembly GCA_037013555.1 of Sextonia rubra. Classification (NCBI taxonomy): domain Eukaryota; kingdom Viridiplantae; phylum Streptophyta; class Magnoliopsida; order Laurales; family Lauraceae; genus Sextonia; species Sextonia rubra. Next base: position 11,711,326 of record JASUAD010000026.1, read on the forward strand.
TGAGAATTTCAATGCATATACTAAAATGCTTAAAATGATGAAAATAAATGAAAATTCATGCAAATCACCTACTTAAGTTCCTAATTCATACTAATTCAAGTTAAAATGATGTAATTTCATGACCTTAACAAGAACTTGGAGATCCATATTCCTAATCAAACTTGAAGGTTGATGTTTAGATTCAAAAACTCAATAAATATTAGTCCATAAAATCAAGCGTGAAGTCTTGATAGAACCTGAAGTTTTAAATCAAGCCAGAAGTCTTACCAGAACCCACTGTTCTGATTATTACAGTTGATAATCTTGTTATAGAGAGCTACCAGGATCTTTAGATATTGCATACAGATTATTGCTAATATAACTTTAGATAATGGTAATTCAAAAATTATACCTGCGAGATCTCTCTAATTGGATCTCGGTCTTATAACAACCAGAAAATCTCAAGACCTTTTACTGTATTCCTCTATGCTTGAATTTGCACTGGAATGTACGCCTCTTTTGCAGATTCTCTTTGCTCTCAAAATCGAGATTTCTTTTGTCACATTACTTTGAAAGCAATAGTTCATATTTATAGGCTACAATTAGGATCTTAAAAAGAAAACAATGAATAGGCTTCTAATTAAAATAGGAAGCCCTAATTCAATTTAATTAGAATACTAGTTTCATAAATTGCAATTGAGTCCACTAGAGAATTATAATTGCCCTTCTATCCTTATTCTCAAAATTATATTTCAAGCTTCTTGTTATTGAATGCTTATTAGTCTCCTCGTGATAAGATTTTAGATATCCATCGATTAAATAATTACTGACATCTACATTTAGTCGATATCTATATAATTCCTTGAGAACGTACACTTAACTTATTTGATATGTCGGACGCAAAGTCCAGCTATATGGTTTGATATAATCAGAACTTATAAGCTTCATCAAGAAGATATCATTAATCTCTATTACGGGAGATGGATTCCGTCAATAAACTAATATCTACCATATACGTAATGTAGTCATCCAATTTACTAAGATTATTGACCCATAAAAGGTCTTACTTTTTTGTAAATCAAAATGCCAAACATTAAATGTATGTGTCTATTATTAATATTAAGATTAAGAGTACAAGCACTTATAATAACCATTTGAATGTTAATAGCCTTATACAGTCAATAGAAAGACAATAAACTCAAAAACGGTCTTATTCAATACACACAAAGCGTACTAGCATAACGAGTCGAAATTATACCATTTCCCACAGACAAGATAAGCCTGCTACAACATTATGCTACAATCGTACTGATGATGTATCCAACTCCATTTAAATTGTGAACAATAACAACTTATATTCTATAAGAACCGACAAACAAATTTTCCATGTATAAGTTGAACTTTACACACCAACTTGTCTATTTTATAGAATAAAAGACACACATATGCATAATAATAATAAAAAAACAATGCAATCATTTGGCCATAGAAATTCTCATTAAAATGAAAAGACAAACTTTACTAATAAACAAATTAGTTAAAGAAAAATACATAAAAGTATGCTTTTAGTATAAATTTTCAACAATCTTCCACTTAAACTTAGAACCAGGTTGACATATATTTTAACCCCATTCCCTTTATATGACTATTAAAGCTCTTTGCTGGTAAGCTCTTTGTAAAAGGATCTGCCAGGTTATCTGCTGATGCAATCTTGGCCAAAATTATATCACCCCTCTGTACGACTTCTCGTATGGTGTGATACTTAAGTTGGATGTACTTACCCTTCTTATGCATCCTGGTTCCTTTGCATTAGTGACCGCACCGGTATTATCACAATAAAATATTATAGGTGATTTTATCAAAGGTACCACTTTTAGATCCATTAAGAAGTTTTTGAGCCAAATTACCTCATTGGCTGTTTCAAAAGCTGCCAGATATTTAGCTTCCATAGTAGAGTCAGCAGTACATAATTGCTTGATACTCTTCAACTTATGGAACCACCTCTCATGGTAAATACAAATCCCTTGGTCAACTTTCTGACATCATTATTTGACTGGAAATCCAAGTCTGTATACCCAAAAGGTGTTAAACTCTCGGCCTCGTAAATCAGCTTATAATTTCTAGTACTCTTAAGGTACTTAAGTATCTGCTTTTCCGCAGTCCAATGTTCTCTCCCTAAATTAAACCGGTATCTGCTAACCATGTCAATGGTAAAACAAATATCAAGTCTAGTGCATACCATTGCATACATGACGCTTCCCATGGCCAAAGTGTCACGCCTCAAACCCGATAATTAGGTTAGAGTGGACTCAAGGTGTGGCGCACATAATCCCATAGCAATTCGTGTCATGCTAAGATACGTACGAACTGCTCAAGGGAGATTCCACAGGTACGTGTGAGGAAGATTCATATATACATATCCATCATATTACACAATTAAGTGGAAACCTTGAGAATTCACTTGTACATATAATAGATACTGATAAAACATTCATTTATTTATAATTATAACCTAAAGTCTGTTACTTAACTATCCACCTGTACATGATAACAAAATACTTAAATATAAACATAATCCAAAAATAATATGGCCATTAATATTTGACTCCAAAATATCTATCACACCCCGAATCCAAGAGTGAGGATTTGAATGAGCCCCAGGGTGTGGCGCACGTAATCCCGTAGTAATCCGTTCCATGTGAAGACATGCATAAACCACTACAGGGGAGACTCCACGGTAGGTGTAAAGAAGTTCTACAAATATATAGACTCCACAAGTACGTGTAAGGAAGTTCTACAAACATATAGATCATATTCCATACAATAAACAAAAGCCTGTGAAATATGCCTGTAATGATCATAAGCAATAATAAAAACATCATTCGTTCATAATGACACCTAAAGTCTGTTACTTATCCATCCACATACAAATGACAACAAAATATCACAATTTAATTATACAAATCCAAAACACATGTCCATCAAATCTTAGGCCCAAAACAATATGGAAAGATGGCACGTTAAACGACAAGTCTAAGCATGTCCAAACTTAACAACCCCATAAGAAAACCCATTGACGCTCTTCGTTGGATGACTACTAAAAAACGTCGCCTTCGTTCCACTCATCTACATCCTGAGGTACCATTGAGGTTCCTTCTGAGAGTGAGTCAATCGCTGAACTGGCGTTGGGTTCGGTACCTATAACACTAAGGGTAGTACCGTTAATACGACGGTTAAGCAAATATAGAGATATATAAGACCATCATGATGTATCAAATGAATTAGAAAATATATTGATTAAAAGAAAGCAATAATCGTAAGCTAGGCATGTTGTGTATGAAATTAGCATGAATAATAAATTTTGAACAGAATATCATAACATACTAGTTAACATCCACGATGCTATACTTTCTCTAAGGAGAGCATATAACATACAAAGGGAAATATTACTAGGGGATTAGTCTCGCTTCCTAGGGAGTGTCGACCTACTCTTTTATAAACTACTGTAGCAGTGATATCAGGGTTACTCAAATTGGTCCTGTCGAACCTAATATGGGTACAAGTTACATGGTGCCCATTCAAAGAATCAAGATCTTCCCGAATTCATATCATACATACTTATCATCGATTATAGCGACCATCTCATATTCATTCATAATCATTCATACATAAAGGGAGTATCGGTCTCGAAATCACATTCAGTCATAAAAATCAGAATTAAACAAAGTAACTGATAATCAAACAATGCATACTTAAATGAGCCAGTAGAGCTCGAACCCTCTCAACCTTAGCTAAACCTATTTTGGCTCACAAACACACACTCAATAGAAACTCCAACTTTGATTTTACCTCAAGGTTTACTAGGAAGAATGGGAACATGATTAGATCATGTTAAGGGCAAAGTTACTTAACAATATGAATGCATAAAGATTGAGCAATTATCAAAGATAGTTACTAGCCAAACCTATGCAAGATTATTTGTATTTCTGAGGTCATTCAATACGATATATTTATGAAAATTTTGGTGTTATTGTGTTACCAAAATCTTAGTGCTACATTGTGTATGCAAAAGACACCTCTTCTTATGCCAACACCCATGATGTAACATAGAAAAACTATCCCAAAAATCAAAGGGAATGAGTGACAGCTCTTCAGTCTTCCTCCTTATCATTTGATCACCATTGGGCTAATTTAATTAAGATAAGGGTGCCAAATCTAAAGCCTTACAAGTCTTTGCAAGTCCCTAATTTCCTAAGTTCACTAGGTTCTTATGGCTCAGTTGTTTATGGGTTACGACTTAACCGTGTGGTATAAGTTTCTTCTTAATTTGACTCGCATTTATGACTCAGCAGTATGCTGGTCTACGGCTTAGCCATACGAAACCTACGGTCAGGCCACGACTGAGCTACGACTTAGCCATAGTACAACTCATGGCTTAGCCATGGGTTAGCTATAAAGAAAAATTGGATTTGGGGGTTCTTTGGAAAACTAGCCATAAAATCGCTCACGGCTTGGTTATGAGGTGGTAACGGCTTAGCCATATTTCATTTCACTGCTTGGTCAAGGGTTAGCCGTAGAATAAATACAGAATTATTGGTGTCCAGATTCCTAGCTGTAGTACACTTACGACTTAACCATGAGCTTCTCCATAAGCTTCAAAATTTCTGAAAACGGTTTCTGAAGCACGAGTTCAGTATAGAACTCTTCAGTTTGATTCCAATCTTTTTATGGTCCATCCCTACCATTTTACATTCCAAGTCACATATCTTCATTGATTTATATACATCTTGTGTTTTTATAAATAAATGAAAAAGAGCTGTAAACTTGCATTTAGAGAGATTGCTTTAAGAATCAACAAATTAAACATGTATGTAGTAATATATACTATTTTACTTGCTTCTAATATAGTGCGTGACCCAAATAAACTTTTTCCTTGGTGTGAAGGTGGATAAAGCCTCAATAGAAAATAATTCTTTTACATGCAAAGGCATGCAATGGGTAAATCGAGTGTAAAATACATGCATGTTGTTCATTTGAGTCTCCTGGACTCTTATGAACTCAAAAGAAGAGAATGAGAATTATCGCTTACCTTAGAGAGTTGTAGATTATGAGAAAGATGATGAATTTGTAAGTTCCTAGGAAGAAGATGCACGAGAGGATTAGAAGGAGGAGAATGGAAGCTAGTAAGAGCACATGCAAGGATCCAAGAGTTGGATTCTAGCTCCAATCTAAAGAGAAGAGTGAGATTAGTGGAAAAAGATGGAGCTCCAGTAGTTGGGTTAGAGGGAAAATGGAGAGGGATGACGGTTTCCTCTTTTACTCAAATTTTTCTGAAGTTTTACATGCAAGTCCATTATCTTTTAAGGAAATTACAGTTTGACTCAAATGATATTCAATTAGACCAAAATGAATCCGAATTAAGTTGAGCCAAATATAAAAGATGATCCACAAGATGAAATACATATGATGCAACTAATATGATGCAAACCATATAACTCTAAATTATAAGAAGGTTCTTAGCTACCTAAATAAGGTTTAAACCCAACTCAACTACCTATCCATAACCTAAACCCAAGGAGTTTTTGAGTTAAACTAGTCTAAACGAGTGTTAATTGGCACAAAATAAGGTTAATTATTATAAATCAAGATTAATTCAAGTTTAGATTTTTATAATAACAATGAGGGAGATGGCATAATCTACTCTCTAAACAACCAAAGAAACCCTGTAACGCTCTACGTCGGATGTCTAGTAGAAGACATGATTTTTATTTCACTCATTTATATCCTGAGGTAACGTTGGGGGTTTCCTACGGGGCTGCGTTGACTGCTTCACTAGCATCGGGTTCTGTACCTATAATACCAAGGGTAGCACTGTTAACATAATAGTTAAGCAAATATAGAGTACATAAGACTGTCGTGATGTATTAATTGAATTTAAATATATTGATTAAAAGAAAGCAATAATCATAAGCAAGGTGTGTTCTACATAAAATAAGAATGAGTAATGAATCATAAATAGAATACAATAACATACTAGTTGGCATCCACATGGCTATCTTCTCCTTAAAAGAAAGCATATCATATTGTGGGAAATCACTAGCGGTCGGGTCAAGACCATCTAGCTACACTAAGAGCACTGACCTACTCTTCATACAACTACTGCAGTAAGAAACATATATAATACATGCATTCAGTCTCGTTGAACCTGTTATGAGTACAAGATAAGTGGTGCTGACTTAATGCATCAAGACCGTTCAGAGTTCATACTTTCTTATCATACATAACGATCAATTTATTTTTATACAAAATATATACCGGTCTTGAAATCGTATTCAGTCATAAAAATTAGAATTAAACGAAGTAATTGTTATAAAAACAATGCATACTTAAATAAGCTATTAGAGCTCGAACCCTCTCAACCCTAATTACCCCTGTTTTGGCTCATTGGCTCATAGGCTCACACTCAGTAGAAGTTCTATCTCCGATCTTGCCTAAAGGTTCTTTGGGAAGAATGGATACATAACAAGATCATGTTGAGGGTAAAGATTACTTAGAATATAAATGCATTTGGATTGAGTGATTAACAAGGACATTTACTAGCTAACCCTATGCTAGTTAATCCGTGTTTCCATAGTCATTCAATCCGTGTATTCATCAAATGTCCAGTGTCGATGTATTACCGTAAATCTTGGTATTACATTATGTAGACATTAGACACCTCTTCTTATGCCAACACCCATGATGTGACGTTGAAAAATGACTAAGAAATCAAAACGAATAAGTGACAGCTCTACACTCTTTCTCCTTATTATTTGATTACCATTGGGCTATTTTAATTAAGGTAAAAGTGACATATCTAAAGTCTTACAAAGTCTTTGAAGGTCCCTATTTCCCTAAGTTTCTGTGTTCCTACGACTTAGTCGTGTATAGGTTATGGCTTAGCCATATGTACAAGGTTTTTAACTAAATTCCTTTACAGTTATAGCTTAACCGTGTATTGGCCTACAGCTTAGCCGTATGAAGCCTACAGCTAGGCCATAGCTTGGCTATGGTTTAGCCGTAGTGCATTCCACGGCTTAGCCATGGGGTAGCTATAGAACAAAGTCAAGTTTTTGGCTCTTTGGATTTCAAGTTGTAGTTCATTCACCATTAACCCATAAACTTCAGAGTTCTGAAGCTATTTCTGAAGTTCAGTATAGAACTTTTCAGGTTTAGTTCCAATTTATTTAATCCATCCTACCATTTTACATTCCAAGTTATATTTCATCATAGTTGGGTCCTCATTCACCTAATCTCATTACTTATTCTCAAATTACCTTCATTAACTCATAAATATCATACATTTTCATAATTAAGTGTGTAAGAGTTGTATCATAGCATGAACATGGAAATTCTTCAAAAATCAATATAGAAAACATGCATGTAGTAATATATACTCTTATACTTGCCTCTAATACATTACTTGACCCAAATCAACTTCTCCCTTAGTTTAATGATGAGAAAAGCTTCAATAAAAGATGATCCTACTACATACAAAGAAATGCAATTGGTGAAATGAGGAAGAGATGCATGTATATCACCAAATTGAGTCTCCTTAACTCTTTTGATCACAAAGAATTGAAGAGATGATCGAGATCTCGTCTTAAGGAGCCGTAGGTTGAAGAAGAGATGGAATTAGGACTTCTAATGGAGAAAGAGCATAGAAAATGGCAGGAAGGAGATAATGGAACCTAATGCTCCTTCATGTCAGGCTCCAAATGCTTGATTTGATGAAGAAGAGAGCTAAGAGGAAGGAAGAAGATGGAACTCTAGTAGTCAAGAAAAGGGAAATGCAAAGAATAGGCTGGGCAATTAGTTTTTAAATCCAAATTTTTTGTGATTTACTAGTAAGTCTACTGTTTTGAGAAAATTATAGTTTGAGTCAAATGGGGCCTTAGTTGGGCCAAGATAGATCCGAATTGTGCTGAGCCAAATGTGAAAGTTGATCCATAAGATAAAATACACTGATGCAACTAATTTGGTGCCAAAATGATGCTAACCATGTAGTTCTAAATTACATAAAGGTCCTGGACTACTTAAATAAGGTTCGAACCAGACCCAACTACTTATCTATGATCCAAACCTAAATGGATTTGAGTTGAATTAGTATAAATAGGCATTAATCAAGATTAAATAAGATTATTATTATAAATTGAGATTAGTTCGAGTTTGGACATTTTACGAATCATAAGGCACTTTCTTCATCTTTTCTATCTCATCAGGTGTGTTAGGAAACTGATCCTTGGATAAAGTAATTCAATGTCTAAAAGGAAGGAATCCTTTTTTAGAATCTTGCATACTAAATCCGATAAGAATCGCATCAATATAGATTGCTTGAGATAAGCCCAACATTCTTTATTTCCGATCTCGTAGGAGTTTGATCCCTAGAATATGAGTCGCTTCTCCTAAGTCATTTATATCAAACTGATTGCTCAATCATACTTTAACCGAATACAACACCCTGACACCGTTTCCAATGAGTAGGATGCTATCTACATAAATTATTAAAACAACCACCACACTACCATTACACTTCTAATACACACAGGATTCCATAAGATTTAATGGCTTGATCAAAGCGAATGTTCCAAGATCTAAAAGCTTACTTAAGTTCATAAATGGACTTTTTAAGCTTGCACAATATGTGCTCATGGCCTTCAGCTACGAATCCATCTAGTTGCATCATATAAATGCACTTGTCAAGATTTTCATTAAAGAAAGCTGTCTTGAGATCTATTTGCCAAATTTCATAATCGAAATAAGGCGTTAAAAGAATCCTAATGGATTTTAGCATTGTTACTGGCGAGAAAGTCTCCTCATAATCGATTCCTTCTTTTTTAGTGAATCTTTTCGCAACAAGACTAGCTTTGAAAGTTTCAACCTTTCCATCTACCACTCTTTTCTTCTTGTAGACCCACATACAACCAATATGTTTTATCCCCTTTAATGGTTCTACAAGATAATAGGCTTGATTAGAGTGTATAGACTCCATTTATGATTTCACAATTTTTGCCATATTTCTGCATCTTTGTCTTGGAGTGCTTCATTATAGTTACAGGGTTCGATATCTAGCTCATCAAGGACTCTGTCGAATGACTCTCCTAAAAACATATATCGCTCAGGTTGATGAACAACCCTCCCACTACAACGAAGCACATCTTGTGTCTGTGTATGAGTAGTGTCACGCTGTGCTAAAACTAATCTTGGTGTACCATCATCTACATGCTGATCTGGCTCATCACCCAGCATATTGATTGGATCACCTAGGGAGTATCATTAGCTTGAGACTCAGCAATCCTCCCATTGCAATGAGGTAATGAAATGTCGAATTTTAAATATTGTGGTGTCTTTTCCTATGCTACTGGTAATGGAAAAGCTTAGGTAGGTTTCTCTCCTCTCAATTCTTCTAGAGCAATTCTACTTTTGGGTTTGTGATTCATTACATAATCCTCTTCTAAGAATCGGAGATTTGTGCTAATAATGACCTTTCGATCTTTAGGATTATAAAAAAAACCACCTTTTGTTCCTCTGGGATATCTAACTAAAATGTAAACTTCTGTTTTCAGTTCCAACTTATGTGTGTTCCCTTTTAACACGTGTGCTGGACTACCCTAAATCCGAATATGCTTTAAACTGGGTTGCACCCAGCCCATTGTTCTGTGGGTGTAATAGGTACTGACTTAGATGGAGCTAAGTTTAAAATGTATGCTGCTGTTTCTAGATCATGCCTGCAGAATGAATTAGGCAAATCCGAATAACTTATCATTGACCTCACCATATCTATAAGAGTCATATTCCTTTTTTCTACTACACTATTTTTTTGAGGTGTACCTAGTGCAGACAACTGGAGTGTAATCCCTTCTTGTGCAAATAGCTCGATCCCTGTTGTTTGCATTAGGTATACCTTAATAAAATGGTGTAGCAGAAAGAAGGAATAGGAATCTTACGGCTATGGTGAGGTCAATGATGAGTTATTTGGATTTGCCTAATTCGTTTTGGGGGCATACTCTAGAAATGGCAGCATACATTCTAAACTTAGTTCCATCTAAATCAGTACATGCTACACCCACTGAACTGTGGACTGGGTGTAAACCCAGTTTAAGGTATGTTTGGATTTGGGGTAGTCCAGCACACGTGCTGAAAGGAACACACATATGTTGGAATCAAGGATGGAAGCTTGTATTTTTGTTAGATATCCCAAAGGAAAAAAATTATTTTGTTTTATAAGCTTAAAGATCGGAAGGTCATTGTTAGCACCAATGCCTGATTCTTAGAAGAAGGCTATGTAATAAGCAACAAACCAAAAAGTAGAATTATTCTAGAAGAATTGAGAGGAGAGAGACCTACCCAAACTTTTCCATTACCAGTAGCAAAGAAAAAGACACCACAAGATGGAGAATTCGGCATTTCATTACCCTATTGTAGTGGGAGGATTACCAAGTCTAAAGCTAATGATACTCTAGGTGATCCCATCAACATGCTGGGTGATAAGCAGGATCAGCATGTGTATGATGAAACACCAGGATTAGTTTTAAAACAGCGTGATACTACTCATACACAAACACAAGATGTGTTTCGTCGTAGTGAGAGGGTTGTTCGTCAACCCCAGCGGTAAATATTCTTGGGAGAGTCATTCGACAGAGTCCCTGATAAGTTAGATATCGAACTCTATAACTATAATAAGTACTCCAAGACAAAGATTCAGAACTATGGCAAAAAGTTGTGAATAAAAAATGTAGTCTATGTACTATGATCAAGTATGGGATCTTGTAGAACTACTAAACGGGATAAAACCGATCGGTTGTATGTGGGTCTACAAGAAGAAAAGAGGGGTGGATGGAACGGTTGAAACCTTCAAAGCTAGTCTTGTTGCGAAAAGGTTCACTTAGAAATAAGGAATTGATTATGAGGAGACCTTCTAGCAAGTAGCCATGTTGAAATCCATCTGGATTCTTTTAATACCTCATTTCAATTACGAAATTTGACAAATGGACCTCAAGACAGCTTTCCTTAACAGATATCTTGAGGAGTGCATTTATATGGTGCAACCAGATGGATTTGTAGTGAAAGGTCGTGAACACGTGTTGTGCAAACTTAAGAGGTCCATTATGGACTTAAGTAGGCATATCTAGATCTTGGACCATTCATTTTGATCAAGCCATTAAATCTTATGGTTTTGAGTAGAACCCTTATAAATCCTAAGTGTATAAAAGGTGCAGCGGCAGAGTGGTGGTTTTCTTAATACTTTATGAGGATGACATCCTACTCATTGGAATTGATGTCGAGGTGTTGTCTTCAATTGAAGTATGGTTGAGCAGTCAGTTCGATATGAAGGACTTAAGAGAAGTCAGTCACATTTTAAGGGTCAAACTCCTGCGAGACTAGAAACAAAGAATGTTAGGCTTATCTTAAACGGTTTATATTGATGCGATTCTTACACGATTTAGCATACAAGATTCCAGGAAATAATTTCTTCCCTTCAGGCATAGAATTACTTTATCCAAGGATTAGTGTCCTAACACACTTGATGAGATAGAAAAGATAACGAAGTACCTTATGCTCGGTGGTGGGAAGCCTCATGTATGAAATGCTATGCACTAGACCTGATATTTCTTTTGCTGTTGGCATAGTTAGCAAACAACAGTCTAATCCAAAAAAAGAACATTGGACTGCGGTAAAGCATATACTTATGTAACTTAAGAGGACTAGAAATTATATGCTAATTTACTAGGCCGATAGTCCTCTTTGGGTACAAAGACTCTAATTTCCAATCAGATAATGATGTCAGAAAGTTGACCTCAAAATTTGTATTTACCTTAGGAGGTGGTGTTATAAGTTAGAGAGTGTCAAACAATTATGTACTCCTGACCAAGGTTAAAAAATCGGCCGATACTGGTTCGTATCGGCCGATACGTACCGGTATCGGCCGGTACCGAGACGATAATTTGATGTGTATCGGTCTCGGTACCGGTATCGCAATATATCGCCAATTTATGGCAATATATCGGCCGAGTTTTCAAAATATCGGCCGAACCGATATATCGGCCGATATTATATAAAAGCCCTCTAACCCTAATTTTTTCCATCTTTCTCTCCCTCTATTTATCCTCCTCTACCCAAAGACAGCCATGTTGCCGCTCCTCCTCCATTAGCTTCCAAAAGCATCACAAAATCATTTTTTTTTTTGGGATTTGGCTTGTAAAAGTAAAGAAAATACATTTATAAGGTAAGTATATTAAATTTCTTTTTTTTTAAATATTTGTTTAGTAGGAGCTTAGAAGTGATCCATGATGATGATTCCACTTATTTTATGTTATGAATTTACATGTTGTGATTTATGAGTATAGATCTATTATTTGGTTTTTTAAAATATTAAGATTTTAACTTTTGTTAAGATTTAGAGTCTTTTAATGTTAAGTACTATTTTTAATTTTATTAGTATGTAAAAACATGATTTTATGAAGCAAGTTTGATAGATTTAGTAGTAGAAGACATTGATCTACAAGATGTGGACATTTTATGTTTATTTATTTTCGGATTTTTAAATATTTTAATATTAAAATAAGATTTTTTGAGGATTTAATCACAAATTTGTTATTTTGCTGTATACTTCATGTATGATATGAATATGGTAAGTTTTCATTTTTTTCAAAACATTATGTAAATACTAAATAGTTTTATATTTTTAAATTTTATTTTCTTGTATGAAATAATAATTTAATATTTAAAACGAATATTTTGAGGATTTCACTATAATTTTTTTAAAGTAAGCATAATCTTTGTAAACTTCATGTAGGATTAATTTTTTTTATTATTCTTTAATGTAATTAGTTTTATATTTTTTAATTTATTTTTGGATTTTTTTAATTTTAGATTAAACTATTATATATTTAGATTTTCATTATAAGTATGATTTCCTAATTTTATATAATCATTGTATACTTTACATACGCTAATTTTTTTTATGGTTGTCTCATCATTTATGTGAATATGTAACATGTCAATATTTTTTATATTTCTAAATTTATTTTTGGATTGTTAGAACATGGAATTAGAAAAATTAAATAATTAATGTATCATTTAAAGTGTACCATTTTGAGATTCCAATTACTTTTATATGAATGTATTAATTTCTTTGTTTTTATTATATTTTAGACCTTAGTTTAAATGTTATAAATTGTGCCAATATGTTCTTTTGTTTTGAAGAAGCGAGATTAAAATGGTGCGTGACATTGATCCAGCATGGAACCATTGTGAAGAAGCTGGAAGCAAACACAAGATTAAATATAATTATTGTCAAAAAATCATAAATGGAGGGATAACTAGATTGAAGCAACACTTGGCTCATAGGCAAGGCCAAGTAGCAAAGTGTCCTCATGTACCACCTAATGTGGAAAAAGAAATGCAAGAGTTGTTGAATGCAGGAAAATAGAAAAAGGTTGTCAGAAAGAAAAGAAAAGAGGAGGAATTTGAAGCATGTAGGGAAGAAGTTTTTGGGTCTAGCGAGGGAGATATTATTTCCTCCGATGCTGATGAGGATCCAAATTTAAGCAGGGCTAGAAAAGAAAGTTTGAGGTCACTTCAGTAGGAAGAAGAAAGAAGAAGAATGCAGTATGAGGCAGCTATGAGAGGTGGCCAATATGATGAGGGGGGCTCATCTAGATCTAGGGGAGGGGGTTTGTGTCGAGCATTTAGTCAAAAACAACCCGCCTAGTAGATATTGAGGATGATGATGAACCTCCTACACAGGCACCTCGTAGGCCAAGTGTGGTGGGTCCAATGGACCCATTTGCATATAGAAAACCAACAGCCAAGCAACCCCGCATTGTAAAAGTACTGAAGGGAAAATTTAATAAAGCAAGAGATAGTTTGATAAAAGCTACTGGAAATTTCTTTTTAGATGCAGCTATTCCACCATATAAGGCAAACTCTCCTTATTTTACCACTATGTTATATGCAGCAGCGGAACATGGTCCCGGTATAAAAGCACCCACCTCATATGAGAATTGGTTATCTCTGTGTTAAAAAAGAATATGAGGAGTTACAGCTCTGGGTGGAAACTTTTAAGAGGATTTGGAGAGAAAGGGGCAGCACACTAATGTGTGATGGGTGGACGACCCTCACAAAATGTCATCTCTTGAAATTTCTAGTTTATTGCCCTTTGGGAACAGTTTTTATCAAATCAGTTGATGCAACTGATTATGTTCAATATGCTAGATATATCAATAAGTTGTTTAATGAAGTGATTAATGATATTGGGGCAGATTGTGTAGTTCAAGTTGTCACCGATAACGCTGCAAACATGAAGAAAGCAGGATTGATGCTTATGTAACAGAGGCCAAATATTTTTTGGTCACCATGTGCAGCACATTGCATAGATTTAATGCTTGAAGAAATTTCCAAAGGAAAAGTCATGAAACAAGTGATTGAAAAGATGAAGAAAATCACTAATTTTTTCTACCAGTCTTATAGACTTGTTTGAATGATGAAGAAATTTACAAACAATCATGAACTACTACGGCCTGGCATTACTCGATTTGCCACCCACTTCATAGCCATCGAGAGTATTTACAATTATAGAGGAGGGCTTCTCCAACTCATCAAATCAGATGAATGGCTGAATTCTAAGTGGGAAAAGCTGCTAACTCGCCTAGTAGAAGAAGTATGCAAGACCATTGAGTTCAAAAAGATTTGGCCTCATGTTAAAAATTGCTTAAATGTTTTTGAGCCTCTAATAAAAGTTATTCGATTGGTTGATGGTGATGATAAGCCAACTATGGGCTTTTTACATGAGGCCATAGAGAGAGCAAAGATGGCTATTAAAGCAAACTGTAGATATTATACCAAACATTGGAAAATCATCGATAGCCATTGTGAGTGTCAATTGCATCATGACTTACACACTGCTGGTAAGTGGAGACTGATTTCTTATTGATGTTCATTATTATATTAAATTCTTTGTAATACATTACTCACGTAAATTTTTACATTTAATAGGTTACTTTCTCAATCCACAATTTCGATATGAATCTTTGGATTGAAATATAACTGATGAAATTCGAGTGGGCATAAAAAATGTTATTGAAATACTAGCAAATGACGCCAATGAGGCTATTAGGGCAACAAACCAAATAAGTAAATTAAAAAGTAGAGATCTTATATAATGTATGTTGTTTTCTTCAATTTAATTTATATCATTATTCATTCATAAGTATAAGAATTGATATTGATAATTCTTTTTCTTCTTTAATGCTATTAGATCGATGTATATAATAAAGGAATGGGAGGTTTTTGCACCACCATTGCTCGAAGAGCTGTCACACAAACATATCCTGGTAAGGATTGTATAATATAAATAGTAAATTATATTTTCATTATTTGAAAATTCAAAAATTGAATGTTTAATATTATTTTCTTTTATTTTCAGATGAATGGTGGTTAAATTATGAAGAGAGTGCTCCATCATTAAGAACGATCGCAATTAAAGTTCTCAGTCAAACTACATCTTCGTCAAATTGCAAAAGAAATTGGAGCACCTTTGCTTTTATCCACACAAAAGTAAGGAATAAAATCACGATGGATAATTTGAACAAACTGGTCTACATTCACTATAACCTCAAGCTCCGCAGTCGAAATCGAAGAAGAAGAGCATTTGAGGATCAACAAGATTACTTCTGCCCAATTAATTTAGATTATATATTTTCAGCAGAAGATGATTTGTTAGGTGAGTGGCTAGAGGAGGCAGAAGAGCCATTATTAGATGGAGATCCAGAGCTAGCAGAAATGGTTGAGAACTTGACTGGGAAGCAATTTGAGCCAATGAAAGCCTCTAAAAGATTACAAAAGATTAATTTGACACAACAACAGAGGGGTACTACGGTTGATCCTATAGAAACAAGAGGAAAGGAGGTAGGTGAGGAGAGTGAGTCAAGTATCTCTACATCTTCCTCATCAGCAGGAATTCCTCCTGATTCTCCTGGGACTGGCGGTCACTATGGAGATAATGAGCCACCAATGTATGAGACAGTTGAGCATATTCCTGGTGCTACAGACTTAGATCCCCATCGTGGTTATGTAAGATATGTCTCATAAACTGAGACAGAGATTGGTAGTAGCATCGGTCAAGGAGGAGGGGAAGGTACTTCTGCAGGCAATGTTGGACAACAGCAGGCTAGGTATGGTCCGTATGGATACAACTCTCATTGGCCAACTCAACTGCCTTTACCTCCACCGTTACAACCGTGGTATGAGCATGGACAAGGAATGATCCAACGTGAACCCCAACAAGTTATTTTTATTCCTCATGAATTTTTTAATTTAAATTTGGGCCCTCAGTCATTTCAATCTACTGAGGATAGCTCATCATATTATGAAGGGATCTTCGCTCCTCAGCAACAATATCAATATGGCCAAGGGTATGGGAGTGCAATACAAGAGTTTGGATCATATTATTATAACCCATACCAAAGAAGAAGAAATGATGATGATGATGATGATATCGAGCCTGAAAGACACTCCACTTAGAATTAGGGTATGTATTGATTCTCTCCAATTGCTTTATGATTTATTTTACTGTCATTATGTCATATGCTATGTTAATATTCATGTTCTTGAATTTTACAACTTGCTTGATAATTGAGTGATAAATTGATAGTTGATGAATGATGAATGATGAATGATAATTGATGATTAATAAATAATGATTTATATACTATATAAGATACAAGTATAACTTATAAGTGTACAACACTACAAGTCTACAACCACTATATATAAATAAAAAATAAGTTGTATTCTCTAAAATTTCATACTAATAGATAGTTGTTATAAGATGTATTATCATATGTGGATGCCCACATTGGGACCCACATGGGATAAAGGGATTACTAAGAATTAGGGTTTTCCTTATTAGGTTGCTTGGGGAGGAAGCAATCTTATTCTATAAATAAGATCCTCCTCCCCCCATTATGTACACACAGATCTATCAATAAGAGCTCTCTCTCTCTCCCTATTCTAACACGTTATCAGCACGAAGAGCTCTCATCGGAGAAACCGGTCCGTGCATATGCCAATGGAATCTACGATCTCTTCCACTTCGGACACGCTCGATCTTTCAAGCAAGGGACGAAATCGTTCCCCAATACGTTCCTACTTGTTGGGTGCTGTGATGATGAAGTCACCCATATGTACAAGGGGAAAACTGTCTTGACTGCAGCGGTTGTAAAAAGAAAACGAAAGGGAAGAAGAAGATCTTCATCGTCGACGAGTGGATCGAGGAGGTCGAGGATCTGCCACGATCCGCCTCACGCCGTCGAATGCTTCGGCTGCGGCTTCGGCTGCGTGTGCAACCGTCCAATATCAAATTCAAGGTCTACTCTTCGATCCGGAGATCGCCCGGCCGCTGATCCCCACCTCCGTCCGGCAGACCCTCGAGCAGCCGCTGCATGACGAGCGACGAGATCTGTTGCCGGCGTTTCCGTCGCCACTGGCACCATCCAGACCTACTCCCGAGAGGCCCACTCGGTGCTCACCGTGCCGGAAACAGGTCGGGCTGACGGGGTTCCGGTGCCGTTGATGGACCACGATCTGCGATTGGGCACTGATCTATGATCTGAAGAAGAAGGCCACAGAAGCAGCGATTGGGCACTGATCTATGATCTGAAGAAGAAGGCCACAGATTGACCCACGTTTCGAATAAGAAAAAGATCTGAAGAAGGCGGCCACGGATCTGCGATCTGAAGAAGACGAAGCAGCGATCACGCTCTGTTTCGATTTGACTTCGCCACTTTCGATTCGACTCCCAGAACCCACCGTCACATGTTGAAGAAGAAGATCTGCAAAACAAGACCACGATCTGCGGGGCACACCGGTACTGCCACCTGCCTCGTTAACGTCTGTCGTTCTCTCACCTGACTCAAAGAAGAAGGGGGAGAAGGCATAGTTTTTTTTTTGTTACAGAAGCAAGAAACGGAAAGGGAGAAGAGATAATTTGTGTGGGTTTTATTCCCAAACCAAAGCGGGTTTGGGTCGGTTCAGGTTGACCTGACCTTTTAGCCGCAGCCCAACAAGAAGCAAGATTCCAGGTCGAAGTTCGGGTCAGTTCTGACCTGACCCGCTTGGCACAGCCCAGCATTTGAAGCAGTTGTCGTTCAGGTCGGGTCAGTTCGACCTGAACCCATTTGCAGCGGTCCAGTTTGACGAGCAGTGCTGACATCAGCCTGCTGACGTCAGCAAGTCGTACGGTCAAAGGCAGATTTGACCGGATCAATGGCAGAAACTTGTTTCTGCGATATCTTGACGATCCGGAGTCCGATTTGAGATCCGTTTGTACCTACGGAAAGCTCGCGAGTAGATCTACATATTGGCACCAAAAGGAGGACGATTCAAAAGTTAAGTAATTTCTCCTTATTTTATGATCTCTTATTAGTTTGCATTTATCCTTATTCTTTTAGATCTGCAAATATTTATCATTTAATTTTTGTGATGATTATTCATTTTCTTTTATCGAAAAGAGATCATGATAAAAATTGAAAATCATGGATCATAAATAGAACCAGAAGTTCTATGCAAGTAATTTGGACCGGAAGTTCCATATGACATTTAGATCTAAAAGTTCTATATGGAATCAACAACTCGGACTCGAGATTCCATAAATTCTTTTAGCCTATGAACCAGAAGTTCATTTGAATCCGGACCAGAAGATCCGTCGATTCCGGACCAGAAGATCCGTTGGTTATTTTACTCTGAAACCAGAAGTTTTCATATCTACAATACGTATTCGAAGTTTCATATGATATTTAGAACCAGAAGTTCTATATGGAATCAATAATTCGGACTCGAAGTTCCGTAAATTATTTTAATCTATGAACCAGAAGTTCTTTCAAATTCGGACCAGAAGATCCGTTGTTTATTTTACTCTGAAACCAGAAGTTTTCAGATCTACAATACGTATTCGAAGTTTCATATGATACTTAGAACTAGAAGTTCTATATCGAATAAATAACCTGAACCTGCAGTTCTGTATGTTATTTTAATTTAGAACCAGAAGTTCTAACTTGGACCTGAAGATCTGTGAATTATCCTAATTTAGAACCTGAAGTTCTAACTCGTACTGAAAGATCCATGAACTATTTTAATTTCGAAACAGAAGTTCTGATTCTTAAGCTGAGAACCCGATGTTCTAACCTTCAATTTCTAAATTCTTCATCACATTTTTATTATTATCTTTGATTGGATGTTAAGAACCTGAAGTTCTACATTTTATTTCTCTTTCTCATATACATTTATTTTTATATTCTATAACATTATACTGCATGCTTGATATAATTACTTCGGTATAATTATCACTAATGATTATCTGAAAGTTTTGTTTTGTTGAATTTATTATTGCCAGAAGCAGTAGTTACAAATAATAGAACCTGAAGTTCTATATCCAATGAATAATCTGGACCTGAAGATCCATACATTATCTGGAACCAGAAGTTCTAAGATTTCGAATATGAACCTGAAGATTCATATTCATCATCAAACTTGGAGCTTTGATTTCTAAAGATTCAAAGTAGTGTAGATCGATACAACGACCATGAAATCAAACCTGAAGTTTTGATAGAATCAGAAGTTGTGATTCAAACCTGAAGCTTTGATAGAACCAGTAGTTCTAAGAACCTGAAGTTCTATCACTAGCCTGAAGTATTGACAGAACTAGAAGTTCTGATTCATCAGTTAAGAACCCGAAGTTCTAACTTTCTGATTGGCCAATTTTTCATTATATTTTGTCATTGGATATTGAGAACCCGAAGTTCTATTTTTGTTTGATTGTTATTAGTAAATCGATCTTAACACACTCTAAAAGGCTTGGTGATACTATCAAAGTCGGAAATAAAATATCCCTGAAGGATATGGCATACGCTCTTATTTTCCGCGCCATTATATCCCCATTAGACAGGGATGATCACCAGCAGATGGTCATACACCCAATGCTTGAAATAAATGCCAGATTAGTCAATTAAAATCCCTCCAGAAGAGGTAGATATAATATGTTCTCCCGTCGAGATGAAATAAACCACCCCAGGAGAGGTGATTGAAAAGGCATTTTGTTTGGAAATTGGGCGAACTACCAAGCATGGTCTGGAAGACCTACAACTACTTTTATGAGTTTGAACATTGAGTTCAGTTCTTAGATATTTTGTTAAATGGTAGGACTTATTTTTAATCCCCCGTATATTATGTTATATTTGCTTTGAATGCTGAATTGTTTAGTTGTTCTTACTTTTATTTTTGCAATGCGATTACCTAGTTATGTGAATTTATTATTACTTGCTCTATGGCTCATGGAATGCATGAAGCTGAGGATAATATCTGTCCAGTAGACAGTGCAACAAAACACACTACATTGAACAAACCAGAAGTTTTTCTCTGAGTTAGTGTTTCATTCGTGCACGGCATCGATCATAGCTGTATCCGTACAAATACTTGAATGCTCCGGAAGAGTCTACATAATGGTATTTGTACATCATTACTAGTATTGACAGCCAGAAGCTGATACTAGAAAAGCTAAGTGCATTCTCCTTATATTTCAAGGCTATATTACAAGACAATCTTTACAAATCGAATCATATTCGATTATGAGCAAAACGACAAAGTTAAGCCAGAAGCTTACAGCGAGCCCTCAACTTAGTGACCATCAAGTTTTAATGTTTTGGCATGATATGTTAGGTTAATCTAGGGGTACTCTGCTAAGGCAAACTATTGATAATTCTGTTAAGTACTCCTTATAGTACCATCTATTGACCATCCTTTCCACAAAGGATAAAGTGTGACATTTGTCAACCCATCAAACCCGGCTTATTAAAACCTAGGGTACACTCCGTGACCCAATTATAAAGCTTGATATCATAGGTTTGTGACCTGCGTGACCCACAACGTAACCTCTATGTTGGTTATATTTCACCTCCATTATTGAATATCTAGACCCAATGACGGGAGATATATTTATTGCTCGTTTTTGCTGATTGTCATCTTGATGAGACAGTCTTCTCGCCGTTAGGGGGAGATAAGAGAGTTCTTGAAGAACACCTTGTTCCTGAAGAACAATCCGTTCCTGAAGAACGGCGAGAATTAATATGGAATACTTCCACTCAATCTCATCTAGATTTATGTACTTCACAATGTGAGAATGAAGTACGGAGAATTGTGCACTTAATTACTAATGAATTCCCTGATGCTTTTAATGATGCAGCAAAAGTGACTAGGTCACATGTATCGGCTATGAACACACAAGCACGAATTAATGTCCCTGTAGGACAAGTACGAATTAGTGTTCCTAAAGAACAAAGTCCAAATATGGCAACAAATGAATCTATACACGCCAGAAGCGTGGTAGACTTATAGGTTTCAAGGACTCAACTCTCCAGAAGAAGAGAAATGAGCAATCATATCCCAATTATACTCCAGAAGAGGTATACTCCCGAAGAGTTTATGACAAAATCCACTCTCTCTAAATTTCCTGAAGAAATTAATGTCCCGGAAGAGACATGAGTCCCAGAAGAGACTCTGGAAGCCCCTGAAGAGGCAATGGGTACCCAATAAATAAAGAGATCTCTATACTTTATAATTATTCAAGAAAGAGATGGGATAGAAATGAAATTATCATCGATGACGCATTTGTATATGCGGTAGCTACTCAAATATCAATGGAAATTAAGAATGTTGTTTGGGATATAAAACCACGTTCTATAAATGAATGTCGACAAAGAATATATTGGCCAAAATAGAGAGATGCCATTGTGGAATTGCAGTCTCTCAATAGACGTGGTATATATGAACCTATAGTACAAACCCCAAATGGTGTTAACCCTGTAGGTTACAAATGGGTGTTTGTAAGGAAAATGAACGAAAGGCAAACTTGTGATACAAGGTTTCCTGTAGAAACCTGGGATTGAAAACATACACAGATATATATATATATGAAAATCCCAGAAGGATTTGCTTTGCCTGAAGCAAAGTCAGAGAGTACGTACTCAATATAAGTAAGACGTTCATTGTACAGCCTGAAGCATTCCAGAAGAATATGGTACAATCGTCTTAGTGAATGTTTATATAAGGAAGAGTATGAAAACAATCCCATTTGCCTGTTCCTGTTTATACAATCCTTAAATGGATTTATAATAGTAGAAGTTTATGTAAATAACATAAATCTAATCGAGACTCCAGAAGAGCTCGAGAAAACTATTGACTATTTTATCTCGACCCGCAGATCGAGAGAAGTTCTAATGAGATTTTCACTCTTTATAAATATGCTTCCCATATATAGTTTTGTACCAAGGCTTTGGATTGGTATTAAACAAATGCTATGATATCTATATCTGTTTTATGGTTGAAACCAAATTTTGTAGGATATACAGATTCAGGATATATCCCTGATCCTCATAAGGATCGATCATAGACATGTTATATGTTTCTTCATGTCAATATCATTATTTTTAATATTCTACTAAATTGACTATTGATAGCTACTTATTCTAACCATGCTGAGATTTTTAAGCCAGTGGGGAATATATATGGCAAAAATATTTAACTCAGCATAGATGTAGTTCTTGTCAATTACCTCTTAGTACAGGTACCCCGAGCATTATTTGCAAAGACAATGGGGCATGTATTCAACAGATTCAAGAATGACAAGACGAAACACATTATGCCAAAGTTCTTCTTCACTCATGAGCTTCAAAAGAATAACAAGATTGAAGTCAAGCAAGTTCGTTCAAGCAACAACCTGGCTGATCAGTTTACGAAGTTTTGCCAAAACTCAGTATTTTAGAAATTGTATACGAGATTGACATGCTTAATTATGTACAAGGATGTTATCATCAGGGGGAGTAGTAATCAGGGGGAGGCATCCTGAAGTATGCTACCCAGGACATATGTGCGTTGTACTCTTTTTCCTTCTCTAGGTTTTGTCCCACTGGGTTTTCCTAGTTAAGGTTTTAACGAGGCAGCATTATGCACGTCCAACACCAAGTCAATGATCCTGTAGAACGTTGTACTCTTTTTCCTTCGCTTTGGTTTTTATCCCACTGGGTTTTTCCTTTGCAAGGTTTTAATGAGGCAACTGTCATTGAATGGTGGTCATCCAAGGGGGAGTGTTATAAGATGTATTATCATATGTGGATGCCCACATTGGGACCCACATGGGATAAAGGGATTACTAAGAATTAGGGTTTTCCTTATTAGGTTGCTTGGGGAGGAAGCAATCTTATTCTATAAATAAGATCCTCCTCCCCCCATTATGTACACACAGATCTATCAATAAGAGCTCTCTCTCTCTCCCTATTCTAACAATAGTTCATATTTTATAAGTCATAATTATGGTTTTTATAAAAAAAATCACAATTTCGGAAAAGACAGCGATACAGGATACCATAAGTTAGGGGGACTGATATTTTGATTTATACGTGTTACTAATGAAAAAAAAGACATTGTTTTTCAGCATTTTCTAATATTTTGGATTTTTTGGATATTTTTTCAATTTTTTTTGGATTAAAAAAAAATTTACACCGCGATGACAGCGACGGACCGCGAACCGCGACCGATACTGATACTGTATCGGTTTTTTGGACTAACCAATACCACGACCGATACCGCAATTTTTATCCATGCTCCGGACTCTACTATAAAAACCGAATATGTGGCAGCTTCTGCAGCAGCCAAGGAGGTAGTTTAGCTTAGAAACTTCTTAATGGATGTAGAAGTAGTATCTTATGTAAAATCACCTATAATACTTTATTATGATAATACCAATGCGGTTGCTATTGCAAGTGAACCCAAGATGCATAAAAAGGGTAAGCACATCTAGCATAAGTATTATCTCATACGAGAAATCATATAAAAGTGCGATATAATTGTAACCAAGATTGCATTGGTAAACAACCTGACAGATTCTTTTACAAAGAGCTTACCAATAAAGAGCTTTGATAGTCATATAAAAGGAATGGGGTTGAAATACATGTCAGCCTGGTTTTGAGTCTAAGTGGGAGATTATTGAAAATTTATACTAAAAGCATACTTTTATGTATTTTTCTTTGACTAATTTATTTATTAGTAAAGTTTGTCTTTTTATTTTAATGAGAATTTGCATAGGCAAATGATTGCATTGTTTTTTTTACTATACATGTGTATGTCTTTTATTCTATAAAATAGATGAGTTAGTGTGTAAAGTTCAGCTTCTACACAGAAGACTTGTTTATTGGTTCTTAAAGAATATAAGTAAATATTGTTCACAATTTAGATGGAGTTGAACACACGATCGTTACGATTATAGTATGATGTTTTAGCAGGCTTATTTTCGCTCCGGGAAATGGTATAGTTTTGACTTGTTATGCTAGTATGCTTTATGTATTGAAAAGGATTGCTTTTGGGTTTATTGTCTTTATACTGACTATATAAGGCGACTAACATCTAAATGGTTATTATGAGTATTTGTATTCTTAATCCCGATATAAATAATAGATATATACATTTAGTATTTAGCATTTTGATTTACAAAAGGGTGAGACGTTTCATGGATCAATAATCTCAATAAATTGGACGATTACACTATGTTTATGGTGGATATTAGTTTATTGACGGAATTCACGTCCTGTAATAGGGATTGATGATATTCCCTTGATGAAGCTTATAAGTTTTTATTATGTCAAACCCTGTTGTGGACTTTGTGTCTGACATATCAAATAAGTTAAGTGTAAGGTATTAAGAAATTATAAAGATATCAATTAAATATAGATGTCAGTAATTATTTAATCGATGGATATCTAAAATATGAACGTAAGGAGATTAATAAGCATTAAATAATAAGAAGCTCGAAATATAATTTTGAGAATAAAGATAGGAGTGTAATTATAATTTTCTAATGGACTGAATTGTAATTTATGGAAGTAGGATTCTAATTTGGGTTGAATTAGGTTTTCCTTCTTTTATAAGAATGCTATTCCTTGTTTTCTTCCAAAGGTCTTCATTGTAGCCTATAAATATGTGTTATTGCTCTCTAAGTAATATGACAAGAGAAATCTCAATTTTGAAATTCGCAGAAGAGGCTCACACCCCAGTACGAATTGAGCATCAAGGAATACAGTAGAAAGTCTTGAGATTTTCGAGTTGCTGCAAGACAGAAATCCAATCAAAAAGATCTCGCAGGTATGGTTATTGAATCATTATTATTTAAAGTTGTTTCCGCAGTAATCTGTATACAGTATCTAGGGATCTTGGCAACTATCTCCCAACAATTCGGGCTTATTTTTTTGTCCCCTATATCTTTTGTCTTGACAATATATTTGCTTTAATGATGAATGATTTGATTATTTTTGGTTTATTAATTTAATGGAGGTTTCATGGATGTTTAAACTTTTATCATGTAATTGCTTGGTTACATTACTTTATTATCTCTATTTAAAGTATGGATCATAAAATGCATAGAACTGAAAACCTTTAAGTTGGCAAGGCAGATGCCAAAGTCATATTTGACTTGATAAGCACACATGAAGCACATTATTTGTGTGAATAGGACAGAAGGATTTTTCTTTAGTGCAGCTCTTTTCATTGTTGGCTCAACTCCAAGCCATTCCTTAAAAATAAAAAATAAAAAAAATCCAAGCAATTTGGAAAATGTATGTACCTTTTACATAAATCACACATCAATCCAATACTTCAAGCATGAAAAAAAAAAACCCTTAACTAAGCCAAGGTTTCTGTGCACAAAGCACAAAATTAATTTTGTGGAAAAGTTTTTTAGACTACTCCCAATAATCAAAGAACTAGCAACAAAGGTCCTTGCTAAGCTCGGGCCCAAAAGTGAAAACATATTATAAAAGTTTAAGTTTTGTTGGAAATATTTTAAGAGAAATATACCTTAAATAAATTAATATATTATGTATTTAACTTTCTTCATAAATATTTGTTCTATGCATCAAGATTTTAAACAAAAAAAGAAAAAAATAGAAATAAACCCAAAAAGTACGTACCATATCAAAATTGAAAGAAGAAAAGAAATATGATATAACTTAGTTGTTGTAAAATGTTTTAAATTACAAAATTATTCACGATATTGAAATAAAAAATTGAAAATTAGCATAATAATTTATATATAATATTTTAGCAAGACATCCTACATGTAAAAATTTTCCCAGAGGCATCGGGTGGCTACAACTTTTGTTAAAGATGTACTTCACATAATGGGATATTGAGAAAATGAGAAACATGTTAGTTCATTCAAGCAAGAGTTTCTTTTATCGGTGTCAAAAAAGAGGTATGCACATATTTACCTCTTTATAAATTTATTAAAATCCTAGTGAATAAATTTCAATTGACTTTCTTCAGAGATAATCTAGTTTAGATATCCAACCACATTTGCAAATTCACGCCGTAGCATCATCTCTCGAGGCCTTTTCTCAGAAGTCTGTACTATAAACCATGTACCCGCTACATAAGCTATAGGAAATAGATAGTTCCTCCATTACATCAAAGCATTATAGTAAAAAGTCGAGTTGAATTTCTTCACCACAGTAATTGGTGCTTGGCACATCAAACCATGATATTAAATAAATATTCTGGTGGAGGGTCCAGCAAAGTAGCATATGTATCACATTTGGACTAATCAAATAGAATACATACAGAAAAGTAGACCGCAAATGATGAAAGAAAGACTGATGTGGTGATTAGCTTTTAGAATTGTGACAAAGGGAAAAAATGAAAATTCATTTAGAAGATGCCTCCATATAAAGAAATTTAGAGGCAAGACAATCCCACCAAAAAGAATAAAAAGAAGAAGACGAGGAGTAGTACTTCAGAAATCACCTTAATGAGATTAAGGACAATGATTGGATTGCCATATCTCCTCGCCAAGTCTTCAGAATGCAACTTGGTTGCATGGTACGTAGGATCATATCTCTGTACTAAGGCCCAAAGCAAAAGGTAAGTATCAACTATTCTTAACTCAGGAAGATAGTTAAAAACTCAGGAAGATAGTCAATAACAAATCTAATGGAAAGGCTTTAAAAGACTTATGATATCAGGTTTAGCCCAAGCTTCTTGAGACCAAAAAAAGGGAATTGAACCCCGCATCTATACAACTAAACTCATTTTTCCTTTGTATGACCTAGCGTCTTCATTAAAGACCATTTGCTCTGTTTCAACATCATTTGCAACCCTTCCCGGATACACCATCACCGCGAGATCCTTCCCAACGTCCTGCTTATTTCCCACATCTGTATTGTCCGTCTCTTTTCCATTAGACCACAAGATGTACATTAGCAGCTTCTTTCCTTCCTCCCCAACAAACCTCTTTGCCACAAACTCCTCTGCTTTTTTGAAAACCTTTGGATCCTTGGCGAAGAGGAGATTGTGGCATACTTCTTGTTGAGAGATTATGAGCTTCTCTGCCTCGTCTAAAAACCAAGTCTCAATTTTGGAGAAGAAATTGTAGAGCTTTTTGTAGTCGGATTTCACGAATGCTGAGGGTATAGGGAACGTGTGGATAAGGAAGTGTCACAACCCTAGCCCAAGAGATCGGGGGTTAGTAAAAATTCTAACCAGTGACACACGTACTCCCGTGTATATACACTCAGACCAAGTCTAAATGTGCACGCACAAGGGAAATTCACACGTACCAATACATGTACGCGGAAGTTGTAGGTATCAAACATAACAAAGAAATACACGTAAACTCAATGATATACTGAGATTATATAAAGATCAGAGTTATGCAAAATGAATCAAAATACAATTATACAGATCGTGAATACACCAAAATCTCAAATTCCCATGAGATCCCAAAAACAGGAAGACCCATATACATGCATGGCATTGTCGCGCTCCAGAGGAAGGGTCACATCCACTCCTCTAGCCCTGACAGGGCGTCGGAGATCTCCCCTAGGAGTCTTACTGACCAATGAGGGGTCAGAGGATGGATTTAAGCCTGCAATACCAAGGACAACTCATGAATACAACGATTTAGCAAGATATAAGCAATAACAAGTTAACGCATGTTGTATTTAACATAATAAAGTAACAACAGATAAATTATAGAGTTCACATTCGTACACTAGGCAATTGCGCGTGCAAATGAAATATGCTATCCGAATCAATGTTTACATGAGATAAACATAACTTGGTGGCTACTACATATGCCATATGCTCCTAAAAGGGATCTTACATACATACTGAGAATACCATCGATCGGGGCAGGGTACGGATGAGTCTTGGGTTCCTGGGGTTCGGAAGCCCCAAAACATATACTCACTGCAACGAGGCTATATAAACTATGCTAAATTCAACCCCGTCGGGTATCCTAAGGCTGAGGCTAAGTAGTGCATGACCATATAGAATCAATCATATACTAGATTTTTGAGCGGATCATACATATCACATCAAGCATATGTCAAACATGCATATGGTCAATTCATATATACATGCGTACAATACTCAAGGTTCTAGAAACATATCGAACAAATTAAACAATAAGAACTCACAAATGGACATAATGAGAACTAAGCAGACCAGACTGAAGAATGGAGGTCAATGATCGTCATACAAAATGCCTTGCAATTCAATATTCAATCGAATCAAGATCATTTACTAGCCAACCCTAATCTAGTTATCCAGTGTTTCTAACAGTGCATGATGATATAGTTTTAAGTTATCCAATGCACTATTGTCTAGTGTTGCATTGTATCGTAAATGTGTTAGATTTTGTGGACTCAATCCATCAGTTGATGTAATAAATTGATTAATTTCTTTATTTATCAATAAAATCATGCTTTACTTTCATGAGATGAATGTTATTTTACTACTTCATGCACATGACCAATACGTATGACATAATGGTTCATGAGTTGAACCGGGTCCTATTAGTATATTAGATGTGATATATGTGCATGAATGAGATACACACGTGGGAGATATATGTCACAAATCTTATACTTAAATAGCTTCACAACCAGTAATGAGACTGGGCATCTCATTTGATAAGGTTGCAGCACTTTGATCACTATGAAATAGTGTGATTTGTCTCAATCATCAGAATGTAAGATTCTGGATCATGGTGCTGGTACATTGGATGTATTGAAGGACCATGAGATGTACCTTATGGAATTCCGTCTCAATAATAAGGTATGCTCTCATAATTCCCTAGCAATAGGCTCTCAATCCTGAGACATTGACGAACTCAAGTTTCTATCTATTCATTTGCTTTGAGTCACCAATGAGTGAGGCCGACTATAGGTTAACACCTCGGTGTCTTGGGTATGTGGTAGTAGAACTGTGGGAACGTTGAATGATCAAGATGGAATCTATCTCTATTATCCCCTTGTGCCAATTAATGAATATGTCATTAGTAAGTGCGCACCCATCTCAATTAAGAGTTAATTGGATGGTACTGATGATTACTGTGATTAATTGGGGCTCAAGGATAATAAGATGTGGAACTTAGATTAGAAGAGACGGATTTATTCCAATTGATCCACGGATATTGATAGAGGGGCCTACTTGTGGTAATTGGGAAGTTTAGGGTCTTCATTGTAATTTATTCCTAAGACTGGAGTGCAATTGCATTTATATAGTGGTGTTATTTGCAATTAACTGTGGGCCCAGATTGCACATGAGATGTGGGGTCGCGGTGTTCCAGTTGGAGCCAGCTTTCTAAGGAATCCCTAGTGGTCCCCATGCTAGCCCAAGATATTGGAAAACACTAATCCGACTTGGACTTTAGAAATAAGAGTTTGGAAAGGAGAAAGTTGCTAATTGCTTTGGAAGTAAGACTTCTATTTCAATTAGACAAGGGAGAGATTTGGAAGTCTATAAAATCTCTTGGACGTCCAATAAGACTCTCCCTCACGCCCAAAACCCTTTCGTGCAAGAGTTGCGCGAGTTACTCTCCTCTCCTTTCTTCTAGTTCCTTGGAGTCTCGAGTTGGGATTTTCTCCTGAAAATTCCACCATTCTTCTTGAGAAAAGAAATCCAATTCGGGTCATAGCGTGGAAGGCTAAGAGGTGTTGAACAAATCCATTAGAGCACTGCGGATCTCCAAAGGTATGATCTACTTCTTGCATGTCGTAGGTTATTTTGGATGTTTAGTGCTGGTAGAATTTTTACTGTACATGGTCACGAGATTGAGGGTAACGCATCCTGGATTGGGTTTTGCTCTTATGGATAGTTGATCCCTGTGTCAAGTGGGTCAAAAGTTTTGCAAATCTATCCACGAGACCCACCTACCTCCAACAAAGTGTGCATCGAAGTCCTTTAAATCAACACCCATGGGAAGGTGCTTGACACTGAACATCTCACACATGAATGCGTCACAGCCCTCAAGACCATTCATGCGATCCTCGTGTTCTATTGGGCAAGTCAATGGTCACGGTCATCCTCTAATGTGAAGGTCCTATCAGGTCCAGTACATACCTACCTTTTATTCGAAGTCTCTGGAATACTTCCGTACATAATTCACGAGCCACGGGGCCAACGAATATAGCCTAAAAGGTTTCTTGGTTGGAGTGAAAGTTAGCAAAATAGGAATGAACACAAAAGTTGTTAGTGCACAGACTGAAACTTATGAAGCAGAGCACTTCATGACCGATCGGTCGGTTGAGGCGTTCGACTGGTCGAATTTTGGTTCTGAGAGTGCCCAACCGGTCGGCTCTGAAGCCCAATCGATCAGACAGCCCATCCTGTTATAGAACAGATGTGCTGACTTGAACACTCGTATTCACGAAACAACCAATATTAAGACGATATCAAGGCAAAGGGCTGTAAGTCACACAACACACATGCATAAGCATTTAAGAGGCTAAGAACAATCACCATATACCAACATGTGTTCAATCAAATCATGCTTATACTTGCCTCAAAAGAGTTCTAAGACGCAACCAGTTGTCCTTGGGCTCAAATCACCTGTCTAAACGCCTTCCTATCATCATGCATGCAAAAGAAGGACAAAGGAAACATTGAGCACAAGCCATGGCCGAAGAGGAGAAGAAGGGGAAAAAGAAAACCAGAAACCTAAACTTACCTAAGTCACACGAGAAAGAAATGAAGACAAAGTGCACCAATTCCCCTTGTTCGCTTGGCTTTTGGCTTGATCAAGAAGAAGGAGGAGAATCGAGAGAAAGAGAGAAAGACAAAACATTGAAGGAGAGAGAAGGTCGGTGGTTGGCTGTTATATAAGATAAAGATGAGATGAAATTGCAAGAAGGTCCAAACATTTACACGAATTACAGTTCGAGTCAAATGGCGGTCCAACGGAAACAAATGACATCTTTAGCATACGAGTCAGTTATGAAAGTTGACGAGCCAACAAAATACATGTGTTGACGCCAAGATGATACGTGAATGACAATGTCTTACAAAATCTAAAATTACGAAAAAGGGCTTATGTCTACCTAATCAAAGTTAAACTCAACCCAACTACCTATCCATGACTCGGAACAAAACCAAAACGACGTCAAAACACAATTAACAACCAAACCGACTAACAATTAACAACCAAACCGTCATTAATTAGTCGCTAAATCAGATTAAGTTAGGTCAGAGTGTTACAGGAAGTCTTCTAAGATGCTGGGTAGAAATCCAAAAGACTTCACTAGGGTGACTTGAGGAAGCAGCCATTTCGCTATTAGTTTGGGACAGTCCGAACCTGTCTCCGGGCTCGGACCAAAATATGCACGAGTGAGGAATTCTATTTGCCGCGGAGTTGTTAAGAGCAGTGAAAGAAGCTTTCCCATGAATGGAGAGCTGGGCTTTGAGATTTGAGAAGTGAGAAGAGAAGGTGGCTCTAAACTCTGGGATGAAATGGTTATGGCAAAAGGAGAGAAGAGAGAAGATGAGGTACTTAAGGGTGGTGTGGGTGGGCTCGGACAGGTTAAGATAGGTGAGGACGCGGTCGCTGCTGGTAAGGGAGAGAGAGGGGACAAAGGTGCCGATGAGGACATCCATCTTTTCAACGGTGGGAGAGGTCGAAGAGGATGGAAAAGGATGCGCCGTCGAGGAGGGCGATGATGTGGGAGTCGGAGGAGATGAAAGGGCCCGGAGGCATGTTGGTGCATAAGACGGTGGAGTTGTATTTGTGGATTTTGGTTTGGAAGAAGGTGTATTGGCCTTTGTAGTAGAAGAAGTTGAGTCGATCGGATATGGGTCTAAGAAGAGGAAG
The DNA here is from genome assembly GCA_037013555.1 of Sextonia rubra. Taxonomy (NCBI): domain Eukaryota; kingdom Viridiplantae; phylum Streptophyta; class Magnoliopsida; order Laurales; family Lauraceae; genus Sextonia; species Sextonia rubra. The sequence continues at coordinate 11,743,532 of JASUAD010000026.1, forward strand.
ACCGTAGTCTCCTGGGATATTTTGGATGGGGAGTTTGGTCTCGGTTGATTTGGGACTATTACTGGAAGATGTTGTTGATGGCATGTTGTTGTTTTGTAATGGAGATGGCATGCTGTTGTTTTGTAACGGAGAGAGAGAGAGAGAGAGAGAGAAAGAGAGGTAGGAATGTGTTGTGGGGGAGAGAGATAGGAACGACAGGTAGGAATGTGTTGCGGGCTCGAATGACGGATCAGGAGAGATGAAGATATTAAGAGGGAAAATCAATTGAAGATTTTAGAGGATGAAGAGAGAGATTTTAGAATATACAAGTTTAAAAGATACTAATTGCCTAAAAAATAAGAGGGAGGGAGAGATTTTAGGAAGAAAAATTGTAGTATTTTAGGAAGATGATATGGTGCTTTAGAAAAAAAGAAAAATAAGGGATGTTGATATGACACCCCTCACAGGTCTCAGTTCTTAGAACTTTAATATATATAATTAAATACCCATTTACGTATACAACCCATAGATGGAAATGGAATTCTTCTTGAAGGGAATTTCATCATGTGGGACCCATTGTGAAATGGACCTAAACAATTAGATTGAAGAGAGTCTAATGACAAAAATATCAAATTTTACTCTAATTTATTAAATCTCATTGCTAACCAAGTACTACCAAAATCTGAAGGTCGTCCTCACTTGAAATATGGCTGGTGCAAGCGACAAACTTTTTCATTACCTACGTTCATAGTACCGGTACACTTTGTTATGAGATTAAATTTATTTTTTCCAAACCATTTCCACTAAGACCGCGTGGAGTAAAATGATATTTTTAACTTGGCCCAGGTGGGGCCCACTCTATCATGAGCTAAGGGCACGAGATAATGGGATGGGACGCGTGTCAGCACAATAACGCGTTTAGCGCACCGTGCCCCTCCACGCATGCCAACCAGGTGACGCGTCTCTCCTCGGGCTCCCGCAACGTTTAGCGGCAGCCGCCAACAGCAACACCACCCAGTTTGACTCACACAACTCGAAGCCTTCTCTCCCTCAAAACCCGTCTTTCCAAATCTCTAATAAATGGCACTCGGACTCACCGCCATCTCTCCTTCTCCCAGCCTCCCTCTCCTCCGCCTCGATGCCCCCTCCATGGCCTTCCTCCGCCGTCCCCGCCTGAACCTCCGCCGCCTCTCCTCCATCTCCGCCGCCCTTCGCCAGGACACCACCGTCTGGACCCCCGCCCCCCTCTCCTCCGTGACCCCCGCCGCCGATTCCCTCTTCCACGTCTCCGTCGACGTCTCCGACTCCCCCGACCTCGCCTTCTCCCACACCCGCCCCGGCCAGTACCTCCAGCTCCGGCTGCCGGATTCCGCCAAGCCCACCTTCCTCGCCATCGCCTCCCCTCCCGCTCTCGCCGCCGCGAGAGGCGTGTTCGAATTCCTGGTGAAGAGCATCGCCGGCTCCACCGCCGAGCTCCTCTGCGGCCTCCGCGGAGGCGACGTGGTGGAGCTGAGCCCGGCCATGGGGAGGGGATTCGAAGTGGATGAGATCTCGCCGCCTGAGTCTTTTCCTACTGTTCTCATATTCGCCACCGGATCCGGAATTAGGTATTTCAAAATCAGCAAGATTTGTTTTTTTCTTTGTTGCTATGGGGTTTGAATTGATTGGGATAGGCATATGAGTGCAGATTCAGTAGAATATAATAGAAACTCAAGAGTATGTATTTGATGATTGATGATGATCTTTCTTTTCTTTTTGGTCGGTATCAGTTTTGTTGATTTTGCTTTCTTGTGGCAGCCCGATCCGATCGCTTATCGAGACAGGTTTCTATGCAGATAATAGATCAGATGTAAGGCTCTACTATGGGGCTAGAAACCTCCATAGAATGGCCTATCAGGTTTGAATGATTGTGTTCATGTTGTTAATTTTTCTCCAGTCTTTGTTTTCTTATATTCCTTTCTTGCTAATTTATATTCCTGTGTTGAATTTAGGATAGGTTCAGGGATTGGGAATCTTCGGGCGTGAGAATTGTGCCCGTGTTATCGCAACCAGACGATCGTTGGAAAGGCGAACAGGGATATGTACAGGTTGCAATCTTGGGATTTCTGGTTTCTGTTCATTCTAAAAGCTTTTCCCTTTAAGATGTTAATTCGTGGTTGTCTGAAGCAGATTGATACTTTATTTGTGGGTGGAAATTTAATTTGCTGGGATTTAATGCATGCTAAGATGATGACGATGGCAATGATGATTCTAATATGTCTTAAATTTGGTGTGTGCAGGCTGCATTTTCCAGAGCCAAACAGTTGTCTGACCCCTCATCCACTGGTGCAGTGCTTTGCGGGCAAAAGCAAATGGCTGAGGTTAGTCTCTCTCTGCATGTGTTGGTAAAATTTTGAGATAAACTGCCATTTTTGTTGAGTCCTTTTCCTTTAGTTGGCTGTGGTTCTGTTGGCTGTACTTGTTTCACGTTTGCTATATGTGTCATGTTGCCAATTAATCTGGCTGTCGTAGTATTGTTTGGCCATAGTCTTCATGTCACATGGACTGGACATTCTTAGCTCAGCAGTTGCAGGTAGCAAAGTTAATGGAATGAATATCACTTAGTAAAAAAAAAAAAGGAAGAAAAAAGAAAGTACGCTGGGATGGGGCTACTTCTTTCTTTGCAATACATCTATGCCTCCATTCAAAGATTATGGGGTTGCTAGACTAGTGTGACTGAAGGACATTGCAAAGCCAAGGTGATGCAGTCTAGGGCCCAGTAGCCCTCTTCAAATTAGATTAGGATTATTATTATTATTATTAGGAAAGTTTTCATTTTTAGCCTAAGGTTTTCTTGCTTATTAAGTTTGTTTTACTATATATATGGCTTTGTAGAGAAGAACTTCTCAGATTTGGTTGATTAATAGAATTGGGTTTTTCCCAGAGGTGTTTCCTCGTGTGGTTTGAAGTCATCTTGATGGTTCGAAGTGTCCTTGGACACGTGCTTAAGCACCTCCACGCAAGCTCTAACCCTAGGGCTGCATCAGATTGGTATCAGAGCCGAAGGATCTGTACGATCTTCCGGCGTGATTACCCCTATCCACCCTTCACCGATTCACCCCAACCATCTTCGTCACAGACGCCCCGATCTCCACTGTCACCATCAGCAAATCCCATAGCCCGAATCCAACCCCCACCCCCTTTCTCGTCAAGCGCCAGCCATCGCCACTTCCGACCCAAACCCTAATCGTCCCAAACCCTAATCGTCCCAATCCCTACCACAGTCCCCAAACCCAACCCTCCACTGCCATCCTAGACGATCCCAGACGACCCTTCCGTCCCAGCCGAACCACCGGAACCCATCTCCCTGCCTCTTTCCCAAATCCCCAACCCTACCGTACCCAAATCCCCAAAATCCCACACCAAACCGAAACCCTAAACACACGCCTCTGTCAAAACCCATTCGCCGGAACCCATCTAACCGCCTCGGTTCATCCCGCACCTAATCCCTCTTCAAATCCTCAACCTCTCAACTCCTTCACCCCTCGACTACAGTTTCCATCTTCGACAGCGGCCGTCCATATTTTCCCCCCTCCTCGGCACCCTCAATCCCCCCACTGGAGTGAAAAAAAAAAAAAAGGAGAGGAGCAGCAGAGAGAGGATCCGCAGCCGAAAGAGAGAAGACAACATACCTGGGCCGCCTCCCGTCATTGCTGCCATTGTTGATCGTTGCCCGCAGTCGCCGTTGCCCGCCTCTGCCTGACGCTGCTTGTTGCCATCTGCACCGGGACTTCCCCCTCCTCATGGACTTCCCCCTCCTCGCTGCTACCGCTTGCCGTCGTCGCCAGCCGAGACGCCATCGCTCTCCCCTGCTCTTGTCATCGCTCTCCCCTGCTCTTGTATCCACCGAAACACACGAAGGTCTTCTTCTTATCCCCATCTTCTCGTACGAGACCGAGAGAAAAAAAAACAGTTTTGGGCACGTGTTCAAAAGTCGGGTACACTTGACCTGCTTTCGGTGAGCCCATATACTAACTGGCCCACAAACGAAATTCTTCTTAACAGCTTCTACAAAAGTGTTCCGATTTCCGATCTGCCTTCACCAGCGTACTTCTGAAAAGTAGATCTACACATCAGGTCAGTCAGATTTAACTTTTGCATTGAAAAAAAAAATGCCTCCTAAGAAGCAAGTGGATGCTGAATCTTCATCTTCTTCACTTGAAGATTTGGCTAGTGCCATTAGAGAATTATCTGCAAAAGTTGATGGCATGCACACCACCTTGCAACAATTGGACATTAGAGTGACAAATTTGGAAAATCATTAACGTGTGCATCACCACCGTGATGATGGTGCAAATATTCGGAATCAGCGGGATCCACCAGTTAATAATCCTGATCGAGACTTAGGGATTAAAATTGTGATTCCTGAATATGATGGCAAATTGCAGCCCGCTGAATTCATGGATTGGTTAGTATGTGTGGAAAATATTTTCGCACACAAGCCAATGACGGAGCATCATAAAGTCACACTGATTGCTACTAGATTTCGTAATTATGCTGCAACTTGGTGGGCTGAATTGCAAAGAAAACAGAGGAATCAGAACATGGACCTTGTTGATACATGGACAGAGATGAAAAATATTTTGAAACAAAAATTCCTCCCTGTCAACTATGCAAGAGATCTCCGTTCCAGTTTTCAAAATTTGAAACAACGGTCCAAGACAGTTGTTGAATATTCTGAGGAATTTTTGACTCTGCAAGTTCGTTGTGGCTTGAATGAAGATGATGATGTGGTAGTTGATAGATTTTTCAATGGATTGAGACTAGACATTCAGCATATCCTGGCCTTCCAACGTTTTGATACTGTCGATGAACTCATCCAACATGCTATCAAGGCTGAGGGAATTGCAACTCATCAAGTACAAAAATCCAAATGGGTTTCTCCGAAGAATTCATCTCTACAAGAAGCTAAATCCAATGGACAGATTTTTGCTAGGACTGAAGGTCAAAATAAGATGGTTTGTTTTCATTGTCATCAGCACGGGCATCGAGCAGCAGACTGTCCAAAGCGAATACATTTGATTGAGATTGAAGGTGCTAATAACAATATCCGAGATGATATTAAGGGTACTGACACTGATCCTAAGGATATTGACAATTCCAAGAATATTGACACTGCGGAAATTGAATTCATCGATGCAGAGCCCCCAGATGAAGCTCATATTGTCCTCAAGGATGCTTCACCAACTGTTGAGCATAAGTGGTTGCGCAAAAATATTTTCCGTTCCACAGGATTAATTCAGGGACAAAACTGCACAGTTGTTATTGACAGTGGAAGTTGTGAAAATCTCATCTCCCAGGCGAGCTCTTGTTGATCGCCTCCAACTGAAAGTTTATAAGCATAACCGTCCTTATTTTGTCAAATGGCTTATGAATGGTGATCAAGCGCATGTTCGACATACTTGTAAAGTTACTTTTGCCATTGGTGAGACTTACAAGGATACAATCTGGTGTGATGTGCTACTTGTAGATAGTGGTGATATCTTATTGGGCCATGCATGGATGTATGACAAGAATGGGACTCATGGTATGCGCGACAACACTTATACATTCATGCATGGTGGACAGCAAGTTACTCTTTATCCTGAGAAACCACAACCGCCAAAGAAAAATTCCTGGAAAGCTGCCACAAAGGAAGTCCTTCATGTTCAACACATTTACATTGGCAATCCGAAGCAGAATCGAGTTCGAGGATGAACTCTTCTTTCAACCCGGGGAGGATGATGCAGTCTAGGGCCCAGCAGCCCTCTTCAAATTAGATTAGGATTATTATTATTATTATTAGGAAAGTTTCCATTTTTAGCCTAGGGTTTTCTTGCTTATTAAGTTTGTTTTACTATATATATGGCTTTGTAGAGAAGAACTTCTCAGATTTGGTTGATTAATAGAATTAGGTTTTTCCTAGAGATGTTTCCTCGTGTGGTTTGAAGTCATCTTGACGGTTCGAAGTGTCCTTGGACACGTGTTTAGGCACCTCCACGCAAGCTCTAACCCTAGGGCTGCATCACAAGGTAGTTTTTGCTAGGTGACGGGGTTGGATATCAAACATTTATACTTCATGAACCGGCAACTTTTGAGAGGAAAGTAACATCCTCTGATCCCTAACTATGTGATGCAGTCTAGGCCCCAGCAACCTCTCTTCAAATTAGATTAGGATTATTATTAGTAGAGTTCTAATTAAATTGTTATTAGGAAATTTTCATTATTAGCCTAGGGTTTTCTAACACATTAGGTTTGCTTTTACTATATATATGGCATTGTAGAGAAGCAAGTCTCAGATTTAGTTGATTAATAGAATTGGATTTTCCCCAGAGAGGCGCGTTCTCGTGTGTGTTGAAGTCTTTGTGACCGTTCGAAGTGTCGTTGGACACGTGCTTAGGCACCTCCACGCAGCCCTAACCCTAGGGTTGCATCAGATTGGTATCAGAGCCGAAGGATCTGCCCGATCTTCCGGTGTGATTACCCCTATTCATCAGCCGGCTAGACCCCATCTCACTGTCGTCACTTCCGGCATGATTACCCCATCCTCTCGTCCTTCCCATCTTCGCTCACCATCGTACTCCCCTTCCCGACCCTCGTCTGTCATCACCCCTGCACCCCAGACGACCACCACCCACTGTCGACACCCCGCCGACACCGATCTCCCTGTCACTTCCCAAATCCCCAACCCCTAACCTTACCGTACCCAAATCCAAATCCCTAAATCCCCACACCAAACCGAAACCCATTCGCCGGAACCCATCCATCCCCCATCGGTCCATCCTGCACCAAATCCCTCTTCATATCCTCAACCCCCTCTCTATCCTTCACCCCTCGACTACAGTTTCCATCTTCGAAAGCGGTAGTCCATATTCCCCCCACCCAGAGCATTAAAAAAAAAAGCAGAAGAGAGAAACAGGGAGAACAGCGCAGACAACAAAAGAACTAGACAGAGCGCAGAGATCGTACCAGGTTCCGGGGCTTCCATCCTCGTCGGCTTCTTTGTCAGCAGCACGTAGGTGCTGTCGCATTGTGCGCCGTCGACGGTTGCGCTTCCAGTCGTCGCAGCAGATCATCGTCCGTCGTCGCTGCTGGGTGTCTGCTGTCGGCAGCCTCCGTCGTACGCTGCATGTCGTCGCCGCTGGGTGTCGTGCCGTTCGCTGCTCTCCGCTCGCTGTTGTCGTCCAAGGCCATCGCAGTCGTCGACGCCATCGCTCTCTCCTCCTCTTGTCTCCATCGACGCACGAAGGCCTCTCCTGTCGTCCAAGGCCATCGCAGTCGTCGATGCCATCGCTCTCTCCTGCCTTGTCTCCACCGAAACACGAAGGCCTCTCCTGCTCTTATAGCCATCTTCCCGTCACGAAGAACGAGACAGTGACAAGTCCGTATTGGGCCCGTGTTCAATCCGGGTACGCTTGAGCTGCATTCAGGTCGGTGAGCCCATATACAAACTGGCCCACAAACGAAATTCTTCTTCAAAGAGTTCTGGTCAGCTTTTCAACAATTTTTTCGATTTTCAATCTGGCTTTCTCAGTGTCCTCAGGTCAGTCAGATTTCAATTTTGTATTTAAAAAAATATATATATGCCTCCTAAGAAGCAAGTGGATGTTGAATCTTCATCTTCTTCACTTGAAGATTTGGCTAGTGCCATTAGAGAATTATTTGCAAAAGTTGATGGCATGCACACTACCCTGCAGCAATTGGATATTAGAGTGACAAATTTGGAAAATAATTAACGTGTGCATCACTACCGTGAAGATGGTGCCCATATTCGGAATCCACGGGATCCACCAGTCACTAATCCTGATCGAGACTTAGGGATTAAAATTGTGATTCCTGAATATGATGGAAAATTGCAGCCTGCGGAATTTATGGATTGGTTAGTGTGCGTGGAGATTATTTTCGCACATAAGCCAATGACTGAGCACCATAAAGTTACACTAATTGCCACTAGATTTCATAATTATACTACAACTTGGTGGGTTGAATTGCAAAGAAAACGGAGGAATCAACACATGGACCCAGTTGATACATGGACTGAGATGAAGAATATTTTGAAACAAAAATTTCTCCCTGTCAACTATGCAAGAGATCTACGGTCCAGCTTTCAAAACTTGAAACAAAGATCCAAAACAGTAATTGAATATTCTGAGGAATTTTTAACTCTGCAAGCTCGTTGTGGCTTGAATGAAGATGATGATGTGGTAGTTGATAGATTTTTCAATGGGTTGAGACTAGACATTCAACATATCCTTACCTTCCAACATTTTGATAATGTCGATGAACTCATCCAACATGCTATCAAGGCTGAGGGAATTGCCAATCATCAAGTACAAAAATCCAAATGGATTTCTCCGAAGAATTCATCTCTACATGAAGCGAAACCCAATGGACAGATTTTTGCTAGGACTGAAGGTCAAAATAAGATAGTTTGTTTTTATTGTCACCAGCATGGGCATCGAGCAGCAGAATGTCCGAAGCAAATACATTTGATTGAAATTGAAGGTGCTGATAACAATATCCGAGATAATATTAAGGGTATTAACACTGACCTTACGGATATTGACAATCCCAAGAATATTGACACTGAGGAAATTGAATTCACCGATGCCGAGACCACAGATGAAGCTCTTATTGTCCTCAAGGACGCTCCACCAACTGTTGAGCATAAGTGGTTGCGCAAAAATATTTTCCGTTCCGCAGGATTAATTCAGGGACAAAATTGCACAGTTGTTATTGATAGCGGAAGCTGTGAAAATCTCATCTTCCAAGCCCTTGTTGATCGTCTCCAATTGAAAGTTTATAAGCATAACCGTCCTTATTTTGTCAAGTGGCTAATGAATGGTGATCAAGCGCATGTTCGACATACTTGTAAAGTTACTTTTGCCATTGGTGAGACTTACAAGGATGCAATCTGGTGTGATGTGCTACCTATGGATAGTGGTGATATTTTATTGGGCTGTCCATGGATGTATGACAAGAATGGAACTTATGGTATGCGCGACAACACCTATACATTCATGCATGGTGGACAGCAAGTTACTCTTCATCCTGAGAAACCACAACCGCCAAAGAAGAATTCCTGGAAAGCTGCTACAGAGGAAGTCCTTTATATTCAACACATTTACACTGGCAATCCAAAGCATAATTGAGCTCGAGGACGAACTCTTCTTTCAACCCGGGGATGATGATGCAGTCTAGGCCCCAACAACCCCTCTTCAAATTAGATTAGGATTATTATTAGTAGAGTTCTAATTAAATTGTTATTAGGAAAGTTTCCATTATTAGCTTAGGGTTTTCTAATACATTAAGTTTGCTTTTACTATATATATGGCATTGTAGAGAAGAAATTCTCAGATTTGGTTGATTAATAGGATTGGGTTTTCCCTAGAGACGCGCGTCCTCGTGTGTGTTGAAGTCTTTGTGACCGTTCGAAGTGTCGTTGGACACGTGCTTAGGCGCCTCCACGCAGCCCTAACCCTAGGGTTGCATCACTATGGCTCAGTTGGTTAGGGGCACCAAAACACTGCCTTTAGGAGGCAAGAGCATGAGTTCGAATCCTCCCAATCAGGGAAAAAAAGAAGTGAAGTTAACATTGAGGTTATTCTCTATCCTTTTTTTTTTCTCTCTTGAAGATAGCTCTGGGTGTGGCTTCCCCATGCAGCCACAACATTTGTTCATCTGGGTGTGGCTTCCCCATGCAGCCACAACATTTGTTCTTGTGCTTTTTGCTTCTTCTTCTTTTTTTGTTTTTTAACAGTAACAGCAACATATATTAACAAAGGAGGAAATTCAAGATGACGAAGAAACCAATGACAGATATGAAACCCTACACCCAACACAAAAAAGCAAGGCTATTAAATAGTAAAAGCTATCAAAGGAACATTCCTCCCCACCCCTTGCTTAGCTAGAGAATTCACCATGGCATTGGCCAACCTCCCTGCATGCTTAAACTCAACAAGGCCGTGCAAAGACAAAGCTTTAATCTCTAAAAGAAGAAAATGAAATCTCTAAGGCCTCATTTGAGGAGATCCAAGGTATAACATTAGATGAATCACTCTCAACAATTACCCTATCATGAAAGGAGGAGAAGAATGACCGGAAGGCTTTGGCTAGAACCTCCGTCTCATTAGACTTCTTGATTCCCACATGTGCTGTTTGCTTCTTGTTGGTTGAGGATTCACTGATAAGTTTCTTGTTTGCAATTCCATAATTTGATTTGCGTCCCTAGGCTTGACTTGGAAGAAATTGAGATGAAATCATCCATCAGCAAGAATAACATTTAGCTGCTCCTCCAAGGGCTGGCAACATGGGCTTGATATTCAATGCTTCCAATCATGGCAGGACAGTGGTTGCTGCCTTAGTGAACTGGGCTTTTTGATCTTCAGAAGGAAGGCTGGACCTAGTGATTTGTTTCTCATGGGCAATAAACGTAGGTTGATCTGTGCATCCAAGATAACTAGCCATGAATAGACTGGTGAAGTTAGCTAACCCAATGCAACTTGCAGTGAGCTGCAATACTGGAATCTCAGAACGGAAATTTAGCCGATGACTAATAGCTTTTAGCTTTAATGGATGGTGTGCTATTTGACTCTAGTAGAAGGGTGCTGTCTGAACATTATAGTTTAGATTGGAGTAGGTCTTATAGTTTAGATTGGAGTAGGTCCACTTGAACAGGTATCTTGTGACCATTTAATTGGGACTGCAATCAGGGGCGGACCCACGTGAAACCCATCTGGGGCGGTCCCCCCAGATGGGTTAACAGAAAGCCCTAAAATTTGAAATGGACCACGCCAGATGGGTTAACAAAAAGCCCTGAAATTCAAAATGGGCCAAGGGCCTATGTCCCATATACCTCAAAACCATAGCCCCATGTCTCAAAACCCATTTTGAAAACCCTTCCCCTTCATCTTTTGATCTTCCTTCTTTCATCTAAGGTGAGAAGAACTTCCCCCTTCCTTTCAAGTGGATGAAATCTCCTCTCTCCGGTCACCTTCTTCATTCAACTTTAGATAAGTCTTTCTTCCTCCCTCTCTCTCTCTCTCTCCCCCTCCCTCCCTCCCAGCCTCACTTGGTCACTCTCCCTCTTTGTGTGACAGTTTGGAGGTTCCAGGTTAGGGTTATGGTTGTGATGCTTTAGGGATTTTTATCTATGGTTCTCATATTACTTATTTTGGTTTTTGTGGATCTTCTCTTTGTGTGACTATTTGGAGGGTGAAGGTTAGGGTTAGGGTTGTGATGCGTTAGGGCTTTTTATTTATGGTTCTGAGATTACTGATTTTGGGTTGTGTGGATCTTGTGGTCTTGTTTCTTCTATGTATGGTAGAATGGGTGAGATTTGTTGAGCAATACTTTCTTCTGAATCTTATGGAATTCTTTTTTATGTTTGATTTTCCTTATTTATGCTATTCTTGTTGACTTTTAATGTATGTTTGGTTGATGGAATATCCACAGTGGCTTGTTCTTGTCAAATATCTGACTAATAAATTGAAGCTACCATATAAATTACTGCTACCATATAAATCAAAGCTACCAGAATTTTTGGGGCAAGGTTTTGATAATAATGATGATGATGAAGAAATTGAAGCTACCATATATGGTCCTCATAACCAGTAAATAGATTAACAAAGTTGAAATGCATCACAAATTGTATGGTTGCAATCAGTCCAAAGTTGCTGTCAAAATGAATTAGAAGGGTAAGTACCAAAGGACATCAGGTAGATATGTGAATTCATTATTGTAGCATATGTAAATATATGATTGTAGCATCAAGTATTTGAGTATTTGGGCTCTCTACCTTAACCAATTTTAATTCAAGCCAACATAGTGGAGAGGAACCTGGAGCCAAATAAAAAAGGGTCTCAATTTTGGACCCACATCTGACTTTCTAAATCTCCAGCCTTGCAGATATTTGATCAACCAATGCTTCTAGTTGTCTTGATCAATGTTTATTTTGTTTTATTTATTTATTTTAAGATTGTGTTGTGTGAGTTCTAGGGTTCTTTGATTTGGTGAGATTGGGCGAGTATTTTGAATGAACTAAAATTTAACAAAGCCAATGCATCAACCGAGGTCCCATTCTTATGAGCACCAAAGTAATATTGAGAAACTATACTAACCATCTGATTAACTTATGTCCTAGGGTCACCCATCTTCAGTTGATCTAAACTGCTCAAATCAATAGCCCCCATCCGTGTGGGAACTACCCTAGGTCTAACCCCAACAGTAGCGATATTAAATCATGGATTATGATACGTGGAAAGCATACCTATATGTTTGAGTTCCATAAACTATATATTTGAGTTATTCTTGTTTGGGCAGTTTTAGAACTCCTAAGAATTTATGCCTGCAATGCATTTTCTCCTTTGCTGTTATGTGAAAAAGTCTTAAAAAAAATTTTGCCCCACCCAAATGAAAATCTTGGATCTGCCACTGACTGCCATGCTTCTTTTGTTTGTGCTATGATGTTGTCAAATATAAGTTGGACTTCATGTTTGAATTTGCAACGGGGCAGATAGAATTTTATTTGGAGATATCGTTTGGTATCCATCTTTTGTCCAGATTTATGTCGAAACTATCTGCTTTTTTTGAACTTGAAGGAAACTAAGTCTTGCTGAAATTGCTTGATTGATTATAATCTTCAAAGACTAATACATGAGAATTTTTTTGCATTTTAGTTTTAAGTGGGTACATGAGAACCTTAGTTCTTTTTTTTTTCTTTAAAAAAAATTGGACAAGGAACATAAAATAGTCTTTATTTTGGTCTTGACAGCTAATGAAAACAGTATTGCCATTGGTGCCCAGTGAGGTTTCATATGGGACCATTGAAGAACTAATTGTTAAGTAGTTAGTTTGCCGCATTTTTACGCTTGGGCATTGTGTGTATTGGTTAGCAACTTGAGTTGGTATCAAAGCCATACATCCTAGGTTCGAATCCACACAAGGCAAAAAAGGCCTCATGTCGTGTTTTGTGTGTGGGCACATATGCGTAGGGCAAAGGGGCCCCATGCCGTGTCTTGGGCTGGCGTATGCTTCAAGTCGGGGTAGTGTCCCGCTTGAAGGAGGTGTTAAGTAGTTAGCTGACCGCACCTTTAATGCTTAGGCATTTTGGGTGTATTAGTTAGCAACTTGAGACTAATTTGGTTATATAATCTGAACTGTCCCTGGTGAATAAGTAGTCGATCTTCTATAACCATCATATGACTCAATTTCGCTGTCATAGAATTTATGCATGGCATTATGGCAATCGTCTATCTTTGTATGAAACTGTTCAATTGTTCTCCTTATTTCAAATCCTTAGATAAGTTGTACGCCTTTATATCTATTTTTACTACCTTCATCCATGTTTTCTTCTGCTACCCCTTTTCCTTGGTAGGCTATCAACATGTATAACTAAACTTTTCCTTGCGAGCACGGTTACTACCTTGTTAGCTTGAGTTGGGCATGCTCAAATCATCTTTAGCGGAATTCTCTAATTTTATCCCCCTATTCATGCTACCCTTAGATTCTCTTAAAAGCGTTCATTTCTAATTTATCCTTCCTAGTTTTACCATACATCCACCTCACTATTCTCATCTCTGCTACATTCATTTTGTGCATTTGTTTCTTCTTGATTGGCCAAAGTTCTACTCTATGGGTCATAGTTGGTTTAATCAGTATCTGGTAAAGTCTTTTCTTCAATCTTGTTGGCATGCGCTGATCACAAAACAGTTCAAAAATAAGCCTCCACTTCAACCAGCCCATTTTTATTCCATGTTTGACATCTTCATCAGTTTCTCTATTTGTACTAATTATTGAACCAATGTAACAAAATGCATCTCTTTACGGTATCTCTTAGGCTTTAATTATCATATTAGTTTCAACTCTTTGTATATGCCTACTAAAGTTGCAATCCTTATATTTTATCTTTGTACAACTTATTTTAAAGCCTTTGGATTCCAATGCCTCCCATCATCTCTCAGGTTTTGCATTCACACCATCCCTTGATTTATCTATCAACACTATATCATTTGTAAGCAATACAATAAGGTTCCTCCTCTTGAATATAAGCATGTAGAAGTTGTTATTAGCTTACCAATGTATATATATTTCAGTTCAAAATCTCTGCTTGTATGATGGTGATGTAGGTCATACTAATGGGCCCCGTTTGAAAGTCTACCCACACGCCCAAGACCAATAAGGCCCAGTAGAGTAGAGTAGATTCTATTAGTAGTTGCTTTTGCTTTAGTTGCTTTCTTAATTATTTAGGATTCTTTAATATTTGGATAGTCCAATTATGTTTGGTTTAGGACTGCTTATTTGATTTGAATTAGTTGTTTTCTTAATTAAGCAATATCTTAGTTATAAATAAAGATGTAAACCCTTCATGGGATACAGACATTGATATTGAATAAAAATAAGTTTAGTTCTCAATTGAGAGAGTTGTTGTTTGTCTTTGGTGAGGCATTTAGACATTCTATCCTTAAACCTTTTGGCTTGGAGATTAACCCGTTGGCTATTCTTTTTCCCCGCGCTGCTTCAATTGATATCAAAGCAAAGACCCACTTTCGAATCGCCATCTAGACTGTTTGCCCATTCGAGGTATCGCATCCCATCTCGTTTCACCATTCCAGCATCATCGTTCATCCCCATCTCCCTCTGATCATCATCTTCGTTCATCATTCTCACCACCACAACCCACTCAAAACCTTCAGCCGAAACCCTTTCTATAGCCACACTCCAAACCCATTCCTAACCCATCGACGAATCAACCCATCCAAACTCCCTCACTAAAACTCTTAAACCCAATTCTAGAGCCCTAAAAGTCGAAACCCTCCCCACTCCCAATAGGCCAAAACCCCTTTTTTTTAGACGACCTAAACCCTTCAAAACCAAACGTCCTCTTCCTAAACTCCATCACCGCGGCCGAACCCCATCCTTGCCTAGTCCCAAACCACCCCTGCCCATCGAACCCAACCCAACTTGCCCAAGCCCTAAATCCCTTCACCGGCATAACCAGTGATCCAGCCAGACCTCTTTGACCCTCGACCCTTAATCGAACCCATCAGATCAGCACCCCCCATCTCTCGGCTTCGCAAACCCCATTCCGTGCCCAAAGAAAAAAAAAAAAACAAAAGACAAGAAGGAGCAATAGAAGAAGACGCACGAAGAGGAGCAGAGAAAGAGAAGTGTACTTGGCACCAAGGGACTATAGTAGCAATGCAGCTCCTCATCACATGCCAGCTACTCGCGGCTCGTCGCCATCAGCAAGGCCCCTCCCTCCACTTCTAAAGCAATAGCAGCAGCAAGCCCCTCTCTTCTCCACCCGTCATTGAGCAGATAAGCCCACAGTCCTTTTCTCTCTTTCTTTTGTTTGATTCCTATAGCAAGAGAGGACCTTGCACGACCTTTTAATTCAACAGTGGGCCTAAAACTGTTGACCTGAGTACGCCCTGATTGGCCGGGACTTGACCCAGTCTAGTCCACCAACAAAAAAAAAAAAACCCTAGAATTCCTTTGTTACTTTCCCTTTGTAAACAATGTCTACCCAAAGCGGTCAATCATATCGGGGCAAATTCTCTAATCACCAACGCAATGCTATGATAATGGAGCTATCTAAAAGAGTATATGCGTTGGAAGTCATGTTCCAAAGTTCACATAAGCTTCCTGCTGCAGAAGCATCATCTAGTGCTGGAAACCAACAAATTCTCGCCCGACAAGCAGAAACAGGCCCTCAAGAATCTATCCATGATTTTATTCAGCGTCTTTTTACTGAGAAAGATCCTGCAGACACACTTGTTGCACCCGAGTTTGATGATATCACAAAGCAAGTCAAAATTGATATTGCTGATTTCTTCAATCGTCTCAATCCAAAGGTTTTTATTGACTGGCTCAGTTTTCTTGAAGATTATTTCTCTTGGTATTATAGGATAATGCTCCATCGTGTTGTTTTTGTCAAAGTTAAACTTAAAGGTTCAGCACGCATTTGGTGGCACAGCATTGAGCACAACATTCTTATCATGGGACAGCCCACTATTACTAAGTGGGATGATATGAGTGAAAAGCTTGAAGGTAAATATCTGCCATCCAATTATTTGATTCTCTTTCAGCAAGAATATTTTTTTTTAAGCAAGGCACATTATCACTGGATGCGTACATAGAGAAATTCAATGATTATGTTATTCGGTGTGAAGTTGATGATGACTTCATGCTATTCAACCGGTACAGAATTGGTTTACTGGAAGAAATTAGATGCGAGGTCCTTATGCATGACTTTAAAATTGTTGATGACATTTATAACAAGGTAAAACAGGTTGAGCTAGAATTGCGGTCATCTACGTTGAGACGCTTTGCACTCAAGCCGGGGAGTCATAAAGACTCGTCAAGCCCACGCCTTTTAGAATAATAATTGTGCTCCACCAAAATAGAATAATTTTCAATATAATCGTGATCCACCAGCAGGTTATTATCAACCTCTGAAACAGCAGCACAACTAACCCAACCAGCGACCTTTTGCTCAAAATCAAAGGGGCACAATGCCACAAGAACAAGATATGCAGAGCCATAGACCTCCTCGACAAGATCGACGGACTGATGGTTGTTACCAATGTGATCAACAAGGGCACTTTGCTAATGAATACCCTAAGGTTCGCAATCTTTATTATTGTGATTAAGATCCTTATTCGTAAGAAGAATATGATGAGCATATTGAGATGGAGCCTCCTCTTGACCACGTCTAATCAGAAGCTCAGCTAGATTCACAGCAAGAGGCTCAATCTAATTCTTCTCCTCATGCCACCACCACTGCTGAAGAAAGTGGTCTTGTCCTTATTCTACGCAAACTTTTCCTTACCAATGAGCAAGAAGAAGATGATTGGCGACGTACCTCAATCTTTAGGACATGCGTGAGATGCAAAGATAAGCTATGCAATTTAATTGTTGATGGTGGAAGTGCAATGAATGTCGTTTCATAGGAAGTGATTACTAAGCTCAAGTTGCTTACTGAAAAACACCCAAAGCATTACAAGGTCGCTTGGGTAGACAATCATTCAATCTCTGTGACCCATCGCTGTTTGTTCATTTTAAAATTGGTATATATGAAGATGATATATGGTGTGATATCATTCCCATGAATATTACTCACATATTAGTTGGCTGACCCTGGCTATATGACAGAGAGGTACATACTGGCCAGAAAAAGCACATACATTCTTTTAAGTGGAAGGGACAAGTGGTGGATCTCTTTCCACTGCCTCCATTAGCATCCTCTATGGCCATTTCTACCACCCCATCAAACCCTCGTGTTCTTTCGATGAGGAAATTTGAAATGGAAAGCAAAGACCAAGGAGTTGTTTATACTCTTGTTCCTAAAGAGACCCAAGAGGCAAATGATAAACAACAGGTTTCTACACCACCAAAAATCAAGTAATTGCTTACTGATTTTCAAGACTTGATTCTGGCATAGCTTCCTAATGAACTACCTCCCATGCGGGACATATAGCATGCCATTGATTTAGTCCACGAGTCTACTCTTCGTAATTTACCTGCTTATCGCATGAGCCCCGCTAAAAATGCAGAATTGTGAAGACAGATTGAAGACTTACTTCAAAAGGGTTATATTCGAGAAAGCATGAGTTCTGGTGCAGTTCTAGCCCTCTTAATACTAAAGAAAGATGGTTCTTAGCGAATGTGTGTCGATAGCCGAGCCATTAACAAGATCACCATCAAATATTGGTTTCTGATTCTCCGAGTGGACGACATGCTTATAAAATGTCCGGATCCTCTGTCTTCTCTAAGATTGATCTCAGGAGCGGATATCATTAACTCTATATTCAGCCTGGAGATTAATGGAAGACGGCATTTAAGACCAAAGATGGATTATACAAATGGTTGGTTATGCTGTTCGGTTTATCTAATGTTCCCATCACTTTTATGGGAGTAAAATGGCTTAGCTTCTATGGCCTTTTCTTGGCAAGTTTGTTGTGGTATATTTTAATCAATTGATCAAAATCTTTGCATGTATGACAACCACACAAATGTGAGAATTTGTAAGAGCTGTTTTTCTTTCTTTGATTGCAGTTGTTTTCCTTTCTTTTTGTCTTTATTTTTTCTTTTTCTTTTCCTTTTTCCACATTTTTTTTGGAATGTTCAGTCGAAAATAAAAATAGAAAGGGGGAGGGGGTTGGGTTTTAAATGTGTCCATGTGCTTTAACATATAAGGAGTCTAATGGATAAAAAAAATTACTCAATTGAAGTTTTTTGTACACTAAGAATAAGTGTTTTTGAAGTTGATTGGTGATGTGGCAATTTCTTTTGAGTGGAGGTTGGCGTGGGGATAGGATGATGTGGTTGGAAGAATCTAGAGGCATCTTCTCGACCAAATTTGATGTAATTTTGTCTTAAAATTTTCTTTATTGTTGTTCATAGACTTGTTTAGAAATCCTTAGCCTAAATCAAGTTAAAAAATTTCCTTGGCTAATCATGTTCGACAACGTTGCAACCATGTTTCGCCTCAAATCATGCAACTTTTGCTTTCCAAATACATGTTTCCTTTGTTGGCTAGAGGATTCTGTCAAATCACATTAGTTTTGTGAGGACTTTGTGATTTGTTTTGTTGATCTTTTTCCTCCTTCATGACCCTTTCCAGACAGACTCTTTTGCATTACTTGCGGAAATGAGGTTTTTTGTGGGGAGGGGGCGGGAGATGATCATCAAAGCCTTATACCATCTTTGAAGGGCCTGACATAACCTCATTACTAAGCTACAAGTTTACAACCATTCTCATCTTAGGTACATGAAATTGGGGTCTGTTTGTGTTAGCTTACAAGGAACTTGTTGGAGACGGTGAGGATGCAAATGTAAATGAGAGAGAAGGACGTATTGGTGGCACTCAGATTCGAAAAAGGAGCTACTAATATCATGAGCCACTTGTCCCCTAAAACACACAAAGGTACTCGATATCTTCACTAACTAATATTTATGCATTGCTGGTTATGATGCTCCAACACGTGTCTGTTTTGCAACAAGGGATCATCAATATCCTCTTCATTGTAACCTTATCCAATCCATTTAGGATCACTTTTCTGAGTTTTGCTCTTTCAATAGATCCCTCTTAAAGCTAGGTTCTCTGTAATTGCACATTCTAATGTTTCCCTTAGAGAAACCATTCTGTCCTAAGGTGTTTTTTTCGGGTTTTTGGCTGTTGTTATTTGTTAAACAAATGAACATTACTTTTTTCAGGTTTAGTAGCAGAAATTTTACAATGTCAAATGCTGGAACTTTTTTAATATGAGGTTCTCTCAGTGGGTTAAACTCGAGTTGCTTTGCTATTTGTTTCCTTCCTGATTTTCTTGTTGACTTTTTTATTCATAGTGAGTCAATTTGTGGAAATAATTTGAAGGAGTCTGATTTTGTCCAGGCTAACCAAAGTTTGATCTGCATCAATTTGATATTGCACCAGTTTGTTATCCAGTTAAGTTCACTCTGTTGGGGTGATTACTGATAACCAAGGAAAAATAGCGGCTGCTACAAAGTGCAGCGGCCGGCCTTTTAAATGGCCCCTGACGCCCGCTCTTCTTTATTTTTCAACCGAACACCTCCAGTTACTATTTTTCCCTTTTCCTTTCCACTGTTTTTTGGTCTTACCTTCCTCCTCCTTAAAATCAAAGGCAAAAAGAGTCCAAAAACACATTAAGATCTACAAATCTAGATCATTCATCTTTGGAGTGAAAAGGCATCTCTCAAAAGGTTTTTTTTATGTGATTTTTTTTATCTATGTCTCTATTCCTCTTTTCTTCTTCATGAATCTCTTAAAAATGGCTTGTAAGTGATAGATCTATGTTTTCCATAGATCAAACCCCCATTTTCTATGGTTTATTTATTTATTATTCTCGGATTTTTTTTATTTTTTGAAAATTTTTTTCTTGAAGAAATACCAACCAAATCACTTGAACATTTCTCCCAAGTGTTAGATCTATGAATCCCATGAATGAATCACATTTTCTTTCTTGTTTATTTGAATTTATTTAATTTTTTATGTTCATATTAATAGGACTTTTTGAAAAAAAATAAATTTTATTTAAAAATTTTCAACTAAATCACTTAAAATCACTCCCAAGTAGCCTAGATCTATCATTCTAATAAATCAAACCCCCATTTTTTTTGGGTTTTATATTTATTTTTTTTATTATTCTCGGATTTTTTTTAAAGATTGTTTTCTTTAAGAAACACCAACCAAATTGCTTGCCCAAGTGTTAGACCTATGAATCCTATGGATGAATCACGCTTTCTTTCTTTCTTTCTTTCTTTTTTAATTTATTTAATTTTTTATGTTCATACTTCATAGTTCATACGCCATATTAATAGGATTTGTTGAAAAAAAAATATTTAAATGTGGTCAACTAAATCATATATGTAGGTATTTATTGTGTGCCTCAAAGTTCAACTTCTCATCATTTGTGATTTGCTAAAAATTAGGATGGTGCGCGATGTAGATCCTGCATGGGCACACAGTGTAACAGTTGATAGAAATTGGTCAAAAATAAAATGTAAGTTTTGTGGTAAAATCACAAATGGGGGCATTACAAGATTCAAACAGCACTTGGCTCACATTTCAAGCAATGTAGCAAGATATACAGTTGCACCAAAAGAGCTTAGAGAATAGATGAAAAAGTTTCTGAATAAAAGAAAAGAAAGAAAAGTAGAGATCAAAGAAAAAAGAAGTTAAGAAGTTGATGATGTCCGCTTTGAGGTCTTTAGGGAGCAAATTTTTTCTGATTTTAATGATGAGGGTAATGACCCAGAAATGGAAGCTGCAATAAGACTGTCACTTATGATGGCACAAATGGATGAAATGCGAAGAGGAACTAGTAGACACTTTGAATCGGGGAGCTCATCTAGGGGAGGGGGCTCATTTAGGGGCAAAGGTATGGCTAGAGCAATGCATCGAGCATTTAGCACTCGGCAACAGGAGGATGATATCAATATTATTTCTTCTCGTAAAGCATTATGGACTCCTAGTAGTGCCATACCCGGTCCAATTGATCATCTAGCTTATAGGAATGAGTCGGTTAAACAGCCTAAAATATCAAAGTTATTTAAGAAGGACCTTAAAAGGTACAAGAGACAGATTAGCCTTAGCTACAACAAAGTGGCTAATTCACAAGAACATACCCCCTCAAGTTGTGGATTCTCCTTACTTCCAAACTATACTAGATGTTGTGGCTACTGCTGGTCCCGGTATAACAGCGCCTTCTGTCTATGATGTGGGGGCCAAGTATTTAGAAATTGAGTATGAAGACATAAAGAGTTGGGTAGCTACTTTGAAAGGTAGATGAGAGGAGAGGGGAGTCACAATTTTGTGTGACGGATGGACGAGTCGCACACAAATACAGTTAATAAAGTTTTTAGTGTGCTCTGCCACGGGGACCGTCTTTGTTAAGTTCGTAGATGCATTTGAACAGTTACGGACTGCAAAATATATTTACCACCTTATGGATAAAGTTGTTGAAAGTGTTAGTGAAGAAAATGTTGTACAAATTGTTACAGATAATGGTGCCAATTTCAAGAAAGCTGGGAAGTTGTTAATGGAAAAGAGAAATAACTTGTTTTGGACCTCATGTATGGCACATTGGATAGATTTAATGTTGGAGGACATTAGAAAGAGGAAAAATGTGAAAACTGTCATTATATCTTGTAGAAGCATCACGAGATTTATCTATGATCACTCGTGGTTGTTGGCATTAATGAAGACATTCACAAATGGAAGAGCCTTGGTGCGTCTAGCTGCAACAAGGTTTACCACCCACTTCATTGCCATAGATAGCCTTGTGCAATATAGAAATGAGTTGATTCAGATGTTTGCACGAGAACAATGGCTTAATTCAAAATGGGGAACAGCAATGAGTGGAGCCAAGCCAAGCCAAGTGGTTCTTACCATGACGACGAAGTAAATGTTCCCGTCCAGACTGTGGATGAATTTCCAGATCCATCTCGTATGAGGCCCTGTCATGTTGATGTACGCCAAAGACCACATGATGGATGAGGAAATGATGGTGGGAGTGCGAATGTTGGAGGGCAACAAACAGCAAATTGGTACCCTATTTTCCATGACCCATATTCTGAGTGCCGACCGTATGTCCTACCGGACTACGCATATAGTCAAGCAGAATCATCCTCACAACAATATTTAGAATTAAGGTCATTTAATCAATATTCTCATCCAAATTCAAGTCCATCCCATTTCTTTGTGTTTGAGGATCCCAATGCCCACCAATATGAAGGAGAGTTGCAGTATGTTGGTACCAATGGGAGTGGTGCTAATGATAGCAATTATGGCGATGGAGGTAACGATGCTAGCGCGACATATCCTGCTAGACATTCATTTTGGTGGTAGAGGTATTCCTTTAATCATTTCTCAAATCTCAACTTAATATTAACTCTCATGTTTCAACTCTTTTAAGTACAATATTGTTTATGAAGTTATTATTTATTATGTCATTTATTGTGTTGAATGTTGATTGTTGAGTCATAGTGACTAATTTCTCTTAAGTCTTAAACTCTTGACTTTTGACTTTGAGTCTTGAATCTTGATACCATGTGAAAAATAAGATGATGATGACTATTATTTTTTTAATTATGCAACGATACAAGACATCATGCATTTAGGGGACCGCTACGTCCCCTTATTTTAGGCTTTTTGCAAAACAAATACATATTCTAGCTCTTTATAATTTTCTGGATTTTCTGGAATTTTTTAAAACTTTTTTGATAATTTTTTTGAATCACACCGCTACGCAGCCCCGCTACTGCTACGTAGCGCCCACTACGTAGCGTTTTGGCAACCAGCCGTGACGCTATCTACTACCGCTATTTTGATCTTTGCTGATAGCATTTTTGAAAAAATGCCTCCAAAATCAGCCACTTTAGAGGATGTCAATGACACTAAGAATGACATCAAAAGGACGAAACTAAATATCCACATGCCGTGACATGAGCAACAAAGGGATCAGTTGGTGTCTTGGTGAAAAATATAGAAAAGGGTCAGAATGATTGGAGAACATGGGCGGACCCATGCATTGGGAGCCTAGGGCGGGCATCCCAGGCGGACTTGTAAAATGCCATGCATGGCCATGGGTCATTCGGCCATCTCCCCTTTGAAACACTATTTCGCCCCACCCATTTAAACCCAAAACCGTAGTTTTAGGCCTATTAGTTTGCCAAAAATATAGTAAAAGGTAAAGTTAAAAAGGATAGCCAGCTCTAAAAAGGAGGTAAAAAAAAAATGGAAAGAGGCTGTTGTGTGTTTTTTTTTCTTTTTTAATTCCTATAAAACCCAATTGCTTAATTGGAACATCTTTTTCTTTTCATGTATGGATCTAGAGTTCACCCCACAGAACCCATAACTAAATCTAACAAAAAAAGTCAAAAAAGGGAAAAAGAAGCTATTGCATTTTTTTATTCTTATAAAACCCATTTACCTGATTCTAAGAGCTACCGGCTTCTTAGACTTGGCTTTCCAGCCGTTTCACGAAAAAAAAAGAAAAGGATTAAGAAGTAAATGTAAAAAGTCTCATCTTCGTAGCAATGAGTTAAAGCAGTTCTCTGATTTAAACGTAATGTGCTTTATTGCATTTCAATTATTATTTTAAAATCATTGTTTGGATGGCTAGTGTAGCGGGCAACCAATATGGTTCCCTTTAAGTAGGCATCAGTTTGAGTTGTAAGAATATTCATGCTTGTTTTAAGCACTTTTCGAATTCCTTGTGAAAATATTAAAAATATTTTGGTTAAAAACCATATCTTTAAACCATGCCATAGTGGAGATTATCGGCAGTTGACTGTGATTTTGATAAAATGATTTTATCTTAGAATCAGATATGAAAAACTATTATAAAAGAAAAACTAAGGGTGTGTTTAGATGTGGGGTAGAGTAATATAGAATAAAGTAAACACAAAATCAAGAAAGAATAATATCTGTTGGAGTTTTGATAGCTTTTTGTTTTTAGTTGCTTGATATGTAAACTTGTGAATTTTGTATAAAAAGTAGAGATTTTTTTTTGTAATTTAGTGATGACTTTTTAACTTTTTTTGAAAAGAATGAGGAAAATTTGAATTTTTTTAAAGAAGGGGGAAAATTTGAATTTTAAAATTTTCATTTTACGCTAATCTACCTCACATCCAAGCACACCCTAAGTCCTACCCATTGGCTGCTCACCCAAATGAAAATCCAGGGTCCACCAATGTTGGAGAATAAATCAAGTTATTGGGAAATTCATAATTACAACCTGGAAGGGTTAACCTAGATTATATGTATAATTAGGAGCTTTCGAGGTGACATCAGGGTGTTTATGGTTGGGAGAAGGATTTTATCACCAGAGAGCTTTTGGTAGAGATAATTATCCCAACCTGAGAGTGTGGTCTACTACGAGATTTAACCAAGATTTTCATTATTTGGTGCATGGTTCTTTGTATGGTGGCATTGATTCAACGGACTGAATTTATCAATGATCAAAATATACATTTTGAGGGCAGATTGGCTGATCTTAAAAAAATGCATATTGGGTGATACAGTGATTTAACAATTTTATTGGCCTGAAAATATTAAAAGGTATCCAAAAAAGGATTGAAATATTAGAAATCATTTGGTCTTGCTGTTTTTATGCGTTCTCAGGTAGTATTTAGATATTTTTGGGACTGCTAAATGTCACGCAGAATCTGTTTTGCAGCCTAATTCTATTGGAAATGAACAACTGAATCTGTTAGCTCCAGTTTTATAAAAATCAATCTATTTGCTGAAGTTTATAAAAATAGAATTCAAAATGCATGTAATTTATGTAGTAATGGTCATGAAGGCTCTGTTGAGGCATGGCTGTACAAGTAGACCATTGATCACATACTATTACTGTCAAATGAAGATGCCATATACAGAGATGACATTGGATATCATCGCCAGACGGATCATGAATACTGCACTGCACTCTAACTCTAGGATAAAGATATGAGTATCTTATCCATCACATGGCATTTCATGTAGCATATTTAAGATTACTATACAGTGTAATATCCATGACAGGATACTGGTATCCAGTCCGGCAATTGACTGTATCGCCAAACCAATGGTGTTACTTGTGAATCCAGGAGTACAGTATGTAACATGTCTCTGTCAAATAAATGGGCATTTAGATGTCTCCGGCTGTTTTCAGCTCATTAGGGACAATGTGTAGTGCATGGGTTTAGCATGTAGTTTGCTGGTGTCAAATGAATAGAGGATTCAGTTGTCTCTAGGTGTTGCTCAGCTATTGTAACACAAAAATAAAAAATGAGAGAGAGAGAGAGAGAGACCTTTGCCATAGTATATCAAATTCTAGAATATTATGTTTTCCTTTAGATCTCCACCTTAAACCCTTCAAACCTTGCCTCTTTATAATACCCCTTCAATAAGCACCCAATACTATGAATTCCTAAGAATTTAACACAAAGTACACAAATGCATGCTTGTGGATGACTTTTTATGCTGCTAAGTGCCGAGTGGCCCAAGTGGAGCTATGTCAAGTTGAAGCTTACACCAGCCATTTCGCTCCAGGTTCTGAGTCAACAAACACGTCCTATCCCCTCTCTGATGATTCGGTTGGTAACCCAATCTTGGGGCCAGGAATCTACCCAACTTAATCTCATGAGGATCGGGTCGGTTGTCCCATTTAGGTGCTTTCTCTTGGGGTTCGGCTGGGCTCCCAGCCATCGGCCTCTGCTTCCTAAGGCTGTTTTGTTTTCAGTGTTTTCTACTTTCTTCTCCTCTTCCCTTGTTGCCCTTTCGTTCTCTGTGTGGTGTTTTAGTTTCGCCTTTCTTAAAGGGTGTCCCTGTTTCCTGTTTGGTTGTTAATTAAAATCCTTTTCCAAGAGAAAAATGAAAAACTGACAAGTGACTTTTGAAGAGTGAGAACTGATGCCTGTGTTTTCTGCATTTTACAGGAAATTACATCCATTCTTGTGGCGGATGGTGTCTTGAGAGAGAAGATTTTGAAGAACTTCTAGATATAATTTATATGCACTCTTTGTTGTAGCATTATTACAAGCAACGGAATTCCGATTCTTTTAGTCTCTCTTCTAGAGCGAAACTATTCTTAAGATATTGTTTTATGCCCCCACATTCTTGGAACAAGGATCAGAAAGAAAAACAAATAAATGATCCTATTTTTGGAATGATAATTCAGTGTTGGAATACACAAGCATTCCTCCAAGTCCAATCCCAGATATGGTAAAAAACTGGCTTCTTTGGCTAATGGGTTACTTTTAGCATTAGTTTTGAGTAAATATGGGAGGAAAATTATTTAGGAAATAACATCGAAATTATTGTCATGAATTGCGAAGACAATTTAAACTCATTGTGCTCCCATTTCTAGGGGAATTTGTAAATTTGTCCAATGGACAAGATTTTTCAAATTGTCCAATGGCTTTGGGATCTTAATTCCTTGATCGATCTTTACTCGTGCTGGGTGATACTAACCAAGCTTCTTGTCAATGAGTCCGGATCCTCTTATGGAAACCCCCTCAGTGACCATGGGGGACAAATCAGGCCCCCCCCCCTCCCTCAACGTCACCACACGCAAGCAGTGTGGGCAAGCTGTCCACTGGTGATGTGAGAGAACTTGATACTATGCGGTTTGCCCTCACCTTATCTCAATTCGTTGTCAATTAGGCTGTGTTTGATTGATTCTCCCTCGCCAAACGTGACTTGTGAGCGTGTTTGGAAACAGTAAAATGAGCGAGTCTTTACTTTTTCAGAATGTATTATCTTATTATTTGTTTTAGCACTACCTCAATGAGACGTTTGACCCTTTAATTTTTATTCTTTGCAATGTTTCTAAAAAATATTTGTTTAAAATATATGATATTTCTATAATATTGTCTGTTTTTTGCTCAAATGTGTCATTTTGATGATTTTGAATTGTTTTCAAATAAGACTTCACTCTTCACCCCTCAAGTCAAATGTCGTTTTCCTAATTATTCTTTTGTAAGTTTTAGATAGTTATTTTTACTCTTTGCTCATTAAAAAAATGTTGAATATCACAATCAATGTATGCCGAAGATTTTTAAGAGCGAGCTTCTTGCAATAGAAATCTACTTATATAGATCAAGAGAAATTTACATGATGGATTGACTATGGAAACTGTATTAAGGTAACCCAATCTGATTTTGAACTGAAAACCCACAATTTAGGCATTCATGTATGTGAGTTGTCTCTTTGCATGTGTGAGTTTTTATTACCTTTTATGTTTGTCTCTCATGTCCCAGCCCCTTAGCTGGGTTTCCAAACAATTTGCAAAAACACCAAATCTTATATACATGTCGGATATTGTTATGGATTCATGAATTAGTTCATTAAGAGGAAAGCATAAATTCTTCATATTACCCGGAAATGACTTTTCATTCAAGCTATTCTAGACATCCAAATGTTGTTAACAATTTGAGCGGTTCTGATCAGTCAGAATAGCAACTCTTCAGTATACATGTGGGCTCCACTTGGTTTATGTCATTGGGAAATATGATCCAATTTGATCTAAAATCAAGAAAGAATAATATATCATTGGGTTTTGGTGCCTTTTTGTTTTTAGTTGTTTGATATGAAATCTATTTGACTTTTTTTTTAATAAAAAGTAGAGATTTTTTTTTTTTTGTAATTTAGTGATGACTTTTTTACTTTTTTTTAAAGAGGAGGAAATTTTAAATTTAAAAAAAAAAAGGAAAAATTCTTGAATTTAAACATTTTTTCTTTAGCCTACTTTACCGTACTCATTCTCCAAACATGCCCTAAAGGTTATGGACTAGCTAAGCGGCTGAGATCTGAACATACTTTTGATTAGTTCATCTTGATCCTGCGGTATCTATTACAACATAGGTCCAATCATCTGTTAGATCATCAATTTTAGGTGATGCCATGGATTGCCTATGCTGATTGAGCTTGGTTTGATTGACATTAACCAAAATGGTCCATTGACCAATTAACAACAAAGGTCCAATAATTAATCTAGACCATCAGCAACATTTGGGCCTGTCTTGGATTAGCTAGGCAACTCATCTATCTATATATCTATTTAGATGCGGTTGTTATTGAGTTAACCACAAGAAGCCAAAACCCCAATGCTTTTTTCCTGAATTTTTAAGAAAAAAGAAATAATAAGCGGCAAGCCTACCATTCTCTCCTCTCTATTTCCCTATTTTTCCACTATCCAAATAACTTCAGACTACACATCACTCTCTCTCTCTCTCTAAATAACTACTGCCCAAATAACTTCCCACTCCAACCAAAAGAAAAACTGAGAGAAAAAGAGGGAAGAGAATACAGAGCTGATCACTCGGCACTCGGCCGACACAGACAAGCAAAAGAGTATGAAGAAAAAAAGAAAGAAGGGAAGAGGAAGGTGCGATCCGCATCGGGGGCATCACCACCTCTCTCTCTACCCATTTTCAGTAGCCTACCTTCACTATCTCCATCCACCATCTTTCTCTAGCCCACTTTTACCGTCTCCATCCATCATCTTTTTCCTAGAAATAGTCCCAAAGAGGAAAATGCCTACACGAAGGTGTGTACTGATGTGCTAACTAGGGATTTCATTTCGTTTGCTACTCAAAACTAGTTAGCTTCTTTCGTTTGCAATATTTTGTTTTTAATTGGATGATTCCATCTTTTTTCTTAGTTTTTGTGAGCGTGGAATTTGTGGTTGGAGGAATAGGTGAGTTTGTTGTAGAATGGGGAAAATAGAATTTGGTGTTTTGAGACTCCATCCGATTTCATTCTCTTCTCATTTCTCAGGGATGAAACAACACATCCAGTGGGGTTTCCTTGGATGGACTCATATACCTTTCTGGAAGTGCCTATTTGGTGATTTTGTTTACTGCAGAAAATGAAAACGATTGAGTCCATTTTATACAGCATTCAATATCTGCAGAAAATGATTCTCTACCTGTTTGGGCTCGAATCTACTTTCTGTAGAGAAATGTGGAAATAGTGTTTCACCTTATAAAAAAAAAGATGGTAGAGAGTGTGGAACGGAAAATCCATCTTCCTTTCTATAACTTTGCTGGACTTCCATTTCTGCATAACAAAACAACATTTTTTTTTACTTTTTATATTGTAGACTCATAGTGGAAAATGTGGACGTATCAATCTTTAAGATAAAACTGTTACTTTTTGTCAAATTTCCTGGCATGAAAGCTCCAAAATTGAATCTTTTTTTTTTCCTCCTAACCATCTTTCTCCTAGAAATAGCCCCAGCATCCTCAACAGGTTCCCGCCTCCCACCCCATCCACCCACCCATCTCCAATCATATTATAATACCCATCACCCTCACAACACTGTCAACCTTGTTGAATGATATATGTGGCAAATGAGATCTGAACGAGGATACTACATAGATTCTCGCATGTCTTTGAAGGAAATGCACATTTAATATAGAACCATGAAAATCCAAATGCATGCAGATATAGATATAGTGCCCAAGTGGATCCACCACCTCATGGGAAATGGCTTTACAATTACATTTCTGATAATGATAATACAAGCATCCATTTAATGGGGGTAGTGGAGATAAGAAAGGTAAGTGGGTGGGGCTACCCATGATATACTGCAAATGGGTTACGTCAACCCCATTATCAAATGAGCTTGGCCCAAATTGAAATCTTCAGTTTCCATTATTTGTAAAAAGGAAGAAGAAATAACCGTGAACATAAAATGATTGGGAAATTTACTAAACATTAATTCAAAAAAAAATATTTGAAAAATCTTCCACTTCCGACATGTAATTCTTTATTTTCTTTTTCTCCTTTTGCTAAATGGGATTTGAATTGCCTCTCACTTACATGCAAATTCAGACCGTTGATCTTACATGGATCTTAAGATATTTTTTCAAAAGCCACAGATGATAAATATGTAATTTTGGACATTTGTGGGACGATTCTCACAATTCGAACCATTCATCTTCTTTAGTAAGTTATAAACAGCTACAAGCCAAATCTTCAGACCTTAATTCGTTGTGTGGATCTCCAGAAATCATCGAAAAAATATTGAAGCGATTGATGTATTCTAACTTAAGACTTTCTTGGGTTCTCATGTGATAATTGCAGTCCGGTTTTCTCCTTTTTTAAAAAAATTTATGGATCACTTTAGCAAGATCTAAACCATTATATTTATTTATGTTTTTCTTTTTTCCTTACAGAGTTATAGGAGGCAGCACTTTATGTGAAAAAAAACAAGTCTATTGAAGAAGGTCTAGGGATTTTCACGGAGGTATTTACTACTTTCTACGTGTTTATGTTGAAATATAAAAAATGTTTTATTGAAAAAGGTTTATGACCCTTCAATTTTTCAATAATTTGGGTGTAGGTACTACCAAAGACGGTTGGATCTTCAAACATAAGCTATACTCAAAAAAAATTTAAGATGCAAAACTATCTTCACATTTGGACCAAGGCACAAAGTGATATAACCCTGTGCAGGGTGGGCCACCAATGAGTAGGTTTTATCATCCATGGATTAGGCCAATGTTAGGGACCCGATCCTAATATTAGGCCCAGTAATTATATTTCCTATTCATTTTTAATATATTTTTCCTTAAAAAGAACATTTTATTGAAAAAGCTCTATGACCCTTCAATCTTTCAATAATTTAAGGTCTGAATACTATAAGAGACAGTTGGATCTTCAAATATAAGCTGTACTAGGGAAAAACTTAAGATGCAAAACTATCTTTAGATCTGGCCTAGGGCCCAAAGTGATATAACCCCATTCAAGGTGGGCTCCAAATGTGTAGGCTTTATTGGCACATGGATTAGGCCAATGATGATTTAGGGACCCGATCCTAATATTAGGCCAGGTAAATTATATTTCCAATTCATTTTTAATATATTTTTCCTTTAAAAAGTACATTTTATTGAAAAAGCTCTATGACCCTTCAATTTTTCAATAATTTGGGGTCCAAATACTACCAGAGACGGTTGGATCTTCAAATATAAGTTATACTCAGGAAAAATTTAAGATGCAAAACTATCTTCACATCTGGCTTGGGGCCTGAAGTGATATAACCCCGTGCAGGGTGGGCTGCCAATGTGTACATTTTATTGGCCCATGGATTAGGCCAATGACGATTTAGGGACTCGATCCTAATATTAGGCCCATTAAATTATATTTCGAATTCATTTTTAATATATTTTTCCTTTTCTTAAAAAAAAGAACAACATTTTATTGAAAAAGCTCTATGACCCTCCAATTTTTCAATAATTTTAATTCCAAGTACTACCAGAGACGGTTGGATCTTCAAACATAAGCTATATTAGGGAAAATTTTGAGATGCAAAACTTTCTTCACATTTAGCCCAGGGTCCAAAATGATATGACCCCATGTTGGGTGGGCTGCCAATATGTAGGTTTTATTGTCCTATGGATTAGTAGGAATGTCTAACCTAATTGATTTTAGACCATGTATCAAGCCATATCCTTGGACAAACGTGATACTAATATTGCGTCTTGCAAGAACTTCCTTGAATTGAGAAAAGATCATTTGGAGAAATTGAATTAAAGGGTAAGTACGTAAAAAATAATGGTTTCAAAAAGCTCTATGACCCTTCAATTTTTCAATAATTTTAGGTCCAAGTACTACTAGAGACGGTTGGATCTTCAAACATAAGCTATACTTGGAAAAAATTTAAGATGCAAAACTATCTTCACATCTAGCCCAGGGCCCAAAGTGACATAACCCATGCAGGGTGGGCTGCCAATGTGTAGGTTTTATCAGCCAATGGATTAGTATGTAGGCATGTCTAACTGATTGATTTTGGACCACGTATCAAGTCATGTCTATTTTCAAGTTTGGACAGATCGAACTTAATACTAACCTTACATCTTGCAAGAACTTCCTTGAATTGAGATAAGTTCGTTTGAGAAATTGAATTAAAGGGTAAGTACATAAAAAAGGATGGATCCCCAAATTCCCTAATCGAGTTCTTTATTACAGCGATGAAGGCTTTTGAAGATATAGATGATGGACAGAAAAACAGTACAACATAAACAACCAGAGAAATATTTCCCAGGTTAAAATGTAGTTTTATGATGAGTGTTGCGGCAGTGACAAAGACTTATTTACGATTAATGGAATACTTCAATAATTATTACTATAGTTCTTTTTTTCTCCTCTAGGTCCCCCGCAATTGTCTTGAGACTTGGAGCTTCCAAGAATGCACATGTATATGGGGTTTCGTATTTTTTGTGCTTTACTTTGTAATTATTAAGGATTTCTAATAATTTTGATGTAATCATTTTAGTTTCCAGGCCGGCGGTTTACTAATTTGTATGATTCATACAAATGTGCATTTTTTTATTGTGATATGTGTTATTTGAATGCCCAGAGCTTTCTTTACTTTATTGTTTTATTGTGAATTTTACATTTTCATCAGCTTCATCAAACTCCATTTACACCTCACATTTTTAATAAAACATCTAAGAAATCATAGAAACAACAAACTTTTATTAAAAAAACACAACTTGAAAGTTTTAGTTATGGTCGCAACTTTAGCTGGTGTCCTTGCTTAGAGTGGGTTTACAAGTCAGATACTTTTATTGATTCTAGAAATTGATTTTGGTTTTTTTAAGTGTATGTGTTTTTAGTGGTTCTTGGGTTCGTGCATAGCACAAGATTGTTTGCTAGTAGTAATATATGTTTGATGATGAGCAATTCAGAACATAAATGAGTACAAAATGTATTAGGGCCAGATTACCTGTAGTAAATTATCTGTCAACTTTGGTAGTGACACAAGCCTTAGGGTTAAGGCTTGCGCAGAGGGTTGGAGCACCTGTCCTAGCACGCTTAGAGTTGTCAAGATGACTTCAAACACATGAAGATGCACCTCCAGGTAGCAAACCCACAATTCGATTCAATGATCAAAGTCTGAAAAATAACATATTGCAGTGCCATATGCTTAAGAAAGCAAACCTGGTGCAATTAGAAAACCTAATCTAATAATGAAAACTTCCTTCATAATAATGCAATTAAAAATTTACTAATAATACAATCCTAATCTATGATAAGGGGGACCACATATGGCCCATACTGCATCAAGTAGCTTGTGATTTTTTTTCGTTTTACAGGTAGAAATGGAAAACTATCCTAGTCCTAAGCTATAGTGTAGTCCCAGCGTCCCACAGTAATGGAGAGGTTTGCTGTTTTCCTTTTCCAGGGTCAGGTACCCCAGCCAAGGGAGCCGGGACCCCATGAGAGAACCCACACACTAGAGAGAGCATATTCAGAGAAGAATGAGAGGTAAGTTTCCAATCAACTGGGCAGCCTCTCGGACTCAGTTGCACAGATTCAAAGATGGCTAGGTTGGAACCTTGTGGCCTGCACTCCGGTTACCTGTAATTGGTTATGAAGAACAAGGCATCTGTGTGGCTTATATGCACATCATGAATGTTTACATGGATACCGAGCTACCTGTTTGGCGGCACTGAGTGAAACCCAAAGCATATGACGTTTAAAACTGTTGTCTTGTTTGGTAACCGAACTGTGATTCTATGGGCAATATTTCCAGCATTATGTAACTTGTTAGGTAACAGAACTGTGATATCGGCATTGTCCTATTTCCAACCATATGACATTCGTGGTCGTTTGCGTTTTACACATAAATTAGATTAAAATATGCAGAAGCTACATATGCAAAATTTTCATTTGTAAAACTCATTTCCATATTTGTTAAAATCACTATTTCCAGACAAGTAAATGAATACATACAACGTTTTAGTTGTATTTTGATTTTTTTGAATTTTCTTACAGATTTCTCAAAACCCATGAAGTAAGATAATAAACCAAATGTCCTGCTATTTACCAGTAATTCAAGAATATAGAACAGCTCGGACCATGATGGGAAGCCCACAAGTACAATGACAAAAAAAGATCTGTAGGTTGACTTTTCACAACTTACTCAAAATCTATGAAGATTTAAGATAATTAACTTCAAGATCTTGGAGTTTATTAGTTTAATAGACATAATGAATTGGTTCAATTACAAATATGAAGCCCACAAGAGTGCCATGTAAGATACTATACTAGTGCCTTTTTGTAGGAGGGGTGTGAATCGCACCCATTCAGGTGTAAAAATTTTGGTGGATTTAGGCCTGATTTAAAAAACAGTTTCACACCTCATTTATGCACCACATGCATAAATAAGCACAAGCAAATGTTATGATGCATAACCATTGCACATAGAAATCATTTTCACAAGTAAAGGACTGCAAACAAGTAACCCCTATTTGTGAAGTGAGATCACCTGATGGGATTCCCCTAACTCGTTATATCTCGGTTTACCTGCAAATCAAGTAATCTGCAATTGAGTTCACCTGATGGGATTCCCAGATCTTGTTAGATCTCAGTTTACCTGCAAATCTTGTAATCTGCAATTTGTTTCAGCAGGAGTAAAACAACTGTTACTAACAGATAACTCAAGGTCACAAACATGCATGGACTCTCAATTTGTCCATGAACCGAGTAATCTACACCCAGTTTATGAAGATTTAAATTAACTATTTCGGTTATCAACATTTTCAGAGTCAAGATACCTAAACCCCAAGTTTATGAAGGTTTAAATGAACCCTTTCGATTATCGACATTTTCAGAGTCAAGATATCCCAATGAACAAGATTGCCTAACTCGCTGTATGCAAGGATGGGACCCCATTGAATCCATTGTATTGTTGCATCATGCCTGTAAGAGTATGAAGGAGTTGTAACTGTTTCTCTCTTGAGCATCTCTAGAGCTAATAAATTGCTTAGTTTGGGGGTAGCATTCAAAATTTACAGTGTGCTCATTCAACATTAAGGGTGAAGAAAAAATAATATTTTTAACTGCATTCAAGTATGCACTCAATTCTTTTGAATTGTGATGTGACGAATGGAATGTATTAGTCAAAAGGGCAACAC
Organism: Sextonia rubra; assembly: GCA_037013555.1. Taxonomy (NCBI): domain Eukaryota; kingdom Viridiplantae; phylum Streptophyta; class Magnoliopsida; order Laurales; family Lauraceae; genus Sextonia; species Sextonia rubra. Next base: position 11,778,467 of record JASUAD010000026.1, read on the forward strand.
CAATTATACTTCACCATTCAAGTTCAAAAGTCAACCTACATATTCCAACAGAGGTTCCAGAACAATGTTCAATAGCCAACATTAGTGTAGGGGAAGATCATATATCCCATAAGAAGCAAAATGGGGAAGAAGAAACATAGAGCGAGCACCACACAATTCAATCAAACATGTCTGCAGTTAAATCATAAATTTTACCATTTCAACTGTCAAAGCCACCATCAACATCTGCAGCATTTCCATTCCTGCCTCCATGTTCAGCGCACTTGCCAGTGGCTTCCACAGAATGCCGCTCATTACCATGGTCATTTATGTGATGGTGTCGGTGGTGATAGTGATGGCCATGCCGATGATGACGTCTATGCTTCTTTCTTTTGTCTGTTTCTTCATGGCTGTCATCCGATGACTTGCCTAGGGACCGACTCCTCCGTTTATTATTACGATCATCACAATCTGACAACGTCAAATCATCAGCACTCGACCAATGATGGTGTTTATGATGTTTCATGCGGTTCTTCCTTCTAACTTCCTCATCATCACCTGAGGAGCCTGACATACTGGAATCTGTCCTGAGGGAATGGTGGTGTTTGTGTCTCCTGTGAGCATGCTTCTTCCTCCTATGGTCTTCCTCTGATCCACTTCCATATTCATCACCGATGCTCTCTTCACTGGAGCTCAATCTGTGTTTCTTTGACCTCCGTCTGGATTTCCTCTTCTCACTATCACTCGAGAAGTCAGAGTGCCTATGTTTCTTGTGTCTCTTGTGGGTCTTTTTTGTCCTCTTTCTCCCACCATCACTGCTATCACTATCACTGTCATTATCAGAGTTAGATTTTCTCTTCTGTTTTGCATCTTTCAGCTTTCTCTCTTTAGCTTCAGCATCAGCTTTTGCCTTAGCAGCAGCTTCAAGCTTCTGTTCCCATTTCAAAGGGGCTTCTTTCTTCTCCAAAGCTTTCTTCTTCTTCTCCTCAACCAACTGCATGAACTTCCTGCTGTCCATTCAGGGATATAAACCAGCCTAACACCTGCATTTTGGTGAAATGATGCCAGGAAGTGCATCTCACAGAAGAGAAGAAACAATGTCAGTTCTTCCATTACCATCACCTCCCATGCAAAACACAAAAACTCTGGACAATCACATTAGGAATCACATTCATCAACACTACCTGCTCTTTAAATTTTTTTTGTCAATACAACAATATCTCTGCTATTGCAACCAATTTCAAGCAATCATCAACAACAGAATCAAAGCAATTAGTAATAAAGATATAACATGCAGGTGATAACCATTTCTAAGCAATAACAATAAAATGATCAATAAGGCAATCTCTACCCACAACGTAGGATCACTGACAACAGGCAAACAAGTCAAACCAATAGAGTAACAGAATGAGAATTCAGATTTAAGAGCCAATGAGAATCACTCAATCAGCAATAATCAAAAGAAAGGATCTAATATAGCAAACTGCATTTAGATGTCCACTTTCAAAGTCCCAACTCTCCAATATATACAACTCCACTGTGCGATTACACGAGAACTGGAATGCCACTAGGATTTGCTCCCAGAGCAAATAATCTTTACAAGAAGCAAGTCCATAGTACCAAGCTCAATGAGTATTAACTAATAAAAATACAGATCTTATCACCAATGGTATGAATCATTGGAAAAAAGGTAATGGACTTCCAAGTTAACAATGCAACTCCTGAATCCCTTAGAAGTTCCATATTATTACAACAATTTCAATACTTTATTGAACCTTTGATCTAGTCATCATTCATCAGATCATCACCATTACGGCACAAGCAGAGACCATTTTGTAGGAGACTTTTAGGTTAGAATACAAATAGATATATCGCAATGGATATCACTATCAGATTCACATGCAAATTCTCAATTCCAGTAATAAAAACTTATTGTATTTTTCCTATTAATGTGAACAGCATATTGTTCAGGCATAAGCCAAATAAGTGGATTGCAAAAGGGTTAAGTGCCTCTTAAGATTATGGGCCCCCTTGAAAGTGGACCCGCTATGTTGACATAACTATAATCATCGAGTGAATTTTTTTTCACATCATGGGTTATTCAAACAAGTAACTTAACTAACCAGTTGATTTCCTGAAGCAGCGCAAGGAAGAAGAATAGCCAACGGGCTAATCTTAAAGCCAAAAGGCATAAGAATAGGATATCTAGGTGCCTCACCAAAGGCAAACAACAACTCTCTCAATTGAGAACTAAACTTAGAAGTTTATTGATATTAATGTTCTATATCCCATGAGGAGGGATTACATCTTCATTTATAACTAAAATACTTTCTAACTAAGGAAACAACTCAATTCAAATCAAATAACAAGTCCTAAACCAAACATAATAGGACTTTCTAAATATTAAAGAATCATGGATAATTAAAAAAGCAACTAAAGCAACTATTAATAGGATCTACTCTACTCAGCCTTACTGGTCTTGGGCTTGTGGGTATAGACTTTCAAACGGGGCCCATTAGTATGGCATGCATCAACTCTCCCCGGCTTGAAAAAAACCCAATTCTAGCGAGTTGTTAGCTTAGCACTGCTCATATAAATCTGAATTGATCCGTTGAAAATCAATAGCCATAATCCATGTAGCTTCAGAGAATAGTTTGTCTTTCTACTTGACAAGGAACTTGTGAAATCTGCCATTTTTTGTTGAAATCAGCTGATTATAAAAAAAAATCTTCAATTTTGTCTAGAGGAGATTGATGGAGAAGGATGCGAAGAGCTTGTTCTGCAAAGGATTCATCTTTATGATGCCCATGATAAAATGCCAAAACTTCAATATTAAAAGTGGAACTAATATTCTTGTTTGAAGGAAGGTCGAGAACATATGCATTAGAGCTGATTTTCTTTAGAGTTTGGAAGGGGCTTGCCTTCGGCAAACTCAACATGGCGTCTGCAAGAATCCACGTGCTTTTTATATGCTTCCTTACTTGTTTCTATTTGCCAGCGAACTTCATCATGAACATCCTTCATATGTTGTGCAAATTGTTTAGCTTTCTGACTTGGCCTAGAGTCAACTGGTAACGGGCTTACGTCAAGAGGAAAATGTGACTTGACACCAATGACAACTTCAAATAGTGATATTACCATCGTTCTGTTGACAAAATTATTGTAAGCGAACTCTGCCATGAGTAAAAGAAGATCACATGAAACAACATGTTCTCCGATAAGATATCGAAGAAGGTTTCCCAAGCTACAATTGATGACCTCTGTTTTGACCACTAGTTTGCAGATAATATGCACTTGAGTATTGGAGTTTTGTGCACATCATGCGCCATAAAGTTTTCTAGAAGAAACTCATGAAGTTCATATTTCTATCAGACACTATTGTCTTGGGAAGGCCATGCAGACGAACTACTTCTTTAAAGAAAAGAGTAGCAGTCTTCTTGACATCTGTTGTGTGAGAACAAGGGATAAAATGTGCCATTTTTGAGAAACGATCCACAACAACAAACACAAAATCTACCTTCCTCGCTATTTTGGGTAAGCCCAAGACAAAATCCATGCTCAAATCTTGCCAAGGCACATGTGGAATAGAAAGGGGTGATATAAACCTGTATTCTTCTTTTGACCATTTGCAAGTTAGCATACTCTACATAATTCATAAATTCGGGCAACATCTGTTTTTAAGTGTGGCCAAAAGAAATAGTCTTTCATGATAGCCAATGTTTTACCATGTCCAAAATGTCTACTACATCCGCCACCATGTAATTCACGTATCACAAACTCACAGATAGATGTAGCTAGCAAACATAACTGATTTCCACAAAAGAGATAACCATCATGAATGGAAAACTTTGGATGTTCAGAAAACTTGCCATTTAGAAGATCTGTATCTCGACGAAAGTCATTATCAGCGGCGTATTCTCTGCGTATTTCTTCAAAACTGAGAACATTGTCGAAAATTGTCGTATGTGAGTGAGACGACTCAAAGCATCTGTGACTTTATTTTCCGTGCCAGATTTATGAAGCAAAATAAAAGTGAACTCCTATAAGCATGCACTCCATTTGACACGATTAGCGCTTATCTTCTTTTGAAAATTCAGATGTTACAATGCTTCATGGTCAGTGTATAAGACAAACTCTTTCCTGATTAGATAATGACACCAATAACGAAGGGCTTGAACCATTGCATAATATTCCAGATCATAAACCGTATACTTCCGACAGAAATCATTTAACTTCTTACTGAAGTAAGCAACTGGATGACCGTCTTGACTCAAGATTCCGCCAATACCGACGTGGGAAGCATCACAACTAACTTCGAAGAACTTTTCAAAGTTTAGAAGTTTTAATGCCTCTGTCATTTTCTGTTTAATCTATTCAAATGCTCGAGAGGCGGAATTTCTCCAAGTGAACTCTCCTTTTTTCATGCAATTAGTTATAAGGGTCATGATAATACTAAAATTACGAATAAACCTCCTATAAAAGGTAGCCAATCCATGAAAGCTGCGTACCTCATGTATAAAAGTGGAAATGAGCCAATCAATGATTACTTTGATTTTATCTGGATTAGCTTCAACTCCTTAGGCCAAAGAAAAAAAAGTAAAAAAAATAACTTTGGAGCTAAAAAATGTACACTTCTTCAAATTAATATAAAACTTTTCATTACGAAGTGCACGCATGGCATACCTTAGATGGTTGAAATAAGCTTCTTTTGATTTGCTGAAGATCAAGATGTCATCAAAATATATCACAACAAATTTGCCAAGAAAAGGCCGTAGAAGCTGAGTCATTACTCTCAAAAAAGTCATGGAGCGTTAGATAAACTGAACGGCATGACCAAGCATTCATATAATCTATCTTTGGTCTTGAATGCCATCTTCCATTCATCTCCAGGCCAAAAACGGAGTTGATGACATCCGCTCCTAAGATCAACCTTGGAGAAGATAGATGATCAGGCCATCATATCAAGTATGTTGTGCACTCAAGGAATCGAAAAGCGACATTTGATGGAGATCTTGTTGATTGCTCGGCCATTGACGCACATTCGCAAAGAACCATATTTCTCTGGTGTTAAGGGTGCTGGAATTGCGTAAGGACTCATGCTTTCGCAGATATAACCCTTTTGGAGTAAATCTTCAACCTGTCTCCGCAATTCTGCATGCCCAGCGGAGCTTATGCGATAATCAGGTAAATTAGGAATGGTAGACCCAAGGACTAAATCAATCGCATTATGTATGTCCCACATAGGAGGTCGTTCATTAGGAAGCTTTGTTGGAATCAAGTCTTGAAAATCAGTGACCACTGTCTTGATCTTTGGTGGTGTAAAAACCTGTTGTTTATCATCTGCTTTGTTGAATTCTTTTGGAACAAGAGCATAAACAACTACCTGGTCTTTGCTTTCCATTTTAAATTTCCGCATAGAGAGAACATAAGGATTTGATGGGGTGGTAGAAACTGCCAAAGAGGATGTTAATGAGCGCAGTGGAAGGAGATCCACCACTTGTCCCTTCCACTTAAAAGAATGTATGTGCTTTTTTTTATCAATATGTACTTCTCAGTCATATAGCCATGGTCAGCCAAGTAGGATGTGAGCAATATTCATGAAAATGATATCACGCCATATATCTTCATATATGCCAATTTTAAAATGAACCAAGCAACGATGGGTCGCAGGAATTGAATTTGGGTGCTTTTCAATGGGCAAACTGAGTTAATGAATCATTTCTTGTGAAACTACATTCATTGCACTTCTACCATCAACAATTAAATCGCATAGCTTACCTTTGCATCTCACGCATCCTGAATATTGATGTACGTCACCAATTGTCTTCTTCTTGCTCATTGTTGAGCAAAAGTCTGCATATAATAAGGATAGGACCACCTTCTTCAGTGGTGGTGGCACGAGAAGAAGGTTCAGATTGAGCCTCAGGCTGTGGATTCAGCTGAGCATCTGATTGAACATGGTTAGGAGGAGGCTCCATCTTAATATGCTCATCATATTGTTCTGACGAATAAGGATCTTCATCACAATAATAAAGATTACAAATCTTAGGGCATTCATTAGCAAAGTGATCTTGTTGACCACATTGGTAACACCCATCAGTCCATCGATCCTATCGAGAAGGTCTACGACTTCTCATCTCTTGTTCTGGTGGCACTGTGCCCCGTTGATTTTGAGCACAAGGATGCTAGTTGGGTTGGTTGTGCTGCTGTTTCAGAGGTGGACGATAACCCGCTGGCGGAGCATGGTTATATTGAAAAATATTTTGATTGGGTGGAGCACGATTATTATTCTAAAAGGTAGGGGTTCGACGAGTCATTGACTCCCCGACTTGAGTGCCGAGTGTCTCAAAGTAGATGACCGCAATTCTAGCTCAACCCGTTTTGCCTTGTTATAAATGTCATCAATAGTTTTAAAGTCGTGCATAAGGACCTCACGTCTAATTTCTTCCTGTAAACCAATTCTGTACCGGTTAATTAGCGTGAAGTCATCTTCTTGAGCTTTACACCAAATATCATAATCATTGAATTTCTCTGTGTACTCATCCAGTGATAATGTGCCTCACTTGAAAACAGAATATTCTTGCTGAAGGAGACTTAAATAATTGGATGGTAGGTATTTACGCATATCATCCCATTGAGTAATAGCAAAGCATCTCATGACAAGATTGTTGTGCTCAATGCTGTGCTACCAAATGCGTGCTGAACCTTTAAGTTTGACTTTGACAAAAACAACATGTGCATCATCCATATGATATCAAGAGAAATAATCTTCAAGAGAATTGAGCCAGTCAATAAAAGCCTTTGGATTGAGACGACCGAAGAAATCAACAATATTAAGTTTGACTCGCTTTGTGATATCATCAAGCTTGGGTGCAATAGGTGTGTCTGCAGGATCTTTCTCAGTAAAAAGGCGCTGAACAAAATCATGGATAGATTTTTGAGGGCCCGTTTTTGCTTGTCGAGCAGGATTTTGTTGGTTTCCAGCGCTACAATGCTTCTGCAGTAGTAGACCTCTGTGAACTCCGGGACATGACTTCCAACTCATGCACTTTTTCAAATAGCTCCATTATCATAGCATCACATTGGTGATCAGAGAATTTGCCCCGATATGGTTGACCGCTTCGGATAGACATTGCTTGCAAAGAGGAAAGAAAACAAAGACTTCTAGGTTTTTTTTGGGGGAACCTGGCATGAAGTGGGTCCAGAAAGTGAACTTAAATCAAATTCATGGGCCCGATGTAAGCTTGTCTCAAGTTGAAAGGGCACTTGAAGAGGAAAAGAAGGGGAAAGGGGTTTTTGAAACCCTTTCTCGACTGTTGCGTGGCTGCTGCAAGGAGGAAGGAGCAGCAATGGGGGTGGGGCTTCGGTGGTGGCAGTGAACTCTAGTGCACGGTGCACCCTTGCTCTAAGATCTCTCTTCTCTATCTTCTCTGTTTCGTCCTTTTTTTTTTTTTTTTTGGTATCTGGGTTGGGGATTGAAAGGCGGAAGGAGAGTTCGATTCAATTTGGCTTAGGGGTGGAGTATAGGGATGAAGTGGAGGATTTGTCTAGGACTGGGGGTTGGTGGCTTGATGTGGGTCGAATAGATTTAGGGTGATCAGGTTCGGCATATGGAAGAGCATGAGAGTGAAAGGAAGGGGGTTTTTTGTTCTGTTGGGAAGTTTTGGGAGGGGTGATGGGTGTTGGGATGCAATCCCTGTGGGTTTGGGTTCGATTGGGGTACTAGCCAGAGGTTGAGAGTTTAGGATTTGAGGTTTTGGGTTTTAGGGGCTTCGATGAAAGGGAATGGCTTTAGGCTTGGGGGTTTTGGGTTTCGGGGTTTCGTGGAGATGGGCTATGGCTAACGGGGAGTTGGGCTCGGGATTGGGGTTTTGTGGTGGGAGTCGGAGGGTGACAGTGAAGTGGTGGGCCATGACTGATAGGATAAAAATGACAACTACGGGGAGATGGTGATGAGGAAAATAACGGAGATAAGATACGTTAACTCGAATCAGCGATTAACTCGAATCAGCGATTAAATGGACAGCAATCCGAAATTGGATCTTCGCTTTGATACCATTTGAAGCAGTGCAGGAAAGAAAAATAGCAAACTGGTTAATCTGCAAGTCGAAAGATTTAAAGATAGGATGTCTAGGTGCCCCACCAAACACAAACAACTCCCTCAAATGAGAACCAAACTCAGAAGTTTATTGATATCAATGTTCTATATCCCATAAGGAGGGATTATATCTTTATTTACAACTAAGATACTTTCTAACTAAGGGAAGGGCGGCTTAGCCCAACGGTAAAGGTTTACCGGTAGCGTTCTAGAGGACGCGGGTTCAAGTCACGAAAATAGCCTCTTCAAAATAAAGGTAAGGCTGCGTACATCTTACCATGCCCAGACCTCGCTATGCCGGAGCTACGTGCATTGGCCCGCCCTTTTTTTTATACTTTCTAACTAAGGAAACAACTCAATTTAAATCAAATAAGAAGTTCTAAATAATAAAACTTTCTAAATATTAAAGAATCCCGGATAAATAAAAAAGCAACTAAAGCAACTACTAATAAGATCTACTCTACTCTACTGTGCTAATTGGTCTTGGGCCTGTGGGTATAGACTTTCAGACGGGGCCCATTAGTATGGCTTGCATCATTTCCCATCTGTTCGTCCATACATTCCACTTGTTGAAAAATAATACTCAAGATACCTGAATCCTTAAAAAAATGGGGTGCCTTATGCTTGGATAAGAATGGCATGCACAAGGGATCCCTTCTCTACAACTAAAAATGCCTACAACCTAGATCTCTATACCTTTAAACTCTATAAAAAGAAGTTAATTAGAATTTAAAATAAAAATTAGGAATTCAATTACAATCACAAATTGTGAATAATGTTAGAGACTGATTTTAACTAAACTATAAGAGTTGTGAACAGTCCCTGCTGTACTCGTAAAAGTTTCAGAGATCCACCACAAATTACTGGCATCCATACACAGGTAAGGTTGTAACTGGTAACACATTTACTTCTACCCATCAAGGAGAATTAGACTGAATTTCCAACGAAGGGAAAACGGTCTTCCAACATCTCATATCACTTTCAATTTGACTATCATTTTGAACAAGAATGAAATTTTAGTGAAACGGAGTTGTGCCATTATTAAAAGAAAAAAGGAAAATAAGCACGACAATTGATACAGAAATGTTGGTTCTGCTTCCTTACCGTATCTGATTACTTCTAGTATCAAAACCAGACCTGCCTAAAAGCCCAACAGAGGTGAAAACCCTTCTCCCTTCCCAACAGTAACCTGAAATTTCAAATAAAAATAAATGAATGGAAAAGACGAAAGGAAAAAAAATAATATTGAGCAATAAATCATAATAGTGGCATCACAAAAAAGTGGGTTAGCACTTAGCAGTATGGCAGCTCTGTAAGATAAAAACACAAAATAAACTCTATGGATATAAGGGGTATACAAGCCCCCATATCCTAGTTTAAAACATTATGTGCAGCATGCACTCTTCTTGCCCTGTAATGATGCTTGCATGTACTGCAGAAAAGTGTACTACAACGGCCTACAGCAAGCAACTGATTAAGCTATTTAAATTTTAAACAGAACACTAGAGCAAAACATGGATGCAGCATGCCAGAAATACATAATTATATTTCTTGGCATTGTCTGCATTATGGTGCATCAGGGCATCATCCTATTCATAGAAGTAGTACCCAATACCTCCATAGGTACACCATAGAACTACTCTAACCACATACTAGAATTCACATGCGAATAATATATCAAATCCTAAGAAAAAAGCTAAGTGAAACAGCTGCATATTGTGTGGAACATGACAACATTATATCCTTCATGTTGTATGAATGGTGTGCATTCTAATAACACACCATTAATACAAAGTAACAGAACCCATGTGCAAACAACACATCAAATCCTAAAAATAAGGGTTGAACCAAACAGTTAACATGTATTTGTTGTGCACCTACCTGGTCGTGGTGCACCATGATAACATTAAAGTCCACACTTGAAATATTGCCAAGACACTATTCTAATCCTAAAATCATGGATCAAAATAGGTGACGCTATGCTATATTGGCTATAGTGGTAAGGGCCGCTATGCTAATTGAGTGTTAGTGCCATTACATAGCGGCTGGGTTTTGATGACTTCAAAGGTCCCTTTTCTCTCTTTTTATTTCTCTTCTTCTATTTTTACCACAATTCTTCTCCAAGTTGGGTCCCTAACATCACTTTCTTCGAATCTAAAACTACAATACACACCCATAAGAAAGAAAAAAAAATTACAATAAGGGGACCGCTATGCCCCCTTATCTTAGTTACTTTTAAAAAAACACATATTCTAGCTTTTTACAATCTTCTGGATTTTCTGTAATTTTTTTTGAGTTTTAGTTAATTTTTCCGAATGACACTGCTACTTGCGTGATGCAAGCCAGATCTAAGATCCAGTCCAGCATTGATGGGCCACTTTGATGGGCCTACTTGATCCATGATCTCCTCAAGATCACGGATCCTTATCTTTAATTAGATAGTTTTATTTAATTATTTATTTCATATTTTATGTTGAGTTGAGATTAGAACGAACTTAATTTATTTTTAGTAAGCTATGCTTGTTTAAAGTTAGCCTTTCCTACTTTAAAAACAGTCACTCCTATATAAGGAGGAGTCCTTCATTGTAATAGACATGCTTATTTTTCAATAAATTAAAGTTCTCTTTTAAGATTTATCTCTTTTATGATGTTTTTCCTCTTGTGAGGGTGCCCTAGGGGCTGGAATCCATCTTTGGATTCAAACAATCCTTCGGGAGATTGTTTTACGATTGATTGGAGATCCGAGGCTGCGCCAGTTTGGTATCAGAGCCCAGATCCGGTCGCCGGGAGACATCTGTTCTCTCCGTATTTCATCCATCCACCCATCTCGTCTCATCATCTTGCCCTCCATCACCGGCAACCCAATCGAAAGCTTCGTCCACTCCCTGTTGCAACCAAGACCATCCCAACCCCTTTGACACCCACCAAAACTTCTCCCCAAATCCCACCTTTGACAGCACCACAGCCATCATCTTGACTTCACTTCCTGTCATAGCCGAGCCCAAACCCTGCCCATTCCTAGGATTTCTGTCACCAAAACCCACAGCCCCCTCTCTTAAGCGAAACCCCAATCGAATCCAACCCAAACTGGTCTACCCAATCCCTGTGTCAAAAAACCGGACCTCGCCTCTGTCCCTTTCCATCCATTCGAACCAATCAGCCACTACCTTCGTCAAGTTTCTGACATCAGTCCCCAAACCAGAGTGAAAATAAAAAAAAAGAGAGCAAAAGAAGAGGAAGAAGAAGGTTAAAGGAAGGCAGCATTGTGCACCGTCGCTCGTCCTTGAGTTCGGCTGTGTTTCGTCACCAGCAGCAAGCCATCGTTGCTAGTAGGCTACATTGACCGCCATCCAACATCGTCGTCTGCCCAGGGTTCTTCGTCGCATCATCAAAGCACTGGCAGCACCATATAGCAAAGTTTTTCAGCAGCAGGTTATCTCCAAAACCATAAGCCTTTATCTGCTCCCCTTCGATCAATTTCGAATGAGCTTTTGCTCGTTGCAACACAGCAAGCCCTCCTCTTTTGTCTGAAACCAAATTAGGGCAAGAAAGCTTTTGTTTTTGTTCACACGTGCCATTCCCAGCACGATTTGGGTCCCCTCTATTTGGGACATAGTTTGGGCCTAAGTTAGGTCTGAACTGACCCAAGTGAGCCCGATTTCTATTTTGAGCAAGCAATTAAGTTAGGGTTTGACCCAAAATTCATCTTATCAGCTCTCCTATTTGGTTCTCCTCTGTTTGGGCCTATAGTAGGTCCGACTTGACCCAAGAAAAAGTGGATCCATCCAACAGGAGCTAAACTTGGAGCACATATTTTTCACTTAATCCAAACCATTGATTGAAAAAAAAAAGAAAGAAAGAAAGAAAGAAAGAGAGAGACAGAAAGAGAGAGAGAGAGAGAGAGAGAGAGAGAGAGCAAGAAAATTCAAAATCAAGTTGGCTTACTTCCAATCCAACCTTTCACAAATCCTCAGTCCAACCCGTTTATCTTAACAATTCGTTCAAAAGATTCAAGCAGCAATATTTCTATCATTTGAGTGGTGAGTCCATTCTTCAAAGGCAATTAAATTTTGTTCTACTTGCATCCAAATCATCATGAGAATTTTTGGACACTCAGTTGAAGTTCAAAGATTTGTGTATAAATACAAATATAGAGAATGGTATAGTGAGAATAAATTCTACTTTGAGCAATTTCTGAACTTGAAGCAAGAAGAATTAACAGTTGATGAATATACCCGCCAATTTCGAGAATTGCAAGATATATGTAAGCTAGAGGAGATTGAAACACATATTTTGAGTCGTTATATCAGAGGGTTGAGACCAAACATCTTGGAGAATATGAATTGTTGCAACTCTAGTCAAGAGGCATACTTGGAAGCCTTTCGTGTTGAACACATGCTTAGAAAGTCTTACATGCGACAATGTGCATATCAACAAAAACAAAGAGTATATGTAGTGGAAAGACTTTTTGCCGGAGAAGATAATCCCACACTTGTCATTCGCCGCCTCCTCAACACCAATGAAAAGGAAGAAGAGAAATGGAAAGAGGTAGAGAAATTCCACACATGAGTGAAAGTCAAAGACAGCTGTTAATTTGATTATTGACAATGGTAGTGCAATGAATTTTGTTACATAGGAAGTTATTAACAAGCTTCATTTGCAATTTGATTATTGACAATGGTAGTGCAATGAATTTTGTTACATAGGAAGTTATTAACAAGCTTCATTTGCCAACTGAGAAGCTTCATAAGCCCTACCAAATTACATGGTCTAATGGTTATATTATTCCCATAACTCATAGATGCTTGGTATCATCCAAAGTTGGTAATTACGAAGAAAAAATTTGATGTTATGTGATCCATATGAATATTGCACATATTATTTTTGGTCGACCATGGATTTTTTTACCAAAAAGCGCGCCATGATAAATAGATGAACACCTATACTTTTCCGTGGGAAAGAAAATGGATTGGGCCCCGTCCATTGCCATTAACAGCCCACTCTTCATCTACATCATCATCTTCAATTGAAAAACCAAAGCAACATAAAAAAAAAAAGAAGGAATACAAAATCATGACATCATGATTGCACCAAAGGAGATGCCAGCCATGACAATTGCCATTAAGGATGCAACAACGCAAGATCAAGGCAATCTCATGAAAATTTCAGAACAAGTAGAATATGTCCAAGATAGTGTTAATCAAGGGTCCACAAAAGGTAAAGGACAAACAAAAACAAATGCACATTGAAGAATTTGATCAAGAGGCTTCAAAAGAAGAGCACAGAGAAGCAAACATTAAAGACATTGATCGGTTTAGCGATACTATTGAACATCCAAGAGAATTGATTGTCCCACCACTTCCAGAAAATCCAATTAGACCATCAACAGTGATATCCATTGTTCCAGTTGTCTCACAAGCAATTCAAGTTGTTGAAGTCCCCCACATTGACTTCATCTTCAAAGATCACATATGGATTTTTGACAGCCAACAGTTGAAGCATCTACTAATCCATTCACAAATCTGAGCTCCGTGCGAGGACCAACAATTGAGACCATTCTGATCATCTTTTACATGGAAGAAAAGAATGTAACAAGTTTTCACACCATGTCATCCAAATGCAGATCAACAGAAAAAGCAGAAGTTTGTGAGATTGATTTTAGACCCCGGAGGACATTTCCCTCACCTTACGGTTGAACTCCTCCTGGCATTTCTTAAGTTGGCAAACTCATCGAGGTCGAGTATTTCCAAGCCGAGGAGAGCTGATACAGGCCAGATCTAAGATCCAGCCGGGCATTGATGGGCCACTTTGATGGGCCTACTTGATCCATGATCTCCTAAAGACCAGGGATTCCTATCCTTAGTTAGATAATTTTAGTTAATTATTTATTTTCTATTTTATGTTGAGTTGAGATTAGAACTTGCTTAATTTATTTTTAGTAAGCTATGCTTGTTTAGAGTTAGCCTTTCCTACTTTAGAAACAGTCACTCCTATATAAGGAGGAGTCCTTCATTGTACTAGACATGCTTATTTTTCAATAAATTAAAATTCACTTTTGAGATTTATCTCTTGTATGATGTTTTTCCTCTTGTGAGGGTGCCCTAGGGGCTAGAATCCATCCTTGGATTTGAATAATCCTTCGGGAATTGTTCTACAATTAATTGGAGATCCAGGGGCTGCACCACCACAACGTAGCGCCACTATTGCTACATAGCGTTTTGGCGATCGGCCGCTATGCCAATTACTATTGCTATTTTGATCCTTGCCTAGAATAAATCCCTACGTCTCATGGATTGTTTGTAATGAGCAGCAAAACTGTGTCAAATACATCCTAGAGACAACTCATTGGATTTTCTTAATGGTAATGCCAAATTTATCCAAAGGCAAAAGAGAAACAACATTGCAGAAAAGACAAAACAAGAACAGCATAAGAGAATGCACCAAACAAAAAGCGAAGCTCAAGAAAGGAAAAAAAAAACCCTGCAAGAACACAGTGAGGAAAAAAACATTTACCAAATACCAAAGAAACTGCAAATTCCAAAGGACCAAAAGAGGTGAGGGATGAAGGAAATGCTGTAGCACTGTAGATGAGGCCTTGAGTTCCCTAGGGTTTGAATTACTCGGGTAATGGCTAGGTATTCATTTCCCCATCTTCCCTTGATTCAATTTTCCATTGAAGTGGAGGTTATTTGGCTGTCATTTTCAAGCACTTAAAGAAATACAAACTCAGAATTCCTAGGGATTGAATTACATGAAACAAACAGTCCCTCCCAAAGATAATAAAAAAAAAACCCAGCCCTAAAACCCAGACAACATAATGTACCTCCTCTTCTATTCTTGATATATTATTCGCTGGTATAAATCTGGGAAAGGAACAAGGGTATTCAGGACCACAACAAACCCTAGAAAAACATGGTCCTGAAACAGATCTGATCCCACATTAGAAAATTAGATATATTCTCAACCCACCCCTAAAATCACTAAGACCCAAAAGGCAAAAAAACAAAAAACAAAAAACCCTCTTCATTATTGAGAGAGAAGGTAATGACCCATTATTTGTTAGAGCTATCCCCTCAAAACCCACCCTTCAGAAACACCCATGGATTCCGCAATTCCCAGTTTCATGAGCAGAAAATACGAATTGGGTGTAGATTCCAAAATCCTCTTGAACCCACTCATAACTCTCTTCTTTCTGTTTGTTCTAGTAATGGATTTTCCACGGAAAAATCCAATCTTTCTTTGACCAAACATACCCAAAATGGTAATCCCAAAAAAATAAAAAAAAAAGTCCCGACCTTAGAAAAGAATCGAGATGTAAAAAAAGGGGAGATTACAAACCCAAACCCTAGAAATGAGAAACCCTAGAATCGAATTTGATAGATAGATTGAAAGAGAGATTTCCATACCTCGAGATCACAGAGAAAAAGGAGAAGTAAAAGAGAGAAAGATTGAGAGGGCGATTAGAGGCAGATCCGTTCTTGCACGAGTTTGATAGACTACACGACGACTCCAGAGTTGAAATATTTTTTCTGGCTTTGGAATGAATTGAAACCCTCTCTCTCTCTCTCTCTCTCTCTCTCTCTCTCTCCAAGTTATAGAGGGGAAGGATCAGATGCGTTTGGCATATACCACGGCCACGTTTAAGTCAATAATGATCACAGCCGTCCAAGATTAAAATTAGGCCTAGGTGTAGCCTGGCCGGTAGGAGATGCGATCTGTTGTTGTCAAACTAGGGTTGTAAAAGGGTCGGATCTCCGTGAACCAGGACCTGTTTGCATTGTTGTTCCTATTTTTTGTGCTCCAATTTGATTGTGCTCAGATTGAGTTGCGTCCAGATTAAATTCTACAGAACATGTGTGACATCATTATATTAAAATACCATATTAAGAATATGCAATATAAAATTCGCTTGGTAATGGTGTAAAAAATTTTTTCTAAACAATGAAACAAAATAATCATAAGATCTGAAATATGGGTCCTAGCTTTTAATGTATGCAACACTTTATTATAGGTGTACGTAGAACCCATGTGTAGAAGTTACAACGAAGTACTTACTTTTAAAAATTAGAACATGGGGCCCATACTCATAGAATATATAAGGTAGGTCTACCTTTAAAAGATTTATAATGTGGGCCTACCATTTTTTAAATATAAATATGAGATCCATCTTTATAAATTATAATATGGAAACACCTTTAGAAATAAGAATATTGGCCTATATTTATAGGATTTATAATGTATATCCACCATTTGTTATCGTCACTACATGACCCACATTTAAAAATTACAAAGTTTAGCCACATTTTTTGTGATTTGGTATATCGAACCTACACTTAAAAATTACAATATGGTGCCCACCTTTGGAAATTATAATATATAATAATGTGGGGCAGACTTGTTTGTTGATTGCAAACACAAAACCCATTTTAAAAATTACGTGGTACCCACCTTTAAAAATTAGAATATGGGATTACATTTATAGGATTCACAATGTAGGCTCACATTTATAGGAATTACAATGTAGCTCCACCTCTTTTTTATTTTTTTAATGATTAAATAATTTTTTGAAAGATTTTTGAAACATTAAATATTTTTCTCAAATATTATTTTTTTTGAAAGTTAAATATTTTTTTTGGAAAGATCAAATGTTTTTTTTAAATATAAAATATTTTTTGAAGGATGAAATATTTTGTTTTTAAAAGATTAAATAGTTTTTGAATGATTATATATGTTTTGAAAGATTAAATTTAAAAAAAAAAAAAGAAATCCTCAAGAACTCCCCATTTTAAAAAGGAAAGTTTTTGCGCTTCTTGATTTATCAAATGAGATGATCCCACTTCACCTTTACATGCAAACTCATATTAAAAGAGAAAAATTAGGGATATTAAAATGCTTTGACTTCTTAAATAATAGCGCAAAAGAACAAATCAACCAATTAGAAAATGAGTGATTTTCTTAAGAAACGCCCGCGCAGTTTTCTAGCATGCCTCTTTTTTTAAAAGTTTAAGTATTTTTTTTGAAAGATTAAATATTTTTTAAAATATTAAATATTTTTTGAAAGATTAAATATCTTTTTACCATATAACTTACATTTAGAAATTAAACATGGGACCCACACTCAAATGATTAATAATATGGTCCTACCATTACAAGAAATTAGAAATTATAATATGGGCCTACCTTTTATGATTGTTAGTATGTAACCCACTTTAAAAATTAAGTAATAAAGTCGCTTTGAGATAAGTAGGAAACAACTGTGTTAATAAGTTGTTCTTTAGAAAGAAATAAAGTTTTTTACTTTTGAGTTTCTTATACCAGTAGATTAAGTTTTGAGATTCTTTCCCATGAGAACAAAATTCAAAATAGTGATTTGCACGTACCAAATATGTACGATATCTTGTGCGATAGACCCGGAATTGGTTCCATGCATGGGGGGCGAGTTTAGGTTCGGGTCCAAATTTGTGTAGAAAATCCTTTGGAAAAAAAACTAGATTTTATGGAAGATTCTATAAAATTGCTGTAATATGTTGGGTCTCAGGTCCTTAGGGCAAAACCAATGTGGAACTAGACCCAAAACCATTTAGGTCACGGGTCCAAAAATAGAGTCAATGCTTCGACCCATTTACTTATCAGTACCTAATTAAGGACCCAAAGCCAAATTTTAACGGGTCGATCGGAACTTCTAGGTAATTAGAGAATCTGGGACTCATTCACAACCCTAGCTCAAAATATACTTTGACTTTATGGCCCATTTGTTTAATAAACAAATGCATGAGAATTTGAATGCGTAAAATTTATGGTAAAATGAGCTCCATTGAAGAATTGTTAAAGAGATCAGGGGTGAGAGGTGAACAACTAACCATATAAGTCGGCTAAGTAGATGGGACCTTGACTTTTCTAGGAACCGAAATACTAGGATGATGGTTGAGTATTCATTTTCATATTCCTTTGATTTTATATCCATTAAAGGATAGGTTATTTCATGGTCATTTTGGAATGTTCAAAATTCTTCATTTTTAACCACTTATAAAAACACAATTTTAGAATTTCTAGAAATTCAATTTCATGAAGGAAACAATGGTTTTTTTTTAAAAAAAATATTCATTTTATATGTTTGACTTTTAAAAAAAAGCAATATTTACTGTATGACTGCCTTTATACCTCACAATTGCCCAAATAGTCAAGATGTAGATAATTCCCACAAAGGTGTTTGTACAGAAAAGTGCATTCTTTAAATGATGACTTTACCCTTAAAGCTTGTAATATCCAAGAGCTGTAGGATATCGTACATTTCAATATTGTGTAACAATAGGATATCGCATAATTCTTTCCTCCCACTCAAACTCAAAACACACAGATTCACCATGAATCCAAAAACTTTATTTTGTCTTTATCACTTTTGCTTGTTTTTTCTGAGTTGGAGCTCTTACAGTATTAACCCTGACTATAGTGAAATAATTTTGATTTTAATTCCTTTTTTGTTTTTTATGGAAAGCAGTAGTCATTCATTCTCTCTTCACTAAAAAGAAAGATGGTGAATAAAATCTGAATTTTATGCAATATCTTGAAATCCTACCATGTCGCATGGTTTAAGCGTAATATTGTTAATTTCAAAACATCCTTTCATATATGAATAGCTTTGTGGAAACTCTATATTTTTAGAGTTTTTAGGTAATTATCAATTAGAAAGGCAGCTACAAGGTCAATATCCCCCCAAAAAATAAAAGGACATGCCTGTTATGCACAATGCTCTCTCTCATATGCGTGAATGTAGCATGAGAATTGTATGACTTCTATTCTATCAAATTGATGAAATTTGACTGTAAAATGTTACAAATCACAAGCTTCTTTAATACATCAAGTACATGTTGCGGTGACCCACCATTGGAGGAATGGTGCGGTGTGGCACTTGATAGTACAAAGTACGTGAGAATCCAAATTATTTCATCCGTAGGAAAACACTTTATAACCTCGTCTCCAAGGGCCTTTGGGGGTGGCAAGAGACTTGGACTCAAGCCTTTTTGAAAAATTGGCGATCCCTGATCTCCATTAGCGGAAGATGAATCATTGGAAGATCAAAAACTAAATACAAGACAATACCCTAGTAACTTAAATATGAGAAAAGTGAAGGTCTTATCTACTCATTCTTTACCCCTTACCTTGATGGGTCGGTGAAGCCTGATTTGGGCATATTTAATATCTACAAGGGTAAATATGTAATCTAGTGCTTTAATCTAGGCCTTTAATTTGTCATAAGGCTAAATCCAGTTGTTGTGGATGTCTGGGTGTTTTTTAATTAGAGCTTCTGCATTTTTTTGAGTGGTGTGTATGAGAGTTTGTGTTATTAAGAGATAATTATAGGGAAGGGTCCTTGCAACTCTTTGTATTCATAAGAAGGAGGTTTGTTCCCCTTGTGTGGTGATTTCCAAAATAGTGGACAGGCTTGAATCTCCGTAGAAGTAGCCCACATCGGGTGAACTACATAAAACTCCTGTATTTTTTGTGTGTGATTGGATTAGTCTTGCGCATTTTCATCCCTAACACACCTCACCTCACTTTCTATAATTTACTCCTCTCCTTTTTGATAATCCTTTGGTGAGCTCATTCGAGATAAATTTCAACATAATCTAATGCAAATGAAAAAGCCTACTAGTTCAAATCTCACTCCAATAGAATTTGATACCTAAATTAAACAAGCACTTTAAGGTTAAGAATAGTAAATTGTTAAAATTGAAGGACCGTATGAGAACAAATAACCACCAAATTATATCCCCTTTAATAGAACATGTTTAAGGATTTTGTAATTAGATAATTTATGGGTTGGACAAAACTTTAGGTTCATTGAATTTTATTTACAATTTCTTTTAGAATGGACTGTGGTTTGCATCGCTGATGAGCTGAATTAATGAAGACTTGAAATACCACAGAGCGCGCTTGAGCACCCTTACATTTGAGCTTGAGCACCTAACATAGAACCTCCTATGCTCAAGCTTTTGAATATCACGCTCGAGCTTGAAACCATTTTCGTGAAATAACTGATTGCGCATTGCACGTGCTCGAGCCCACTGAAGGAGAAAACCTACTTTCTTGATGTAAAATTT
Organism: Sextonia rubra; assembly: GCA_037013555.1. Classification (NCBI taxonomy): domain Eukaryota; kingdom Viridiplantae; phylum Streptophyta; class Magnoliopsida; order Laurales; family Lauraceae; genus Sextonia; species Sextonia rubra. The sequence continues at coordinate 11,798,645 of JASUAD010000026.1, forward strand.
TTTTCGTATTTGTGTCAGAATTGCTAGTTCCTATTCTATAATGATTCTAACCATAGGGCACAAATTGTTGGTTAGAAAAAAGATGATCCTATTAAGCCTAAGATAGTGGTCTTATTATTCTGGGTAGAGAATTTACATTTTAGATCACCTTACTTCTTTAGAGTTTCTATTGGAGAGATTCAACTGAAGCTTTATTGTAGAGAGTTGTTGCTTCTATATCTGTTATAGAATAACATCTTCTTTCATAAAAGATTAAGGAATTAAGTGCATTTTGAATCTGGTGCAGCAGACTGCAGGGAGTCAGTGCTGTGTGAAGTTGTGCATAGGGAATTACAGTCCTTAGGTTGCGCGAGAACTAGATAAGGGTTGTGAGTATATCTCTTGTAACTATATGATTCATAGTGCTTAAATGTTATTCCAGTTTAGACCCGTGTTTTTTTTTCAGTTCAAGTTTTCCACACAAAAATTGTATGCCTCTTGTCTCTTATGTGGTTGATTGATTTATTTGCTAATTCCTTTATTTCTTTTGATGCATATTGTAGGATTAGATTTGGTGAAGGATCCCACTATGAGTGAATTGCTCCTTTGAGGGCTTGACATCGACTGGGTCTGCTCGGATCTAAGCCTGCACAAGGAAAATAGTCAGATCCTTTGGCCAGGGTAGTCGCAACCAAGGGTTCTTCGATGTTAAAGTCAAAAAACAGCTTTTCTGAATTTTTTTTCATAGAGAGAAAAACCCCCTCAAGGATGGATTTATACTTATCTTATATGGTTCCCGTATTCCTCGCAACTACCTAGATTGTGCATTACTCCTAATTTCCCACTATTGCCATTTTGGCAACTACTAAGTCTTGGGGAGTTCTCGTTATGCTACTTTCCACCCCATGCCCTGATGTCCGTTGTTTGATGACTGGGCATGGCCTAGATTTCTTGACACATGGCCATGAAATGTGACTTATAGCTTACCAAGCCTCTTAGGCTCCCCTCCTTGGCCCTTGATGTTGTTGAGAAAGAAGAAGAACAAGAAGAATACACAATCCACACAATAGACACAAGATTTATGTGGTTCACCCGATGTGGGCTACGTCCACGGAGATTCAAACATGTTCGCTATTGTTAGAGATCACCCACAAGAAGAAGAATTCTCTTTTTGTGATTATAAGAGTATACAACTCTCCTAGGGTTCTTTTTTGCAGAGAAACTAATTCTCTCTCTTTTTCACACCACTCAGAATAGAATAGAAGCCCTAATAAACAATACCCTGAGCATTTACAACCGTTGGATCTGGCCTCATAACAAGGGGTTCAGATTAAGCCGACAAATTACATATTTACTCTAGTAAATATTAAATATACCAAGATCAGGCTTCACTAACCCATCAATCTTCCACTTGAAGACTGATCACACTGAATGGCAATGATAACAGCAGAACACGGCTTCAAATCTCAACACCTATTCTTCAAACGAGAAGTCCAACTGAAAATGAGCATAGCTTTAGTTTCTCTATGTTCACCACCTTTGTAAGCATATCTGCTGGATTCTGACTTGTGATAATTTTGTCCAGTTTCAACACCTTTTCTTCTAGAAGTCACCATATGAAATGATATCTTATGCGAATATGTTTGGTTCTTGGATGAAAGGCTGAATTCTTTGCAAGATAAATGGCACTCTAATTATCACTGTACAGCTTATTGTCCTCCTGCTTCTTACCTAGCTCTTCCATTAACTCCTGTAACCAAATCATTTCCTTGCTAGCTTCTGTAGCAGCAACATACTTTGCTTCTGTAGTTGAAAGTGCAACAACATCTTGTAATTGTGATTTCCAACTAATTGCTGCACTACCCAAGGTGCAGATCTATCCAGTAGTACTTCTACTTCTATCAAGATCTCCTGTCAAGTCTGAATCAACATAACCCTCTAGTTTGTTTTTGGTCGTCCAAAGTATAATGCTGCATTAGTAGTACATCTCAGATATTTGATAATCCACTTAACTACCTCCCAATGTATTTTCCCAGGGTTACCCATGAATCTGCTTACAACTCCCACTGCATGAGCAATATCAGGTTTTGTGCTGATTATAGCATACATTAAACTGCCAACAGTTGAAACATATGGGATCTTGGACATGTCATCTTTCTCCTGTTCTGTCTTAAGAGACAACTATTTTGAGAGTTTGAAATGGCTTGCTAGTGGAGTGCTAACTGGCTTAGCACTTTGCATGTTGAACATGTGTAGGACCTTTTCAACATATTCTGCTTGAGACAACTTCAGTGTACGATTTGTTCTGTCTCTACTGATTCTCATACCTAGAATTTGATTCGCAGCACCCAAATCTTTCATTTCAAACTCCTTTGATAACTATTTCTTCAGATTATTTATTTCTTGCATGTTCGATTCTGCAACAAGCATGTCATCTACATACACAAGGAGAATGATATAACAGTTATCGAAGTTTCTATAATAATAACAATGGTATGCATAACATCTTTTATAACCTGTGTTACACATAAACCTGTCAAATTTGATATACCATTGTCTTATAGCTTACTTCAAGCCATATAAACTCTTTTTGAGTTTGCACACTATGTCCTCCTTTCCCGAGACAGCATATCCTCGTGGTTAATACATGTAGATATCTTCTTCCAAGTCACCATAGAGAAATGTAGTTTTAACATCTAATTGTTCAAGATGTAAATCTTCTACTGCCACAATGCTCAAAACACTTCTGATTGTATTTAATTTAACCACAGGAGATAATAGTTCAGAATAATCAATACCTTTCTTCTGCTGGAAGCCTTTTGTAATTAGTCTAGCTTTGTATATCTTACTACCGTCATGTTCATCCTTCAACCTATACACCCACTTGTTATGCAATGCTTTTTTTCCCTTAGGCAACTGAACTAAGTCCCATGTCTGATTTGACAATAAAGATTGCATCTCATCTTCCATGGCTTGCTCCACTTAGCCCGAGTATTAACCTGCATTACTTCTTCATAACATTCTGGCTCACCACCATTACTTAATAATAAGTAATACATTGAAGGTGAATAATGCTGTGTAGGCTTAGGAATCCTAGAGGACCTTCTTACTGGTGTAGGTGTATGAGGATCCACTTGCGAGTTTACATTTTCATGTGCTTCGGGTGGATCATTTTCAGGAATGTCCTCTACATCTAAGTACTTTGTATTGTCCTTTTGCACATTATCCTTATCCTTATGCAAGACTTTCTCATTGAATACAACATTTCTACTTCTGATGATTTTTCTATTTTCTTCATCTCAGAAGCAATAACCAAATTCATCAGAACTATATCCAATGAAAGTGCATTTCCTAGATTTAGGATCTAACTGGTCCCTTTTCTCAGCATCAACATGAATATAAAAGATACAATCAAATACTTTTAAGTATGAAAGATTTACCTTTTTTCCACTCCAAGCTTCCTCTGGCAATTCACCATCCAAAGGTACTGAAGGCCCACGATTGATCAAGTATACAGCAGTGTTCACTGCTTCTGCCCAAAACTGCTTAGGCAATCCAACATCAACCTTATGCTTCTAGCACGCTTTACAATGGTCCTATTCATACCCTTTGCCACACCATTTTGCTGTGGTGTATTAGGAATAGTCTTTTCTCGCTTTATTCCATTTGTGGGGCAATACTCCTCAAATTCTACGCTGCAGTACTCTCCCCCATTATCAGACCTCAAGCATTTCAATTTCAGACCTGTTTCATTTTCAACCAAAGCTTTCTACTTTTTGGAAATACCAAACACATCAGACTTGTGTTTCATAAGATAAACCAATAATTTTTTAGTAGCATCAACAATGAATGTAATAAAATAAGAAGATCCACCAAGAGAAGGTACCTGTGTTGGTCCCCACACATCCATGTGAACCAATTCCAACCTTTCTGATTTTGGTTGCCTCCCTACTTTAGAGAAAGCGACTTTCCTTTGCTTTTTAAAAATACAGTCTTCATTGAACTTTAAGTCCAAAGACTTGAGAACTTGTGTAAGGTTCCGAATCCCACAAATCCTAATTTACATTAATTAATCTCGTTCTATGTTAATTAAACCCTATTAAGGTTAATCTGATACAAGAACTATTGGGTTTGGGCCTTGGATGGATAGTTGGGCGGAGTTTGAACCTTACTTCAGTAATTGAGGACCTTTGTGTAAATTGTTCTTGCATCTTATGGGTACCTCATCCATCGCCTCTTGTGTAATTTTCTATATAGACCATCTTTCGTGTTGGGCCCGACTTGATTTGGATTCATTTTGGGCCAACTTAGGCCACGTGACCTTTATTGTAAATATCCCAAAGAAATGGGTTTGCATGCTAAGGTAAGAATTCTCTTTTTAAAGAGAATGAGCTCAATGTCCCTTCTCCTTTTCTTCTTCTTCCTCCTCACGTTGGCTGCTGGAGTGGTCTCTCTCTTCCTTAATCACCATCTTCACCTTAAGATTTAGAGAGCTACTAGGCTTGGGAGGTCTTGCATGCAATGGTGGAGACTTTTCTTCTTCTTCTTCTTCATTTTCTCCTTCCCTGTGCATTTCTCTCTTAGAGTATTTCCTTCTCCCAAGCTACAGCTACATAAGGTGAAGACTTACCTCAATTTCATTTATTTGGGTTCATTAAAGTCATAAGGACTCAACTACATGACATGCATGTAAATCTAAATCTCATTCTTCATTGCATGTTCTACTTGTAGAGAACCCATTCTCATTTGGAAGTTTTCCCTGAGTACACAACAAGAAAGAGTTAGAAAAGGCTAGCACTGGTAAAAGGCAAGTATTAGAGTTCATATGTGCTGCATGTATGGTTAAGTTGTTGATTCTTGGGTTGGTTCTTTAATTCTCAAATTCAGCCATTTTCCTTGTTTTGATTTTTGCACTTATGTGGTATGGGTTGAGTTAAAAGGTAAACATGTAATAGGAGGGTGTGTGAGCACTATATACCTTCAGAATCATTTTGATTAAGTCACATAAACTCCCCACAATTCAAATTTCTGTATTGAAGGCGAGTTACAGAAGTAACTCCAGAATTCTGATGCGCACGGCGAAGCTACGGCTAAGCCGTAAGTAATTACGGCTCGAAGTCCCGAAAGCAACAAAATTGGTTTTTGTACTGCGGCTGACCTACGGCTACGCCGTGAAATGAACTACAGCTAAACCATACCCAGCCCGTGCCCAAGCTGTAAGCTTTCTTACGGCGAATTTTCCCGAGAGCTTGAAAAACTTGTTTTCTTCTACCGCTTGCACACGACTACAACGTGTAATGCCTTACGGATCAGCCGTAATCTAACCGTAACCTAACCGTAGGCTTAGCACGGCTAAGCTGTAAGCTAATATATGGCTAGGTCGTAAATGCGCCTGAACTATTGGAGGAAACCTGAACCACTCGGCTAAGCCATAAGGACCCAGTGAATTAGGATATTAGGAATTCCCCATGACCTTATAGGGCTTTAGTATTGGGATCTTTCTTGCCACCACATTGGCCAATGGTAAGTACACGTTAAAGAGAATGAGAAATTCCCTAATGGTCTCCCAATGTCAAGTGATGGATGTTGGCATAAAAAGGGGTTTCATTATATACACAAGGTAATACCAAGATGCGGTAACACCATGGCACCAGACGTTTTATGAGTACGTCGAGTTGAATGACCTTGGGGATCATGGGCCGCTTGACACATGGTGAAGAGTGATTTCTTAGATATTTACGCAATCTGAATGCATTCATATTATTAAATACCCTTCCCTCAACGTGATTTGTCTATGCATTCACGCTCTCTAGTCAAACCTTAAGGCAAATCAGACCTGAGCTTCTAATGAGTGCGTGTCTGACAAGCCAGAGCTTCTACTGAGTGCGTACTTGCTAGCCAAAAGGGGCTATAGCCGAGGTTCGAGACTTTGTAGCTCATATAAATATGCTTCGTTTAATGGTTCGTTTGTATTCTCGATTGATTATAATTCAAGATTGATATTTCCTATGTATGTTATGGCAAGTATGATTGAAAGTATGAGAGAGGTGAATCTGAGTCGGCACCACTTAGCTTGTGCCTTTTGGGGTATTATTAAGTCACTCCTGCAGTAGTTTACAGAGGAGTTGTCGGCACTCCTCGTGAAGCAAGCTTGATCTCCTAACGACCCATACGTATGTATGCTCCCTTTTGGGAGAATAAAGCCTCGTGGATGCCAATTAGTGTGTACTACATCTTGACTTTTGCTCTTCACTCATTGTTACTCATGCACATTATGCCTAGTAGACTATATTTGCTCTCCTATCTAATGTATGTTAATAAGTTCATTTGATAGGTATGCTGGTTTCATATGCTCAGTACTTGCGTAACCGTCGTGTTAACAGTGTTACCTTGGTATGCAGGTATGGAACCCAATCCCAACCCGATTGCTGACGCGCCCCCGGAGAGTACCCCAACGGTACCTCGGGGTATAGATGAATGAAGGATGGCGATGTCTTTTATTAGTCATCATACGGAGTGCGCCGGTTCTGGAGGTGTTATAGTCAAAATTTTGGTCTACCATCGGGAATGTGCAATGGGACCTTTTGTATCTAACTTCGTTAAGTGGTAGTTGAATTGCAGGAATGTAATTAAGGACTTAACTATTGATATATATATATATATCTATTTGTGAATGTCTGAGGATATGCATCTCTTGTTTTGCTTTGATCATTACAGAGTATTTCGTAGGAGTTCGCTATGATGAGTTATATTCCTACGTGTGTTGGCATTCCTCATACATTCTTGTGGAATCTCCCTTGTAGGAATTCGTGCACAATTCTTCAGGGCACGGATTACTACAGGATTACGTATCCACGTCCTGGGGGCCCACTCAAACCCTCAATTCCCGGGATTGGGGTGTGACATCTTGTAGCTTACCTTTCGAGCGAAGGATTTTCATCTCTTTCTTACTCATGTGTCCGAGTCTACAGTGCCATGTGTTTGAGTCTGTGCCTTTATCTGCAATTGCAATGGAATTAGTACTGCTATTAGTCAGGTAAAAAGTACCTTCTTTCTTGCAACAACCATACTCTCTTTTGTCACCTTCCATGAGTCACCTTCGAAGATTGTGACATAACGAGAGCTTACAAGCTGACCAACAGATATGAGGTTTCTTCTAAGGCTCGGTCCATGCCTGACATCATTCAATTGCCATGTACCTCCATTTGGCAATTTGATCTGAACATCTCTTTTCCCAATTATGTCACAAGGTTCATTATCACAGAGATAGACTTTTTTGAAGTCACCTTTCACATAATTTTGGAGATATAATTTTGGAGATATCATTTGTATGCAATGGCATGAAAGGACGCACCAGAATCTATAACCCAAATTCAAATTTATAATCAAAGGAAAGAATTAAAGCATCATGAACAGTATCACCTGCAACATTTGCGGAAGCATCATTATCATTGTCATTGTTACCATTCCTTTGCTTATTTTTCTTTGGTGGAGCTCTGCAGTCCTTTTTTACGTGTCCCTTTTTGCCATAATTTCAGCATGTAAACCCACCTTTTGATGATCTTGACTTGCTTATCGATTTAGATGTTCCACAATTCTGACCTCTCTCAGTTTTTCTTCCTCTATTTTTCACATTCAATGCACTTCCTGATGATTCACCTAAGGATTTCCTGCGAAGTTCTTCATCGATGATAGCACTCATAACATCATCAAACTTCAGTTTACTTGATCCTGATGAATTACTTAGTGAAGTAATCATACTACTCCAACTATCTGCTAAAGAAGATAACAGTAATAGTGCCCAAATTTCATCATCAAAATATATTTTTACCGATGACAACTGGCTCATGACTGTGTTGAACTCATTTACGTATTCAGTGACAATCCCACTTTCAGCCATCTTCATGTTAAACAATCTTTTCATCAAATGTACTTTGTTTGAAGCAGATGGTTTTTTATACATTCGTGAAAGGGCAGCTATAACATCTTCAGTGGTTTGCTCTTTTGAAATATTGAATGCAACAGATTTTGTTAAAAAGAGTCTGATCGTACCTAAAGCTTTTCTGTCAAGTACCTCCCACTCTGGATCTGACATAACTGTAGGCTTATTTGCTTTTCCTCCAAGTGGCAAGTAGAAATTTTTCTGTTAGAGGAGATCTTTTATTTGCATCTTCCAGAATGCGAAATTCTGGCCATTGAATTTCTCAATCGTTTGCTTTGTATCGTCTGTCGTTGCTCCCACTTAAACCAAAGCTCTATTTGCTTGATTATTTTTTTGTCAGTCAAACAGTCAATCTGTTCCGTTTATCTCGTAGATCTCGTCACTACGAGTGCATAGAAAAAAACGGAGCACAATTTTGAGTTCAGATGACCTCAAAACTTGAAAAATAATTCCAGTCGTTGAATCTGGTCAAACTTGCCTATTGACCGTGTTGACGTCACTGTTATTGTTCTGCTGGGCTTCTAAAGCGGACCCGAGTTTGGCTCACCTGACCCGGAACCTAACTGAACTGCGTGCTGGGTTGGACCGTGAGTTGGGTCAGCCTGAGCGGACCCGACCAGACCTAAACCTGCTCGTTAACTGGTAACTGGGCTCTACGTAATGGGTCAGGTTCGACCTGACCTGACCCAACCCGTAACCTGTTTCTGACTGATGGGCTTCTCTGCTGACAGGTCAAGTCAACCCGACCTGACCTTGACCCAACCTGTATCTGCTTTCTCCTTCCTTTTTCCTCTGTTCTGATTTTGTAACCAGAGGATCTCGACATGTCTTTTTCATCGGCGACTAATAGCGGACACCGGGGACTGCAATCCGGCAATGATGGCAACGTCGATTAGTTAGCGGTGAACACGGCGGCGCGGCGAATCAGCGGGTGGCGGCAACATAGGACAGCGCAGCAGCAGCTGTTGCGGCTTGCATGCAATTATTCTTGGTAGTCGCATAGGCGGTGCAGCAGCGAGACAGGGGATGGTGGACGGTGATGGCGAAGACTCCTTGTTTTCCGGCTACAGCAGGTGGCAGCGATGGTTTTTTTTTCTTTTTCAATCATGGTTCTGTAGCCGGTTGACTGCAACTCCTCGAGCGGCAGCAGATGGTTGATAACAGCCTCCGTTGAGATCTGGCGCAACGCGGCTTCTTTTAGATCTAATCTCGAACACCGTTGATCATAACTGCAGTGATCAACTTCGAGATCTGAACAACCTTTGCTCTAATACCAGTTGTTGAGAAAGGAAAAGAACAAGAAGAACACACAATAGACACGAGATTTACGTGGTTCACCCAATGTGGGCTACGTCCATGGAGATTCAAACATGTTCATTATTATTAGAGATCACCCACATGAAGAACAATCCTCTTTTTGTGATTATAAGAGTATACAACTCTCATAGAGTTCTTCTCTGTAGAGAAACCAACTATACAACTCTCATAGAGTTCTTCTCTGTAGAGAAACCAACTATCTCTTTCTCACACCACTCAGAATAGAACAGAAAGTCCTAATAAACAATACCCTAAGTATTTACTAAACAATACCCTGAGTATTTACAACCGTCGGATCTGACCTTATAATAGAGGGTCCAGATTAAGCTAACAAATTATATATTTATCCTAATAAATATTAAATATATTCAGATCAAGTTTCACCAACCCATAAAATGTCGCTCAACATTGGTCCAATTTGGCACAATCACCCCAAACAAAATTATAGATATTCCCCACTACAATTGCCCCTTAGCTTTGCTCCTTGATGTGAGGCTCAGGAACCATAAAGAGGGGCAAAGCTTTTGTTTTTTCTTAAGTACAGCTGTTCAATCTTTATTTACGCTGTCAAGTCACCCACCTACTCCATATACATGTGTCTCTCTCCCCTTTTTCCCTCTGTTATTTTTTGAGTTTTAAATGCATTTAACGCGGGTATGATTGGTTTGACACGCTGAAATTGCTGTGCCCAACGCTTCTTCAGAATCCTCTCGGCTCTATCCTTTGAACTTCCTACACTCCTTAAAAACCCAGTGCCCCTGCCTTCACTCTACCTCTTCAAACTCTCTTCCTTCTTTTTCCTTGAGTCGACTGCCCTCGTGTTTCTCTTAGGCGTTTTCGAAGTCCAATCCCTGTAAGTTTCCTTTTTTTGCTTGTCTCTTGTCTGTTCCTTCCTAGCTCCTGAACAATGGGAAATCTTATCCAATTGCTTAATTCCTACGAGTGCATTAAAGGTTTTAAGGATAGGTACAATATCACAGATGATGTTCATATTCGAGGTCTGGCTGAAGGGGAAGTGTTTCTCGAGGGTATTTCTAATAGAACGCCCTTCCCTACTGTTGCTGCGGTTGAATGTGGGATTATCTTTCCCTTTCATGAACCTGGTTCAATTTCTTTCTTATACCAACCTATTCTCTATGAAATGTGCCTCTAGTGTCTTTAGAATTGTAATCGGGGTGGCTGCTATCAATAAGTTGCTGGGCACGCAACTTGGGGTTCTTGAAATCTTTTTTGTTATTCAGTTGCTCCGCTGAGCAAGGTGAAGGAGATTTGTTTTATTCAAAGTCAAGCCCGTAGCAAACTGCTTGTTCACTATATCCCCGACTCCAATACAAGTAGTAAAGGTGATGTTACTATGGTTAGTGGAAACTAGGAGAGACGTTCCAAGGCAAAGTCTATGAGGTTCCGCGAAGCCCTGGTGAACGTGTTAGGACCGCTTGTCCTCTTCCTAAGCTTGTTTTCCTGCCCCAACCCTATTTTCATTTTTCCTCTTTTCAGGTGAGAAGATCAACCAGGTGAGCTCCGACGACAAAAGACACGACGACCTGAGAAAGGTTTTGTCAGGTCCCGAATTTTTATATTGGGTCATACCGGTCTGTCGGGTTTAAGTTGGGTTGAGAGGGTTTATACGGGCTTAGGAAACATTTGTGGGCCATGGGTTTACGTTATTTGACCTTTTTTAGGCTAATAGTTTCTTTTTGAAATTTCATAAAACTTACTAAAAAGCAGAGAGCCCTTATTTGTAATTTAGAAAAAATCTCCTCTTAATATAAACCCTTAGGGTTTTCCCTATTCTCCCATCTTCTTCTTCCTTCCTTTTACAACCAAGCTTTAGAAGTTCTCCGAGGGGAAACCAAGGTTGGATCTTCTGATCTTCAGATTTGCTTTTGGCTTTGAGATTCAGGCAAGTAGATAACTGTAAACAATGGCTTTTGGTTACCTGCAATATCTTTTAGTTGCTTGTTGGATAACATGCCTTTTGTTGAATTCTTTTTCGTTTAGGTGTAAACTTATGATTTTCTTTCCTTTTGATACTACGATTTGGATTAACAATAGAGATTAGATTTCTTGTCTTTTTACGCAAAATAGAAATCAGTATGTATATAAATATTGTGTTTTTTTGAAATAAAAAAAATTATTGAAGCACGGCAGCCTCACGAAGTTGTTGAAATTCCGCCAGATGGCGGAGTTGTTGAGTGGAGCACCGATGACATCATCTGAGGTGTCCTAGTGTGGTGCAGAGATCGAAAATTTAGATTATGTAATAAGGTCATGTTTGGGCCATTAGTTTATTTATTAAATTTATTTGTCTTGGATTTATAACTTTAATTACTATGCTTCGAAGTACTTGACCTTGATTTTATTATTAATGAGATTTGTTACATAGTTATTATGTGATATCCGTCTGCGATGAGTATGGATTTTAGTTTCGCGTGTGATTATGGTTGCTTGATCACCAAGCATAGCCTCACGAAGGACTTCGATCCACCCGGAATTGGGGCCCGCATCGTTTGTGTTAGAAAAATTTTAATTGGCCCTAATTCTCACACCCCTGGAACCGGGTTTTAGATCCGGCCCAATTTTGGGGATGTGACAGATGGTATCAGAGACGATCAAGTTCTAGAAGTTCTAAAAGATGCTAGAACGTAGGTCCGATGTGCGGGTTAGAAACTTTAAGTGGGAACGTTGGGGGTTTTGATGCTAATAATCGTATTCGAACTTTAGCAATTGTTTAGATGTTAAAGGAGTTCCTTACTTTCCGTATTTTTGATCGTTTAGTCGCTAATATATAGGGGATCGCCGAAGAGGTGGCTTAGACTACTTTTCGTAATCAGTTTCCCAAGAAGTATGTACCGGAGCATATTCACATTCAGAAGCGAATAGAGTTTGATATACTAAAGCAAGGGAATTTGTCTATTCAAGAGTATGAGCTGCAGTTTACCTGTCTCTCTCATTTGCACCAACACTCATCGTTTCAGGAAGTGAGAGGATTCGACAGTTTCGCGATGGTCTTCAACCAGATATACTACTTCATGCCAAGTCACAAGTTCTGAATACTTACCAAGAATATTTGGATAAGGCACACTCGTCTGAGGAGGTGATTGGGCGCATGGCCCCTACGAGCCAACCCAAGCAAAAAGTTGCTCCATTTCCTGTTAGTTTTTGTGAACTCAATCCATCAGTTGATGTAATAAATTGATTAATTTCTTTATTTATCAATAATATCATGCTTTACTTTCATAAGATGAATGTTATTCTACTACTTCATGCACATGACCAATACGTATGACATAATGGTTCATGAGTTGAACCGGGTCCCATTAGTATATTAGATGTGATATATGTGCATGGATGAGATCCACACGCGGGAGATATATGTCACAAATCTTATACTTAAAATAGCTTCACAACCAGTAATGAGATTGGGCATCTCATTTGATAAGGTTGCAGCACTTTGATCACTATGAGATAGTGTGATTTGTCTCAATCATCAGAATGTAAGATTCTGGATCAATGGTGCTGGTACATTGGATGTATTGAAGGACCATGAGATGCACCTTATGGTATTCCGTCTCAATAATAAGGTATGCTCTCATAATTCCCTTGCAATAGGCTCTCAATCCTGAGACATTGACGAACTCAAGTTTCTATCTATTCATTTGCTTTGAGTCACCAATGAGTGAGGCCGACTATAGGTTAACACCTCGGTGTCTTGGGTATATGGTAGTAGAACTGTGGGAACGTTGAATGATCAAGATGGAATCTATCTCTATTATCCCCTTGTGCAAATTAATGGATTTGTCATTAGTAAGTGCGCACCCATCTCAATTAAGAGTTAATTGGATGGTACTGATGATTACTGTGATTAATTGGGGCTCAAGGATAATAAGATGTGGAACTTAGATTGGAAGAGACGGATTTATTCCAATTGATCCACGGATATTGATAGAGGGGCCTACTTGTGGTAATTGGGAAGTTTAGGGTCTTCATTGTAATTTATTCCTAAGACTGGAGTGCAATTGCATTTATATAGTGGTGTTATTTGCAATTAACTGTGGGCCCGGATTGCACATGAGATGTGGGGTCGCGGTGTTCCAGTTGGAGCCAGCTTTCTAAGGAATCCCTAGTGGTCCCCACGCTAGCCCAAGATATTGGAAAACACTAATCCGACTTGGACTCTAGAAATAAGAGTTTGGAAAGGAGAAAGTTGCTAATTGTTTTGGAAGTAAGACTTCTATTTCAATTAGACAAGGGAGAGATTTGGAAGTCTATAAAATATCCTTGGACGTCCAAAAGAGTTCCTCTCACGCCCAAAACCCTTTCGTGCAAGAGTTGCGCGAGTTACTCTCCTCTCCTTTCTTCTAGTTCCTTGGAGTCTCGAGTTGGGATTTTCTCCTGAAGATTCCACCGTTCTTCTTGAGAAAAGAAATCCAATTCGGGGGTCATAGCGTGGAAGGCTAAGAGGTCTTGAAGAAGTCCATTAGAGCACTGCGGGTCTCCAAAGGTATGATCTACTTCTTGCATGTCGTAGGTTATTTTGGATGTTTAGTGCTGGTATAATTTTACTGTACATGGTCACGAGATTGAGGGTAACGCATCCTGGATTGGGTTTTGGTCTTATGGATAGTTGATCCCTGTGTCAAGTGGATCAAAAGTTTTGAAAATCTATCCACGAGACCCACCTACTTCCAACAATTGGTATTAGAGACATACCTCATCTCTAATCATGTTAGATCAGTAATGTTGTTCTAATCTTCGCATGAGATGCGAAGAGGATAGAGCAAGGGCTATGATAGGATCAGTGTTTATTAGGTTTGCATGCTTTTGTAGTAGATACATGTTTGGAAAGTCACAAAAGGTTTTAATCATGATAGGAGGATGATAAGATGCCATTAAAACATACTGAGATCATTAGAGGTGATTGGGTACAGCAGGAGTCGAATCTGAAAAAGAACCCAAATTTCTGGGTTCATCAGGTCGGTTAGCCAAACGGACCACTATGGCTATAGAGGTCTGTTGGCTAACCGTAGGGACCAGATCGGCTAGCTGAACCTAGGCAGAATCATCTTGTTCTTGGTCTGAGCTGTTGTTGTTTTTTTTTTTTTTTTTTTTTCGGGGGCGCTGCCCCCGAGCCCCCGCCGGGGGCGCTGCCCCTTGGAACCCCGCGAGCTGACCGGGCAGCTCGACCCCCGCCGGGGGCGCTGCCCCCGGACCCCCGTTGCGTAGGGGGTCTTGTATCGTGGTGGCAAAATATTTGGCATCTTGTTTTTCCTATTGTGGTTTGGCAACCTGGTTTTGTGAGATGCTTTGTTGTATGAGATACTAACTTGCAGGTGATAATGTCCTCTCCATATGGCCCACATGTTTTTCTTTCCTTTTAATTATTGGTTTATTTGTGGCTAAGTGTAAAGGGCATCATGGTCTCCTTGGTTTCCCGTGAAAGGGCAAGGCATGGTGAATTTCCCTATAGCCCTTTTATTTCCATGTTTAGACTACCATGTAAGTCTCATTATAGAGACATAGGAATTTATGTATTTTTTTTAAAATTTGTAAATTCTGGAGATGTCCGAAACAAAGAAGGAAAGAGAAGCTGGACTCCTAATCAAAGAGTTTGAAGATTACCAAAAGGTGCTTTGGAGATGCCCAAAGAGTTTGAGGAATCCCAAAGTTTTGGAAAGTCTAGAAGTCCAAGAAGTCTTTTTCGCCTGGGCCATGTGGAGGAGAGGACTAGTCTTTTATTACAGCACTTTCTATTTATGGATGAATGCTTATTTTAGAGTATTTCCATATTTGTTCCAAACATAGCAAATTCCAAAATTGGTCAAATCAAATTAATTTTTGGAAAGAGTTCTAATTAGAGTTGGTAGGCCCATGAGATGGATCTATTGGTAACACTAATTTTAGAAACTGGGCTTTCCTTAAAATAACTTGACTTGGAACCAATCATTGGTCTTATCATGAGATGAATATATACCTATATTTGATGGACCCATACACCTATAAGGAAATCCTCAACTCTAAAATATTAAGTGGGAGCGGGGCTTTTCTATACATATAAAAATCCCCATGGTTTTCCACCATAGGTCCATTGTAAGGAAAGTATTAGCCTTGCGCCATTTTGCGAATGGCCATTCCCCACGGAGGGCTTGTATTTATCTAGATACTGGATATGGATCTCCTATGGATAGTGTTGATGAGACGGGGTGGGAGCCCACTCCCCAAGGAGGAGCTACCCACAACGGTTGTCATGCAATGCTAGTTGGTGGGTCACACTTAACTAAAATAATGATGTAGTATCCCTAAGGATTTGCCTCATGTATTTTAGAAACCAAAGCTAATTGGGAGTCATACATTATTTGGTATGAGATACCTAGATTATAATGAATGAAGGGGATCATGGATAGTTAGTCTTAATCCAAATTTTGACCAACTTTGATCCGCACCAGTCTAGGAGGTATATGCACTCCCCAAGGAGGCATACCCCGCAGAATTGGGATTCCGATGTATTCTGAATTTTGTGGTTATGAGGATTCCCACATAAATTTGGTAGAATACTAAACCCTAATGTCATTTAAATTCATTAATTGAATGTATGGTTATGTGCTACAGTATTACAAGCATGAATTCGAATACTTTCAATCCACTTGCGACCATCCTCAACCAGAATAAGTTGGTGGGATCCAACTATGTAGACTGGAAACGGAATCTGGATATTGTCCTGACAGCTTCAGGATATAAATATGTCCTTACCAAAAACCCCCTTGAAGAGCCTGGCCCAGATGCATCAGAAGCAGAAAAGGACCTTTACACCAAATGGGCCAAAGACGATGAGATGGCCCGATGTTACATTCTGGCATCCATGTCTAGTGTGCTGCAACATCAACATCAATCTTATAAGATTGCATATGATATGATATCGAACTTAAAGGAGATGTTTGCAGAACAAGGCAGACCTGCTAGGCAGGCAGCCATGAGGGTGCTCATTAGCACCAAGATGGCTGAAGGTACATCAGTACAGGAACACATGTTGAAAATGATGGACTCATTAAATGAGTTAGATGTACTGGGAGCTGCGATTGATGCAGAATCGCAGATTGACATAATCCTTGAGTCACTACCAGAGTCATTCAACAATTTCAAGGTCAATTACAATATGAATAAAATGAATCTGACTCTAGCTGAGCTATCTAGTCAGCTGGTAGCAACTGAAGGGATTATGAAGAAGAAACCAACTGCCTTAATGACAGAAAAGTCAGATGCCAAGTCCAAGCCGAAAGGCAAAGGGCGGAAAGGCAAAAAGAAATCAGTTCCAAAGGGTCCTAAGGTGGAGAATGGTCCAACTGGTGGCGTGGCTAAAGCTAAGGGTTCAGGGACAAAAGGAAAGTGTTTCCATTGTGGTAAGACAGGACATTGGAAGAGGAATTGTCCAGAATATCTGTCTAAGAAAAAGACCCCAGGTATGATTGAGTCACTTATATCTGAAGTTAGTTTTGCAACTGGTACTTCAGAATCCTGGTGTGTGGATTCCGGGGCAACTAATCACATATGTAATACGTTGCAGGGGTTCAGGGAAACCAGGAGGCTAAGTGATGGAGAAATCATTGTCAACCTAGGATCTGACGCTAAGGCGGAGGCTGTTTCAGTAGGAGTCATTACTTTATGTTTTTCAAATAAGAAATTGGTTTTGTCAGAAACATTATATGTACCGTCTTTAAGGCGGAATTTAATTTCAGTCTCTAGTTTGGTGAATAAAGGTTATTCTATTACTTTTGGTACTGAAGTTGTCATAAAGAGGAATGGTACTTTCATATGTTCTGGCAAGGTAACCAATGGACTTTATTTGTTAACTCCCACGATGTATGAGATACATGATACTGAAACAATTAGTAGATCATCATTAAAGAGAAAGTCACCTTCATCTAATCCAACAAAACTTTGGCACCTGAGGCTAGGTCATATAAACCTTAACAGGATTGAGAGGCTAGTGAAAGATGGTATCTTACCTTCATTGGTGGTAGAACCAATGCCTATCTGTGAGTCCTGTTTGGAAGGTAAAATGACTAAAAGACCCTTTTCAGCTAAGGGTAATAGGGCCAAAGATTTATTGGAATTAGTGCATACTGATGTCTGCGGACCCATTAATGTCAGGGCCAGAGGAGGATATGAGTACTTCATCACTTTCACAGATGATTACTCAAGATATGGTTACATATACCTTATGCACCGCAAGTCCGAAGCTTTTGAAAAGTTCAAAGAATTTCGAGCGGAAGCGGAAAAGCAATTAGGTAAGAGTATCAAGACTCTTCGATCAGATCGAGGAGGGGAATATCTCTCTGCTGATTTTATGGGTTACTTATCAGAAAATGGGATTCTATCCCAGTTGTCTGCTCCTGGTATGCCTCAACAGAATGGAGTAGCAGAAAGAAGGAACCGGACTCTTTTAGATATGATTAGGTCTATGCTGAGTTTCTCAAGATTACCTATATCCTTTTGGGGATATGCTTTGGATACTGCAATGTACATACTAAACCTCGTACCATCTAAGTCTATACCCAAGACTCCCCGAGAATTGTGGTCTGGGCGAAAGCCTAGTCTACAACATTTACACATTTGGGGTTGTCCAGCACACGTGCTCAAGGTTAAGACGGATAAGTTGGAAGCGAAGTCGGAAGTATGCACATTTGTAGGATATCCTAAAGGAACTAAAGGTTGGTTATTCTATAATCCCAGAGAGCAGAAAGTGCTGGTCAGCACCAATGCGGTTTTTCTGGAGGAAGATTATATGATGGACCAGAAATTTTTAGAAAAGGTGATCTTGGAAGAGATTCAGGAGCAATCAATTCCAAATCCAAGTATGACCGGACTTGAGGAAGAACCGCCCTTACCAGACCTAGTAGTTACACCAGTACCTCGTCGTAGTGGGAGGATTGTCAGACCCCCTGACAGGTTCTCATTCTTGGGAGAGTCTTATGAAGCAATCCCAGAAGAGCCAGAACAAGATCCCTCTAACTATGATGAAGCAATAAATGACTTAGACTCGGGACGCTGGCAAGATGCTATGAAAGCTGAGATGGAGTCTATGTACTCAAATCAGGTCTGGACACTTGTGGACTTGCCTGCCAATATTAAACCTATTGGGTGCAAGTGGGTCTACAAGAGAAAAAGAGGACCAGATGGAAGAGTGGAGACCTATAAGGCTAGGCTTGTTGCGAAAGGATATACTCAGAAAGAGGGGATCGATTATGAGGAAACCTTCTCGCCAGTAGCCATGCTCAAATCCATCCGGATACTCTTATCCATTGCGGCTCATCTCGATTACGAGATTTGGCAAATGGATGTCAAGACGGCTTTTCTCAACGGCCATCTTGAGGAAGACATCTATATGGTGCAGCCAGACGGTTTTGTAGCTAAAAACCAGGAGCAAAAAGTTTGCAAACTGCAGAAGTCTATTTATGGACTGAAGCAGGCATCCCGAAGCTGGAATATCCGTTTTGACCAGGCAATCAAGTCATTTGGTTTTTGTCAAAATCCGGATGAGTCATGTGTGTACATGAAAAGTGAAGGTGACAGGGTAGTTTTTCTGGTTTTATATGTCGATGACATCCTTCTCCTGGGGAAAGACATAGGAATGTTGTCAACGGTAAAAGTTTGGTTAGCCAAGACTTTTGATATGAAGGACTTGGGAGAAGCTAGTTACATCCTAGGGATCAAACTCTATCGAGACCGGAAAAATAGGATGATTGGCTTATCCCAAGCTGCATACATAGATAAGGTGCTAGTACGATTTGCAATGCAAGACTCCAAGAAGGGTATCACACCTTTCAGGCATGGAGTGCACCTTTCCAAGGATCAGTGTCCTAAGACACCCGAGGAAAAGGAGCAAATGAGGTCGATACCATACGCTTCGGCTGTTGGTAGCCTCATGTATGCTATGTTATGTACTAGACCAGATATCTGTTATGTAGTGGGCCTAGTCAGCAGATATCAATCCAATCCAGGACCTGAACATTGGACTGCTGTAAAATGTATTCTCAAATACTTGAGAAGGACTAGAGATTACATGTTGATTTATAGCAGTGATGAGTTGATTCCAGTCGGATACACAGATTCTGACTTTATGTCAGATAAGGATTCTAGGAAATCCACCTCTGGTTATGTATTTATGCTTGGAGGCGGAGCTATCAGCTGGAGGAGTATAAAACAAGAATGTACCGCTGATTCAACCTCGGAAGCTGAATATGTAGCAGCTTGTGAAGCAGCTAAGGAAGCAGTATGGCTTAAAAGATTCCTTTTGGAACTTGGGGTGGTACCTTTGGCACGACAGCCACTCACAGTTTACTGTGACAGCAGCGGGGCAGTCGCTCAGTCAAAGGAACCCAGAAGCCATAAAAGCCAAAAGCATGTACAGAGGAAGTATCACTTAGTCAGAGAGATTGTGCAGAGAGGCGATATTGCTATTACCAAGATAGCCTCTGCAGACAATTTAGCAGATCCCTTTACTAGGCCTTTGACTACCAAAGTCTTTGAGCAACATGTGGAAGGGATGGGCATGAGATGCAACCCTGACTGGCATTGAGCCCAAGTGGGAGATTGTTAGTTTTTGTGAACTCAATCCATCAGTTGATGTAATAAATTGATTAATTTCTTTATTTATCAATAATATCATGCTTTACTTTCATAAGATGAATGTTATTCTACTACTTCATGCACATGACCAATACGTATGACATAATGGTTCATGAGTTGAACCGGGTCCCATTAGTATATTAGATGTGATATATGTGCATGGATGAGATCCACACGCGGGAGATATATGTCACAAATCTTATACTTAAAATAGCTTCACAACCAGTAATGAGATTGGGCATCTCATTTGATAAGGTTGCAGCACTTTGATCACTATGAGATAGTGTGATTTGTCTCAATCATCAGAATGTAAGATTCTGGATCAATGGTGCTGGTACATTGGATGTATTGAAGGACCATGAGATGCACCTTATGGTATTCCGTCTCAATAATAAGGTATGCTCTCATAATTCCCTTGCAATAGGCTCTCAATCCTGAGACATTGACGAACTCAAGTTTCTATCTATTCATTTGCTTTGAGTCACCAATGAGTGAGGCCGACTATAGGTTAACACCTCGGTGTCTTGGGTATATGGTAGTAGAACTGTGGGAACGTTGAATGATCAAGATGGAATCTATCTCTATTATCCCCTTGTGCAAATTAATGGATTTGTCATTAGTAAGTGCGCACCCATCTCAATTAAGAGTTAATTGGATGGTACTGATGATTACTGTGATTAATTGGGGCTCAAGGATAATAAGATGTGGAACTTAGATTGGAAGAGACGGATTTATTCCAATTGATCCACGGATATTGATAGAGGGGCCTACTTGTGGTAATTGGGAAGTTTAGGGTCTTCATTGTAATTTATTCCTAAGACTGGAGTGCAATTGCATTTATATAGTGGTGTTATTTGCAATTAACTGTGGGCCCGGATTGCACATGAGATGTGGGGTCGCGGTGTTCCAGTTGGAGCCAGCTTTCTAAGGAATCCCTAGTGGTCCCCACGCTAGCCCAAGATATTGGAAAACACTAATCCGACTTGGACTCTAGAAATAAGAGTTTGGAAAGGAGAAAGTTGCTAATTGTTTTGGAAGTAAGACTTCTATTTCAATTAGACAAGGGAGAGATTTGGAAGTCTATAAAATATCCTTGGACGTCCAAAAGAGTTCCTCTCACGCCCAAAACCCTTTCGTGCAAGAGTTGCGCGAGTTACTCTCCTCTCCTTTCTTCTAGTTCCTTGGAGTCTCGAGTTGGGATTTTCTCCTGAAGATTCCACCGTTCTTCTTGAGAAAATAAATCCAATTCGGGGGTCATAGCGTGGAAGGCTAAGAGGTCTTGAAGAAGTCCATTAGAGCACTGTGGGTCTCCAAAGGTATGATCTACTTCTTGCATGTCGTAGGTTATTTTGGATGTTTAGTGCTGGTATAATTTTACTGTACATGGTCACGAGATTGAGGGTAACGCATCCTGGATTGGGTTTTGGTCTTATGGATAGTTGATCCCTGTGTCAAGTGGATCAAAAGTTTTGAAAATCTATCCACGAGACCCACCTACTTCCAACATTTCCAGCCTCACAACACCAATTCAAGTAGCAGAAGAGAGAGTCTTGTGGCATTTGTGGTAATAATCACCCTACAACTAAGTGTTAGAGACAGACGATAGTTGAGTTAATAGCAAATGATGGCACCAAGGTGCAATTTGAGGGATCTAAGAAGAAGGTTGTTAATCGTATGATCTCAGCCTTTAAGGCTATGAAGTTGTTAATGAAAGGTTCTAAGGGATATATAGCGTTTATCACGAAGGATAAACGAACTAAAGCGGTGGAGGAGATACCAGTGGTATCTGAGTTCTCGGATGTTTTTCCCGATGATATTCCCAGATTGCCGCCAGTCCGTCAGATTGACATTGCAATTGAGCTTGTGCCGAGCACAGCTCCGATCTCGAAAGCCCCTTATAGAATGGTTGCAGTTGAGTTGAGAGAACTCAAGGAGCAATTGCAAGAACTGTTGAACAAGGGTTTTATTAGATCGAGTGTCTCTCCCTGGGGGCCTCCAGTATTATTTGTGAAGAAAAAGGATAGTTCTATAAGAGTGTGTATTGATTATAGACAACTAAATCAAGTGACCATCAAGAACAAATATCCTTTATCGATAATGGACGAATTGTTTGATCAATTGCAGGGTACTCAGTATTTTTTTAAGATCGATCTGAGATCGAGATATTATTAGTTGAGGGTATGAGATCAGGATATTCCGAAAATTGCATTCAGAATTAGATATGGTCACTACGAATTTCTGGTGATGTCTTTTGGGTTGATAAATGTGCTGGTAGCTTTTATGACTATGTTGAATAGGGTTTTTGCACAGTACTTGGACAAGTTTGCGGTGGTATTTATCGACGATGTACTTGTGTATTCAAAAAGTCGGGAAGAGCATGCTCAGCATCTTCGTACTTCATTGCAGCTGTTGAGGGAACACAAATTGTATGCTAAGGCAAGTAAGTGTAAATTTTGGTTGGAACAGGTAGGATTCCTTGGTCACATCATCTCTAAGGAAGGTTTAGTAGTGGACCCAGCAAAGATTGAAGCAGTGGTAAAGTGGGATAGACCAAAAACAGTGTTGAAGATCCGAAGTTTCTTAGGCCTCGCAGGTTATTACCGCAGATTCGTGGAAGGATTTTCCTCAATAGCAGCCCCACTATCGAGATTGACTCGTAAGGGAGTTCCTTTTGTGTGGAATGAGGATTGTGAGCAGAGTTTTCAGGAGTTGAAAAGAAGGTTGACCACAGCTCCTATACTGACCTTACCTGTCGACAATGATGGTTTTGTATTTTTTTTACCGATACATCCGGAGTTGGACTTGTGTAACACTCCGACCCGAGTTGATCCGGTTTAGTGTGTAATTGCGTGTGTTTTTATCGCTAAGAGTGTTTTGATTTGGTTTTCCTTTGGTTTTGACTCGTAGAGAGATCGTTGAGTTGAGTTTGACTTGGTCTAGTTAGTTCGAGCCCTTTTTCGTAATTTTCGCTTTTGATTGACCTTGTCAGTTTTGCGTCATTCTGACGTCAGCGCGTGTATTTCGTCGAGCTTGTCGATTGTCGTAACTGTCTTGAATCCGAATGAGTTCGTTTGCTCTCGTTGGACTGTCATTTGACTCAAACTGATATTTGTATAAGCTATTTGGCCTTAAATGTAATTTCGACTCAAATTAAGTATAAAAATCCCACCAACTCCCTGTCTCTCTCTCGATCGTCTCTCTCGCTCTCTGTTTGTCTCTCTCTCTCGACAGCTCTCTTTCTCTCCTTCTCCTTTCTGTTTCTGTGCTTGAGGGAGGAAGAAAGGAGCTCGTTTGTGCGTGTGTTCCCGGTGGACTGAGCCAATCAGCGTGTGGATTTCGTCCGTGAGGCAAGTATAAGCCCAAGTTGTATGAACATCGATTGATAGTGATTTGATCGTCTTGTTTTTATGTTTCATTGTGTTTCTCCGTATTAGACAGCTCTATTCAGCTCATTTTGCTGTTTCTTCCGGTTTCCAGCTGTTTTGTGCACTTTCTGTGTGACTGTAACAAGTTCAGAAAAATGAGTCCGTGCACTCACGGCTAAGCCGTGAAATGTGCTACGGCTAAGCCGTAAAATGGCTTACGGCTAAGCCGAGACCCAACCGTAAACCAAACCGTAGAACAGTACAGACTGTTAGCTGAAAATAACTGGATGTTGGCAATTTGACATTCTTCTACGGCCCAGCCTGATCTAAGCCGTACATTGTCTTACGGCTAAGCCGTGGACCAAGATACGGCTGAGCCGTAGAGCAAAATACGGTTAAGCCGTAAATCCGAAGGGATATTTGGGGAACCTCAGCTCAGCCGCAGTGCATATTACGGCTAAGCCGTAAGATGCCACGGCTAAGCCGTAAGGTTACCTACGGCTACACCGTGAGACCCTGAGAATTAAATGAAAAGGGACTAGGTTTAAGCAAAAGACCGTATATGACTTTCATGTTAGAATGTAGCTAACCTGGACATGCCCAATGGAATGTTTGAATGACATGAATGATCTCAAGGGCTGTGAATCATTCATGCTTGTATCCAGCTGTTTAGCACCCCCCCATGGGTGTTGGTTTAAGGGACTTCGATGCACACTCGAGACACTGCAACACTAGACAATGGTGCATCGGATAACTTAAAACTACATCAACATGCACGGTTAGAGACGCTGGATAATTAGTGTAGGATTGGCTTGTAATGGATCCTTGATTCGTATAAGTACTGGATTGGTTTGAGTTGTACAGCATATTGATTACGGTTTATGCCCTCTTATGTGTTCTACGCTGGACCTCTCGATTCTGTGGGAAATGCAGCAACCCCAGAGCGAAGCCCGGGTGGAACCATTCTATTATTGTGTATTGTGTTATACCGTTGCTCCATTGGAGAACTTGCATCAGTTATGAGTCAGTGATTGTGATTGATACTCATTGTCAGCACTTCCTGTAATTGCTTATGTACATTCAGTATCAGTATATGCGATGCACTTCCTATTGTTTGTTCAGCATGATATGTGAGATCTGTAAGTGATAAGTGATATGATATGATTGATTGATTGAGGTGCATCATCCGATTGATTGTGATTGGTCTTGGCACTACTGAGCCTCAGCCTTAGGATACCCGACGGGGTTAACTTTGGTTTAGTTTAAGTGTTTGCCTCTGCAGAGTGTGATTGTCCTGGGACTCCGGACCCCGGGAACTAGAGACCCATGCGTACCCTGGCCCGGTCGCTGGTGTTCTCATCCTGATTGCTCTCGTAAGGGAGAAAATGGCCAATGTAGTAGCCACTTGATTGTTACCTGTTTATGATTCTGATAGCATGCTTATTCGTTTGCATAATTGTTTAGTATACAGACAAAATTTCTATGGATATTGCATTATGACTATTGTTCGGTATTCTTCAGTTTTAGACACAATTCGTGTTATCTTCTTGTTGGCTTATACTTTGCTAAGTCGTTGTACTTATACGTTTGTCTTGTGTGTTGCAGGCTCAGATCCCTCTTCCGATCCTGCGTCGGTCGACCCGACTGCAGGAGAGGCTCGCGAGGCCCCCTCCGGCCTAGAGGAGTGGACTTGATCCATCCTCCAGAGTACGGTTTGCATCATTTTGGTTTTCCCCATTCCTTGTGTTGGAGTCTATTGAGGGGATTTTTCTGTAATTGCACTAAGGGCTTCGAGTGATACCTGTATATTGTATTTTGATTTTTGGGAGCCCTCTTCCGTAACATACGTTCCTGTATTTTGTTATTGTTATTGTTATCAGCTCATGATCGTTTGTAATCTCCTATGTCTTTTGGTATATTGTGGTATGCCTTGATACGTACAGCTTCCGCGTACAGTTGTTTGCACGTGTGAATGATCCCTTGTGTGTGTATACTTGGACGGGGTCCAGGTGTGCATGCACGGGAGTACGTGTGTCATTGGTTAGATTTTCTCTGACCCCCGGTCCCTGGGCTCGGGTTGTGACATACGTATTGTATGGTATCAGAGCATTGTCTCTCAGAGCTTTGTCTCTCAGGGCATTGTCTCCATCTTAGAGTGTAAGCATGTAGGCATAAAGGACGTGGTGAGATTTCGTAGTCCAGTTTTGGACTGTTGTGTTTGGTCCCCTTGTCTTGTGAGTCTGTGTGCGTTCCCTAGTGTGTTAGCAGATTGACTTTTATGTTTTGCAGGCTATGGCATCGGGATCTGGAACACACAACAACAATGATCAGGGAGATAACGAGAGTGGGTCAGCCGCTCCACAGCCACTTGTGAATTTTGACGAGCGCTTCTTGACTATGCTACAGGCTATCCATTCCTTGCAAGCGCAGGTTGTTTCGATCGTAGACCGACAGAGCCAAACGCCAGTTCGGCCTGCAGAGCAGCCAGTGGTTTTCCAGCCTAGAGAGAGCGATCCAAATGCGTTATACGACAAATTCAGGAAACGTGGAGCCACAGAGTTCTATGGTAATGAAGAT
The DNA here is from genome assembly GCA_037013555.1 of Sextonia rubra. Lineage (NCBI taxonomy): Eukaryota > Viridiplantae > Streptophyta > Magnoliopsida > Laurales > Lauraceae > Sextonia > Sextonia rubra. Next base: position 11,824,451 of record JASUAD010000026.1, read on the forward strand.
GCGTTGAAGGCTGATCAGTGGCTAGAGCATACTGGAGATCTCTTCTCGACCATTATCTGTGATGACCGGCAGAAGGTTATGCTTACGGCATCGATGTTCCGAGAGGTGGCAAAGACCTGGTGGAAGAGTGTTAGTGCAGCTTATCTGACCTTGCCGAGTGAAACAGTGTGGGAGACGTTCCAGAAACAGTTCAGAAGGAAGTTCATTCCTGCTCATGTTCGACGCGTGAAGGAGGTTGAGTTTCTGGCCTTACAGCAGCAGCAGCTGACCGTTGCAGAGTACATTCACCGCTTTACCCAGTTGTCCCATTTTGCTGAGGACATGATCAATACCGAGGAGAAGAAGGTGAATCGTTTTATTTCTGGTCTACACCCGAGATACGCGAATTTTGTGACTGCCTTTCAGAGACCAGCTACTTTCGATGATGCGGTCGACAGAGCACACGCTGCGGAAGCCAACCACCTAGCAGAGAGAGCCATGGATTTTAAGAGGAGTGCACCAGTGAGTTCCAGGGGACAGAGTCAGAAGAAATGGAAAGGGAAGCAAGGCACTTCGAGTTTCTCCGGGAGCAGATGCGAGTTTTGTGGATTTGGACATCCGACGGAGAAGTGTTGGAAGAAGTCCGGAGCTTGTTTGAGTTGCGGATCGATGGAGCATAAGATAGCTCAGTGCCCGAAGACCAGGACTTTCCAGTCGTCCAGATCTATGGGGTCATCCAAGTCTCTCAGTTCAGCAGCTTCGAACAGCCCCCATCCGTCTCGCCAAAGCCAGAAGCCCCAGCGTCAGACTGCTCGTGTGTATGCAGCCTCTCATGATCATGCAGAAGATGCGAAAGTGGTGGAAGGTAAAGTTCTCATTGCCCGAGCTGAAGCACATACACTATTTGATTCGGGATCTACGCGTTCGTATGTTGCCCCTCGTTTTGCGGAACAGTTACCGCAACCCCCTCGACCGCTACCCTATTTGCTAGTGGTGTCCACTCCTGTGGGCAAGAGAGTGGAGTGTAGTGTATACTACCCTCAGTGCGACGTGGTGATTGAAGGTCGCCAGCTGCCAGTTGATTTGATTTTGTTGTCCATGTTGGATTTCGATGTGATCCTTGGAATGGACTGGCTAGCGCGGTATCGTGCCTGTGTTAACTGTTACAACAGGTCGATTTACTTCGATTTTGAGAAGGGGTTTCGTTTCGAGGGCAATCAGGAGAGATGCCCGAGGCGTGTCATCTCCGCATGCAAGGCGGATCGTTTGATACGCAGAGGTGGTGCAGGATTTCTAGCTTTTGTCTCGGAGAAGAAGGAGGTGAAGCAGTTGAGCGATATTTCGGTAGTACGTGAGTTCCCGGATGTATTTCCGGAGGAAGTACCCGAGTTACCCCCTGTCCGAGATGTAGAGTTTGCGATCGATCTAGTGCCCGGTACAGCACCCATTAGTTTAGCTCCTTATCGTATGGCCCCTGCTGAGTTACTCGAATTGAAGACGCAATTGCAAGATCTTTTGGAGAAGGGTTTCATACGGCCGAGTGTGTCACCGTGGGGAGCGCCAGTGCTGTTTGTGAAGAAGAAGGACGGTACCTTACGGATGTGTATAGATTACCGGCGGTTGAACAAAGTCACGATCAAGAACAAATATCCATTGCCGCGTATTGATGAGTTGTTCGACCAACTTCAAGGTGCTGCCTATTTTTCCAAGATTGATCTGAGATCGGGGTATCATCAACTCCGGGTGAAGGAAGACGATATTGCCAAGACTGCTTTCAGGACACGGTACGGACATTTTGAGTTCCTCGTGATGCCATTTGGATTAACCAATGCACCTGCTGCCTTTATGGCTTTGATGAACAGGATCTTCGCTCCTTTTCTGGATCGATTCGTGGTGGTCTTTATTGATGACATTTTGGTGTATTCGAAGACCCCAGAGGAGCATGAGGGACATCTACGTCGAGCCTTACAGTTGTTGAAAGAGCATCGCCTATATGCTAAATTGTCGAAGTGTGATTTTTGGCTCGAGCAGGTAGCTTTTCTTGGTCACACCATTTCACGAGATGGGTTGGCAGTGGATCAGATGAAAGTTGAGGCAGTGATGAATTGGCCCAGCCCAAAGACTGTGACGGAGATACGGAGTTTTCTTGGATTAGCTGGATATTATCGTCGCTTTATTCAAGATTTTGCCAAGATTTCTACACCATTGACTCGATTGACCAGGAAGCGTGTTCCATTTCTGTGGACGGACGAATGCGAGTGCCATTTCCGGATGTTGAAGGAGAAGCTTACTTCGGCTCCAGTTTTGACGTTACCAGATGGGCATGAAGGATTTATGATCTATTCAGATGCTTCTCGAGTCGGTTTGGGATGTGTTTTGATGCAACATGGCAAGGTGATTGCCTATGGCTCGAGACAACTTCGGGAGCACGAGAAGAACTACGCCACGCACGATTTAGAGTTGGCAGCCATCGTTTTTGCGTTGAAGATGTGGAGACACTATTTGTATGGCGTGACATTTGAAGTGCATTCAGATCATCATAGTCTACAGTATCTCTTCACGCAGTCTGAGTTGAATATGCGACAGCGAAGGTGGCTTGAGTTGATCAAGGATTTTGATTTCCCCATCAAGTATCATCCAGGGAAAGGCAATGTTGTTGCAGATGCCTTGAGTAGGAAGTCGGAGATTCTTCAGGCTTTGGACAGCCTTTATTTTGTGAGGCACGCACAGCCAGTGGAACTGCAATCGGTGGAGAACCGTTTGACACTTGCCAGTACAGTGAGCTTTCAGCCTGATATTATTCAGCGTATTAAAGACCAGCAGTTTGAAGATGCGATGTTGAAGCGAATTCGGGATAGCATTGCAGATCGACCAGACTTTCGTTTGGAGGGTGATGTTTTGTATTTCAGGAGCAGATTATGTGTGCCAGCAGTAGATGCTTTAAAGGAGAGTTTGATGACCGAAGCACACCATGCACGTTACTCTATGCATCCTGGAAGTACGAAGATGTACCGAGCTCTCAAGGACAGATTCTGGTGGAACAACATGAAGAGAGAAATTGCTGGGTTTGTTGCCAGATGTTTGACTTGCCAGAAGGTGAAAGCTGACCATCAGAGACCTCCAGGTTCCTTACATCCATTGCATATTCCCCAGTGGAAATGGGAGCATATTTCGATGGACTTTGTTTCGGGTCTACCCCTGACGAGCAAGAAGAACAGTGCCATTTGGGTGATCGTGGACAGACTGACGAAGACAGCCCATTTTCTTCCATTCAAGAAAGGCATGACATTTTCCGAGATGGCGAAGAAGTTCGTTGATGAGATCGTGAGATTACATGGTACGCCTGTATCGATTGTGTCAGATCGAGATAGCCGCTTTGTTTCTTCATTTTGGAGAGCATTTCAGGAAGCCATGGGAACGAAGTTGAGCTTCAGTACGGCGTATCACCCGCAGACTGATGGACAGTCAGAACGAACTATTCAGACGCTCGAGGACATGTTACGGGCCAGTGTGCTGAATTTCGAGAAAGAATGGGATTTGCATCTCTCGTTGTGCGAGTTTGCGTATAACAATAGTTTCCACGAGAGTATTGGAATGGCACCCTATGAAGCTCTGTATGGACGGAAATGTAGAAGTCCTGTTTGCTGGGAAGAAGTTGGAACAAGGAGTTTCCACGGACCGACGATCATTGCTGAGACTACAGAGAAAGTTCAGAAAGTGATTGACAATTTGAAGATTGCCCGATCGAGACAGAAGAGCTATGCAGATACGCGTAGAAGAACCTTGACATTTCAGGTTGGAGATTGGGTATTCTTGAAGGTCTCACCGATGAAGGGCACGGTACGATTCGGTCAAAAAGGCAAGTTAGCGCCAAGATATGTGGGTCCATTTGAGATCAAGAGCCGGATTGGTGATCTAGCATACAGATTGATTCTACCCGTGGAGTTTTCTGGAGTACACGATGTTTTTCATGTGTCTATGCTTCGCAAGTATGTTCGAGACCCGACGCACGTGATTCGTTACGATGATATTCAGATGCAACCTAACGCGTCATACGTTGAGCGCCCGCTCCGTATTGTTGGGACCAGAGAACAGCTCTTGCGTACGAGGACTATTCGATGGGTTAAGGTACTTTGGGAACATCATGGACCTGATGAAGCCACGTGGGAACTAGAAGATCAGATGGCACGACAGTATCCTTATCTGTTTGCTCAGGTACGCGTTCATTCCGAGGACGGAATGATGTCCAAGTGGGGGAGGATGTAACACTCCGACCCGAGTTGATCCGGTTTAGTGTGTAATTGCGTGTGTTTTTATCGCTAAGAGTGTTTTGATTTGGTTTTCCTTTGGTTTTGACTCGTAGAGAGATCGTTGAGTTGAGTTTGACTTGGTCTAGTTAGTTCGAGCCCTTTTTCGTAATTTTCGCTTTTGATTGACCTTGTCAGTTTTGCGTCATTCTGACGTCAGCGCGTGTATTTCGTCGAGCTTGTCGATTGTCGTAACTGTCTTGAATCCGAATGAGTTCGTTTGCTCTCATTGGACTGTCATTTGACTCAAACTGATATTTGTATAAGCTATTTGGCCTTAAATGTAATTTCGACTCAAATTAAGTATAAAAATCCCACCAACTCCCTGTCTCTCTCTCGATCGTCTCTCTCGCTCTCTGTTTGTCTCTCTCTCTCGACAGCTCTCTTTCTCTCCTTCTCCTTTCTGTTTCTGTGCTTGAGGGAGGAAGAAAGGAGCTCGTTTGTGCGTGTGTTCCCGGTGGACTGAGCCAATCAGCGTGTGGATTTCGTCCGTGAGGCAAGTATAAGCCCAAGTTGTATGAACATCGATTGATAGTGATTTGATCGTCTTGTTTTTATGTTTCATTGTGTTTCTCCGTATTAGACAGCTCTATTCAGCTCATTTTGCTGTTTCTTCCGGTTTCCAGCTGTTTTGTGCACTTTCTGTGTGACTGTAACAAGTTCAGAAAAATGAGTCCGTGCACTCACGGCTAAGCCGTGAAATATGCTACGGCTAAGCCGTAAAATGGCTTACGGCTAAGCCGAGACCCAACCGTAAACCAAACCGTAGAACAGTACAGACTGTTAGCTGAAAATAACTGGATGTTGGCAATTTGACATTCTTCTACGGCCCAGCCTGATCTAAGCCGTACATTGTCTTACGGCTAAGCCGTGGACCAAGATACGGCTGAGCCGTAGAGCAAAATACGGTTAAGCCGTAAATCCGAAGGGATATTTGGGGAACCTCAGCTCAGCCGCAGTGCATATTACGGCTAAGCCGTAAGATGCCACGGCTAAGCCGTAAGGTTACCTACGGCTACACCGTGAGACCCTGAGAATTAAATGAAAAGGGACTAGGTTTAAGCAAAAGACCGTATATGACTTTCATGTTAGAATGTAGCTAACCTGGACATGCCCAATGGAATGTTTGAATGACATGAATGATCTCAAGGGCTGTGAATCATTCATGCTTGTATCCAGCTGTTTAGCACCCCCCCATGGGTGTTGGTTTAAGGGACTTCGATGCACACTCGAGACACTGCAACACTAGACAATGGTGCATCGGATAACTTAAAACTACATCAACATGCACGGTTAGAGACGCTGGATAATTAGTGTAGGATTGGCTTGTAATGGATCCTTGATTCGTATAAGTACTGGATTGGTTTGAGTTGTACAGCATATTGATTACGGTTTATGCCCTCTTATGTGTTCTACGCTGGACCTCTCGATTCTGTGGGAAATGCAGCAACCCCAGAGCGAAGCCCGGGTGGAACCATTCTATTATTGTGTATTGTGTTATACCGTTGCTCCATTGGAGAACTTGCATCAGTTATGAGTCAGTGATTGTGATTGATACTCATTGTCAGCACTTCCTGTAATTGCTTATGTACATTCAGTATCAGTATATGCGATGCACTTCCTATTGTTTGTTCAGCATGATATGTGAGATCTGTAAGTGATAAGTGATATGATATGATTGATTGATTGAGGTGCATCATCCGATTGATTGTGATTGGTCTTGGCACTACTGAGCCTCAGCCTTAGGATACCCGACGGGGTTAACTTTGGTTTAGTTTAAGTGTTTGCCTCTGCAGAGTGTGATTGTCCTGGGACTCCGGACCCCGGGAACTAGAGACCCATGCGTACCCTGGCCCGGTCGCTGGTGTTCTCATCCTGATTGCTCTCGTAAGGGAGAAAATGGCCAATGTAGTAGCCACTTGATTGTTACCTGTTTATGATTCTGATAGCATGCTTATTCGTTTGCATAATTGTTTAGTATACAGACAAAATTTCTATGGATATTGCATTATGACTATTGTTCGGTATTCTTCAGTTTTAGACACAATTCGTGTTATCTTCTTGTTGGCTTATACTTTGCTAAGTCGTTGTACTTATACGTTTGTCTTGTGTGTTGCAGGCTCAGATCCCTCTTCCGATCCTGCGTCGGTCGACCCGACTGCAGGAGAGGCTCGCGAGGCCCCCTCCGGCCTAGAGGAGTGGACTTGATCCATTCTCCAGAGTACGGTTTGCATCATTTTGGTTTTCCCCATTCCTTGTGTTGGAGTCTATTGAGGGGATTTTTCTGTAATTGCACTAAGGGCTTCGAGTGATACCTGTATATTGTATTTTGATTTTTGGGAGCCCTCTTCCGTAACATACGTTCCTGTATTTTGTTATTGTTATTGTTATCAGCTCATGATCGTTTGTAATCTCCTATGTCTTTTGGTATATTGTGGTATGCCTTGATACGTACAGCTTCCGCGTACAGTTGTTTGCACGTGTGAATGATCCCTTGTGTGTGTATACTTGGACGGGGTCCAGGTGTGCATGCACGGGAGTACGTGTGTCATTGGTTAGATTTTCTCTGACCCCCGGTCCCTGGGCTCGGGTTGTGACAACTTGGTTGTGTTCTCATGCAACATGGGAAGATGGTGGCTTATGGGTCCAGATAGTTGAAGGATCATGAACGGAAGTATGCAACCTATGACTTGGAGCTAAGAGCAGTGGTCTTTGCTTTAAAGATGTGGAGACATTATTTTTGCGGAGCCACTTTTGAAGTACATTCAGACCATAAGAGCCTTTAGTATCTCTTTACACGGGGTGATTTGAACATGAGATAGAGGAGATGGATGGAGTATATTAAGGATAGCGATTTTGGGTTGAACTACCATCCAGGAAAAGCTAATGTAGTGGCAGATGCTCTAAGTAGAAAAGCAGCGGTCACTGGAGGATTAATTGCAGAATGCTTCTGGATCCGATGTTTAGAAGATATGGATGTGTATTTTCGGCCTGTCAGTGAACAGACAATGTTAGCTAGTATATTTCCGTGAGAACCCGAATTACTTCTAAGGATCAGAGAATACTAATTACTAGACCCTGAGATAACAAGAATCAAAGATCATATGGATGAGATGCCTGATTTTAAGTTGGAAGATGATATTTTGTATTATAAAGGCAGAATTCCTGTGCCTAATTTTTCAGACTTGAAGGATGAAATCATGGTAGAGGCATACTGTACTCGGTATACTATTCATCCAAGCGGTACCAAGATGTATCAAGATCTGAAGGATTACTATTAGTGGAAGAATATGAAAAAAAGGATATGGCAAAATTCGTTGGAAAATGTTTAGACTATCAGCGATTAAAGCATATTATAGGAGATCCCCAGGTCTTTTGCATTAGTTGAAGATTCCTTAGTGGAAGTGGGGGCACATCACTATGGGCTTTGTGTCAGGATTGTGTAACACCAGAAAGGACTTTGATGCTACTTGGGTGATGGTGGACCGTTTGACTAAGTCAGCCCACTTTGTATCGTTTAAGACTGATCAAGGAATGGAGAAAATGGCAAATTTGTATATTAAGGAAGTGATGAGATTGCATGGAGCACCAGTTTCTATTGTTTCCGACTAGGATAGTAAGTTTGTATCTCGGTTTTGGGTATCACTGCAGGAAACCTTAGGAACTAAGCTGAGTTTTGGTACATCATATCATCCACAGACAGATGGACAGACAGAGCGTACGAACCAAACATTGAAGGATATGTGAAGGGCATGTGTCTTAAATTTCAAGACTAGTTGAGACGGAAGCTTGGCTTTATGTGAATTCGCAAACAACAACAGTTACCACTCTAGCATTGGCATGGCACCTTTTGAAGCTTTGTATGGGAGAAGATGTCAAACCCCTATATGTCGGTCGAATTTTGGAGCTCGCGGTTTTCATGGACCGTCTGTGGTTGGAGAGTCCAGTGACAAAATAAAACATATTCGGGAAAGGCTGAAAGTTACCACAATCACTAAAAGAAATTATGCAGATAAAAGAAGGAGCGAATTGAAGTTTGAGGTTAGTGACCATGTATTTCTGAAGGCATCACCTACACGTGGTACTTTACGGTTTGGGCAGAAAGGGAAACTCTCCAGGAGATACGTGTGACCGTTCCAGATTATCAGCAAGGTCAATGACGTAGCTTATCGGTTAGCACTGCCGCTAGAGCTGTCAGGTGTTCATAACGTTTTCCATGTTTTTATGTTGAGGAAGTATGTAGCAGACCCTTCACACGTGTTGCAGTATGAGCTGTTGCAAGTGCAGGATGATACAACATACGCTAAGCAGCTGGTGGAGATTGTCGACACCAAAGAGTAGGTGTTGAGAAACCGTGTCATCCATTGGGTGAAGGTTTAATGGAGCCATCATTGCCCGGAAGAAGCAACGTGGGAGCTTAGAGACGAAGTGCAGCAACGGTATCCGCACCTTCTTCATGAGGTATGTTAGTCATTTGGAGGACTAAATGTCCTTTAAGGGGGGTGAAATGTCAGGTCCCGAATTTTTATATTGGGTCATATCGGTCTGTTGGGTTTAAGTTGGGTTGAGAAGGTTTATATGGGCTTAGCAAACATTTGTGGGCCATGGGTTTACGTTATTTGACCCTTTTTAGGCTAATAGTCTCTTTTTGAAATTTCGTAAAATTTACTGGAAAACAGGGAGCCCTTATTTGTAATTTAGAAAAAATTTCCTATTAATATAAACCCTTAGGGTTTTCCCCATTCTCCCATCTTCTTCTTCCTTCCTTCTACAACCAAGCCTTAGAAGTTCTCGGGGGGGAAACCAAGGTTGGATCTTCTGATCTTCAGATTTGTTTTTGGCTTCGAGATTCACGCAAGTAAATAACTGTAAACAATGGCTTTTGCTTACTTGCAATATCTTTTAGTTGCTTGTTGGATAACATGCCTTTTGTTGAATTCTTTTTCATTTAGGTGTAAACTTATGATTTTCCTTCCTTTTGATACTGCGATTTGGATTAACAATAGAGATTAGATATCTTGTCTTTTTACGCAAAATAGAAATCAGTATGTATATAAATATTGTGTTTTTTTAAAATAAAAAAAATTTATTGAAGCGCGGCAGCGCTGCCTGTGCTGGCAAGCTGCCTACGCTGGCAAGCTACTTGCGCTACCCAGGCAGCACGTTGCTACCTGCCTAGTGCAGGCAAGCAGCATGTGCTACGTGCCAGCCAGGCGGCCTGGCTGCAGCCGGGCCGGCAGTGCCCGACTTAGGATGCTGCTGGCCCAGCTGCGGCTGGGCCGGGTGTGCGGGTTTGGGCTAGATATGTAGGGCTGGCCCAATTTAAATAAAAATATTCATATGTTTATATATTTATATAAATAAAATCAATGAAAATTATGGAATAGTGATTATAATGTTTAGAGGGTTATAAATTTGGTTAATGGTCTAGTATACTAATAAAGATTTGATTCTATTAAATTAAGTTAAGTTGATGTTATTAGAAATTTTGCTAGGATTATTTATAAATTCAATTGAGGATTATGTAATTTTGATTAATGTTTATTTAGATTGATTTAAAATTAACTAAGATGTATTTGGTATATATTAAAGCTTAATTAGATTGTATTTATAGTTTTAATTTAGGTTTTTAATTTGAGTTTCATTTCAAATTAGGGTCCGAGATTTGTACCTTTTGTTTTGTATAAAATAATAAGGTGTATTTATACACAGCAATGATATTTAAGGAATTAATTATTCTCTTTCCCTTTTTTATCATAACTTGATTTAAATTTGGATTTGTAATTCAAACATCTTTTACCCAATTTGTGAAATACACTAAATATACCTAATTGGTTTAGATGAATTGTCTTTTTAGAAAAGTTAGTTAAGTGTTCACATGAGAATTGGACTAAATGCAGAATAGAAATGTGAGATTCGGGATGCACCACATGATAGACACTAAAAGTAGGATACTGGCATCATGGACTCATATTTCCATTGTGATAGAGGGTTGGTTCTCATGTGTATATTTAACCAACTATGACTGTTAGGAGGTTTAGTACTTACCCTCGGAAAACTTGAATTGACACACGTTTATAATAATTTTCAATTATAAAAGTCTAAGTACTCAAATTGTTAATGGTTTGAATATGGGGATTAAGGGTGTCATATCATAATTCATTTTGCATCAGTATACGTATGTATTTGTAAATAAGTTATTATCTGCGGAATTACCCGTTTTTGTTATTATCTGCAGGAATACCCGATTCTGTTATTATATGCGGGATTACCCGTTTCTGTTATTAGTTGCGGGACTACTCATTTCTATTATTATCTGTGGGATTACCTGTTTCTGTTATTATCTGCGAGAATACCTGATTCTGTTATTATCTGCGGGACTACCCGTTTCTGTTATCTGTATGTGGGTTTACCCGTTTCTGTTCTCTGTATGCGGGATTACCCGTTTTTATATATTTATCCGCGGGAATACCCGTTTCTGTGCATTCATGCCATTGGGGTTTGTATCTGATATATTTTGGATCATAATGAATACTTATGTTTAATTCAGTTGATTAATCCATTGCTTGCAGTTTACCCTCTTGCCAGATTATGTTAATCTGACCCACTACTTTTGGTGTCTAGGTTTCGTTACCGGTGCTGAATCGGAGGGTCAGGCGACGCAGGAAATTCCGTTAGATGACAGAGTTGTTGAGTGGAGCACCGATGACATCATTTGAGGTGTTCTAGTGTGGTGCAGAGATCGAAAACTTTAGATTATGTAATAAGGTCATGTTTGGGCCATTAGTTTATTTATTAAATTTATTTATCTTGGATTTATAGCTTTAATTACTATGTTTCGAAGCACTTGACCTTGATTTTATTATTAATGAGATTTGTTACATGATTGTTATGTGATATCTGTCTGCGATGAGTGTGGATTTTAGTTCCGCGTGTGATTATGGTTGCTTGATCACCAAGCATAGCTTCTCGAAGGACTTCGATCCACCCGGAATTGGGGCCTGTATCATTTGTGTTAGAAAAATTTTAGTTGGCCCCAATTCTCATACCTCTAAAACCGGGTTTTGAATCCGATCCAGTTTTGGGGGTGCGACAGGCTTGAAATTACATAGGCACACCCGAGCTGAATGGTTGAGGTCGCAGTGCAGATGTTTTGCTCGGATACCAACGCTCCTGCGACGGCTTCTTAGCCATCCTAATCCGGAGCACCTCTATTGGAGCTAGCTTGAGGGTGAAAACAACATTCACGGGACAGAACAAACCTGAATCAGCGCCCAGTGGGCATTCTATAATTAAACAAGAACCCAGTGCATTTCCTGTTCCTGCTGTCCATAAACTTGCTCCATCTCGGCGCCAGCCGACAAGATCCTCGAAGAAGTCCACCAGCTCGAGTTCCTCTCTCTGCCCGTTCTTATTCCATTTGGTAGTGAGCTCTTTTCCTCTGACTTTCCCGACACATTCACTGAAGAGGTGATGTCTCGTCGTCAGCCGAAGAACCTTCTAGCAAGCCTTGGCGACCTTCCTGGCGGAGCACCGCCTGCTCTTCCTCCGTCCATGGTTCCCCAGACATCTAGTCCATCTTTCCTTCCTCAGCTAGGGGTCCCAAGGTTCTTGAGCTTAGCTTGGGAAAGAGGAAAGGCAGAGAATCTACTGTGACAACTGTCCAGAAAAAGACTAAAAATCTCCTCTGACGATTTGGGGATTTCTCACACTGATAAGGGACTTCCACCTCGTGCCCCATTTGCCCCGCGTTCCTGCTGTGACACTCGGGGAAATTTCTCATTCCTCCCGGGTTGCTTTCGACATTGGCAAACTTGTTTTGGTTCTTCAGGACGTGCTACTGCTAAAGTCATTAACTGACCAGGAGCTTATCGGCTCTGGCGTTCAACGTTGTCTTATGGTATAAGTTCCCTTTGATAAGTCTTGACTCAAATTTATTGACATCGCGCTGTACTAACTGTAGTACTTGTTTTCTTCCTTACCTTTCAACAGGGGGCTGTGGGGTGGTTTACTGCCCCTCATAGGTTGGAGGAAGAGCAGGCCAGGAGCGTCAATTTGAAAAAGGAGCTGGCAGGTCAAGCTATTTGGATCGATGTGACCACCAAGCTAGAATCCACGGGTTAGCAATTGCAAGACTTTGAGAAATAGACGTACATTGCTTCTGACCGGGCTATCTTGGCTAAAGATTCCTTAAAAGGTGAAGGAGCTTGAGTTGAAGGAAGCGCTATCCAGGATTGATGAGCTTGAGGCGGGGTTTGATGTTGTTATGAACCAGGCAAAAGATGAACGCTTCGAGGAGGCAGAGAATTTGTATTTGAAGCAGCTAGAGGAGATCAAACCAATTATTTTCAAGAAGGGTTATGACCTCCGTTTTGACGATGCGGGCATACCTCAGGAGTCTACCCTGAGGGGAATATACGCCGCCACCACCTCGTTGTCCTAACCAGAAGTTCCTGCTATTGACGTCCCAGATGCGGACATCTCTGCAACCAAATTCATTGTTATTGAACCGCCTGAAGGCTCTCAGCTACCTGGTACGGAGGCTAGTCCTTCCGTGGTCAATATTGAATCCGAGCTGGGCGGAAGCGCACCTTCTTGAGCGCTCAGTAATTCAAAATTACCTTGCGGGGGGGGGGAGGCTTTCTTTTTGTTCTGCTCCGTTTTTTTATAAAACTTTTGTAATTCCCACCCTAGTTTGGCTGGGCCAACTCTAATATTTATTTTGGACTCGATTGTAGTGACTTGGTATTCGTTCTCCTCTCTGTTTATTGTCTTTGACACATACTTCTTCCATCTCTACGGTGATGCGCTTAGGGGTCGTTTGTTAATTTCACATGTAATGTGAAAATGCTTTATATATGTGAGTCATTTACATATGCAAATGACTTACACGTGAAATACGTTTTTTATTTGTTATTTTCGCACCCATGCAAATGTGAATTTAATTCTACTTAATGGCTGATTTGTATTTTTGATATATCTCAAGATCCATGTTGAATCAATGCCTCAAATTTGACCTCCTCGCTGAAAGTGACATTTTGAATAAGATTAACGGTTCGGATCATGAAAATGGGGCCATAAAATCTCAAAAATTAAGATCAATGGCATACATTGTTTCATAAATATCTCACAACGTAAGATGATCCAACGGTTAAAATTTTGTGCCATGGCCGTTTGCATCATTTCAAATATTTTGGACGGTTCAGATTATGCATTTGGATCATACAACATGCAGAAATTAAAAAAAAGCAGACTGGGTATGCACTATAGTCGTTGAAATGTTCTTTTAAAGATAGCTCAAGATCTATAACGAGTAAACATCTAAAATTTGATATCTTAGCTAAAAATGACATTTTGAATGAGAAGAACGGTTTGGATTGTCATAATTAGCCCACAAAATCCTAGAAATAAAGATTAACGGTCGGATTTGTGTCATCAATATCTCACAATGTAAGATAATCCAACGGCTGATGTTTTGCACCAAAGCCATTTTTGGCATTCTAAATATAATGGACGGTTCTGATCATGATTGGGAGGCCCAAAAAGTTAAAAAAAAATAAAAGATGTATTGGGTGTGATGCACTGTTCACTGCTGTACTAGTGCCATTTGTGAAAACCGGTGTGAAACAGTTTCACGCCTGTTGAGGTGTGAAAACTGAAAGTTCCTTTTACACCCAATTTATACACTAAAATCACAGTCAATTTACATACCACATGTGTAAATTGTAAAAATAAATATGAATATATGAAATCATTTTACATGTGTAATGTTTACCTATGTAAATAGCAAAAAACAAATAATCCCTTAGTGTTCGGCATCCTCTTTTTAGAACGCGTCCGAGTTCTCCCGATCATGATTTCCCGGTTAGGCCCGTATTATTAACCAATTCTGCCTTTTTTGTTAGGTGGGCGATAACGCTTTGATCACAACTACTATCAGTCTATTCGAGCTCCCCGTTAGTTGATAGCTTGCATCGTCATGTCAAGCTTCCAACTAAGATGATTAGTGCAGTGCACCTAGGCCCAGGACTAGATCCTTTCGCCAGGGCTTGTTCCCGCTTGGAACAACGTGTCAAGGTTCCCCGTAGCCTGCTCTGGTCCTATGCCCCCTAGTCCATAGCCCTGGGCAGGAACCAGGTTTAAACAGCTTTCACCGGCGTAAATTCTGCTCAGAAACACAAGGTCCCATGCCTCTGCCAACCTTAATTTGAAGCCTAGGGGTTTTTTTCTTTTTTTTTTTTTTGGTCTACCCGATATATTGGTAAACTTAGTCTATTCGGCTTGAGCCCTTTGAAAGGCCTTAACTCTTTAGTATTTCAATTAAAGCAAGGCTTATTTAGGTTTCCCAATGTACTTCGTGATTTTAACCTTCTTCCAGCTCTACACTCATGCATAACAAAAAGAATTTCATTGAATAACATTGAAAGGACAAAAGAATAGTACAATGAAATAACCAAATAACAGAAATAAAAAACCTTCAAGTTTGTTATGTTCTAGGTCGGGGAAGAGGTTCCATCTAGAGTTTCGAGATGGTAAGCCCTGTTTCTTCCACCGAGGTTATCATATAAGGCCCTTCCCAGTTGGGGCCGAGGTTCCCATGGGTCGGATCCCTTGTATTTGGTAAAACCCTTCTATGGACGAGGTCTCTAGCCTTGAAGTCTTTAGCTTGTGTTTCTTCTAAGTATCCCTAAGCCATCTGCTGTTGATATGCTGCAAGCTTGATCTAAGCTTGTTCTTTGCACACTTTGGCTAGTGTTGGCCAAGTAGATTCAGACCAATTGGATTCAGTATCTTGGATGGTTCCTAATTATATTTGTAATTTTCTGTTTGTTAACAGTAATTTCTTAATAGGATTAGGACTTTTTTTTTTCTAAGAATAGAGTTCTTGGGGATAAGGAAGTGATGATTATATATATGATATAATTTATAACTTGATCATAAGTTTCAAGTGCAGAACTGCGATGTAGTAATATTCCGGTAAGTACAGGGTCGAACTTACAAGGAGCTATGTATTTTAAGATTTCTTTTTCAACTTGTACATTATCTAAATAAAAATCTAAAACTAGTCTAGTTTGACATCTAACAAATATAAGCGTCTTACTTTCCAAAATTAAATTAATTACAAACCAATAAAAAGAAAAGAAACTTTCCTAAATCTAGAAAACCTAAATCTAAAATTTCTCAAAAATCAAAACTAAAATCTCTGCAAAACAAAACACACATTAGACCTTCCAATAAAATAAAAACTAAAATTAGAAACTTATTAAAAATAAAAACTAAACAAAGTTATAAACAAATTAAACTAAATTAAAAGAAATAAAAAAAGACTTTCTTAAATTAAAAGTTAAGTTAAGAATTTACACTTTCTTAAATAAAATTCTAAATTAAAAAGTTAGTGAGTCAGAACGAAAACTGCAAGCTAACCTAAGTTAAGCTATTTTTAAAACCATACAATATATATGAACCAAATCATGCAACTTTCTAATTTAAGAATGAAACAAATCAAATATGAAAAACTTTCCTAAACATGATAAACATAAAAAAGAATGCAAATCTTAGTTTCCCTAAAGTAATGTATGATGTATGAATGATGAAAATGCAAATAAAAAAAATTTATAAGATGAATGTGAATGATAGGTGACTAGATTTACGGGAGAAATCAAATTTAATGAAGCTTATTTAGTTTATGTTTCAAAACTGAATTTTCTTCTTTTTAATACAGAATTCAGTCCTTAAAGAGTGATTTAAACAATTCACAAGAACATCACACAATCACTTGAATAATAACTGACTTTTTCTGTAGTTTCAAAACTGTTTTTGGATTATTTTCATTAAATTTTCAATTTTGAATACAGATTTAAAATAGTTGGAAACATTTAGCAAAATATGTGTAAATCTGATTCAAAAGAAATCATCTAACATGTGACCCAGTTGAGAATATTTTCTACACAAAAAAATTGGACTGTTTTTCAATTCAGAATTGTAGAATTGTTAAAACTAAAAATCTGATTTTTAAACTTGTCATGATCATCACCATTAAACATGATTGAAAAGTGAAATATGCATGAATCTAATACAACGTACGGCAGTAAATAATTCAAAAGAAAAAATTGTGCAAGAACATTAAGTGTGCAGAAAAATAAAATAAAAAGTGCAGAAATTCAAATAAAGGTGCAGAAATTTAAAAGTGCAGAAATTTAATATTAAAAGTGCAGTAAAATAAAAAAAATACTGCAGGAAGTCAAACGCGGTAAACAACAAAAGTCAAATGCGGTAAATAACGAAAGTCAAAGGCGGTAAACAACGGAAGTCAAAGGCGATAGATTGTTCTTTTCAATTCCTTATCTTAATTTTTGCTCAAAAAGATTAGAAGTATTGTGCTAAGGTTTTATTCTTCATCTTGGGTCGTCAATCCCAGTGAGAATAACAAATCTCCATTTAATATAGAGATAAATTTCAGAATTGGCCTCTAATATTTTTTCACTTAAACCTCTTTAACTCCATCTTGCATTGCCTTCAAACATACAATGTATTTAAAGAAACAAAGTATATTAAAAAGTTACTAAGATGGGTTAATAGTTGTGATTCTAATTCTATCCCAATATTTAAACAAGAATAAAAATTAACGCAATCACAAACAAGACTAAAATTATGAACACCACAAAATCAAAGACAAGAAAAATTGAAAAGAAACAAATTTTACTAGCATGAAATTGTTTTACAAAAGATTGAAGATAAAAAATAAACAATTACATACTAGGATGGATGAGAATTTCTCCTTCTAGTTGACACTTCAAGGTTGGTGGTCTGGCTTTAGGGCTAAGCCTCTTTGATGACTTAAAATGAAGAGACAAGAGAGGGAGAGATGGAGTATAGCAATATAGAGGTGGAAGGTGGGTAATTCTTCGATGAATAATATGGCAGAGGGGTGCGCTATTTATACTTTTTCAAGTCCTACTCCTTTTTAAACTTTAAATTCTTAAAAATAAAAAAAATAAAGAAAAAGGGTCCTAAACAATGGCTTGGGCGTGACATATTATTTTCACAAAACTTTTCAAAAATAGACTTTCCAAAAATTGCAGGTTTCATGAATGTCTGCAAAAAGTGTGATTTTTAAACAAATTATGTAGAGAAATACAAAAATGAATTTAGAATGCATGAAACTATGATATCACACTAAATGAGGCTCTTTCAAGTTAATAAGTCCTTAAAATGGTCCAAAAGATGTATGAAAATATGTAGTTTTAAGAACTTATCATAACCCCTGATAGAGGCTGAGATTCCAAGGTTGTGGATTCACAGATTCGAGAAGAACCTAGTGGAAATTGGTTTCCCGTGGATGTAGGCATTTTTGCCAAAACCACGAAAATCTCTTGTCTTTTGTGTGGTTGATTGTTGATCCTGGTTTCTTACACATATACACGCACAACAAGTGGTATCAGAGCCTGGCTAGGATCTCCTAGGGCTTGGAAGTTGTGCGTGGAAGATTGTTGGTTTGGAGACCTTTGTTTTTTTGGAAACAGAGAAGAGATCGATTGCAATCTCTGTTGGCCACACACAGATCGGAAGAAGAAAGAGTGGGTTTTCGATTTTTTGTTGGGTATTGGCTGACGGATTTCTGAGAAGAAAAAAAAACTCACCGGTAGACTCCGCTGTTCTCACCAGCCATTGCTGCTGCCAGACACCGACCATCGTCGATGATTGCCTTCGCCGAACTAGTTAGCTGTAGCCAAAGGAAAGGGGCATTGTTCGGTTTCCCT
Source organism: Sextonia rubra (assembly GCA_037013555.1). Classification (NCBI taxonomy): domain Eukaryota; kingdom Viridiplantae; phylum Streptophyta; class Magnoliopsida; order Laurales; family Lauraceae; genus Sextonia; species Sextonia rubra. Next base: position 11,842,497 of record JASUAD010000026.1, read on the forward strand.
GTTGCAGAACAGGGAAGTTGTGTTGAAAAAGACGACTTTGAGGGATTTAAATCCCAGGTCGGTTCCGGATTTCGGGTCGAGTCGTTTCGACCTAACTAGTGGTGAGAAGCCTAGGCAGAACTTCAGGTTGGGTTGGTCCGACCCATCAGCTGTCCAGCCCGTCAGCTGCTGACGACGTCAGTAGAGTGACATACCAGGCTGACGTTAGCCCGCATCATTGGACCAAATGGTCAAAGGTCAGAGTTGACCAGATTGACAGCAAAAGTTTGTTTCTGTGATATCTTGATCATCCGACGTCCGATTGGAGATTCGTTTGTGCCTAGGGACTCGTTTTGAGCAGAGCTATGTGTTTGCGAATAAGATTGGCTGTTTGACGGTCAGCAAGGAGTTTGACTAAATCGGAGCGCAGAAAACCGTTTTTGCAATATCGGAGCCATCCGGGGTCGAATTTCAGATCCGTTTCTTCCAGCGTGATCGTGTTGACGAGATCTACAGCTTGGTGTAGGAGTTAAGGTCAGTGTTAGTTGTTTGTTTTTTCTTGTTGCTTAATTAAGATGGCAAACAACACTATTAACACTACCATGGTTAAACTCAACCATTCCAATTGGTTGATCTGGAAACCGAAGATGGAGGATATTTTCTATTGTAAAGACTTTTATGATCCTGTTGAGGGAGATAATGTTTGACCAAAAGATATGCAAGATGCTGAATGAAACACGTTGCATAGAAAAATTATTGGTCACATTAGACAGTGGGTTGATAACAGTATATTTCATTATGTGTCAAATGAAATGAATGCGAATACCTTTTGGAAAAAGCTATAAGCAATGTATGACAAAAAGACCACAGTGAACAAAACTTTTTTGATCAGAAACCTTGTAAACATGAAATTCAAGGATGGTGGTCAGATCAAAGATCACATCAATGAGTTCCAAAGCATGGTAAATTAGTTAGCCACTATGAAGATGGTTCTTGATGATGAGATGTAAGCTTTGTTGCTTCTGAGTTTTTTGCTGGATACGTGGGAGACATTAGTTGTTTTTATGAGAAACTCTACTCTAGATGGTGTGCTGTTCATGAGTCAGGTTACCAGTAGTCTGAAGAATGAAGAAACTAAAAGGAAATCTGCAGGGACAGATAATGTACTAGCCTTTGTTACTGAGAGCAGGGGGAGGAATAAAAGTAGAGGACTAAAGGGGGTGGTGGCAAGTCTAGAGGTGAATTACGGGCTAAGTCTAGAGGTGAATCACAGGCCAAGAAAAAGTCTATGAAATGTTTTTTCTGTGGCAAGATGGGCCATATCAGAAAAAATTGTTTTGCTTTAAAAGAACAGAAAGGATCCAACAATGAGAAGGAGAATGACAGTGATAACACTACAGCTACTTTAGGAGAGGAAGTAGTGGTGCTCGCCGGCGATGATGATAAGTATTTGAGTGTTGCAGATGATAAGGTTAAGTAGGTTGTTGACACAGCAGCATCCTACCATGCTACTTTTTGTAGGGAGATGTTCATGACGTACAAAGCAGGTAACTTTGGTACTGTGAAGATGTGAGGTCTAAACCCTAGATAATTATGACTTATAGTAATTAAGTTGGTTTTACTTTAATTAATATATTATTAGGCTAACTTAACTCAAATTCCTTTGGATTTGGGTCTTGGATAGGTAGTTGGATCAGGTTCGAACCTTATTAGGTAGTCCAGGACTTTTATATTTTAGTATTTTCATGGTTTTGTATCATTAATACATCATATTAATTGCATTGAGTGCATTCCAACTTGTGGAACATCTTTTATGTTTGGCCCAATTTCAATTGGACTCATTTAAGCCCATTTAAGCCCAATTGACCCAACTTGAAGATCCAAGAAACCAAGGGGACTTATTTGTAATTCCAGAAACTTCACTCATTTAAAAGACCCAACCCACCATCCCTTTCTTCTTCTTCCTATTGGTTGCTGTAGCTACCTCTTCTTCTTCTCCCAAGCTCTTTCTCTCCCTTTTTTTGTTGTGATTTGGAAGCTTGGGGTCGTTCAATGCGAGGGATTAGAGTGTCTTCTTCTTCTTCAATCTCTTTCTCCTCTTTTTCTTCTCCTTTCAACAATTTGCAGTCCCATCTTCTTCTCTTGAGCTTACATAGACTTGAGGTAACAAAACCCCCATCTCCATTTGAGTTATTGGACCCATTGGGGATAAGGAAACCCAAGGATTTGGCATGCATGCATCTCATGCTTTTGTATCTCTATGCGTGTTATAGAACTTCTTCCTAGGAGAGCTTTTGTACCTCTACACCAAGGAAGATTGATTAGGTGAAGCATTACACTTAAGGCAAGTTTAAGGATACATTATCTTATATGCATTGGCTAATTTCTTGATTCTTGATCTGTTCTTGTGAGTTACCCTTTTTACAGCTCAATGGATAATGCATGGAATCGATTCATGATTTCTAATGATTTTGGGATGAATGAAGGATGGTGGTCATTTAGGGAACCTAAGAATGTGGAATGGGAGCCTTTATGTTGTTTTGATTGCAGGTGGAATAGTGAGTTGGAAGAGAAAATCAGTTGGGAGAGCAAACTTGCCCGTAGTAAAATGATTCAGGGTCAACCAGTTGATCCTGAAGCCAGATCGGTCGAATTGCCTTGCGGGTATTCCGACTGGTTGGCCACTCTGCCTGATTGGTTGAATTTTGTTTCTGGATACGATCCGATCGGTCGGACCAGTACCCGATCGGTCGGGTAAGCCTAACCTGTAGCTTATGGAAATGTGTTCCAAAAATGTATTTCATGCTTGACTATGGACTTTCTATAGTTTACGGAGTAGCCTAGTGATGGGTTACACCCTTTGACCTTAGAAAGAGACCGAGGTAACCACCCACCCTTATATAGGTTGTAAGTTTATCCTAACCCATTTATGACCTTAGAAGTGGGATCCCTCACTACACCGAACCAACCCAACGGTAACTAAACATGGAGAAGGAAGAGTGTTGAGCTCTTACTTATTTCCTCTTGATTTTATTGTTAGTTTTCAATGTCACATCATGAGTGCTGGCATAAGATGAAGTGTCCTTCATATACTTAAGGTAACACCGAGAATGGTAATACAATGACACCGAACATTTTATGAATATACCGTATTGAATGACCTTGAAAACCTGGATTATCTAGCATAGGGTTGGCTAGTAACTATCTTTGATAATCTCACAATCTAATTGCATTCATATTAATAGTAACCTTGACCTCAATATGAGAGTTTATATCAGTATGCATTAATGATAATCAGTATTTTACTTAGGTGTGACTCTCTGATTGGTATCTTCAATAAAATTGAAATACATTTCCGTATGAGTATAAATAGGTCAGTATACGATGAGTATGGGTATCAGATTTATTTCGACATGCTTAGAGTCGGCGCCACTTAGCTTATACCCCATCGGAGGTTCGATGGGACCGAATGAGAGCATATTATCAGTTGTCTACTGCAGTGGTTGTCAGAAGAGTGAGTCGACGCTCTTAGGGTAGTTAGTCGGTCCTGGCCCGATCGCTAGTGATTTTCCATGGATCAGTTTACTCTCTTATTAGAGAGGAGATAGCAATGTGGTTGCCATTTGGTATGATATATTCTTTATTCATGCTTACTCATATGCATAAGTGCCTAGATTACGATATTGCTCTCTTTTAATCACTATGTCATTTTAATTCCATTGTTATATCATGTTAAGCTCATGTATCTTTATCTTTGTTTAACTGTCGCGTTAACAAAGTTACCATGGTGTTATAAGTACGGAACCCATTGCCAGTCCGGCACTCAGCGTGCTCCTGGAGGGAACCCCAGCGTTACCTCGGGATGGGAATGAGTGGAACGAGGAAGATATTTTTTCTTGGTCCTCCTCAATAGTGCAAAACTGGGTTATTTTGGATTGACTTAGGGTTCATCTTGGCACTTGATATATTTTGTATTAATTATGAACTTTTCTTACCTTATGCATGTGGATAGGATAATTAACAGACTTTGTTTATTTAATGAATTGAAATGAATGTTTTATTGATGCTTATAATATGTATAGGTGTATTCTCCAGGTTTCCGCTTAATTAAGTTATACCTGTTAATATGTGTTTACAGATCTTCCTCATACGTACCTGTGGGATCACCCTTGTGATAGTTCGTAAGTGTCTAGTCATGGCACGAATTGTCACGGGTACGTGTGTTACGCCTCGAAATCCACAATAAATTCCCAATTCTCGGGTTCGGGGCGTGATAGAAGATGGGCAACATGAGTCATTCATAGATTATTGGTATCGGTGATGTCTGCATTAAAACCGATATTGTTGCACAATGGCATTGAAAGATGTGCGACATGTTCCTGATTTGTGTTTGAATATGATTTTCGGGACTGCATTGGATTGGGCAGGTTCTGAGAATTATTTCGAAAATGGTAGATGGAAGTTCACTAGAGGGTCCCTTGTTATTGTGAGACGAAAAGCAGGTAATACGCTTTATAAAACACATATAAAGCTATGCAAAGGTGTGTTGAATGCAGTTTAAGATAGTTCCTCTCTGAATTTGTGATATAAGAGGCTTGGTCATATGAGTGAGAAAGGCCTGTAGATGTTGGCAAAGAAGGATTTAATTCCTTGCTCCAAAGGTATATCCCTTGATTCTTATGATTATTGTCTGTATGGTAAACAGCATACGGTTACTTTCTCTTCGACATCGAGATTAAAATCTAATGTGTTGGATTTGGTATATTCTGATGTTTGTGGTCCCATGGAGGTAGAATCATTGGGTAGTAATAAGTTCTTTGTTACGTTCATCGATGATGCATTCAGAAAAGTCTAGGTTTATGTATTGAAATCAAAGGATCAAGTGTTCTAGATTTTTGAACAATTTCATGTCATGGTTGAAAGAGAAATATGTAAACTCTTGAAGTGTCTCTGCATAGATAATGGAGGTGAGTACACATCCAACCAATTCAGAAGCTATTGATTGAACCATGGCATACGACATGAAAAGACAGTTCCTGGTACTTCATAGCACAATTTTGTGGCAGAGAGAATGAACCGCACTCTTCTTGAGAAGATGAGATGCATGATGAGATCGGCACGGTTGCCTAAGTTATTTTGGGGTGAAGTTGTTCTGATTGCCGGTTATCTGATTAATAGATCTTTCTTAGTTGCTTTGAATTTTGATCTTCCAAAGAGAAGATGGACAGGTAAAAATGCTTCCTATTCACACTTGAAGGTGTTTGAGTGTAAGGCGTTTGCACATGTTCCAAAAGAGCAGTGTTCCAAGTTGGACAATAAGGCAATGAGTTGCATCTTTCTTGGCTATAGTGGAGATGAGTTTGGATACAGGTTATGGGATCCAAAGAAGAGGAAAATTATCAGAAGTAGGGATGTAGTTTTCCATGAAGACCAGTTCTTTGGAGATATTGAGAAGATTGATAAGTCATCTGAGACAGTTGATGGAGTGATTGATCTCACACCGACTCCTTCTCCGGTGCAGACTACAGGTGGAGAAGGTGGACAAAACATCCGGATCGTGATGAGGCATAGGGGTTGCCAAATGATGAGGGTGTTGAGCAGGGGGAGTTGCAGTCCCCTCTGTTAAAAACCACGGAACCTCAAGTTAGGAGGTCTATACGAGAGCGTCAACCATCAACTAAATATCCTGCATCCGAATATGGTTTGCTTACTGATGAGGGGACGGCATAGAGCTTTCGAGAAGTAATGACCCATGATGATAAAGATGAGTGGATGAAGGCTATGCAGGATGAGATGAGTTCTTTAAAGAAGAACAAGACATTTGAGCTGGTGCAACTTTCTAAAGATAGAAATGTTCTAAAAAACAGATGGGTGTTCAAGTTGAAAAAGGATGAAAATGAAAAATTGGTAAAGCACAAAGCACAATTAGTGCTAAAAGGCTTCGCACAGACGAAGGGTATCGATTTCAGTGATGTTTTCTCTCCTGTTGTGAAAATGACTTTTGTCAAAGTCGTCCTAGGTTTAGCTGCCAGCATGGACCTTGAGCTTGAACAGATTGACATGAAGACCGCGTTTCTTCATGGTGATTTGAAAGAAGAGATCTACATGACTCAATCAAAGGGGTTTGCAAGTTGAAAAAGAGTCTCTACGGCCTGAAGGAGGCACCGAGACAGTGGTATAAGAAGTTTGATTCATTTATGTTGAGTCATGGGTACCGGAAGATAGTTGCAGATCACTATGTTTATGTTCGTTGATTTATTGATGGCAGGTTCATCATTCTTCTTTTATATGTAGATGATATGCTGATAGTTGGACAAGATAGTAAGTTGATTGGCAAGTTAAAAGAGGATACGTCAAACTCATTTGACATGAAAGACTTGGGTTCCGCACGAACGATATTGGGCATACAAATACGTCGTAATAGGAGTTCTAAGCAGCTGTGATTGTCACAAGAGAAATATGTTGAATGAGTACTCGAGCAGTTCAGCATGAAGAATGCTAAGCCAGTTAGCATGCCTCTAGCCAGTCACTTCAAACTAAGTAAGCGCTTGTGTCCTACTACAGATGATGAAAAGGAACGGATGGCATGTGTTTCTTACTCCCCTGCTGTGGGGAGTTTCCCATATGCCGTGGTTTGTACATAGCCAGACATTGCTCATGCCATGAGTTTAGTGAGTAGATTTCTCTTTAACCCTGAAAAAGAGCATTGAGAAGCAGTGAAGTGGATCTTTAGGTATTTGAGAGGAACTTCCAAGGTGTACTTATGTTTTAGAGGCTTAAAACTAGTGGTGGAAGGTTATACTGATGCTGATTTTGCAGGCGATCTTGATCGTCGGTTGTCGACTTCTGGTTATTTGTTTACTTTCGTAGGGGGAGCTATCTCCTGGTAATCAAAGTTGCAGAAGTGTACAACATAGCCTAAACTGAAGTTGAATACATAGCTGCTAATGAAGTAGGGAGAGAGATGCTTTGGTTAAAAAGATTCCTTCAAGAATTAGGTTTGAAGCAAGAAGAATATGTAGTTTATTGTAATAGTTAGGGTGCTATACATTTTAGTGAGAATGCTACATATCATGGTTGCATGAAACATATTGATATCAAGTACCATTGGATTCATGAGGTGATCGAGAAGAACTTCATGAAGCTGAAAAAGAGTCACTCGAACAAGAATCCCTCGGACATGATGACAAAGGTTGTGTCTAAGGGAAAGATAGAGTTGTGTTCAGAGTTGGCAGGGCTGAATTTCCAGTAAAGGGTTCAGAGTGTCTTCCCCATGGTCTGGAGGGGGAGATTGTTGGCCAAGTGGGTCTAGACCAATTGGGTTCAGTATTTTTGGTGGTTTCCCTAATTATATTAGGAATTTTCTATTTGTTAAACAGTAGTTTCTTAATAGGATTATGACTTTCTTTTTTTCTAAGAATAGAGTTCTTGGGGGATAAGGAAGTGATGATTATATATATGATGTACTCTGTAACCCTAGATAGAGGCTGAGATTCCAAGGCTGTGGATTACAAATTGGAGAAGAACCTAGTGGAAATTGGTTTTCAGTAGATGTAGGCATCTTTGCCGAACCACTTAAATCTCTTGTATTTTGTGTGGTTGATTGTTGATCTTAGTTGCTTACGCACACATGTGCACAACAGCTATGTTTAATACTTGAGCAACCTTGTCTCTATTTCCTGGGCAACTATAGGTCTATATTTTTAATGTTAGCATTCCAATTTCCAAGGGGATTATAGCCTCCATCCTGTAGGCCAAGAAGAATGGGGTTTCGCTAGTGGATCTTCTCGGAGTTGTTTAGTAGGCCCATAGGACACTGGGCAGCTCATTCACCCACTTTCCTTTAGACCTTTCAAGCCTCGTTTTGATCTCGTCTAAGATTGTTTTGCTGGAGCTTTCTGCCTGGCCCTTACTCTATGGATAGACTAGAGTCAAGTAATTATGTTTGATGCGGGGCTCTATGCATAAGGTTTCGAATGCTTCACTGTTAAATTGTTTTCCATTATCTGCAATCAAAGTTCTAGGAATACCAAACAAGATGTTTTTCCAAAAAAATCTCTTGCCGTCCAGATCTCATATGTGGATTAATGGCTCTGCTTCTATCCATTTTGTAAAATAGTTTATTGCCATGATAAGGAATTTGAAATTCCCTACCAATCTGGGTCGAGGTCCCACAATATCTATCCCCCACTGATCAAATAGCTAGGAGCTCATTACCGCATGGAGGAGGTCGGCCGGCTGGTGAATGAAATGACCAAACTTCTGAAACTTTTCGCATTTTTGGACGTATTGCAATGTGTCCTTTTGCATGTATGGCCACTAATACCCATGGAACATTGCTCGTTGTGCGAGGCTCAATCCTCCAACGTGGCGTAGGCACACGCCTTCATGTATCTTCAGTAAGAGGTCCTTAACCATACTCAGTTGGACACACTGTAAATAAGGTCTTGAAAAGGACCGTTTATATAGCTTACCTTAAGGTGATAACCAATAACGTGCCACTTTTCTTTTAATCTTCAGACTCTCTGGTTTGGCTGGCAAAGTTCCATCCTTCAGGTTTCCTATGAAGGGAGTCATCCAACTTGCTTCTTCTTTTCCTTCCTTGATGTCGAAGACAACGCCTTCGCTGATGTTTAACAGTCTATATAGCTATCGGCATGCGAATTCTCTTCTCTTCCAATCTGTATCATCTTAATGTTTTCAAATTTCTTCATTAATCCTTGAGCCTTCTGTAGGTAGGTTATCATCCACTCAATTGGTTGGCCGCCAACTTAGAATCCCAAAAGACCTCCAAGTATTTTATGCCCAGCATCTCAGCTACTTTGAGCCTTGAAAGGCAGGCCTCATATTCGGCCTCATTGTTCAAGGTGGGGAATCCCAATGAGATTGCTCTGGGGTGCCCAGCACTATTACTGCCACACCTCCCTGGCTGTGAGATGCTCCGTCGACATATAATTTCCAGACCTGGTGCCTCTTTGTCTTCCTTGAGCTTGTTATTTGCATTATGAGATGGCGGGCTTGATTGTTTCATCTTAGGCCCTACAGTCTCATCCATTGTGAATCGGCGATAAAATCACCTACAATCTATCCTTTTATCGCTGGCCGTGGTTGGATCAAAATATCATGTTCACTGAACTCGATGGCCCATTTCACCATCCTTTTTGACAAATCAGCTTTTTGCAACACAGCCCCAGTGAATCCTCAGTCAAGACCTAGGCCCCAAATTTTAGATTTTTGGGTCGGGTTGTGAGGGGTTAGGTAGACTGATTAACACTCTTGGGCCTTGGATTTGCGTTATTTGACCCTTTTAAGCCAAAAGACCCTTTTTTGTTTCGTAAAATTTACTAAAAAGCAAGGAGCCATTCCTTATAATTTAGAAAAAACATCTTCATAATATAAACTCTTAGGGTTTTTACCATTCTTCCATCTTCTTCGTTTTTTCTGCAACCAAGCCCTAAAAGTTCTCTGGGGAGAAACTAAGGTTTGATCTTCAGATTTGCTTTTGACATTGAGATCCAGGCAAGTGGATAACTGTAACCAATATGGTTTTGCTTATTTTGTTGATTAATATGCTTTGAGATGTGATATATGTTTCGTTGAATAATATGCTTTAAGAAGTGATTTAATGGGTAGGTTTGGATGTCTTGATTAGGTTTCAATGATGGAGATTGATTTCTTTTGATTTTGATTTATATTTTGATTTCTTTTGATTTCGAGTTAAATTACAAAAATACATTAAAAAAATAATTTAATTGGTGGTAGCAGCAGCAGCGCTGCCTGGCCAGCGCAGGCAGTACGGGCGGCTGGGCCTAGCAGCGCCCGGCCTGGGTTGTTGCTGGGCCTAGCTGCAGTTGGGCCCGATTGCATAGGTCTAGGCCCAGTGTAAATAAAAAAAATATAATTATATAAAAAATGATTGGAATTTTAGATTATTAATTATAATATTTAGAGTCTTATGATTTGGTTAATGGTTTAGCATACTAATAGAGATTTGATTTTATTCAATTAATTTTAATTCAATGTTATTAGAAATTTAGTTAGGATTGTTTATAAATTTAATTGGGAATTATGTAACTGTGATTAATGTTTTATTTAGAATGATTAGAAATTAACTAAGATATAATTGGTAGTGATTAAATCTTAATTAGAATGTATTTATAATTCTAATTTGGATTTTTAATTTGAGTTTAGATTTCGAACTGGGATTCGGGATTTGTACTTTTTGCTTTGTATAAAATAGTAAGGTGTATTTATACAGAACAACGATATTTAAGGACTCAATTATTCCCTTCCCCCATAATTTGATTTAATTTTGGGGTTGGAATTTGAGTATCTTTTACCCAATTTGTAATACACACTAAATTTACATAATTGGATTAGATGATTCATCTCTTTTTAGAAAAGTTGATTGAATGTTCACATAAGAATTAGACTGACTTCAAAATGGAAATGTGAGATTCGGGATGCACCATACGATAAGACATTAAAAGTAGACTATTGATATCGTAGACTTACATTTCCATTTTGAAAGAGGGTTAGTTCTCATGTGTATATTCATCGAACTATGACCGTTAGGTAGATTAGTGCCTACCCTAAGAGAATTTGAATTGACACACGATCATAATACACTTTTAAATTAAGTAATCTAAATACTTAAATTGATTTTGGGATGATATTATGAATTAAGGGTTTCATATCATGGTTCATTATACATCAATAGACGTATGTATTTGCATATGCTTATTTGTATGTACATATACATATATGAGGCTTTTTCCTGTGCATACGTCCCTCATGGACTTTTCGTGCACTCTTTGATAGGGCCCACTGTGGACCCCACCAAGGGATGAGACTAGGGGGGTTTGAAAGATCTATGTGAAAGCACCCTACATATCAAATTTGGTCCCAATCACATATCCCTAACCCCTTCATCCATGGCTCACAAATTCATTTTGTTCGGATTGTGTATAGTCAATCCAACGGTCTAATAAATTCGGATCTGACCAAAAGTTGGGGCGAGTTGCTATCATGGGGTCCCATGTGTGTTGCAAGGTTTGGATTGAGTGATAGATGGGTTCCACCTAGAGTTCTCACGAAAAAAATGGTGAGGGATGGATGCGTATGAAGATTCTCCTACATATATATATGTCTGACCTACTGCAGTTCGGAGGTGGACGTATACCATTGGGTCAGCGTGCACTGTGGATTATGGTACACAACTGTGCCATTTGTTATATTTGGTGGGAATACCCGTTTTGTATATCTGATTGCGGGAATACTCGTTTTTGTATATCTATCTGTGGGACCGTTTTTGTATATTATATTTGTGGGAGTATCCGTTTTGGTATATTGTATCTGCGGGGCTACTTATTTTTATGCATTCATGCCATTGGGTTTGCATTTAGTATATGTTGGGTCAGGATGATTATTTTGTTTTAATTCAGTTGATTAATACCATTGCTTATAGTTTACCCTCTTGCAAGATTACGTTAATATGACCCACTAGTTTTAGTGTCTAGCTTCCGTTATCGGTGCCGAACCGGAGGATCAGACGACGTAGGAGATTCCGCCAGATGGTATAGTTATTGAGTGGAACACCGATGACATCGTCTGTGTTGTCCTAGTGTTGGTGCAGAGATCGAAACTTTAGATTATGTAATAAGGCTATATTTGGGCAATTAGTTTATTTAATTAAATTTATTTCTCTTGGAATTATAACTTTAATTATTATGCTTCGAAGTACTTGATCTTGATTTTATTATTAATGAGATTTGTTACATGATTGATATATGATAGTCATTTGCGAAGCTTATGGATCTCAGTTCCGCGTGTGATTATAGTTGTTTGATCACCAAGCATAGCTTCATAAAGAATTTCGATTCACCCGAAATTGGGGCCCATATCATTTATATAAGAAAAAATTTAATTGGCCCCAATTCTCACACCCCTAGAACTGGATTTGGATCCAACCCAATTTTGGGGGTGTGACAAGACCCTTACGGTGTGTGCTTGGAAGTATTGCCTAAGCTTTTCAGCGGCCCATACCAAGGCCACAACCATCTTCTCCAGAGAGAGAGATATCTTGTTTCAGCGTCCAGCAGGGTTTTATTAACAAAGTAGATGGGGAGATGCTTTCTCCCCTCCTCTTTCATTAGAGCCGCACTGATAGCGTGGTCGTACACTGCTAGATGTAGTATCAATTACTCCCTTTCCCTAGGAATGGACAACAAGGGAGTGGAACTGAGGTACCGCTTTTATTGGTCTAAAGCTCGGTCGCATTCTTTGTCCCACATGTTTTCGTCGCATTTCCTCAAGGCCAGAAATAGTGGTCTGGATTTGTTTAAAGATCTAACAACATACCAGTTTTGGGCAGCAATCATCCTTGTTATTCTTTGTACATCTTTCTTCATACGAGGCCAAGTGATGTTCTGAATGGCCCATCTGCTCTGGACTCACCTCTACTCCCCTCTACTCCCCTTTGCGTGACAATGAAGCTCAAAAATTTCCTTGATCTAACCCCGAATGCACATTTGGCAACATTTAGTTTTAGTTGGAACCTCTGTAGGATATCAAAAACCTATTCTAAGTCTACTGAGTGGAGAGACCCTGATCAACTTTTTCCCACTATGTCATCGATATATACTTCCACAGTGTAGCCAATCAGACTTTGGAACATGCTAGTAACCTGCCTTTAATAAATCGCACTTCTGTTCTTGCGTCCAAAAGGCATCCGTTTGTAGTAATAAGTTCCTTTTGGAGAGATGAAAGATGTTTTCTCCTGGTTGGCCTCGTCCATGGCGATCTGGTGATACCCCTGATATGTGTCCAAGAAGCTCATCCTCTCACGCCCCACTGTTGAATCGACCAACTGATCTATTTTTGGCAAACGGAAGTTGTCCTTCGAGTAAGCTTTGTTTAGATCCGTGAAGTCTACGCATACCCACCATTTCTTATCCTCCTTAAGCACCACCACGGTGTTTGCTATCCACTTCGAGCATAGGATCTCCCTTATAATGTTTGCCTCCAGAGTCTGTCCACTTCTTCTCACATCACCACCCTTCAGTCAGGGACTAACTTTCTCTGTTTCTGTACCACCAGTCTTGCTTTTGGGTCTACTCCGAGCTTGTGGCATATCAGCCTAGGACTTACCCCGGGCATCTCGTAGAGAGTCCAGGCAAACAGGTTTAGGTTCTTTTTTAGAAAGTTGACCAACTACAAGGTTTCTTAATCCCGCAACGAGGTACTAATGAGAAAGCATTTGTTCGGATCTCTTTCCTCGATCAACACTTTGCAGAGTTCCTCAGCTGACTTGTCGGTTGGTTATCCATCTGTTGTTTATCATCCAGCCGACCATGCTGTAATTGCTATTTTAGTTGAGCCAACTCATCCTCTTCATTCTTCCATTTGCCCTTAATTTCCGCAACGAGGCAATTTCTTGAAATTGCTTGGTCTCCTCTAATTTCCATTATCCCCTCATTGGTTAGGAACCTGATCTATTGATGATATGAGGAAGGCACTGCTCACATCTCATGGATTCAGGTCTGGCCTATGATGACGTTGTAAGGAGATGGTGCTTCTACCATCAAGAATTCCACAACATGACATAATGGGCATGCCATGACATGCACTGTCATGAGGCCAAGTGGGCACACCGCTTGTCCGGTGAATCCTATAAGGGGGGCTGATGCTGGCTTCAAGTCGACTTCCTTTAGTTCAAGCCTAAAGAACAAACCAGAGTATATAATTTCCGACAAGCTCCCCGGATCTATAACTATCTTTCTTACTTTAAACTCTTCAATGGACAAGGTTCGGACCAGGGCATCGTTATGGAGATGCAGAACATCCCTCAAGTCTTCCTCGGAGAAGGTGATCACATCTGTTCCCTGACTCCATTTGCCCATAAGGCAAGGTTCGGTGCCTAGCTGGTATACCTGTTTTAGGTGAGTGACCTTCTGCCCTTGCACCCTAACTATCCGTGCTGAGATCTTCTCAAGATTCATTACTCCATGAATCCCATCGATTATCGTGATGGGGGCACTATTTCCCTACCCGCCTCCTGTTGGCCTTTCCGAGCTACTTCTTATAGTAGTTTTATCGTGCCGTCCTCAACTCTTCATCAACATAGTCCTTGAGGTGCCCTTCTTTCACCAAATCATTAAGGTGTTTCTTTAGCATCCAGCAATTCTCCAGGAGATGCCCCTTAACAAGGTGGTAAGAGCACCATAGGTTCTGATTCCTCCGAGCAAGATCACCTACCATTTTAGGTGGCCGAATTAAATATGGCTTATCCTTAATCTTAGTCAATGTCACGCCCATGAAACTAGGCCGGATGTAATACTCCGACCCAATTTAATCAGGTTTAGCGATTAATTAATGATGCCTTAGTTGTTAATTGTGGTTTGACTTTGTTTCGATTTCATTCCGGGTCATGGATAGGTAGTTGGGTTGAGTTTAACTTTGATTAGGTAGAAATGAGCCCTTTTTCGTAATTTTAGATTTTATAAGACGTTGTCCTTCTTGCATCATCTTGGTGTTAACACGTATATTTCGTTGAGCTCGTTAACTTCTGTAACTGTCTCGTAGGCAATAGACTTCATTTGCTTCCGTTGGACCCTTATTTGACTTGAACTGTAATTAGTATAAACCATTGGACTTTTCTACACTTTTGCTTCATTCTTATCTTATATAAGCCAAGTCCCCACCGACATTCCTCTCTATTCACATTGGTTCTCCCTTCCCCCTTCTCTTCGTTTCCTCTTCTTCTTTTCTTGTTTTCTTCTTCTTGATCAAGCCAAGTAAGAGGGTTTTTGTGCACTTCGTCTTCACTTCTTTCTCGTGTGGCCTAAGGTGCGCTTGGCTTTTTGGCTTTCTCCTTCTCCTTCTCCTTCTCATCAGCCATGGCATGTGCTTACTGTCTCTATATTTTCTCTCATGCATGGTAGATTAGAATCGTGTTCGGACGTTGAATTTGAGCCCAAGGACAAACGTTTACGTATTAGAACTCAATTGAGGCAAGTATAAGCATGATTTGATTGAACACAGATTGGTATATGGTGATTGTTCTTAGTCTCTCTTCCACTTGTGCATGTGTGTTATGTGAAATTACAGCCCTTTGCCTTTGTATCGTCTTAATATTTGTTGTTTTCATGAATGCGAGTGTTCAATTCAGTACAGCCGTTCTGTAACAGGGCAGGCTATCTGATTGATCGGGCTTCAGAGTCAACCGATCGGGCACTCCCAGAATCGAAATTCGATTGGTTAGGCCTGCTGACCGACTGATCAGCCCTGAAGTGTTATACTTCAGGAGATTAAGTCTGTGAACTGAAAACTTTTGTATTCATTTCTATCCTCCTACCTTTCACACCAACCAAAAAACCTTTTAGGCGATACTCTCGGGCCTCGTGGTTCGTGGATTATGTAAGGAAGTCTTTCCTGAGACCTTAAATAAAAGGTAGGTATGAATTAGACTTTATAGAGCCTTCACATTAGAGTATTGATGACCCTTAACTTGCCCAATGGAAAATACGAATCGCATGAATAGTCTTGAGGGCTATGACTCATTTATGT
Source organism: Sextonia rubra (assembly GCA_037013555.1). NCBI lineage: Eukaryota > Viridiplantae > Streptophyta > Magnoliopsida > Laurales > Lauraceae > Sextonia > Sextonia rubra. The sequence continues at coordinate 11,858,043 of JASUAD010000026.1, forward strand.
GTGTCGTTCAGTGTTAAGCACCTCCCCATAGGTGTTGGTTTAAGGGACTTCGATACACTTTCCTGAATACAATGCAACACTTGTGAACGACAACTGTGTATCGAATAACTTAAAACTACATCATCATGCATGGTTAGAAACACTGGATGACTAGATTAGAGTGGGTTAGTAAATTCTATTGATTCGAGCAAATTTATATTGCATGACATCTTGCCTTAAGTTTATTGGCCTCTACTCTTCTGTATAGTTTGTCTAGCTTCGATATGCCCAATTGTGATGATAAATTTGATTTGTGTCACATGTTCACTATGTTTCCATTATGTTTGATATGTTCCGTATGATATCTTGAGTTTTGTATGTATGAGTTGCACGTATGCTTGGAACGTATGATATATGTTTGATATGATCTGCACGCTTAACTCAAGTTCTTGTATATGATTAACTCCACATGGTTAGGCACTACTCAGCCTCAGCCTCGAAATATCCAATGGGGTTGAATTTGGCGTAGTATATATGGTACCACTGCAGTGAGTATATATCTTGGGGCTTCTAGACCTCAGAAACCTGGAACCCATTCGTACCCTGGCCTGGTCGATTGTGTTCTCAGTTGTATGTAAGATCCCTTTTTGGGAGCATATGGCACATGTAGTAGTTTCCTAGTTATGTACATTACATGTCTATCTTGATTCATTAGTATGTTTTATTCACTGCACAACTTGCCTAGTATACAAAATTGGAATTCTATGATTTATCCATTATTACGTATTCAACTAGATACAACATGCGTTAACTTGTCATTGCTTATACTTTGCTGAATCGTTGGATTCATAAGTTGTCCTTGGTGTTGCAGGCTCAGATCCCTCGACCGACCCCTCATCGGTCAACCAAACTCCAAGGGAGATCTCCGATGTCCCATCGGGACTAGAGGAGTGGATGTGATTACTCTATCGGAGCACGACAATGTCCTACATGCATATAGGTATTCCGCCTTCTCGGGATCACAGTGAACTTTGAGTTTATTCATGATCTTTGCACTTGTACTTTTAGTCCTTTTTGTATAACTCTAGACTTTATGTACTCTTTGTATATACATTCTTTTGTTCTAATGTATGTCCCTTGTTATGGTTTGATACCTACACCTTCAGCGTAGATGTGTTGGCACGTGTGAAATTCCCTTGTGCATGTGCATTTAGACCAGGTCTAAACGAAAATGCATGGGAGTACGTGTGTCATTGGTTAGGTTTAGTCTTAACCCCGATCTCCTGGACTCGGGTTGTGACATACGTATTGTATGGTATCAGAGCATTGTTGCTTTAGTTGATAAGCATGTAGGCATGTAGGAACGTGGTGAGGATACAAATGTAAATATTTGACTTTATCGTCTGATATTTCTCTTGTTAGGGGACATGCGGTGGGGAACGTCTTGTGTTTGATGATTAACCTTTTGTATTTTGCAGCATATGGCTTCTGGCTCAAGTACCAATAACAATCATGGGGACAATGAAAGTGGATCAGCTCCTTTACAACAGCCACAGAACCAGGATGACCAATTTCTTGTGATGTTGCAAGCGATCCACTCTTTACAAGCATAAGTTGTCTCTCTCGTTGACAGGCAAAGTCAGGCATCTGTTCCACCTCATGTGGAGCAGCAGGTGATTTTCAAGCCAAAGGAGAGTGATCCCAACACTCTTTACGACAAGTTTCGAAAACGTGGAGCCATCGAATTCTGTGGAAGTGAGGATGCTTTGAAGGCGGACCAATGGATAGAGCATACAGAGGATCTCTTTGAGACAATTGTGTGCACTAATAGACAGAAGGTAGGACTCGCAGCTTTAATGTTTCGCGCTATCGCGGAGACTTGGTGGAAGAGTGTGAAGGAGTCTTATAAGGACCTACATAATGCTACTGTCTGGGAGACGTTCAAGAAGCAATTCAAAAGGAAATTCATTCCGGCCCATGTACATAGAGCCAAAGAAGTTGAGTTCTTAGCTTTGCGTCAACAGCAGATGACAGTGGCGGAGTATGTGCATAAGTTCACACAGTTGTCGCACTTTGCTGAGGACATGATTAATATAGAAGAGAAGAAGGTTAATCGATTTATTGATGGCCTAAATCTCAAGTACAAGAATCATGTGACAGCCTTCCCACGGCCAACCACTTTCGATGATGTCGTGGACCAAGTTTATGCGGCGGAGGCTAACATTCAAGAGGAAAGAGCTCTGGATTCCAAGAGGCACGCTCCTTTTGGTGCAAGGGGGCAAGCGCTGAAAAAGATGAAAGGCAAGCATGGCACCTCTAGTTCCATTGATGTGATGTGTGAGCATTGTGACAAATGCCACAAGTCGGAGCAATGCTAGAGAAAGACAAGAGCTTGTTTTATCTGTGGCTCCATGGATCATTTGATGGCCAACTGCCCAAAGTACAAGTCTTCCCAATCCTAACAATCCAGGCCAACTGCTTCGACAGGTTCAGGCGGATCTAATGCTTCGACAGCTCCGAGCAAACCCTACCAATCTCGTCAAGGCTAGAAACCGCAATGCCAGACTGCTCGCGTTTATGCAGCTAACCATGAGAGTATTGAGGAGGCGAACGTTGTGGAAGGTACTATCTTGGTTTCGCAAGCTGAGGTTATCGCATTATTTGATTTGGGGTTTACGCATTCATATGTAGTACCTTCTTTTGCCTAGCAGTTACGACAGCCGCTAAAGTCACTACCGTATGTGTTAGTGGTGTCCACTCCTATTGGCAAATAGGTGGAATATAGTGTATACTACCCCCAATACGATGTGCGGATCGAAGGGCGTCAACTCTCAATTGACCTCATTTTGTTGTCGATGTTGGACTTCGATGTGATCCTTAGAATGGATTGGCTCACGCGATATCATACCTGTGTGAATTGTCATAACAAGACGATTTACTTCAATCTAGGCAATAGATTCCGTTTTGAGGGCAGTCAAAAGAAATGCCCAAGGCGTGTTATCTCTGCATGCAAGGCGGATCGATTGATATGCAAGGGGTGTGAAGGCTTCATTGCCTTTATCTCGGAGAAGAAAGAGTCAAAACAGCTTGTGGAGATTCTAGTGGTATGTGATTTTTCAGATGTCTTTCCCGATGACGTGCCAGGGTTACCTCCTGTACGAGAAGTGGAATTTGCCATTGATCTCGTGCCAGGGACCATTCTGATCAGTAAAGCCCCATACTGTATGGCCCCAGCAGAATTGTTAGAATTGAAGAAGCAATTGCAAGACCTTTTGGATAAGGGTTTTATATGCCCGAGTGTTTTACCTTGGGGAGCGCCAGTATTATTTGTCAAGAAGAAAGACGGCATTTTTCGAATATGTATAGATTACCAGCAACTGAATAAGGTGACAATAGAGAATAAGTATCCCCTGCCATGGATTGATGAATTGTTTGATCAACTCCAAGGTGCAGCTTATTTCTCTAAGATTGACTTGAGGTCTGGGTACCACCAGCTAAGGGTGAAAGAAGATCCCAAAACTGCCTTCAGGACACGGTATAGACATTATGAATTTCTTGTGATGCCTTTTAGATTAACCAATGCACCTGCAACTTTCATGGCTTTGATGAATCGGATCTTTGCTCCTTTCTTCGATCAGTTTGTTGTTGTGTTCATTGATGACATTTTGGTCTATTCATAGACAGTAAAGGAGCATAAGGAGCATTTGAGGAAAGCCTTGAACTTGTTAAGAGAACATCGATTATATGCCAAGTTGACGAAATGTGATTTTTGGCTTGAGCAGGTAGCATTTCTTGGTCATATTATTTCATAAGAAAGATTGGCAGTTGATCCAGCTAAAGTGGAGGCAATTGTTAATTGGCCTAGCCCAAAGACTGTGACAAAAATTAGGAGTTTTCTTGGACTTGCAAGTTACTACCGCAGATTTGTTCAAGACTTTGCTAAGCTATCTGTTCCTTTAACTAAATTGACTTGAAAGAACGTGTCTTTTAATTGGACTGAGGAATGTGAAGCTAGTTTCTGTATCTTGAAAGAAAAGTTAACTACCGCTCCAGTCTTGACCTTACCTGATGGAGGTGAAGGATTCGTAATCTATGCAGATGGTTCTCGAGTTGGTTTGGGTTGTGTATTGATGCAGCATGGCAAGGTAATTGCATATGGATCGAGGCAACTCTGAGAGCATGAGAAGAACTATGCCACACATGATTTAGAACTGACAGCTATAGTATTTGCTTTGAAGCTTTGGAGACATTATCTATATGGCGTGAAATTTGAGGTCCATTCAGATCATCACAGTTTGCAATACTTGTTCACACAACATGAGTGAAACATGAGGTGACGCAAATGGCTAGAATTTATCAGGGATTATGATTTTCCAATCAAGTACCAGCTAGGGAAAGGTAGTGTGGTGGCAGATGCACTTAGTAGGAAATCGGAGACTTTTAATGTGTTGGACAATTTCCTTTTGATGATGCACGACAAGCCTATCGAAGTGAGATTGGTAGAAAATTATGTAACGCTGACAAGTACTTTGGTCTTCCAACCCGAAGTGATTCAGCAAATTAAGGACAGGCAATTTGAAGATTTAACCTTGAAGTGCATCCGTGATTACATCGGAGGTCGACCCAACTCCGATTGGAGGATGGTATACTGTACTTTCGGAACAGATTGTATGTCCCAGCAATGGATGATTTAAAAGAGAAGTTGATGATAGAGGCACACTATGCTCGATATGCGATGCACTCAAGAAGTACGAAGATGTACTGGAACATCAAAGATCGATTTTGGTGAAACAACATGAAAAGAGAAATCGCAAGGTTCGTTGTTAGATGTTTAACTTGTCAGAAGGTGAAAGCAGATCATCAAAGGCCTTTAGGTTCGTTGCAACTGTTACACATACCGCAGTGGAAGTGGGAGCATATTACCATAGACTTTGTTTCCGGGTTACCTCCGACGAGTAAGAAGAACAACGCCATTTGGGTAATCGTGGACAGATTAACAAAGTCAACCCATTTCATTCCATTCAAGAAAGGTATGACGTTTTCAGAAATGGCGAAGAAGTTTGTTGATGAAATCGTCAGGCTTCATGGTACGCCCACGTCAATTGTGTCCGATTATGACAGCCGCTTTGTTTCATTTTTCTAGAAAGCATTTCAACATGCTATGGGTACTAAATTAAGTTTCAGCATAGCTTATCACCCACAAGCAGACGGACAATCGGAACGGATGACTCAGACTTTAAAAGACATGTTACGGGCCAGTGTGTTGAGTTTCGAGAAGGAATGGGAAGCACATCTCTCACTATGAGAATTTGCTTATAACAACAGTTTCTATAAGTGTATTGGAATGGCTCCATACAAAGCCTTGTATGGGCGCAAATGCCGAAGTCTTGTGTGCTGGGAAGAAGTTGGAACTCAAAGTTTTCACGGACCGACAATTATCACCGAAACTACGGAGAAAATCCAGAAGGCCATCGAGAACTTGAAGGTTGCTCAGTCAAGACAAAAGAGTTACGCGGACACCCGCAGAAGACCTTTGGCATTTCAAGTTGGAGAATGGGTTTTTTTTAAGGTGTCGCCGATGAAATATACTATCCGTTTCGGCCAAAAGGGCAAATCAGGTCCGAGATATGTCAGATCTTTCGAGATCAAGAGCAGGATTGGTGACTTGGCATACAGACTAGCCCTTCCAGTGGAGTTTTCCAGAGTGCATGATATATTCCACATATCGATGCTTCGCAAATATGTTTGAGACCCTACCCACGTCATTCGTTACGACGATGTGTAGATCCAACCGACTGCGACATACGTTAAGTGACCGCTTCGTATCGTGGGAACCCGAGAGCAGATCTTGCATACCAGAACAATACGATGGGTCAAAGTGCTATCGGAACATCATAGTCTAGGCGAAACTACTTGGGAATTGGAAAAGCAGATGGCGGGCAGTATCCCCATCTTCTCACGCAGTACGTGTTCATTCTGAGGACATAATGATTCCTTAGTAGGGGAGGATGTAACACTCTGACCCAACTTAATTAGGTTTAGCGATTAATTAATGACGCCTTAGTTGTTAATTGTGGTTTGGCTTTTTTTCGCTTTCATTCCGGGTCATGGATAGGTAGTTGGGTTGAGTTTAACCTTGATTAGGTAGACATGAGCCTTTTTTCGTAATTTTAGATTTTGTAAGACATCGTCCTTCTTGCATCATCTTGGCGTCAACACGTGTATTTCGTTGAGCTCGTCAACTTCCGTAACTGCCTCATAGGTAATAGACTTCGTTTGCTTCCGTTGGACCCTTATTTGACTTGAACTGTAATTAGTATAAACCATTGGACTTTTCTCCACTTTTGCTTCATTCTTATCTTATATAAGCCAATACCATTGGACTTTTCTCCAATTTTACTTCATTCTTATTTTATATAAGCCAATGTCCCCACCGACCTTCCTCTCTATTCACGTTGGTTCTCTCTTCCCCTTTCTCTTCGTTTCCTTTTCTTCTTCTCTTGTTTTTTTCTTTTTGATCAAGCCAAGCAAGAGGGTTTTTGTGCACTTCGTCTTCACTTTTTTCTCGTGTGGCCTAAGGTACGCTTGGCTTTTTGGCTTTCTCCTTCTCCTTCTCCTTCTCATCAGCCATGGCATGTGCTTACTGTCTCTATATTTTCTCTCATGCATGGTAGATTAGAATCGTGTTCGGACGTTGAATTTGAGCCCAAGGACAAACGTTTACGTATTAGAACTCAATTGAGGCAAGTATAAGCATGATTTGATTGAACACAGATTGGTATATGGTGATTGTTCTTAGTCTCTCTTCCACTTGTGCATGTGTGTTATGTGAAATTACAGCCCTTTGCCTTTGTATCGTCTTAATATTTGTTGTTTTCATGAATGCGAGTGTTCAATTCAGTACAGCCGTTCTGTAACAGGGCAGGCTATCCGATCGATCGGGCTTCAGAGCCAACCGATCGGGCACTTCCAGAATCGAAATTCGACTGGTTGGGCCTGCTGACCGACCGATTGGCCCTGAAGTGTTCTGCTTCAGGAGATTAAGTCTGTAAACTGAAAACTTTTGTATTCATTTCTATCCTCCTACCTTTCACACCAACCAAGGAACCTTTTAGGCCATACTCTCAGGTCCTGTGGTTCATGGATTATGTAAGGAAGTCTTTCCTGAGACCTTAAATAAAAGGTAGGTATAAATTGGACTTTATAGAGCCTTCACATTAGAGTATTGATGACTTTTAACTTGCCCAATGGAAAATACGAATCGCATGAATAGTCTTGAGGGCTATGACTCATTTTTGTGTGTCGTTCAGTGTTAAGCGCCTCCCTATAGGTGTTGGTATAAGGGACTTCGATATACTTTCTTGAATACAATGCAACACTTGTGAAAGACAACTGTGTATCGGATAACTTTAAACTACATCATCATGCATTGTTAGAAACATTGAATGACTAGATTAGAGTGGGCTATAAATTCTATTGATTCGAGCAAATTTATATTCCATGACATCTTGCCTTACGTTTATTGGCCTCCACTCTTTTGTATAGTTTGCCTAGCTTCAATATGCCCAATTGCGATGATAAATTTGATTTGTGTCACATGTTCACTATGTTTCCAATATGTTTGATCCGTTATGTTTGATATGTTCCATATGATATCTTGAGTTTTTGTACATATGAGTTGCACGTATGCTTGGAACGTATGATATATGTTTGATATGATCTGCATGCTTAACTCAAGTTCTTGTATATGATTGACTCCACATGGTCTAACATTACTCAGCCTCAGCCTCAGGATATCCGACGGGGTTGAATTTGGCGTAGTATATATGGCATCACTGCAGTGAGTATATGTCTTAGGGCTTCTAGCCCCCAGGAATCCAAGACCCTTTCATACCCTGGCCCGGTCGATGGTGTTCTCAGTATGTATGTAAGATCCCTCTTTGGGAGCATATGGCACATGTAGTAGTTTCCTAGTTATGTACATTACATGTCTATCTTGATTCATTAGCATGTTTTATTCACTGCACAACTTGCCTAGTATACAAAATTCGAACTCTATGATTTATCCATTGTTACGTATTCAACTAGATACAACATGCGTTAACTTGTCATTGCTTATACTTTGCTGAATCGTTGTATTCATAAGTCGTCCTTGGTGTTGCATGCTCAAATCCCTCGACCGACCCCTCATCGGTCAACCAGACTCTAAGGGAGATCCCCGATGTCCCATCAGGACTAGAGGAGTGGATGTGATCACTCCATCGGAGCGCGACAATGTCCTACATGCATATAGGTCTTCCACCTTGTCGGGATCACAGTGAACTTTGAGTTTATTCATGATCTTTACACTTGTACTTTTGGTCCTTTTTGTATAACTCTAGACTTTATGTACTCTTTGTATATACATTCTTTTGTTCTAATGTATGTCCTTTGTTATGGTTTGATACCTACAGCTTCCGCGTATATGTATTGGCACGTGTGAAATTCCCTTGTGCGTGTGCATTTAGACCAGGTTTAAACGTATATGCACGGGAGTACATATGTCACTGGCTAGGTTTAGTCTTAACCCCGATCCCCTGGGCTCGGCTTGTGACATCGGATCCAATGCCGGTTCTAGGGGTATGAGAATTGGGGCCAATTAAAATTTTTTTCTTACATAAACAATATAGGCTCCAATTCCGGGTGGATCGAAGTCCCTGGTGAGGCTATGCTTGGTGATCAAGCAACCGTAATCACATGCGGAACGGAAATACATACTCATCGCAAACGAATATCATATAACAGTCATGTAATAAATCTGATTGATAATAAAATCAGGGTCAAGTGCTTCGAAGCAGAATAATTAAGGTTATAATTTCAAAACAAATAAACTTAAATTAATAAACTAATGGCCCAAACATGGCCTTATTACATAATTTAAAGTTTCGATCTCTGCATCAATAGTAGGACACCTCAGATAATGTATTCGGTGCTCCACTCAACAACTCCACCATCTGGCGAAATTTCTTGCTTCTCCTGAATTTCCGGTTCGGCATTGATAACGGAACCTAGACACCAAAAGTAATGGGTCAGATTGATATAATTTGGTAAAAGGGTAAACTTCAACCAATGGATTAATCAACTGAATTAAGCATAATATTTATCATGACCCAAAATATATCAGATGCAAACCCCAATGGCATGAATGCACAAAAATGGGTATTCCCGTAAATATTATATACAGAAACGGGTATTTCCTTAGATAAATATACAGAAATTGGTATTTCCGCATATAAATATACAGAAACGGGTATTCCTGCAAATAAATATATAGAAACAGGTATTCCGACAAACGGATAAATAGAAATGGGTATTCATGCAGATAAATATTCAGAAATGGGTATTCCTGCAAACAAATATAATAAAAGGCATAGCTATATACTATAATCCATAGTATACACTGACCCGATGGAGTACGTCCACCTCCAAACTGCATTCGGTCAGATATATATATATAAATATACTTATTTACAAATACATACGTATACCGATGCAGAATGAACCATGATATGACTGTTAGATTTTGTCGACTCAATCCATTAGTTGATGTAATAAATTGATTAATTTCTTTATTTATTAATAAAATCATGCTTTACTTTCATGAGATGAATGTTATTTGACTATTTCATGCACATGACCAATACATATGACATAATGGTTCATGAGTTGAATCGGGTCCCATTAGTATATTAGATGTGATATATGTGCATGGATGAGATCCACACGCGGGAGATATATGTCACAAATCTTATACTTAAATAGCTTCACAACCAGTAATGAGACTGGGCATCTTATTTGATAAGGTTGCAGCACTTTGATCACTATGAGATAGTGTGATTTGTCTCGATCATCAGAATATAAGATTCTGGATCATGGTGCTAGTACATTGGATGTATTGAAGGACCATGAGATGCACCTTATGGAATTCTGTCTCAATAATAAGGTATGCTCTCATAATTTTCTAGCAATAGGCTCTCAATCCTGAGACATTGATGAACTCAAGTTTTTATCTATTCATTTGCTTTGAGTCACCAATGAGTGAGGCCGACTGTAGGTTAACACCTTGGTGTCTTGGGTATGTGGTAGTAGAACTGTGGGAACGTTGAATGATCAAGATGGAATCTATCTCTATTATCCCCTTGTGCCAATTAATAGATTTGTCATTAGTAAGTGCACACCCATCTCAATTAAGAGTTAATTGGATGGTACTGATGATTACTGTGATTAATTGGGGCTCAAGGATAATAAGATGAGGAACTTAGATTGGAAGAGACGGATTTATTCCAATTGATCCACGGATATTGATAGAGGGGCCTACTTGTGGTAATTGGGAAGTTTAGGGTCTTCATTGTAATTTATTCTTAAGACTGGAGTGCAATTGCATTTATATAGTGGTGTTATTTGCAATTACTTGTGGGCCTGGATTGCACATGAGATGTGGGGTCGCGGTGTTCCAGTTGGAGCCAGCTTTCTAAGGAATCCCTAGTGGTCCCCACACTAGCCCAAGTTATTGAAAAATACTAATTCGACTCGAACTCTAGAAAGAAGGGATTAGAAAGGAGAAATTTGCTTTGGAAGTAAGACTTCTATTTCAATTAGGCAAGAAAGAGATTTGTAAGTTTATAAAATCTCTTGGACGTCCAGAAGAGTCTCTCACGCCCAAAACCCTGTTCGTGTAAGAGTTGCACGAGTTTCTCTCTCCTTCTCTCTTCTAGTTCCTTGGAGTTTCGAGTTGGGATTTCTCCTGAAGATTGCACCACTCTTCTTGAGAAAAGAAGTCCAATTCGGGTCATAGCGTGGAAGGCTAAGAGGTGTTAAAGAAATCCATTAGAGCACTGCGGATCTCCAAAGGTATGATCTACTTCTTGCATGTCGTAGATTATTATGGATATTTAGTGCTGGTAGAATATTTACCGTACATGGTCATGAGATTGAGGGTAATGCATCCTGGATTGGGTTTTGGTCTTATGGATAATTGATCCCTGTGTCAAGTGGGTCAAAAGTTTAGAAAATCTATCCACGAGACCCACCTACTTCCAACAATGACACCCTTAATCCCTGTATTGAATATATTATCAAATTGAGTATTTAGACTTTTAAATTTAAAAATGTATTACGAACGTGTGTCAATTCAAGTTCTTTGAGGGTAAGCACTAAACCACCTAACGGTCATAGTTGGTTAAATATATACATGAGAACTAAACCTCTATCATAATAGAAATCTGAGTCCACGATGTCGATATCCTACTTTTAGTGTCTATCATATGGTACATCCCGAATCTCATATTCCCATTCTGCATTTAGTCAAATTCTCATGTGAACATTTAACTAACTTTTCTAAAAGTCATTATTCATCTAATCCAATTATGTAAATTTAGTGTATGTTACAAATTGGGTAAAAGATACTCAAATTCCAACTCTAAACTTAAATCAAATTATGATAAAAGGGGAATGGAATAATTAAGTCCTTAATTATCATTATTGTGTATAATTACACATTATTATTTTATACAAAACAAAATGTACAAATCTCCAATTCAAACTCGAAGTCTAAACTCTAATAAAAATTCAATTTAGAATTCCAATTACATTCTAATGTAAGATTCAATCATCATAAATACATCATAATTAAATTCTAATCAAACTAAATAAATTATTAATCACAAGTATTTAAATTTCCAAATAAATTTGTAAACAATCCTAACTAAATTTCTATTAATACGTAGTTAAGAATTAATTAATATAATCAAACCACCATTAATCTACTAGACCATTAACCAAATCACAATATTCTAAATATTTATAAATAAAATCCTAATTTCTAAATAAATATATTTATTTATTATTTATTTTTTTAAAGAAAATGGGCTTAGCCCTTCAGATCCGGCCCAGCCCAGCCGCTGCTGGGCCAACAGCAGCCGGGGCTGGGTGCTGCTTGGCCCAGCAGCCGCCAGGCTAGGCCTGGCTGGCAGGCAGCATGTGCTGCCTGGGCAGGGCAGGCGGCGCTGTTGCTGCGCCGATTAATTTTATTTTAAACATTCTTTTTACCCACCTATCTAATCTCACGAAAATACATCGTTGTTTCAAACCTTTATCTTTAATCTTTAATCAAGATACTAAACCCAATTAAAGAAATCATACCATTAAATCACATCTTAAAGCATATTAATCAACGAAACATATATCACAACTCAAAGCATATTAATCAATAAAATAAGCAAAACCACATTAGTGATAGTTATCCACTTGCTTGGATCTTGATGCTAAAAGCAGATCTGAAGATCCCACCATAGTTTCTCCCCGGAAAACTTCTACGGCTTGGTTGCAGAAGATGAGAGAACGAGGAAAACCCTAAGGGTTTATATTATGAAGAGGTTTTTCTAAATTACAAGGAAGGGATCCCTGCTTTATAGTAAGTTTTACAAAATTTCAAAAAGAGTTTATTGGCCTAAAAAGGGTCAAATAACGTAAACCCAAGGCCCACAAGTGTTTGCTAAGCCCGTATAACCCCTCTAAACCCAACTCAAATCCAACAGACTGCTATGACTCAAAAATAAAAATTTGGGGCATGACATCATCTCTAGGGAAGGTTTAGCGGTGGACCCAACAAAGATTGAAGTAGTGGTAAAGTGGGATAGACAAAAAATTGTGTCGGAGATCCGAAGTTTCTTAGGCCTTGCAGGCTATCACCACAGATTCGTGGAAGGATTTTCCTCAATAGCAACCCCACTGTCGAGATTGACTTATAAAGGAGTTCCTTTTGTGTGGAATGAGGATTATGAGCAAAGTTTTTAGGAGTTGAAGAGAAGGTTGACCACAACCCTTGTTTTGACCTTACCTGCCGGTAATGCTGGTTTTGTGATTTTCACCGATGTAATCGGTGTTGGACTTGGTTATGTTCTCATGCAATATGGGAAGGTGGTGGCTTATGGGTCTAGACAGTTGAAGGATTATGAACGGAAGTATGCAACCCATGACTTGGAGCTAGCAGTAGTGTCTTTGCTTTGAAGATGTGGAGACATTATCTTTACGGAGCCACTTTTGAAGTATACTCAGACCATAAGAGCCTCCAATATTTCTTCACGCAAGGTGATTTGAACATGAGACAGAGGAGATGGATGGAGTATATGAAGGATTACGATTTTGGGTTGAAGCACCATCCAGGAAAGGCTAATGTAGTGGCAAATGCTCTAAGTAGAAAAGCAGCGTTCACTGGAGGATTAATTACAGAATACTTCTGGATTCGATGTTTGGGAGATATGGACGTTTATTTTCGGCCTATCAGTGAGCAAGTAGTGTTGGCTAGTATATTCTCGTGGGAACCCAAATTACTACTGAGGATCAAAGAATACCAGTTACTAGACCCCGAGATAACAAGGACCAAAGATCATATGGATGAGAGGCCTGATTTTAAGTTGGAAGATAATATTTTGTTTTATAAAGGCATAATTTGTGTGTTTGATTTTTCAGAATTGAAGGATGAAATTATGGTCGAGATACTCTATACTCGGTATACTATTCATCCAGGCAGTACCAAGATGTATCACGATCTGAATGTTCATTATTGGTGGAAGAATATGAAAAAGGATATCGTAGAATTTGTTGGAAAATGTTTGGTCTGCCAGTAGATTAAAGCAGATTATAGGAGACCCCTAGGTCTTTTGCATCAGTTGGAGATTCCTTAGTGGAAGTGGGAGAACGTCATTATGGACTTTGTGTCAGGATTGCCTAATACTAGAAAGGGATTTGATGCTATTTGGGTGATAGTGGATCGTTTGACTAAGTCAGCCCACTTTGTACCATTTAAGACTGGTCAAGGAATGGAGAAAATGACAGATTTGTATATTAAGGAAGTGGTGAGATAGCATGGAGCACCGGTTTCTATTGTCTCTGACCGGGATAGTAAGTTTGTATCTTAGTTTTGGGTATCGCTGAAGGAAGCCTTAGGAACCAAGATGAGTTTTAGTACAACCTATCATCCCCACACAGATGGACAGATAGAGCGTACAAACCAGACATTGGAGGATATGTTAAGGGCATGTGTCTTGGATTTCAAGACTAGTTGGGACAAAAGCTTGGCTTTATGTGAATTCACGTACAACAATAGTTACCACTCTAGCATTGACATGGCACCTTTTGAAGCTTTGTACGGGAGAAGATGTCGAGCCCCTATATGTTGGTTGAATTTCGGAGCTCGCAGTTTTCATGGACTGTTTGTGGTTGGAGAGTCCAGTGACAAGATAAAACAAATTTGGGAAAGGTTGAAGGTTGCCCGTAATTGCCAAAAGAGTTATGCAGGTACAAGGAGGAGAGAATTGAAGTTTGAGGTTGGTGACCATGTATTTCTGAAGATATCACCTACACGTGGTACTTTACGGTTTGGACAGACAGAAAACCTCTAGAAGATATGTGGGACCTGATAGCTCCGGTGGCAGTGCTAACCGATAGGCAAGGTCAATGACGTGGCTTATCGGTTAGCACTGCCACCGGAGCTATCAGGTGTTTATAACGTCTTCCATGTTTCTATGTTGAGGAAGTATGTAGCAGGCCCTTCGCACGTGTTACAGTATGAGCCGTTGCAAGTGTAGGATGATACAACATACACTGAGCAGTTGATGGGGATTGTCGACACCAAAGAGCAGGTGTTGAGAACCCGTGTCATCCATTGGGTGAAGGTTCAATGGAGTCATCATCGCCCGGAGGAAGCAACGTGGGAGCTTAGAGAGGAAGTGCAGAGACAGTATCCACACCTTCTTCCAGAGGTATGTTAGACATTTGGAGGACCAAATGTCCTTTAGAGGGGATGAGATGTCATGCCCCAAATTGTTATTTTTGAGTCATAGCAGTCTGTTGGGTTTGAGTTGGGTTGAGAGGGGTTATACGAGCTTAGCAAACACTTGCGGGCCTTGGGCTTACGTTATTTGACCCTTTTTAAGCCAATAGACTCTTTTTGAAATTTCGTAAAAATTACTAGAAAGTAGGGAGCCTTTCCTTGTAATTTAGAAAAACCTCTTCATAATATAAACCCTTAGGGTTTTCCTCTTTCTCCCATCTTCTTCTTTCTTCTGCAACCAAGCCCTAGAAGTTCTCCGAGGAGAAACTATGGTGGGATCTTCAGATCTGCTTTTGGCATCAAGATCCACGCAAGTGGATAACTATCACCAATGTGGTTTTGCTTATTTTATTGATTAATATGGTTTGAGTTGTGATGTATGTTTTGTTGATTAATATGCTTTAAGATGTGATTTAATGGTATGATTTCTTTGATTGGGTTTAGTATCTTGATTAAAGATTAAAGATAAAGGTTTGAAACAATGATGTATTTTCGTGAGATTAGATTAGTGGGTAAAAAGAATGTTAAAAAAAAATAATAATCAGCGCAGCAGTAGCACTGCCTGGCTAGCGCAGGCAGCACATGCTGCCCGCCAGCCAGGCCCGGCCTAGGCTGCTGCTGGCCCAGCAGTGGCTAGGCCGGATTTGAAGGGTTGAGCCCATTTTCTTTAAAAAAATAAATAATAAATAATTATATTTATTTAGAAATTAGGATTTTATTTATAAATATTTAGAATATTGTGATTTGGTTAATGGTCTAGTAGATTAATGGTGGTTTGATTATATTAATTAATTCTTAACTACGTATTAATAGAAATTTAGTTAGGATTGTTTATAAATTTATTTGAAAATTTAAATACTTGTGATTAATAATTTATTTAGTTTGATTAGAATTTAATTATGATGTATTTGAGATGATTGAATCTTACATTAGAATGTAATTGGAACTCTAAATTGAATTTTTATTAGAGTTTAGACTTCGAGTTTGAATTGGAGATTTGTACCTTTTATTTTGTATAAAATAATAATGTGTAATTATACAAAAAAATGATAATTAAGGACTTAATTACTCCATTCCCCTTTTATCATAATTTGATTTAAGTTTGGAGTTGGAATTTGAATATCTTTTACCCAATTTGTAACATACACTAAATTTACATAATTGGATTTGATGAATCATGACTTTTAAAAAAGTTAGTTAAATGTTCACATGAGAATTTGACTATATGCAGAATGGGAATGTAAGATTCGAGATGCACCACATGATAGACACTAAAAGTAGGATATCGGCATCGTGAACTCATATTTCCATTATGATAGAGAGTTAGTTCTCATGTGTATATTTAACCAACTATGATCGTTAGATGGTTTAGTGCTTACCCTCAGAGAATTTGAATTGACACACGTTCATAATATATTTTTAAACTTAAAAGTCTAAATACTCAATTTGATATTAGGTTGAATACAGGGATTAAGGGTGTCATATCATGGTTCATTCTGTATCTGCATATGTATGTATTTGTAAATATGTATATTTATATATATATATATGACCGACTGCAGTTCGGAGGTGGATGTACGCCATCGGGTCAGCGTGTACTGTTGATTATAGTACAGAGCTGTGCCTTTTGTTATATCTGTTTGCGGGAATACCCGTTTCTGTATATTTATCTACGGGAATACCCATTTCTATTTATATGTTTGCGGGAATACCCGTTTCTATATATTTATCTACGGGAATACCCATTTCTGTTTATCTGTTTGTGGGAATACCCGTTTTTGTATATTTATCTGCGGAAATACCCGTTTCTGTATATAGTATCTGTGGGAATACCCATTTTTGTACATTCATGCCATTGGGGTTTGTATCTGATATATTTTGGATTATTATAAATATTATGTTTAATTCAGTTGATTAATCCATTGCTTGCAGTTTACCCTCTTGCCAGATTATGTCAATCTGACCCACTACTTTTGGTGTCTAGATTCCGTTACCGGTGCTGAACTGGAGGGTCAGGCAACGCAGGAAATTCCGCTAGATAGCGGAGTTGTTGAGTGGAGCACCGATGACACATCTAAGGTGTCCTAGTGTTGGTGCCGAGATTGAAACTTTAGATTATGTAATAAGGCCATGTTTGGGTCATTAGTTTATTAATTTAAGTTTATTTGTTTTGAAATTATAATTTTAATTATTATACTTCGAAGCACTTGACCTTGATTTTATTATCAATAAGATTTGTTATATGACTGTTATATAATATTCGTTTGCGATGGGTATGGATTTCAGTTCCGCGTGTGATTATGGTTGTTTGATCACCAAGCATAGCCTCATGAAGGATTTCGATCCACCCGGAATTGGGGCCTGTATTGTTTATGTAGGAAAAAAATTTTAATTGGCCCCGATTCTCATACCCCTGGAATCGGGTTTGGATTTGGCCCAATTTCAGGGGCGTGACAGTCAAGATTTGGTAGATCAGGTCCTCAAACATCGTGTAAGTGCCTTCGAATGTGCCCTTAACTAGCTCAACCTGAGCAGGACCTCTTTCTTTTATATCTTGCTTGTCCTCCTTTTTTCTTTCGTGGCCTTCAGTTTCAAGCTAGGTAGGGCTTGGGTCAATCTCCCCCAATCACCTTCTAGCTTTATATAGTGCTCTATCCTTTCCATCAGCTCGTCATGGTCGGAAGGAGGTCACTTTGTCAAGGATTGTCTCAATTGACTTCCTTTAGTAGTCCTAGCTTAAAGGTTGCCACCACACCTGCTCACTGGAGTTATCTATCTCGTTATAGATGCACCAGTACCTCATAGTATACTCCTTTAAGCTTCCTTATCTCCTTTTTTCAACACTAGTAGAGCTCCCATGTCCATTGGTGACAAATCAGGCAACGAATGACTCCACTAACTCTCTGAAGTTCCAAATAGTCCTTGGTCCTAATCAACTGAACCATTTAAAGGCCAACTCTCCCAAATTGGATGGGAAGAACTTGCACATCAAGGAGTCATTTCCAGTCTAGAGAGCCATTGAATGCTAGTAGTTGCGCACGTGATCAGTTAGGTCCATGGTATAGTCATAAATTTTTAACTTCGGAGCAGAAAAAAGCCGAGGAGGTTCAGCCCCGTTGGTCTCTTCGGAGAAGGCGGAAGTGGAGTTTTGTAACGGGGCCTTCTTGCCCCTTTCTCGAGTAGAACCTTTGGCCAATAGTGGCCGGTCCTCTAGAGCTTCGTTGATCAATGCTCAGATATCTCCCATTTTCATTGCTTCCTTTGGGTGCTTGAGGACTGCAGCCTAGCTTTATCTGTCACACCCCACTATTCACACATGCATGATATTGTCCGCTTTGGCCCATGGGCCTCACGGTTTTGTTTCTGGTGGGCCTCAACCCACCAAAAGGCCTCATGCAAGGTAAGGGTGTAAGCTCTATATAGAAGCCCATTCACTTTCCTCTTTATATTCGATGTGGGACTCCAGGATGTCACAATCCACCCTCCTTAGGGCTGCACGTCCCTGTGCAGTAGCCTTCCAGTTCCTGTAGCCTGCCAGCCCTCTTAGCCCGCCCACATATGAACCAAACGGGGAAAATGAAGAAGAAGAGGAAAAAGAAGAAGAAATGGCAGTTGCACGTCTTGATTTGAGCTTAAGTCTTGGCCGATCCAAAGAAGAAGAAAATGGAGAGGAAGGAGAGAAAGACACTGTGGAGATGGGGGAAAACAAGGGCTGCTCATCGTCTCATATAAGTAAACATTAGGGTTTTTGGAAAATTTTTGGTTTTTATAAAAAGAACCCTATTATTTAGGTTAATTTATAAATATGGGCTTGGTTGGGTTATTGGGTTTAATGGGCCCAAAATGGGTCCAAATTGGGTCGGGTCAACGATGAACACTCATGGTCCTAAAATTACTATCCGATTAACCCAAAACCCAAAAGAAAATTAAATAATTATAATAACCATAATTAACTAAAATACAAACAATTAAATAAAATTATATTTAAATTAATTAAAATAATAACTTGGGTTAAGAACGTTACATTCGTTCCCCCTTAGAACATTTGGTCCTCCAAATGTCTAACGTACCTCAGTGAGAAGATCCGGGTACAACTTCTTCACTTGGTCTCTGAGCTCCAGAGTGGCCTCCCTTGGACTGTGGTGCTCCCACTGAACCTTCACCCAGTGAATGGTCAGCGTCTGTAGGACTTGCTCCTTAGTATTAATGATCCGTAACGGCTTCTCTACGTAGGTAGCATCCGGCTGAATCTCGAGTGGTTCGTATTGAAGAACATGCAAAGGATCGGCGACGTACTTCTTCAGCATCGAGATATGGAAGACGTTATGAACTCTTGACAACTCTGCTGGCAATGCCAATCTGTAGGCTACATCTCCCACTCTCTCGAGAATCTCAAACGGCCCAATGAGTCTCCGAGACAGCTTGCCCTTCTGTCCGAATCTGAGTGTTCCTATAGCCGGCGACACTTTTAGAAACACATGATCGCCTACTACAAACTCGAGATCTCTCCTCTTCAACTCAACATAACTCTTCTGTCTACTCCTGGCAATTTTCAATCTGGCATGAATTTGCTGAACCTTCTCACTGGTATCACTGACTATCGATGGCCCGTGAAAACTCCGAACACCAACTTCCTCCCAACAAAGTGGGGTTTTAAATCTGCGCCCATACAATGCTTCAAAAGGGGCCATACCAATACTTGAATGGTAGCTGTTGTTGCATGCGAACTCACAAAGAGGAAGGCTTTTCTGCCAATCCTTTCCAAAGTCCAACATGCAAGCACGTAACATATCCTCCAGTGTTTGGTTGGTTCTCTCAGTCTGCCCATCTGTCTCCGGGTGATATGTTGTACTGAAGTTCAAGGTAGTACCGAGTGCCTCTTGAAGTCGTGTCCAGAACTTACTCAGAAACCTTGAATCTCTATCTGAGATGATCGATACCGGTACACCGTGAAATCTAACTACTTCCTCCATATATATCTTGGCCAACTCTTCTTTGGGTGTCTTTAAGCTCATTGGCAGAAAATGTGCAACTTTAGTTAACTTGTCCACTATCACCCAAATACTATCTTTACTGTGAATCATCAGAAGTCCTGATATAAAATCCATCATGATATGTTCCTATTTCCAATCCGGCACTGCCAACTGCTTCAATAGTCCTGGGGGTCTCTTGTGTTCTGCCTTAACCTGCTGACAAACCAAACACCTGGCAACAAATCTTGCAATCTCCTTTTTCATGTTGTTCCACTAGTAATGACTACGGAGATTCTGGTACATCTTTGTGCATCTTTGTGCTACCAGGGTGAATGGTAAAACGAGAATGATGTGCTTCTGTCAGGATCTCATTCTTCAACTCCTCTATATTTGGCACACACAATCTATCCTGATAGTGCAACACACCATCTATCAATCTAAAGTCTGGCCTGCTCTCAATTTGCTCAATCACCTTGACCAACTCTGGATCCTTTGACTGTGTGCTTTTGATTCTGCCCAAAATTTCTGGTTCCCAAACAAACATACTGGCAATCATCACTCTATCATTAACCAACTGTAAATCAACCCCTAAGTCCAGAAATATCTTTGCCCACGACCATTCTGTCCTCAAACATGCATTCCTTGCTACTTTTTTGCTTAGTGCATCAGCCACCACATTGGCTTTCCCTGGATGGTATTTGATCAGAAAATCAAAGTCCTTGATATATTCCATCCATCTAATCTGTCTCATGTTTAACTCTGGCTGAGTGAATAAATACTAAAGACTCCTATGGTCCGAATGCACTTCAAATCTCACACTATACAGATAATGTCTCCACATTTTTAGTGGAAAAACTACTACTGCGAGCTCAAGATCATGGGTAGCATACTTTTTCTCATGTTCCTTAAGTTGTCTAGACCCATAGGCAACAACTTTTCCATCCTGCATGAGTACACATTCCAAGCCAACACCTGAAGCATCAGTATAAATCACAAATTGACCATTCTCCGATGGTAGTGTAAGTACAGGAGCTGTAGTCAACAGGGTTTTTAGCTCTTGAAAACTGGCTTCACACTCGTTAGACCACACAAAAGGCACATCTTTCTGTGTTAATTTAGTCAACGGCGTTGCAATTGACGAAAATCCTTGCACAAATCTCCTATAATAACCAGCCAAACCAAGAAAACTGCGTATCTCTGACACTGAAGTGGGTATTTGCCAATTGACAATTGACTCAATCTTCGCTAGATCCACCGCTAGACCCTCTCTGCTAATAATGTGACCGAGGAAAGACACCTGCTCCAACCAGAACTCACACTTACTCAATTTCGCATAGAGCTGGTGATCCCTCAAAGTTTGCAATGTAGTTCTAAGATGGTTCTCATGTTCCTCATGAGATTTGGAGTATACTAACACATCATCGATGAAAACCACCATAAATTGATCAAGAAACGAAGTGAAGATCTTATTTATCAAAGCCATGAAAACTCCTGGAGTATTTGTTAGCCCAAACGGTATCATTAGAAATTCATAATGGCCGTATCTAGTCCGAAATGCTGTCTTCTGCACATCCTGATCTCTAACTCTCAGTTGATGGTATCCTGACCTCAGGTCTATTTTTGAAAAGAATTCGGCTCCTTGTAACTGATTAAACAACTCATCGATCCTAGGTAATGGATATTTGTTTTTTATCGTGACCTGATTGAGCTATCTGTAGTCGATGCACATCCTCATGGAACCGTCTTTCTTCTTAACAAACAAAACAGGTGCTCCCCATGGTGATACACTAGGCCTTATGAAACCTTTATCCAATAAGTCTTGCAGCTGAATTTTCAATTCTCTCAACTCAGCTGGTGCCATTCTGTAAGGAGCTTTTGAGATCGGTGCTGTCCCTGGAGCTAGCTCTATGGTGAAATTGATTTCTTGAATCGGCGGTAATCCCGGAATCTCATTTGGAAAGACATCCAGAAACTCACAAACTACAGGTATCTTCGATACACCCCCCTCTGCCTTGGA
Source organism: Sextonia rubra (assembly GCA_037013555.1). NCBI lineage: Eukaryota > Viridiplantae > Streptophyta > Magnoliopsida > Laurales > Lauraceae > Sextonia > Sextonia rubra. The sequence continues at coordinate 11,879,884 of JASUAD010000026.1, forward strand.
CTGTTCATCCTCCGTGATAAACGCTAAGTAACCTTCACAACCGCTCCTGAGCATACGATCTGCAATCAAGGCTGATATCCAACTTGTGGGAATCCTTTTTGATTGTCCAATAAACTTAACAATTTCTGATTTGACTTTAAGCTTGATAATCTTGTTAAAACAGTCCATATTAGCTCGATAGGTCCTTAACCAATCCATGCCCAAAATGACATCAAAGTCATTCATCATCATAAGCACCAAGTTTGCTGGTAAAATCAACTTCCCTATTTGAACTCGGACACGAGGAAAGTACTGATTGTAAGTGTCATTGTAAAAGTGTGTTGTCAATTACGTGACCAAAGTGTAGTTCGGTTCTAGAACGATGTAGTTCACCTCGGAAGTTCATTGAAGATCAAGTCAAGTTCAAAGAAGTTCAAGCTAGTTCAAGACCATTCAAGGAAAACCTATCAATGAAGACTAAGCAAAGAAGTTCAACATCAAAGAAGATCATCTGTGAGTGCCAAGGGATAAGGTATCTATGATTCCTAAGTGTCCATGGAAATAAACTAGGAAATTAGGGTTTTCAAACACCCTGTTTTGGTCTACGGCTTGGACCACGGCTAAGCCGTAGATCCTACGGCTCACTGTCCAGAGAGTATATTTAGAAGCCTTTTGTTCTACGGCTGACCCTACGGCTACACCGAAAAATGTTACGGCTAAGCCGTAGTGTGTTTCACGGCTAAGCCGTAAAACCTACGGGCCATAATCCAGAGAGTGCACTTGGCCACATTTTGCTTACGGTTGACCTTACGGCCAAGCCGAAAGCCCTTCACGGCTAAGCCGTAAGGTTATTCACGGCTAAGCCGTAAAGATTACGGGCCACTCTCCAGAGAGCAGTTTCTGGGAAATTTGAGCTTACAGCTGACCCACGGCTAGGCCGAAAGGTATTCACGGCTAAGCCGTATAAGGATTTACGGCTAAGCCGTAGGCCTAACCGTAAGAAGGAATTTGTGTTGAATCTGGTCAAACTAGCCGTTGGATGTTGTCAGAACTTGCGGCTAAGCCGTAGACCATTCTGTTCTAAGCCGTAGAACTATCCGTTGGAGCTCATCTGTATTTAAAGAGGACCTCTCCTTTGCTCCAACTACTGAATTTATTGCTGAGAAAATTACTAGTATTGCTGAGCCTTTGCACCTCCATTAAAATCATCTTCAAAGCTCCCACAACCACCTACTCTCCAAAACAAAAGAGTGCCATTATTGTTACAAGTAGAGTAGTTGGTGAGTTAGGAAAGGCTTCATTAAATCTGAGAGAATACCTTAGCCTTCCAAACCCTCTTGAATCCTCTTCCCTTGGCTAAGCACACATCTGAAGATCTTCATCACCAAGGAGCAAGAACAAGAGGCCAAAGCTTGGAAGTAGTCTTCAAGCATCAAGAGCACCATTCAAAACCAAGGTATTCAATTCCTTGTTTAGGTGTTCTTTAATATTTCAATTCTCATTGCTGTATTTGGTGGAAGACAAACCACCGCATCAAAAATTGTTGTAGTTGGTGGACTAGATCAAGGATCAACCACCTGATCAAAAACTCTAATTGGTGGAAGACAAACCACCGAATCAAAAACTGTTGCAAGAGGTGTATGTTATGTAAGTACCTCTTATTTAGTGGAACCAAGAGAGATTGCTCTTGAGAGTGGATGTAGGTCTAGGACCGAACCACTATAAATCATTGTGTTTATTGTTTGTTGTGTGTGGATGTTGCTTTGCTTTCTTGTCGCTCGAGTTGATGATCTTTTATAAGCTACATCTTTGTTGCTCTAGTTGCATCTCTAGACACTCACGACTCTGAATATCTCTCTCAATTTTAATAATCTTTCAGATTGTTCTTTAATAACACCTAAGTCTTGAAAAGAAATTCTTAATAGTCCTATTCACCCCCCTCTAGGACTTGGTGAGATCTAGTTATTGCACTTTCAATTGGTATCAGAGCGGGTTACTTCGTAAGGGTGTAATAACCTGAAGTAGATCCATCTTTTGCTAGATTCACCATGAATCCTGAAGGAAGTTCTATCACCCGACCACCTTTCTTCGATGGAACAAATTATGCATTTTGGAAAACCCGGATGACAGCATTCTTAAAATCCATGGACTGGGCTGTTTGGGAGGCTATAGAGAATGGTTGGACGGAACCCACTGAAGATGTGTCTACAAATGGTGTCACAACCACTAAACCATTAGATCCAGCCAAATGGTCTCAAGCTCAGCTAAATCTTAGACAAAATAATGCTAGAGCGTACAATGCTATAGTGTGTGCCATGAATCAAGAAGAGTTTAAAAAGATAATGACAACCACTAATGCAAAACAGGCATGGAGAATCCTTGAAGTAACTTATGAGGGTACCTCAGTTGTCAAAAGATCTAAACTCCAGATGCTCACAAGTCAGTTCGAAAACATTCGCATGGAAGAAAATGAAATGTTTACTGACTTCCATACTAAGCTCATGAAAATTGTAAATGAAATGTGGGCTCTTGGGGAAACTCTTCCGGAAGGTAAAATTTGTAGTAAAATCTTGAGATCACTTCCAGAAAGATTCCATCCTAAGCTAACCTCTATAGAAGAATTCAAGGATTCAGAACAAATGAAAATTGAAGATTTAGTGGGATCCCTTCAAACCTTTGAACTCAAATTTAACAATGACAAAAAGAAATCAATCGCTCTAATCACCTCTCATAACACATCTTCCTCTAAAGATGACATATGAATAACTAATAATGACGAGGATGAAGATGTGGCCCTTTTGGCTAAAAGATTTTTGAAACAATTTAAGAAAAAAAGGGTGAAAGAGTATAAAAATGAAACCACAAATGATAAATACAAAGGTCGGTCAGGTTCTCTCTCTAGAAGTAAACATAAGGAACCTATGTGTTACAGATGCAAGAAAATTGGACACATTTCCACCGATTGTCCTCAAAAATGGAAATTCAAAAAGAAGAATCTTGTAGCCACTTGGGACGATTCATCTGAATCAGATTCTGACTCATATGAATCACATCAAAATGAATCAGACAAATATACAGTTCTGATGGCTACCACTGCCACCTTCAATCTTTCTGAAGAAATGATAAAAATATCGAATGAAGAAATCTCAGGCAGTGAGTCAGAGAGTGAGTATGAAAATTCAGATGATGAGGATAATGACAACACCACGGATTCCTATGAACTACTCTATGAGGGAACATGTAGGCTCGTTGAAACTGTAAGCAATCAACAAAACAAAATTAAAAATTTAAAGGAAAAGGTTGATAGTATTAATGCTGAAAAGGAAGAATTGCTCAAAGAACTCGAAAGTGTAAAAATTCAATTATCAACAGAAAGAGAAAATGTACTCAAATTAAGAGAACATGAAAAATCCCTTTTAAAAATAAAAGATGAAAATCATGCTCTCCACAATGAAGTGACTATTCTGAAACGGTATAAAGAAAAGTATGAGTACAGATTTACTCAAAATGATGAGAAATACATTAGACTATTCAAAATTGGGAAAGCTTATAAAGACATGACTGGTCTTGGATATGACAAAAATGCTAATCAGCCTCCAAGTTTCGGAACTGTTTTTGTCAAAAGTGCTTTAAAGGATGAAGATATTAGTGTTCAAAACACTGTGGATAAGGCATCTACTAGTACTCATACTGTTTCGTCAAATGTTCTATGTCATTATTGTGGAAAAAGAGGTCATTTTAAAATGGAGTGCAAATTAAGAAAAATTCATTGTAACATCAGTCAGAAAATTGAGAAAAACACCACGAAGAAAGTGGAACCTGAAAACAAAAAACAAAAGTCTCAGATAAACACATTTCCCTTAAACCAAAAGATGAATAATTTATTAAAAGAAGTCCATAAGTTAAGAAAACAATTTGAAATATACAAAAAGAATGGAGCAAACATTCCTATTCCCCAACATAAAAGTTTTCAAGTGAAACACCAAAAATCAACTGTGATCCCTACTACTAGTACACTTAAATGGATACCCAAAAATAAGAATCTAGTGGTTCACACAGCTTTTAAAGCTGCAGAACAATCAAGATGGTATCTGGATAGTGGATGCTCAAAACATATGACTGGGGATAAATCTTGTTTGTCTAAAATGATTGAATTCGATGGAGGCACAGTTACTTTTGGTGATGGAAGTACTGCGAAAATTATTGGGAAAGGAACTTTAAATGTTCCAAACTTACCACCTTTTGAGAATGTTTTGTGCGTTGATGGGTTAAAACATAATTTACTTAGTATATCTCAAATCTGTGATAAAGATTATGCCGTAAACTTTGGTAGTCATAGTTGTGAGATCTCAAGGAATGGAAAGATAATATTGAGAGGTCTTAGAACTATCGATAACTGTTATGTGGTGGGAAAAACAAATGCTTCATCCTCTGCTTCTTGCCTACTAACTAGTATTGATGAAGCTAAGTTGTGGCATCAAAGACTTGGGCATGTAAACTACAGAGACTTATCCCATCTAAACAAATATGTTGAAGGACTGCCCAAGATCAGTAGTCAAGAAAAGATGATCTGTGGAGAGTGCCTTCAAGGCAAACAAATTAGAAGTGCCCATAAAATGGTGAATGCTATGAAAACTACTCGACCTCTAGAACTTATTCATATGGACTTGGTTGGACCAACTAAAAGAGAGAGTCGAGGTAAGAAAAGGTACTTCCTAGTTATGGTAGATGATTTCTCTAGATTCACTTGGGTTGCCTTCTTGAGAGAAAAATCTGAAGCCTTTGGAGAATTCAAAAGGATTGTAAAACAAATTCAGACTGAAAAAGGTACTTCAGTAGCCCGAATCAGAAGTGATCATGGTGGAGAATTTGAAAATGATCAATTTGACAAATTTTGTGAGAAATATGGGATTCATCATGAATATTCAGCACCCAAAACTCCACAACAAAATGGGGTGGCTGAAAGAAAAAATAGAGTTCTCCAAGACATGGCCACAGTCATGCTTCATAGTAAGAATCTCCCTAGAGACTTGTGGGCCGAAGCTGTTAATACTAGCTGCTACATCATCAACCGAGTTTATCTTAGGACTGGTACAAATCAGACAGCTTATGAATTGTGGCATGGGAAGAAACCAAATGTAAAATATCTTAAGGTCTTTGGAAGCAAATGTTACATCTTGAAGGATAGAGAACAACTGAGTAAATTTGACTCAAAAAGTGATGAAGGTATATTCTTAGGCTATTCAACACGGAGTCGAGCCTATCGTGTTCTAAATATTAGAACCGGAGTCATTCAAGAGTCAATAAACGTCATTATAGATGATGAATCCACAATGTCTGATAATGTTGATGAAGTGGAAGTGCCCTCGATGATTGAACCCACACGATCCACAATAAAAACTGATGCACCTATCACTACTGAAAATTTGGTGAATGTAAAAATCATCCTATAGATCAGATTATTGGTGACCCCCTAACAGGTGTAAAAACTAGGAAACAATTGAAGAACATTATGAGTCACTTGTGCTTTACTTCTGTTTTAGAACCTACCAGCGTTGATGAAGCCTTTTCAGACAATGATTGGATAAAAGCTATGCAAGAAGAATTGAATCAGTTTACAAGAAGTGATGTTTGGTACCTAGTTCCAAGACCAAAGGATAAAAATGTGATAGGCACTAAATGGATCTTCAAAAATAAACTTGATGAAAATGGAGTTATTGTTAGGAACAAAGCTAGGTTGGTAGCGCAGGGATATTCTCAAATTGAAGGTATTGACTTTGACGAGACCTTTGCTCCAGTTGCTCGTTTAGAATCAATTAGAATTTTGCTATCTATAGCTTGTTTCTTAAAGTTCAAATTGTTTCAAATGGATGTTAAGAGTGCTTTTCTAAATGGAATTTTGAATGAGGAAGTATATGTTGAACAACCTAAAGGTTTTATGGATTCAAAATTCCCAAACCATGTGTTTAGACTGAAGAAAGCTTTGTATGGTCTTAAGCAAGCACCACGTGCTTGGTATGAAAGGTTGACAAAATTCTTATTAGACAATAATTTTCAAAGAGGTAGTGTTGATAAAACCCTTTTTATCCAAAAGACAAGAAAGTCAGTGTTAATAGCGCAAATATATGTAGATGATATCATCTTTGGTTCCACATCTAATGACTTGACTACTCAGTTCGCTAATCTAATGCAATCAGAATTCGAAATGAGTATGGTTGGCGAATTGAATTTCTTCTTAGGTTTACAAGTCAAACAATTACGTGATGGTATCTTCATTTCCCAGTCCAAGTATGCTAAAGAACTGGTGAAACGATTTGGTCTAATGACTGGGAAACATGTCAAAACCCCCATGAGTACAACCATCAAACTTAATAAAGATGCAAATGGTAAAGGGGTTGACTCTAGCCTATATAGAAGTATGATTAGTAGCCTGTTGTACCTTACTGCAAGTAGGCCAGACATAGCATTTAGCGTGGGAAAATGTGCTCGATATCAAGCGGATCCAAAAGAATCTCATCTAACTGCTGTAAAAAGAATCATTAAGTACATTGCCGATACAACTGAATATGGTCTGTGGTATCCTCATGACTCCTCATCCTCTATTGCTGGATACTCAGATGCTGATTGGGCAGGAAACTTAAATGATAGAAAATCCACAAGTGGCGGCTGTTTTTATGTTGGAAATTGTCTAGTAGCTTGGCATAGTAAAAAGCAAAATTCGATATCTCTCTCCACTGCCGAGGCTGAATACATAGCTGCCGGAAGCTGCTGTTCTCAACTCTTGTGGATGAAGCAGATGCTTATGGACTATGGCATTACACAAGGAATAATGAGCTTGTATTGTGATAACACGAGTGCCATACACATTTCTAAAAATCCAGTCCAGCACTCTCGCACCAAACACATTGATATTCGACATCATTTCATTAGAGAATTGGTTGAAGAAGGAATCATTGAGCTCGAATATATTCAGACTGAAAAACAACTTGCAGACATCTTGACTAAACCTCTTGATGTGTTAAAATTTGAAAATTTGAGGAAATCAATTGGTGTTTACTGTTTGAATTAACTTGTGTTTTTACCCAGGGTCTACGGCTAAGCCGTACACCACTTTACGGCTAAGTCGTAAGCGTTTACAGCTAAGCCGTAAAACACTCTACGGCTAAGCCGTAAGTACCCTCGTTCTGCGCGCCGAGACGTTCTTAAACCCGACGCTTCGCCTCTTTTCTTTTTTTTCTCTCAGTCTTTTCGTCTATGCTCTTCCGTTTCCGCCTTTTTTTCTCGCTGCTCTTGTCTTCTCTTCTCGATCTTTCTCCTCCGATCTTCTCTCTCCGGCCTCCTCTTTCTCCGGCATCTTCCTCCTCCTTCCTTCTCCAGCGTCCACCGCCTCGGCCCCGTCCTCGTCTCCACGGCCTCCACGCCCAAATCCACGGCCAAGTCCTCAGTCTCCACGGTCTCCACGCCCGAATCCTCAGTCTCCACGGCCTCCACGCCCAGATCCGGCATTCTCCTCTCTGTTTGATCTCTGTAGTGTTCTCCTTTCTTTTCTTTTCCCTCACTGTTACATTCGTTTACTGTGCTCTGTTTCATTCCCTCACTGTGTGCGTTTTCCTCCTGTCTGTGGTGTGTGGCCTTCTCTCTGTGTCTCACTATGCCTCCGCGCTCCAAGAATGCCTACCCTCCGGGTAAGAGGCCTCGTGCCTCCGGTAGCTCCTCCCGGGCTCGACAGCCCTCTCCACCCTCTCCCCGAGTCTTGGTTCCATGGGAACCCACTTCTGATCGGTCTTTCTTTTTGAGACCCATCACTGTCGAGCGGGATGTTAACATTCTCGCTGTTGAGGCCTACGGAGTGCACACCCTTCTCACTCACGTTGGGTGGGAAAACATTCTGAAGTGGGGTGGTCCTGGCTTCCCCTCTCTTGTGCGTACCATGTATGCATCTATCTCCCACGCCTCGATCGACACCATGTCCTTTGACATTGGGTTCAGTGATGGCACCAATACCATCACCCCTGCCATCATCTCCTCTCTGTTGTGTGTGCCTCTTTCCGATTCCCCTTCGGTCATCTCGGATTCTCTATCCGAAGAGGAGCGACACACTGCCACCTTCGCCCTCTGTGGCGCCTCCATTCCATGGAAGGCCAAGGGGTTCCTTCCTGCCGTCTCATTGCTTCCTCACTACCGGATCCTCCATGCCATCTTCACCTATAACATCTACCCTCGGAGGGGAAATTTCTCTGACCTCACTCCGTTCATGGTGAATGTCCTCTACTCCGTCCACATGGGGGTCAGAGTGTGTCTTCCCTCGCTCATCTGTGCCACCATTATTCGCTTTTGGTAGTGCCCCGGCAGAGGCACCAATGCATGTGTCTTTGGGTATCTCAGGACTCGCCTCGCCTCTCAGTGTGGGGTCACTTTACCTACAAATGAGGCTCCCGAGTCTCACCCTACCTTTGGCACCGTTAACATCCAGAACATGCGCTTCTCCAAACAGCAGGCTGCGGGTCCCCAACTTCCTGACTCCGGAGACGAAGAAGATTCACCGGTTGCGCCTCCTTCTGCAGCACCCTCTACCACTTCTCCGGTTCCGGTTCCTCCCCCGGCTTCTTCCTCTTCTTCGTTTGAAGCTCGTTTGGCCGCCCTCGAACAGAGGCAAACTAAGATGGAGAAGCTCTTGAAGAAATCATTTCAGTACTTGTCAAAGATCTCCAAGAGCTGCCGGCGCGACGATGTGGCGATTCCTTCCCCTTCTCCTCCTTCGGATTGATGACTGTTCTTGTTGTTTTGTTCGTATTTTGGGAAATGGCTGTTCCTCACCTGTTAGTATTAATTGTTATCTCATGTATGCTTATGGGTGATGTATTGTTTTGCTATGGTTGTACTTCATTTCTACATCTAATATAGCCATTGTTTCTCTTTGTGTGCATTTCTGTTCTCAATTATGCTTTATCTCTTTGTCAATCTTGTGCCAAAAAGGGGGAGAATTGTATGCATGTGTTTAGGGGGAGCCTTCTAACCTCCCACCTTTCTAGTATATTGTGTTTGCAGCCTTTTTGCAGGTTAAGCATCGTCAAAGGGGGAGTTTCAAAGTGTTGTGTATGTAGATGTGGGTGCTTAAGGTGTATTCACTGATGTAATACTTTGTGTATCTCAATTGCTGAGCTTAAATGTTGTATCTTCTTCACATTATGTAATTTTGTCACGAAATTGACAAAGGGGGAGATTGTTAGTGTCATTGTAAGAGTGTGTTGTCAATTACATGACCAAAGTGTAGTTCGGTTCTAGAACGATGTAGTTCACCTTGGAAGTTCATTGAAGATCAAGTCAAGTTCAAAGAAGTTCAAGCTAGTTCAAGACCATTCAAGGAAAACCTATCAATGAAGACTAAGCAAAGAAGTTCAACATCAAAGAAGATCATCTGTGAGTGCCAAGGGATAAGGTATCTATGATTCCTAAGTGTCCATGGAAATAAACTAGGAAATTAGGGTTTTCAAACACCCTGTTTTGGTCTACGGCTTGGACCACGGCTAAGCCGTAGATCCTACGGCTCACTGTCCAGAGAGTATATTTAGAAGCCTTTTATTCTACGGCTGACCCTACGGCTACACCGAAAAATGTTACGGCTAAGCCGTAGTGTGTTTCACGGCTAAGCCGTAAAACCTACGGGCCACAATCCAGAGAGTGCACTTGGCCACATTTTGCTTACGGTTGACCTTACGGCCAAGCCGAAAGCCCTTCACGGCTAAGCCGTAAGGTTATTCACGGCTAAGCCGTAAAGATTACGGGCCACTCTCCAGAGAGCAGTTTCTGGGAAATTTGAGCTTACGGCTGACCCACGGCTAGGCCGAAAGGTGTTCACGACTAAGCCGTATAAGGATTTACGGCTAAGCCGTAGGCCTAACCGTAAGAAGGAATTTGTGTTGAATCTGGTCAAACTAGCCGTTGGATGTTGTCAGAACTTGCGGCTAAGCCGTAGACCATTCTGTTCTAAGCCGTAGAACTATCCGTTGGAGTTCATCTGTATTTAAAGAGGACCTCTCCCTTGTTCCAACTACTGAATTTATTGCTGAGAAAATTACTAGTATTGCTGAGCCTTTGCACCTCCATTAAAATCATCTTCAAAGCTCCCACAACCACCTACTCTCCAAAACAAAAGAGTGCCATTATTGTTACAAGTAGAGTAGTTGGTGAGTTAGGAAAGGCTTCATTAAATCTGAGAGAATACCTTAGCCTTCCAAACCCTCTTGAATCCTCTTCCCTTGGCTAAGCACACATCTGAAGATCTTCATCACCAAGGAGCAAGAACAAGAGGCCAAAGCTTGGAGGTAGTCTTCAAGCATTAAGAGCACCATTCAAAACCAAGGTATTCAATTCCTTGTTTAGGTGTTCTTTAATATTTCAATTCTCATTGCTGTATTTGGTGGAAGACAAACCACCGCATCAAAAATTGTTGTAGTTGGTGGACTAGATCAAGGATCAACCACCTGATCAAAAACTCTAATTGGTGGAAGACAAACCACCGAATCAAAAACTGTTGCAAGAGGTGTATGTTATGTAAGTACCTCTTATTTAGTGGAACCAAGAGAGATTGCTCTTGAGAGTGGATGTAGGTCTAGGACCGAACCACTATAAATCATTGTGTTTATTGTTTGTTGTGTGTGGATGTTGCTTTGCTTTCTTGTCGCTTGAGTTGATGATTTTTTATAAGCTACATCTTTGTTGCTCTAGTTGCATCTCTAGACACTCACAACTCTGAATATCTCTCTCAATTTTAATAATCTTTCAGATTGTTCTTTAATAACACCTAAGCCTTGAAAAGAAATTTTTAATAGTCCTATTCACCCCCCTCTAGGACTTGGTGAGATCTAGTTATTGCACTTTCACTGATGACATCTAACTAGCCAACCCATGGGGGTATTAACTAATAGAGGACAATCAAATCGCGCTACCTTCTCACGCAAATGCTTAGCAAAAGTTTGAGAAACAAAAGAATGGGTGGCACCAGAATCAAATAGCACCTTAGCTTCAACATCTGAGATTAGAATATTACCTTCCATGCACTCCCCATAGGCATCTGCTTCCTCGTGAGTAATGGCATAAGCTCGTCCAACCTGCTGTGTCCTTTGTTGGTGTCCTTGCACTGGCCGATGTGGCCTTTGCTGACCCTTCTGCTGTTGGTGACCCATCTACTGCCCTTGGCCTTGTTGGCCTACTGTTCTCTGCTGCTGCTGCTGAGGGGCTGGTCCCCTAATCTGCTGATACTGGGGCGCTAGGGCTCTAAACTGTTGCTGCTGCAGACCCCGAGGTACCTGCTGGGAAGGCTGCTATGGCCTAAATTGGGGTGCTTGCCTCCCCGACTGCTGCTGCGCATAACCACCCTGTGCTGCCTCCAGCGCCATGTGCGCTCTCGGCCTCCGTTAGGACAATCACGAGTTTTATGCCCCGGCTGTCCACAATAAAAACAAAGCCCTGTACCCCACCGACACCTCTTTGTTGGGTGGTCATACCCGCACCGAGCACACTGCGGCTTTTGCATACCAAGATTAGAGTTCTGAAACTTCTGCTTTTTCTGCAAAGGTTGGCCTACAAACTGGTTATGCATGTGTCGCTGCTTCGACCCTGATGAAACTGCCTCCTCGTCTTCCCGCTTAACCATGCCCTCAGACCAGTTTGCACTCTTGACATAATCCTGAAATGTTGGCCGTTCCGTATCTCCTATTTTTGATGCGATACGAGCATTCATACTCTTGAGGAAACGTCGGACTTTTTCTGTCAAAGGATGGACAAGAGTAGGTGCATACTTAGACAACCTTGTAAACTTCGTCTCATACTGTTGGATAGTCATGTCACCTTGCTTCAATTTTTCGAATTCTTCCATATTCTGATCTTGCAGATATTGAGGCACAAATTTATCCGTGAACGCCGTCGTAAATGTTGTCCAAGCCTCGACCTCCTGTATTGTATCTACTTGTATAGTTGCTTTAACAGAGTCCCACCATTGCTTAGCCGCCCCTTTCAACATATATGTAGCTAACTGGACCTGTTGAATGCCCGTACACTTAAATGCTACAAAAATCTGCTCCATATGCTCTAAGAAATCATCAGCAGCCATCGGATCCTCAGTACCATGAAATTGTGGAGGGAACGTCTTCATGAACTTATCGAAAATGTCGTTGGGATCCACTTCCTTTGGAGGCAAAGTAACATGAACTGGTTGTCCTGCTCTATCTGCGGCAGCTAGTATCTGAGCCTGGAATACTGCCCTATCAGCATCGGCTTGGGCTTTCTCAACGGTCCTCTCTGCGTCAACCTATGCTCGTTTGGCAGCCCTCTCCTCACGATCTTGTTGCCTATCTGCAGCTCTTTGTCTCTCATGCTCTCTCTGCATAGTAATTTGATTATTTTGAGCTTGCATAAAGGCCTGCAAAAGCTGGGAGAATCTGTCATCCTGGGATGGCGAATTGTCTCCATTGGGTTGTGAACGAGTAACTCGTTGAGCCATGATCTATAAAATAGGTCAAGATGGTGAATTTCTATTAAACAAATTCTAGCAAACAATTCTACAGACTTTACACAAAGTGGGTAAAATCTATCTAACGAAATCGGAACCTCACTCACGTCCTATGTTTCTATCCACTTTTAATTATCTAGAAACATGCCCATCACTCTGATACCATTTGTAACGCCCCACCTTTCATACATGCATGATATTGTCCGCTTTGGCTCATGGGCCTCACGGTTTTGTTTCTGGTGGGCCTCAACCCACCAAAAGGCCTCATGCAAGGTAAGGGTGTAAGCTCTATATAGAAACCCATTCACTTTCCTCTTTATATTCGATGTGGGACTCCAGGATGTCACAATCCACCCCCCTTAGGGCTACACGGCCCTGTGCAGTAGCCTGCCAGTTCCTGTAACCTGCTAGCCCTCTTGGCTCGCCCACATATGAACCAAACGGAGAAAATGAAGAAGAAGAGGAGGAAGAAGAAGAAATGGCAGTTGCACGTCTTGATTTGAGCTTAAGTCTTGGCCGATCCAAAGAAGAAGAAGATGGAGAGGAAGGAGAGAAAGACACTATGGAGATGGGGGAAAACAGGGGCTGCTCATCGTCTCATATAATTGGGCATTAGGGTTTTTGGAAAATTTTTGGTTTTTATAAAAAGAACCCTGTTATTTAGGTTAATTTATAAATATGGGCCTGGTTGGGTTATTGGGTTTAATGGGCCCAAAATGGGTCCGAATTGGGTCGGGTCAACGATGAACACTCATGGTCCTAAAATTACTATCCGATTAACCCAAAACCCAAAAGAAAATTAAATAATTATAATAACCATAATTAACTAAAATACAAACAATTAAATAAAATTATATTTAAATTAATTAAAATAATAACTTGGGTTAGGAACGTTACATCACGTCCCACCCTTCACACATGTATGATATTGTTCGCTTTGGCCCATGGGCCTTATGGTTTTGTTTTTGGTGGGCCTCAACCCACCAAAAGGCCTCATGCAAGGTAAGGGTGCAAGTTCTATATATAAACCCATTCACTTTTCCTCTCTATAGTCGATGTGGGACTCCAGGATGTCACAATTCACCCCCCCTTAAGGTTGCACGTCCCTGTGCAGTAGCCTGCCAATTCCTATAGCCTGCCAACCCTCTTGGCCCGCCCACATGAAAACCCGCCCACTTGCACCAGACCACGGCAGGGGCCCACATTCGAACTAGTCGAGAGTCGGCTCTGATACCATTTGTCACGTCCCTCCCTTCACACATGTATCATATTGTCCGCTTTGGCCCATGGGCCTCACGGTTTTATTTCTAGTGGCCTCAACCCACCAAAAAGCCTCATGCAAGGTAAGGGTGCAAGCCTATATATAAATCCATTCACTTTTCCTCTCTATAGTCGATGTGGGACTCCAGGATGTCACATTATCGTCCTTTGCTTTGCGGTCCGACCACTCACTCTGTTCAGAATAGGTCTCTCATAACCCGTATCTTTGAAGAGGTTGGCTACTTGATGCTTGGTTTGTTATATCTGTAGGAGTTTTCTTGTGGCTCTCACACCTCGCATTGAGCTCGTGGTGTCGAGTCTAAGCTTTTTGACTCGAGGATCTCTGGTGGTGCATGGGTCAGTGTTGAGAACCGTTCTCCTTAAGACTTGAAAGGTAAAATATTTTTTGTTCTACTGAGACGGCTTCTTTTGAAATTTAGCTACTTCTGGAGATGATTAATCTTACTTCGTTGTTGCCTTACTTTTTCTGCCCATCCTTGGATAGTTAGCTCCTATGTGCCCTCCATGCGTGTTTGAAGGATTTCGGACGAAGGTGATTTCTAATCGGATCCTGAGCGTTGCTTCAAGCGGTCGGGAGGTGAGATATAGTCCCCCATTTCTTTGCCATGTTGGTGTATTCCCGAACTCACGTGTTGGTACTCCTCTTCAGGGAGTTCCAAATTCATGTTAGGCTCTAGTTCGTACTCCCTTTCTTCGTCTCCTGAGTACATGCCCAGGGGTTTGACCTGGATTCAAGGCTCTTGGCCCCACTGCTCCTCTTTCATGGGCTTGGAGGTTTGGTGATTTTGGAATAAGTGTTCCGAACTGCCACTCCTCATCGATATCTCTACCATGTGGTTAATCAATGGATTAGGATTTTCCATTCCCACAGATGGCGCCAAAAATTATAGTGTTAGATTTGGTGAAGAATGCCACTTGGGCTGATTACTCCTTCGAGGGCCAACCTTGGCTGGGTCTTCTTAGATCTGAGCCTACACATGGAAAACAGTGAGATCCTTTGGCCAAGGTAGTCCCGACCGTGGTTCTTTGATGTTAAAGTCAAAAAATAACTTTTCTGAATTTATTTTTCCTTAGAGAGAAAACCCCCACTCAAAGATGGATTTATACTTTTCTTTGACGGATCTTCCCTCCACTTATTCTCTAGGTGTACTACGTTTGACATGTGGTTCCCATATTCCTTGCAACGACCCAGATTATGCATTACTCGTATATTTCTCACTGCCGCCATTTCATAACTGCCTAAGTCATGGGGAGTTCTTATTATGCCAAGTTCCATCCCACGCCCTGATGTCCGTTGTTTAATGATTGTGCAGGGCCTACATGTCCTACATGTGGCCATGAAACTTGACTTATAGCTTACCAAGCCTCTCAAGCTCCCCTCCTTGGCCCTTACTGTCGGTCAACATTGGTCCAGCTTGGCACAGTCGCCCTGAGTAGAATTGTAGAAATTTCTTGCTACACATTATTTGAATTGCAATTTAGAAATTCAGATCTGAAATGATCCTTTAATTGGTATCAGAGTAGGTCACACAAATTTATTATGTGTTGATCAATTGTGATTTTTAAAATTGAATTCAATTATGAAGGCATATCGAATACCAAGTCACATTTGAATTTGGCTTGAAGAAGATACTCAAATATGAGTTTGAGAACAAAAATCCTAGATCTATTCAATGTTTTGAATGCAAAGGATTTAATCATAGATTATCTAAATGTGCAAATAGAAAAAAGAAGAGATGTGGTAAAGTTATTAAAGCAATGTAGCATAATGGTTCTGAAGATGCAAAAAATCCACTTCCTGATACTGCTGGTGCTAAGTCTGCTTTTTTTATGGTTAGATCCTTACAACGTTCTTCTGACAATTGTTCTAATAGTGAAGATGATGAAGTGTTAGATGAATAACCAAATTAGGAGGAAGAATAGAACACTTCGTGTAATGATTGTGTCAGGCTAACTAAGTTTTCTGACGAGATCACAATCAAGTAGAAAGACTCAACTAATTAATTCTCTCTTTCAAGAAAGAATTAGAAGAAGCGCTATCAAAGTTTCATCTCTTGGAAAGTCATAAAAATTCATTGATTGACAAATTGACTATTGAGAGTCAAAATTTTGAGAAAGTTGATCAAGAGATTTGAGACTTTGAAGTAAGTCTAAAAGACTTGTCAAGCTAAAAAGGATGACTTAAAAGGCAAACTGAAGATGACTTTCTTTGAGCTAGATGTTACATAAGCTTCATTGAACAAGATGAATATTGGATCAAAGAAACTCATGACATCTTGTGTAGTCAAAAGTTGGCTAATGATAAACTCGATCTTGGTTATCATTATGGTGCATCCACATTGAAGATTGAAGGTAAAACTATTTACATTAAAAGTTCTGCATTGATTGCTACTCCTAACATGATTACTAAACACATTATGAGCACTTCAAAGAAGAGGAATATTTCTAGACCTAAAGCTACACCCATATGTTGTCATTGTGGATTTAAAGGACACATTCGACCCAATTGCAATAAGCTGCAGGATTTACCAATGAACAAGTAATGGAGGAAAAACTTGGCTCCACCAAAGGTCAAGATGATAGCCATTTGGATGAGGAAAACTAACTTACCTACTAAATTGGTACACACTATACTAAAAGCTTCTAATTCACAAGTGTGGATACAAAAGTTCAAAAGCCTCTGATCAAGAAGATCAAGCTCCCACCCCCAGTTAATACGAAGATGACATTAAAAGGGAGTCAACATTGAGAGGGAGCTACTATTGGATCCTAATTCATGGATATGTTGCATGCCGACATCAATATCTTTCTTAATTATGGACAAAAAGGGGGAGTATGAAGGAGATTTGAAGACCGAAGGGACATTCATTTTACAGGTTTTGAAATTCAATATATTTTAGGTTTTATTTTGGGTAGAATTGCTTGTATGCATGTTTAAGGAGTTTTATCCATGAATCGCCAAAGGAAGGGGGGGGGGGGGGTGGGGGAGCTAGCAAGGATTGTGCAATTAGTTAATTCATGGGTTGGACAAAACTCTGGGTCTATTGAGTGGTATTTTACAATTTCTTTTATAATGGACTATGGCTCGCTTCGCTGATGAGTTGAATTAATGAACATTTGAAATTTCACAGAGCGTGTCGAGTGCCCCTAGCATCTGAGCTTGAGTGCCCAAAATAGAACCTCCTGCACTCAAGTTTTTGAGGAACATGCCTGTCACATCTAGTGCTTGGGCTTCCCTTAATTAGGGTAATTTTCAAGGTATGACATATGTACTCCCATGAAATTCTCACCTGACACCATGCCAAGGAGGAATTCATAAGGAATAGTTACATTTTTCATGTGTGTAAGGTCTACTGAATGACATTTGTCAATGAATACTTATTGCGGAAGCTTATACTTATCACTTGTACAATTCATATTCACGTGGTATCACTGTATAAATGGTTTATAATTTAACATTTCAATAGAAACAAGATGAAGATTTCCATTCATTATATAGTAGAGCCCTAAACTCTCTACATGGAAATGTACATGTATGCCATGACTGTACACTAGAAACAAGAAGTATATCCTAAGGACAATGGCTACAAATGAGATATACATCACCTGTATAACTATAACATATCTAGACAAAACAAATACCATCTCTTAATGCATATCAAATAGAAACAATGCAACAACTATTCCCAAAAGACCCAAAATAAAAACCCATGAATCGTTCTTCGAGTCTAAGGACTAAAAGACAGCCTCAGCTTTCCACTCTTCTAGCCATGGAGGAACGTCTGGGGTCTTTTTCGCTGTTTTCGAGATCATTGTAACATTGGAATCAACATCTGTGCCTGTAACACTAATGATATAGTTGTGAATATAACAATTCAACAAAGCATAAGTAGATAAAGAGTAACACACGCTGTATCAATTAGATTCATAAGACAATGACTAAAAAAAGGCAATTCAAGTCAATTAGGCATATTGTCCAATAAAGAATTAATCATGATTTAGGAATCATCAATTTGAGAAGTATACATACTAGATAGCTACTACTTCAGCTAAATCCACTCAATTGAGAGCATTACAATTCGCATTGGGAATGTCACCAGTGCCCCAGCCAAAGGTACATATGGCTACCCGATTGGAGTTCCGGAACTCCATTTTTTTTTATTATCTACTATAGTAGCCAAACTAAGCCTAAACCAAACTTAGCCTCACGAGGCGTGAAAAGGTGGAAGCTATGTAGTGTAAGACTATTTAGATTCAATCGTTGAACCTGAGTAAGATCATTCAACTCACATTTATTCTTTACAATTTGATCCAATTAGAGTTCGATACTTACTCTAGTTTGAATGTCAACTCCATTCATTTTAGTTTACATAAAAGGAAGGAAACTACTAATGCAATAATAATAACCAATGAAAAGTAAAACAAGTAAATTAATTATAACAATTGTTTGGAGAACAATAATATTAGAGCTCCCAATATGCAATGCAATTTGATTGAGAGAATTATGATAAATTACTAGTCAACCCTAATCAAATTACATGTCGTCTCTAACCGTCCATTTCGATGTAGTTTTTAGGTTATTCGATGTATGGCTATCTTTGTTTGATGTTACATTCGAGAGATGAGGTACATTGAAGTCTTTTAAACCAACACCCATGGTTAAGTGTTAGATTAATCGAATAATAGACATGAAATGATTTCAGCCCCAAGATCTCTCATGCATTTACAATTTCTATTGGGTAGTGTTAGATGATCAAAGGTTTCATTTCTACAGCCCAACAAGGTTTTTTTTTTAATATCCAATAATTTTAAAGGTTGATATTTACATCATAATCGTCCTCATAATTGATTATAAAGGGTAATGGACAATTTGAGTTGGGATCCTTTTTGGTTAGAATAGGACCCCTAAAATTCATCAGGTTTGCTCGAGCCCACCTTCAGGCGCACTTGAGAGTGTCTAATTAGAGGTACTCGCAATTGAGCAACTCTTATAGGTGCTCGAGCCTACAATAGAATGCTCGCAACTTTTAGAATTCCATCAGGTGCGTCGAGCATGTGCTTAAGGGCACTTAAGCACGTGTTCCAGAATTCTGTACCCTTCTTTTTTCTTCCACTTGCATGGGAGCCTTATGTGTTCCGCCTTATGTGTTCCGCCCAAGAGAATCTGCATTTTTATATCCAGAATCATTCTTTAACATTACTTCCATTTCCATTTCATCATACATAAAACCATTTGAATAAAACCCATTTCCATTGATAAGAAGATTATAAAGGAGGTTGAAATGCAAACTCATAGAATCAAATTCAAAGAATCAACTTACTGCCGGCATATATTCAGCTAAAAACCTACTTATACTTGCCTTGGTTTGATGCTAAGATCCCCAATAACTTCTCTTGTGCTGAAATACAAGGAAATACCCAATTTTATGAAAACCCTATAATGAAAGCATGTAGAAATAATGATGAGCATGAATGCATGCTAAATACAAGAGTCTAAATGACTCCTTTGAATGTGGCAAAAGAGGGGTTGAGAAAGAGTTCTCACCTTAAAATCTTGTAGAGAAATGAGGGAGATAAAGTTGGGGATTTTAAACCATGGTTAGGATAGAGAAGAGGATAGACAAGAGGATGATGACTATTAGGCTTGCATGCAATTGCTCCCTTGATGAATTTGAAGCAGATATTGCTGAAGTAAGGAGAAGAAGAAAAACTCCAACAAGGGTATGAAGGAGAAAAAGAACTGATTGCTGTAAATTGGTTTCTTTTATACAACTAGTTTTCTAAAAATTCCATTTAAGTCTAGATTCCTCTATTATTTATAGTTTTAAGTCATATAATGGTCAACTTAGTCAAAATGAGGTCTAATGAAGTGGAGTTCAATATAAAAATTACGTGCTCATTAAGATGAATACGATGATGCCAATATAAAGTACATATGATGTGAAACAATAACAACTAAAATTATGAAAAACTCCTTCGCTCTATCGAATTGAGGGAAAATTAGTCCAAACTATCTATCCATGACCCAAATCCAAATCAAAAAACAAGATATGACTTAAATATCAAAATTTAGCATCCAAGCATGATTAGTTAAAAAAAAAATAGGTTTACTTAGCATAAATCACGATTAAGTTGGCTTGGGGTGTCACAGTGCTTAAGCTTGAAATGTTTTTCTTAAAATAGTTGAATGCGTGTTGCATGCACTCTATCGCATTGACAAAGAAAACCCACTTTCCAGATACAAAATTGTTTTCTGTTTGTGTCAGAACTACTACTTCCTACTCTACAATGATTCTAAACCTAGGGCATAAATTGTGGGTTAAAAAAATGTGTTCCTTTCAACCCTAAGACAGAGATCTCATTATTCTGAGTAAAGAATTTATATTTGATATCACCTTACTGATCTAGAACTTCCATTGGAGAGATTGAGTAGAAGTTTTGTTTTAGAGAGTTGTTGCTTCTACATCTCTTGTAAAAGAACAACTTTTGTAAAAGATTGAGAAATCAAGTGCGTCTTGAATCTGGTGAAGTGAATGGCATGGAATCGTTGCAGCGTAAAACTGTACATAGAGAATTACAGTCCTTAGATTATGCGAGAATTGGATAAGAGTTATCAGTAAATCTCTTGTAACTATGTGATTCATAGTACTTGACTGTTAGTCCAGTGAGATTCATAGTGCTTGATTGTTAGTTTAGTTTGGACCTATGGTTTTTTACTGGTTTGTGGTTGATTGATTTATTTGCTAGTTCATTTATTTCTTCTGCTGCATACTATTTGAATTGCAATCTAGAAATTCATAGATGAAATGATCATTCAACATGAATTAAGAAAAAGTGGGATATGAATAGTAATTCAAATCTTAAGATAATGAGGGTTGCATCCACGTTGCTGCTTGTAAGATCAAGGCCCCAAATCTAGGGTTTGTTTGCTAATCTTTTGTGCATATTGTGAATTAATGGTGTTTTTATTCTAATTGGACCTTGGATAGGTAGACTGGTGGGATCCTACTCTTCATTAGGCAGCTTTAAGGACCAATTTGTAATTTAACTAGTCAAATTTGCATCATTTCATCATCTCATTAATCATATCATTTTTATTAATCATGATTATCATAACACATTAGTGGACCCATTTAATTTTAGACCTAAGTCACCTATGTAGACCCCTTATGATCTCTTTTGTAGATAACATAAGCCTAATGGACTTGCTAGTAAATACCCAAAGTTTCTAATCATCCTAGCTCTCAAAAGACACACTTTCCAAAACAAGAGCTCTTTGTGTCTACTAGCTAAAACCTAACCCTCATCTCAATTTCCTTCCTCCTCTAAGCCTAAAGTGAGTAAGAGAGAGAGAAACCCTAGCGCCATTTGACATTAACTTCATCTTTTCTCTGCATTCCCTTTTACAACCCTTTGGTATTTGTTTGGAAAGAAAAGAGCAGTTTTACCCTTTTTGAAAACTTTCAAGGTAAGAAACCCAACCCATCTTGGTATTTGTGCCTATTTGAATAGTGTAGATTGTTTTCTTATCTTGTCACTCATCATATCATCTTTTCTTCGAATTCATCTTATCATTCATCTCTTTTTCATGTCATTTCCATGATTAAGAATTTATTTGAGCTAGAGATTTTCTGGGGGATTTTACTCTAAGAGCTTTGATTTGGATTTTAGGAGCACTTAAGGCAAGTATATGCAAGTGGTAACATGCATGAATGTATTTATGATTAATTCTTAAGATTCCTATGTTTAAGTGCATTGGTGCAGCTTATCCTCTTCTTGTTTCAAAATGAAGATGTCTTAGTAGATGAAAATGGTTTTTAAATGAGGAAAATGAGAGTTTGGATTTAATGCAATGGAACAGAAGTAAATGACTTTCAATATGCTAGGTTAGGTGTGTGAAATGATCGATTTTGTGTAGGGAAAAGATAGGATTGCTGTAGTGAAGTGCGGATTAGGAAGGAGTCAGATTTGAAATCTTGTCCCAGGCCCGATTGATTGAATGGGGTGTTTTGGGAATTTTATAGGAAATTCACAACACTTGATCGATCCGATCAATTAAATTACCCTTCTAGGATTGATTTGATCAATCGGACCCAAGCCTATTCGATCTGGTAAGGTCTGACCCATGTAATTATTTGTTCTTTTGATTGTAGAGCCCTTATAATCCAACTTCATTTGACTCTACTAAGTTAAATATACTTTAGGGAACTTTGAGATTGATCATGGGATTAAGTGACACATTAGAATACTAAGAGAACCTTTTTGTTGGAAGCAAGTGGGTCTCATAGATAGATTTTCAAAACTTTTGACCCACTTGACACAGGGATCAACTATCCATAAGACCAAAAACCCAATCCAGGATGCATTACCTTCAATCTCGTGACCATGTACAGTAAATATTCTATCTAAAAAGATAGAATCGAATAGCACTAAATATCCATAATAATCTACGACATGAAAGAAGTAGATCATACCTTTGGAGATCCGCAGTGCTCTAATGGAGAAGTTGCGACTCTATTTGATGATGAGAATCTTCAACACCTCTTAGCCTTCCACGCTATGACCCGAATTGGATTTCTTTTCTCAAGAAGATTGGTGGAATCTTCAGGAAAAATCCCAACTCGAAATTCCAAGGAACTAGAAGAGAGAAGGAAAGAGAAACTCATGCAACTCTTGCACGAATAGGGTTTTGGGCATAAGAGAGAGTCTTATTGGACGTCCAAGAGATTTTATAGACTTTCAAATCTCTCCCTTGTCTAATTGAAATAGAAGTCTTACTTCCAAAGCAATTAGCAACTTTCTCCTTTCCAAACTCTTCTTTCTAGAGTTCAAGTCGAATTAGTATTTTCCAATATCTTGGGCTAGCATGGAGACAACTAGGGATTCCTTAGAAAGCTGGTTCCAATTGGAACACCGCGACCACACATCTCATGTGCAATCCGGGCCCACAGTTAATTGCAAATAACACCACTATATAAATGCAATTGCACTCCAGTCTTAGGAATAAATTACAATGAAGACCCTAAACTTCCTAATTACCACAAGTAGGCCCCTCTATCAATATCCGTGGACCAATTGGAATAAATCTGTCCCTTCCAATCTAAGTTCCACATCTTATTATCCTTGAGCCCCAATTAATCACAGTAATCATCAGTACCATCCAATTAACTCTTAATTGAGATGGGTGCGCACTTACTAATGACAAATCCATTAATTGCCACAAGGGGATAATAGAGATAGATTCCATCTTGATCATTCAATGTTCCCACAGTTCTACTCCCACATATCCAAGACACCGAGGTGTTAACCTATAGTCGGCCTCACTCATTGGTGACTCAAAGCAAATGAATAGATAGAAACTTGAGTTCATCAATGTCTCAGGATTGAGAGCCTATTGTTAGGGAATTATGAGAGCATACCTTATTATTGAGACGGAATTCCATAAGGTGCATCTCATGGTCCTTCAATACATCCAATGTACCAGCACTGTGATCCAGAACCTTACATTTTGATGATCGAGACAAATCACACTATCTCATAGTG
This sequence comes from Sextonia rubra, assembly GCA_037013555.1. Taxonomy (NCBI): domain Eukaryota; kingdom Viridiplantae; phylum Streptophyta; class Magnoliopsida; order Laurales; family Lauraceae; genus Sextonia; species Sextonia rubra. Next base: position 11,903,198 of record JASUAD010000026.1, read on the forward strand.
ATCAAAGTGCTGCAACCTTATCAAATGAGATGCCTAGTCTCATTACTGGTTGTGAAGCTATTTAAGTATAAGATTTGTGACATATATCTCCCGCGTGTGGATCTCATCCATGCACATATATCACATCTAATTTACTAATGGGACCCGATTCAACTCATGAACCATTATATTATATGTATTGGTCATGTGCATGAAGTAGTAAAATAATATTCATTTCATGAAAGTAGAGCATGATTTTATTGATAAATAAAGAAATTAATCAATTTATTACATCAACTGATGGATTGAGTCCACAAAATCTAACAATCTCCCACTTGGGCTCAATGCCAGTCAGGGTTGCATCTCATGCCCATCCCTTCTACATGCTGCTCAAAGACTTTGGTAGTCAAAGGCTTAGTAAAGGGATCTGCCAAATTGTCCGCAGAGGCTATCTTGGTAATAGCAATATCACCCCTCTGCACAATCTCTCTGACTAAGTGATACTTCCTCTGGACATGCTTTTGGCTTTTATGGCTTCTGGGTTCCTTTGATTGAGCGACTACCCCGCTGCTGTCACAGTAAACTGTGAGTGGCTGTCGTGCCAAAGGTACCACCCTAAGTTCCAAGAGGAGTCTTTTAAGCCATACTGCTTCCTTAGCTGCTTCACAAGCTGCTACATATTCAGCCTCCGAGGTTGAATCAGTGGCACATTCTTGTTTTATACTCCTCCAGCTGATAGCTCCGCCTCCAAGCATAAATACATAACCAGAGGTGGATTTCCTAGAATCCTTATCTAACATAAAGTTAGAATCTGTGTATCCGACTGGAATCAACTCATCACTGCTATAAATCAACATGTAATCTCTAGTCCTTCTCAAGTATTTGAGAATACATTTTATAGCAGTCCAATGTTTAGGTCCTGGATTAGATTGATATCTGCTGACTAGGCCCACTACATAACAGATATCTGGTCTAGTACATAACATAGCATACATGAGGCTACCAACAGCCGAAGCGTATGATATCGACCTCATTTGCTCCTTTTCCTCGGGTGTCTTAGGACACTGATCCTTGGAAAGGTGTACTCCATGCCTGAAAGGCGTGATACCCTTCTTAGAGTCTTGCATTGCAAACCGTACTAGCACCTTATCTATGTATGCAGCTTGGGATAAGCCAATCATCCTATTTTTCCGGTCTCGATAGAGTTTGATCCCTAGGATGTAACTAGCTTCTCCCAAGTCCTTCATATCAAAAGTCTTGGCTAACCAAACTTTTACCGTTGACAACATTCCTATGTCTTTCTCGAGGAGAAGGATGTCATCGACATATAAAACCAGAAAAACTGCCCTGTCACCTTCACTTTTCATGTACACACATGACTCATCCGGATTTTGACAAAAACCAAATGACTTGATTACCTGGTCAAAATGGATATTCCAGGTTCGGGATGCCTACTTCAGTCCATAAATAGACTTCTGCAGCTTGCAAACTTTTTGCTCCTGGTTTTAGCTACAAAACCGTCTGGCTGTACCATATAGATGTCTTCCTCAAGATGGCCATTGAGAAACACCATCTTGACATCCATTTGCCAAATCTCGTAATCGAGATGAGCCGCAATGGATAAGAGTATCCGGATGGATTTGAGCATGGCTACTGGCGATAAGGTTTCCTCATAATTGATCCCTTCTTTCTGAGTATATCTTTTCGCAACAAGCCTAGCCTTATAGGTCTCCACTCTTCCATCTGGTCCTCTTTTTCTCTTGTAGACCCACTTGCACCCAATAGGTTTAATATTGGCAGGCAAGTCCACAAGTGTCCAGACCTGATTTGAGTACATAGACTCCATCTCAGCTTTCATAGCATCTTGCCAGCGTCCCGAGTGTAAGTCATTGATTGCTTCATCATAGTTAGAGGGATCTTGTTCCGGCTCTTCTGGGATTGCTTCATAAGACTCTCCCAAGAATGAGAACCTGTCAGGGGGTCTGACAATCCTCCCACTACGACGAGGTACTGGTGTAACTACTGGGTCTGGTAAGGGCGGTTCTTCCTTAAGTCCGGTCATACTTGGATTTGGAATTGATTGCTCCTGAATCTCTTCCAAAATCACCTTTTCTAAGGATTTCTGGTCCATCATATAATCTTCCTCCAGAAAAACCGCATTGGTGCTGACCAGCACTTTCTGTTCTCTGGGATTATAGAATAACCAACCTTTAGTTCCTTTAGGATATCCTACAAAAGTGCATACTTCCGACTTCGTTTCCAACTTATCCGTCTTAACCTTAAGCACGTGTGCTAGACAACCCCAAATGTGTAAATGTTGTAGACTAGGCTTTTGCCCAGACCATAATTCCCGGGGAGTCTTAGGTATAGACTTAGATGGTACGAGGTTTAGTATGTACATTGCAGTATCCAAAGCGTATCCCCAAAAGGATATAGGTAATCTTGAGAAACTCAGCATAGACCTAATCATATCTAAAAGAGTCCGGTTCCTTCTTTCTGCTACTCCATTCTGTTGAGGCATACCAGGAGCAGACAACTGGGATAGAATCCCATTTTTTGATAAGTAACCCATAAAATCAGCATAGAGATATTCCCCTCCTCGATCTGATCGAAGAGCCGTGATACTTTTACCTAATTGTTTTTCCGCTTCCGCTTGAAACTCTTTGAACTTTTCAAAAGCTTCGGACTTGCGGTGCATAAGGTATATGTAACCATATCTTGAGTAATCATCTGTGAAAGTGATGAAGTACTCATATCCTCCTCTGGCCCTGACATTAATGGGTCCGCAGACATCAGTATGTACTAATTCCAATAAATCTTTGGCCTTATTACCCTTAGCTGAAAAGGGTCTTTTGGTCATTTTACCTTCCAAACAGGACTCACAGACAGGCATTGGTTCTACCACCAATGAAGGTAAGACACCATCTTTCACTAGCCTCTCAATCCTGTTAAGGTTTATATGACCTAGCCTCAGGTGCCAAAGTTTTGTTAGATTAGATGAAGGTGACTTTCTCTTTAATGATGGTCTATTAATTGTTTCCGTATCATGTATCTCATACATCGTGGAAGTTAACAAATAAAGTCCATTGGTTACCTTGCCAGAACATATGAAAGTACCTTTCCTCTTTATGACAACTTCAGTACCAAAAGTAATAGAATAACCTTTATTCACCAAACTAGAAACTGAAATTAAATTCCGCCTTAAAGACGGTACATATAATGTTTCTGACAAAACTAATTTATTATTTAAAAAACATAAAGTAATGACTCCCACTGAAACAGCCTCTGCCTTAGCGTCAGATCCTAGGTTGACAATGATTTCTCCATCACTTAGCCTCCTGGTTTCCCTGAACCCCTGCAACGTATTACATATGTGATTAGTTGCCCCGGAATCCACACACCAGGATTCTGAAGTACCAGTTGCAAAACTAACTTCAGATATAAGTGACTCAATCATACCTGGGGTCTTTTTCTTAGACAGATATTCTGGACAATTCCTCTTCCAATGTCCTATCTTACCACAATGGAAACACGTTCCTTTTGTCCCTGAACCCTTAGCTTTGGCTACGCCACCAGTTGGACCATTCTCCACCTTAGGACCCTTTGGAACTGATTTCTTTTTGCCTTTTCGCCCTTTGCCTTTCGGCTTGGACTTGGCATCTGACTTTTCTGTCATCAAGGCAGTTGGTTTCTTCTTCATAATCCTTTCAGTTGCTACCAGCTGACTAGATAGCTCAGCCAGAGTCAGATTCATTTTATTCATATTATAATTGACCTTGAAATTGTTGAATGACTCTGGTAGTGACTCAAGGATTATGTCAATCTGCGATTCTGCATCAATCGCAGCTCCCAGTACATCTAACTCATTTAATGAGTCCATCATCTTCAACATGTGTTCCTGTACTGATGTACCTTCAGCCATTTTGGTGCTAATGAGAACCCGCATGGCTGCCTGCCTAGCAGGTCTGCCTTGTTCTGCAAACATCTCCTTTAAGTTCGATATCATATCATATGCAGTCTTATAAGATTGATGTTGGTGTTGCAGCACACTAGACATAGATGCCAGAATGTAACATCGGGCCATCTCATCGTCTTTGGCCCATTTAGTATAAAGGTCCTTTTCTACTTCTGATGCATCTGGGCCAGGCTCTTCAAGGGGGTTTTTGGTAAGGACAATATCCAGATTTCGTTTCCAGTCTACATAGTTGGATCCCACCAACTTATTCTGGTTGAGGATGGTCGCAAGTAGATTGAAAGTATTCGAATTCATGCTTGTAATACTGTAGCACATAACCATACATTCAATTAATGAATTTAAATGACATTAGGGTTTAGTATTCTACCAAATTTATGTGGGAATCCTCATAACCACAAAATTCAGAATACATCGGAATCCCAATCCTGCGGGGTATGCCTCCTTGGGGAGTGCGAATACCTCCTAGACTGGTGCGGATTAAAGTTGGTCAAAATTGGGATTAAGACTAACTATCCATGATCCCCTTCATTCATTACTAACTAGGTATCTCATACCAAGTAATGTATGACTCCCGATTAGCTTTGGTTTCTAAAATACATGAGGCAAATCCTTGGGGATACTACATCATTATTTTAGTTAAGTGTGACACACCAACTAGCATTGCATCACAACCGTTGCGGGCAGCTCCTCCTTGGGGAGTGGGCTTCCACCCCGTCTCATCAACACTATCCATAGGAGATCCATATCTAGTATCCAGATAAATACAAGCCCTCCGTGGGAAATGACCATTCTCAAAATGGCGCAAGGCTAATACTTTCCTTACAATGGACCTATGGTGGAAAACCATGGGGATTTGTATATATATAAATGCCCGCTCCCACTTAATATGTTAGAGTTGAGGATTTCCTTATAGGTGTAAATTCATCTTATGATACGACCAATGATTGGTTCCAAGTCAAGTTATTTTAAGGAAAGTCCAGTTTCTAAAATTAGTGTTACCAATAGATCCATCTCATGGGCCCACCAACTCTAATTAGAACTCTTTCCAAAAATTAATTTGATTTGACCAATTTTGGAATTTGCTATGTTTGGATCAGATATGAAAATATTCTAAAATAAGCATTCATCTAAAATAGAAAGTGCTATAATAAAAGACTAGTCCTCTCCTCCACATGGCCCAGGCGGAAAAGACTTCTTGGACTTCTAGATTTTCCAAAACTTTGGGATTCCTCAAACTCTTTGGGCATCTCCAAAATAGCTTTTGGTAATCTTCAAATTCTTTGATTAGGAGTCCTTTTTCTCTTTCCTTCTTTGTTTCGGACATCTCCAGAATTTACAAATTTTAAAGAATACATAAATTCCTCTGTCTCTATAATGAGACTTACATGGTAATCTAATCATGGAAATAAAAGGGCTATAGGGAAATTCACCATGCCTTGCCCTTTCATGGGAAACCAAGGAAACCATGATGCCCTTTACACTTAGCCACAAATAAACCAATAAGTAAAAGGAAAGAAAAAACATGTGGGCCATATGAAGAGGACATTATCACCTGCAAGTTAGTATCTCATACAACAAAGCATCTCACAAAACCAAGTTACCAAACCACAATGGAAAAACAAGATGCCAATAGTTTGCCACCACTATATAAGATCCTCTATGTAGCGGGGGTCCGGGGGCAGCGCCCCCGGCGGGGGTCGAGCTGCTTGGGTTCGGCTAGCCGATTTGGTCTCTACGGTTAGCCAACGGACCTCTACAGCCATAGTGGTCCGTTTAACTAACCGACCTGATGAACCCAAAAATTTGGGTCCTTTTTTTCAGATTCGGCTCCTGCTGTCCTCGATCACTTCTAATGATCTCAGTATGCTTCTAATGGTATCTGACCATCCTCCTACCATGATTAAAACCTTTTGTGACTTTCCAAACATGGATCTATTACAAAAGCAATCAAACCCAATAAACACTGATCCTTTCATAGCCCTTGCTCTATCCTCTTCACATCTCATGTAAAGACTAGAACAAGATTACTGATCTAACATGATTAGAGATGAGGTATGGCTCTGATACCAATTGTTGGAAGCAGGTGGGTCTCGTAGATAGATTTTCAAAACTTTTGACTCACTTGACACAGGGTTCAACTATCCGTAAGACCAAAAACCCAATCCAGGATGCATTACCCTCAATCTCGTGACCATGTACAGTAAATATTCTATCTAAAAGATAGAATCGAATAGCACTAAATATCCACAATAATCTACGACATGAAAGAAGTAGATCATACCTTTGGAGATCCGCAGTGCTCTAATGGAGAAGTTGCGACTCTACTTGATGATGAGAATCTTCAACACCTCTTAGCCTTCCACGCTATGACCCGAATTGGATTTCTTTTCTCAAGAAGATTGATGGAATCTTCAGGAGAAATCCCAACTCGAAACTCCAAGGAACTAGAAGAGAGAAGGAGAGAGAAACTCATGCAACTCTTGCACGAATAGGGTTTTGGGCGTAAGAGAGAGTCTTATTGGACATTCAAGAGATTTTATAGACTTTCAAATATCTCCCTTATCTAATTGAAATAGAAGTCTTACTTCCAAAGCAATTAGCAACTTTCTCCTTTCCAAACTCTTCTTTCTAGAGTACAAGTCGGATTAGTATTTTCCAATATCTTGGGCTAGCGTGGGGACCACTAGGGATTCCTTAGAAAGTTGGCTCCAACTGGAACACCGCGACCGCACATCTCATGTGCAATCCGGGCCCAAAGTTAATTGCAAATAACACCACTATATAAATACAATTGCACTCCAGTCTTAAGAATAAATTACAATGAAGACCCTAAACTTCCTAATTACCACAAGTAGGCCCCTCTATCAATATCCGTGGACCAATTGGAATAAATCTGTCTCTTCCAATCTAAGTTCCACATCTTATTATCCTTGAGCCCCAATTAATCACAGTAATCATCAGTACCATCCAATTAACTCTTAATTGAGATGGGTGCGCACTTACTAATGACAAATCCATTAATTGCTACAATGGGATAATAGAGATAGATTCCATCTTGATCATTCAATGTTCCCACAGTTTTACTACCATATACCCAAGACACCGAGGTGTTAACCTATAGTTGGCCTCACTCATTGGTGACTCAAAGCAAATGAATAGATAGAAACTTGAGTTCATCAATGTCTCAGGATTGAGAGCCTATTGTTAGGGAATTATGAGAGCATACCTTATTATTAAGCCGGAATTCCATAAGGTGCATCTCATGGTCCTTCAATACATCCAATATACCAGCACCGTGATCCAGAATCTTACATTCTGATGATCGAGACAAATCACACTATCTCATAGTGATCAAAGTGCTGCAACATTATCAAATGAGATGCCCAGTCTCATTACTGGTTGTGAAGCTATTTAAGTATAAGATTTATGACATATATCTCCCGCGTGTGGATCTCATCCATGCACATATATCACATCTAATATACTAATGGGACCCGATTCAACTCATGAACCATTATGTCATATGTATTGGTCATGTGTATGAAGTAGTAAAATAATATTCATCTCATGAAAGTAAAGCATGATTTTATTGATAAATAAAGAAATTAATCAATTTATTACATCAACTGATGGATTGAGTCCACAAAATCTAACACTTTTGACTGTGTAGGACCTTGACTTTGGAACCCCTATATCTCATACTTGTCAAACGAAATCAAATTGGTTAAAACAGGGAAAATGTTAATTGTTATTTATCCTTGTTAGATGATTCAGTTCATTCTAATATTCTGCCCTTCGTGTATGAGTATAAGGAGCTCAGTGTCCGGATTCAAACACAATGCGACACCAAGATTTTGATAACATGGCATTAGGATCTTTATAGTCATGCCGAAGTGAAAAATTAAGGACATGGATATCTTAATTAGTTTGGCATGTAATTTATCCTTGCTTCTTAATTAATTGAAAATTATGCATATTTCAATGACTTCTAAATCCTTTACTTATGTTATTAGTTCAGTTATATTCCTTTCATTACCTTCATATTTAATTTTGTTATCACTAATCGTCATTAATATCATTATGCTTTTGAAACTGTGAATGTTAAGTCAGTAATATCTATTAAAAAGGTAAGTATGAGAGCATGATGGTACTATATGTTTTGTCCGTATTGACTTATTGAGTTGGCACCAATGAGTTGGACTTTATGAGGTCTGGCGAGGCTGAGTATGGGTTGAAATTCTGTGCACTGCTGCAGCTAGTTTTCTGTGAAGTAAGTCGATGCTCCTTAGGGGGGTCATATTAGCTATCTGATTTCTCGTTGTGTTATGATATTTGTCTTTCTTCGGGAAGGATTGTAGCCATGTGGTTTGCCATCCAGTTGCTATTTTTTTATTATCTTGATTCTTTACATTTATGTTTTACCTTATGCTAATATGCTTAGATCTCACTTTTGCCCTATTTAATCAATAAATCCTTAATCTATTTGGAACATGTTAGTGTATTGCTTGCCTATTTCTTGTTGAGTTATTGTACTTAGGGTGCTATCCATGGTGTTGAAGTACTCAGTATCGGTATAATCCCGATTATCGACACGCTCCGGAGGTTGCCACAGCGGTATCTTTAGGATTATAGGGGGGGGGGGCGCGGTGGGATAGATGACATTTTCCACTAGTCATCTATCCAAGCAATATGAATTTTGTTGGGCATCTAGGACTAGATAGCTCTTTTTATTATATCATCATGACTTTAGAGTTGGTTCTATGTTTATTTCTTTTGAGGGTAATGTATTATACTTTTTTTCTTTGACCGTTATGCACTTTATCATTTGACATGCACTTAGTCATCTAGTTTATGCATGAGATTATGATCATTTTGATAACTCTTTAAGTAGTTCAACTGTGGAATTTTTAAATATGTATTTGTTTAGGCTCTTTCTATCACAGGATTCATTGAGTGCACTAAGTATTAAGTTCTGTAATTAGATTTGAATGTACATGTATTGTGAATCTTCCGCACATATGAGAATTGTGAAAATTTTCTTGTGGTAGTCCATGTTTGCCTTACTGCTACGTGAATTATTATGGGATTACACATGCCACGTTATAGGCTTATCCGTGTTGACCTAATCTCAGGTCTGGGCGTGACACTTCCGCTTGTTAGGTGAAAGCGATTTGCATTAAGAGGTTTCAGGTGAAGTGTCAACCCAAACCCTTAATTTACAATAATGGTCATAGCCCATCAGTTAGATTGCGTGCTCAAGTGAAACTTCCAGGAAATAGGCTGGTGCAGAGGAAATTAAGAAAAGTCGGCCTAAGTGCCTGCTGCTGCTGTTTTATTGTTGTTGCTGTTGTCAGTTTATGGGGATTCTTAACATTAAGAAAGGCTTAAAATCCATTCAATCCATACATTCATTCAACAATAAAATTATAACATAAACAAATCCTTTCCATTTCTATACTTTATAAAAGATGAAACTTCTAGGCTTCGTACCAAAACCCTCTAAAAATGCTACTTGAGAGACCCACCATATGATCCTCAGCACCGTCATGGTCTTCTTAGCAGACTGATCTGCATGTTGTCACCTCTTTAAAGTTTAAAACCATCATCTTTTAAGTCCAATTCGCTCAAAATTACCTACTCTCATCTTTTGGATTTGGCTGAAAGTTACATCCAATCAGAGTTATGCCTACCTCTAAGATTGATTCAAATATATCCCACCACCCCAATACAATAGGAAATCAGGGTCCCCGTTGCATCTGTGGCATGTTTTCACTATATTAGACACTTGGAACTCCACATTGAGTCTCACATGTTGACAATCCAGACTTTTCATCTTGATTCTCATTCCCTCTAGTGACATCATGAATTTTCACTTTGATATAAGCTCATCCCACAGCTAGATTGTGCACATGATTGAAAACGGAATTAAGATAGTTGATTAATGTTATATAAGATTGTGCTAATCATATTATCAGTCATATGTCTTTTTTATATGGAATCGAGGATATGCCACTGGAGAGGATAGGATTCAAGATGAACGGTCCGAATTATCATTCTGTAGGCCCCATGGTAGATTTTCAAACCTTTGTTACCAGGGGATTTGGACGCCAATTGGGAACAATAATGTCAGGGTTGGCCCCACTGATGATTTTGCATGGGTGGCCTGGCAAAGGGATGTGATTCTCCACCGTCCATCTCGTAGGCCCCACAAATAATGGTCTTCATGCGGAGTTGCGGAGCATATGTTTTCAGTAGAGACGATTCTACCGAATAATTTTCCCAGAAGAAAAATCTCAAATAGTCGTTAAAAACAAACCAACGGCTCCTTGTTCAAACCGCCCAATTTTCCCATCAAAAAGAAAATACCCATCCTCCCCAAAACGTCTTCTAGCAACAGAGAACAGAGACTCGGAGCTGCAGAGCTTCTTCTTCTCTCTCATTCTCCAAAGCCCAAATCGACAGGGTGTATGTACCGTTGATCTTCCAATCTTAAAGGTAACTAACTCAAATTCCTTTCAATCTCTCCCAGGGTGTATGTATTGTTGATCTTCCAAACTTTTGGCTCTATTTGTTGGAATCTTGGGTGCAACTGCAGCCCACGATTCGGTAATGGAGAAACTTGACCCATGCGCTCGACCGGGCAACTACAGCCCATGATTTGGCAATGGAGAACCTTGACCTATAAGTCCAACTGGACTATCTTAACTGCTCGATTTGATGATCGAATATGGACCATTAATCAACCAATTGTCATACTATCATCATCATCGTCGTCGTTGTAGTTATCATTCTCATCTTGGCCTTGTCTAGCTACTGGGGTGGGCTTGAACAGTTCTATGGGCCTGGTTTCATACTTACATTGAAATTTTGGGAATTCACGGGACTATTGAAGTCGAGTGAGGAGTGAAGGATCGAAGGTGGAAGTGTACATGGAACTATCACTTTTCTCGGAATTAGTTTTGCTAGGGTGGTTGCGGTGAGTGTTCATTTCCGATTGGTAGGGAGGAGATTCAATCGCCTTTGTGTATCTGTATCCAATATTTCTGCCATCCCTCTATTGGAGGTCCAGGTATCTGCATCCATCCGATCCTCGAATCTCAATTATTCCCATCTCCGGTATCTTGGATGGTTTCCCCTCTCGCTTACTGGACTTTCAAGAATTGCCGACCCGCATCTCTCATCCTTCACTATTGGCGCTGTCAATCAAAACATATTTTGCTCATAAATTCTATGCATCTAATACTAACGAAACAAATGGACCCCATGTAACTGTAGGAAATATGACATCAAATCTTCTAACATTTATGGCAACACAAGGATCTCTCTTTTTGTGTGTGACGCTGTGAGCACACATGTTTGTGTTTGTAGAAGAGTACCCACGAGATTAATTGATGGGTAACATGAATTGCATTAGTTTAACCATTAATTTTAGAGTCACAAATTTCATCCATGTTGTAAGCGCATTGTTTATTGTTAGGAAGCTGAAAAGTAATCTACTTAATACCCCCCTTGAATGGGACGCCGTTCGAATTTGCTACCTGCATGTCCCTGCCCACACAATTTGTGCTTGCCCATGCACTGTAATGCTACACCAGAGGCAAACAGAACACTTTGCATGAAGATACTAAAATACTACCCAATAAGCTGTCCTCAAATTAACTATTCTCCTTCAAGGAATCATCAACTTCAAAGGTGATCAGATTTTGACGTCGGCATGTCCTTTCTCCTTATCCATTTCCTTTCTAGGTTTGCTGAGATGAACAAAAAGTAAATATGAAGTTTCACACTAACTGAATGATTAATATGTGAAATTCTGCGTTAGAGTCTGAGTTTTTTTAGGGAAGTGATCGAGGACCGCAGTACACCTACAGAGAAATTTTCCTGTTGATAAACCTCGGTGCTATCTAATGAAAATCAGTTAGTAAAGCAGGTCAAACAAATGTGATCCACTTCTGATGGTTGGACAGGAATGGTATTTGCCTTCATCATCCAACATTGGATCACTTCCCCTTTGATAAAGGAAAAGACAATTTTATTTTTTTCTGAAATTGAACTTTTCCTTTTGTATTCTTTTGCATTCCATTTTTGAAATGTCAAGTGTCAGTATTCAAATGACATCTTGCTTCTTCAGGTAGCATCATTATTTTTTTATTGTGAAAATATATAGAATCATTATTGTGCCATTTCTTAGGTCTGTTGAGTTTTAGAATGCTAAGGGATGGATTCGGAGACATCAGAGAATTTTGACATGCAATTGATCGGAAGCTTTCTCAGCTGTGCATCAAAGGGAGACAGAGTAGGACTAAACCAGATGTTAAGGGAAGGCACTTCTCCAAATGTGCAAGACTATGATAAGAGAACAGCATTGCATCTTGCTGCTAGTGAGGGGCATGCTTCCATTGTGGAGTTACTAATACATTACAATGCCAATGTCAACCTTCAAGATCGCTGGCAGCGGACTGTAAGTTTTGATACAATCTCAATAAAGCATTTTCTTAGCATTTAATGTATTAACAACTGAATGGGCTGCTAGTCTTGACAAAATCCAGAAGAAACAAACATAAATATAACGAAAAGTAAGTCCTTTAAACAATATCATTTGTCATTGTAACCTGTGAACGTTCATGGACACATGGAGTCAAACATGGCTAGTGGAAAACACAATGTGACATAGTCTGACCTAAATGTTGAGAATTGGTGAAGTAAAAACTCAGGTTTTCTGCAAAACAGGTCAAATGGAAGATGAATGCCCACCTGACAAGGACATCCATGAAATTATGTCCAGGGCATTTGCATGATGGGGCCTTGTCCGATGGATAACTTGGATCTCACAAACATGTTGTATGTGTGGCGAAGTGTGAGTATTCTGGGATCTACGTGCTTATCGGCTTAGAAATGCCCAGTTTAGATGACACTCATTGGTTATTTGAACTTTTTTTACTTAAATATTTCTTGGGTTCCAATATGTTCTACCCATTTGATATTTGAACCTTTTCATATTCTATGATACCTCACATTTCTGTTTTTTTAGGTTCACTCTACATTGTATGAATGGACCTTCATGTTTGTTTCTTGCAAATATTCTTTAGTTTGCATACATCAGGATGTAAAATTTCAACCTTAACTTGGATCCAGTAGTACTTCACAATGTTTTGTCCTTCTTGAGTTAGCATTAAGTGAAAGCAAAACTTATTGCTGCTAATACTTACTTTGAACTGTTGGAAAATCAAGCCTTTAACAGATGCTAGACTCTATGGACATCGAGATATATGCAGGATCCTGGAAGTAAATGGAGGCAAGGATTCACATGATGATTATTCTGTGGTACTTAAACTACACTTATTCTTTGGAATCCACATTTGAATATGAGATTGGAAACTGTTCCAACTACTTCATGTAAATTCTGCATTTTAACTATATCAAATCATGAGGTGTTCTCTTTCAATAAAATATGTTAGCCATCTCGAATATCGTTGGGAAAATCTTTTTTTTTTTTAATTTTTTTGAAGTTAAATTTTTTTTTGACCTTCCAAAAAAAAAGTTGTACCTTCCAAAGAAAGAATATTTATTTTTCACTTCTTTGGTTCCTTGAGAGGAATGGATGAATGGTATCAGTTCGTCAGTATTTGTTACTAGTAATGGTGTCTGCAGACTTTCCCTCATGAGCAAGGTCTGAATGAAGTGAATATCGATCTTTCCGAGTTAAATTTAGAGCAAGCTACTGAAACTCACCAGGTATGGAGCAGAGGAAGTGCTTAAACTTCTACAATCTTATCATATAATTTGATTTTATATTCAGTAGAGTAAATATGTATGAAGTTCACCCTTGTGTATTAAAACCCTTGGATGACTCAGCTAATTCTTCTGCTTTACCACTTGCATTTGAGGATGGGGAATCCTGATGCTTGTGTATATTAGGTAGAAGTATCAAACCTTGATGGTACTTGATACTAGTATTTTTAACTTCATGATGCTTGTACATTATTCATTATTTTCTTTTAATTCCTATCAGTTTTTTCATTGTACTGAAGTATTGGATTAGAATTGAGCTACAATTTTCAGTGTGTCCTAGAATTTTTAATATGTGGAATCATGATGTAAATGAATCTCTGGTGCTGAATTTGATGAAAGCAGCCTTGAAAGGATAGTTTTAGATTCAAACTTCATAAATACCCCATCTAGGCTTCCACCTAAATGAGGATTATTGATACCTAATACCATCCTAAAATAATCACAGCTTAGGTAATTTCACAATTAACAGTACTATTTAATCTTTGTCACAGTCACTGTTAGGAAAAAAAAAATACAGATTGCCTGATAGATCAGTTAACCAAGGGGATTACTGTGATAACTTGTAAGATTCTTTTCTGGATTACCTCTTACATGTTTCTCTGATTCTGGACTCAAGCTGCAGCTGATTTGTGTCATGGAACAGCAGACGTACCAGCAATCTTGAATATAAATGCTTGAAACAAGGGGAATATGGGCTGAAAATCACAAGTACTTGGATTGCAGGACTGCAGGTGTGTCTTTATAGCGGAACCTGGAAAGAGTTGGATATGAACAGTCTATCCCTGCTGGAAAAGCCGACAAACTGATCCTAAATTTAGACAGAAACCTCAATTTCATCCCTGATAAATAACAAAATAACTGAAATATTATTAAGATCTGAAACTGGGAAATTGAATACAAAGCAGTTAACAGTAATTATTGTATAAAATTTTCTACTGACACTAGTTTAAGCTAGGAAATTAAATACAAAGAAGTTAAAAGTAATTATTCTATAAAATTCACTACTGGCCCTAGTTTAAGGTAGACACTAATATCACTGAGTGTGTCTAAACTCAAATTTTAGCTGGTTCACTCCTTTTTCACCTAGTTACATTAAACATTGAAAATTAAATAACTAACCAATCTGTTCTGGACTGAAAGCACAGTCAGCTGGGACTGTTGGACTTACCAGTGTTAGCCATGTGGGTCAAGACCAAGTAGGTTCAGTATCTGGGGTGGTTTCCCTAATTATATTAGGAATTTCCTGTTTGATTAAACAACAGTTTCTTAATAGGTTAGGACTTTCATTTTTTTCTAAGATAGAGTTCTTGGGAGATAAGGAGTTGATGATTATATATGATGTAATCTATAACCCTGGATAGAGGTGAGAGGCTAAGATTCCAAGGCTGTGGTTTCACAGATTGGAGGAGAACCTAGTGGAAATTGGTTTCCCGTGGACGTAGACATCTTTGCAGAACCACGTAAATCGCTTGTCTTCTTGTGTGGTTGATTGTTGATCTTGGTTACTCACGCACACACACTCACAACAACCAGGTGGGCCTGCTGGCTTCTGTTGAGTTCAGCTGGACCTTTAGGGACTTGGCTGGCAGTGGCTTGGCCTGCAGAGCGGTGACCCGGCAGTGGCCTGGTTGCTCATGTCTTTGCCTGATATATCTTCTGGGCCTCCTGAGATGACATGGCGGGGCCTGGTTAGGCCTGTTGGGCATGAAATTAGGACTGACTATGCCTGCTTCAACCTTGAGGATGCAATAAATCATGTAAGCCCCGTCCATAGATATTTGAATTTTTTTGATATTACACTGTCAATCTGGGCAGTGGGCATTCTGGGTTTTGACTATAAGGTGAGAAAACAAAAAATCATCATTGTAGCGCATCTGCTCAATATCCTAATGCCTTGCACTTGCCATTGTGCTCTACACTCTCGTAAAAGTTGAGTTCCTGAAAGATAGAACAAGGCAAAAAGACTCACTATGCTTTTATGGTACTTTTGCAGGGACTCTTTGGTGAATCTGAAATGGTCAAATGGCGTGGAACATGGGTTGTTAAAACAATGATCAAACAGAAAAAATCTTATGCTGAAACGTGTGTTGACCATGTTCTCTACACTAGTTTTATTTGTTGCAAATTATTTACGAAAGCAAACAATTGATAATTGGACTATGTTGCAGAAAATTATCCGCAAAAAAGCTCTGTCTTCTAAGGGAGCTTCGCCACCCAAATATTCTGCAGTTTCTTGGTGCAATTGTGCATGGGGAAGAAATGATCCTAATAACAGAGTTCTTGTCAGGGGTATGTATCTGGAACTTACTAATTCTCTGTGTATTCATTTCTCTGTTTCATGTAGTCTTTCAATAGATTAATACATCTCAAAAGTTTTCCTTCGGTTTCATTCCGCATCACTTGGTCATCTGGTTAATTGGATTTGGTTGTTAATCATGCTTCTTTTACTAGCACAAGCCAAGCTCATTTTATATGAAATGTTTTTTCTTTTATTCTTCTTATATTTGATACATTTCTTTAAGATCGAAAGATTTTCGCAAAATTCTTATTTTATTTTTCAAACATGTTTTTATTGAAATACCTACTTCATGGTAAACTTTTGAAACTTAAGTGTTTTCTTTAGTTTCCAATGATGTGTTTATATCAAAATCTGTCTTTGAGAATGATTGAAAGTTTAAATGATTCTGATGGTATATATTTCATTTTTGACATTATGTGTTACTTTTTCTCTGTGATATGTTTGTTACAGATATAATATGATATAAGATATGTCTCTCAAACTATTTCTTTGTGACAGATATATCAGATATTCAGTGTCATTTGACTGAGTCCTACTTTTTCGTAGTTGGCAAGATCTTTCCAGAAAAGGAGAAAAAATCATTGTCAAGTCCATGACTGTGAAGCTAAAGTGATTGTTACTTAGCAGTATCTTTGAGGATAAATGGTGCCTATAAAGAGTTAAAATATGCTTGTTAAAATAAAAAGAGAATGTTGTCAATCTTTTGCCTGTACACTTACCTAATTAAATTATCTCTTCATTTTTCTGTACTGATCCTAATCTGCCTGTGTTTTCTAGGGACAACTGGAAGATATTTTGAACAGAAAAAATCGGTTTGACGTAGTCACATCCTTGCGCTATGCACTGGATATTGCCAGGTAAGATGGTTGTCTCATTTCTTTGAGAATTGATCTTGGTTGATAAACTGTATAGATCCCTTTTACCCCTCAGTTTCCATAAAGTACCTATGTTTTCATCGTATTTATATTGATAAACTCATTACTAAAATTATACATGAGATTTCACCATGGAGTGGTCAAGAGTACCAAGTCCTAACCCAGCACAACTTATGTAATTCCACACTTCAGGCAGCTAGTATATCATCAGAAAAAAGCATGAGCTTAGGCTGAAATATTCTGAAATAACTAGAAGTTAGATTTACCCTGTGAGAACAGATGAAGTCTTCACAAGATATTTGAATTATGAAATTCATTTTTCTCATATCAACTTTTGAAATACATAAAGTCAGATGAACTTTTAGTGGTCTATGCTATAAATTGTTAATGCTTGAAAGTTACAAAACTTCCACAGCTCGTATATCATCAGAAAAGGGCATGAGAAGGCATTGATGATGGCTCTTGTCCTTTTCATTCTATATTTTTTGTTGGTCATGTTCCTAATATTATTAGTGACTATAGAAATTATTTGCAGGGGAATGAACTACCTTCATCAGCACAAGCCGAATGGAATTGTCCACAATAATTTGTGCCCGAAGTGAGCCCCCATCTTTAATTTATAATTTTGAATCTTCCATTTGTTTTTTCTCTTTCCTGGAAATCTACACCACTGGCCAGAAGATATCATAAAGGGAGTAATTACATGGCTCAAAGCCAGGACCTCAACTATGATGGAGGCTGTGCCAAACCATTACAACACTTGCATTGCTGGCACAATTCATTTCCTTTGATAAGTTCAAAGAATGCTATAATATTGAGATTAAGGGAGAAAATATGGTGCTATCTCTAGTTAATACTTATTTCAAGAATATGGTATTTGTAATAAGTTTTTCATGAATGCTCAGACACACATACAAGAGAAAATTTTAGAATAATCTCTTAAAATAGAGAAGTTGAATATAACTCTTTCTAGATAGGGTGTGATTACATTGAGAAGTATCAATTTACAAGCTAATCTAGTTAATTACAGCCAAACATTATCTGTTAATCAATTTTAAAGATATCTACTAGTACAATGGCCTACATGTTCATCCTAATGAGACAATTTTTGATAAAAATCCTTAGTTAAATTTTACTTTTTCAACTGCCACCTCCCTCTGCAACTACATGGTCCAGAAAGGAGTATAACCAGCAGAAAAATGAAGACCATAATGCTCTGATCTTTAGCTTTGGATAGTTTTGGAGCATTTCTCATCAATTGTGCTGCTCACCTCATCAAGCCTAAATTATTAGAGATAGGATCATATAGGCTAACTTGTATGGATTGGGAGGTTTAGACATCAGGGAAAGACCTTGGCAAACTTTATTCACCTCCATTGGAGAATGTAGGATAAAGCCATCCATCTTCTCAAAAGAAGGCCTCAAATGAGAAACTAGTGAATCTAGAGACCATAGTTTATTAGGTTGCCTCAAATTAGAAACTAGCAAATCCAGGGTTTATTAGGTTGTTTAAGTATGGGGAGAAAACTGAGTTCCAATTATTTGGTAGAGTGAATCCAAGTAACCAGTGGGTTGTGGGTGAGTGTTCATCCATTGTTCTAGTAAATTATGAGTCAATGATCATCCATTGGAGGGCTGTTTGTAAAACCTAGTCAACCACTATGGAAGACTGTGAAGCATTCTAGCCTCTTTGGATCTGTACTGAAGCACAATGAGGTGCAATCTGAATCAGCAGTATATTGTTAATGTTGTGGAACACATGAAGTTTTCATCTCTTTTGTTAGGAAGGTTGCAAAGACAAATGGAAGGTCCACGTAAGTGTTGAGAATTAAGCTGAGTAGTCATGGAAGGAAGCATTTTTATGATGTAATGTTAATTCCAAGCTGGCCATAGTATCTATGTACCAGCTTGAGGGAGAGTGTTGAGAGAGAGGTTTTATTTGTAATTTGAGAGTTTTTCCTAAATCAGAAATAGATTAATTTGTGTTATATTTGGAGTGTTCTGAGAGTTTCCTATTATTGTGGGATTAGGTTTCCTTGTATGGGTTTGATGGATTTTACTAGTTTGAGTTGGCATCTTTGATTGTACTTTATAGATAGCCATTAGCTATTCACAATAATAGAGACAGAAGAATTGTGTCAAGATGTAGCCTATAAATTTTAACTGATGCCATGTGCTCTAATATTCCTGAATAGATTATGGTGGTTAAGTTGATCTGGCTACTAAAAAGAGGAAATCTCCCCATTTTTCTAAATATATTATTAACATGCGACATACTAATGTGACCTGTAAATTTGTTTGGGATGATCTGTATGATCAGGACCCTTGGTCAGGGTAGTTTTGAATTTCATGGGGTCCACTGCTTAAGTGGGAAATACCAAATTCTTCTGGATGCCTACCCATCTGAACTTTGGCTTTCTTAGACCTTTGCTCCATTTTGTCTCAATGGTCTGTCTCCGGGCCAAACTCTGATGTCTAGGAGATATCTGTTCTGGAAGGTTTTGGGGCTTATCCTTGGATAGTTTCTGTTTGATCAACTTTCTGGATGGCCAAACCATGAATTACTTATATAGTGTATCACATTAACATACTGCACAAATTGAAATACATCAGTGCACTAATCCCACTTTTATGAAATGTTTCCTGCTTAAATTGACAGAAATACCTTGAAATTTTGCTTCAGCATTTTCCTCTTTTACTGAGTCCCTTTTGCCCTTTGCTAAATAGAAACTTGCTGCTAGATGAAGGGGGCCACCTAAAAATTGGTGAATATTGGATTCAGATGCTTTATGAACAAGTTGACCCCTTCCAAGATCACTGTATGCCATCTTATCAGTTAACCACATGTAATTCTTTCATGAATTGTCAACTACTTTTAGTTATAGTCTTTTTATGTATTTATTATCTGAGAAAATGGGCCTCAGGTGATTAACTATCTTGCTTTTACAGGTCAAAAAAATGATGAGGCTGCTATCATGGGCAATTCTCTTTATGATACTCAGAGAGACATATGTTCATTTGCCCATATATTCTATAAGGTAAGGATGGCAAGGTATTTAATCATAGAAGAAAAAAAAAAGGAATTGTATTTCCTTTTTTCCAATCCAATGCAGTTTCTTTTTATGTTCTATAAATTATCAGGCTAGTTTTGATTGTGCAAGGATCCATCTTTTACTGTTTTCATGTCCAGTCCTAAGGAACTAAATGGGGGGTCAATTTAAGGAAGACTTTTTCAGTGCACACAAACATATATATGACAATCGGGGGTGGGCCTCCACTTGATTGCATATCAATCAAGGATGTAAGGTGATGGATAGAATTGGATGTGGATTAGGATTGGACACATATATAAGTCAAATTTAAGAACCGTAGTCCTTAATTTTAGGTCCAGAAAGTACTTAAATTCTTCAATAATTAGTAAGGATGGGGAGATTGATGAAGATGTTGAACATTGGATAAAAGTAGGATGGTTGAAATTGAGACTTTCTTCTGCAATGCTTTGTGATAGATGAATGCCAACAAAATTGAAGAAAAAATTTTATAGGATAGTGATTAGACCAGCTATGACCTATGGGGTAGAATGTTGGCCAATCAAGAAGCAACATCTGCATAAAATGGGTGTGATAGAGATAGCAATGTTGATGTGGATGTACGGTAAAACTAGGAAAGATAAAATTAGAAATAAATGCTTTTGAGAGCATTTAGGAGTAGCATTAATAGAGGATAAAATTAGAAAAATTTATTTGAGATGGTTTGGGCAAATTGAATGCAAGCTGATATCAACGCCGATGAGGAAGAGCTCAAATATACAAGTGGATGGCCCACTTAGGGGAAGGGGTAAGTCGAAGAAGAAGTGGACAAAGATAATAAAATTCGATTTAAAGAAGTTTAACTTATTTGAAGATTTGGTTTAGAATAGGTCAGAATGGAAAAACATAATTCATGTAGTCGACCCAACATAGTTGGGACAAGGCTTTGATGATGATGATGATGAAAGTACTTAAATAGATATGTTTCATGCTAATTTTTTTTTTCATTTATTGGTGTGTTTTGGAGAATTTGATATATATGCTAGGATCATTTGATAGACATTGTTCTGTCGTTCACATTATGCTCCTTAGATTGATTAAAAACCTACAATTTTTTCATACAAAGCACTATTTTGATATGCATAACCATTTGATATAATATACATCTATGATTTCATTAATTTAGGAATGTTAGAAAGATCACAATAGTGCTTTGTGATTCCCATTGAAATCATACCATGATCTGGGTTTTTCTCAGTTCGAACATGTCAAAACTAGTCTTGGCAGTATTGGGTTGGGGATTGTTGTGGATTTAAATGTTAAGAAAGACAAAAAATAAGGATTCTGAGAGAGATAAGGAAGCATTTAAATGTTAGACTTTTGCTTCCCATAATAAGGAAATAAATGAAGGAGTTATCCATTCTCATTCGTCAAATACAAATGGGGCAAAGAAGAGGGTGCATGAGCCTTTTGCATTAAGGCCATGTTTGTGAATCCTTTTTCTATAGAAAAGTGATTTTTTTTTCAGAAAACTCATTTTTAATGTGTTTGGTCCAATACAATTCTTCGAAACCACTAAATACAATTCTTTGGAACCACTTTTCCTCCATGTTAGACTTTTCCTTGAGAATGTTGGAAATAGAATTTAAATTCCTGCAACCTGAGCTTCTCTCTCGTTCTCTACTATGATGCCCCTCCCCTATCTTCCTATTTCAACATCCCTTTTTTCTTTGTTGCTCCCTCCACCCACAATTTTGCCCCTCTTTGTATTAAAACGACACCCACATCCACCTCCACCCCTTTGTTTCGACCCCACCTCCATTGGTGTTGCTTTTTTATTTTTTAAAATGAAGTTTAAAAAGACCAATAATATAAAATGTGGGCTATGTTTTGCCCTAATGTAAAAAAAAAAAAAAAAGTACATTGGCATTAAGTGCATGCCTGAATACAATAATAGAACTTTCCTTTCAATATTGTTCATGAGAATATCTGATTTCTCTTGGTTTAGTTTTAAATATCATGGTAATAAAATTTCTCCAACTAGTGTTCCCTAGATATTTGACCTATATTTAGATTTTTAGTAAACTGTTTGCTTTAAGATATTTGGTATTTGCCATTAATCTTTATTTGATATTTGTCCCCAATGATTTTTTTTAGAGTCATTTAACCAATGGTTTAGTGATATTATTTTAATTTGAATAAATATTAGAATCATCTACATCCTTTTAATTTGCAAGTTATAAAAAACTGATTTCCCATAGAAAAATTGTTACACCAAACAAAAAAAACTAATTTTCACCAAGTAATTTGCAACCGCACCAAACAACATTATCACCAATCCATCAAGGAAAAGAAATTTGCACAAAATATTAACTTTTGTACTCCGCGGAACTCTTTTCCCATGGAATTCATTTCAATGGAATTTGCTAATGTGACAATTTCCTCTATCCGTGAAAAGGGTGTATACAAATGTGCCCTGACTGTTATATTAAATCAGATGATATGTGTTGTTCTTTCATAGGCCTTAAAATGGGGCATTTTCTTGCCAAAGAATGCCCAAGCATCATGTAGACCTCCTCATTTATAAAAACTGTAGTTTACCAGCATACTAATCTTCGTATCAACTTGAAATCTAATTGGGTTGAAATTGATGCTGGGATTGTTGATGATGGATGTATTGCTTATGCCATGTCGGCAACTCCTACATGAAATCTTAAGTGATAAAACCTAAGAGATTCCATAGAATGTAGTTTCATTTGAAGTGTTTTGTTTTTGCAGATGTTGGAAGGACAAGAGTTAGTTTCCAGCATGAGCATTGACGTTACACACTTCACAACAAGTGATTCTGAACCTAAATTCAAGTTAAGCAAGTGCACTAATATTATTAAAGAGTAAGTAAACTTCTTTCATCTTTAATTTTTCTTTATCACTTTAGTAGTGTAGGAAGCAGTTTATGATAGAGATTGCCAACTCGTGACTTGGTCATGACTCAGTAGGCAAAAGAGCTGAGTCAATATGACAGCCTGTCACAACTTAATTGTGCTTAATACTAATTAATTATAGATAGGTCCTTGATTAAGAAAAATGACCAAAAAGGATCCAAGATCCAAAACAGGACCCCAAACAACAAGGCAATCCGATCAATCGAGCCCAAGTCTGATTGATTGGATTTGGATCCCGAGGGCTAATTCAATCGATCGGTGTCAGGTTTGATCGATCGGACTTGACAAGAAATAACTTCAGTTTTTCTGAAGTTCTTCCTCTTTCCTTCTCTTTACACCTGGAAGGAACTTCACGTTCCACTCAAATATTCTACTATTCCACATCAATTAATAGTATCCATTACTCCTAACATCATCTTATCACAATGAATCCATTTATGGAACTAAAACCCATTCCCAATCATTAATAGAATTAACAAGGGCTGAGATAAAGATCGTTGAAATCAAATCTATAGAATTAACATGAAACAATATGCATCACACTAACATTACTTATACTTGGCTTTGTTTGAGGTGCTACAATTCAAGTTATCTTCCTTTGGCTCTATAACAAGAAAAAATCCCAATTCTCAAACCCTAACAATGAAAAGTGTAGGAATGATGATAAGCATGGATGCATGTAGTGGGAATGAGTCTCCTTGACTACTCTAACCCAAAAATTGTAAATGAGTAGAAGATTTTTACCTATAGTAGCACTTAGAAGGTTGTAGAAGGGAGATCTTGGTAGCTCTAGACCATGAGAATGTAGAGAGAGCATTGGGAAAGATGAATCCCACCTCTACTTAGACATGCAAGCCTTCCTTGTGTTGAATTCAATGAGAAAGAGAATGAAAATGAGAAGAAAAGCTCCAGCAGTTGAGTTTGAAATCTAGGATCGAATGAAATGAATCTCAGCCGTCTTTATTGCTACAGTTTTCTGAAATTAGGTGGAAGTCCATCTTCGTGATATATTTTCCATTTTAAGTCAAATTAATGCCTCGTTGGTTCAAAAGAAATCTGATGAGATGGGGCCCTATATGAAAGTTGCTGTACTCGGCAAGATATACGTGATGACATCAAGATGCGATGCATTTGATGCGAAACCACAAAAACAAAAATTACAAAAAAGGGCTTAATACCACCTAATTAGGGTCAAACCTACCCATAACCACATATCCATGACCCAACCCAATTCCAATAAACATAATAGGACAAAGATAAGGTTAAATTATCTTAACTTATCATCAAATATGATTAACTTAGTTAAATTTATAATTAATTAGAATTAAGTACAATTAAGTTGTGATGGGTGTCATAGTCAAGTTGGTAACTCAATGGGTCAAGTTAAGTTTTACTTGAATAAAAATATATGGAAAAAAGAAAATAATGATGAGTCAAGTAAAACTTCATGCAACAAAGTCAATGAGTTATCAATCATATTTTAGGATATTCAAAATCATGGATGAAATAGAATGGACAAGAGATTAAAGTAAAAATAATTAAGAGATCAGGTTTGTAACTTTAGATAGAATATACATCTGCATACATACATAGATTGGAATGGAGAAATAAATTCATTTAGCAAACTCAACATAGTTGAAATAAGGCTTTGATAATGATGATGATGATGTATTGTAACAAATTGGTAGTGGAGGGGCTTATATATTTTACCTAGAGCCTATATGTTTTGGTGGATTGAATATTTAGGAATTCATTGATTTAATGAAGGATTATTAAAGAGGTGAGGGTGAAGGATATAAGGTGGAGATGTAGTTGGGCTTTGACTTTTCTACGATTTGAATTTCAAGGGTGATGTCTGAGCATTCTCCATCTCCCTTTATTCATTTTCCATTAAAGGGTCATTTGTGGATCCTCACATTTGTTTTTTCAATTTTAGCCACCTTTGGGAATACATTTCTTAAGACTCTTAGAAATCCACTTCCACGTGAACAAATGAGCTGTTCATGTTTTCAATATAGACATCAAATTGTTTGCATGTGGGCTCCACATTTTATTAATTTAAACGATATAATTAATGTCACCTTAAATGGAAAATAGTCCAAAACTACATAGGTGGATCCAAGGCATTTGGTTTCCTCCTCATTAAATGATATTTATATGTATACAATTTGAAATTTATTGGGGTTTTGACATATCTCCTTAAACCCGGTTGTCCCAATTTCATGACCAAAACTCATGACAATATTTTTTAAAACTTTTTTTTTTTACCATATCCCATGATAACATTGGATTTATTAGTTTTTGTATCATTTATTTTATGCAACCAACAAGCAGGGAGGAACAAGGAAAATTACCTTGGGGGCCTGCTCTAGAACTGAACATCCTTCGGGTTGTTGGTGGTTTGTTTTGGTGGGGGGGGGGGGGGGGAAGGAATATAGGAAAAAAATTAGAAATCTCCATAACAGTCGGCTGTCTTTTTTAAATTTCTAGGAGGCCAATGTTAAAAAATTAAAATTTTACATAATAGCAGGGGGCTTTTTTAAATTTCTGGCCCTCCTCAACCTCTACGTGGTTCTGCCCATGCTGACAAGTGCATTCACTCTTAGGTAATATGAAAAGTTACATTTTGTGAAAAGTAAATACACATCTTACTATCATTTCTCACATTCTATCATTCGGATAACTTTTTCCATAAGATGCTACAGAAAAGCCGATATCATGGAATAGTCCGATGATTCATGGGATATAGCTCAACCCTTAACCCTATCATCATTATAGATCTCCCAGCCTACTACCTTATTATGTTGGTTAATTATGCAGTTTAATCAAGAGCTGCCTGACATCAAAGCCCCCGTCATTTGCCTACGTCATAGACGTCCTGGAGGAAGAATTGGTGTCATCCTTAGCCAAAACCGGATGCCCAGTCAGTCTGCTGAGTGGTTGCTCTCAGTAAGCCAGCTGGTGGAATATTCTTACATAAGAAGTTTGTTTGTAGAGGTATATGAGTTAAATCGTTACTCCTTTGCATACATGAATGAACATCATACATTGTAACTGAAAAGCATACTACTGAATGGTACTTTCTCTTATGATGTCTTGGGATTTTAAATTGCAGTTTCTTGCCTTTAAATGACTTAAATTTAGAGAAAGAATTTGAAATGTATATTGGAAGGTGTCAAGTCAGGTTGAGGGTTGCCTTTTAAGGAGATGGACACATTTGTTGGAAATTTACTTAAGATTGCATAAGATGACTAAATCACCATCATTATCATCATCAACATCTTAGCCTGATCCCATTAAGTAATAAGCGATCGATCCCTAGTTATTCTTTGGAAAGAGAGGTGCCTCACCACTACGCTATTAGTGGATTGACATCTCTTATTTTTAATTAGTTTAAAATAAATTTTTTTTGGTTAACATTTTTCTGATAATATCCTAAGTCCCAATTTTGAAAAATATCCGGGCATTTTCCCGAGAATGACAAGTCTGACATAGTCACAAGGCTCTTTGCTCCTATGTAGAAGACCATTTAGTCTATAATTCACGAAGAAGCTCTAACCTGAACTTGGGTCAAGCTTCAGTTTGACTATAATGGAAGCTTAGCTACTACAATGGAAAAAAACAACCTCAACCCACAAAGTTTATAATTTTATATAACCTCTTATGATTTCCTAAATTTTGAAAAGAACCGTGCAAAGGCATTGTGAAGAAATTCCTTTTTTCTTTACAAAATATTAAAGTAAATTTGTTCATTTAAAAGCTCCACACCAGGTACTTTTTTCTTCTCAAAATAGAAATTGGGATCCTCTGGAGCTTTTATCCTATGGTGAGTGTGAGTGGACTAATCATGGTCCACCACATCACCAGTAGGATGGCTGCCTTGCCCACGTGAATGGCAGGCTTCCTCCCTTGGTGATGTAGTAGACTATGATTGGTCCACTCATGATCATTTTAGAAAAAAGCTTTAGATGCAAAGTTGTGGGGTCCGGTAACCTTGGGACTGAGAAACAAGGCCCATTGTCCTTGATCAGCCATCTAGTAGCAGACAATGGATATGGATTGTTTTTGTATTTGGTAGGCTAGTGGCAGGAAAAATTCCATGTGCTTTCTTTTGAAAAGCAGCACTGTGATTCCTGCTTAGAAGCTACAAAAGGATCTGGATCTTACTAATAGCAGCAGTAATCTTATTGTAACACAGGTCGAATTTGTGTCATCAGATCCTACATTCTAGGACTAGACCTGGCTGATAGAGTCTATAGTCTATGCTCGGATTGGAAGTAATATATTCCTTCTGAAGCTTTAGAAGACAATTTTAAGTAAAAAACCAAGTTATTGACAACCATTTGATACGATGACAACTTTTTCTGATTCTTGCATGCCCAAAGGATTCACACTTATTTGTCTTATCCTATGTCTTGTATTGTGTATTCTTTTCTTTTCTTGTTCTCCATAAGTTCTTGGTTCATCTCATTCCTAGTCTAAGATCTCGACTTTTCATCATCAAAACCTTATCCCAATCATGTTGGGCCCAACTACATAAATTATGTTTCTCCATTTCATTCTATTTTGAGCCAAATCTTTAGATAAGTTAAATTTCTTCAAATCTGATTTAATGACTTCTACCAATTTTTTTTGGGCTTGCCCCTACCTCTTGATAGGCCATCGACCTGAATAGCCAAAATTTTCCTCATCGGTGCCATAACCGACCTACATTTAACATGCCCAAACCATCTTAAACGAGTTGCTCTAATTTTATCCCCTATTGGTGCTACCCTTAAATGCTTTCAAAAGCGCTCATTTTTAATTCAATCTTTCCTAGTTTTACTACACATCTACCTAAGCATTCTTATCTCCGCCACATCCATCTTATGTATATGTGTCTTCTTAATTGTCCAATATCTGTTTTATATGTCATTGCTGGTCTAACCATTGTCCTGTAAAATTTACCTTTCAATTTCATTAGTATTCGTCTCTCACAAAGCACTCCACAAGCTAGTCTCCACTTCAGCCATATAACTTTTATCCTATGCTCAACATCTTTGTCAATCTCCCCATCCTTACTAATCATCGAGCCCAGATATTGAAAATAATCTTTACGTGATATCTCCTGGGTTTCAATTTTAATAATGGTTTCAACACTTTATATATATCCACTGAAGTTGTAATCCACATATTTTGTCTTTGTATGGCTTATTTTAAAGCCTCTAGATTCTAATGCTCCCCGCCATCTCTCAAGTTTTGCATTCACATCATCTTTTGATTCATCCACAAATGCTATATCATCTGTAAACAACATACACTATGGTACTTCTTCTTGAATATATGCAGTTAAATCATCCATAATCAATGCAAAGAGAAATGGGCTTACGGCTGATCCTTGATGCAAACATATAGTCATGAGGAATCTACTTGTTTCTCCACATATAGTTCTTACATTTGTTACTACTCCTTCTTATATATCCTTAAAATTTTCAATGTAATAGTTGGGGACGTTCCTTTTCTTCAAAACCCACCAAATTAAATCTCTCAGTATCCTATTATAGGCTTTTTCTAAATCGATAAAGTCCATATGTAAATTTTTCCTCTTTGCTCGATATTTTTCCATTAATTGCCTAAGTGAAAAGATAGCTTCCATAGTTGACCTCTCTGGTATAAAACTATATTGATTTTCAACAATCTTGGTTTTCTGTTTAAGTCTTTACTCATTATTCTTTGCCAAAACTTTATAGTATGACTCATAAGTTTAATCCCTCGATAGTTGGTACAATTTTATATATCTCTCTTATTCTTATATATAGGCACTGCAATGCTTCTTCTCTATTCATCAGGCATTTTCTTTGTTACAAGTATCTTATTGAAGAGTCTACATAACCAACTCACCCCAACCTCTCCTAAGCATTTCCATATCTATTGGAATATCATCTGAGCTTATTGCCTTTTCTGTCTTCATTCGTTTCAATGCTTCTTTCACTTCCACCCCTCTAATTCTACGGAGAAAAGTATGCTCTGCTAATGAAGTATCCTCCCTAATTCTTGTATTCCTCATATGTTATTCATTTAAAAGTTTACTAAAATATTCCTTCCACCTTTTTTAAATATCATTGTCCTTTACAAGAACATTTTCCTCATTGTCCTTAATACATTTGACATGATCTGAGTCCCTATTTTTCTTTTCTCTTATTTTTGTAAGTTTAAAAATATCTTTTTTCTCCTTCTCTTGTTCCCAACCTATTATAGAGGTCATCGTATGCAAAAAATCCTTCTCCCCTTCTCTTGTTCTCAATCTATTATAAAGGTTATTGTATGCTTTGGACTTTGTACTACTTACTACTTTTTTAGCTTCTTTCTTTGCCTTCTTATACACCTCAAAATTTTTCATACTCTTAATCATCTGCCAAATTTTGTAATAATGTCTTTCCTCTCGAATAGCTTCCTGAACCTCCAACTCCACCACTATGTTTTTTTTATTAACATGTCTCTTTTCTTTTGATTCTCCAAGTACCTTCTTTGCAACATTCCTAATGCAATTAGCCATGTGATTTCACATTACTATAGCTTCTCCTTCAAGATTCCATTCTCCCTTCTCAATCATTTTGTCTTTAAATATATGTGCTCTTTCTCGCTTTAAATTTCTTTACCTTGTTTTAGGGCCTATTTTGTTTACTACTTTTCTCTTTCTACTTCTAATGTAAATATCTAAAACTACGAACCTATATTGCATTGTCAAGCTCTCTCTTGCTATGACTTTGTAATCTTTACAAGCTAATCAGTCCTGTTTTCTAACTAGAAAAAAGTCTATCTCACTCTTATTTCTCCCATTATTATAGGTAATTAAATGCTCATCTCTTTTTTTAAAGTAAGTGTTTGCCACTACATGATCAAATGTCATTGCAAAATCCAATATAGTGTTTCCGAATTCATTCTTTTCTCCAAATGCCTGCCCTCTATGCACTTTCTCTTATCCTCTATTATCTCTTTTTATATATGCCTGTTTAAATCGCCTCCAAGAAAAATCTTATCACTATCTGAGATTTCTGGCAGTAAAGCATCCATCTCCTCCAAAAATTGTCCTTTTACACTTTCTTTTAGTCCTACTTGGGGAGCATATGTACTGATAATATGGATTATGTCTTCCTCTAGCACTAGTTTAATTGCTATAAATCTGTTACCAAACGTCTTTACCCGCACAAATTTCTTTTTCAAATCCTTATCTATAACTATACCCACTCTATTTCTTGTATTACTTTTTCCTGCATAAAAAAGCTTATACTCATCTGTGAGCTCCTTAGCTTTATTCCCTTTCCACCTTGTCTTTTTTATACAATCCACACTAATTTTTCTTCTTTTCATTACCTCGACCAACTCCATGCTCTTGCCTATTAAGATTCCTATATTCCAAGTAGTAAGTCTAGTTTTCTTATTCCTTTTCTTCTCATGGACTAACTTCTTCAACCGCACTAGTCTAGAGTCATGCGATAGCTTTTGCATACTTTCACTGCAACCAAGCAATGTTGCAATGCGTCGCTTAAAGTGGGAAGTGCCCTAACCTTATTGTGAAATATTGTTATCTCAGAATTTATATTTGGCTTGTGATAAAGTTTTACGCTGTCTGTCAACCTACCTGATGCAATTCTCCCCTTTTACCAAGGCTTGGGATCGGCAGCAAAAACTGGCGGAGTTCTAAGATTCCAACTCTCATTAATCTATATATAACAATCTTAAGTTTTTATTGATATTGAGATTAGATGAAGTGGTAATCCTCACAAACAAGTTCTCAAGGTTGTTTGCAAAAGAATGATTTTAAAATCCAATGCACTCATAAAATAAGCTAGGCATCGCTTGGTTGGGTTTGATTTTTATTGTAATTTTCTAGTGAAAAAGGCTGTTCGGCCAATGGTTTTGAGCAGCCTAGCACGTGCGCCCACTGGAGATAGCCCATGCTACTATGAGCACACTAATGGGATGGTTTTTGTCTTCTGACTTTAGAAAGTGTTAAAAAAAAGATTATATGTGTGGTTTTGTTTTTGAAAAAGAGGAATGCAAATCTCACTCAGTTTCTTCTTACAAATGCCAGATCTTTTGTGATGTTTGATAAGATTAACACTAAATGGCAATAGGTTTACGGGCCCACTTGGATGAATGATAATTAATAATAGAGAGGGGGAGATGAATAAGTTAGGACTCGGATTAAGCCCACAAGTCCCAATCTTAGACTGATCAAATATCTTCTCCCTCAAAAGTTTGAGGGCTATATTTATCATCATTTGCAGTTATTCTAATAAATTCCAATGGTGACTAATGTCTAGATTCAAGTCAAACTATGATCAATACCTACTCATGGAAGTGTGTCTCTGTGATGCATTAGATTGGTCAGAGGTTGGGTCCCTATTTGCAAGAAAAAAAAAAGGGAACTAGTAAATGCATTATTCCAGATGGTTTGCCTCATGTTAATCTAGAGATGGCAACTGGTGGCATGGGTTACAGTAAACCTATACCCACCCAACTCATACCTATTGCCCCGGTAGACTCCCCACCCTTAATTGAAGCAACGTCCTAAATGGATTGGCTCATTATTGCTTAAAATTGCTCATAAACCACCATTACCTATTGTCAAGTCCCAAATTTTTATATTGGGTCATATCGGTCTGTTGGGTTTGAGTTGGGTTAAGAGTCAGATAGATTGATTTAACACAATTGGGCTTGATTTATTTGACCCTTTTAGGCCTAAGGACTTTTTTTTTAATTTCATAAAACTCACTAGAAAGCAGAGAGTCCTTCTTGCAATTTAGAAAAACTTCCTCTCGATATAAACCCTTAGGGTTTTTCCCATTCTCCCATTCTCTTCCTCTCTTCTGCAACCAAGCCCTAGAAGTTCTCCAGGGGGAAACCAAGATTGGATCCTCTAATCTTCCGATTTGCTTTTGGCTTCGAAATCCAGGCAAGTGGATAACTGCAAACAATATCTTCTTGGTTGCTTTGTTTAATCATATGTTCTAATCATGATTTATTTGTTTGGTTAATGTTTTGGGTTAAGGGATTAATAGTGAAGACTGATTTTGATTAAAACCAAATAAGTACATATGATTTAAGGATTAGTATCTTTGAATAATCAAGATTTGTTTTTCTTTATATATATATATATAAATCAGTTTATAAAAAAAATTTTTTGTAGCAGCGCAAGCAGCAACGTGATGCCTGCCTGCCAGCCAGGCCGGGCCTAGCCCGCTGGGCCTGGCAGCGCCCGGCCTGGGTGCTGCTGGGCAAGTTGGGCCCGAGATTAATAAAAATATTAATCTCAGGCTAGATTGCTGGCAAGTTGGGCCCACCTTCCTAAAAAAATATACATATATTTATATATATATATGTAATTAGAACTTTAGGTTATTAATTATAAATGTTTAGAATATTATGAAGTGGTCAATGGTTTAGTTGGTTAATGAAGATGTGGTTATATTAATTAATTATTAAATTAGATGTGATTAAGATTTTATTAGGATTATTTATAAAAGTAGTTGGGGATTTTGTACTTGAGATTAATATTTTTATTTAGATTGGTTACCAATTAACTAAGATGTATTTGGTAATTATTAAATCTTAATTAGATTGTATTTATAGTTCTAATTTGGATTTTTAATTTGAGTTTGATTTCAACTGGGGTTCGAGATTTGTACATTTTGTTTTGTATAAAATAATAAGTTTATTTATACACAGCAATGATATTAAGGAATTAATTATTCCCTTCCCCTTTTTATCATGACTTGATTTAACTTTGGATTTGGGAGTTGCACATGTTTTACTTAATTTGTGAAACGCAATAAATATACATAATTGGATTAGATGAATTATGCCTTTAGGAGAGTTAGTTGAATGGTCACTTGAGAATTAGATTAAATGCAGAATGGAAATGTGAGGTTCGGGATGCACTACATGATAGGCACCAAAAGTAGTATAACGGCATTGTGGACTCATATTTCCTTGTGATAGAGAGTTGGTTCTCATGTGTATGTTTAACCAACTATAACTGTTAGGTGGTTTAGTGCTTACCCTCGGAAAACTTGAATTGACACACATTCATATTACATTTTTAATTATAAAAGTCTAAGTACTCAAATTGTTAATGGTTTGAATATTGGGATTAAGGGCGTCATATCATGATTCATTTTGCATCGGTATATGTATGTATTTGTAAATATATATATTTATATATATATCTGACCGACTGCAGTTCAGAGGTGGACGTACGCCATCGGGTCAGCGTGTATTGTGGGTTATAGTATACAGCTGGGCCTTCTGTTATTATCTGCGGGATTACCCATTTTTGTTATTATCTGCGGGAATACCCGATTCTGTTATTATCTGCGGGATTACCCGTTTCTGTTATTATCTGCGGGAATACTCGATTCTTTTATTGTTTGCAGGATTACCTGTTTCTGTTATTATCTACGAGATTATCCGATTCTATTATTATCTACGGGATTACCCGTTTCTGTTATTATTCACGGGATTACCCGATTCTATTATTATCTGTGGGATTACCCGTTTCTGTTATTATCTGTGGGATTACCCGATTCTGTTATTATTTGTGGGACTACCCGTTTCTGTTATCTGTATGCGGGATTACCCGTTTCTGTATATTTATCTGCAGGAATACCCGTTTCTGTGCGTTCATGCCATTGGGGGTTTGCATCTGATATATTTTGGGTCATAATGAATACTTCTGTTTAATTCAGTTGATTAATCTATTGCTTGCAGTTTACCCTCTTGCCAAATTATGTCAATCTGACCCACTACTTTTAGTGTCTATGTTCTGTTACCGGTGCCGAACCGGAGAGTCAGGGACGCAGGAAATTCCACCAGATGGCGGAGTTGTTGAGTGAAGCACCGATGACATCATCTGAGGTGTCCTAGTGTGGTGCAGAGATCGAAACTTTAGATTATGTAATAAGGCCATGTTTGGGCCATTAATTTATCTCCTTAAATTTATTTGTTTGAAATTATAACTTTAATTGTTATGCTTCGAAGCACTTGACCTTGATTTTATTATTAATGAGATTTGTTACATGGTTGTTATGTGATATCTGTCTGCGATGAATATGGATTTTAGTTCCGCGTGTGATATGGTTGCTTGTTCACCAAACATAGCCTCACGAAGGACTTCGATCCACCCGGAATTGGGGCTCGTATTGATTATATTAGAAAATTTTTAATTAGCCCCAATTCTCACACCCCTGGAACCGGGTTTTGGATCCGGCCCAGTTTTGGGGTTGTGCCAGATGGTATCAGAGACGGTCAAGTTTTAGAAGTTCTAAAATATGCTAGAACGTAGGTCCGGTGTGAGGGTTAAAAATGTTAAGTGGGAACGTTGGGGTTTTTAGCGTTCATAATCGTATCCGAACTTTAGCAAATGTTTAGAGGTTATACGAGTTCGTTACTTTCCGCATTTTTGGTCGTTTAGTCGCTAATATATAGGGGATCACCAAAGAGGTGGCTTAGACTACTTTTCATAATCAATTTCCCAAGAAGAACATACCGGAGCATGTTTACATTAAGAAGCGAATAGAGTTTGATAGACTTAAGCAAGGGAATCTGTTTGTTTAGAAGTATGAGCTGCAATTTATCTGTTTCTTCCATCTCGTACCAACCCTCATCACTCCAGTAAGCGAGAGGACTCGATGGTTCCTCGA
Source organism: Sextonia rubra (assembly GCA_037013555.1). NCBI lineage: Eukaryota > Viridiplantae > Streptophyta > Magnoliopsida > Laurales > Lauraceae > Sextonia > Sextonia rubra. The sequence continues at coordinate 11,937,774 of JASUAD010000026.1, forward strand.
GGGCCTTTGACTAGATATACTACTTCATACAAAGTCACAAATTCTGAATTCTTACTAGGCATTTTTGAACAGGCACATTGGGCTGAGGAGGTGATTGGACGCATGTCTCCTACAAGCCAACCCAAGCAGAAAGTTGCTTTGTCTCCGGTCCCACAACACCAATTCCAAAAGAGGGAGTCTTGTGGCATTTGTGGCAATAATCACCCTACAACTAAGTGTTGGAGACAGAAGATAGTTAAGTTATAGCTGATGATGAAACAAGGTGCAATTTGTGGAATCAAAGAAGAAGGTTGTTACTCGTATGATTTCATTTATTAAGGCTATGAAGTTGTTGATGAAAGGTTTTGAGGGGTATATAGCGTTTATCTCGGAGGATAAACGGACTAAAGCGGTGGAGGAGATACCAGTGGTATCTGAGTTTCTGGATATTTTTCCCGATGATATTCTCGGATTGCCGCCGGTCCGTGAGATTGACTTTGCAATTGAGCTTGTGCCAAGCACAACTCCGATCTTGAAAGCCCCTTATAGAATGGCCCCAGCTGAGTTGAGAAAACTCAATGAGCAATTATAGGAGTTGCTGAACAAGGGTTTTGTTAAACCAAGTGTCTCTCCTTGGGGGCCTCCAGTATTATTTGTAAAAGAAAAAGGATGGTTTTATGAGAATGTGTATTGATTATAGACAACTAAATCAAGTGACCGTCAAGAACAAGTATCCTTTACCGAGAATCGATGAATTGTTTGACCAATTGCAAGGTGCTCAGTATTTTTCTAAGATTGATCTGAGGTTAGGTTATCATCAGTTGAGGGTACGAAATCAGGATATTCCAAAAAAAAAAAACTGCATTCAGAACTAGATATGGTCACTACAAATTTTTGGTGATGTCTTTTGGGTTAACGAACGCACCAGCAGCTTTTATGGCTATGATGAATATGGTTTTTGGCACAGTACTTGCACAAGTTTGTGGTGGTATTTATCGACGATGTACTTGTTTATTCGAAGAGTCGGGAAGAGCATGCTCAGCATCTTCGTAGTTCATTACAACTATTGAGGGAACATCAATTGTATGCTAAGGCAAGTAAATGTGAATTTTGGTTGGAACAGGTAGGATTTCTTGGTCACATCATCTCTAAGAAAGGTTTAGCAATGGACCCAGCGAAGATTGAAGCAGTGATAAAGTGGGATAGACCAAAAACAGTGTCGGAGATCTGAAGTTTCCTAGGCCTCGCAGGTTATTACCGCAGATTCGTGGAAGGATTTTCCTCAATAGCAGCCCCACTATCGAGATTGACTCGTAGGGGAGTTCCTTTTATGTGGAATGAGGATTGTGAACAAAGTTTCCAAGAGTTGAAAAGAAGGTTAATCACAACCCCTGTTTTGACCTTACCTGCTGGTAATGATGGTTTTGTAATTTACACCGATGCATCCGGAGTTGGACTTGGTTGTGTTCTTATGCAACATGGGAAGGTAGCAGTGTATGGGTCTCAACAGTTGAAGGAACATAAACGGAAATATGCAACTCATAACTTGGAGCTAGCAGCAGTGGCCTTTGCTTTGAAGATGTGGAGACATTATCCTTATGAAGCTACTTTTGAAGTGCATTTGGACCATAAAAGCCTCCAATATCTCTTCACGCAGGGTGATTTGAACATAAGACAGAGGAGATGGATGGGGTATATTAAGGATTACAATTTTAGGTTGAAGTACCATCCAGAAAAGGCTAATGTAGTGGCAGATGCTCTGAGTAGAAAAGCAGCATTCACTGGAGGATTAATTGCAGAATGCTTCTGGATTCGATGATTAGAAGATATTGATCGTGCTTAAAAATGTAGGCGTGGAAATGAATTACGGAATCAAGGTCCGACATTCACGCACTTTAAGCGTTAAGAAGAATGGGAAATAATTACAGTTCATCATTAATTTTCCTTTTGTTTACATGGGTTCAAGTGCCCTGACCGCGGGGATGCAGGTTGTTTACATACATTTTGAAAGTTTACAACCCCTCCTTCAAGTCTTAGATGTGATCTCAATTTGAAAAATACAAGAAAATATACATAAGGTGGAAGAAAATGTGAAAAAGGGGAAAAAATGGGGGGTGACCGTGACCCGCGGTCACTGCCCCATTCCAGTGACCGTGACTCACTCACGGTCACTGGGGCCTTCCAGTGACCGTGACTCACCTGCGGTCACTGGGGCCTTTCAGTGACCGTGACTCACCCGTGGTCACTGGGGCCTTCCAGTGACCGTGACTCACCCACGGTCACTGGAACCTGCCAGTGACCGGGGGTCACGGTCACTGACAGACAATGGCCTTGTGCCTCTGTTTTTTGTGCTGTTCGCCCTGGTTCTTTCTTGGAACTTCTTTCAAGTGTTAGAACTCCATTCTCATGACTTTGGAGCGGTGGACAACCATCAAGAAGATCACATTTTATCATGGAATCAATTGAAACCGCTGTAACTCATCATTCGTGCTTACGGACTGCATTTTTGTTTCAAGTCTGAAATGGGCAAATTTGAAGCCGGAGTTGTGTCATTTGAACCTATCATTTTTAAGGAACAAAATGAGGCCTAGAGAGACTTCTTTCACAACTCTTGTAATAGCTAAGAAGCCCTACGAATGAGAGAAACAGAGGTGACAATGTCATCCTCTCAAAAATTGGCGTCGTACGAACATAGTATGGACTTTGGCCATTTCCCTTCCTTCTCTCCTTCTGAATTTTCTTGCTCACCTTCAAAACTAAGAAAAGAAGGTGGGAATGGTCGTGGAAGTGCTGCTGGAGCTTGCTTCTTGTTGCCTTAGGTGGTGACTTTCTTCAATTTCTTCCTTTTCTTCCTTATGTGTGTGTGTCCTCCTTGTTTCTTCCAAATTTTCTCTTTTTATAGACTCCCAATCAGTTTTGTGCAATTTTGGGGAGTTAATAGCAGTTGTGGGGAGTTGGATTTCGAAGACGAGTGGAGGGAAACCACCCAAAATCGTGGGAAACATCCTTTGAAGGTCCGTGACCGCAGGCTGGGCCACGGACGAGGCCCAATTGCATATGTGGCACATTTTCATCTGTTTTGGACTCAAATGAAGTCCGATTGCCACCAAACTTGGGGAGATGCTTCTTAACGCTATTTTTTACATGCCATAAAAATTTCAGCCTATTTTGACTTCAGGAAGTTGGTCAACTTTTTCATTAATTGGGCCCTGGTCACGGACAAGGCCCACTTTTGGAACATTGCATATGCGGTCTATTTTCCATTGTTTGAGGGCCGAATGATGTCTAATCATCACAAAACTTGGAGAGATGTTGCTTGACACCATTTTAAGTGTTCCATAGAAGTTTCACCTCTGTTTGACCGCCTGAACATGGTCAACTCCTTTTGTTTGTGGGCCCCGGTCACTCCCAAGGCCCATTCTTGGATTTTTGCATATATGGCTTGTTTCCCCCTGTTCGGGGCCCAAACGGTGTCCAATCACCACGAAACTTGGAGGGATGCTTCTTAACACTATTTTGAGTGTGTCATAGAAGTTTCAGCTCTGTTTGACCACCTGAACTTGGTCAACTCCTTTTGTTTGTGGGCCCCGGTCACTCCCAAGGCCCATTCTTAGATTTTTTCATATGTGGCTTGTTTCCGCCTGTTCGGGACCCAAACGGTGTCCAATCGCCACGAAACTTGGAGGGATGCTTCTTGACACTATTTTGAGTGTGTCACAAAATTTTCAGCTCTGTTTGACCACCTGAACTTGGTCAACTCCTTTTGTTTGTGGGCCCCGGTCACTCCCAAGGCCCATTCTTGGATTTTTGCATATGTGGCTTGTTTCCGCCTGTTCGGGGCCCAAACGGTGTCCAATCGCCACAAAACTTGAAGGGATGCTTCTTGATACTATTTTGAGTGTGTCATAGAAGTTTCAGCTCAGTTTGACCACTTGAACTTGGTCAACTCCTTTTGTTTGTGGGCCCCGGTCACTTTCAAGGCCTATTCTTGAACTTTTGCATATGTGGCTTGTTTCCGCGTGTTCGGGGTCCAAACGACGTCCAATCGCCACGAAACTTGGAGGAACACTTCTTGACACTATTTTGAGTGTGTCACGGAAGTTTCAGCTTTGTTTGACCATCTGAACTTGGTCAACTCTCCAGTTGACTTTTTTATGACAGTGGGCCCTTGTTTCAGCTGTTTGAAGCCAAAATGACCCCAGTTTGATTTGAAACTTGGAGGGACCGACGTGAAGAACATCTTGGAGTATTCAACCAAATTTCATGCCGTTTGGATTTGAGGAAGTAGGATTTCGAACAATAACCTATTCATTGCATGCGTTAGGTCACTATTCACTCCACATTGAGATAGTTAGCTTGTTTTCTATCCGAACAGCCTCCCTTTGACTTGAAACTTTGGGAGAATAACTTGGGGCATTCTTTGAGTATTTGTTCCAAATTTTATCTGCTTTGGCCTTCTGGAAGTAAGATCTTAGCCAATGACCCCCAAATTCGGGATTACTGTCCTCTAAGCTGACATATAATGAAATTTAGGCCAAACAGAGTCTTCTCATCTTGAAAATTTGCAAAGTATCTTCTGAGCATGACTGAAGCTTCGTGCCCAAATTTCATCAATTTTGGACATCGGGAAGCAGGACTTTGGTCAGTGACCCCCTGGCTTGGGGGGAACTGACCTCAGGCTGACATGCTTGTGGCTTTTGAGTTCGATGATGTCTGTTCAACCCGAAATTTGAACTTCCTCTGAGAGTTCCAGCTATCTTGATCTTCATGGAATGCCGGTTCTCACAGTGATTCCCCAGGATCTGCAAATAACCTCTGTAGCCTAAATTAAGCTGAGATGAGGTGTCTTCGCTACAGTATTTGCAATTTTTATAGGTCAACAAGTGCCCCCTCGAGGTGCAATGATTATAGTATAATAATCATTGTGCCTCGAAATAGCCAATCTGTGGGAATGATGGATGGCTTGATGAAAAGGCAGTTTGTCAAGGTAGGTTGTAGGCCTAAACTTTGGGATTTGAAAATTTTGATAAAAACCATGAAGGGTTTGATGACGGAATTTTGAAAAGACATAAGAAATCTGAATTTCTTTGCCCTATTTTTACGGATATCAAAAGTAGCATCTCCGTGGGGACTGTGGGCAACACCCACAAAGGAATCCCTTAGGTATTTAGAAAATTCAGAAGTTTATGAATTTTGTTTGGATTTTGGAAATGAATTTGATTTTCTTTTGACCTATTTTTCACAGATATCTAGAGTGGCGTCTCTGTGGGGATGTGGGGAACACCCATAAAAAGAATCCCTAAGGTTTTAAGAAAATCAAAAGTTTTAGTAAAAATGGATTTGGGTTTGGATCTTTATGGATTTTTGGTTCATTTTCAAAGATCAAAGTTTGGGTTTTGACTTGGCTTGACATGATTTAAAATGAGATGCAATTTTGAGAAAATGAGATGTAATTTTGAAAGAGATTGGCTTTTATGGGTTTTGATGAAAAACAATTTGAGACATTGGTTTGAAATCAAAGTTTGACCCAAAGTTGATTTAACTCTTTTTTTTTTTTTTGGAATCAAAATGAGAGTGTCTCAACCAATATCATAATGAATCCACAATAAATAGAGATAGGTTACAGAAAGAGCAACTGACATCAAACAGGATAATTGCATGGAATTGGCCCCTCTTCCAGGTCATGGGCCAAAAATCCAAATATTTTGCAGCATCAAATGCTATATGCATCTCACAATGGAGGTCTGACCAACAAACCCTCCTGCCATTGCCCTTCTCACGTTGTCCTCAAACATCTTTGGATTATCCCTCAGCACTGCAGCTGCATCATGATTCAAGGGATTCTCATGGTTAGGTTCTGTGAATAGATAATTCAAACCATATATGATGGTATTTATGTTGAGGACAGGCTTCCAATCTTCACGCAAAATGTTGAGGCAGACATTTCCTTCTAAGTCAATAGTAGGATGGTAAATCTTGGTCTTGCATTTGACCTTCAGTGCCTCATGAGGATAGATAGAAGGGACTTGGAAAGTAAACACAAAATTACCACCCCGATAATACCCTTCATTAGGCCGAATAGTAACTTCAAAGTGCATCAGGTCATCTTTGCCATTAGGGAATGAAATGCCAATGCTTTTGGGTAGGTTCAGCTCACTAATATCTTTATGAAGACGCAATTCACCTGCACTTTGCTTCGTTACATCATTTTCTCTCTGTTTTTCCTTAACCTTAAAAAGCCTAATCATTATTTTTTATTATGGTTTTGACTAGGTAGAGTTGGATATAAACACCTCAAAAATAGACCAGACCACGACCAAAAGTAGTTTCTGTTTGACAAGAAGCCGTGGACAGCTGAGACACTTGCAGACCAGAGAGAGAAATTGGGAGAGAAGGACAGACCGAGAGAGAGAGAAAACTGAGAAAAAGAGAGAGACCAAGAAAAAGACCGAGAAATTGGGAGAGAGGGACAGACCGAGAGAGAGAGAGATTGGGAGAGAGGGAGAGAAAGATCGAGAAAGAGGGAGAGAGACCGGGAGAGAGAGAAAAAATGAGAAAAAGAGAGAGACCGAGAGAGAGAAAACCGAGAAAAAGAGAGAGACCGAGAAAAAGACCGAGAGAGAGAGACCGAGTGAGAGAGAGAAAACTGAGAAAAAGAGAAAGAGACCGAGAGAGAGAAATTGGGAGAGACAGAGCGGGAGAGACAGAGAAGAAAGAGAGAGAAAAGAGAGACCGGGAGAGAGAGAGAGAGACCAAGAGAGAGAGAAAAAAAGAGAAAAAGAGAGACCAGGAGAGAGAGAGAAAAGAGAAGAAGAGAGACCGGGAGAGAGAGAGAAAAGAGAGAAAAGAGAGAAAATCGGGAGAGAAGAGAGAGAACGGGAAGACAGCGGGAGAGACAGAGAAGAAAGAGAGAGAAAAGAGAGAAAAGAGAGAGAATCGGGAGAGAAGAGAGAGAACGGGAGAGACAGAGCGGGAGAGACAGAGAAGAAAGAGAGAGAAAAGAGAGACCGGGAGAGAGAGAGAGACCGAGAGAGAGAGAGAAAAAAAGAGAAAAAGAGAGAGACCGGGAGAGAGAGAGAAAAGAGAAGAAGAGAGAGACCGGGAGAGAGAGAGAAAAGAGAGAAAAGAGAGAAAATCGGGAGAGAAGAGAGAGAACGGGAGAGACAGAGCGGGAGAGACAGAGAAGAAAGAGAGAGAAAAGAGAGACCGGGAGAGAGAGAGATTGGGAGAGAGAAAAGAAAAGGAGAAAGAGAGAGAGCGGGAGAGACAGAGAAGAAAGAGAGAGAAAAGAGAGACCGGGAGAGAGAAAACTAAAAAGAGACCGAAAGAAAGGGTGGAAGCAGAGAGGTGCTGGGTGCATCTTTCTCTTAGTTACCAAGCAGGACTCGGGTTTCTTTCATCATCTCAAGCACAGACTATGGCTAGTAAGAATTTCCTTTTCATCTTCTCTTGTGTTTGTTCATGACTGAATCCAAGCCTGGATTTCTGGATGCATCTTTTTTTTTTCTTTTTTTACAGCCATATCCGGTTGAGAAGAACCCTTGTGTCTTAAACTCTATCAGAACTTCTTCATATCACGGTCAATCCTGACTGTCTAGTACTTGTTGCTGTTGTCACAGTGAACATCCACCTGTTTTTGAATAGTAACATGCATATCACTGAACACGCATCTAACTTTCTGTGATCAGAGCCTCTGTGGGAATTATAGAATGCCATTTTCGTGCTTGAACACGAACCTGCTGCTCCCTGAAAAGGTCTTAAGGTGCTTTGAACATCTGTTTGGACCGGGAGCCTCGGTTCTGAGACTTAAGTGTGCCTTTGATGCCAATTCTTGGTCTCAGAATTGAGTATTGCCTTCTGTTTTTGGTCTTATACTAAGGGGAGATGCTGCCGAAATTTTTTTTTTTTTGAGAAGTTCCATATCATTGTTGCTGATATCCATCTTTTCTTTCTTTTAATCTGTTTTGCAGATAGAAGAGGTAAAGCACCTGCAACTGCAACTGCTGGGGCACCTAAAAGTCGTGCCAAGGGTAAGACCACAAGAGGGCCTGATCCGAAAGACCCAAATGAAGCATCTGATGTCAATTTGTGGCTCCAGAGAGCTGAGGCTTTGTCATCAAGAAGCTGGTATTCGTATTGGTGTAAGCTGGACGAGATTGACATTAGTACTGCTATCCCAGCTTATGCAAGCTACAAAGGGCGCATCCTCATGGCAGAAGTACTGAATGCTAAGGGGAAACTGGAGAAGTTCCTGGACTGAGATTCTCTGCTGCACCTTCCATTTGATGGTTTTGCTTTTTCTGATTAGCCTTGGAGGCCATGTGTACATTGACTTCACTGCTTGTATTCGAACTTTAAAATGGATATCAATGGAAAATGTTTTTCTTTCTATTTTTGTCATTGGTATGGGTGTTTGGGTTGATTTTTTGTGGAGGTTTGATATGGTTTATGTGGATGGTTTGTTTGGTTTGGTTTTCTTAGACTTGTATGAGGGTGTAATTTGTGATCTTTTGGGTCCACAAATCGAAAATAAGGGAGTCATATAGGTGGACGTTATCCGGTGCCCATGTGTGAGGCTTTCTCCAGGGTCCATGACTTGATCCTTTTGGTGTCGAAAGGGGTCAAACAAAGTGGATGTTATCCGGTGCCCATGTGTGAGGCTTTCCCCGGGATCCTTGACTTATTCCTTAGGACAAAGATTTGGTTTTGGTTTTTGTTTAGATTTTGGTTATACAGGGTCTGCAAAAAGACTTGTTCTATATAACCGAAGGCAGTCATATAGGGTCTGCAAAAAGACTTGTTCTATACAACTAAGGATTAGCTATATGGGGTCTACAAAAAGACTTATTCCACATAGCTGAGTTTTGCTATATAGAGTCTGCAAAAAGACTTAATCTATATAGCAGGATGTTACAAGGGGTCTTGTAAGGACATTATCCGAGTAACAAAGGTTTGACTAGAGGGGTCGAAGGACTTGATCCTCGCAGTCATTTTGCACAAATCTGAGGGATTTTGGTTACGAGTCATAGGTTGTAAGGCTCGAAACCAAAGGATTTTGATTTTGGTTAGGAGTGAGAATGTACACTGTACATGGTTTGGGTACATTGTACATGGTTTGGGTGTACCAATGACATTTAGGTATAGTATTTCTTGAGAAGTTTTCCATTGATAGGCATCATGCATCTGTCCCCTTCAAGTGTGAGGAGTGCATATGCGCCATTGGAGTAAACCTTGTCGACAACAAAAGGTCCTTCCCATTTAGGTTCGAACTTGCCTCTCGACAATTGTGTGGAAAACATAGGTCTTCTAACTGCACGGACTAGATCTCCCTTCTTGTAAGCTCTATACTTGACTTTTTTGTTGAAAGATGCAGCCATACGAGCTTGATACAACTCAATACTTTGTCGAGCGGCAAGTCTTTTCTCATCAAGGCTTTCTAGCTCTTGTAATCTGAGTTTGGCATTCTTTTCTTCAGTGTATTTGTTTATCACAGCCACCCGAAAAGAGGGAAGTTGAATTTCCAAAGGTATTACAGCTTCACAACCATAGACCAAGGAGTACGGTGTTGATTTGGTAGGACCACGAACTGTAGTTCTGTAAACCCATAATGCTTCAGGAAGCCTAGTACTCCAACTCTTTTTATTGTCAGAAACCATTTTCTTCAAAATCTTGCAAATGGTTTTGTTAAAAGCCTCAGCAAGTTTGTTGGCCGCGGGGTTATACGCTGTAGATGGACAACACTGGATTCCGTATTTGTCACAGAATCTGTAAAATTTATTATTATTGAATTGCGGGCCATTGTCATGATACAGACGTTTGGGCACCCCAAAACGGCAAATGACATGAGTTTTCAGGAAGCTAAGGACTGTATCAGTTTTAACTTCTGTGAGAGGCACTGCTTCTGCCCATTTGGAGAAGTAATCGGTTGTAGCCAAAATGAATTGATGTCCACGTTCTGAGGGTGGACTGATCTTCCCCACTATATCCATTCCCCAAGATTCAAATGGCCAAGAAGTGGTCGTAGGGTGCAAATGTTCAGGAGGCTGGTGAATGTAATCACCATGAATTTGGCACTCATTGCATCTTTTAGCAAAATTAATAGCGTCGGACACCATGGTAGGCCAATAGTAGCCTAATCTTCAAATTTGATCATGAAGTTTTGGTCCAACTTGGTGAGCACCACATAGGCCCGCATAAACTTCTCTGAGAACTTGTTCAGCTTCTTTCGGGGACAAACATCGAAGTAGAACTCCATCGTATGATTTGCGATAGAGAGTTTTTGAGGGCAAATCAAAATGGAATTTGAGAGCTCGCCTTTGAATACTGGTTCTATCTTTAGGATTCTCTGGTAATACTCCATGCAGAATATAATCAATAAAAGGATCTCTCCAATCCCTGAATGAGTTTTGGAAATATGAAATTCGATCTTTGATTACAGTGAAGCTATCTTCTACTGCCTTACAAGTATCGAGTGGGGGTAGAAGTCTTCTCTTAACAACTTCCAATATCATCTTGTCATTCTCAGGGATTGCCATTGAAGCTGCCAAGCTTGCTAAGGCGTCTGCTTTGACATTCTGGCATCTCGGAACATGATGAAACGCAATCAATTTAAACCTTTGTTTGAGTTCATATGCCCTATTGAAAAGGGGAATTAGGTCTGGCTTCTTTACTTCATACTTGTGATTCATTTGCTTAACCACAAGTTGTGAATCTCCATAGACCCCTAGCATGTTAATGCCAGCATCTAAAGCTAACTCAAGCCCCATAATTAATGCCGTGTATTCTGCCACATTGTTCAAGCATGGCTTGATCAATGAAAAGGAGTGAGGAACATAAAATCTTCCTGGACTGCAGAAAATAATTCCAACCCCTGATACTGGCTTTCCTCGTTCATTAGTCCTGGAAGCTCCATCAAAATGCATGGTCCAATGTAGATCTGAATCAATGGTGGATTTCCGTGTTTGTTCAGTGAAGAAAACTGACTCATCAGGGAGATTGTCTGTGAACTCAGAATCTTCTGACAGTGGATGTTCTGCTAGAAAATCTGCAAGAGCTTGTCCTTTTACTGCTTTCGCAGGAGTGTATCTGATGTCATATTGAGAAAGAAGGATGGACCATTTGGCCAAACGTTCACTCAACGCCCCGGCTTTTGTCACTAATACCTTTAATGGATTAATATTGGAAACCAGATACACCACATTAGAGAGGATGTAATGCCGCAGTTTTTGTATTGGAAACATAAGCGCTAGACATTCTTTTTCTATTGGGTGATAATTGTGCTCAGCACCAACTAGCATCTTGACAGGTAATAGAGTGCCACCTCCTTTCTTTCATCATTCTTTTGAGCTAACAATGCTCCCAAGGAATGATCAAGAGCCCTTGTATAAAGAATGAAAGGCTTGCCCGGAATTGGAGCTGAAAGAACTGGCGGGTTTGTAAGATATTGTTTGATATCCTGAAAAGCATTCTCACAAGCTTTGTCCCATACAAAGTCTACTCCTTTCTTCATCAATTTGGAGAATGGTCTGCACTTTCCGGACAAGTTGGAAATGAACCGTCGAATGTAGGCGAGTCTTCCCTGCAATCCTTTCAATTCTCTCAAATTTCTCGGCGAAGGCATTTCCAATATGGCTTTGATTTTGACGGGATCTATTTCAATGCCCCCTTTTCGCACCACAAATCCTAGAAACTTTCCGGAAGAAACTCCGAAAAAACATTTCAGGGGATTCATTCGAAGATTGAATTTCCGTAATCTCTCAAAGACAGTGCGAAGATCGGCGAGATGGTCTGATTTATGCTTGCTCTTGACTGCCAAATCATCAACATGACATTCAACAGATTTATGTTGTAAGTCCTTGAATATTTTCATCATTGCTCTTTGATACGTGGCTCCAGCATTTTTGAGACCAAATGGCATAACAGTATAGCAGTATATGCCAAATGGAGTTCTAAAGGAAGTGTGTTTTTCATCCTCTTTGAACATTTTGATCTGATTATACCCCGAGAAGCCATCCATGAATGACATTCTTTCGAACCCAAAAGTATTGTCAATCATTATTTCTGGTATAGGTAATGGAAAATCATCTTTGGGGCAGGCTTTATTCAAATCTCTGAAGTCAATACAGATTCTGATTTGTCCATTCTTTTTAGTAACTGGGACTATATTAGCCAACCAGTCTGGATGCTGTTCTTCACGGATGAAATTAACGCCTTTGAGTTTCTGAACTTCTGCTTTTATCTTCTCCATGATTTCAGGCTTAGTCCTCCTTTGGTCCTGTTTTACAGGTTTAGCATCATCTGCTATATTTAATTTGTGTATGGAGATTTCTGGATCTAAGCCCGGCATTTCTGCATAAGTCCATGCAAAGCAATCTATGAACTCTCGCAAGAATCCCACATACAAATTAAGTTCACTTCCTTTAATTTGAGAGCTTACAAAGGTAGGTCGGGGATTTTCTGGGGTTTCCAAGTTTATTTCTTGTACTTGGTCCTCAGTTGGAGGATTAGGAGGAAGTGTTTCTACATTGTTATTGGAAGTTTCTAACTCTGTGAAACCCTCTGGGGTTTCAGTTGGGGGTTTTAGCCAAGGCCTGATCCCTTTCCAAGGATTTGGTTTTTTAGGCTCTTTGGCTTTTACATCAAGGGCTAAGCATTCCCAGCGGACATGTTGGGACGGGCTTATTTCCTCGTTGAGTTCAGGTGGCCAATAGTCAGTGATTTGTGATGCAGCATCATCTTCATCACTTGCCCCCTCAGGATGCTGAAAAGTGGCCCAATCAACGGGATCTTGAAGCACAGGAATTTCATGAGAGTCATCCGAGTCATATTCTTCAGTGAAGACTACCGATCTGGCTTTAACACTTTGTTTAAATTTAGGAATGTTACTGTAAGGAACATATCCTATGCAATGACACAGCTGCTTAATTCTGCCCCATGTCTAGAGATCTTCTTTCATCTCTGGAGTAAAGACATCCGAAGGAGCCCGTATGCCATTTGCAGTTAATCCAAGACCTTTAGGTTTCTTAAGATTGTACCCTATATTTTTCATCATGTTACAGACCACAGGATTATAAATATCAAGCCGGATTTTTCCCTCATTACTGATTTTGTCAATGATATCTGGTGGAGAAGTATCTTCAGCCCGATGAAAAATAATCGGATGATTATACTAGTTAGATGAAGGTACCAAAAAGCAAGAACCTTCGAATTCATAAATGTGAGAGGGAGTAGGCCATGGCATAAGCGGAAGATTGCAGTCTACCATAGAATGCACGAAGGTGCTCATTTCTTCAGCGTCTTCAGAATCCAACTCAGAATCTGTATCTCTGATCATTGAAATGACATGTATTGGACGCATTCTTCTAGACCTCCTGCGCAGCCGGTGGAGTGCCACTTCGAGAGATGATACAATTCGAGACATCTCATCAAAGGTTTGAAATTCCATCGCCATGGTTAAGCTGCGAAGAGCTGGCCGAAAACCTACCCAGCATAAGTGAATCCATGCGGAGTAGTGTGGAGGATTTTCACATCTTTCAGCCAAACGGAGCCATCATCAATGTACCTGTCGGCTAATTCTCCCCTCTGCTGTGATGTCAATATCAATTGACTAAAAGTGATAGGAGAATCAGGCTTTATAGGCGATATTCCCCTAGTAAGGGGAGGTATATCATTGCTTTCTTGATTGGAGCTCGAGGATACCATGTTGGCCGAAAATGAAAACTTCTGATGTTCAGCATCTTTTACTTTTGATAGCTTTGTGGATATGATTAAAGGTGGATCTGGCTTTTTGATTTCAGATTTCACTTTAATTATCAAAGGAGCTTTGATATCCACGCCTTTTGCCGCAGATTTTCCTACACATTCCAACTTTATGGAGAGATTAGATTTTTGACCAACTTTCTTTGCTGAAATAGTGAAAGGTTCTGCAGGATTATCATTCACAGGAGCATTCTTTGTATCTGAGTTGAATTTTGTAGGCTTTTCTTGATACATTGCTGCGTCTGTGAAATAAACCTCCTTTCCTTTGAATGGCTTTTCCTCTGCAAAGACTCGATGTACCTTCCCCTCATTGTCGATGTATTTAAGGCATTGATGAAGAGTAGAAGGTACTATGGCATAATCATGAAGCCATCGTCTCCCCAAGAGGATGTTATAGCAAGCACGAGTTTTTACTACATGCAGAGTGGCCTCTAAGACTAAATCTCCCAACTGGAATCGAATTCGGATTTTACCAATCGGATCCTGGACTTCCCCATCATAACCTTGAATAGAAGTCTTTGTAGCAAACAGCTTGCTCACTGGAATACCGAGCTCTTGAAGGGCCGTGATTGTGATGAGATTTAGAGCTGACCCTGGGTCAACTTGAACTCTTAGGACAGGCATATCTTTGATGTAGGCCGTGAAATAAAGTGGCCTCGTATGCTTCATATTTCCCAAGAGGAGATCCTCTTTGGTGAAAGAGATAGTAGCTTTAGAAGCATTGTGAGTTAAAAGGCACTCCTTGCATTGCTTTTGAGGCTTCTTGGATTTCGCCTTCAAATAATTCTTTTCTATTTGATGTACTTGTGCTATATGAGTATGATTCTCAATATTCAAGGCCTGTAGTGCTTGTATGAAGTTTTCACGAGTCTCCTTGGACATCTGCAAGAGATCAAAAATGTGAAGTCGTGCAGGTATGTGCTTAAGGTGTTCAACAACATCATACGTGAATGGCTCTGGTGGCCTTGCATTATCATTTACTTCTGGAGAAGTTACATTTACATTGGTATTGCCTCCCGAAGGGTTTACATAAGAAGAGGAAGGAACAGAGGATTTATCATAGTTGACCCTGTAGTTACGACCAGAGCGAGTGCCATCATTAAGCATGTTGCTTCGGTCAATTTCTGGTCGTGCGTCTCTTCTTATGGCATTGACTTCTTCTGGTTCGATGAAAAGCTGGTTGACCTCTTCCAGGCCTACTTCTTGGTTTACACCATTAGGAATAGCTTGCGATGTTTGGGGTTCTATGGCAGCATTCAAAACCACCAGGGAAGGAGCCGTTGACAATTCCTCTTCAAAGTCAGAGATATTCTCGACAATATTACTCATACTAGGGTTATTATGTCTCCTCAGTAACCCAAGTTCCCTGACTGAGTTAATGTCAACAAACTGATTACTTAATTCAGAATTTTCATTTGAAAAGATCAACTCTGAATTAGGTGTGGAAGAAGCATCTGGCGTGGAAGGAGGAAAAACCGTCTGCTGATCTTGAACTTCATCGTGCCCGACTAATGGTAGTGAATCCGGATGAACTTCTGGAGGTAGTGGAAAAAGAGGAGGATCATTCGACCAGCCACTTGAACTTGGCCTGTGTATGTCATACAAGGTCACTGATAGTGTATTTAGACCGTGCTTGATATTAAGCGTTCCCGTCTCGGGGTCAAAGGCTTGTTCCAAATCCTCATCCTCATCAGAAGGGTATTCATCGGCAAAATAATCATCGATCCATTGATCGTCTTCAAGATCAGAGTAATCTAACCATTGATTTTCATCATCGGAGTTAGGGGGTGTACCATCCCATGATATCCGATTGCAGCTGGATATTGCTGGTTCTTCCTCATCTTTTGGAATTGGAATGATGTAGTCGGCTAGAGTAAAATAACCTCTGGCTGATCTGGGAGGATTTTCTAAGGCTGGGGCCTCGACTGCCTTGTCTTTCTTCTGCTTAAACTGTTGTTCTTGTTTCTTTTGAGCAGTTTTCTGGAGACCTTTAATTTGCCTTTTGATCTTTCTTCTTTCCACAAGTGTGGGTTTAGTTTTCACTTTTTCCCATCCTTCATCATTTATTAAGTCTGGGTGAACCCACATTTCCTGCCCTGAAGAATCTTTGATAAGTATCAACCCCTGTTCATTATGTAGTGCATTGATGACCCGGAATTCGACCATTGGTGGCCTTGATGGAGTGGGTATTGCCACAGGTGCAAATTGTCCGAAGGAAATCATATTGACTGGGGCCGTATCATATTTTCGGTCAAATGTTATTACTCCATTTTTCTACATCTCATTGACCTTTTCTTTTAGGATAAAGCAGTCTTTCAAAGGATAAGATACCATCCGATGGTATGCACAATAGTTTGGATCATTAACACGACCCGCTTGCTCTGGCTTTTTCATGGGTGGAAGCTTGAGCTTGTTGTTCTCCATCAATGCTTGGAAGATGACTTCAATGTCCCCATCAAAAGGGTACTTAGTTTGCTTCCTCTTTTCATATTCTTCCTTTTTATTTTGCTCCGTCTTACCATTCTGTGGTTTTTGAGGAACTGGTTTGGAGGTTTGTACATTGAATACCTCCTGCTTCTTTTGGGGTTTCGGCACAGTTGGTTTTGGAGCAGAAGATGATGATGATTCCATTTTTCGGGAACTTTCTTTCTTCTGGCTAATTTCTTTCAGGGTTAACTCCGCATCAGTGGCTACTTCAACCAATCTGGCCAAAGACTTAGTTTTATGACTACGTATGATAGCCTTAATTTCTGGCCGTAAATTGGTTTTGCACATTTCAATTGTCGCCTTTGGAGATGGTTGTTCTAGGCATCTGTAAGACAATGCTCTCCATCTATTGATAAAGGCTTGTGCAGTTTCATTATCCCCTTGCTTTGTACTACTGAGCATAGCGAAGGTGACCGTTTGATCTTCTTCCTGAAAGTGAAGTAGAAACTTTTCTTCTGTAACTGGCCATGTAGTGAAGGAGAGTTCTGGCAATTGTTTGTACCAATCGAAAGCAACTCCCTTCAATGTACCAACAAACAGCCTTATTTTTAGTGCATCCAATTCGGGTAAACTGCCAAGGAGCGACTTAAAATGCACTATATGCTGATAGGCTGATCCTTTTCCAAGGTAAGGCTGGAAAGTCGGAAGTTTGTAATCTGGCGGAAATGGAACCAAATCAAACTCCGGAGGGTATTTAGATGTAATACCCTTTTTCTTCATCCTGGTTTCCACTTTTGATTTGTTTAAAATTTCCTCCACTTCTTTAAAAGTTACAGGTTTTTCAGGATCTGCTTGGAAACCAAGGATTGAGGAGTGATCACCTCGAGTTGAACCTAAGGCGATTACTTTATCTGTTAGTGCCTTGATTTGTGCTGTAAGTAGGTCAATTTTGGTGGCATTCCTCCTGATCATTGCCTGTTCTCTTCTATCAGCAAATAAGGAGTTAACAGGAGCTTCAGCTGGACTACCCAGTTTGTTTGCTAAGATTTTTAATTGAGCCGTCAGGTGGTCAATTTTAGCTCCTTGTTACTTGACAACATCACTGACGTCATTCTCTTGATTTTCGTCAGCATTTTCTTCGCTAACGTCTTTGCCTCTACCAGCATCCTCTTCATTACCGGTCCCACTCCCTTCAGCCATAAACACGGTGTACTGACGGGGGTAAGAGGATGAAGGAAGAGTGGATTGACTATCTTCGGTATCCAGGAGAGTTATTGAGTCCTTATCAGAACCATGATCGTCAGAGGTCCTATCTGAATGAGAGTTCGAATCAGAATCTTGGGACTGAGTTCGAGCCATACTCCGAGTAACTCTCCTGATTGAGCCAGGTCCGACCATACATGAGGAGGTTAGATTTGGCTCATTTTCTTTAATCACCCATTTTTGAGTGATTCTATGATGTGACTGCTTCCGAGCATGTCTCTTGAAGCGAGCCAAAGCCCTCTTCTTTATTTGCTGGGCCAATCTGGCTGCTAGAGTTTGATCTCTGAATCTAGCAAGTAATGGCCTAGAAGTGCTAGCAACTTGCTCCCAATCTATAGGGTCGGAAGTGGGAAGTGAAAGGATGTTAACAACATTTCTTTCAATTTTCTTCTTCTGCTCCTTCTTTTGTTGAAGCAAATTTTTAAATTGAACGAGATCGGTTGAATTTTTAATGACCAATCATTTAGCATATTTCTTGTTTGTAGTGCCATATGACGGGTGCTGGGTTGAAAGTGATGGTGATGGTGCCACAATAACAGAAGGTAAGCGCCTCCTGCCGAACCTCCGTCCCTCCTTCTGGGTCAAAGGGTAAAAGACATTCTTTTCAAGTGGGGCCAAGGGTTTCTCCTCAGCTTTTCTAGACTTCTGCATACGTGGCTGTGGTGACCACATACGGCAATTTGGAATAACAACATCCTTCTGACCCTTTTCATGGGCTAGGGTTTGCTTGCGAGTGGTTTGCTTTTTGAGATGTACCCTTTGTGTAGGATGCATAAATGAGGACTTAGTAGTCTGCAAAGCCTCCCGCTGTGAACCAACGGGTATCTCTGTTTTGTTGTTCGTAAACCGAACCTGCCTTGCCCCCAGTCGAGGCTTGGTGATATGAAAATTACTGCCTTCCGACCTCACTTTGTGTTTTAAGTCATAGTGACCTTTATGAAAAACTCCAAAGGGGTTTTGGGCATATTTGGAGACCCAAGTTTGAGGAGTCTTTGCCTTCTTGATGGGCTTCAGGGTTTCTGATGACCCATCGTAGGTTGAGGTCATGTAACTTGAAGGAGTAGAAAGCCTTTGAAAGACCGAGACCCTTGATGCAGGAGCATTGGTGTTCATTCGGCCCTTTTTGGGTGCCCTTGTGGTCTGAGCCATGGAGATTTTGAACAATCTCTCTTTAGCTTCGTCAAAAGTGATGATCAAAGAACCCATGCTGTTTCCTACAAAAAGTTAGCCGATGAGACTATATTAGTAGTATAACCAACATGGCTGCCTCTTGGGCTAGCCGGAATGGTTTATAGATGCCATCTAGACCAACATGGTTTTTGAACCGAAATGGTTAGATATAGGCATAAATCCCATCTCATTATGCTATGCTGACTATCCCTACTGTCAGAATTTCTGCAGCATTTCGGGTTTATCGAGTCAGGCTTAAAAGCACGCTATGCTGACTAGTCCTTGCTACCAAAATTTCAGCAGCATATCTAGACTATCTGTGTCAGACTTATAAGCAAGAGAGGGTTGGATCAATCAAAGGGATAGGGCCCACAGGATCAAGCCTGCACCACTATCACAATGACCACACAAGATCCATCAGTGGTTGACGCCGGACAATGCATAAGTACAATGTCGTTGGTCTTATCACTGATTTGATAAACTTTTTATATGGGTCAAAAGCCCTTTGAACTGAATCATCACTCTTCTAAAGTGAAAAGGGTGATGATTTGGTCCATACACATCAAGGTGCGAATTCATTCAATCAAGTTATGCACATCAAAGTGCAAATTCTTCCAATTAAATGGCAAGTGTATGCACATGTCACAACCCGAGCCTAGGTTTCGGGGGGTTAGCAAAAGCCAAACCTAATGACACACGTACTCCCGTGCATGCACACGTAGACCGAGTCTAAATGCACACGCACAAGGGAACATTCACACGTGCCAAACATGTACGCGGAAGCTGTAAATATCAGAAACATTAAACTAACAGTGCAAGAAGAGAATACGAAGAAAGGACTGACATAATTACATATGAAGTTTTTACAAAAAGAACAAAATAACATATACAGTCATGACATATACACAAGTGAGCAAATGCAAATCCTCAAAACAAACAAGAAACAAGATTCCAATGATGCATGCCAAGAACGCTTTCCCGTGGAGTGATCACATCCACTCCTCTAGGCCTGATGGGGCCCCGGGGGTCTCATCTGGAGTCTGGCCGACCGGCGAGGGTTCGGCAGGGGTATCTGGGCCTGTAACACCAAAAACAACTGTGAATATGACGATTCAGCAAAGTATAAACCATAGCAAGTTAACACACGCTGTGTCTAATAGAATAAAGAACATCATGTTATTAAAGAAGACATTTTCGTATACTAAGCTGTCATGCAGGAAGGAATTATGCTGAGTGAATCAATGGATACATGCTGTGTACATACTAGTGGCTACTACATTACCATATGCTCCCAAAAGAGGGATCTTATAACATGCAAAGAACACCATTGTCCGGGCCAGGGTACAATGGGTCTCGGTTTCCTGGGGTCCGGTTCCCCAAGACGTATCCTTACTGCAGCAAGTCCATATAATTATACCAAATTCACCCCGTTGGGATCCTAAGGCTGAGGCTAAATAGTGCCTGACCATAAGGAGTCAATCATGAAACCCTGAGTAGATCGTGATAACATATCATACGTGCATATCGGAAAACATATCATACATGCATACTCAAGGTAAGAAATCACAATGTGAAGGTAACGGAATACAAGTAATCATGTCAGAGTGTTGAGATCAATGATCGAATGCAATATGTTATGCAACAAATCATGCGAAATCGAATCATCTTTATTTACAAACCAATTATAATCTAATTATCCGGTGTTTCTAACCGTGCATGATGATGTAGTTTTAAGTTATTCGATGCACCGTTGTCTAGTGTTGCATTGAATTGGGCGGTGCACGAAGTCCCTTAAACCAACACCCATGGGGAGGTGCTTAACATCCGGATAACAAACATGAATGATTCGCAGCCCTCGAGATCATTCACGCGCTGTATTAACATTCCGTTGGGCAGGTCTAGGTGCTCTACATTCTATTATGAAGGCCATATAGGTCTTTCCTTTACATCTATCCTTGTCCTTTATTTTTCGAGTGTGGATACGGCTTAGCCGTGTGTGTGCTACGGCTTAGCCGTGTGTGGTCTACGGCTTAGCCGTGGCTGGGCCGTAGAAGATCTGTCAATTGATGACTCTCAGTTAAATCCAGAAAATGCACCCTGTATTGATCTACGGCTGGGCCACGGCTGAGCTTCGGCTTAGCCGTAGGGCAATCCACGGCTTAGCCGTACCCTAGCCGTAGAGGAAAACTGGGTTTTTCTCCTCTCTGGACTTTGAGCCGTAAGTGCCATACGGCTTAGCCGTACCTGCACGAAGTCAAATTTCTGAAACACATACAGAAAGTCTGGGAACTTATCAGGATTTCAAATTCCCAATGGAAAGGGATAGCATACTAACTAAATGGGCTGTAAACACATTGTCCCCTACAAATTCAAGTAAATTAACCAAAAATCAAAAGCATACCAACATGGGTTCTCACAAGTTATGGTTATACTTGCCTCAATTGGAATTAATGATACAACTTGTTGTCCTCAAGCCCAAACACAACCTAACACAATCAAAACGTCATGCATGCATGAGGATTGGAAAGAAATCCACAACACATACACACCATGCAATGAGAAACAAGAAGGAAAAGAGATAGAGAAAGGAGATGAGAGGAATGGAAGGAAATCCACTCACCTCACATGCAAAGACCCAACTCCCTCTTGATCAATGGAGGAGAGAATCCGGAGGAGAGAATTCAAGAGAAGGAGGGAGAGAGCTGAGCTCCACATGCAGTTGAGGAAGAAAATGAGAGAAGGAACGTGAGTTGGTCGATGGATGGGTTACATATAAGCTAATGGGTTGTTCAAATTACAATGAAGGCCAAGTGAGAATTCTATTTTCAGTTTGAGTCAAATCAGGGTCCAATCGAATCACACGACATCGGTTGCAAACGACGTAGTTACGAAAGTTAACGAGCTCAACGAAAGACACGTGTTGACATCAAGATGATGCAAAAATGACCATGTCTGAGAAAAGCTAAAATTACGAAAAAGGGCTTGGTCTACTTAATCCAGGTCAAACTCAACCCAACTACCTATCCATGACCCGAAACGAAAATAAAACACAAACAAAACACGATTAGCAACCAAAAACAAGATTAACTAGCCGCTAAATGAGGTCAAGCTGGGTCGGAGTGTTACAGCACATCAAGGTGCCCAATGCCTTCATTTGTATGAACAATATACACTTCAAGGTGCAAAAGTCCTTTAATGATATTTTCAAACCCATTGCAGACATCAAAGCTCTTGTATGGGTGTAATGGGAGGTTAAATAAGCCTTTGTCATCATAAAAATAGGTAAGTGACCGTGTGCCCTAGTCACAGGCTTTTAGCAGCAGTTTTCAGTAAAACAGCAGCAGTTTCCAGCACAACAGCGGCAGTTTCCAGTGCAATAGCAGCAGTTACAGTACAATAGCAGCAGTTTCAGTGAAACAGCAGCACTCTTTAACACAACAGCAGCACTTCCAGTGAAATAGCAACAGTTACAGTGCAACAGTGGCACTTTTAGTGCAACAGCAGCAGTTACAGTGCAACAGCGGCAGTTTTCAGGGCAACAGCAGCACTTTCAGTGCAACAGCAGCAGTCACAGTGCAACAGCGGCACTTTCAGTGCAACAGCAGCAGTTACAGTGCAACAGCGGCAGTTTTTAGGGCCACAGCAACACTTTCAGTGCAACAGCAGCAGTTACAGTGCAACAGCGGCACTTTCAGGGCAACAACAGCACTTTTCAGCAATTTTCAGCGCTTTCATGCATTTTTCATCAAATTTGATCACAAATTAGGGCATATAAATTCCCACAGACGGCGCCAATCTTCTGATCGTGCTTAAAAATGTAGGCGTGGAAATGAATTACAGAATCAAGGTCCGACATTCACGCACTTTAAGCGTTAAGAAGAATGGGAAATAATTACAGTTCATCATTAATTTCCCTTTTGTTTACATGGGTTCAAGTGCCCTGACCGCGGGGATGCAGGTTGTTTACATACATTTTAAAAGTTTACAACCCCTCCCTCAAGTCTTAGATGTGATCTCAATTTGGAAAATACAAGAAAATATACATAAGGTGGAAGAAAATGTGAAAAAGTGGAAAAAATGGGGGGTGACCGTGACCCGCGGTCACTGCCCCATTCCAGTGACCGTGACTCACCCGCGGTCACTGGGGCCTTCCAGTGACCGTGACTCACCCACGGTCACTGGAACCTGCCAGTGACCGGGGGTCACGGTCACTGACAGACAATGGCCTTGTGCCTCCATTTTTTGTGCTGTTCGCCTTGGTTCTTTCTTGGAACTTCTTTCAAGTGTTGGAACTCCATTCTCATGACTTTGGAGCGGTGGACAACCATCAAGAAGATCACATTTTATCATGGAATCAATTGAAACCGCTGTAACTCATCATTCCTGCTTACGGACTGTATTTTTGTTTCAAATCCGAAATGGGCAAATTTGAAGCCGGAGTTGTGTCATTTGAACCTATCATTTTCAAGGAACAAAATGAGGCCTAGAGAGACTTCTTTCACAACTCTTGTAATGGCTAAGAAGCCCTACGAATGAGAGAAACAGAGGTGACAATGTCATCCTCTCAAAAATTGGCGTCGTACGAACATAGTATGGACTTTGGCCATTTCCCTTCCTTCTCTCCTTCTAAATTTTCTTGCTCACCTTCAAAACTAAGAAAAGAAGGTGGGAATGGTCGTGGAAGTGCTGCTGGAGCTTGCTTCTTGTTGCCTTAGGTGGTGACTTTCTTCAATTTCTTCGTTTTCTTCCTTATGTGTGTGTGTCCTCCTTGTTTCTTCCAGATTTTCTCTTTTTATAGACTCCCAATCAGTTTTGTGTAGTTTTGGGGAGTTAATAGCAGTTGTGGGGAGTTGGATTTCGAAGAGGAGTGGAGGGAAACCACCCAAAATCGTGGGAAACATCCTTTGAAGGTCCGTGACCGCAGGCTGGGCCACGGACGAGGCCCAATTGCATATGTGGTACATTTTCATCTGTTTTGGGCTCAAACGAAGTCCGATTTCCACCAAACTTGGAGGGATGCTTCTTAACACTATTTTTTATATGTCATAAAAATTTCAGCCCATTTTGACTTCAGGAAGTTGGTCAACTTTTTCATTAATTGGGCCCCGGTCACGGACAAGGCCCACTTTTGGAACATTGCATATGCGGTCTATTTTCTATTGTTTGAGGCCCGAATGATGTCCAATCATCACAAAACTTGGAGAGATATTGCTTGACACCATTTTAAGTGTTTCATAGAAGTTTCAGCTCTGTTTGACCACCTGAACATGGTCAACTCCTTTTGTTTGTGGGCCCCGGTCACTCCCAAGGCCCATTCTTGGATTTTTGCATATGTGGCTTGTTTCCCCCTGTTCGGGGCCCAAACGGTGTCCAATCACCACGAAACTTGGAGGGATGCTTCTTAACACTATTTTGAGTGTGTCATAGAAGTTTCAGATCTGTTTGACCACCTGAACTTGGTCAACTCCTTTTGTTTATGGGCCCTAGTCACTCCCAAGGCCCATTGTTAGATTTTTGCATATGTGGCTTGTTTCCGCCTGTTCGGGGCCCAAACGGTGTCCAATCGCCACGAAACTTGGAGGGATGCTTCTTGACACTATTTTGAGTG
This sequence comes from Sextonia rubra, assembly GCA_037013555.1. NCBI lineage: Eukaryota > Viridiplantae > Streptophyta > Magnoliopsida > Laurales > Lauraceae > Sextonia > Sextonia rubra. The sequence continues at coordinate 11,961,979 of JASUAD010000026.1, forward strand.
TGTCACAAAAGTTTCAGCTCTGTTTGACCACCTGAACTTGGTCAACTCCTTTTGTTTGTGGGCCCCGGTCACTCCCAAGGCCCATTCTTGGATTTTTGCATATGTGGCTTGTTTCCTCCTGTTCGGGGCCCAAACGGTGTCCAATCGCCACAAAACTTGAAGGGATGCTTCTTGATACTATTTTGAGTGTGTCACAGAAGTTTCAGCTCTGTTTGACCACCTGAACTTGGTCAACTCCTTTTGTTTGTGGGCCCCGGTCACTCTCAAGGCCTATTCTTGAACTTTTGCATATGTGGCTTGTTTCCGCGTGTTCGGGGTCCAAACGACGTCCAATCGCCACAAAACTTGGAGGAACACTTATTGACACTATTTTGACTGTGTCACAGAAGTTTCACCTTTGTTTGACCATCTGAACTTGGTCAACTCTCCAGTTGACTTTTTTATGACAGTAGGCCCTTGTTTCAACTGTTTGAAGCCAAAATGACCCCAGTTTGATTTGAAACTTGGAGGGACTGACGTCAAGAACATCTTGGAGTATTCATCCAAATTTCATGCCGTTTGGATTTGAGGAAGTAGGATTTCGAACAGTAACCTATTCATTGCATGCGTTAGGTCACTATTCACTCCACATTGAGATAGTTAGCTTGTTTTCTATCCGAACAGCCTCCCTTTGACTTGAAACTTTGGGAGAATAACTTGGGGCATTCTTTGAGTATTTGTTCCAAATTTTATCTGCTTTGGCCTTCTGGAAGTAAGATCTTAGCCGATGACCCCCAAATTCGGGATTACTGTCCTCTAAGCTGACATGTAATGAAATTTAGGCCAAACAGAGTCTTTTCATCTTGAAAATTTGCAAAGTATCTTCTGAGCACGACTGAAGCTTCGTGCCCAAATTTCATCAATTTTGGACATCGGGAAGCAGGACTTTGGTCAGTGACCCCCTGGCTTGGGGGGAACTGACCTCAGGCTGACATGCTTGTGGCTTTTGAGTTCGATGATGTCTGTTCAACCCGAAATTTGAACTTCCTCTGAGAGTTCCAGCTATCTTGATCTTCATGGAATGCCGGTTCTCACAGTGATTCCCCAGGATCTACAAATAACCTCTGTAGCCTAAATTAAGCTATATGAGGTGTCTTCGCTACAGTATTTGCAATTTTTATAGGTCAACAGATATGGATGTGTATTTTTGACTTGTCAGTGAACAAGCAGTGTTAGCTAGTATATTTCCGTGAGAATCCGAATTAGTTCCAAGGATCAGAGAATACTAATTATTAAACCCTGAGATAACAAGAATTAAAGATTATATGGATGAGGGGCCTAATTTTAAGTTGGAAGATGATATTTTATATTATAAAGGTAGAATTTGTGTGCCGGATTTTCTAGACTTGAAGGATGAAATCATGGTCGAGGCACACTATACTCAGTATATTATTCATCTAGGCGGTACTAAGATGTATTAGGATCTGAAGGATCACTAGTGGTGGAAGAATATGAAAAAGTAATCGCAGAATTTGTTGGAAAATGTTTGGTCTGTCAGCAGATTAAAGCGGATTATGGGAGACCCCCAAGTCTTCCGCATCAGTTGGAGATTCCTCAGTGGAAGTGGGAGCATGTCACTATGGACTTTGTGTCAGGATTGTATAACACCAGAAAGGAATTTGATGCTACTTGGGTGATAATGGATCGTTTGACTAAGTCAGCCCACTTTTTACTGTTCAAGACTGGTCAGGGAATGGAGAAAATGGAAATTTTGTATATTAAGGAAGTAGTGAGATTACATGGAGCACCAGTTTCTATTGTCTCCAACCAGGATAGCAAGTTTGTATCTCGGTTTTGGGTATCACTGCAGGAAACTTTAGGAACTAAGTTGAGTTTTAGTACAGCCTATCATCCACAAACAGACAAAGCGTACAAACCAGACATTGGAGGATAGGTTAAGGGCGTGTGTTTTGGATTTCAAGACCAGTTGAGACAAAAGCTTGACTCTATGTGAATTCACGGATGACAATAATTACTACTCTAGCATTGGCATGGCACCTTTTGAAGCTTTGTACGGGAGAAGATGTCGAACCCGTTTATGTTGGTCGAATTTTAGAGCTCGCGGTTTTCATGGACTGTCTGTGGTTGGAGAGTTTAGTGAAAAGATAAAACAAATTCGGAAAAGGTTGAAGGTTGCCCGCAATAACAAAAAAAAAAAAAAAAGAAGTTATGCAGATAAAAGGAGGAGAGAGTTGAAGTTTTACGTGGGTGTTGAGGAACTGCATCATCTATTGGGTGGAGGTTCAATAGAGTCATTATCCTCCAGAGGAAGTACCGCGAGAGCTTAGAGACGAAGTGCAGCGACAGTATCCTTGCCCTTTCTTGAGGTATATTAGTCATTTGGAGGACCAAATGTCCTTTAAGGGGAATGAGATGTCAAGTCCCAAATTTTTATATTGGGTCATACCGGTCTGTCGGGTTCGAGTTGGGTTAAGAGGGTCAGATAGATTGATTTAACACAATTGGGCCTGAGTTATTTGACCCTTTTAGGCCTAAAGACTTTTTTTGGAATTTCATAAAACTCACTAGAAAGCAGGGAGTCCTTCCTTGCAATTTAGAAAAACTTCCTTTCAATATAAACCCTTAGGGTTTTTCCCATTCTCCCATCTTTTTCCTCTCTTCTGCAACCAAGCCCTAGAAGTTCTCCAGGGGGAAACCAAGGTTGGATCTTCTAATCTTCTGATTTGCTTTTGGCTTCGAGATCCAGGCAAGTGGATGACTGCAAACAATATCTTCTTGGTTGCTTTGTTTAATCATATGTTCTAATCATGATTTATTTGTTTGGTTAATGTTTTGGGTTAAGGGATTAATAGTGAAGACTGATTTTGAATAAAACCTAGTAAGTACATATGATTTAAGGATTAGTATCTTTGAATAATCAAGATTTGTTTTTCTTTATATATATATATATATCTATATATCAGTTTATAAAAAAAATTCTTTTTCTAGCAGCGCAGCAGCGCTGCCTGCGCTGCAGGTAGCACGCTGCTGCCTGGCCAGCGCAGGCAGCAACGTGCTGCCTGCCTCCCAGCCAGGCCGGGCCTAGCCCGCTGGGCCTGGCAGCGCCCGGCCCGAGTGCTGCTGGGCACAGCTGCAGCTAGGCTGGGTTGCTGGCAAGTTGGGCCCACCTTCCTAAACAAATATACATATATTTATATATATATGTACTTAGAACTTTAGGTTATTAATTATAAATGTTTAGAATATTATGAAGTGGTCAATGGTTTAGTTGGTTAATGAAGATGTGGTTATATTAATTAATTATTAAATTAGATGTGATTAAGATTTTATTAGGATTATTTATAAAAGTAGTTAGGGACTTTGTACTTGAGATTAATATTTTTATTTAGATTGGTTACCAATTAACTAAGATGTATTTGGTAATTATTAAATCTTAATTAGATTGTATTTATAGTTCTAATTTGGATTTTTAATTTGAGTTTGATTTCAACTGGGGTTCGAGATTTGTACATTTTGTTTTGTATAAAATAATAAGGTTATTTATACACAGCAATGATATTAAGGAATTAATTATTCCCTTCCCCTTTTTATCATGACTTGATTTAACTTTGGATTTGGAAGTTGCACATGTTTTACCTAATTTGTGAAACGCAATAAATATACATAATTGGATTAGATGAATTATGTCTTTAGGAAAGTTAGTTGAATGGTCACTTGAGAATTATATTAAATGCAGAATAGGAATGTGAGGTTCGGGATGCACTACATGATAGGCACCAAAAGTAGTATAACGGCATCGTGGACTCATATTTTCTTGTAATAGAGAATTGGTTCTCATGTGTATGTTTAGCCAACTATAACCGTTAGGTGGTTTAGTGCTTACCCTCGGAAACTTGAATTGACACACATTCATATTACATTTTTAATTATAAAAGTCTAAGTACTCAAATTGTTAATGGTTTGACTATTGGTTGGGATTAAGGGTGTCATATCATGATTCATTTTGCATCGGTATATGTATGTATTTGTAAATATATATATATTTATATATATCTGACCGACTGCAATTCAGAGGTGGACGTACGCCATCGGGTCAGCGTGTACTGTGGATTATAGTATACAGCTGGGCCTTCTGTTATTATCTGCGGGATTACCCGTTTCTGTTATTATCTGTGGGAATACCCGATTCTGTTATTATCTGCGAGATTACCCGTTTCTGTTATTATCTCCGGGAATACTCGATTCTGTTATTGTCGCAGGATTACCCGTTTCTGTTATTATCTGCGAGATTACCTGATTCTGTTATTATCTGCGGGATTACCCGTTTCTGTTATTATCCGCAGGATTACCCAATTCTGTTATTATCTGCGGGATTACCCGTTTCTGTTATTATCTGCGGGATTACCTTTCTGTTATTATTTGCGGGACTACCCATTTCTGTTATCTGTATGCGGGATTACCCGTTTCTGTATATTTATCTACGAGAATACCTGTTTCTGTGCATTCATGCCATTGGGGGTTTGCATCTGATATATTTTGGGTCATAATGAATACTTCTATTTAATTCAGTTGATTAATCTATTACTTGCAGTTTACCCTTTTGCCAGATTATGTCAATCTGACCCACTACATTTGGTGTCTAGGTTCTGTTATCGGTGCCGAACCGGAGAGTCAGGCGACGCAGGAAATTCCGCCAGATGGCGGAGTTGTTGAGTGAAGCACCGATGACATCATCTAAGGTGTCCTAGTGTGGTGCAGAGATCGAAACTTTAGATTATGTAATAAGGCCATGTTTGGGCCATTAGTTTATCTCCTTAAATTTATTTATTTGAAATTATAACTTTAATTGTTATGCTTCGAAGCATTTGACCTTGATTTTATTATTAATGAGATTTGTTACATGGTTGTTATCTGATATATGTCTGCGATGAGTATATATTTTAGTTCCGCGTGTGATTATGGTTGCTTGATCACCAAGCATAGCTTCACGAAGGACTTCAATCTACCCGGAATTGGGGCTCGTATTGATTATATTAGAAAAATTTTAATTAGCCCCAATTCTCACACCCCTGGAACCAAGTTTTGGATCTGGCCCAGTTTTGGGATTGTGACACCTATTCTCCTAAATTGTTGTTTAGCCAAACACGTCATTAACTGCAAATCTCTAATGTTTGGAACATCACGTTCTTTAGGTCCTTTTTTTTGCTTTTTCCCTTCATCCTCTTGGTAATTCAATACTTCACAAGCGGAAAGCCCCATGAGATGCACGGTAACTTCTACATAAATTGTATTATCAATTAAAATATTTATCTAAATTAAACTACAATTACCAAAAATGCATGACTCAGTTTGTAGGAGCTAAAACATTAAAAATAGAGCTAAAACATCCTAATGCTGTGAAGATAGCAATCTTCTTACATTGTAAAAACAGTGGTAGATAGGACAATTGTAGCTTGTAAAAGAGGTTTTATTACTGAAATTCTATTCTTTCTCATGAAAACACCCTAAAGATGCATTTCCTTCACTGCATCCCTCTCAGGACAGGCATGTTGTGCCTATCATTTAATATCCTTAGTGCCGAGTCGGGATGAATGCGGTTGCCAGCTCCATGAGAATTTTTTTTTGCCAGTTACATGAGATGAGGATAGTCATTTGGTAGAAACTACAAAGAAAATTTTGAATGGGTTTATACATCTCAATGTGTATTGCCTCTGCCTAATGTATTTTTTACACATTGTATATGGATTATATATCATTTTATCTCCTGCAATACGAATAGCATGAAATCCCGTTTGTGCCATTCATCAAGTTCTCTCTTAGACATTTTCATCAAGCTCCTTTAACTTCTGTATTTTATAGCTAGGATGCCCAGGTCATAATGATATTTGGCCTCACTCGAAATCCTTCCCTACCCCAACTCATACCTACTGCCCTGTAGACTCCCCTCCCTTAATTGAAGCAATGTCCTAAATGGATTGGCTCATTATTTCTTAAAATTCGCTCATAAACCACCATTACTTGTTCACCTAAATTGTTGTTTAGCCAACACATCATCAATTGCACATCTTTAATGTTTGAAACATCACCTTCTTTAGGTCCTTTTTTTTTCCTTTCATCCTCTTGGTAATTCAGTACTTCACAAGCAGAAAACCCTGTGTGATGCATGGTAACTTCTGCATAAATTGTATTATAAATTAAAATGTTTATCTAAATTAAATCATAGTTACCAAAAACGCATAACCCAGTTTGTAGGAGCTAAAACATTTGAATTAGGAGCTAAAACATCCTTATGCTGTGAAGATAGCAATCTTCCTACATCATTAAAACAATGGTATATAGGACAATTGAAGCTTATAAAAAAAGGTTTTATTTCTAAAATTCTATTCTATCTCATGAAAACATCCTAAAGATGCATTTCCTTCACTGCATCCCACCCGGGCCAGGCATGCTCTACCTGCCATTTTACATTCCTAGTGCCAAGTAGGGAAGAAAGCGGTTGCCTGTTCCACGAGATTTTTTTTTGCCAGTTACATGAGATGAGGATAGTCATTTGGTACACACTACAAAGAGATTTTTGAATGGATTTATATATCTCAGTGTGTATTGGTTTTGTCTAATGTACTTTTTACACATTGTATATGGATTATGTTTCATTCTATCTTCTGAAATACGAATAGCATGAAATCCCGTGTGTGCCGCATCAAGTTCTCTCTAACACATTTTCATCCAATTCCTTTAACTTCTGTATCTACTAGCTAGGATGCCCAAATTATAATGATATTTGGCCTTACAGTAAACCCATACGCACCCAACTCATACCTACTGCCTTGTAGACTCCCCACCATTTATTAAAGCAATGTCCTAAATGGATTGGCTCATTATTTCTTAAAATTGGCTCATAAACCACCAATACGTATTCACCATTGTTGTTTAGCCAAACATGTCATCAACTGCACATCTCTAATGTTTGAAACATCACCTTCTTTAGGTCCTTTTTTCTCCTTCTCATCCTCTTGGTAATTTAGTACTTCACTAGTGGAAAGCCCTGTACGATGCACGGTTAACGATTGCATAAATTATTTTATAAATTAAAATATTTATCTAAATTAAATTACAATTACCAAAAACGCATGACTTAGTTTGTAGGAGCTAAAACATTAGAATTAGGAGTTAAAACATCCTAATGCTGTAAAGATAGTAATCTTCCTATATCATTAAAAACAATGGTATATATGACAATTGTAGCTTGTAAAAGAGGTTTTACTATTGAAATCCTATTCTATCTCCTGAAAACACCTTAAAGATGCATTTCCTTCACTGCATCCTGCTCGGGCTAAGCATTGTATGATTGCCGTTTTACATCCCTAGGGCTAAGTAGGGATGAATGCGGTTGCCAGTTACATGAGATTTTTTTTTTTTTGCCAATTACATGAGATGTGGATAGTTATTTGGTACACACTACAATGAAATTTTTGAATGGATTTTTGCATCTTAGTGTGTATTGCCTCTGTCTAATGTATTTTTTATACATTGTTTATGGATTATATATCATCCTATCTCCGGAAATGCGAATAGAATGAAATTCCGTGTGAGCCATTCATTAGATTCTCTCTTACACATTTTCATCAAGTTTCTTTTACTTCAGTATCTAGTAGCTAGAATGCCCTGACCATAATGATATTTGGCCTTATAGTAAACCTATACTCACCCCAACTCATACCTATTGCCCTGTAGACTCCCCACCCTTAACTAAAGCAATGTCCCAATTGGATTGGGTTTTCTTAAAATTTGCTCATAAACCACCATTACCTGTTCGCCTAAATTGTTGTTTAGCCAAACACGTCATCAATTGCACATCTCTAATGTTTGGAACACCACCTTCTTTAAGTCCTTTTTTTTTCCTTTCATCATCTTGCTAATTCTGCACTTCACTGGCGGTAAGCCTTGTGCGATGCATGGTTAACTACTGCATATATCATTTTATAAACTAAAATGCTTATTTAAATTACATTACAATTACCAAAAACGCATGACTCAATTTGTAGGAGCAAAGACATTAGAATTAGGAGCTAAAACCTCTAAATTTTTTGATGATAACAATCTTCCTATATCATTAAAAACACTGGTATAAAGGACTATTATAGCTTGTAAAAGACGTTTTAATAATGGAATTCTACTCTATCTCCTGAAAACACCCTAAAGATGCATTTCCTTCATTGCATCCCCCCCAAGCCATGCATGTCGTGCATACCATTGAATGCTCGCGAAATGATGATAAATGCAAAGGAATCAAGTCCAACATTTACACATTCAAATACACAGAAGAATGGGAAAGTAGTTACAAATTATCATTAAATTCCCTTTTGTTTACATCGGTACAATACTCTAACCTCAGAGATGTAGGTTGTTTACAAGTGTTATAATATTACAACCTCTCCTTTTGGTCTTAGATGTGACCCAAACTAAGAATAATTAGAAAGTTTACATGAAATGGGGAAAAATGCAAAAAAAATTGAAGAAAGGCTGTGAGTAACTATGGCTCACGGTCACTAAACACTTGCCAGTGGTCGTGGCCCATGGTCACTGATAGACTGTGGCCATTTTGGCCACATTTGTCCCTATTTTGCCCCTATTTTGCTTTTGTTTGCTTTTGTAGTGCCTCAAAGGTGTTGAAACATGTATTTTCTGGTTTCGCGAGTCATATATGACAACCAATAGTTCCCAAATCCCATCTAAAAATCATCTATGATCCTTGGTAATCACCATTTTAATTTTACTGACTGCTTGCAAATCTGGAAGGGTTGCTGTTATGCAAGCAACTGTGGCTTGATTTGTGTCATTTTAATCCTATGGTTTTCAAGGAGCAGAATGAAACCTAAACAGATCTGTTCACAAATTTAGAGATGGCCAAAAACCTTTCAATTGGGTGAACTAAAGAAGATGTAGCATTATTTGTTGGAGTTTCATTGCACTCGGTGGCTTTGAAACTCATCTTTTATGAGTAGTAGTGATGTATATCTTCTTCCCCAAATTTATTTTTCACCTTGTGCTTTTGAGAGGAAGAAGAATGGTGGGAGTTTCATGCCACGTGCTCGAAGAATCCCTTATACAGAGCCTTGGAATCTTGTGGAACTTGCTTCAACTTGCTGGAACTAGTGGAACCCCTTCTTCAGAGGTAAGCATGCCTTTTATTAGACTTTAGAGGCAGTTGGGGGAGTTGTGGGAAGTTATAATTATAAATTAAAGTGGGAAAACCACCCAAAACCATCCAAAGTAACTTTCGAGGTGTTGTGACTGTGTGCCCATGGTCACTGACATCCATTTAGGGTCTTTTTGCTTATGTGACCCCTTTTTATCAGTTTGGGGCCCGAACGATATCCAAACTTCATGAAACATAGATGGATGTTTTCTAGCACTATTGTGAAAGTGTCATAGAAATTTGATCATGTTGTGACCTTTTGAAGTTAGTTAACCCTCCCTTTGACTTTTCATGAAGATGAGTTCTTGTTTTAGTTGTTTGAGGTTCAAATAACCTCAGATTGACTTGAAACTTGGAAGAATTGATTTCAGGAGGATATTGAAGGCTCCATCCAAATTTCATATAATTTGGTTTTGTGGAACTAGGATTTTGATCAGTGACTCACTTGTTGCATGTTCTAAGTCAGTGTCCCCTTGTATCACTTACAGTCAATTGGTTTTCCACCTAAATGATGTCCAATTGATATGAAAATTTGAAGGGTTGAACATAGTTGGAGTCTCTCATTTGATTTCATTAGCTTTTGCCTTTTGGAAGCAGGACTTTGGTTAGTGACCCAAAGGTTTATGGGTCATTGACTCCTAAGCTAACATGTAACTAAAGTAGGGTCAGATGAAGTTCCCACTATTTGAAATTTTGAAGTGTCATTTTTTAATATAACTTGGGCTTTACATCCGGATTTCATTAACTTTGGTCACTTGGAAGTATTACTTTGGTCAATGACTACAAGGTTTGGGGGTTATTGACCCAAAGTTGATAATTGAACTTGGGTCAAACGATATCCATTTGACTTGAAATTTTGTAAAACCAAAATTGAATATGATTTGAACTTTTTCCAGTAGTTTTAGCTAATTGGGTCTTCATGAGGTACCACTTTGCATAGGTCCTTATAAACTTGAAAGGCAGTCATTTAAACATGAATTTGAGTTGAAATGAAGTCCAACTGGTTTGAAACTTTGAAGCATCATTCCTAAGCATGTTTTGGAGTTTCCATGTGATTTTCAACCACTTTGATTGTCTAGAAGCCTGAGTGTGCTTAGTGACCCCTGGCTTGAAGTTAATGCGCTTGAATTTGGAGTTTCGCTAACTTTAGTGACCAATTGAAGTCCATTTGCTTTGAAAGTTGAGCTGCTACACACTGAACTCATCTTAAGCTTTCTAAGTGAGTTGCCTTAGTTCTGAACATCTGGATGCGTTGCTTGATCTAATGTTCCACAATTCTAGGGTTTATGTGTCTTGAGCTTGGAACTTGCTTATAATGTCTTCACTACAATACTTTTAATGCTTTGTGATTTTTTTGTAGGTCAACAAGTGCCCCCTTGAGGTGCAATGATGAAAGGATAACTTTGGAAACATTGTGCCTCGACATAGCCAATTTGTGGGAAGGATGAATGGCTTGATGGAAATGTAGTTTTATCAAAGTAGGTTATAGGCCTAGACTTGAAGTTTTGAAATTTGGTTAACAAACCATGAAGGATTTGATGAAGGATTTTGGTAAGACATAAGAAATCTCATTTTCCTTCCCCTACTTTGCACAGATCTCTAAAGCATCATCTCTGTGGGGACTGTGTGGAACATCCACGAAATAGAATCCCTTGAGGTATTAGAAAAGATCAGAAGTTTATGTGTTTGGTTTGGATTTTAAAAGTAGATTTGATGTTCTCATAACCTATTTATCATAGATATTCAAAGCAGCATTTCTATAGGGATTGTGGGGAACACCCACAAAAAGAAATTCCTGAGGTTTTAAGAAAAATCAAGATTTGGATTTTGAGTTTAAAACTTCATAGATTTTGGTTTACTTTCAAAAATCAAGGTTCAGGTTTTGACTTGTCTTGACATGAATTAAAATAAGATAGAATTTTGAACGAGATTGGCTTCTGTGGATTTTGATCCAAATCAATTTGAGATGACAAATTTGGTTCAAAAATTGGATTTAGAATTTTGATCCAAAGTAATTTGAGATGCCAAATTTTGCTAAAAAATTGGGTTTGCTAAAGATGAGCTTCAACTTTGATGTTGGCCTTGAGGAAAAGCCATATTTTTTAGGCACTTGATTCCATTAATGCCCTTGAGGCAAGATCATCCTTTGGACTCCATTCTAAGCTCCTGACATGACCAAAAAGCAAAACTCCGTGGGGCTTCACCTTTTTAAAGCAATGTCCCAGTGTAGCCACGGTCACAGTTAAGCGAACTAAATTTGGAGCAAAGATTTTCTTCTTTTTCTTTTTGTTTTCTTTGCTTTATAAAGCAAAACCACAATTGCTCAAATTGGACTGCACATGACTTGACTACAGTCACCCGAGTAGTACAAATATGCTTGTCTGGGGACTCTCCTAAATGAATAATTTTGTGTTGGATATGTCTTTTGTTACAAATCTCTTTCAGTACCTTTTGTCTGTGAGTGGGTTCCATTTCATGCCTACCCCATGTGCCCCATACTAAACAAATGAGTCCCCCCAAAAAGCGTTTTTGATTAGGTGCAGGATTCCTCTTATGTGGGGTCTAGGTTCCCTGATCTGCTCTGCTAGTTCTATGTGCCTTATTGCATGAACATCTTGTGATTGTTATATCTGGGGCCCTTTTTTTTTTTTTTTAATTCCCAGCCTATTCATTGAAGGGTTGGAATCCTCCTGTGTGCATTACTATTCAAATTGGAACCAAATCAGATCAGTGGTCTGGACAACAAGATAGGAAAAGTTAGGATATTGAGCATGGGTTCAGCCCAAACCTGGGGTGGCCATTCCTAACCCAACCTGCCAACTTGGCCCTGTGGCTGACATTTTTGATATAGGGATGACCAACAAATGAGTTTGATTCGTTCAAAGTCAATTCTTTCTTTTCTACTATATATAATCCAACTTAAACATGACTAATTGCACTATGACCCATCTATAACACCTGAGTCTCAGTTAGGCTTGGTAACTGTGAGACTATGTAGACTGATCTTTTTATCCTATGAAAATACACACATGAGGATATTTGTATGACTTTTTTCCATTTTTATTATGGCTTGCTTATGTTTTTCTAGCAAAATTCTCATTTCTAGCTATATTTTGTTAAAACAATTTGGAAATATGATTACAAAAATTCCATTTTCAAGTACAAATTAAGCATACGCAATACTAAGTGCTAGTGGGTAGTGTAGTGGATTCGGGGTTTTAATATTGATAAACTATAAGAAGTATAGCACCTTCCTTTTTATAAAAAAAAAAAAGAAAAGCATATATCAAGTAATTATCCCGACATTTTAAGACCATCTCTACAATCATTGATTACCAATAGTCTAAAACCTGGCCCCCACATGTTGAGGCTCATCCTTATAAATACATACAAGCTAAATTCTCTCTCTCCCTCTCTCTCTCTCTCTCTCTCTCATGGGAAACACCACTTCTTGCACTCCATGTGCCCCATCCTTCATCTCCATTGGAGCGGTGAAGGTTCTATTCATGAATGGTCCAGTTGAAGAGTATACAAGGCCAATTAATGTTAGGAGGCAGCCGCCAGGATTCTTAGATATCGTGCACAGATAACTGCGGAAATAAGTTTAAACGATAAGGATTCAAAAACCATACCTGCGAGATCTCTCTGATTTGGTCTCGGTCTTATAACAGCCTGAAAATCTCAAGATCTTCTACCGTATTCCTCTATGCTCAAACTCGCACCGGGGTGTGGGCCTCTTCTGTGAATTCTCCTTGCTCTCAAAAAATGAGATTTCTCTTGTATATCCTTTCTAGAGAGCAATAGCGCATATTTATAGGCTACAATAGGGACCTTAAAAAGGAAATAAGGAATAGGCTTCTTATAGAAATAGAAAACCCTAATTCGACTCAAATTAGAATTCTAGATCCATAAATTACAATTCAGTCCACTAAAGAATTATAATTGTACTCCTGTCCTTATTTTCAAAATAATATTTCGAGCTTCTTGTTATTAAATGCTTATTAATCTCCTCGCATTAAGATTTCAGATATCCATCGATTAAATAATTACTGACGCCTATATTTAATCGATATCTTTATAATTCATTGAGACCTTACACTTAACTTATTTGATATGTCAGACACTAAGTCCATCAGTAGGGTTTGACAGAATCAAAACTTATAAACTTCATCAGGGGGATATCATCAATTCCTATTACGGGATGTGGATTCCGTCAATAAACTAATATGCACCATACACGTAGTGTAGTCATCCAATTTACTGAGATTATTGACCCACAAAAGGTCTCACTCCTTTGAAAATCAAAATGCAAAATACTAAATGCACGTGTCTATTATTTATATCGGGATTAAGAGTACAAGCTCTCATAATAACCATTTGGATGTTAATAATCTTGTATAGTCAGTATAAAGATAATAACCTAAAAGTGGTCCCGTTCAATACACACAAAGTATACTAGCATAACGAGTCAAAACTATACTGTTTCCCATAGCTAAGACAAGCCTACTAAACACATCATGCTACAATCATATAGATGGTGTGTCCAGCTCCATCTAGATTGTAAATAACAATAACTTATATTCTATAAGAACCGACAAATAAGTCTTCCATGCGTAAGCTGAACTCTACACACCAACTTGTCTACTTTATAGAATAAAAGATGCACTTATACACAGTAAATAATAATGCAACCATTTACCCATATAGATTCTCATTAAGATGAAAAAAGCAAATTTTACTATTAAGTAAATCAGTCAAAGAAAAATACATAAAAGTATGCTTTTAGTATAAATTTCCAACAATTAATGCAGGAGATCTCATGCTAGACAAGCCCAGAAATTTTGTCTGCGATGCCACTGATCTTAAGGTTGGCCGCCGCATTCAAAGCCTCAAAGCAGATGAGGATCTGTTGCCACGTCGACTCTATCTCCTCCTCCCAATGGACATGATCTACTCAGTGCTTACTAGCGAGGACATGCACTCTCTTCCCCACAAGGCTTCAAGAGCATTGAAGCCAAGAGGTCCTAAGAACTTTCCAAGAATCTTTCCTGTTTTCAGTGAGCTTTGCATGTTTCATTTGCAAACCAAGCCGTCCATCGGGCAGATGATGAATCTTGTGAAAAATGAACGGTTATCAAAACAAAGGTCATGGCGACCGGCGTCGGACACCACCATCGAGAGCCCAAGCCGGTTGTGATGTGATAGTGTGGGGTGGGGGTGATCAAGAGTGGGCCACTTGCCAATCGTGACATGGTGTGTGGGCCACCGTTTAGGGTACATGTGATGAGGGAGACTCTGGAATGGAACCCACTACCTTGTGGGCCAGTGGACCATCCACGACAAGGGATTGTAAAATGAGGCTTACCAGGTAGATGGTTCTGTCAAGTCCCAAAATTTTATATTGAGTCATACCGGTTTGTCGAGTTTGAGTTGGTTAAGAGGGTCAAATGGATTGAATTAACACTTTTGGGCCTTGGATTTACATTATTGGACCCTTTTTGGGCCAGAGGACTCTTTTTGAAATTTCTTAAAACCCACTAGAAAGCAGGTGGCCCTTCCTTGTAATTTAGAAAAACCCCCTCTCTTATATGAATTCTACTCTTAGTGTTTCTCTCCCTTTCTCCAACCCTCTTCTTTTCTTCTTCAACCAAAACCCTAGAGGCTCTCTAAGGGGGAAACCAAGGTGGGCTCTTCCAAGCTTTGATCTTCAGATCTACTTTGGCTTCAAGATCCAGGCAAGTGGATAGCTAAAACAATGGTTTTTGGTTCTTACAATATGTCTTAGTTGCTTGTTGATTAACACACTTTTTGGCATGACTTCTTCTTGTTTGGATTAATGGCTTTTGGGGTAATAGTTGTGGCTTAATTTTCTTCCAAACTTATAAAGATGATTTGTGTTTGTGTTTTGTTTTAAATAAAATAAAAAAAATTTGGAGACGTCGCTGCCGCGGCAGCAGCAGCCGCCTCCTGCTGCCGGCAGCAGCTGCCGCCAGGCAGCAGGCCTGGCGGGTCCGGCTGGCCTGGCGGGTCCGGCCCGGCTTAGCGGGTCCGGGTGCGGGTCTGGGCCCGTCAGCCCATTTTCTTTTCTTAAAAAAAATTATTATTAAATATGTATATTTATACACATATTACTAAATAAATAATTAGGTTAGGATATTCTTATAAAGAATTAAAAATATTATATTTTGATTAATGGCTTAGTATTTTAATGGAGATTAGATTTTATTAAATTAATTTTAATTCAATGTTATTAGAAATGTATCTTGGATTATTTATAAATTTAATTGAGAATTATGAAATTTTGATTAATGTTCATTTAGATTGATTTGAAATAAACTAAGATGTATTTGGTAGCGATTAAACCGTAAATAGAATACATTTATAATTTTAATTTGGATTCTTAATTGAGTTAGATTTTAATTTGGGATCCGAAAATTGTACCTTTTGTTTTGTATAAAATGATAAGATATATTTGTACACAACAGTGATATAAAGGAATTAATTATTTTCTTTCCCCTTTTTGATTGTGACTTGATTTAACTTTGGATTCAGAAATTGAACATCTTTTATCTAATTTGTAATGCACACTAATTATATATAATTGGATTAGATGAATTATGTCTTTTAAGAATGTTAGTTGAATGTTCACATGAGAATTAGACTAAATGTAGAATGGGAATGTGAGGTTCAGGATGCACCACATGATAGGCACCAAAAGTAGTATATCGGCATCGTGGACTCATATTTCCATTGTGATAGAGAGTTAGTTCTTATGTGCATATTTATCTAACTTGACCATTGGTGGATTAGTGCTTACCCTCAAAGAATTTGAATTGACACACGTTCATAATACACTTTCAAATTTAAGTACTCTAAATACTCAAAATGATATTGGATTGAATGTTGGGATTAAGGGTTTCATATCATGGTTCATTCTGCATCAATATACGTATGTATTTGTAAATATATATATTTGTATATATGTATCTGACCGATTGTAATTCGGAGGTGGACGTACGCCATCGGGTCAGCGTATACTGTGGATAATAGTATACAGTTGTGCCTTCTGTTATTATCGGCGGGATTACCCGTTTCTGTTATTATCTGCGGGAATACCCATTTCTGTTATTATCTTCGGGATTACCCGATTCTGTTATCTGTATACGGGACTACTCGTTTCTATTATATTTATCTGCAAGAATACCCGTTTCTGTGCATTCATGCTATTGGGGTTTGCATCTGATATAATTTGAATCATAATAAATACTTATGTTTAATTCAATTGATTAATCCATTGTTTGCAGCTTACCCTCTTGCCAGATTATGTCAATCTGACCCACTACTTTTCGGTGTCTAAGTTCCGTTGCCAGTGCCGAACCGAAGGGTCAGGCGACGCAGGAAATTCCGCCAAATGGCGGAGTTGTTGAGTGGAGTACCGATGACATCATCTGAGGTATCCTAGTGCGGTGCTGAGTTTGAGAACTTAGGATTATGTAATGGGGCCATGTCTGGGCCATTAGTTATTAATTTAAGTTTGGTTGTTTTGAAATTTTTACTCTAATTGTGATGCTTCGAAGCACTTGACTCTGGTTTTATTAGTAATGAGATTGATTATCTTATTGTGATGTAATATCCGTCTGCGATGAGCATGGATTTTAGTTTCGCGTGTGATTATAGTTGCTTGATCACCAAGCATAGCCTCACGAAGGACTTAGATCCACCCGAAATTGGGGCCCGTGCTATTTATATCTAGAAAAATTTTAAATTGGCCCCAATTCTCTTACCCCTGGAACCGGGTAGGATTCGGCCCAGTTTTGGGGGTGTGACAGATGGTATTAGAGCTGGTCAAGTTCTAGAAGTTCTAAAAGATGCTAGAATGTAGGTCCGATGTGAGGATTAAAAACTTTAAGTGGGAACGTTGGGGGTTTTTGGCGTTTATAATCATATTCGAACTTTAGCAAATGTTTAGAGGTTATAGGAGTTCTTTACTGTCCGCATTTTTGGTTGTTCTATCGCTAATACATGAGTGGATCATTAAAGAGATGGCTTCGATTACTTTTTGTAATTAGTTCCGTGATAAGCACGTACCAGAGCATGTTCGCATTCAGAAGCGAATAGAGTTTAATAGACTAAAGCAAGGGAATCTGTCTGTTTAGAAGTATGAGCCGCAGTTTATCTATTTCCTCCATCTCGTACCAACCTTCATCACTCCAATAAGTAAAGAGGATTCGATGGTTCATCGAGGGCCTTCGACTAGATAAACTACTTCATACCAAGTCACAAGTTCTAAATACTTACCATGCATTTTTTAAATAAAGCATATTGGGCCGAGGAGGTGATTGGACGCATGGCCCCTACAAGCCAAATCAAGCAGAAAGTTACTTCGTCTCCGGTTTCACAGTACCAATTTAATAAGCAAAAGAGGGAGTCTTGTGGCATTTGTGGCAATAATCACCCTACAACTAAGTGTTGGAAACAAAAAGTAGTTAAGTTATAGTTGATGATGACACAAGGTGCAATTGTGAGATCAAAGAAGAAGGTTGTTATTCGTATGATTTCAATTATTAAGACTATAAAGTTGTTGATGAAAGGTTCTGAGTGGTATATAGCGTTTATCACGGAGGATAAACGGACTAAAGTGGTGGAGGAGATACCAGTGGTATCTGAGTTTCTGGATGTTTTTCCAATGATATTCGGGAATTACCGCTAGTCCGTGAGATTGACTTTGTAATTGAGCTTGTGCCGGGCATAACTTCGATCTCGAAAGCCCCTTATAGAATGGCCCCAGCAGAGTTGAGAGAACTCAAAAAGAAATTGCACAAGTTATTAAACAAGGGTTTTATTAGACCAAGTGTTTCTCCTTGGGGGGCTCCAGTGTTATTTGTGAAGAAAAAGGATGGTTATATGAGAATGTGTATTGATTATAGGCAGCTGAATCAAGTGACCATAAAGAACAAATATCCATCACCGAGAATCGATGAATTATTTGATCAATTGCAAGGTGCGCAGTATTTTTCTAAGATTGATCTGAGGTCAGGATATCATCAGTTGAGGGTACGAGATCAAGATATCCCAAAAACTGCATTCAGAACTAGATATGGTCACTACAAATTTTTGGTGATGTCTTTTGGGTTGACAAATGCGCCGGCAGCTTTTATGACTATGATGAATAGGATTTTTGCATAGTCCTTGGACAAGTTTGTGGTGGTATTTATCGACGATGTACTTGTGTATTCAAAGAGTCAGGAAGAACATGCTTAGCATATGTCACAACCCGAGCCCAGGGTTTGGGGGTTAGCAAAAGCCAAACCTAGTGACACACGTACTCCCGTGCCTGTACACGTAGACCGAGTCTAAATGCACACGCACAAGAGAACATTCACACGTGCCAAACATGTACGCGGAAGCTGTAAATATCAGAAACATCAAACTAATAGTGCAAAAGAGAATACGAAGAAAGAACTGATATAATTACATATGAAGGTCTTACAAAAAGAACAAAAGAATATATACAATCATGAAATGTCGTGCCAAATACAAGTATGAAAATCCTCAAAACAAGACTCCAATGATATGCATGCCAAGAACGCTCTCCCGTGGAGTGATCACATCCACTCTTCTAGACCTGATGGGGCCTCGGGGGTCTCGTCTGGAATCTGGCCGACCTGCGAGGGTTCGGCAGGGGTATCTGGGCCTGCAACACCAAAAACAACTGTGAATACGACGATTCAGCAAAGTATAACCCATAGCAAGTTAACACACGCTGTGTCTAATAGAATAAAGAACATTATGTAAATTAGATAAGGCAATTTCGTATACTAGGCTGTCATGCAAGAAAGAAATATGCTATGCGAATCAATGGATACATGCGGTGTACATACTAGTGGCTACTACATTGCCATGTACTCCCAAAAGAGGGATCTTATAACGTGCAAAGAACACCATTGTCCGGGCCAGGGTACAATGGGTCTCGGTTTCCTGGGGTCCGGTTCCCCAAGACGTATCCTTACTGCAGCAAGTCCATATAACTATACCAAATTCACCCCGTCGGGATCCTAAGGCTGAGGCTAAGTAGTGCCTGACCATACAGAGTCAATCATGAAAACCCTGAGTAGATCGTGACAACATATCATACGTGCATATCTGTGAACATATTATACATGCATACTCAAGGTAAAGAACCACAATGTGAAAGTAACGGAACACAAGTAATGATGTCAGAGAGTAGAGGTCAATACTCGAATGCAATATGTTGTGCAACAAATCATGCGAAATCGGATCATCTTTATTTGCAAACCAATTCTAATCTAATTATCTGGTATTTCTAACCATGCATGATGATGTAGTTTTAAGTTATTCGATGCACCGTTGTCTAGTGTTGCATTGATTCAGGCAGTGCACGTAGTCCCTTAAACCAACACCCATGGGGAGGTGCTTAACATCCGGATAACGAACATGAATGATTCGCAGCCCTCGAGATCATTCACGCGTTGCATTACATTCCGTTGGGCAGGTCTAGGTGCTCTACATTCTATCATGAAGGCCATATCGGTCTTTCCCTTACACCTATTCTTGTTTTTCATTAGTCTAGTGTGAATACGGCTTAGCCGTAGGTGAATGTACGGCTTAGCCGTGAGTGTTCTACGGCTTACCCGTGTCTGGGCCGTAGAAGGTCTGTCAATTGATGGCTCTCAGTTAAATCCAGAAAATGCACCCTGTATTAATCTACGGCTGGGCCACGGTTGAGCTTCGGCTTAGCCGTAGGGCAATACACGGCTTAGCCGTGCCCTAGCCGTAGAGGAAAACTGGATTTTTATCCTCTTTGGACTTTGAGCCGTAAGTGGCATACGGCTTAGCCGTACGTGTAGGAGGTCAATGTTCTGAAGCACTTACAGAATTCCTGTAACACCATCAAAATTTCAATTCTCCAATGGAGATAGACAAGTACTGAATCAATGAGTAATCAAATGGGCTGTAAACACATTTTTCCATATCAATTCATGTAAACTAACCAAATCAAATGCATACCAACATGGGTTCTCACAAGTTATGGTTATACTTGCCTCAATTGGAATTCAATGACACAACTTGTTGTCCTTAAGCCCAAACACAACCTAACACAAATCAAAACAACATGCATGCATGAGGAATGGAAAGAAATCCACAACATAGACACACCATGAAACAATGGAAACAAGAAGGAGAAGAACTAGAGGAAAGAGATGAGAGAATGGAAGGGTTTCCAACTCACCTTACATGCAAGAACCACACGTCCCTCAACTCCTCAATTGAGCTTGATCGATGGAGGAGAGAATTCAAGAGAGGGAGAGAGAAATTCCACGTGCACAGTGAGGAGAATGAGAGAAAACGAGAGAGAGAGCAAACTTATCGATCGTATGAAGTTATAAAGCTAATGGAAAAGTCCAATTTACAAGAAAGGCCAAGTTAGAATGCTATTTTCAGTTTGGGTCAAATCTGGGTCCAATGGAATCACACGACATCGGTTGCAAACGACGTAGTTACGAAAGTTGACGAGCTCAACGAAAGACACGTGTTGACATCAAGATGATGCAAAAATGACCATGTCTTAGAAAAGCTAAAATTACGAAAAAGGGCTTGGTCTACTTAATCCAGGTCAAACTCAACCCAACTACCTATCCATGACCCGCAACGAAAATCAAAACATAAACAAAACGCGATTAGCAACGAAAACAAGATTAATTAGCCACTAAACGAGGTCAAGCTGGGTCGGAGTGTTACATCCTCCCCTACTTGAGAATCATTCCGTCCTCGGAATGAACACTCACTCACTCACTCATACCTGGGAAAACAAATCGGGATATTGTCGTGCCATTTGCTCTTCTAACTCCCAAGTAGCCTCATCGGGACTGTGATGCTCCCATAGCACTTTGACCCATCGAATTGTCCTGGTGCGGAGTATCTGCTCTCTGGTTCCCACGATACGGAGCGGTCACTCAACATATGCAGCATTCGGCTAAATCTGAACCTCGTCGTAACGAATGACATGGGAGGGATCATGAACATATTTCCGAAGCATCGAAACGTGGAAAACGTTGTGCACTCCTGAAAACATCTCGGGAAGATCTAATGGATAGGCCAAGTCACCAATCCGACTCTTGATCTCGAACGGTCCGACATAGCGTGGAGCTAACTTGCCTTTCTGGCCTAAACGGATTGTACCCTTCATCGGTGAGACCTTCAGAAAAACCCACTCACCAACTTGAAGCTCTAATGGTCGTCTGCGGGTGTCTGCATAACTCTTCTGCCTCGACCGAGCAACTTTCAAGTTCTCAATTGCTTTCTGTACCTTCTCCGTAGTTTCGGCAATGATCGTCGGTCCGTGAAAACTCCGAGTTCCAACTTCTTCCCAACATACTGGACTTCTACACTTCTTCCCGTACAATGCTTCATATGGCTCCATCCCAATGCTCTCGTGGAAGCTGTTATTGTAAGCAAACTCGCACAACGATAGGTGAAGATCCCATTCTTTCTCGTAGCTCAACACGCTGGCTCGCAACATATCCTTTAAAGTTTGAATCGTCCGCTCTGATTGCCCATCCGTCTGTGGGTGGTATGCCGTGCTGAAGCTCAACTTCGTACCCATCGCCTCTTGGAATGCTCTCCAGAAAGATGAAACGAAACGGCTGTCACGATCGGATACAATCGACACGGGGGTACCGTGGATTCTGACGATCTCATCCACGAACTTCCTCGCCATCTCTGAAAACGTCATACCCTTCCGGAAAGGGATGAAGTGGGCTGACTTCGTCAATCGATCTACAATCACCCAAACGGCGTTATTCTTTCTGCTCGTCGGCGGTAATCCGGAAACGAAGTCCATGGTGATGTGTTTCCACTTCCACTGCGGTATATGCAAAGGATGCAACGAGCCTGGCGGTCTCTGATGATCTGCCTTCACCTTCTGGCATGTCAAACAACGAGCAACAAAGCCTGCTACTTCTCTCTTCATGTTGTTCCACCAGAAGCGATCTTTGAGATTCCGGAACATCTTTGTGCTGCCTGGGTGCATCGCGTATCGAGCGTAATGCGCTTCGTTCATCAGTTTCTCCTTGAAATCATCGACTGCTGGCACGCACAATCTACTCCGAAAATAGAGTACACCATCCTCGAGTCTGAAATTTGGTCGGTCTCCAATGTGGTCTCGAATGCGCTTTAAGGTTAGATCTTCAAATTGCCTGTCTTTTATCTGCTGAATCATCTCAGGCTGAAACACGAGCGTACTAGCCAAAGTCACGCGCTCATCCACTACTTTAACTTCAACAGGGAGACCATGGAACTCTAAGAGGAAACTGCTCAATAGCTGCACAGACTCTGCTTTCCTGCTGAGTGCATTTGCCACCACATTTCCCTTGCCTGGCTGATATTTGATCGGGAAGTCATAATCTTTAATAAGCTCAAGCCATCTCCGCTGTCTCATGTTCAGCTCCTGCTGCGTGAATAAGTACTACAAACTGTGGTGGTCAGAATGAACCTCAAATTGCACACCATACAGATAATGTCTCCACAGCTTCAATGCAAACACGATGGCTGCCAATTCCAAATCATGGGTGGCGTAATTCTTCTCATGTTCTCACAACTGTCTCGATCCGTATGCAATAACCTTCCCGTGCTGCATCAACACACAGCCTAGACCAACTCGCGAAGCATCTGAATAGACCACGAACCCTTCACTACCATCTGGCAAGGCTAACACTGGGACCGTAGTCAACTTCTCTTTCAAAGTTTGGAAACTGGCTTCACACTCCTCAGTCCAATCAAATGGTACATTTTTCCTGGTCAACTTCGTCAAAGGAGAAGAGATCTTAGCAAAGTCCTGGACAAATCGACGATAGTAACCCGCTAGACCAAGGAAACTGCGAACTTCTGTTACTGTCTTGGGGCTAGGCCAATTCACCACTGCCTCTACTTTAGATGGATCAACTGCCAATCCCTCTCGTGAAATGATATGACCTAAAAATGCCACCTGCTCAAACCAAAAATCACATTTCGACAACTTAGCAAACAATCGATGTTCTCTCAACAATGACAAGGCTTTCCTCAAATGCTCCCTATGCTCCTCTGCTGATTTAGAATATATCAGGATATCATCAATAAAGACAACTACGAACTGGTCCAAGAAAGGAGCAAAGATCTGATTCATCAATGCCATAAAAGCTGCAGGGGTGTTGGTTAGTCCAAAAGGCATCACGAGGAATTCATAATGTCCATAACGAGTCCTGAAGGCAGTCTTAGGAATGTCATGTTCTTTGACCCTCAACTGGTGATATCCGGATCTTAAATCAATCTTCGAAAAATATGCTGCACCCTGAAGTTGATCAAACAACTCATCAATCCTGGGTAGGGGGTACTTGTTCTTGATAGTCACTTTGTTTAGCTGTCGGTAGTCTATGCACATCCGAAAAGTACCATCCTTCTTCTTGACAAATAAGACTGGTGCTCCCCAAGGTGAGACGCTCGGGCGAATGAAACCCCTGTCTAAAAGCTCCTGCAATTGCTTCTTCAACTTAGACAATTCGGCTGGGGCCATGCGATACGGAGCCTTGCTGATCGGTGTCGTGCCGGGAACAAGCTCAATGGCGAACTCCACATCTCGAATAGGGGGTAAGTCTGGCACATCGTCTGGGAAAATATCGGGAAAGTCACAGACCACCTGGATCTCACCTAGCTGCTTCGTCTCTTTCTTCGCTGAGATAAAGGCAATGAAGCCTTCACACCCTCGGCGGATCAAGCGATCTGCCTTACACGCCGAGATCACACGTCTGGGGCATCTCTGCTGACTGCCCTCGAAACGGAAGCCCTTGCCTAAATCGAAGAAGATCGTCCTGTTGTAACAATTAACACAGGCACGATATCGAGCGAGCCAATCCATACCAAGGATCACGTCGAAGTCCAGCATCGACAACAGGATCAAATCAACAGGTAACTGATGACCTGCAATCTGCACGTCGCAATGGGGGTAGTATACACTAAACTCCACTCGCTTGCCAACTGGGGTGGATACAACTAGCACATATGGCAACGGCTTAGACGGCTGATGTAACCGCTCGGCGAAATGAGGTGCTACGTAAGATCGTGTAGACCCCGAGTCGAACAATGCTAATACCTCGACGTGCGAAATCAAAACAGTACCTTCCACCACCTGAGGATCCTTGGCACTCTCATGGGTAGCAGCGTAGGCACGGGCTGTCTGGCGAGGCTGTCTCGAGCCTGGACGAGCTGATTGTGACTTGCTCGGAGCTGTAGGTGCACTGGGTCTGCTAGGAACTGCACCGGAGGTAGGACCAGAAGTTGGGGGCTGGGAGGCTCTATATCGAGGACAATTAGTTATCATATGCTCCCTCGAACCACAGATAAAACAAGCACCTGCCTTCCTCCAACACGCATCAGTCGTGTGGCCCTTGCCACAATATCCACACGTCACTTCGGCGGAACTGGAAGTACTCTGCTGGCCTTTTGTCTTCTTCTGTACTTGTCCTCGTGCACTGAAAGGCGGCTGTCGCTTAGGCTCAACGGCTCTCGCAGCTTGGTGAATGGCCTCAGCAGAATAGGCCCTGTCCACTGCATCATCAAACGTAGCCGGACGCTGAAACGCAGTCACGTGGTGCATGTACCGGGGATGCAGACCTTCAACGAACCGATTCACCTTCCTCTCTTCGGTACTGATCATGTCCGGGGCAAAGTGCGACAACTGAGTAAACTTGTTCACATATTCTGCCACTGTCATCTGCTGCGGGCGGAGGGCTAAAAATTCAACCTCCTTGGCTCGAAACACATGAGCCGGGATGAACTTCCTCCTGAACTGTTGCTTGAACATCTCCCAAACCGTCGCACTAGGAATGTCTCTGTATGAGTCTTTCACTCTCTTCCACCAAGTTTTTGCGACATCTCTAAACATGGAGGCTGCTAACCCGAATTTCTGCCGGTTCGTGCACACGACGGTCTCAAAGACATCCTCCGTCTGCTCCAGCCACTGTTCTGCCTTCAATGGCTCTTCTGTCCCATAGAATTCAATGGCTCCTCGCTTGCGGAATTTACCGTAGAGGGCATTCGGGTCATTCTCTCGAGGCTGTAAGACCACCTGCTGGTCTATATGTGACTGAGCTGGGGCTTGGCTTTGTCGGTCTAACATGGTTGTCACTTGGGCTTGTAAATTTTGCATTGCTTGTGATTGTGCCTGTAAGGACTGAAATAACATGAGGATGCGTTCATCTGTGTTCTGTGTCTGTGGTGACGGTGCGGATCCGCTCTCATTATTTCCAACGTTCTGCTGAGAACCCGAACCTGACGCCATCCTGTAACATGGAAAAAGTCAGACACAAACACAAAACAATTGCGCCCAACAAGCCCCAAAAATCTAGAGAAACCACAAGGAAAATAATCGTATCCTCGCCACGATCCCACATGCCTACATGCTTATCATCTAGAGCAAGGAATGCTCTGATACCATACAATACGTATGTCACAACCCGAGCCCAGGGTTCGGGGGTTAGCAAAAGCCAAACCTAGTGACACACGTACTCCCGTGCCTGTACACATAGACGGAGTCTAAATGCTCACGTACAAGGGAACATTCACACGTGCCAAACATGTACGCGGAAGCTGTAAATATCAGAAACATCAAACTAATAGTGCAAAAGAGAATACGAAGAAAGAACTGATATAATTACATACGAAGGTCTTACAAAAAGAACAAAAGAATATATACAATCATGACATGTCGTGCCAAATACAAGTATGAAAATCCTCAAAACAAGACTCCAATGATATGCATGCCAAGAACGCTCTTCCGTGGAGTGATCACATCCACTCTTCCAGACCTGATGGGGCCTCGGGGGTCTCGTCTGGAATCTGGCCGACCTGCGAGGGTTCGGCAGGGGTATCTGGGCCTGTAACACCAAAAACAACTGTGAATACGACGATTCAACAAAGTATAACCCATAGCAAGTTAACACACGCTGTGTCTAATAGAATAAAGAACATTATGTAAATTAGATAAGGCAATTTCGTATACTAGGCTGTCATGCAAGAAAGAAATATGCTATGCGAATCAATGGATACATGCGGTGTACATACTAGTGGCTACTACATTGCCATGTGCTCCCAAAAGAGGGATCTTATAACGTGCAAAGAACACCATTGTCCGGGCCAGGGTACAATGGGTCTCGGTTTCCTGGGGTCCGGTTCCCCAAGACGTATCCTTACTGCAGCAAGTCCATATAACTATACCAAATTCACCCCGTCGGGATCCTAAGGCTGAGGCTAAGTAGTGCCTGACCATACAGAGTCAATCATGAAAACCCTGAGTAGATCGTGACAACATATCATATGTGCATATCTGTGAACATATTATACATGCATACTCAAGGTAAAGAACCACAATGTGAAAGTAACGGAACACAAGTAATGATGTCAGAGAGTAGAGGTCAATACTCGAATGCAATATGTTGTGCAACAAATCATGCGAAATCGGATCATCTTTATTTACAAACCAATTCTAATCTAATTATCCGGTATTTCTAATCGTGCATGATGATGTAGTTTTAAGTTATTCGATGCACCATTGTCTAGTGTTGCATTGATTCAGGCAGTGCACGTAGTCCCTTAAACCAACACCCATGGGGAGGTGCTTAACATCCAGATAACGAACATGAATGATTCGCAGCCCTCGAGATCATTCACGCGTTGCATTACATTCCGTTGGGCAGGTCTAGGTGCTCTACATTCTATCATGAAGGCCATATCGGTCTTTCCCTTACACCTATTCTTGTTTTTCATTAGTCTAGTGTGAATACGGCTTAGCCATAGGTGAATGTACGACTTAGCCGTGAGTGTTCTACGGCTTAGCCGTGTCTGGGCCGTAGAAGGTCTGTCAATTGATGGCTCTCAGTTAAATCCAGAAAATGCACCCTGTATTAATCTACGGCTGGGCCACGGTTGAGCTTCGGCTTAGCCGTAGGGCAATACACGGCTTAGCCGTGCCCTAGCCGTAGAGGAAAACTGGATTTTTATCCTCTTTGGACTTTGAGCCGTAAGTGGCATACGGCTTAGCCGTACGTGTAGGAGGTCAATGTTCTGAAGCACTTACAGAATTCCTGTAACACCATCAAAATTTCAATTCTCCAATGGAGATAGACAAGTACTGAATCAATGAGTAATCAAATGGGCTGTAAACACATTTTTCCATATCAATTCATGTAAACTAACCAAATCAAATGCATACCAACATGGGTTCTCACAAGTTATGGTTATACTTGCCTCAATTGGAATTCAATGACACAACTTGTTGTCCTTAAGCCCAAACACAACCTAACACAAATCAAAACAACATGCATGCATGAGGAATGGAAAGAAATCCACAACATAGACACACCATGAAACAATGGAAACAAGAAGGAGAAGAACTAGAGGAAAGAGATGAGAGAATGGAAGGGTTTCCAACTCACCTTACATGCAAGAACCACACGTCCCTCAACTCCTCAATTGAGCTTGATCGATGGAGGAGAGAATTCAAGAGAGGGAGAGAGAAATTCCACGTGCACAGTGAGGAGAATGAGAGAAAACGAGAGAGAGAGCAAACTTATCGATCGTATGAAGTTATAAAGCTAATGGAAAAGTCCAATTTACAAGAAAGGTCAAGTTAGAATGCTATTTTCAGTTTGGGTCAAATCTGGGTCCAATGGAATCACACGATATCAGTTGCAAACGACGTAGTTACGAAAGTTGACGAGCTCAACGAAAGACACGTGTTGACATCAAGATGATGCAAAAATGACCATGTCTTAGAAAAGCTAAAATTACGAAAAAGGGCTTGGTCTACTTAATCCAGGTCAAACGCAACCCAACTACCTATCCATGACCCGTAACGAAAATCAAAACATAAACAAAACGTGATTAGCAATGAAAAAAAGATTAATTAGCCACTAAACGAGGTCAAGCTGGGTCAGAGTGTTACAGCATATGCGTACATCATTACAACTATTGAGAGAATATCAATTGTGTGCTAAGGCAAGTTAAAGTGAATTTTGGTTGGGAATAGATGGAATTTGTTAGTCACATCATCTCCAGGGAAGGTTTAGCGGTGGACCCAACAAAGATTGAAGCAGTGGTAAAGTGGGATAGACCAAAAACAATGTCGAAAATCTAAAGTTTCCTATGCTTCGCAGGTTCTTACCACAAATGCATGGAAGGATTTTCCACAATAGTAGCCCCACTGTCAAGATTGACTCGTCAAGAAGTTCCTTTTCTGTGGAATGAGGATTGTGAGTAGAGTTTCTAAGAGTTGAAAAGAAGGTTGACCAAAGCCCCTATTTTGACCTTACTTGCTGGTAATGATGGTTTTGTGATTTACATCGATGCATATGGAGTTCGACTTGGTTGTGTTCTCATGCAACATAGGAAGGTGGTGGCTTATGGGTCCAAACAGTTGAAGGATCATGAATGAAAGTATGTAACCCATGACTTGGAGCTAGCTGCAGTGGTCTTTGCTTTGAAAATGTGGAGACATTACCTCTACGGAACTACTTTTGAAGTGCATTCGGACTATAAAAGCCTCCAATATCTCTTCACGCAGGGTGATTTGAATATGAGACAGAGGAGATGGATGGAGTATATTAGGGATTACGATTTTGGGTTGAAGTACCATCCAGGAAAAACTAATGTAGTGGCAGATGCTCTAAATAGAAAAGCAGCGTTCACTGGAGGATTAATTGCAGGATGCTTCTGGATTCGATGATTAGAAGATATGGATGTGTATTTTTGACCTGTTAATGAACAGGTAGTGTTGGTTAGTATATTTCCGTGAGAAACCGAATTACTTCCAAGGATCAGAGAATACCAATTATTAGACCCCGAGATAACAAGAATTAGAGATCATATGGATGAGAGGCCTGATTTTAAGTTGGAAGATAATATTTTACATTATAAAGGCAGAATTTGTGTGCCTGATTTTCCTGAATTGAAGGATAAAATCATGGTCGACGCACATTATACTCGATATACTATTCATCCAGGAGGTACTAAGGTGTATCACGATCTGAAGGATCACTATTGGTAGAAGAATATGAAAAAGGATATCACAGAATTTGTTGGAAAATGTTTGGTCTGCCAGTAGATTGAAGCAGATTATAGGAGACCCCCAGGTCCTCTGCATGAGTTGGAGATTCCTCAGTGGAAGTAGGAGCACATCATTATGGACTTTGTGTCAGGATTGCCTAATACTAGAGAGGGATTTGATGCTATTTGGGTGATAGTGGACCGTTTGACTAAGTCAGCCCACTTCGTACCATTTAAGACTAGTCAAGGAATGGAGAAAATTACAGAGTTGTATATTAAGGAAGTGGTGAGATTGCATGAAGCACTAGTTTCTATTGTCTCCGATCAGGATAGTAAGTTGGTATCTCGGTTTTAGGTATCACTGCAAGAAGCCTTAGAAACCAAGTTGAGTTTTAATACAGCCAATCATCCCTAAATAGACGGACAAACAAAGCGTACAAACCAGACATTGGAGGATATGTTAAGGGCATATGTCTTGGATTTCAAGACTAGTTGGAACGAAAGCTTGGCTCTATGTGAATTTGCGTTCGACAATAATTATCACTCTAGTATTGGCATGACACCTTTTGAAGCTTTGTACGGGAGAAGATGTCAAACCCCTATATGTTGGTCGAATTTTGGAGCTTGTGGTTTTCATGGACTGTCTGAGGTTGGAAAGTCCAGTGACAAGATAAGACAGATTAAGGAAAGGTTGAAGGTTAACCGCAGTCGCCAAAAGAGTTATGCCGATAAAAGAGGGAGAGAGTTAAAGTTTGAGATTGGTGACCATGTATTTCTGAGGGTATCACCTACACGTGGTACTTCACGGTTTGGGCAAAAAGGGAAACTCTCCAGAAGATATGTGGGACCGTTCCCGATTATCAGCAAGGTCAACGATGTGGCTTATCGGTTAGCATTGCCACCAGAGCTGTCGGGTGTTCATAACACCTTCCATGTTTTTATGTTGAGGAAGTATATAGCAGGCCGTTCGCATGTGTTGCAGTATGAGCCGCTGCAAGTGCAGGATGATACAACTTACGTTGAGCAACCGGTGGGGATTGTCGACACCAAAGAGTAGGTGTTGAGAAATTGTGTCATCCACTGGGTGAAGGTACAATGGAGTCATCATCGCCCGGAGGAAGCAACGTGGGAGTTTAGAGACATAGTACAGAGATAGTATCCGCACCTTTTTTCTAAGGTATGTTAGTCATTTGGAGGACCAAATGTCCTTTAAGGGGGATGAGATGTCAAGTCCCAAATTTTTATATTGGGTCATACCAGTTTGTTGAGTTTGAGTTGGGTTAAAAGGGTTAAATGGATTGACTTAACACTTTTAGGCCTTGGATTTACGTTATTGGACCCTTTTTGGGCCAGAGGACTCTTTTTGAAATTTCTTAAAACCCACTAGAAAGCAGGGGGCCCTTCCTTGTAATTTAGAAAAACCCCCTCTCTTATATAAATTCTACTCTTAGGGTTTCTCTCCCTTTCTCCAACCCTCTTCTTTTCTTCTTCAACCAAAACCCTAGAGGCTCTCTAAGGGGGAAACCAAGGTGGGCTCTTCCAAGCTTTGATCTTCAGATCTACTTTGGCTTCAAGATCCAGGCAAGTGGATAGCTAAAACAATGGTTTTTGGTTCTTGCAATATGTCTTAGTTGCTTGTTGATTAACACACTTTTTGGCATGACTTCTTCTTGTTTGGATTAATGGCTTTTGGGGTAATAGTTGTGGCTTGATTTTCTTCCAAACTTATAAAGATGATTTGTGTTTGTGTTTTGTTTTAAATAAAATAAAAAAAAATTTGGAGACGTCGCTGCCCTGGCAGCAGTGTCGCCCGGGCAGCAGCTGCCGGCAGGCGGAGCCGCCGCCTGCTGCTGGCAATAGCTGCCGCCAGGCAGCAGGCATGGCGGGTCCCGCCGGCCTGGCGGGTTTGGGCCTGGGTGTGGGTCTGGGCCCGTCAGCCCATTTTCTTTTCTTAAAAAAATTATTATTAAATATGTATATTTATACACATATTACTAAATAAATAATTAGGTTAGGATATTCTTATAAAGAATTAAAAATGTTATATTTTGATTAATGGCTTAGTATTTTAATGGAGATTAGATTTTATTAAATTAATTTTAATTCGATGTTATTAGAAATGTATCTTGGATTATTTATAAATTTAATTGAGAATTATAAAATTTTGATTAATGTTCATTTAGATTGATTTGAAATAAACTAAGATGTATTTGGTAGCGATTAAACCGTAAATAGAATACAATTATAATTTTAATTTGGATTTTTAATTGAGTTAGATTTTATTTTGGGATCCGAAAATTGTACCTTTTGTTTTGTATAATATGATAAGGTGTATTCGTACACAACAATGATATTAAGGAATTAATTATTTTCTTTCCTCTTTTTAATCGTGACTTGATTTAACTTTGGATTCAGAAATTGAACATCTTTTACCTAATTTGTAAAGCACACTAATTATATATAATTGGATTAGATGAATTATGTCTTTTAGGAATGTTAGTTGAATGTTCACATGAGAATTAGACTAAATATAGAATGGGAATGTGAGGTTCGGGATGCACCACATAATAGGCACCAAAAGTAGTATATCGGCATCGTGGACTCATATTTCCATTGTAATAGAGAGTTAGTTCTCATGTGCATATTTATCTAACTTGACCGTTGGTGGATTAGTGCTTACCCTCAAAGAATTTGAATTGACACACGTTCATAATACACTTTCAAATTTAAGTACTCTAAATACTCAAAATGATATTGGATTGAATGTTGGGATTAATGGTTTCATATCATGGTTCATTCTACATCGATATACATATGTATTTGTAAATATATATATTTGTATATATGTATCTGACCGACTGCAGTTCGGAGGTGGATGTACGCCATCGGGTCAGCGTATACTGTTGATAATAGTATACAGCTGTGCCTTCTGTTATTATCGGCGGGATTACTCGTTTCTGTTATTATCTGCAGGAATACCCATTTCTGTTATTATCTTCGGGATTACCAGATTCTGTTATCTGTATGCGGGACTACCCGTTTCTGTTATATTTATTCGCCGGAATACCCGTTTCTGTGTATTCATGCCATTAGGGTTTGCATCTGATATAATTTGGATCATAATAAATACTTATGTTTAATTCAGTTGATTAATCCATTGTTTGCAGCTTACCCTCTTGCTAGATTATGTCAATCTGACCCACTACTTTCCGGTGTCTAGGTTCCGTTGCCGGTGCCGAACCAGAGGGTCAGGCGACGTAGGAAATTCCGCCAAATGGCGGAGTTGTTGAGTGGAGCACCGATGACATCATCTGAGGTGTCCTAGTGCGGTGCTGAGTTCGAGAACTTAGGATTATGTAATGAGGCCAGGTCTGGGCCATTGGTTATTAATTTAAGTTTGGTTGTTTTGAAAATTTAACTCTAATTATGATGCTTCAAAGCCTTGACTCTGGTTTTATTATTAATGAGATTGATTATCTTATTATGATGTAATATCCGTATGCGATGAGCATGGATTTTAGTTCCGCGTATAATTATGGTTGTTTGATCACCAAGCATAGCCTCACGAAGGACTTCGATCCACCTGGAATTGGGGCCCGTGCTGTTTATATTTAGAAAAATTTTAAATTGGCCCCAATTCTCACACCCCTGGAACCGGGTAGGATCCTGCCCAGTTTTGGGGGTGTGACAGGTTCTGATCCACCAACCCAGGTTTAGTCAGATTTAATTGGGGGTTAGTGCATACTCCTTTTAATGTAGAATGTATATTAAACATTCTTAAAGAATTTTTATTATTATTTAAAGGCTGATTTTGGTAATGACCATGCAAATAGGTTTTATTATTATTATTATTTTGTTGTTGCTTCCGTAAGCGCAATATATCTATGTAGGGCCCAGTTAATTTCTGGTCCTAAATTGACTCAGCTCATGTTTTTTGGCTGGTCATAGGCTGAATCATGCATTATTTTGTGAAGCCTTTTTTTTTTTAATTTTGGTTGGGGCCGGGGGGGGGGGGGGGGGGGGGGGGGGGGTTTGGTTTGGCATGTATAGTCTCTGGGCAGTGATATGCAAGGTCGCCAACCAAGTAAGCGCTTGTAAAGTCGCCAATCAAGTAAGTCCTTGTCCTCCACACTCCACAAGGTTCATTAGTTTTGGATAACCTGAGAGCTGAAGTTACATGTTTAATTTACTTATAAGGTTCATTAGTTATTGGATAACATGAGAGCTGAAGTCGCATTGTTTTCTATTTCGATCGGCCCCAATACGGATTTTGTGAAGGTATCTTTGTAGATCCTATAGGAACCCTGTTGTTTGCTATTTCGATCGTGTCCAACACGGATTTTGTGAACGTATCTGTGTAGAGCCTATAGGAACCCTGTTGTTCACATTCAGAAAGTTAAAAGGCATTTTAAGTATTATGAGTTGAAGCGAAGGTGTAAATGGGAGGGGCAGCACCGGCCCGGAAAGACCCAGCATGCTGGTCAACACATGTTGACTGGCATGGCATGGCCCAGCCCATCCCAGGCATGAGCTGTGCTGGGCCAGGGTGGCCAGACCCATTGCACAGGAAGGCACAACCCATGACCCTGGAAAGCATGGCCTGTGGCCCAGTAAGCCACCGTCGGAATCCTCCGGAATATGAGAGTTTGTTGATAGGTGGGTAGACCTATGAATATAGGTGACAGTAGATGTAATTAAAAGGCCTATTTAAGGCATGAGGCTTCCAAAATTGAGCAATATATATTTCCAAAGTGGAATTTGTTGCTTTATACATGCTTCAATGAGGAATTTAGGGCCTCGTACAAGTGCCAGTGAGTAATATTTATGGCCAAATACTAGTTTCAATGTGATATTATGGTCTCATATAAGTTTCAATGATATTTTTAAAAAAGTTATTTTTTAAACTTTAAAAAGAGAAGGGCCATGGGCTGGCCCGCTCTACTGCTTTTATTTCTTCTTCAATTTGCAAATACTCTTGATGCACACTCGTTCTCTTCAGATTTTCTCTTAATAAAAGAGACTCTAACAGCAAAAGAGCAGCTCCTTGCTGAGCTAAATGCTTTAACTAAAAGGGTCAAAATCCTTACACTCTTAGGGAGTCAAAAATGCATGATTGAAGGAGATAACTTGAGTATTTAATCAGATTCTTTAATATTATCCATCCTTAAATGTTTTGTACTGGTTGGAAAGTTTAGTATTGTTCTAGATGTCCTAAGTTCATATTCTCTTTGAGTGCCTTACCCGATACATGGTGCTTTATGGCTGGTGTTATGTATTAATGGTTTTATAGTTTGCCTTTGTGAGGTGGGTGTTGGGTTTGGATAAAAGGTCCTTATTGGGCCTATGAGTGGTTTGCATTAGGGCCCATTTAATTAGGCTAATCTTACATATTCTCTTTTATGGTGTATTCTTTGTAAGCAAGTAAGAAGGTAAGCAGGGCAAAGAGAACATAGAAAGATCATTGTAAGGGAGTGAGAGAGAGATTTCTTTGTAATCAAAATTTTTATATCTGTGGATGTAGGCAATATTGCCGAATCATGTACACTGCGTGTTGTGTTGTTTGCCTGTTCTTCTTCGTTGTGTGGTGTTTGGATTGCATGTTAAGCCCTAAATACATATCTAACAATTGGTATCAAAGCATGGGTTGTGATGGCCGATCGACTGATTGGATTTCCTATGAGATCCGGATTTCTGCAAGGTGGAAAGAGGTTTTTCCTCTTCGTTGCAGAAAACATCGAGATCAACGATCTTGGAATAGGCCACGGAACAAGCCACAAATCAGTCACATATCCGTGACTTGGTTGAAGCTTGCATGTTTTGGTTTAAAGAAACTAGAAGGAGACAGTAACCTGTCACGTGTTGGTGACTGGTGGAGAAGGAACTGACTTGTTTCCTTGAAGACAAACTTGTTTCCTTGAAGACAAGTGGAGAGATTTGTACTAATAAAAAAAAAAGGGTTGATTACCGGTTGTCTTCCTTTTCAGAACAGAGCAAATTCGAAGCCGGAATTGTGCGTGGTGCCATTCCAGCCGCTACAGTCGCCAGAGTGTACGCCGGACTCTAGTCCCTGCCACCGCCATCCGCTGCTGAGGAAGAAAGAAGCTAGCAGAGTGCTTGGCTCCTCTAGTTTGTGTCAAGTCCTAAATTTTTATATTGGGTCATACCGGTTTGTCAGGTTTGAGTTGGGTTAAGAGGGTCAAATGAATTGAATTAACACAATTGTGCCTGAGTTATTGGACCCTTTTATGCCAAAGGACTCTTTTTGAAATTTTATAAAACTCACTAAAAAGCAGGAAGCCCTTTTTTGTAATTTAGAAAAATCTTCTCTTAATATAAACCCTTAGGGTTTTCCCCATTCTTCCATCTTCTTCCTCTCTTTTGCAACTAAGCCCTAGAAGTTCTCCAGGGGGAAACCAAGGTTGGATCTTCTGCTCTTCATATTTGTTTTTGGCTTCGAGATCCAGGCAAGTGGATAACTGTAAACAATGGCTTTTGGTTATTTGCAATATCTTTTTGTTGTTTGTTGGATAATATGCTTTTAGTAGGATTTCTTCGTTTATATTTAAACTTTCGTATGATTTCATTATTTTGATTTGATACTTTGATTTGGATTAATAATGGAGATTTGATTTCTTTCTTTTATGTAATATAAAAATATGTTTTTCTAAAAAAAAAAAAAAGACATGGTGCATTGCCGCTGCCTGGCCAGCCGGGTAGCGCCTGGTGCCTGGCTGCAGTTGGGCCCGGCAGCGCCTGACCTCGGTTGCTACGGGGCCCAGCTACGGTTGGGCCGGGTTTTATCAGGCTAGCCCATTTCTATTAAAATAAATAAATATATATATATATATATTAATTTAAGGCATCATATATTATTTGTAAATGGTTTAATTTATTGCTTAAGAATTAGGGAGGGATTAATTATAATAATTAATTCCTAAATTAGGTGATTAGAATTTTGGTTAGGGTTGTTTATAAATTTAATTGGGGTTTTAATTATTTGTGATTAATATGTTATTTAGATGGTTAGAAATTAATTAAGATGGAAATGGGGAGTGATTAAGCTTTAATTAGAAATTATTTGAAATTCTAATTTGGTTTTTAAATTGAGATTAAATTTCGAATTTGAATCCGGAATTTTGAACTTTTATTTTTATAAAATAATAAGGTGCTTTTATGCACAATAATGATAATTAAAGGCTTAACCGTTCCCTCACCTTTTGATTATAATTTGATTTAAGTTGGAATTGAAAATTGAACATCTTTTATCCAATTTGTAAACCGCACTAAATATATATATAATTGGATTAAATGAATTATGTCTTTTAGGAAAGTTAGTTGAATATTCACATGAGAATTATACTAAATACAGAATGGGAATGTGAGGTTCGGGATGCACTACATGATAGGCACCAAAAGTAGGATATCAGCATCGTGGACTCACATTTTCATTGTGAAAGAGGGTTGGTTCTCATGTGTATATTTAATTAACTATGACCGTTAGGTGGTTTAGTGCTTACCCTTGGAAAAACTGGAATTGACACTGTACATAATACATTTTCAATTATAAAAGTTTACGTACCCAAATTGTTAATGGTATGAATATTGGGATTAAGGGTGTCATATCATGATTCATTCTGCATCGGTATATATATGCATTTGTAAATATATATATGTATATATATATCTGACCGACTGTAGTTTGGAGGTGGACGTACGCCATCGGGTCAGCGTATATTGTGGATTATAGTATACAGCTGTGCCTTCTGTTATTATCTATGGGAATACCCGATTCTGTTATTATCTGCGGGATTACCCGATTTTGTTATTATCTGCGGGATTACCCATTTTTGTTATCTGTATGCGGGATTACTCGTTTTTGTTATCTGTATGTGGGATTACCCGTTTCTGTATATTTATTCGCCGGAATACTCATTTCTATGCATTCATGCCATTGGGGTTTGCATCTGATATATTTTGGGTCATAATGAATACTTCTGTTTAATTCAGTTGATTAATCTATTGCTTGCAGTTTACCCTCTTGCCAGATTATGTTAATTTGACCTACTACTTTTGGCATCTAGGTTTTGTTACCGGTGCCGAACCGGAGGGTCAGGCGATGTAGGAAATTCAGCTAGATGGCGGAGTTGTTGAGTGGAGCACCGACGACATCATTTGAGGTGTCCTAGTGTGGTGCAGAGATCGAAAACTTAAGATTTTGTAATAAGCCCATATTTGGGCCATTAGTTTATTTAATTTAATTTATTTGTTTCGAAATTATAACTTTAATTGTCATGCTTCGAAGCACTTGACCTTGATTTTATTGTTAATGAGATCTGTTATACGGTTGTTATGTGATATCCGTCTGCGATGAGCATAGATTTTAGTTCCGCGTGTAATTATGGTTGCTTGATCACCAAGCATAGCCTCACGAAGGACTTCGATCCACCCGGAATTGGGGCTCGTATTGATTATGTTAAAAAAATTTTAATTAGCCCCAATTCTCACACCCCTAGAACCGGGTTTTGGATTCGGCCCAGTTTTGGGGGCGTGGCAGATGGTATCAGAGACGGTCAAGTTCTAGAAGTTCTAAAAGATGCTAGACCGTAGGTCCGATGTGAGGATTAGAAACGTTAATTAGGAACATTGGGGGTTTTTTGGCATTCATAATCGTATTCGAACTTTAGCAAATGTTTAGAGGTTACAGGAGTTCTTTACTTTCCGCATTTTTTTTGTCATTTAGTCTCTAATATATAGGGCATCACCGAAAAGGTGGCTTGGACTACTTTTCATAATCAGTTTCCCGAGACGTACGTACTGGAGCTTGTTCACATTTAGAAGCGAATAGAGTTTAATAGATTGAAGCAAGGGAATCTGTCTGTTCGTGAATATGAACTACAGTTTATTCATCTCTTTCGTTACGCACCAACCTTCATCACTTTAGAAAACGAGAGGATTCAACGGTTCTCAATGGCCTTCAACCAGATATACTGTCTCATGCCAAGTCACAAGTTCTAAATACTTACCAAGCATTTTTGGATAAGGTATATTGAGCCGAGGAGGTGATTGGACGCATGGTCCCAACAAGCCAAATCAAGCAGAAAGTTACTCCGTCTCCGGTTTCACAGTACCAATCTGATAAGCAAAAAAAAAGGGAAGTCTTGTGGCATTTGTGGCAATAATCACCCTCCAACTAAGTGTTGGAGACAGAAGATGGTTAAGTTATAGCTGATGATGACACAAGGTACAAGTTTTGGAATCAAAGAAGAAGGTTGTTACTTGTATGATTTCAATTATTAAGGCTATGAAGTTGTTGATGAAAGGTTTTGAGGGGTATATAGCATTTATCTCGGAGGATAAACGGACTAAAGCGGTGGAGGAGATACCAGTGGTATCTAAGTTTCTGGATGTTTTTCCCGATGATATTCTTGGATTGCCGCCGGTCCCTGAGATTAACTTTGCAATTGAGCTTGTGCTGGGCACAGCTCCGATCTCCAGAGCCCCTTATAGAATGGCCCCAGCTGAGTCGAGAGAACTCAAGGAACAATTACAGGAGTTGCTGAACAAAGGTTTTATTAAACCAAGTGTCTCTCCTTGGGGGGCTCCAGTATTATTTGTAAAAGAAAAAGGATAGTTTTAGGAGAATGTGTATTGATTATAAACAACTAAATTAAGTTACCATCAAGAACAAGTATCCTTTACCGAGAATCGATGAATTGTTTGATCAATTGCAAGGTGCTCAGTATTTTTCTAAGATTGATTCGAGGTTAGGTTATCATCAGTTGAGGGTACGAAATCAGGATATTCTGAAAATTGCATTCAGAACTAGGTATAGTCACTACAAATTTTGGTGATGTCTTTTGGGTTGACAAATGTGCCAGCAGCTTTTATAACTATGATGAATAGGGTTTTTGCACAGTACTTGAACAAGTTGTGGTGGTATTTATCGACGATGTACTTGTATATTCGAAGCATCGGGAAGAGCACGCTAAGCATCTTCATACTTCATTGCAACTATTGAGGGAACATCAATTGTATGCTAAGGCAAGTAAATGTGAATTTTGGTTAGAACAAGTAGGATTTCTTGGTCACATCATCTCTAAGGAAGGTTTAGCAATGGACCCAGTAAAGATTGAAGAGTGGTAAAGTGGGATAGACCAAAAACAGTGTCGGAGATTCGAAGTTTCTTAGGCCTTGCAGGTTATTACTGCAGATTCGTGGAAAGATTTTCCTCTATAACAGCCCCACTATTGAAATTGACTCGTAAGAGAGTTCCTTTTGTGTGGAATTAGGATTGTGAGCAGAGTTTTCAGGAGTTGAAAAGGAGGTTGACCACAGCTCCTATACTGACCATACTTGTCGGCAATGATGTTTTGTGATTTTTACCGATGCATCCGGAGTTGGACTTGGTTGTGTTCTCATGCAACATAGGAAGGTAGCAGCGTATGGGTCTCGACAGTTAAAGGAACATAACCAGAAGTATGCAACTCATAATTTGGAGCTAGCAGCAGTGGCCTTTGCTTTGAAGATATGGAGACATTATCCTTGCGGAGCCACTTTTGAAGTGCATTCGGACCATAAAAGCCTCCAATATCTCTTCACACAGGGTGATTTGAATATGAGACAGAGGAGATGGATGGGGTATATTAAGGATTACGATTTTG
Source organism: Sextonia rubra (assembly GCA_037013555.1). NCBI lineage: Eukaryota > Viridiplantae > Streptophyta > Magnoliopsida > Laurales > Lauraceae > Sextonia > Sextonia rubra. Next base: position 12,001,933 of record JASUAD010000026.1, read on the forward strand.
GGTTAAAGTACCATCCAGGAAAGGCTAATGTAGTGGCAGATGCTCTAAGTAGAAAAGCAGCGTTCACTGGAGGATTAATTGCAGAATACTTCTGGATTCGATGTTTAGAAGATATGGATGTTTATTTCCAGCCGATCAGTGAGCAAGTAGTGTTGGCTAGTATATTCTCATGGGAACCCGAATTACTTCCGAGAATCAGAAAATACCAGGTGCTCAATCTTGAGATAACAAGAATTAAAGATCATATGGATGAGAGGCCTGATTTTAGGTTGGAAGATAATATTTTATAAAGATAGAATTTGTGTGCCTAATTTTTCAGAATTGAAGGATGAAATCGTGGTAGAGGCACATTAGACTCGGTATACTATTCATTGAGGAGGTACCAAGATGTATCAAGATCTGAAGGATCACGATTGGTGGAAGTGATGACATTGCATGGAGAACGGGTTTCTATTGTCTCTGACTAGGATAGTAAGTTTGTATCTAGGTTTTAGGTTTCACTGCAGGAAGCCTTAGAAACCAAGCTAAGTTTTAATACAGCCAATCATCCCCAAACAGATGGACAGACAGAGCGTACAAACCAGACATTGGAAGATATATTAAGGGCATGTGTCTTGGATTTCAAGACTAGTTAGAACGAAAGCTTGGCTCTATATGAATTCGCGTACGACAATAATTATCACTTTAGCATTGGCATGGCACCTTTTGAAGCTTTGTATGGGAGAAGATGTCAAATCCCTATATGTTGGTTGAATTTTGGAGCTCGCAATTTTCATGGATTGTCTAAGGTTGGAAAGTCCAGTGACAAGATAAGACAGATTCAGGAAAGGTTGAAGGTTACCCGCAGTCGCCAAAAGAGTTATGCCGATAAAAGAGGGAGAGAGTTAAAGTTTGAGATTGGTGACCATGCATTTCTGAAGGTATCACCTACACGTGGTACTTCACGGTTTGGGCAAAAAGGGAAACTCTCCAGAAGATATGTGGGACCGTTCCCGATTAACAGCATGGTCAACGACGTGGCTTATCGGTTAGCATTGCCACCAGAGCTGTCGAGTGTTCATAACACCTTCCATGTTTTTATGTTGAGGAAGTATATAGCTGTTAGATTTTGTGGACTCAATCCATCAGTTGATGTAATAAATTGATTAATTTCTTTATCAATAAAATCATGCTTTACTTTCATGAGATGAATGTTATTTTACTACTTCATGCACATGACCAATACGTATGACATAATGGTTCATAAGTTGAACCGGATCCCATTAGTATATTAGATGTGATATATGTGCATGGATGAGATCCACACGCGGGAGATATATGTCACAAATCTTATACTTGAAATAGCTTCACAACCAGTAATGAGACTGGGCATCTCATTTGATAAGGTTGCAGCACTTTGATCACTATGAAATAGTGTGATTTGTCTCGATCATCAGAATGTAAGATTCTGGATCACGGTGCTGGTACATTAGATGTATTGAAGGACCATGAGATGCACCTTATGGAATTCCGTCTCAATAATAAGGTATGCTCTCATAATTCCCTAGCAATAGGCTCTCAATCCTGAGACATTGACGAACTCAAGTTTCTATCTATTCATTTGCTTTGAGTCACCAATGAGTGAGGCCGACTATAGGTTAACACCTCGGTGTCTTGGGTATGTGGTAGTAGAACTGTGGGAACGTTGAATGATGAAGATGGAATCTATCTCTATTATCCCCTTGTGCCAATTAATGGATTTGTCATTAGTAAGTGCGCACCCATCTCAATTAAAAGTTAATTGGATGGTACTGATGATTACTGAGATTAATTGGGGCTCAAGGATAATAAGATGTGGAACTTAGATTGGAAGAGACGGATTTATTCTAATTGATCCACGGATATTGATAGAGGGGCCTACTTGTGGTAATTGGGAAGTTTAGGGTCTTCATTGTAATTTATTCCTAAGACTGGAGTGCAATTGCATTTATATAGTGGTGTTATTTGCAATTAACTGTGGGCCTGGATTGCACATGAGATGTGGGGTCGCGGTGTTCCAGTTGGAGCCAGCTTTCTAAGGAATCCCTAGTGGTCCCCACGCTAGCCCAAGATATTGGAAAACACTAATCCGACTTGGACTCTAGAAATAAGAGTTTGGAAAGGAGAAAGCTGCTAATTGCTTTGGAAGTAAGACTTCTATTTCAATTAGACAAGGGAGAGATTTGGAAGTCTATAAAATCTCTTGGACGTCCAATATGACTCTCCCTCACGCCCAAAACCCTTTCGTGCAAGAGTTGCACGAGTTACTCTCTTCTCCTTTCTTCTAGTTCCTTGGAGTTTCGAGTTGGGATTTTCTCCTGAAGATTCCACCATTCTTCTTGAGAAAAGAAATCCTATTCGGGGGTCATAGCGTGGAAGGCTAAGAGGTGTTGAAGAAATCCATTAGAGCACTGCGGATCTCCAAAGGTATGATCTACTTCTTGCATGTCGTAGATTATTTTGGATGTTTAGTGCTGGTAGAATTTTTTACTGTACATGGTCACGAGATTGAGGGTAATGCATCCTGGATTGAGTTTTGGTCTTATGGATGGTTGATCCCTGTGTCAAGTGGGTCAAAAGTTTTTGAAAATCTATTCACGAGACCCACCTACTACCAACAATTGGTATTAGAGCCATACCTCATCTCTAATCTTGTTATATTAGTAATCTTGTTCTAATCTTCGCATGAGATGCATAGAGGATAGAGCAAGGGCTATGATAGGATCAGTGTTTATTGGGTTTGTTTGCTTTTGTAGTAGATACATGTTTGGAAAGTCACAAAAGGTTTTAATCATGATAGGAGGATGATAAGATGCCATTAAAAACATACTGAGATCATTAGAGGTGATTGGGTATAGCAGGAGCCGAATCTGAAAAAGAACCCAAATTTCTGGGTTCGTCAGGTCGGTTAGTCAAACGGACCACTATGGCTATAGAGGTTTGTTGGCTAACCGTAGGGACCAGATCGGCTAGCCGAACCTAGGCAGAATCATCTTGTTCTTGGTCTAAGCAGAATCATCTAGCTCGACCCTAGCCGGGGGCGCTGCCCCTGGACCCCCGTTGCGTAGGGGATCTTGTATCGTGGTGGCAAAATATTTGGCATCTTGTTTTTCTATTGTGGTTTGGCAACCTAGTTTTGTGAGATGCTTTGTTGTATGAGATACTAACTTGCAGGTGATAATGTCCTCTCCATATGGCCCACATGTTTTTCTTTCCTTTTAATTATTGGTTTATTTGTGGCTAAGTGTAAAGGGCATCATGGTCTCCTTGGTTTCCCGTGAAAGGGCAAGGCATGGTGAATTTCCCTATAGCCCTTTTATTTCCATGTTTAGACTATCATGTAAGTCTCATTATAGAGACATAGGAATTTATGTATTTTTAAAATTTGTAAATTCTGGAGATGTCCGAAACAAAGAAGGAAAGAGAAGCTGGACTCCTAATCAAAGAGTTTGAAGATTATCAAAAGGTCTTTTGGAGATGCCCAAAGAGTTTGAGGAATCCCAAGGTTTCGGAAAGTCTAGAAGTCCAAGAAGTCTTTTCTGCCTGGGTCATGTGGAGGAGAGGACTAATCTTTTGTTATAGCACTTTCTATTTATGGATGAATGCTTATTTTAGAGTATTTCCATATCTGAACCAAACATAGCAAATTCCAAAATTGGTCAAATCAAATTAATTTTTGGAAAGAGTTCTAATTAGAGTTGGTGGGCCCATGAGATGGATCTATTGGTAACACTAATTTTAGAAACTGGACTTTCCTTAAAATAACTTGACTTGGAACCAATCATTGGTCTTATCATGAGATGAATATATACCTATATTTGATGGACCCATACACCTATAAGGAAATCCTCAACTCTAAAATATTAAGTGGGAGCGGGGCATTTCTATATATATAAAAATCCCCATGGTTTTCCACCATAGGTCCATTGTAAGGAAAGTATTAGCCTTGCGCCATTTTGAGAATGGCCATTCCCCACGGAGGGCTTGTATTTATCTGGATACTGGATATGGATCTCCTATGGATAGTGTTGATGAGACGGGGTGGGAGCCCACTCCCCAAGGAGGAGCTACCCACAACGGTTGTCATGCAATACTAGTTGGTGGGTCACACTTAACTAAAATAATGATGTAGTATCCTTAAGGATTTGCCTCATGTATTTTAGAAACCGAAGCTAATTGGGAGTCATACATTATTTGGTATGAGATACCTAGATTGTAATGAATGAAGGGGATCATGGATAGTTAGTCTTAATCCAAATTTTGACCAACTTTGATCCGCACCAATCTAGGAGGTATTTGCACTCCCCAAGGAGGCATACCCCGCAGGATTGGGATTCCGATGTATTCTGAATTTTGTGGTTATGAGGATTCCCACATAAATTTGGTAGAATACTAAACCCTAATGTTATTTAAATTTATTAATTGAATGTATGGTTATGTGTTACAGTATTACAAGCATGAATTCGAATACTTTCAATCCACTTGCGACCATCCTCAACCAGAATAAGTTGGTGGGATCCAACTATGTAGACTGGAAACGAAATCTGGATATTTTTCTGACAGCTTCAGGATATAAATATGTCCTTACCAAAAACCCCCTTGAAGAGCCTGGCCCAGATGCATCAGAAGCAGAAAAGGACCTTTACACCAAATGGGCCAAAGACGATGAGATGGCCCGATGTTACATTCTGGCATCCATGTCTAGTGTGCTGCAACATCAACATCAATCTTATAAGACTGCATATGATATGATATCGAATTTAAAGGAGATGTTTGCAGAACAAGGCAGACCTGCTAGGCAGGCAGCCATGAGGGTGCTCATTAGCACCAAGATGGCTGAAGGTACATCAGTACAGGAACACATGTTGAAGATGATGGACTCATTAAATGAGTTAGATGTACTGGGAGCTGCGATTGATGCAGAATCGCAGATTGACATAATCCTTGAGTCACTACCAGAGTCATTCAACAATTTCAAGGTCAATTATAATATGAATAAAATGAATCTGACTCTGGCTGAGCTATCTAGTCAGCTGGTAGCAACTGAAGGGATTATGAAGAAAAAACCAACTGCCTTAATGACAGAAAAGTCAGATGCCAAGTTCAAGCCAAAAGGCAAAGGGCGGAAAGGCAAAAAGAAATCAATTCCAAAAGGTCCTAAGGTGGAGAATGGTCCAACTGGTGGCGTGGCTAAAGCTAAGGGTTCAGGGACAAAAGGAAAGTGTTTCCATTGTGGTAAGACAGGACATTGGAAGAGGAATTGTCCAGAATATCTGTCTAAGAAAAAGACCCCAGGTATGACTGAGTCACTTATATCTGAAGTTAGTTTTGCAACTGGTACTTCAGAATCTTGGTGTGTGGATTCCGGGGCAACTAATCACATATGTAATACGTTGCAGGGGTTCAGGGAAACCAGGAGGCTAAGTGATGGAGAAATCATTGTCAACCTAGGATCTGACGCTAAGGCGGAGGCTGTTTCAGTAGGAGTCATTACTTTATGTTTTTCAAATAATAAATTGGTTTTGTCAGAAACATTATATGTACCGTCTTTAAGGCGGAATTTAATTTCAGTTTCTAGTTTGGTGAATAAAGGTTATTCTATTACTTTTGGTACTGAAGTTGTCATAAAGAGGAATGGTACTTTCATATGTTCTGGCAAGGTAACCAATGGACTTTATTTGTTAACTCCCACGATGTATGAGATACATGATACTGAAACAATTAGTAGATCATCATTAAAGAGAAATTCACCTTCATCTAATCCAACAAAACTTTGGCACCTAAGGCTAGGTCATATAAACCTTAACAGGATTGAAGGCTAGTGAAAGATGGTATCTTACCTTCATTGGTGGTAGAACCAATGCCTATCTGTGAGTCCTGTTTGGAAGGTAAAATGACCAAAAGACCCTTTTCAGCTAAGGGTAATAGGGCCAAAGATTTATTGGAATTAGTGCATACTGATGTCTGCGGACCCATTAATGTCAGGGCCAGAGGAGGATATGAGTACTTCATCACTTTCACAGATGATTACTCAAGATATGGTTACATATACCTTATGCACCGCAAGTCCGAAGCTTTTGAAAAGTTCAAAAAATTTCGAGCGGAAGCGGAAAAGCAATTAGGTAAGAGTATCAAGACTCTTCGATCAGATCGAGGAGGGGAATATCTCTCTGCTGATTTTATGGGTTACTTATCAGAAAATGGGATTCTATCCCAGTTGTCTGCTCCTGGTTTGCCTCAACAGAATGGAGTAGCAGAAAGTAGGAACCGGACTCTTTTAGATATGATTAGGTCTATGCTGAGTTTCTCAAGATTACCTATATCCTTTTGGGGATACGCTTTGGATACTGCAATGTACATACTAAACCTCGTACCATCTAAGTCTATACCTAAGACTCCCCGGGAATTGTGGTCTGGACGAAAGCCTAGTCTACAGCATTTACACATTTGGGGTTGTCCAGCACACGTGCTCAAGGTTAAGACGGATAAGTTGGAAGCGAAGTCGGAAGTATGCACATTTGTAGGATATCCTAAAGGAACTAAAGGTTGGTTATTCTATAATCCCAGAGAGCAGAAAGTGCTGGTCAGCACCAATGCGGTTTTTCTAGAGGAAGATTATATGATGGACCGGAAATTTTTAGAAAAGGTGATCTTGGAAGAGATTCAGGAGCAATCAATTCCAAATCCAAGTATGACCGGACTTGAGGAAGAACCGCCCTTACCAGACCCAGTAGTTACACCAGTACCTCGTCGTAGTGGGAGGATTGTTAGACCCCCTGACAGGTTCTCATTCTTGGGAGAGTCTTATGAAGCAATCCCAAAAGAGCCGGAACAAGATCCCTCTAACTATGATGAAGCAATCAATGACTTAGACTCGGGACGCTGGCAAGATGCTATGAAAGCTGAGATGGAGTCTATGTACTCAAATCAGGTCTGGACACTTGTGGACTTGCCTGCTAATATTAAACCTATTGGGTGCAAGTGGGTCTACAAGAGAAAAAGAGGACCAGATGGAAGAGTGGAGACCTATAAGGCTAGGCTTATTGCGAAAGGATATACTCAGAAAGAGGGGATCGATTATGAGGAAACCTTCTCGCCAGTAGCCATGCTCAAATCCATCCGGATACTCTTATCCATTGCGGCTCATCTCGATTACGAGATTTGGCAAATGGATGTCAAGACGGCTTTTCTCAACGGCCATCTTGAGGAAGACATCTATATGGTGCAGCCAGACGGTTTTGTAGCTAAAAACCAGGAGCAAAAGGTTTACAAGCTGCAGAAGTCTATTTATGGACTGAAGCAGGCATCCCGAAGCTGGAATATCCATTTTGACCAGGCAATCAAGTCATTTGGTTTTTGTCAAAATCCGGATGAGTCATGTGTGTACATGAAAAGTGAAGGTGACAGGGTAGTTTTTCTGGTTTTATATGTCGATGACATCCTTCTCCTCGGGAAAGACATGGGAATGTTGTCAACGGTAAAAGTTTGGTTAGCCAAGACTTTTGATATGAAGGACTTGGGAGAAGCTAGCTACATCCTAGGGATCAAACTCTATCGAGACAAGAAAAATAGGATGATTGGCTTATCTCAAGCTGCATACATAGATAAGGTGCTAGTACAATTTGCAATGCAAGACTCCAAGAAGGGTATCACACCTTTCAGGCATGGAGTGCACCTTTCCAAGGATCAGTGTCCTAAGACACCCAAGGAAAAAGAGCAGATGAGGTCGATACCATACGCTTCGACTGTTGGTAGCCTCATGTATGCTATGTTATGTACTAGACCAGATATCTGTTATGTAGTGGGCCTAGTCAGCAGATATCAATCTAATCCAGGACCTGAACATTGGACTGCTGTAAAATGTATTCTCAAATACTTAAGAAGGACTAGAGATTACATGTTGATTTATAGCAGTGATGAGTTGATTCCAGTCGGATACACAGATTCTGACTTTATGTCAGATAAGGATTCTAGGAAATCCACCTCTGGTCATGTATTTATGCTTGGAGGCGGAGCTATCAACTGGAGGAGTATAAAACAAGAATGTACTGCTGATTCAACCTCGAAGGCTGAATATGTAGCAGCTTGTGAAGCAGCTAAGGAAGCAGTATGGCTTAAAAGATTCCTTTTGGAACTTGGGGTGGTACCTTTGGCACGACAGCCACTCACAGTTTATTGTGACAGCAGCAGGGCAGTCGCTCAGTCAAAGGAACCCAGAAGCCATAAAAGCCAAAAGCATGTACAGAGGAAGTATCACTTAGTCAGAGAGATTGTGCAGAGAGGTGATATTGCTATTACCAAGATAGCCTCTGCAGACAATTTGGCAGATCCCTTTACTAAGCCTTTGACTACCAAAGTCGTTGAGCAGCATGTAGAAGGGATGGGCATGTAGAAGGGATGGGCATGAAGATGGAATCTATCTCTATTATCCCCTTGTGCCAATTAATGGATTTGTCGTTAGTAAGTGCGCACCCATCTCAATTAAAAGTTAATTGGATGGTACTGATGATTACTGTGATTAATTGGGGCTCAAGGATAATAAGATGTGGAACTTAGATTGGAAGAGACGGATTTATTCCAATTGATCCACGGATATTGATAGAGGGGCCTACTTGTGGTAATTGGAAAGTTTAGGGTCTTCATTGTAATTTATTCCTAAGACTGGAGTGCAATTGCATTTATATAGTGGTGTTATTTGCAATTAACTGTGGGCCTGGATTGCACATGAGATGTAGGGTCACGGTGTTCCAGTTGGAGCCAGCTTTCTAAGGAATCCCTAGTGGTCCCCACGCTAGCCCAAGATATTGGAAAACACTAATCCGACTTGGACTCTAGAAATAAGAGTTTGGAAAGGAGAAAGCTGCTAATTGCTTTGGAAGTAAGACTTCTATTTCAATTAGACAAGGGAGAGATTTGGAAGTCTATAAAATCTCTTGGACGTCCAATATGACTCTCCCTCACGCCCAAAACCCTTTCGTGCAAGAGTTGCACGAGTTACTCTCTTCTCCTTTCTTCTAGTTCCTTGGAGTTTCGAGTTGGGATTTTCTCCTGAAGATTCCACCATTCTTCTTGAGAAAAGAAATCCTATTCGGGGATCATAGCGTGGAAGGCTAAGAGGTGTTGAAGAAATCCATTAGAGCACTGCGGATCTCCAAAGGTATGATCTACTTCTTGCATGTCGTAGATTATTTTGGATGTTTAGTGCTGGTAGAATTTTTTACTGTACATGGTCACGAGATTGAGGGTAATGCATCCTGGATTGGGTTTTGGTCTTATGGATGGTTGATCCCTATGTTAAGTGGGTCAAAAGTTTTTGAAAATCTATCTACGAGACCCACCTACTACCAACAATAGCAAACTGTTCGCATGTGTTGCAGTATGAGCCGTTGCAAGTGCAGGATGATACAACTTACGTTGAGCAACCGGTAGGGATTGTCGGCACCAAAGAGTAGGTGTTGAGAAACTGTGTCATACATTGCGTGAAGGTTCAATGGAGCCATCATCACCTAGAGGAAGCAACATGGGAGCTTCGAGACGAAGTGCAGCGTCAGTATCCGCGCCTTTTCTTGATGTATGTTAGTCATTTCGAGGACCAAATGTCCTTTAAGGGGGATGAGATGTCACGTCCCAAATTTTTATATTGGGTCATATCGGTTTGTTAGGTTTGAGTTGGATTAAGAGGGTCAAATGGATTGAATTAACACAATTGAGCCTGAGTTATTGGACTCTTTTAGGCCAAAGGACTCTCTTTGGAATTTCATAAAACCCACTAGAAAGCAGGAAGCCCTTTTTTGTAATTTAAAAAAATCTTCTCTTAATATAAACCCTTAGGGTTTTCCCCATTCTTCCATCTTCTTCCTCTCTTCTGCAACCAAGCCCTAGAAGTTCTCCAGGGGAAAACCAAGGTTGGATCTTCTGCTCTTTATATTTGCTTTTGGCTTCGAGATCTAGGCAAGTGGATAACTGTAAACAATGGCTTTTGGTTATTTGCAATATCTTTTTGTTGTTTGTTGGATAATATGCTTTTAGTAGGATTTCTTCGTTTATATTTAAACTTTCGTATGATTTCATTGTTTTGATTTGATACCTTGATTTGGATTAATAATGGAGATTTGATTTCTTTCTTTATGTAATATAAAAATATGTTTTTCTATAAAAAAAAAAAAAGAAATGGTGCATTGCCGTTGCCTGCGCTGGGCAGGCAACAGCGTTGCCTGGCCAGCCGGGCAGCGCCTGCTGCCTGGCCAGCCAGGCAGAACGTGCTGCCTGGGCAGCCAGGCAGGCCTGGCTGCAGTTGGGCCTGGCAGCGCCCGGCCCAGGTTGCTGCGGGGCCCAGCTGCGGTTGGGCAGGGTTTTATCAGGCTGGCCCGTTTCTATTAAAATAAATAGATATATATTAATTTAAGGCATCGTATATTATTTGTAAATGGTTTAATTTATTGCTTAAGAATTAGGGAGGGATTAATTATAATAATTAATTCCTAAATTAGGTGATTAGAATTTTGGTTAGGGTTGTTTATAAATTTAATTGGGGTTTTAATTATTTGTGATTAATAAGTTATTTAGATGGTTAGAAATTAATTAAGATGGAAATGGGGAGTGATTAAGCTTTAATTAGAAATTATTTGAAATTCTAATTTGGTTTTTAAATTGAGATTAAATTTCAAATTTGAATCCGGAATTTTGAACTTGTATTTTTATCAAATAATAAGGTGCTTTTATGCACAATAATGATAATTAAAGGCTTAACTATTGTTGGAAGCAGGTGGGTCTTGTGGATAGATTTTCAAAACTTTTGACCCACTTGACACAGGGATCAACTATCCATAAGACCAAAAACCCAATCCAGTATGCATTACCCTCAATCTCGTGACCATGTACAGTAAATATTCTATTTAAAAGATAGAATCAAATAGCACTAAATATCCACAATAATCTACGACATGAAAGAAGTAGATCATACCTTTGGAGATCCGCAGTGCTCTAATGGAGAAGTTGCGACTCTACTTGATGATGAGAATCTTCAACACCTCTTAGCCTTCCACGCTATGACCCGAATTGGATTTCTTTTCTCAAAAAGATTGGTGGAATCTTCAGGAGAAATCCCAACTCGAAACTCCAAGGAACTAGAAGAGAGAAGGAGAGAGAAACTCGTGCAACTCTTGCACGAATAGGGTTTTGGGCGTGAGAGAGAGTCTTATTGGACGTCCAAGAGATTTTATAGACTTTCAAATCTCTCCCTTGTCTAATTGAAATAGAAGTCTTACTTCCAAAGCAATTAGCAACTTTCTCCTTTCCAAACTCTTCTTTCTAGAGTTCAAGTCGGATTAGTATTTTCCAATATCTTGGGCTAGTGTGGGGACCACTAGAGATTCCTTAGAAAGCTGGCTCCAACTAGAACACCGCGACCCCACATCTCATGTGCAATCCAGGCCCACAGTTAATTGCAAATAACACCACTATATAAATGCAATTGCACTCGAGTCTTAGGAATAAATTACAATGAAGACCCTAAACTTCCCAATTACCACAAGTAGGCCCCTCTATCAATATCCGTGGATCAATTGGAATAAATCAGTCTCTTCCAATCTAAATTCCACATCTTATTATCCTTGAGCCCCAATTAATCACAGTAATCATCAATACCATCCAATTAAGTCTTAACTGAGATGGGTGCGCACTTATTAATGACAAATCCATTAATTGGCATAAGGGGATAATAGAGATAGATTCCATCTTGATCATTCAATGTTCCCACAGTTCTACTACCACATACCCAAGACACTGAGGTGTTAACCTATAGTTGGCCTCACTCATTGGTGACTCAAAGTAAATGAATAGACAGAAACTTGAGTTCATCAATGTCTCAGGATTGAGAGTCTATTGCTAGGGAATTATGAGATCATACCTTATTATTGAGACGGAATTCCATAAGGTGCATCTCATGGCCCTTCAATACATCCAATGTACCAGCACCGTGATCTAGAATCTTACATTCTGATGATCGAGACAAATCACACTATCTCATAGTGATCAAAGTGCTGCAACCTTATCAAATGAGATGCCCAGTCTCATTACTGGTTGTGAAGCTATTTAAGTATAAGATTTGTGACATATATCTCCCGCATGTGGATCTCATCCATGCACATATATCACATCTAATATACTAATGGGACCCGGTTCAACTCATGAACCATTATGTCATATGTATTGGTTATGTGCATGAAGTAGTAAAATAATATTCATCTCATGAAAGTAAAGCATGATTTTATTGATAAATAAAGAAATTAATCAATTTATTACATCAACTGATGGATTGAGTCCACAAAATCTAACAACTATTCCCTCACCTTTTGATTATAATTTGATTTAAGTTGGAGTTAGAAATTGAACATCTTTTATCCAATTTGTAAACCGCACTAAATATATATATAATTGGATTAAATGAATTATGTCTTTTAGGAAAGTTAGTTGAATATTCACATGGGAATTATACTAAATGTAGAATGGGAATGTGAGGTTCAAGATGCACTACATGATAGGCACCAAAAGTAGGATATTAGCATCGTGGACTCACATTTTCATTGTGAAAGAGGGTTGGTTCTCATGTGTATATTTAATTAACTATGACCGTTAGGTGGTTTAGTGCTTACCCTTGGAAAAACTGGAATTGACACGTGTACATAATACATTTTCAATTATAAAAGTTTACGTACTCAAATTGTTAATGGTATGAATATTGGGATTAAGGGTGTCATATCATGATTCATTCTGCATTGGTATATATATGCATTTGTAAATATATATATGTATATATATATATCTGACCGACTGTAGTTCGGAGGTGGACGTACTCCATCGGGTCAGCGTGTACTATGGATTATAGTATACAGTTGTGCCTTCTGTTATTATCTGCGAGAATACCCGATTCTGTTATTATCTGTGGGATTACTCGATTTTGTTATTATCTACGGGATTACCCGTTTCTGTTATCTGTATGCGGGATTACTCGTTTCTGTTATCTGTATGCGGGATTACCCGTTTCTATATATTGATCCGTGGGAATACCCGTTTCTGTGCATTCATGCTATTGGGGTTTGCATCTGATATATTTTGGGTCATAATAAATACTTTTGTTTAATTCAGTTGATTAATCTATTGCTTGCAGTTTACCCTTTTACCAGATTATGTCAATCTGACCCACTACTTTTGGCGTCTAGGTTCTGTTACCGGTGCCAAACTGGAGGGTCAGGCGATGCAGGAAATTCGACCAGATGGCAGAGTTGTTGAGTGGAGCACCGATGACATCATCTGAGGTGTCCTAGTGTGGTGCAGAGATCGAAAACTTTAGATTTTGTAATAAGGCCATGTTTGGGCCATTAGTTTATTTAATTTAATTTATTTATTTCGAAATTATAACTTTAATTGTCATGCTTCGAAGCACTTGACCTTGATTTTATTGTTAATGAAATTTGTTACACGGTTGTTATGTGATATCTGTCTGCGATGAGTATGGATTTTAGTTCCGCGTGTGATTATGGTTGCTTGATCACCAAGCATAGCCTCACGAAGGACTTCGATCCACCCGGAATTGGGGCTCGTATTGATTATGTTAAAAATTTTTTTTAATTAGCCCCAATTCTCACACCCCTGGAACCGGGTTTTGGATTCGGCCGAGTTTTGGGGGCGCGTTTGTTTGCAGAAACCAGACCGTGAAGAGCAAGGAGAAGACCCAGTCTGGGTCAGTTCCAAGTGCAGTCCAGGTTGAGTTGAGCCAACCCATTTAGAAACCCAACCCAGCATAGGAGGACTCGGTTTACAGGCTAGTTTTGACGGACCAAGTACAGAAGCCCAGCCCATAGCAGTTTACAGAAGCTAGTGACATCAGCAGCGGGGTCAAAACAGCCAGTTTGACCAGATTCAACGACCAAAATTCAAATGCAACTTTTGAAGTTATCCGGACTTGGAATTGAGCTTCATTTTTTTCTAGTAGACTCGTGGCGATGGTATCTACAAAGTTAACGGAGCAAATTGGCTATTTGACAAGCAGAAATTTAGGCGAGTTTTTTAAAACATCTTTTGATTTTAAAATGGCCACGACGGGAACTTCTACTGCAGGAGGTATCAAATTTGAAATTGAGAAATTTGATGAAAGAATAAACTTTGGTTTATGGTAGGGGAAGATGAAAATATCTTGATTCAACAAGGTATCAAGGTGGCATTATTAGGCAAAAAAAAGAGCCTAAAAAGATAGAAGATGATGATTGGGTAGAAATTGATGAAAAGCAGTAGGCTCTATTGAAATCTATCTATCTAAAAAAGTCATGTACAACATCATAGAAGAGGAGACTACAAATGGTCTATGGGAGAAACTTGAGAGTCTTTATATGGGAAATAATTTTACAAATAAGCTGAATCCCAAAAAACAGCTATACGAGTTGAAGATAGAGGAAGGTTGTGATGTGTTGGAGCATATGAACACTTTTAACAAGATGATTAATGACTTGTTGAGACTCAATGTAAAGTTCAATGATGAAGGCAAGTCCTTACTATTGCCAAACTCTCTTCCCGACTCATATTACCATTTTGTAACTACCCTGCTTTATGGAAATGACACACTCAATTTTGAGGATGTCAGGCAAAATATCATCTCTAATGCTGTGAGGAAGAAGGCCACTGAAATTAGTTTACATGCATAGGGACTAACAATGAAAAAAGGCTCTAGTGAATGTGGCAGGTTCAATGACAGGGGCAATTCAATAAGAAACAACTCCAGATCAAAATCAAGAAGCAAGGAAAATCCAGAATGCTTCTTTTGCAAAAATAAGGGACACTAGAAGAAAGATTGCCTGGAATTCAAGGTGACTAAAGATGGGAAGAACAAAGTTAAGAATAAAGTTGACAACAGTGACTCCACCAGCGTTGCTTCAAAAAACGAAGTTGACCTCCTATTTGTCTCACAAGGTAATTATTTATCTAATGTTTGGATTTTAGAATCTGGCTGTTCTTATCATATGTGCCCTAATCGTGATTGTTTTGATACCTATGAGCAATGTAATGGTAGTAGTATTCTAATGGGTAATGATGTACCCTGTAAAACCATTAAAATTGGCAACATTAAAGTTAAAATAACAAATGAAGTTGTCAGAACCTTGGGTGATGTGAGGCATGTGCCAGTACTCGAGAAAAACCTAATCTCTTTAGGCTCACTTGGATCCAAACGGTGCACATTCATGGTAGAGGATGGTGTGCTTAAAGTGACTAGAGGTGTTCTGGTATTAATGAAAGGTACTAGAGTGGAGAATAACCTTTATAAACATATGGCGAAAACAGTTGTGGGTGGAGTGGTAGTCTCCATAGATAACAAAACCAGTGATGATGAATCTCAGTTGTTGCACATGCGTTTGGGGCATATGAGTGAGAGAGGCATGTTAGAACTTCACAAAAGACAATTGTTAAAGGGTGTGAAAACATGCAAGCTAAAATTTTGCAAATACTGTGTTTTTGGTAAACAGAAAGATGTGTCGTTCAAAACTATAGGCAATAGTTGTAAAAGTAGCGGTATTCTGGATTACATCCACTCCAATGTGTGAGGACTAGCCCTAGTTATGTCAAAAGGTGGAGCATACTATTTTGTGACATTCAGAAAAATTGTAGAAATTTAAATGAAATGCAAAAGTTAAGAAAAATATGAATCTAACCTAATGCAAACCTTATCTAAATTTGATGGTTGAAAAACATACTTAATGAATGCATGAATTTAATAAAAAAAAACAAAGAAAAGGATTGAAAAACAAGAAAAATATGCATGAATGAATGAAGCTAGTTACAAAAATTCTGTAGTGCAGAATTTTACTACAACTGTGGGCTATTCTTGGGCTACTTTTACATCTGAAACTGAGGTATTTATGGGCACAACTGAAATGAAAAATCAAGTTTGAATATATGTTTCCAGCAATATTTATGAGCCATGAACTTTCCAATTCAACCATGTAAGAATGCATGAAACTTGACGTGTGTAGGTACCAAACAAAGTTGCAGAATTTCTAAATTATAAGTGCTGAAACTCAGATTTTAGATCTGAAACATATTAAAAATCCTTTTCCAAATCATCGGTTTTATGATTCTTAAGTATCACAACTAAACTAGCAATCAACAAGTGAACCAAACATGTGATTCTCAGGATTTTAACCAGAAATTTTCTTCAACATGGACTGATTGTAGACGTCCAAGAATGTTTCCAAATCTGAGTTTTAAACTCAGCTAAATAATTCTGAAACTAAATCATGTTGATACCTTAAACATAATTAAACAAAAGCCCACAACTAATGGATGTCATGATACACGTTCAACCATCAAATCATCATCATCATCAAAGCCTTATCCCAACCATGTTGGGGTCGGCTACATGAATTCTATTTCTCCATTCATTCTATTTTGAGCTAAATCTTTCGATAAGTGCAACTTCTTCAAATCTGAATTAATGACTTCTATCCATGTTTTCTTCGGCCTACCCCTACCTCTTGATGGACCCTCCACTTGTATATCCAAACTTTTTCTCACCGGTGTCATTACTGGCCTACGCTCAACATGCCCAAACCATCTTAAACGAGTTTCTCTAATCTTATCTCCTATTGGTGCTACCCATAAATGTTCTCGAAAGCGCTCATTTCTAATTTTATCTTTCTTAGTTTTACAACACATCCACCTAAGCATTCTCATTTCCGCTACATCCATCTTATGAATACGTTCAACCATCAAATGATGTAAAAAACAAAAAACCTTGGAACACAATAAAAACAAATATGCAGGAAAATAAATGTAGTATGCTGAAATTGAAAGATGGTGAAAACAGGAAATCAAAGTTGGTAGAAACTTAAATCAAAGGTGGTAAAACAGAAGTCAAAGGTGGTATGTATATTCTCTCAATATTCTCCCTCAATCCAGGCCTGAAAATTACTTAAAGTATGCTATCTTAAATTTGGATAGTCAATCCAAATAAGAAAACACAAATCAAGCAATAAGAATAACCATAAGAATGAGAAGAATAACAAGATGAATATCATTAAACTAGCACGGCAATTCTTTACATAAGATAAAAAAACTTAAACAAAAAGAATGCACATACTAGAATGGAAAAGAATTTCTCATTCTAATTGAATCTTCAAGGTTGGTGGTGTGGCTTTGGCCTAAGCCTCCTTGATGACTTGAGATGAAGAGACAAGAGAGGGAGACATGAGTGTAGGAAATCTAGAGGTGGAAGGTGGGTAATTCTTTCATGAATAGTATGAGAGGCTAATGCCTTTAATTTATAGGAGTTGAGAGCCCCTTATATTTCCCCATAGATTCTACTTTGTAGCAAAGATCTCATTCAATTGGTAAGTCCTCTTTTTGGCCAACAAGTCTTTTAAGTTTGAGATGAGATAAGATTCCTTCTCTTACTGGAATTTTAAGTGTATCCACCATTTGAATTTTAGCTAACACTTGCCAAAGGATAGGGCCCACCTTTGATGAGACAATCTCAATTTAGGGTAAAAAAATCATAGCCATCTTTTTGAGGTCACAACTTTCTCATTTCATCTGTAAATTGTATAATCTTGGGCTCTATGGATATCTACTCTGAAAGAGCTTTCCAATGATACTAAGATTGGCTCAATCCAATCTACAGTTTGAGAGATATGATCATTTTAATTCAGGCTATTTTGAAAAAAAAAAGACATTGACTTTCTTTTTTCTGATAGGACTCTTCTTTTTCTTTTTCAATTATCACTTTCTCTTTGTTCCTTAATCTCAAAGCTTGACAAGGATAAGATAAGGAAGATTTTTTTTTTTATGAAAATATTCTTGAATTTGATCCAAAAGCAATCGTAGTAGGGACCACTTCAAGTAGAATGCAGAAATACATAGAATGGCCTTGTTTTCTTTAGTTTTTCTTCAATTTTTAGTGGAGTAGGGTCCACCTACTTGGCTGGATGTCCAAAGCTAAGGGAGACCCTCTTTTAGATGTGCAAAACACTCCTTGAAAGGATAGGGGCCTATCTCCTTTAGTGGCTTATCCTTTTCCCACTAAAACTCTCTTTTCTCTCATGAATTATCTCCTTTCTTTATCAAATTTTGCATAAATAATGGAGAGATACTATAGGAGAGTTTAAGTGTGATCCAAATATGAAAATATAGGAGGCTTGGACGTGCATGCTTGTGTGTGGGTCTTTATAAACTCCTTCTTGCATTATTTCTTCAATTACTGCATCATTGTAGGATTTTTTTGAACTTTCCTGAAAAAGGCTGTAGGGATAGTTCAAGTGGAAAGAGTGGTCCCCCTTTTTACCCATGGCACATGTGTGAGCTCTGCACATGTGTAAATGTTTGCGGGGTCCACTAACTTTAATTCTTTGTTCTTTTTAAGATCAGCACCTTTTCAGCTCCAATCTTTACTGCAAAACCTAATATGATTTTCTGAGCTGCGTATGGGTCCCAGGCAAGAATCATGATGTCATTAGGATTTTTCATCCAAAAAGGGTATCTTTTCCAATTGATATCTAATGGCTCCCAGTTTTCACAGTACCCATAAAAAGGGTTTAAAAGATAAGAATTAGTAGAGTTCTAATCCAACTGAGACTCTTTGCAAATAGTTTTGATTCAACTAGGATTCCTCCAAAACTTTGAGAAATTAGGGTTTCAAAAAAATAGTTTTCATGATTTTTTGTTAAGATGATGATTTTTGACGGAATTATGCATTAAAACATAATAAGTAAATTTCAAGTACACTAATCATGATTCTACCCTAATTGATGCATTTTAGAATGATTAAGTCCTTAAAATATATGAAATTGTACATGGAAAAATGAAGTTTTAAGGACTCATCACATTCATTGATGACTTTTCAAGAAATGTTTGAATTTACTTTATGAAAGAGAAATCTGAGGTCTTCACAAAGTTCAAAAAGTGGTAGGCAGAGGTAAAAAACCAAATAGATAGAAAAGTCAAGTATCTGAGATCAAATAATTGGGGTGAATACAGAAATGGTAGGTTTCTACAGTTTTGCAAGGACAAATGTATCACAAGACACTTCACTGTTCTAATGAATCCTTAGCAAAACGGAGTTGTAGAAATCATAAACAGGACTCTTTTAGAAAGATCAAGGAGTATGAGACTTCACGTAGGGTTATCTAAAAGTTTTTTGGCAGAAGCGGTTAATCACGCATGCTATGTGGTTAATCCATCACCATTAAGACCCCTTGACTATAAAGTTACAAAAGAAGTGTGGACAAGTAAAAAGGTAGAGTATTCTTCACTGAAGGTATTTGGTTGTCCAACGTATGCACACATTCCTAATGATGAGCAATTCAAGTTAGACTCCAAGTCACTCAAATGAATATTCCCTAGCTTTGAGAAAGGTGTAAATGGATACAAACTATGGGATCCAGAAAATAGGAAAAAGATCTGCAACAGAGATATTGTATTTAATGAAGCTTTATACTGAATGGGGAACATGAAAGTAAAGTCAAATGGCACGGTGCTGAAAATATAGTTACAGAAGTTATTCCTGTTGCAAAGAATAAAACTAAGAAATAAGCTCAAAGTTCATCAGAGGTTGGTACATTTGGAGGTGAGGAACAACAAAAGGTTTAGTAAGAAACTTCAAGTCTAGCATAGCGAAGGGCAAAAAGAACCATTAAACCACCTCAAAGGCTCAGATGGGATGAGGATGAAGTGCATTTTGCTCTTATCACCAGCAATGGCGATCCAACCCCATTTTAAGAAGTTATGGAATGCAGTGAAAGGCAAGGTTGGATGGGTGCTATGATGGATGAGATGGAATCTC
Source organism: Sextonia rubra (assembly GCA_037013555.1). Classification (NCBI taxonomy): domain Eukaryota; kingdom Viridiplantae; phylum Streptophyta; class Magnoliopsida; order Laurales; family Lauraceae; genus Sextonia; species Sextonia rubra. The sequence goes on from JASUAD010000026.1 coordinate 12,021,776, forward strand.
TCTAAAAGAACTCAGTCTAGGAGTTAGTTCCTAAACCCAAAGACAGGACAACGGTTGGCTGCAAATGGGTATTTAGGAGAAAGGAAGCTTTGAAATAAAGAACCAAGGTTCAAGGCATGTCTAGTAGCAAAGGGGTACTCACAAAAGGAAGGGGTTAATTATGATGAGATCTTTTCCCAAGTTGTTAAACACACTTCTATCAGGGTGTTGTGGGCATTGGTAGCACAGTTCGAGATGCAGCTCGAACAACGAGATGTAAAGACAACTTTCCTTCACGGTGACTTAAAGGAAACAATTTACATGGAGCAACTTGAAGGGTTCAATGAAGTCAGAAGATCAGACTATGTGTGTAAATTGAAGAGATTATTATACGGGCAGCAATAATCTCCAAGACAATGGTACAAGCACTTCGACTCCTACATGTTACAGATGGGCTACCAACGATGTGAGTATGATTGTTGTGTTTATTATAGAATACTAGACGATAATTTTGTTATTATTTTGCTACTTTATATGGATGATATGCTCATGTAATGACATTTCAAAAGTGGATGAACTCAAACCTCAAGTAAGAAAGGAATTTGACATAACGGACCTTGGGGGCAGCTACAAAAATGTTGGGCATGGAAGTTAGGAGAGACAGAAGGGTTGGAAGCGTAGTTATCACAGAAAAAGTACATGTCAAAGGTACTTGAAAAATTCAATATGCTAAATACTAAGCCTGTGTCTCTTCCCTTTCCAAGTCACTTTAGATTAAACGCCAGACAATGTCCTAGTGTTGATAAGGAAATTAAAGAAATGCTTAGGATACCGTATGCTAATGCGGTGGAGTGTTTAATGTATGCCATGGTTTGCACATGACCAGATATAGCTTAAGCAGTGGGTGTAGTAAGTACATGGAAAATCTAGGAAAAGAGCATTAGAATGCCACAAAGTGGATTCTAAGGTACTTGAAGGACATCAGAGACTTGGAAATTTCATTTGAAAGAAAATAGGGGTTAGAGTGTGTAGTTGGATATGTAGACTCTGATTTTACAAGGGATCTAGACAAAAGAAAATCCACTGCAGGATATGTTTAGATGCTTGTTAGTGAACCGATAAGATAGAAATCAGTGCTTCAATCTACAACTGCATTATCCAGTATAGAGGCAAAATACATGGTAGCTTCAGAGACTTCTAAGGAACTTATCTGGTTGAGAGGTTTAGTAATTGACATGGGTATCAAGCAAAAATCAAACTTGTTGTACTATGACAGTTAGAGTGCAATATGTTTGTTAAAAAAAAAAACAGTTATATCATGCAAGGACAAAATATATAGCTGTTATCTATCATAGAATTTGAGATTAGGTTGCTACAGGTGAAATTTCCATTCAGAAGATTCACACAGATGAGAATCTAGCCGACATGCTTACCAAGCCAGTTATCATGGAGAAGTTCAAGCATTGCTTGGACTTGCTCAATCTCTTTTCTTGCTAAAGAGTGAAGGTGCACCTCATCTCCATTGGGGTGCAATTATGATGGGATGGAGTTCCTGTAACACCCCATACCACATCACTTATGAATGAAATATGAGTCTGGTATATAATGAACCAGGTATGTCACTACTAGTAACTTGGACTTAAGCATTTTGGGCCACGTGATAGGCTCACCAAGTTATTGGGCTAGTAGGCTACTCGGGTCATTACAAATGGTATCAAAGCCTATCATCAATCGGAAATGTGGGTCACCTATCCCACTGAGAAAGCCCTTAAGGAAAGATCAGGACAAAGCCAGGGTGTGCGAGCCTATGAGTCAAGATAGGGGAATTTGCAGGGGACACGGGTATGGAATGCTTCAGTCCTACATCACCTGGTGAAGTTAGATGGATCCATACGGGGATGTGTGGCCTTAAGGGGGTAGATTATAACACCCCATCCCACATCGCTTATGAATGAAATATGAGTCTGGTATATAATGAACCAGATATGTCATTATTAGTAACTTGGGCTTCAGTATTTTGGGCCATGTGACAAGCTCACCAAGTTATTGGGCCAGTGGTCTATTCAAGTCATTACAGTTCCCAGAAGCTATATGTGTTATAAACACATTTCAACAATTCTTCAACGGTCGGACATCTTTTCGCCACATTGGAGATTGTTGGATTTGGCTCAAAAAGTCCTTATTGGGCCTATGAGTGGTTTGCATTAGGGCCCAGTTAATTAGGACTGGTTTTATATATTCTCTTTTATGGTGTATTCTTTGTAAGCAAACAAAAAGCAAGCGAGGCAAAGGGAACACAAAGAGATGATTGTAAGGGGGTGAGAGAGAGATTTCTTCGTATTGAAATCTTTGTGCCTATGGAAGTAGGCAATATTGCTGAACCACATAAACTGTGTGTGGTGTGGTTTGCTTGTTCTTCTTCATTGTATGGTGTTTGGATTGCATATTCAACCTTAGATACAGATCTAACAGTGGGGTCGGTGGTTTTACTATCTACCTTTGTTTGTTTGGGGGGGGGGGGGGGGGGTGGGGTTGGTATTTCCATGTCTTGAAAAACAAAAACTTGAGCATTTGTGAGACAATTCATTCTAGAGGTAGCCTCGCTTGTTGTACAACTACATTACTAGCAAAAAATCCGTAAAGACTTTTCAGTAAGCTAGACTCTTGGGAAGTTCATATTTGCAAGGAGTACCAATTAAATGGCGGACCAGCTTGGTCTTTTAGACGATTGTCTGATTGCAATGGGCAGTCATTTTAGAAAAAATGGCTATAAGATCTGCAAAGGCATATACCTTAATCCCTAAACCCTTCCACTGCCATGGCCATCGTTCTTTGAGAGCTTTTTGATTTAGTGGTTACTTAATTCTCCTCCCTTATCTGCTCTTGTTTAAGCACTCACCCCACTCCTTTTACAATTTGCTCCTAAATGATCTTCCTGATTTCCCTTCCTCTTTTACAAGTGGTTCCACAAGAAGCTAACAACAATTTAGTACACCAAGAGTCACCTTAGTAGTAGTGGTTATGAAGGATGGGGATAAGGTTTTGTTTTGTAACATTCGACGGCTTGTTGGCCCTTCTTGTATGTGTTATGTTATAATTGACACCTTATTTCACACACATGGCTAGGAATCCTCAAGTTAAAAGTTTTACTCTTTCATTAATAGCTTGACCTAGTTAAAATAATGATAATAATAATGGAAACACTCACACATATTATACAAGTCTCTAACTAATAGGGTTGGCTATTGATTGATCCTTCGCCATCATGTGGAAAGGGGGATGCTTGCAATTTAATCATCATGGACTGTTCATTTGAATTTTGAACTCAACTAAAGAATCAAAAAGGTAAACTTGAATCAGAATTGGATATTTCGAATCCAAGTAGGCCCAAACTCCCTCATTGCCCAAACATAAAACCTTCATTTCTTGAGTGTGACTTCGAATTGAATTCACATAAATATTTTGTTGGATAATGAGGGTGTCCAATTCAATGGACCATAGTTTGAGAATGCTCACTAGAATCAGTTGTTTGATAATTGATGGGGGAATTGTAAAATTTCTCTAATATTTCTAATTGATTGATAGAAACTAAGGAATATTAGCTGCTCTTCCAACTAGCCCAACCAAAATCCTACCAATTAGTTGAAATACCTTTGGGCCCAATTGGCCCAATTGAAGAGCCCAACTTATGACTATAAGCAGGTCAATTCTAGTTAGATCAATATACACATAGCCTTGGTTATTTTTAGTTAGGTGGAGGTCTCAATCCTACAAGCCATACCTGGAGGACCCATAACTAGTATGATCGGCCCTATATCATTAACTAGAACACTGCAGAAATATTATAAAGATATAGGCAATAATAATTATATTATAATGCCAATTCACACTGGAGGTATCACCGTCTCCATAGAAACAATCAGAATCAATCCTTAACTAGCAAAATATGCCCATACTTAGCACGGGCAATCTAATTCATGATATTAAACATTTCAAATATATATATAAATATCTATACATAAAAAAAACCAAAACAATCCATTAGATTATGGAAACTAAATAATTCATAAGAAAAAATCAGAGTCATTAATCAATTTCATGAATGCAATACTTGTAATAATCACGTACTTGGAAGTATAAAATAACAATAGTAACATTTGTTTGAAGTTGAGCTAGTCACTGATGATAATTGCAATATGATATTAAATTCAGCGTAGATGGAGCAATTACATTCCATGAATTTGTTTCTCCAATGCTGATGGTAAGTCTCATGAAAGAAAATGACAAACAAAGATAAAAAGAGAGAAAAACATTGGTTAAGGCATTTGAAACAACATTTTTGTAGAAAAAAAATTGGATGGTTGAATAACACAGAATTTCAAAAGGAAAGGAGCACCCTTCTCACTATTCACATATACAAATTTATTTACTATTCATATTTACAAATCTTTTAAATAATTTAACCAATTGATGTGGGGACGCTTATGCATAACTTCATTGGTTTCAAGTTGGATCTCTCGCCAATATCAATTATATTTTTTAGCTAAATTTTAATCCAAACACACTCGAAGACCATCGAAAGGAAAAGAGAGTTTCAATAAAAGGTGTTTACCTAAATCAAGCAAAAGTTAGGGGATAAAAAAAATTATTTTGAGAAAAAAATTAAAAAAGAGAGAAAAAGTAGACAAAACTAAACAACTGAAAAGCGTTTTTCTTTATGCTAAAGTTATGCTATGGACCATTGATTTTGCCTATTTTTGGGAATTCAGGTGTATTATTCTTTTGGTAGATTCACAAGGATTAGTTAAAAAATAGGATGTGAAGATAAAAAAATATTAAATAAAAAAGAAAGAAAAAAGACTAAAACTAAAAAATAAGAAGCACTTAAGTAAGTCTCTTAAACTTGCCCTCCTATATCCAGATGTTGGCTATTTGTTATATTTAAAATGACAATTAGAACATACTAGTTAGAATCAATATAAAAGAGGCAAATACCAAAATTTCCCTGGCATACAAACATTATAATAGTAGTTTTTTTATTTTTTTTAAAGATAGAGTGATCATTAAAAAAAAAAAAGACAGATAGATCAAATAGAGAGATATTAAAAAAGAAAAAGAGAGATAGATCATATTTGCACGAAGTTTTAGCAAATGGAATAAAAAGAGCCATTAAAGAAAAATTGGGGAAAATGTTGAGAACAAGACAAAATGCATTCTTATATTTGGTTTTACATCGGTATAACCACCCATATATTCTCCTTGAAGTACAAAATTGAATCAAGTAAAAATTGTTATTTGATGTTGGGGGGAAAGAACATTCCTATCAATCTTAAAATGTAGTCGATGAAAGTACTAAGATGATGGGGAAAAACTCCCTAAAAATATCCCATATAAAACAAATAAATTGAACAAATTAAATAAAAATGCATAATACATTTTTATCATTGCAGGTGACAGAATAGTTGCTTTTAACTTTGACTCTTCCTAGAGTAATACACTTGTTGGACTACTCATATTAGCAGGAAAACTCCATCAAAAGATTTCATATAAAAGCGTGCAATAGAACAAATGAAATAAAAATGCATAATTCACCAATGGAGTTGATTTGTTTGGTCTCAACAACGTGAGACATAATTGAGAAAAAAGACCAAACTTCAAATTCACCTCCATAACATGAATTGCATCCATTTCTTGTTGAAGGCGAAAACATTCTCAAAGAATAAAAACACCCCATTCTTACAAGTTACAATGAAAGTTGATATAACATTGCAAACTTGTGAAATGACCCTGTGAAACATATTTGCCATTCACTTCTTTTGAAAGGCATTCACATCTTACAAATAATTAAAGAGGAATGTTAGTATGCATCTATCCCAGAGCATTATTCTTTTTTATATAACTTTTTGTCTTTTGTACAGGAATATTTCCAATGATGCATATGTCCTTCACCTTATTATGAGGGATAGAGGCATACTGACATTCTCCATAATTAAATTACCTTGTCCTAGACAAACTTGGTTATATTTGAACAAAGTTGATAAGACTTTAAACCTTCCATCTATAGAACATCTATAACATTCATTTTGTTTACAGGCAAGGCGTTAATATCTAAAAATAATTATAACACCTAAATTTTCTTAATAAAGAAGTCAACATAACAAAATGGAGTGTGTGATGAGTAAATCAAAAACTAATAGCAAAGACAATACAACTTGTTCAAAAAGGTTCTTAATTTTCCAAGCGGAGATAATTCATCAATCTAAGATTTGTTTTAATTACACTTAAAAAAGAAGTAAGCAAACAATTCCATTGTTGCAAAATCGATGAACCAACAAAACATTAACATCTATAAAACAAAGCCTAACTAAAGAAACCAAAAACAAAAGTCCATATTTTCTTGTTTTTCCCTCATCTATTCTTCGCATTCATTTGGTTCCTCACATGCCTTCTTGTTGTGAGTCTTAGTATTTCCTATAACTTCAAATCATTCTAAATAAACATTAAAAAGGAAACTAAAAATCCAAATCCCTAGGGGAAATATGTGGAAAAGCAATAAAACAATACCCACAAATCTATGAAAAATAAAATAAAAGGCAGTGAATAAATGACAAGGAAATAAAGATGCCTACAAGTCCATGAGTTCAAAATCTACCAATAGAATTTCGATACAATCAAAACTCACACAACAAAAGATTACAAAAAAAATATGAATAGAAAATAAAAATATAAAAAGATATCCAAAAAATTTGACATAAAGTGACAATCAAAGCAATAAACCATAAAATTCTCAAAACCCACAAACAGAATCCAAATACAAACAAAACCCAAATCTAAGAATATTTTTAAAAGTTAAAAAAAGGTGAGAGAAATGAAACATGGCATACCCCTTTGATGCGTGTGTGCATGTCCATTATTATGGCCTTGTAGGACTGGCTGTGAGCAATGCAATTCTTTGATTTCGCGATTTTTTTTACAATAAACTGAAACCTCAAACACCAATCAAAAGAAGACACCAAAAGCGAATAAAAATGAAATTTGAGGGAGCAAAGCATAGAAGCTAAGAGATATATAAGAAAACAATTACTAAGAAGAAACATAAGAGATATTGGTGGAAGATACCTAGAAAAGGAGTAGCAGACAAAACGCACCACCAAAGTAAGAACGTGACAGGGGAGACCAACTATTAATTTTAAAGTAAAACCCATTTTCCAATAGAGTGTTTGGTCTTTAAAATGTGAGACATAATTGAGGTTTGAGAATAAAGGTAGAAGGAGTGGAGACGTGGGGAAATGAATGAAGTGTTAACACATGAGGGCAATTTCTGGAATGTGAAAAGGCATAGTGAGAGCAATCGAGGGAATATCAAGAGGTACATAGAGTCAAACATCAATTGGATGTAATTTGCTGATTTCTCCAATTGAACTCAACCAACTTAATATATAATAATTGTAGCCCTATTGGCTAGGGACTTGGGTAGTATGCATATCAGTGCATAAATATTTGCAAGTGCAAAAAGTGACAGGTGGGGTTTGCCTAGACCGATATCCAACCCATCAGACCCAAACTTGGACTCCAACTTCATATTTTTTAGGCTACGCCTAATTGGATTTCATGTCTGATATGACCTATCTAGACCCTAAGGAAATATTGCCAGCATTTATTGATCTCAATAGTTAATTTGACAAACAGATGAGTAGAGCCTGAATGGGCGAATCAAAGAAAAAGAGGACTTGTAAACACAAGTAATCTTGTACTTTTTCCTGGAGGGCAGCTTTTTGTGTGGGGCGCTGCCATCTACAAGATGATTATGACCTGGCTGCCAACGGGAGATGATAATAGTCATCATCAAACATTTTGGTAGACCATATGTGGAAAGAAATCTAACACAGTATTAGGTCATCGCAAGAAAACAATAAAATCAATTGCAGGTAGCTTTCCAACAGCCACAATTTGGCCCATCTCTATATTCATATTATGTATATGTTCATTACCCAAGAAAGAGGAATTCCATGGTCTTGATCAGCTACCATGTCATGTAATACTTGTTGCTCCTCATCAAGGATGTTAATGGGTACCATGTGCTCGAATATTTGCATTCTCAAATCAAGAAAAAATGGATGCAGGAACTTTTATTAAGTGAAAAAGAAATTACAGTTCAGATTCCATATGTATAGGATTAGGACTACGAGGTTGATTTTTTTTCTTATCAGTAACGTTAACTTATATTGAAACTTAAAGAAAGGTACAATCCAAGAAAAAAAAAAAAAGAAACCAAGCTGCTAAGGTATTAGAGCTAAATACTCATCAAAACACAAAAAAGTACAATGCCATTAGCCAACCGATACACATGGTGAAACTCAACATCCAAAGACAAGAACAAAGTCTTGATTTCAGTGAAAAGGAATTGGAATTTCCATAGACCCTTCTCCAAATAAGACATCAAATAAATCTCATTTAAAGAATCACTTTCCACAATATTAATTGAGGCACCAATCCTTAGAGCTTCCAATATAACTAATACTTTTGCTTCATTAGAATCTTTGATGCCTATATGCTTTGAGAACATAAACAATACCTCTCCTTGAAGTTCCTTAATATTCTACCTATACCTGCATATCTTAGTTTTCCTCTTGCCACACCATCCACATTAAATTAAAGAACATTAGGAGAAGGGGGAGACCAAGTGACTAAATGTCTTTTCTTCAAAAAAATGTCCCAAATGTAAGAAGCTTGATTCTTATACTGACTAAAAAGCCTAGAAAAAGATATATTCAAGGGGTCATCTGTTTGGCATAAACACATTTGTTTGGACTAGTGTGTTTACACATGAACATGTTGTTTGCACCTATTCAAACATTTAATGAGTTAATTTTGGTGCGTGAATGGGGTCATTTTTTTCATATAAAACTTGACACTCCCATATCTGAAACCATTTAGATCATGTTTGACAACTAAATCTTCAAGGAAAAAATTCCCAATTTCCACTAAGTCCTAGAAAATCCATGTTTGGCAAATGTAAGTGTAAGGTCTTGACCCGACTAAATTGTAATTTTGATTAAGCAAGCTCGATTTCTTATTAATTAATATATTTTGTCTTAATTTATCTTGCTTTTAACTTATAGTGGGTCACAGTTGGATAGGTAGCTGGGGGTTCGGGCTTTACTTAGGTAGTCAATGACCTTTTTGTAATTTTCTTGCATCATATGGACATCTCATCAGTTGCATCATGTGCATTTCATCTTGTGGGTCAACTTTCATGTTGGGCTCAATTTGATTCGGACTCATCTTGGCCTAGTTGAGGTCCATATGTCCTAAATTGTAAATTTCTAGAAATTGTGGGTTTGCATGTAAACCATAGGAAATATAACTTAAGAGAACCCAACGTCTCTTCCTCTCTCTGTTTTCTTCTGTACTCATTGAAGCCACTTTTCTCTTTAACCTTCCTCCTCTCCATCTCAATTTGAAGCTAGGAGTAATGGCTTTGAAGCCTTGCATGCGTGAGGATTAGAGTCCACATATCTTCTCCTTCAAGCTTTGTATAACTCTTTTACTGGAATCAACCCATTCTCGATCTCTTTCAAGCCGTAGCCCCTCTAAGGTGAAGAATCTACTTTCATTTCACATTTTGGGGTTTGTTGGAGTTAAGGGGACTCCATCATGCAACATGCATGCATTTTTACACCTTATTCATCAATTGGATGTCTTCTATGTAGAGAACCCACATTCCCTTGAGGATTTTCCCTAATCACACACCAAGGAGGAGTTGAGTAGAGTCAAGCACCGTGTTAAGGCAAGTATTGGAGTATATATGGTACTGCATGTATGTTTAAATTGATTGATTCTTGGATTGATCATTCAAAGTTCAACTTACAGCTCATTTCCCATTAACTAAGCACACATAGATGTTGAATTAGGTGATAATGAGTATAATTAGGCGATATTAATGATATTGAACAATCCAAGACCTATTATGGAGTTTGGAAGTATAAGAACCCTCATTGGAACCCAAATGATGGAGTTCTGCACTTGAACCCGAGCTGCAGAATCAGTTTCAAAAATTCTGAAGCTTACCGTGAAGCCCACTGCTAAGCCATAAGTCTCTACGGCTCAAAATCTAGAGAGCCCCAAGACCCAAAATTTATCTACGGCTCACGCACAACTATGCCGTGAACTCTGCTACGGCCGCGCCGTACCCAAGCTGTAACCCTAGCCATAGGCTTAGCATGGCTAAGCCGTATGTCAATATACGGCCAAGCCATAAATGCGCATTGAATTAAGAAGGAAACCTGAGCCACTCAGCTAAGCCGTAACATGTATACGGGTAAGCCGTAAAAGCACTGTGAACTTAGGATATTAGGGTTTCCAATGACCTTGTAGGACTCTAGATTTGGCACCTATCTCCTAACCAAATTAGCCCAATGGTGATCAAATGAAAGGTGGACAAGTGTAGAACTGTCACTCATCCCCTTCGATTTTCCGGATGAATTCCCGATGTTACGTCATGGGTGTTGGCATAAGAAGAGGTGTCCTTTGCATACACAATGTAACGCCAAGACTGGTAACACAATGACACCAGACGTTTTATGAATACATCGTGTTGAATGCCCTCGGGATCACGAATTATCTAGTATAGGGTTAGCTAGTAATTATCTTCGATGCCTACTCAATCTAAATGCATCCATATTGTTAAGAAACCATGCCCTCAATATAATGTAGCTCAATTAAGTATGCATGAATTGATTATCAGATATAAATAAATGAATAAATGTAATCTCAAGACCGAACTCCTAGTATGTATGATATGACAAGTATACCCAAGATGTATAAAAGATATGAATTTGAGTCGGTCTTGATACGTTAAGTTGGCACCACTTAGCTACGCCCTTATCAGGTTCGATGGGACTAGTTTGGGTATGATATCATATGTCGCGGTTGTAGTAGTCCTCGAAGGAGTTGTCGGCGCTTCTCAATAAGCTAGTCTGATCCCCTAGCATATGTACGCTCCCTCTAGATGATATGCTCTCTCTTGGGAAAATATGGCCATGTGGTTGCCAATTAGTTGTGTGATATTCGGTTTATGATTCGTTTCACATGCTTACTCATGCACAACCTACCTAGTGTAAGATCCTTTGGCTTTTTTTAATCAATATATATATTCTTAATTCATTTGATACGGCATGATAGTCTTATGTATCTCTATATGCTTGTTTAACCGTAGTGTTAACAGTGCTACCCTTTGCGTTACAGGTACTAAACCTCGGGGACTAGATGAGTGTAATGCAGATGACGCCTTCTGTTAGTAGTCGTACGAAGAGCGACAACGGGATACTTGTTGAGTGTTTAAGATTGGATAGGCCTGTTTATGCTTTAGGATTTTGTTTATGCTCAAATAATTGTCATCATGTAAATGAAAATGGTTAAGTACAGACTTATTTATGAATTTTATGATAATTTGGTTGATATTGCTTATGATCATTACAGATGTATTATATAGGCTTCCGCTTGCTATTGAATGTAAATTATGTGTTGGAGAAACTTCTCTAGACGTTCCTGTACAATCTTCCTTGTAGTGATTTGTGTGTGTATGTTTACATGTGCAGATTACTACGGGATTACGTATGTACACCCCGTGGGGCCATCCTAACCCCAATTCCCGGGATCGGGGCGTAACATACGTAAGTAATGGTATCAAAGCATGGATCTTGGAAAATTTGCGATTAGGGTATGGTGTTGTGGCATAAATAAGTCTGGAATAAAAGATTTAGAAACTTAGGAAACGTGGTGAGGATATGATAGGTGCGTTGAGATCCGGGTTGTATAGAATGCATATGATGTCTTGAGTTTTCTAACACCTTGCTTTGAAATAATGATAGTTTCTTACAGATAATGCCCCAACTCCAAGAGTTAAGAATACTTGTCAGGGTTCCTCGAGTAACACCAGGAAAGATGACTTGGAGGACATTCCTATTGAGAACTTGGATCACATGCCTCCACCTTTTTTTACTGCAGATAATCAGTCCCTTGTGATGATGCAGAGCATGTTAGTTATGGTCATGGAACATGTAACAAAGATTGGTGAGAATCAAGCTGTAATGCAAATACAGATAGCAACGATAATGGAAAGACAAACTCAACTGCAATGGAATTTGGCAATAGTAGATGATAGTTTGTAGGATGTTCTATAAAAGAAATCCGAGAGAGACGCATCGCCTTCAGAGGAGCACCCGTGGCAGAGGAAGAAACAGAAGACCAAGGCTCATAGTTCCGAAAAACCAGTTTGTGATCTATGTGGGAAGGGCCATGAGATGAATAGATGCTGGTGAAGGACTGGAGCATGTTTTGGTTGTGGTTTGATAGAGCATCGGCTGGCAAAGTGCCCAAGGAAGAAAAACACCAACGGAGCCGCAGTGTGCCAGAAGCAGCAATTAGTCAAGCAACCTCATTAGAATCAAGTGATAGGTAGCGTCAGCAAAGGTGATCTTTATTTATTACCCTCATTCTCTATTGATCTTTTACTTATAGATGCTATAAGCGGTCTATATGATTCACTATCTAGGATAGTTTCTGAGATACCTGTTGTATATGAGTTTTTAAGTGAGATTCCAAGAATTTTCTCCTTAGTGACTCTATGAAGATGCTTGGTGCTAGTTGTTGAGATACAGTAGGCGCCCTTCGGAGGTATAATAATCAAGGTAATTAAATCGGTGGTTATTGAGTGTAAGTGATTACTGCCTTATATTGATGAGCTGTTGCATTAAGTTTAGGGCGCAAGATAAGGTCCAAATGAATTGATTGAGGATAGGTTATTCCAACTTTAGGCTCAAAGATCAACTCTTAAGATCAATTTGGATGTTAGGAATTCTGGATGGATTATTGGATTAATCAATGTTTCGAATGTATTTGTGAGATAAGGAATAGGATTCTTATTTGTACATAGATCAGTTATGGATTACAGTTATCATTCACATCTAGATGTTTTCTAATTTGTTAGTGTTCGCGATAATTCTTTAGGATTTTTCTTTATCCCTTGAGGATTGACTAAATTTGCTAATGTTGAGATGTAACTTCTAGTTGACGAAGTTGTGGTCTTAAGTCATACCATATCTTGAGTTGAATGAAAAATGATCTAGAAAATTTGAGACTATTATCAGTTGGCAAAGTTGGAGGTCAATTACCTAGATTCCATACTCCTTGTGGTCTCATGAGATGTTATCATAGAATTGTGAGATAATTCCAGAATCGTAGTTTTATTTGTTAATTGAGAGGAGTAATTCTTTGTGTGAATAGATCGATGCGAGTACGACTTCTAAGTCCTACGAAATTATTTGATTCTTGAGAATTAGTAAATATGTGTGATGATGCAATCTTAGAATTGATCCAACAGATATAATCAGATAGTTAAGGATTCAAATTTGATTAAAGTCCTTGAGTGCATAATTGATAAGACTGTTATCTAGACTCATTTTTTGGGAGTTATTGAGAGCGTATCCTAGATGAGATTTCAAGTTTCTCTTGATGGTAATTGACAAAAAAAAAGGGGGGAATTCATATTATTCAAAGGCATATAGACAAAAATGGTTGAGTTATGTGACTTATGTGACTAGTAAGAACAATCGCTCACGGTCAGCATTGATGATTTGCCCAATCAAATCAACGTGTAAGGGATATTATTTCAATTGTTTAAGGTTCAGTTGATATCAATTTAGCATCTAAAGCTATGTGATTTGAAGCTATGTCCTAACCAAAAAGGAGCATTATAGATTCTTGGCTATTTATTTGGTGGTCCATTAAATCGATTGTGGGGTCTATTAAGAATATCCTACGTATGATATTATTATCGAAGAAGTGAATCACTTAAAAGTATCTCAACAAATTGTTTGATGAAATAAGTCGGACGAGTATTAATCGTTAGTAATTTAATATAGATCTTGGATCGCACAGGGATTAGGCTACTACTCCCTAGGTAGGATTAATATTTGCTTGGATTAGTAGGTTACCTTATAGTCATGACTGATATTCCTCCATAATATGGCGAGTCTTAGCCTCCACGCAGAGTAACCACCAAGTTCGATGTCTAATCAGACCTTCCATCCATACTTCTAAAGGCATAAACTATGCGTCCTTATGTTTGAAAAGAAGTGGACCTCAATGGTTCTTTAAGTTCTCGATCGTTGTTAATATAGCGGAGTTAACACATTAAGTCCAAGAGTCGAAGAATGACATTCCAAGTTAAGAAGTTTCACTGACAATCGTAAAATGTCCTTGAATTGCAGACTGATGATAGAGTAGTCATGAAGGTTTCATGAGGAAGGAAATCCATACTGTGTAGAATTCGTAGAAATTCGCAATGCCTTTCGTGCGATGAGGCTTTGCAAGATAATTCTTGGCTCATTTTGTGTCCTTGAACAAGGAGAGATCAAGTGGAACTAGATGCAACACACCTGGAGCAACTTCTTCGCGCCATCTATGTAGCAAATAGGTACGGTAAGCATTCCCAATCTGTTTTAGTATTTGGTTTTGTTAGTTTCTTTCATTCGGAGGACCGAATGATCTTAAGTAGGGTGAGATGTAAGGTCCCGACCCGACTAAATTGTAATTTAGATTAAGCAAGCTCGATTTCTTATTAATTAATATATTTGGCCTTAATTTATCTTGCTTTTAACTTTTAGTGGGTCACAGTTGGATGGGTAGCTGGGGGTTCAAACTTTACTTAGGTAGTCAATGACCTTTGTAATTTTCTTGCATCATATGGACATCTCATCAGTTGTATCATGTGCATTTCATCTTGTGGGTCAACTTTCATGTTGGGCTTAATTTGATTCGGACTCATCTTGGCCTAGTTGAGGTCCACATGACCTAAACTGTAAATTTTTAGAAATTGTGGGTTTGCATATAAACCATAGGAAATATAACTTAAGAGAACCCAACGTCTCTTCCTCTCTCTGTTTTCTTCTGTACTCATTGGAGTTAAGGGGACTCCATCATGCAACATGCATGCATTTTTACATCTTATTCATCAATTGGATGTCTTCTATGTAGAGAACCCACATTCCCTTGAGGATTTTCCCTCATCACACACCAAGGAGGAGTTGAGTAGAGTCAAGCACCATGTTTAGGCAAGTATTAGAGTATATATGGTACTGCATGTATGTTTAAATTGATTGATTCTTGGATTAACCATTCAAAGTTCAACTTACAGCTCATTTCCCCTTAAATAAGCACGCATAGATGTTGAATTAGGTGATAATGAGTATAATTAAGTGATATTAATGATATTGAACAATCCAAGACCTATTATGGAGTTTGGAAGTATAAGAACCCTCATTGGAACCCAAATGATGGAGTTCTGCACTTGAATCCGAGAAGCATAATCAGTTTCAGAAATTCTGAAGCTTATGATGAAGCCCATGGCTAAGCCGTAAGTCTCTACTGCTCAGAATCCAGAGAGCCCTAAGACCCAGGATTTATCTACGACTCACGCACGGCTACACCGTGAACTCTGCTATGACCACGCCGTACCCAAGCCGTAACCCTAGCCGTAGGCTTAGCACGGCTAAGCCGTAGGTCAATATACGGCCAAGCTGTAAATGCGCATTGAATTAAGAAGGAAACCTGAGCCACTCGGCTAAGCCGTAACATGTATACGGGTAAGCCGTAAAAGCACTACGAACTTAGGATATTAGGGTTTCCAATGACCTTGTAGGACTCTAGATATGGCACCTATCTCCTAACCAAATTAGCCTAATGGTGATCAAATGAAAGGTGGACAAGTGTAGAACTGTCACTCATCCCCTTCGATTTTCCGGATGAATTCCCGATGTTACTTCATTGGTGTTGGCATAAGAAGAGGTGTCCTTTGCATACACAATGTAACGCCAAGATTGGTAACACAATGACACCGGACGTTTTATGAATACATCGTGTTGAATGCCCTCGGGATCACGAATTATCTAGTATAGGGTTAGCTAGTAATTATCTTCGATGCCTACTCAATTTAAATGCATCCATATTGTTAAGAAACCATGCCCTCAACATAATGTAGCTCAATTAAGTATGCATGAATTGATTATCAGATTTGAATGAATGAATGAATGTAATCTTAAGACCGAGCTCCTAGTATATATGATATGACAAGTATAACCAAGATGTATAAAAGATATGAATTTGAATCAGTCATGATACGTTAAGTTGGCACCACTTAGCTATGCCCTTATTAGGTTCGACGGGACCAGTTTGGGTATGATATGATATGTCGCTGCTGCAGTAGTCCTCGGAGGAGTTGTCGGTGTTAGATTTTGTGGACTCAATCCATCAATTGATGTAATAATTTGATTAATTTCTTTATTTATCAATAATATCATGCTTTACTTTCATGAGATGAATGTTATTTTACTACTTCATGCACATGACCAATACATATGACATAATGGTTCATGAGTTGAACCGGATCCCATTAGTATATTAGATGTGATATATGTGCATGGATGAGATCCACATGCGGGAGATATATGTCACAAATCTTATACTTAAATAGCTTCACAACCAGTAATGAGACTGGGCATCTCATTTGATAAGGTTGCAGCACTCTGATCACTATAAGATAGTGTGATTTGTCTTAATCATCAGAATATAAGATTCTGGATCACGATGCTAGTACATTGGATGTATTAAAGGACCATGAGATGCACCTTATGGAATTCTGTCTCAATAATAAGTTATGCTTTCATAATTCCCTAGCAATAGACTCTCAATCCTGAGACATTGATGAACTCAAGTTTCTATCTACTCATTTGCTTTGAGTCACCAATGAGTGAGGCCGACTGTAGGTTAACACCTCGGTGTCTTGGGTATGTGGTAGTAGAACTGTGGGCACGTTGAATGATCAAGATGGAATCTATCTCTATTATCCCTTTGTGCCAATTAATGGATTTGTCATTAGTAAGTGCGCACCCATCTCAATTAAGAGTTAATTGAATGGTACTGATGATTGCTATGATTAATTGGGGCTCAAGGATAATAAGATGTGGAACTTATATTAGAAGAGATAGATTTATTCCAATTGATCCACGGATATTGATAGAGGGGCCTACTTGTGGTAATTGGGAAGTTTAGGGTCTTCATTGTAATTTATTCCTAAGACTGGAGTGCAATTGCATTTATATAGCGGTGTTATTTGCAATTAACTGTGGGCCCGGATTGCACATGAGATGTGGGGTCGCGGTGTTCCAGTTGGAGCCAGCTTTCGAAGGAATCCCTAGTGGTCGCCACGCTAGCCCAAGTTATTGTAAAACACTAATCCGACTTAAACTCTAGAAAGAAGGTTTTAGAAAAGAGAAAATTGCTAATTGATTTGGAAGTAAGACTTCTATTTCAATTAAGCAAGGAAGAGATTTAAAAATATATAAAAACATCTCTTGGACGTCCAATGAGACTCTCTCACGCCTAAAACCCTGTTCGTGCAAGAGTTGCACGAGTTTTTCTCTCCTTCTCTTTTCTAGTTCCTTGGAGTTTCAAGTTGGGATTTCTCCTGAAGATTCCACCAATCTTCTTGAGAAAAGAAATCCAATTCGGGTCATAGCGTGGAAGGCTAAGAGGTGTTAAAGATTCTCATCATCAAGCAGAGTCGCAACTTCTCCATTAGAGCACTACAAATCTCCAAAGCTATGATCTACTTCTTGCATGTCGTAGATTATTATGGATGTTTAATGCTGTTTGATTCTGTCTTTTAAATAGAATATTTACTGTACCTGGTCAAGAGATTAAGGGTAATGCATCCTGGATTGGGTTTTTGGTCTTATGGATAGTTGATCCCTGTGTCAAGTGGGTCAAAAGTTTTAAAAATCTATCCACGAGACCCACCTACTTCCAAAAGTAGGCGCTTCTCAATAAGCTAGTTTGCTCCCCTAACATATGTACGCTCCCTCTAAATGATATGCTCTCTCTTGGGAAAATATGGCCACGTGGTTGCCAATTAGCTGTGTGATATTCGGTTTATGATTCATTTCACATGCTTACTCATGCACAACATGCCTAGTATAAGATTTTTTGCCTTCTTTTAATCAATATATATATTCTTAATTCATTTGATACGGCATGATGGTCTTATGTATCTCTATATGCTTGTTTAACCGTCGTGTTAACAGTGCTACCCTTGGTGTTACAGGTACTAAACCTCGGGGACTAGATGAGTGTAATGCAGATAACGCCTTTGTTAGTCGTCGTACGAAGAGCGACAACGGGATACTTGTTGAGTGTTTAAGATTGGATAGGCCTGTTTACACTTTAGGATTTTGCTTGTACCTAAATAATTGTTATCATATAAATGAGAATTGTTAAGTACAGACTTATTTATGAATTTTATGATAATTCGGTTGTTATTGCTTATGATCATTACAGATGTATTACACAGGCTTCCGCTTACTATTGAATGTAAATTACGTGTTGGAGAAACTTCTCTACACATTCCTATGCAATCTCCCTTGTAGTGATTTGTGTGTGTATGTTTACATGCACAGATTACTATGGGATTACGTATGTACACCCCGGGGGCCATCCTAACCAAAATTCCCGGGATCGGGGCGTGACAGTAAATTTACAAAGATTTGACCCAATTGATATCCTCATTTTTTGAGGATTTTTAAGTCTGACTTTCCCCCATAGGATTTACAAATCGTCCCTTTCGTAGATTTACACATTGAAACCAATTTTTCTCAATTATATGCATTGATATGCATTGATATCGATGTAAATTCCTTAGTCATAAAAACCCTCAAATAGGAATCCCCCTTCCAGTGACAATGAGGAATTATGTGATCTACAGATCCCTCATGGATTCCTCACTTGTTACCTAACTTGCTCTTAGAGCCTATTTCTTTGCTAGAATTCAAAGAGTTTTCTATTTTTAGAATTTGCAAATCCCTCAACATAGGGGAATTTCAAAACTCTCTTTTGGAGAGTTTTTTATTTTTTTTCAAGGGTTTTTATTTTTTCTAAGGAATTTTATTTTTTTCCTAAGGTTTTTTTATTTTTTCTAAGGGTTTTTATTTTTTTCTAACGGTTTTTATTTTTTCCAAAAGGGGTTTTTTATTTTTATAAGGGTTTTTATTTTCTTTAAGAGGTTTTTATTTTCTCTCCTTTTTCTCTCGTCCCTTCCCTGTTCCTTCTTCTTCTTCTCCGGTTGAAGTCATGGCAGGTGGGAAGAGACGCACTAAATTTCCTAATCCAAAGGTCCCTGATCCCGATCCCCCTCCTGATTTAGGACGAACTTTACAATCTTTTCTGGATCTTATGGATGATTATGAAGGTGAGAACTCCATTCTTGTGACGTTGATCATGAATGGTCAACTTCTAGATCTACCTGATGGTGTTTCTGCCGACCTTATTCAAGAAGCACATATGCGTGTGGAGAAAACTCGAGCTTTTGCAGCTTCAAAGGATGTTTTGCTACAGAAGTCGAGTGCAGCAGAAGTTGCTGTTGGACGTGCACCAGATGTTGCAAACGAACGTGTAGCAGCTGAAGCTGCTGACGGAAGGGATGCTGCTAGACTATATCAGACTTCAAATTCTATTACTGGAATCCCGCAGGGAGGATCTTCTTTATCTTCTGTGGTCTCGGTTCCAATTGGAGTTGGATCATCTGCAAACTTCTTGAAGGATGCTTCAGATAAAAGAAACCAAATTCCGGTGATGATCCAGAGTAACAATTCTGTGCAGAAAGAGAAGCAGCAGGTACAGCCCGCTAGTTTAAACTGGTCGTCTCTTTTTCAGAAGTCTGAGGAGCATATTCGTTTACTTTCTTATAAGAAACCGAATGTTTCGGAAATCTGAATAAACAAATTCTTGAAGAAGACATGTCTGAAGTTCACGAACAGTGGGAAAATTCATTAGTAGGATATTTTATTGGGAAGAAGCCACATATTGTAACCGTTCAAGCAGCCCTATCCAAAGCTGGGCGAATTCAAGATATTCCTATCCTGTAGGTGGAAGATGGGTTCTTTCTATTTAAATTCTCCTCTTATGATATCAGTCAGCGTATTATGGAAGGTCCATGGTTTGTTAATGGGCACCCTCTAGTTCTCAAAAGATGGTCTGTAGATGTTGATATGCAAAAACATGAGTTTCAGACCATACCATTATGGGTCACTTTTCCAAATCTGAATTTTTGTTTCATATCAAGAGTTACACTCAGTAAGCTTTCAAGCCTTATTGGTAATCCTCTCTATATGGACCAAGAAACTCTGAAAGGGACTCGACTTTCGAGCCATTTCCTGAAATAATTTTTTTTATTACTCATTTAAAAACCTAAGGCCGTTTTGAACTTATTTCCCAAACTACTATAAGACTCCATTAGAAATGGAGTCTTCATAGAAAGCGCTGTTATAAATAACGTCTTCACTCAAGACGCCATCCGCAATAGTGTCTTTATTATTTAATTTCCAAATAAAAAATAAAAATAAAAATAGAAAATTCGAAGATGAAGACTCCGTTGCGAATGGAGTCTTCAGTAAAGACTCCATTCCCAATGGAGTCTTCGTCTTTTAA
Organism: Sextonia rubra; assembly: GCA_037013555.1. Taxonomy (NCBI): domain Eukaryota; kingdom Viridiplantae; phylum Streptophyta; class Magnoliopsida; order Laurales; family Lauraceae; genus Sextonia; species Sextonia rubra. The sequence continues at coordinate 12,042,296 of JASUAD010000026.1, forward strand.
TTTTAAAAAATAATTGAATATTTTAAAAAGACTGAATATCGAAAAGAAATTAAAAAATTATAGACTGGAGTGGAAAAGGAGTTTTTATTGAAGACTCCATTTTGAATGGAGTTTTTATTAAAGACTTCATTTCCAATGGAGTTTTTAAGATGAAGACTCCATTCCTAATGGAGTCTGCAGTAAAATAACCCAAAAAATTACATTATAGAGTCAATGCCGGTGGAAACTGTAAGACCCCCGACCCCTAATTTACATTAGTTAGTCCTGATTAGTTTGAGATTAACATCATAAGTGGGATTAGTCATTAATTATACATATTCTACTTTTTCCAACTTTTTTATCTATAAAAAAAACTGAAGGGCCTAAATGCAAAATTCATTTTATAAAGATAGAATTGAGCCCTAATTCCCCTTCCATCATTGTTTCTGTCTTCCTGTTACTGCTGAAGAAAATGAAGAGGAGAGAGAAGAAGAAAGAAACGATGAGAAGAATAGAAGAAAGGGTCCTTCGATCGGCTTCCTCACTATGATCGGCTTCCTCACTACAATCTTCTTGAGCGATTGTGTTCCTCACTGCGAAGAAGAAGAAGAAGAGGCTCATTGAAGGCTGAAAATAAAGAAAAACACAAGAGAGGCTCTGGAAAAAAAAATGAAGAAGAAGAAGGAGTAGGAAGAGGAGGAGAAGGAGGCGGCGGCGTACCTGTTACACCTGCTCTCCCTTTGCACCTACACGTTGGCCACAGCTACAGGTCGTCTTCCCTTCTTTTTGTTTGTCCTGCTTTGCTTTGCTCTGCTGAAAAATGACATTTCCTGCTTTCTTTTTTTTCTCCTTCTCTGTTCTGCTATTATTCTATGTTTACTGCTATATTTTATTTTAATTTTTTTCCTACTCTGTTCTACTGTTGCTCTGCGTTTGGTGCATTTTTTCTGCTCTGCTCTGTATTTTCTTTTTCTTTTGTCTTTTTCTACGTTATGGATAACTATTCATTCAACTGAGAGGACATGATCCTCTCGTAGAGTAATCGTGAACTAGGGCCTTGTATAACAGTGATTTGGCTAGAGGATTGCATCTTGCTTTCTTGGCTTGCAGACGATTTGAGGAGGTGCGTTTTCTCGATCCATGGCTTGTGAATTTGATTGGGTTTTGCAAGATTTCGGTGGTTTGTGTTGTGAATTGAAATGGGTTTTGTTGGATTTGGGTGTTTTCTTCTTGAATTTGAATTGGTTTTTTTTTTTAATGTTTTATGTTCTATGTTGAATTGGGTTTTCTTCAGTTTGGGTTGTTGCTTCTTGCATTGTTTGGAAGATTTATGTGCTTTCTTGTGTGAATTGAATTGGGTTTTGTTTGATTTTGGGTCTTGTTTGTTGTTTGGTTTGGTGGGATTTAGTGTTGTATTATGAATTGTGCAGGTAGGATTGGGATTTGGCAAACAATAGTTTATGGGATATTCTTGGCACCTAAAGGGATACTTGAAGTTTGTTAATATGGTGTTTATAAGCATTTCGATCAAACTAAAGTGAGGTTTTTTTTTAATCATAAATTGAAGTGAGTTTTTAATCTCGCTCACTGCTCTTGCATCCTCGCGCATAAAAGCTAATGAATCTTAGGGAGTATGTGCTCAATCAAAACATTATATTAAAATGAAATCGAATTTGTCAATTATTATGATCAAAGCCGTTGATATCTCAACTATGGAGCTAGTGGGCCTCCCAAAGGTTCTCTTCTAAATTTAAACAATGACAATAAATCTAAATAGATGGCAAATTTGGTGAAGTTAATGGCTCTCATAACTACAATATACCTCAATAGGTTTTTTATTTAGCAGTGAATAACTTAAGTTTGGTGAAAACTGCAAGGACTATTGTGGAATAATAAAAGAATCAACGTCCCCATAAAAAATGAATGTCTCAATCTATAAATGGTTAAGGCATTGAGTGGAGTTGGCAAATTAGTATCATACTGTGGATCCATTCATGGGTCTCCAAGTTTCTAGTATCACTTGGTTAATCTTGCAAAAGAAAAGAAAATAATAATAATAATAATAAATAAATGAAAAAAAAGTCTCAATCTATATAGTGCCCATTGAGACCATTTGGTGCTTCTTGAAAACTGAATGAAATGATAAAATTTAGGGGCTGTTTGAAAACTCTAATCTAATTAGTATTAATTAGTAAAATAAAAGTTCTCAATTTTAAATTTTAATTACATTCATGATATTTAATAACATTCTAATTTCATAAGGTAATTGGTATTGTTGCAAATGGGTACCTAATTCTCTGAATGTTCCAATCCTTGAAAGATCGAATTTGAAACATGTTTTAGGTTTTGATTCATTAACATGCCCGAGTTCAAAACCCAATTTAGGTTTTGATTAATAAATAAGTCTAGTTCCAAGTCTATGCATTTTAACCAATAGACTCAGGATTAGACACAAAAGCCTTTTAATATTTTAAATTGTAGCTCAAATCAATATTACTTTGATATTTTTAAATTTAATCTTAAAGATAGTAGACTAATGCATTGTTATAAGTTGAATAATATTTTTAATTTAACAAAAAAAATTAAAAGCAATCATAATCAATTTAAAAAATAAATCCTAATTCTCTAGTTAGAGTTGATTTTGATAATCCTCTTATTGTAAACGGGTCTAAAACGTTGATGTAGAAGATGTGGTTACTGAATCTCCCATTAATTCTCTAGAGTTGTTATGATTAAAATGAATGGGCTGTTCTTAGCTTTGGGGTGTGATTTGGATAGATGGATGGGGTTTCTTTGTGGCATTTCCAAATGGTTGTATGTATTTTGAGTGTGAGTTTTGTTTTAGAGAAACATGGGTCTTGTTTGGATAGTTGTTTTCATTGCTGTCTAATCATTCTCTACTTTTTATTTTTTTTAGATGATTGGGTCATTTATTTGGAAATTCTTTATCAGACGGACCTCTAGAGCTTTGGTCCATTCATCTTGCTACCTAATCATTTGATTTGATTTATTCTATTTTGTTTTGTAATTTTTTAAGATATCGTAGTTAAACTTGTTTTGATTTTGAAAGTTGATATAATTCCTGGCTAATTTGTGTTGGATGGAATGGTTTTGAGACATTTTAATAGTTTTTTGGCTCCTACTTGGAAAAGGGTCTTCTTCATGAGCCTTGTCTTTGTGGTGTATATCGATTTATATACGTAAGTTTGCTACTAAACATTTATTTTGGTCATTGTTTTGTAGAAGGTGCGATCATGGCGAATGTTCAAATGATGTTTTATTGGGGGGGAAGTATAGAGCAACACCTCAAGGTGGGTGTCTCATACAGTGGATCTCCCAGGTGGGTTTATACGGTTCGTCGGCACATAACACTAAATGAATTATTGTATATTCTTAGACCTAGAGTAGTGGCGGATGGGGAACATAGTCGCTTGAAGTTCATATGTAGATTTTCATTGGTTCACTGGCAATCGACAAGGACAATAAAATATGTCGAAGTGCCAATCGACGATGACGTGACATTGGATAGTGTGATGGATATCCCATTGAGTTTTCCTAGGATGATTTGTGTCGAGGTTTATATGGAGAAAAAGCCATTTTTCTGACCCCCAATTGAAGGCCCTAGGATGATTTTTGGTGTTCTTCATTTTTTCAATAGTATTTCTTTTTTAAACAAATCAATAAATTTCAAGAAGAGTTTTCAAGGCCGGACAACCTCTACTTTACTAATTTTATACACTAGGGTTTATTGGGGCCTATTTCAATGATTTTTTGCTCTGTGTTTTAAATTTTAACAATGGTGTTTTAAAAAATAAAATTCAAGAAAATTTGAGAAGAGTTTTGATGGCGGGAAAACCTCTGCTTTACAAATTTTGTTTTTCAATTCAAATTCCTTATTAAGTAATGTTTCTTGCCTTTTATCGCAATCAAGCAAAATACTAAAAACCAATAACTACCATGGACATTTTTCTCAAACCAAAATAAAGTCTCAAAGCTTAATGTTTAGTTTATAAGATGGTGGGAGTTTCTAACCAGTTTTTGCCTCAGTGACATACATCTTTGAAAACAATTTTCATTGAATTTATGGAATCCATTTGTAATATGTACCAGCTAATTGGCTAATATGCTATAATATATGTGATATATGTTTCTTTTTTTTTTCATATTTTATCTTACTTGTTTAACCAGATCAGTCACATAGATTGGTCGTCCTTTATTGAAATTAACCTTTAATCATTAATCTTATGGTCATGCAATATTCAAATTTTGGTGATCGATGAAATCTAATAAGTCAAACACCCTGTAGATTTGATTTGGATAGACTTTTAAAAGAATCCGATCAATTAAAACGGCTCAGTATATTTTATTGATTTAACTATTGATTAGGTAGAATTGTACTTATGGTAGAAAATCTAATAAAGATTTGTTAAAGTTCCATATTTGACTTCCCATTTTGTTGTAATATTGTCCAATAATTTTGGTAACTACTTTAGTTTTAATATTTTTGCTATCCATACCGTATATATAAAGAAATAAAAGTGAGTGAGACTTAATTCCTAAGAAGACTCCATTTTCAACGGAGTCTTCATTGGCGCCACCTACTATTCAACTTACTCGTAAGCACGTGACCTATTTGATAAAATTCAATAGAAGACTCCATTTCTAATGGAGTCTTCAAGATGAAGACTCCATCAGCAATGGAGTCTTCAATGTAAACCCACCCATCTTCTACTTTTTTTTTAACTTTTTCCAATCTTTATTGCTTTTTTAAAATATACTTTTTCTATTTTATTTCCAGAAAATCAAAGAAGAAGACTCCATTAGTAATAGAGTCTTCAATGAAGACTCTATTGGGAATAGAGTCTTCACTGAAGACTCCATTCGCAACGGAGTCTTCGTCTTTGAAATTTCCTATTTTATTTTTAATTTTTTTCAGAAATTAAATAACAAAGATGCTATTGCTGATGGCGTCTTCACTGAAGACGGTATTTGCAATAGCGTTTTCTATGAAGACTCTATTTCTAACGGAGTCTTATAGTAGTTTTGGAAATAAGTTCAAAACGGCCTTAGTTTTTTAAATAAGTAATAAAAAAATTATTTTGGGAAATGGCTCATCGACTTTTTTTTGCTTGAGTATGTATTAAGGCATCTCTGGACTCTCCAATTCCTAATGAAATATTCATTAACTATAATAAAATTATACCTCAAACGGTTGAATATGCTTGGAAACCTTCTCCTTGAAAAAATTGTGCTACATTTTATCATGGTGATAATAATTGTCCTGTGCAGCCCAAAATTCATCAGCTATGGATGCCAAAGAAAAAACTTAAAATTGAAAATCAGGAACCATGTTTTAGCACTCAGGTTTTTCATCAACCTATGCAGCCCATTGTTGAGGACAATTCTAGTGATGATGGGTTTCATAGTCCACGGAATGTACACAAGAGCTCTGCTAGTCCTACAAATAGAAGGATTCTTATGTGGAAAAATCTAATACATTTGAGTGTCTATCAAACATGGATGGAAATCCTAATGCTCCTGAAGAGGAAATTGTTATGTTATTTATTGGTGGTGGTGCAATGATAGGCGGGATAAATAATAGGGGTAATTTGGAGTAACCTCGTAAGGAGCTTACCAAATCTCATAAAGAGGATCCTTACCAAATCTCATATAGAATCCTCTTTAACTGTTCTTACTTCCTCGAAATCACCAAAAAGGGTGCAAATTTAAAGATATGTTCTTAACGACGTTCTTAATTTGGAATGTCCGAGGCCTTAATAGGCCAGCTATGCAAAGGGAAATTTAGTATAAAATTTGGAGTTTAAAGTTCTCTTTTGGTGCTTTTGGAATCTAAAATTAAAGTTTCTTCCTCTTATTGGATAAAAAACTCTTTGGTTCCTGTCGGTTCGGAGGATAGTTCTAATGGCAACTTTGTAATATAAAACGTATTTGGGTCTTTTGGAATCCACGGGAGATAAAGCTTGATATTTTGGAAGTGGTATACAGTCTATTTACTGTTATGTTCAGAGTCATCAGCTTGCATTCTTTTTTACTACCTGTTATGGGAGCAATAACTATTTAGAAAGGAGAGATCTTTGGGTGAATATAATCAGGTGTGCTTCTTCTATTTCTAATGCATGGATGCTTGCAGGAGATTTTAATACTATAAGGTGACAGTCTGAAAAAAAGGGAGGTTCAACCCCTAGATTTCCTGGGATGTCTGACTTCAATGATTGTATTAATGAGGTTGGTCTTCTTGATATTCAAATGACTAGGTATTCTTTTTTTTGGTTAAATTCGCAATCTCGGCAATCACGTATTGATTATAAGTTGGATAGAGCTATGGGGAATGTTGAGATGCTTCAGTCTTCTATAGTTGGAGAGGTTATTACCCCTTCTTTATTTGATCATTTTCCTTTTAAAATGTGGTTTCCTTTGACTGATTGCATTCGACCTCTTTTTAAATATTTCAACTTCTGGGCTAGAATGGATAGATTTTTTCAAATAGTGTCCGCTGCTTGGAATCAGGATGTGCAGGCTCTCCTTTATTTATAGTTGCATCTAAGTTGAAGGTGGTAAAAAAATGCTTTAAAAGCATGGCTAAAATTGTCTCCTTCAATCCCTGCTAGAATTTTTTCTACTCGGCAAAAGTTAGATCATTTGCAGCATCTAGTAACTTTGGATCTAACAAATGTTTCTCTTGTTCAAGAGGAGGGACATGCCAAAAGCAATCTTGCTCATCTTCTAGCAATGGAAGAAAGTATGTTTAAGCAAAAATCAAGGGATAAAGTTATAAATTTGGGGGACAGTAATAAGTATGTTTAAGCAAAAATCAAGGGATAAAGTTATAAATTTGGGGGACAGTAATACTCGGTATTCTATCGGATACCGATAGGGATGTTATATCTCAGCCTGTTACCATTGAAGAAATTGAAAATGCTTTTAAGTATGCTAATCCTCATAAGGCCCTGGGGCCTTATGGTTTCAATGCTCATTTTTATAAGGTATGTTGGCCAATTATAGGAAAGGATATTGCTGCTGCCATTCAAGATTTTTTCTACTTAGCAAAAATGCTTAATCAATTGAAGGCCACATTCCTTGTTCTCATTTCAAAGGGGCCTGATTCTGCATCTCCAGATAAATTTAGACCTATAGCTCTGACCAATGAATTCAACAAAATTATTACTTGTATTATTGTTCGGAGATTGAAATCAATGCTGGCTAATTTAGTAGGACCTTCAGAATCTACTTTTTTTCTTGGAAGGACTATTGCTGATAATATCCTTCCTGCTCAGGATTTGGTTTCTAAATTCCATCTAGAAAAGGGTGTTCCAAGAATGAGTGTGAAGTTAGATATTGTAAAGGCTTATAATAGCATTAGGTGGGACTTTTTGAAAGCTGCTCTTCAAGCTATGAAATTTCATTCCCATGTCATAAACCTGATTATGGCATGTGTCATTGATCCATCTCTTTCTTTTCTTTTGAATGGGCAGTTAGTTGGATACTTCAAAAGTATAAGGAGACTAAGGCAAGGATGTCCTCTTTCTCCTTTCCTTTTCACTATTGTTATGGAGTTCTTTTCAGCTATTATGAATACTTGTGCTTCCTTTATGTTAATTCCTACTCCTTATAGTAAAGGAGGAGTATTCATTTCACACTTACTCTTCCTTTATGTTAATTCCTACTCCTTATAGTAAGGGAGGAGTATTCATTTCACACTTACTCTGTGTAGATGATGTGGTTATCTTCAATAAAGCATCCCCTTTTGCATCTAGGAATCTAAAAGCTTTCCTTGATAATTTTCATACTTTCTTTGGTCTTGCTATCAGTTGGCCAAAGAGTAATATTTTCTTTTCGAATTGTGGGCAAGAGGAAATATCAAGTATTTCTGACATTCTAGGTGTGCAAATTGGAAAGCTTCTTATCAGGTACTTGGGTATGCATCTCTCTCCTAAGTGCTTAACTTTTAATGATTTTTAGCTATTACTTGACAAGTTTAGGAAACGGCTTGCGGGATGGAAATCGAAGATGTTATCTTATGTAGGTTGTCTTGAATTAATCAGATCATCTATGACCACTCTTTATTTATTCTAGGGTACGATATATCTTATTCCTTAAACCGTTATTCAAGCTATGAAAAGATTAATTTGGGATTTCTTTTGGAATGCTTGGACTTCTCATTATCTTCGTCCTCTTGCTTGGAATAAAATTTGTCTTCCTTTGTCTTGTGGAGAATTGGGGATTAATTTGGGTGCAGGTGAATAAGGCAACAATATTGCTTCAAATTTGGAATATTGTTCTAAATAAAGATACTCTCTAGAATAAATGGGTTTGTAGCACTCCGAACCTAATTAAGCATGATTAACGATTAATTAGTAGGTCATTAGCTAATTAAAAACAAATTATGATAGCTGACATAGATTTTAGTCTTGTGGAGTCTAGTGAGTCGAGTTCAGGTCGTGGATAGGTAGTTTGGGCTGAGTTTAACCTTAATTAGGTAGTAAAATCCCATTCTAGGATTCATGGTTTCATGTGATACATGCATCATATTAAGATCATCACATTTGTCTCATTGAGCTCGTTAACTTCTGTACTTGACTTAAAGGCAAATGATGTCATTTGAATTAGTTGGACCTCATTTGACTTAAACTAAAATTACCTCAAGAAATATGGACTTTTTTATAAACTTAAGAGATTTTCCTCTATAAAAGAGGAAACTGCGGTCATTCGAACCTTTCTCTTCCTATTACTCTCTCTCGACCTCTACTTTAGAATTCTTCTCCTAGTGAGCACTAGTGCCTCAGCAACTAAAATCATAGTGGTTGCATGTGTCACTATAGCCTTCCACTTACCAACACCATCATCCCTTTCATCTTCTTATAGTTGCAATTGTAGAGTCTTAGTTTTCAACTCCCAAAGCAGTTCCAATAATAAGACCTCTTTGCCTTTCCACAAGTCTTAGGTTTAAGGAGTGAAAAAGACTCCTCCTATAAGCATGTACTCATTTCCTTCCTCATCCCTTACATACATGTCAGGAATTGGGTATGTCATCTCAAGTTGAGCTAAGAGCAAGAGTAGTAGTTTGGATTCTAAACCAAGGTAAGTATAAGCAAATTTTGGTTCAATGCATGTTTGTGTATTATAATTCTTGTAATTTTACTGAATTCTAATGTGCATTCAGCCCTAATGTCCTCATTTTTCTAAATTTCTTTAAAAGCTACCATATGATGAGGTTTCATTATTGTTGATGAATTATGAGTCAAAACAGAGGATGACTAAGTGAAGTATGTATATCATAGTGGAAACAAAGATAATTGAACCTATGTTGATTCTATTTCAAAAAATCTAAAGCTTACAGCTAATGTAACACTCCGATCCCCTTTGAGCCGGATTAGTGGCTCATTAGTGTGTGTTTTGTTTTGTTTATTCTTTTGGACTTGGTTTTGGGCCTTGGATAGGTAGTTGAGTGACCTTTGACCTGGAATAGGTAGTTCTAAGCCCTTTTTCGTAATTTTGCTTTTGTTTTGCTCATATCATCTTTGCATCATCTTGGTGTCAGCACGCGTATTTCGTTGAGCTCGACAATTTCCGTAACTGTGTCGGATCCGTTTGGAGTCAATTGGGGAAGATGGACCTTCGTGTGACTTGAACTGTAATTAGTATAAACTCATCGGACTTTGAGTTAAAACCCCAAAACTTATATATACAATTCAGCTCCAGGTGTCTTTCTCCTTACCCATTTGTCTTGATCGACTGCATGCAAGAACTCCAAGGGGAAAGCCACGTTCTCTCTCTCTCTCTCTCTTCTTTGCTTCTCTTGATCGAGTGATGTTGGATTCTCATTTTTGATTTGGGTTCTCTTCTTCCCTCATCTCTGTATATGCTTGAGGTAAGTGGGTTCTTGTGCTTCTTCTCCAATTTGGATCTCCCATTCTATGATTGCTTTGTCTTCATCTCATGCATGGTGTATCTCTTTGATTTGCTTTGATTTTTAGTTGCTTTGGGAGCTTGAGTCAGTGGATTTGGTAGAGATTGAGGCAAGTATAAGTACAGACTTTTATAACACACATGGGTGCTCTATTTGAATGCTTTGATTTCCATCTTCTTTAGTGTATTTGATGTTTACAGCCAATGCTTGTGAATTTGGAACCTCTGTAGCTTGTTTGGGGATGTTTCTGTGTCAAATTTCCGTTTCTGTACTCAGCCCGAATTCATCTCTGTATGGTACGGCTAAGCCGTGAACTTCTACGGCTTGATTTCCAGAGACTCGAAATTTGAGTTTTGTTCTACGGCTAGGCTACGGCTAAGCCGTAATTTGTTCTACGGCTGAGCCGTAAGCTAGCCGTGACCCAACCGTACCCCAGCCGTGAATTAAATCTCTGATCAGTCGAAACTTTTCTGATATCAGTACTCCTACGGTGAGGCTACGGCTAAGCCGTGGAATGCTACGGCTAAGCCGTGGATTGGTCTACGGCTAAGCCGTATACTGACTGTAGCTCAGCCGAAAAAGGCATCAGATCAGAAGTGAAAGATGATTCGTTTAGCTGTGTTTTGAATGGAACCAAGGTGAAGCCGTAGTGCATAATACGACAAGCGCGTAAGATGTCTTCGGCTCAACCATAGGTCCCCCATAGCTAAACCGTTAGGCATGGCAATTCTGAAACATAACTTAGGATAATGGTGAGACTTGTAGGACTCAAATACAGGTTAACCACCCATGTAAACCGGCCCAATGGATTCTTGGAACGCATGAATAGTCTGTTAGGCTGTGACTTATTCATGTGAGTGTTGATTTACTGTTAAGCACCTCCCCATGGGTGTTGGTTTAAGGGACGTCGGTGCACGCACAGATTACATTGCAACACTTTGATGGCAACGGTGCATTGACTAACTTAAAACTACATCAACATGCACGGTTAGTGACAGTGAACAACTAGCTTAGGACTGGCTTGTAATGAACCTTGACTCCGTATTAATCTGAGATGCATTGCATATTGTTTATGATTTTGCCCTCTGTTCTGTTAATCTAAGTTTATGCATTCCGTAGTCATTTTTGTTTTCGTCCTGTATCTCTGTTCTATGCTTCGTTCTACACTATGCTTTGATCTATGCTGTGCTTTGGATTTATATCTATGCTCTGCTGGCTTTGTTTATCTCTGAGTTTGGGTATTCCCGGGTGGCTCTGCCCAGAGGTTAATACGTGAGGATAAGATCCGGTCTTTGTCATCGGTGAGTCCAAAGCGTATAATCTCCCTTTCTATGGATTTGATTTGATTGGTATTAGTCTGGCTCTACTCAGCCTCAGCCCTAGGATGCCCGACGGGGTTACCTCTGGCTTAGATCTCTGTATCTCTGTATTCACTGCAGTGTCGCTTTGTCTTGGGACCCCGGAACCCAGGAACCTGAGACCCACTTGTACCCTGGCCCGGTCAGTGGTGTTCTCCTCTGCTCTGCTTTGCTCTGCTCTCTATTGGAGAGAACTTGGTTAACGTAGTAGCCACTTAGTCAGTATTTCTATGTTTGATTCACATATCATGTTTTACTTCTATGCACGATTGGCTTAGTTTCCTAACATGGAACTCTGTATTTCATCTTCTGTCCTTATTATATTCACTTTGATACTATGAGTGTTACACCCCTGTTACTTATATTTGCTGGATCGTTGTATTCATTTGTGTTGTCTGTGGTGTTGCAGGCACAGATACCTTGCCCAGCTCCCCGGCGGTCGAGGAGGCTGCAGGGGCGAGTGTAGAGGCACCCTCCGGTTTGGCAGAGTGGGCCTGATCATCTCTGCCGAGTGCGTTCATGCATACTTCCAGTGGCTTTTTGTTTTGGGATTTCGAGTTTTGGTTTCAGGGGATTTGTATTTGGACTTTGGACTTGTATTCTGTATATTTTGTATATATAGATTTTGGTGTGTATTCGGTTTTATATCAGTGTATTTGTCTTTGTCTTATCCGTTCCGCATTTGTTTTAGCTTCCGCTATTTATTTTCCTTTGTTGCTTGCTATGATATGTACAGCTTCCGCGTACACTTAGTTCGCACGTGTTAGATCCCTTGTGGGCGTGCATCTGGACTGGGTTTGGGTGCACGTGCACGGGAGTACGTGTGTCACCGGTTTAGCTTTTTGCTAACCCCCGAATTCTGGGCTCGGGTCGTGACATACGTATTGTATGGTATCAGAGCATGCTAGTTATAAGCATGTAGGCATCTAAGATCGTGGTGAGATAACGCTATCAACTATTTGACTCGAAGTCTCATATGTTGATTTGGGGTTTGACTAACTCAGGGCATTTTATATTTGTGTGTTGTGTTTCTTTTCCTTTTGCAGGATGGCATCAGGATCGGGATCTCGGGATGAGAATCAACAAGGCCACAACGGTGATAGTGGATCAGTACCTCCACACATCAGTAGTGAGGAACGAATGATGATGATGATGCAGTCTATGCAGTCATTACAGGCACAGATGGCGTCCATGGTAGATAGACAGAGTCAGGCTGCTGCCGCAGTAGCATCACCTCGTATAGATCAGCAGGTGATTTTCCAGCCTAAGGAATCAGATCCTAATGCTCTTTTTGACAAGTTCCGTAAGCGAGGGGCGACTGAGTTCCATGGGATAGAGGACGCATTGCAGGCTGAGCAATGGTTGGAGCAGACTGAAGAGCTTTTTGATACGATTGTGTGCAGTAACAAGCAGAAGGTAGTTCTCACAGCCTCTATGCTTCGGAGTGTAGCCAAGACATGGTGGAGGAGTGTTAAGACTTCATTTCAGACTATGCCCAGTGCCACAGTTTGGGAGACCTTCAAGCAGCAATTCCGTCGTAAGTTCATGCCTCTCCACATTCAGCGAGCCAAGGAAGTGGAATTCTTCAACCTTCAGCAGAGACAGCTGTCAGTCGCAGATTATGTACACAGGTTCATAGAGTTGTCTCACTTCGCAGAGGATATGGTGAACACGGAGCAGAAGAAGGTGACTCGCTTCGTCAACGGTCTGAATCCGAGACACAAACGCCACGTGGTTGCTTGTATGTGGCCGGCTACATTGGACGACGCTATTGACAGGGCTTATGATGCAGAGGCCATCTTTGAGGAGGAGCGAACAGAAGCTAAGAGGGCGGCAGGTTCCAGTGGCAGAAGTCAGTTTCAGAAAAGGTTCAAGGGTAAGCAGGGCAGTTCGAGCAGTACTCCGTTGGTATGCGGTCACTGTGGGAAGGATCACCCCACAGACAGATGTTGGAGGAAGATTGGGGCTTGTTTCGGTTGTGGCTCTACGGATCACAGGCGGGCCCAATGCCCGAAGTTTCAGTCCTCGCCACAGACGAGACATGCAGGATCTACAGCTCAGGGCAGATCTCAGCCAGCTCGCCCAGCCCAGAAGCCGAACCGCCAGACAGCCCGAGCATATGCTGCTACGCATGAGGGCGCGGAGGAGGCCACGGTAGTGGAAGGTAAAATTTTAATTTCTGATGCAGAAGCTTTAGCTTTATTTGACTCCGGGTCTACGCGTTCGTACGTAGCACCCCATTTTGCTGTGCAGCTTCGACAGCGACCCACACCACTTCCATACTTGTTGCTAGTATCCACTCCGGTTGGTAAGCGGGTGGAGTGCAGTGTGTTTTACCCTCAGTGTGATGTGCGGATAGCTGGTCATCAGCTCCCAGTAGACCTCGTGTTGCTCACGACACTGGATTTTGATGTGATCCTTGGTATGGACTGGCTTGCAAGATATCATGCGTGTATCAATTGCTACAGCAAGGCTATCTACTTTGATTTGGGCAGCGGATTCCGATTTGAGGGCAGCCAGATGAAGTGCCCAAGACGTGTGATCTCTGCTTGTAAGGCAGACAGGATGCTTCGTAGGGGATGTGAGGGATTTCTTGCATTCATTTCAGAAAAGAAAGATCGGCGACAGCTCAGTGAGATTCCAGTAGTCAGCGAGTTTCCGGATGTCTTTCCGGAGGATGTGCCAGAGTTGCCACCAGTTCGGGAGGTAGAATTTGCTATTGACGTGGTACCAGGTACAGCACCTATCAGTAGAGCTCCATATCGTATGGCACCTGCAGAGTTGTTGGAATTGAAGAAACAGTTGCAGGATCTGTTGGATAAAGGGTTCATACGCCCAAGTGTTTCACCTTGGGGAGCTCCTGTATTGTTTGTCAAGAAGAAGGATGGCAGTTTCCGGATGTGCATTGACTACAGGCAGTTGAATAAAGTGACTATCAAGAACAAATATCCATTGCCTAGGATTGACGAGTTGTTCGATCAACTTCAGGGTGCAGCTTACTTCTCTAAGATTGACTTGAGGTCAGGATATCACCAGCTCAGGGTGAAGGATGAGGATGTTCCGAAGACAGCTTTCAGGACTCGGTATGGACACTACGAGTTCCTTGTCATGCCGTTTGGTTTGACGAATGCACCCGCAGCTTTCATGGCCTTGATGAATAGGGTGTTTACTTCCTTCTTGGACCAGTTCGTTGTGGTTTTTATAGATGACATATTGGTCTATTCGAAGACTGCTGAGGAACATACAGACCATGTGAGGAAAGCATTGCAGCTGCTTAAGGATCACAAGTTGTATGCCAAGTTGTCCAAGTGTGATTTCTGGTTAGAGCAAGTTGCATTTCTGGGTCATAAGATTTCTAGAGATGGATTAATGGTGGATCCGGCGAAGATTGAGGCAGTAGTCCATTGGCCCCGTCCCAGATCAGTGACAGAGATTCGGAGTTTTCTGGGTTTGGCGGGATACTACCGCAGGTTCGTGCAGGACTTTTCGAAGATTTCAGCACCGCTGACTCAGTTGACTCGGAAGAAGGTTCCATATGAGTGGACAGAGAAGTGTGAGCGTAGTTTCCAGATGTTGAAAGAAAAGCTCACTACGGCGCCAGTGTTGACTCTCCCGGATGGTAGTGAGGGATTCGTGATTTATTCCGATGCTTCTCGAGTTGGATTAGGCTGTGTACTGATGCAGAATCAGAAAGTGATTGCCTATGGATCCAGACAGCTGAAGGAGCATGAGAAGAACTATGCCACACATGACTTGGAGCTAGCAGCTATTGTATTTGCACTGAAGTTGTGGCGACATTACTTGTACGGTGTGAAGTTCGAGGTCCATTCCGATCATCACAGTCTGCAGTACTTGTTTGATCAGCATGACTTGAATATGAGGCAGCGTAGATGGTTGGAGTTTATCAAAGACTACGACTTTCCGATCAAGTACCACCCTGGCAAGGGGAATGTGGTTGCAGATGCACTTAGCAGGAGGACAGACAGTCTTCAGGCGTTGGCAGGATTCTATATGCTTGTGCATGATCAGCCTGTAGAGGTTCGGATGGTAGGTGAATTGGTGACATTAGCTACTACCGTCGTATTTCAGCCTGAAGTGATTCAGCAGATCAAGGATCGCCAGTTTGAGGACCCCCTCCTGGTGAAGTTCAGAGATCGGATTGCAGATCGACCGGATTTTAGCTTGGTGGATGGAGTTTTGTACTTCAGGAATAGATTGTGTGTTCCCGCTGTGGATGAGCTGAAAGATAAGTTGATGACAGAGGCGCACGATGCCCGATATGCGATGCACCCAGGGAGTACGAAGATGTACCGGAACTTGAAGGACAGATTTTGGTGGAACAATATGAAGCGGGAGATCGCAGGGTTCGTAGCTCGATGTTTGACCTGTCAGAGGGTGAAAACTGACCATCAGCGACCTCCAGGATCATTACATCCATTGCACACTCCGCAGTGGAAGTGGGAGCACATTACGATGGATTTCGTCTCCGGTTTTCCGCCGACCAGTAGAAAGAACAATGCGATCTGGGTAATAGTGGACAGATTGACCAAGTCAGCACATTTCCTTCCGTTCAAGAAGGGGATGACATTCACGGAGATGGCTAGGAAGTTTGTTGACGAGGTAGTCAGATTGCATGGCACCCCGGTATCGATTGTGTCAGATCGAGACAGTCGTTTTGTATCTTCATTCTGGAGAGCATTTCAGGAAGCTATGGGCACGAAGCTGAGTTTTAGCACGGCATACCACCCCCAGACTGATGGACAGTCGGAGCGTACCATTCAGACGTTGGAGGATATGCTCAGAGCTAGTGTGCTGAACTTTGAGAAGGAATGGGATATGCATTTGGCATTGTGTGAGTTTGCTTACAACAACAGCTTTCACGAGAGTATTGGTATGGCACCATATGAGGCTCTCTACGGACGTAAGTGCAGGACCCCGGTGTGCTGGGAAGAGGTAGGAGCAAGGAGTTTTCATGGTCCGACGATCATAGCAGAGACGACGGAGAAAGTGCAGAAAGTGATAGAGAATTTGAAGATTGCTCGGTCCAGGCAGAAGAGCTATGCTGATACTCGGAGGAGACCTTTGGCATTCCAAGTCGGAGATTGGGTGTTCCTTAAAGTTTCTCCGATGAAGGGCACAGTTCGATTTGGTCAGAAGGGTAAGTTAGCTCCGAGATATGTAGGACCGTTCGAAGTCAAGAGCCGAGTTGGAGATTTAGCTTATCGGTTGACGCTTCCAGTTGAGTTCTCCGGTGTGCACGATGTCTTCCATGTGTCGATGCTCCGTAAGTATGTGCCAGATCCGAGCCATGTGATTCGCTACGATGATATCCAGATTCAGCCTAATGCAACTTACGTTGAGCGTCCGCTTCGCATCGTTGGCACACGAGAGCAGATTCTCCGTACCAGGACTATCAGATGGGTTAAAGTGTTGTGGGAGCATCACGGTCCGGATGAGGCTACTTGGGAGCTAGAGGAGCAGCTAGCGCGCCAGTACCCCCAGCTCTTTGCGCAGGTAGGTAGTCATTCCGAGGACGGAATGATTCCTAGTGGGGGAGGATGTAACACTCCGATCCCCTTTGAGCCGGATTAGTGGCTCATTAGTGTGTGTTTTGTTTTGTTTATTCTTTTGGACTTGGTTTTGGGCCTTGGATAGGTAGTTGAGTGACCTTTGACCTGGAATAGGTAGTTCTAAGCCCTTTTTCGTAATTTTGCTTTTGTTTTGCTCATATCATCTTTGCATCATCTTGGTGTCAGCACGCGTATTTCGTTGAGCTCGACAATTTCCGTAACTGTGTCGGATCCGTTTGGAGTCAATTGGGGAAGATGGACCTTCGTGTGACTTGAACTGTAATTAGTATAAACTCATCGGACTTTGACTTAAAACCCCAAAACTTATATATACAATTCAGCTCCAGGTGTCTTTCTCCTTACCCATTTGTCTTGATCGACTGCATGCAAGAACTCCAAGGGGAAAGCCACGTTCTCTCTCTCTCTCTCTCTCTTCTTTGCTTCTCTTGATCGAGTGATGTTGGATTCTCATTTTTGATTTGGGTTCTCTTCTTCCCTCATCTCTGTATATGCTTGAGGTAAGTGGGTTCTTGTGCTTCTTCTCCAATTTGGATCTCCCATTCTATGATTGCTTTGTCTTCATCTCATGCATGGTGTATCTCTTTGATTTGCTTTGATTTTTAGTTGCTTTGGGAGCTTGAGTCAGTGGATTTGGTAGAGATTGAGGCAAGTATAAGTACAGACTTTTATAACACACATGGGTGCTCTATTTGAATGCTTTGATTTCCATCTTCTTTAGTGTATTTGATGTTTACAGCCAATGCTTGTGAATTTGGAACCTCTGTAGCTTGTTTGGGGATGTTTCTGTGTCAAATTTCCGTTTCTGTACTCAGCCCGAATTCATCTCTGTATGGTACGGCTAAGCCGTGAACTTCTACGGCTTGATTTCCAGAGACTCGAAATTTGAGTTTTGTTCTACGGCTAGGCTACGGCTAAGCCGTAATTTGTTCTACGGCTGAGCCGTAAGCTAGCCGTGACCCAACCGTACCCCAGCCGTGAATTAAATCTCTGATCAGTCGAAACTTTTCTGATATCAGTACTCCTACGGTGAGGCTACGGCTAAGCCGTGGAATGCTACGGCTAAGCCGTGGATTGGTCTACGGCTAAGCCGTATACTGACTGTAGCTCAGCCGAAAAAGGCATCAGATCAGAAGTGAAAGATGATTCGTTTAGCTGTGTTTTGAATGGAACCAAGGTGAAGCCGTAGTGCATAATACGACAAGCGCGTAAGATGTCTTCGGCTCAACCATAGGTCCCCCATAGCTAAACCGTTAGGCATGGCAATTCTGAAACATAACTTAGGATAATGGTGAGACTTGTAGGACTCAAATACAGGTTAACCACCCATGTAAACCGGCCCAATGGATTCTTGGAACGCATGAATAGTCTGTTAGGCTGTGACTTATTCATGTGAGTGTTGATTTACTGTTAAGCACCTCCCCATGGGTGTTGGTTTAAGGGACGTCGGTGCACGCACAGATTACATTGCAACACTTTGATGGCAACGGTGCATTGACTAACTTAAAACTACATCAACATGCACGGTTAGTGACAGTGAACAACTAGCTTAGGACTGGCTTGTAATGAACCTTGACTCCGTATTAATCTGAGATGCATTGCATATTGTTTATGATTTTGCCCTCTGTTCTGTTAATCTAAGTTTATGCATTCCGTAGTCATTTTTGTTTTCGTCCTGTATCTCTGTTCTATGCTTCGTTCTGCACTATGCTTTGATCTATGCTGTGCTTTGGATTTATATCTATGCTCTGCTGGCTTTGTTTATCTCTGAGTTTGGGTATTCCCGGGTGGCTCTGCCCAGAGGTTAATACGTGAGGATAAGATCCGGTCTTTGTCATCGGTGAGTCCAAAGCGTATAATCTCCCTTTCTATGGATTTGATTTGATTGGTATTAGTCTGGCTCTACTCAGCCTCAGCCCTAGGATGCCCGACGGGGTTACCTCTGGCTTAGATCTCTGTATCTCTGTATTCACTGCAGTGTCGCTTTGTCTTGGGACCCCGGAACCCAGGAACCTGAGACCCACTTGTACCCTGGCCCGGTCAGTGGTGTTCTCCTCTGCTCTGCTTTGCTCTGCTCTCTATTGGAGAGAACTTGGTTAACGTAGTAGCCACTTAGTCAGTATTTCTATGTTTGATTCACATATCATGTTTTACTTCTATGCACGATTGGCTTAGTTTCCTAACATGGAACTCTGTATTTCATCTTCTGTCCTTATTATATTCACTTTGATACTATGAGTGTTACACCCCTGTTACTTATATTTGCTGGATCGTTGTATTCATTTGTGTTGTCTGTGGTGTTGCAGGCACAGATACCTTGCCCAGCTCCCCGGCGGTCGAGGAGGCTGCAGGGGCGAGTGTAGAGGCACCCTCCGGTTTGGCAGAGTGGGCCTGATCATCTCTGCCGAGTGCGTTCATGCATACTTCCAGTGGCTTTTTGTTTTGGGATTTCGAGTTTTGGTTTCAGGGGATTTGTATTTGGACTTTGGACTTGTATTCTGTATATTTTGTATATATAGATTTTGGTGTGTATTCGGTTTTATATCAGTGTATTTGTCTTTGTCTTATCCGTTCCGCATTTGTTTTAGCTTCCGCTATTTATTTTCCTTTGTTGCTTGCTATGATATGTACAGCTTCCGCGTACACTTAGTTCGCACGTGTTAGATCCCTTGTGGGCGTGCATCTGGACTGGGTTTGGGTGCACGTGCACGGGAGTACGTGTGTCACCGGTTTAGCTTTTTGCTAACCCCCGAATTCTGGGCTCGGGTCGTGACATACGTATTGTATGGTATCAGAGCATGCTAGTTATAAGCATGTAGGCATCTAAGATCGTGGTGAGATAACGCTATCAACTATTTGACTCGAAGTCTCATATGTTGATTTGGGGTTTGACTAACTCAGGGCATTTTATATTTGTGTGTTGTGTTTCTTTTCCTTTTGCAGGATGGCATCAGGATCGGGATCTCGGGATGAGAATCAACAAGGCCACAACGGTGATAGTGGATCAGTACCTCCACACATCAGTAGTGAGGAACGAATGATGATGATGATGCAGTCTATGCAGTCATTACAGGCACAGATGGCGTCCATGGTAGATAGACAGAGTCAGGCTGCTGCCGCAGTAGCATCACCTCGTATAGATCAGCAGGTGATTTTCCAGCCTAAGGAATCAGATCCTAATGCTCTTTTTGACAAGTTCCGTAAGCGAGGGGCGACTGAGTTCCATGGGATAGAGGACGCATTGCAGGCTGAGCAATGGTTGGAGCAGACTGAAGAGCTTTTTGATACGATTGTGTGCAGTAACAAGCAGAAGGTAGTTCTCACAGCCTCTATGCTTCGGAGTGTAGCCAAGACATGGTGGAGGAGTGTTAAGACTTCATTTCAGACTATGCCCAGTGCCACAGTTTGGGAGACCTTCAAGCAGCAATTCCGTCGTAAGTTCATGCCTCTCCACATTCAGCGAGCCAAGGAAGTGGAATTCTTCAACCTTCAGCAGAGACAGCTGTCAGTCGCAGATTATGTACACAGGTTCATAGAGTTGTCTCACTTCGCAGAGGATATGGTGAACACGGAGCAGAAGAAGGTGACTCGCTTCGTCAACGGTCTGAATCCGAGACACAAACGCCACGTGGTTGCTTGTATGTGGCCGGCTACATTGGACGACGCTATTGACAGGGCTTATGATGCAGAGGCCATCTTTGAGGAGGAGCGAACAGAAGCTAAGAGGGCGGCAGGTTCCAGTGGCAGAAGTCAGTTTCAGAAAAGGTTCAAGGGTAAGCAGGGCAGTTCGAGCAGTACTCCGTTGGTATGCGGTCACTGTGGGAAGGATCACCCCACAGACAGATGTTGGAGGAAGATTGGGGCTTGTTTCGGTTGTGGCTCTACGGATCACAGGCGGGCCCAATGCCCGAAGTTTCAGTCCTCGCCACAGACGAGACATGCAGGATCTACAGCTCAGGGCAGATCTCAGCCAGCTCGCCCAGCCCAGAAGCCGAACCGCCAGACAGCCCGAGCATATGCTGCTACGCATGAGGGCGCGGAGGAGGCCACGGTAGTGGAAGGTAAAATTTTAATTTCTGATGCAGAAGCTTTAGCTTTATTTGACTCCGGGTCTACGCGTTCGTACGTAGCACCCCATTTTGCTGTGCAGCTTCGACAGCGACCCACACCACTTCCATACTTGTTGCTAGTATCCACTCCGGTTGGTAAGCGGGTGGAGTGCAGTGTGTTTTACCCTCAGTGTGATGTGCGGATAGCTGGTCATCAGCTCCCAGTAGACCTCGTGTTGCTCACGACACTGGATTTTGATGTGATCCTTGGTATGGACTGGCTTGCAAGATATCATGCGTGTATCAATTGCTACAGCAAGGCTATCTACTTTGATTTGGGCAGCGGATTCCGATTTGAGGGCAGCCAGATGAAGTGCCCAAGACGTGTGATCTCTGCTTGTAAGGCAGACAGGATGCTTCGTAGGGGATGTGAGGGATTTCTTGCATTCATTTCAGAAAAGAAAGATCGGCGACAGCTCAGTGAGATTCCAGTAGTCAGCGAGTTTCCGGATGTCTTTCCGGAGGATGTGCCAGAGTTGCCACCAGTTCGGGAGGTAGAATTTGCTATTGACGTGGTACCAGGTACAGCACCTATCAGTAGAGCTCCATATCGTATGGCACCTGCAGAGTTGTTGGAATTGAAGAAACAGTTGCAGGATCTGTTGGATAAAGGGTTCATACGCCCAAGTGTTTCACCTTGGGGAGCTCCTGTATTGTTTGTCAAGAAGAAGGATGGCAGTTTCCGGATGTGCATTGACTACAGGCAGTTGAATAAAGTGACTATCAAGAACAAATATCCATTGCCTAGGATTGACGAGTTGTTCGATCAACTTCAGGGTGCAGCTTACTTCTCTAAGATTGACTTGAGGTCAGGATATCACCAGCTCAGGGTGAAGGATGAGGATGTTCCGAAGACAGCTTTCAGGACTCGGTATGGACACTACGAGTTCCTTGTCATGCCGTTTGGTTTGACGAATGCACCCGCAGCTTTCATGGCCTTGATGAATAGGGTGTTTACTTCCTTCTTGGACCAGTTCGTTGTGGTTTTTATAGATGACATATTGGTCTATTCGAAGACTGCTGAGGAACATACAGACCATGTGAGGAAAGCATTGCAGCTGCTTAAGGATCACAAGTTGTATGCCAAGTTGTCCAAGTGTGATTTCTGGTTAGAGCAAGTTGCATTTCTGGGTCATAAGATTTCTAGAGATGGATTAATGGTGGATCCGGCGAAGATTGAGGCAGTAGTCCATTGGCCCCGTCCCAGATCAGTGACAGAGATTCGGAGTTTTCTGGGTTTGGCGGGATACTACCGCAGGTTCGTGCAGGACTTTTCGAAGATTTCAGCACCGCTGACTCAGTGGACTCGGAAGAAGGTTCCATATGAGTGGACAGAGAAGTGTGAGCGTAGTTTCCAGATGTTGAAAGAAAAGCTCACTACGGCGCCAGTGTTGACTCTCCCGGATGGTAGTGAGGGATTCGTGATTTATTCCGATGCTTCTCGAGTTGGATTAGGCTGTGTACTGATGCAGAATCAGAAAGTGATTGCCTATGGATCCAGACAGCTGAAGGAGCATGAGAAGAACTATGCCACACATGACTTGGAGCTAGCAGCTATTGTATTTGCACTGAAGTTGTGGCGACATTACTTGTACGGTGTGAAGTTCGAGGTCCATTCCGATCATCACAGTCTGCAGTACTTGTTTGATCAGCATGACTTGAATATGAGGCAGCGTAGATGGTTGGAGTTTATCAAAGACTACGACTTTCCGATCAAGTACCACCCTGGCAAGGGGAATGTGGTTGCAGATGCACTTAGCAGGAGGACAGACAGTCTTCAGGCGTTGGCAGGATTCTATATGCTTGTGCATGATCAGCCTGTAGAGGTTCGGATGGTAGGTGAATTGGTGACATTAGCTACTACCGTCGTATTTCAGCCTGAAGTGATTCAGCAGATCAAGGATCGCCAGTTTGAGGACCCCCTCCTGGTGAAGTTCAGAGATCGGATTGCAGATCGACCGGATTTTAGCTTGGTGGATGGAGTTTTGTACTTCAGGAATAGATTGTGTGTTCCCGCTGTGGATGAGCTGAAAGATAAGTTGATGACAGAGGCGCACGATGCCCGATATGCGATGCACCCAGGGAGTACGAAGATGTACCGGAACTTGAAGGACAGATTTTGGTGGAACAATATGAAGCGGGAGATCGCAGGGTTCGTAGCTCGATGTTTGACCTGTCAGAGGGTGAAAACTGACCATCAGCGACCTCCAGGATCATTACATCCATTGCACACTCCGCAGTGGAAGTGGGAGCACATTACGATGGATTTCGTCTCCGGTTTTCCGCCGACCAGTAGAAAGAACAATGCGATCTGGGTAATAGTGGACAGATTGACCAAGTCAGCACATTTCCTTCCGTTCAAGAAGGGGATGACATTCACGGAGATGGCTAGGAAGTTTGTTGACGAGGTAGTCAGATTGCATGGCACCCCGGTATCGATTGTGTCAGATCGAGACAGTCGTTTTGTATCTTCATTCTGGAGAGCATTTCAGGAAGCTATGGGCACGAAGCTGAGTTTTAGCACGGCATACCACCCCCAGACTGATGGACAGTCGGAGCGTACCATTCAGACGTTGGAGGATATGCTCAGAGCTAGTGTGCTGAACTTTGAAAAGGAATGGGATATGCATTTGGCATTGTGTGAGTTTGCTTACAACAACAGCTTTCACGAGAGTATTGGTATGGCACCATATGAGGCTCTCTACGGACGTAAGTGCAGGACCCCGGTGTGCTGGGAAGAGGTAGGAGCAAGGAGTTTTCATGGTCCGACGATCATAGCAGAGACGACGGAGAAAGTGCAGAAAGTGATAGAGAATTTGAAGATTGCTCGGTCCAGGCAGAAGAGCTATGCTGATACTCGGAGGAGACCTTTGGCATTCCAAGTCGGAGATTGGGTGTTCCTTAAAGTTTCTCCGATGAAGGGCACAGTTCGATTTGGTCAGAAGGGTAAGTTAGCTCCGAGATATGTAGGACCGTTCGAAGTCAAGAGCCGAGTTGGAGATTTAGCTTATCGGTTGACGCTTCCAGTTGAGTTCTCCGGTGTGCACGATGTCTTCCATGTGTCGATGCTCCGTAAGTATGTGCCAGATCCGAGCCATGTGATTCGCTACGATGATATCCAGATTCAGCCTAATGCAACTTACGTTGAGCGTCCGCTTCGCATCGTTGGCACACGAGAGCAGATTCTCCGTACCAGGACTATCAGATGGGTTAAAGTGTTGTGGGAGCATCACGGTTCGGATGAGGCTACTTGGGAGCTAGAGGAGCAGCTAGCGCGCCAGTACCCCCAGCTCTTTGCGCAGGTAGGTAGTCATTCCGAGGACGGAATGATTCCTAGTGGGGGAGGATGTAACACTCCGATCCCCTTTGAGCCGGATTAGTGGCTCATTAGTGTGTGTTTTGTTTTGTTTATTCTTTTGGACTTGGTTTTGGGCCTTGGATAGGTAGTTGAGTGACCTTTGACCTGGAATAGGTAGTTCTAAGCCCTTTTTCGTAATTTTGCTTTTGTTTTGCTCATATCATCTTTGCATCATCTTGGTGTCAGCACGCGTATTTCGTTGAGCTCGACAATTTCCGTAACTGTGTCGGATCCGTTTGGAGTCAATTGGGGAAGATGGACCTTCGTGTGACTTGAACTGTAATTAGTATAAACTCATCGGACTTTGACTTAAAACCCCAAAACTTATATATACAATTCAGCTCCAGGTGTCTTTCTCCTTACCCATTTGTCTTGATCGACTGCATGCAAGAACTCCAAGGGGAAAGCCACGTTCTCTCTCTCTCTCTCTCTCTTCTTTGCTTCTCTTGATCGAGTGATGTTGGATTCTCATTTTTGATTTGGGTTCTCTTCTTCCCTCATCTCTGTATATGCTTGAGGTAAGTGGGTTCTTGTGCTTCTTCTCCAATTTGGATCTCCCATTCTATGATTGCTTTGTCTTCATCTCATGCATGGTGTATCTCTTTGATTTGCTTTGATTTTTAGTTGCTTTGGGAGCTTGAGTCAGTGGATTTGGTAGAGATTGAGGCAAGTATAAGTACAGACTTTTATAACACACATGGGTGCTCTATTTGAATGCTTTGATTTCCATCTTCTTTAGTGTATTTGATGTTTACAGCCAATGCTTGTGAATTTGGAACCTCTGTAGCTTGTTTGGGGATGTTTCTGTGTCAAATTTCCGTTTCTGTACTCAGCCCGAATTCATCTCTGTATGGTACGGCTAAGCCGTGAACTTCTACGGCTTGATTTCCAGAGACTCGAAATTTGAGTTTTGTTCTACGGCTAGGCTACGGCTAAGCCGTAATTTGTTCTACGGCTGAGCCGTAAGCTAGCCGTGACCCAACCGTACCCCAGCCGTGAATTAAATCTCTGATCAGTCGAAACTTTTCTGATATCAGTACTCCTACGGTGAGGCTACGGCTAAGCCGTGGAATGCTACGGCTAAGCCGTGGATTGGTCTACGGCTAAGCCGTATACTGACTGTAGCTCAGCCGAAAAAGGCATCAGATCAGAAGTGAAAGATGATTCGTTTAGCTGTGTTTTGAATGGAACCAAGGTGAAGCCGTAGTGCATAATACGACAAGCGCGTAAGATGTCTTCGGCTCAACCATAGGTCCCCCATAGCTAAACCGTTAGGCATGGTAATTCTGAAACATAACTTAGGATAATGGTGAGACTTGTAGGACTCAAATACAGGTTAACCACCCATGTAAACCAGCCCAATGGATTCTTGGAACGCATGAATAGTCTGTTAGGCTGTGACTTATTCATGTGAGTGTTGATTTACTGTTAAGCACCTCCCCATGGGTGTTGGTTTAAGGGACGTCGGTGCACGCACAGATTACATTGCAACACTTTGATGGCAACGGTGCATTGACTAACTTAAAACTACATCAACATGCACGGTTAGTGACAGTGAACAACTAGCTTAGGACTGGCTTGTAATGAACCTTGACTCCGTATTAATCTGAGATGCATTGCATATTGTTTATGATTTTGCCCTCTGTTCTGTTAATCTAAGTTTATGCATTCCGTAGTCATTTTTGTTTTCGTCCTGTATCTCTGTTCTATGCTTCGTTCTGCACTATGCTTTGATCTATGCTGTGCTTTGGATTTATATCTATGCTCTGCTGGCTTTGTTTATCTCTGAGTTTGGGTATTCCCGGGTGGCTCTGCCCAGAGGTTAATACGTGAGGATAAGATCCGGTCTTTGTCATCGGTGAGTCCAAAGCGTATAATCTCCCTTTCTATGGATTTGATTTGATTGGTATTAGTCTGGCTCTACTCAGCCTCAGCCCTAGGATGCCCGACGGGGTTACCTCTGGCTTAGATCTCTGTATCTCTGTATTCACTGCAGTGTCGCTTTGTCTTGGGACCCCGGAACCCAGGAACCTGAGACCCACTTGTACCCTGGCCCGGTCAGTGGTGTTCTCCTCTGCTCTGCTTTGCTCTGCTCTCTATTGGAGAGAACTTGGTTAACGTAGTAGCCACTTAGTCAGTATTTCTATGTTTGATTCACATATCATGTTTTACTTCTATGCACGATTGGCTTAGTTTCCTAACATGGAACTCTGTATTTCATCTTCTGTCCTTATTATATTCACTTTGATACTATGAGTGTTACACCCCTGTTACTTATATTTGCTGGATCGTTGTATTCATTTGTGTTGTCTGTGGTGTTGCAGGCACAGATACCTTGCCCAGCTCCCCGGCGGTCGAGGAGGCTGCAGGGGCGAGTGTAGAGGCACCCTCCGGTTTGGCAGAGTGGGCCTGATCATCTCTGCCGAGTGCGTTCATGCATACTTCCAGTGGCTTTTTGTTTTGGGATTTCGAGTTTTGGTTTCAGGGGATTTGTATTTGGACTTTGGACTTGTATTCTGTATATTTTGTATATATAGATTTTGGTGTGTATTCGGTTTTATATCAGTGTATTTGTCTTTGTCTTATCCGTTCCGCATTTGTTTTAGCTTCCGCTATTTATTTTCCTTTGTTGCTTGCTATGATATGTACAGCTTCCGCGTACACTTAGTTCGCACGTGTTAGATCCCTTGTGGGCGTGCATCTGGACTGGGTTTGGGTGCACGTGCACGGGAGTACGTGTGTCACCGGTTTAGCTTTTTGCTAACCCCCGAATTCTGGGCTCGGGTCGTGACAGCTAAGCCATAAGTATTCTACAGCTTGAGATCCAGAAAGCCAAAAATTGAAAAATCCTTCTATGGTTAAGCCATGGCTAAGTCGTAGGATATGCAATGGCTAAGTTGTAGCCAAGCCGCGGCTCAACTATAGGTCAAGTACGGCTAAGTCGTAGACCAATATACGGTTAAACTCTGAATGCGGAGGAAGAATTTGTGTAACTTAAACTCAGCTGCAGCGCAATCTATGGCTAAGCTGAGGCTACTTATGACTAAGCCGTAGGTTACTCATAGCTAAGCCGTAAGCCATGATATGGGGTTAATTAGGGGCTATTACAAGGCCTTGTGGGACCTCAGTTCTTGGATCCCTTTTCCCTATGCATTGGCCCAATGGAACATTTGAGCATCATGAAAGGTCTTGACGGTTGAGACTCATTCATGTGGTATCGTCTATTTGTTAAGCACCTCCCCATGGGTGTTGGTTTAAGGGACTTCGATACACATTCTTGACACAATGTGACACCAAAAGGAGACAACTATGTATCCGATAACTTAAAACTACATCATCATGCACTGTTAGAAACAATTGATGACTAGATTAGAGTTGGTTTGTAAGACTATTTTGATTCTATTAATTTGAATTACATGGCATATTGGATTGGTGTTATTGCTTTCTATTATTTCAATAGTGATTTTTGAATTGAAATGATCATTGTATAAATTGATTCTATTTGAAATGTCTCTTGATATACGTTTTGTGTTCACATTGACATTGAATTGAGTAAGAACGAATTGATATGGTCTAGCTCTACTCAGCCTGAATCTTATAATACCTAGTGGGGTTGACTTTGATGTAGTAAATGAACGATGCTGTTGTAGTATGCCTTTGGAGTTTCCAAACTCCATGTATGCAGAGACCTAATCGTACCTTTGGCCAGGTTGTTGGTGTTTCCAACATAAAGATCCTTAGAGAGAGGATATGGCAAATGTAGTAGCCAAATAATAAAGTATTTCTGTTATTTGATTTTTATAGCGTGCTTTATTCAATTGCATAACATGGCTAGTATGCTAAATTGACCTCTATAATCACGTGTTAATTATTCTTGTAGATACAATACGTATTACCTTAATTCTACTTATACTTTACTGAATAGTCTTATTCACTAGTTGTCTATGATGTTATAGGCTCAGATCCCAGTCTTGAGCTTATAAAGATCGAGGAGACTCCAGAGGAGGCCTTCGGGATCCCCTCAAGCCTATACAAGTGGACAGCGGATACTCTCTGACTGATCCACATACGGAGTGTGGTTTCATTACTTGCATTAATTTTATTTTATAATGTATAATTCATGATCCCTTATATTTTGAGACTATGTAAATCTTTTTATTGTCCATAAACCGTCCTTCCTTTTTGTAAAGACATGTCCCATTACAACTCTTATACACAACAGATCATATAGATGTGTATTATCTTTTGTTAGTTTGGTGTTTTAATATCTTGTTTCATGAAATGATATCTTGGAACTATAGAATCTTTGAAAAAAAATAATGTTATGATGATATTGACAGGCTTCCGTTTATTGAATACTTGAACAAATGTCCATTTAAGCACCTCACAAATGTATGTATGTGAATATCCCTTATGTAATTCCATTCAGATTTCGGTCCGGGTATGAATTGCACAGGAGTACGTGTGTCACGCCTTGGGATTAACCCTAAGCCCTAATTCTCGGGCTCGAGTCGTGACAGGATTTGAGTTAAATATCTGAAAATTTTCTCTTTATGGGATATTGCTATTCCTGATCATGCTTCTTAAGGCTGGAAATGTATTCTAAAGATGAGACAGTTTGTTCTTTCGTATCTTCGTCACTTGATTGGAAATGGAAGGAACATGTATTTTGGGTCTGATCCTTGGATGCAAAATGGTAAACTTCGTGATCAGATTGGTGATTATGACAATCATGAAGTTGAACCACTTGTTAGTACTTTTATTGCAAATGGACAGTGGAGCTTTCCCACTTCTGGAAAGTTTTTTTTTATGTGGTTGTTCGAAAACTTCAAGTGTAGAGTTGTGTGATGTAGTAATAAACTGGTGAGACCAGGTCGATCCACATGGAGCTATTAAAATAAGGTTTCCAACTTAACTTGTCACTTGCCCTAAATAAAAGCTAAAACTAACTTAAAAGTAGAAAATTACAATCACCATTCCTACTTTTAAATCAAATATATATTTCCTAATCTAAAAAAATCTTAAATTAATTGCAAAAGAACACACGAATTAGACCATCAAATTAGAAACATGAAAACTTGCCAAAAATAAAGCATTCAAATCAAGTTAACAATTAAAAATGGAGACATTCCCAAGTTAGAATCAAATTAATTTAAGAAACAATCTAAACCAAACCAATCACTTTACTTACTAAAATTAAAATCCTAAATTAGAAAATTTTCTAAGTCAAGTTTATAAATTAAAGTTAGCAATCAATTCTAAAATTAGAAAGTTAGAATACAAATTAACAATACAAAGCAATGTATGCCATAAAAATAACTAATGTAAACTTTCCTAATATGATATGCAAAATTTAAATAAAATATGATCCTAATCTAATGTAAACATAATTTAAATATAATGGCTGAAGAACACACTTAATGAATGCATGAATTCAATTAAAAAAAAAACAACAAAGAAAAACATTGAAAAATAAAGAAAATATGCATGAATGAATGAACTAGTTACAAGAATTTTGCAGTGCAGAATTTTACAACATATGCGGCTTGTTCTTGGATTTTTTTCACATATGGAACACCATGATTTCTGAGCACACCTGAGATAAAAATCTCAATTTTGTAAGGTATTTCCAGCAATATTTATTGTCTACAAACTTTTCATTTTAAATAATGTAAGAAAGCATGGGAACTTGACATGTATAGGCACCAATACCCTGTTGCATAATTTCTTTTTATATTGCTGTAACTTCAATTTCAGATTATGTATTTCAGAAGTTCATCTTCCAAATCACAATTTTTTAGATCTTTCAAGTCCTCAAATCTAATCTACAAGTTACCTTAAATGAAACCCAACTGAACACACTCAAATATGAACTAATTGTTGCATCAAAAATTTCTAAAAATATGGACTGTTTTTGGTTAAATTTGGGCGCCTCTTTGCACATTCAAATCTAAGTTTTAAACTCAGTCAATACACCTCTAAAACTTGAGTACTTTGGCACCTTTCACCTGTTAAGGAACTCACTATAGGTGATGTATGCCATGACAATGCTTTCAGCCAGTAACCATGCATAAAACAAAATATTGAAACATAAAGAACATTAAAAGAAATAAAAAAAATTGTAGAAATTTAAATGTAGTAATGATAGGAATTTAAATGTAGTAATTACTGGAATTTAAATATAGTAGTGCATAAAAGTAAATGTAGTGAACAAGCATTTAAATATAGTGCTTGTAGTGAAGCTTTCTTCTCAAATTTTACTCCTAACCAGGTTCATGGTTACTTGAAGTATGATCTTAGTAACTTGGGTCGTTAATCCAAGCACAAAAACAAGAAACATAAACAAAGGATCCACACAAACTACAAGAGAAAGAAAAGCAATTGAGAAGAAGAACATGATACTAGCATATAAAGTCTTTACATGAGATTAAAAAAAAATAAAATCAAAGAGAATACATGTTAGAATGGAAAAGAAAACCTCTTTTAGTGAGCAAATTAAGGGTGTAGTGTGACCTTAGGGCTAAGCCTCCTTGAGGAATATGATATAGGGAGAGAGAGAGGAAAAAGATGAAGTGTAGAGATCTATAGGGTAGCTCTTTCCATGAAGAGTATGGGAGGCCAATGTCTTTTATTTATAGGAGTTGAGAGCCCCTTGTTTCTCTCCATAGATCCTACTTTGTAGTAAAGATCTCCTTTAATTGGTATGCCCTCCTCTTGGCCAACCAGTCTTCCAAGTTTGAGATGAAATAAGATTCCTTCTCTTGCTGAAATTCTAAGTGTATTCACCTTTTGAATTTTAGCTAACACTTGTCAAAGGATAGGGCCCATCTTTGATGAGACAATCTCAATCCCAAGAAGAAAAATCACAGCCATCCTCTTGGGGTCATAACTTTCTCATTTCAAGCCCAAATTGTATAATCTTGGGCTCTATAGATATCCACTCTAAAAAAGCTTTCCAATGGTACTAAGATTATCTCAATCAATCTACGGTTTGAGAGATATGATTATTTTAATCCAAGTTTTTCTAAAAAAATGAGATTGACTTTCCTTCTTCTGATAGTGTTGACCTATAAAAATTACAAACATTGCAGCGAAGACATTATAAGAAAATTCCAAACCAAGGATACATAAACCTTGGGATTGTAGAATGGCAAGTCAAGTACTGCATCCAGCTGTTCAGAGTTGGTGTAATCCATTTAAAAGACTTCAGATGAGCTCAGAATGTAGCATTTCAAACTTCAGAGTTAGTGGACTTCGTTTCGCCACTCAACTCACCAAATACCAAATTCATGGTTCATTAACTCAAAAACTAGGGGTCACTGAACGCACTCAAGGTTCTGGATCATCAAAGTGGATGAAAGTTACATGGCAACTCTAAGGCATGCTTGGGAATGATGTTTCAAGGTTTCAAAACATTTGGACTTCATCTTAGCTCAAACCAAGCTTTAGTAACTGTTTGCCAGCTCCTTGGGGGTCACTGTGGAAATTGACACTGCTACATCTCAAAACAAGTTCAAACTCAGGGGAATGCCTTCAAATATACCCAAAGACTATCCTTCAAAATTTCAGAGCATTTCGACATCATTTGGATCCAAACTCAGTCCAGATGGTTATCTACTATGCTCTATGGGGTTATTGTGCAAAATAACACCTCATGAAGATCAAATCAGCTGAAACTCCTAGAAGAAGCTCAAATTATGCTCAAGGAAAGCTATGTAAAATCTCAGGTCAAATAGACTTCATTGGACCCAAAGTCTTCGAACATGTCAACCTTGGGTCAATGACGCCCAAGCCATAGGGTCACTGACCAAAGTCCTACTTTTTGAACCCAAAAATTGAAGAAAATTGGGCATAGAGGTTTAGTCATCTTCCAAAGAGGTTCTAAAAATTTTCAAGTCAAATGGATTTCGTCTGATCCCACTTCCACTGCATGTTAGCTCAAAAGTCAATGACCCCCGAACCATAGAGGTCACTAATCAAAATCCTACTTTCAGGAGGGCAAAGCTAACAGAATTCGGAACAGAGATTTAAAATATGTTCAAAGTTAGTTCCCCAAATTTCAAGTCAATTGAACGCCGCTCGGGTAGAAAACAAGCTTACTACCCACTGTGTGAGATGAATAATGACTTAGAACATGCAATAACTGAGTCATTGCTCGAAATCCTACTTCTACAAATCCAAAATGTATAAAATTTGGATGGACATACCACGAAACGCCGGACATTAGTCCCTCAAAGTTTCAAGTCAAACCGAGGTTATTTGGGCCCTAAACAGCAGAAACAAGGGCCCAATTTCCTGAAAAATCACTGAGGGAGTTGACCAACTTTAGAAGGTCAAAACAGGATAAAACTTCTATGACAACTCAAAATACTGTTAAGAAGCATCCCTCCAAGTTTCGCGAAGATTGGACATCGTTCAGGCCCCAAACAAGCAAAAACGGGTCACATATGCAAAAGTAAAAAAATGGGCCTTGAGAGTGATCGCAACTGCAGTCACTGACACCTGTGGAGCAGTTCCTATGGTTTTCGGTAGTTCCCTCCACTTCATTTCAAACCTTAACTTCCTGTAACTCCTTTTAACTCCCTATAACTCCCCAAACTACTGCTAAAGTCTATAAAAAGGGAAGTTTAACACATAGACAAGGACGGATAGTGAAGGGAAAGAGAAAGTGCAAGTTCCTGAATTGAATTCCAGAAGTTTGAAGCAACTCTAAGCAAGCCACAAGGCATTCTTCACTACTCCAACATACTTCTTCTTCCCATTCTCACCAATTCAAGGTGAGAAATATTGCAGAGGAGAGGAAAACACATACATTTCACTTAAAGAAGGCATATGCAAAGGCCACTCGGATGACAGCTTTTTCCTTTGATTTTCTCACTTGGGAAGGGTCTTGGGTCACACCGGAAGTTGTGAACAAGCCTCTTTAGGCTTCATTATAACCCTTAAAAATCATAAGGTTAGAATGACTTAACTTTGGCTTTACACAGTGCCTTATTGGATTTGTACAAAAATAATCCGTAAACCAAAAAGTAATGATTATCAAAGGTTTAAGTCGATTGATGGCCAAATCAAGTACTTGTGGTGGCCATTTAACACTCGAAATTCAAATGAAACAAACTCCTATACTTTGAAGAAGTTACAGAGAGGAAACAGTGCAAAACAACAGGCAAACAATGACTTTTCGGTCAGTGTCTGCCAGTGACCGTGGGCCACGGTCATTAGCATGAAGCCCAATGACCGTGACCCATGGTCACTCCCCCAATTTCTTCCCTTTTTGCATTTTTTTCACACTATTAACGTATTTTCTTGTACTTTCCAAGTTTGGATCACATCTGAGACTTGAGAGAGGAGTTGTAAACTTTTCAAAAACATGTAAAGAACCTGCTTCCCTGCGGTCAAAGCATTTGAACCCATGTAAATAAAAGGAAAATTAATGATGAACTGTAGTTAATTCTCATTCTTTTTAACGCTTGAAGTGCGTGAATGTTGGACTCGAATCCGTTATACACATTTTCACCCATTTTTTTCAAGTGCGATCAAATAGGACTTCTTTTTTTTTTTCAATTATCACTTTCTTTTTGGTCTTTTAATTTACAAGCATGACAAGGATAAGATATGGAGGATTTTTATTACTGAAAATATCCTTGAATTTGATCCAAAAGAAATGGCAGTAGGGCCCATTTCAATTAAAATGTAGAAATACATAGAATAGCCCTGTTTTCTTTAGTTTTTCTTCAATTTCAAGTGGGGTAGGGTCCACTTCCTTGGTTAGACATCCAAAGCTGATGGAGAGCCTCTTTAAGATGTACAAAACACTCCTTGAAAGGATAGGAGCCTATCTCCTTTGGTGGCTTATCCGTTTTCCCACTAAAACTCTATTTTCTATCACGAATTATCTCTTTTCTTTCTCCAATTTTGCATAAATAATGGGGAGATAATGTTAACCAAACATGAAAATATAGGAGGCTTGGACATGCATGCATGTGTGTGGGTCCCTTTGTGGCTTTACAAACTCCTTTTTGCACTATTTCTTCAATTACTGCATCATCGTGGAATTTTTTCGAACTTTCTTGAAAAAGGCTGTAGGGATACTTCAAGTGGAATGAGTGGACCCCCCCTCCCTCTTTTACCTGTGGCACATGTGTGAGCTCTCCACATGTGTGAATATTTACGGGGTCCACTAACTTTAATTTTTCTTTGTTCTTCTTTAGATCAGTATCTTTTCAGCTCCAATCTTTACCGCAGGACCTAATATGATTTTCTGAGCTGCATGTGGGTCCTAGACAAGAATCATGATGTTAGTAGGATTCTTCATCCAAGAAGGGTATCTTTTCCAATTGATATATAGTGGGTCCCAGTCTTCATAATACCTAAACGATAGCAAAGTTTAAATTTAATTGAGACTCTTCGCAAATAGTTCTGATTCAACTAGGATTCCTCCAAAACTTCAAGAAATGATATGAAACACGAGTAATAATGTAATGAATAATGGTTGTAGTGATTTCATGCATGAAATTGTGACATTTTATGTGAAATGACACTTTTACCCTTAAAGCCACAAATGCATGAATGCGAATTCGTTTCACATGAAATGATAGCATAAGATGCCTCATTGCACATGTTTTCACTTAAATAAACTAATGATAAAGGAATTTCAAATCATTGCATGAAGAATCAAGGTTTGACAAATATTTTGAGAAATTATGGTTTAAGAAAAAGCAGTTTTCATGATTTTATGACAAAATGATGATTTTTTAAAGAATTATGCATTAAAACATAATAAATGGATTTCAAGTGCACTAATCATGATTCTACCCTAATTGATGCATTTTAGAATGATTAAATCCTTAAAATATATGAAATTATACATGAAAAGAAAAAAAGTTTTAAGGACTCATTAGTGGTCCAAGATAGAAATAGAGATTTACCCATCAGATCAATTTGTTAATGAGGTGATTTGGTCGTTAAAAGAAAATGGAGCTTTTCTTTGAAATCGGCTTATGGTGTTGTTTGTCAACTTAATGAATATAACCATCCGGATTGGGTAGACATTATTTTAGTTTAATGGTTACATTAAAAAGCATACTCTTTGTGCTTGGATGATTTTCCAAGGATGCCTTAAAACCAAAGATTTTCTTCTCAGCCACCATGTGTCATGTGATATTCATTGTGTTCTTTGTGATTACACTTGGAAAACGCATTAGCATATTTTTCTGTCTTGCCCTTATGCAAACTTCATCATGGGAACAGTTGTTGTTGAAGATCAACCTTCAACCATTATATTGTACTTCACCACTTGAGATGATCCATTCCATCATCAATCAAATGGATTGTGCTCATGATGGAGTATGCGCACTAAGTTTGCTTTTTTATCCTACTTTTGTTTTGCAAATATGGCAGCAGTTGTTGCTGAAGATCAACCTTCAACCATTATATTGCACTTTGTCACTTGAGATGATCCATTCCATCATCAATCGAATGGATTGTGCTCATGATGGAGTATGCACATTAAGTTTGCTTCTTTTTCCTGCTTTTGTTTTGCATATATGGCAGGAAAGGAATAATTGGATCTTCTCCAATGCTTTTAAATCTAAAGATCAAGTTCGTAGATAGATCTTATATCATGTCCAAAGCCATATTCTTCTTTTAGGCATTTCTTTACTAGATCCTCTTGCTATCTCTAAGATATTCCTCATCATGTTCAATGGCCTATTCCTTACGTGAATATTCAGATTTCTGATTGGAAGTATTTGTTTATTCATTTAGTTCCATTATTTATTGGTATTCTTTGGGACCCAGGAGGTGTACCTGAAGCTGCTTATATATTATCAGATAGTTCTCTCCATGATGGTTTTTTATCTTTTCTAAAATATGTTCCAAATCATATTCAAAACTTTCATGTTGAGGTTGCCTCTCTCCAAAATCCAAACATCCCATATTAGCAAGTAAAATTTCAAACTCGGAAATCGGTTGCTGCTTTACTTGATTACAATGTGACTTTTAATGTTCTCTCATTTGCTACAATTGCTTTTAGCAAGAAAATTAAGAAATATGCTTGGTGCCATCACATTTGAGTTCTATGGATCTTAAAACTGTTACTCAATTATGAGGATAGATGGTTCATTTGATTTGGTTCTTTTTCCTTACCCGGGATGTGTGTTATTATTTCTTGGTCTTGAGTTGCTCCAAGGTAGTGGGTATGTTCTTTCTTCTTGACCTCGGGTGTGGGTTCTTTTATATTTTCTAGGTTCCATTGATTCTCATCATGAACCTACTTTTGTACATTATGGGTAATTACCCTTATTAATAATAGATCCCAACTTATCTTTAAAAAAATTAACATTAAAAAATTCCACTAAAAAACAAATTGACTGGAATTTCGAAATTCTCCTAGGGCATTTAAAACTTTTTTAAGTGGGTTGTTGATTAGTCCATAAAAATGCATATTTTCATATATATTTTGGGTCATTTTAAGAACTTATTGATTAAAAAAGAGCCTCATTTAGTGTGATATAATGGTTTCATGCATTTTAAATTTATTTTAGTATTTTTCTATATAATTTGCTTAAAAATCACAATTTTTGCTTACATTCATGGAACTTGCATTTTTTGAAAATCTATTTTTGGAAAATCTATTTTTGAAAAATTTTGTGAATATTTATATTCTTATGAAATAAATCAAAACTTTAACATATTATTTCATTTATATAAAATCATAAAAAATGGTGGACATTTTCATTGTCATTTTATGATAGATGGGCCCCACAGTCATGCATTTGTGATCTTAGGGTTAAAAT
The DNA here is from genome assembly GCA_037013555.1 of Sextonia rubra. Lineage (NCBI taxonomy): Eukaryota > Viridiplantae > Streptophyta > Magnoliopsida > Laurales > Lauraceae > Sextonia > Sextonia rubra. Next base: position 12,079,413 of record JASUAD010000026.1, read on the forward strand.
TATCTTTTCACATGAATTCACATTTGTTTTGTAGGAAAGTGGTGATATCGGTCCCATTTGTAAAGAATTGAGGCAAGGAATTTATTTTTGAAAGAAAAAAGAGAGGAATTGAAGAAAGAAATTGGAAGAAAAATGCAAAAATTAGCTTAATGGTCCCACACACATGCACATGTGTGGGGATACACTTGTGGGACATCCAAGATGGGGTCCATTTATTTGTTGCACATTTCAAGATATTTTCAAAATAAATTTAAAGAAAATCTCATCAAGGATGAAGAAGGAAAGCCACATAAGAGTTTTTCTTTGAGGAGTAGAATTGAAAATATATATATATGGCAAGAAGCATCCCACGCCCAAGGCAAATTTGATCAGATTTTTTGTGCAAAAATAAAGGAAAAAATCATGGAGAATTATCCTCCAAGATCTCTTTGATTTTAGAGCCAACAAAGAGAATCTTCCAAAGAAGGAAAGTTAACAATGCAAGAGATAAAGGAGGAAGTTTTACACTTCATGTGGGCCATGTTTGATTCCAAGAAAAGATTCTTATCCGTAAGTTATCTCTCCAAAGATCTTAATGCAAGATAGCAAAAACAAATATGGAAAGAAGAAGCAAAGAAGGACTTCTAAAGAAAGAAAGAAAGAAAAAAAAAGAAAAAAAATTCCAGCTAGGATTCACGCCCAACCTCATTATGAGCAGAAGGCATGGAAAAAGCTCCTTTGTAAATCTCTATACTTTATTTTCTTCATCTCTCTCTCTTCATCATATTCTTTAAGGCGGGCTTAACCCTAAGGCCACATTACACCCTTGAGAGTTTCATTAAAGAAGGTTCTTTTTTTCATCCTAGTATGTATTTTTCTTGATTTTATTTGTAAATCTCTTGTAAAGATTTTTACATGTTAGTATAATATTATTCTTCTTGAATTTTTTTTCTTTTCTTATGGTTTGTGTGGATATGTTATGAATGTTTCTTGTGCTTGGATTGATGACCTAAGATACTAGAATCATACTTGAAGTGATCATGAACCCAGTTAAAAGAAAATTTAAGAAGATGACTATATTTACTTTCTTGTCTACTACATTTAAATTCAGCACTACTACATTTAAATTCTTGTTATCACTACATTTATTTTTCTGCACTACTACATTTAAATTTCTGTTTTTACTACCTTTAAATTTCTACACTTTTACATTTATTTTCCTTCACGTCTATTTTAATTTCTGCACTTTTATTTCAAATTCCTGCACATATATTGTTTTGTTCCTACACTGTTTTATTTAGGGATGTTTTACTGCTGAAATTTGCATAACTTTCATGCATATTTTCCATTCTTATGAACACGTTTGAGTGTGCAAATCATGGTGAATTTAGAGCTTGGATTTTCAAATTTAAATGCTGAGTAGTTTTGTAGCAAGCACAGTCTAAAATTAAGTCCAACTATGAACTCGTAAAAAAAAGAAGTAATAAAGTGCACATTTTTATGTGTATTTTATTAAAAAAAAAAGGAGAGAGAATTAGAACCATGACAAGATTGGTGTTTTAAACATAACAAGTCATGCATATGTGTTGGTAGGATTAAACATTGCAGTTAGTTTTACTATGTACAGTTCAGTGCTTGTGTTTGACGTTGAAACCACTTTGGAAATCTATGAACAATAAGTTGTTTCAGTCTAGATTTTTTGCATAAAATATTCTCAATTAGGCCCATGTTGGACAACTGTTCACAAACAGAATTGCAAATGTTTATAGCAGTTAAATGTATAATGTTTAAAACAATTTTCAAAATCTAAAATTAGAATTGAGATACAAGTGAAACAATCGAATGGCAGATTTTGTGTAGTCATGTGTTTAATGTATAAAAGTTTTCTAGAGCCAGAACTAAATTGTTTTTGTTAACAACCCAAACTTGTATTTCAATAGTGAAAAAAAAACTGAATGGAATTGAGTTTTGTAAGGTTCCGAATCCCACTAAGCTTGATCTACGCTAATTAATCACGTTCTATGTTAATTAAACCTTGTTAAGGTTAATCGAATATAAGATCTATTGGGTTGGGTCTTAGATAGGTAGTTGGGCGGAGTTTGAACCTTACCTCAGTAGTCGAGGACCTGTTTGTAAATTGTTCTTGCATCTTATGGGCACCTCGTCAATCACTCCTTGTGTAATTTTTCTTGTAGATCATCTTTCGTGTTGGGCTTGACTTGATCCGAACTCGTTTTGGGCCAATTGAGGTCCATTCGGCTTAAACTGTAATTTCATGAAATAGCTTGGACTTGCATGTGAAATGCAGAAAAACTTGAGTTTAAAAGGGAACTCAACGTTCCCTGCAGCCTTCTTCCATTCTTGTTGCTGGAGTCCTTTCTCTTCTTCAGAGTTTCTTCCTTTCCACTTGCAAATTGAGGTGCTATTGGGATTGGGAGTCTTGCATGTGCTAGGGAGAGTCCTCACCCACGTTCTTCTTCTTCATAGGAGTATTTCCTTCATTGAGAAGTACCTCCTCTTCAAGCTACAGCTCACTAAGGTGAGGGTTTTACTCCTATTCCATACATTAAGGCTTGTTGGAGTCAAGACGACTACAAGCTATGACATGCACGTATTAATGCATCACCTTCACCATTTATATGTTGCCATGTAGAGAACCCACTTCTCCTTGGAGGTTTTCCCTTAGCGACACAACAAGAAGGACTTAGGAAAGGGCAAACACTGCTAAGAGGCAAGTATTTGAGTTTATATGTATTGCATGTGTGAATAAGTCATTGCATATTAAGTTAGTTCTTTCAATTTTCCCAATTTCAGTCCTTTCTCACTGTTTTACTTGGGTGCCAATGAGTCATGAATCGAGTTGGAGTGATAGAAATGGAATAAGAGGGTGTGTGAGTATAGAACACCTTAATGGACATTACAAGTAAGCCATAGAATCCCCCCCCCCCCCCCAATGTGGGTTCTGTACTGACTGTAATTGAAATTGAGCTATAGAACTGACTTTAGGATTCTGAAGCTTACGGCGAAGCTACGGCTAAGCCGTACATGTTTATGGCTCAAAGTCCCGAGAGCAACAAAACTGGCTTTAGTACTGCGGCTTACCTATGGCTGCACCGTGAAATGGACTACGGCTAAGCCGTAGCCAGCCCGTGCCCAAGCCGTAAGCCTTCTTATAGTAGACTTTCCAGAAAGCTTGAAAACCCATTTCCTTCTACGGCTTGCACACGGCTGCACCATGAAATGCCTTATGGCTAAGCCGTAACCCAATCGTAACCTAGCAGTAGGCTTAGTACAGCTAAGCCACAGGCTGATATACAACTAAGCCGTAAATGCGCCGGAACTGTTTGAGGAAGCCTAAACCACTCGGCTAAGCCATAACCTTATATACGGCTAAGCCGTATGAACCCAGTAAATTTAGACATTAGGGATTCTTCATTGACCTTATAGGGCCTTAGTATTGGCACCTTCCTACCACTACACTGGCCCAACCGTAATGATACATTAAAAGGATAAACGAATCCTGGATGATTTCCCAAAAGTCAAGTCATGGATGTTGGCATAAGAAGGGGTGTTCTTTATACATATAAGGTAATACCAAGACATGATAATACAATGACACCGGACCTTTTATGAGTACATCGTGTTGAATGTCCTTAGGGATCGTGGGTCACCTGATATAAGGTGGATAATAACTTCTCAAATAATTACTTAATCCGAATGCATTCATATTGTTAAATTCCATGCCTTCAACATGGTTTGTTTATGCATTCTCTCTCTAGTCAACCCTGAGGCTATTCAGACCTGAGCTTCTAATTAGTGTGTGTCTGACAAGCCAGAGCTTCTACTGAGTGCGTACTTACTAGCCACAAGGGTATAGTCAAGGTTCAAGCCTTGTAGCTCATCTGTATATGCTCATTTAATTATTCGTCTGTTTCATGACTAGTTATACTTTCAGTTTATTATTCCTTATGTATGATATGACTCATATGATTCAATCTGAGTCGGCACCACTTAGCTTGTGCCCTTTTGGGTATTATTATGTCACTACTGCAGTAGTTTACGGGGGAGTTGTCGGCACTCCTCGGGGAGCTAGCTTGATCTCCTAGCGACCCATATGTATGTATGCTTCCCTTTTGGGAGAATAGAGCCTCGTGGATGCCAGTTAATGTGTACTATATCTTGAACTGGTTCCTCACTTATTGTCACTTATGCACATTAAGTCTAGTAGACTATTATTGCTCCTATCCAGTGTATATTAATAAGTTTAGTTGATATATATATATATAATGCTAGTCTCATATGCTCAATACTTGCTTAACCGTCATGTTAACAGTGTTACCCTTGGTATTGCAGGTACGGAACTCAATTCCAACCCGGTTGTTGACACGCCCCCGGAGGGTACCCCAACGGTACCTCGAGGTATAGATGAATGAAAGGATGGCGATGTCTTTTATTAGTCATCCTACAGAGTGCGCCGGTTCTGGAGATGTCACAGTCACTCTTTTGACTTACCCTTGGGAACACGCAAATTGAATCTTTTGTACCCAATTTCTTAAGCAGCAGTTAGACTGTACGACTTGTATTTAAGTCTTAAGCACTGACATATATATATCTATATCTATCTATGAATATTGGAAGATATGTTTCTCTTGTTTTGGCCTTTGATCCTTACAGAGTATTTCGCAGGAGTTCATTATGATGAATTATATTCCTACGTGTGTTAGCATACCTCACACGTTCCTGTGGAATCTCCCTTGTAGGAATTCGTGCATAATTCTTCAGGGCACGGATTACTACGGGATTACGTATCCACACCCTGGGAGCCCACTTAAATCCCCAATTCTCAAGATCAGGGCGTGACAAGTTTAGTTTGGACAAATTTTATATGGATATATGTGGACTGTTTTGAGGATTATTGGAACCATGATCAAAACTGATTTTCTGTATTAAACTGATGAAATTTTAGTTCTAAAACTGAATTAAAACAGCAGTAGAAATCTGATTTCTAAATGTTTATTGGCAGCTCATTCGTGTATAATACCATCGCATGCTAGAATTAGAACACATGTTCATGCATTGAGTCCATTATTTTTCTTCATCATTTTTTGCATCTTGTTTAAATTAGGAAATTTAGTTTTCAGATTTGCATTATTTTTCTCTAGTTTATCATGTTTGAATAGATTCATTTTTAATTTAGAAATTTGCTTTGTTTATTTGCATTGTAGAGTATTTTTTAGAAATTGTTTAGTATTAGAAGGTTACTAATTTGATTTTAGATTTTCATTTAGATTTCTTCCTAAGATTAAATTCCTTTCTAATTTGAATTGATGTTGTAAATCTTTTGTTTTTAGAAAGTGTAGTTTCTTAGTTTTTAATTTAAGAAATTTTTGTTTTCTTTCACGTTTGATAAATTAGTTTCTAACATTGTTTAGTTCTTAGTTTGGCAAGTTTCTAATTTTAGTTTTCCTTTTATGGGAAGTTTTAATGTGTATTTTATTTTGCAGAAATTGTAGTTTTATTTTTTGGAAGTTTTAGAATTAAGATTTCTAATTTAAAAAATATTGTTGTAATTGTTTAATTCTTAGGAATGAATGTATTTGTTAGATTTTAAATTAGGTTATTTTTAGAATTTTTTTTAGGCAGGTAACATGTTGAAAACATCTTTAAACAACATTGCTTATTGTGGATTCGACCTCATACTTACCGGAACATTACTATATCGTAGCTCTGTACTTGGAGTTTTATAATTAGTTGTATTTTTAAATTCCCAGAAAGAAACATGGCATTTATAAATTCCAAGGTACAAGCCATCACATCATGCACCAAAATCCCCAACACCTCAAATTCCTATCAGGAATTCTACAAAAGAAACATGCCCTTAATGTTTGAACTAGTGATTTTGAATAAACAACATATATTTCCTTTTGTATTAATAATCCACATAGGTAGAACATAATTGGCCATTGGGTAACTTTGCCTTTTCAACTTTTAACTAACTTTAGTTCCATTATTAACAGGAAATGATCATTAAATTGTTTTACTTTGAGTCTTCAAGCAAGTGCCACTAGAGGTGACCATCACCTCCTTCTATGTTTTAGAAGGCCACGAGTTCTAGATACACCATGGTTTTTTTCATGCCCCAAACCCAAGATTAGGTTAGAAACTCTAAGCCTGTGGTGTGGCATGTGTAAGTAATTCACTTTACACTAAGCCAAACATGGCTACAAGGGAAATTTTGTTACATTCCTACGTGCAAAAAATTCTTATGCACAGGTAATCATTCATCAATTTAAATATGTAGAAGCGACATGCTTATCATGCACTGTCATGATCCTTTAATAGTAGAGAACACTAACAAATACCTATTTAACATTCTATATATAAATCCTACTTAATCAAGATTTATATTCTTACCCATGCATTCTAAATATCCAACATGCATACTCATAAGTTTGCCTTGAGGGCTCAAGCGCGGAAGTAAAATAATGGTCTTATAGCTAGGTACATGCCATAAAGATAAATATCAATGCATCAAATCCATGAACTAAAATAGATAATGGGAAGGACTATCCAGGCCCAATACTAACTGTCCGGATCATGATGCTCTCACGATAATGCCGATCAGAAGGCAATTTCAAATACCCACTCAAGATCTATTGGAGGTACTGCAGTGGTATCATCTGCTCCCTGACTGATGCCTTGACCTGCATTTGGAATAGGTCGTGCAACACCAAGAGTAGTACCTCAAACACCATATTTGGCAGTCAAAACGAATGTTAGTACTTCATACACGGTTACTAATATAATTAAGACATAAGCATTAAAGACGTTAAAAATGTATTCTAAACATGTCATCATAATGAAATATGATTAGGAACCAAGATAATGTGAAACTTGCTAATTGGTATATTGCATTACTCATTTCTCCGAAGAGCATGTATCATATAGTGACAAGAAAAGAATTGGGTGGCACTCCCAATCTCCAAAGGAATGTCGACTTACTCCAAATTTATGACTTATAATTACTACAGTATAGTAATTATGAATTGTACAATCAACACATACCTACCTCAAGAGCCTAGTGAGAGTTACAACTAGTAGTGCCGACTTTATGAATAAAAAATAATAGAGTTACTTGCAACTTGTACTAACACTTGCTTGCCTGAATTGCTTACTTGCATCACTTACATTTGCATTTGATATCATATTGGAGAAAATAGGCAAGTAATATTGACAATAATGATAATTAAGACGAAAATCAATGCAATGATAAGATGGGATAAGATAATGAAGATAAATGAACAAGATGCATGACTGTCCATTTATTGTAGTTCAATATGCATTATTAGCCAAGTCTATAATAAGATACCCTGTATCCCAAGCCTTCCAACTTGGATGGCCATAAGATCCCCAATATCAAGTACTATCATTTCTTAGCATTGCATTGTATATGAAACAGACATTGGATCTTTATACCAAATCACAAATGGCATGACTTCAAAACTACTAAATATATCTAATAAAGAAGGGCGACAGCTCTTCGCTTCCCTTGTTGTATTAATTTCTCCATTGGTCAAGTGTTAATGATGAAGGGTATCCTTAGATAAGGCTTTATAAAGTCATAAGGGTATTTCTAGAGTCTAAAGCATAGCTTGGCCCCATGGTAAGCTCAGTATTAACCTACAGGCATTTGGTTAGTATGATCTAATCGAGATTAGACCCCACAAGAATTTAGTTGCGTTTAAATTAATTAAATTAGGCATGTCAGCCAAAAGCGCTCGAGCGGGTTTGAACATGCGCTCAAGCTGGCCAAACAGAGGAGTTACGCGCTTGAGTGCATTTGGGATGCGCTCGAGACTGAGCACCTGTTTTAACAAAAGTCAAGATTTAATAGGATGTTCCTAGGTCGCGCTTAAGCTTGTGCTCATCTGTGCAATCGGGATTTCCTGATGACCCTTATTTCACCCTTACATTCACTTGCAATAAATCACCATAAATCCCTTACTTTGCCAAATGGCATTCATTTCTCCTTCATTCATACAACCATCACTTCTAATCATTGGATTTTCCCCAAATCCACTATTCCTTCACAACCCATTCATTAGCATTCATTTAAAGCCATTACATTAAGCATGAAACATTAAATGAGCTATTTAAGCATTAATGGGCATAAGAGTAACTTGCATAATCAAAACTTAATCATGTATACAGTCTAAAACTCATTTAGACTTGCCTTAGCTGAGTGCTTAACCCAAAACCAAGCTCCAAGAGGTGCAATCCTCAAATCTCACTGCTAAGCATAGATGTATGAGAAAACAAAAGTATAATGAGATGCATGAAATGAATAGAGTTTTCTTTAGATAATCATTGGAATAAACTTCAAGAAGGATTAAGTCTATGCCTTGGGAAATGTGATAGCAAGGTTCTTCTCTCTTAAATCTTCCAAATAAAGTCTTTTCTTTCCAAACAAACACTAGGGAAGTCGTAGAGGATGATGGTTAAGCTTTCCAATGGAATGGATTAGCTCTCTATTACACTCTCTCTATGACGGATGAAGAGGGGAGACAAGATAGGGAGATGGAGGTTAGGGTTTTACACAAGAAGCACTCCTTGCTTTAGGAAGTGGGTCTTTTTATAGCTAGGATAACTTTTAGAATTTACAAGCAAACTCACTCTTTTGAGATATTTACAACAAAAGGCCAAATGTTTTTCTTGGGAGACATAACTTAATCTTGTCAGGCCTTAGGGGCATAGTATTAGTAACATGATGAGATGATGTAACATGGTCAAATCACATCTTTAGCCTACTAATCTACTTGATCAATTCAATTAATCTAATAAGATAGTAATTAGGGATAAAATATAATTAATTAAGAATTTAATCCTAAATTCAGGGTTGAGATTACAGTTTTACCCTAGACCTGATCCATTACATGATCCCTTGTCACTATCTCATGTATGTGTTATTTATGGTTCCTTGATCTAAACCATTGATACACTGGATCATAGAATGGATTGAGACTGGCTATAAGATCCAATAGAAAGTCAATGTAAGAGCGGCTGGAATTTACTAGCAAATGATTCTCAAAGAAGGTACATGTACTTTTGAGACCATTGCATTGATAGTGTCAATTTAAAAAGACAACTTAGAAAATTAAGATTCCTTCGTCGAATTCAACATTTGCATCTAATTTATTCCCATGAGTAAGGCCACTCACCTCATATCTTACTCATCTTCCTAGGAAATATTCGCTGGGGAGCTTGTTTGTTGGTGACTTTTGGCCACATTCATCCCCTAAACTTCCAACTTTCTATTGGCGAGCAGTTGCCAGCTTCTTTCCAAAGACAGGAGTTGAAGTGTTTGAATGAATGAAAGGAAAATGAGAAAGAGACCCCTCCATTATAAATAACAGAACTTTGAATGGGTATCTTACAAATGGAAGATCATAAACTATGGATAATGATGGAAAACTGTATACGATTACTTGGTAGAAATTAAAACGGCTATTTTATTCAAGCACTATATTAATAAAAAGAAAAAAAGAGTTGTCTAAGTGGTGGCTTAGTTGGATTGAGTTCCCTTGGTCTCAAGTTCGACTTTCTCTCCATATGTTATATGGGTATTATTTATGTGGAAATGCATATTTTCTAATATTGAATAACCTTTGGGCTGGAGGCCAAAAACCTAAAGGCTAAGCTGGAGAGAGATATCCTCGATCATCACAAAAAAAATAAACAAACAAAAAAGAAAATTCAAACATAGAAACAAGTACCAATTCATTTATTATAACCTAGTCCCTATGGCATACTCCAACTTTTTGAAGGTAGATTATGCTTCACTTCTTTTAAAACTTGTGTGTTTGGGTAATTCAGTTATAAAATAAATTAGAGTAAAGGTTCAAATTAAGAGAAACAAATAAAAAGTGCTAAATAAAAATGTACTAAATTTTAAAATTCACACCCTCATCACTTTATCTAAAAGTAGGACTCACCCAATTACCAAAATTTTACCAAAGCTCCATCTAACCATCAAATGACAGCAACGGCTGATATTTTTTTCTGCCCTTACCCTTTTAACTTGGATTCTATCATATCTTTCCTCTTTAGGAAAGAGGTTGGTTGGAATCCAACCACAGGCTGACAGTGGTACAGGAGCTTCTTGACCTTATTTGTTTGTGCTTTATATCGACTCCATTCCCCCGATAATTATAATTGGCCCACCATCTACAGGGATCCTCGTCCTCTTTTTGTTTTTTTTTTTTTTTTTTGTTTGGTAAAAGATCCTCATCCTCTTGAAGCTCTCTAAGCTTAACACATGCAGAGTTAGGCCTGGCCTAACTTTGAGAGCTTCAGGACCTGGCATTTAGAAGAAGGAAAAAAAAACACACACACACGCATGAAGAGCCATTCCATGTTTTATGCTACATCCTACCGAAGTCCTTTACTATCGACACTATAATCAGGAATTAATTTTTAATTATTTATAACATGGAGAACTCTTTCAAACTTTTTCTGAGTCAACATTTCTTTGTTGCTATTATTATTTCTTTATTGGCTATGAGCAAGCTCAAAGTCATGTGCCCTCACCCCTTCACCTATTTGGTAAATTCATTTTGCTAAGGAAGTTAGGTGAAGAATCATTTCAAAAGAGAATAAAAGAAAATAGTTAAATAAAAAAGTATAATGCTTTAATAAAATACGTCTGCTTTTTATATAGAAAAGAGTAAAAAAGTTACTTTTCACTGAACAATAAAAAGTCATCATCTTTTTTTTTAAAAGTACATTCTCATTTCACTAAATAAGAAAAATTCATCACTTTTTTATTTGACCCATATTCTTTTTTTTTTCGTCTTTTAATTTGAGTCAATCTCCCAAAGGCTTCAAAACTAAAGAATAAGATTAACAAAGTGAGGTGATTGTAGGAGCAATCTCTAACCAATGTTAAAATACTCAAGAGTCAACTTGACATCAAAGACAAAAAGACTTCGATTTAGAGGAGTCAGTGTCACGCCCCCAAACTGGGCCCCGATAAAGATGAAAATCCAAATTGGACAGGATGGACATTCAAGATCGTAGGTCGCATTGAGGACCAATTTAAACTTTTCAACCATTTAAAGTTAACATTTAAGTAGAAGCAAATAATAAAATCTGTGGAAGTGAAATAACAATGATCTATAAAATAAGGTATCTCAATCACCATGTGTCAAATAAAATGCGGAAGCATAAGTCTCAACTACAATGTTCGAAAAAACCAAATGATTATTAAAATTTATTACATCAACTCATCAAACTAATAACCACCTCTACACAGTGTGAACATAACTATGGATGTATAGACTCCTCAATAGATGCCCACACGAACTCAGCTGTAAGGATTTATGTAATCAGCTAATTCATGGGTTTGACAAAACTTGGGTCCATTGAAGTTGTATTTTATATTTCTTTTATATGGACTACGGTTTGCATCGCCAAAGGAGTTGAAGAGAAGAAATCAGGAAAAAAAAATAAGCGAAACCCAAATTTGATATCTAGACATAATAGGTACTCATCGATCGGATGGCATGCAGAACCTACTTTCCTCATGTAGAATTATTTCTAATTTGTGCCAAGATTAGCAAGCTAAGTTTTACAAGGTGTATCCGTATGAGACATGAATTGTGGATTACAAAAGGGTGTTTCTCTCAATCATAACATATCTATCTCCATAAATTAAGTTGAGATTTTATAATGAAGATTTCATCCAGAGCTTCTATTGGAGAGTTATATTGAGTTCAAGTTTTAGATCTGTGGCTTTAACATGTTCGTAGGAAATTAATGTCTTGCTAAAGAGATTTGTTCGAGGTGGTGATCAAAGCACCAATAGGGAGGCGCCAAAGGATTGCATGTCGAGGGAATCTAGGAAGAACAACTACAACAACTTGTGTGAAGGACTGACTGTATGGTTGTGAATATATCTTGTAACTGTAGAGTTAGTGTTTTAATAGTTCACTTTGGGCTTGTGGGTTTTTTTTATGGATTTCCATGTTAAATATTGTGTCACCTTTCTTGTGTAGTTGATTGCTTTTATTTTTCGCTGCATAGTAGTAGTAATTGAATTGCAATTTAGAAAAAATTCCCTATACCAATCTTTCAATTGGTATCAGATTGGGTTCACATGAAGTTACAGTGTGTTAATCATAGGGATTTTCTAGAATGGAATTCAATAATGAAGAATGCTCTTCTAATATAAAACATCCTTTAGTAAAAGGTACTGCTAACTATACCTATTGGAAAGCACAAATGATCATTTTTTTAGGTCTTTAGTTAAAGAGATATGGTGAATAGTGCTGAATGGATATTCCTTGCCCACTATTACTGTTAATGGATAAACAATTGAAAACCCGATGGTTCAATTGTTAAAAGAGGGAATTTATGCATGCAACTATAACCATAAGGCTATGAATACAATATACAATGGAGTATCAACGACTGAATTTCATAAAAACTCCACTTGCAAGAATGTGAAAATGGCATGGGACATCCTTTAAATAGTTTATAAGGGAACTGAAAAAGTAAAAGAATCTAAGATGTAGAGTTTGGCGCCTACTTTGTAACTGTTAAGAATGAGTGAAGAGGAAATATTTGATGACTTCTATGCAAGGTTAAAAAAATCGGCCAATACCGATTCGTATTGGCCGAAACGTACCGGTATCGGCTGGTACCGAGACGATAATTTGATGTATATCGGTCTCGGTACCGGTATAGCAAAATATCGTCAATTTATTGCAATATATCGGCCGAGTTTTCAAAATATCGGCCGATATTATATAAAAGCCTTTTAACCCTAATTTTTTCCATAGTTCTCCCCCTCTACTTATCCTCCTTTACCCAAAGACAACCATGTTGCTGCTTCTCCTCCATTAGCTTCCAAAAGCATCACAAAATCTTTTTTTTTTTTTTGTGGATTTGGCTTATAAAAGTAAAGAAAATACATTTATAATGTAAGTATATTAATTTTCTTTTATTTTTTTTAAATATTTGTTTAGTAAGAGCTTAGAAGTGATCCATGATGATGATTGCACTTATTTTATATTATGGATTTACATGTTGTGATTTATGAGTGTGGATCTATTATTTGGTTTTTTAAAATATTAAGATTTTAACTTTTGTTAAGATTTAGAGTCTTTTAATGTTAAGTATTATTTTTAATTTTATTAGTATGTAAAAACATGATTTTATGAAGCAAGTTTAATAGATTTAGTAGTAGAAGACATAGATCTACAAGATGTGGACATTTTTTGTTTATTTATTTTCATATTTTTAAATATTTTAATATTAAAATAAGATTTTTTGAGGATTTAATCACAAATTTGTTATTTTGTTGTATACTTCATGTATGATATGAATATGGTAAGTTTTCATTTTTTTCAAAACATTATGTAAATACTAAATAGTTTTATATTTTCAAATTTTATTTTCTTGTATGAAATAATAATTTAATATTTAAAACGAATATTTTGAGGATTTCACTATAATTTTTTTAAAGTAAGCATAATCTTTGTAAACATCATGTTTGTTCTTTAATGTAATTAGTTTTATATTTTTTAATTTATTTTTGGATTTTTTTAATTTTAGATTAAACTATTATATATTTAGATTTTCATTATAAGTATGATTTCCTAATTTTATATAATCATTGTATACTTCACATATGCTAATTTTTTTATGGTTGTCTCATCATTTATGTGAATATGTAACATGTCCATTTTTTTTATATTTCTGAATTTATTTTTGGATTGTTAGAACATGGAATTAGAAAAATTAAATAATTAATGTATCATTTAAAATGTACCCTTTTGAGATTTCAATTACTTTTATATGAATGTATTAATTTCTTTGTTTTTATTATATTTTGGATCTTAGTTTAAATGTTATAAATTGTGTCAATGTGTTCTTTTGCTTTGAAGAAGCGTGATTAAAATGGTGCATGACATTGATCCAGCATGGAACCATTGTGAAGAAGCTGGAAGCAAACACAAGATTAAATGTAATTATTGCCAAAAAAGCATAAATTGAGAGATAACTAGATTGAAGCAACACTTGGCTCATAAGCAAGGCCAAGTAGCAAAGTGTCCTCATATACCACCTAATGTGAAAAAAGAAATGCAAGAGTTGTTCGATGCAGGAAAACAGAAAAAGGTTGTCAGAGAGAAAAGAAAAGAGGAGGAATTTGAAGCATGTAGGGAAGAAGTTTTTGGGTCTAGGGAGGGAGATATTATTTCCTCCAATGATGATGAGGATCCGAATTTAAGTAGGGCTAGAAAAGAAAATTTGAGGTTACTTCAGGAGGAAAAAGGAAGAAGAAAAATGCAGTATGAGGCAGCTACGAGAGGTGGCCAATATGATGAGAGTGGCTCATCTGGATTTAGGGGAGGGGTTTTACGTCGAGCATTTAGTCAAAGACAACCCCGCCCAGTAGATATTGAGGATGATGATGAACCTCCTACACAGGCACCTCGGAGGCCAAGTGTGGTGGGTCCAATGGACCCATTTGTATATAGAAAACCAACAGCCAAGCAACCCAGCATTGTAAAAGCACTGAAGGAAAATTTTAATAAAGCAAGAAATAATTTGATAAGAGCTACTGGAAAGTTCTTTTTAGATGCAGCTATTCCACCACATAAGGCAAACTCTCCTTATTTTACCACTATATTAGATGCAGCAGCGGAACATGGTCCCGGTATAAAAGCACCCACCCTATATGAGATTGGTCATCTCTGTGTTAAAAAAGAATATGAGGAGTTACAGCTCTGGGTGGAAACTTTTAAGAGGATTTGGAGAGAAAGGGGCTGCACACTAATGTGTGATGGGTGGACGACCCTCACAAAACGTCATCTCTTGAATTTTCTAGTTTATTGCCCTTTGGGAATTGTTTTTATCAAATCACTTGATGCAACTAATTATGTTCAAGATGCTAGATACATCAATAAGTTGTTTAATGAAGTGATTAATGATATTGGGGCAGATTGTGTAGTTCAAGTTGTCACCGATAACGCTGCAAACATGAAGAAAGCAGGACTGGTGCTTATGCAGCAGAGGCCAAATATTTTTTGGTCGCCATGTGCAACACATTGCATAGATTTAATGCTTGAAGAAATTTCCAAAGGAAAAGTCATGAAACAAGTGATTGAAAAGATGAAGAAAATCACTAATTTTTTCTACCAGTCTTATAGACTTGTTTCAATGATAAAGAAATTTACAAACAATTATAAACTACTATAGCCTGGCATTACTTGATTTGCCACCCACTTCATAGCCATCGAGAGCATTTACAAGTATAGAGGAGGGCTTCTCCAACTCATCAAATCAGATGAATGGCTGAATTCTAAGTGGGGAAAGCGGCCAACTCCCCTAGCAGAAGAAGTATGCAAGACCATTGAGTTCAATAAGATTTGGCCTCATGTTAAAAATTGCTTAAATGTTCTTGAGCCTCTAATAAAATTTCTTCAATTGGTTGATGGTGATGATAAGCCAACTATGGGCTTTTTACATGAGGCCATGAGAGAGCAAAGATAGCTATTAAAGCAAACTGTAGATATTATACTAAACATTGGAAAATCATTGATAGCCGTTGGGAGCGTCAATTGCATCATGACTTACACACTGGTGGTAAGTGGAGACTGATTTCTTATTGACTTTCATTATTATATTAAATTCTTTTTAATACATTACTCACGTAAATTTTTGCATTTAATAGGTTACTTTCTCAATCTACAATTTCGATATGAATCTTTGGATCGAAATATAACTAATGAAATTCAAGTGGGCATGAAAAACATTATTGAAAGACTAGCAAATGACGCCGATGAGGCTATTAGGGCAACAAACCAAGTAAGTAAATTAAAAAGTAGAGATCTTATATAATGTATGTTGTTTTCTTCAATTTAATTTATATCATTATTCATTCATAAGTCATAATAGTTGATATTAATAATTCTTTTTCTTCTTTAATGCTATTAGATCAATGTATATAATGAAGGAATGGAAAGTTTTAGTACCACCATTGCTCGAAGAGCTGTCACACAAACATATCCTGGTAAGGATTGTATAATATAAATAGTAAATTATATTTTCATTATTTGAAAATTCAAAAATTGAATGTTTAATATTATTTTCTTTTATTTTCAGCTGAATGGTGGTTAAATTATGGAGAGAGTGCTCCAGCATTAAGGACGATCGCAATTAAAGTTCTCAGTCAAGCTATATCTTCGTCAAATTGCGAAAGAAATTGGAGCACCTTTGCTTTTATCCACACAAAAGTAAGGAATAAAATAACGATGGATAATTTGAACAAACTGGTCTACATTCACTATAAACTCAAACTCCGCAGTCGAAATTGAAGAAGAAGAGCATTTGAGGATCAACAAGATTACTTCTGCCCAATTAATTAGACTATATATTTTCAGCAGAAGATGATTTGTTAGGTGAGTGGCTAGAGGAGGTAGAAGAGCCATTATTAGATGGAGATCCAGAGCTAACAGAAATGGTTGAGGACTTGACTAGGAAGCAATTTGAGCCAATGAAAGCCTCTGAAAGATTATAAGAGATTAATTTGATACAACAACAGAAGGGTACTACGGTTGATCCTACAGAAGCAAGATGAAAGGAGGTGGGTGACGAGAGTGAGTCAAGTATCTCTACATCTTCCTCATCAGTAGGAATTCTTCTTGATTCTCCTGGGACTGGCGGTCACTATAGAGATAATGAGCCACCAATGTATGAGACAGTTGAGCATTTTCCTGGTGCTACAGACTTAGATCTCCATCGTGGTTATGTAAGATATGTCTCACAAACTGAGACAAAGATTGGTAGTAGCATCGATCAAGGAGGAGGGGAAGGTACTTCTGCAGGCAATGTTGGGCAACAGTAGGCTAGGTATGGTCCGTATGGATACAACCCTCATTGGCCAACTCAACTGCCTTTAGCTCCACCGTTACAACCGTGGTATAAGCATGGACAAGGAATGATCCAACGTGAACCCCAACAAGCTATTTTTATTCCTCATGAATTTTTTGATTTAAATTTGGGCCCCCAGTTATTTCAATCTACTGAGGATAGCTCATCATATTATGAAGGGATCTTCGCTCCTCAGCAACAATATCAATATGGCCAAGGGTATGGGAGTGCAATGCAAGAGTTTGGATCATATTATTATAACCCATACCAAAGAAGAAAAAATGATGATGATGATGATATCGAGCCTGGAAGACACTCCACTTGGAATTAGGGTATGTATTGATTTTCTCCAATTGCTTTATGATTTATTTTACTGTCATTATATCATATGCTATGTTAATATTCATGTTCTTGAATTTTACAACTTGCTTGATAATTGAGTGATAAATTGATGGTTGATGAATGATGAATGATAATTGATGACTGATAAATAATGATTTATATACTATATAAGATCCAAGTATAACTTACAAGTGTACAACACTACAAGTCTACAACCACTATATATAAATTAAAAATAAGTTGTATTCTCTAAAATTTCATACTAATAGATAGTTCACATTTTATAAGTTATAATGATGGTTTTTATTAAAAAAATCACAATTTCGGACAAGACAGTGATACAGGATACCGTAAGTTAGGGGGACCGATATTTTGATTTATATTTGTTACTAATGAAAAAAAACATTGTTTTCCAGCATTTTCTAATATTTTGGATTTTTTGGATATTTTTTCAATTTTTTTTGAATTAAAAAAATTCACACCGCGATGACTGCGACGGACCGCGAACCGCGACCGATACCGATACTGTATCGGTTTTTTAGACCGACCGATACCTCGACCAATACCGCAATTTTTATCCATGCTTCTATACTAAATGGAGCAAAATAATTAATTCAAGTAACAACCTAGGAGAACCAATGCCTGAAGAAAGGATTGTTAAAAGGATTCTTAGGTCTCTCCTGCCAAGTTTTAATCTCAAAGTGATTGCAATTGCTAAGGCTAACAAACTAAAAACATTGGAACTTGATGAGTTGGTTGGAAACTTGCAAACTTTTGAAGCTGGATTAATTCATTAACAATCAAAATCTCTTGGACTTGCCTTGAAAGTTTCCAAGCCTTTCAAATTTCCCAAGGGATTAGTGAAGAAAGTAGAAGTTCAATCTGATTTTAATTCTGAAGAAGGAGATATGCAATTGTCTTCTAAGTTTGTGCAACAATTTAACAAACTTATAAAACGAAAGAACATTGGATTTAAACTTGTGCCAACTGAAAAGAAAAGTTCACCAAAAAGAGTTTAGTATTTTGAATGTCAAGGTTATGGGCATATAACTAATGATTGTACTAATAAGAAAAAAAACCGATACAAAGCAACAAAAAGGGTTTGAATAGCACTTAGGATGATGAGACTTCTGTTGAAGAATAACAGATTCCTGAGCTTGATCCGTGCCACATTGTGAATGGCAAATTTATTGTTTTTACGGCTAGATCTTCAATATCTGACGATGATTTTGATAAAAACAATGATGATGAAAAAGTAGATTGCGAAGGACAGTATAAATTTTTGTATGGAGAAAGCAAAAAACTGGGTAAACATGCTCCAAAACTTGTGAAAAAGGTTGAAGAATTTGATGTTAAAATTCTATCTCTTGGAAAAAAAATTTAGAAGAGGCACATGTAAAGATTATTCTTGTTGAAAGTCAGAAAGGTTCTTTAATTGAAATCTTGGCTTCTGAGAAATAAGAAAATGACTCCTTGAGAACGGAAGTGTTGAAGAATCAGGTTGAGAATGAATATTTGAATGGAAAGTTAAAGATATCTCTAACAGAGTTAGATGCTACAAAAGCTACTTTGAACCAGATGCATGCTAGTTCAAATGTACCTGAAAACATCTTGAGTGTTCAAAAGTTACATAATAACAAGACTAGTTTTGGCTACACTGATTGTGATTACACTGATTGTGATTTAACATAAAAATCATTAGGTAAAACAATTTTTTGTCAAAAGTTCAGTTAAGGCACCCACTACACACCATACTGCAAAGAAGAAACATGTTGATTGTACATTAAAGAATGAGTCTAGTCCTATATCTGCATGAGCACTCACATGCCATCACTGAGGAATAAGAGGACACATTCATCCCCATTGTAATAAGCTGAGAGCTTTGCCCAAAAAAAACACACAATAGAGATCACGGTTTTCTGAGCCAACGTCAAATCAAGTACAATTTGGGTTAAGAAGAAAGATTTCTCCCTTTATACTGGTACACACTATGTGAAGTTCTTTAATTTGCAAGTGTAGGTATCAAAGTCCAAACCCTGATGTCTAAAGATTGAGCCAACCACCCCCCCCCCCCCCTAAGCAATGCTGGTATGAAGATATAATTAAAGGGGAGTTGTAATTGAAAGAGAGCTACTGGAGTTTGACTGATAAATATGTTGCATGCTGACATCAAAAGATAGTCAATTATGGACAAAAATAAGGAGAATGAGGTATTCAGGAGGAGATATGAAAATTAATTGGATAAAATTGGCAATTGGTATAGTGCTGATAGTATGGGATTTTCAATTGGTATAGAGCTAATGGTTTAATTTATTTTTTGCAATCTAATATACTTAATGTAATTTTGGTTTTATTTTTGGGTAGATTAAATGTAAAGGAAGTTTTTTACATGAATTATCAAACGGGGAAATTGTAAGGATCTATATAATTTGCTAATTCATTGGTTAGACAAAACTTGGGTCCATTGAAGTTGTATTTTATATTTCATTTAGATGGATTGTGGTTTGCCAAAGAGCTGAAGAGAAGAAATCAGACAAAAAAAAAAAAAAAAAAGCAGACAAAACTCGAATTTGGTAACGAGTCGAAATTATACTGTTTCCTACAGCCAAAACAAGCTTGCTAAAACATCATGCTACAATTGTACCACTGGTGTGTCCAACTCCATCTAGATTGTGAACAATAATAACTTATATTTATAAGAACTAACAAACAAGTTCTCTGTGTGTACGCTAAATTCTACACACCAACTCATCTACTTTATAGAATAAAAGATACACATATGCAAAATAAAAAAACAACGCAACCATTTGCCCATATAAATTTTCATTAAGATGAAAAGACAAACTTTACTAATAAATAAATCAGTCAAAGACAAATTGTCACGTCCCGAGCCAAATAATTTAGGTATTAGGATTAAACCTAAAATAGTGACACACGCACTCTCGTGTATACACAATTAGACCCATGTTTAAGTGCAAACACACAAGGGAAAGTTACATGCATAATTGCTATTAGTGGACACTTGTCCAAGCATTCATATGCGAAACCTGTCAATATCATTTATAGAAGCAAAAGGACACACACAACTAGAAACACATCTGTATATAATAGAGTAAAAAGGAAACGTGTCTTTATAAAAAGGGAAGAAAGTTTCTAAAAAGATGAAAAATTTATACATGCACAGAATACATGA
Source organism: Sextonia rubra (assembly GCA_037013555.1). Classification (NCBI taxonomy): domain Eukaryota; kingdom Viridiplantae; phylum Streptophyta; class Magnoliopsida; order Laurales; family Lauraceae; genus Sextonia; species Sextonia rubra. The sequence goes on from JASUAD010000026.1 coordinate 12,099,862, forward strand.
GGTCATGGCACATACAAACAAAATGAAACTTAATGCAACTACAACCCAAAAATAAGGGCTATACTAGTCCAAATGGCACTCTGGGGTGGATCGGTTAGAGATGAACTACTGTCCACTTGTCTAATCCCTATGGGACCTCAGAAATCTCCTTCAAAGTCTCATCAACCTTCAAGGGATTAGAAAAGGGATCTGAGCCTACAACACTAATGGACAACGAGTGAATAAGACTATTCAGTAAACTATAAGCAAAATTAAGGTAACACGTATTGTATCTACAATAATTACTAACAAGTGATCATAGATAGATTGTTAATTTAGTATACTAGGCATGTTGTGCATTTGAATAGAGCATGTTATAAAATTCAATTAACAGAAATACTTTACTATGTGGCTACTACATTTGCATTATCCTCCTTCTAGGGATCTATGCCTTGAGAACACCATTGACCTGGCCAAGGTATGAATGGGTCTCTCATAGATGGAGTCCGGAAGCTCCAAGAAAAGTACATTGCAGCGACAATGTTCATGCTACACCAAAGTCAACCCCACTGGGTATCATAAGGTTGAGGCTGAGTAGAGCCAGAACATTTCAATTCATTCGTATACGTGAAATTGAATAAATCATACAATTCATTCGTTGAGGAAGGACAATAGCATAGAGTTTACATTCAAGTCATGTGTGCAATATGTTCATACTCAATTCTTTCGTATTGAATTCAATGTCAAGGTCAATAGAAAATGTATATCACAAATAGCATCAAATGAAAAATGATCATTCAATTTAAATCATTATTGGAAAAATAGAATGCAATAACAGAAATTTAATATGCTATGCAATTCAATGCAATTTCATGGGATCAAGGTGGTTTACTATCCAATCCTAATCTAGTCATCCATTGTTTTTAAACATGCATACTGATATAGTTTTAAGTTATTCGATACACAATTATCTTTTTTTTTTTTTTTGGTATTACATTGTATCGGGAATGTGTATCAAAGTCCCTTAAACTAACACCCATGAAGAGGTGCTTAACAAATGGACAACACACATAAATGAGTGTCAGCCCTCAAGACCCTTCATAATGTTCAATCATTCCAGTGGACAAGTTAATGGGGTAAAGGGATCCAAAAACTAAGGCCCTATAAAGTCTTCTAACAGTGCCTAAATTAACCCTAGTTTTTCAGTAGCCTTACGGTTAGCTGTGGGTGACTTACGGCTTAGCCGTAGTTACCCAAATTGTCCCGCATTCACGGTTGAACTGTGGTTTGTCTTACGGCTTAACCGTATTTGTTCTATGGTTGAGCCAAATTTGGCTACGGCTTAGCTATAGCACATTATACGGCTTGGTCGTGGCTTAACTATAAGAGGTTTTTGAGTTTTCATGCTCTCGGGTTTTCAAATAGTAAAATTGCTGATGGCTAGACCACGGCTAGGTTACAGCTTAGCTGTAGTACATCCTACGACTTAGCCGTAGCTTGGCTGTAGTATAATTTTCAAATTTGTTGCTTTCTCGAATTTGAGTCGTGGAAGACCTACAGTGTAGCCGTAAGCTTTAGATTTTCTGGAGCGGTTTGATTGCTTTTCAAAACTTAGTAAATTACATGCAGATTCAAATAATGAAAATAGAAGTACAAATGAAGGGCTGTAAAACACATTAAAATTGAAAGATTTGTAAGAATCATCAGAATCATGACATACCAACATGCATTGAACCAGAATTTTGCTTATACTTGCCTTAGATTAAGCTTTTCAAGCTATTAATCCTTCTTTTGGCTCAATTTGGGTATTCTTGGACCTAAATGCCATGCATGCAAGAATTAAGAAGGAGATAAGTACATGTAGTGAAATGAGAGTCCTCTAAACTCAAGAGAGGTGGAATGGGAAAAGCTTTTACCAAGAAAATGGATGAGAAGAAGAAGGTACTTAAGTCTTCCACTTCAAAACAAGAAGAGAACTCAAGGATGATGGCATGAATAGTAAGAGCCTTAAATCACACATGCAAATCTTCTACCCTATAACACTCTGACCCAACTTAATTCGGTTTAGCAAATCATTAATGTGTTTTTGGGTAATTTCCAAGCGCATTAGTTTATGTTTGTTGTTTTGTCTTTTTGAGTTTCGTTTCGGGTCATGGATAAGTAGTTGGGTCGAGTTTAACCTGATTTAGGTAGACATGAGCCCTTTTTTGTAATTTTAAGGTTTATGTGATTTCATCTTTCATGCATCATCTTGATGTCAACACGTGTATCTCGTCAAGCTCGTTGACTTCCGTAACTGACTTACCTGCAAACGACCTCATTTGTTTCCGTTGGATGGTTAATTGACTCGAACTGTCATTATCATCAACCTTTGGACTTATATATAAATTTTGCAATACTTATCTTATATAAAGGGATGCATGCACCGACTTTGTCCATATTCAACGTCTCTTCTTCTTCGTTTCTTCTTCTTGTTTCTTCTATGATCACAATTAGGAAAGGAGAGAAATCTCTTGCATCCATTCCATCAATTCAGCTCTTGCGAGTTTAAGGTCAACTTTGGGTTTTGGATGAGCTCCACGAGTTTTGAATTTTTCTCACTCTTTTATTACATGCACTCAACTCCTCTCTCTTCTTGCATGCATGATTGTTAGAACCGCATATAAACGTCGAATTTGAGCTCAAGGACAACTATTAACTTGGCAAAGCTCATTTGAAGCAAGTATAAGCACGATATGGATGAACACATGTTGATAACTTATGATTGCTTTTATTCTCATTACTCTTGCATGGTTTGGTGATTTATAGCCCTTGTGTAGCAGATTTCACGTGTTTGTTATCTTTGTTTTCAATTGTGTCCAAATTCAATTTCGTCTGTAACAGGTTCAGAATGTGCATTTCTGAAACTTACGGCTAAGCCGTAAAGTTTCATGGCTCAGTGTCTAGAGAGCTACAAAGCCTGAGTTTACTTTACGGTAAGGCTACGGCTAAGCTGTAAGCTAGCCGTGACCTAACTGTAGGTCAAGCTACGGCTTGGAACCCAGAGAGCAGAAATGAGGGAAGACCTTCTATGGTCTAGCCACGGCTAGGCCGTGTGGGGTGCTACAGCTAAGCCGTACCCTACCGTGGCCGAGCCGTAGAACAAAACAGGGTCAAGCCGTAAATGCGAATGAACAATCTGGGGAACCATAGCTGAGCCATAGTGCATAATACGGCCAAGCTGTAAGATGTCTACGGCTAAGTCGTAGATCACCAATGGTTAAGCTGTGAAATCATTGAAAAATGAAAAAAAAAGATAGGTTTAATGATGAGACCTTATAAGGCCTTCACATGGATTTCTTAAACCCCTCAACTTGCCTAATGGACTACCTTAATAGTATAAATGATCTTGAGGGCTGTGACTTATTTATGTGTGTTGTCCAATTGTTAAGCACCTCCCCATAGATGTTGGTTTAAGGGACTTCGATACACGTTTTTCGATACATTGCAATACCCACAAGATGGACAACTGTGTATCGAATAACTTAAAACGACATCATCATGCACAGTTAGAAACAATGGACAACTAGCTTAGGGTTAGCTAGTAAGCGATCATGATTCCCTCAATTAACTTGATTTGCATTGCATGTTGATTTCGGTTATTGCCCTTTATTCTTCTCTTTTGTTTTCGACTGGTGTTTATCTTGAATGAGTTGATACTAGCAATTGACCTTATTGATGTCTATTTGATCTTATTGCGATATGATGTTGTGATATGACGTAATGCACATATTGTACAGCTTGAATGTGACTTGAATGGACATGATTGACACGGTCTGGCTCTACTTAACCTCAGCCTCAGGATACCCAATGGGGTTGAATTTGGTGAAGCCTGCTTATTACTGCTGCAGTGTGATCCTGTCTTGAGACTTCCGGACCCCAATAACCAGAGACCCATTCGTACCCTGGCTCGGTGATGGTGTTCTCAATGCCTACGCTTGATAGGGAGAATATGGCAAATGTAGTAGCCACCTAGCAAAGTCTATCTGTTCTATGATTCTTATATCATGCTTTATTCATATGCACGACTTACCTAGTATACAAAAGTGAAACTCCATGCACTATTACCTGTTATTTATTCTTGTAGACACAATGCGTATTACCTTATTGTTTACTTATACTTTGCCGAATCGTTGTATTCATGAGTTGTCCTTAGTGTTGCAGGCTCAGATTCCGCTGCCGACCCCTCGTCGGTCGGCAAGACTCTAATAGAGACAGTAGAAGCCCGTCGGGCTAGAGGAGTGGATCTGATCACTCCACCGGAGAGCGTCATGGCATGATAGGCTCCTTCTGGGATTTTGTGGGATGTCTCATGTGTTACCTTCTGGCATTTTAGTGTTTTGGCTTTTGTTCTTGTTCACACTCTTGTATAGACGGTGTATCTTTTATTGTACATCTTGTAATGTTTTCCCTTCTATCTAATTGCGTTTGTTTAATGCAATGATACTTACAGCTTCCGCGTACACCATGTTTGCACTTGTGAATTTCCTTTGTATGTGCGCATTTAGACAAGGTCTAAGTGTGTATGCACAGGAGTGCGTGTCATTGATTTGGTTTAAACTAATCCCCGATTTCCTGGGTTCGGGTTGTGACATATCCCCTTGATTTAAAAGAAAAGGTGGTGAAGAAATAGAAGAAGAAGAAAAAAGTGTTAGAGAGGAGTGCATACAGGAAGAGAAGGTTGAATGGGTAGTTGAGCCCTTTTATATGAAATATTTTTTTTGAAGTTTATAAAAAAGTCCATATTCCTTGGAATAATTTCAGTTTAAGTCAAGTGAGCAACCAGTCAATTCAAACGACTTCATTTGCATTCGAGTTAATTACGGACGTTAACAAGCTTGGCGAGACATATGTGATGACGCTTATTTGATGCATGAATGACGTAAACTTACAAAGTCTAAAATTATGAAAAAGGGCATGTATCTACCTAATCCAGGTTAAACTCAACCCAACTATCTATCATGATTCTAAATGTAACTCATTAGGACAAAACATCATTAACTAGGCTAATTCTATGGCAATTCACTAATAACTTAATCAATTAGTCGCTAAATATACTTAATTAGGGTTGGAGTGTTACATAAATACATAAAAGTATGCTTTTAACATAAATTTTCAACAACTCGCACTTAGACTCAAAACCATGTTGACATATAAGCTATTTGCTGGTAAGCTCTTTGTAAAAGGATCTATCACGTTGTCCGCCAATGCAATCTTAGTCATAATTATATCACCCCTCTTTACGACTTCTTGTGTGAGATAATACTTACGCTTGATCTGCTTACCTTTCTTATGCATCCTGGGTTCCTTTGCATTATCAACTGCACCTGTATTATCACAAAAAAGTATTATAGGTGATTTTACCAAAGGTACCATTTCTAGACCCATCAAGAAATTTTTGAGCCAAACTATCTCCTTGACTGCTTCAGAAGCTGCCACATATTCGACTTCCATGGTAGATTCAGCAGTCCACAATTACTTGACACTCCTCCAATTCACCTCTCAAGGTAAATACAAATCCTGAGATCGACTTTCTGGAATTATTATCTAACTAGAAGTCCGAGTCTATGTACCCAATGTGTGTCAAACTTTGGACCTAGTAAATCAGCATATAATTTCTAGTCCTCTTAAGGTACTTAAGTATATGCTTTACTGCAGTTCAATGTTCTCTCCCTGGATTAGACTCATATCTACTAACCATGCTAATGGCAAAACAAATATCAGGTATAGTGCATAGCATTACATACATGAGGCTTCCCACTGTCGAAGCATAATATACTTCCTTCATCTTTTCTATCTCATCAGGTGTCTTAGGACACTAATCCTTAGATAAATTAATTTCAAGCTTAAAAGGAAGAAATCCTTTTTTGGAATCTTGCATGTTAAATCTTCTAAGAATCGTATCAATTTAAATTGATTGAGATAAGCTCAACATTCTTTGTTTTCAATCTTGCAGGAGCTTGATCCTTGGAATGTAATAGGTTTATCCTAAATCCTTCATATCGAACTAACTGCTCAACCATACTTTAATTGAAAACAACACCCTCGACATTGTTTCCAAATATTAAGAAAACCACCACACTGCTGTTGCACTTCTTATATACACAGGATTCATCAGGATTCTGCTTAAAACCATAAGATTTAAAGGCTTGATTAAAATGAATGTTCCAAGATCTAGACATCTACTTAAGTCCATAAATGGACCTCTTAAGCTTACACAACATGTGCTCATGGCCTTTAGCTATGAATCCATCTAGTTGCACCATATAGATGCACTTGTCAAGATTTCCATTAAGGAAAGTTGTCTTGACATCCATTTGCCAAATTTCATAATCTAAATGAGCAGTAATTGATAAAAGAATCTAGATGGATTTTGGCATGGCTATCGCGAGAAGGTCTCCTTATAATTGATTCTTTCTTTCTGAGTAAACCATTCTGCAACAAGCCTAGCTTTGAAGGTGTCAACCTTTCCATCCACGTAGACCCACTTACAACCAATAGGTTTTATCTCCTCTAGTTACTTTATAAGATCCTAGACTTGATTAGAGTACATAGACTCCATTTTGATTTCATAGATTTTTGCCATAGTTCTGCATCTTTGTCTTAGAGTGCTTCATTATAATTATAGGGTTCAGCATCTAACTTATCAGGGACTCTGTCGAATGACTCTCCCAAGAACATATATCACTCGAGTTAACGAACAACCCTCCCACTACGACGAGGCACATCCTGTTTCTATGTATGAGTAATGTCATGCTGTGTTAAAATTAATCCTGGTGTACCATCATCTACATGATGATCCGACTCATCACCTAGCATGTTAGTGGGATCACCTAGAGTATCATTAGCTTGAGACTCGACAATCCTCCCACTATGACGAGGTAATCGAATGCCAAATTCTCCATTTTGTGGTGTCTCTTCCTACACTAATGGTAATAGAAAAGGCTTGAGTAGGTGTCTCTCCACTCAATTCTTTTAAAACAATTCTACTTTTGGGTTTGTGGTTCATTACATAGTCCTTTTCTAATAATCGAACAATGGTGATAACAATGACCTCTGATCTTTAAGATTATAAAATAAACCACTTTTTGTTTTTCCGGGATACCTAATGAAAATGCAAACTTCCGTTCTTGGTTCCAACTTATCTATGTTTCCTTTCAGCATATGTTTTGGACTATCTCAAATCCGAATATGTTTTAAGCTGGGTTTGATCCCAGTCCATAGTTTTGTGGGTGTAATAGGTACTAACCTAGAAGGAACTAAGTTTAGAATGTATGCTGACGTTTCTAGAGCCTTCCCCTATAACGAATTAGGCAAATCTGAATGACTCATCATTGACTTCACCATATCTATAAGAGTCTAATTCCATCTTTCTGCTATACCATTTTGTTAAGGTGTACCTGGTGCAAGCAATTGGGATGTAATCCCCTCTTGTGCAAAATGATCCCTAAATTCTCAAAAGAGGTACTCGCCACCACGATCATATCGTAATGTCCTGACACTCTTACTTAGACACTTCTACATTTCTGCCTTATACACCTTGAATTTCTCAAGGTAGTTGGATTTATGGCGCATTAAGTAAATGTACTCATCCCTTGAGTAGTTGCCAATAAAAGTGAAGAAATACTCAAAGTTATCTTTTGCCTTGATATTCATAGGTCCACACAAGTTAGAGTGAATTAATTCCAATGGTTCTTTGGCCCTATAACCTTTTGTCGAAAAAGGGTGTTTGGTCATTTTCCCCTTTAAATAAGATTCGCAAACTAGAAATATCTCCACTTCCAATGAATCTAATGGTCCATTTACAACCAGTCTTGAAAGCTAATTTAGATTAATATGACCTAGATGTAAATGCCAAAGACACATTTGGTTTAATTGTAAAGGTTCCTTTCTCTTACATAGTAGGGTAATTATGATATTCGATTCAGTCAATTACAGTTTATGAGAGATAGGATTAACAATATTAAAATCATCCATCCAATGAACTAGAACAAATAAAACGCTTATTATGCATAATAACCAAAAATTTATTAAAATAAAAGGAATATCTGCTTTTAACCAACTTGGAAATAGAAATTAAATTCCTCCTAATGTAGGGAACATAAAGACAATCTTTTAAAATTAAAGTCATATCTCTATTAAAGCTTAGACAAACACCTCCTACTGTAACTGTTGCCACTCTCATAGCATCACCCATAGGCAAATGAATCTCTCCATCATTTAGCTGCCTGGTTTCCTAGAACTTCTACAAAGAATTGCAAACATGATTAGTGGCTGCCATATCTACACACTAGGTATCGATAGATACAACCGCCAAACATGATTCAACAACTAGTGAATGAAATTTACCATCATTGTTCACATTGTTGAGATAAGTTGGACATTGCTTTTTCTAGTGCTCTGCTTATTTGCAATGAGGAAACTTGCCCTTGAGCTTTTTCACTCCTCCCTGAGATACGTTGCCCCATTGAGGAACTACATTACTACTTTAACCCTTTTTCTACTTCCTCTTGCCTTTCGGCTTATAAACAGAACCTTTTCCAGCAACGTGAACACTAACTGGGTCTTTCAGAAGGCCCTTAGTAGCTTGAAGTTCCTTAAGTAATTATGCTAAAGAAAAGTTGAGCTTGTACATGTTGTAATTTAGGCAAAAATTCTCAAAGGAATCAATCAAGGACTGAAGAATATATTTATTTGAGCTTCCCTATCAATTTCAGTTCCAAGGACCTTTAGTTCATTGAGGGTTCCCATAATTTTCAAAACATGGTTCCTCACAGAGGTACCTTCAGTCATCTTAGTGTTATACTGTTCTTTCATAGCAACCTATGTAGTAGCCCAATCCTGATCACCAAACATCTCCTTGAGACTATATATGAAGTCATAGGCAATAGGCAAAGACCGATGCTAATGTTGCAAAACATTTGACATAGATGCTAACATGTAACATCGCGCCATCTTATCAGCCTTAATCCATTTTTATATACCTAGATGACAACCTCATCGGTACAACTATCTGCAAGTTTCTTTGGGTATACCTCAGTGAGTACATATTGTACTCTTCAATAGTTAGCTCAATATCCAAATTTCTTTTCCAATCAGTGTAATTACGTCCAGTGAGTTTATGTTTTTTGAGAATAACAACAAGTGGATTGAAAGAACCTATCTTAAATCCTGAGAATTACATAAACAACAAAATTATGATGGGCAAATAAACCTTGGATTCAAATAAAAGGAAAGTGGCTCCATTGCAAAGTAATAAAAGAATCCGACAGCAATTTAAAAACACTAATGCATAGTATGCCTCGATAGGAGGATTTTTACTATACTTATTTTGTTCATATAGAACATAACCTATTAGGTTTACTGTTAAGGTAATAAACCGTGCCAAGTAAAACTAAACAACTACCATGCCTTTGGTCCTATAAATAATAGCAGTGACTCAGATGGGGGGCATGTTATTATTTATAGCTAAGTGTATACCATCATTTAATTCAAAGTCCATTATTCTATATTTGGTCCCGTCAAATGGAGAAGTGACCTATACTAATAATTACCGTAAATCATCCATATGGGAGTTTGTACTAGAGAATTATTGCCTTTAGAACTTATGTCCCTTCCTAAAAAAAATTACATTGACTTTAAACCTCCTAACTGATCGCACTCAAAAATGTGATGTGAGATGTAGCGGATTTGAGTCTAATATTCACATACTTCAAGCATTAAGAAGAATGAGAAATAACTATAGTTCATCATTATTTTTCCTTCTGTTTACATGGGTTTAAATGCTCCGAACGCCAGAATGCAGGTTGTTTAAAAGTTTTGAAACATTTATAACCTTTTCCTCTAGTCTCAAATGTAATCTAAATCTAGAATTTACAAGAACATACATAAAAATTGGGAAAAGATGCAAAAAATAAGAAAACAATGGGGAGTGACCGTGACCTGCAGTCATTGACATACGTGGCCTTTCGGCAACTATTTGCGCTCTGTGTAGCTCTGTTTCACTTTTGTGATGCTTCCTAGGTACTGAAACTTTTTTTTCATGATCTTTAGAGTATTGAGTGACCATCGAGAGGGTTGAATTTGGTCATGGAATTGACTTAAACTTTTGATAATCATCACTTTTTTAATTATGGATTGTTTTTGTATGAATTCGAAAAAAGTGCTTAAACAAGCAAAAATGGAGCCAAAGTTGTGTCATTCTGAACCTATAATTTTCAAGGAATATAATGAAGCCTAAAGAGGCTTGTTCACAAATTCCGGTGTGGCCCAAGACCCTTTCAAAGTAAGAAAACTAAAGGAAAAAAATGTCATCCGAATGACCTTTGCATATGCCTTCCTTAAGTGAAATACATGTCTCTTCCCCTTCTCTGAATTATATCTCACCTTGAATTGGTGAGAATGAGAAGAAGAAGTAGGTTGGAATACTAAAATTACTTGTGGCTTGCTTGAAGTTGCTTTAAACTCTAGAAGACTTGATTCAAGAACTTGCATCGTTCACTTTCTTCACTGTCTGTGTGTTCTCCCCTTTTTCAAATGACCAGCATTCTTTTTTATAGACTTTAGTAGTGATTATGGGAAGTTTAAGGGAGTTATTAGAAGTTAACATTTGAAAAGGAGTGGAGGGAACCGCTGAAAGCTGCTGGAACTGCTCCACAGATGCTAGTGACTGCGGCCGTAGTCACTCCTAGGTCTTATTTTGGACTTTTTGCACATATGGCCTGTTTTCGCCTGCTTGGACCCGAATGATGTCCGATCTTCATGAAACTTAGAGGGATAATTTTTTACACTACTTTGAGTGTATCATAGAAATTTCAGCCTATTTTGACCTTCTAAAGTTGGTCAACTCCCCCATTTACTTTTTATGAAAATGAGCCCTTATTTTAGTTGTTTGAGGCCTAAATGACCTCGGTTTGGTTTGAAACTTGAAAGGACTGATGTCAGGGATATCTTAGATGGCTATCTAAATTTCATGTAGTTTGGATTTATAAAAGTAGGATTTCGAATAGTGACTCACTTATTGCATGTTCTAAGTCACTATTTACCTCATACTGTAGGTAGTTAGCTTGTTTTCTACCCAAGCGACGTTTAATTGACTTAAAACTTTAGGGATTTAAATTTGAATGTATTTTGTATCTCTGTTTCAGATTTTCTCAGCTTTGACCTCCTAGAAGTTGGATTTTAGCTTGTAACCTCCATGGCTCGGGAGTCACTGATTTCTAAGCTAACATGTAGTGAAAGTAAGCTCAAACGAAAACCTTTTTACTTGAAAATTTGTAGAATCTCCTTTGAGAATGACTGAAGCTTTTTGCCAAAATTTCACCAATTTTGGATGTCAGAAAGTAGGAATTTGGTTAGTGACCCCCATGACTCAGGGGTCACTAACCCAAAGTTGACATGTTTTTAGACTTTGGGTCAAATGATGTCAATTTAACTTAGAATTTTATAGAGCCTCCCTTCAGTATAATTGAGCTTCCTCAATGAGTTTTAGCTGATTTGACCTTTATGAGATGTCACTTTGCATTGTTACCCCACAAAGCTTAGTAGATGACCATCTGAACGGAGTTTAGGTCCAAATGATGTCTAAATACTCTTAAACTTTGAATTATAGTTTTTGAATGTACTTGAAGGCATTCCTCTAAGTCTGAACTTGTTTTAACATGTAGAAATGTCAATTTTCACAGTGACCCCTAAGGAGTTGACAAACAGTCACTAAAACTTGGTTTGAGCTGGGATATAGTCCAAATGTTTTGAAACTTTGAAACATCATTCTCAAACATGCTTTAGAATTGCCATGAGAGTTTCAGCCACTTTAGTAACCCAGAAGTTTGAGTGTGTTCAATGACCCTAGATTTTGAGCCAATGAACCTTGAACTTGAAGTTTAGTGAGTTATGTAACCAAATGAAGTTCACTGCCTTTGAAATTGGAGTTGCTAGGCTCTGAGCTCATTTGAAGTCTTTTGAATGGATTATACCAACTCTGAACATCTAAATGCAGTACTTGACTACCGCAATCATGGGGTTTATGTACCTTGGTTTGGAATTCTCTTGTAATGTCTATGCTACAACATTTGTAATTTTTATGGGTCAACACTAATGAACGAAGTTCACATGCTATATCAATATAATCACATCACCATGAAATATTACATTGAATCCTAAGACTCTTGATAAATGGAGTTCACATGCTATGTCAATATAATTACATCACCATGAAACAATGAGAAAAATGTAAAACAATAACTACGAATTTGATTTGTGAGATTCATTTACATAACATACACATATGGTGACCATGATAACTAGATCAATTACTGCAAAACAAAGGGTAGATAATTCGTAGCAAAACAAAGGTTAGTTATAGCAAATGCAATCACAAATTTTTTTACAACCTATAATCTTACTATATTTTGTTCAGTCTATACGCAGTATCAAGATTGGCTCTAATACCACTGTTGAAGGGAGCCGCCAGGATCCCTAGATATTTTGCACAAATTAAAGCAGAAATAACTTTAGATGATGATCATTCAAGAACCATACTTGTAAGATCTCTTTGATTTGATTTTGGTTTTACAGCAATCTGAAAATCTCAAGACCTTTTACTATATTTTTCTATGCTCAAACTCATATTCGGGTGTGGGCCTCTTTTTACAAATTCTCTTTACTTTAAAAAAGGAGATTTCTCTTATCTTTTTCCTAGAGAGCAATAGTGTATATTTATAGGCTACAATAGGGACTTCAAGAAGAAAATAAGGAATATGCTTCTTATGGAAATAAGAAACCCCAATTCGACCCAAATTAGAATCTTAGTTCCATAAATTACAATTTAGTCCACTAGAGAATTATTATTGCACTCCTGTCCTTATTTTGAAATTATATTTTGAGCTTCTTGTTATTAAATTCTTATTAATCTCCCTATGTTAAGATTTTAAATATCGATCGATTAAATGATTATTGACATCTATATTTAATCGATATCTTTATAATTCCTTCAAACCTTACACTTAACTTATTTGATATGTCGAATCCAAAGTCCATCTGCAGAGTTTGACATAATTAAAACTTATAAAATTCATCAAGGGGATATCATCAATCCCTATTACGGGACGTGGGTTCCGTCGATAAACTAATCTCCACTATACACATAGTGCAACCATCCAATTTGCTAAGATTATTGACCTATAAAAGGTTTTACTCATTTATAAATAAAAATGCTAAATACTAAATGTATGTGTCAATCATTTATGTCAGGATTAAGAGTAAAAGTACTCATAATAACCATTTGAATGTTAATCATTTTATATAATTAGTAGAAAGACAATATACCCAAAAGCTGTCCTGCTCAATACACATAACTCGTATTAGCATAATGAGTCGAAACTATACCGTTTTTCGCAACTAAGATAATTTTGCTAAAATATCATGCTACAATCGTACCGATAGTGTGTCAACTCCATCAAGATTGTAAACAACAATAACTTATATTCAATAAAAACCAACAAACAAATCTTTCGTGTGTAAACCAAACTCTATACACCAACTTATCTACTTTATAAAATAACAGACATACACATGCATAATAAAACACAATGCAACCATTTACTCATTTAAATTCTCATTAAGGTGAAAAGACAAGCTTTTATAATAAATAAATCAGTTAAAGACAAATATATAAAAATATGCTTTTAATAAAATTTTCCAACAATTATAACTAAAATGTAAATTAAATTAAAATCATTTTAACTGTATACGTTTATAATGAAAGATCAAGGCAAGTTTGAGAAGAGTTTTATCTACAAGATAAGGCATTACAATTAAGACCTCATATCTAGTCCGTCTTTTTATATCTACCGTGTAACTAAAAATGAATGATTCAAAATACGGGCAGCAATTGATTAGGTCAAGTTGACCTTTTACAGGAGTGGGTACTTGGGTTAGGCAGAACCATGATGCAACTTATTCGGATATGAAATATCATCTTGGTCCCCTATGCTGGGCACTTGTGGGATCCATCTAGGAAATGGACTGGAGGGGATCAAAAGATCTCTCCCCCCATAATTGTAGATATTAACTGAGGATCGATCATGATCTTAACCACTTTATCAATGGCTTAAAAATTTCCACTATCTAAATGAGTGTATAGTCGATCCAACAGTCCAATTCTCCAAGGTGGGGGTGGTTGGGTTGAGTTGGTTTTGTTGGAAATTTATAACAACAGCGTACTTTTATGTATTTATCTTTGATTGATTTATTTATAAGTAAAGTTTGTCTTTTTATCTTAATGAGAATTTGTACGAGCAAATTGTTGCATTATTATTTGTTATACATGTGTGTGTTTTTTATTCTATAAAGTAGACAAGTTGATGTTTAGAGTTTAGCTTACACATGGAAGACTTGTTTGTCGGTTCTTATAGAATATAAGTTATTGCTGTTTACAATCTAGATGGAGTTCTACACTCCATCGGTACGATTGTAACATGATGTTTTAGTAGGCTTGTCTTTGCTGCAAAAAACAGTATAGTTTCGACTCATTATACTAGTACGCGTTATGTGTATTGCATAGGACCACTTTTGTATTTATTGCCTTTATACTGACTATATATGGTAATTAACATCCAAATGGTTATGATAAGTGCTCATACTTTTAATCCCGATATAAATAATAGATACATACATTTAGTGTTTGGCATTTTGATTTACAAATGAGTGAAACCTTTTATGAGTCAATCCAAGTAAATTGGATGGCTGCACTATGTATATAGTGGATGTTAGTTTATTGATGGAATCCACGTCCCGTAATAGGAATTGACGATATCTCCTTGATGAAGCTTATAAGTTTCGATTACGTCAAACCCTGCAGATGGACTTTAAGTTCGACATATTAAATAAATTAAGTGTAAGGTTTGCAGGAATTATAAAGATATCGATTAAACATAAATGTCAGTAATTATTTAATTGATGGATATTTGAAATCTTAATGTGGGGATATTAATAATCAGTTAATAACAAGAAGCTCGAAAAATAATTTTGAGAATAAGGATATGAATACAATTATAACTCTCTAGTGGATTGAATTGTAATTTATGGAACTAAGATTTTAATTTGGTTTAAATTAGGGTTTTGTATTTCCATAAGAAGAATATTCCTTGTTTCCTTGTTAAGGTTCCTATTGTAGCCTATAAATATGCGCTATTGCTATCTATGAAAGATATAAAAGAGAAATCTTATTTTTGAGAGCAAAGAAAATTTGCAGACTTTAGTGCAAGTTCGAGTATAGAGGAATACAGTAGAAGGTTTTGAGATTTTCGGGTTGCTGTAAGACGGAAATCAAATCAAAGAGATCTTACAGGTATAGTTTTTGAATCATCATCATCTAAAGTTATTTTCGCAGTAATCTGTACACAATATCTATGGATCTTGGCAAATGCCTCCTAATAGGTTTATCATCCACTCTGATGGATCATAAAATCGGCTCAGCAGGTGTAATGTGCCTAATAACATGAGCATGAGGTTTTTCTATCATCCTAGATTTGTCCATTTGGTTGGAGTCAAAAGTTGGCATTTTGAACGGCTTCATAGATTGAGAAGCATCTATGGTTGGAGAGTAGTTTTTTGGTATTAGGTGCCTACCACTGTTTTGGTGCTAGGTGGCTGTGCTTGGTTCTTAGCACCAGAAAATTTCTCATGGTTGCAACCCAAATCTAATAATAAGCTTCACGGCCCAAAATCTTAGGTTTATTAATGATGTTTTTTTTTTAACGGAGGGTGTTACCGCTCTTTGAAATGGATTAATCCTTTTTGGCCCAAAAGAGCTGGGTAAGTCTCTTGTGAGCTAGTGCAATAGTACAGTTAGAATCCACAACTTTTGGGTGAGTAAACCATGATCTTTGACCAGTCAATTAACTCAAAGATGTGGTGAAATTTTAAGTGCTAGGCTCCTAGCACCAAAACCGTGTTAGGCACCCAGCGTCTGAAAAGTGAAAACCACTCGAAGGTGCAAGCGCAACCCAGAAATTTTGGGTCCGGTTGATATCCGAATGAAATGAAGTGTGAACATCTCCAAAACTGCAAGAATCAAAGAGGCTTGCAACGAGTCTTCTGCTCCCGCTCGAAACCCTACCAGTGCACCCCAAGGTATGTCAGTGTTTCCTCTTTCCTCTCGGTTGAAATCAATCCAAGCTCAACAATAAAAGCATAGTGAAGTAAAGTGTTGTTTCTCTTTGCAGCACAATCGCTGAAAGATGATAAAGAGGCGTTTCTACAAGGATGAGCACGCCGATAGAAATGATGTATCAGATTCTTCTTCTTCCTCTGACTCAGATTCTACAGAGGAGGATGAGGAGGAGGAAGAAGACGAAACAATTGTAGCAGAAAAACCCAACTCACCCACGCCGCCTGGTTCGCTCTCTCTCTCTCTCTCTCTCTCTCTCTCTAATTTTCACTTGGGTTCTTTTCCTTGTCTATCTTTCTCGTTATTCTGCAATGGGTTGTGGCTATTTTTGTGTTTCTGGTATTGATGGGTTTTTATACACTGCTTTTCCTTTCACTTGCTTTATGGGTTGATTTGAGCAGTATTTTTTTTTGTTTTTTTGTTTTTTTTTTACAATTTCGTTGGCTTATTGGTTATTCTGAGGTGGGTTGTTGTAAATTTGCAT
This sequence comes from Sextonia rubra, assembly GCA_037013555.1. Taxonomy (NCBI): domain Eukaryota; kingdom Viridiplantae; phylum Streptophyta; class Magnoliopsida; order Laurales; family Lauraceae; genus Sextonia; species Sextonia rubra. The sequence continues at coordinate 12,116,535 of JASUAD010000026.1, forward strand.
TTTTATTTTTTCATGTATTGGGTTTCGATCTCCCCACATAGTTGGACAAGGCTTTGATGATGATGATTGGGTTTTGATTGTGTTATTGATTTCTATGTTTCGTGGGTGAATTTGACGGTGACTTTTGGAGATTGAGGAGGTTGTTCATGGTTTTGGTGCTGATTTGTGTTTTGTTCAATTAATTTATTCATCCTTAGGAATTTTTCTAGTTTTTTGAGAAATTTCCTTGATGCATCGAGGGCCCACAAGTGGTCTCCCTTTAAGTTAAATTAGGGATTATATTATTTTTATTATTAGTAGATTTCTAATTTCATTGTTATTAGGGAGTTTCCATAATTAGATTAGGGTTTTCTTAGGCATTACGTCTCTTTTGTTATTTATATGGCTTTGTAGTAGGTTATTATGTAGAGTTTTTGAGTTAATAGAAAATTTTATGGGTTTTTATCATTTGAGAATTCCCTTGTGCTTGTGATTGTTTCTGTGGAAACCTCTATTGTGCTAAGGCACTTTTGATTGCAAATCTTAACCTTAAGATTGCATCAATTAGTATCAGAGCCGAACGATCCCTCGATCGAACAGCATGATTACCCCTATCCCCTTCCCATATACCTGGTCAGCCGAAACCCCATCTCACCTTACCAGATTCCCAACTCCCATCCCTTCTTCCTTCACCATCGTCGGACAACCCCATCCCATCAACGCCATTGCCACAGAGCCTTTCCATACAACCTGAGCCATTCCATCTCCACAGAACCGAAACCCAATTGCCCCTCATCACTTCCGAACTAAGCACCATCCCAAATCATCCACCCCCACCACACAGAATCATCCGAAAACAATTCCACCACAAATCCACAAACCCCATCTCCAAAACCATACCTAGCCCCTGTCAGACCCCAGCCCATCTCCAACTTCCATTCGCCAAAACCCCAACCAACAAGTTAAGAAGAAGAAGAAGAAGAAGAAGAAGAAGAAGAAGAAGTAGCAAAAGAGTAGAAGAAGAGCGACAGAAGGGAAAAAAGGAGCGTACCTATCGCTGTTGCAGAGATCTCCATCGTTGGATTGCTGCTTGCCATCATCGAAGTCTACCAGTGCACCACCGCCTTATCACTGTACTCATCGCCTTCATCTGCATCCTTGAGGCATTGTCGAGATTGTGATTGTGCCTTACCGGTATCGTCCACATCTTTCTCTTTGATAGTGACCGTCATCTCACCTTCATTTCAAGTCAGTGGACCAAGAAGAAAAAGGAAATATCTATCCCTTTCCTTCCTTCTTTCGACAACAATGTTTAAGCTCTGGGCCCAAGTCAGGTCTGGGCCAAGTCAAGTTCAGATCATATTTGGTTCCTTTTATGAGAAGGACATAGAAGACGGTGCATCAGCATTCAACAATTGCTTAGTCAACGTCAAATTTGATCAAAGTCAAAGGCCGTGCTTTGTTCTCGCGATTTCGGGACCATCCGACATCAGATTGTGGATCCGTCTTTGCCAACGTGTTTGTAGTGAGCAGATCTACACATTAGGTTAGTCAAAATTTCAATTTGCATTAAAAAAAATGGCTCAAAAGAAGAAAACTAAGGCGAAATCTTCCACCCCATCCATTGAGGAATTGGCTGACAATGTTGCAAACTCATCACAAAATTTTGATAACTTATTTGCAACAATTGAGCAACTCTGACAAACTCTTTTGTAGATGGAACCTGACTGACAACTTTGAAAAATAATCAGCATGTGGATCACAATTGAAATGATGGTGAAAATATTCAGAATTAGCGAAATCCACCAGTCAATAATCCTGATCGAGAGTTAGGGATTAAACTCTTGATTCCCAAATATGATGAAAAATTGCAGCTCATTGACTTCATGAATTGTCTAGTGTGCACGAAAAATATTTTTGCACATAAGCCAATGAATGAGCGCCACAAAGTTAGATTGGTTGCCACTTATTTTCATAATTATGTTGCAACTTGGTGGGCTAAATTATAAAGAAAAAGGAGGAATCAAAATATGGACCCCATTGTAACATGGAATGAGATGAAAAATATTTTCAAGCAAAAATCCCTTCCCGTCAACTATGCAAAAGATCTACGTGCTAGTTTTCAAGACTTGAAAGAAAGATTTAGGATAGTTGTTGAGTATTCTGAAGAATTCTTGATTCTGCAAACTCATTGTGGTTTGAATGAAGATGATGATGTGTTGGTTGATCGATTTTTCAATGGGTTAAGAGTAGGCATTCAGTATATCATTGCATTCCAAATTTCGAGAATGTAAATGAACTCATCCAACATGCCATCAAAGCTAAGGGTATTGCAAATCATCAGGCATAGAAATCTAATGTATTTAAATGGGCTTTGCAGAAGAATTCATCTTTGCAGGATGCCAAACCCAGTGGTTCATCAGGAAAGATTTTTGCAAAGACTGAAGGTCGGAATAAGATGATTTGTGTTTACTGTCAATAGCAGGTTTATCATGCAGCGGAATGTCCAAAGCACATATATCTCATTGAGATTGAAAGTGATGAGAAAATATCCTTGAAAGTGATGTACAAGATACTCTAGATGATTTTAAGGGCAATGAAAGTGAGAAGATTGAAATAGTAGATCCCCTAGAGGAAATTGACATGCTCATGGTCATCAATGAGCCTCAGCAGATTAAAGGAAAGAAATGGTTGCGCAATAATATTTTTCGCGCACCAAGTACAATCAGTGGAGAAGCATGCATAGTTGTGATTAATGGAGGTAGTTCTAAAAATACCATCTTTCAAGCCTTAGTGGACCATTTGAAGTTGAAAGTTCAAAAGTATTATCATCCCTACGTTGCTAAGTGGTTAATGACAGTTGATGAAGTGCAAGTATGATATGCATGTCCAATTGCTTTTGCCATTGGTGAGGACTACAAAGATACAGTTTGGTGTGATGCGCTATCAATGGACAATGGTGATGTCTTATTAAGATGTCTGTGAATGTATAACAAGAATGGAATTTATGGCATGTGCAACAATACATATACTTTTATTCACAATGGAAAGCATGTCACACTCCATCCTATGAAGCCCGAATTGCCCAAACAAGGATCACAAGCCCACATTATTAAGGACGCGCTTCATGTACACAATGTCTACAGATGCAATACCAAGCCATACTGATGTTGTGGTCGAACTCTTTTTCAACCTGAGGGGAATGATGCAGCAAGGGCCCACAAGTGGTCCTCCTTCAAGTTAAATTAGCGATTATATTATTTTTATTATTAGTAGATTTTTTATCATTATTAGATTAGGGTTGCACTAAGTCTCTTTTGTTATTTATATGGCTTTGTCATAGGTTATTATGTAGAGTTTTTGAGTTAATAGAATTTTCTGTGGGTTTCATCATTGGAGAATTCCCTTCTTCTTCGTGTGATTGTTTTTGTGGAAACCCCCATTGTGCGAAGGCACTCCCGATTGCAAATCCTAACCCTAGTATTGCATCACTCCTTTTTTTTTTCCTCCTAATACTGTTGTTTTTTATATGTCATGTTGAGTTTGTGGTCCATCCAAATGTGGTGGCCAAATTACTTTGGTTGGATGGTTTTTTTTATTTTTTTCCAATTACAGAGCAAGTATTTTTATTAGCAACATGGTATGTATTTCAATGGAAGGAGTTAAATGTGTTCTTTGAAAGCTATAAAGTATAATAGCTATGCACTGTATGTGATGACAAAAAGTACCAAACTCTATTTTGAAGTGAAGGGATCCATCTCCGAAAATATCTTCCTTATTACAAAACACAAACCTACAAAGCAAAACACTTTATAATATACCTTTAGGATCTGTCCACTCTTTTATCTAATCCATTTGCCAGTTTAGTTTCACTTATATTTACTTGCGTGAAATATACTGTCATGTTTTATGTTAGTTGTTAAGTCTTATCTCCCATATACACAAACCAATCTCCATGGTTCTTCACCATTCCTCTTGGCCTCTTTTTTTTTTTTTTTTTTTTATGATTTTCAGACTTTGAAGTTCCCCTTAATGATTAAATTCTCCGAAAACCTGTTGTTAAAACTCCTCAGTGCCTCAGAAATTGCTAGTATATGTAATTCATTAGACTCTTTTGATCCCATCGGGCCTGTAAAATAGTGCAACACCTCCCTTGCCAATCCTTAAAACGTTTCTGACATCCGCCTGCCTTGGTTTCTCCTTAGTTGCTCCATCAAAAATTAATTTTGGCCAATACATTGGAGGGTCTTCCACTTATTTCCTATTTCTGGCCTCCCTCCATTCAACATAGCAGCTTGCGATTCCAAATAATAAATTGTAGAGTAGAAACCCTTAACTCTTTCTTTACCAGTACCCAATGTGTAATTATGGCTTTGGACTTGTGAATAATCTCTTCTTTAGCAGGAGGCAATCTCTCTCATCAGCCTATTACCTCTAGTTGTTCAGGGAGAATTATGCATGTGCCTTGAGGCGAATGGAGGGGAGTAGTCCAGTGTCCTTGAAATTGCTTAAAATATTCAGGGAATTTAAGGGCCTGTTGCATGGCAAAGCCCTAAGAGGAGTTAATGCCAATGTGCACCAGCTAGCTAAAAAGGGAATTCTCAGTCAAATTTTGTGCGCGTCTTGATTCTTGGATGGGCCTGTAGTGTGTGTGGGCCTTTTGTTTCAGTGTCTAGGGATGTGGCCTGCTCAGGTATGTTGTAATTCCTGGTGCTGCCCTTGGGTTTCCTCTTTCTTATGGTTGTTTTTGCTCTTTTGCTCTCAATAAGACCAGTTATCCTTAAAGAAGGGAATCTTTTTCTTCAAATTCTCCTTTTGATTGACTTGACATGCTTCCTTCTTTCCTTCCAGATGGCCCACAAAATGTCTTGTGGTTGTCTGGAGATAACTTGCATAGTATATTACCCTTTTCTAAAATAAGCTTGCATCCAACACCCAAAAGACATTTTCCAAGTAGCTAGGTGCGCCCAAAGTACTTAGAAGAGTGTAAGAATATTATTCCACATGTTGAAGCAGAAGAATATTATCCAATTGGTTATCAATGATTTGTTTTCTTGATCTCTGAGAGAACACTTCCCTAAGTTGTACATACCTCTTCTGTATGAATGCCCTATTGTAAATACTGGCCCTGTATGGTCAGCTTGACATACAATTTTCTTAAAAGATCTCTTCTTTTGCTTTATTTAATTTCGACGCAAAACAAAGTTCTCAGGTACAAATCCTTGTCTTCTAAAGATTATCTATCAATAGGATCATCCCAGTGAGCCACCAACAAAAAATCTCCACTGTTGGAGGTGCAAATACTGTTCAAACTAGAGAGTGAGGAGATGGTGTTCTGGAGTGAGGAGCTAAAGCTAAAAAGGAAGACTTAGCCAAGATTTTCACTAGAAGATCTCACCTCCATATTCCATTGTCTTTTCACCATTGTTTGTTCATCCTTCTCCAACATTCTCTAAAACTGGCCCTCGTCCATGAGCTTACTCCATATTTATTTTTAATAATAGGCCTACTTTTGTCATGCTTCTCTTGAATTCCTTATTTGCAATTTAGCAAATGTTTGGATCTTATGTGCACACATGAAACTTATGTGTGACCAAAAAATCGTTTTATATACCTCGTTATCTTATTTTATTCGCAAGGTCATAGGAGAGTGCAGAGAGTGAGAGAAACCCTAGAAGGCCAAAAGGCGAGTTTCTCTTGTTTGCGAGGGAGAAGTGAGAGATCTAGGTTTTCTCTCTCTTCCATCAAAAGAGTATGATTTTTTTTTTGGGTGTGGGGGGTGTTCTTGTATAGATGAGAAGGCGATCTTTTAGATAATGTCTGCTGGGATTGAAAAGAAAAGAAAAGATTATAAACCCTATCCTTGCTTAATGGATTTGGTGAGCAGCCCCTAATCTTTCGTGAGAGGCTTTTCTGTATGTTACCTCTTATATGTCTCTCTTTATTTATTTCTTAGATTACTTGTTGTAGTGTACTTTTGTATTCATGTATCCGTTGGAGTTCCTAAGTGATTCGCATAGAAAGGATGATTTCTGCATCTCAGCAACATTTTGTTTTAGCTCATATGTGCATTTATCAGTTTTGTTGATTAATATGATATTATTCAGGGTAACTTTCTAGTTTTTTTTAAATTTTTTCTATCTTCCTTTTGTTTTCCCATGTTGTATAGGATAATCTAAGGTGTGGCTTTGAAAATTTTTTTAGTTTATTGTATGAGGTTTTTCAGTTGTTTCATCCAGATATCTGTATTTTCCCTCTCTATCAGCTAATTTAATTTGCGGCTCTGGCTATTCTCTTGGAATTTCTTATTTTTTTAAGGTTCATCTATTGGGTTGTGCTTTGCCATGTATTTCATGTGTGGTTTCAAATATAACCTATTGTTCTACCAAAAAAAAAAGGAATATCCTATTTTTAATGGTAAAAATACTCTTTCTGATATTATTTGTTTTGAATGGTCTCTTTCTTATATTAATTGCCCAGAAGCTTCTGCTTATTCTTTACCCAATGCTTCTTTTGGTGGTTTAATTTGATAGGTTCGGGATATGAAACTGAGGATAGCTCAGGGAATGAGGTTGATTGTGACTCTTCAGGTGCAGTTTGGCTCTACTCATTGAAATTATTAATTATATTAATCTTTGAGATACACGTTAAAGTTTTTTTTTTCTTTTTGTGTGTGTGTGTGTGTGTGTGTGTGTGTGTGTGTGTGTGTGTGTGAGTGCGTATTTATCTTTATAGTATGTATTTGTGAAAAAAAAAACATTATTTTCTAGCATTTTCCAAGGTCGACTGAGATGATGATTGTGACAGCAACTTTGAACCATGTTTTTAACTATGGAAAACTTTGGTTGTTAGTGCTGGTGATGCAGTATGGACCCAGCCCAAGAAGGCAGTTGGACCCAAACATTGACCCACTGGTCAACTCGGTCCCTTGGGTTCAGCCATAGGCCCTAGTTGAAAGCTACTGTGGCATTTTCGGTATTTATCCTACTTCTAATATTATTTGGTTAATTAGGATTAGGAAATTTCTTATTTAATTATTAAATCTTGCTCGCCGAAAACTAGGTTAGTTACCCTATATATAAATAAGGGAGACTGCAATAGTTGATTATGCTTATTTGATGAATAAAAATTCTGATTGGTTTCCCCTCCAAGTATGGGTTGTTTCATGATTATGCTTGTGCCTTAGGGTAAGAATCCATTGTAGATTCGATCAATCATTTGGGAGATTGATCTATTTTATTGATTGTGGATTGTAGCTACGCCAATTAGTATCAGAGATGAAATCGTGCTATCGCCGACGAAAGATTGTTTTCCCCGGATCCCAATTTATCGTCACCCATCTTAGTCTATTCCCCACCTTCTCCACCCTAACTGAACTCATCCCCATCATAGGAACCCCACAACTTCCCACAGAAACCCACGAAACCCAAACCCTTCCACTGTAGCACATCTAATCATCTTCCCAACCATCCTTCATCTTGTCCAAACCAAAACCGTCATCCCATCGTCCATTCCAATCTCCAGCCCAGATCTCGAACTCACCAAAATTCCCCTTCACCACGTCTACATCACACCAAAAACCCATTATCGTCCTTTACCCAGTTGAAACCCCACCTCCTCACCAAATACCTACCCATTGTCATCCTTTACCCAGCCGAAACCCACCTCCTAGCCAAATACCTTTTGCCCGAGACCTCGGACACCCAACCCCCCTTTCGATATCCCTATCTGCTTTCCCAAATAGCCCTAATCAACCCAGACTCTTTCCCCTCCATTGAACTCCATCAGAAGAGACCAAAAAAAAAAATCCCATTCCCAACCCTATTGAATCAACCACATCCAAACCAAACCACCAGCCTAGTCTAACCTTTTCCAAACCCCAGACCAGCTCTTCTCGAATACCAAACCACACCACCCCCTATTCCTGATACAATCCCCCAAGCATCGACCCTGTCTTTTTCCACCGAAACGAATCCCGACTCCAACCCCAAAATCCCAAGCAACAAAGAAGGGAAAAAAAAAAGACGTAAAAGAACAAAGGAGAGAGGAGAAGCAGAAAGAGAAAGTGAGAGAGGACAGCGGAGATTGTACCTGGCCCATCTCCATTGAAGATCGCCGTCAACGGCAGAAGCTCCCTTCCAAGTTCTTCGTCATCCGTAGAGTCGACCTCCACATCCTTTCTCTCATCACAGTTGCTAGATGAGTTTCCTCCCATCCCTTTACTTCTTTTTGTAGTACTGTAGCCAAAGAAGTGAGAACGGTCCCTTTACGAAAGAAAGAGAAAAGACAACCCCCTCTCTCACGTGTGTACTTTCTTTCTTGAACCAAAGTCAATTAGTTTCATTGGGGCCTAAGTTTGGTTTGACCTGACCTATGTTTGGTTTGAATTAAGTCCAACCGGACTCCAAGTCTGACCTGCAACTAACCTGAGCCAATACCCTGTTGGGTTAGTTCTGACCCAAGCCAGTCAGTCGACCACCACCCAAAAAAAAAAGAGAAAAGAGAAAAGAAAGTGTGGTTTTGTCCATAGGAAGCCAAAGCCAGTCACTACTTAAATTTTTCGGCTTGCTCAATCTCAACCAGTGATTCTAACAAAGGTGATATTTTGGCCATTGGATCTCCGATCAATGATCCGTCTTCGCCGGTATATTACACTTATCAAGATCCACACACCAGGTGCATATATACTTTTAGGAATTACTTTTTGATATTCGTGCACCAAAGTTGATGCAGGCCCTAGGATTAGGGCTACATAGGGGGTGCTGAAGCATGTGTTCGGAGACACTTTAAATCATCAAGAAAACTTCACACACGAGGACGCACCTCTAGGATAAAATCTACAAATCTATTTAATAATCAAAGTTTGATAATTTATTCTCTACAATGCTATTTATATAATAAAAGCAAACTTAAGGCCTAAGAAAACCCTAATTTATTAATAGAAAGTTCCCTAATAATGCAATTAGAAAGCTACTAATAAAATAGCATAGTCCTAATTTAATTAGATTTGAATGGGACCACTTGTGGGGTCTAGACTGCATCATCCTCCTCGGGTTGAAAAAAGAGTTCATCTTCGAACTCGAGTTTTCTTCGGATTGCCTCTGTAAATGTGGTGAACATAAAGGACTTCCTTTGTTGCAATTGCCCGAAAACTCTTATTCGGCGGCTCCGGCTTTTCAGGATGGAGTGTGACTTGCTTTCCACCATGCAAGAATGTGTATGTGTTAGCACGCATTTTATGAGTCCCATTTTTGTCATACATCTATGGGTGACCCAATAAGATATCACCATTATCCATAGGTAGCATATCATACCAAATTATATCTTTGTAAGTCTCACCAATGGCAAAAGAAACTTTGCAAGTATATCGAACATGCGCTTGATCACCGGCCACTAGCTATTTGTCAAAATAAGGGCGGTTGTGCTTGTAAACTTTCAACTTAAGGTATCAGCAGGAGCTTGAGAGAGGAGATTTTCACAACTTCGTCCATCAACAACTGTGCAATGCTGTCCAAGAATTGTACCCGTAGAACGAATGATATTTTTCCTTAACCATTTATTCTCAACAGTTGGTGAAGCCTCTTTGATGATGATGAGAGCTTCACCTGTGGTATCTGCGTATGTTTCATCAATTTCCTCACTTTCAAAACCCTTGGGTTCAGTTTTAGTACCCTTAGAATCATTTGGGATATTTTTATTATCATCTTCAATCTCAATCAGATGTATGCGTTTTGGACATTCTGTTATGCGATATCTCGGCTGTTGACAATGAAAACAAATCATCCTATTTTGACCTTTAGTCCTTGCAAAAATTTGTCTTGAGGAACCATTGGGTTTAGCACCTTGCGAAGATGAATTCTTTAGCGGAACCCATTTGGATTTTTGTGCTCGATGATTTGCAGTTCCCTCGGCTTTGATAGCATGTTGGATGAGTTCATCGACATTATCAGAATGTTGGAATAGAAGGATATGTTGCATGTCTATTCTCAACCCATTGAAAAATCTATCAACAACCACATCATCATCTTCATTCAAGTCACAACGAGCTTGCAGAGTCAGAAACTCCTTAGAATAATCAACAATTATCTTGGATCTTTGTTTCAAGTTTTGAAAGCTCGAACATAGATTTCTTGCATAATTGACGGGGACAAATTTTTACTTTAAAATATTCTTCTTCTTAGTCCATGCTTTGATTCTTCTTTTTTCTTTGCAATTCAGCTAGCCAAGTTACTGCATAGTTACGAAATCGGGTGGCAATCAGTGTAATTTTGTGGTGCTCATTCATGGGTTTGTGTGCAAAAATATTTTCCACACACACTAACTAATTCATGAATTCAACAGGCTGCAATTTTCCATCATAGTCGGGAATCACGAGTTTAATCCCTAAATGTCGATCAAAATTATTGGCTGGTGGATCTCGTTGATTCCGAATAGTTGCACCATCATAATGATTGTGATCTCCATGCTGAGTATTTTCCAAATTTGTCACTCTAGTTTCCAGTCGTTGTAGGGTAGTTTACATGTTGTTGACTGTGGCAGTTAAATCTAATTGAACCAGCCAAATCTTCAATTGAAGAAGATGAAGTTTCTGCTTCCACTTACTTTTTAGGAGGCATTTTTAATTTTAATGAAAAATGTAAATATGATTGACTTGTTATGTAAATTTGTTGTCCATGAGGACACAGGCGAAGACAAATCTGAAATTTGATGTAGGATAATGTTAAAATCGTGAAAACAAATCCTATCCCTTGGTCTAGTCAAATCTATACCGTCAACTGCATTGGCTGATGTTTGCTCGGTTGTAGAATGCAGATGGATCAGATTCTTTAACTATTTGGGCTTTCTTACTCCCGTAGGCCAGGTCTACCCGAACTAGCCTTTTTAATTAGACAAGTATGATTCGCCAATGACCTGGACGTGAACAGATCTACTCAGGCCCCATAGTAATCTCTCTCCCTATGTTTGTTGACAAGAAAGGAAGAATTCTCCGAAACCCTTTTTGATTCTAAGCGTCAAGAAGAGGGTGGAGGGCGAGGCCAACTAATGATGGAGGGAGGCAAGTCCGATGGAGATGGTGGCGACGCATCAGGAGATGGCTGATGGAGCAGGTGAGTCGATGGTGGCTATTAGTGATGGCTGAATAACGATCGCGCGGAGAGAAGCACTAATGGTGAAGACGATGAAGATGCACTGACGGTGAAACTTGCAAGTGCCGGGTATGTCCTCTGCCTTTTCTTCTTTGTCACTCATCTTCTTCTTCTTCTCCTTTTTTTTTTTATGGTGTGTGTGTTCTGGGATCTGGTAGGGGGTTTAGGTAGTCGAGCGAGTGTTTGTGGTTGGATTTTGGTTTTGATTTGATATGGAGAAGAGGGTTTTTGTCTGGAGGTAGGGGATTTTTATGGTGGCGATCCATGGTGTTGGATTTGGCAGGGACTGGGAAGATAGGTGGTTCCGAGAGGTTGAGGTCTTGGCGAAGGTTTGGGATGTTCGATTTGGGACAATGGGTGTGGGATTGATGATTTGGGGATTAATTAGGGTTTAGTGATCATGGCAGAGGTGGGTGGACATAATGGATGGGGGTTTTGATTTGGGTATGTCCAGAAGATGGGCAGCGGGGTGAAAGGGGATGGGGATGATGAAGGTCGATGAAGGTGGAGATGGGGATAGGTAACATGCCGACTATCAGGGATTGTTCGGCTCTGTTAATACCAAACTGATGCAGGCTCTGGGGTTAGGGCTACATAGGGGTGCCAAAGCTTGTGTCTGGGGACACTTCGAATCGTCAAGAAGACTTTACACACGAGGACACGCCTTCAGGATAAAATCCATAAATCTATTCAATAATCAAAGTCTGAGAATTTCTTCTCTATAATGCCATATTTATAATAAAAGTAAACTTAAGGCCTAAGAAAATCCTAATCTATTAATAGAAAGTTCCTTAATAATGCAATTAGAAAGCTACTAATAAAATAGCATAGTCCTAATCTACTTAGATTTGAGTGGGACCACTTGTGGGGCCTAGACTGCATCAGACGTCATCATGAATTTTTTTGGAAACTCCAATGAAATTCAAGCAATTTTGTATCAATACACATGGTGATTGGTATTTTGCCAATGAGTTCCATTTTGAACAATTTCTTCATTTAAAGTAAGAAAACTTGTCGGTTGATGCATTTACTTGCCAATTTTGGGAGTTGTTTGAAACACGTGCTTTACAAGAGGATAGGATACATGATTTGGTTCGTTATATCAGAGGTTTGAGATTGGATATCTTGGATAATATGAATTAATGAAAACCAGTCATAAGGCATACTTAGAAGCACGTCGTGTTGAGTGTATGCTTAAACAGTCTCACATGCAACCTGAGTTGGAAACACGATTCGAAGTTTCAGACCCCTGATGACCAAAGTCCTTTACTTTTCCTTCATCGGCGCCTTTTAGTTGCAGAAAATGAAGATGATGAAGAAGAGAATCTACCTCCTATCTTTTGGACACAAATCAATTGTAATGGTAGACGTTGTAATGTTATTAAATACGGTAACGGTGCTATGAATGTTATATCTAAAGAAGCAGTTGATAAGTTACAATTGTCAACTACAAAGCATCGGAAGCCGTATTGAGTTGCATGGGTAGATGATTATGCTCTTCCAGCTAGGCACCAATGTATTGTTCCAATCAAGCTTGGTTCTTATGAAGATAATGTTAAGTGTGATGTTATCTTGATGAATGCTACCTACATTTTACTTGGTCATCCATGGCTCCATCATCTTAGGGTCATCATTGACCATGAGAATAATACTTACATTTTTAAATGGATGCAGATGAATTCAATGACGGCCTCTAGAAATTCCATTTTTATCACTGTAAGGTACTCCTCCTGTATCCTTACCTTCCACCAAAGAATCAAAGGAAGAGTGAGAAGAAGCAATTAACATCATGATTGCACCAAAGGAGATGCCAACCATGATAGTAGACATTCGCGATGCAACAACTGCACAAGGTCAATGCAAAGTTGATCTCATGGAAAATTCAGCACACGATGGTGATACTCAAAAGCCAAAAAAAGTTGAGGAAGAACAAGAACAAGCAACCATTATAGAAATTGGTTAGGTTAGCAAGGATATTGAACATCCTGGAGATATGTTTGTAACTCCACTTTTAACAACTCACATTGAGTCACTGGAAACCAAATCAATTGTTCTAGTGGTTTTGCAAGAAGATCAAGTTATTGATGTCCCCCACATTGACTTCATCTTTGGAAGTCAAACATGAACATCTGATAGTCAACAATTGAGACATCTGCTAGTCTATTCACACATTCGAACTAAATTTATTCATCAGAAGAAGAGACAATTTCGACCTACCTTTACATGGAGAAAAAGACCATGTCAAGCTTACACGCTATGTCATGCAAATGCAAAAAAGGTAGAAGTTTGTGCGATTGATTTTCAACTTAGGAGGAAGTTTCCTTCACCTTACAGTCAACTCCTTCTCGACATTTTCCAGTTGGCAAACTCTTCGGGGTTGAGTTTTTTAAAGATAGGGAGAGTTAATGCAATACAGTCCCTGCCCAAAGAGGCAGCTGGGCCCAAACATTGACCCATGGGTCAACTTGGTCCATTGGGTTTAGATAGGCTCAATTGGCTGAAAGCTACTGTGACATCTTCTATATTTAGCCTACTGCTAATATTATTTGCTTAATTAGGATTGGGAAATTTCTTATTTAATTAGTTAAGTCTTGCTTGCCAAGAATTAGGTTTGCTATCCTATAAATAAAAGAGACCTCAATGTAGTTGATTATGCTTATTTGATTAATAAAAATCTTGGTTGGTTTTTCCTCCAAATATGGGTTGTTTCATAATTATGATTGTGCGTTAGGACAGGAATCCATTGTGGATTTATTTTATTGATTGTGGATTGTGGCTGCGCCAGCTGGCCATAATTAGGGTTGGATGATCCGTGATGGTTTTCTTCAAATTCTCTCTCCTCTAAAGTTCTAATCTTCATCTCAAACTTCTTTAACCTTTTGCAGTTTTAACCTAGTTTCCTGGTGGATTAAGAGTTTCAACCCAACCCAACCCCCAGAAAACCACAACTTTCAGAATTGAAACATGACTAGCAAACTTGAGGGTATTTCCTTTTTTATTTATCTTTCTTTTGATTAAGAGTAACAATCTTGGTTTTTGAGCAATCTTCAGGTTTGATGCTTAATGAGGATGATGAGGATACTGTAAAAGATGGGCAAAACTGTGAAGAAAGATTGTTAACAGGTAAACGCCATGCTGAATCTGCAGCAGGAAAACGCTCTACTGATGTCGTGAAAGCATTTAATGCAAAAGATTCTACTCAAGCTGATTTGGATGACTATGTCTTGAAATGCAAGTCGGTTTTCAAGTGTAGGCTCTGCCCAAGAATTGTATGTCTGACTGAGGATACTTTAAAGGCACATCTTAACTCAAAGGTTTGCCTCATTTTTCAATGGTACATAGTAGACATTAATGTCTAAGGAAAGAAATAAGAACTTGAAACAAAAACCTCCATTCAAAAAAAGAACAAAGAAAAAAATAAAAAAGAAAAAAAGTTTAAAAAATAATGAGTTTAATCCTAACTACTGAACTGATTACGTGTTCAAAGAAAGTGAACTCATTAGGGGCATGACTTGTTTACTTCCCTGAAAGGACTGAATAAGCTAGAACTGAACAATTATGTTGCCTTGGTGAATGAAATCTTAAGGTTATGAAGTCTTGGTACTTTGCACCAATGTGTTCCATTAGACACAGATTCTTCTACTTTTGAAGGTGCATTTATCTTTTTAGTATACGTATAACCTATTCCATGTTTGTATTAAAAAAGATTTTAAACATGGCTATGGCTGAAACTGGCCCTTGCAGATCCTGTACCCATCTTATCTTCTATCTGATGTGGGTTCTTTAAAGGACTTGAATTATCCAGATATTATTTGTTCACTGATATAGAAAATTAAGGAATCTTGACAAGATTTTGTGTTTAATTCATTGAGAATAGCCAATGTTTATTTATAGTGTACAACAAAGATTTTAGTCTTAAACTGAGAACTTAATCACATCATAGAGACAAGCTTATTCTCATAATCACAAATAACCCATAATTAATAGATTACAAATAAGTCTCTGACTGTTTCTCAGAACTCCTCTCAATCTAGCGCATAGATATCCACTATGACAAGCTTGGAATAAATATTATATAACTGATTCCTTTTGTGATTGGTGAGTAACTTCGTTAGCTTGATCTTCAGTACTACATACCTATGATGAACATTTAATCTATCTTGCAACGTGGCCGATGAAGGAGATGGGAAAAAAAAACTTACTACACTGATCCACTAGCAAGTTCCACTACTGCATTCTGTCTTCAGCAACCTGCAACACATGCGCCTTTCCTTCTGCGCAGTACACTCAACAGACAACCTTATATGCTTCACAACATATACTTCCACAATTTGCACATTACAATGCCATACAGCATATCGAAAGATGCTAGAGTGCTGCACAGCATTACTGACTACACAACACAATTTGACTTAGTGGTTGAGTAGGTTTTCCGCAAAACTCCAACTTCATGCAAAATTAAGGATGAAAACTCTCCCAAAATTCACCAGTTGGAAAAGACAATTGGAAAGAAGACTTGAGTGTCTGCAGACCTTGCATCAGCAGCTGGAATGTACTTGAGGGACCGCAGTTTTCGTTCTTCAGCCAAAGGCTTGATCACATGTATACACACCTTGGTTGCCTAGTTCAGATGCAATCCGGCTCTGATACCTTGATCGTGTGTGCTGGACTTTCAGTTTCTTCTGATAGACACGAGTGTTATATTGGGTAGGACAAAATTTGAATGAAGGGATTTGAAACAGGAAACAAAAGAAATGTAAACCGAAAACCTAAATCGAAGGATGCCCTGATACCATTTAGAAAGTTTGGGGTATACATCTTGACAAAATTCTGTTTTGCATTCATCGAGAATAGCTAATGGCTATTTATGTAGTACAGCCAAGATGTAAATGTTATATTAGGAAATCTTATCATACATAATAGAAGACCTAATCACATTATAACACCATCCTATTGCAAAATAACCCAAAATTACTAAAAACAGTTGAAATAAATACCTAATTTTTCTCAAAAGCTGAGACATTATAATTGTAAAAGCTCTGGGGAAAGTGGACTTTGTTCTTACTGCTTCCTCATCAAGATGCTTGAATGCTATCTGCTTTTCCTTTTTAAAAGAGGCATGCCCGTTCCAAGAAGTTACTGGGTGAAGGGAGGCTAAAGCTTATGCTAAACAGTGATGGAGAAATTGAGGAAGATCAAGAAACACATGCAGAGAGGCATGCTCGAATTGTAGCTCTTGCAGAGGTCTTTACACTGTCAATTCTATGTTTTTTTTTTACTAAACTGTATGGAGGTGTTTGTGGCCAGCTAAATGAGTGAGTCTGACTGACTTCTTTTGCAGAATCTAACTCATCAAAAGAAGAAAAATAGAGGTCGGCAGCGCCAGAGAGAGAGATTAAAGAAGGTAATATAGTATCCATGTTGCTGTGTTTCTTTTTTAAATTTCCGCGTTGTTGAGAGTGACATCTTATGGAGTTTATATTTTCACCCAAATTGCAGAGGTTACGTGATGCCGCCAAAGAAGGAAAAGCAAGTGAATCAATGAAGAAGCCAACAAAGAAAAGGCGTAAGATATAGGATGAGATTTGACATTGTTACCATTAACAGAAGAAGATTGTGACAATGTGTTTTAAACAGCTGCCTGTAGCCTTCATGTTCTCTGTGTGCACACTGGTGGCGCAGCTTTCATGCAAGAGTTTTTTTCCCTTTTCTCGTGAACATTTTAAACATGCGAATGAGTAAATTTAAAGAGAAGCAGTTTTGGAGTGCTCAATATTAGCGTTCTTTGCATTTGGTTTGAGATATAAATTTCAATGTGATCTGTGAAAAATTGCTCAACGAGAAGTTTCGGAATGCATATAGTCGCAAATCGTTTCTCTAGTTATTGGATAGTAACTCCACCAAATTGTAATTGTTTAGACATGCGCAAACAGCTATGATGCCTAAATATGGCAAGGACACACTATGGGTATGGCAGGGGCATGGATTTACAATATAATACTTTGGCCATTTTGAACTATCTGTGCATCATAGTGTCTCTCTCTCAGATCATGTGGATACGGTAGCGAAGTGGTTCTCTAGTTTTGGTATGGAAGTTCCCCCAAATTATTATTGTTTAGTGGTTCTTTAGCTTTGATACGGAAATCCACCGAACTGTATTGTTCGGAATCTCTCTCTTTCTCTCTCATTCATTGAACGTGCCTACCATTCATTTAGCATCACCATTGTGTTTCCATTTTCAGGTCTGTAAATGGTCCAGTTGCTGGTCACTTGGCATATGAATGGTTGCATTTTGGCGTACATCTACAACGGTTTTGAGTGTGTATAACCATTAAATTTTGAGGTCATTAAATAAATGGTTATTGTCATCATATTTTATGGATATTTAGCCCAGTGCACAATACAGGTCCTTGTATATAGAAAACTTTCCCCCATCATAATACCGGTCCTTTCCAACATCTAAAGGCCATCATCCAGGTTCTAAAAGTAGATTTTGAAAGCTCAGTATAACATGAAGGAAGTCAAAAAGCAAGATCTAGTATTTTATCACTGTTGGGAACACAGTACCAAGGACTGCTAATGAGATTCTTTTATAAATCTATATTGGCTGGCACAAAAATTTGTCTTGCAATGGGAGGAGAAAAAGTAGGTTAAAATTACATATATACATCCCAACAAAAACAAGTTTTCAGTGATTAAAGGCCTGTGTAAGAGCAAAGAGCACTAGGCAACACGACGACACCGGCACCAGAAGGCTGTACCTCCACCTCTACCTTCGGCAATGGCAATTTCTTCATCCACATAAAACCAGATGAAGAAGGGATCCTTGGTGCTTGGTTCCCTCTCTTCTCCTTTCCTCAGGCTTACTTGCAGGGGGCCAAAAGGTCCAATTTTTATCCGGATGCACTCAAAGATGAAAGCCAAGATCCTCTTCTTCCATGAAAACCTGCCTTCAAATGTTAGGCATCCAAGTGGCCCTAAATAGACTCCGTTCTCGATCCGCTTTGCCTGAAAATGAGGGCATGAATCATGATCCCTTTCAAATTACATGCTTGGAAAAACAACCAAACCAATGAATCACCATAAGCAACGACAGCAGGAGCAACAACAATAGCAACAGTGATCCAAAGACTTGAATTGAGCTTTCACCGGCCACAATGTTGGCCGCTGAAACCTTTAAATTTACAAATGATATAGCAGTCAATGGTCATAGAAGGCACAGTTCAAAATTCCTTATGCCCGAAACTGTAAGAGCATGAGACCGCTTCAAATATCATGAAAGTCTTGAAGGGTATAAGCTTAATTTTGGTCGTAAAATCACAAGAAATCTTGACTTCAATGGTTCTTGAATTGTTCTGAGGCGTTGCAGTTAAAAATATCATCCTAGAACGTTGTAAAAATCAATATAGCCAAGACGACCTTTTTCAACTGCTGCTCTTTCAGAACTAAGATGGGTATGACAAGATTGTTGCCCAAGCAAACTAATTTTTATTTTTATTTTTATTTTTTGTTTTCACAGGCTAATTATATTGAAATCAAACAAACCTCACTGTGATATCGCTCACTATTATAGCCCCCAAAACTCCCTCACAGATCATTTATCTCACTGATGGCCCATGTTGGGTTTCCAAAGGGTAAGATTTCTTAGCAACCCATCATATGGCCAACTAGATGAATGGCTCTAACCACATGAAGCTGGCACACAATCTGTATGACCAGGTTACGTGTACTAACATGACCACGAAAAGCTTCCAGTTTCTTTTCTTTCTGCCACTTAAAGGACATTTGTTAAAGATAAGAAAAACAACAGTACCATGAATTCCTCACATATAGCATGAAGTGAAAAACAAGTTCCGAGAAATTTCTGCAACCATGAATAAAGATCACTAGGCATTTGAATACCTAAAATTGCATTTATATAAATAGTTAAGATTGAAGAGCCAAAGGTGAATATTTAAAATGACCATCAAATAACCTCTACTAAATGGAAATTGAATTAAGGGAAGATGGAAAATGAATTTGCAGTCGTCACCTAGTAATTCAATCCCAAAAAAAGTCAAGGTCCAATCTACATCTCCACCTTATATCCTTTTCCCCAAACTCTTTAATAATCCATGGGGAGATCATTTAGCCCTGAAATCTGAATCCCTCCGTATTTAATTCCTAAAAAAACACACCCCCAACAAAAAAAAAAAAAAATACAGAAGGAAAATTTGCTTACAGCAGCATCAAACCGTTGAACGGCAGTAACAGGAAAATAGCCACCACGCTTCAACTGGTCCTACAAGGGAAACCAGTCACAGAGATTAACATCCAGAACAGAAATATATATCAGACTACATGTCACCTGGAAATGAAGAAGCACTGAACAGAGTCTACAGATGCCACTATTACATTCATATGGGGCCACGATTTAGAGATTTAAAGCATTGAATGACAAAAGCCACTGCAGATGGAAACCCACCATTTGATATCCAAGATTCTTCAAGCAAAGAGATTCAATTCTGCAATTAATAGATCTTGAACAAACCTTCATCCACTATTGAACCCATCTTGTATTATAAACAAGATTTTTTTGGGCCAGGCTTTGATGATGATGATGATAACGATGATGAGTCTCATGCCCAGAAACAAGAGGATTGGCATTAGACTGACAAAGCCACAAATCTTTCAAACAATATTGTGTCCCATTTGAATGAAAGTAGCACCCAGTTTACCCCACATGATTAGCTAATATGGTTGGCGATTTTACAAGTGCATGGAATCGTACCATATGAGATCAATTAATGTACAGTTTCTTTAGGCGCAAGAAGTTGAAATGACTTCTCTTTTGCAGATTAAAGGACAAGCGAGAAGTAAAACATATAAATGTTGAAACCATCCACAACCTGAGCAGTGAAAACAAGCATCCAGGTTCTTCCGGGGGACTCTGTTCCACCCAGGGTGTCAAGAAATGGAGAGGGGTCGGTTTTCGCCTTTTTGATGAGGATGAGTGCAGAAAGAACCTCCTCAGCGGCAACCCGCCTGGTTTTCGCTGCATCCTTGAGAACCTTTACACTTTGCTCAACTACCTAAAGACCCACACAAACCTTGAATTATGATCAATTAGCTAAACTTTAACTCTTCAAGAATGTTAAAAAGTTGAGTTATAAACCACCCACTGCTATTCAGCTACTTAAACAGGACCATAACACTTCAGTTTTCCAAAACTGGAGAAGCAGAACAGAGCCAAGATGTTGAATATTTTATAAATACTGGGAACAAAATAGAGATTTCTTTGGAGATTATGTTGAACAAAGCCCAGACTGGATTAGAAGGGGGATAACCAATGGGATCAGATAGAACAGAACCCAGCATTTTGTAAAGTACATGATAAAAAGAACGAGGCTCAGATTTAAAAAAAAAAAAAAAGAAAAAGAAAAAAAAACAAAGAAAAAGATGGGTTTTCAATGAATTGAGAAGAAAAAGAACAAATCCCAATATTTTCAAGAGAATAGAAAAGAAAAAATAAATTAAAGAACTCAGATTTCCAGCAGTAAGAAGACAACCCAGATTACAAGAACAATTCCCACACCTGGTCTCTATCAAAGAAATCAGTGGTGTCTGTGTCATATTGGTCTCTTTGTACAGTTCTTGTTAAGAGCCTGGTATTGTAGGTTCTTTTTGTGGGCAGAGGAAGGAATTGGGGTTTCAGAAGTGGGTTTTGAACAGGAAGAGAGGGTTTGGAAGGAGAGGAAATGGTGCAGCCAGTAAGAGTTGGATATGGAGGTAAGGTGGTGCTTATGAAAGGTGCCATCTTCCAGTACATCCATTAGATTCTTTACCCTTAAACAAACATTATGTGGGGGAATGGATATGATATATATTGAGTGATGTAGAAAATGCTGTCAGGAGAGTGATTGCGATGTGTCATATGAGAGATGTGGAGCTAGATGAATGACTTTATGAGTGGTAGCTCCTTTCTTTCCTTCAAAACCTTGTTTCTGTAAACTTTGTCTTGATAAGGCTGTCAGAAGCATTTGTGCCTGTTTGCCGAATTCATAGAATTCTTGAGAATTCTGATTCCTCAAAATATTTTGGGCTAGAATTTGAAGAATTTAAAAGGCCAAAAGTGATATTTCAAACAATTGAATTTTTTAAGTTTTAGTAGTAAACAACAAATTCCAAATGCTCTAAGAAAAACAAGTCACACCATCTTAGAAACACATGAAATTCCTATAAGAAATTCTCCTAAACAAATGCCTCTTTACTCTCTTTTGCTATTTAAAGTTGCTATGTGGTATATTTTGGATGCCCATAGATAAGGATTTTGGGGGTCTAATCATCTAAAAATAAAAATATGAAGTCGGTTACAGATTATA
This sequence comes from Sextonia rubra, assembly GCA_037013555.1. NCBI lineage: Eukaryota > Viridiplantae > Streptophyta > Magnoliopsida > Laurales > Lauraceae > Sextonia > Sextonia rubra. The sequence goes on from JASUAD010000026.1 coordinate 12,138,022, forward strand.
AGTTGTTTGATCTAAAACCATGACTACTTAGGAATTTTTTAAGTCAAAGAGTCCCAGAATCTTGGGCTCTACTGATGGAAGTAGGTGGGTCTCGTGGATAAATGTTCAAAACTTTTGACCTACTTGAGACAGGGATCAACTATCCATAAGACCAAAAACCCAATTCATGATGCATTACCCTCAATCTCGTGACCATGTACAGTAAATATTCTATCTAAAAAACAGAATCAAACAGCACTAAACATCCATAATAATCTACAACATGCAAGAAGTAGATCATACCTTTGGAGATTCATAGTGCTTTAATGGAGAAGTTGCGACTCTACTGGTGATGAGAATCTTTAACACCTCTTAGCCTTCCACGTTATGACCCGAATTGGATTTCTTTTCTCAAGAAGATTGGTGGAATCTCCAGGAGAAATCCCAACTTGAAACTCCAAGGAATTAGAAGAGAGAAGGAGAGAGAAACTTGTGCAACTCTTGCACTAATATGGTTTTGGGCATGAGAGAGACTCTTATTGGACGTCCAAGATATTTTATATACTTTTAAATCTCTTCCTTGCTTAATTGAAATAGAAGTCTTACTTTCAAAGCAATTAGCAACTTTCTCCTTTCTTAACCTTTCTTTCTAGAGTTCAAGTCGGATTAGTATTTTCCAATAACTTGGGCTAACGTGGAGACCACTAGGAATTCCTTAGAAAGCTGGCTCCAATTGGAACACCGCGACCCCACATCTCATGTGCAATCCGAGCTCACAGTTAATTGCAAATAACACCACTATATAAATGCAATTGTACTCCAGTCTTAGGAATAAATTACAATGAAGACCCTAAACTTCCTAATTACCACAAGTAGGCCCCTCTATCAATATCCATGGATCAATTGGAATAAATCTGTCTCTTCTAATATAATTTCCACATCTTGTTATCCTTCAGCCCCAATTAATCATAGTAATCATCAGTACCATTCAATTAACTCTTAATTGAGATGGGTGTGCACTTACTAATGACAAATCCATTAATTGGCACGAGGGGATAATAGAGATAGATTCCATCTTGATCATTCAACGTTCCCATAGTTCTACTACTACATACCCAAGACATCGAGGTGTTAATCTACAGTCGGCCTCACTCATTGGTGACTCAAAGCAAATGAATAGATAAAAACTTGAGTTCATCAATGTCTTAGGATTGAGAGCCTATTGCCAGGGAATTATGAGAGCATACCTTATTATTGAGACAGAATTTCATAAGGTGCATCTCATGATCCTTCAATACATCCAATGTACCAGCACCGTGATCCAGAATCTTATATTCTGATGATCGAGACAAATCACAATATCTCATAGTGATCAAAGTGCTGCAACCTTATCAAATGAGATGCCCAGTCTTATTACTGGTTGTGAAGCTATTTAAGTATAATATTTGTGACATATATCTCCTGCGTGTGAATCTCATCCATGCACATATATCACATCTAATATACTAATGGGACCCGGTTCAACTCATGAACCATTATGTCATGTGTATTGGTCATGTGCATGAAGTAGTAAAATAACATTCATCTTATTAAAGTAAAGCATGATTTTATTGATAAATAAAAAAATTAATCAATTTATTACATCAACTGATGGATTGAGTCCACAAAATCTAACATCTACCTCATATACCTGAGGCTGTCACCAATGTTGCAGGGCTGCAAAGTGGCAAGTAACAACAACACATCTAGTAGGTTTGTGACATTATAACAACAACACATTAATGCGCCTTTTTATTTAGTAAAGAAAAATGGAAGGTAAGGTCATATCATGAATAAACAAAAAGAATAGACGGTTTAAGCTTAAAACCAAGAGAATCAATAAAAATTGGAGAAAGGAAGGTCCATAACTCCACTGGGTTTAGCCATATATTGAGCCAGCCAAAGCTGGTGCCTAGTTAAATGTGGGAAATCATTACCCAGAGCCCAGCCAAATGAGACCTAAGTTGCCAAGGCAAAGGCAAAATTTAAAATATGAGCACAACCTCAAGCTTATACCTGAGTGATTAAAAAAACTTATCACTTAGCTTAGCAAATTATATAGTAGGACAGATTATGTAAGGTTGACCATATACTTAAACAAATTAATTCAAATTCGTAAATCCGCGTCAAAATTTCGAGGATTCAACATGTTTATAATGCGATATATAATTTGTGTAATCCATGTACTGTTGGAAGCAGGTGGGTCTCGTGGATAGATTTTCAAAACTTTTGACCCACTTGATACAGGGATCAACTATCCATAAGACCAAAAACTCAATCCAGGATGCATTACCCTCAATCTCGTGATCATGTACAGTAAATATTCTATCTAAAAGATAGAATCAAATAGCACTAAATATCCACAATAACCTATGACATGAAAGAAGTAAATCATACCTTTGGAGATCCGCCGTGCTCTAATGGAGAAGTTGCGACTCTACTTGATGATGAGAATCTTCAAAACCTCTCAGCCTTCCACGCTATGACTCAAATTGGATTTCTTTTCTCAAGAAGATTGGTGGAATCTTCAGGAGAAATCCCAACTCGAAACTCCAAGGAACTAGAAGAGAGAAGGAGAGAGAAACTCGTGCAACTCTTGCACGAATAGGGTTTAGGGAGTGAGTGAGAGTCTTATTGGACGTCTAAGAGATTTTATAGATTTTCAAATCTCTCCCTTGTCTAATTGAAATAGAAGCCTTACTTCCAAAGTAATTAGCAACTTTCGCCTTTCCAAACTCTTCTTTCTAGAGTTCAAGTCGGATTAGTATTTGCTAATATCTTGGGCTAGCGTGGGGACCACTAGGGATTCCTTAGAAAGCTGGCTCCAACTGGAACACCGTGACCCCTCATCTCATGTGCAATCCGGGCCCACAGTTAATTGCAAATAACACCACTATATAAATGCAATTGCACTCCAGTCTTAAGAATAAATTATAATGAAGACCCTAAACTTCCCAATTACCACAAGTAGGCCCCTCTATCAATATCCGTGGATCAATTAGAATAAATCTGTCTTTTCCAATCTAAGTTCCAGATCTTGTTATCCTTCAGCCCCAATTAATCACAGTAATCATCAGTACTATTCAATTAACTCTTAATTGAGATGGGTGCGCACTTACTAATAACAAATCCATTAATTGGCACGAGGGGATAATAGAGATAGATTCCATCTTGATCATTCAATGTTCCCACAGTTTTACTACCACATACCTAAGACACCGAGGTGTTAACCTACAGTCGGCCTCACTCATTGGTGACTCAAAGCAAATGAATAGATAGAAACTTGAGTTCATCAATGTCTCAGGATTGAGAGTCTATTGCCTGGGAATTATGAGAGCATACCTTATTATTGAGACAGAATTCCATAAGGTGCATCTCATGGTCCTTCAATACATCCAATGTACCAGCACCGTGATCCAGAATCTTACATTCTGATGCTCGAGACAAATCACACTATCTCATAGTGATCAAAGTGCTGTAACCTTATCAAATGAGATGCCCAGTCTCATTACTAGTTGTGAAGCTATTTAAGTATAAGATTTGTGATATATATCTCCCGCGTGTGGATCTCATCCATGCACATATATCACATCTAATATACTAATGGGACCCGGTTCAATCAGGAAACATTATGTCATATGTATTGGTCATGTGCATGAAGTAGTAAAATAATATTCATCTCATGAGAGTAAAGCATGATTTTATTGATAAATAAAGAAATTAATTAATTTATTACATCAACTGATGGATTGAGTCCACAAAATCTAACAATCTCCCACTTGGGCTTAATGCTAGTCAGGGTTGCATCTCATGCCCATCCCTTCTAAATGCTGCTCGAAGACTTTGGTAGTCAAAGGCTTAGTAAAAGGATCTGCCAAATTGTCCGCAGAGGCTATCTTGGTAATAGCAATATCACCTCTCTGCACAATCTCTCTAACTAAGTGATACTTCCTCTGTACATGCTTTTGGCTTTTATGGCTTCTGGGTTCCTTTGACTGAGCGACTGCCCTGCTGCTGTCACGGTAAACTGTGAGTGGCTGTCGTGCCAAGGGTACCACCCTAAGTTCCAAAAAGAATCTTTTAAGCCATACTACTTCCTTAGCTGCTTCACAAGCTGCTACATATTCAGCCTCTGAGGTTGAATCAGTGGTACATTCTTGTTTTATACTCCTCCAGCTGATAGCTTCGCCTCCAAGCATAAATACATAACCAGAGGTGGATTTCCTAGAATCCTTATCTGACATAAAGTTAGAATCTGTGTATCCGACTGGAATCAACTCATCACTGCTATAAATCAACATGTAATCTCTAGTCCTTCTCAAGTATTTGAGAATATATTTTACAGCAGTCTAATGTTCAGGTCCTGGATTAGATTGATATCTGCTGACTAGGCCCACTACATAACAGATATCTGGTCTAGTACATAATATAGCATACATGAGGCTACCAACAGCCGAAGCGTATGGTATTGACCTCATTTGCTCCTTTTCCTCGGGTGTCTTAGGACACTGATCCTTGGAAAGGTGCACTCCATGCCTGAAAGGTGTGATACCCTTCTTGGAGTCTTGCATTGCAAACCGTACTAGCACCTTATCTATGTATGCAGCTTGGGATAAGCTAATCATCCTATTTTTCCGGTCTCGATAGAGTTTGATCCCTAGGATGTAACTAGCTTCTCCCAAGTCCTTCATATCAAAAGTCTTGGCTAACCAAACTTTTACTGTTGACAACATTCCTGTGTCTTTCCCGAGGAGAAGGATGTCATCGACATATAAAACCAGAAAAACTACCCTGTCATCTTCACTTTTCATGTACACACATGACTCATCCGGATTTTGACAAAAACCAAATGACTTGATTGCCTGGTCAAAACGGATATTCCAGCTTCGGGATGCCTGCTTCAGTCCATAAATAGACTTCTGCAGCTTGTAAACTTTTTGCTCCTGGTTTTTAGCTACAAAACCGTCTGGCTGCACCATATAGATGTCTTCCTCAAGATGGCTGTTGAGAAACGCCGTCTTGACATCCATTTGCCAAATCTCGTAATCAAGATGAGCCGCAATGGATAAGAGCATCCGGATGGATTTGAGCATGGCTACTGGTGAGAAGGTTTCCTTATAATCGATCCCCTCTTTTTGAGTATATCCTTTCGCAACAAGCCTACCCTTATAGGTCTCCACTCTTCTATCTAGTCCTCTTTTTCTTTTGTAGACTCACTTGCACCCAATAGGTTTAATATTGGCAGGCAAGTCCACAAGTGTCCAGACCTGATTTGAGTACATAGACTCCATCTCAGCTTTCATAGCATCTTGCTAGCGTCCCGAGCCTAAGTCATTGATTGCTTCATCATAGTTAGAGGGATCTTGTTCCGGCTCTTCTGGGATTGCTTCATAAGACTCTCCCAAGAATGAGAACCTGTCAGGGGGTCTGACAATCCTCCCACTACGATGAGGTACTGGTGTAACTACTGGGTCTGGTAAGGGCGGTTCTTCCTTAAGTCTGGTCATACTTGGATTTGGAATTGATTGCTCCTGAATCTCTTCCAAGATCACCTTTTCTAAGGATTTCTGGTCCATCATATAATCTTCCTCCAGAAAAACCGCATTGGTGCTGACCAGCACTTTCTGCTCTCTGGGATTATAGAATAACCAACCTTTAGTTCCTTTAGGATATCATACAAAAGTGAATACTTCCGACTTTGTTTCCAACTTATCCGTCTTAACCTTGAGCACGTGTGCTCAACAACCCCAAATGTGTAAATGTTGTAGACTAAGCTTTCGCCCAGACCACAATTTCTGGGGAGTCTTAGGTATAGACTCAGATGGTATGAGGTTTAGTATGTACATTGCAGTATCCAAAGCATATCCCCAGAATGGATATAGGTAATCTTGAGAAACTCAACATAGACCTAATCATATCTAAAAGAGTCCGGTTCCTTCTTTCTACTACTCCATTCTGTTGAGGCATACCACGAGCAGACAACTGGGATAGAATCCCATTTTTTGATAAGTAACCCATAAAATCAGCAGAGAGATATTCCCCTCCTCGATCCGATCGAAGAGCCTTGATACTCTTACCTAATTGCTTTTCCGTTTCTACTTGAAACTCTTTGAACTTTTCAAAAGCTTCGGACTTGCAGTGCATAAGGTATATGTAACCATATCTTGAATAATCATCTGTGAAAGTGATGAAGTACTCATATCCTCCTCTGGCCCTGACATTAATGGGTCCGCAGACATCAGTTGCACTAATTCCAATAAATCTTTGGCCTTATTACCCTTAGTTGAAAAAGGTCTTTTGATCATTTTACCTTCCAAATAGGACTCACAGACAGGCATTGGTTCTACCACCAATGAAGGTAAGATACCATCTTTCACTAGCCTCTCAATCCTGTTAAGGTTTATATGACCTAGCCTCAGGTGCCAAAGTTTTGTTGGATTAGATGAAGGTGACTTTCTCTTTAATGATGGTCTATTAATTGTTTCAGTATCATGTATCTCATACATCGTGGGAGTTAACAAATAAAGTCCATTGGTTACCTTGCCAGAACATATGAAAGTACCATTCCTCTTTATGACAACTTCAGTACCAAAAGTAATAGAATAACCTTTATTCACCAAACTAGAGGCTGAAATTAAATTCCGCCTTAAAGATGGTAAATATAATGTTTTTGACAAAACCAATTTATTATTTAAAAAACATAAAGTAATGACTCCCACTAAAACAGCCTCTGCCTTAGCGTCAGATCCTAGGTTGACAATGATTTCTCCATTACTTAGCCTCCTGGTTTCCTTGAACCCTTGCAACGTATTACATATGTGATTAGTTGCCCCGGAATCCACACACCAAGATTCTAAAGTACTAGTTGCAAAACTAACTTCAGATATGAGTGACTCAATCATACTTGGGGTCTTTTTCTTAAACAGATATTCTGGACAATTCCTCTTCCAATGTCCTGTCTTACCACAATGGAAACACTTTCCTTTTGTCCCTGAACCATTAGCTTTAGCCACGCCACCAGTTGGACCATTCTCCACCTTAGGATCCTTTGGAACTGATTTCTTTTTGCCTTTTCACCCTTTACCTTTTGGCTTGGACTTGGCATCTGACTTTTCTGTCATTAAGGCAGTTGGTTTTTTCTTCATAATCCCTTTAGTTGCTACCAGCTGACTAGATAGCTTAGCCAGAGTCAGATTCATTTTATTCATATTATAATTAACCTTGAAATTGTTGAATGACTCTGGTAGTGACTCAAGGATTATGTCAATCTGCGATTCTGCATCAATCGCAGCTCCCAGTAGATCTAACTGATTTAATGAGTCTATCATCTTCAACATGTGTTCCTGTACTGATGTACCTTCAGCCATCTTGGTGCTAATGAGCACCCTCATAGCTGCCTGCCTAGCAGGTCTGCCTTGTTCTGCAAACATCTCCTTTAAGTTCGATATCATATCATATGCAGTCTTATAAGATTGATGTTGGTGTTGTAGCACACTAGACATGGATGCCAGAATGTAACATCGGGCCATCTCATCGTCTTTGGCCCATTTGGTGTAAAGGTCCTTTTCTACTTCTGACGCATTTAGGCCAGGCTCTTTAAGGGGGTTTTTGGTAAGGACATATTTATATCCTGAAGCTATTAGGACAATATCCAGATTCCGTTTCCAGTCTACATAGTTGGATCCCACCAACTTATTCTGGTTGAGGATGGTTGCAAGTGGATTGAAAGTATTCGAATTCATGCTTGTAATACTGTAGCACATAACCATACATTCAATTAATGAATTTAAATAACATTAGGGTTTAGTATTCTACCAAATTTATGTGGGAATCCTCATAAAAACAAAATTCAGAATACATTGGAATCCCAATCCTACGGGGTATGCCTCCTTGGGGAGTGCGAATACCCCCTAGACTGGTGCAGATCAAAGTTGGTCAAAATTGGGATTAAGACTAACTATCCATGATCCCTTTCATTCATTACTATCTAGGTATCTCATACTAAATAATGTATGACTCCCGATTAGCTTCGGTTTCTAAAATACATGAGGCAAATCCTTGGGGATACTACATCATTATTTTAGTTAAGTGTGACCCACCAACTAGCATTGCATGACAACCGTTGCGGGCAGCTCCTCCTTGGGGAGTGGGCTCCCACCCCATCTCATCAACACTATCCATAGGAGATCCATATCCAGTATCCAGATAAATACAGGCCCTCCGTGGGGAATGGCCATTCTCAAAATGGCGCAAGGCTAATACTTTCCTTACAATGGACCTATGGTGGAAAATCATGGGGATTTGTATATATATAAATGCCCCGCTCCCACTTAATATTTTAGAGTTGAGGATTTCCTTATAGGTGTACTGGTCCATCAAATATAGGTATATATTCATCTCATGATATGACCGATGATTGGTTCTAAGTCAAGTTATTTTAAGGAAAGTCCAGTTTCTAAAATTAGTGTTACCAATAGATCCTTCTCAATGGGCCCACCAACTCTAATTAGAACTCTTTCCAAAAATTAATTTGATTTGACCAATTTTGGAATTTGCTATGTTTGGATCAGATATGGAAATATTCTAAAATAAGCATTCATCCATAAATAGAAAGTGCTATAATAAAAGACTAGACCTCTCCTTCACATGGCCCAGGTGGAAAAGACTTCTTGGACTTCTAGACTTTCCAAAACTTTGGGATTCCTCAAACTCTTTGGGCATCTCCAAAACAGCTTTTGGTAATCTTCAAACTCTTTGATTAGGAGTCCTTTTTCTCTTTCCTTCTTTGTTTCGGACATCTCCAGAATTTACAAATTTTAAAAAATACATAAATTCCCATATCTCTATAATGAGACTTACATGGTAATCTAAACATGGAAATAAAAGGGCCATAGGGAAATTCACCATGCCTTGCCCTTTCATGGGAAACCAAGGAAACCATGATGCCCTTTACACTTAGCCACAAATAAACCAATAAGTAAAAGGAAAGAAAAAACATGTGGGCCATATGGAGAGGACATTATCGCCTGCAAGTTAGTATCTCACACAACAAAGCATCTCACAAAACCAGGTTGCCAAACCACAATGGAAAAACAAGATGCCAATAGTTTGCCACTACTATATAAGATCCCTTACGCAGCGGGGGTCTGGTGGCAGCGCCCCCGAAAAAAAAAAAAAACAACTCAGACCAAGAACAAAATTCTGCTTGGGTTCGGCTAGCCGATCTGGTCCCTACGGTTAGCCAACGGACCTCTACAGCCATAGTGGTCCGTTTAACTAACCGAATTGACGAACCCAGAATTTGGGTCCTTTTTTTTTTTTTTTTAAGATTTGGCTCCTGCTGTCCCCGATCACTTTTAATGATCTCAGTATGCTTCTAATGGCATCTTACCATCCTCCTACCATGACTAAAACCTTTTGTGACTTTCCAAACATGGATCTATTACAAAAGCAATCAAACCCAATAAACACTGATCCTTTCATAGCCCTTGCTCTATCCTCTTCACATCTCATGTAAAGACTAGAACAAGATTACTGATCTAACATGATTAGAGATGAGGTATGGCTCTGATACCAATTGTTGGAAGCAAGTGGGTCTCGTGGATAGATTTTCAAAACTTTTGACCCACTTGACACAGGGATCAACTATCTATAATACCAAAAACCCAATCCAGGATGCATTACCCTCAATCTCGTGACCATGTACAGTAAATATTCTATCTAAAAGGTAGAATCAAATAGCACTAAATATCCACAATAATCTACGACATGAAAGAAGTAGATCATACCTTTGGAGATCCGCCGTGCTCTAATGGAAAAGTTGCGACTATACTTGATGATGAGAATCTTCAACACCTCTCAGCCTTCCACGCTATGACCCGAATTGGATTTCATTTCTCAAGAAGATTGGTGGAATCTTCAGGAGAAATCCCAACTTGAAACTCCAAGGAACTAGAAGAGAGAAGGAGAGAGAAACTCGTGCAACTCTTGCACGAATAGGGTTTTGGGCGTGAGCGAGAGTCTTATTGGACGTCCAAGAGATTTTATAGACTTTTAAATCTCTCCCTTGTTTTATTGAAATAGAAGTCTTACTTCCAAAGCAATTAGCAACTTTTGCCTTTCCAAACTCTTCTTTCTAGAGTTCGAGTCGGATTAGTATTTTCCAATATCTTGGGCTAGCGTGGGAACCACTAGGGATTCCTTAGAAAGCTGGCTCCAACTGGAACACCGCGACCCCACATCTCATGTGCAATCCGGGCCCACAGTTAATTGCAAATAACACCACTATATAAATGCAATCGCACTCCAGTCTTAGGAATAAATTACAATGAAGACCCTAAACTTCCCAATTACCACAAGTAGGCCCTTCTATTAATATCCATGGATCAATTGGAATAAATCTGTCTCTTCCAATCTAAGTTCCACATCTTATTATCCTTCAGCCCCAATTAATCACAGTAATCATTAGTACCATCCAATTAACTCTTAATTGAGGTGGGTGGGCACTTACTAATGACAAATCCATTAATTGGCACAAGGGGATAATAGAGATAGATTCCATCTTGATCATTCAATGCTCCCACAGTTCTACTACCACATACCCAAGACACCGAGGTGTTAACCTATAGTTGGCCTCACTCATTGGTGACTCAAAACAAATGAATAGATAGAAACTTGAGCTCATCAATGTCTCAGGATTGAGAGCCTATTGCTAGGGAATTATAAGAGCATACCTTATTATTGAGACGGCATTTCATAAGGTGTATCTCATGGTCCTTCAATACATCCAATGTACCAGCACTGTGATCCAGAATCTTACATTCGGATGATCGAGACAAATTACACTATCTCATAGTGATCAAAGTGTTGCAACCTTATCAAATGAGATGCCCAGTCTCATTACTGGTTGTGAAGCTATTTAAGTATAAGATTTGTGGCATATATCTCCCGCGTGTGGATCTCATCCATGCACATATATCACATCTAATATACTAATGGGACTCGGTTCAACTCATAAACCATTATGTCATATGTATTGGTCATGTGCATGAAGTAGTAAAATAATATTCATCTCATGAAAGTAAAGCATGATTTTATTGATAAATAAAGAAATTAATCAATTTATTACATCAAATGATAGATTGAGTCCACAAAATCTAACATGTACATCAATTATCATTTGGTTTGGATAATTTTTTAAAAAAATGTAGTTAAATCATACATTAAGAAAATGGAGTCATATTGCGATTTAATGACAATTAGATGGTTAGAATTTCTTAAACATATTAAGGACATAGAAAATTTTAAAATAGGACCCAACTTTGCAGCACATTTCAAATCAAGAGAAAAAAAAACAACATTTCAAATAAGGATAAACCGCCGGATTGGACATTTTCTGGTGACCTTTTACCCTAATTTTTTAAAGGACACCAAAATACCCTTGAATTTTAAATTTGCAACCATTTTAAGCCTTTCTTCTTCTTTCTTCCTTCCTTCTTTCCTCTTCCACCAACCCGGGGAGGAAAGAAGATATGTCTCGTAGCCTTCAAATGAACCAAGATCTTGTTTTCTTCGTCACAAAGAAGGGAGTGAGAGGGTTTTATGATTATGTTGTTATTTTTAAGAGAGATGAGAAAGAGGAAATTAGAGATGGAAAGCAAGGATGAGAAAAACCAAGATCACTTCGGTTTACAAGGAGATGCAAATGCCTTAAGAAGGCCCAAGAGTTGAGCACTTTATGCAGCTCTTATATGTAGCCATCATCATCCTTGCTGGCACTAGAAAGGCCACAACATTTAGATCGCCCGTTCCCAATGCTGTCATCAATTGCTATAGAAGCCAAAAGGCCACTACTAATTAGAATGAGTAGCAAAATTAGATATTGGCAAGGTCTGATCAGCATATGATGAATGATATTGGAATTCAAGAAAAAATGATTAAAGATGTTGAACCGCAACCACAGGGGGACGGGATGTCCCTTCTTAATCTTATTTTTTCATTTTCTAATTATAAGTGTGGGTTTGAGGATGATGATTGGCTTTCATTGGATGACATCAGTAAATTCTTGCAATATTAAGAAGAAAAAATGGGAAAAGAAGAAGATGTTAGTAGGAGAGGTCAATCCCACAGAGAGTACTTTTGAATTTTTAATTAAAAAATCTAAAAGTTTCTTTTCAAAATAACAATAAAATATAGATGATGAGAAGTGAATGAGAAATTAAAATAAAACTAGATGTGCAAAAGATTAATGACAATAATGATGTAAATGTTAGTTTTTGTGGACTCAATCCATCAGTTGATGTAATAAATTGATTAATTTCTTTATTTATCAATAAAATCATGCTTTACTTTCATGAGATGAATGTTATTTTACTACTTCATGTACATGACCAATACGTATGACATAATGGTTCATGAGTTGAACCGGGTCCCATTAGTATATTAGATGTGATATATGTGCATGGATGAGATCCACACGCAGGAGATATATGTCACAAATCTTATACTTAAATAGCTTCACAACCAGTAATGAGACTGGGCATCTCATTTGATAAGGTTGCAGCACTTTGATCACTATGAGATAGTGTGATTTGTCTCGATCATCAGAATGTAAGATTCTGGATCAATAGTGCCGGTACATTAGATGTATTGAAGGACCATGAGATGCACCTTATGGTATTCCGTCTCAATAATAAGGTATGCTCTCATAATTCCCTAGCAATAGGCTCTCAATCCTGAGACATTGACGAACTCAAGTTTCTATCTATTCATTTGCTTTGAGTCACCAATGAGTGAGGCCGACTATAGGTTAATACCTCGGTGTCTTGGGTATGTGGTAGTAGAACTGTGGGAACGTTGAATGATCAAGATGGAATCTATCTCTATTATCCCCTTGTGCCAATTAATGGATTTGTCATTAGTAAGTGCGCACCCATCTCAATTAAGAGTTAATTGGATGGTACTGATGATTACTGTGATTAATTGGGGCTCAAGGATAATAAGATGTGGAACTTAGATTGGAAGAGACGGATTTATTCCAATTGATCCACGGATATTGATAGAGGGGCCTACTTGTGGTAATTGGGAAGTTTAGGGTCTTCATTGTAATTTATTCCTAAGACTGGAGTGCAATTGCATTTATATAGTGGTGTTATTTGCAATTAACTGTGGGCCCGGATTGCACATGAGATGTGGGGTCGCGGTGTTCCAGTTGGAGCCAGCTTTCTAAGGAATCCCTAGTGGTCCCCACGCTAGCCCAAGTTATTGGAAAATACTAATCCGACTCGAACTCTAGAAAGAAAGGATAAGAAAGGAGAAACTTGCTAATTGCTTTGGAAGTGAGACTTCTATTTCAATTAGACAAGGGAGAGATTTGGAAGTCTATAAAATATCCTTGGACGTCCAAAAGACTCCCCCTCACGCCAAAACCCTTTCGTGCAAGAGTTGCGCGAGTTACTCTCCTCTCCTTTCTTCTAGTTCCTTGGAGTCTCGAGTTGGGATTTTCTCCTGAAGATTCCACCGTTCTTCTTGAGAAAAGAAATCCAATTCGGGGGTCATAGCGTGGAAGGCTAACAGGTCTTGAAGAAGTCCATTAGAGCACTGCGGGTCTCCAAAGGTATGATCTACTTCTTCTATGTCGTAGATTATTTTGGATGTCTAGTGTTGGTATAATTTTTACTGTACATGGCCACGAGATTGAGGGTAACGCATCCTGGATTGGGTTTTGGTCTTGTGTATAGTTGATCCCTGTGTCAAGTGGATCAAAAGTTTTGAAAATCTATCCACGAGACCCACCTACTTCCTACAGTAAATAGATTAGAATGCCATGAATTCATTAAATATACTAATCCATAAATTCATGCAATTAATAAAATAGTATTGTCTAAAAAATAACTTCGCCAGTTTTTGTTGCCTGTCCCAAGTCCGGGTAAAGAAGGAGGGTTGCGTTAGGTAGGTTAACAGCCAGTGTAAAACTTTATCACAACCCAAATAGGAATTTTGAGATAACAATATTTTGCGATAAGGCTAGGGCGTTCTCCGCTTTAAGCGACACATTGTAGTGTTACCCGGCTGTAGTGAAAAGTGTGCAAAGGCTACCGCATGACTCTGGGCTAGTGTGGTTAAATAAGTTAGTCTATGAAAAGAAGAGAAGAAATAGGAAAATTAGACTTGCTACTTGGAATATAAGAACCTTGACAGGTAAGAGCATGGAGCTGGTTGAGGTAATAAAAAGAAGAAGAATTAGTGTGGCTTGTATACATGAGACAAGGTGGAAAGGGAATAAAGCTAAGGAGCTCACGGATGGGTATAAGCTTTTCTATGCAGGAAAGAGTAATATAAGAAATGGAGTGGGTATAGTTATAGATAAGGATTTGAAAGATAAAATTATAAGGGTAAAGAGTTTGGTGATAGAATTATAGTAATTAAACTAGTGCTAGAGGAAGACATAATCCATATCATTAGTGCATATGCTCCCCAAGTAGGATTAGAGGAAAGTGTGAAAAGACAATTTTGGGAGGAGATGGATGATTTAATGCGAGAAATACCAAATAGTGATAAGATTTTCCTTGGAGGGGATTTAAACGGACATATAGGAAAAGATAATAAAAGATATGAGAGAGTGCATGGAGAGCAAGGATTTGGAGAAAAGAATGAACTTGGAAACACTAAATTGGACTTTGCAGTGGTATTTGATCTTATAGTGGCAAATACTTACTTTAAAAAAGAGATAAGCATTTAATTACCTATAAAAGTAGGAGTAATAGGAGCTAGATAGACTTTTTTCTAGTTAGAAAACATGACCAATTAGCTTGTAAAGATTGCAAGGTTATCCTAAGAAAGAGTTTGACCGTGCAACATAGGCTCGGAGTTTTAAATATTTGTATTAGAAGTAGAAAGAGAGCGGTACTAAACAAAATGAACCCTAAAACAAGATGGAGAGATTTAAAGGGAGAAAGAGCAAATATATTTAAGGAAAAAATGATCAAGAAGGGAGAATAAAATTTTAAAGGAGAAACTACAGTAATGTGGAATCAAATGGTTAATTGCATTAGGAAGGTTGCAAAGGAGGTACTTAGAGAATCAAAAAGAAAGAGACATATTAATAAAGAAATATGGTGGTGGAATGTGGAGGTTTAAGAAGTTATTTGAGAGAAAAGACATTGCTACAAAGTTTGGCAGGGGACTAAGAGTATGTAAAATTTTGAACTGTATAAGAAGGCAAAGAAAGAAGCTAAGAAAGTAGTAAGTAGTGCAAAGTTCAAAGCATATGATGACCTCTATAATAAGTTGGGAACAAGAGAAAGAAAGAAGGATATTTTTAAGCTCACAAAAATAAGAGAAAAGAAAAGTAGAGACTTAGATCATGTCAAATGTATCAAGGGCAATGAGGAAAATGTTCTGGTGAAGGACAACGATATTAAAGAAAGGTGAAAAGAATACTTTGGCAAACTTTTAAATGAAGAATATATTGGGGATACAAGAACTAAGGAGGAAACTTCATTGTTAGAGCATACTTTTCTCCATAGAATTAGAAGAGTGGAAGTGAAGGAAGCATTAAAGCGAATAAAGATATGAAAGGCTACAGGCCTAGATGATATTCCGATAGAGGTATGGAAATGCTTAGGAGAGGTTAGGGTGAGTTAGTTATGTAGACTATTCAATAAGATACTTATAACAAAGAAAATATCGGATGAATGGAGAAGAAACATTGTAGTGCCTATATATAAGTGATCGTGCTTGAAAAATGGGTGAAATGTGTATAACAGATTTAAGTCCAACATTCACGTACTTCACGCGTTAAAGAAGAATGGGAATTAATTGCAATTTATCATTAAATTCCCTTTTGTTTACATGGGTTCAAATGCCCTAATCGCGGGGATGTAAGTTGTTTACATAGTTTTGAAAAGTTTACAACCCTTCCCTCAAGTCTCACATATGATCTCCATTTGGAAAATATAAGAAAATGTACAAAGAGTGGAAAGGAATGCAAAAAAAGAAGGAAAAATGGGGAGTGATCGTGGGTCACAGTCACTGGCAGACATTGACCGTAAGGTCACTATTTCACCCACTGTTTCGTGTTGTTTTCTTTATGTAACTTCTCCAAAGTGCTGAAGCTCGTTTCCTTTGAATTTTGAGTGTTGAATGGCCACCACAAGTGCTTGATTTGGCTGTGGAATCGACTTATACCTTTGATAATCATTACTTTTTGGTTTACGGACTGTTTTTGAACAAATTCGAAGAGGGCACTGTATGAAGTCAAAGCTGTGTCATTCTGACCCTATGATTTTCAAGGGTTAAAATGAAGCCAAAGAGGCTTGTTCACAACTTCTGGTGTGACCCAAGACCTTTCCCAAGTGAGAAAATCAGAGGAAAAAGAAGTCATCCGAGTGGCCTTTGCATATGCCTTCCTTACGTGAAATGTATGTGTCTTCCTCTCCTTTGCAATAATTCTCACCTTGAATTGGTGAGAATCGGAAGAAGAAGTATGCTGGAGTAGTGAAGAATGCCTTGTGGCTTGCTTGGAGTTGCTTCAAACTTACGGAATTCAATTCAGGAATTTGCACTTGCTTTTATCATTTACTGTCTCTCTTGCCCAAATGTTAAACCTCCCTTTTTATAGACTTTAGCAGTAGTTTGGAGAGTTATGGGGAGTTAAAAGAAGTCACAGGAAGTTAAACTTCGAAATGAAGTGGAAGGAACCGCCGAAAACCACAGGAACGGCTTCAAAGGTGTCAGTGACCTCAGCCGCGGTTACTCCTAAGGCCCATTTTTTGACTTTTGCATATGTGACTCGTTTTCGCTAGTTTGGGGCACGAACGATGTCCAATCTTCACAAAACTTAGAGAAATATTTCTTGACACTATTTTGAGTGTGTCATAGAAATTTCGGCTCGATTTGACCTTCTGAAGTTGGATAACTCCCTCGTTCATTGGGCCGCGGTCACTTCCAAGGACTATTTTTGGACTTTTACATATGTGAATTGTTTTTGCCTGTTTGGGGCCCGAACAAGGTCTAATCTTCACAAAACTTGGACAAATGCTTCTTGACACTATTTTGAGTGTGTCACAGAAGTTTTATCTCAATTTGACCTTTTGAAGTTGGTCAACTCCCTAATTTATTGGGCGGTGGTCACTCCCATGGCCCATTTTTGGACTTTTGCATATGTGACTCGTTTTCACCTGTTTAGGGCACGAACGATGTCCAATCTTCACAAAACTTAGAGGAATACTTCTTAACACAATTTTGAGTGTGTCATTGAAGTTTTAGCTGATTTGACCTTCTGAAGCCGATTAACTCCCTCGTTCATTGGGCCGTGGTCACTATCAAGGCCCATTTTTGGACTTTTACAGTCACTATCGCCTGTTTGGGGCCAAAACGATGTCCAATCTTCATGGAAATTGCAAGAATCCTTCTTTACAATATTTTGAGTATGTCATAAAAGTTTTGGTCGATTTGACCTTTTGAAGTTGGCCAACACCATGGTTTATTGGGCCGCAGTCACTGCCAAGGCCCGTTTTTGGACTTTTGCATATGTGACTCATTTAAGCCTGTTTGGGGCCCGAATGATGTCCAATCTTCATGAAACTTGGAGGGATACTTTTTGACACTAGTCTGAGTATGTCATAAAAGTATCACATTGATTTGACCTTCTGAAGTTGGTCAACTCCCTCGTTCATCGGGCCATGGTCACTCCCAAGGCCCATTTTTAGACTTGCATATGTGACTCGTTTTCACTTGTTTAGGGGACGAACGATGTCCACTCTTCACGAAACTTGGAGGAATTCTTATTGACACTATTTTGTGTGTGTCATAGAAGTTTGGCTCGATTTGATCTAGTGAAGTTGGTCAATCCCTTGTTTATTGGGCAGCGGTCACTCCCAAGGCCCATTTTTGGACTTTTGCATATGTGACTTGTTTTCGCCTGTTTGGAGCCCGAACAGTGTCCAATCTTAACGAAACTTGGTGGAATGCTTCTTGACACTATTTTGAATGTGTCATAGTAGTTTTGGCTTGATTTGACCTTCTAAAGTTGGACAACTCCCTCGTTTATCGGGCCGCAGTCTCTCTCAAGGCCCATTTTTGGCTTTTGCATATGTGACTCGTTTTTGCCTGTTTGGGGCCCGAATAATGTCAAATATTCACGTAAATTGAAAGAATGCTTCTTAACACTATTTTGAGTGTATCATAGAAGTTTAAACTCAATTTGATCTTATAAATTTAGTCAACTCCCATGTTCATTGGGCCCCGGTCACTGCCAAGGCCCATTTTTGGACTTTTGTATATGTGACTCGTTTTCTCGTGTTTGGGGCCCGAACGATGTCCAATTTTTACGAAAGTTGGAGGAATGCTTTTTGACACTATTTTGAGTGTGTCATAGAAGGTTCGGATCGATTTAACCTTGTGATGTTGGTCAACTCATTTGTTCATTGGGCCGCGGTCCCTCTCAAGGCCCATTTTTGGACTTTTGCATATGTGACTCGTTTTCTCCTGTTTATGGCCCGAACAATGTCCAATCTTCATGAAACTTGGAAGAATGCTTCTTCACACTATTTTGATGTAGCATAGGAGGTTCAACTTGATTTCACCTTATCAGGTTATTCAACTCCCTCATTCATCGGGCCGCGGTCACTTCCAAAGCCCATTTTTGGACTTTTGCATATGTGACTCGTTTTCGCCTGTTCTGAGCCCGAACGATGTCCAATCATCACGGAACTTTGAGGAATGCTTATTTACACTATTTTGAGTGTGTCATAGAAGTTTCGGGTTAATTGACCTTCTAAAGTTGGTTAACTTTCTCGTTTATCGGGCCGTGGTCTCTCTAAAGGCCCATTTTTGGACTTTTACATATGTGACTCATTTTGCTTGTTTGGGGCTCGAACAATTTCCAATCTTCACGAAACCTAGAAGAATGCTTCTAGATACGATTTAAAGGGGGTGATAGAAGTTTCGGCTAGATTTGACCTTCTAAAGTTGGTCAATTCCCACGTTCATCGGGCCATCGTGACTCCCAAGGCCCATTGCCGAACTTTTGTATGTGCGACTCATTTTCGCCTGTTTGGGGCCCGAACAATGTCCAATCTTCATGGAACTTGATAGAATACTACTTTAAACTATTCTAAGTGTGTCATAGAAGTTTTGGCTCGATTAGACCTTTAGAGGTTGGTCAACTCCCACGTTCATCGGGCCGTGGTCACTCCAAAGGCCCATTTATGGACTTTTGCATATGTGACTCATTTTAGCCTGTTTGGGGCACGCACGATGTCCAATCTTCACGAACTTGGTGGAATGCTTCTTCACACTATTTTGAGTGTGCCAGACATTTTGGCTCTATTTGACCTTCTAAAGGTGGTCAACTCCTTCGTTAATCAGGCTGCAATCACTCCCAAGGCCCATTTTTGGACTTTTGCATATGTGACTCGTTTTAGCTTGTTTGGGGCCTGAACGATGTCCAATCTTCACGGAACTTGGAGGAATGCTTCTTAACACTATTTGAGTGTGCCATAGAAGTTTTAGCTCGAATTGATCTTTTGAAGTTGGTCAACTTCCTCGTTCATTGGGCCGTGGACACTCCCAAGGCTCATTTTGGACTTTTGCATATGTGACTTGTTCTCGCCTATTTGGACCCGAACAATGTCCAATCTTCACGAAACTTGGAAGATTTTTTTTTCATACTAGTTTGAATGTTTCATTGATGTTCGGCTCGATTTGACCTTGTGAAGTTGGCAAACTCCCTCATTCATTGAGCCGTGGTCACTCCCAAAGCCACTTTTTGGACTTTTGCATAAGTGACTCGTTTTCGCCTGTGTGGGGCCGAACGAGGTCCAATCGTTACGAAACTTGGTGGAACGCTTCTCGACACCATTCTGAGTGTGTCACAGAAGTTTTTGATTGATTTGACCTTCTGAAGTTGGTCAACTCCCTCATTTATAGGGCTGCAGTCACTCCGAAGGCCCATTTTTGGACTTTTGCATATGTGACTCGTTTTTGCCTGTTTAGGGCACGAATGATGTCCAATCTTCACAAAACTTGGAAGAATGCTTCTTGACACTATTTTGAATGTTTCATAGACGTTTTGGCTTGTTTTAACCTTCTAAAGTTGGACAACTCCCTCGTTAATCAGGCTGTGGTCACTCCCATGGCCCATTTTTGGACTTTGCATATGTGACTCGTTTTCACCTGTTTAGGGACAGAATGATATTCAATCTTTATGAAACTTGGAGGGATACTTCTTTATACTATTTTGAGTGCGTCGTACAAGTTTTGCCTTCATTTGACCTTCTGAAGTTGGTCAACACCCTCGTTCATTGGGCCGCGGTCACTCCTAAGGCCCATTTTTGGACTTTTGCATATGTTACTCGTTTTCGCTTGTTTGCGGCCTGAATGATGTCCAATCTTCATGAAACTTGGAGGGATAACTCTTGACACTGTTTTGAGTATGTCATAAAAGTGACAACTTGATTTGACTTCTAAAGTTGGTCAACTCTCTCGCTCATCGGGCAACAGTCACTCCCAAGGCCCATTCTTGGACTTTTGTATAAGTGACTCATTTTTGCTTGTTTGGGGCACGAATGGTGTCCAATTTTCACGAAACTTGGATGAATGCTTCTTGACACTATTTTGAGTGTGTCATTGAAGTCTTGGCTCGATTTAAACTTCTGAAGTTTGTCAACTCCCTCGTTCATCGGGCCGTGGTCACTCCCATGGCCCATTTTTAGACTTTTGCATATGTAACTCGTTTTCGCCTGTTTGGAGCACGAACGATGTCCAATCTTGGAAAAACTTGGAGGAATGCTTCTTGACACTATTTTGAGTGTGTCATAGAGGTTTTGTGATGATTTCAGTTTCTAAAGTTAGATAACTCCCTCGTATATTGGGCTGTGGTTTCTCCCAAGGCCCATTTTTGGACTTTTACATATCTGACTCGCTTTCGCCTGTTTGGGAGCCGAACGATGTCCAATCCTCACGAAACTTGGAAGACTACTTCTTGACACTATTTTGAGTGTCTCATAGATGTTTTAACCCAATTTGACCTTATGAAGTTGGTCAACTCCCTCGTTCATTAGACCGCGGTTACTCCAAGGCCCATTTTTGGACTTTTGCATATGTGACACATTTTCTCGTGTTTGGGGCCCGAACAATGTCCAATCTTTACGAAACTTGGAGGAATGCTTTTTGACACTATTTTGAGTGTGTCATAGAAGTTTCAAATTGATTTATCCTTCTGATGTTGGTCAACTCATTTGTTCATTGGGCCACGGTCACTCCCAATGTCCATTTTTTGGACTTTTGCATATGTGACTCGTTTTCTCCTGTTTGGGGCCCGAACGATATCTAATCTTTACGAAACTTGGAGGAACGCTTATTGATACTATTTTGAGTGTACCATAAAAGCTAAAACTTGATTTGGCCCTCTGAAGTTATTCAACTCCCTCATTCATCGGGGTGCAGTCACTCCCGTGGCCCTTTTTGGACTTTTGTATATGTGACTCGTTTTCATTTATTTGGAGCTCGAACGATGTCCAATCTTCGCGGAAGTTGGTGGAATAATTCTTTAAACTATTTTGAGTGTGTCATAGAAGTTTTGACTAAATTAGACCTTCAGAGGTTGGTCAACTTCGACGTTCATCGGGCCGCGGTCACTCAAATGTCCCATTTTTAGACTTTTGCATATGTGACTTGTTTTACACTGTTTGGGGCCCAAACGCTGTCCAATCTTCACGAAACATGGTGGAATGCTTCTACATACTATTTTGAGTGTTTCACAGAAGTTTTGGCTTGATTTTACCTTTTGAAGTTGGTCAATTCCTTCGTTAATTGGGCTGCCATCACTCCCAAGGTACACTTTTGGACTTTTGCATATGTGACTCGTTTTCGCTTGTTTGGGGCCCGAACGATGTCCAATCTTCACGGAACATGTAGGAATCCTTCTTGACTCTTTTTAAGTGTGTCATGGAAGTTTTGGCTCGATTCGACCTTCTGAAGTTGGTCAACTCCCTTGTCCATTAGGCCGCGGACACTCCCAAGGCCCATTTTGGACTTTTGCATATGTGACTCGTTTTCGCCTGTTTGGGAACCAAACGATGTCCAATCTTCACGAAAATTGGAGGAACACTTTTTGACGTTATTTTGAGTGTGTCATAGATGTTCCAGCATGATTCGACCATCTGAAGTTCGTCAAGTCCGTCCTTCATCGGGCTGCGGTCACTCTTAAGGTACATTTTTGGACTTTTGCTTATGTGACTCGTTTTTGTCAGTTTGGGGTCCGAATGATTTCCAATCTTTACGGATATTGGAGGAATGCTTCTTTACACTATTCTAAGTGTATCATAGAAGTTTCGGCATGATATGACCTTTTGATGTTTGTCAACTATCTCGTTAATTGGGCCGTAGTAACTCCCACGGCCCATTTTTGGACTTTTACATATGTGACTCGTTTTCGCCTGTTTGGAGCTCAAACAATGTCCAATCTTCACGGAACACGGAGGAATGCTTCTTGACACCATTTGCAGTGTGTTATAGAAGTTTTAGTTTTATTTAACCATCTGAAGTTTGTTAACTCCCTCATTCATTGGGCCGCGGTCACTACTAAGGCCCGTTTTTTGGACTTTAGCATATGTGACTCATTTTCGTCTGTTTGGGGCCCGAATGATGTCCAATCTTCACTGAACTTGGAGGAATACTTCTTTACACTATTTGAGTGTGTCATAGATGTTTCCACTCGATTTGATATTCTTAAGTTGGTCAACTCCCTCATTCATAGGGCTTCGGCCACTCCCAAGGCCCATCTTTGGACTTTTGCATATGTGACTTGTTTTCGCCTGTTTGGGGCTCGAACGATATCCAATATTTACAAAACTTAGTGGAATGCTTCTTGACACTATTCTAATTGTGTCATAGAAGTTTTGGCTAGACTTAACCTTCTGAAGTTGGGCAACTCATTCGTTTATCGGGAGGTTGTCACTCCGAGGCCCATTTTTGGACTTTTGCATATGTGACTCGTTTTCACCTGTTTTGGGCTCGAATGATGTTTAATCTTCATGAAACTTAGAGGTATGCTTTTTGACACTATTTTGAGTGTGTCTCAGAAGTTTTAGCTTGATTTAATATTCTTAAGTTGGTCAACTCCCTCATTCATAGGGCTTCGGCCACTCCCAAGGCCCATCTTTGGACTTTTGCATATGTGACTTGTTTTCGCCTGTTTGGGGCTCGAACGATATCCAATATTTACGAAACTTAGTGGAATGCTTCTTGACACTATTCTAATTGTGTCATAGAAGTTTTGGCTAGACTTAACCTTCTGAAGTTAGGCAACTCATTCGTTTATCGGGAGGTTGTCACTCTGAGGCCCATTTTTGGACTTTTGCATATGTGACTCGTTTTCACCTGTTTTGGGCTCGAACGATGTTTAATCTTCATGAAACTTAGATGTATGCTTTTTGACACTATTTTGAGTGTGTCGCAGAAGTTTCAGCTCGATTTGATCTTCTGACGTTGGTCAACTCCCTCGTTCATCGGGTGCGGTCTCTTCCAAGGCCCTTTTTGGACTTTTGCATATGTGACTCGTTTTCGCCTGTTTGGGGCCCGACCGATATTCAGTCTTTAGGAAACTTGGAGGAATGCTTTTTTACTATATTTTGAGTTTTTAATAGAGGTTTTGGCTTGATTTGATTTTCTAAAGTCGGTCAACTCTCTCATTCATCGGGCCGCAGTCTCTTTCAAGGCCCTTTTCTGGACTTTTGCATATGTGACTCGTTTTTGCCAGTTTGGGGCCTGAACGATGTGTAAAGTTCACGGAAATTGGAAGAATGCTTCTTTCCACTTTTTTGAGTGTGTCACAAAAGTTCGGCATGATTTGACTGTTAGATTTTGTGGACTCAATCCATCAGTTGATGTAATAAATTGATTAATTTCTTTATTTATCAATAAAATCATGCTTTGCTTTCATCAGATGAGTGTTATTTTACTAATTCATGCACATGACCAATACATATGACATAATGGTTCGTGAGTTGAACCGGGTCCCATTAGTAAATTAGATGTGATATATGTGCATGGATGAGATCCACACACAGGAAATATGTCACAAATCTTATACTTAAATAGCTTCACAACCAGTAATGAGACTGGGCATCTCATTTGATAAGGTTGCAG
Source organism: Sextonia rubra (assembly GCA_037013555.1). NCBI lineage: Eukaryota > Viridiplantae > Streptophyta > Magnoliopsida > Laurales > Lauraceae > Sextonia > Sextonia rubra. The sequence continues at coordinate 12,162,193 of JASUAD010000026.1, forward strand.
CACTTTGATCACTATGAAATAGTGTGATTTGTCTCGATCATCAGAATTTAAGATTCTGGATCACGGTGCTGGTACATTGGATGTATTGAAGGACCATGATATGCACCTTATGGAATTCCGTCTCAATAATAAGGTATGCTCTCATAATTCCCTAGCAATAGGCTCTCAATCCTGAAACATTGATGAACTCAAGTTTCTATCTATTCATTTGCTTTGAGTCACCAATGAGTGAGGTCGACTGTAGGTTAACACCTCGGTGTCTTGGGTATGTGGTAGTAGAACTGTGGGAACGTTGAATGATTAAGATGGAATCTATCTCTATTATCCCCTTGTGCCAATTAATGGATTTGTCATTAGTGAGTGCGCACTCATCTCAATTAAGAGTTAATTGGATGGTACTAATGATTACTGTGATTAATTGGGGTTCAAGGATAATAAGATGTGGAACTTAGATTGGAAGAGACGGATTTATTCCAATTGATCCACGGATATTGATAGAGGAGCCTACTTATGGTAATTGGGAAGTTTAGGGTCTTCATTGTAATTTATTCCTAAGACTGGAGTGCAATTGCATTTATATAGTGGTGTTATTTGCAATTAACTGAGGGCCCGGATTGCACATGAGATGTGGGGTCGCGGTGTTCCAGTTGGAGCCAGCTTTCTAAGGAATCCCTAGTGGTCCCCACGCTAGCCCAAGTTATTGGAAAATACTAATCCGACTCGAACTCTAAAAAACGGGATAAGAAAGGAGAAAGTTGCTAATTGCTTTGGAAGTAAGACTTCTATTTCAATTAGGTAAGGACGAGATTTGAAAGTTTATAAAATCTCCTTGGACGTCCAAAAGAGTCTCTCTCACGCCCAAAACCCTTTCGTGCAAGAGTTGCACGAGTTACTCTCTCCTTTTTTCTTCTAGTTCCTTGGAGTTTCGAGTTGGGATTTCTCCTGAAGATTCCACCATTCTTCTTGAGAAAAGAAATCCAATTCGGGTCATAGCGTGGAAGGCTAAGAGGTGCTGAACAAATCCATTAGAGCACTGCGGATCTCCAAAGGTATGATCTACTTCTTGCATGTCGTAGATTATTATGGATGATTAGTGCTGGTAGAATATTTACTGTACATGGTCACGAGATTGAGGGTAATGCATCCTGGATTGGGTTTTGGTCTTATGGATAGTTGATCCCTGTGTCAAGTGGGTCAAAAGTTTTGAAAATCTATCCACGAGACCCACCTACTTCCAACAATTAGTATCAGAGACAGGTTCCGATCTTGTGACCTGTGGACAGCAGGAGCCGAATCTAAAAAAGAACCCAAATTTCTGGGTTCGTCAGGTCGGTTAGTCAAACGGACCACTATGGCTGTAGAGGTCTGTTGGTTAACCGTAGGGACCAGATCGGCTTGCCGAACCCAGGCATAATCATCTTGTTCTTGGTCTGAGTTGTTTTTTTTTTTTCGGGGGCGCTGCCCCTTGGAACCCCGCGAGCTGACTGAGCAGCTCGACCCCCGCCGAGACGCTGCCCCGAACCCCCGCTGCGTAGGGGATCTTGTATCGTGGTGGCAAAAATTTGGCATCTTGTTTTTCCATTGTGGTTTGGCAACCTAGTTTTGTGAGATGCTTTGTTGTATGAGATACTAACTTGCAGGTGATAATGTCGTCTCCATATGGCCCACATATTTTTCTTTCCTTTTAATTATTGGTTTATTTGTGGCTAAGTGTAAAGGGCATCATGGTCTACTTGGTTTCCCGTGAAAGGGCACGGCATGGTGAATTTCCCTATAGCTCTTTTATTTCCATGTTTAGACTACCATGTAAGTCTCATTATAGAGACATAGGAATTTATGTATTTTTAAAATTTGTAAATTCTGGAGATATCTGAAACAAAGAAGGAAAGAGAAGCTGGACTCCTAATCAAAGAGTTTGAAGATTATCAAAAGGTGTTTTGGAGATGCCCAAAGGGTTTGAGGAATCCTAAAGTTTTGGAAAGTCTAGAAGTCCAAAAAGTATTTTCCGCCTGGGTCATGTGGAGGAGAGGACTAGTCTTTTGTTATAGCACTTTCTATTTATGGATGAATGCTTATTTTAGAGTATTTCCATATTTGAACCAAACATAGCAAATTCCAAAATTGGTCAAATCAAATTAATTTTTGGAAAGAGTTCTAATTAGAGTTGGTGGGCCCATGAGATGGATCTATTGGTAACACTAATTTTAGAAACTAGACTTTCATTAAAATAACTTGACTTGGAACCAATCATTGGTCTTACCATGAGATGAATATATACCTATATTTGATGGACCCATATACCTATAAGGAAATCCTCAACTCTAAAATATTAAGTAGGAGCGGGGCATTTCTATATATATAAAAATCCCCATGGTTTTCCACAATAGGTCCATTGTACGGAAAGTATTAGCCTCGCACCATTTTGAGAATGGCCATTCCCCACGGAGGGCTTGTATTTATCTGGATACTGGATATGGATCTCCTATGGATAGTGTTGATGAGACGGGGTGGAAGTCCACTCCCCAAGGAGGAGCTGCCCGCAACGGTTGTCATGCAATGCTAGTTGGTGGGTCACACTTAAATAAAATAATGATGTAGTATCCCCAAGGATTTGCCTCATGTATTTTAGAAACCGAAGCTAATCGGGAGTCATACATTATTTGGTATGAGATACCTAGATTGTAATGAATGAAGGGGATCATGGATAGTTAGTCTTAATCCCAATTTTGACCAACTTTCATCCGCACCAGTCTAGGAGGTATTCGCACTCCCCAAGGAGGCATACCCCGCAGGATCGGGATTTCGATCTATTCTGAATTTTGTGGTTATGAGGATTCCCACATAAATTTGGTAAAATACTAAACCCTAATGTCATTTAAATTTATTAATTGAATGTATGGTTATGTGCTACAGTATTACATGTTAGTTTTAGTGGACTCAATCCATTAGTTGATGTAATAAATTGATTAATTTCTTTATTTATCAATAAAATCATGCTTTACTTTCATGAGATGAATGTTATTTTATTACTTCATGCACATGACCAATACGTATGACATAATGGTTCATGAGTTGAACCGAATCCCATGAGTATATTAGATGTGATATATGTGCATGGATGAGATCCACACGCGGGAGTATATGTCACAAATCTTATACTTAAAATAGCTTCACAACCAGTAATGAGATTGGGCATCTCATTTGATAAGGTTGCAGCACTTTGATCACTATGAGATAGTGTGATTTGTCTCGATCATCAGAATTTAAGATTCTGGATCACGGTGCTGGTACATTGGATGTATTGAAGGACCATGAGATGCACCTTATGGAATTCTGTCTCAATAATAGGGTATGCTCTCATAATTCCCTAGCAATAGGCTCTCAATCCTGAGACATTGACGAACTCAAGTTTCTATCTATTCATTTGCTTTGAGTCACCAATGAGTGAGGTGGACTATAGGTTAACACCTCGGTGTCTTAGGTATGTGGTAGTAGAACTGTGGGAACGTTGAATGATTAAGATGGAATCTATCTCTATTATCCCCTTGTGCCAATTAATGGATTTGTCATTAGTAAGTGCGCACCCATCTCAATTAAGAGTTAATTGGATGGTACTGATGATTACTGTGATTAATTGGGGCTCAAGGATAATAAGATGTGGAACTTAGATTGGAAGAGACGGATTTATTCCAATTGATCCACGGATATTGATAGAGGGGCCTACTTGTGGTAATTGGGAAGTTTAGGGTCTTCATTGTAATTTATTCCTAAGACTGGAGTGCAATTGCATTTAGATAGTGGTGTTATTTGCAATTAACTGTGGGCCCGAATTGCACATGAGATGTGGGGTCGCGGTGTTCCAGTTGGAGCCAACTTTCTAAGGAATCCCTAGTGGTCCCCACGCTAGCCCAAGATATTGGAAAACACTAATCCGACTTGGACTCAAGAAATAAGAGTTTGGAAAGGAGAAAGCTGCTAATTGCTTTGGAAGTAAGACTTCTATTTCAATTAGACAAGGGAGAGATTTGAAAGTCTATAAAATCTCTTGGACGTCCTATAAGACTCTCCCTCACGCCCAAAACCCTTTCGTGCAAGAGTTGCACGAGTTACTCTTTCCTTCTTTCTTCTAGTTCCTTGGAGTTCCGAGTTGGAATTTCTCCTGAAGATTCCACCATTCTTCTTGAGAAAAGAAATCCAATTCGGGTCATAGCGTGGAAGGCTAAGAGGTGTTGAAGAAATCCATTAGAGCACTGCGGATCTCCAAAGGTATGATCTACTTCTTGCATGTCGTAGATTATTATGGATGTTTAGTGCTGGTAGAATATTTACTTTACATGGTCACGAGATTGAGGGTTATGCATCCTGGATTGGGTTTTGGTTTTATGGATAGTTGATCCTTGTGTCAAGTGGGTCAAAAGTTTTGAAAATCTATCCATGAGACCTGCCTACTTCTAACAATTGGTATCAGAGACATTCCTCATCTCTAATCATGTTAGATCAGTAATCTTGTTCTAATCTTTGCATGAGATGTGAAGAGGATAGAGCAAGGGCTATGATAGGATCAGTGTTTATTGGGTTTGCTTGCTTTTGTAGTAGATACATGTTTGGAAAGTCACAAAAGGTTTTAATCATGATAGGGATGATAAGATGCCATTAGAAGCATACTGAGATCATTAGAGGTGACTAGGTACAGCAGGAGCCGAATCTGAAAAAGAACCCAAATTTCTAGGCTTGTCAGGTCGGTTAGTCAAACAGACCACTATGGCTGTAGAGGTCTGTTGGCTAACCGTAGGGACCAGATCGGCTAGCCGAACCCAGGCAGAATCATCTTGTTCTTGGTTTGAGTTGTTTTTGTTTTTTTTTTTTTTTCGGGGGCGCTGCCCCTTGGAACCTCGCGAGCTGACCGGGCAGCTTGACCCCCACCGGGGGCACTGCCCCTGGAACCCCGCTGTGTAAGGGATCTTGTATCGTGGTGGCAAAAATTTGGCATCTTGTTTTTCCATTGTGGTTTGGCAACCTAGTTTTGTGAGATGCTTTGTTGTATGAGATACTAACTTGTAGGTGATAATGTCCTCTCCATATGGCCCACATGTTTTTCTTTCCTTTTAATTATTGGTTTATTTGTGGCTAAGTGTAAAGGGCATCATGGTTTCCTTGGTTTCCCGTGAAAGGGCAAGGCATGGTGAATTTCCCTATAGCCCTTTTTATAAGTCTCATTACAGATACATAGGAATTTATGTATTTTTAAAATTTGTAAATTCTAGAGAAGTCCGAAACAAAGAAGGAAAGAGAAGCTGGACTCCTAATCAAAGAGTTTGAAGATTATCAAAGGTGTTTTGGAGATGCCCAAAGAGTTTGAGGAATCCCAAAGTTTTGGAAAGTCTAGAAGTCCAAGAAGTCTTTTCCGCCTGGGTCATGTGGAGGAGAGGACTAGTATTTTGTTATAGCACTTTCTATTTATGGATGAATGCTTATTTTAGAGTATTTCCACACCTGAACCAAACATAGCAAATTCCAAAATTGGTCAAATCAAATTAATTTTCGGAAAGAGTTCTAATTAGAGTTGGTGGGCCCATGAGATGGATCTATTGGTAACACTAATTTTAGAAACTAGACTTTCCTTAAAATAACTTGACTTGGAACCAATCATTGGTCTTATCATTAGATGAATATATACCTATATTTTATGGACCCATACACCTATAAGGAAATCCTCAACTCTAAAATATTAAGTGGGAGCGGGGCATTTCTATATATATATATATAAATCCCCATGGTTTTCCACCAGAGGTCCATTGTAAGGAAAGTATTAGCCTCGCGCCATTTTGAGAATGGCCATTCCCCACGGAGGGTTTGTATTTATCTGGATATTGGATATGGATCTCCTATGGATAGTGTTGATGAGACGGGGTGGGAGACCACTCCCCAAGGAGGAGCTGCCCGCAACGGTTGTCATGCAATGCTAGTTGGTGGGTCACATTTAACTAAAATAATGATGTAGTATCCCCAAGGATTTGCCTCATGTATTTTAGAAACCGAAGCTAATCGGGAGTCATACATTATTTGGCATGAGATACCTAGATTGTAATGAATGAAGGGGATCATGGATAGTTAGTCTTAATCCCAATTTTGACCAACTTTGATCCGCACCAGTCTAGGAGGCATTTGCACTCCCCAAGGAGGCATACCCCGCAGGATTGGGATTCCGATGTATTCTGAATTTTGTGGTTATGAGGATTCCCACATAAATTTGGTAGAATACTAAACCCTAATGTCATTTAAATTTATTAATTGAATGTATGGTTATGTGCTACAGTATTACAAGCATGAATTCGAATACTTTCAATCCACTTACGACCATCCTCAACCAGAATAAGTTGGTGGGATCCAACTATGTAGACTGGAAACGGAATCTGGATATTGTCCTGACAGCTTCAGGATATAAATATGTCCTTACCAAAAACCCCCTTGAAGAGCCTGCCCCAGATGCATCAGAAGCAGAAAAGGACCTTTACACCAAATGGGCCAAAGACGATGAGATGGCCCGATGTTACATTCTGGCATCCATGTCTAGTGTGCTGCAACATCAACATCAATCTTATAAGACTGCATATGATATGATATCGAACTTAAAGGAGATGTTTGCAGAACAAGGCAGACCTGCTAGGCAGGCAGCCATGAGGGTGCTCATTAGCACCAAGATGGTTAAAGGTACATCAGTACAGGAACACATGTTGAAAATGATGGACTCATTAAATGAGTTAGATGTACTGGGAGCTGCGATTGATGCAGAATCGCAGATTGACATAATCCTTGAGTCACTACCAGAGTCATTCAACAATTTCAAGGTCAATTATAATATGAATAAAATGAATCTGACTCTGGCTGAGCTATCTAGTCAGCTGGTAGCAACTGAAGGGATTATGAAGAAAAAACCAACTGCCTTAATGACAGAAAAGTCAGATGCCAAGTCCAAGCCCAAAGGCAAAGGGCGGAAAGGCAAAAAGAAATCAGTTCCAAAAGGTCCTAAGGTGGAGAATGGTCCAACTGGTGGAGTGGCTAAAGCTAAGGGTTCAAGGACAAAAGGAAAGTGTTTCCATTATGGTAAGACAGGACATTGGAAGAGGAATTGTCCAGAATATTTGTCTAAGAAAAATACCCCAGGTATGATTGAGTCACTTATATCTGAAGTTAGTTTTGCAACTGGTACCTCAGAATCCTGGTGTGTGGATTCCGGGGCAACTAATCACATATGTAATACGTTGCAGGGGTTCAGGGAAACCAGGAGGCTAAGTGATGGAGAAATCATTACCAACCTAGGATCTGATGCTAAGGCGGAGGCTGTTTCAGTGGGAGTCATTACTTTATGTTTTTTAAATAATAAATTGGTTTTGTCAGAAACATTATATGTACCGTCTTTAAGGCGAAATTTAATTTCAGTTTCTAGTTTGGTCAATAAAGGTTATTCTATTACTTTTGGTACTGAAGTTGTCAAGAGGAATGGTACTTTCATATGTTCTGGCAAGGTAACCAATGGACTTTATTTGTTAACTCCCACGATGTATGAGATACATGATACTAAAATAATTAATAGACCATCATTAAAGAGAAAGTCACCTTCATCTAATCCAACAAAACTTTGGCACTTAAGGCTGGGTCATATAAACCTTAATAGGATTGAGAGGCTAGTGAAAGATGGTATCTTACCTTCATTGGTAGTAGAATCAATGCTTGTCTGTAAGTCCTGTTTGGAAGGTAAAATGACTAAAAGACCCTTTTCAGCTAAGGGTAATAGGGCCAAAGATTTATTGGAATTAGTGCATACTGATGTCTGCGGACCCATTAATGTCAGGGCCAGAGGAGGATATGAGTACTTCATCACTTTCACAGATGATTACTCAAGATATGGTTACATATACCTTATGCACCGCAAGTTCGAAGCTTTTGAAAAGTTCAAAGAATTTCGAGCGGAAGCGGAAAAGCAATTAGGTAAGAGTATCAAGACTCTTTGATTAGATCGAGGAGGGGAATATCTCTCTGTTGATTTTATGGGTTACTTATCAGAAAATGGAATTCTATCCCAATTGTCTGCTCCTGGTATGCCTCAACAAAATGGAGTAGCAGAAAGAAGGAACCGGACTCTTTTAGATATGATTAGGTCTATGCTGAGTTTCTCAAGATTACCTATATCCTTTTGGGGATATGCTTTGGATACTGCAATGTACATACTAAACCTCGTACCATCTAAGTCTATACCTAAGACTCCCCGAGAATTATGGTCTGGGCGAAAGCCTAGTCTACAACATTTACACATTTGGGGTTGTGCAGCACATGTGCTCAAGGTTAAGACGGATAAGTTGGAAGTGAAGTCGAAAGTATGCACATTTGTAGGACATCCTAAAGGAACTAAAGGTTGGTTATTCTATAATCCCAGAGAGCAGAAAGTGCTGGTCAGCACCAATGCAGTTTTTCTGGAGGAAGATTATATGATGGACCAGAAATTTTTAGAAAAGGTGATCTTAGAAGAGATTCAGGAGCAATCAATTCCAAATCCAAGTATGACCGGACTTGAGGAAGAACCGCCCTTACCAGACCCAGTAGTTACACCAGTACCTCGTCGTAGTGGGAGGATTGTCAGACCCCCTGACAGGTTCTCATTCTTGGGAGAGTCTTATGAAGCAATCCCAAAAGAGCCGGAACAAGATCCCTCTAACTATGATGAAGCAATCAATGACTTAGACTCGGGACGCTGGCAAGATGCTATGAAAGCTGAGATAGAGTTTATGTACTCAAATCAGGTCTGGACACTTGTGGACTTGCCTGCCAATATTAAACCTATTGAGTGCAAGTGGGTCTACAAGCGAAAAAGAGGACCAGATGGAAGAGTGGAGACCTATAAGGCTAGTCTTGTTGCGAAAAGATATACTCAGAAAGAGGGGATCGATTATGAGGAAACCTTCTCGCCAGTAGCCATGCTCAAATCCATCCGGATACTCTTATCCATTGCGGCTCATCTCGATTACGAGATTTGGCAAATGGATGTCAAGACGGCTTTTCTCAACGGCCATCTTGAGGAAGACATCTATATGGTGCAGCTAGACGGTTTTGTAGCTAAAAACCAGGAGCAAAAAGTTTGCAAGTTGCAGAAGTCTATTTATGGACTGAAGCAGGCATCCCGAAGCTGGAATATCCGTTTTGACCAGGCAATCAGGTCATTTGGTTTTTGTCAAAATCCGGATGAGTCATGTGTGTACATGAAAAGTGAAGGTGACAAGGTAGTTTTTCTGGTTTTATATGTCGATGACATCCTTCTCCTCGGGAAAGACATAGGAATGTTGTCAACGGTAAAAGTTTGGTTGGCCAAGACTTTTGATATGAAGGACTTGGGAGAAGCTAGTTACATCCTAGGGATCAAACTCTATCGAGACCGGAAAAATAGGATGATTGGCTTATCCTAAGCTGCATACATAGATAAGGTGCTAGTACGGTTTGCAATGCAAGACTCCAAGAAGGGTATCACACCTTTTAGGCATAGACTGCACTTTTCCAAGGATCAATGTCCTAAGACACCCGAGGAAAAGGAGCAAATGAGGTCGATACCATACGCTTCAGCTGTTGGTAGCCTCATGTATGCTATGTTATGTACTAGACCAGATATCTGTTATATAGTGGGCCTAGTCAGCAAATATCAATCTAATCCAGGACCTGAACATTGGACTGCTGTAAAATGTATTCTCAAATATTTGAGAAGGACTAGAGATTACATGTTGATTTATAGCGGTGATGAGTTGATTCCAGTCGGATACACAGATTCTGACTTTATGTCAGATAAGGATTCTAGGAAATCCACCTCTGGTTATGTATTTATGCTTGGAGGCGGAGCTATCAGCTGGAGGAGTATGAAACAAGAATGTACCGCTGATTCAACCTCGGAAGTTGAATATGTAGCAGCTTGTGAAGCAGCTAAGGAAGCAGTATGGCTTAAAAGATTCCTTTTGGAACTTGGAGTGGTACTTTTGGTACGACAGCTACTCACAGTTTACTGTGACAGCAGTGGGGCAGTCGCTTAGTCAAAGGAACCCAGAAGCCATAAAAGCCAAAAGCATGTACAGAGGAAATATCACTTAGTCAGAGAGATTGTGCAGAGAGGTGATATTGCTATTACCAAGATAGCCTCTGCGGATAATTTGGCAGATCCCTTTACTAAGCCTTTGACTACCAAAGTTTTTGAGCAGCATGTAGAAGGGATGGGCATGAGATGCAACCCTGACTGGCATTGAGCCCAAGTGGGAGATTGTTAGATTTTATGGACTCAATCCATCAATTGATGTAATAACTTGATTAATTTCTTTATTTATCAATAAAATCATGCTTTGCTTTCATGAGATGAGTGTTATTTTACTAATTCATGTACATGACCAATACATATGACATAATGGTTCATGAGTTGAACCGGGTCCCATTAGTATATTAGATGTGATATATGTGCATGGATGAGATCCACACGCGGGAAATATATGTCACAAATCTTATACTAAAATAGCTTCACAACCAGTAATGAGACTGAGCATTTCATTTGATAAGGTTGCAGCACTTTGATCACTATGAAATAGTGTGATTTGTCTCGATCATCAGAATTTAAGATTCTGGATCACGGTGCTGGTACATTGGATGTATTGAAGGACCATGATATGCACCTTATGGAATTCCGTCTCAATAATAAGGTATGCTCTCATAATTCCCTAGCAATAGGCTCTCAATCCTGAAACATTGATGAACTCAGATTTCTATCTATTCATTTGCTTTGAGTCACTAATGAGTGAGGCCGACTGTAGGTTAACACCTCGGTGTATTGGGTATGTGGTAGTAGAACAGTGGGAACGTTGAATGATCAAGATGGAATCTATCTCTATTATCCCCTTGTGCCAATTAATGGATTTGTCATTAGTAAGTGCGCACCCATCTCAATTAAGAGTTAATTAGATGGTACTGATGATTACTGTGATTAATTAGGGCTCAAGGCTAATAAGATGGGGAACTTAGATTGGAAGAGACGGATTTATTCCAATTGATCCATGGATATTGATAGAGGAGCCTACTTGTGGTAATTGGGAAGTTTAGGGTCTTCATTGTAATTTATTCCTAAGACTGGAGTGCAATTGTATTTATATAGTGGTGTTATTTGCAATTAACTGAGAGTCCAGATTGTACATGAAATGTGGGGTTGCGGTATTCCAGTTGGAGCCAGCTTTCTAAGGAATCCCTAGTGGTCCCCACGCTAGTCCAAGTTATTGGAAAATACTAATCCGACTCGAACTCTAAAAGGAAGGGATAAGAAAGGAGAAAGTTGCTAATTGCTTTGAAAGTAAGACTTCTATTTCAATTAGGCAAGGACGAGATTTGAAAGTTTATAAAATCTCCTTGGACATCCAAAAAAGTCTCTCTCACGCCCAAAACCCTTTCGTACAAGAATTGCACGAGTTACTCTTGCCTTCTTTCTTCTAGTTCCTTGGAGTTTCGAGTTGGGATTTCTCCTGAAGATTCCACCATTCTTCTTGAGAAAAGAAATCCAATTCGGGTCATAGTGTGAAAGGCTAAGAGGTGTTGAAGAAATCCATTAGAGCACTGCGGATCTCCAAAGGTATGATCTACTTCTTGCATGTCGTAGATTATTATGGATGATTAGTGCTGGTAGAATATTTACTATACATGGTCACGAGATTGAGGGTAATGTATCCTGGATTAGGTTTTGGTCTTATGGATAGTTGATCCCTGTGTCAAGTGGGTTAAAAGTTTTGAAAATCTATCCATGAGACCCACCTACTTCCAACATTGACATTCTGAAGTTGGTCAACACCCTCGTTCATCGGGCCGTGGTCACACCCAAGGCCCGTTTTTGGACATTTGCATTTGTGACTCGTTTTCGCCGATTTGGGGCCTGAACGTTGTCCAATCTTCACAAAACATGGAGGGTTGCTTCTTGAAAATATTTTGAGTGTGTCATTGATGTTTTGGGTTGATTTGACCTTCTGAAGCCAGTCAACTCCCTCGTTCACCGGGCCACAGTCACTCCCAAAGCCCCTTTTTGGACTTTTGCATATGTGACTCGTTTTCGCCTGTTTGGGGTCAAAACGATGTCTAATCTTCATGAAACTTAGAGGAATGCTTTCTGACACTATTTTGAGTGTGTCATAGAAGTTTTGGATTGATTTGACCATCTGAGGTTGGTCAACTACCAGTTCATCGGGCCGCGGCCACTCCCAAGGCCCCATTTTTGGACTTTTGCATATGTGACTTGTTTTTGCCCGTTTGGGTCCCGAACGGTGTCCAATTCTCATGAAACTTGGTAGGATACTTTTTGACACAATTTTGAGTGTGTCATTGAGGTTTTGACTCAATTTGACCTTATGAAACTAGACAAATCCAGCGTTCATCGGGCCGCGGTCACTCCCAAGGCCCATTTTTGGACTTTTGTATATGTGACTCATTTTTGCCTGTTTGGGGCCCGAAAGATGTCCAATCTTGACTAAACTTGGAAGAATGCTTTTTGACATTATTTTGAGTGTGTCATACAAGTTTCGGCTTGATTTGATCTTCTGAAGTTGGTCAACTCCCTCGTTCATTGGGCCGCGGTCTTTCCCAAGGCCCATTTTTGGACTCTTCCATATGTGACTCGTTTTCGTTTGTTTAGAGCCCGAACGATGTCCAATCTTCACGGAAGCTGGAGGACTATTTCTTTAAACTATTCTGAGTGTGTCATAGAAGTTTTAGCTCGATTAGACCTTCAGAGGTTGGTCCACACCCACGTTCATCGGGCCGCGGTCACTCCAAAGGCCTATTTTTAGACATTTGCATATGTGACTCGTTTTAACCTGTTTGGGGCCTGAACGATGTCCAATCTTCATGGAACTTGGTGGAATGCTTCTTCACACTATTCTAATTGTATTTCATTGAAGTTTTGGCTTGATTTGACCTTCTGAAGTTGGTCAACTCCTTCGTTAATCGGGCCGCGGTCACTGCCAAGGCCCATTTATGGACTTTTGCCTACGTGACTCGTTTTCGATTGTTTGGGGCCCGAACGATGTCCAATCTTTACGGAACTTGGAGGAATGCTTTTTTACACTACTTGAGTTTGGCATAAAAGTTTCAACTCAATTTGACCTTCTGAAGTTTGTCAACTCCCTCGTTCATCGAGCCGCGGACACTCCCAAGGCTCATTTTGGACTTTTGTATATGTGACTCGTTTTCGCCTATTTGGAGCCTAAACGATGTCAAATCTACACGAAACTTGGTGGAATGCTTCTTGACAATATTTTGAGTGTGTCATCGATGATTCAGTATGATTTGACCATCTGAAATTGTCAACTCCCTCATTTATAGGGCTGCGGTCACTCCCACAATACATTTTTGGACTTTTGTAAATGTGACTCATTTTTGCCTATTTGGGGTCCGAATCATTTCCAATCTTCATGGAAATTGGACCAATGATATTTACACTGTTCTAAGTGTGTCATAGAAGTTTTGGATCGATTTGACCTTTTGTTTTTGGTCAATTATCTCGTTAATTGGGCTGCGGTAACTCCCACCGCCCATTTTTAGACTTTTGCATATGTGACTCGTTTTCACCTATTTTGGGCCCAAATGATGTCCAATCTTCACGAAACATGGAGGAAAGCTTCTTGACACTATTCTCAATGTGTTATAGAAGTTTTAGCTCTATTTAACCATTTGAAGTTTGTCAATTCCATCATTCATCAGGCCTCAGTTACTCCCAAGGCCCATTTTTAGACTTCTGCATAAATGACTCATTTTCGCCGGTTTGGGCCCGAATGAGGTCCAATTATCACGAAACCTAGAGGAATGATTCTTTACACTATTTTGAGTGTGTTATAGATGTTTTGGCTTGATTTAACATTCTTAAGTTGGTCAACTCCCTCATTAATAAGGCTGCGGTCACTCCCAAGGCTCATCTTTGGACTTTTGAATATGTGACTCGTTTTTGCCTGTTTGGAGCACGAACGATATCCTATATTCACGAAACTTGGAGGAAAGCTTCTTGACATTTTCTGATTGTGTCATAGAAGTTTCAGCTATATTTGACCTTCTAAAATTGGGAAACTCATTCGTTCATCAGGAGGTTGTCATTCTCAAGGCCCATTTTTGGACTTTTGCATATGTGACTCGTTTTCGCCTATTTGGGCCCCGAACGATGTCCAATCTTCACAAAACATAGAGGAATGTGTCTTTACACTATTATGAGTGTGTCATAGATGTTTCGGCTTGATTTGACCTTCTGAAGTTTGTCTACAGTCTTGTTCATGGGGCCTTGGTCACTCCCAAGGCCCATTTTTGGACTTTTGCATATGTTACTTGTTTTCGCCTATTTGGGGTCCGAACGATGTCCAATCAACACGGAACTTAGTGGAATTTTTCTTACACTATTTTGAGTGTGTCATAGAAGTTTCAGTTTGATTTGACCTTCTGAAGTTGGTCAACTCCCACGTTTATCAGGCCGTAGTCACTCCCAAGGCCCATTTTTGGACATTTGCATATAAGACTTGTTATCTCCCGTTTGGATTATGAACGGTGTCAAATCCTTATGAAACATGGAGGGATGCTTCTCGACCCAATTTTGAGTGCGACATTGATGTTTTGGCTTGATTTGACTATTTGAAACCAGTCAACTCCCTCATTCATTGGGCTGCGTCACTCTCAAGGCTTATTTTTGGATTTTTGCATATGTGACTCGTTTTTGCTTGTTTGGGGCCCGAACGATGTCCAATCTTCACGGAACTTGGTGGGATGCTCCTTTACACTACTTGACTTTGTAATAGAAGTTTCAACTTAATTTGACCTTCTAAAGTTGGTCAACTCCCTCGTTCATCGGGCCGAGGACACTCTCATGCCCATTTTGGACTTTTGCATATGTGACTCGTTTTCACCTGTTTGGGGACTAAATGATGTCAAATCTTCACAAAACTTTGTGGAATGCTTCTTGACACTATTTTGAGCATGTCATAGATGTTTCTGCATGATTTAACCATCTGAATTTGGTAAACTCCCTCATTCATCAGGTCGTGGTCACTCCCAAGGTACGTTTATGGACTTTTGAATATGTAACTCGTTTTTGACTGTTTGGGGTTGGAACGATTTCTAATCATCACGAAAATTGGAGGAATGCTTCTTTACATTATTCTAAGCATAAATTTGAAATTTGAAATTTGAAATAATACTTTTTTACACTATTTTGAGTGTGTCGTTAAAATTTTTGGCTCTATTTGATCTTCTGAAGTTGGTCAACTCCCATGTTCATCAGGCCGCGGTCACTCCCAAGGCTTATTTTTGGACTTTTGTATATGTGACTCGTTTTCGCTTGTTTGGGGCCCGAACGATGTCCAATCTTCCCAAAACCTGGAGGAATGCATCTTGACACAATTTTGAGTGTGTCATAGATGTTTCGGCTTGATTTGATTTTCTAAAGTAGGTTAGCTCCCTCGTTCATCGGGCAGCGGCCACTCCTATGGCCTATTTTCGGACTTTTGCATATGTGACTCGTTTTTGCCTATTTGGAGCCCGAACGATTTCCAATCTTCATGGAACTTGGACGAATGCTTCTTGACACTATTTTGAGCATGTCATAGTAGTTTTGGCTTGATTTGACCTTGTGAAGTTGGATAACTCCCTCATTTATCCGGCCGTGGTCTCTCCCAAGGCCCATTTTTGGACTTTTGCATATATGACTTGTTTTTGCCCACTCCCATTGCCCATTTTTGGACTTTTGTATATGTGACTCGTTTTTGCCTCTTTAGGGCCCGAACGATGTCCAATCTACACGGAGCTTGGAGGATTACTTCTTCACACTATTATCAGTGTTTCATAGCAGTTTCAACTCTCTTTGACCCTCTGAAGTTGGTCAACTCTCTCATTAATCCGGCCACGTGACTCCTAAAGCCCAATTTTGGACCTCTGCATATGTGACTTGTTTTCGCTTGTTTGAGGCTTGAACGATGTCAATTCATCACAGAACTTGGAGGAATGCTTCTTTGCATTAGTTTATGTGTGTCATAGAAGTTTTGGCTTGATTTGACTTTCGGAAGTTGGTCAACTCCCACGTTTATCTAGCCGCGGTCACTCTCAAGGCCTACTTTTGGACTTTTGCATATGTGACTCGTTTTCGCTAATTTAGGTCCCGAATGATATCCATTCTTCACGAAACCTGGAGGGATGCTTGTCGACATAATTTTGAGTTTGTCATGAAACTTTCAGCCCAATTAGAACTTCTGAAGCTGGTCAACTCCCTTGTTCATTGGGCCGTGGTCACTCACAATGCCCCATTTTTGGACTTTTGCATATGTGACTCGTTTTTACTTGTTTGGGGCCCGAATGATGTCTAATCATCAAGAAACATGGTGGAATGCTTCTTGATACTATTTTGAATAAGTCATAGAAGTCCCTGCTCAATTTGACCTTCTGAAGTTGGTCAACTCATTCGTTCATTAGGTGCCTGTCACTCCCGAGGCCCATATTTTGTCTTTTGCAAATATGACTTGTTTTTACCTGTTTGAGGCCCGAACGATGTCCAATCTTCACGAACCTTGAAGGAATACTTCTTGAAACATGTTTGAGTGTGTCATTGAATTTTTGGTGTGAATTGACCCTCTAAAGTTGGTTAACTGCCTCGCTCATCTGGCCACGGTCACTCACAAGGCCCATTTTTGGACTTTTGCATATGTGACTCGTTTTAGCTTGTTTGGGGCCCAAACAACGTCCAATCTTAACAAAACTTGGAGGAATGCCTCTTTACACTGTATTGAGTGTGTCAAAGAGGTTTTGGTTCAATTTAAGATTCTGAAGTTGGTCAACACCCTCGTTCATAAGGCCACGGTCACTCCCATGGCCCATATTGGAGTTTTGCATTTATGACTTGTTTTCGTCTGTTTGGGGCCCTAACGATGTCCAATCTTCATGGAACCTAGGGAAATGCTTCTTGACACTATTCTGAGTGTGTCATTGAGGATTCGGCTAGATTTTACCTTCTAAAGTTAGTCAACTCCCTCGTTCATCGAGCCGTGGACACTCCCAAGGCTCATTTTTGGACTTTTGCATCTGTGATTCGTGTTTGCCTGTTTGGAGCCCAAACGATCTTCAATCTTCACGAAACTTGGAGGAATGCTTCTTGACACTATTTTGAGTGTGCCATAAAGGTTACAGCATCATTTGAGCATCTAACGCTGGTTAACTCCTGCATTCATCGGGCTGCGGTCACTCCCGAGGCCTTTTTTTGGACTTTTCCATATATAACTCGTTTTTGCCTGTTTGGGGCCCGAAAGGTGTCCAATCTTCACAGAACTTGGAGGAATACTTCTTTACACTATTTTGAGTGTGTCATAGAGGTTTCGGCTTGATTTGAAATTCTAAAATTGGTCAACACTCTCATTCAAAGGGCCATAGTCACTCCCATGGCTCATTTTGGACTTTTGCATATGTGACTTGTTTTTGCCTGTTCGGGGCCCTAACGATGTCCAATCTTCACAGAACCTTACGGAATGCTTCTTGACACTATTTTGAGTGTGTCATAGCGGATTCAACTAGATTTTACCTTCTAAAGGTTGTCAACTTCCTCATTCATTGGTCCACGGACACTCCCAAGGCCCATTTTTGGACTTTTGCATATGTGACTCGTTGTCGCCGGTTTGGGGCCCATACGATGGCCAATCTTCATGAAACTTGGAGGAATGCTTCTTAACATTATTTTGAGTGTGTCTTAGATGTTTCAGGATGATTTGACCATCTGAAGTTGGTCGACTTCCTCATTCACCTAGCCGGGATCACTCCCAAGGTACATTTTTGGACTTTTGCATATGTGACTCGTTTTCGCCTGTTTCGGGTCCGAACATGGTCCAATCTTGACAGAAATTGGAGGAATACTTTTTTAAACTACTCTAAGTGTATCATAGAAGTTTAGACACATTTTGACCTTCTGAAGTTGGTCAACTCCCTCGTTTATCGGGCAGCGGACACTCCCAAGGCCTATTTTTCGACTTTTGCATATGTGACTCGTTTTTTCCTGTTTGGGGCCCAAACGATGTCCAATCTTCTTGTAACTTGGAGGAATGCTTCTTGATCCTATTCTGAGTGAGTCAAAGATGTCTTAACATGATTTGACGATTTGACGTTGGTCAACTCCATCATTATCGGGCCATAGTCACTCCTAAGGCCCATTTTTGGACTTTTGCATATGTGACTCTTTTTGCCTGTTTGGGCCCGAACGATGTCCAATCTTAACGGAACTTGCAGGAATGCTTATTTAAACTATTTTGAGCATGTCATAGAAGTTTTGGCTTGATTTGTCCTTTTAAAGTTGGTCAACTTTCTCGTTGATCGGGCCGCTATCACTCCTAAGGACCATTTTTGGACTTTTGCGTATGTGACTAGTTTTTGCCTGTTTCGGGCTCGAACAATGTCTATTCTTCACAAAACTTGGACGAATGCTTCTTGACAGTATTTTTTGTGTGTCATATAAGTTTTAGCTTCATTTAATCTTTTGAAGTTGGTCAACTCCATCATTATCAGGCCACTATCACCCCCAAGGCCCATTTTTGGACTTTTGCATATGTGACTCGTTTTCGCCTGTTTGGGGCATGAACGATGTCCAATCTCCACGAAACTTGTAGGAATGTTTTTTAATACTATTTCAATTGTCTCATTGAAATTTCAGCTAATTTGACCTTCTGAGGTTGGTCAACTCATTCCTTTGTAGGGAGGCAGTCACTCTCAGGGTCTATTTTTGGACTTTTGCATTTGTGACTTGTTTATGCCTTTTTGGGATTCGAACGATGTCCAATCTTCGTAAAAATTGGTGGAATACTTCTGGACACCCTTTTGAGTGAGTCATATAAGTTTTCTCTTGATTTGACTTTCTGAAGTTGGTCAACTAAATTGTTCATAGGGCCATGGTCACTCTCAAGGCCCATTTCGGACTTTTGCATATGTGACTTGTTTTTGTCTATTTGGGGCGCGAACGATGTCCAATCTTTATGAAACATAGAGGAATACTTTTTGACACTATTTTGAGTGTGTAATAGAAGGTTCGACACAATTTGAATTTCTGAAGTTGGTCAACTCCCTCGTTCATCGGGCTGCGGTCTCTCCCAAGGCTCATTTTTGGACTTTTGCATATGTAACTCGTTTTCAACTGTTTGGGGCCTGAACAATGTCCAATCTTCACGGAACTTGGAGGAATGGTTATTTGCACTCTTTTGAGTCTATCATAGATGTTCCAACTTAGTTTAAGCATCAAAAGTTGGTCAAAACACTCGTTCATAGGGCAGCGTTAACTCTCAAGGCCCATTTTTGGACTTTTGCATTTGTGACTTGTTTTCGCCTGTTTAGGGCCCAAACGATGTCCAATCTTCACGAAAGTTGGAGGAATGCTTCTCTACACTATATTGAGTGTGTCAAAGAGCTTTTGGCTTGATTTGAGCTTCTAATGTGGGTCAACACCCTCGTTTGTATTGCCATGGTCACACCCATGGCCCATTTTGGACTTTTGCATATGTGACTTGTTTTCGCCTGTTTGGGGCCCGAACGATGTCCAATCTTCACGGAACTCAAGGAATGCTACTTAGCATTATTTTGAGTGTGTCATAGAGTATTTGGCTAGATTTGAACCTCTAAAGTTAGTTAATCCCCTCGTTAATCGGGCCGCAGACACTCCCAAGGCCCTTTTTTGGACTTCTGTATACGTGATAGGTTTTTGCTTGTTTAGGGCCCGAACGATGTCCAATCTTCATGGAACTTAGGGGAACACTTCTTAGCACCATTTTGAGTGTGTCAGAGAGTATTCGGCTTGGATTGACCTTCTGAAGTTGGTCAACTCCTCCGTTTATCGGGCCGCAGACACTCCCAAGGCTCATTTTTGGACTTTTGCATACGTGACTGGTTTTCGCCTGTTTGGGGTCCAAACAATGTTCAATCGTCATGAAACTTGGAGCAAGGCTTCTTGACACTATTTTGAGTGTGTTATAGATGTTTTAGCTTGATTTGACCTTCTGAAATTTGTCAACTCCCTTGTTTATCGGGCTGCGGACACTCCCAAGGCCCATTTTTAGACTTTTGCATATGTGACTTGTTTTCGCCTGTTTTGAGCCCAAACGATGTCAAATCTTCACGAACCTTGGAGGAAAGCTTCTTGACAATATTTTGAGTGTGTCTTAGATGTTTCAGTATGATTTGATCTTCTGAAGTTGGCCAACTCTCTCATTCATCGGGCTGGGGTCACTCCCAAGATACATTTTTGGACTTTTGCATATGTGACTTGTTTTCGCTTGTTCAGGTCCGAACAAATTCTAATTTTCATTAAAATCGATGGAATTCTTCTGGACACCCTTTTGAGTGACTCATGTATGTTTCGGCTTAATTTAACTTTCTAAAGTTGGTCAACCAAATCGTTCATAGGGCCACAGTCACTCCCGTGGCCCATTTTGGACTTTTGCATATATGGCTTGTTTTCGCCTGCTTAGGGCTTGAACGTTGTCCAATCTTCACGAAACATGGAAGAATGCTTTTTGAAACTATTTTGAATGTGTCATAAAATTTTTGGCTCAATTTGAATTTCTGATTTGGTCAACTCCCTCGTCCATCGGGCCGCTGTCTCTCCCAAGGCCCATTTTTGGACTTTTGCATATGTGACTTGTTTTCACCTATTTGCGGCCCGAACGAGGTCCAATCTTCACCGAACTTGGAGGAATGCTTCTTTGTAGTCTTTTGAGTGTCTCATACATGTTTCAGCTCAATTTGACCTTCTAAAGTTGGTCAACACCCTCATTCATCGGGCCGCGGTAACTCCCAAGGCCCATTTTTGGACTTTTGCATATGTGACTCGTTTTCGCCTATTTGGGGCCCGAACGATGTCAAATCTTCACAGAACTTGGAGAAATGCTTCTTTGCAGTCTTTTGAGTGTGTCATAGATGTTTTGGCTCAATTTGAGCTTTTGAAGTTCGCCAACACCCTTTGCATCGGGCCGCTGTAACTCCTAAGGGTCATTTTTGGACTTCTGTATATGTAACTCGTTTTCGCCTATTTGAGACCCAAATGACGTCCAATCTTCACGAAACTTGGAGGAATGCTTCCTTACACTATATTAAGTGTGTCAAAGAGGTTTCGACTCGATTTGAGCTTCTAAAGTTGGCCAACACCCTCGTTTATAGGGCCAAGGTCACTCCCATGGCCCATTTTGAACTTTTGCATATGTAACTTGTTTTCGCCTGTTTGGGGCCCGAACGAACTTCAATCTTCACGGAACTTAGGGGAATACTTTTTAACACTATTCTAAGTATGTCATAGAGAATTTGACTAGATTTGACCTTCTGAAGTTGGTCAGCTCCCACGTTCAACAAGCTGCAGACACTCGTAAGGCCCATTTTTATAGTTTTGCCTATGTGATTCGTTTTCACCTGTTTGGGGCCCACACGATGTTCAATCTTCATGAAACCTAGAGGAATGCTTCTTGATACTATTCTGAGTGTGTCATGTATGTTTCAACATGATTTGACCATCTGAAGTAGGTTAACTCCCTCATTCATCGGGCCGCGGTCACTACCAAGGCCCATTTTTAGACTTTTGCAAATGTAAATCGTTTTCGCCTGTTTGGGGTTCAAACGATGTCCAATCTTCACAAAACTTGGACGAATGCTTCTTGACACTATTTTGAGTGTGTCTTAGATTTTTCAGGATGATTTGACCATCTTGAGTTGGTCAATTCCCTCATTCATCCGGCCGGGGTCACTCTCTTGCTACATTTTTGGACTTTCGCCTATGTGACTCGTTTTCGCTTGTCAAGGGTCCAAACAATGTCCAATCTTCACGAAAATTGGAGGAATACTTCCCTAAACTATTCTAAGTATCTCATAGAAGTTTCAACATGATTTGACCTTCTAAAGTTGGTCAACACCCTCGTTCATCGGGCAGTGGACACTCTCAAGGCCCATTTTTCGACTTTTGCATATGTGACTCGTTTTTGCGTGTTTGAGGCCCAAACGATGTCCAATCTTCATGTAACTTGGAGGAATGCTTTTTGACATAATTTTGAATGTATCATAGATGTTTCAACACGATTTGACCATCTGAAGTTGGTTAACTCCCTCATTCATCGGGCCGCGGTCACTCCCAAGGCCCATTTTTAGACTTTTGCATATGTAATTCATTTTTGACTGTTTGGGGCCCGAACGTTGTCCAATCTTCACGGAACTTGGAGGAATGCTTATTTAAACTATTATGAGTGTGTCGTAGAAGTTTTGGCTCTATTTGAATATCTAAAATTGGTCAACTCAACCGTTCATTGGGCCGCATCACTCTTAAGGCCTATTTTTGGACTTTTGCATATGTGACTCGTTTTTGCCTGTTTGGGCCCGAACTATGTCCAATCTTCACGGAACTTGTAGGAATGCTTCTTTAAACTATTCTGAGCATGTCATAGAAGGTTTTGCTTGATTTGACCTTATGAAGTCGGTCAACTCCCTCGGTCATCAGGCCGCGGTCACTCTGAAGGCCCATTTTTGGACTTTTGCATATGTGACTCGTTTTTGCCTGTTTGGGGCCCGAGCAGTGTCTAATCTTCATGAAACTTGGGGGAATTTTTTTTCACAGTATTTTTAATGTGTCATAGAAGTTTTGGATTGATTCAATCTTGTAAAGTTGGTCAACTTTATCGTTCATCGGGCCATTGTCACTCCCAATGCCCATTTTTGTTCTTTTGGATATGTGACTTGTTTTCACCGATTTGGGGTACAAACGATATCCAATCTCCATGAAACTTGGAGGAATGCCTCTTGACACTAGTTTCATTGTCTCATTAAAATTTCGGCTAGATTTGACCTTCTGCGGTCGGTCAGCTCGTTCCTTCATCGGGAGGCGGTCACTTTTAAGGTCCATTTTTGGACTTTTGCATATGTGACTTGTTGTCACCGTTTTAGGACACGAATGATGTCCAATCTTCGTAAAAACTAATGGAATACTTCTAGATACCCTTTGGAGTGAGTCACATAAGTTTTGGACCGATTTGACTTTCTAAGGTTGGTCAACTCAATCGTTCATAAGGCCACGGTCACTTCCATAGCCCATTTTGGACTTTTGCATATGTGACTTGTTTTTGTTAGTTTTTGTAGACTCAATCCATCAGTTGATGTAATAAATTAATCAATTTCTTTATTTCTCAATAAAATCATGCTTTACTTTCATGAGATGAATGTTATTTTACTACTTCATGCACATGACCAATACGTATGACATAATGGTTCATGAGTTGAACCGGATCCCATTAGTATATTAGATGTGATATATGTGCATGGATGAGATCCACACGCGGGAGATATATGTCACAAATCTTATACTTAAAATAGCTTCATAACCAGTAATGAGATTGAGCATCTCATTTGATAAGGTTGCAGCACTTTGATCACTATGAGATAGTGTGATTTGTCTCGATCATCAGAATGTAAGATTCTGGATCACGGTGCTGGTACATTAGATGTATTGAAGGACTATGAGATGCACCTTATGGAATTCCGTCTCAATAATAAGGTATGCTCTCATAATTCCCTAGCAATAGGCTCTCAATCCTGAGACATTGACGAACTCAAGTTTCTATTTATTCATTTGCTTTGAGTCACCAATGAGTGAGGCCGACTGTAGGTTAACACCTCGGTGTCTTGGGTATATGGTAGTAGAACTGTGGGAACATTGAATGATCAAGATGGAATCTATCTCTATTATCCCCTTGTGCCAATTAATGGATTTGTCATTAGTAAGTGCGCACCCATCTCAATTAAGAGTTAATTGGATGGTACTGATGATTACTGTGATTAATTGGGGCTCAAGGATAACAAGATGTGGTACTTAGATTGGAAGAGACAGATTTATTCCAATTGATCCACGGATATTGATAGAGGGGCCTACTTGTGGTAATTGGGAAGTTTAGGGTCTTCATTGTAAATTATTCCAAGACTAGAGTGCAATTGCATTTATATAGTGGTGTTATTTGCAATTAACTGTGGGCCCAGATTGCACATGAGATGTGGGGTCGCGGTGTTCCGGTTGAAGGCAGCTTTCTAAGGAATCCCTAGTGGTCCCCACGCTAGCCCAAGATATTGGAAAACACTAATCCAACTTGGACTCTAGAAATAAGAGTTTGGAAAGGAGAAAGCTGCTAATTGCTTTGGAAGTAAGACTTCTATTTCAATTAGACAAGGGAGAGACTTGAAAGTCTATTAAATCTCTTGGACGTCCAATAAGACTCTCCTTCACGCCCAAAACCCTTTCGTGCAAGAGTTGCACGAGTTACTCTCTCCGTCTCTCTTCTAGTTCCTTCGAGTTTCGAGTTGGGATTTCTCCTGAAGATTCCACCACTCTTCTTGAGAGAAGAAATCAAATTCGGGTCATAGCGTGGAAGGCTAAGAGGTGTTGAAAAAATCCATTTGAGCACTGCGGATCTCCAAAGGTATGATCTACTTCTTGCATGTTGTAGATTATTATGGATGTTTAGTGCTGGTAGAATATTTACTGTACATGGTCATGAGTTTGAGGGTTATGCATCCTGGATTGGGTTTTGGTTTTATGGATAGTTGATCCCTGTGTCAAGTGGGTCAAAAGTTTTGAAAATCTATCCACGAGACCCACCTACTTCCAACAATTTTCGCCTGTTTAAGGCCCAACGATGTCCAATCTTCACGAAATATGGAGGAATTCTTTTTTACATAATTTTGAGTGTGTCATAGAAGTTTTGGCTTAATTTGAATTTTTGAAGTTGCTCAATGGGCCGTGGTCTCCCCCACGGCCCATTTTGGACTTTTGCATATGTGACTCGTTGTCGCCTGTTTGGAGCCCAAACGATGTCCAATCTTTATGTAACTTGGAGGAAAACTTCTTTGCACTCTTCTAAGTTTTTCATAGATGTTTCAGCTCAATTTGACCTTTTGAAGTTGGTGAACACCCTCGTTCATCGGGCTGCGGTAACTCCCAAGGTCCTTTTTTGGACTTTTGCATATGTAACTTGTTTTCCCCCGTTTGGGGCCCAAACGATATCCAATCTTCATGAAACTGGAGGAATACTTTTTTACACTATATTGAGTGTGTCAAGGAGGTTTCGACTCGATTTGAGCTTCTTAAGTTGGTCAACACCCTTGTTCATAGGGCCAAGGTCACTCCCATGGCCCATTTTGAACTTTTGCATATGTGACTTGTTTTCGCCTGTTTTGGGGCCCGAACGATGTCCAATCTTTAAACTTAGGGAATGCTTCTTAACACTATTCTAAGTGTGTCATAGAGTATTCGGCTATATTTGACCTTCTTAAGTTGGTCAACTCTCTCGTTCATTGGGCCATGGACACTCCTAAGGCCCATTTTTGGACTTTTGCCTATGTAACTCGTTTTCCCCTGTTTGTGGCCCAAACGATGTTCAATCTTCCCGAATTCTAGAGGAATGCCTCTTGATAAAATTTTGAGTGTGTCATAGATGTTTTAGCATGATTTGACCATCTGAAGTTGTTTAACTCCCTCATTCATTGGGATGCGGTCACTCTCGAGGCCCATTTTTGGATTTTGCATATGTAACTCGTTTTCGCCTGTTTGGGGTCCAAACGATGTCCAATCTTCATGAAACTTGGAGCAATGCTTCTTGACACTATTTTGATACTATTTTGAGCATGTCTTAGATTTTTTAGGATCATTTGACCATCTGAAGTTGGTCAATTCCCTCAGTTATCAAGCCGGGGTCACTTCCAAGGTACATTTTTCGACTTTCGCATATGTGACTCGTTTTTGCCTATTTGGGGTCTAAAAGATGTCCAATCTTCACGAAAATTAGAGGAATATTCTTTAAACTATTCTAAGTATGTCATAGAAGTTTTGGCATGATTTGACCATCTGAAGTTGGTCAAGTCCCTCTTTCATCGGGCAGCGAACACTCTCAAGGCTCATTTTTGGACTTTTGCATATGTGACTCGTTTTTGCCTATTTGGGGCCCGAACAATGTCTAATCTTCATGAAACTTCAGGGAATTCTTCTTGAAAATATTTTTAGTGTGTCATAGAAGTTTCAGCTTGATTTAATATTCTAAAGTTTGCCAACTCCATCGTTCATCGGGCCCCTATAACTCCCAAAGCCCATTTTTGGACTTTTGCTTATGTGACTCGTTTCGCCTGTTTTGGGCATGAACGATGTCCAATCTCAACGAAACTTGGAGGAATACTTTTAACACTCTTTTCATTGTCTCATTGAAATTTCGTCTAGATTTCACCTTCTGAAGTCAGTCAACTCATTCCTTCATCGGGAGGCGGCCACTCTAAGGGACCAATTTTGGACTTTGCCACATGTGACTCGTTTTTGCCTTTTTGGAACCCGAACGATGTCCAATATTCGTAAAAATTGATGAAATGCTTTTGGACACCCTTTTGAGTGAGTCGTACAACTTTTGGCTCTATTTGACTTTCTAAAGTTGGTCAACTCAATCGTTCATATGCCCACGGTCACTCCCATGGCCCATTTTGGACATTCGCATATGTGACTTGTTTTCACCTGTTTGGGGCCCAAACGATGTCCAATCTTCACGAAAAAAGAAGAAATGCTTTTTGAAACTATTTTGGGTATGTCATAGAAGTTTCAGATCAATTTCAATTTCTAAAGCTGGTCAACTCCCTTGTCCATCGGGCCGCTGTCTCTCCCAAGGCCCATTTTTGGACTTTTGCATATGTGACTTGTTTTTACCTGTTTGGGACCCGAACGATGTCCAATCTTCATGGAACATGGAGGAATGCTTTTTTCCACTCTTTTGAGTTAGTTATAGATGTTTCAACTCAATTTGACCTTTTGAAGTTGGTTAACACCCTTGTTCATCAGGCCGCGGTAACTCCCAAGGCCAATTTTTGGACTTTTGCATATGTGATTCGTTTTTGCCTGTTTGGGGTCCGAACGATGTCCAATCTTCCTAAAACTTTGAGGAATGGTTCTTTGCACTCTTTTGAGTCTGTCATATATGTTTCAGCTCAATTTGACAAAGTTGGTCAACACACTCGTTCATCGGGCCGCAGTAACTCCCAAGGCCCATTTTGGACATTTGCATATGTGACTCGTTTGCGCCTGTTTGAGGCCCAAGCGATGTCCAATCTTTATGGAACTTGGAGGAATGCTTCTTTACACTCTATTAATAGAGTCAAAGAGGTTTCGGCTCCATTTGAGATTCTGAAGTTGGTCAACACCCTCGTTCGTAAGGCCATGGTCACACCCCTGGCCCATTTCGAACTTTTGCATATGTGACTTGTTTTCGCCTGTTTGGGGCCTGAACGATGTCCAATCTTCGCGGACCTTAGGGGAACGCTTCTTAGCACTATTTTGAGTGTCTCATTGAGTATTAAGCTAGATCTTACCTTCTGAAGTTGGTCGACTCCCTCATTCATCGGGCCGCGGTAACTCCCAAGGCCCAATTTTAGACTTTTGCATATGTGACTCATTTTCCCCTGTTTGGGGACCAAACGATGTCCAATCTTCACAAAACATGGAAGAATGCTTCTTTACACTATATTGATTTTGTCATTAAGGTTTCGGCTCGATTAGAGCCTCTGAAGTTGGTCAACACTCTCGTTCGTAGGGCCATGGTCACACCCCTGGCCCATTTTCGACTTTTGCATGTGTGACTTGTTTTCTTCTGTTTGGGGCCCGAACAATGTCCAATCTTCCCAGAACTTAGGGGAACACTTCTTAGCATTATTTTGAGTGTGTCATAGATTATTTGGCTAGATTTGACCTACTAAAGTTGGTCAACTCCCTCGTTCATCGGGCTGCGGACATTCCCAAGGCCTATTTTTGGACTTTTGCATATGTGACTCGTTTTCGACTGTTTAAGGTCCAAACGATGTCTAATCTTGACGAAACATGGAAAAATGCTTCTTTTACACTATATTGATTTTGTCAAAGAGGTTTCGGCTCGATTAGAGCTTCCGAAGTTGGTCAACACCCTCATTCGTAGGGCCATGGTCACACCCCTGACCCATTTTGGACTTTTGCATATGTGACTTGTTTTCGTTTGTTTGGGGCCTGAACAATGTCCAATCTTCCTAGAACCAAGGGGAACGCTTCTTAGTACTATTTTGAGTGTGTCATAGAGTATTTGGATAGATTTGACCTTCTGGAGTTGGTCAACTCCATCGTTCATCGGGCCACTGTCACTCCCATTGCCCATTTTTGGACTTTTGCATATGTGACTCATTTTCGCATGTTTCGGGCACGAACGATGTCCAATCACCACGAAACATGAAGGAATTCTTCTTGAAACTATTTTGAGTGTCTCATTGAAATTTTGGCTTGATTTGACTCTCTGAGGTCAGTCAACTCGTTCCATCATCAGGAGGCAGTCACTCTCAGGGCCTTTTTTTGGACTTTTGCATATGTGACTCGTTTTTGCCAGTTTAGGACCCGAACGATGTCCAATCTTTATAAAAATTAATGGAATGCTTTTGGACCCTCTTTTGAGTGAGTCAAAGAAGTTTCGGCTCTATTTGACATTCTGAAGTTTGGCAACTCAATCGTTCATAGGGCCACAATCACTCCCATGGCCTATTTTGGACTTTTGCATGTGTGATTTGTTTTCGCCTGGTTCGGGCCCAAACGATGTCCAATCCTCCTGAAACATGGAGGAATAGCTTTTGAAACTATTTTGAGTGTGTCATAGAAGTTTCGGCTTAATTTGAATTTCTGAAGTTGGTCGACTCCCTCGTTCGTCGGGCCACGGTCTCTCCCACGGCCCATTTTTGGACTTTTGCATATCTGACTCATTTTGGCCTGTTTTGGGCCCGAACGATGTCCAATCTTCACGGAACTTGGAGGAATGCTTCTTTGCACTCTTTTGATTGTGTCATATATTTTTCGGCTCAATTTGACATTTTGAAGTTGGTCAACACCCTTGGTCATCAGGCCACGGTAACTCCCAAGGCCCATTTTTGGACTTTTACATATCTGACTCGTTTTCGCCTGTTTGGTGCCCAAACGATGTCCAATCTTCACAGAACTTAGAGGAATGCTTCTTTACACTATATTGAGTGTGTCAAAGAAGTTTTGGCTTGATTTGAGCTTAGAAAGTTGATCAACACCCTTGTTCATACGGCCAAGGTCACTCCCATGGCCCATTTTGAACTTTTGCATATGTGACTTCTTTTTGCCTGTTTGGGGCCCGAACAATGTCTAATCTTCTCAGAACGTAGGGGAATGCTTCTTAACACTATTTTGAGTGTGTCATAGAGTATCCAGCCGGATTTGACCTCTGATGTTGGTCAACTCCCTCATTCATCCAGCCGCGGACACTCCCAAGGCCCATTTTTGGACTTTTTTTATATGTAACTCATTTTCACCTGTTTGGGGCCCGAACAAAGTTCAGTCTTCACGAAACTTGGAGGAATGCCTCTTAACACTATTTTGAGTGTCTCATAGATGTTTCAACATGATTTGACCATCTAAAGTTAGTTAACTAGCTCATTCATTGGGCAGTGGTCGCTCTTAGGGCCCAGTTTTGGAGTTTTGCATACGTAACTCGTTTTCGCCTGTTTGGCGTCCAAACGATGTCCAATCTTCACGAAACTTGGAGGAATTGTTCTTGACACTATTTTAAGAGTGTATTAGATTTCTTAGAATGATTTGACTAGCTGAAGTCGGTCAATTCCCACATTCATTGGGCCAGGGTCACTCCCAAGGTACATTTTTGGACTTTCGCATTTGTGACTCGTTTTCGTCTGTTTGGGGTCCGAACAATATCCAATCTTCACGAAATTAGAGGAATACTTATTTAAAATATTCTAAGTATGTTATAGAGGTTTCAGCATGATTTGACCTTCTAGAGTTGGTCAACTCCCTCGTTCATCGGGCAGAGGACACTCTCAAAGCCCATTTTTCGACTTTTGTATATGTGACTCGTTTTTTTTTTTTTTTTTTTGGTTTGGGGCTCAAACGATGTCTAATCTTCAATTAACGTGGAGGAGTCCTTCTTAACACTATTTTGAATGTGTCATAGATGTGTCAACACTATTTGACCATCTGAAGTTGGTCAACTCCCTCATTCATCGGGTGGCGGTCACTCCCAAGGCCCATTTTTGAACTTTCGCATATGTTACTCGTTTTCTACTGTTTGGGGCCGAATGATGTCCAATCTTTATGGAACTTGAAGGAATGCTTAGTTAAACTCTTCTGAGTGTGTCATTGAATTTTTGGCCTGATTTGACCATCTGAAGTTAGTTAACTCAATCGTTCATCGAGCCGCGTCATTCTTAAGGCCCATTTTTGGACTTTTGCATATGTGACTCGTTTTCGCCAATTTAGGCCCGAACGAAGTCGAATCTTCACGGAACTTGCAAGAATTCCTCTTTAAATTATTCTGAGCTTGCCATAGAAGTGTCAACTCGGTTTGACCTTCTGAAGTTGGTCAACTCCCCTGTTCATCGGGCCACAGTCACTCCGAAGGCCAATTTTTGGACTTTTGCGTATGTGACTCATTTTTGCCTGTTTCGGGACCGAACGTGGTCTAATCTTCAAGAAACTTTGAGTAGTTCTTTTTGGTAGTACTTTTAGTGTGTCATAGATGTTTTGGCTTAATTTAATCTTATAAAGTGGGTCAACTCCATCGTTCATCGGGCCACTGTCACTCCCAACGCCCATTTTTGGACTTTTGCATATGTGACTCGTTTTCGCCTGTTTAGGGCACGAATGATGTCCAATCTCCACAAAACATGGAGGAATGCTTCTTGACGCTATTTTGATTGTCTCATTGAAATTTCAGCTAGATTTTACCTTCTTAGGTCAGTCAACTCATTCCTTCATCGGGAGGCGGTCACTCTCAGGGCCCATTTTTGGACATTTGGATATGTAACTCGTTTTTTACTGTTTGGGGCCCGAATGATGTCCAATCTTCATGGAACTTGGAGGAATGCTTATTTAAACTATTCTAATTGTTTCATAGAAGTTTGGGCTCAATTTTACTATCTGATGTTGGTCAACTCAATCGTTCTCCGGGCCGCGTCACTCTTAAGGCCTAGTTTTGGACATTTGCATATGTGACTCGTTTTCGCCTGTTTGAGGCCCGAACGATGTCCAATCTTCACGGAACATACAAGAATGCTTCTTTATACCATTATGAGCATGTCATTGAAGTTTTTACATGATTTGACCTTATGACGTTGGTCAACTCTCTTGTTCATTAGGCCGCGGTCACTCCGAAGGCCCATTTTTGGACTTTTGCATATGTGACTCGTTTTTGTCTGTTTGGGGCCCGAACAGTGTCTAATCTTCATGAAACTTGGAGGAATTCTTATTGACAGTATTTTTAGTGTGTCATAGAAGTTTTGGCTTGATTTAATCTTCTAAAGTTGGTCAACTCCATCTTTCATCGAGCCATTGTCACTCCCAATGCCCATTTTTGTTGTTTTGGATATGTGACTCGTTTTCGCCGATTTGGGGCACAAACGATGTCTAATCTCCACGAAACTTGGAGGAATGCTTCTTGATACTATTTTGATTATCTCATTAAAATTTCAGCTAGATTTAACCTTCGCGGCTGGTCAACTCATTCCTTCATTGGGAGGCGGTCACTTTCAGGGTCCATTTTTGGACATTTGCATATGTAACTTGTTTTCGTCGTTTTGGGACCCGAACGATGTCCAATCTTCGTAAAAATTAATGGAATGCTTCTAGACACCCTTTGGAGTGAGTCATATAAGTTTTGGCTCGATTTGAGTTTCTGACATTGGTCAACTCAATCGTTCATAAGACCACGGTCACTCCCATAGCCCATTTTGGACTTTTGCATATGTGACTTGTTTTTGCCTGTTTGGGGCGCAACGATGTCCAATCTTCACGAAACTTGGCGAAATGCTTTTCTACATGATTTGAGTGTGTCACAGAAATTTCAGCTCAATTTGAATTTTTGAAGTTAGTCAACTCCCTCGTTCATCTGGCCGCGGTATCCCCCACGGCCCATTTTTAGACTTTTGCATATGTGACTCGTTTTCGCCTGTTTGGAGCCCGAACGATGTCCAATCTTTACGGAACTTGGAGAAATGCTTCTTTGCACTCTTCTGAGTTTGTCATAGATGTTTCATCTCAATTTGACCTTCTGGAGTTGGTCAACAACCTCATTCATCGGGCTACGGTAACTCCCAAGGCCCATTTTTGGACTTTTGCATATGTGACTTGTTTTCGCTTGTTTGGAGCCCAAACGATATCCAGTCTTCACGAAACTTGGAGGAATACTTCTTTACACTATATTGAGTGTGTCAAGTAGGTTTTGACTTGATTTGAGCTTCTTAAGTTGGTCAACACCCTCGTTCATAGGGCCAAGGTCACTCCCATGGCCCATTTTGAACTTTTGTATATGTGACTTGTTTTCGCCTGTTTTGGAGCCCGAACGATGTCCAATCTTCACAAAACTTAGTGGAACGCTTCTTAACACTATTTTGAGTGTGTCATAGAGTATTCGGCTAGATTTGACCTTCTGAAGTTGGTCAACTCTCTCGTTCATTGGGCCTAGACACTCCTAAGCCCCATTTTTGTACTTTGGCCTATGTGACTCATTCTCGCCTGTTTGTGGCCCAAACGATGTTCAATCTTCCCGAATCCTAGAGGAATGTCTCTTGATAATATTTTGAGTGTGTCATAGATGTTTTAGCCTTATTTGACCATTTGAAGTTGTTTAACTGCCTCATTCATTGGGCCGTGGTCACTCCCGAGGGCCATTTTTGGACTTCTGCATATGTAACTCGTTTTTTATTGTTTGGGGTCCAAACGATATCCAATCTTCACGAAACTTGGACAATGCTTCTTGACACTATTTTGAGTGTGTCTTAGATTTTTTAGGATGATTTGACCATCTGAAGTTGGTCAATTCCCTCATTCATCCGGCTGGGGTTACTCCCAAGGTACTTTTTTGGACTTTCGCATATGTAACTCGTTTTTGCCTATTTAGGGTCTGAACGATGTCCAATCTTCATGAAAATTGGAGGAATACTTCTTTAAACTATTCTAAGTATGTCATAGAAGTTTTGGCATGATTTGACCATCTGAAGTTGGTCAACTCCCTCGTTCATTGGGCAGCGGACACTCTCAAGGCCCATTTTTTTTGACTTTTGCATATATAAACTCGTTTTTGCCTGTTTGGGGCCCAAACAATGTCCAATCTTAACGGAACTTCAAGGAATACTTATTTAAACAATTCTAAGTGTGTCATAGAAGTTTGGGCTCTGTTTGACCATCTGAAGTTGATCAACTCAATCGTTCATCGGGCTGTATCACTCTTAAGGCCTATTTTTGGACTTTTGCATATGTGACTCGTTTTCCCCAGTTTTGGCCCAAACGATGTCCAATCTTCACGAAACTTGCAGGAATGCTTCTTTAAACTATTTTAAGCATGTCATAGAAGTTTTTGCTCAATTCCACCTTCTAAAGTTGGTCAACTCCCTCGTTCATCGGGCCACTATCACTCCTAATGCCCATTTTTGGACTTTTACATATGTGACTCGTTTTCGCCTGTTTCGGGCACGAACGATGTCTAATCCCTGCGAAAATTAGAGGAATACTTCTTGACACCATTTTGATTATCTCATTAATATTTTGGTAAGATTTGTCCTTTTGAGCTTGGTCAACTCATTCCTTCATCGGGAGGCAGTCACTCTCGGGGTCCAATTTTGGACTTTTGTATATGTGACTCGTTTTCTCCTTTTTGTGACCCGAACGATGCCCAATCTTCATAAAATTGATGGAATGCTTCTGGACACCCTTTTGAGTGCGTCATATAAGTTTTGGCTCGATTTGACTTTTTGAAGTTGGTCCACTCAATCATTCAAAGGGCCACTGTCACTCCGATGGCCCATTTTAGACTTTTGCACACATGACTTGTTTTCGCCTATTTGGGGCCCGAATAATGTCCAATCTTCACGAAACGTGGAGGAATTCTTTTTGACACAATTTTGAGTGTGTCACAAAAGTTTCAGCTCAATTTGAATTTCTGAAGTTGGTCAACTCCCTCATTCATCGGGCCGTGGTCTCTCCCAAGGCCCATTTTTGGACTTTTGCATATGTGACTTGTTTTCGCCAATTTGGTGCCCGAATGATGTCCAATCGACACGGAACTTGGAGGATTGCTTCTTTGCACTCTTTTAAGTGTTTCATAGATGTTTCGACTCAATTTGACCTTTTGAAGTTGGTCAACACCCTCTGCATCGGGCCGCAGTAACTCCCAAGGCCCATTTTTCGACTCTTGCAAATGTAAATCGTTTTCGCCTGTTTGGGGCCCAAATGATGTCCAATTTTCACGAAACTTAGAGGAATACTTTCTTACACTATATTGAGTGTGTCAAAGAGGTTTTGACTCGATTTGAGCTTTTATGTTGGTCAACATCCTTGTTCATAGGGCCAAGGTCACTCCCATGGCCCAATTTGAACTTTTGCAATGTGACTTGTTTTCTCCTGTTTGGGGTCCGAGCGATGTCCAATCTTCACGGAACTTAGTGGAATACTTCTTAACACTATTATGAGTTTGTTAGAGTATTCAGTTAGATTTGACCCTCTGAAGTTGGTCAACTCCCTCATTCATTGGGTCGCGGACACTCCTAAGGCCCATTTTTGGACTTTTGCCTATGTGGCTCGTTTTCGCCTGTTTGGGGCCCAAACGATGTTCAATCTTCATGAATCCTAGAGGAATGCCTCATGACAATATTCTGAGTGTGTCATAGATGTTTCAATATGATTTGACCATCTGAAGTTGGTTAACTCCCTCATTCATCAGGCCACGGTCACTCCCGGGGCCCATTTTTTTACTTTTGCATATGTAACTCGTTTTCGCTTGTTTGGAGTCCAAACGATGTCCAATCTTCACGAAACTTGGAGCAATACTTCTTAACATTATTTTTAGTGTGTCGTAGATTTTTCAGCATGATTTGACCATCTAAAGTTGGTCAATTCTCTCATTCATCGGCCCAGGTCACTCTCAAGGTACATTTTTGGACTTTCGCATATGTGACGCGTTTTTATCTGTTTGGGGTCCGAACGATGTCCAATCTTCACGAAAATTAAAGGAATACTTCTTTAAATTTTTCTAAGTATGCTGTAGAAGTTTCGGCATGATTTGAACTTTTGAAGTTGGTCGACTCCCTCGTTCATCGGGCAGTGACACTCTCAAGGCCCATTTTTCGACTTTTGCATATGTGACTCGTTTTTGCCTGTTTGGGACCCAAACGATGTCTAATCTTCATATAATTTGGAAGAATGCTTCTTGACACAATTTTACATGTGTCATACATGGTTCAACACTATTTAACCATCTGAAGTCGGTCAACTCCCTCATTCATTGGGCTACCGTCACTCCCAGGCCCATTTTTGGACTTTTGCAAATGTAACTCGTTTTTTACTGTTTGGGGCTCGAACGATGTCCAATCTTCACGAAACTTGGAGGAATACTTATTTAAACTATTTTAAGTATTTCATGGAAGGTTTGGCTCTATTTGACCATTTGAAATTTGTCAACTCAATCGTTCATCGGGCCACATCACTCTTAATGCCCATTTTTGAACTTTTACGTACGTGACTCGTTTTCGCCTGCTTGGGCCTGAACGATGTCCAATCTTTATGGAACTTGCAGGAATGCTTCTTTAAAGTATTCTGAGCATGTCATAGAAGTTTCCACTTGATTTGACCTTCTGAAGTTGGTTAACTCCCTCGTTCATCGGGCCGCGGTCACTCCTAAGTCCCATTTTTGGACTTTTACATATGTGACTCGTTTTTCCTATTTGGGCCCGAACGATTTCTAATCTTCATGAACCTTGGGGGAATTCTTCTTGACAGCATTTTTAATGTGTCATTGAAGTTTCAGCTTTCGAGAACATTTAGGGGTAGCACCAATAGGAGATAAGATCAGAGAAACTCGTTTAAGATGGTTCGGGCATGTTGAGCGTAGGCCAGTAATGGCACCTGTGAGAAAAAGTTTGGACATACAGGTGGAGGGTCCATCAAGAGGTAAGGGTAGGCGAAGAAAACATGGATGGAAGTTAGTAATTCAGATTTGAAGAAGTTGCACTTATCGAAAGATTTAGCTCAAAATAAAACGGAATGGAGAAATCGAGTTCATGTAGCCGACCCCAACATGGTTGGGATAAGGCTTTGATGATGATGATGATGATGATGATTGAAGTTCGGCTTGATTTAATCTTCTAAAGTTTGTCGACTCCATCATTCATTGGGCCACTATAACTCCCAATGCCCATTTTTGGACTTTTGCATGTGTGACTCGTTTCGCCTGTTTCGGGCATGAACGATGTCCAATCCGAACAAAACTTGGAGGAATACTTCTTGACATTATTTTGATTGTCTCATTGAAATTTCGGCTAGATTTCACCTTTTGAGGTCGGTCAACTCATTCCTTCATCGGGAGGCGGTCACTCTTAGGGACCAATTTTGGACTTTGCCATATGTGACTTGTTTTCTTCTTTTTGGTACCCGAACAATGTCCAATTTTCGTAAAAATTGATGGAATACTTTTGGACACCCTTTTGAGTGAGTCGTATAAGTTTTAGCTAGATTTGACTTTTTAAAGTTGGTTAACTCGATCGTTCATATGGACACGGTCACTCCCATGGCCCATTTTGGGCATTTGCATATGTGACTTGTTTTCGCCTGTTTGGGGCCCGAACGATGTCCAATCTTCCTAAAACACGGAGGAATGATTTTTGTCACTATTTTGAGTGTGTCATAGAAGTTTCAGCTCTATTTGAATTTATGAAGTTGGTCAACTCCCTCGTTATCGGGCCTCTGTCTCTCCCAAGGCCCATTTTTGGACTTTTGCATATGTGACTCATTTTTGCTTGTTTGGGGCTCGAACGATGTCCAATCTTCACGGAACCTGGAGGAATGCTTCTCTGCACTCTTTTGAGTCTGTCATAGATGTGTCAACCCAATTTGACCTTCTTAAGTTGGTCAACACCCTTGTTTATCGGGCCGCGGTAACTCCCAAGGCCCATTTTTGGACTTTTGCATTTGTGACTTGTTTTCACCTGTTTGGGGCCCAAACGATGTCCAATCTACACGAAACTTGGTGGAATACTTTTCTACACTATATTGAGTGTGTATTGAGTGTGTCAAAGAGATTTCAGCTTGATTTGAGCTTCTGAAGTTGGTCAACACCCTCGTTCGTATGGCCATGGTCACACCCATGGCCCATTTTGGAGTTTCGCATTTGTGACTTGTTTTCACCTGTTTGGGGCCCAACGATGTCCAATTTTCACAAAACTTAGGGGAATGCTTTTTAACACTATTTTGAGTGTGTCATAGAGTATTCGGATAGATTTGACCTTCTGAAGTTGGTCAGCTCCCTCGTTCATCGGGCCGCGGGCACTCCCAAGGCCCATTTTTGGACTTTTGCATTTGTGACTCATTTTCGCCTGTTTGGAGTCCAAACGATGTTCAGTCCTCATGAAACTTAGAGGAATACTTCCTCACACTATTTTGAGTGTGTTATAGATGTTTTAGCATGATTTGACCTTTTGAAGTTGGCCAACTCCCTGGTTCATCGGGCCGCGGACACTCTCAAGGCCCATTTTTAGACTTTTGCATATGTGACTCGTTTTCACCTATTTCGGGCCCAAATGATGTCCAATCTTCACGAACCTTGGAGGAAAGCTTCTTGACAATATTTTGAGCTTGTCTTAGATGTTTCGGGGTGATTTGATCATCTGAAGTTGGTCAACTCCCTCATTCATCAAGCCGGGGCCTCTCCCAAGGTACATTTTTGGACTTTTGCATAAGTGACTCGTTTTCTCTTGTTTGGGGTCCGAACGATGTCCAATCTTCATGGAAATTGGAGGAATACTTCTTTAAACTATTCTAAGCGTGTCATAAAAGTCTTGGTACATTTTGACCTTCTAAAGTAGGTCAACCTTCTTGTTCATCGGGCAGCAGACACTCCTAAGGCCCATTTTTCGACTTTTGCATATGTAACTCGTTTTTTCCTATTTGGGGCCCAAACGATGCCTAATCTTCATGTGACTTGGAGGAATGCTTCTTGATCCTATTTTTAGTGTTTCATAGATGTTTTAACATGATTAACGACCTAAAATTGGTCGACACCCACATTCATCAGGCCGTGGTCACTCCCAAGGCCCTTTTTGGACTTTTGCATATGTGACTCGTTTTTACCTGTTTGGGCCCGAACGATGTCCAATCTTCATGTAACTTGGAGGAATGCTTCTTAATCCTATTTTGAGTGTGTCATAGATTTTTCAACGTGATTTGACGATAAGATGTTGTCGACTCCCTCATTCATCGGGCCGTGGTCACTCCTAAGCCCCATTTTTGGACTTTTGCATATGTGACTTGTTTTTGCCTGTTTGGGGCCCGAACGATGTCCAATCTTTACGGAACTAGGAGGAATGCATCTTTAAACTATTATGAGTATGTCATAGATGGTTTGGCTTGATTTGACCTTCTGAAGTTGGTCAACTCAATCATTCATCGGGCCGCCGTCACTCTTAAGGCCCATTTTTGGACTTTTGTATTTATGTTTCGTTTTCGCCTGTTTGGGCCCGAACGATGTCCAATCTTTTCGGAACTTGCAAGAATACCTCGATAAACTATTCTGAGTGTAACATAGAAGGTTCAACTCAATTTGACCTTCTGATCTGGTCAACTCCCTCATTCATCGGGACGCGGTCACTCTTAAGGCCCATTTTTGGACTTTTGCATATGTGACTCATTTTTGCCTGTTTGGGGCCCGAACATTGTCTAAATTTCACGAATCTTGGAAGAATACTTCTTGATAGTATTTTTAGTGTATCATAGAAGTTTTGGCTTGATTTAATCCTCTAAAGTTGGTCAACTCTATCATTCATCGGGCCACTGTTACTCCCAATGCCCATTTTAGGACTTTTGCATATGTGACTCGTTTTCGCTTGTTTCGAGCACGAACGATGTCCACTCACCATGAAACATGGAGGAATGCTTCTTGAAATAGTTTTGAGTGTCTCATTGAAATTTCGGCTTGATTTGACCGTCTGAGGTCAGTCAACTCGATTCATCATCGAGAGGCGGTCACTCTTAGGGCCCTTTTTTGGACTTTGGCATATGTGACTCATTTTCGCCAGTTTAGGACCCGAACGATGTCCAATCTTAATAAAAATTAGGGGAATACTTTTGGACACTCTTTTGAGTGATTCATAGAAGTTTCGGTTCGATTTGACATTCTGAAGTTGGGCAACTCAATCGTTCATAGGGCCACAGTCACTCCCATGGCCCATTTTGGACTTTTGCATGTGTGATTTGTTTTCGCCTGTTTGGGGCTCGAACGATGTCCAATCCTCCTGAAACATGGAGGAATAGTTTATGAAACTATATTAAGTGTGTCATAGAAGTTTCAACTTAATTTAAATTTCTGAAGTTGGTCAACTCCCTCGTTCATCTGGCCTCTGTCTCTCCCAAGGCCCATTTTTGGACTTTTGCATATCTGATTCGTTTTCGCCTGTTTGGGACCCGAACGATGTCCAATCTTCACGGAACTTGGAGGAATGCTTCTTTGCACTCTTTTGAGTGTGTCATTGATGTTTTGGCTCAATTTAAAATTTTGAAGTTGGTCAACACCCTTGGTCATCAGGCCGTGGTAACTCCCAAGGCCCACTTTTGGACTTTTGCATATCTGACTCATTTTTGCCTGTTTGGCGCCCAGACGATGTCCAATCTTCAAGGAACTTGGAGGAATGCTTCCTTACACTAAATTGAGTGTGTCAAAGAGGTTTTGGCTTAATTTGAACATATAAAATTGGTCAACACCCTCGTTCATAGGGCCAAGGTCACTCGCATGGCCCATTTTGAACTTTTACATATGTGACTTGTTTTCGCTTGTTTGCGGCTCGAACGATGTCCAATCTTCTCAGAACGTAGGGGAATGCTTTTTAATACTATTCTGAGTGTGCTAGAGAGTATTCAGCTAGATTTGACCTTCTGATGTTGGTCAACTCACTCATCCATCGGGCCACGGACACTCCCGAGGCCCATTTTTAGACTTTTGCATATGTGACTTAGTTTCACTTGTTTGGGGCCCGAACGAAATTCAATCTTGACGAAACTTGAAGGAATGCCTCTTGACACTATTTTGAGTGTGTCATAGATGTTTCAACATAATTTGACCATCTGAAGTTGGTTAACTCCCTCATTCATCGGGCCGTAGTCGCTCCCAGGACCCAGTTTTGGACCTTTGCATACGTAACTCGTTTTCGCCTGTTTAGGGTCCAAACGATGTCCAATTTTCACAAAACTTGGAGGAATGCTTCTTGATGCTATTTTGAGTGTGTATTACACTTCTCAGGATGATTTGACCAGCTGAAGTTGGTCAATTCCCACATTCCTTGGGCCGGGGTCACTCCCAAGGTACATTTTTGGACTTTCGCATATGTGACTCGTTTTTATCTGTTTGGGGTCCGAACGATGTCCAATCGTCATGACATTAGGTGAATACTTATTTAAACTATTCTAAGTATGTCATAGAGGTTTCGGCATGGTTTTACCTTCTAAAGTTGGTCAACTCCCTCATTCATCGGCCAGAGGACACTCTCAAGGCCCATTTTTCGAGTTTTGCATATGTGACTCGTTTTTTTCTGTTTGGGGCTCCAACGATGGCTAATCTTCATTTAAAATGGAGGAATCCTTCTTGACACTATTTTGAATGTGTCATAGACGTGTCAACACTATTTGACCATCTGAAGTTGGTCAACTCCCTCATTGATCGGGCCACGGTCACTCCCAAGGCCCATTTTTGGACATTTGCATATGTTACTCGTTTTCTACTATTTAAGGCCCGAACGACGTCCAATCTTCACGGAACTTGAAGGAATGCTTAGTTAAACTATTCTGAGTGTCATTGAAGTTTTGGCCTGATTTGACCGTCTGAAGTTGGTCAACTCAATCGTTCATCGGGCCGCGTCACTCTTAAGGCCCATTTTTGGACTTTTGCATATGTGACTCGTTTTCACCAATTTGGGCCCGAACGATGTCCAATCTCCACGAAACTTGCAAGAATTCCTCTTTAAACTATTCTAAGTCTATCATAGAAGTTTCAGTTCGATTTGACCTTCTGAAGTTGGTCAAATCCCTTGTTCATCGGGCCGCAGTCACTCCTAAGGCCAATTTTTGGACTTTTGCGTATGTAACTCGTTTTTCCCTATTTAGGGCCCGAACGTGGTCTAATCTTCAAGAAAGTTGGAGGAATTCTTCTTGACAGTATTTTTAGTCTACCATAGACATTTTGGCTTGATTTAATCTTATAAAGTGGGTTAACTCCATCATTCATGAGGCCACTGTCACTTCCAACGCCCATTTTTGGACTTTTGCAAATGTGACTCGTTTTTGCCTGTTTGGGGCACGAATGATATCCAAACTCCACGAAACGTGGAGGAATGCTTCTTGACACTATTTTGATTGTCTCATTGAAATTTTGGCTGGATTTGACCTTCTTAGGTCAGTCAACACATTCCTTCATTGGGAGGCAGTCACTCTCAGGGCCTATTTTTGGACTTTTGCATATGTGCCTTGTTTTCACTTGTTCGGGACTCGAACGATGTCCAATCTCCATAAAAATTGATGGAATGCTTTTAGACACCCTTTTGAGTAGTCATATAAGTTTCCAATCGATTTGAGTTTTTGAAGTTGGTCAACTCAGTCGTTCATAGGGCCACGGTCACTCCCATGGCCCATTTTGGACTTTTACAAATGTGACCTGTTTTAGCCTGTTTGGGGCGCGAACGAAGTCCAATCTTTATGAAATATGGAGGAATGCTTTTTGACACTATTTTGAGTGTGCAATAGAAGTTTTGCCTCGATTTGAATTTTTGAAGTCGGTCAACTCCCTCGTTCATCGGACCGCGGTCTCTCCTAAGGCCC
Organism: Sextonia rubra; assembly: GCA_037013555.1. Classification (NCBI taxonomy): domain Eukaryota; kingdom Viridiplantae; phylum Streptophyta; class Magnoliopsida; order Laurales; family Lauraceae; genus Sextonia; species Sextonia rubra. The sequence continues at coordinate 12,204,140 of JASUAD010000026.1, forward strand.
ATTTTTGGACTTTTGCATATGTGACTCGTTTTCACCTGTTTGGGGCCTGAACGATGTCCAATCTTCATGGAACTTGGAGAAATGCTTCTTTGAACTCTTTTGAGTATGTCATAGAAGTTTTAGCTTAATTTGACCTTCTGAAGTTGGTGAACACCCTCGTTCATCGGGCCACAGATATGTGATTCGTTTTCTCCTGCTTGGGGCATAAACGATGTCCAATCTTCACGAAACTTGGAGGAATGCTTCTTCACACTATATTGAGTGTGTTAAAGTGGTTTCAGCTCAATTTGAGCTTCTGAAGTTGGTCAACATCCTTGTTTATAGGACCATGTCCACTACCATCGCTCATTTTTGACTTTTGCATATGTTACCTGTTTTTGCTTGTTTAGGGCCCGAACGATGTTCGATTTTCATGGAACTTAGGAAACACTTCTTAACACTATTTTGAGTGTGTCATAGAGTATTCAGCTAGATTTGACGTTCTGAGGTTGGTCAACTCCCTCGTTCATCAGGCCGCGGACACTCCTAAGGCCATTTTTTTACTTTTGCATATATGACTCGTTTTCGCCTATTTGGGTCCAAACGATGTTCAATCTTCATGAAACTTGGAGGAATGCTTCTTGACACTATTTTTAGTGTTTCATAGAAGTTACAACATGATTTGACCTTCTGGAGTTGGTTAACTCCCTCATGGATTGGGCCACAAACGCTCTCAAGGCCCAGTTTTGGACTTTTGCATACGTAACTCATTTTCGCCTGTTTGGGGTCCAAACGATGTCCAATCTTCACGAAACTTGGAGGAATACTTTCTCAAACTATTCTAAGTGTGTCATAAAAGTTTAGGCATGATTTAACCTTCTAAAGTTGGTCAACTCCCATGTTAATCGGGCAGCGGATACTCTCAAGGCCCATTTTTCGACTTTTGCATATATGACTCGTTTTTGCCTATTTGTGGCCCAAACGATGTCCAATCTTCATGTAACTTGGAGGAATGCTTCTTGACACTATTCTGAATGTGTCATAGATGTTTCAACATGATTTGAACAACTGAAGCTGGTCAACTTCCTCATCCATCGGGCCGCGGTCACTCCCAAGGACCATTTTTGGACTTTTGCATATCTAACTCGTTTTTGCCTGTTTGGGGCCCAGACGATGTCTAATCTTCACGGAACTTGGAGGAATGCTTCTTTAAACTATTTTTAGTGTGGCATAGATGTTTTGGCTCAATTTTACCTTTTGAAGTTGGTGAACTCAGCTGTTCATCGGGCCACGGTCCCCCTTAAGGCCCATTTTTGGACTTTTGTATTTGTGACTCGTTTTCACCTGTTTGGGTCCGAACGATGTCCAACCTTCACGAAACTTGCAGGAATACTTCTTTAAACTATTTTGAGCATGTCATAGAAGGTTTGGCTTGATTCGTTCTTCTGAAGTTGGTCAACTCCCTCGTTCATCCGGCCATGGTCACTCTTAAGGCCCATTTTTGAACTTTTGCATATGTGACTTGTTTTTCCCTGTTTGGGGCCCAAACGATGTCTAATCTTCAAGAATCTAGGAGGAATACTTCTTGACAGTATTTTTAGTGAGTCATAGAAGTTTCGGTTTCATTTAATCTTCTAAAATTGGTCAACTCCATCGTTCATTGGGCCACTATCACTCCCGATGCCCATTTTTGAAATTTTGCATATTTGACTTGTTTTCGCCTATTTGGGGCCCAAACGATTTCCAATCTTCTTGAAACTTGAAGGAATGCTTCTTAACACTATATTCAGTGTGTCAAAGAGGTTTTGGCTTGATTTGAATTTCTAATGTTGGTCAACACCCTCGTTCATAGGGCCAAGGTCACTCCCATTGCCCATTTTAAACTTTTGCATATGTGACTTGTTTTCGCATGTTTGGGGCCCGAACGTTGTCCAATTTCACGGAACTTAGGGGAATGCTTCTTAACACTATTCTGAGTGTGTCAAAGAGTATTCGGCTAGATTTGACCTTCTGAAGTTAGTCAACTCCCTCGTTCATCGGGCTGCAGACACTCCCAAGGCCCATTTTTGGATTTTTGCATATGTGACTCGTTCTCGCCTGTTTGGGGCCCGAACGATGTTCGATCGTCACGAAACATGGAGAAATTCTTTTTGACACCATTTTAAGTGCGTATTAGACTTTTTAGGATGATTTGACCATCTGAAGTTGGTCAATTCCCACATTTGTCAGGCTGGGGTCACTCCCAAGGTACATTTTTGGACTTTTGCATTTGTGACTCATTTTCGTCTGTTTGGGGTCTGAACGATGACCAATCTTCACGGAAATTGGGGGAACACTTCTTTAAACTATTCTAAGTATTTCATAGAAGTTTCGGCATGATTTGACCTTCTGATGTTGGTCAACTCCCTCATTCATTGGGCGGCGAACACTCATACGGCCCATTTTTCGAGTTTTGCATGTGTGACTCGTTTTTGCCTATTTGGGGCCCAAATGAAGTCCAATCTTCATGTAACTTGGAGGAACCCTTTTTGACACTATTTTGAATGTGTCATAGATGTTTTAGCATAATTTGACCATCTGAAGTTGGTCAACTCCCCCATTCGTCGGGCCACGGTCACTCCCGAGGCCCATTTTTGTACTTTTGCATATTTAACTCGTTTTTTATTGTTTGGGGCCCGAACGATGTCCAATCTTCACGGAACTTGAAGGAATGCTTATTTGAACTATTCTGAGTGTGTCATAGCAGTTTCGGCTCGATTGAAACATTTGAAGGTGGTCAACGCAGTCGTTCATCGGGCTACATCACTCTTAAAGCCCATTTTTGTACTTTCGCATATGTGACTCGTTTTTCCCTGTTTGGGCCCGAACAATGTCCAATCTTCACGGAACTTTCAGGAATGCTTCTTTAAACTATTTTGAACATGTCATAAAGTATCAACTCAATTTTACCTTCTGAAATTGGTCAACTCCCCTGTTCATCGGGCCGTGGTCACTCATAAGGCCCATTTTTGGACTTTTGCATATGAGACTCGTTTTCACCTGTTTGGGGACCGAACGAGGTCTAATCTACATGAAACTTGGACGAATTCTTTTGATAGTATTTTTAGTGTGTCATAGATTTTTTAGCTTGATTTAATCTTCTTAAGTTGGTCAACTCCATCGTTCATCTGGCCACTGTCACTCCCAATGCCCATTTTTGGACTTTTGCAAATGTCACTCGTTTTCGTCTGTTTGGGGCACGCACGATGTCCAATCCCCACGAAACTTGGAGGAATACTTCTTGACACTATTTTATTTGTCTCATCGAAATTATGGGTTGATTTGACCTTCTGAGGTCGGTCAAATCATTCCTTCATCAGGAGGAGGTCACTCTCAGGTCCCATTTTTGGACTTTTGCATATGTGACACGTTTTCACCAATTTGGGACCTGAACGATGTCCAATCTTCGTAAAAATTGATGGAATGCTTTTGCACACCCTTTTTAGTGTGTCATATAAGATTCAGATCGATTTGACCTTCTGAAGTTGGTCAACTCAATCATTCATAGGGCCACGGTCACTCCCATGGCCCATTTTGGACTTTTGCATATGTGACTTGTTTTCACCTATTTGGGGTCCGAACGATTTCCAATCTTCAAGAAAAAAGGAGGTATGCTTCTTGACACTATTTTGAGTGTGTCAAAGAAGTTTTAGCTCTATTTGAATTTTTAAAGTCAGTCAACTCCCTTGTTCATTGGGCCGCGGTCTCTCCCAAGGCCTATTTTTGGACTTTTGCATATGTGACTCGTTTTCGTCTGTTTGGGGTCCGAACGATGTCCAATCTTCATGGAACTTGGAGGAATGGTTCTTTGCACTCTTTTGAGTCTGTCATAGAGGTTTCAGCTTAATTTGACCTTCTGAAGTTGGTCAACCCCTCGTTCATCGGGCCACGGTAACTCTGAAGGCCCATTTTTGGACGTTTGCATATGTCCTCGTTCTTGCCTGTTTGGGGCCCAAACAATGTCCAATCTTCACAAAACTTGGAGGAATGCTTCTTTGCACTATTTGGGTGTGTGAAAGAGGTTTCGGCTCAATTTGAGCTTTTGAACTTGGTCAACACCCTCGTTCATAGGGCCACGGTCACTCCCATGGCTCATTTTGGACTTTTGCATATGTGAGTTCTTCTTGCCTGTTTAGGGCCTGAACGATGTCCAATCTTCACGGAACATAGGGGAACACTTCTTAACACTATTTTGAGTGTGTCATAGAGTATTCGGCTAGATTTGACATTCTGAGATTGGTCAACTCCCTCGTTCATCGGGCCGGAGACACTCCCAAGGCCCATTTTGTCTCTTTTGCATAGGTGACTCTTTTTCGCGTGTTTGGGGCCCAAACGATTTCCAATCTTCACCAAACTTGGAGGAACGCTTCTTGACAATATTTTGAGCATGTATTAGATGTTTCAAGCTGATTTGGCCTTCTAAAGTTGGTCAACTCCCTCATTCATCAGGCCGGGGTTACTCCCAAGGTACATTTTTGGACTTTTACATATGTGACACATTTTCGCCTGTTTGGGGTCCGAACAATGTCCAATCTTCATGGACATTGGAGGAATACTTCTTCATGTTAGATTTTGTGGATTCAATCCATCACTTGATGTAATAAATTGATTAATTTCTTTATTTATCAATAAAATCATGCTTTGCTTTCATGAGATGAGTGTTATTTTACTAATTCATGCACATGACCAATACATATGACATAATGGTTCATGAGTTGAATCGGATCCCATAGTATATTAGATGTGATATATGTGCATGGATGAAATCTACACGCGGGAGATATATGTCACAAATCTTATACTTAAATAGCTTCACAACCAGTAATGAGACTGGGCATCTCATTTGATAAGGTTGCAGCACTTTGATCACTATGAAATAGTGTGATTTGTTTCGATCATCAGAATGTAAGATTCTGGATCACGGTGCTGGTACATTGGATGTATTGAAGGACCATGAGATGCACCTTATGGAATTCCATCTCAATAATAAGGTATGCTCTCATAATTCTCTAGCAATAGGCTCTCAATCCTGAGACATTGATGAACTCAAGTTTCTATCTATTCATTTGCTTTGAGTAACCAATGAGTGAGGCTGACTGTAGGTTAACACCTCGGTGTCTTGGGCATGTGGTAGTAGAACTGTGGGAACGTTGAATGATCAAGATAGAATTTATCTCTATTATCCCCTTGTGCCAATTAATGGATTTGTCATTAGTAAGTGCGCACCCATCTCAATTAAGAGTTAATTGGATGGTACTGATGATTACTGTGATTAATTGGGGCTCAAGGATAATAAGATGTGGAACTCAGATTGGAAGAGACGGATTAATTCCAATTGATCCATGATATTGATAGAGGGGCCTACTTGTGGTTAGTGAGAAGTTTAGGGTCTTCATTGTAATTTATTCCTAAGATTGGAGTGCAATTGCATTTATATAGTGGTATTATTTGCAATTAACTGAGGGGCCGGATTGCACATGAGATGTGGGGTCACGGTGTTACAGTTGGAGCCAGCTTTCTAAGGAATCCCTAGTGGTCCCCACGCTAGCCTAAGTTATTGGAAAATACTAATCCGACTCGAACTCTAGAAAGAAGGGATAAGAAAGGAGAAAGTTGCTAATTGCTTTGGAAGTAAGACTTCTATTTCAATTAGGCAAGGACGAGATTTGAAAGTTTATAAAATCTCCTTGGACGTCCAAAAGAGTCTCTCTCACGCCCAAAACCCTTTCGTGCAAGAGTTGCACGAGTTACTCTCTCCTTCTTTCTTCTAGTTCCTTGGAGTTTCGAGTTGGGATTTCTCTTGAAGATTCCACCATTCTTCTTGAGAAAAGAAATCCAATTCGGGTCATAGCGTGGAAAGCTAAGAGGTGTTGAAGAAATCCATTAGAGCATTGCAGATCTCCAAAGGTATGATCCACTTCTTGCATGCCGTAGATTATTATGGATGTTTAGTGCCAGTAGAATATTTACTGTACATGGTCACGAGATTGAGGGTAATGCATCCTGGATTGGGTTTTGGTCTTATGGATAGTTGATCCCTGTGTCAAGTGGGTCAAAAGTTCTGAAAATCTATCCACGAGACCCACCTACTTCCAACACTTCAAACTATTCTAAGTGTGTCATACAAGTTTCGGCATGATTCAACCTTCTGAAATTGGTCAACTCCCTCGTTAATCGGGCAGCGGACACTCTCAAGGCCCATTTTTAGAATTTTGCATATGTGAGTCGTTTTTGCCTGTTTGGGGCACAAACGATGTCCAATCTTCATGTAACTTGGAGGAATGCTTCTTGACACTATTTTGAATGTGTCATAGAAGTTTCAACATGATTTGACCATCTGAAGTTGGTCAACTCCGGCATTCATCGGGCCGCGATCACTCCTAAGGCCCATTTTTGGACTTTTGCATATGTAATTCGTTTTTGCCTGTTTGGGGCCCGAACGATGTCCAATCTTCACAGAACGTAGAGGAATGCTTCTTTAAACTATTTTGAGTGTGTCATAGATGTTTTGGCTTGATTTGACGTTCTGAAGTTGGTCAACAGAATCGTTCCTCGGGCCGCGGTCACTCTTTTGACCTATTTTTGGACTTTTGCATTTGTCACTCGTTTTCGCCTATTTGGGTCTGAACGGTGTCCAATCTTCACAAAACTTGCAAGAATAGTTCTTTAAACTATTCTGATCATGTTTAGTAGGTTCAACTTGACTTGTCCTTCTAAAATAGGTCAACTCCCTCGTTCATCGGGCCGCGGCCACTCCTAAGGCCCATTTTTGAACTTTTGCATATGTGACTCGTTTTTGCCTATTGGGACCCGAACGATGTCTAATCTTCACGAATTTTGGAGGAAGGTCTTGACAGTAGTTTTAGTATGTCATAGAAGTTTCAGCTTGATTTAATCTTCTGAGGTTGGTCAACTCCATCGTTCATCGGGTATTTGTCACTCCCGATGCCCATTTTTGGACTTTCGCATATGTGACTTGTTTAGGCCTGTTTCGGGCTCGAACGATGTCCAATCTCCATGAAATGTGGAGGAATGCCTCTTCACACTATTTTGAGTGTCTTATTGAAAATTTTGGCTTCATTTGACCTTTTGATGTTGGTTAACTCCCTCGTTCATCGAGCCGCGGTCACTCCTAGGGCCCATTTTTGGACTTTTGTATATGTGATTCGTTTTTGCCTATTTGGGGCCTGAATGATGTCTAATCTTCACGAAACTTGGAGGAATACTTCTAGACATTAATTTTAATGTGTCATAGAAGTTTTGGCTTGATTTAATCTTTTGAAGTTGGTCAACTCAATCGTTCATTGGGCCACTGTCACTCCCGATGCCCATTTTTGGACTTTTGCGTATGTGACTTGTTTTCGCCTATTTCGGGCACGAACGATGTCCAATATCCACGAAACATGGAGGAATGCTTCTTGACACTATTTTGATGTCTCATTGAAATTTTGACTAGATTTGACCTTCTAAGGTCGGTCAACTCATTCCTTCATCGAGAGGCGGTCACTCTCAAGGCCCCTTTTTGGACTTTTGCATATGTGACTCGTTTTCTCCTGTTTGGGACCCAAACGATGTCCAATCTCCGGAAAACTTGATGGAATGCTTTTGGACACCCTCTTAAGTGACTCATATAAGTTTTGGACTGATTTGACTTTCTGAAGTTGGTCAACTAAATCGTTCAAAGGGCCACGGTCACTCCCATGGCCCATTTTGGACTTTTGCATAAGTGACTTGTTTTCGACTGCTTGGGGCCCAAACAATGTCCAATCTCCACGAAACATGGAGGAATGCTTTTTGACACTATTTTGGGTGTCTCATAGAAGTTTCAGCTTGATTTGAATCTCTGAAGTTGGTCAACTCAATCGTTCATCGGGCCGCGGTCTCCCCCAAGGCCCATTTTTGGACTTTTGCATATGTGACTCATTTTCACTTGTTTTGGGCCAAACGCAGTCCAATTTTCACAAAACTTGCAGGAATACTTCTTTAAACTATTTTGAGCTTTTCATAGAAGGTTCAACTTGATTTGACCTTCTGAAGTTGGTCAACTCCCTCGTTCATAGGGCCACGGTCACTCCTAAGGCCTATTTTTGGACTTTTGCATATGTGACTCGTTTTTACTTGTTTGGGTCACCAACGATATCTAATCTTTACGAAACTTGGAGGAATACTTCTTAACACTATATTGAGTATGTCAAAGAGGTTTTGGGTTGATTTGAACTTCTAAAGTTGGTCAACACCCGCGTTCATGGGGCCAAGGTCACTCCCATGGCCGATTTTGAACTTTTGCATATGTAACTTGCTTTCGCATGTTTGGGGCGCGAATGATGTCCAATCTTCATGGAACTTAAGGGAATGCTTCTTAAAACTATTCTAAGTGTGTCAGAGAGTAGTCAACCAAATTTGACTTTCTGAGGTTGGTCAACTCCCTCGTTCATCGGGCTACGGATACTCCCAAGGCCCATTTTCGGATTTCTGCATATGTGACTCGTTTTCACCTGTTTGGGGCCCGAACGATGTTCAATCTTCACGAAACTTGGAGGAATTCTTTTTGACACTATTTTGAGTATGTATTAGACTTTTTAGGCTGATTTGAGCATCTAAAGTTGGTGAATTCCCACATTCGTCGGGCCAGGGTCACTCCCAAGGTACATTTTTGGACTTTCGCATATGTGACTCGTTTTCTCCTGTTTAAGGTCTGAACAATGTCCAATCTTAATGGAAATTGGATGAATATTTCTTTAAACTATTCTAAGTATGTCATAGAATTTTCGGCAAGATTTGACCTTCTGAAGTTGGTCAACTCCCTCATTCATCGGGTTGTGGACACTCTCACGGCCCATTTTTCGACTTTTACATATGTGATTCGTTTTTGCTTGTTTGGGTCCCAAATGATGTCCAATCTTCTTGTAACTTGGAGGAATCCTTCTTGACACTATTTTAAATGTTTCATAGATCTTTTAACATGATTTGATCATCTAAAGTTGGTCAACTCCTCCATTCGTCGGGCTGCGGTCACTCCTAAGGCCCATTTTCATACTTTTGCTTATGTAACTCGTTTTTGGTTGTTTGGGGCCCGAATGTTGTCCAATCTTCATGAAACTTGAAGGATTGCTTATTTAAACTATTATGAGTGTGTCATAGGAGTTTTGCCTTGATTTGACCATTTGAAGTTGGTCAACTCAATCGTTCATCGGGCCGCGTTACTCTTAAGGCCCATTTTTGTACTTTTGCATATGTGACTCGTTTTTGCCTGTTTGGGCCTAATGAGGTCCAATTTTCACGGTACTTTTAGGAATGCTTCTTTAAACTATTTTGAACGTGACATAGAAGACTCAGCTCAATTTGAGCTTCTGAGGTTGGTCAACTCCCTTGTTTATCGGGCCATGGTCACCCCCAAGGCCATTGTTGGACTTTTGCATATGTGACTCGTTTTTTCCTGTTTGGGGATCGAACGAGGTCTAATCTACACGAAACTTGGTGGAATTCTTCTTGACAGTAATTTTAGTGTGTCATAGATGTTTTGGCCTGATTTAATCTTCTTAAGTTGGTCAACTCCATCGTTCATCGGGCCATTGTCACTCCCAACGCCCATTTTTGGACTTTTGCAAATGTGACTCGTTTTCGCCTGTTACGGGCACGAACGATGTCCAATCTCCACGAAACATAGTGTCACAACTTGAGCCCAGGGTTCGGGGGTTAGCAATGTTGGAAGTAGGTGGGTCTCGTGGATAGATTTTCAAAACTTTTGATCCACTTGACACAGGGATCAACTATCCATAAGACCAAAACCCAATCCAGGATGCGTTACCCTCAATCTCGTGACCATGTACAGTAAAATTATACCAGCACTAAACATCCAAAATAACCTACGACATGCAAGAAGTAGATCATACCTTTGGAGACCCGCAGTGCTCTAATGGACTTCTTCAAGACCTCTTAGCCTTCCACGCTATGACCCCCGAATTGGATTTCTTTTCTCAAGAAGAACGGTGGAATCTTCAGGAGAAAATCCCAACTCGAGACTCCAAGGAACTAGAAGAAAGGAGAGGAGAGTAACTCGCGCAACTCTTGCACGAAAGGGTTTTGGGCGTCAGAGGAACTCTTTTGGACGTCCAAGGATATTTTATAGACTTCCAAATCTCTCCCTTGTCTAATTGAAATAGAAGTCTTACTTCCAAAACAATTAGCAACTTTCTCCTTTCCAAACTCTTATTTCTAGAGTCCAAGTCGGATTAGTGTTTTCCAATATCTTGGGCTAGCGTGGGGACCACTAGGGATTCCTTAGAAAGCTGGCTCCAACTGGAACACCGTGACCCCACATCTCATGTGCAATCCGGGCCCACAGTTAATTGCAAATAACACCACTATATAAATGCAATTGCACTCCAGTCTTAGGAATAAATTACAATGAAGACCCTAAACTTCCCAATTACCACAAGTAGGCCCCTCTATCAATATCCGTGGATCAATTGGAATAAATCCGTCTCTTCCAATCTAAGTTCCACATCTTATTATCCTTGAGCCCCAATTAATCACAGTAATCATCAGTACCATCCAATTAACTCTTAATTGAGATGGGTGCGCACTTACTAATGACAAATCCATTAATTGGCACAAGGGGATAATAGAGATAGATTCCATCTTGATCATTCAACGTTCCCACAGTTCTACTACCATATACCCAAGACACCGAGGTGTTAACCTATAGTCGGCTCACTCATTGGTGACTCAAAGCAAATGAATAGATAGAAACTTGAGTTCGTCAATGTCTCAGGATTGAGAGCCTATTGCAAGGGAATTATGAGAGCATACCTTATTATTGAGACGGAATACCATAAGGTGCATCTCATGGTCCTTCAATACATCCAATGTACCAGCACCATTGATCCAGAATCTTACATTCTGATGATTGAGACAAATCACACTATCTCATAGTGATCAAAGTGCTGCAACCTTATCAAATGAGATGCCCAATCTCATTACTGGTTGTGAAGCTATTTTAAGTATAAGATTTGTGACATATATCTCCCGCGTGTGGATCTCATCCATGCACATATATCACATCTAATATACTAATGGGACCCGGTTCAACTCATGAACCATTATGTCATACGTATTGGTCATGTGCATGAAGTAGTAGAATAACATTCATCTTACGAAAGTAAAGCATGATATTATTGATAAATAAAGAAATTAATCAATTTATTACATCAACTGATGGATTGAGTCCACAAAAACTAACAATCTCCCACTTGGGCTCAATGCCAGTCAGGGTTGCATCTCATGCCCATCCCTTCCACATGTTGCTTAAAGACTTTGGTAGTCAAAGGCTTAGTAAAGGGATCTGCTAAATTGTCTGCAGAGGCTATCTTGGTAATAGCAATATCGCCTCTCTGCACAATCTCTCTGACTAAGTGATACTTCCTCTGTACATGCTTTTGGCTTTTATGGCTTCTGGGTTCCTTTGACTGAGCGACTGCCCCGCTGCTGTCACAGTAAACTGTGAGTGGCTGTCGTGCCAAAGGTACCACCCCAAGTTCCAAAAGGAATCTTTTAAGCCATACTGCTTCCTTAGCTGCTTCACAAGCTGCTACATATTCAGCTTCCGAGGTTGAATCAGCGGTACATTCTTGTTTTATACTCCTCCAGCTGATAGCTCCGCCTCCAAGCATAAATACATAACCAGAGGTGGATTTCCTAGAATCCTTATCTGACATAAAGTCAGAATCTGTGTATCCGACTGGAATCAACTCATCACTGCTATAAATCAACATGTAATCTCTAGTCCTTCTCAAGTATTTGAGAATACATTTTACAGCAGTCCAATGTTCAGGTCCTGGATTGGATTGATATCTGCTGACTAGGCCCACTACATAACAGATATCTGGTCTAGTACATAACATAGCATACATGAGGCTACCAACAGCCGAAGCGTATGGTATCGACCTCATTTGCTCCTTTTCCTCGGGTGTCTTAGGACACTGATCCTTGGAAAGGTGCACTCCATGCCTGAAAGGTGTGATACCCTTCTTGGAGTCTTGCATTGCAAATCGTACTAGCACCTTATCTATGTATGCAGCTTGGGATAAGCCAATCATCCTATTTTTCCGGTCTCGATAGAGTTTGATCCCTAGGATGTAACTAGCTTCTCCCAAGTCCTTCATATCAAAAGTCTTGGCTAACCAAACTTTTACCGTTGACAACATTCCTATGTCTTTCCCCAGGAGAAGGATGTCATCGACATATAAAACCAGAAAAACTACCCTGTCACCTTCACTTTTCATGTACACACATGACTCATCCGGATTTTGACAAAAACCAAATGACTTGATTGCCTGGTCAAAACGGATATTCTAGCTTCGGGATGCCTGCTTCAGTCCATAAATAGACTTCTGCAGTTTGCAAACTTTTTGCTCCTGGTTTTTAGCTACAAAACCGTCTGGCTGCACCATATAGATGTCTTCCTCAAGATGGCCGTTGAGAAAAGCCGTCTTGACATCCATTTGCCAAATCTCGTAATCGAGATGAGCCGCAATGGATAAGAGTATCCGGATGGATTTGAGCATGGCTACTGGCGAGAAGGTTTCCTCATAATCGATCCCCTCTTTCTGAGTATATCCTTTCGCAACAAGCCTAGCCTTATAGGTCTCCACTCTTCCATCTGGTCCTCTTTTTCTCTTGTAGACCCACTTGCACCCAATAGGTTTAATATTGGCAGGCAAGCCCACAAGTGTCCAGACCTGATTTGAGTACATAGACTCCATCTCAGCTTTCATAGCATCTTGCCAGCGTCCCGAGTCTAAGCCATTTATTGCTTCATCATAGTTAGAGGGATCTTGTTCTGGCTCTTCTGGGATTGCTTCATAAGACTCTCCCAAGAATGAGAACCTGTCAGGGGGTCTTACAATCCTCCCACTACGACGAGGTACTGGTGTAACTACTAGGTCTGGTAAGGGCGATTCTTCCTCAAGTCCGGTCATACTTGGATTTGGAATTGATTGCTCCTGAATCTCTTCCAAGATCACCTTTTCTAAAAATTTCTGGTCCATCTTATAATCTTCCTCCAGAAAAACCGCATTGGTACTGACCAGCACTTTCTGCTCTCTGGGATTATAGAATAACCAACCTTTAGTTCCTTTAGGATATCCTACAAATGTGCATACTTCCGACTTCGCTTCCAACTTATCCGTCTTAACCTTGAGCACGTGTGCTGGACAACCCCAAATGTGTAAATGTTGTAGACTAGGCTTTCGCCCAGACCACAATTCTCGGGGAGTCTTGGGTATAGACTTAGATGGTACGAGGTTTAGTATGTACATTGCAGTATCCAAAGCATATCCCCAAAAGGATATAGGTAATCTTGAGAAACTCAGCATAGACCTAATCATATCTAAAAGAGTCCGGTTCCTTCTTTCTGCTACTCCATTCTGTTGAGGCATACCAGGAGCAGACAACTGGGATAGAATCCCATTTTCTGATAAGTAACCCATAAAATCAGCAGAGAGATATTCCCCTCCTCGATCTGATCGAAGAGTCTTGATACTCTTACCTAATTGCTTTTCCGCTTCCGCTCGAAATTCTTTGAACTTTTCAAAAGCTTCGGACTTGCGGTGCATAAGGTATATGTAACCATATCTTGAGTAATCATCTGTGAAAGTGATGAAGTACTCATATCCTCCTCTGGCCCTGACATTAATGGGTCCGCAGACATCAGTATGCACTAATTCCAATAAATCTTTGGCCCTATTACCCTTAGCTGAAAAGGGTCTTTTAGTCATTTTACCTTCCAAACAGGACTCACAGATAGGCATTGGTTCTACCACCAATGAAGGTAAGATACCATCTTTCACTAGCCTCTCAATCCTGTTAAGGTTTATATGACCTAGCCTCAGGTGCCAAAGTTTTGTTGGATTAGATGAAGGTGACTTTCTCTTTAATGATGATCTACTAATTGTTTCAGTATCATGTATCTCATACATCGTGGGAGTTAACAAATAAAGTCCATTGGTTACCTTGCCAGAACATATGAAAGTACCATTCCTCTTTATGACAACTTCAGTACCAAAAGTAATAGAATAACCTTTATTCACCAAACTAGAGACTGAAATTAAATTCCGCCTTAAAGACGGTACATATAATGTTTCTGACAAAACCAATTTCTTATTTGAAAAACATAAAGTAATGACTCCTACTGAAACAGCCTCCGCCTTAGCGTCAGATCCTAGGTTGACAATGATTTCTCCATCACTTAGCCTCCTGGTTTCCCTGAACCCCTGCAACGTATTACATATGTGATTAGTTGCCCCGGAATCCACACACCAGGATTCTGAAGTACCAGTTGCAAAACTAACTTCAGATATAAGTGACTCAATCATACCTGGGGTCTTTTTCTTAGACAGATATTCTGGACAATTCCTCTTCCAATGTCCTGTCTTACCACAATGGAAACACTTTCCTTTTGTCCCTGAACCCTTAGCTTTAGCCACGCCACCAGTTGGACCATTCTCCACCTTAGGACCCTTTGGAACTGATTTCTTTTTGCCTTTCCGCCCTTTGCCTTTCGGCTTGGACTTGGCATCTGACTTTTCTGTCATTAAGGCAGTTGGTTTCTTCTTCATAATCCCTTCAGTTGCTACCAGCTGACTAGATAGCTCAGCTAGAGTCAGATTCATTTTATTCATATTATAATTGACCTTGAAATTGTTGAATGACTCTGGTAGTGACTCAAGGATTATGTCAATCTGCGATTCTGCATCAATCGCAGCTCCCAGTACATCTAACTCATTTAATGAGTCCATCATTTTCAACATGTGTTCCTGTACTGATGTACCTTCAGCCATCTTGGTGCTAATGAGCACCCTCATGGCTGCCTGCCTAGCAGGTCTGCCTTGTTCTGCAAACATCTCCTTTAAGTTCGATATCATATCATATGCAGTCTTATAAGATTGATGTTGATGTTGCAGCACACTAGACATGGATGCCAGAATGCAACATCGGGCCATCTCATCGTCTTTGGCCCATTTGGTGTAAAGGTCCTTTTCTGCTTCTGATGCATCTGGGCCAGGCTCTTCAAGGGGGTTTTTGGTAAGGACATATTTATATCCTGAAGCTGTCAGGACAATATCTAGATTCCGTTTCCAGTCTACATAGTTGGATCCCACCAACTTATTCTGGTTGAGGATGGTCGCAAGTGGATTGAAAGTATTCGAATTCATGCTTGTAATACTGTAGCACATAACCATACATTCAATTAATGAATTTAAATGACATTAGGGTTTAGTATTCTACCAAATTTATGTGGGAATCCTCATAACCACAAAATTCAGAATACATCGGAATCCCAATTCTTCGGGGTATGCCTCCTTGGGGAGTGCATATACCTCCTAGACTGGTGCGGATCAAAGTTGGTCAAAATTTGGATTAAGACTAACTATCCATGATCCCCTTCATTCATTATAATCTAGGTATCTCATACCAAATAATGTATGACTCCCAATTAGCTTTGGTTTCTAAAATACATGAGGCAAATCCTTAGGGATACTACATCATTATTTTAGTTAAGTGTGACCCACCAACTAGCATTGCATGACAACCGTTGTGGGTAGCTCCTCCTTGGGGAGTGGGCTCCCACCCCGTCTCATCAACACTATCCATAGGAGATCCATATCCAGTATCCAGATAAATACAAGCCCTCCGTGGGGAATGGCCATTCGCAAAATGGAGCAAGGCTAATACTTTCCTTACAATGGACCTATGGTGGAAAACCATGGGGATTTTTATATGTATAGAAAAGCCCCGCTCCCACTTAATATTTTAGAGTTGAGGATTTCCTTATAGGTGTATGGGTCCATCAAATATAGGTATATATTCATCTCATGATAAGACCAATGATTGGTTCCAAGTCAAGTTATTTTAAGGAAAGCCCAGTTTCTAAAATTAGTGTTACCAATAGATCCATCTCATGGGCCTACCAACTCTAATTAGAACTCTTTCCAAAAATTAATTTGATTTGACCAATTTTGGAATTTGCTATGTTTGGAACAAATATGGAAATACTCTAAAATAAGCATTCATCCATAAATAGAAAGTGCTGTAATAAAAGACTAGTCCTCTCCTCCACATGGCCCAGGCGAAAAAGACTTCTTGGACTTCTAGACTTTCCAAAACTTTGGGATTCCTCAAACTCTTTGGGCATCTCCAAAGCACCTTTTGGTAATCTTCAAACTCTTTGATTAGGAGTCCAGCTTCTCTTTCCTTCTTTGTTTCGGACATCTCCAGAATTTACAAATTTTAAAAAAAATACATAAATTCCTATGTCTCTATAATGAGACTTACATGGTAGTCTAAACATGGAAATAAAAGGGCTATAGGGAAATTCACCATGCCTTGCCCTTTCACGGGAAACCAAGGAGACCATGATGCCCTTTACACTTAGCCACAAATAAACCAATAATTAAAAGGAAAGAAAAACATGTGGGCCATATAGAGAGGACATTATCACCTGCAAGTTAGTATCTCATACAACAAAGCATCTCACAAAACCAGGTTGCCAAACCACAATAGGAAAAACAAGATGCCAAATATTTTGCCACCACGATACAAGACCCCCTACGCAACGGGGGTCCGGGGGCAGCGCCCCCGGCGGGGGTCGAGCTGCCCGGTCAGCTCGCGGGGTTCCAAGGGGCAGCGCCCCCGAAAAAAAAAAAAAAAAAAAAAAAAAAAAAAACAACAACAGCTCAGACCAAGAACAAGATGATTCTGCCTAGGTTCGGCTAGCCGATCTGGTCCCTACGGTTAGCCAACAGACCTCTATAGCCATAGTGGTCCGTTTGGCTAACCGACCTGATGAACCCAGAAATTTGGGTTCTTTTTCAGATTCGACTCCTGCTGTACCCAATCACCTCTAATGATCTCAGTATGTTTTAATGGCATCTTATCATCCTCCTATCATGATTAAAACCTTTTGTGACTTTCCAAACATGTATCTACTACAAAAACATGCAAACCTAATAAACACTGATCCTATCATAGCCCTTGCTCTATCCTCTTCGCATCTCATGCGAAGATTAGAATAAGATTACTGATCTAACATGATTAGAGATGAGGTATGGCTCTGATACCAATTGTTGGAAGTAGGTGGGTCTCGTGGATAGATTTTCAAAACTTTTGATCCACTTGACACAGGGATCAACTATCCATAAGACCAAAACCCAATCCAGGATGCGTTACCCTCAATCTCGTGACCATGTACAGTAAAATTATACCAGCACTAAACATCCAAAATAACCTACGACATGCAAGAAGTAGATCATACCTTTGGAGACCCGCAGTGCTCTAATGGACTTCTTCAAGACCTCTTAGCCTTCCACGCTATGACCCCCGAATTGGATTTCTTTTCTCAAGAAGAACGGTGGAATCTTCAGGAGAAAATCCCAACTCGAGACTCCAAGGAACTAGAAGAAAGGAGAGGAGAGTAACTCGCGTAACTCTTGCACGAAAGGGTTTTGGGCGTCAGAGGAACTCTTTTGGACGTCCAAGGATATTTTATAGACTTCCAAATCTCTCCCTTGTCTAATTGAAATAGAAGTCTTACTTCCAAAACAATTAGCAACTTTCTCCTTTCCAAACTCTTATTTCTAGAGTCCAAGTCGGATTAGTGTTTTCCAATATCTTGGGCTAGCGTGGGGACCACTAGGGATTCCTTAGAAAGCTGGCTCCAACTGGAACACCGCGACCCCACATCTCATGTGCAATCCGGGCCCACAGTTAATTGCAAATAACACCACTATATAAATGCAATTGCACTCCAGTCTTAGGAATAAATTACAATGAAGACCCTAAACTTCCCAATTACCACAAGTAGGCCCCTCTATCAATATCCGTGGATCAATTGGAATAAATCCGTCTCTTCCAATCTAAGTTCCACATCTTATTATCCTTGAGCCCCAATTAATCACAGTAATCATCAGTACCATCCAATTAACTCTTAATTGAGATGGGTGCGCACTTACTAATGACAAATCCATTAATTGGCACAAGGGAATAATAGAGATAGATTCCATCTTGATCATTCAACGTTCCCACAGTTCTACTACCATATACCCAAGACACCGAGGTGTTAACCTATAGTCGGCCTCACTCATTGGTGACTCAAAGCAAATGAATAGATAGAAACTTGAGTTCGTCAATGTCTCAGGATTGAGAGCCTATTGCAAGGGAATTATGAGAGCATACCTTATTATTGAGACGGAATACCATAAGGTGCATCTCATGGTCCTTCAATACATCCAATGTACCAGCACCATTGATCCAGAATCTTACATTCTGATGATTGAGACAAATCACACTATCTCATAGTGATCAAAGTGCTGCAACCTTATCAAATGAGATGCCCAATCTCATTACTGGTTGTGAAGCTATTTTAAGTATAAGATTTGTGACATATATCTCCCGCGTGTGGATCTCATCCATGCACATATATCACATCTAATATACTAATGGGACCCGGTTCAACTCATGAACCATTATGTCATACGTATTGGTCATGTGCATGAAGTAGTAGAATAACATTCATCTTATGAAAGTAAAGCATGATATTATTGATAAATAAAGAAATTAATCAATTTATTACATCAACTGATGGATTGAGTCCACAAAAACTAACAAGCAAAAGCCAAACCTAATGACACACGTACTCCCGTGCCTGTACACGTAGACCAAGTCTAAATGCACACGCACAAGGGAACATTCACACGTGCCAAACATGTACGCGGAAGCTGTAAATATCAGAAACATCAAACTAACAGTGCAAGAAGAGAATACCAGCAAGAAGAGAATACCAAGAAGGAACTGACATAATTACATATGAATGTCTTACAAAAAGAACAAAATAATATATACAGTCATGACATATACACAAATGAACAAATCCTCAAAACAAGACTCCAATGATGTATGCCAAGAACGCTCTCCCGTGGAGTGATCACATCCACTCCTCTAGGCCTGATGGGGCCCCGGGGGTCTCATCTGGAGTCTGGCCGACCGGCGAGGGTTCGGCAGGGGTATCTGGGCCTGCAACACCAAAAACAACTGTGAATACGAAGATTCAGCAAAGTATAAACCATAGCAAGTTAACACACGCTGTGTCTAATCGAATAAAGAACATCATGTGATTAAAGAAGGCATTTTCATAGACTAGGCTGTCATGCAAGGAAGAAATATGTTAAGTGAATCAATAAATACATGCTGTGTACATAACTAGTGGCTACTACATTACCATATGCTCCCAAAAGAGGGATCTTATAACATGCAAAGAACACCATTGTCTGGGCCAGAGTACAATGGGTCTCGGTTTCCTGGGATCCGGTTCCCTAAGACGTATCCTTACTGCAGTAAGGCCATATAACTATACCAAATTCACCCCGTCGGGATCCTAAGGCTGAGGCTAAGTAGTGCCTGACCATACAGAATCAATCATGAAAACCCTGAGTAGATCGTGACAATATATCATACGTGCATATCTGTGAGTGAACATATCATACATGCATACTCAAGGTAAGGAATCACAATGTGAAGGTAACGGGATACAAGTAATCATGTCAGAGCGTTGAGATCAATGATCAAATGCAATATGGTATGCAACAAATCATGCGAAATCGAATCATCTTTATTTACAAACCAATTATAATCTAATTATCCGGTGTTTCTAACCGTGCATGATGATGTAGTTTTAAGTTATTCGATGCACCGTTGTCTAGTGTTGCATTGAATCGGGCGGTGCACGAAGTCCCTTAAACCAACACCCATGGGGAGGTGCTTAACATCCGGATAACGAACATAAATGATTCGCAGCCCTCGAGATCATTCATGCGTTGTATCACATTCCGTTGGGCAGGTCTAGGTGTTCTGCATTCTATCATGAAGGCCATATCGGTCTTTCCCTTACACCTATCCTTGTTTTTCTTTCATTAGTCTAGTGTGGATACGGCTCAGCCGTGTGTGTGCTACGGCTTAGCCGTGTGTGTTCTACGGCTTAGCCGTGGCTGGACCGTAGAAGGTCTGTCAATTGATGACTCTCAGTTAAATCCAAAAATGCACCCTGTATTGATCTACGGCTGGGCCACGGCTGAGCTTCGGCTTAGCCGTAGGGCAACCCACGGCTTAGCCGTGCCCTAGCCGTAGAGGAAAACTTGGTTTTTCTCCTCTCTGGACTTTGAGCCGTAAGTGCCATACGGCTTAGCCGTACATGCACGAGGTCAATTTTCTGAAACACATACAGAATTCCTGTAACACCGTTCAAATTGAAATTCTCTAATGGAGATAGACAAGTACTGAATCAATAAGTAAGCAAATGGGCTGTAAATACATTTTTCCACATCAATTCATGTAAACTAATCAAATCAAATGCATACCAACATGGGTTCTCACAACTATGGTTATACTTGCCTCAATTGGAATTCAATGACACACTTGTTGTCCTCAAGCCCAAACACAACCTAACACAAATCAAAACCACATGCATGCATGAGAATTGGAATCACATACACACCATGCAATGAGAAACAAGAAGGAGAAGAGATGGAGGAAGGAGATGAGAGGAATGGAAAGAATTCCACTCACCTCACATGCACATGCAAGAACCACGAGCTTGATCGATGGAGGCCAATGGAGGAGAGAATTCAGGAGAGGGAGAGAAACTCACGTGCACAGTCGAGGAAGCTGAAAATAAGAGAGAACGTGGGTGGTGGTCGATGGATAAAGGTATTTAAGTTAATGGGTTGTTCAAATTGCAAGAGAGTCCAAGTTAGAATGCTATTTCCAGTTTGAGTCAAATCCAGGTCCAATCGAATCACACGACATCGGTTGCAAATGACGTAGTTACGAAAGTTGACGAGCTCAACGAAAAACACGTGTTGACATCAAGATGATGCAAAAATGACCATGTCTTAGAAAAGCTAAAATTACGAAAAAGGGCTTGGTCTACTTAATCCAAGTCAAACGCAACCCAACTACCTATCCATGACCCGTAACGAAAATAAAACACAAACAAAACACGATTAGCAATGAAAACAAGATTAACTAGCTGCTAAACGGGGTCAAGCTGGGTCGGAGTGTTACATCCTCCCCTACTTGTGAATCATTCCGTCCTCGGAATGAACACTCACGCACTCATACCTGAGAAAACAGATCGGGATATTGACGTGCCATCTGCTCTTCTAATTCCCAAGTAGCCTCATCGGAACTGTGATGCTCCCAAAGCACTTTGACCCATCGAATTGTCCTGGTGCAGAGTATCTGCTCTCGGGTTCCCACGATACGGAGCGGTCGCTCAACGTATGCAGCACTCGGCTGAATCTGAACCTCGTCGTAACGAATGACATGGGAGGGATCATGAACATATTTCCGAAGCATCGAAACGTGGAAAACGTTGTGCACTCCTGAAAGCATCTCGGGAAGCTCTAATCGATAGGCCAAATCACCAGTCCGACTCTTGATCTCGAACGGTCCGACATAGCGTGGAGCTAACTTGCCTTTCTGGCCGAAACGGATCGTACCCTTCATCGGTGAGACCTTCAGAAAAACCCACTCACCAACTTGAAACTCTAATGGCCGTCTGCGAGTGTCTGCATAACTCTTCTGTCTCGACCGAGCAACTTTCAAATTCTCAATTGCCTTCTGTACCTTCTCCGTAGTCTCGGTAATGATCGTCGGTCCGTGAAAACTCCGGGTTCCAACTTCTTCCCAACAAACAGGACTTCTACACTTCTTCCCGTACAATGCTTCATATGGCGCCATCCCAATGCTCTCGTGGAAGCTGTTGTTGTAGGCAAACTCGCACAACGATAGGTGAAGATCCCATTCTTTCTCGTAGCTCAACACGCTGGCTCGCAACATATCCTCCAAAGTCTGAATCGTCCGCTCTGATTGCCCATCTGTTTGTGGGTGGTATGCCGTGCTGAAACTCAACTTCGTACCCATAGCCTCTTGGAAATCTTTCCAGAAAGATGAAACAAAACGGCTGTCATGATCGGATACAATCGACACGGGGGTACCATGGAGCCTGACGATCTCATCCACGAACTTCCTTGCCATCTCTGAAAATGTCATACCCTTCCGAAAAGGAATGAAATGGGCTGACTTCGTCAATCGATCTACAATCACCCAAATGGCGTTATTCTTCCTGCTCGTCGGCGGTAAGCCGGAAACGAAGTCCATGGTGATGTTTTCCCACTTCCACTGCGGTATATGCAAAGGATGCAACGAGCCTGGCGGTCTCTGATGATCTGCCTTCACCTTCTGACATGTCAAACAGCGAGCAACAAATCCTGCGACTTCTCTCTTCATGTTGTTCCACCAGAAGCGATCTTTGAGATTCCGAAACATCTTCGTGCTGCGTGGGTGCATCGCGTATCGAGCGTAATGGGCTTCGTTCATCAGTTTCTCCTTGAAATCATCAACTGCTGGCACGCACAACCTACTCCGAAAATAGAGTACACCATCCTCGAGTCTGAAATCGGGTCTGTCTCCAATGTGGTCTCGAATGCGTTTCAAGGTTAGATCTTCAAACTGCCTGTCTTTTATCTGCTAAATCATCTCAGGCTGAAACACTAGCGTACTAGCTAAAGTCACGCGCTCATCCACTAGTTTTACTTCAACAGGGAGACCATGGAACTCTAAGAGGAAACTGCTTAATAGCTGCACTGTAACGTTCCGGACCTTAATTATACTATTATTATAGATTAAGCTGTATTATAGCTAAATAAGCCGTTAGAGTCTAAGCGTGTCCGTTTTAGCATTAGGATCGTGTGTGCGCAGTTTTATTGGGTTTCGAGTTTGTCTAAACTTCGTAGGGGGGTAGTTAGCAATTTTAGGAAGTGTAGAGGCCTTTTTCGTAGCTTTTGCAAATTGTGAGGTTTGGGCTCATGGGGTAGCTCTCCTAATTCCATTAGCCTTATCATTTTATCTGAACCGATTTAGACCCATCTTGTCTACCAAATACCTGATTTTCTAAAATTAAGCCTTTTTATGGAAAAATACCCAAAAACCCATTAAAATAGGACAAAATTTCTCTTCCTCGAAACCATGCCAATAGTATAGTCATTGGAAAGCTAATTTTATTTCATGAACAGTGGCGCTGACAGTGACTCAATCCGACTTATGGTTCACAAGTTATGGACAAAACAAGTTTTAGCCAAGTTATTAATATGAATGGCAGTTTTGTAATTTTCCTTAAATTCCCACCCATTTCCTTTCTCACTCGTTTCACTCCCTCACTCGTTTCACTCTCCCCCCCCATTCCAGAGACGAATCTCTCTCTTCTCTGTTCTTTCTTTTCTTTTCATTCTGTTTTCTCTCTTCACTCTCATCTCTGATCTCTCACTCCCTCTCACCAAACAGCAAGCCCATCTCCCCTCTCCACTCTCGATCTCGACCACCCACCCAAGATCCGGACTCCCCCTTGTCCGGCAACCACCACCGCCACCCACTCCCTCTTCTCTTCTTTCCATCTTTTTCTATTTTCCTTATTTCCCCCTTTTCCCATTTCCTTCTTGCTGCCACCGCCGGGATCCACGCCTACCGCCGCCACCGGAGCTTCTCCTTCTCCTTCCATCTTCCTCCTCAAGGTGTCATCTTCCCAAGGAACCCATTTTCCAAGTTTTCCCCCAAACCAAACAACCCTAGGTAAGGTTTTCCTCCCCCATAAATTAGGTCATTAGAGTTTTAACTAAAATAGATTTTTGGCATGCTCATTAGCTTCTCTTAATCATTTTTGTAGGTTTGATTTGAGTTGGGTTTGGATTTTCTTGTGTTTGAGCTTCTTTGGGGTTTCTTTGGTGAGCAAGGCATACCCTATTTTTACCCTCTTCATCTAAGGCAAGTGGATTAACATATTTCAATAATGATGTGCATGTATATTTGATTGATTCTAGCATTCTATTTGTCAATTGTTCACCATTTTGCTCATTTTGGGTTTTATGTTAAAAATGCTAGATTTAGGTGTGGTAATGTATGTGATGGATTGGTATGTTGGAGGTGATTTAAATGTGTTAAATGAAGGGGTGGGATACCCATTTTCTGCAGGTGAAGACGTGTGAGAAGAATTAAGGGCTTGAAACCCCATTTTAATGGGATTGTTCTATGGTGATGGAGGCCCGGGTGTGGGCTAATTGTGGGACTAATTGTAGGGACATTCTACATGCATATTGGAGGGTAAATTGAGGACTTATTATGAGGGTCATTGGGGAGCAAATGTACCTCTCATAGATGGTATGATTTGTGTACAATGTACAAACTAACCGAATCCAGTTGATGTTGGACCTGGGCTATGCATCCTTTTGACTCAAATGAAATTAATTACCCAACCATACATCACCTGGAGTTCGAGTAGAGTTGTTAGGTACACAAGTTGCCATCATTGACCTAGGCATGGCTTGTAAATCTTCCTTGGCCTTCGGGTTTGCATACTTCGCATTGTTATTACATTGTTTATGACTTTTTAGCGATTGTACCCTGTATTGGTATTGTATGGACTGTGTTGAGGCTTGGCTTGGTGTTTGGGATACCGGAGGACTACTCATTGTGGGTATGGATTTATGGTTGTGGATCGGATTATGTTGTGTAGTAGTTCCTCAACATTTGTATGGTATGGTATGTTTGGATTTAGCCAGCCCTTCACATTTGACTTAGGAACCTTGTCCGCGCACCACTAAGTCGGCCTATGTGTGGGTTGTGTTGGATCGGGGTTTTCTGGACGACTGCATATCGATATTGGTATGGTACAAATGTACTTTCTGATTCTGGACTGGGTGTGATGCACCCTATGGCGGCTTGACCAACCGTTCTGGACGGGGCCTTGTGCTCTATGACTCTGGACTGGGTGTGATGCACCCTATGGCGGACTGATCCACCGTTCTGGACAGGATGCCTAGCATCCGAAGACGATTTGGGCCACCGTATTCTGGGCCGGGTTTTACTCGGATATTGGCTTATGTGGTTGTGCATAATTGTGTAGCTATGGATTAGGATTCCATTCTTTCTTATGCCTTTATTGTTCATCACTCTTATGATCATATATGTCTTTATTCCATTTTGACATTGTATATTATTGTGGTTTATGTTTATTCACTTGCCATCTACCGTTGTAGACTGATGTTGTAGTATTTGGTGCATAGGTACCGAGTCCTACCACCCCGAGGCGACGGAGGAGGGTGAAGCGCTACAAGCGCTTGAGCCAGGTGCTGAGTCCGAGTGGGGTGCAAATGATGGATATGGATCCATCTAGACCTGCACGCGAGTGACTAACATATTTTGAGATCTTAATGCTTTTCATTATTATTCTTTTGGCAGCCTAAGTTTTTGGTGGGCTTGCATTTAACATGTTTGGTATAAACTTTTAAACTTTGAACTCAAACTCTAAACTTTACACCCCTCTTTATGTGCAATACTCTGATTATTTTGATAATGCCAACTGCTAGATATTGCTTCCGCAGGTATTTGTGTTGTTATGAAATGTTAAACTCACCGCGGACTAAAGATCCTGTGGTAAATTGATTAGGAGCCATGTGTCATGATGATTACAGAAAAAAAAAATTTATTGGCCCTAATCTCACGAAACCCCAGGTTAATATTGGGGGGTCGTGACAGTTGGTATCAGAGCCTTGCATGTTTCTAGGAAATAAAAATGGATAGAAACAATAGGACGCGTGTGAGGATTTCGATTTTTCATTAGATGGATTTTACCTGCTTTGTGTATAAAGTCTATAGAGTTGCTTTCTAGCATAGGTTTGATAGGTATCTAACCTTCCCAGTTCTTTTGTAGACTATGGCTCATCAGGGGCGCCGGTCCCAGGATAACAATGGGGATGATTTTAATTCCTTAGATCCACGCTTTAATCAGTTACTCCAAGC
This sequence comes from Sextonia rubra, assembly GCA_037013555.1. NCBI lineage: Eukaryota > Viridiplantae > Streptophyta > Magnoliopsida > Laurales > Lauraceae > Sextonia > Sextonia rubra. The sequence continues at coordinate 12,230,066 of JASUAD010000026.1, forward strand.
TCTTGTCCAAGCTCAGAATGCTCATTCCGCGCAGATGAGAGCCTTAGAGGCAGAAAGGGCTGCAGAAAGACAACAAGCTAGAGAGGAAAGAGCCGCTGATCAGGCTAGAGCTGATGAAGACAGGGCTGTTTTTCAAGCTCAATTACTAGCCGCCGCTGAAAGAGCCAGAGAGCCAATTCAGGTCATTCTACCACCCAGGGAAGTTGATCCAAATGACTTGTTTGAAAAATTCAGCAAGAGGTTCCCACCTGAGTTTGATGGTTCAGGGGACCCAATGTATGCAGACGAATTCATAGCACAATTAGACAAGATCTTTGCTCCATTTCTTGATCAGTTTACGGTTGTGTTTATAGATGATGTGTTGGTTTATTCCAAGTCTCGAGAGGAGCATGAGCAACATTTGAGGACAGCATTGCAAACATTGAGGAATCATCAACTTTATGCCAAACTGAGCAAGTGTGAATTTTGGTTGGAGCAAGTGGTTTTCTTGGGTCATATTATCAGCAAGGAAGGCTTAGCAGTGGATCCCACAAAGATAGATGCAGTGGTTAAGTGGAAAAGTCCGACGTCAGTGTCTGAGATCCGTAGTTTCTTGGGTTTGGCTGGTTATTACAGGAGGTTCGTGAAAGGATTTTCTACGATTTCAGCACCACTGACTAAGTTGACACGAAAAGATGTACCTTTTGTATGGACTGAGCAGTGCGAGGCTAGCTTTCAGGAGTTGAAGAGTAAATTAACTACAGCTCCAGTGCTAACACTTCCTACAAAGGATGGCAAATTTGTGATCTACACAGATGCTTCAGGAGTTGGATTGGGTTGTGTACTTATGCAAGATGAAAAAGTGGTGGCCTATGGGTCCAGACAACTTAAGGAACATGAGAAAAAGTATGCTACTCATGATCTTGAGCTTGCAGCAGTGGTTTTCGCTTTGAAGATGTGGCGACACTACTTGTACGGGGAGAAGTTTGAGGTTCACTCGGATCACCGCAGTCTCCAGTACTTGTTTACACAGCCAGAGCTTAACATGAGGCAAACTCGGTGGATGGAATACATAAAAGATTTTGACTTTCCGATCAAATATCACCCCGGGAAAGCAAATGTAGTGGCTGATGCACTAAGCAGAAGAGTAGCGACCAATGCATGCATGAGAGCTGAGTGGTCATGGGCAGAGATTTTCTTGGATATGGGAGTAGATTTGCAGCCATCCGGTGATAAGGTTCTATTGGCCAGCATGTTTGTTTGGGAACCAAAAATTTTGAGCAGGATTAAGAACAGGCAGTCAGAGGATCCAGAGTTAGTTAGAGTGATTGAACAGATTGATAGCAGGCCAGACTTCAGATTGATAGAGGGTGTTTTGTATTTTCAGGATAGATTGTGTGTGCCAAACATAGAAGAGCTAAAGAATGAGATATTGACAGAGGCGCATCATTCTCGTTTCACCATTCACCCAGGTAGCACGAAGATGTATCAGAATCTGCGTAGCTATTATTGGTGGAACAACATGAAAAAGGAAATTGCAGGGTTTGTTTCAAGGTGCTTAGTATGCCAGCAGGTCAAGGCAGAGCACAAGAGACCCCCAGGACTTTTGAAACAGTTGGCAGTTCCGGATTGGAAATGGGAGCATATTACTATGGACTTCATCTCAGGATTGCCACCGATGCATAATAAGGACAGTATTTGGGTCATAGTTGATAGATTGACCAAAGTTGCTCACTTTCTTCCTATGAGCCTAAAAACACCAAGGGACGAGTTGGCTAAGATGTATATGGATGAAATCGTCAGGTTGCACGGTGTTCCAGTCTCAATTGTCTCAGACAGAGATCCGAGGTTTCTAGGCAAGTTTTGGACTAGGCTTCAGAATGCTTTGGGTACTACTTTGAGCTTCAGCACTGCATATCATCCTCAGACAGATGGACAGACAGAGAGGACCAATCAGACATTGGAGGATATGTTACGAGCTTGTGTATTGGATTTTGGGAAAGACTGGCCGAAAAGTCTTCCCTTATGTGAATTTGCTTATAACAATAGCTATCACTCCAGCATTGGCATGGCACCTTTCGAAGCTTTGTACGGGCGTAGATGCAGGACTCCGATATGTTGGGAAGAGGTTGGTGTCAGGAGTTTCCACGGTCCTTCCATTGTCAGCGATACCAGTGAGAAAGTGAAGCAAATTCATGATAGATTGAAAGTGGCCAGGAGCAGACAGAAGAGTTTTGCTGATTTGAAGAGAAGAGATCTTGAGTTTGAGGTCGGTGATCATGTATTTCTAAAGGTGTCACCTATTAGAGGAACGTTGAGATTTGGACAGAAGGGCAAATTGTCTCGTAGATTCGTCGGCCCTTTTGAGATTTTAGAGAGAGTGGGGGAAGTTGCCTACAGATTGGCTCTTCCAGCAGAGTTGGCAGGGGTTCACAATGTCTTCCATATCTCGATGTTGAAGAAATATGTAGCAGATCCTTCGCATGTTCTTCAGTATGAGCCACTAGAACTTCAGCCAGATGCTACTTATGTGGAGCGACCTTTGCAGATCATAGATACGAAGGAGCAGATTTTGAGGACGCGGACGATTCACTGGGTGAAGGTTCAATGGGAACACCACAGTCCAAGGGAAGCCACTTGGGAGCTTAGAGACCAAGTTAAGAGGCAGTACCTGGATCTTCTTCCTGAGGTACGTTAGGCATTTGGAGGACCAAATGTCCTAAGGGGGAAGGAATGTAACGTTCCGGACCTTAATTATACTATTATTATAGATTAAGCTGTATTATAGCTAAATAAGCCGTTAGAGTCTAAGCGTGTCCGTTTTAGCATTAGGATCGTGTGTGCGCAGTTTTATTGGGTTTCGAGTTTGTCTAAACTTCGTAGGGGGGTAGTTAGCAATTTTAGGAAGTGTAGAGGCCTTTTTCGTAGCTTTTGCAAATTGTGAGGTTTGGGCTCATGGGGTAGCTCTCCTAATTCCATTAGCCTTATCATTTTATCTGAACCGATTTAGACCCATCTTGTCTACCAAATACCTGATTTTCTAAAATTAAGCCTTTTTATGGAAAAATACCCAAAAACCCATTAAAATAGGACAAAATTTCTCTTCCTCGAAACCATGCCAATAGTATAGTCATTGGAAAGCTAATTTTATTTCATGAACAGTGGCGCTGACAGTGACTCAATCCGACTTATGGTTCACAAGTTATGGACAAAACAAGTTTTAGCCAAGTTATTAATATGAATGGCAGTTTTGTAATTTTCCTTAAATTCCCACCCATTTCCTTTCTCACTCGTTTCACTCCCTCACTCGTTTCACTCTCCCCCCCCATTCCAGAGACGAATCTCTCTCTTCTCTATTCTTTCTTTTCTTTTCATTCTGTTTTCTCTCTTCACTCTCATCTCTGATCTCTCACTCCCTCTCACCAAACAGCAAGCCCATCTCCCCTCTCCACTCTCGATCTCGACCACCCACCCAAGATCCGGACTCCCCCTTGTCCGGCAACCACCACCGCCACCCACTCCCTCTTCTCTTCTTTCCATCTTTTTCTATTTTCCTTATTTCCCCCTTTTCCCATTTCCTTCTTGCTGCCACCGCCGGGATCCACGCCTACCGCCGCCACCGGAGCTTCTCCTTCTCCTTCCATCTTCCTCCTCAAGGTGTCATCTTCCCAAGGAACCCATTTTCCAAGTTTTCCCCCAAACCAAACAACCCTAGGTAAGGTTTTCCTCCCCCATAAATTAGGTCATTAGAGTTTTAACTAAAATAGATTTTTGGCATGCTCATTAGCTTCTCTTAATCATTTTTGTAGGTTTGATTTGAGTTGGGTTTGGATTTTCTTGTGTTTGAGCTTCTTTGGGGTTTCTTTGGTGAGCAAGGCATACCCTATTTTTACCCTCTTCATCTAAGGCAAGTGGATTAACATATTTCAATAATGATGTGCATGTATATTTGATTGATTCTAGCATTCTATTTGTCAATTGTTCACCATTTTGCTCATTTTGGGTTTTATGTTAAAAATGCTAGATTTAGGTGTGGTAATGTATGTGATGGATTGGTATGTTGGAGGTGATTTAAATGTGTTAAATGAAGGGGTGGGATACCCATTTTCTGCAGGTGAAGACGTGTGAGAAGAATTAAGGGCTTGAAACCCCATTTTAATGGGATTGTTCTATGGTGATGGAGGCCCGGGTGTGGGCTAATTGTGGGACTAATTGTAGGGACATTCTACATGCATATTGGAGGGTAAATTGAGGACTTATTATGAGGGTCATTGGGGAGCAAATGTACCTCTCATAGATGGTATGATTTGTGTACAATGTACAAACTAACCGAATCCAGTTGATGTTGGACCTGGGCTATGCATCCTTTTGACTCAAATGAAATTAATTACCCAACCATACATCACCTGGAGTTCGAGTAGAGTTGTTAGGTACACAAGTTGCCATCATTGACCTAGGCATGGCTTGTAAATCTTCCTTGGCCTTCGGGTTTGCATACTTCGCATTGTTATTACATTGTTTATGACTTTTTAGCGATTGTACCCTGTATTGGTATTGTATGGACTGTGTTGAGGCTTGGCTTGGTGTTTGGGATACCGGAGGACTACTCATTGTGGGTATGGATTTATGGTTGTGGATCGGATTATGTTGTGTAGTAGTTCCTCAACATTTGTATGGTATGGTATGTTTGGATTTAGCCAGCCCTTCACATTTGACTTAGGAACCTTGTCCGCGCACCACTAAGTCGGCCTATGTGTGGGTTGTGTTGGATCGGGGTTTTCTGGACGACTGCATATCGATATTGGTATGGTACAAATGTACTTTCTGATTCTGGACTGGGTGTGATGCACCCTATGGCGGCTTGACCAACCGTTCTGGACGGGGCCTTGTGCTCTATGACTCTGGACTGGGTGTGATGCACCCTATGGCGGACTGATCCACCGTTCTGGACAGGATGCCTAGCATCCGAAGACGATTTGGGCCACCGTATTCTGGGCCGGGTTTTACTCGGATATTGGCTTATGTGGTTGTGCATAATTGTGTAGCTATGGATTAGGATTCCATTCTTTCTTATGCCTTTATTGTTCATCACTCTTATGATCATATATGTCTTTATTCCATTTTGACATTGTATATTATTGTGGTTTATGTTTATTCACTTGCCATCTACCGTTGTAGACTGATGTTGTAGTATTTGGTGCATAGGTACCGAGTCCTACCACCCCGAGGCGACGGAGGAGGGTGAAGCGCTACAAGCGCTTGAGCCAGGTGCTGAGTCCGAGTGGGGTGCAAATGATGGATATGGATCCATCTAGACCTGCACGCGAGTGACTAACATATTTTGAGATCTTAATGCTTTTCATTATTATTCTTTTGGCAGCCTAAGTTTTTGGTGGGCTTGCATTTAACATGTTTGGTATAAACTTTTAAACTTTGAACTCAAACTCTAAACTTTACACCCCTCTTTATGTGCAATACTCTGATTATTTTGATAATGCCAACTGCTAGATATTGCTTCCGCAGGTATTTGTGTTGTTATGAAATGTTAAACTCACCGCGGACTAAAGATCCTGTGGTAAATTGATTAGGAGCCATGTGTCATGATGATTACAGAAAAAAAAAATTTATTGGCCCTAATCTCACGAAACCCCAGGTTAATATTGGGGGGTCGTGACATGCACTGACTCTGCTTTCCTGCTGAGCGCATCGGCCACCACATTTCCCTTGCCTGGCTGATATTTGATCGGGAAGTCATAATCCTTAATAAGCTCAAGCCATCTCCGCTGTCTCATGTTCAGCTCCTGCTGCGTGAATAAGTACTGCAAACTGTGGTGGTCAGAACGAACCTCAAACTGCACACCATACAGATAATGTCTCCACAGCTTCAATGCAAACACGATGGCTGCCAATTCCAAATCATGGGTGGCGTAATTCTTCTCATGTTCTCGCAACTGTCTCGATCCATAAGCAATAACCTTCCCGTGCTGCATCAACACACAGCCTAGACCAACTCGAGAAGCATCTGAATAAACCACGAACCCTTCACTACCATCTGGCAAGGCTAACACTGGAACCGTAGTCAACTTCTCTTTCAAAGTCCGGAAACGGGCTTCACACTCCTCAGTCCAATCAAATGGTACATTCTTCCTGGTCAACTTCGTCAAAGGAGAAGAGATCTTAGCAAAGTCCTGGACAAATCGACGATAGTAACCTGCTAGACCGAGGAAACTGCGAACCTCTGTCACTGTCTTGGGGCTAAGCCAATTCACCACTGCCTCCACTTTAGATGGATCAACTGCCAATCCCTCTCGTGAAATAATATGACCCAAAAATGCCACCTGCTCAAGCCAAAAATCACACTTCGACAACTTGGCAAACAATCGATGTTCTCTCAACAACGACAAGGTTTTCCTCAAGTGCTCCCGATGCTCCTCTGCTGACTTAGAGTATATCAGTATATCATCAATAAAGACAACCATGAATTGATCCAAGAAAGGAGCAAAGATCTGATTCATCAATGCCATGAACGCTGCAGGTGCGTTGGTTAGTCCAAAAGGCATCACGAGAAATTCATAATGTCCATAACGAGTCCTGAAGGCAGTCTTAGGAATGTCATCTTCTTTGACCCTCAACTGGTGATATCCAGACCTCAAATCAATCTTGGAAAAATATGCTGCACCCTGAAGTTGTTCAAACAACTCATCAATCCTGGGTAGGGGGTACTTGTTCTTGATAGTCACTTTGTTCAGCTGTCGGTAGTCTATACACATCCGAAAAGTACCATCCTTCTTCTTGATAAACAAGACTGGTGCTCCCCAAGGTGAAACGCTCGGGCGTATGAAACCCTTGTCTAAAAGCTCCTGCAATTGCTTCTTCAACTCAGATAATTCAGCTGGGGCCATGCGATGCGGAGCCTTGCTGATCGGTGCCGTGCCGGGAACAAGCTCAATGGCGAACTCCACATCTCGAACCGGGGGTAAATCTGGCACATCGTCTGGGAAGATATCGGGAAAGTCGCAGACCACCTGGATCTCACCTAGCTGCTTCGTCTCTGTCTTTGCTGAGATAAAGGCAATGAAGCCTTCACACCCTCAGCGGATCAAGCGATCTGCCTTACACGCCGAGATCACACGTCTGGGGCATCTCTGCTGACTGCCCTCGAAACGGAAGCCCTTGCCTAAATCGAAGAAGATCGTCCTGTTATAACAGTTAACACAGGCACGATATTGAGCAAGCCAATCCATACCAAGGATCATGTCGAAGTCCAGCATCGACAACAGGATCAAATCAATAGGTAACTGATGACTTTCAATCTGCACGTCGCAATGGGGGTAGTATACACTACACTCCACTCACTTGCCAACTGGGGTGGATACAACCAGTACATATGGCAACGGCTTAGACGGCTGATGTAACCGCTCGGCGAAATGAGGTGCTACGTAAGACCGTGTTGACCCCGAATCGAACAATGCTAATGCCTCGACGTGCGAAATCAAAACAGTACCTTCAACCACCTGTGGATCCTCGGCACTCTCATGGGTAGCAGCGTAAGCACGGCTGTCTGGCGAGGCTGTCTCGAGCCTGGACGAGCTGACTGCGACTTGCTCGGAGCTGTAGGTGCACTGGGTCTACTAGGAACTGCACTGGAGGTAGGACCAGACGTTGGGGGCTGGGAGGCTCTATGTCGAGGACAATTGGCGATCATATGCTCCCTCGAACCACAGATAAAACAAGCACCTGCCTTCCTCCAACAAGCTTCAGTCGTGTGACCCTTGCCACAATACCCACAAGTCACTCCGGCGGAACTGGAAGTACTCTGCTGGCCTTTCGTCTTCTTCTGTACTTGTCCTCGTGCACTGAAGGGCGGCTGTCGCTTGGGCTCAACGGCTCTCGCAGCTTGGTGGATGGCCTCGGCAGAATAGGCCCTATCCACTGCATCATCAAACGTAGTCGGACGCTGAAACGCAGTCACGTGGTGCATGTACCGGGGATGCAGACCTTCAACAAACCGGTTCACCTTCCTCTCTTCGGTACTAATCATGTCCGGAGCAAAATGTGACAACTGCATAAACTTGTTCACATATTCTGCCACTGACGGAGAGCTAAGAACTCAACCTGCTTGGCTCGAAACACATGAGCCAGGATGAACTTCCTCCTGAACTGTTGCTTGAACATTTCCCAAACCGTCGCACTAGGAATGTCTCTGTATGAATCTTTCAAGCTTTTCCACCAAGTTTTTGCGACGTCTCTAAACATAGAAGTTGCTAGTCCGACCTTCTGCCGGTTCGTACACACGACGGTCTCAAAAACATCCTCTGTCTGCTCCAGCCACTGTTCTGCCTTCAATGGCTCTTCTATCCCAAAGAACTCAATGGCTCCTCGCTTGCGAAATTTACCGTATAGGGCATTCGGGTCACTCTCTCGAGGTTGTAAGACCACCTGCTGGTCTATATGTGATTGAACTGGGCCTTGGCTTTGTCGATCTAACATGGTGGTAACTTGTGCTTGTAAGTTCTGCATTGATTGCGATTGTGCCTGAAGGGACTGAAATAGCATGAGGATGCGTTCATCTATATTCTGTGTCTGTGGTGACGGTCCGGATCCGCTTTCATTATTTCCAGCGTTCTGTTGAGAACCCGAACCTGACGCCATCCTGTAAAAATGGAAAGAGTCAGACACAAACACAAAACAATTGCGCCCAACAAGCCCCAAAATCTAGAAAGATCACGAAGAAATAATCGTATTCTCACCACGATCCTACATGCCTACATGCTTATCATCTAGAACAAGGAATGAGCAAGGAATGCTCTGATACCATACAATACGTATGTCACAACCCGAGCCCAGGGTTCGGGGGTTAGCAAAATCCAAACCTAATGACACACGTACTCCCGTGCCTGTACACGTAGACCGAGTCTAAATGCACACGCACAAGGGAACATTCACACGTGCCAAACATGTACGCGGAAGCTGTAAATATCAGAAACATCAAACTAACAGTGCAAGAAGAGAATACCAGCAAGAAGAGAATACCAAGAAGGAACTGACATAATTACATATGAATGTCTTACAAAAAGAACAAAATAATATATACAGTCATGACATATACACAAATGAACAAATCCTCAAAACAAGACTCCAATGATGTATGCCAAGAACGCTCTCCCGTGGAGTGATCACATCCACTCCTCTAGGCCTGATGGGGCCCCGGGGGTCTCATCTGGAGTCTGGCCGACCGGCGAGGGTTCGGCAGGGGTATCTGGGCCTGCAACACCAAAAACAACTGTGAATACGAAGATTCAGCAAAGTATAAACCATAGCAAGTTAACACACGCTGTGTCTAATCGAATAAAGAACATCATGTGATTAAAGAAGGCATTTTCGTAGACTAGGCTGTCATGCAAGGAAGAAATATGTTAAGTGAATCAATTAATACATGCTGTGTACATAACTAGTGGCTACTACATTACCATATGCTCCCAAAAGAGGGATCTTATAACATGCAAAGAACACCATTGTCTGGGCCAGGGTACAATGGGTCTCGGTTTCCTGGGGTCCGGTTCCCCAAGACGTATCCTTACTGCAGTAAGGCCATATAACTATACCAAATTCACCCCGTCGGGATCCTAAGGCTAAGGCTAAGTAGTGCCTGACCATACAGAATTAATCATGAAAACCCTGAGTAAATCGTGACAATATATCATACGTGCATATCTGTGAGTAAACATATCATACATGCATACTCAAGGTAAGGAATCACAATGTGAAGGTAACGGGATACAAGTAATCATGTCAGAGCGTTGAGATCAATGATCAAATGCAATATGGAATGCAACAAATCATGCGAAATCGAATCATCTTTATTTACAAACCAATTATAATCTAATTATCCGGTGTTTCTAACCGTGCATGATGATGTAGTTTTAAGTTATTCGATGCACCGTTGTCTAGTGTTGCATTGAATCGGGCGGTGCACGAAGTCCCTTAAACCAACACCCATGGGGAGGTGCTTAACATCCGGATAACGAACATAAATGATTCGCAGCCCTCGAGATCATTCATGCGTTGTATCACATTCCGTTGGGCAGGTCTAGGTGTTCTACATTCTATCATGAAGGCCATATCGGTCTTTCCCTTACACCTATCCTTGTTTTTCTTTCATTAGTCTAGTGTGGATACGGCTCAGCCGTGTGTGTGCTACGGCTTAGCCATGTGTGTTCTACAGCTTAGCCGTGGCTGGACCGTAGAAGGTCTGTCAATTGATGACTCTCAGTTAAATCCAAAAATGCACCCTGTATTGATCTACGGCTGGGCCACGGCTGAGCTTTGGCTTAGCCGTAGGGCAACCCACGGCTTAGCCGTGCCTTAGTCGTAGAGGAAAACTGGGTTTTTCTCCTCTCTAGACTTTGAGCCGTAAGTGCCATACGGCTTAGCCGTACGTGCACGAGGTCAATTTTCTGAAACACATACAGAATTCCTGTAACACCATTCAAATTGAAATTCTCCAATGGAGATAGACAAGTACTGAATCAATAAGTAAGCAAATGGGCTGTAAATACATTTTTCCACATCAATTCATGTAAACTAATCAAATCAAATGCATACCAACATGGGTTCTCACAACTATGGTTATACTTGCCTCAATTGGAATTCAATGACACACTTGTTGTCCTCAAGCCCAAACACAACCTAACACAAATCAAAACCACATGCATGCATGAGAATTGGAATCACAGACACACCATGCAATGAGAAACAAGAAGGAGAAGAGATGGAGGAAGGAGATGAGAGGAATGGAAAGAATTCCACTCACCTCACATGCACATGCAAGAACCACGAGCTTGATCGATGGAGGCCAATGGAGGAGAGAATTCAGGAGAGGGAGAGAAACTCACGTGCACAGTCGAGGAAGCTGAAAATAAGAGAGAACGTGGGTGGTGGTCGATGGATAAAGGTATTTAAGTTAATGGGTTGTTCAAATTGCAAGAGAGTCCAAGTTAGAATGCTATTTCCAGTTTGAGTCAAATCCAGGTCCAATCGAATCACACGACATCGGTTGCAAATGACGTAATTACGAAAGTTGACGAGCTCAACGAAAGACACGTGTTGACATCAAGATGATGCAAAAATGACCATGTCTTAGAAAAGCTAAAATTACGAAAAAGGGCTTGGTCTACTTAATCCAGGTCAAACGCAACCCAACTACCTATCCATGACCCGTAACGAAAATAAAACACAAACAAAACACGATTAGCAACGAAAACAAGATTAACTAGCCGCTAAACGGGGTCAAGCTGGGTCGGAGTGTTACACATGGAGGAATGCTTCTTGACACTATTTTGATGTCTCATTGAAATTTCAACTAGATATAACCTTCTGAGGTTGGTCGACTCATTCCTTCATCGAGAGGCAGTCACCCTCAGGGCCCTTTTTTGGACTTTTGTATATGTAACTCGTTTTCGCCTGTTTGGGACCCGAACGATGTCCATTCGTTGCAAAACCTGATGGAATGATTTTGGACACCCTCTTGAGCGACTCATATAAGTTTTGGCTTGATATGACTTTCTACAGTAGGTCAACTAAATCGTTCATAGGGCCACGGTCATGCCCATGGCTCATTTTGGACTTTGCATAAGTTACTTGTTTTCACCTGTTTAGGGCTCGAACGATGTCCAATCTTCATGAAATATGCAGGAATGCTTTTTGACACTATAATGGGTGTGTCATAGAAGTTTCGGCTCGATTTGAATTTCTGAAGTTGGTCAACTCAATCGTTCATTAGGTTGCGGTCTCCCCCAAGGCCCATTTTTGGACTTTTGCATATATGACTCGTTTTTGCTTGTTTTGGCCCGAACGATGTCCAATCTTCACAAAACTTGCATGAATACTTCTCTAAACTATTTTGAGCATGTCATAGAAGGTTCAGCTCGATTTGACCTTCTAAAGTTTGTCAACTCCCTCGTTCATCTGGCCACGGTCACTCCTAAGGCCCATTTTCGGACTTTTAAATATGTGATTCGTTTTTGCTTGTTTGGGTTCCAAACGATGTCTAATCTTCGTGAAACTTGGAGGAATGCTTCTTGACAATATGTTTAGAGTGTCATAGAAGTTTTGGCTTGATTTAATCTTTTGAACTTGGTCAACTCCATTGTTCATCGGGCCATTATCACTCCCGATGCCCATTTTCGGACTTTTGCATATGTAACTCGTTTTCGCCTGTTTGAGGCCCAAACGATGTCCACTTTTCTCGGAACTTAGAGGAATGCTTCTTAACACTATATTGAGTGTGTCAAAGAGGTTTTGGCTTGATTTGAAGTTCTAAAGTTTGTCAACACCCCCGTTCATAGGGCCAAGGCCACTCCCATGGCCTATTTTGAACTTTTGCTTATGTGACTTGTTTCCGCATATTTGGGGCCCGAACGATGTCCAATCTTCACGAAACTTTGGGGAATGCTTCTTAACACTATTCTAAGTGTGTCAAAGAGTATTTATCTAGATTTGACATTTTGAGGTTGGCCAACTCTCTCATTCATTGGCCAGCGGACACTTCCAAGGCCCACTTTTGGATTTCTACATATTGACTCGTTTTCGCCTGTTTGGGGCTCGAACGATGTTCAATCTTCACAAAATTTGGAGGAATTCTTTTTGACACTATTTTGAGTATGTATTAGATTTTCTAGGATGATTTGACCGTTTGAAGTAAGTCAATTCCCACATTCATCGAGTTGGGTCACTCCCAAGGTACATTTTTAGACTTTCGCCTATGTGACTCGTTTTCACTTGTTTCGGGTCTGAACAATGTCCAATCTTCATGGAAAATAGTAGTAATATATCTATTAACTATTCTAAGTATGTCATAGAAGTTTTGGCATGATTTGACCTTCTGAAGTTGGTCAACTCCCTCATTCATCAGGCAGCGGACACTCTCAAGGCCCATTTTTCGACTTTTGCATATGTGACTCGTTTTTGCCTGTTTGGGGCACACAAGATGTCCAATCTTCATGTAACTTGGAGGAATCCTTCTTGACACTATTTTGAATCTACCATAGATCTTTCAACATGATTTGACAATCTGAAGTTCGTCAACTCCCTCATTCATCGGGCCGCGGTCACTCCCAAAGCCCATTTTTGGACTTTTGCATCTGTAACTCTTTTTTATTTGTTAGGGTCTTAATGTTGTCCAATGTTCACGGAACTTGAAGGAATGCTTATTTAAACTATTCTAATTGTTTCATTGAAGTTTTGGCTCGATTTGACCATCTGAAGGTGGTCAACTCAGTCGTTCATCAGGCTGCGTCACTCTTAAGGCCCATTTTTGTACTTTTGCTTATGTGACTCGTTTTCGCTTGTTTGGGCCCGAACGATGTCCAATCTTCACGGAACTTTTAGGAATGCTTCTTTAAACTATTCTGAGTGTGTCATAGAATTCTCAATGCAATTTAACCTTCTGAAGTTGGTCAACTTCCTTGTTCATCAGGCCACGGTCGCTCCTAAGGCCCATTTTTGGACTTTTGCATATGTGACTCGTTTTTGCATGTTTGGGGCCCGAACAAGGTCTAATATGCCCGAAACTTGGAGGAATTCTTCTTGACAGTATTTTAAGTGTGTCATAGATGTTTTGGCTTGATTGAATCTTCTTAAGTTGATCAACTTCATCGTTCATCGGGCCACTGTCACTCCCAATGCCCATTTTTGGACTTTTGCAAATGTGACTCGTTTTCGCCTGTTTGGGACACACACGATGTCCAATCCCGACGAAACATGGAGGAATTCTTCTTGACACTATTTTGATTGTCTCATTGAAATTATGGTAAGATTTGACCTTTTGAGGTTGGTCAACTCCTTCATTCCTCGGGAGGCGGTCACTCTCATGGCCCATTTTTAGACTTTTGCATATGTGACACGTTTTCGCTGGTTTGGGACCCGAACGATGTCCAATATTTGTAAAAATTGATGGTACGCTTTTTGACACCCTTTTGAGTGAGTCATACAAGTTTTAGATCGATTTGACTTTCTGAAGAGGGTCAACTCAATCATTCATAGGGCCACGGTCACTCCCACGGTCCATTTTGGACTTTTGCGTTTATGACTTGTTTTCTCCTGTTTGGGGCCCGAACAATGTCCAATCTTCACGAACCATAGAGGAATGCTTTCTAAAACCATTTTCACTGTGTCATAGAAGTTTTAGCTCGATTTGAATTTCTGAAGTGTGTCAACTCCCTCGTTCATTGGGCCGTGGTCTCTCCCAAGGCTCTTTTTTGGACTTTTGCATATGTGACTTGTTTTTCCATGTTTGGGGCCCAAATGATGTCCAATCTTCATGTAACTTGGAGGAATCCTTCTTGACACTATTTTGAATGTTTCATAGATATTTCAACATGATTTGACCATCTGAAGTTGGTCAACTCCCTCATTCATCGGACCACGATCACTCCCAAGACCCATTTTTGGACTTTTGCATATGTAACTCGTTTTTCATTGCTTAGGGCCCGAACAATGTCCAATCTTCATGGACCTTAAAAGAATGCTTATTTAAACTATTCTGAGTGCGTCATTGAAGTTTTGGTTCGATTTGACCATTTGAAGTTAGTCAACTCAATCCATCATCGGGCCGCATCACTCATAAGACTCATGTTTGTACTTTTGCATATGTGACTCGTTTTTGCCTGTTTGGGGCTCGAACGAGGTCTAATCTATGCGAAACTTGGGTGAATTCTTCTTGACAGTACTTTTAGTGTGTCATAGATGCTTTGGCTTGATTTAATCTTATTAAGTTGGTCAACTCCATCGTTCATCGGGCCACTGTCACTCCCAATGCCCATTTTTGGACTTTTGCAAATGTGACTCGTTTTCGCTTGTTTCGGGCATGAACTGTTAGATTTTGTGGACTCAATCCATCAGTTGATGTAATAAATTGATTAATTTCTTTATTTATCAATAAAATCATGCTTTACTTTCATGGGATGAATATTATTTTACTACTTCATGCACATGACCAATACATATAACATAATGGTTCATGAGTTGAACCGGGTCCCATTAGTATATTAGATGTGATATATGTGCATGGATGAGATCCACAAGCGGGAAATATATGTCACAAATCTGATACTTAAATAGCTTCACAACCAGTAATGAGACTGGGCATCTCATTTGATAAGGTTGCAGCACTTTGATATTATGAGATAGTGTGATTTGTCTCGATCAACAGAATATAAGATTTTGGATCACGGTGCTGGTACATTGGATGTATTAAAGGACCATGAGATGCACCTTATGGAATTCCGTCTCAATAATAAGGTATGCTCTCATAATTCGCTAGCAATAGGCTCTCAATCCTGTGACATTGATGAACTCATGTTTCTATCTATTCATTTGCTTTGAGTCACCAATGAGTGAGGCCGACTGTAGGTTAACACCTCGATGTCTTGGGTATGTGGTAGTAGAACTGTGGGAACATTGAATGACCAAGATGGAATCTATCTCTATTATCCTCTTGTGCCAATTAATGGATTTGTCATTAGTAAGTGCGCACCCATCTCAATTAAGAATTAATTGGATGGTACTGATGATTACTGTGATTAATTGGGGCTCAAGGATAATAAGAAGTGGAACTTAGATTGGAAGAGACAGATTTATTCTAATTGGTCCACGGATATTGATAGAGGGGCCTACTTGTGGTAATTGGGAAGTTTAGGGTCTTCATTGTAATTTATTCCAAAAACTAGAGTGCAATTGCATTTATATAGTGGTGTTATTTGCAATTAATGTTAGATTTTGTGGACTCAATCCATCAATTGATGTAATAAATTGATTAATTTCTTTATTTATCAATAAAATCATGCTTTACTTTCATGAGATGAATATTATTTTACTACTTCATGCACATGACCAATACATATGACATAATGGTTCATGAGTTGAACCGGGTCCCATTAGTATATTAGATGTGATATATGTGCATGAATGAGATCCACACGCAGGAGATATATGTCACAAATCTTATACTTAAATAGCTTTACAACCAGTAATGAGACTAAGCATCTCATTTGATAAGGTTACAGCACTTTGATCACTATAAAATAGTGTGATTTGTCCCGATCATCAGAATGTAAGATTCTGGATCACGGTGCTGGTACATTGGATGTATTGAAGGACCATGAGATGCACCTTATAAAATTCCATTTCAATAATAAGGTATGCTCACATAATTCCCTAGCAATAGGCTCTCAATCTTGAGACATTGATGAACTCAAGTTTCTATCTATTCATTTGCTTTGAGTCACCAATGAGTGAAGCTGACTGTAGGTTAACACCTCGGTGTCTTGGGTATGTGGTAGTAGAACTGTGGGAACGTTGAATGATCAAGATGGAATCTATCTCTATTATCCCCTTGTGCCAATTAATGGATTTGTCATTAGTAAGTGCACACCTATCTCAATTAAGGATTAATTGGATGGTACTGATGATTACTGTGATTAATTGGGGCTCAAGGATAATAAGATATGGAACTTAGATTGGAAGAGACGGATTTATTCCAATTGATCCACGGATATTGATAGAGGGGCCTACTTATGGTAATTGGGAAGTTTAGGGTCTTCATTGTAATTTATTCCTAAGACTGGAGTGCAATTGCATTTATATAGTGGTGTTATTTGCAATTAACTGTGGGCCCGGATTGCACATGAGATGTGGGGTCGTGGTGTTCCAGTTGGATCCAGCTTTCTAAGGAATCCCTAGTGGTCCCCACGCTAGCCCAAGTTATTGGAAAATACTAATCCGACTCGAACTCTAGAAAGAAGGGATTGGAAAGGAGAAAGTTGCTTTGGAAGTAAGACTTCTTTTTCAATTAGGCAAGGAAGAGATTTGTAAGTTTAGAAAATCTCTTGGACGTCTAGAAGAGTCTCTCTCACGCCCAAAACCCTTTCGTGTAAGAGTTGCACGAGTTTCTTTCTCCTTCTCTTTTCTAGTTCCTTGAAGTTTCGAGTTGGGATTTCTCTTGAAGATTCCACCACTCTTCTTGAGAAAAGAAATCCAATTCGGGTCATAGTGTGGAAAGCTAAGAGGTGTTGAAGATTCTCACCATCAAGTAGAGTTGCAACTTCTCCATTAGAGCACTGTGGATCTCCAAAGGTATGATCTGCTTCTTTCATGTCGTAGATTATTGTGGAAATTTAGTGCTATTCGATTCTATATTTTAGATAGAATATTTACTGTACATGGTCACGAGATTGAGGGTAATGCATCCTGGTTTGGGTTTTTGGTCTTATGGATAGTTGAACCCTGTGTCAAGTGAGTCAAAAGTTTTGAAAATCTATCCACGAGACCTACCTACTTCCAACAATTAACTGTGGGCCCGGATTGCACATGAGATGTGGGGTTGCGGTGTTTCAGTTAGAGCCAGCTTTCTAAGGAATCCCTAGTGGTCCCCACGCTAGCCCAAGATATTGGAAAATACTATTCCGGCTTGAACTCTAAAAAGAAGAGTTTGGAAAGGAGAAAGTTGCTAATTGCTTTGGAAGTAAGATTTCAATTGGACAAGGGAGAGATTTGAAAGTCTATAAAATCTCTTGGACGTCCAATAAGACTCTCTCTTACGCCCAAAACCCTATTCGTGCAAGAGTTGCACGAGTTTCTCTCTCCTTCTTTCTTCTAGTTCCTTGGAATTTCGAGTTGGGATTTCTCCTCAAGATTCCACCACTCTTCTTGAGAAAAGAAATCCAATTCCGGTCATAACGTGGAAGGCTAAAAGGTGTTAAAGATTCTTATCATCAAGTAGAGTCGCAACTTCTCCATTAGAGCACTATGGATCTCTAAAGGTATGATCTACTTCTTTCATGTCATAGATTATTGTGGATATTTAGTGCTATTTGATTCTATCTTTCAGATAGAATATTTATTGTACATGGTCACAAGATTGAGGGTAATGCATCCTAAATTGGGTTTTTGGTCTTATGGATAGTTGATCCCTGTGTCAAGTGGATTAAAAGTTTTGAAAATCTATCTATGAGATCCACCTGCTACCAACAATTAGTATCAAAGCCATACCTCATCTCTAATCATGTTAGATCAGTAATCTTGTTCTAGTCTTTACATGAGATGCGAAGAGGATAGAGCAAGGGCTATGAAAGGATCAGTGTTTATTGGGTTTGATTGCTTTTGTAATAGATCCATGTTTGGAAAGTCACAAAAGGTTTTAATCATGGTAGGAGGATGGTAAGATGCCATTAGAAGCATACTGAGATCATTAGAAGTAATTGGGGACAGCAGGAGCCGAATCTGAAAAAAAAAAAAGACCCAAATTTCTGGGTTCGTCAGGTCGGTTAGTTAAACGGACCACTATGGCTGTAGAGGTCTGTTGGCTAACCGTAGGGACCAGATCGGCTAGCCGAACCCAAGCAGCTCAACGCCCGCCGGGGGCGTTGCCCTCGGACCCCCGCTGCGTAGGGGATCTTATATAGTGGTGGCAAACTATTGGCATCTTGTTTTTCCATTGTGGTTTGGCAACCTGGTTTTGTGAGATGCTTTGTTGTATGAGATAATAACTTGTAGGTGATAATGTCCTCTCCATATGGCCCACATGTTTTTTTCTTTCCTTTTACTTATTGGTTTATTTGTGGCTAAGTGTAAAGGGCATAATGGTTTCCTTGGTTTCCCATGAAAGGGTAAGGCATGGTGAATTTCCCTATAGCCCTTTTATTTCCATTATTAGATTACCAAGTAAGTCTCATTATAGAGACATAGGAATTTATGTATTCTTTAAAATTTGTAAATTCTGGAGATGTCCAAAACAAAGAAGGAAAGAGAAAAAGGACTTCTAATCAAAGAGTTTGAAGATTACCAAAAGCTGTTTTGGAGATGCCCAAAGAGTTTGAGGAATCCCAAAGTTTTGGAAAATCTAGAAGTCCAAGAAGTCTTTTCCGCCTGGGCCATGTGGAGGAGAGGACTAGTCTTTTATTATAGCACTTTCTATTTATGGATGAATGCTTATTTTAGAAAATTTCCGTATCTGATCCAAACATAGCAAATTCCAAAATTGGTTAAATCAAATTAATTTTTGGAAAGAGTTCTAATTAGAGTTGGTGGGCCCATGAGATGGATTTATTGGTAACACTAATTTTAGAAACTGGACTTTCCTTAAAATTACTTGATTTGGAACCAATCATTGGTCGTATCATGAGATGAATTTACACCTATAAGGAAATCCTCAACTCTAAAATATTAAGTGGGAGCGGGGCATTTTTATATCTACAAATCCCCATGGTTTTCCACCATAGGTCCATTGTAAGGAAAGTATTAGCCTTGCGCCATTTTGAGAATGGCCATTCCTCACAGAGGGCTTGTATTTATCTGGATACTGGATATGGATCTCCTATGGATAGTGTTGATGAGACGGGGTGGGAGCCTACTCCCCAAGGAGGAGCTGCTCGCAACAGTTGTCATGCAATGCTAGTTGGTGGGTCACACTTAACTAAAATAATGATATAGTATCCCCAAGGATTTGCCTCATGTATTTTAGAAACCGAAGCTAATCGAGAGTTATACATTATTTGGTATGAGATACCTAGATAGTAATGAATGAAGGGGGATCATGGATAGTTAGTCTTAATCCCAATTTTGACCAACTTTGATCCGCACCAGTCTAGGAGGTATTCGCACTCCCCAAGGGGGCATACCCCGCAGGATTGGGATTCCGATGTGTTAGATTTTGTGGACTCAATCCATCAGTTGATGTAATAAATTGATTAATTTCTTTATTTATCAATAAAAACATGCTTTACTTTCATGAGATGAATGTTATTTTACTACTTCATGCACATGACCAATACGTATGACATAATGGTTCATGAGTTGAACCGGGTCCCATTAGTATATTAGATGTGATATATGTGCATGGATGAGATCCACACACGGGAGATATATGTCACAAATCTTATGCTTAAAATAGCTTCACAACCAGTAATGAGATTGGGCATCTCATTTGATAAGGTTGCAGCATTTTGATCACTATGAGATAGTGTGATTTGTCTCAATCATCAGAATGTAAGATTCTGGATCACGGTGCTGGTACATTGGATGTATTGAAGGACCATGAGATGCACCTTATGGAATTCCGTCTCAATAATAAGGTATGCTCTCATAATTCCCTAGCAATAGGCTCTCAATCCTGAGACATTGACGAACTCAAGTTTCTATCTATTCATTTGCTTTGAGTCACCAATGAGTGAGGCCGACTATAGGTTAACACTTCGGTGTCTTGGGTATATGGTAGTAGAACTGTGGGAACGTTGAATGATCAAGATGGAATCTATCTATATTATCCCCTTGTGCCAATTAATGGATTTATCATTAATAAGTGCGCACCCATCTCAATTAAGAGTTAATTGGATGGTACTGATGATTACTGTGATTAATTGGGGCTCAAGGATAATAAGATGTGGAACTTAGATTGGAAGAGACGGGTTTATTCCAATTGATCTACGGATATTGATAGAGGGGCCTACTTGTGGTAATTGGAAAGTTTAGGGTCTTCATTGTAATTTATTCCTAAGACTGGAGTGCAATTGCATTTATATAGTGGTGTTATTTGCAGTTAACTGTGGGCCCGGATTGCACATGAGATGTGGGGTCACGGTGTTCCAGTTGGAGCCAGCTTTCTAAGGAATCCCTAGTGGTCCCCACGCTAGCCCAAGTTATTGGAAAATAGTAATCCGACTCGAACTCTAGAAAGAAAGGATAAGAAAGGAGAAACTTGCTAATTGCTTTGGAAGTAAGACTTCTATTTCAATTAGACAAGGGAGAGATTTGGAAGTCTATAAAATATCCTTGGACGTCCAAAAGAGTCTCCCTCACGCGCAAAACCCTTTCGTGCAAGAGTTGCACGAGTTTCTCTCCTTCTCTCTTCTAGTTCCTTGAAGTTTCGAATTGGGAATTTTTTCCTGAAGATTCCACCATTCTTCTCGAGAGAAGTAATCCAATTCGGGTCATAGCGTGGAAGGCTAAGAGGTGTAGAAGAAATCCATTAGAGCACTGCGGATCTCCAAAGGTATGATCTACTTCATCTATGTCGTAGATTATTTTGGATGTCTAGTGTTGGTAGAATTTTTTACTGTACATGGTCATGAGATTGAGGGTAATGCATCCTGGATTGGGTTTTGGTCTTGTGTATAGTTGATCCCTGTGTCAAGTGGATCAAAAGTTTTGAAAATCTATCCACGAGACCCACCTACTTCCTACACGATGTATTCTGAATTTTGTGGTTATGAGGATTCCCACATAAATTTGGTAGAATACTAAACCCTAATGCCATTTAAATTCATTAATTGAATGTATGGTTATGTGCTACAGTATTACAAGCATGAATTCGAATACTTTCAATCCACTTGCGACCATCCTCAACCAGAATAAGTTGGTGGGATCCAACTATGTAGACTGGAAAAGGAATCAGGATATTGTCCTAACAGCTTCAGGATATAATATGTCCTTACAAAAACCCCCTTGAAGAGCCTGGCCCAGATGCATCAGAAGTAGAAAAGGACCTTTACACCAAATGGGCCAAAGACGATGAGATGGCCTGATGTTACATTCTGGCATCCATGTCTAGTGTGCTGCAACACCAACATCAATCTTATAAGACTACATATGATATGATATCGAACTTAAAGGAGATGTTTGCAGAACAAGACAGACCTGCTAGGCAGGCAGCCATGAGGGTGCTCATTAGCACCAAGATGGCTGAAGGTACATTAGTACAGGAACACATGTTGAAGATGATGGACTCATTAAATGAGTTAGATGTACTGGGAGCTGCGATTGATGCAGAATCGCAGATTGACATAATCCTTGAGTCACTACCAGAGTCATTCAACAATTTCAAGGTCAATTATAATATGAATAAAATGAATCTGACTCTGGCTGAGCTATCTAGTCAGCTGGTAGCAACTGAAGGGATTATGAAGAAGAAACCAACTGCCTTGATGACAGAAAAATTAGATGCCAAGTACAAGCCGAAAGGCAAAGGGCGAAAAGGCAAAAAGAAATCAGTTCCAAAGGGTCCTAAGGTGGAGAATGGTCCAACTGGTGGCTTGGCTAAAGCTAAGGGTTCAGGGACAAAAGGAAAGTGTTTCCAATGTGGTAAGACAAGACATTGGAAGAGGAATTGTCCAGAATATCTGTCTAAGAAAAAGACCCCGGTATGATTGAGTCACTTATATCTGAAGTTAGTTTTGCAACTGGTACTTCAGAATCCTGGTGTGTGGATTCCGGGGCAACTAATCACATATGTAATACGTTACAGGGGTTCAGGGAAACCAGGAGGCTAAGTGATGGAGAAATCATTATCAACCTAGGATCTGACGCTAAGGCAGAGGCTGTTTCAGTGGGAGTTATAAATTTATGTTTTTTAAATAATAAATTGGTTTTGTCAGAAACATTATATGTACCGTCTTTAAGGCGGAATTTAATTTCAGTTTCTAGTTTGGGGAATAAAGGTTATTCTATTACTTTTGGTACTAAAGTTGTCATGAAGAGGAATGGTACTTTCATATGTTCTGGCAAGGTAACCAATGGACTTTATTTGTTAACTCCCACGATGTATGAGATACATGATACTGAAGCAATTAATAGACTATCATTAAAGAGAAAGTCACCTTCATCTAATCCAACAAAACTTTGGCACCTGAGGCTAGGTCATATAAACCTTAACAGGATTGAGAAGCTAATGAAAGATGGTATCTTACCTTCATTGGTGGTAGAACTATGCCTGTCTGTGAGTCCTGTTTGGAAGGTAAAATGACCAAAAGACCCTTTTCAGTTAAAGGTAATAGGGCCAAAGATTTATTAGAATTAGTGCATACTGATGTCTGCGGACCCATTAGTGTCAGGGCCAGAGGAGGATATGAGTACTTCATCACTTTCACCGATGATTACTCAAGATATGGTTACATATACCTTATGCACCGCAAGTCCAAAGCTTTTGAAAAGTTCAAAGAGTTTCAAGCGGAAGCGGAAAAGCAATTAGGTAAGAGTATCAAGGCTCTTCGATCAGATCGAGGAGGGGAATATCTCTCTGCTGATTTTATGGGTTACTTATCAAAAAATGGGATTCTATCCCAGTTGTCTGCTCTTGGTATGCCTCAACAGAATGGAGTAACAGAAAGAAGGAACCGGACTCTTTTAGATATGATTAGGTCTATGTTGAGTTTCTCAAGATTACCTATATCCTTTTGGGGATACGCTTTGGATACTGCAATGTACATACTAAACCTCGTACCATGTAAGTCTATACCTAAAACTCCCCGGGAATTGTGGTCTGGGCGAAAGCCTAGTCTATAACATTTACACATTTGGGGTTGTCGAGCACACGTGCTCAAGGTTAAGACGGATAAGTTTGAAACAAAGTCGGAAGTATACACTTTTGTAGGATATCCTAAAGGAACTAAAGGTTGGTTATTCTATAATCCCAGAGAGCAGAAAGTGCTGGTCAGCACCAATGCGGTTTTTCTGGAGGAAGATTATATGATGGACTAGAAATCCTTAGAAAAGGTGATCTTGGAAGAGATTCAGGAGCAATAAATTCCAAATCCAAGTATGACCGGACTTGAGGAAGAACTGCCCTTACCAGACCCAGTAGTTACACCAATACCTCGTTGTAGTGGGAGGATTGTCAGACCCCGTGACAGGTTCTCATTCTTGGGAGAGTCTTATGAAGCAATCCAAGAAGAGCCGGAACAAGATACCTCTAACTATGATGCAGCAATCAATGACTTAGACTCGGGACGCTGGCAAGATGCTATGAAAGCTGAGATGGAGTCTATGTACTCAAATCAGGTTTGGACACTTGTGGACTTGCCTGCCAATAGTAAACCTATTGGGTGCAAGTGGGTCTATAAGAGAAAAAGAGGACCAGATGGAAGAGTGGAGACCTATAAGGCTAGGCTTGTTGCGAAAGAATATACTCAGAAAGAGGGGATCCATTATGAGGAAACCTTTTCGCCAGTAGCCATGCTCAAATCCATCCGGATACTCTTATCCATTGCGGCTCATCTCGATTAAGAGATTTGGCAAATGGATGTGAAGACGGCGTTTCTCAACGGCCATCTTGAGGAAGACATCTATATGGTGCAGCCAGACAGTTTTGTAGCTAAAAACCAAGAGCAAAAAGTTTGCAAGCTGCAGAAGTCTATTTATGGATTGAAGCAGGCATCCCGAAGCTGGAATATCCATTTTGACCAGGTAATCAAGTCATTTGGTTTTTGTCAAAATCCGGATGAGTCATGTGTGTACATGAAAAGTGAAGGTGACAGGGTAATTTTTCTGGTTTTATATGTCGATGACATCCTTCCCCTCGGGAAAGACATAGGAATGTTGTCAACGGTAAAAGTTTGGTTAGCCAAGACTTTTGATATGAAGGACTTGGGAGAAGCTAGTTACATCCCAGGGATCAAACTCTATCGAGACTGGAAAAATAGGATGATTGGCTTATCTCAAGCTGCATACATAGATAAGGTGTTAGTATGGTTTGCAATGCAAAACTCCAAGAAGGGTATCACACCTTTTAGGCATGGAGTGCACCTTTCCAAGGATCAGTGTCGTAAGACACCCAAGGAAAAGGAGCAAATGAGGTCGATACCATACGCTTCCGCTGTTGGCAGCCTCATGTATGCTATGTTATGTACTAAACCAGATATCTGTTATGTAGTGGGCCTAGTCAGCAGATATCAATCTAATCCAAGACCTGAACATTGGACTGCTGTAAAATGTATTCTCAAATACTTGAGAAGGACTAGAGATTACATGTTGATTTATAGCAGTGATGAGTTGATTCCAGTCGGATACACAGATTCTGACTTTATGTCAGATAAGGATTCTAGGAAATCCACCTTTGGTTATGTATTTATGCCTGGAGGCGGAACTATCAGCTAGAGGAGTATAAAACAAGAATGCACCGCTGATTCAACCTCGGAGGCTGAATATGTAGTAGCTTGTGAAGCAACTAAGGAAGCAGTATGGCTTAAAATATTCCTTTTGGAACTTAGGGTGGTACTTTTGGCACGACAGCCACTCACAGTTTACTGTGACAGCAGCGGGGCAGTCGCTCAGTCAAAGGAACCCAGAAGCCATAAAAGCCAAAAGCATGTACAGAGGAAGTATCACTTAGTCAGAGAGATTGTGCAGAAAGGTGATATTGTTATTACCAAGATAGCCTCTGCGGACAATTTGGCAGATCCCTTTACTAAGCCTTTGACTACCAAAGTCTTTGAGCAGCATGTAGAAGGGATGGGCATGAGATGTAACCCCGACTAGCATTGAGCCCAAGTGGGAGATTGTTAGATTTTGTGGACTCAATCCATCAGTTCATGTAAGAAATTAATTAATTTCTTTATTTATCAACAAAATCATGCTTTACTTTCATGAGATGAATATTATTTTACTACTTCATGCACATGACCAATACATATGACATAATGGTTCATGAGTTGAACCGGGTCCCATTAGTATATTAGATGTGATATATGTGCATGGATGAGATCCACACGCAGGAGATATATGTCACAAATCTTATACTTAAATAGCTTCACAACCAGTAATGAGACTGAGCATCTCATTTGATAAGGTTGCAACACTTTGATCACTATGAGAAAGTGTGATTTGTCTCGATCATCAGAATGTAAGATTCTGGATCACGGTGCTGGTACATTGGATGTATTGAAGGACCATGAGATGCACCTTATGGAATTCCATCTCAATAATAAGGTATGCTCTCATAATTCCCTAGCAATAGGCTCTCAATCTTGAGACATTGATGAACTCAAGTTTCTATCTATTCATTTGCTTTGAGTCACCAATGAGTGAGGCCGACTATAGGTTAACACCCCGGTGTCTTGGGTATGTGGTAGTAGAACTGTGGGAACATTGAATGATCAAGATGGAATCTATCTCTATTATCTCCTTGTGCCAATTAATGGATTTGTCATTAGTAAGTGCGCACCCACCTCAATTAAGAGTTAATTGGATGGTACTGATGATTACAGTGATTAATTGGCACTCAAGGATAATAAGATGTAGAACTTAGATTAGAAGAGACAGATTTATTTCAATTGGTCCATGAATATTGATAGAGGGGCCTACTTGTGGTAATTGGGAAGTTTAGGGTCTTCATTGTAATTTATTCCTAAGACTGGAGTGCAATTGCATTTATATAGTGGTGTTATTTGCAATTAACTGTGGGCCACGATTGCACATTAGATGTGGGGTCGCGGTGTTCCAGTTGGAGCCAGCTTTCTAAGGAATCCCTAGTGGTCCCCACGCTAGCCCAAGATATTGGAAAATACTAATCCGACTTGAACTCTAGAAAGAAGAGTTTGGAAAGGAGAAAGTTGCTAATTGCTTTAGAAGTAAGACTTTTATTTCAATTAGACAAGGGAGAGATTTGAAAGTCTATAAAATCTCTTGAACATCCAATAAGACTCTCTCTTACGCCCAAAACCTTATTCGTGCAAGAGTTGCATGAGTTTCTCTCCCCTTCTCTCCTCTAGTTCCTTGGAGTTTCGAGTTGGGATTTCTCCTGAAGATTCCACCACTCTTCTTGAAAAAAGAAATCCAATTCCAGTTATAGTGTGAAAGGCTAAAAGGTGTTGAAGATTCTCATCATCAAGTAGAGTCGCAACTTCTCCATTAGAGCACTGCCGATCTCCAAAGGTATGATCTACTTCTTTCATGTCGTAGATTATTGTGGATATTTAGTACTATTTGATTCTATCTTTCAGATAGAATATTTACTATACATGGTCACGAGATTGAGGGTAATGCATCCTGGATTGGATTTTTGGTCTTATGGATAGTTGATCCCTGTGTCAAGTGGGTCAAAAGTTTTGAAAATCTATCCACGAGATCCACCTGCTGCCAAGATGAACGATGTCCAATTTCCACAAAACATGGAGGAATGCTTCTTGGCATTATTTTGATATCTAATTGAAATTTCAACTGGACTTGCCTTCTGAGGTCAGTCGACTCATTCTATCATCGAGAGGCGGTCACTCTCGGGGCCCTTTTTTGGACTTTTGCATATGTGACTCGTTTTCGCCTGTTTGAGACCCAAACGATGTACAATCTTCATAAAACTTGATGGAATGCTTTTGGACACCCTCTTGAGTGAGTCATGCAAGTTTCGGCTTGATTTGGCTTTCTGAAGTTGGTCAACAAAACCGTTCATAGGGCCACAGTCACTCGCATGGCCCATTTTGGACTTTTGCAAAAGTGACTTGTTTTTGCCTGTTTAGGACCTAAATGATGTTCAATTGTCATAAAACATGGCGGAATGCTTTTTAACACTATTTTGGGTGCGTCACATAAGTTTCGGCTCGATTCGAACTTCTGAAGTTGGTCAACTCAATAGTTCATCGGGCTGAGTCTCGCTCGAGGCCCATTTTTGGACTTTTACATATGTGACTCGTTTTCGTACGTTTTTGCCCAAACGATGTCCAATCTTCACGAAACTTGCACGAATACTTCTTTAAACTATTCTGAGTATGTCATAGAAGGTTCAGCCCGATTTCACCTTCTAAAGTTGGTCAACTCCCTCGTTCATCGGCCCTGGTCACTCCTAATGCCCATTTTTTAGACTTTTGAATATGTGACTCATTTTTACTTATTTGGGTCCCGAACGATGTCTAATTTTCGCGAAACTTGGAGGAATGCTTCTTAACAGTATTTTTAGTATGTCATAGAAGTCTTGGCTTGATTTAATCTTCTAAAATTGGTCAACTCCATCGTTCATCGGGCCACTGTCACTCCCGATACCCATTTTTTGACTTTTGCATATGTGACTTGTTTTTGCCTGTTTGGGGCCCAAACAATGTCCAACTTTCTCGGAACTTGGAGGAATGCTTCTTAACACTATATTGAGTGTGTCAAAGAGATTTTGGCTTGATTTGAACTTCTAAAGTTGGTCAACACCGTCGTTCATAGGCCCAAGGTTACTCCCATGGCCCATTTTGAACTTCTACATATGTGACTTATTTTCGCCTGTTTTGGGCCCGAACGATGTTCAATCTTCTCGAAACTTGGAGGAATTATTTTTGACACTATTCTGGATGTGTATTAGATTTTTTAGGATGATCTGACCATCTCAAGTTGGTCAATTCCCACATTCGTCGGGCCAGGGTCACTCCCAAGTTATATTTTTGGACTTTCGTATATGTGACTCGTTTTCGCCTGTTTGAGGTCTAAACGATGTCCAATCTTCACGAAAATTAGAGGAATACTTCTTTAAACTATTCTAAGTATGTCATAGAAGTTTCGGCACGATTTAACCTTCTGAACGTGGTCAACTTCCTCGTTCATTGGACAACAGACACTCTTAGGGCCCATTTTTCGACTTTTGCATAGTGACTCGTTTTTGCATGTTTGGGGCCCAAATGATGTTCAATCTTCATGTAACTTGGAGGAATCCTTCTTGACACTATTTTGAATGTGTTATAGATCTTTCAACAAGATTTGACCATCTGAAGTTGGCCAACTCCCTCACTCATCGGGCCGCAGTCACTCCCAATGCCCATTTTTGGACTTTTGCATATATAACTCATTTTTTATTGTTTGGGGCCCGAACGATGTCCAATCTTCACGGAGCTTGAAGGAATGCTTATTTTAACTATTCTGAGTGTGTCATTGGAGTTTTGGTACGATTTGTCCATTTGAAGTCAGTCAACTCAACCATCATCGGGCCGCGTCACTCTTAAGGCCTATTTTTGTACTTTTGCATATGTGACTCGTTTTTGCCTGTTTGGGCCCGAACGAGGTCCAATCTTCACGGAACTTTCAGGATTGCTTCTTTAAACTATTTTGAGCATGTCACAGAAGTCTCAGCTTGATTTGACCTTCTGAAGTTGGTCAACTCCCTTGTTCATCGGGCCGCAGTCACTCTTAAGGCCCATTTTTGGACATTTGCATATGTGACTCGTTTTTGCCTATTTGGGGCCCGAACGAGGTTTAATCTCCACGAAACTTGGAGGAATTCTTCTTGATAGTATTTTTGGTGTGTCATAGAA
The DNA here is from genome assembly GCA_037013555.1 of Sextonia rubra. Lineage (NCBI taxonomy): Eukaryota > Viridiplantae > Streptophyta > Magnoliopsida > Laurales > Lauraceae > Sextonia > Sextonia rubra. The sequence continues at coordinate 12,259,093 of JASUAD010000026.1, forward strand.
GTTTTGGCTTGATTTAATCTTCTGAAATTGGTCAACTCCATCGTTCATCGGTCCATTGTCACTCCCAATGCCCATTTTTGGACTTTTGCATATGTGACTTGTTTTAGCATGTTTGGGGCCCAAATGATGTCTAATTTTCACGGAACTTAGGGGAATGCTTCTTAACCCTATTTTGAGTGTGTCAGATAGTATTCAGCTAGATTTGACATTTTGTGGTTGGTTAACTCCCTCTATCATCAGGCTGCGGACACTGCCAAGGCCCATTTTTGGAGTTCTGCATATTGACTCGTTTTCGCCTGTTTTTGGCCCGAACGATGTTCAATCTTCTCGAAAATTGGAGGAATTATTTTGACACTATTTTGCGGTTGTATTAGATTTTTTAGGATGATTTGAGCGTCTGAAGTTGGTCATTTCCCACATTCGTCAGGCCGCGGTCACTCCCATGGTACATTTTTGGACTTTCGCATATTTGACTCGTTTTCGCCTGTTTGGGGTTTGAACGATGTCCAATCTTCACGGAAATTGGCGGAATGCTTCTTTATACTATTCTGAGTATGTCATAGAAGTTTCGACATAATTTGACCATCTGAACTTGGTCAACTCCCTCGTTCATCGGGTAGCAGACACTCTCGAGGCCAATTTTTCGACTTTTGCATATGTGAATCTTTTTTACCCGTTTGGGGCCCAAATGATGTGTAATCTTCATGTAACTTGGAGAATCCTTCTTGACACTACTTTGAATGTGCGATAGATCTTTTAACAAGATTTGACCATCTGAAGTTGGTCAACTCCCTCATTGATCGGGCCGCGGTCACTCCCACGGCCCATTTTTGGACTTTTGCATATGTAACTAGTTTTTGATTGTTTGGGGCCCGAACAATGCCCAATCTTCACGAAACTTGAACGAATGCTTATTTAAACTATTCTAATTATGTAGTAGAAGTTTTGCCTTGATTTGACCATCTGAAGCTGGTCAACTCAATCGTTCATCAGGCTGCATCACTCTTAAGGCCCATTTTTGTACTTTTGCTTATGTGACTCGTTTTCACCTGTTTGGGCCCGAATAATGTCCAATCTTCAAGGAACTTTCAGGAACGCTTCTTCAAACTATTCTGAGCATGTCATAGAAGCCTCTATTCAATTTGACCTTCTGAAGTTGGTCAACTCCCTTGTTATCGGGCCACGGTCACTCCTAAGGCCCATTTTTGGACTTTTGCATATGTGACTCGTTTTTGCATGTTTGGGGCACGAACGAGGTCTAATCTGCCCGAAACCTGAACGAATTCTTCTTGACAGTATTTTTTGTGTGTCAAAGATGTTTTGGCTTCATTTAATCTTCTTAAGTTGGTCAACTCTATCGTTCATCGGGCCACTGTCACTCCCAACGCCCAGTTTCAGACTTTTGCAAATGTGACTCGTTTGCACCTGTTTGGGGCACGCACGATGTCCAATCCCAATGAAACATAGAGAAATGCTTCTCGACACTATTTTGATTGTCTCATTGAAAGTACAGCTAGATTTGACCTTCTGAGGTCGGTCAACTCATTCCTTCATCAGGAGGCGGTCACTCTCAGGGCACAATTTTTGACTTTTGCATATGTGACACGTTTTCGCCAATTTGGGACCCGAACGATGTCCAATCTTTGTAAAAATTGATGGAATGCTTTCGGACACCTTTTTGAGTGAGACATATAAGTTTTAGATCGATTTGAATTTCTGAAGTTGGTCAACTCGGTCATTCATAGGGCCACAGTCACTCCCACGGCCCATTTTGGACTTTTGCATATATGACTTGTTTTCGCCTGTTTGGGGCCCGAACGATGTCCAATCTTCACGAAACACGGAGGAATGCTTTCTGACACAATTTGGAGTGTGTCATAGAAGTTTTGGCTTGATTTGAATTTCTAAAGTTGGTCAACTCCCTCGTTCATTGGGCGACGGTCTCTCCTAAGGCCCATTTTTGGACTTTTGCATATGTAACTCGTTTTTGCCTGTTTAGGCCCAAATGATGTCCAATCATCATGTAACTAGGAGGAATACTTCTTGACACTATTTTAAATGTGTTCATAGATATTTCAACACGATTTGACAGTCTGAAGTTGGTCAACTCCCTCATTCATCGGGCTCTGGTCACTCCCAAGGCCCATTTTTGGACTTTTGCATATGTAACTCATTTTTTATTGTTTGGGGCCCGAACGATGTCCAATCTTCACGGAGATTAAAGGAATGCTTATTTAAACTATTCTGAGTTTGTCATTGAAGTTTCGGCTAGATTTTTCCATTTGAATTCGGTCAACGCAATCCATCATTGGGCCGCATCACTCTTAAGGCCCATTTTTGTACTTTTGCATATGTGACTCGTTTTTGCCTATTTGGGCCCGAACGAGGTCCAATCTTCACGGAACTTTCAAGAATGCTTCTCTAAACTATTCCGAGCATGTCATAAAAGTCTTAGCTTGATTTGACCTTCTGAAGTTGGTCTACTCCCTTGTTCATCGGGCCGTGGTCACTCCTAAGGCCCATTTTTGGACTTTCGCATATGTGACTCGTTTTTGCCTATTTGGGGCCCGAACGAGGTTTAATCTCCACGAAACTTGGAGGAATTCTTCTTAACAGTATTTTCGGTGTGTCATAGAAGTTTTGGCTTGATTTAATCTTTTGAAATTGGTCAACTCCATCGTTCATCGGGCCACTGTCACTCCCGACGCCCATTTTTGGACTTTTGCATATGTGACTTGTTTTAGCATGTTTGGGGCCCAAACGATGTCCAATTTTCACGGAACTTAGGGGAATGCATCTTAACCCTATTTTGAGTGTGTCAAAGAGTATTAGGCTAGATTTGACATTTTGGGGTTGGTCAACTCCCTTGTTCATCAGGCTGCGGACACTGCCAAGGCCCATTTTTGGAGTTCTGCATATTGACTTGTTTTCGCCTGTTTTTGGTCCGAACGTTGTTCAATCTTCTCGAAACTTGGAGGAATTATCATTGACACTATTTTGAGGGTGTATTTGATTTTTTAGGATGATTTGATCGTCTGAAGTTGGTCAATTCCCATGTTCGTCGGGCCGGGGTCACTCCTAAGGTACATTTTTGGACTTTCGCATATTTGACTCGTTTTCGCTTGTTTGGGGACTGAACGATGTCCAATCTTCACGGAAATTGGTGGAATATTTCTTTATACTATTCTAAGTATGTCATAGAAGTTTCGACATGATTAGACCTTCTGAATTTGGTCAACTCCCTCGTTCATCGGGTAGCAGACACTCTCAAGGCCAATTTTTCGACTTTTGCATATGTAACTCGTTTTTGCTCGTTTGAGGCCCAAATGATGTGCAATCTTCATGTAACTTGGAGGAATCCTTCTTGACACTACTTTGAATGTGTTATAGACCTTTTAGAAAGATTTGACCATCTGAAGTTGGTCAACTCCTTCATTCATCGGGCCATGGTCAGTCCCAAGGCCCATTTTTGGACTGTTGCATATGTAACTCGTTCTTGATTGTTTGGGGCCCGAATGATGCCCAATTTTCACGGAACTTGAACGAATGCTTATTTAAACTATTCTAATTATTTCGTAGAATTTTTGGCTTGTTTTGGCCATCTAACGCTGGTTAGCTCAGTCGTTCATCAGGCTGCATCACTCTCAAGGCCCATTTTTGTACTTTTGCTTATGTGACTCGTTTTCACCTGTTTGGGCCTGAACGATGTCCAATCTTCATGGAACTTTCAGGAATGCTTCTTTAAACTATTCTGAGCATGTTATAGAAGTCTCAGGTCGATTTGACCTTCTGAAGTTGGTCAACTCCCTTGTTCATCGGGCCACGGTCACTCCTAAGGCCCATTTTTGGACTTTTGCATATGTGACTCGTTTTTGCCTGTTTGGGACCCGAACGCGGTCTAATATGCATGAAACTTGGAGGAATTCTTCTTGACAGTATTTTTAGTGTGTCGTAGATGTTTTGGCTTCATTTAATCTTCTTAAGTTAGTCAACTCCATCGTTCATCGGGCCACTGTCACTCCCAACGCCCAGTTTTGGACTTTTGCAAATGTGACTCGTTTTCACTTGTTTGGGGAACGCATGCTGTCCAATCCCCACGAAACATGGAGGAATGCTTCTTGACACTATTTTGATTGTCTCCTTGAAAGTGATGGAAGTAGGTGGGTCTCGTGGATAGATTTTCAAAACTTTTAACCCACTTGACACGGGGATCAACTATCCATAAAACCAAAACCCAATCCGGGATGCATAACCCTCAATCTCGTGACCATGTACAGTAAATATTCTACCAGTACTAAACATCCATAATAATCTACGACATGCAAGAAGTAGATCATACCTTTGGAGATCCGCAGTGCTCTAATGGATTTCTTCAACACCTCTTAGCCTTCACGCTATGACCCGAATTGGATTTCTTCTCTCAAGAAGAATGGTGGAATCTTTAGGAGAAATCCCAACTCGAAACTCCAAGGAACTAGAAGAAAGAAGGAGAGAGAAACTCGTGCAACTCTTGCACGAAAGGGTTTTGGGTGTGAGGTACAGTCTTATTGGACGTCCAAAAGATTTTATAGACTTTCAAATCTCTCCCTTGTCTAATTGAAATAGAAGTCTTACTTCCAAAGCAATTAGCAGCTTTCTCCTTTCCAAACTCTTATTTCGAGAGTCCAAGTCGGATTAGTGTTTTCCAATATCTTGGGCTAGCATGGGGACCACTAGGGATTCCTTAGAAAGCTGGCTCCAACTGGAACACCGAGACCCCACATCTCATGTGCAATCCGGGCCCACAATTAATTGCAAATAACACCACTATATAAATGCAATTGCACTCCAGTCTTAGGAATAAATTACAATGAACACCCTAAACTTCCCAATTAACATAAGTAGGCCCCTCTATCAATATCCGTGGATCAATTGGAATAAATCCGTCTCTTCCAATCTAAGTTCCACATCTTATTATCCTTGAGCCCCAATTAATCACAGTAATCATCAATACCATCCAATTAACTCTTAATTGAGATGGGTGCGCACTTACTAATGATAAATCCATTAATTGGCACAAGGGGATTGTTAGTTTTTGTGGACTCAATCCATCAGTTGATGTAATAAATTGATTAATTTCTTTATTTATCAACAAAATCATGCTTTACTTTCATGAGATGAATGTTATTTTACTACTTCATGCACATGACCAATACGTATGACATAATGGTTCATGTGTTGAACCGGATCCCATTAGTATATTAGATGTGATATATGTGCATGGATGAGATCCACACGCGGGAGATATATGTCACAAATCTTACACTTAAAATAGCTTCACAACCAGTAATGAGATTGGGCATCTCATTTGATAAGGTTGCAGCACTTTGATTACTATGAGATAGTGTGATTTGTCTCGATCATCAGAATGTAAGATTCTGGATCACGGTGCTGGTACATTGGATGTATTGAAGGACCATGAGATGCACCTTATGGAATTCCTTCTCAATAATAAGGTATGCTCTCATAATTCCCTAGCAATAGGCTCTCAATCCTGAGACATTGACGAACTCAAGTTTCTATCTATTCATTTGCTTTGAGTCACCAATGAGTGAGGCCGACTATAGGTTAACACCTCGGTGTCTTGGGTATGTGGTAGTAGAACTGTGGGAACGTTGAATGATCAAGATGGAATCTATCTCTATTATCCCCTTGTGCCAATTAATGGATTTGTCATTAGTAAGTGCGCACCCATCTCAATTAAGAGTTAATTGGATGGTACTGATGATTACTGTGATTAATTGGGGCTCAAGGATAATAAGATGTGGAACATAGATTGGAAGAGACGGATTTATTCCAATTGATCCACGGATATTGATAGAGGGGCCTACTTGTGGTAATTGGGAAGTTTAGGGTCTTCATTGTAATTTATTCCTAAGACTGGAGTGCAATTGCATTTATATAGTGGTGTTATTTGCAATTGACTGTGGGCCCGGATTGCACATGAGATGTGGGGTCGCGGTGTTCCAGTTGGAGCCAGCTTTCTAAGGAATCCCTAGTGGTCCCCACGCTAGCCCAAGATATTGGAAAACACTAATCCGACTTGGACTCTAGAAATAAGAGTTTGGAAAGGAGAGAGCCGCTAATTGCTTTAGAAGTAAGACTTCTATTTCAATTAGACAAGGGAGAGATTTGGAAGTCTATAAAATCTCTTGGACGTCCAATAAGACTCTCCCTCACGGCCAAAACCCTTTCGTGCAAGAGTTGCGCGAGTTACTCTCCTCTCCTTTCTTCTAGTTCCTTGGAGTCTCGAGTTGGGATTTTCTCCTGAAGATTTCACCATTCTTCTTGAGAAAAGAAATCCAATTCGGGTCATAGCGTGGAAGGCTAAGAGGTGTTGAAGAAATCCATTAGAGCACTGCGGATCTCCAAAGGTATGATCTACTTCTTGCATGTCGTAGGTTATTTTGGATGTTTAGTGCTGGTAGAATTTTTACTGTACATGGTCACGAGATTGAGGGTAACGCATCCTGGATTGGGTTTTGGTCTTATGGATAGTTGATCCCTGTGTCAAGTGGGTCAAAAGTTTTGAAAATCTATCCACGAGGCCCACCTACTTCCAACAAGGATAATAGAGATAGATTCCATCTTGATCATTCAACGTTCCCACAGTTCTACTACCACATACCCAAGACACCGAGGTGTTAACCTATAGTCGGCCTCACTCATTGGTGACTCAAAGCAAATGAATAGATAGAAACTTGAGTTCGTCAATGTCTCAGGATTGAGAGCCTATTGCTAGAGAATTATGAGAGCATACCTTATTATTGAGACGGAATTCCATAAGGTGCATCTCATGGTCCTTCAATACATCCAATGTACCAGCACCGTGATCCAGAATCTTACATTCTGATGATCGAGACAAATCACACTATCTCATAGTGATCAAAGTGCTGCAACCTTATCAAATGAGATGCCCAATCTCATTACTGGTTGTGAAGCTATTTTAAGTATAAATTTGTGACATATATCTCCCGCGTGTGGATCTCATCCATGCACATATATCACATCTAATATACTCATGGGATCCGGTTCAACTCATGAACCATTATGTCATACGTATTGGTCATGTGCATGAAGTAATAAAATAACATTCATCTCATGAAAGTAAAGCATGATTTTATTGATAAATAAAAAAATTAATCAATTTATTACATCAACTGATGGATTGAGTCCACAAAAACTAACATAGGCGCAGTCTCTCCCAAGGCCCTTTTTTGGACTTTTGCATATGTAACTCGTTTTTGCCTGTTTGGGGCCCAAATGATGTCCAATCACCATGTAACCTGGCGGAATACTTCTTGACACTATTTTAAATGTGTCATAGATATTTCAACACGATTTGACTGTCTGAAGTTGGTCGACTCCCTCATTCATCGGGCCGTGGTCACTCCTAAGGCCCATTTTTTGACTTTTGCATATGTAACTCGTTTTTTATTGTTTGGGTCTGAACGATGTCCAATGTTCACAGAACATGAAGGGATGCTTATTTAAACTATTCTAATTGTGTCGTAGAATTCTTGGCTTGATTTGACCCTCTGAAGTTGGTCAACTCAGTCGTTCATCAGGCCGATCACTCTTGAGGCCCATTTTGTACTTTTGCATTTGTGACTTGTTTTCGCCTATTTGAGCGCGAACGATGTCCAATCTTCACGAAAATTTCAGGAATGCTCCTTCAAACTATTCTGAGCGTGTCATAGAAGTCTCAGCTCAATTTGACCTTCTGAAGTTGGTCAGCTCCCTTGTTCATCGGGCCACGATCACTCCTAAGGCCCATCTTTGGACTTTTGCAAATGTGACTCGTTTTTGCCTGTTTGGAACCCGAACGAGGTCTAATATGCACGAAACTTGGAGGAATTCTTCTTGACAGTATTTTTAGTGTCTCGTAGATGTTTTGGCTTCATTTAATCTTCTTAAGTTGGTCAACTCCATCGTTAATCAGGCCACTGTCACTCCCAACGCCCAGTTTTGGACTTTTGTAAATGTGACTCGTTTTCGCCTGTTTGGGGCACGTACGATGTCCAATCCCCACGAAACATGGAGGAATGCTTCTTGAGACTATTCTGATGTCTCATTGAAATTACAACTAGATTTGACCCTCTGAGGTCTGTCAACTCATTCTTTCATCGGGAGGCTGTCACTCTAAGGGCACAATTTTGAACTTTTGCATATGCGGCACGTTTTCGCCAGTTTGGGACCTGAACGATATCCAATCTTTGTAAAAATTGATGGAATGCTTTTGGACACCTTTTTGAGTGAGACATATAAGTTTTAGATTAATTTGACCTTTTGATGTTGGCCAACTCAGTCATTCATAGGGCCACAATCACTCCCATGACCCATTTTGGACTTTTGCATATATGAATTGTTTTCGCCAGGTTGGGGCCAGAACAATTTTGAATCTTCACGAAACATGAAGGAATGCTTTTTGGGACAATTTGGAGTGTGTCATAGAAGTTTCAACTCAATTTGAGTTTTTGACGTTGGTCAACTCCCTCATTCATTGGGCCGCGGTCTCTCCCAGGGCCCATTTCTGGACTTTTGCATACGTGACTCGTTTTTGCCTGTTTGGGGCTCAAATGATGTCTAATCATCATGTAACTTGGAGGAATCCTTCTTGACTCCATTTTAAATGTGTCACAGATATTTCAACATGATTTCACTATCTGAAGTTGGTCAACTCCCTCATTCATCGGGCCTTGGTCACTCACAAGGCCCATTTTTGGACTTTTGCATATCTAACTCGCTTTTGATTGTTTGGGCCTCGAACGATGTCCAATCGTCACGGAGTTTGAAAGACTGCTTATTTAAACTATTCTGCATGTGTCATTGAAGCTTTGGTTCGATTTGTCGATTTGAAGTCCCCAACTCAATCCATCATCGGGCCGCGTCACTCTTAAGGCTCATTTTTGTACTTTTGCATAGGTAACTCGTTTTTACCTGTTTGGGCCTGAACGAGCTCCAATCAACACAGAACTTTCAGGAATGCTTCTTTAAACTATTTTGAGCATGTCATAGAAGTCTCAGCTCAATTTGACCTTCTGAAGTTGGTCAACTCCCTTGTTCATCGGACTGCGGTCACTCCTGAGGCCCATTTTTGGACTTTTGTATATGTGACTCGTTTTTACCTATTTGGGGCCCAAACGAGGTTTAATCTACACGAAACTTGGAGGAATTCTTCTTGACAGTATTTTCAGTGTGTCATAGAAGTTTTGGCTTAATTTAATATTCAGAAATTGGTCAACTCCATCGTTCATCGGGCCACTGTTACTCCCGACACTCATTTTTGGACTTTTGCATATCTGATTTGTTTTCGCCTGTTTGGGGCCCAAACGATGTCCAATTTTCTTGGAACTTGAAGGAATTCTTATTAACACTATATTGAGTGTGTCAAAGAGGTTTTGGGAAGATTTGAACTTCTAAAGTTGGTCAAAACCCTCATTCATAGGCCCAAAGTTACTCCCATGGCCCATTTTGAACTTTTGCATATGTGACTTGTTTTTGCATGTCTGGGGCCCGAACGATGTCCAATCTCACGGAACTTGGGGGAATGCTTCTTAACACTACTTTGAGTATGTCAGAGAGTATTCAGTAAAATTTGACCTTCTAAAGTTGGTCAACTCCCTCATTCATGGGGCTGCGGACACTCCTAAGGCCTGTTTTTGGACTTTTGCATATATGACTCGTTTTCACCTATATGGGGCCCGAACGATATTCAATCTTCACGAAACTTGGAGGAATTCTTTTTGACACTATTTTGAGGATGTATTAGATGTTTTAGGATGATTTGACCATCTGAAGTTGGTCAATTCCCACATTCTTCAGGCCCGGGTCTCTCCCAAGGTACATTTTTGGACTTTCGCATATGTGACTCGTTTTCGCCTGTTTGAGGTCTAAACGATATCTAATCTTCACAGAAATTGGAGGAATATTTCTTTAAACTATTCTAAGTATGTCATAGAATGTTTTGCACGATTTGACCTTCTGAACTTTGTCAACTCCCTCGTTCATCGGGCAGCAGACACTCTCACGGCCCATTTTTTGACTTTTGCATATGTGACTCGTTTTTGCCGGTTTGGGGCTCAAATGATCTCCAATCTTCATGTAACTCGGAGGTATCCTTCCTGACACTATCTTGAGTGTGTCATAGATCTTTCAATGAGATTTGACCTTCTGAAGTTGGTCAACTCTCTCATTCATCGGGCCGCAGTAACTCCGAAGGCCCACTTTTGGACTTTTGCAGATGTAACTCGTTTTTCATTGTTTGGGGCCCGAACAATGTCCAATCCTCACGGAACTTGAAGAAATGCTTATTTAAACTATTTAGATTGTGTCAAAGAAGTTTCGGCTCAATTTGACCATCTGAAGATGGTCAACTTAGTCGTTCATCAGGCCGCGTCACTCTTAAAGCCCATTTTTGTACTTTTTCATATGTGACACGTTTTCGCCAGTTTGGGACCCGAACGATGTCCAATCTTTGTAAAAATTGATAGAATGCTTTTGGACACCTTTTTGAGTGAGACACATAAGTTTTAGATCGATTTGAATTTCTGAAGTTGCTCAACTCGGTCATTCATGGGGCCACTGTCACTCCCATGGCCCATTTCGAACTTTTGCATATATGACTTGTTTTTGCCTGTTTGGGGCCCGAACAACGTCCAATCTTCACAAAACACGGAGGAATGCTTTCAGACACAATTTGGAGAGTGTCATAGAAGTTTTGGCTTGATTTGAATTCTGAAGTTGGTCAACTCCCTTGTTCATTATGTGGCGGTCTCTCCTAAGGCTCATTTTTTGACTTTTGCATATGTAACTCGTTTTTGCCTGTTTGTGGCCCAAATGATGTTCAATCATCATGTACCTTGGGGGAACACTTCTTGACACTATTTTAAATGTGTCATGGATATTTCAACACTATTTGACTATCTGAAGTTGGTCAACTCCCTCATTCATCGGGCTGTGGTCCCTCCCAAGTCCCATTTTTGGACTTCTGCTTATGTAACTCGCTTTGGATTGTTTGGGGCCCGAACGATTTCCATTCTTCACGGAGCTTGAACGAATGCCTATTTAAACTATTCTGAGTGTGTCATTGAAGTTTCGGTTCAATTTTTCCATTTGAAGTCGGTCAACTCAATCCATCATCGGGCCGCGTCACTCTTAAGGCCCATTTTTGTACTTTTGCATATGTGACTCGTTTTTTCCTGTTTGAGCCCGAACGAGGTCCAATCTTCATGGAACTTTCAGGAATGCTTCTTTAAACTATTCTGAGCATGTCATAGAAGTCTCAGCTCCATTTGACCTTCTGAAGTTGGTCAACTCCCTTGTTCATCCGGCCGCGGTCACTCCCAGGGCCCATTTTTGGACTTTTGCATATGTGACTCATTTTTGCCTATTTGGGTCCTGAACGAGGTTTAATTTCCACGAAACTTGTAGGAATTCTTCTTGACAGTATTTTCGGTGTGTCATAGAAGTTTTGGCTTGATTTAATCTTCTAAAATTGGTCAACTCCATCGTTCATTGGGCCACTATCACTCCCGACGCCCATTTTTGGACTTTTGCTTATGTGACTTGTTTTTGCATGTTTGGGGCCCGAACGACGACCAATTTTCACGAAACTTAGGGGAATGCTTCTTAACCCTATTTTGAGTGTGTCAAAAAGTATTCGGCTAGATTTGATGTTTGAGGTTGGTCAACTCCCTCGTTCATCAGGCTGCGGACACTGCCAAAGCCCATTTTTGGACTTCTATATATTAACTCGTTTTTGCCTGTTTTTGGCCCGAAGGATGTTCAATCTTCTCGAAACTTGGAGGAATTATCATTGACACTATTTTGAGGGTGCATTTGATTTTTTAGGATGATTTGAGCGTCTGAAGTTGGTCAATTCCCACATTCGTCGGGCCGGGGTCACTCCCAAGGTACATTTTTGGACTTTCACAAATTTGAATCGTTTTTGCCTGTTTGGGGACTGAACGATGTCCAATCTTCACGAAAATTAGAGGAATATTTCTTTATACTATTCTAAGTATGTCATAGAAGTTTCGACATGATTAGACCTTCTGAACTTGGTCAACTCCCTCGTTCATCTCGTACCAGACACTCTCAAGGCCAATTTTTTGACTTTTGCATATGTGACTCGTTTTTGCCCGTTTGGGGCCCAAATGATGTGCAATCTTCATGTAACTTGGAAGAAGCCTTCTTGACACTACTTTGAATGTGTTATAGATCTTTTAACAAGATTTGACCATCTGAAGTTGGTCAACTCCCTCATTCATCGGGCCGCGGTCACTCCCAAGGCCCAGTTTTGGACTTTTGCGTATGTAACTCGTTTTTTTATTATTTGGGGCCAAACGATGTCCAATCTTCACGGAACTTGAACGAATGCTTACTTAAAGTATTCTGAATATGTCACAGAAGTTTTGGCTCAATTTGACCATCTAAAGCTGGTCAACTCAGTCGTTCATCAGGCTGCGTCACTCTTAAGGCCCATTTTTGTACTTTTGCTTTTGTGACTCGTTTTCGCTTGTTTGGGCCTGAACGATGTCCAATCTTCAAGTAACTTTCTGGAATGCTTCTTCAAACTATTCTGAGCATGTCATAGAAGTCTCAGCTCGATTTGACCTTCTGAAGTTGGTGAACTCCCTTGTTCATCGGGTCGCGATCACTCCTAAGGCTTATTTTTTGACTTTTGCATGTGTGACTGGTTTTTGCATGTTTGGGGCCCGACGGGGTCTACTCTGCACGAAACTTGGAGGAATTCTTCTTGACAATATTTTTAGTGTGATATAGATGTTTTGGCTTCATTTAATCTTCTTAAGTTGGTCAAGTCCATCGTTCATCGGGCCACTGTCACTCCCAACGCCCAGTTTTGGACTTTTCAAATGTGACTTGTTTTCAGCTGTTTGGGGAACGCACGATGTCCAATCCCCACGAAACCTAGAGGAATGCTTCTTGAAACTATTCTGATTGTCTCATTGAAAGTACAATTAGATTTGACTCTCTGAGGTCGGTCAACTCATTCCTTTAGTGGGAGGCGTTCACTCTCAGGGCACAATTTTGGACTTTTGCATATGTGACACATTTTCGCTAGTTTGGGACCCGAACGATGTCCAATCTTTGTAAAAATTGGTGGAACGCTTTTGAACACCTTTTTGAGTGAGACATACAAGTTTTAATTCCGTTTGACTTTCTAAAGTTGGTTAACTCAGTCATTCATAGGGCCACGGACACTCCCATGGCCCATTTTGGACTTTTGCATATATGACTTGTTTTCGCCTGTTTGGGGCCCGAACGACGTCCAATCTTCACGAAACACGGAGGAATGCTTTCTGACACAATTTGGAGCATGTCATAGAAGTTTCAGCTCGATTTGAATTTCTGAAGTTGGTCAACTCCCTCGTTCATTAGGCGTGGTCTCTCCCAAGGCCCATTTTTGGACTTTTGCATATGTAACTCGTTTTTGCCTGTTTAAGGCCCAAATGATGTCCAATCACCTTGCAACCTGGAGGAATACTTCTTGACACTATTTTAAATGTGACATAGATATTTCAACATGATTTGACTGTCTGAAGTTGGTCGACTCCCTCATTCATCAGGCCGTGGTCACTCCCAAGGCCCATTTTTGGACTTTTGCATATGTAACTCGCTTTTTATTGTTTGCGCCCGAACGATGTCCAATCTTCACAGAACTTGAAAGGAAGCTTATTTAAACTATTCTAATTGTGTCGTAGAATTTTTGGCTTGATTTGACCCTCTGAAGCTGGTCAACTCAGTTGTTCATCAGGTCGCATCCCTCTTAAGGCCCATTTTTGTACTTTTGCATACTTGTTTTCGCCTATTTGGGCCCGAACGATGTCCAATCTTCACGAAAATTTCAGGAATGCTCCTTCAAACTATTCTGAGCGTGTCATAGAAGTCTCAGCTCAATTTGACCTTCTGAAGTTGGTCAGCTCCCTTGTTCATCGGGCCACGATCACTCCTAAGGCCCATCTTTGGACTTTTGCAAATGTGACTCGTTTTTGCCTGTTTGGAACCCGAACGAGGTCTAATATGCACGAAACTTGGAGGAATTCTTCTTGACAGTATTTTTAGTGTGTCGTAGATGTTTTGGCTTCATTTAATCTTCTTAAGTTAGTCAACTCCATCGTTCATCGGGCCACTGTCACTCCCAATGCCCAGTTTTGGACTTTTGTAAATGTGACTCGTTTTCGCCTGTTTGGGGCACGCACGTTGTCCAATCCCCACGAAACATGGAGGAATGCTTCTTGACACTATTTTGATTGTCTCATTGAAATTACGACTAGATTTGACCCTCTGAGCTCTATCAACTCATTCTTTCATCGGGAGGTGGTCGCTCTCAGGGCACAATTTTGAACTTTTGCATATGCGACACGTTTTCGCCAGTTTGGGATGCGAACGATATCCAATCTTTGTAAAAATTGATGGAATGCTTTTGGATACCTTTTTGAGTGAGACATATAAGTTTTAGATCAATTTGGCTTTCTGATGTTGGCCAACTCAGTCATTCATAGGGCCACGGTCACTCCCACGAACCATTTTGGACTTTTGCATATATGAATTGTTTTCGCTTGGTTAGGGCTAGCACGATGTCGAATCTTCACAAAACACGAAGGAATGCTTTTTGACACAATTTGGAGCGTGTCATAGAAATTTTAGCTCAATTTGAATTTTTGAAGTTGGTCAACTCCCTCATTCATTGGGCCGCAGTCTCTCCCAAGGCCCATTTTTAGACTTTTGCATACGTAACTTGTTTTTGCTTGTTTGGGGCTCAAATGATGTCCAATCATCATGTAACTTGGAGGAATCCTTCTTGACATAATTTTAAATGTGTCATAGATATTTCAACATGATTTGACTATCTGAAGTTGGTCAACTCCCTCATTCATCGGGCCTTGGTCATTCACAAGGCTCATTTTTGGACATTTGCATATGTAACTCGCTTTTGATTGTTTGGGCCCTGAATGATGTCCAATCTTCACGGGGCTTGAAAGACTGCTTATTTAAACTATTCTACATGTGTCATTGAAGCTTTGGTTCGATTTTTCGATTTAAAGTCGGTCAACTCAATCCATCATCGGGCCGCGTCACTCTTAAGGCTCATTTTTGTACTTTTGCATAGGTAACTCGTTTTTGCCTGTTTGGGCCTGAACGAGGTCCAATCTTCACAGAAATTTCAGGAATTCTTCTTTAAACTATTTTGAGCATGTCATAGAAGTCTCAACTCGATTTGACCTTCTGAAGTTGGTCAACTCCCTTGTTCATCGGACCACGGTCACTCCTGAGGCCCGTTTTTGGACTTTTGCATATGTGACTCGTTTTTACCTATTTGGGGCCCGAACGAGGTTTAATCTACACGAAACTTGGAGGAATTCTTCCTGAAAATATTTTTAGTGTGTCGTAGAAGTTTTGGCTTAATTTAATATTCAAAAATTGGTCAACTCCATCATTCATCAGGCCACTGTCACTCCCGACGCCCATTTTTGGACTTTTGCATATATCACTTGTTTTTGCCTGTTTGGGGCCCAAACGATGTCCAATCTTCTCGGAACTTGGAGGAATGCTTTTTAACACTATATTGAGTGTGTCAAAGAGGTTTTGGGTTGATTTGAACTTCTAAAGTTGGTCGACACCCTCATTCATAGGCCCAAGGTTACTCCCAAGGCCCATTTTGAACTTTTGCATATGTGACTTGTTTTTGCATGTTTAGGGCCCGAACGATGTCCAAACTTCACGGAACTTGGGGGAATGCTTCTTAACACTATTCTGAGTATGTCAGAGAGTATTTGGCAAAATTTGACCTTCTAAAGTTGGTCAACTCCCTCGTTCATGGGGCTACGGACACTCCTAAGGCTCGTTTTTTGGACTTTTGCATATATAACTCGTTTTCACCTGTATGGGGCCTGAAAGATATTCAATCTTCACGAAACATGGAGGAATTCTTTTTGACACTATTTTGAGGGTGTCTAGATGTTTTAGGATGATTTGACCATCTGAAGTTGGTCAATTCCCACATTCGTCGGGCCTGGGTCTCTCTTTAGGTACATTTTTGGACTTTCGCATATGTGACTCATTTTCACCTGTTTGAGGTCTGAATGATATCTAATCTTCGTAGAACTAGGAGGAATATTTCTCTAAACTATTCTAAGTATGTCATAGAATGTTCTACACTATTTGACCTTCTGAACTTTGTCAACTGCCTCATTCATCGAGCAGCAGACACTCTCACGGCCCATTTTTTGACTTTTGCATATGTGACTTGTTTTTGCCGGTTTGGGGCCCAAATGATCCCCAATCTTCATGTAACTTGGAGGAATCCTTCCTGACACTATTTTGAGTGTGTCATAGATCTTTCAATGAGATTCGACCATCTGAAGTTGGTCAACTCTCTCATTCATCGGGCCGCGGTAACTCCCAAGGCCCATTTTTGGACTTTTGCATATGTAAGTCGTTTTTCATTGTTTGGGGCTCGAACGATGTCCAATCCTCATGGAACTTGAAGAAATACTTATTTAAACTATTCAAATTGTGTCAAAGAAGTTTTGGCCCGATTTGACCATTTGAAGATGGTCAACTTAGTCGTTAATCAGGCCGCGTCACTCTTAAAGCCCATTTTTGTACTTTTGCATATGTGACACGTTTTCGCCAGTTTGGGACCCGAACGATGTCTAATATTTGTAAAAATTGATAGAATGCTTTTGGACACCTTTTTAAGGGAGACACAAAAGTTTTAGATCAATTTGAATTTCTGAAGTTGGTCAACTCGGTCATGCATCTGGCCACGGTCACTCCCATGACCCATTTAGGACTTTTGCATATATGACTTGTTTTTGCCTCTTTGGGGCCCGAACGACGTCCAATCTTCACGAAACACTGCAAAATTCTTTCTGAGACAATTTGGAGTGTGACATAGAAGTTTTGACTTGATTTGAATTCTGAAGTTGGTCAACTCCCTCGTTCATTGGGCGGTGGTCTCTCCTAAGGCCCATTTTTGGACTTTTGCATATGTAACTGGTTTTTGCCTGTTTGGGGCCCAAATGTTGTCCATGTTGGAAGTAGGTGGGTCTCGTGGATAGATTTTCAAAACTTTTGACCCACTTGACACAGGGATCAACTATCCATAAGACCAAAACCCAATCCAGGATGCGTTACCCTCAATCTCGTGACCATGTACAGTAAAAAAATTATACCAGCACTAAACATCCAAACTAATCTACGACATGGAAGAAGTAGATCATACCTTTGGAGACCCGCAGTGCTCTAATGGACTTCTTCAAGACCTCTTAGCCTTCCACGCTATGACCCCCGAATTGGATTTCTTTTCTCAAGAAGAACGGTGGAATCTTCAGGAGAAAATCCCAACTCGAGACTCCAAGGAACTAGAAGAAAGGAGAGGAGAGTAACTCGCGCAACTCTTGCACGAAAAGGGTTTTGGCGTGAGGGGGAGTCTTTTGGACGTCCAAGGATATTTTATAGACTTCCAAATCTCTCCCTTGTCTAATTGAAATAGAAGTCTAACTTCCAAAGCAATTAGCAAGTTTCTCCTTTCTTATCCTTTCTTTCTAGAGTTCGAGTCGGATTAGTATTTTCCAATAACTTGGGCTAGCGTGGGGACCACTAGGGATTCCTTAGAAAGCTGGCTCCAACTGGAACACCGCGACCCCACATCTCATGTGCAATCCGGGCCCACAGTTAATTGCAAATAACACCACTATATAAATGCAATTGCACTCCAGTCTTAGGAATAAATTACAATGAAGACCCTAAACTTCCCAATTACCACAAGTAGGCCCCTCTATCAATATCCGTGGATCAATTGGAATAAATCCGTCTCTTCCAATCTAAGTTCCACATCTTATTATCCTTGAGCCCCAATTAATCACAGTAGTCATCAGTACCATCCAATTAACTCTTAATTGAGATGGGTGCGCACTTATTAATGACAAATCCATTAATTGGCACAAGGGGATAATAGAGATAGATTCCATCTTGATCATTCAACGTTCCCATAGTTCTACTACCACATACCCAAGACACCGAGGTGTTAACCTATAGTCGGCCTCACTCATTGGTGACTCAAAGCAAATGAATAGATAGAAACTTGAGTTCGTCAATGTCTCAGGATTGAGAGCCTATTGCTAGGGAATTATGAGAGCATACCTTATTATTGAGATGGAATTCCATAACGTGCATCTCATGGTCCTTCAATACATCCAATGTACCAGCACTGTGATCCAGAATCTTACATTCTGATGATCGAGACAAATCACACTATCTCATAGTGATCAAAGTGCTGCAACCTTATCAAATGAGATGCCCAATCTCATTACTGGTTGTGAAGCTATGTTAAGTATAAGATTTGTGACATATATCTCCTGCACGTGGATCTCATCCATGCACATATATCACATCTAATATACTAATGGGACCCGGTTCAACTCATGAACCATTATGTCATACGTATTGGTCATGTGCATGAAGTAGTAAAATAACATTCATCTCATGAAAGTAAAGCATGTTTTTATTGATAAATAAAGAAATTAATCAATTTATTACATCAACTGATGGATTGAGTCCACAAAATCTAACAGTCCAATCATCATGTACTTGGAGGAACACTTCTTCACACTATTTTAAATGTGTCATAGATATTTCAACACGATTTGACTGTCTGAAGTTGGTCAACTCCCTCATTCATCTGGCTGTAGTCACTCCCAATGCCCATTTTTGGACTTTTGCATATGTAACTTGCTTTGGATTGTTTGGGGCCCGAACGAGTCCAATCTTCACGGAGCTTAAAGGAATGCTTACTTAAACTATTCTGAGTGTGTCATTGAAGTTTCAGTTCAATTTGTCCATTTGAAGCCTATCAACTCAATCCATCATCGGGCCGTGTCACTCTTAAGGCCCATTTTTGTACTTTTGTATATGTGACTCGTTTTTTCCTGTTTGGGCCCGAACGAGGTCCAATCTTCACAAAACTTTCAGAAATGCATCTTTAAACTATTCTGAGCATGTCAGAGAAGTCTCAGCTCGATTTGACCTTCTGAAGTTGGTCAACTCCCTTGTTCATCTGGCCGTGGTCACTCCCAAGGCCCATTTTTGGACTTTTGCATATGTGACTCGTTTTTGCCTATTTGGGGCCCGAACAAGGTTTAATCTCCACAAAACTTGGAGGAATTCTTCTTGACAGTATTTTCAGTGTGTCATAGAAGTTTTAGCTTGATTTAATCTTCTAAAATTGGTCAACTCCGTTGTTCATCGGGCCACTGTCACTCCCGACGTCAATTTTTGGACTTTTGCATATGTGACTTGTTTTTGCATGTTTGGGGCCCGAACGATGTCCAATTTTCACGGAACTTAGGGGAATGCTTCTTAACACTATTCTGAGTGTGTCAGAGAGTATTTGGCTAGATTTGATGTTTTGAGGTTGGTCAACTCCCTCGTTCATCAGGCTGCGGACATTGCCAAGGCCCATTCTTGGACTTCTGTATATTGACTCGTTTTCTCCTATTTTTGGCCCGAACGATGTTCAATCTTTTCGAAACTTGGAGGAATTATTTTTCACACTATTTTGAGGTGTATTTGATTTTTTAGGATGATTTGATCGTCTGAAGTTGGTCAACTCCCACATTCGTCGGGGCCAGGGTCACTCCTAAGGTACATTTTTGGAATTTCGCATATTTGACTTGTTTTCACCTGTTTGGGGACTGAACGATGTCCAATCTTCACAGAAATTAGAGGAATACTTCTTTATACTATTCTAAGTTTGTCATAGAAGTTTCTACATGATTAGACCTTCTGAACTTGGTCAACTCCCTCATTCATCGGGTTGCAGACACTCTCAAGGCCAATTTTTCGACTTTTGCATATGTGACTCGTTTTCCCCCGTTTGGGGCCCAAATGATGTGCAATCTTCATGTAACTTGGAGGAAGTCTTCTTGACACTACTTTGAATGTGTTATAGATCTTTTAACAAGATTTGACCATCTGAAGTTGGTCAACTCCTTCATTAATCGGGCCGCGTCACTCCCAAGGCCCATTTTTGGACTTTTGCATATGTAACTCATTTTTTATTGTTTGGGGCCCGAACGATGTCCAATCTTCACAGAACTTGAACGAATGCTTATTTAAACTATTTTGATTATGTCACAGAAGTTTTAGCTCAATTTGACCATCTAAAGCTATTCAACTCAGTCGTTCATCAGGCTGCGTCACTCTTAAGGCCTATTTTTGTACTTTTGCTTATATGACTCGTTTTCGCCTGTTTGGGCTCGAACAATGTCCAATCTGTTGGAAGTAGGTGGGTCTCGTGGATAGATTTTCAAAACTTTTGATCCACTTGACACAGGGATCAACTATCCATAAGACCAAAACCCAATCCAGGATGCGTTACCCTCAATCTCGTGACCATGTACAGTAAAATTCTACCAGCACTAAGCATCCAAAATAACCTACGACATGCAAGAAGTAGATCATACCTTTGGAGACCCGCAGTGCTCTAATGGACTTCTTCAAGACCTCTTAGCCTTCCACGCTATGACCCCCGAATTGGATTTCTTTTCTCAAGAAGAACGGTGGAATCTTTAGGAGAAAATCCCAACTCGAGACTCCAAGGAACTAGAAGAAAGGAGAGGAGAGTAACTCGCGCAACTCTTGCACGAAAGGGTTTTGGGCGTGAGAGAGAACTCTTTTGGACGTCCAAGGATATTTTATAGACTTCCAAATCTCTCCCTTGTCTAATTGAAATAGAAGTCTTACTTCCAAAGCAATTAGCAACTTTCTCCTTTCCAAACTCTTATTTCTAGAGTCCAAGTCGGATTAGTGTTTTCCAATATCTTGGGCTAGCGTGGGGACCACTAGGGATTCCTTAGAAAGCTGGCTCCAACTGGAACACCGCGACCCCACATCTCATGTGCAATCCGGGCCCACAGTTAATTGCAAATAACACCACTATATAAATGCAATTGCACTCCAGTCTTAGGAATAAATTACAATGAAGACCCTAAACTTCCCAATTACCACAAGTAGGCCCCTCTATCAATATCCGTGGATCAATTGGAATAAATCCGTCTCTTCCAATCTAAGTTCCACATCTTATTATCCTTGAGCCCCAATTAATCACAGTAATCATCAGTACCATCCAATTAACTCTTAATTGAGATGGGTGCACACTTACTAATGACAAATCCATTAATTGGCACAAGGGGATAATGGAGATAGATTCCATCTTGATCATTCAACGTTCCCACAGTTCTACTACCATATACCCAAGACACCGAGGTATTAACCTATAGTCGGCCTCACTCATTGGTGACTCAAAGCAAATGAATAGATAGAAACTTGAGTTCGTCAATGTCTCAGGATTGAGGGCCTATTGCTAGGGAATTATGAAAGCATACCTTATTATTGAGACGGAATACCATAAGGTGCATCTCATGGTCCTTCAATACATCCAATGTACCGGCACTATTGATCCAGAATCTTACATTCTGATGATCGAGACAAATCACACTATCTCATAGTGATCAAAGTGCTGCAACCTTATCAAATGAGATGCCCAGTCTCATTACTGGTTGTGAAGCTATTTAAGTATAAGATTTGTGACATATATCTCCCGCGTGTGGATCTCATCCATGCACATATATCACATCTAATATACTAATGGGACCCGGTTCAACTCATGAACCATTATGTCATACGTATTGGTCATGTGCATAAAGTAGTAAAATAACATTCATCTCATGAAAGTAAAGCATGATTTTATTGATAAATAAAGAAATTAATCAATTTATTACATCAACTGATGGATTGAGTCCACAAAAACTAACAATCTCCCACTTGGGCTCAATGCCAGTCAGGGTTGCATCTCATGCCCATCCCTTCTACGTGTTGCTCAAAGACTTTGGTAGTCAAAGGCTTAGTAAAGGGATCTGCCAAATTGTCTGCAGAGGCTATCTTGGTAATAGCAATATCACCTCTCTGCACAATCTCTCTGACTAAGTGATACTTCCTCTGTACATGCTTTTGGCTTTTATGGCTTCTGGGTTCCTTTGACTGAGCGACTGCCCCGCTGCTGTCACAGTAAACTGTGAGTGGCTGTCGTGCCAAAGGTACCACCCCAAGTTCCAAAAGGAATCTTTTAAGCCATACTGCTTCCTTAGCTGCTTCACAAGCTGCTACATATTCAGCTTCCGAGGTTGAATCAGCGGTACATTCTTGTTTTATACTCCTCCAGCTGATAGCTCCGCCTCCAAGCATAAATACATAACCAGAGGTGGATTTCCTAGAATCCTTATCTGACATAAAGTCAGAATCTGTGTATCCGACTGGAATCAACTCATCACTGCTATAAATCAACATGTAATCTCTAGTCCTTCTCAAGTATTTGAGAATACATTTTACAGCAGTCCAATGTTCAGGTCCTGGATTAGATTGATATCTGCTGACTAGGCCCACTACATAACAGATATCTGGTCTAGTACATAACATAGCATACATGAGGCTACCAACAGCCGAAGCGTATGGTATCGACCTCATCTGCTCCTTTTCCTCGGGTGTCTTAGGACACTGATCCTTGGAAAGGTGCACTCCATGCCTGAAAGGTGTGATACCCTTCTTGGAGTCTTGCATTGCAAACCGTACTAGCACCTTATCTATGTATGCAGCTTGAGACAAGCCAATCATCCTATTTTTCCGGTCTCGATAGAGTTTGATCCCTAGGATGTAACTAGCTTCTCCCAAGTCCTTCATATCAAAAGTCTTGGCTAACCAAACTTTTACCGTTGACAACATTCCTATGTCTTTCCCCAGGAGAAGGATGTCATCGACATATAAAACCAGAAAAACTACCCTGTCACCTTCACTTTTCATGTACACACATGACTCATCCGGATTTTGACAAAAACCAAATGACTTGATTGCCTGGTCAAAACGGATATTCCAGCTTCGGGATGCCTGCTTCAGTCCATAAATAGACTTCTGTAGTTTGCAAACCTTTTGCTCCTGGTTTTTAGCTACAAAACCGTCTGGCTGCACCATATAGATGTCTTCCTCAAGATGGCTGTTGAGAAAAGCCGTCTTGACATCCATTTGCCAAATCTCGTAATCGAGATGAGCCGCAATGGATAAGAGTATCCGGATGGATTTGAGCATGGCTACTGGCGAGAAGGTTTCCTCATAATCGATCCCCTCTTTCTGAGTATATCCTTTCGCAACAAGCCTAGCCTTATAGGTCTCCACTCTTCCATCTGGTCCTCTTTTTCTCTTGTAGACCCACTTGCACCCAATAGGTTTAATATTGGCAGGCAAGTCCACAAGTGTCCAGACCTGATTTGAGTACATAGACTCCATCTCAGCTTTCATAGCATCTTGCCAGCGTCCCGAGTCTAAGTCATTTATTGCTTCATCATAGTTAGAGGGATCTTGTTCTGGCTCTTCTGGGATTGCTTCATAAGACTCTCCCAAGAATGAGAACCTGTCAGGGGGTCTGACAATCCTCCCACTACGACGAGGTACTGGTGTAACTACTAGGTCTGGTAAGGGCGGTTCTTCCTCAAGTCCGGTCATACTTGGATTTGGAATTGATTGCTCCTGAATCTCTTCCAAGATCACCTTTTCTAAAAATTTCTGGTCCATCATATAATCTTCCTCCAGAAAAACCGCATTGGTGCTAACCAGCACTTTCTGCTCTCTGGGATTATAGAATAACCAACCTTTAGTTCCTTTAGGATATCCTACAAATGTGCATACTTCCGACTTCGCTTCCAACTTATCCGTCTTAACCTTGAGCACGTGTGCTGGACAACCCCAAATGTGTAAATGTTGTAGACTAGGCTTTCGCCCAGACCACAATTCCCGGGGAGTCTTAGGTATAGACTTAGATGGTACGAGGTTTAGTAGGTACATTGCAGTATCCAAAGCATATCCCCAAAAGGATATAGGTAATCTTGAGAAACTCAGCATAGACCTAATCATATCTAAAAGAGTCCGGTTCCTTCTTTCTGCTACTCCATTCTGTTGAGGCATACCAGGAGCAGACAACTGGGATAGAATCCCATTTTCTGATAAGTAACCCATAAAATCAGTAGAGAGATATTCCCCTCCTCGATCTGATCGAAGAGTCTTGATACTCTTACCTAATTGCTTTTCCGCTTCCGCTCGAAATTCTTTGAACTTTTCAAAAGCTTCGGACTTGCGGTGCATAAGGTATATGTAACCATATCTTGAGTAATCATCTGTGAAAGTGATGAAGTACTCATATCCTCCTCTGGCCCTGACATTAATGGGTCCGCAGACATCAGTATGCACTAATTCCAATAAATCTTTGGCCCTATTACCCTTAGCTGAAAAGGGTCTTTTAGTCATTTTACCTTCCAAACAGGACTCACAGATAGGCATTGGTTCTACCACCAATGAAGGTAAGATACCATCTTTCACTAGCCTCTCAATCCTGTTAAGGTTTATATGACCTAGCCTCAGGTGCCAAAGTTTTGTTGGATTAGATGAAGGTGACTTTCTCTTTAATGATGATCTACTAATTGTTTCAGTATCATGTATCTCATACATCGTGGGAGTTAACAAATAAAGTCCATTGGTTACCTTGCCAGAACATATGAAAGTACCATTCCTCTTTATGACAACTTCAGTACCAAAAGTAATAGAATAACCTTTATTCACCAAACTAGAGACTGAAATTAAATTCCGCCTTAAAGACGGTACATATAATGTTTCTGACAAAACCAATTTCTTATTTGAAAAACATAAAGTAATGACTCCTACTGAAACAGCCTCCGCCTTAGCGTCAGATCCTAGGTTGACAATGATTTCTCCATCACTTAGCCTCCTGGTTTCCCTGAACCCCTGCAACGTATTACATATGTGATTAGTTGCCCCGGAATCCACACACCAGGATTCTGAAGTACCAGTTGCAAAACTAACTTCAGATATAAGTGACTCAATCATACCTGGGGTCTTTTTCTTAGACAGATATTCTGGACAATTCCTCTTCCAATGTCCTGTCTTACCACAATGGAAACACTTTCCTTTTGTCCCTGAACCCTTAGCTTTAGCCACGCCACCAGTTGGACCATTCTCCACCTTAGGACCCTTTGGAACTGATTTCTTTTTGCCTTTCCGCCCTTTGCCTTTCGGCTTGGACTTGGCATCTGACTTTTCTGTCATTAAGGCAGTTGGTTTCTTCTTCATAATCCCTTCAGTTGCTACCAGCTGACTAGATAGCTCAGCTAGAGTCAGATTCATTTTATTCATATTATAATTGACCTTGAAATTGTTGAATGTCTCTGGTAGTGACTCAAGGATTATGTCAATCTGCGATTCTGCATCAATCGCAGCTCCCAGTACATCTAACTCATTTAATGAGTCCATCATTTTCAACATGTGTTCCTGTACTGATGTACCTTCAGCCATCTTGGTGCTAATGAGCACCCTCATGGCTGCCTGCCTAGCAGGTCTGCCTTGTTCTGCAAACATCTCCTTTAAGTTCGATATCATATCATATGTAGTCTTATAAGATTGATGTTGATGTTGCAGCACACTAGACATGGATGCCAGAATGTAACATCGGGCCATCTCATCGTCTTTGGCCCATTTGTTGTAAAGGTCCTTTTCTGCTTCTGATGCATCTGGGGCAGGCTCTTCAAGGGGGTTTTTGGTAAGGACATATTTGTATCCTGAAGCTGTCAGGACAATATCCAGATTCCGTTTCCAGTCTACATAGTTGGATCCCACCAACTTATTCTGGTTGAGGATGGTCGCAAGTGGATTAAAAGTATTCGAATTCATGCTTGTAATACTGTAGCACATAACCATACATTCAATTAATAAATTTAAATGACATTAGGGTTTAGTATTCTACCAAATTTATGTGGGAATCCTCATAACCACAAAATTCAGAATACATCGGAATCCCAATTCTGCGGGGTATGCCTCCTTGGGGAGTGCATATACCTCCTAGACTGGTGCGGATCAAAGTTGGTCAAAATTTGGATTAAGACTAACTATCCATGATCCCCTTCATTCATTACAATCTAGGTATCTCATACCAAATAATGTATGACTCCCGATTAGCTTTGGTTTCTAAAATACATGAGGCAAATCCTTAGGGATACTACATCATTATTTTAGTTAAGTGTGACCCACCAACTAGCATTGCATGACAACCGTTGTGGGTAGCTCCTCCTTGGGGAGTGGGCTCCCACCCCGTCTCATCAACACTATCCATAGGAGATCCATATCCAGTATCCAGATAAATACAAGCCCTCCGTGGGGAATGGCCATTCGCAAAATGGCGCAAGGCTAATACTTTCCTTACAATGGACCTATGGTGGAAAACCATGGGGATTTTTATATGTATAGAAAAGCCCCGCTCCCACTTAATATTTTAGAGTTGAGGATTTCCTTATAGGTGTATGGGTCCATCAAATATAGGTATATATTCATCTCATGATAAGACCAATGATTGGTTCCAAGTCAAGTTATTTTAAGGAAAGCCCAGTTTCTAAAATTAGTGTTACCAATAGATCCATCTCATGGGCCTACCAACTCTAATTAGAACTCTTTCCAAAAATTAATTTGATTTGACCAATTTTGGAATTTGCTATGTTTGGAACAAATATGGAAATACTCTAAAATAAGCATTCATCCATAAATAGAAAGTGTTGTAATAAAAGACTAGTCCTCTCGTCCACATGGCCCAGGCGGAAAAGACTTCTTGGACTTCTAGACTTTCCAAAACTTTGGGATTCCTCAAACTCTTTGGGCATCTCCAAAGCACCTTTTGGTAATCTTCAAACTCTTTGATTAGGAGTCCAGCTTCTCTTTCCTTCTTTGTTTCGGACATCTCCAGAATTTACAAATTTTAAAAAAAATACATAAATTCCTATGTCTCTATAATGAGACTTACATGGTAGTCTAAACATGGAAATAAAAGGGCTATAGGGAAATTCACCATGCCTTGCCCTTTCACGGGAAACCAAGGAGACCATGATGCCCTTTACACTTAGCCACAAATAAACCAATAGTTAAAAGGAAAGAAAAACATGTGGGCCATATGGAGAGGACATTATTACCTGCAAGTTAGTATCTCATACAACAAAGCATCTCACAAAACCAGGTTGCCAAACCACAATAGAAAAACAAGATGCCAAATATTTTGCCACCACGATACAAGACCCCCTACGCAACGGGGGTCCGGGGGCAGCGCCCCCGGCGGGGGTCGAGCTGCCCGGTCAGCTCGCGGGGTTCCAAGGGGCAGCGCCCCTGGCGGGGGCTCGGGGGCAGCGCCCCCGAAAAAAAAAAAAAAAAAAAAAAAACAACAACAACTCAGACCAAGAACAAGATGATTCTGCCTAGGTTCGGCTAGCCGATCTGGTACCTACGGTTAGCCAACAGACCTCTATAGCCATAGTGGTCACTTTCACTAACCGACTTGACGAACCCAGAAATTTGGGTTCTTTTCTGATTCGGCTCCTGCTGTACCCAATCACCTCTAATGATCTCAGTATGTTTTAATGGCATCTTATCATCCTCCTATCATGATTAAAACCTTTTGTGACTTTCCAAACATGTATCTACTACAAAAGCATGCAAACCCAATAAACACTGATCCTATCATAGCCCTTGCTCTATCCTCTTCGCATCTCATGCGAAGATTAGAACAAGATTACTGATCTAACATGATTAGAGATGAGGTATGGCTTTGATACCAATTGTTGGAAGTAGGTGGGTCTCGTGGATAGATTTTCAAAACTTTTGATCCACTTGACACAGGGATCAACTATCCATAAGACCAAAACCCAATCCAGGATGCGTTACCCTCAATCTCGTGACCATGTACAGTAAAATTCTACCAGCACTAAGCATCCAAAATAACCTACGACATGCAAGAAGTAGATCATACCTTTGGAGACCCGCAGTGCTCTAATGGACTTCTTCAAGACCTCTTAGCCTTCCACGCTATGACCCCCGAATTGGATTTCTTTTCTCAAGAAGAACGGTGGAATCTTCAGGAGAAAATCCCAACTCGAGACTCCAAGGAACTAGAAGAAAGGAGAGGAGAGTAACTCGCGCAACTCTTGCACGAAAGGGTTTTGGGCGTGAGAGAGAACTCTTTTGGACGTCCAAGGATATTTTATAGACTTCCAAATCTCTCCCTTGTCTAATTGAAATAGAAGTCTTACTTCCAAAGCAATTAGCAACTTTCTCCTTTCCAAACTCTTATTTCTAGAGTCCAAGTCGGATTAGTGTTTTCCAATATCTTGGGCTAGCGTGGGGACCACTAGGGATTCCTTAGAAAGCTGGCTCCAACTGGAACACCGCGACCCCACATCTCATGTGCAATCCGGGCCCACAGTTAATTGCAAATAACACCACTATATAAATGCAATTGCACTCCAGTCTTAGGAATAAATTACAATGAAGACCCTAAACTTCCCAATTACCACAAGTAGGCCCCTCTATCAATATCCGTGGATCAATTGGAATAAATCCGTCTCTTCCAATCTAAGTTCCACATCTTATTATCCTTGAGCCCCAATTAATCACAGTAATCATCAGTACCATCCAATTAACTCTTAATTGAGATGGGTGCACACTTACTAATGACAAATCCATTAATTGGCACAAGGGGATAATGGAGATAGATTCCATCTTGATCATTCAACGTTCCCACAGTTCTACTACCATATACCCAAGACACCGAGGTGTTAACCTATAGTCGGCCTCACTCATTGGTGACTCAAAGCAAATGAATAGATAGAAACTTGAGTTCGTCAATGTCTCAGGATTGAGGGCCTATTGCTAGGGAATTATGAAAGCATACCTTATTATTGAGACGGAATACCATAAGGTGCATCTCATGGTCCTTCAATACATCCAATGTACCGGCACTATTGATCCAGAATCTTACATTCTGATGATCGAGACAAATCACACTATCTCATAGTGATCAAAGTGCTGCAACCTTATCAAATGAGATGCCCAGTCTCATTACTGGTTGTGAAGCTATTTAAGTATAAGATTTGTGACATATATCTCCCGCGTGTGGATCTCATCCATGCACATATATCACATCTAATATACTAATGGGACCCGGTTCAACTCATGAACCATTATGTCATACGTATTGGTCATGTGCATAAAGTAGTAAAATAACATTCATCTCATGAAAGTAAAGCATGATTTTATTGATAAATAAAGAAATTAATCAATTTATTACATCAACTGATGGATTGAGTCCACAAAAACTAACACAATCTTCACGAAACTTTCCAGAATGCTTCTTCAAACTATTCTGAGAGTGCCATATAAGTCTTAGCTCGATTTGACCTTCTGAAGTTGGTCAACTCCCTTGTTCATTGGGCCGCGGTCACTCCTAAGGCCCATTTTTGGACTTTTGCATGCGTGACTGGTTTTTGCATGTTTGGGGCCCGAACGAGTTCTAATCTGCACGAAACTTGGAAGAATTCTTCTTGACAGTATTTTTTGTGTGTCATAGATGTTTTGGCTTCATCTAATCTTCTTAAGTTGGTCAAGTCCATCGTTCATTGGGCCACTGTCACTCCCAACGCCCAGTTTTGGACTTTTCAAATGTGACTCGTTTTCAGCTGTTTGGGGAACGCACGATGTCCAATCCCCACGAAACATGGAGAAATGCTTCTTGACACTATTTTGATTGTCTCATTGAAAGTACAGCTAGATTTGACTTTCTGAGGTCGGTCAACTCATTCCTTCATCGGGAGGCGGTCACTCTCAGGGCACAATTTTGGACTTTTGCATATGTGACACATTTTCGCTAGTTTGAGACCCGAACGATGTCCAATCTTTGTACAAATTGGTGGAACGCTTTTGAACACCTTTTTGAGTGAGACATACTAGTTTTAGATCCGTTTGATTTTCTGAAGTTGGTCAACTCAGTCACTCATAGGGCCATGGTCACTCCCATGGCCCATTTTGGACTTTTGCATATATGAATTGTTTTCACCTGTTTGGGGCCCGAACGACGTCTAATCTTCACGAAACTTGGAGGAATTCTTTCTGACACAATTTGGATTATATCATAGAAGTTTCAGCTCGATTTGAATTTCTGAAGTTAGTCAACTCCCTCGTTCATTAGGCGCAGTCTCTCCTAAGGCTCATTTTTGGACTTTTGCATATGTAACTCGTTTTTGCCTGTTTGGGGCCCAAATAATGTCCAATCACCATGTAACCTGGAGGAACACTTCTTGACACTATTTTAAATGTGTCATAGATATTTCAACACGATTTGACTGCTTGAAGTTGGTCGACTCCCTCATTCATCGGGCCGTGGTTACTCCCAAGGCCCATTTTTTGACTTTTGCATATGTAACTCATTTTTTATTGTTTGGGCCCGAACGATGTCCAATCTTCATAGAACTTGAAGGGATGCTTATTTAAACTATTCTAACTGTTTCGTAGAATTTTCGGCTTGATTTGACCCTCTAAAGTTAGTCAACTCAGTCGTTCATCAAGCCGCATCACTCTTAAGGCCCATTTTTGTACTTTTGCATATGTGACTCGTTTTTGCCTATTGGGGCCCGAACGATGTCCAATCTTCACGAAAATTTCAGGAATGCTCCTTCAAACTATTCTGAGCGTGTCATAGAAGTCTCGGCTCGATTTGACCTTCTGAAGTTGGGCAACTCCCTTGTTCATCGGGCCACGGTCACTCCTAAAGCCCATTTTTGGACTTTTGCATATGTGACTCGTTTTTGCCTGCTTTGGGCCCGAACGCGGTCTAATATGCACCAAACTTGGAGGAATCCTTCTTGATAGTATTTTTAGTGTGTCGTAGATGTTTTGGCTTCATTTAATCTTCTTAAGTTAGTCAACTCCATCGTTCATGAGGCCACTGTCACTCCCAACGCCCAGTTTTGGACTTTTGTAAATGTGACTCGTTTTTGCCTGTTTGGGGCATGCACGTTGTCCAATCCCCACAAAACATGGAGGAATGTTTCTTGACACTATTTTGATTGTCTCATTGATATTACGACTAGCTTTGACCCTCTGAGGTCTGTCAACTCTTTCTTTCATCGGGAGGCGGTCACTCTAAGGGCACAATTTTGAACTTTTGCATATGTGACACGTTTTCGCCAGTTTGGGACCCGAACGATATCCAATCTTTGTAAAAATTGTTGTAATGCTTTTGGCACCTTTTTGGACTTTTACATATGTAACTCGTTTTTCATTATTTGGGACCCGAACGATGTCCAATCCTCACGGAACTTGAAGAAATGCTTATTTAAACTATTCAGATTGTGTCAAAGAAGTTTCGGCCCGATTTGACCGTCTGAAGATGGTCAACTCAGTCGTTCATCAGGCCGTGTCACTCTTAAAGCCCATTTTTGTACTTTTGCATATGTGACTCGTTTTCACCTCTTTGGGCCCAAACGATGTCCAATCTTCACGGAACTTTTAGGAATACTTCTTCAAACTATTCTGAGTATTGCATAGAAGTCTCAGCTCAATTTGACCTTTTGAAGTGGTCAACTCCCTTGTTTCTTGGGCTACGGTCACTCCTAAGGCCCATTTCTGGACTTTTGCATATGTGACTCGTTTTTGCCTGTTTGGGGCTCGAACGATGTCCAATCTTCACAAAGCTTGGAGGAATACTTCTTTTCACTCTTTCGAGTTTGTCATAAGTTTCAGCCCAATTTGACCTTCTAAAGTTGGTCAACACCCTCGTTCATCGGGCCGCGGTAACTCCCAAGGCCCATTTTTGGACGTTTGCCTGTGTGACTCGTTTTTGCCGGTTTAGGGCCCGAACGAGGTCTAATCGACACGAAAATTGGATGAATTCTTCTTGACAGTACTTTTAGTGTGTCATAGATATTTTGGATTGATTTAATCTTCTTCAGTTGGTCAACTCCATCGTTCATCGGGCCACTGGCACTCCCAACACCCATTTTTTTACTTTTGCAAATGTGATTCGTTTTCGCCTGTTTCGGGCATGAACGATGTCCAATTTCCACGAAACATGGAGGAATGCTTCTTAGCAATATTTTGATGTCTAATTTAAATTTCAGCTGGACTTGACTTTCTGAGGTCGGTTGACTCATTCCTTCATCGAGAGGCAGTCACTCTCAGGGCCCTTTTTTGGACTTTTGCATATGTGATTCGTTTTCGCCTGTTTGGGACCTGAACGATGCCCAATCTTCGTAAAACTTGATGGAATGCTTTTGGACACCCTCTTGAGTGAGTCATATAAGTTTCAGCTCGATTCGAACTTCTGAAGTTGGTCAACTCAATCCTTCATCGGGCCGCGGTCTCCCCCGAGGCCCATATTTGGACTTTTGCATATGTGACTCGTTCTCGCCAGTTTTGACCCGAACGATGTCCAATCTTGACAAAACTTGTATGAATACTTCTTTAAACTATTTTGAGCATGTCATAGAAGGTTCAGCCTGATTTGACCTTCTGAAGTTGGTCAACTCCCTCATTCATTGGGCCACGGTCACTCCTAAGGCCCATTTTTGGACTTTTGAATATGTGACTCGTTTTTGCTTATTTAGGTCCCGAACGAAGTCTAATCTTCGCGAAACTTGGAGGAATACTTCTTGACAGTATTTTTAGTGTGTCATAGAAGTCTTGGCTTGATTTAATCTTCTAAAATTGGCCAACTCCATCGTTCATCGGGCCACTATCACTCCTGACACCCATTTTTGGACTTTTGCATATGTGACTCGTTTTCGCCTGTTTGGGGCCCAAATGATGTCCAATCTTCTCGGAACTTGGAGGAATGCTTCTTAACACTATATTGAGTGTGTCAAAGAGATTTTGGCTTGATTTGAACTTCTAAAGTTGGTCAACACCCTCGTTCGTAGGCCCAAGGTTACTCCCATGGCCCATTTTGAACTTTTGCATATATGACTTGTTTTCGCATGTTTGGGGCCCGAACGATGTCCAATTTTCACGGAACTTAGCAAATGCTTCATAAGACTATTCTGAGTGTGTCAGAGAGTATTCGGCTAGATTTGACGTTCTGAGGTTGGTCAACTCCCTCGTTCATCGGGCTGCGGACACTACCAAGGCCCATTTTTGGACTTCTGCGTATTGACTCGTTTTCGCCTGTTTCAGGCCCGAACGATGTTCAATCTTCTCAAAACTTGGAGGAAATATTTTTGACACTATTTTGATTGTGTATTAGATTTTTTAGGATAATTTGACCATCTGAAGTTGGTCAATTCCCAGATTCGTTGGGCTGGGGTCACTCCCAAGGTACATTTTTGGACTTTCGCGTATGTGACTCATTTTCGCCTGTTTAGGTTTGAACGACGTGCAATATTCATAGAAATTGGAGGAATACTTCTTTAAACTATTCTAAGCATGTCCTAGAAGTTTTGGTATGATTTGACCTTCTGAACTTGGTCAACTCCCTCGTTCATCGAGCAGAAGACACTCTCAAGGCCCATTTTTCTACTTTTGCATATGTGACTCTTTTTTGCCAGTTTGGAGCCAAAATGATGTCCAATCTTTATGTAACTTAGAGGAATCCTTCTTGACAATATTCAAATGTGTTATAGATCTTTTAACAAGGTTTGACCATCTGAAGTTGGTCAACTCCCTCATTCATCGGGCCGCGGTCACTCATAAGGCCCATTTTTGAACTTTTGCATATGTAACTCGTTTTTTATTGTTTGGGGGCGTGAACGATGTCCAATCTTTACGGAACTTGAATGGATGATTATTTAAATTATTCTGATTGTGTCATAGAAGTTTCAGCTTGATTTGACCTCTAAAGTTAGTCAACTCAGTCGTTCATAGGGCCATGTCACTCTTACAGCCCATTTTTGTACTTTTGCATATGTGACTCGTTTTCGCCTGTTTGGGTCCCGAACGATGTCGAATCTTCACGGAACTTTCAAGAATGCTTCTTCAAAATATTCTGAGTGTTTCATAGAAGTCTCATCTCGATTTGATCTTTTGAAGTTGGTCAACTCCCTTGTTCATCGGGCCATGGTCACTCCTAAGGCCCATTTTTGGACTTTTGCATATGTGACTCGTTTTTGCTTGTTTGGGGCCCAAACGAGGTCTAATCTGCACAAAACTTGAAGGAATTCTTCTTGACAGTATTTTTAATGTGTGATAGATGTTTTCGTTTCATTTAATCTTCTTAAGTCAGTCAACTCCATCGTTCATCGGGCCGTTGTCACTCCCAATGCCCATTTTTGGACTTTTGCAAATGTGACTTATTTTCGCCTGTTTGGGGCACGCACGATGTCCAATCCCCACGAAACATGGAGGAATACTTCTTGACACTATTTTGATTATCTCATTGAAATTATGGCTAGATTTGACCTTCTGAGGTCGGTCAACTCATTCCTTCATCGGGAGGCAGTCACTCTCAGGGCACAATTTTGGACTTTTGCACATTTGACATGTTTTCGCCAATTTGGGACCCGAACGATGTCTAATCTTTGTAAAAATTGATGTAATGCTTTTGGCACCTTTTTGAGCGAGACATACAAGTTTTAGATCAATTTGACTTTCTGAAGTTGGTCAACTCAGTCATTCATAGGGCCACTGTCACTCCCACGGCCCATTTTGGACTTTTGCATATATGATTTGTTTTCGCCTGTTTGGGGCCCGAACGACATCCAATCTTCACGAAACACGGAGGAATGTTTTTTGACACAATTTGGTGCTTGTCATAGAAGTTTCGGCTTGATTTGAATTTCTGAAGTTGGTTAACTCCCATGTTCATTGGCCTCGGTCTCTCCCAAGGCCCATTTTTGGACTTTTGCATATGTAACTCGTTTTTGCCTGTTTGGGGCCCAAATGATGTCCAATCATCATGTAACTTGGTGCAATCTTTCTTGACACTATTTTAAATGTGTCATAGATAGTTCAAAAAGATTTGATTGTCTGAAGTTGGTCAACTCTCTCATTCATTGGGCCATGGTCACTACCAAGGCCCATTTTTTGACTTTTGCATATATAACTCGTTTTTTATTGTTTGGGGCCCAAACAATGTCCAATCTTCACGAAGCTTGAAGAAACGCTTATTTAAACTATTTTTTGTGTCATTGAAGTTTCTGTTCGATTTGTCCTTTGAAGTCGGTCAACTCAATCCATCATCGGGCCGCGTCATTCTTAAGGCCCATTTTTGTACTTTTACATATGTAACTCGTTTTTGCCTGTTTGGGCCCGAATGAGGTCCGATCTTCACAGAACTTTCAAGAATGCTTCTTTAAACTTTTCTGAGCAAGTCATAGAAGTCTCAGCTCTATTTGACCTTCTGAAGTTGGTCAACTCCCTTGTTCATCGGGCCGCGGTCACTCCTAGGGCCCATTTTTTTACTTTTGCATATGTGACTCGTTTTTGGCTATTTGGGGCCCGAACGAGGTTTAATCTACACGAAACTTGGAGGAATTCTTCTTTACAATATTTTTAGTGTGTCATAGATGCTTTGGCTTGATTTAATCTTCTTAATTTGGTCAACTTGATCGTTCATCGGGCCACTGTCACTCCCAATGCCCATTTTTGGACTTTTGCAAATGTGAGTCGTTTTTGCCTGTTTCGGGCACGAACAATGTCCAAACTCCACGAAAACATGGAGGAATGCTTCTTCGCACTATTTTGATGTCTGAATAAAATTTCAACTAGATTTGACCTTCTAAGGTCGGTCGACTCATTCCTTCATCGAGAGGCGGTCACTCTCAGGGCCCTTTTTTGGACTTTTGCACATGTAACTCGTTTTCGCCTGTTTGGGACCCGAACAAAGTCCAATCTTCATAAAACTTGATGGAATACTTTTTGACACCCTCTTGAGTGAGTCATACAAGTTTCATCCTGATTTGACTTTCTAAAGTTGGTCAACTAAATCGTTCATAGGGCCATTGTCACTCCCATTGCCCATTTTGGACTTTTGCATAAGTAACTTGTTTTCGCCTGTTTAGGGCCCGAACAATATCCAATCCTCACGAAACATGGAGAATGCTTTTTGACACTATTTTGGGTGTGTCATAGAAGTTTAGCCTCGATTTTAATTTCTGAAGTTGGTCAACTCAATCATTCATCGGGCAGCGGTCTCCCCAAAGGCCCATTTTTGGACTTTTGCATATGTGACTCGTTTTCGCCTGTTTTGGCCCGAACGACGTCCAATCTTCACAAAACTTGCAAGAATACTTCTTTAAACTATCCTGATCATGTCATAGAATGTTTGGCTTGATTTGACCTTTTGAAGTTTGTTAACTTCCTTGTTCATCGGGCCACGGTCACTCTTAAGGCCCATTTTTGGACTTTTGAATATGTGACTCGTTTTTGCTTGTTTGGGTCCCGAACGATGTCTAATCTTTGCGAAACTTGGAGGAACGCTTCTTAACAGTATTTTTAGTGTGTCATAGAAGTTTTGGCTTGATTTAATCTTCTAAAATTGGCCAACTCCATCGTTCATCGGGCCACTACCACTCCTGACACCCATTTTTGGACTTTTGCATATGTGACTCGTTCTCGCCAGTTTTGACCCGAACGATGTCCAATCTTGACAAAACTTGTATGAATACTTCTTTAAACTATTTTGAGCATGTCATAGAAGGTTCAGCCTGATTTGACCTTCTGAAGTTGGTCAACTCCCTCATTCATTGGGCCACAGTCACTCCTAAGGCCCATTTTTGGACTTTTGAATGTGTGACTCGTTTTTGCTTATTTAGGTCCCGAACGAAGTCTAATCTTCGCGAAACTTGGAGGAATACTTCTTGACAGTATTTTTAGTGTGTCATAGAAGTTTTGGCTTGATTTAATCTTCTAAAATTGGCCAACTCCATCGTTCATCGGGCCACTATCACTCCTGACACCCATTTTTGGACTTTTGCATATGTGACTCGTTTTCGCCTGTTTGGGGCCCAAATGATGTCCAATCTTCTCGGAACTTGGAGGAATGCTTCTTAACACTATATTGAGTGTGTCAAAGAGATTTTGGCTTGATTTGAACTTCTAAAGTTGGTCAACACCCTCGTTCGTAGGCCCAAGGTTACTCCCATGGCCCATTTTGAACTTTTGCATATATGACTTGTTTTCGCATGTTTGGGGACCGAACGATGTCCAATTTTCACGGAACTTAGCAAATGCTTCATAAGACTATTCTGAGTGTGTCAGAGAGTATTCGGCTAGATTTGACGTTCTGAGGTTGGTCAACTCCCTCGTTCATCGGGCTGCGGACACTACCAAGGCCCATTTTTGGACTTCTGCGTATTGACTCGTTTTCGCCTGTTTCGGGCCCCAACGATGTTCAATCTTCTCAAAACTTGGAGGAAATATTTTTGACACTATTTTGATTGTGAATTAGATTTTTTAGGATAATTTGACCATCTGAAGTTGGTCAATTCCCAGATTCGTTGGGCTGGGGTCACTCCCAAGGTACATTTTTGGACTTTCGCGTATGTGACTCATTTTTGCCTGTTTAGGTTTGAACGACGTGCAATATCCATAGAAATTGGAGGAATACTTCTTTAAACTATTCTAAGCATGTCCTAGAAGTTTTGGCATGATTTGACCTTCTGAACTTGGTCAACTCCCTCGTTCATCGAGCAGAAGACACTCTCAAGGCCCATTTTTCTACTTTTGCATATGTGACTCTTTTTTGCCAGTTTGGAGCCAAAATGATGTCCAATCTTTATGTAACTTAGAGGAATCCTTCTTGACAATATTCAAATGTGTTATAGATCTTTTAACAAGGTTTGACCATCTGAAGTTGGTCAACTCCCTCATTCATCGGGCCGCGGTCACTCATAAGGCCCATTTTTGAACTTTTGCATATGTAACTCGTTTTTTATTGTTTGGGGGCGTGAACGATGTCCAATCTTTACGGAACTTGAATGGATGATTATTTAAATTATTCTGATTGTGTCATAGAAGTTTCAGCTTGATTTGACCTCTAAAGTTAGTCAACTCAGTCGTTCATAGGGCCATGTCACTCTTACAGCCCAT
This sequence comes from Sextonia rubra, assembly GCA_037013555.1. Classification (NCBI taxonomy): domain Eukaryota; kingdom Viridiplantae; phylum Streptophyta; class Magnoliopsida; order Laurales; family Lauraceae; genus Sextonia; species Sextonia rubra. The sequence goes on from JASUAD010000026.1 coordinate 12,297,112, forward strand.
TTTTGTACTTTTGCATATGTGACTCGTTTTCGCCTGTTTGGGTCCCGAACGATGTCGAATCTTCACGGAACTTTCAAGAATGCTTCTTCAAAATATTCTGAGTGTTTCATAGAAGTCTCATCTCGATTTGATCTTTTGAAGTTGGTCAACTCCCTTGTTCATCGGGCCATGGTCACTCCTAAGGCCCATTTTTGGACTTTTGCATATGTGACTCGTTTTTGCTTGTTTGGGGCCCAAACGAGGTCTAATCTGCACAAAACTTGAAGGAATTCTTCTTGACAGTATTTTTAATGTGTGATAGATGTTTTCGTTTCATTTAATCTTCTTAAGTCAGTCAACTCCATCGTTCATCGGGCCGTTGTCACTCCCAATGCCCATTTTTGGACTTTTGCAAATGTGACTTATTTTCGCCTGTTTGGGGCACGCACGATGTCCAATCCCCACGAAACGTGGAGGAATACTTCTTGACACTATTTTGATTATCTCATTGAAATTATGGCTAGATTTGACCTTCTGAGGTCGGTCAACTCATTCCTTCATCGGGAGGCAGTCACTCTCAGGGCACAATTTTGGACTTTTGCACATTTGACATGTTTTCGCCAATTTGGGACCCGAACGATGTCTAATCTTTGTAAAAATTGATGTAATGCTTTTGGCACCTTTTTGAGCGAGACATACAAGTTTTAGATCAATTTGACTTTCTGAAGTTGGTCAACTCAGTCATTCATAGGGCCACTGTCACTCCCACGGCCCATTTTGGACTTTTGCATATATGATTTGTTTTCGCCTGTTTGGGGCCCGAACGACATCCAATCTTCACGAAACACGGAGGAATGTTTTTTGACACAATTTGGTGCTTGTCATAGAAGTTTCGGCTTGATTTGAATTTCTGAAGTTGGTTAACTCCCATGTTCATTGGCCTCGGTCTCTCCCAAGGCCCATTTTTGGACTTTTGCATATGTAACTCGTTTTTGCCTGTTTGGGGCCCAAATGATGTCCAATCATCATGTAACTTGGTGCAATCTTTCTTGACACTATTTTAAATGTGTCATAGATAGTTCAAAAAGATTTGATTGTCTGAAGTTGGTCAACTCTCTCATTCATTGGGCCATGGTCACTACCAAGGCCCATTTTTTGACTTTTGCATATATAACTCGTTTTTTATTGTTTGGGGCCCAAACAATGTCCAATCTTCACGAAGCTTGAAGAAACGCTTATTTAAACTATTTTTTGTGTCATTGAAGTTTCTGTTCGATTTGTCCTTTGAAGTCGGTCAACTCAATCCATCATCGGGCCGCGTCATTCTTAAGGCCCATTTTTGTACTTTTACATATGTAACTCGTTTTTGCCTGTTTGGGCCCGAATGAGGTCCGATCTTCACAGAACTTTCAAGAATGCTTCTTTAAACTTTTCTGAGCAAGTCATAGAAGTCTCAGCTCTATTTGACCTTCTGAAGTTGGTCAACTCCCTTGTTCATCGGGCCGCGGTCACTCCTAGGGCCCATTTTTTTACTTTTGCATATGTGACTCGTTTTTGGCTATTTGGGGCCCGAACGAGGTTTAATCTACACGAAACTTGGAGGAATTCTTCTTTACAATATTTTTAGTGTGTCATAGATGCTTTGGCTTGATTTAATCTTCTTAATTTGGTCAACTTGATCGTTCATCGGGCCACTGTCACTCCCAATGCCCATTTTTGGACTTTTGCAAATGTGAGTCGTTTTTGCCTGTTTCGGGCACGAACAATGTCCAAACTCCACGAAAACATGGAGGAATGCTTCTTCACACTATTTTGATGTCTGAATAAAATTTCAACTAGATTTGACCTTCTAAGGTCGGTCGACTCATTCCTTCATCGAGAGGCGGTCACTCTCAGGGCCCTTTTTTGGACTTTTGCACATGTAACTCGTTTTCGCCTGTTTGGGACCCGAACAAAGTCCAATCTTCATAAAACTTGATGGAATACTTTTTGACACCCTCTTGAGTGAGTCATACAAGTTTCATCCTGATTTGACTTTCTAAAGTTGGTCAACTAAATCGTTCATAGGGCCATTGTCACTCCCATTGCCCATTTTGGACTTTTGCATAAGTAACTTGTTTTCGCCTGTTTAGGGCCCGAACAATATCCAATCCTCACGAAACATGGAGAATGCTTTTTGACACTATTTTGGGTGTGTCATAGAAGTTTAGCCTCGATTTTAATTTCTGAAGTTGGTCAACTCAATCATTCATCGGGCAGCGGTCTTCCCAAAGGCCCATTTTTGGACTTTTGCATATGTGACTCGTTTTCGCCTGTTTTGGCCCGAACGACGTCCAATCTTCACAAAACTTGCAAGAATACTTCTTTAAACTATCCTGATCATGTCATAGAATGTTTGGCTTGATTTGACCTTTTGAAGTTTGTTAACTTCCTTGTTCATCGGGCCACGGTCACTCTTAAGGCCCATTTTTGGACTTTTGAATATGTGACTCGTTTTTGCTTGTTTGGGTCCCGAACGATGTCTAATCTTTGCGAAACTTGGAGGAACGCTTCTTAACAGTATTTTTAGTGTGTCATAGAAGTTTTGGCTTGATTTAATCTTCTGAAATTGGCCAACTCCATCGTTCATCGGGCCACTACCACTCCTGACACCCATTTTTGGACTTTTGCATATGTGACTCGTTCTCGCCAGTTTTGACCCGAACGATGTCCAATCTTGACAAAACTTGTATGAATACTTCTTTAAACTATTTTGAGCATGTCATAGAAGGTTCAGCCTGATTTGACCTTCTGAAGTTGGTCAACTCCCTCATTCATTGGGCCACAGTCACTCCTAAGGCCCATTTTTGGACTTTTGAATGTGTGACTCGTTTTTACTTATTTAGGTCCCGAACGAAGTCTAATCTTCGCGAAACTTGGAGGAATACTTCTTGACAGTATTTTTAGTGTGTCATAGAAGTTTTGGCTTGATTTAATCTTCTAAAATTGGCCAACTCCATCGTTCATCGGGCCACTATCACTCCTGACACCCATTTTTGGACTTTTGCATATGTGACTCGTTTTCGCCTGTTTGGGGCCCAAATGATGTCCAATCTTCTCGGAACTTGGAGGAATGCTTCTTAACACTATATTGAGTGTGTCAAAGAGATTTTGGCTTGATTTGAACTTCTAAAGTTGGTCAACACCCTCGTTCGTAGGCCCAAGGTTACTCCCATGGCCCATTTTGAACTTTTGCATATATGACTTGTTTTCGCATGTTTGGGGCCCGAACGATGTCCAATTTTCACGGAACTTAGCAAATGCTTCATAAGACTATTCTGAGTGTGTCAGAGAGTATTCGGCTAGATTTGACGTTCTGAGGTTGGTCAACTCCCTCGTTCATCGGGCTGCGGACACTACCAAGGCCCATTTTTGGACTTCTGCGTATTGACTCGTTTTCGCCTGTTTCGGGCCCCAACGATGTTCAATCTTCTCAAAACTTGGAGGAAATATTTTTGACACTATTTTGATTGTGAATTAGATTTTTTAGGATAATTTGACCATCTGAAGTTGGTCAATTCCCAGATTCGTTGGGCTGGGGTCACTCCCAAGGTACATTTTTGGACTTTCGCGTATGTGACTCATTTTTGCCTGTTTAGGTTTGAACGACGTGCAATATCCATAGAAATTGGAGGAATACTTCTTTAAACTATTCTAAGCATGTCCTAGAAGTCTTGGCATGATTTGACCTTCTGAACTTGGTCAACTCCCTCGTTCATCGAGCAGAAGACACTCTCAAGGCCCATTTTTCTACTTTTGCATATGTGACTCTTTTTTGCCAGTTTGGAGCCAAAATGATGTCCAATCTTTATGTAACTTAGAGGAATCCTTCTTGACAATATTCAAATGTGTTATAGATCTTTTAACAAGGTTTGACCATCTGAAGTTGGTCAACTCCCTCATTCATCGGGCCGCGGTCACTCATAAGGCCCATTTTTGAACTTTTGCATATGTAACTCGTTTTTTATTGTTTGGGGCGTGAACGATGTCCAATCTTTACGGAACTTGAATGGATGATTATTTAAATTATTCTGATTGTGTCATAGAAGTTTCAGCTTGATTTGACCTCTAAAGTTAGTCAACTCAGTCGTTCATAGGGCCATGTCACTCTTACAGCCCATTTTTGTACTTTTGCATATGTGACTCGTTTTCGCCTGTTTGGGTCCCGAACGATGTCGAATCTTCACGGAACTTTCAAGAATGCTTCTTCAAAATATTCTGAGTGTTTCATAGAAGTCTCATCTCGATTTGATCTTTTGAAGTTGGTCAACTCCCTTGTTCATCGGGCCATGGTCACTCCTAAGGCCCATTTTTGGACTTTTGCATATGTGACTCGTTTTTGCTTGTTTGGGGCCCAAACGAGGTCTAATCTGCACAAAACTTGAAGGAATTCTTCTTGACAGTATTTTTAATGTGTGATAGATGTTTTCGTTTCATTTAATCTTCTTAAGTCAGTCAACTCCATCGTTCATCGGGCCGTTGTCACTCCCAATGCCCATTTTTGGACTTTTGCAAATGTGACTTATTTTCGCCTGTTTGGGGCACGCACGATGTCCAATCCCCACGAAACGTGGAGGAATACTTCTTGACACTATTTTGATTATCTCATTGAAATTATGGCTAGATTTGACCTTCTGAGGTCGGTCAACTCATTCCTTCATCGGGAGGCAGTCACTCTCAGGGCACAATTTTGGACTTTTGCACATTTGACATGTTTTCGCCAATTTGGGACCCGAACGATGTCTAATCTTTGTAAAAATTGATGTAATGCTTTTGGCACCTTTTTGAGCGAGACATACAAGTTTTAGATCAATTTGACTTTCTGAAGTTGGTCAACTCAGTCATTCATAGGGCCACTGTCACTCCCACGGCCCATTTTGGACTTTTGCATATATGATTTGTTTTCGCCTGTTTGGGGCCCGAACGACATCCAATCTTCACGAAACACGGAGGAATGTTTTTTGACACAATTTGGTGCTTGTCATAGAAGTTTCGGCTTGATTTGAATTTCTGAAGTTGGTTAACTCCCATGTTCATTGGCCTCGGTCTCTCCCAAGGCCCATTTTTGGACTTTTGCATATGTAACTCGTTTTTGCCTGTTTGGGGCCCAAATGATGTCCAATCATCATGTAACTTGGTGCAATCTTTCTTGACACTATTTTAAATGTGTCATAGATAGTTCAAAAAGATTTGATTGTCTGAAGTTGGTCAACTCTCTCATTCATTGGGCCATGGTCACTACCAAGGCCCATTTTTTGACTTTTGCATATATAACTCGTTTTTTATTGTTTGGGGCCCAAACAATGTCCAATCTTCACGAAGCTTGAAGAAACGCTTATTTAAACTATTTTTTGTGTCATTGAAGTTTCTGTTCGATTTGTCCTTTGAAGTCGGTCAACTCAATCCATCATCGGGCCGCGTCATTCTTAAGGCCCATTTTTGTACTTTTACATATGTAACTCGTCTTTGCCTGTTTGGGCCCGAATGAGGTCCGATCTTCACAGAACTTTCAAGAATGCTTCTTTAAACTTTTCTGAGCAAGTCATAGAAGTCTCAGCTCTATTTGACCTTCTGAAGTTGGTCAACTCCCTTGTTCATCGGGCCGCGGTCACTCCTAGGGCCCATTTTTTTACTTTTGCATATGTGACTCGTTTTTGGCTATTTGGGGCCCGAACGAGGTTTAATCTACACGAAACTTGGAGGAATTCTTCTTTACAATATTTTTAGTGTGTCATAGATGCTTTGGCTTGATTTAATCTTCTTAATTTGGTCAACTTGATCGTTCATCGGGCCACTGTCACTCCCAATGCCCATTTTTGGACTTTTGCAAATGTGAGTCGTTTTTGCCTGTTTCGGGCACGAACAATGTCCAAACTCCACGAAAACATGGAGGAATGCTTCTTCACACTATTTTGATGTCTGAATAAAATTTCAACTAGATTTGACCTTCTAAGGTCGGTCGACTCATTCCTTCATCGAGAGGCGGTCACTCTCAGGGCCCTTTTTTGGACTTTTGCACATGTAACTCGTTTTCGCCTGTTTGGGACCCGAACAAAGTCCAATCTTCATAAAACTTGATGGAATACTTTTTGACACCCTCTTGAGTGAGTCATACAAGTTTCATCCTGATTTGACTTTCTAAAGTTGGTCAACTAAATCGTTCATAGGGCCATTGTCACTCCCATTGCCCATTTTGGACTTTTGCATAAGTAACTTGTTTTCGCCTGTTTAGGGCCCGAACAATATCCAATCCTCACGAAACATGGAGAATGCTTTTTGACACTATTTTGGGTGTGTCATAGAAGTTTAGCCTCGATTTTAATTTCTGAAGTTGGTCAACTCAATCATTCATCGGGCAGCGGTCTCCCCAAAGGCCCATTTTTGGACTTTTGCATATGTGACTCGTTTTCGCCTGTTTTGGCCCGAACGACGTCCAATCTTCACAAAACTTGCAAGAATACTTCTTTAAACTATCCTGATCATGTCATAGAATGTTTGGCTTGATTTGACCTTTTGAAGTTTGTTAACTTCCTTGTTCATCGGGCCACGGTCACTCTTAAGGCCCATTTTTGGACTTTTGAATATGTGACTCGTTTTTGCTTGTTTGGGTCCCGAACGATGTCTAATCTTTGCGAAACTTGGAGGAACGCTTCTTAACAGTATTTTTAGTGTGTCATAGAAGTTTTGGCTTGATTTAATCTTCTGAAATTGGCCAACTCCATCGTTCATCGGGCCACTACCACTCCTGACACCCATTTTTGGACTTTTGCATATGTGACTCGTTCTCGCCAGTTTTGACCCGAACGATGTCCAATCTTGACAAAACTTGTATGAATACTTCTTTAAACTATTTTGAGCATGTCATAGAAGGTTCAGCCTGATTTGACCTTCTGAAGTTGGTCAACTCCCTCATTCATTGGGCCACAGTCACTCCTAAGGCCCATTTTTGGACTTTTGAATGTGTGACTCGTTTTTGCTTATTTAGGTCCCGAACGAAGTCTAATCTTCGCGAAACTTGGAGGAATACTTCTTGACAGTATTTTTAGTGTGTCATAGAAGTTTTGGCTTGATTTAATCTTCTAAAATTGGCCAACTCCATCGTTCATCGGGCCACTATCACTCCTGACACCCATTTTTGGACTTTTGCATATGTGACTCGTTTTCGCCTGTTTGGGGCCCAAATGATGTCCAATCTTCTCGGAACTTGGAGGAATGCTTCTTAACACTATATTGAGTGTGTCAAAGAGATTTTGGCTTGATTTGAACTTCTAAAGTTGGTCAACACCCTCGTTCGTAGGCCCAAGGTTACTCCCATGGCCCATTTTGAACTTTTGCATATATGACTTGTTTTCGCATGTTTGGGGCCCGAACGATGTCCAATTTTCACGGAACTTAGCAAATGCTTCATAAGACTATTCTGAGTGTGTCAGAGACTATTCGGCTAGATTTGACGTTCTGAGGTTGGTCAACTCCCTCGTTCATCGGGCTGCGGACACTACCAAGGCCCATTTTTGGACTTCTGCGTATTGACTCGTTTTCGCCTGTTTCGGGCCCCAACGATGTTCAATCTTCTCAAAACTTGGAGGAAATATTTTTGACACTATTTTGATTGTGTATTAGATTTTTTAGGATAATTTGACCATCTGAAGTTGGTCAATTCCCAGATTCGTTGGGCTGGGGTCACTCCCAAGGTACATTTTTGGACTTTCGCGTATGTGACTCATTTTTGCCTGTTTAGGTTTGAACGACGTGCAATATCCATAGAAATTGGAGGAATACTTCTTTAAACTATTCTAAGCATGTCCTAGAAGTTTTGGCATGATTTGACCTTCTGAACTTGGTCAACTCCCTCGTTCATCGAGCAGAAGACACTCTCAAGGCCCATTTTTCTACTTTTGCATATGTGACTCTTTTTTGCCAGTTTGGAGCCAAAATGATGTCCAATCTTTATGTAACTTAGAGGAATCCTTCTTGACAATATTCAAATGTGTTATAGATCTTTTAACAAGGTTTGACCATCTGAAGTTGGTCAACTCCCTCATTCATCGGGCCGCGGTCACTCATAAGGCCCATTTTTGAACTTTTGCATATGTAACTCGTTTTTTATTGTTTGGGGCGTGAACGATGTCCAATCTTTACGGAACTTGAATGGATGATTATTTAAATTATTCTGATTGTGTCATAGAAGTTTCAGCTTGATTTGACCTCTAAAGTTAGTCAACTCAGTCGTTCATAGGGCCATGTCACTCTTACAGCCCATTTTTGTACTTTTGCATATGTGACTCGTTTTCGCCTGTTTGGGTCCCGAACGATGTCGAATCTTCACGGAACTTTCAAGAATGCTTCTTCAAAATATTCTGAGTGTTTCATAGAAGTCTCATCTCGATTTGATCTTTTGAAGTTGGTCAACTCCCTTGTTCATCGGGCCATGGTCACTCCTAAGGCCCATTTTTGGACTTTTGCATATGTGACTCGTTTTTGCTTGTTTGGGGCCCAAACGAGGTCTAATCTGCACAAAACTTGAAGGAATTCTTCTTGACAGTATTTTTAATGTGTGATAGATGTTTTCGTTTCATTTAATCTTCTTAAGTCAGTCAACTCCATCGTTCATCGGGCCGTTGTCACTCCCAATGCCCATTTTTGGACTTTTGCAAATGTGACTTATTTTCGCCTGTTTGGGGCACGCACGATGTCCAATCCCCACGAAACATGGAGGAATACTTCTTGACACTATTTTGATTATCTCATTGAAATTATGGCTAGATTTGACCTTCTGAGGTCGGTCAACTCATTCCTTCATCGGGAGGCAGTCACTCTCAGGGCACAATTTTGGACTTTTGCATATTTGACATGTTTTCGCCAATTTGGGACCCGAACGATGTCTAATCTTTGTAAAAATTGATGTAATGCTTTTGGCACCTTTTTGAGCGAGACATACAAGTTTTAGATCAATTTGACTTTCTGAAGTTGGTCAACTCAGTCATTCATAGGGCCACTGTCACTCCCACGGCCCATTTTGGACTTTTGCATATATGATTTGTTTTCGCCTGTTTGGGGCCCGAACGACATCCAATCTTCACGAAACACGGAGGAATGTTTTTTGACACAATTTGGTGCTTGTCATAGAAGTTTCGGCTTGATTTGAATTTCTGAAGTTGGTTAACTCCCATGTTCATTGGCCTCGGTCTCTCCCAAGGCCCATTTTTGGACTTTTGCATATGTAACTCGTTTTTGCCTGTTTGGGGCCCAAATGATGTCCAATCATCATGTAACTTGGTGCAATCTTTCTTGACACTATTTTAAATGTGTCATAGATAGTTCAAAAAGATTTGATTGTCTGAAGTTGGTCAACTCTCTCATTCATTGGGCCATGGTCACTACCAAGGCCCATTTTTTGACTTTTGCATATATAACTCGTTTTTTATTGTTTGGGGCCCAAACAATGTCCAATCTTCACGAAGCTTGAAGAAACGCTTATTTAAACTATTTTTTGTGTCATTGAAGTTTCTGTTCGATTTGTCCTTTGAAGTCGGTCAACTCAATCCATCATCGGGCCGCGTCATTCTTAAGGCCCATTTTTGTACTTTTACATATGTAACTCGTCTTTGCCTGTTTGGGCCCGAATGAGGTCCGATCTTCACAGAACTTTCAAGAATGCTTCTTTAAACTTTTCTGAGCAAGTCATAGAAGTCTCAGCTCTATTTGACCTTCTGAAGTTGGTCAACTCCCTTGTTCATCGGGCCGCGGTCACTCCTAGGGCCCATTTTTTTACTTTTGCATATGTGACTCGTTTTTGGCTATTTGGGGCCCGAACGAGGTTTAATCTACACGAAACTTGGAGGAATTCTTCTTTACAATATTTTTAGTGTGTCATAGATGCTTTGGCTTGATTTAATCTTCTTAATTTGGTCAACTTGATCGTTCATCGGGCCACTGTCACTCCCAATGCCCATTTTTGGACTTTTGCAAATGTGAGTCGTTTTTGCCTGTTTCGGGCACGAACAATGTCCAAACTCCACGAAAACATGGAGGAATGCTTCTTCACACTATTTTGATGTCTGAATAAAATTTCAACTAGATTTGACCTTCTAAGGTCGGTCGACTCATTCCTTCATCGAGAGGCGGTCACTCTCAGGGCCCTTTTTTGGACTTTTGCACATGTAACTCGTTTTCGCCTGTTTGGGACCCGAACAAAGTCCAATCTTCATAAAACTTGATGGAATACTTTTTGACACCCTCTTGAGTGAGTCATACAAGTTTCATCCTGATTTGACTTTCTAAAGTTGGTCAACTAAATCGTTCATAGGGCCATTGTCACTCCCATTGCCCATTTTGGACTTTTGCATAAGTAACTTGTTTTCGCCTGTTTAGGGCCCGAACAATATCCAATCCTCACGAAACATGGAGAATGCTTTTTGACACTATTTTGGGTGTGTCATAGAAGTTTAGCCTCGATTTTAATTTCTGAAGTTGGTCAACTCAATCATTCATCGGGCAGCGGTCTCCCCAAAGGCCCATTTTTGGACTTTTGCATATGTGACTCGTTTTCGCCTGTTTTGGCCCGAACGACGTCCAATCTTCACAAAACTTGCAAGAATACTTCTTTAAACTATCCTGATCATGTCATAGAATGTTTGGCTTGATTTGACCTTTTGAAGTTTGTTAACTTCCTTGTTCATCGGGCCACGGTCACTCTTAAGGCCCATTTTTGGACTTTTGAATATGTGACTCGTTTTTGCTTGTTTGGGTCCCGAACGATGTCTAATCTTTGCGAAACTTGGAGGAACGCTTCTTAACAGTATTTTTAGTGTGTCATAGAAGTTTTGGCTTGATTTAATCTTCTGAAATTGGCCAACTCCATCGTTCATCGGGCCACTACCACTCCTGACACCCATTTTTGGACTTTTGCATATGTGACTCGTTCTCGCCAGTTTTGACCCGAACGATGTCCAATCTTGACAAAACTTGTATGAATACTTCTTTAAACTATTTTGAGCATGTCATAGAAGGTTCAGCCTGATTTGACCTTCTGAAGTTGGTCAACTCCCTCATTCATTGGGCCACAGTCACTCCTAAGGCCCATTTTTGGACTTTTGAATGTGTGACTCGTTTTTGCTTATTTAGGTCCCGAACGAAGTCTAATCTTCGCGAAACTTGGAGGAATACTTCTTGACAGTATTTTTAGTGTGTCATAGAAGTTTTGGCTTGATTTAATCTTCTAAAATTGGCCAACTCCATCGTTCATCGGGCCACTATCACTCCTGACACCCATTTTTGGACTTTTGCATATGTGACTCGTTTTCGCCTGTTTGGGGCCCAAATGATGTCCAATCTTCTCGGAACTTGGAGGAATGCTTCTTAACACTATATTGAGTGTGTCAAAGAGATTTTGGCTTGATTTGAACTTCTAAAGTTGGTCAACACCCTCGTTCGTAGGCCCAAGGTTACTCCCATGGCCCATTTTGAACTTTTGCATATATGACTTGTTTTCGCATGTTTGGGGCCCGAACGATGTCCAATTTTCACGGAACTTAGCAAATGCTTCATAAGACTATTCTGAGTGTGTCAGAGACTATTCGGCTAGATTTGACGTTCTGAGGTTGGTCAACTCCCTCGTTCATCGGGCTGCGGACACTACCAAGGCCCATTTTTGGACTTCTGCGTATTGACTCGTTTTCGCCTGTTTCGGGCCCCAACGATGTTCAATCTTCTCAAAACTTGGAGGAAATATTTTTGACACTATTTTGATTGTGTATTAGATTTTTTAGGATAATTTGACCATCTGAAGTTGGTCAATTCCCAGATTCGTTGGGCTGGGGTCACTCCCAAGGTACATTTTTGGACTTTCGCGTATGTGACTCATTTTTGCCTGTTTAGGTTTGAACGACGTGCAATATCCATAGAAATTGGAGGAATACTTCTTTAAACTATTCTAAGCATGTCCTAGAAGTTTTGGCATGATTTGACCTTCTGAACTTGGTCAACTCCCTCGTTCATCGAGCAGAAGACACTCTCAAGGCCCATTTTTCTACTTTTGCATATGTGACTCTTTTTTGCCAGTTTGGAGCCAAAATGATGTCCAATCTTTATGTAACTTAGAGGAATCCTTCTTGACAATATTCAAATGTGTTATAGATCTTTTAACAAGGTTTGACCATCTGAAGTTGGTCAACTCCCTCATTCATCGGGCCGCGGTCACTCATAAGGCCCATTTTTGAACTTTTGCATATGTAACTCGTTTTTTATTGTTTGGGGCGTGAACGATGTCCAATCTTTACGGAACTTGAATGGATGATTATTTAAATTATTCTGATTGTGTCATAGAAGTTTCAGCTTGATTTGACCTCTAAAGTTAGTCAACTCAGTCGTTCATAGGGCCATGTCACTCTTACAGCCCATTTTTGTACTTTTGCATATGTGACTCGTTTTCGCCTGTTTGGGTCCCGAACGATGTCGAATCTTCACGGAACTTTCAAGAATGCTTCTTCAAAATATTCTGAGTGTTTCATAGAAGTCTCATCTCGATTTGATCTTTTGAAGTTGGTCAACTCCCTTGTTCATCGGGCCATGGTCACTCCTAAGGCCCATTTTTGGACTTTTGCATATGTGACTCGTTTTTGCTTGTTTGGGGCCCAAACGAGGTCTAATCTGCACAAAACTTGAAGGAATTCTTCTTGACAGTATTTTTAATGTGTGATAGATGTTTTCGTTTCATTTAATCTTCTTAAGTCAGTCAACTCCATCGTTCATCGGGCCGTTGTCACTCCCAATGCCCATTTTTGGACTTTTGCAAATGTGACTTATTTTCGCCTGTTTGGGGCACGCACGATGTCCAATCCCCACGAAACATGGAGGAATACTTCTTGACACTATTTTGATTATCTCATTGAAATTATGGCTAGATTTGACCTTCTGAGGTCGGTCAACTCATTCCTTCATCGGGAGGCAGTCACTCTCAGGGCACAATTTTGGACTTTTGCATATTTGACATGTTTTCGCCAATTTGGGACCCGAACGATGTCTAATCTTTGTAAAAATTGATGTAACGCTTTTGGCTCCTTTTTGAGCGAGACATACAAGTTTTAGATCAATTTGACTTTTTGAAGTTGGTCAACTCAGTCATTCATAGGGCCACTGTCACTCCCACGGCCCATTTTGGACTTTTGCATATATGATTTGTTTTCGCCTGTTTGGGGCCCGAACGACATCCAATCTTCACGAAACACGGAGGAATGTTTTTTGACACAATTTGGTGCTTGTCATAGAAGTTTCGGCTTGATTTGAATTTCTGAAGTTGGTTAACTCCCATGTTCATTGGCCTCGGTCTCTCCCAAGGCCCATTTTTGGACTTTTGCATATGTAACTCGTTTTTGCCTGTTTGGGGCCCAAATGATGTCCAATCATCATGTAACTTGGTGCAATCTTTCTTGACACTATTTTAAATGTGTCATAGATAGTTCAAAAAGATTTGATTGTCTGAAGTTGGTCAACTCTCTCATTCATTGGGCCATGGTCACTACCAAGGCCCATTTTTTGACTTTTGCATATATAACTCGTTTTTTATTGTTTGGGGCCCAAACAATGTCCAATCTTCACGAAGCTTGAAGAAACGCTTATTTAAACTATTTTTTGTGTCATTGAAGTTTCTGTTCGATTTGTCCTTTGAAGTCGGTCAACTCAATCCATCATCGGGCCGCGTCATTCTTAAGGCCCATTTTTGTACTTTTACATATGTAACTCGTCTTTGCCTGTTTGGGCCCGAATGAGGTCCGATCTTCACAGAACTTTCAAGAATGCTTCTTTAAACTTTTCTGAGCAAGTCATAGAAGTCTCAGCTCTATTTGACCTTCTGAAGTTGGTCAACTCCCTTGTTCATCGGGCCGCGGTCACTCCTAGGGCCCATTTTTTTACTTTTGCATATGTGACTCGTTTTTGGCTATTTGGGGCCCGAACGAGGTTTAATCTACACGAAACTTGGAGGAATTCTTCTTTACAATATTTTTAGTGTGTCATAGATGCTTTGGCTTGATTTAATCTTCTTAATTTGGTCAACTTGATCGTTCATCGGGCCACTGTCACTCCCAATGCCCATTTTTGGACTTTTGCAAATGTGAGTCGTTTTTGCCTGTTTCGGGCACGAACAATGTCCAAACTCCACGAAAACATGGAGGAATGCTTCTTCACACTATTTTGATGTCTGAATAAAATTTCAACTAGATTTGACCTTCTAAGGTCGGTCGACTCATTCCTTCATCGAGAGGCGGTCACTCTCAGGGCCCTTTTTTGGACTTTTGCACATGTAACTCGTTTTCGCCTGTTTGGGACCCGAACAAAGTCCAATCTTCATAAAACTTGATGGAATACTTTTTGACACCCTCTTGAGTGAGTCATACAAGTTTCATCCTGATTTGACTTTCTAAAGTTGGTCAACTAAATCGTTCATAGGGCCATTGTCACTCCCATTGCCCATTTTGGACTTTTGCATAAGTAACTTGTTTTCGCCTGTTTAGGGCCCGAACAATATCCAATCCTCACGAAACATGGAGAATGCTTTTTGACACTATTTTGGGTGTGTCATAGAAGTTTAGCCTCGATTTTAATTTCTGAAGTTGGTCAACTCAATCATTCATCGGGCAGCGGTCTCCCCAAAGGCCCATTTTTGGACTTTTGCATATGTGACTCGTTTTCGCCTGTTTTGGCCCGAACGACGTCCAATCTTCACAAAACTTGCAAGAATACTTCTTTAAACTATCCTGATCATGTCATAGAATGTTTGGCTTGATTTGACCTTTTGAAGTTTGTTAACTTCCTTGTTCATCGGGCCACGGTCACTCTTAAGGCCCATTTTTGGACTTTTGAATATGTGACTCGTTTTTGCTTGTTTGGGTCCCGAACGATGTCTAATCTTTGCGAAACTTGGAGGAATGCTTCTTAACAGTATTTTTAGTGTGTCATAGAAGTTTTGGCTTGATTTAATCTTCTGAAATTGGCCAACTCCATCGTTCATCGGGCCACTACCACTCCTGACACCCATTTTTGGACTTTTGCATATGTGACTCGTTCTCGCCAGTTTTGACCCGAACGATGTCCAATCTTGACAAAACTTGTATGAATACTTCTTTAAACTATTTTGAGCATGTCATAGAAGGTTCAGCCTGATTTGACCTTCTGAAGTTGGTCAACTCCCTCATTCATTGGGCCACAGTCACTCCTAAGGCCCATTTTTGGACTTTTGAATATGTGACTCGTTTTTGCTTATTTAGGTCCAGAACGAAGTCTAATCTTCGCGAAACTTGGAGGAATACTTCTTGACAGTATTTTTAGTGTGTCATAGAAGTTTTGGCCTGATTTAATCTTCTAAAATTGGCCAACTCCATCGTTCATCGGGCCACTATCACTCCTGACACCCATTTTTGGACTTTTGCATATGTGACTCGTTTTCGCCTGTTTGGGGCCCAAATGATGTCCAATCTTCTCGGAACTTGGAGGAATGCTTCTTAACACTATATTGAGTGTGTCAAAGAGATTTTGGCTTGATTTGAACTTCTAAAGTTGGTCAACACCCTCGTTCGTAGGCCCAAGGTTACTCCCATGGCCCATTTTGAACTTTTGCATATATGACTTGTTTTCGCATGTTTGGGGCCCGAACGATGTCCAATTTTCACGGAACTTAGCAAATGCTTCATAAGACTATTCTGAGTGTGTCAGAGACTATTCGGCTAGATTTGACGTTCTGAGGTTGGTCAACTCCCTCGTTCATCGGGCTGCGGACACTACCAAGGCCCATTTTTGGACTTCTGCGTATTGACTCGTTTTCGCCTGTTTCGGGCCCCAACGATGTTCAATCTTCTCAAAACTTGGAGGAAATATTTTTGACACTATTTTGATTGTGTATTAGATTTTTTAGGATAATTTGACCATCTGAAGTTGGTCAATTCCCAGATTCGTTGGGCTGGGGTCACTCCCAAGGTACATTTTTGGACTTTCGCGTATGTGACTCATTTTTGCCTGTTTAGGTTTGAACGACGTGCAATATCCATAGAAATTGGAGGAATACTTCTTTAAACTATTCTAAGCATGTCCTAGAAGTTTTGGCATGATTTGACCTTCTGAACTTGGTCAACTCCCTCGTTCATCGAGCAGAAGACACTCTCAAGGCCCATTTTTCTACTTTTGCATATGTGACTCTTTTTTGCCAGTTTGGAGCCAAAATGATGTCCAATCTTTATGTAACTTAGAGGAATCCTTCTTGACAATATTCAAATGTGTTATAGATCTTTTAACAAGGTTTGACCATCTGAAGTTGGTCAACTCCCTCATTCATCGGGCCGCGGTCACTCATAAGGCCCATTTTTGAACTTTTGCATATGTAACTCGTTTTTTATTGTTTGGGGCGTGAACGATGTCCAATCTTTACGGAACTTGAATGGATGATTATTTAAATTATTCTGATTGTGTCATAGAAGTTTCAGCTTGATTTGACCTCTAAAGTTAGTCAACTCAGTCGTTCATAGGGCCATGTCACTCTTACAGCCCATTTTTGTACTTTTGCATATGTGACTCGTTTTCGCCTGTTTGGGTCCCGAACGATGTCGAATCTTCACGGAACTTTCAAGAATGCTTCTTCAAAATATTCTGAGTGTTTCATAGAAGTCTCATCTCGATTTGATCTTTTGAAGTTGGTCAACTCCCTTGTTCATCGGGCCATGGTCACTCCTAAGGCCCATTTTTGGACTTTTGCATATGTGACTCGTTTTTGCTTGTTTGGGGCCCAAACGAGGTCTAATCTGCACAAAACTTGAAGGAATTCTTCTTGACAGTATTTTTAATGTGTGATAGATGTTTTCGTTTCATTTAATCTTCTTAAGTCAGTCAACTCCATCGTTCATCGGGCCGTTGTCACTCCCAATGCCCATTTTTGGACTTTTGCAAATGTGACTTATTTTCGCCTGTTTGGGGCACGCACGATGTCCAATCCCCACGAAACATGGAGGAATACTTCTTGACACTATTTTGATTATCTCATTGAAATTATGGCTAGATTTGACCTTCTGAGGTCGGTCAACTCATTCCTTCATCGGGAGGCAGTCACTCTCAGGGCACAATTTTGGACTTTTGCACATTTGACATGTTTTCGCCAATTTGGGACCCGAACGATGTCTAATCTTTGTAAAAATTGATGTAATGCTTTTGGCACCTTTTTGAGCGAGACATAGAAGTTTTAGATCAATTTGACTTTCTGAAGTTGGTCAACTCAGTCATTCATAGGGCCACTGTCACTCCCACGGCCCATTTTGGACTTTTGCATATATGATTTGTTTTCGCCTGTTTGGGGCCCGAACGACATCCAATCTTCACGAAACACGGAGGAATGTTTTTTGACACAATTTGGTGCTTGTCATAGAAGTTTCGGCTTGATTTGAATTTCTGAAGTTGGTTAACTCCCATGTTCATTGGCCTCGGTCTCTCCCAAGGCCCATTTTTGGACTTTTGCATATGTAACTCGTTTTTGCCTGTTTGGGGCCCAAATGATGTCCAATCATCATGTAACTTGGTGCAATCTTTCTTGACACTATTTTAAATGTGTCATAGATAGTTCAAAAAGATTTGATTGTCTGAAGTTGGTCAACTCTCTCATTCATTGGGCCATGGTCACTACCAAGGCCCATTTTTTGACTTTTGCATATATAACTCGTTTTTTATTGTTTGGGGCCCAGACAATGTCCAATCTTCACGAAGCTTGAAGAAACGCTTATTTAAACTATTTTTTGTGTCATTGAAGTTTCTGTTCGATTTGTCCTTTGAAGTCGGTCAACTCAATCCATCATCGGGCCGCGTCATTCTTAAGGCCCATTTTTGTACTTTTACATATGTAACTCGTCTTTGCCTGTTTGGGCCCGAATGAGGTCCGATCTTCACAGAACTTTCAAGAATGCTTCTTTAAACTTTTCTGAGCAAGTCATAGAAGTCTCAGCTCTATTTGACCTTCTGAAGTTGGTCAACTCCCTTGTTCATCGGGCCGCGGTCACTCCTAGGGCCCATTTTTTTACTTTTGCATATGTGACTCGTTTTTGGCTATTTGGGGCCCGAACGAGGTTTAATCTACACGAAACTTGGAGGAATTCTTCTTTACAATATTTTTAGTGTGTCATAGATGCTTTGGCTTGATTTAATCTTCTTAATTTGGTCAACTTGATCGTTCATCGGGCCACTGTCACTCCCAATGCCCATTTTTGGACTTTTGCAAATGTGAGTCGTTTTTGCCTGTTTCGGGCACGAACAATGTCCAAACTCCACGAAAACATGGAGGAATGCTTCTTCACACTATTTTGATGTCTGAATAAAATTTCAACTAGATTTGACCTTCTAAGGTCGGTCGACTCATTCCTTCATCGAGAGGCGGTCACTCTCAGGGCCCTTTTTTGGACTTTTGCACATGTAACTCGTTTTCGCCTGTTTGGGACCCGAACAAAGTCCAATCTTCATAAAACTTGATGGAATACTTTTTGACACCCTCTTGAGTGAGTCATACAAGTTTCATCCTGATTTGACTTTCTAAAGTTGGTCAACTAAATCGTTCATAGGGCCATTGTCACTCCCATTGCCCATTTTGGACTTTTGCATAAGTAACTTGTTTTCGCCTGTTTAGGGCCCGAACAATATCCAATCCTCACGAAACATGGAGAATGCTTTTTGACACTATTTTGGGTGTGTCATAGAAGTTTAGCCTCGATTTTAATTTCTGAAGTTGGTCAACTCAATCATTCATCGGGCAGCGGTCTCCCCAAAGGCCCATTTTTGGACTTTTGCATATGTGACTCGTTTTCGCCTGTTTTGGCCCGAACGACGTCCAATCTTCACAAAACTTGCAAGAATACTTCTTTAAACTATCCTGATCATGTCATAGAATGTTTGGCTTGATTTGACCTTTTGAAGTTTGTTAACTTCCTTGTTCATCGGGCCACGGTCACTCTTAAGGCCCATTTTTGGACTTTTGAATATGTGACTCGTTTTTGCTTGTTTGGGTCCCGAACGATGTCTAATCTTTGCGAAACTTGGAGGAATGCTTCTTAACAGTATTTTTAGTGTGTCATAGAAGTTTTGGCTTGATTTAATCTTCTGAAATTGGCCAACTCCATCGTTCATCGGGCCACTACCACTCCTGACACCCATTTTTGGACTTTTGCATATGTGACTCGTTCTCGCCAGTTTTGACCCGAACGATGTCCAATCTTGACAAAACTTGTATGAATACTTCTTTAAACTATTTTGAGCATGTCATAGAAGGTTCAGCCTGATTTGACCTTCTGAAGTTGGTCAACTCCCTCATTCATTGGGCCACAGTCACTCCTAAGGCCCATTTTTGGACTTTTGAATATGTGACTCGTTTTTGCTTATTTAGGTCCCGAACGAAGTCTAATCTTCGCGAAACTTGGAGGAATACTTCTTGACAGTATTTTTAGTGTGTCATAGAAGTTTTGGCTTGATTTAATCTTCTAAAATTGGCCAACTCCATCGTTCATCGGGCCACTATCACTCCTGACACCCATTTTTGGACTTTTGCATATGTGACTCGTTTTCGCCTGTTTGGGGCCCAAATGATGTCCAATCTTCTCGGAACTTGGAGGAATGCTTCTTAACACTATATTGAGTGTGTCAAAGAGATTTTGGCTTGATTTGAACTTCTAAAGTTGGTCAACACCCTCGTTCGTAGGCCCAAGGTTACTCCCATGGCCCATTTTGAACTTTTGCATATATGACTTGTTTTCGCATGTTTGGGGCCCGAACGATGTCCAATTTTCACGGAACTTAGCAAATGCTTCATAAGACTATTCTGAGTGTGTCAGAGAGTATTCGGCTAGATTTGACGTTCTGAGGTTGGTCAACTCCCTCGTTCATCGGGCTGCGGACACTACCAAGGCCCATTTTTGGACTTCTGCGTATTGACTCGTTTTCGCCTGTTTCGGGCCCCAACGATGTTCAATCTTCTCAAAACTTGGAGGAAATATTTTTGACACTATTTTGATTGTGTATTAGATTTTTTAGGATAATTTGACCATCTGAAGTTGGTCAATTCCCAGATTCGTTGGGCTGGGGTCACTCCCAAGGTACATTTTTGGACTTTCGCGTATGTGACTCATTTTTGCCTGTTTAGGTTTGAACGACGTGCAATATCCATAGAAATTGGAGGAATACTTCTTTAAACTATTCTAAGCATGTCCTAGAAGTTTTGGCATGATTTGACCTTCTGAACTTGGTCAACTCCCTCGTTCATCGAGCAGAAGACACTCTCAAGGCCCATTTTTCTACTTTTGCATATGTGACTCTTTTTTGCCAGTTTGGAGCCAAAATGATGTCCAATCTTTATGTAACTTAGAGGAATCCTTCTTGACAATATTCAAATGTGTTATAGATCTTTTAACAAGGTTTGACCATCTGAAGTTGGTCAACTCCCTCATTCATCGGGCCGCGGTCACTCATAAGGCCCATTTTTGAACTTTTGCATATGTAACTCGTTTTTTATTGTTTGGGGCGTGAACGATGTCCAATCTTTACGGAACTTGAATGGATGATTATTTAAATTATTCTGATTGTGTCATAGAAGTTTCAGCTTGATTTGACCTCTAAAGTTAGTCAACTCAGTCGTTCATAGGGCCATGTCACTCTTACAGCCCATTTTTGTACTTTTGCATATGTGACTCGTTTTCGCCTGTTTGGGTCCCGAACGATGTCGAATCTTCACGGAACTTTCAAGAATGCTTCTTCAAAATATTCTGAGTGTTTCATAGAAGTCTCATCTCGATTTGATCTTTTGAAGTTGGTCAACTCCCTTGTTCATCGGGCCATGGTCACTCCTAAGGCCCATTTTTGGACTTTTGCATATGTGACTCGTTTTTGCTTGTTTGGGGCCCAAACGAGGTCTAATCTGCACAAAACTTGAAGGAATTCTTCTTGACAGTATTTTTAATGTGTGATAGATGTTTTCGTTTCATTTAATCTTCTTAAGTCAGTCAACTCCATCGTTCATCGGGCCGTTGTCACTCCCAATGCCCATTTTTGGACTTTTGCAAATGTGACTTATTTTCGCCTGTTTGGGGCACGCACGATGTCCAATCCCCACGAAACATGGAGGAATACTTCTTGACACTATTTTGATTATCTCATTGAAATTATGGCTAGATTTGACCTTCTGAGATCGGTCAACTCATTCCTTCATCGGGAGGCAGTCACTCTCAGGGCACAATTTTGGACTTTTGCACATTTGACATGTTTTCGCCAATTTGGGACCCGAACGATGTCTAATCTTTGTAAAAATTGATGTAATGCTTTTGGCACCTTTTTGAGCGAGACATACAAGTTTTAGATCAATTTGACTTTCTGAAGTTGGTCAACTCAGTCATTCATAGGGCCACTGTCACTCCCACGGCCCATTTTGGACTTTTGCATATATGATTTGTTTTCGCCTGTTTGGGGCCCGAACGACATCCAATCTTCACGAAACACGGAGGAATGTTTTTTGACACAATTTGGTGCTTGTCATAGAAGTTTCGGCTTGATTTGAATTTCTGAAGTTGGTTAACTCCCATGTTCATTGGCCTCGGTCTCTCCCAAGGCCCATTTTTGGACTTTTGCATATGTAACTCGTTTTTGCCTGTTTGGGGCCCAAATGATGTCCAATCATCATGTAACTTGGTGCAATCTTTCTTGACACTATTTTAAATGTGTCATAGATAGTTCAAAAAGATTTGATTGTCTGAAGTTGGTCAACTCTCTCATTCATTGGGCCATGGTCACTACCAAGGCCCATTTTTTGACTTTTGCATATATAACTCGTTTTTTATTGTTTGGGGCCCAAACAATGTCCAATCTTCACGAAGCTTGAAGAAACGCTTATTTAAACTATTTTTTGTGTCATTGAAGTTTCTGTTCGATTTGTCCTTTGAAGTCGGTCAACTCAATCCATCATCGGGCCGCGTCATTCTTAAGGCCCATTTTTGTACTTTTACATATGTAACTCGTCTTTGCCTGTTTGGGCCCGAATGAGGTCCGATCTTCACAGAACTTTCAAGAATGCTTCTTTAAACTTTTCTGAGCAAGTCATAGAATTCTCAGCTCTATTTGACCTTCTGAAGTTGGTCAACTCCCTTGTTCATCGGGCCGCGGTCACTCCTAGGGCCCATTTTTTTACTTTTGCATATGTGACTCGTTTTTGGCTATTTGGGGCCCGAACGAGGTTTAATCTACACGAAACTTGGAGGAATTCTTCTTTACAATATTTTTAGTGTGTCATAGATGCTTTGGCTTGATTTAATCTTCTTAATTTGGTCAACTTGATCGTTCATCGGGCCACTGTCACTCCCAATGCCCATTTTTGGACTTTTGCAAATGTGAGTCGTTTTTGCCTGTTTCGGGCACGAACAATGTCCAAACTCCACGAAAACATGGAGGAATGCTTCTTCACACTATTTTGATGTCTGAATAAAATTTCAACTAGATTTGACCTTCTAAGGTCGGTCGACTCATTCCTTCATCGAGAGGCGGTCACTCTCAGGGCCCTTTTTTGGACTTTTGCACATGTAACTCGTTTTCGCCTGTTTGGGACCCGAACAAAGTCCAATCTTCATAAAACTTGATGGAATACTTTTTGACACCCTCTTGAGTGAGTCATACAAGTTTCATCCTGATTTGACTTTCTAAAGTTGGTCAACTAAATCGTTCATAGGGCCATTGTCACTCCCATTGCCCATTTTGGACTTTTGCATAAGTAACTTGTTTTCGCCTGTTTAGGGCCCGAACAATATCCAATCCTCACGAAACATGGAGAATGCTTTTTGACACTATTTTGGGTGTGTCATAGAAGTTTAGCCTCGATTTTAATTTCTGAAGTTGGTCAACTCAATCATTCATCGGGCAGCGGTCTCCCCAAAGGCCCATTTTTGGACTTTTGCATATGTGACTCGTTTTCGCCTGTTTTGGCCCGAACGACGTCCAATCTTCACAAAACTTGCAAGAATACTTCTTTAAACTATCCTGATCATGTCATAGAATGTTTGGCTTGATTTGACCTTTTGAAGTTTGTTAACTTCCTTGTTCATCGGGCCACGGTCACTCTTAAGGCCCATTTTTGGACTTTTGAATATGTGACTCGTTTTTGCTTGTTTGGGTCCCGAACGATGTCTAATCTTTGCGAAACTTGGAGGAATGCTTCTTAACAGTATTTTTAGTGTGTCATAGAAGTTTTTCTTAACAGTATTTTTAGTGTGCCATAGAAGTTTTGGCTTGATTTAATCTTCTGAAATTGGCCAACTCCATCGTTCATCGGGCCACTACCACTCCTGACACCCATTTTTGGACTTTTGCATATGTGACTCGTTCTCGCCAGTTTTGACCCGAACGATGTCCAATCTTGACAAAACTTGTATGAATACTTCTTTAAACTATTTTGAGCATGTCATAGAAGGTTCAGCCTGATTTGACCTTCTGAAGTTGGTCAACTCCCTCATTCATTGGGCCACAGTCACTCCTAAGGCCCATTTTTGGACTTTTGAATATGTGACTCGTTTTTGCTTATTTAGGTCCCGAACGAAGTCTAATCTTCGCGAAACTTGGAGGAATACTTCTTGACAGTATTTTTAGTGTGTCATAGAAGTTTTGGCTTGATTTAATCTTCTAAAATTGGCCAACTCCATCGTTCATCGGGCCACTATCACTCCTGACACCCATTTTTGGACTTTTGCATATGTGACTCGTTTTCGCCTGTTTGGGGCCCAAATGATGTCCAATCTTCTCGGAACTTGGAGGAATGCTTCTTAACACTATATTGAGTGTGTCAAAGAGATTTTGGCTTGATTTGAACTTCTAAAGTTGGTCAACACCCTCGTTCGTAGGCCCAAGGTTACTCCCATGGCCCATTTTGAACTTTTGCATATATGACTTGTTTTCGCATGTTTGGGGCCCGAACGATGTCCAATTTTCACGGAACTTAGCAAATGCTTCATAAGACTATTCTGAGTGTGTCAGAGAGTATTCGGCTAGATTTGACGTTCTGAGGTTGGTCAACTCCCTCGTTCATCGGGCTGCGGACACTACCAAGGCCCATTTTTGGACTTCTGCGTATTGACTCGTTTTCGCCTGTTTCGGGCCCCAACGATGTTCAATCTTCTCAAAACTTGGAGGAAATATTTTTGACACTATTTTGATTGTGTATTAGATTTTTTAGGATAATTTGACCATCTGAAGTTGGTCAATTCCCAGATTCGTTGGGCTGGGGTCACTCCCAAGGTACATTTTTGGACTTTCGCGTATGTGACTCATTTTTGCCTGTTTAGGTTTGAACGACGTGCAATATCCATAGAAATTGGAGGAATACTTCTTTAAACTATTCTAAGCATGTCCTAGAAGTTTTGGCATGATTTGACCTTCTGAACTTGGTCAACTCCCTCGTTCATCGAGCAGAAGACACTCTCAAGGCCCATTTTTCTACTTTTGCATATGTGACTCTTTTTTGCCAGTTTGGAGCCAAAATGATGTCCAATCTTTATGTAACTTAGAGGAATCCTTATTGACAATATTCAAATGTGTTATAGATCTTTTAACAAGGTTTGACCATCTGAAGTTGGTCAACTCCCTCATTCATCGGGCCGCGGTCACTCATAAGGCCCATTTTTGAACTTTTGCATATGTAACTCGTTTTTTATTGTTTGGGGCGTGAACGATGTCCAATCTTTACGGAACTTGAATGGATGATTATTTAAATTATTCTGATTGTGTCATAGAAGTTTCAGCTTGATTTGACCTCTAAAGTTAGTCAACTCAGTCGTTCATAGGGCCATGTCACTCTTACAGCCCATTTTTGTACTTTTGCATATGTGACTCGTTTTCGCCTGTTTGGGTCCCGAACGATGTCGAATCTTCACGGAACTTTCAAGAATGCTTCTTCAAAATATTCTGAGTGTTTCATAGAAGTCTCATCTCGATTTGATCTTTTGAAGTTGGTCAACTCCCTTGTTCATCGGGCCATGGTCACTCCTAAGGCCCATTTTTGGACTTTTGCATATGTGACTCGTTTTTGCTTGTTTGGGGCCCAAACGAGGTCTAATCTGCACAAAACTTGAAGGAATTCTTCTTGACAGTATTTTTAATGTGTGATAGATGTTTTCGTTTCATTTAATCTTCTTAAGTCAGTCAACTCCATCGTTCATCGGGCCGTTGTCACTCCCAATGCCCATTTTTGGACTTTTGCAAATGTGACTTATTTTCGCCTGTTTGGGGCACGCACGATGTCCAATCCCCACGAAACATGGAGGAATACTTCTTGACACTATTTTGATTATCTCATTGAAATTATGGCTAGATTTGACCTTCTGAGATCGGTCAATTCATTCCTTCATCGGGAGGCAGTCACTCTCAGGGCACAATTTTGGACTTTTGCACATTTGACATGTTTTCGCCAATTTGGGACCCGAACGATGTCTAATCTTTGTAAAAATTGATGTAATGCTTTTGGCACCTTTTTGAGCGAGACATACAAGTTTTAGATCAATTTGACTTTCTGAAGTTGGTCAACTCAGTCATTCATAGGGCCACTGTCACTCCCACGGCCCATTTTGGACTTTTGCATATATGATTTGTTTTCGCCTGTTTGGGGCCCGAACGACATCCAATCTTCACGAAACACGGAGGAATGTTTTTTGACACAATTTGCTGCTTGTCATAGAAGTTTCGGCTTGATTTGAATTTCTGAAGTTGGTTAACTCCCATGTTCATTGGCCTCGGTCTCTCCCAAGGCCCATTTTTGGACTTTTGCATATGTAACTCGTTTTTGCCTGTTTGGGGCCCAAATGATGTCCAATCATCATGTAACTTGGTGCAATCTTTCTTGACACTATTTTAAATGTGTCATAGATAGTTCAAAAAGATTTGATTGTCTGAAGTTGGTCAACTCTCTCATTCATTGGGCCATGGTCACTACCAAGGCCCATTTTTTGACTTTTGCATATATAACTCGTTTTTTATTGTTTGGGGCCCAAACAATGTCCAATCTTCACGAAGCTTGAAGAAACGCTTATTTAAACTATTTTTTGTGTCATTGAAGTTTCTGTTCGATTTGTCCTTTGAAGTCGGTCAACTCAATCCATCATCGGGCCGCGTCATTCTTAAGGCCCATTTTTGTACTTTTACATATGTAACTCGTCTTTGCCTGTTTGGGCCCGAATGAGGTCCGATCTTCACAGAACTTTCAAGAATGCTTCTTTAAACTTTTCTGAGCAAGTCATAGAAGTCTCAGCTCTATTTGACCTTCTGAAGTTGGTCAACTCCCTTGTTCATCGGGCCGCGGTCACTCCTAGGGCCCATTTTTTTACTTTTGCATATGTGACTCGTTTTTGGCTATTTGGGGCCCGAACGAGGTTTAATCTACACGAAACTTGGAGGAATTCTTCTTTACAATATTTTTAGTGTGTCATAGATGCTTTGGCTTGATTTAATCTTCTTAATTTGGTCAACTTGATCGTTCATCGGGCCACTGTCACTCCCAATGCCCATTTTTGGACTTTTGCAAATGTGAGTCGTTTTTGCCTGTTTCGGGCACGAACAATGTCCAAACTCCACGAAAACATGGAGGAATGCTTCTTCACACTATTTTGATGTCTGAATAAAATTTCAACTAGATTTGACCTTCTAAGGTCGGTCGACTCATTCCTTCATCGAGAGGCGGTCACTCTCAGGGCCCTTTTTTGGACTTTTGCACATGTAACTCGTTTTCGCCTGTTTGGGACCCGAACAAAGTCCAATCTTCATAAAACTTGATGGAATACTTTTTGACACCCTCTTGAGTGAGTCATACAAGTTTCATCCTGATTTGACTTTCTAAAGTTGGTCAACTAAATCGTTCATAGGGCCATTGTCACTCCCATTGCCCATTTTGGACTTTTGCATAAGTAACTTGTTTTCGCCTGTTTAGGGCCCGAACAATATCCAATCCTCACGAAACATGGAGAATGCTTTTTGACACTATTTTGGGTGTGTCATAGAAGTTTAGCCTCGATTTTAATTTCTGAAGTTGGTCAACTCAATCATTCATCGGGCAGCGGTCTCCCCAAAGGCCCATTTTTGGACTTTTGCATATGTGACTCGTTTTCGCCTGTTTTGGCCCGAACGACGTCCAATCTTCACAAAACTTGCAAGAATACTTCTTTAAACTATCCTGATCATGTCATAGAATGTTTGGCTTGATTTGACCTTTTGAAGTTTGTTAACTTCCTTGTTCATCGGGCCACGGTCACTCTTAAGGCCCATTTTTGGACTTTTGAATATGTGACTCGTTTTTGCTTGTTTGGGTCCCGAACGATGTCTAATCTTTGCGAAACTTGGAGGAATGCTTCTTAACAGTATTTTTAGTGTGTCATAGAAGTTTTGGCTTGATTTAATCTTCTGAAATTGGCCAACTCCATCGTTCATCGGGCCACTACCACTCCTGACACCCATTTTTGGACTTTTGCATATGTGACTCGTTCTCGCCAGTTTTGACCCGAACGATGTCCAATCTTGACAAAACTTGTATGAATACTTCTTTAAACTATTTTGAGCATGTCATAGAAGGTTCAGCCTGATTTGACCTTCTGAAGTTGGTCAACTCCCTCATTCATTGGGCCACAGTCACTCCTAAGGCCCATTTTTGGACTTTTGAATATGTGACTCGTTTTTGCTTATTTAGGTCCCGAACGAAGTCTAATCTTCGCGAAACTTGGAGGAATACTTCTTGACAGTATTTTTAGTGTGTCATAGAAGTTTTGGCTTGATTTAATCTTCTAAAATTGGCCAACTCCATCGTTCATCGGGCCACTATCACTCCTGACACCCATTTTTGGACTTTTGCATATGTGACTCGTTTTCGCCTGTTTGGGGCCCAAATGATGTCCAATCTTCTCAGAACTTGGAGGAATGCTTCTTAACACTATATTGAGTGTGTCAAAGAGATTTTGGCTTGATTTGAACTTCTAAAGTTGGTCAACACCCTCGTTCGTAGGCCCAAGGTTACTCCCATGGCCCATTTTGAACTTTTGCATATATGACTTGTTTTCGCATGTTTGGGGCCCGAACGATGTCCAATTTTCACGGAACTTAGCAAATGCTTCATAAGACTATTCTGAGTGTGTCAGAGAGTATTCGGCTAGATTTGACGTTCTGAGGTTGGTCAACTCCCTCGTTCATCGGGCTGCGGACACTACCAAGGCCCATTTTTGGACTTCTGCGTATTGACTCGTTTTCGCCTGTTTCGGGCCCCAACGATGTTCAATCTTCTCAAAACTTGGAGGAAATATTTTTGACACTATTTTGATTGTGTATTAGATTTTTTAGGATAATTTGACCATCTGAAGTTGGTCAATTCCCAGATTCGTTGGGCTGGGGTCACTCCCAAGGTACATTTTTGGACTTTCGCGTATGTGACTCATTTTTGCCTGTTTAGGTTTGAACGACGTGCAATATCCATAGAAATTGGAGGAATACTTCTTTAAACTATTCTAAGCATGTCCTAGAAGTCTTGGCATGATTTGACCTTCTGAACTTGGTCAACTCCCTCGTTCATCGAGCAGAAGACACTCTCAAGGCCCATTTTTCTACTTTTGCATATGTGACTCTTTTTTGCCAGTTTGGAGCCAAAATGATGTCCAATCTTTATGTAACTTAGAGGAATCCTTATTGACAATATTCAAATGTGTTATAGATCTTTTAACAAGGTTTGACCATCTGAAGTTGGTCAACTCCCTCATTCATCGGGCCGCGGTCACTCATAAGGCCCATTTTTGAACTTTTGCATATGTAACTCGTTTTTTATTGTTTGGGGCGTGAACGATGTCCAATCTTTACGGAACTTGAATGGATGATTATTTAAATTATTCTGATTGTGTCATAGAAGTTTCAGCTTGATTTGACCTCTAAAGTTAGTCAACTCAGTCGTTCATAGGGCCATGTCACTCTTACAGCCCATTTTTGTACTTTTGCATATGTGACTCGTTTTCGCCTGTTTGGGTCCCGAACGATGTCGAATCTTCACGGAACTTTCAAGAATGCTTCTTCAAAATATTCTGAGTGTTTCATAGAAGTCTCATCTCGATTTGATCTTTTGAAGTTGGTCAACTCCCTTGTTCATCGGGCCATGGTCACTCCTAAGGCCCATTTTTGGACTTTTGCATATGTGACTCGTTTTTGCTTGTTTGGGGCCCAAACGAGGTCTAATCTGCACAAAACTTGAAGGAATTCTTCTTGACAGTATTTTTAATGTGTGATAGATGTTTTCGTTTCATTTAATCTTCTTAAGTCAGTCAACTCCATCGTTCATCGGGCCGTTGTCACTCCCAATGCCCATTTTTGGACTTTTGCAAATGTGACTTATTTTCGCCTGTTTGGGGCACGCACGATGTCCAATCCCCACGAAACATGGAGGAATACTTCTTGACACTATTTTGATTATCTCATTGAAATTATGGCTAGATTTGACCTTCTGAGATCGGTCAATTCATTCCTTCATCGGGAGGCAGTCACTCTCAGGGCACAATTTTGGACTTTTGCACATTTGACATGTTTTCGCCAATTTGGGACCCGAACGATGTCTAATCTTTGTAAAAATTGATGTAATGCTTTTGGCACCTTTTTGAGCGAGACATACAAGTTTTAGATCAATTTGACTTTCTGAAGTTGGTCAACTCAGTCATTCATAGGGCCACTGTCACTCCCACGGCCCATTTTGGACTTTTGCATATATGATTTGTTTTCGCCTGTTTGGGGCCCGAACGACATCCAATCTTCACGAAACACGGAGGAATGTTTTTTGACACAATTTGCTGCTTGTCATAGAAGTTTCGGCTTGATTTGAATTTCTGAAGTTGGTTAACTCCCATGTTCATTGGCCTCGGTCTCTCCCAAGGCCCATTTTTGGACTTTTGCATATGTAACTCGTTTTTGCCTGTTTGGGGCCCAAATGATGTCCAATCATCATGTAACTTGGTGCAATCTTTCTTGACACTATTTTAAATGTGTCATAGATAGTTCAAAAAGATTTGATTGTCTGAAGTTGGTCAACTCTCTCATTCATTGGGCCATGGTCACTACCAAGGCCCATTTTTTGACTTTTGCATATATAACTCGTTTTTTATTGTTTGGGGCCCAAACAATGTCCAATCTTCACGAAGCTTGAAGAAACGCTTATTTAAACTATTTTTTGTGTCATTGAAGTTTCTGTTCGATTTGTCCTTTGAAGTCGGTCAACTCAATCCATCATCGGGCCGCGTCATTCTTAAGGCCCATTTTTGTACTTTTACATATGTAACTCGTCTTTGCCTGTTTGGGCCCGAATGAGGTCCGATCTTCACAGAACTTTCAAGAATGCTTCTTTAAACTTTTCTGAGCAAGTCATAGAAGTCTCAGCTCTATTTGACCTTCTGAAGTTGGTCAACTCCCTTGTTCATCGGGCCGCGGTCACTCCTAGGGCCCATTTTTTTACTTTTGCATATGTGACTCGTTTTTGGCTATTTGGGGCCCGAACGAGGTTTAATCTACACGAAACTTGGAGGAATTCTTCTTTACAATATTTTTAGTGTGTCATAGATGCTTTGGCTTGATTTAATCTTCTTAATTTGGTCAACTTGATCGTTCATCGGGCCACTGTCACTCCCAATGCCCATTTTTGGACTTTTGCAAATGTGAGTCGTTTTTGCCTGTTTCGGGCACGAACAATGTCCAAACTCCACGAAAACATGGAGGAATGCTTCTTCACACTATTTTGATGTCTGAATAAAATTTCAACTAGATTTGACCTTCTAAGGTCGGTCGACTCATTCCTTCATCGAGAGGCGGTCACTCTCAGGGCCCTTTTTTGGACTTTTGCACATGTAACTCGTTTTCGCCTGTTTGGGACCCGAACAAAGTCCAATCTTCATAAAACTTGATGGAATACTTTTTGACACCCTCTTGAGTGAGTCATACAAGTTTCATCCTGATTTGACTTTCTAAAGTTGGTCAACTAAATCGTTCATAGGGCCATTGTCACTCCCATTGCCCATTTTGGACTTTTGCATAAGTAACTTGTTTTCGCCTGTTTAGGGCCCGAACAATATCCAATCCTCACGAAACATGGAGAATGCTTTTTGACACTATTTTGGGTGTGTCATAGAAGTTTAGCCTCGATTTTAATTTCTGAAGTTGGTCAACTCAATCATTCATCGGGCAGCGGTCTCCCCAAAGGCCCATTTTTGGACTTTTGCATATGTGACTCGTTTTCGCCTGTTTTGGCCCGAACGACGTCCAATCTTCACAAAACTTGCAAGAATACTTCTTTAAACTATCCTGATCATGTCATAGAATGTTTGGCTTGATTTGACCTTTTGAAGTTTGTTAACTTCCTTGTTCATCGGGCCACGGTCACTCTTAAGGCCCATTTTTGGACTTTTGAATATGTGACTCGTTTTTGCTTGTTTGGGTCCCGAACGATGTCTAATCTTTGCGAAACTTGGAGGAATGCTTCTTAACAGTATTTTTAGTGTGTCATAGAAGTTTTTCTTAACAGTATTTTTAGTGTGTCATAGAAGTTTTGGCTTGATTTAATCTTCTGAAATTGGCCAACTCCATCGTTCATCGGGCCACTACCACTCCTGACACCCATTTTTGGACTTTTGCATATGTGACTCGTTCTCGCCAGTTTTGACCCGAACGATGTCCAATCTTGACAAAACTTGTATGAATACTTCTTTAAACTATTTTGAGCATGTCATAGAAGGTTCAGCCTGATTTGACCTTCTGAAGTTGGTCAACTCCCTCATTCATTGGGCCACAGTCACTCCTAAGGCCCATTTTTGGACTTTTGAATATGTGACTCGTTTTTGCTTATTTAGGTCCCGAACGAAGTCTAATCTTCGCGAAACTTGGAGGAATACTTCTTGACAGTATTTTTAGTGTGTCATAGAAGTTTTGGCTTGATTTAATCTTCTAAAATTGGCCAACTCCATCGTTCATCGGGCCACTATCACTCCTGACACCCATTTTTGGACTTTTGCATATGTGACTCGTTTTCGCCTGTTTGGGGCCCAAATGATGTCCAATCTTCTCGGAACTTGGAGGAATGCTTCTTAACACTATATTGAGTGTGTCAAAGAGATTTTGGCTTGATTTGAACTTCTAAAGTTGGTCAACACCCTCGTTCGTAGGCCCAAGGTTACTCCCATGGCCCATTTTGAACTTTTGCATATATGACTTGTTTTCGCATGTTTGGGGCCCGAACGATGTCCAATTTTCACGGAACTTAGCAAATGCTTCATAAGACTATTCTGAGTGTGTCAGAGAGTATTCGGCTAGATTTGACGTTCTGAGGTTGGTCAACTCCCTCGTTCATCGGGCTGCGGACACTACCAAGGCCCATTTTTGGACTTCTGCGTATTGACTCGTTTTCGCCTGTTTCGGGCCCCAACGATGTTCAATCTTCTCAAAACTTGGAGGAAATATTTTTGACACTATTTTGATTGTGTATTAGATTTTTTAGGATAATTTGACCATCTGAAGTTGGTCAATTCCCAGATTCGTTGGGCTGGGGTCACTCCCAAGGTACATTTTTGGACTTTCGCGTATGTGACTCATTTTTGCCTGTTTAGGTTTGAACGACGTGCAATATCCATAGAAATTGGAGGAATACTTCTTTAAACTATTCTAAGCATGTCCTAGAAGTTTTGGCATGATTTGACCTTCTGAACTTGGTCAACTCCCTCGTTCATCGAGCAGAAGACACTCTCAAGGCCCATTTTTCTACTTTTGCATATGTGACTCTTTTTTGCCAGTTTGGAGCCAAAATGATGTCCAATCTTTATGTAACTTAGAGGAATCCTTATTGACAATATTCAAATGTGTTATAGATCTTTTAACAAGGTTTGACCATCTGAAGTTGGTCAACTCCCTCATTCATCGGGCCGCGGTCACTCATAAGGCCCATTTTTGAACTTTTGCATATGTAACTCGTTTTTTATTGTTTGGGGCGTGAACGATGTCCAATCTTTACGGAACTTGAATGGATGATTATTTAAATTATTCTGATTGTGTCATAGAAGTTTCAGCTTGATTTGACCTCTAAAGTTAGTCAACTCAGTCGTTCATAGGGCCATGTCACTCTTACAGCCCATTTTTGTACTTTTGCATATGTGACTCGTTTTCGCCTGTTTGGGTCCCGAACGATGTCGAATCTTCACGGAACTTTCAAGAATGCTTCTTCAAAATATTCTGAGTGTTTCATAGAAGTCTCATCTCGATTTGATCTTTTGAAGTTGGTCAACTCCCTTGTTCATCGGGCCATGGTCACTCCTAAGGCCCATTTTTGGACTTTTGCATATGTGACTCGTTTTTGCTTGTTTGGGGCCCAAACGAGGTCTAATCTGCACAAAACTTGAAGGAATTCTTCTTGACAGTATTTTTAATGTGTGATAGATGTTTTCGTTTCATTTAATCTTCTTAAGTCAGTCAACTCCATCGTTCATCGGGCCGTTGTCACTCCCAATGCCCATTTTTGGACTTTTGCAAATGTGACTTATTTTCGCCTGTTTGGGGCACGCACGATGTCCAATCCCCACGAAACATGGAGGAATACTTCTTGACACTATTTTGATTATCTCATTGAAATTATGGCTAGATTTGACCTTCTGAGATCGGTCAACTCATTCCTTCATCGGGAGGCAGTCACTCTCAGGGCACAATTTTGGACTTTTGCACATTTGACATGTTTTCGCCAATTTGGGACCCGAACGATGTCTAATCTTTGTAAAAATTGATGTAATGCTTTTGGCACCTTTTTGAGCGAGACATAGAAGTTTTAGATCAATTTGACTTTCTGAAGTTGGTCAACTCAGTCATTCATAGGGCCACTGTCACTCCCACGGCCCATTTTGGACTTTTGCATATATGATTTGTTTTCGCCTGTTTGGGGCCCGAACGACATCCAATCTTCACGAAACACGGAGGAATGTTTTTTGACACAATTTGCTGCTTGTCATAGAAGTTTCGGCTTGATTTGAATTTCTGAAGTTGGTTAACTCCCATGTTCATTGGCCTCGGTCTCTCCCAAGGCCCATTTTTGGACTTTTGCATATGTAACTCGTTTTTGCCTGTTTGGGGCCCAAATGATGTCCAATCATCATGTAACTTGGTGCAATCTTTCTTGACACTATTTTAAATGTGTCATAGATAGTTCAAAAAGATTTGATTGTCTGAAGTTGGTCAACTCTCTCATTCATTGGGCCATGGTCACTACCAAGGCCCATTTTTTGACTTTTGCATATATAACTCGTTTTTTATTGTTTGGGGCCCAAACAATGTCCAATCTTCACGAAGCTTGAAGAAACGCTTATTTAAACTATTTTTTGTGTCATTGAAGTTTCTGTTCGATTTGTCCTTTGAAGTCGGTCAACTCAATCCATCATCGGGCCGCGTCATTCTTAAGGCCCATTTTTGTACTTTTACATATGTAACTCGTCTTTGCCTGTTTGGGCCCGAATGAGGTCCGATCTTCACAGAACTTTCAAGAATGCTTCTTTAAACTTTTCTGAGCAAGTCATAGAAGTCTCAGCTCTATTTGACCTTCTGAAGTTGGTCAACTCCCTTGTTCATCGGGCCGCGGTCACTCCTAGGGCCCATTTTTTTACTTTTGCATATGTGACTCGTTTTTGGCTATTTGGGGCCCGAACGAGGTTTAATCTACACGAAACTTGGAGGAATTCTTCTTTACAATATTTTTAGTGTGTCATAGATGCTTTGGCTTGATTTAATCTTCTTAATTTGGTCAACTTGATCGTTCATCGGGCCACTGTCACTCCCAATGCCCATTTTTGGACTTTTGCAAATGTGAGTCGTTTTTGCCTGTTTCGGGCACGAACAATGTCCAAACTCCACGAAAACATGGAGGAATGCTTCTTCACACTATTTTGATGTCTGAATAAAATTTCAACTAGATTTGACCTTCTAAGGTCGGTCGACTCATTCCTTCATCGAGAGGCGGTCACTCTCAGGGCCCTTTTTTGGACTTTTGCACATGTAACTCGTTTTCGCCTGTTTGGGACCCGAACAAAGTCCAATCTTCATAAAACTTGATGGAATACTTTTTGACACCCTCTTGAGTGAGTCATACAAGTTTCATCCTGATTTGACTTTCTAAAGTTGGTCAACTAAATCGTTCATAGGGCCATTGTCACTCCCATTGCCCATTTTGGACTTTTGCATAAGTAACTTGTTTTCGCCTGTTTAGGGCCCGAACAATATCCAATCCTCACGAAACATGGAGAATGCTTTTTGACACTATTTTGGGTGTGTCATAGAAGTTTAGCCTCGATTTTAATTTCTGAAGTTGGTCAACTCAATCATTCATCGGGCAGCGGTCTCCCCAAAGGCCCATTTTTGGACTTTTGCATATGTGACTCGTTTTCGCCTGTTTTGGCCCGAACAACGTCCAATCTTCACAAAACTTGCAAGAATACTTCTTTAAACTATCCTGATCATGTCATAGAATGTATGGCTTGATTTAATCTTCTGAAATTGGCCAACTCCATCGGTCATCGGGCCACTACCACTCCTGACACCCATTTTTGGACTTTTGCATATGTGACTCGTTCTCGCCAGTTTTGACCCGAACGATGTCCAATCTTGACAAAACTTGTATGAATACTTCTTTAAACTATTTTGAGCATGTCATAGAAGGTTCAGCCTGATTTGACCTTCTGAAGTTGGTCAACTCCCTCATTCATTGGGCCACAGTCACTCCTAAGGCCCATTTTTGGACTTTTGAATATGTGACTCGTTTTTGCTTATTTTGGTCCCGAACGAAGTCTAATCTTCGCGAAACTTGGAGGAATACTTCTTGACAGTATTTTTAGTGTGTCATAGAAGTTTTGGCTTGATTTAATCTTCTAAAATTGGCCAACTCCATCGTTCATCGGGCCACTATCACTCCTGACACCCATTTTTGGACTTTTGCATATGTGACTCGTTTTCGCCTGTTTGGGGCCCAAATGATGTCGAATCTTCTCGGAACTTGGAGGAATGCTTCTTAACACTATATTGAGTGTGTCAAAGAGATTTTGGCTTGATTTGAACTTCTAAAGTTGGTCAACGCCCTCGTTCGTAGGCCCAAGGTTACTCCCATGGCCCATTTTGAACTTTTGCATATATGACTTGTTTTCGCATGTTTGGGGCCCGAACGATGTCCAATTTTCACGGAACTTAGCAAATGCTTCATAAGACTATTCTGAGTGTGTCAGAGAGTATTCGGCTAGATTTGACGTTCTGAGGTTGGTCAACTCCCTCGTTCATCGGGCTGCGGACACTACCAAGGCCCATTTTTGGACTTCTGCGTATTGACTCGTTTTCGCCTGTTTCGGGCCCCAACGATGTTCAATCTTCTCAAAACTTGGAGGAAATATTTTTGACACTATTTTGATTGTGTATTAGATTTTTTAGGATAATTTGACCATCTGAAGTTGGTCAATTCCCAGATTCGTTGGGCTGGGGTCACTCCCAAGGTACATTTTTGGACTTTCGCGTATGTGACTCATTTTTGCCTGTTTAGGTTTGAACGACGTGCAATATCCATAGAAATTGGAGGAATACTTCTTTAAACTATTCTAAGCATGTCCTAGAAGTTTTGGCATGATTTGACCTTCTGAACTTGGTCAACTCCCTCGTTCATCGAGCAGAAGACACTCTCAAGGCCCATTTTTCTACTTTTGCATATGTGACTCTTTTTTGCCAGTTTGGAGCCAAAATGATGTCCAATCTTTATGTAACTTAGAGGAATCCTTATTGACAATATTCAAATGTGTTATAGATCTTTTAACAAGGTTTGACCATCTGAAGTTGGTCAACTCCCTCATTCATCGGGCCGCGGTCACTCATAAGGCCCATTTTTGAACTTTTGCATATGTAACTCGTTTTTTATTGTTTGGGGCGTGAACGATGTCCAATCTTTACGGAACTTGAATGGATGATTATTTAAATTATTCTGATTGTGTCATAGAAGTTTCAGCTTGATTTGACCTCTAAAGTTAGTCAACTCAGTCGTTCATAGGGCCATGTCACTCTTACAGCCCATTTTTGTACTTTTGCATATGTGACTCGTTTTCGCCTGTTTGGGTCCCGAACGATGTCGAATCTTCACGGAACTTTCAAGAATGCTTCTTCAAAATATTCTGAGTGTTTCATAGAAGTCTCATCTCGATTTGATCTTTTGAAGTTGGTCAACTCCCTTGTTCATCGGGCCATGGTCACTCCTAAGGCCCATTTTTGGACTTTTGCATATGTGACTCGTTTTTGCTTGTTTGGGGCCCAAACGAGGTCTAATCTGCACAAAACTTGAAGGAATTCTTCTTGACAGTATTTTTAATGTGTGATAGATGTTTTCGTTTCATTTAATCTTCTTAAGTCAGTCAACTCCATCGTTCATCGGGCCGTTGTCACTCCCAATGCCCATTTTTGGACTTTTGCAAATGTGACTTATTTTCGCCTGTTTGGGGCACGCACGATGTCCAATCCCCACGAAACATGGAGGAATACTTCTTGACACTATTTTGATTATCTCATTGAAATTATGGCTAGATTTGACCTTCTGAGGTCGGTCAACTCATTCCTTCATCGGGAGGCAGTCACTCTCAGGGCACAATTTTGGACTTTTGCATATTTGACATGTTTTCGCCAATTTGGGACCCGAACGATGTCTAATCTTTGTAAAAATTGATGTAATGCTTTTGGCACCTTTTTGAGCGAGACATACAAGTTTTAGATCAATTTGACTTTCTGAAGTTGGTCAACTCAGTCATTCATAGGGCCACTGTCACTCCCACGGCCCATTTTGGACTTTTGCATATATGATTTGTTTTCGCCTGTTTGGGGCCCGAACGACATCCAATCTTCACGAAACACGGAGGAATGTTTTTTGACACAATTTGCTGCTTGTCATAGAAGTTTCGGCTTGATTTGAATTTCTGAAGTTGGTTAACTCCCATGTTCATTGGCCTCGGTCTCTCCCAAGGCCCATTTTTGGACTTTTGCATATGTAACTCGTTTTTGCCTGTTTGGGGCCCAAATGATGTCCAATCATCATGTAACTTGGTGCAATCTTTCTTGACACTATTTTAAATGTGTCATAGATAGTTCAAAAAGATTTGATTGTCTGAAGTTGGTCAACTCTCTCATTCATTGGGCCATGGTCACTACCAAGGCCCATTTTTTGACTTTTGCATATATAACTCGTTTTTTATTGTTTGGGGCCCAAACAATGTCCAATCTTCACGAAGCTTGAAGAAACGCTTATTTAAACTATTTTTTGTGTCATTGAAGTTTCTGTTCGATTTGTCCTTTGAAGTCGGTCAACTCAATCCATCATCGGGCCGCGTCATTCTTAAGGCCCATTTTTGTACTTTTACATATGTAACTCGTCTTTGCCTGTTTGGGCCCGAATGAGGTCCGATCTTCACAGAACTTTCAAGAATGCTTCTTTAAACTTTTCTGAGCAAGTCATAGAAGTCTCAGCTCTATTTGACCTTCTGAAGTTGGTCAACTCCCTTGTTCATCGGGCCGCGGTCACTCCTAGGGCCCATTTTTTTACTTTTGCATATGTGACTCGTTTTTGGCTATTTGGGGCCCGAACGAGGTTTAATCTACACGAAACTTGGAGGAATTCTTCTTTACAATATTTTTAGTGTGTCATAGATGCTTTGGCTTGATTTAATCTTCTTAATTTGGTCAACTTGATCGTTCATCGGGCCACTGTCACTCCCAATGCCCATTTTTGGACTTTTGCAAATGTGAGTCGTTTTTGCCTGTTTCGGGCACGAACAATGTCCAAACTCCACGAAAACATGGAGGAATGCTTCTTCACACTATTTTGATGTCTGAATAAAATTTCAACTAGATTTGACCTTCTAAGGTCGGTCGACTCATTCCTTCATCGAGAGGCGGTCACTCTCAGGGCCCTTTTTTGGACTTTTGCACATGTAACTCGTTTTCGCCTGTTTGGGACCCGAACAAAGTCCAATCTTCATAAAACTTGATGGAATACTTTTTGACACCCTCTTGAGTGAGTCATACAAGTTTCATCCTGATTTGACTTTCTAAAGTTGGTCAACTAAATCGTTCATAGGGCCATTGTCACTCCCATTGCCCATTTTGGACTTTTGCATAAGTAACTTGTTTTCGCCTGTTTAGGGCCCGAACAATATCCAATCCTCACGAAACATGGAGAATGCTTTTTGACACTATTTTGGGTGTGTCATAGAAGTTTAGCCTCAATTTTAATTTCTGAAGTTGGTCAACTCAATCATTCATCGGGCAGCGGTCTCCCCAAAGGCCCATTTTTGGACTTTTGCATATGTGACTCGTTTTCGCCTGTTTTGGCCCGAACAACGTCCAATCTTCACAAAACTTGCAAGAATACTTCTTTAAACTATCCTGATCATGTCATAGAATGTTTGGCTTGATTTGACCTTTTGAAGTTTGTTAACTTCCTTGTTCATCGGGCCACGGTCACTCTTAAGGCCCATTTTTGGACTTTTGAATATGTGACTCGTTTTTGCTTGTTTGGGTCCCGAACGATGTCTAATCTTTGCGAAACTTGGAGGAACGCTTCTTAACAGTATTTTTAGTGTGTCATAGAAGTTTTGGCTTGATTTAATCTTCTGAAATTGGCCAACTCCATCGGTCATCGGGCCACTACCACTCCTGACACCCATTTTTGGACTTTTGCATATGTGACTCGTTCTCGCCAGTTTTGACCCGAACGATGTCCAATCTTGACAAAACTTGTATGAATACTTCTTTAAACTATTTTGAGCATGTCATAGAAGGTTCAGCCTGATTTGACCTTCTGAAGTTGGTCAACTCCCTCATTCATTGGGCCACAGTCACTCCTAAGGCCCATTTTTGGACTTTTGAATATGTGACTCGTTTTTGCTTATTTAGGTCCCGAACGAAGTCTAATCTTCGCGAAACTTGGAGGAATACTTCTTGACAGTATTTTTAGTGTGTCATAGAAGTTTTGGCTTGATTTAATCTTCTAAAATTGGCCAACTCCATCGTTCATCGGGCCACTATCACTCCTGACACCCATTTTTGGACTTTTGCATATGTGACTCGTTTTCGCCTGTTTGGGGCCCAAATGATGTCCAATCTTCTCGGAACTTGGAGGAATGCTTCTTAACACTATATTGAGTGTGTCAAAGAGATTTTGGCTTGATTTGAACTTCTAAAGTTGGTCAACACCCTCGTTCGTAGGCCCAAGGTTACTCCCATGGCCCATTTTGAACTTTTGCATATATGACTTGTTTTCGCATGTTTGGGGCCCGAACGATGTCCAATTTTCACGGAACTTAGCAAATGCTTCATAAGACTATTCTGAGTGTGTCAGAGAGTATTCGGCTAGATTTGACGTTCTGAGGTTGGTCAACTCCCTCGTTCATCGGGCTGCGGACACTACCAAGGCCCATTTTTGGACTTCTGCGTATTGACTCGTTTTCGCCTGTTTCGGGCCCCAACGATGTTCAATCT
The DNA here is from genome assembly GCA_037013555.1 of Sextonia rubra. NCBI lineage: Eukaryota > Viridiplantae > Streptophyta > Magnoliopsida > Laurales > Lauraceae > Sextonia > Sextonia rubra. Next base: position 12,337,693 of record JASUAD010000026.1, read on the forward strand.
TCTCAAAACTTGGAGGAAATATTTTTGACACTATTTTGATTGTGTATTAGATTTTTTAGGATAATTTGACCATCTGAAGTTGGTCAATTCCCAGATTCGTTGGGCTGGGGTCACTCCCAAGGTACATTTTTGGACTTTCGCGTATGTGACTCATTTTTGCCTGTTTAGGTTTGAACGACGTGCAATATCCATAGAAATTGGAGGAATACTTCTTTAAACTATTCTAAGCATGTCCTAGAAGTTTTGGCATGATTTGACCTTCTGAACTTGGTCAACTCCCTCGTTCATCGAGCAGAAGACACTCTCAAGGCCCATTTTTCTACTTTTGCATATGTGACTCTTTTTTGCCAGTTTGGAGCCAAAATGATGTCCAATCTTTATGTAACTTAGAGGAATCCTTCTTGACAATATTCAAATGTGTTATAGATCTTTTAACAAGGTTTGACCATCTGAAGTTGGTCAACTCCCTCATTCATCGGGCCGCGGTCACTCATAAGGCCCATTTTTGAACTTTTGCATATGTAACTCGTTTTTTATTGTTTGGGGCGTGAACGATGTCCAATCTTTACGGAACTTGAATGGATGATTATTTAAATTATTCTGATTGTGTCATAGAAGTTTCAGCTTGATTTGACCTCTAAAGTTAGTCAACTCAGTCGTTCATAGGGCCATGTCACTCTTACAGCCCATTTTTGTACTTTTGCATATGTGACTCGTTTTCGCCTGTTTGGGTCCCGAACGATGTCGAATCTTCACGGAACTTTCAAGAATGCTTCTTCAAAATATTCTGAGTGTTTCATAGAAGTCTCATCTCGATTTGATCTTTTGAAGTTGGTCAACTCCCTTGTTCATCGGGCCATGGTCACTCCTAAGGCCCATTTTTGGACTTTTGCATATGTGACTCGTTTTTGCTTGTTTGGGGCCCAAACGAGGTCTAATCTGCACAAAACTTGAAGGAATTCTTCTTGACAGTATTTTTAATGTGTGATAGATGTTTTCGTTTCATTTAATCTTCTTAAGTCAGTCAACTCCATCGTTCATCGGGCCGTTGTCACTCCCAATGCCCATTTTTGGACTTTTGCAAATGTGACTTATTTTCGCCTGTTTGGGGCACGCACGATGTCCAATCCCCACGAAACATGGAGGAATACTTCTTGACACTATTTTGATTATCTCATTGAAATTATGGCTAGATTTGACCTTCTGAGGTCGGTCAACTCATTCCTTCATCGGGAGGCAGTCACTCTCAGGGCACAATTTTGGACTTTTGCATATTTGACATGTTTTCGCCAATTTGGGACCCGAACGATGTCTAATCTTTGTAAAAATTGATGTAATGCTTTTGGCACCTTTTTGAGCGAGACATACAAGTTTTAGATCAATTTGACTTTCTGAAGTTGGTCAACTCAGTCATTCATAGGGCCACTGTCACTCCCACGGCCCATTTTGGACTTTTGCATATATGATTTGTTTTCGCCTGTTTGGGGCCCGAACGACATCCAATCTTCACGAAACACGGAGGAATGTTTTTTGACACAATTTGCTGCTTGTCATAGAAGTTTCGGCTTGATTTGAATTTCTGAAGTTGGTTAACTCCCATGTTCATTGGCCTCGGTCTCTCCCAAGGCCCATTTTTGGACTTTTGCATATGTAACTCGTTTTTGCCTGTTTGGGGCCCAAATGATGTCCAATCATCATGTAACTTGGTGCAATCTTTCTTGACACTATTTTAAATGTGTCATAGATAGTTCAAAAAGATTTGATTGTCTGAAGTTGGTCAACTCTCTCATTCATTGGGCCATGGTCACTACCAAGGCCCATTTTTTTACTTTTGCATATATAACTCGTTTTTTATTGTTTGGGGCCCAAACAATGTCCAATCTTCACGAAGCTTGAAGAAACGCTTATTTAAACTATTTTTTGTGTCATTGAAGTTTCTGTTCGATTTGTCCTTTGAAGTCGGTCAACTCAATCCATCATCGGGCCGCGTCATTCTTAAGGCCCATTTTTGTACTTTTACATATGTAACTCGTCTTTGCCTGTTTGGGCCCGAATGAGGTCCGATCTTCACAGAACTTTCAAGAATGCTTCTTTAAACTTTTCTGAGCAAGTCATAGAAGTCTCAGCTCTATTTGACCTTCTGAAGTTGGTCAACTCCCTTGTTCATCGGGCCGCGGTCACTCCTAGGGCCCATTTTTTTACTTTTGCATATGTGACTCGTTTTTGGCTATTTGGGGCCCGAACGAGGTTTAATCTACACGAAACTTGGAGGAATTCTTCTTTACAATATTTTTAGTGTGTCATAGATGCTTTGGCTTGATTTAATCTTCTTAATTTGGTCAACTTGATCGTTCATCGGGCCACTGTCACTCCCAATGCCCATTTTTGGACTTTTGCAAATGTGAGTCGTTTTTGCCTGTTTCGGGCACGAACAATGTCCAAACTCCACGAAAACATGGAGGAATGCTTCTTCACACTATTTTGATGTCTGAATAAAATTTCAACTAGATTTGACCTTCTAAGGTCGGTCGACTCATTCCTTCATCGAGAGGCGGTCACTCTCAGGGCCCTTTTTTGGACTTTTGCACATGTAACTCGTTTTCGCCTGTTTGGGACCCGAACAAAGTCCAATCTTCATAAAACTTGATGGAATACTTTTTGACACCCTCTTGAGTGAGTCATACAAGTTTCATCCTGATTTGACTTTCTAAAGTTGGTCAACTAAATCGTTCATAGGGCCATTGTCACTCCCATTGCCCATTTTGGACTTTTGCATAAGTAACTTGTTTTCGCCTGTTTAGGGCCCGAACAATATCCAATCCTCACGAAACATGGAGAATGCTTTTTGACACTATTTTGGGTGTGTCATAGAAGTTTAGCCTCGATTTTAATTTCTGAAGTTGGTCAACTCAATCATTCATCGGGCAGCGGTCTCCCCAAAGGCCCATTTTTGGACTTTTGCATATGTGACTCGTTTTCGCCTGTTTTGGCCCGAACGACGTCCAATCTTCACAAAACTTGCAAGAATACTTCTTTAAACTATCCTGATCATGTCATAGAATGTTTGGCTTGATTTGACCTTTTGAAGTTTGTTAACTTCCTTGTTCATCGGGCCACGGTCACTCTTAAGGCCCATTTTTGGACTTTTGAATATGTGACTCGTTTTTGCTTGTTTGGGTCCCGAACGATGTCTAATCTTTGCGAAACTTGGAGGAATGCTTCTTAACAGTATTTTTAGTGTGTCATAGAAGTTTTGGCTTGATTTATTCTTCTGAAATTGGCCAACTCCATCGGTCATCGGGCCACTACCACTCCTGACACCCATTTTTGGACTTTTGCATATGTGACTCGTTCTCGCCAGTTTTGACCCGAACGATGTCCAATCTTGACAAAACTTGTATGAATACTTCTTTAAACTATTTTGAGCATGTCATAGAAGGTTCAGCCTGATTTGACCTTCTGAAGTTGGTCAACTCCCTCATTCATTGGGCCACAGTCACTCCTAAGGCCCATTTTTGGACTTTTGAATATGTGACTCGTTTTTGCTTATTTAGGTCCCGAACGAAGTCTAATCTTAGCGAAACTTGGAGGAATACTTCTTGACAGTATTTTTAGTGTGTCATAGAAGTTTTGGCTTGATTTAATCTTCTAAAATTGGCCAACTCCATCGTTCATCGGGCCACTATCACTCCTGACACCCATTTTTGGACTTTTGCATATGTGACTCGTTTTCGCCTGTTTGGGGCCCAAATGATGTCCAATCTTCTCGGAACTTGGAGGAATGCTTCTTAACACTATATTGAGTGTGTCAAAGAGATTTTGGCTTGATTTGAACTTCTAAAGTTGGTCAACACCCTCGTTCGTAGGCCCAAGGTTACTCCCATGGCCCATTTTGAACTTTTGCATATATGACTTGTTTTCGCATGTTTGGGGCCCGAACGATGTCCAATTTTCACGGAACTTAGCAAATGCTTCATAAGACTATTCTGAGTGTGTCAGAGAGTATTCGGCTAGATTTGACGTTCTGAGGTTGGTCAACTCCCTCGTTCATCGGGCTGCGGACACTACCAAGGCCCATTTTTGGACTTCTGCGTATTGACTCGTTTTCGCCTGTTTCGGGCCCCAACGATGTTCAATCTTCTCAAAACTTGGAGGAAATATTTTTGACACTATTTTGATTGTGTATTAGATTTTTTAGGATAATTTGACCATTTGAAGTTGGTCAATTCCCAGATTCGTTGGGCTGGGGTCACTCCCAAGGTACATTTTTGGACTTTCGCGTATGTGACTCATTTTTGCCTGTTTAGGTTTGAACGACGTGCAATATCCATAGAAATTGGAGGAATACTTCTTTAAACTATTCTAAGCGTGTCCTAGAAGTTTTGGCATGATTTGACCTTCTGAACTTGGTCAACTCCCTCGTTCATCGAGCAGAAGACACTCTCAAGGCCCATTTTTCTACTTTTGCATATGTGACTCTTTTTTGCCAGTTTGGAGCCAAAATGATGTCCAATCTTTATGTAACTTAGAGGAATCCTTCTTGACAATATTCAAATGTGTTATAGATCTTTTAACAAGGTTTGACCATCTGAAGTTGGTCAACTCCCTCATTCATCGGGCCGCGGTCACTCATAAGGCCCATTTTTGAACTTTTGCATATGTAACTCGTTTTTTATTGTTTGGGGCGTGAACGATGTCCAATCTTTACGGAACTTGAATGGATGATTATTTAAATTATTCTGATTGTGTCATAGAAGTTTCAGCTTGATTTGACCTCTAAAGTTAGTCAACTCAGTCGTTCATAGGGCCATGTCACTCTTACAGCCCATTTTTGTACTTTTGCATATGTGACTCGTTTTCGCCTGTTTGGGTGCCAAACGATGTCGAATCTTCACGGAACTTTCAAGAATGCTTCTTCAAAATATTCTGAGTGTTTCATAGAAGTCTCATCTCGATTTGATCTTTTGAAGTTGGTCAACTCCCTTGTTCATCGGGCCATGGTCACTCCTAAGGCCCATTTTTGGACTTTTGCATATGTGACTCGTTTTTGCTTGTTTGGGGCCCAAACGAGGTCTAATCTGCACAAAACTTGAAGGAATTCTTCTTGACAGTATTTTTAATGTGTGATAGATGTTTTCGTTTCATTTAATCTTCTTAAGTCAGTCAACTCCATCGTTCATCGGGCCGTTGTCACTCCCAATGCCCATTTTTGGACTTTTGCAAATGTGACTTATTTTCGCCTGTTTGGGGCACGCACGATGTCCAATCCCCACGAAACATGGAGGAATACTTCTTGACACTATTTTGATTATCTCATTGAAATTATGGCTAGATTTGACCTTCTGAGGTCGGTCAACTCATTCCTTCATCGGGAGGCAGTCACTCTCAGGGCACAATTTTGGACTTTTGCATATTTGACATGTTTTCGCCAATTTGGGACCCGAACGATGTCTAATCTTTGTAAAAATTGATGTAATGCTTTTGGCACCTTTTTGAGCGAGACATACAAGTTTTAGATCAATTTGACTTTCTGAAGTTGGTCAACTCAGTCATTCATAGGGCCACTGTCACTCCCACGGCCCATTTTGGACTTTTGCATATATGATTTGTTTTCGCCTGTTTGGGGCCCGAACGACATCCAATCTTCACGAAACACGGAGGAATGTTTTTTGACACAATTTGCTGCTTGTCATAGAAGTTTCGGCTTGATTTGAATTTCTGAAGTTGGTTAACTCCCATGTTCATTGGCCTCGGTCTCTCCCAAGGCCCATTTTTGGACTTTTGCATATGTAACTCGTTTTTGCCTGTTTGGGGCCCAAATGATGTCCAATCATCATGTAACTTGGTGCAATCTTTCTTGACACTATTTTAAATGTGTCATAGATAGTTCAAAAAGATTTGATTGTCTGAAGTTGGTCAACTCTCTCATTCATTGGGCCATGGTCACTACCAAGGCCCATTTTTTGACTTTTGCATATATAACTCGTTTTTTATTGTTTGGGGCCCAAACAATGTCCAATCTTCACGAAGCTTGAAGAAACGCTTATTTAAACTATTTTTTGTGTCATTGAAGTTTCTGTTCGATTTGTCCTTTGAAGTCGGTCAACTCAATCCATCATCGGGCCGCGTCATTCTTAAGGCCCATTTTTGTACTTTTACATATGTAACTCGTCTTTGCCTGTTTGGGCCCGAATGAGGTCCGATCTTCACAGAACTTTCAAGAATGCTTCTTTAAACTTTTCTGAGCAAGTCATAGAAGTCTCAGCTCTATTTGACCTTCTGAAGTTGGTCAACTCCCTTGTTCATCGGGCCGCGGTCACTCCTAAGGCCCATTTTTTTACTTTTGCATATGTGACTCGTTTTTGGCTATTTGGGGCCCGAACGAGGTTTAATCTACACGAAACTTGGAGGAATTCTTCTTTACAATATTTTTAGTGTGTCATAGATGCTTTGGCTTGATTTAATCTTCTTAATTTGGTCAACTTGATCGTTCATCGGGCCACTGTCACTCCCAATGCCCATTTTTGGACTTTTGCAAATGTGAGTCGTTTTTGCCTGTTTCGGGCACGAACAATGTCCAAACTCCACGAAAACATGGAGGAATGCTTCTTCACACTATTTTGATGTCTGAATAAAATTTCAACTAGATTTGACCTTCTAAGGTCGGTCGACTCATTCCTTCATCGAGAGGCGGTCACTCTCAGGGCCCTTTTTTGGACTTTTGCACATGTAACTCGTTTTCGCCTGTTTGGGACCCGAACAAAGTCCAATCTTCATAAAACTTGATGGAATACTTTTTGACACCCTCTTGAGTGAGTCATACAAGTTTCATCCTGATTTGACTTTCTAAAGTTGGTCAACTAAATCGTTCATAGGGCCATTGTCACTCCCATTGCCCATTTTGGACTTTTGCATAAGTAACTTGTTTTCGCCTGTTTAGGGCCCGAACAATATCCAATCCTCACGAAACATGGAGAATGCTTTTTGACACTATTTTGGGTGTGTCATAGAAGTTTAGCCTCGATTTTAATTTCTGAAGTTGGTCAACTCAATCATTCATCGGGCAGCGGTCTCCCCAAAGGCCCATTTTTGGACTTTTGCATATGTGACTCGTTTTCGCCTGTTTTGGCCCGAACGACGTCCAATCTTCACAAAACTTGCAAGAATACTTCTTTAAACTATCCTGATCATGTCATAGAATGTTTGGCTTGATTTGACCTTTTGAAGTTTGTTAACTTCCTTGTTCATCGGGCCACGGTCACTCTTAAGGCCCATTTTTGGACTTTTGAATATGTGACTCGTTTTTGCTTGTTTGGGTCCCGAACGATGTCTAATCTTTGCGAAACTTGGAGGAATGCTTCTTAACAGTATTTTTAGTGTGTCATAGAAGTTTTGGCTTGATTTATTCTTCTGAAATTGGCCAACTCCATCGGTCATCGGGCCACTACCACTCCTGACACCCATTTTTGGACTTTTGCATATGTGACTCGTTCTCGCCAGTTTTGACCCGAACGATGTCCAATCTTGACAAAACTTGTATGAATACTTCTTTAAACTATTTTGAGCATGTCATAGAAGGTTCAGCCTGATTTGACCTTCTGAAGTTGGTCAACTCCCTCATTCATTGGGCCACAGTCACTCCTAAGGCCCATTTTTGGACTTTTGAATATGTGACTCGTTTTTGCTTATTTAGGTCCCGAACGAAGTCTAATCTTAGCGAAACTTGGAGGAATACTTCTTGACAGTATTTTTAGTGTGTCATAGAAGTTTTGGCTTGATTTAATCTTCTAAAATTGGCCAACTCCATCGTTCATCGGGCCACTATCACTCCTGACACCCATTTTTGGACTTTTGCATATGTGACTCGTTTTCGCCTGTTTGGGGCCCAAATGATGTCCAATCTTCTCGGAACTTGGAGGAATGCTTCTTAACACTATATTGAGTGTGTCAAAGAGATTTTGGCTTGATTTGAACTTCTAAAGTTGGTCAACACCCTCGTTCGTAGGCCCAAGGTTACTCCCATGGCCCATTTTGAACTTTTGCATATATGACTTGTTTTCGCATGTTTGGGGCCCGAACGATGTCCAATTTTCACGGAACTTAGCAAATGCTTCATAAGACTATTCTGAGTGTGTCAGAGAGTATTCGGCTAGATTTGACGTTCTGAGGTTGGTCAACTCCCTCGTTCATCGGGCTGCGGACACTACCAAGGCCCATTTTTGGACTTCTGCGTATTGACTCGTTTTCGCCTGTTTCGGGCCCCAACGATGTTCAATCTTCTCAAAACTTGGAGGAAATATTTTTGACACTATTTTGATTGTGTATTAGATTTTTTAGGATAATTTGACCATTTGAAGTTGGTCAATTCCCAGATTCGTTGGGCTGGGGTCACTCCCAAGGTACATTTTTGGACTTTCGCGTATGTGACTCATTTTTGCCTGTTTAGGTTTGAACGACGTGCAATATCCATAGAAATTGGAGGAATACTTCTTTAAACTATTCTAAGCGTGTCCTAGAAGTTTTGGCATGATTTGACCTTCTGAACTTGGTCAACTCCCTCGTTCATCGAGCAGAAGACACTCTCAAGGCCCATTTTTCTACTTTTGCATATGTGACTCTTTTTTGCCAGTTTGGAGCCAAAATGATGTCCAATCTTTATGTAACTTAGAGGAATCCTTCTTGACAATATTCAAATGTGTTATAGATCTTTTAACAAGGTTTGACCATCTGAAGTTGGTCAACTCCCTCATTCATCGGGCCGCGGTCACTCATAAGGCCCATTTTTGAACTTTTGCATATGTAACTCGTTTTTTATTGTTTGGGGCGTGAACGATGTCCAATCTTTACGGAACTTGAATGGATGATTATTTAAATTATTCTGATTGTGTCATAGAAGTTTCAGCTTGATTTGACCTCTAAAGTTAGTCAACTCAGTCGTTCATAGGGCCATGTCACTCTTACAGCCCATTTTTGTACTTTTGCATATGTGACTCGTTTTCGCCTGTTTGGGTGCCAAACGATGTCGAATCTTCACGGAACTTTCAAGAATGCTTCTTCAAAATATTCTGAGTGTTTCATAGAAGTCTCATCTCGATTTGATCTTTTGAAGTTGGTCAACTCCCTTGTTCATCGGGCCATGGTCACTCCTAAGGCCCATTTTTGGACTTTTGCATATGTGACTCGTTTTTGCTTGTTTGGGGCCCAAACGAGGTCTAATCTGCACAAAACTTGAAGGAATTCTTCTTGACAGTATTTTTAATGTGTGATAGATGTTTTCGTTTCATTTAATCTTCTTAAGTCAGTCAACTCCATCGTTCATCGGGCCGTTGTCACTCCCAATGCCCATTTTTGGACTTTTGCAAATGTGACTTATTTTCGCCTGTTTGGGGCACGCACGATGTCCAATCCCCACGAAACATGGAGGAATACTTCTTGACACTATTTTGATTATCTCATTGAAATTATGGCTAGATTTGACCTTCTGAGGTCGGTCAACTCATTCCTTCATCGGGAGGCAGTCACTCTCAGGGCACAATTTTGGACTTTTGCATATTTGACATGTTTTCGCCAATTTGGGACCCGAACGATGTCTAATCTTTGTAAAAATTGATGTAATGCTTTTGGCACCTTTTTGAGCGAGACATACAAGTTTTAGATCAATTTGACTTTCTGAAGTTGGTCAACTCAGTCATTCATAGGGCCACTGTCACTCCCACGGCCCATTTTGGACTTTTGCATATATGATTTGTTTTCGCCTGTTTGGGGCCCGAACGACATCCAATCTTCACGAAACACGGAGGAATGTTTTTTGACACAATTTGCTGCTTGTCATAGAAGTTTCGGCTTGATTTGAATTTCTGAAGTTGGTTAACTCCCATGTTCATTGGCCTCGGTCTCTCCCAAGGCCCATTTTTGGACTTTTGCATATGTAACTCGTTTTTGCCTGTTTGGGGCCCAAATGATGTCCAATCATCATGTAACTTGGTGCAATCTTTCTTGACACTATTTTAAATGTGTCATAGATAGTTCAAAAAGATTTGATTGTCTGAAGTTGGTCAACTCTCTCATTCATTGGGCCATGGTCACTACCAAGGCCCATTTTTTGACTTTTGCATATATAACTCGTTTTTTATTGTTTGGGGCCCAAACAATGTCCAATCTTCACGAAGCTTGAAGAAACGCTTATTTAAACTATTTTTTGTGTCATTGAAGTTTCTGTTCGATTTGTCCTTTGAAGTCGGTCAACTCAATCCATCATCGGGCCGCGTCATTCTTAAGGCCCATTTTTGTACTTTTACATATGTAACTCGTCTTTGCCTGTTTGGGCCCGAATGAGGTCCGATCTTCACAGAACTTTCAAGAATGCTTCTTTAAACTTTTCTGAGCAAGTCATAGAAGTCTCAGCTCTATTTGACCTTCTGAAGTTGGTCAACTCCCTTGTTCATCGGGCCGCGGTCACTCCTAAGGCCCATTTTTTTACTTTTGCATATGTGACTCGTTTTTGGCTATTTGGGGCCCGAACGAGGTTTAATCTACACGAAACTTGGAGGAATTCTTCTTTACAATATTTTTAGTGTGTCATAGATGCTTTGGCTTGATTTAATCTTCTTAATTTGGTCAACTTGATCGTTCATCGGGCCACTGTCACTCCCAATGCCCATTTTTGGACTTTTGCAAATGTGAGTCGTTTTTGCCTGTTTCGGGCACGAACAATGTCCAAACTCCACGAAAACATGGAGGAATGCTTCTTCACACTATTTTGATGTCTGAATAAAATTTCAACTAGATTTGACCTTCTAAGGTCGGTCGACTCATTCCTTCATCGAGAGGCGGTCACTCTCAGGGCCCTTTTTTGGACTTTTGCACATGTAACTCGTTTTCGCCTGTTTGGGACCCGAACAAAGTCCAATCTTCATAAAACTTGATGGAATACTTTTTGACACCCTCTTGAGTGAGTCATACAAGTTTCATCCTGATTTGACTTTCTAAAGTTGGTCAACTAAATCGTTCATAGGGCCATTGTCACTCCCATTGCCCATTTTGGACTTTTGCATAAGTAACTTGTTTTCGCCTGTTTAGGGCCCGAACAATATCCAATCCTCACGAAACATGGAGAATGCTTTTTGACACTATTTTGGGTGTGTCATAGAAGTTTAGCCTCGATTTTAATTTCTGAAGTTGGTCAACTCAATCATTCATCGGGCAGCGGTCTCCCCAAAGGCCCATTTTTGGACTTTTGCATATGTGACTCGTTTTCGCCTGTTTTGGCCCGAACGACGTCCAATCTTCACAAAACTTGCAAGAATACTTCTTTAAACTATCCTGATCATGTCATAGAATGTTTGGCTTGATTTGACCTTTTGAAGTTTGTTAACTTCCTTGTTCATCGGGCCACGGTCACTCTTAAGGCCCATTTTTGGACTTTTGAATATGTGACTCGTTTTTGCTTGTTTGGGTCCCGAACGATGTCTAATCTTTGCGAAACTTGGAGGAATGCTTCTTAACAGTATTTTTAGTGTGTCATAGAAGTTTTGGCTTGATTTATTCTTCTGAAATTGGCCAACTCCATCGGTCATCGGGCCACTACCACTCCTGACACCCATTTTTGGACTTTTGCATATGTGACTCGTTCTCGCCAGTTTTGACCCGAACGATGTCCAATCTTGACAAAACTTGTATGAATACTTCTTTAAACTATTTTGAGCATGTCATAGAAGGTTCAGCCTGATTTGACCTTCTGAAGTTGGTCAACTCCCTCATTCATTGGGCCACAGTCACTCCTAAGGCCCATTTTTGGACTTTTGAATATGTGACTCGTTTTTGCTTATTTAGGTCCCGAACGAAGTCTAATCTTAGCGAAACTTGGAGGAATACTTCTTGACAGTATTTTTAGTGTGTCATAGAAGTTTTGGCTTGATTTAATCTTCTAAAATTGGCCAACTCCATCGTTCATCGGGCCACTATCACTCCTGACACCCATTTTTGGACTTTTGCATATGTGACTCGTTTTCGCCTGTTTGGGGCCCAAATGATGTCCAATCTTCTCGGAACTTGGAGGAATGCTTCTTAACACTATATTGAGTGTGTCAAAGAGATTTTGGCTTGATTTGAACTTCTAAAGTTGGTCAACACCCTCGTTCGTAGGCCCAAGGTTACTCCCATGGCCCATTTTGAACTTTTGCATATATGACTTGTTTTCGCATGTTTGGGGCCCGAACGATGTCCAATTTTCACGGAACTTAGCAAATGCTTCATAAGACTATTCTGAGTGTGTCAGAGAGTATTCGGCTAGATTTGACGTTCTGAGGTTGGTCAACTCCCTCGTTCATCGGGCTGCGGACACTACCAAGGCCCATTTTTGGACTTCTGCGTATTGACTCGTTTTCGCCTGTTTCGGGCCCCAACGATGTTCAATCTTCTCAAAACTTGGAGGAAATATTTTTGACACTATTTTGATTGTGTATTAGATTTTTTAGGATAATTTGACCATTTGAAGTTGGTCAATTCCCAGATTCGTTGGGCTGGGGTCACTCCCAAGGTACATTTTTGGACTTTCGCGTATGTGACTCATTTTTGCCTGTTTAGGTTTGAACGACGTGCAATATCCATAGAAATTGGAGGAATACTTCTTTAAACTATTCTAAGCGTGTCCTAGAAGTTTTGGCATGATTTGACCTTCTGAACTTGGTCAACTCCCTCGTTCATCGAGCAGAAGACACTCTCAAGGCCCATTTTTCTACTTTTGCATATGTGACTCTTTTTTGCCAGTTTGGAGCCAAAATGATGTCCAATCTTTATGTAACTTAGAGGAATCCTTCTTGACAATATTCAAATGTGTTATAGATCTTTTAACAAGGTTTGACCATCTGAAGTTGGTCAACTCCCTCATTCATCGGGCCGCGGTCACTCATAAGGCCCATTTTTGAACTTTTGCATATGTAACTCGTTTTTTATTGTTTGGGGCGTGAACGATGTCCAATCTTTACGGAACTTGAATGGATGATTATTTAAATTATTCTGATTGTGTCATAGAAGTTTCAGCTTGATTTGACCTCTAAAGTTAGTCAACTCAGTCGTTCATAGGGCCATGTCACTCTTACAGCCCATTTTTGTACTTTTGCATATGTGACTCGTTTTCGCCTGTTTGGGTGCCAAACGATGTCGAATCTTCACGGAACTTTCAAGAATGCTTCTTCAAAATATTCTGAGTGTTTCATAGAAGTCTCATCTCGATTTGATCTTTTGAAGTTGGTCAACTCCCTTGTTCATCGGGCCATGGTCACTCCTAAGGCCCATTTTTGGACTTTTGCATATGTGACTCGTTTTTGCTTGTTTGGGGCCCAAACGAGGTCTAATCTGCACAAAACTTGAAGGAATTCTTCTTGACAGTATTTTTAATGTGTGATAGATGTTTTCGTTTCATTTAATCTTCTTAAGTCAGTCAACTCCATCGTTCATCGGGCCGTTGTCACTCCCAATGCCCATTTTTGGACTTTTGCAAATGTGACTTATTTTCGCCTGTTTGGGGCACGCACGATGTCCAATCCCCACGAAACATGGAGGAATACTTCTTGACACTATTTTGATTATCTCATTGAAATTATGGCTAGATTTGACCTTCTGAGGTCGGTCAACTCATTCCTTCATCGGGAGGCAGTCACTCTCAGGGCACAATTTTGGACTTTTGCATATTTGACATGTTTTCGCCAATTTGGGACCCGAACGATGTCTAATCTTTGTAAAAATTGATGTAATGCTTTTGGCACCTTTTTGAGCGAGACATACAAGTTTTAGATCAATTTGACTTTCTGAAGTTGGTCAACTCAGTCATTCATAGGGCCACTGTCACTCCCACGGCCCATTTTGGACTTTTGCATATATGATTTGTTTTCGCCTGTTTGGGGCCCGAACGACATCCAATCTTCACGAAACACGGAGGAATGTTTTTTGACACAATTTGCTGCTTGTCATAGAAGTTTCGGCTTGATTTGAATTTCTGAAGTTGGTTAACTCCCATGTTCATTGGCCTCGGTCTCTCCCAAGGCCCATTTTTGGACTTTTGCATATGTAACTCGTTTTTGCCTGTTTGGGGCCCAAATGATGTCCAATCATCATGTAACTTGGTGCAATCTTTCTTGACACTATTTTAAATGTGTCATAGATAGTTCAAAAAGATTTGATTGTCTGAAGTTGGTCAACTCTCTCATTCATTGGGCCATGGTCACTACCAAGGCCCATTTTTTGACTTTTGCATATATAACTCGTTTTTTATTGTTTGGGGCCCAAACAATGTCCAATCTTCACGAAGCTTGAAGAAACGCTTATTTAAACTATTTTTTGTGTCATTGAAGTTTCTGTTCGATTTGTCCTTTGAAGTCGGTCAACTCAATCCATCATCGGGCCGCGTCATTCTTAAGGCCCATTTTTGTACTTTTACATATGTAACTCGTCTTTGCCTGTTTGGGCCCGAATGAGGTCCGATCTTCACAGAACTTTCAAGAATGCTTCTTTAAACTTTTCTGAGCAAGTCATAGAAGTCTCAGCTCTATTTGACCTTCTGAAGTTGGTCAACTCCCTTGTTCATCGGGCCGCGGTCACTCCTAAGGCCCATTTTTTTACTTTTGCATATGTGACTCGTTTTTGGCTATTTGGGGCCCGAACGAGGTTTAATCTACACGAAACTTGGAGGAATTCTTCTTTACAATATTTTTAGTGTGTCATAGATGCTTTGGCTTGATTTAATCTTCTTAATTTGGTCAACTTGATCGTTCATCGGGCCACTGTCACTCCCAATGCCCATTTTTGGACTTTTGCAAATGTGAGTCGTTTTTGCCTGTTTCGGGCACGAACAATGTCCAAACTCCACGAAAACATGGAGGAATGCTTCTTCACACTATTTTGATGTCTGAATAAAATTTCAACTAGATTTGACCTTCTAAGGTCGGTCGACTCATTCCTTCATCGAGAGGCGGTCACTCTCAGGGCCCTTTTTTGGACTTTTGCACATGTAACTCGTTTTCGCCTGTTTGGGACCCGAACAAAGTCCAATCTTCATAAAACTTGATGGAATACTTTTTGACACCCTCTTGAGTGAGTCATACAAGTTTCATCCTGATTTGACTTTCTAAAGTTGGTCAACTAAATCGTTCATAGGGCCATTGTCACTCCCATTGCCCATTTTGGACTTTTGCATAAGTAACTTGTTTTCGCCTGTTTAGGGCCCGAACAATATCCAATCCTCACGAAACATGGAGAATGCTTTTTGACACTATTTTGGGTGTGTCATAGAAGTTTAGCCTCGATTTTAATTTCTGAAGTTGGTCAACTCAATCATTCATCGGGCAGCGGTCTCCCCAAAGGCCCATTTTTGGACTTTTGCATATGTGACTCGTTTTCGCCTGTTTTGGCCCGAACGACGTCCAATCTTCACAAAACTTGCAAGAATACTTCTTTAAACTATCCTGATCATGTCATAGAATGTTTGGCTTGATTTGACCTTTTGAAGTTTGTTAACTTCCTTGTTCATCGGGCCACGGTCACTCTTAAGGCCCATTTTTGGACTTTTGAATATGTGACTCGTTTTTGCTTGTTTGGGTCCCGAACGATGTCTAATCTTTGCGAAACTTGGAGGAATGCTTCTTAACAGTATTTTTAGTGTGTCATAGAAGTTTTGGCTTGATTTATTCTTCTGAAATTGGCCAACTCCATCGGTCATCGGGCCACTACCACTCCTGACACCCATTTTTGGACTTTTGCATATGTGACTCGTTCTCGCCAGTTTTGACCCGAACGATGTCCAATCTTGACAAAACTTGTATGAATACTTCTTTAAACTATTTTGAGCATGTCATAGAAGGTTCAGCCTGATTTGACCTTCTGAAGTTGGTCAACTCCCTCATTCATTGGGCCACAGTCACTCCTAAGGCCCATTTTTGGACTTTTGAATATGTGACTCGTTTTTGCTTATTTAGGTCCCGAACGAAGTCTAATCTTAGCGAAACTTGGAGGAATACTTCTTGACAGTATTTTTAGTGTGTCATAGAAGTTTTGGCTTGATTTAATCTTCTAAAATTGGCCAACTCCATCGTTCATCGGGCCACTATCACTCCTGACACCCATTTTTGGACTTTTGCATATGTGACTCGTTTTCGCCTGTTTGGGGCCCAAATGATGTCCAATCTTCTCGGAACTTGGAGGAATGCTTCTTAACACTATATTGAGTGTGTCAAAGAGATTTTGGCTTGATTTGAACTTCTAAAGTTGGTCAACACCCTCGTTCGTAGGCCCAAGGTTACTCCCATGGCCCATTTTGAACTTTTGCATATATGACTTGTTTTCGCATGTTTGGGGCCCGAACGATGTCCAATTTTCACGGAACTTAGCAAATGCTTCATAAGACTATTCTGAGTGTGTCAGAGAGTATTCGGCTAGATTTGACGTTCTGAGGTTGGTCAACTCCCTCGTTCATCGGGCTGCGGACACTACCAAGGCCCATTTTTGGACTTCTGCGTATTGACTCGTTTTCGCCTGTTTCGGGCCCCAACGATGTTCAATCTTCTCAAAACTTGGAGGAAATATTTTTGACACTATTTTGATTGTGTATTAGATTTTTTAGGATAATTTGACCATTTGAAGTTGGTCAATTCCCAGATTCGTTGGGCTGGGGTCACTCCCAAGGTACATTTTTGGACTTTCGCGTATGTGACTCATTTTTGCCTGTTTAGGTTTGAACGACGTGCAATATCCATAGAAATTGGAGGAATACTTCTTTAAACTATTCTAAGCGTGTCCTAGAAGTTTTGGCATGATTTGACCTTCTGAACTTGGTCAACTCCCTCGTTCATCGAGCAGAAGACACTCTCAAGGCCCATTTTTCTACTTTTGCATATGTGACTCTTTTTTGCCAGTTTGGAGCCAAAATGATGTCCAATCTTTATGTAACTTAGAGGAATCCTTCTTGACAATATTCAAATGTGTTATAGATCTTTTAACAAGGTTTGACCATCTGAAGTTGGTCAACTCCCTCATTCATCGGGCCGCGGTCACTCATAAGGCCCATTTTTGAACTTTTGCATATGTAACTCGTTTTTTATTGTTTGGGGCGTGAACGATGTCCAATCTTTACGGAACTTGAATGGATGATTATTTAAATTATTCTGATTGTGTCATAGAAGTTTCAGCTTGATTTGACCTCTAAAGTTAGTCAACTCAGTCGTTCATAGGGCCATGTCACTCTTACAGCCCATTTTTGTACTTTTGCATATGTGACTCGTTTTCGCCTGTTTGGGTGCCAAACGATGTCGAATCTTCACGGAACTTTCAAGAATGCTTCTTCAAAATATTCTGAGTGTTTCATAGAAGTCTCATCTCGATTTGATCTTTTGAAGTTGGTCAACTCCCTTGTTCATCGGGCCATGGTCACTCCTAAGGCCCATTTTTGGACTTTTGCATATGTGACTCGTTTTTGCTTGTTTGGGGCCCAAACGAGGTCTAATCTGCACAAAACTTGAAGGAATTCTTCTTGACAGTATTTTTAATGTGTGATAGATGTTTTCGTTTCATTTAATCTTCTTAAGTCAGTCAACTCCATCGTTCATCGGGCCGTTGTCACTCCCAATGCCCATTTTTGGACTTTTGCAAATGTGACTTATTTTCGCCTGTTTGGGGCACGCACGATGTCCAATCCCCACGAAACATGGAGGAATACTTCTTGACACTATTTTGATTATCTCATTGAAATTATGGCTAGATTTGACCTTCTGAGGTCGGTCAACTCATTCCTTCATCGGGAGGCAGTCACTCTCAGGGCACAATTTTGGACTTTTGCATATTTGACATGTTTTCGCCAATTTGGGACCCGAACGATGTCTAATCTTTGTAAAAATTGATGTAATGCTTTTGGCACCTTTTTGAGCGAGACATACAAGTTTTAGATCAATTTGACTTTCTGAAGTTGGTCAACTCAGTCATTCATAGGGCCACTGTCACTCCCACGGCCCATTTTGGACTTTTGCATATATGATTTGTTTTCGCCTGTTTGGGGCCCGAACGACATCCAATCTTCACGAAACACGGAGGAATGTTTTTTGACACAATTTGCTGCTTGTCATAGAAGTTTCGGCTTGATTTGAATTTCTGAAGTTGGTTAACTCCCATGTTCATTGGCCTCGGTCTCTCCCAAGGCCCATTTTTGGACTTTTGCATATGTAACTCGTTTTTGCCTGTTTGGGGCCCAAATGATGTCCAATCATCATGTAACTTGGTGCAATCTTTCTTGACACTATTTTAAATGTGTCATAGATAGTTCAAAAAGATTTGATTGTCTGAAGTTGGTCAACTCTCTCATTCATTGGGCCATGGTCACTACCAAGGCCCATTTTTTGACTTTTGCATATATAACTCGTTTTTTATTGTTTGGGGCCCAAACAATGTCCAATCTTCACGAAGCTTGAAGAAACGCTTATTTAAACTATTTTTTGTGTCATTGAAGTTTCTGTTCGATTTGTCCTTTGAAGTCGGTCAACTCAATCCATCATCGGGCCGCGTCATTCTTAAGGCCCATTTTTGTACTTTTACATATGTAACTCGTCTTTGCCTGTTTGGGCCCGAATGAGGTCCGATCTTCACAGAACTTTCAAGAATGCTTCTTTAAACTTTTCTGAGCAAGTCATAGAAGTCTCAGCTCTATTTGACCTTCTGAAGTTGGTCAACTCCCTTGTTCATCGGGCCGCGGTCACTCCTAAGGCCCATTTTTTTACTTTTGCATATGTGACTCGTTTTTGGCTATTTGGGGCCCGAACGAGGTTTAATCTACACGAAACTTGGAGGAATTCTTCTTTACAATATTTTTAGTGTGTCATAGATGCTTTGGCTTGATTTAATCTTCTTAATTTGGTCAACTTGATCGTTCATCGGGCCACTGTCACTCCCAATGCCCATTTTTGGACTTTTGCAAATGTGAGTCGTTTTTGCCTGTTTCGGGCACGAACAATGTCCAAACTCCACGAAAACATGGAGGAATGCTTCTTCACACTATTTTGATGTCTGAATAAAATTTCAACTAGATTTGACCTTCTAAGGTCGGTCGACTCATTCCTTCATCGAGAGGCGGTCACTCTCAGGGCCCTTTTTTGGACTTTTGCACATGTAACTCGTTTTCGCCTGTTTGGGACCCGAACAAAGTCCAATCTTCATAAAACTTGATGGAATACTTTTTGACACCCTCTTGAGTGAGTCATACAAGTTTCATCCTGATTTGACTTTCTAAAGTTGGTCAACTAAATCGTTCATAGGGCCATTGTCACTCCCATTGCCCATTTTGGACTTTTGCATAAGTAACTTGTTTTCGCCTGTTTAGGGCCCGAACAATATCCAATCCTCACGAAACATGGAGAATGCTTTTTGACACTATTTTGGGTGTGTCATAGAAGTTTAGCCTCGATTTTAATTTCTGAAGTTGGTCAACTCAATCATTCATCGGGCAGCGGTCTCCCCAAAGGCCCATTTTTGGACTTTTGCATATGTGACTCGTTTTCGCCTGTTTTGGCCCGAACGACGTCCAATCTTCACAAAACTTGCAAGAATACTTCTTTAAACTATCCTGATCATGTCATAGAATGTTTGGCTTGATTTGACCTTTTGAAGTTTGTTAACTTCCTTGTTCATCGGGCCACGGTCACTCTTAAGGCCCATTTTTGGACTTTTGAATATGTGACTCGTTTTTGCTTGTTTGGGTCCCGAACGATGTCTAATCTTTGCGAAACTTGGAGGAATGCTTCTTAACAGTATTTTTAGTGTGTCATAGAAGTTTTGGCTTGATTTAATCTTCTGAAATTGGCCAACTCCATCGTTCATCGGGCCACTACCACTCCTGACACCCATTTTTGGACTTTTGCATATGTGACTCGTTCTCGCCAGTTTTGACCCGAACGATGTCCAATCTTGACAAAACTTGTATGAATACTTCTTTAAACTATTTTGAGCATGTCATAGAAGGCTCAGCCTGATTTGACCTTCTGAAGTTGGTCAACTCCCTCATTCATTGGGCCACAGTCACTCCTAAGGCCCATTTTTGGACTTTTGAATATGTGACTCGTTTTTGCTTATTTAGGTCCCGAACGAAGTCTAATCTTCGCGAAACTTGGAGGAATACTTCTTGACAGTATTTTTAGTGTGTCATAGAAGTTTTGGCTTGATTTAATCTTCTAAAATTGGCCAACTCCATCGTTCATCGGGCCACTATCACTCCTGACACCCATTTTTGGACTTTTGCATATGTGACTCGTTTTCGCCTGTTTGGGGCCCAAATGATGTCCAATCTTCTCGGAACTTGGAGGAATGCTTCTTAACACTATATTGAGTGTGTCAAAGAGATTTTGGCTTGATTTGAACTTCTAAAGTTGGTCAACACCCTCGTTCGTAGGCCCAAGGTTACTCCCATGGCCCATTTTGAACTTTTGCATATATGACTTGTTTTCGCATGTTTGGGGCCCGAACGATGTCCAATTTTCACGGAACTTAGCAAATGCTTCATAAGACTATTCTGAGTGTGTCAGAGAGTATTCGGCTAGATTTGACGTTCTGAGGTTGGTCAACTCCCTCGTTCATCGGGCTGCGGACACTACCAAGGCCCATTTTTGGACTTCTGCGTATTGACTCGTTTTCGCTTGTTTCGGGCCCCAACGATGTTCAATCTTCTCAAAACTTGGAGGAAATATTTTTGACACTATTTTGATTGTGTATTAGATTTTTTAGGATAATTTGACCATCTGAAGTTGGTCAATTCCCAGATTCGTTGGGCTGGGGTCACTCCTAAGGTACATTTTTGGACTTTCGCGTATGTGACTCATTTTTGCCTGTTTAGGTTTGAACGACGTGCAATATCCATAGAAATTGGAGGAATACTTCTTTAAACTATTCTAAGCATGTCCTAGAAGTTTTGGTATGATTTGACCTTCTGAACTTGGTCAACTCCCTCGTTCATCGAGCAGAAGACACTCTCAAGGCCCATTTTTCTACTTTTGCATATGTGACTCTTTTTTGCCAGTTTGGAGCCAAAATGATGTCCAATCTTTATGTAACTTAGAGGAATCCTTCTTGACAATATTCAAATGTGTTATAGATCTTTTAACAAGGTTTGACCATCTGAAGTTGGTCAACTCCCTCATTCATCGGGCCGCGGTCACTCATAAGGCCCATTTTTGAACTTTTGCATATGTAACTCGTTTTTTATTGTTTGGGGCGTGAACGATGTCCAATCTTTACGGAACTTGAATGGATGATTATTTAAATTATTCTGATTGTGTCATAGAAGTTTCAGCTTGATTTGACCTCTAAAGTTAGTCAACTCAGTCGTTCATAGGGCCATGTCACTCTTACAGCCCATTTTTGTACTTTTGCATATGTGACTCGTTTTCGCCTGTTTGGGTGCCGAACGATGTCGAATCTTCACGGAACTTTCAAGAATGCTTCTTCAAAATATTCTGAGTGTTTCATAGAAGTCTCATCTCGATTTGATCTTTTGAAGTTGGTCAACTCCCTTGTTCATCGGGCCATGGTCACTCCTAAGGCCCATTTTTGGACTTTTGCATATGTGACTCGTTTTTGCTTGTTTGGGGCCCAAACGAGGTCTAATCTGCACAAAACTTGAAGGAATTCTTCTTGACAGTATTTTTAATGTGTGATAGATGTTTTCGTTTCATTTAATCTTCTTAAGTCAGTCAACTCCATCGTTCATCGGGCCGTTGTCACTCCCAATGCCCATTTTTGGACTTTTGCAAATGTGACTTATTTTCGCCTGTTTGGGGCACGCACGATGTCCAATCCCCACGAAACATGGAGGAATACTTCTTGACACTATTTTGATTATCTCATTGAAATTATGGCTAGATTTGACCTTCTGAGGTCGGTCAACTCATTCCTTCATCGGGAGGCAGTCACTCTCAGGGCACAATTTTGGACTTTTGCATATTTGACATGTTTTCGCCAATTTGGGACCCGAACGATGTCTAATCTTTGTAAAAATTGATGTAATGCTTTTGGCACCTTTTTGAGCGAGACATACAAGTTTTAGATCAATTTGACTTTCTGAAGTTGGTCAACTCAGTCATTCATAGGGCCACTGTCACTCCCACGGCCCATTTTGGACTTTTGCATATATGATTTGTTTTCGCCTGTTTGGGGCCCGAACGACATCCAATCTTCACGAAACACGGAGGAATGTTTTTTGACACAATTTGGTGCTTGTCATAGAAGTTTCGGCTTGATTTGAATTTCTGAAGTTGGTTAACTCCCATGTTCATTGGCCTCGGTCTCTCCCAAGGCCCATTTTTGGACTTTTGCATATGTAACTCGTTTTTGCCTGTTTGGGGCCCAAATGATGTCCAATCATCATGTAACTTGGTGCAATCTTTCTTGACACTATTTTAAATGTGTCATAGATAGTTCAAAAAGATTTGATTGTCTGAAGTTGGTCAACTCTCTCATTCATTGGGCCATGGTCACTACCAAGGCCCATTTTTTGACTTTTGCATATATAACTCGTTTTTTATTGTTTGGGGCCCAAACAATGTCCAATCTTCACGAAGCTTGAAGAAACGCTTATTTAAACTATTTTTTGTGTCATTGAAGTTTCTGTTCGATTTGTCCTTTGAAGTCGGTCAACTCAATCCATCATCGGGCCGCGTCATTCTTAAGGCCCATTTTTGTACTTTTACATATGTAACTCGTCTTTGCCTGTTTGGGCCCGAATGAGGTCCGATCTTCACAGAACTTTCAAGAATGCTTCTTTAAACTTTTCTGAGCAAGTCATAGAAGTCTCAGCTCTATTTGACCTTCTGAAGTTGGTCAACTCCCTTGTTCATCGGGCCGCGGTCACTCCTAGGGCCCATTTTTTTACTTTTGCATATGTGACTCGTTTTTGGCTATTTGGGGCCCGAACGAGGTTTAATCTACACGAAACTTGGAGGAATTCTTCTTTACAATATTTTTAGTGTGTCATAGATGCTTTGGCTTGATTTAATCTTCTTAATTTGGTCAACTTGATCGTTCATCGGGCCACTGTCACTCCCAATGCCCATTTTTGGACTTTTGCAAATGTGAGTCGTTTTTGCCTGTTTCGGGCACGAACAATGTCCAAACTCCACGAAAACATGGAGGAATGCTTCTTCACGCTATTTTGATGTCTGAATAAAATTTCAACTAGATTTGACCTTCTAAGGTCGGTCGACTCATTCCTTCATCGAGAGGCGGTCACTCTCAGGGCCCTTTTTTGGACTTTTGCACATGTAACTCGTTTTCGCCTGTTTGGGACCCGAACAAAGTCCAATCTTCATAAAACTTGATGGAATACTTTTTGACACCCTCTTGAGTGAGTCATACAAGTTTCATCCTGATTTGACTTTCTAAAGTTGGTCAACTAAATCGTTCATAGGGCCATTGTCACTCCCATTGCCCATTTTGGACTTTTGCATAAGTAACTTGTTTTCGCCTGTTTAGGGCCCGAACAATATCCAATCCTCACGAAACATGGAGAATGCTTTTTGACACTATTTTGGGTGTGTCATAGAAGTTTAGCCTCGATTTTAATTTCTGAAGTTGGTCAACTCAATCATTCATCGGGCAGCGGTCTCCCCAAAGGCCCATTTTTGGACTTTTGCATATGTGACTCGTTTTCGCCTGTTTTGGCCCGAACGACGTCCAATCTTCACAAAACTTGCAAGAATACTTCTTTAAACTATCCTGATCATGTCATAGAATGTTTGGCTTGATTTGACCTTTTGAAGTTTGTTAACTTCCTTGTTCATCGGGCCACGGTCACTCTTAAGGCCCATTTTTGGATTTTTGAATATGTGACTCGTTTTTGCTTGTTTGGGTCCCGAACGATGTCTAATCTTTGCGAAACTTGGAGGAATGCTTCTTAACAGTATTTTTAGTGTGTCATAGAAGTTTTGGCTTGATTTAATCTTCTGAAATTGGCCAACTCCATCGTTCATCGGGCCACTACCACTCCTGACACCCATTTTTGGACTTTTGCATATGTGACTCGTTCTCGCCAGTTTTGACCCGAACGATGTCCAATCTTGACAAAACTTGTATGAATACTTCTTTAAACTATTTTGAGCATGTCATAGAAGGTTCAGCCTGATTTGACCTTCTGAAGTTGGTCAACTCCCTCATTCATTGGGCCACAGTCACTCCTAAGGCCCATTTTTGGACTTTTGAATATGTGACTCGTTTTTGCTTATTTAGGTCCCGAACGAAGTCTAATCTTCGCGAAACTTGGAGGAATACTTCTTGACAGTATTTTTAGTGTGTCATAGAAGTTTTGGCTTGATTTAATCTTCTAAAATTGGCCAACTCCATCGTTCATCGGGCCACTGTGACTCCTGACACCCATTTTTGGACTTTTGCATATGTGACTCGTTTTCGCCTGTTTGGGGCCCAAATGATGTCCAATCTTCTCGGAACTTGGAGGAATGCTTCTTAACACTATATTGAGTGTGTCAAAGAGATTTTGGCTTGATTTGAACTTCTAAAGTTGGTCAACACCCTCGTTCGTAGGCCCAAGGTTACTCCCATGGCCCATTTTGAACTTTTGCATATATGACTTGTTTTCGCATGTTTGGGGCCCGAACGATGTCCAATTTTCACGGAACTTAGCAAATGCTTCATAAGACTATTCTGAGTGTGTCAGAGAGTATTCGGCTAGATTTGACGTTCTGAGGTTGGTCAACTCCCTCGTTCATCGGGCTGCGGACACTACCAAGGCCCATTTTTGGACTTCTGCGTATTGACTCGTTTTCGCCTGTTTCGGGCCCCAACGATGTTCAATCTTCTCAAAACTTGGAGGAAATATTTTTGACACTATTTTGATTGTGTATTAGATTTTTTAGGATAATTTGACCATTTGAAGTTGGTCAATTCCCAGATTCGTTGGGCTGGGGTCACTCCCAAGGTACATTTTTGGACTTTCGCGTATGTGACTCATTTTTGCCTGTTTAGGTTTGAACGACGTGCAATATCCATAGAAATTGGAGGAATACTTCTTTAAACTATTCTAAGCGTGTCCTAGAAGTTTTGGCATGATTTGACCTTCTGAACTTGGTCAACTCCCTCGTTCATCGAGCAGAAGACACTCTCAAGGCCCATTTTTCTACTTTTGCATATGTGACTCTTTTTTGCCAGTTTGGAGCCAAAATGATGTCCAATCTTTATGTAACTTAGAGGAATCCTTCTTGACAATATTCAAATGTGTTATAGATCTTTTAACAAGGTTTGACCATCTGAAGTTGGTCAACTCCCTCATTCATCGGGCCGCGGTCACTCATAAGGCCCATTTTTGAACTTTTGCATATGTAACTCGTTTTTTATTGTTTGGGGCGTGAACGATGTCCAATCTTTACGGAACTTGAATGGATGATTATTTAAATTATTCTGATTGTGTCATAGAAGTTTCAGCTTGATTTGACCTCTAAAGTTAGTCAACTCAGTCGTTCATAGGGCCATGTCACTCTTACAGCCCATTTTTGTACTTTTGCATATGTGACTCGTTTTCGCCTGTTTGGGTGCCGAACGATGTCGAATCTTCACGGAACTTTCAAGAATGCTTCTTCAAAATATTCTGAGTGTTTCATAGAAGTCTCATCTCGATTTGATCTTTTGAAGTTGGTCAACTCCCTTGTTCATCGGGCCATGGTCACTCCTAAGGCCCATTTTTGGACTTTTGCATATGTGACTCGTTTTTGCTTGTTTGGGGCCCAAACGAGGTCTAATCTGCACAAAACTTGAAGGAATTCTTCTTGACAGTATTTTTAATGTGTGATAGATGTTTTCGTTTCATTTAATCTTCTTAAGTCAGTCAACTCCATCGTTCATCGGGCCGTTGTCACTCCCAATGCCCATTTTTGGACTTTTGCAAATGTGACTTATTTTCACCTGTTTGGGGCACGTACGATGTCCAATCCCCACGAAACATGGAGGAATACTTCTTGACACTATTTTGATTATCTCATTGAAATTATGGCTAGATTTGACCTTCTGAGGTCGGTCAACTCATTCCTTCATCGGGAGGAAGTCACTCTCAGGGCACAATTTTGGACTTTTGCATATTTGACATGTTTTCGCCAATTTGGGACCCGAACGATGTCTAACCTTTGTAAAAATTGATGTAATGCTTTTGGCACCTTTTTGAGCGAGACATACAAGTTTTAGATCAATTTGACTTTCTGAAGTTGGTCAACTCAGTCATTCATAGGGCCACTGTCACTCCCACGGCCCATTTTGGACTTTTGCATATATGATTTGTTTTCGCCTGTTTGGGGCCCGAACAACATCCAATCTTCACGAAACACGGAGGAATGTTTTTTGACAAAATTTGGTGCTTGTCATAGAAGTTTCGGCTTGATTTGAATTTCTGAAGTTGGTTAACTCCCATGTTCATTGGCCTCGGTCTCTCCCAAGGCCCATTTTTGGACTTTTGCATATGTAACTCGTTTTTGCCTGTTTGGGGCCCAAATGATGTCCAATCATCATGTAACTTGGTGCAATCTTTCTTGACACTATTTTAAATGTGTCATAGATAGTTCAAAAAGATTTGATTGTCTGAAGTTGGCCAACTCTCTCATTCATTGGGCCATGGTCACTACCAAGGCCCATTTTTTGACTTTTGCATATATAACTCGTTTTTTATTGTTTGGGGCCCAAACAATGTCCAATCTTCACGAAGCTTGAAGAAACGCTTATTTAAACTATTTTTTGTGTCATTGAAGTTTCTGTTCGATTTGTCCTTTGAAGTCGGTCAACTCAATCCATCATCGGGCCGCGTCATTCTTAAGGCCCATTTTTGTACTTTTACATATGTAACTCGTTTTTGCCTGTTTGGGCCCGAATGAGATCCGATCTTCACAGAACTTTCAAGAATGCTTCTTTAAACTTTTCTGAGCAAGTCATAGAAGTCTCAGCTCTATTTGACCTTCTGAAGTTGGTCAACTCCCTTGTTCATCGGGCCGCGGTCACTCCTAGGGCCCATTTTTTTACTTTTGCATATGTGACTCGTTTTTGGCTATTTGGGGCCCGAACGAGGTTTAATCTACACGAAACTTGGAGGAATTCTTCTTTACAATATTTTTAGTGTGTCATAGATGCTTTGGCTTGATTTAATCTTCTTAATTTGGTCAACTTGATCGTTCATCGGGCCACTGTCACTCCCAATGCCCATTTTTGGACTTTTGCAAATGTGAGTCGTTTTTGCCTGTTTCGGGCACGAACAATGTCCAAACTCCACGAAAACATGGAGGAATGCTTCTTCACGCTATTTTGATGTCTGAATAAAATTTCAACTAGATTTGACCTTCTAAGGTCGGTCGACTCATTCCTTCATCGAGAGGCGGTCACTCTCAGGGCCCTTTTTTGGACTTTTGCACATGTAACTCGTTTTCGCCTGTTTGGGACCCGAACAAAGTCCAATCTTCATAAAACTTGATGGAATACTTTTTGACACCCTCTTGAGTGAGTCATACAAGTTTCATCCTGATTTGACTTTCTAAAGTTGGTCAACTAAATCGTTCATAGGGCCATTGTCACTCCCATTGCCCATTTTGGACTTTTGCATAAGTAACTTGTTTTCGCCTGTTTAGGGCCCGAACAATATCCAATCCTCACGAAACATGGAGAATGCTTTTTGACACTATTTTGGGTGTGTCATAGAAGTTTAGCCTCGATTTTAATTTCTGAAGTTGGTCAACTCAATCATTCATCGGGCAGCGGTCTCCCCAAAGGCCCATTTTTGGACTTTTGCATATGTGACTCGTTTTCGCCTGTTTTGGCCCGAACGACGTCCAATCTTCACAAAACTTGCAAGAATACTTCTTTAAACTATCCTGATCATGTCATAGAATGTTTGGCTTGATTTGACCTTTTGAAGTTTGTTAACTTCCTTGTTCATCGGGCCACGGTCACTCTTAAGGCCCATTTTTGGACTTTTGAATATGTGACTCGTTTTTGCTTGTTTGGGTCCCGAATGATGTCTAATCTTTGCGAAACTTGGAGGAATGCTTCTTAACAGTATTTTTAGTGTGTCATAGAAGTTTTGGCTTGATTTAATCTTCTGAAATTGGCCAACTCCATCGTTCATCGGGCCACTACCACTCCTGACACCCATTTTTGGACTTTTGCATATGTGACTCGTTCTCGCCAGTTTTGACCCGAACGATGTCCAATCTTGACAAAACTTGTATGAATACTTCTTTAAACTATTTTGAGCATGTCATAGAAGGTTCAGCCTGATTTGACCTTCTGAAGTTGGTCAACTCCCTCATTCATTGGGCCACAGTCACTCCTAAGGCCCATTTTTGGACTTTTGAATATGTGACTCGTTTTTGCTTATTTAGGTCCCGAACGAAGTCTAATCTTCGCGAAACTTGGAGGAATACTTCTTGACAGTATTTTTAGTGTGTCATAGAAGTTTTGGCTTGATTTAATCTTCTAAAATTGGCCAACTCCATCGTTCATCGGGCCACTGTGACTCCTGACACCCATTTTTGGACTTTTGCATATGTGACTCGTTTTCGCCTGTTTGGGGCCCAAATGATGTCCAATCTTCTCGGAACTTGGAGGAATGCTTCTTAACACTATATTGAGTGTGTCAAAGAGATTTTGGCTTGATTTGAACTTCTAAAGTTGGTCAACACCCTCGTTCGTAGGCCCAAGGTTACTCCCATGGCCCATTTTGAACTTTTGCATATATGACTTGTTTTCGCATGTTTGGGGCCCGAACGATGTCCAATTTTCACGGAACTTAGCAAATGCTTCATAAGACTATTCTGAGTGTGTCAGAGAGTATTCGGCTAGATTTGACGTTCTGAGGTTGGTCAACTCCCTCGTTCATCGGGCTGCGGACACTACCAAGGCCCATTTTTGGACTTCTGCGTATTGACTCGTTTTCGCCTGTTTCGGGCCCCAACGATGTTCAATCTTCTCAAAACTTGGAGGAAATATTTTTGACACTATTTTGATTGTGTATTAGATTTTTTAGGATAATTTGACCATCTGAAGTTGGTCAATTCCCAGATTCGTTGGGCTGGGGTCACTCCCAAGGTACATTTTTGGACTTTCGCGTATGTGACTCATTTTTGCCTGTTTAGGTTTGAACGACGTGCAATATCCATAGAAATTGGAGGAATACTTCTTTAAACTATTCTAAGCATGTCCTAGAAGTTTTGGCATGATTTGACCTTCTGAACTTGGTCAACTCCCTCGTTCATCGAGCAGAAGACACTCTCAAGGCCCATTTTTCTACTTTTGCATATGTGACTCTTTTTTGCCAGTTTGGAGCCAAAATGATGTCCAATCTTTATGTAACTTAGAGGAATCCTTCTTGACAATATTCAAATGTGTTATAGATCTTTTAACAAGGTTTGACCATCTGAAGTTGGTCAACTCCCTCATTCATCGGGCCGCGGTCACTCATAAGGCCCATTTTTGAACTTTTGCATATGTAACTCGTTTTTTATTGTTTGGGGCGTGAACGATGTCCAATCTTTACGGAACTTGAATGGATGATTATTTAAATTATTCTGATTGTGTCATAGAAGTTTCAGCTTGATTTGACCTCTAAAGTTAGTCAACTCAGTCGTTCATAGGGCCATGTCACTCTTACAGCCCATTTTTGTACTTTTGCATATGTGACTCGTTTTCGCCTGTTTGGGTCCCGAACGATGTCGAATCTTCACGGAACTTTCAAGAATGCTTCTTCAAAATATTCTGAGTGTTTCATAGAAGTCTCATCTCGATTTGATCTTTTGAAGTTGGTCAACTCCCTTGTTCATCGGGCCATGGTCACTCCTAAGGCCCATTTTTGGACTTTTGCATATGTGACTCGTTTTTGCTTGTTTGGGGCCCAAACGAGGTCTAATCTGCACAAAACTTGAAGGAATTCTTCTTGATAGTATTTTTAATGTGTGATAGATGTTTTCGTTTCATTTAATCTTCTTAAGTCAGTCAACTCCATCGTTCATCGGGCCGTTGTCACTCCCAATGCCCATTTTTGGACTTTTGCAAATGTGACTTATTTTCGCCTGTTTGGGGCACGCACGATGTCCAATCCCCACGAAACATGGAGGAATACTTCTTGACACTATTTTGATTATCTCATTGAAATTATGGCTAGATTTGACCTTCTGAGGTCGGTCAACTCATTCCTTCATCGGGAGGCAGTCACTCTCAGGGCACAATTTTGGACTTTTGCATATTTGACATGTTTTCGCCAATTTGGGACCCGAACGATGTCTAATCTTTGTAAAAATTGATGTAATGCTTTTGGCACCTTTTTGAGCGAGACATACAAGTTTTAGATCAATTTGACTTTCTGAAGTTGGTCAACTCAGTCATTCATAGGGCCACTGTCACTCCCACGGCCCATTTTGGACTTTTGCATATATGATTTGTTTTCGCCTGTTTGGGGCCCGAACGACATCCAATCTTCACGAAACACGGAGGAATGTTTTTTGACACAATTTGGTGCTTGTCATAGAAGTTTCGGCTTGATTTGAATTTCTGAAGTTGGTTAACTCCCATGTTCATTGGCCTCGGTCTCTCCCAAGGCCCATTTTTGGACTTTTGCATATGTAACTCGTTTTTGCCTGTTTGGGGCCCAAATGATGTCCAATCATCATGTAACTTGGTGCAATCTTTCTTGACACTATTTTAAATGTGTCATAGATAGTTCAAAAAGATTTGATTGTCTGAAGTTGGTCAACTCTCTCATTCATTGGGCCATGGTCACTACCAAGGCCCATTTTTTGACTTTTGCATATATAACTCGTTTTTTATTGTTTGGGGCCCAAACAATGTCCAATCTTCACGAAGCTTGAAGAAACGCTTATTTAAACTATTTTTTGTGTCATTGAAGTTTCTGTTCGATTTGTCCTTTGAAGTCGGTCAACTCAATCCATCATCGGGCCGCGTCATTCTTAAGGCCCATTTTTGTACTTTTACACATGTAACTCGTTTTTGCCTGTTTGGGCCCGAATGAGGTCCGATCTTCACAGAACTTTCAAGAATGCTTCTTTAAACTTTTCTGAGCAAGTCATAGAAGTCTCAGCTCTATTTGACCTTCTGAAGTTGGTCAACTCCCTTGTTCATCGGGCCGCGGTCACTCCTAGGGCCCATTTTTTTACTTTTGCATATGTGACTCGTTTTTGGCTATTTGGGGCCCGAACGAGGTTTAATCTACACGAAACTTGGAGGAATTCTTCTTTACAATATTTTTAGTGTGTCATAGATGCTTTGGCTTGATTTAATCTTCTTAATTTGGTCAACTTGATCGTTCATCGGGCCACTGTCACTCCCAATGCCCATTTTTGGACTTTTGCAAATGTGAGTCGTTTTTGCCTGTTTCGGGCACGAACAATGTCCAAACTCCACGAAAACATGGAGGAATGCTTCTTCACACTATTTTGATGTCTGAATAAAATTTCAACTAGATTTGACCTTCTAAGGTCGGTCGACTCATTCCTTCTTCGAGAGGCGGTCACTCTCAGGGCCCTTTTTTGGACTTTTGCACATGTAACTCGTTTTCGCCTGTTTAGGACCCGAACAAAGTCCAATCTTCATAAAACTTGATGGAATACTTTTTGACACCCTCTTGAGTGAGTCATACAAGTTTCATCCTGATTTGACTTTCTAAAGTTGGTCAACTAAATCGTTCATAGGGCCATTGTCACTCCCATTGCCCATTTTGGACTTTTGCATAAGTAACTTGTTTTCGCCTGTTTAGGGCCCGAACAATATCCAATCCTCACGAAACATGGAGAATGCTTTTTGACACTATTTTGGGTGTGTCATAGAAGTTTAGCCTCGATTTTAATTTCTGAAGTTGGTCAACTCAATCATTCATCGGGCAGCGGTCTCCCCAAAGGCCCATTTTTGGACTTTTGCATATGTGACTCGTTTTCGCCTGTTTTGGCCCGAACGACGTCCAATCTTCACAAAACTTGCAAGAATACTTCTTTAAACTATCCTGATCATGTCATAGAATGTTTGGCTTGATTTGACCTTTTGAAGTTTGTTAACTTCCTTGTTCATCGGGCCACGGTCACTCTTAAGGCCCATTTTTGGACTTTTGAATATGTGACTCGTTTTTGCTTGTTTGGGTCCCGAACGATGTCTAATCTTTGCGAAACTTGGAGGAATGCTTCTTAACAGTATTTTTAGTGTGTCATAGAAGTTTTGGCTTGATTTAATCTTCTGAAATTGGCCAACTCCATCGTTCATCGGGCCACTACCACTCCTGACACCCATTTTTGGACTTTTGCATATGTGACTCGTTCTCGCCAGTTTTGACCCGAACGATGTCCAATCTTGACAAAACTTGTATGAATACTTCTTTAAACTATTTTGAGCATGTCATAGAAGGCTCAGCCTGATTTGACCTTCTGAAGTTGGTCAACTCCCTCATTCATTGGGCCACAGTCACTCCTAAGGCCCATTTTTGGACTTTTGAATATGTGACTCGTTTTTGCTTATTTAGGTCCCGAACGAAGTCTAATCTTCGCGAAACTTGGAGGAATACTTCTTGACAGTATTTTTAGTGTGTCATAGAAGTTTTGGCTTGATTTAATCTTCTAAAATTGGCCAACTCCATCGTTCATCGGGCCACTATCACTCCTGACACCCATTTTTGGACTTTTGCATATGTGACTCGTTTTCGCCTGTTTGGGGCCCAAATGATGTCCAATCTTCTCGGAACTTGGAGGAATGCTTCTTAACACTATATTGAGTGTGTCAAAGAGATTTTGGCTTGATTTGAACTTCTAAAGTTGGTCAACACCCCGTTCGTAGGCCCAAGGTTACTCCCATGGCCCATTTTGAACTTTTGCATATATGACTTGTTTTCGCATGTTTGGGGCCCGAACGATGTCCAATTTTCACGGAACTTAGCAAATGCTTCATAAGACTATTCTGAGTGTGTCAGAGAGTATTCGGCTAGATTTGACGTTCTGAGGTTGGTCAACTCCCTCGTTCATCGGGCTGCGGACACTACCAAGGCCCATTTTTGGACTTCTGCGTATTGACTCGTTTTCGCCTGTTTCGGGCCCCAACGATGTTCAATCTTCTCAAAACTTGGAGGAAATATTTTTGACACTATTTTGATTGTGTATTAGATTTTTTAGGATAATTTGACCATCTGAAGTTGGTCAATTCCCAGATTCGTTGGGCTGGGGTCACTCCCAAGGTACATTTTTGGACTTTCGCGTATGTGACTCATTTTTGCCTGTTTAGGTTTGAACGACGTGCAATATCCATAGAAATTGGAGGAATACTTCTTTAAACTATTCTAAGCATGTCCTAGAAGTTTTGGCATGATTTGACCTTCTGAACTTGGTCAACTCCCTCGTTCATCGAGCAGAAGACACTCTCAAGGCCCATTTTTCTACTTTTGCATATGTGACTCTTTTTTGCCAGTTTGGAGCCAAAATGATGTCCAATCTTTATGTAACTTAGAGGAATCCTTCTTGACAATATTCAAATGTGTTATAGATCTTTTAACAAGGTTTGACCATCTGAAGTTGGTCAACTCCCTCATTCATCGGGCCGCGGTCACTCATAAGGCCCATTTTTGAACTTTTGCATATGTAACTCGTTTTTTATTGTTTGGGGCGTGAACGATGTCCAATCTTTACGGAACTTGAATGGATGATTATTTAAATTATTCTGATTGTGTCATAGAAGTTTCAGCTTGATTTGACCTCTAAAGTTTGTCAACTCAGTCGTTCATAGGGCCATGTCACTCTTACAGCCCATTTTTGTACTTTTGCATATGTGACTCGTTTTCGCCTGTTTGGGTCCCGAACGATGTCGAATCTTCACGGAACTTTCAAGAATGCTTCTTCAAAATATTCTGAGTGTTTCATAGAAGTCTCATCTCGATTTGATCTTTTGAAGTTGGTCAACTCCCTTGTTCATCGGGCCATGGTCACTCCTAAGGCCCATTTTTGGACTTTTGCATATGTGACTCGTTTTTGCTTGTTTGGGGCCCAAACGAGGTCTAATCTGCACAAAACTTGAAGGAATTCTTCTTGACAGTATTTTTAATGTGTGATAGATGTTTTCGTTTCATTTAATCTTCTTAAGTCAGTCAACTCCATCGTTCATCGGGCCGTTGTCACTCCCAATGCCCATTTTTGGACTTTTGCAAATGTGACTTATTTTCGCCTGTTTGGGGCACGCACGATGTCCAATCCCCACGAAACATGGAGGAATACTTCTTGACACTATTTTGATTATCTCATTGAAATTATGGCTAGATTTGACCTTCTGAGGTCGGTCAACTCATTCCTTCATCGGGAGGCAGTCACTCTCAGGGCACAATTTTGGACTTTTGCATATTTGACATGTTTTCGCCAATTTGGGACCCGAACGATGTCTAATCTTTGTAAAAATTGATGTAATGCTTTTGGCACCTTTTTGAGCGAGACATACAAGTTTTAGATCAATTTGACTTTCTGAAGTTGGTCAACTCAGTCATTCATAGGGCCACTGTCACTCCCACGGCCCATTTTGGACTTTTGCATATATGATTTGTTTTCGCCTGTTTGGGGCCCGAACGACATCCAATCTTCACGAAACACGGAGGAATGTTTTTTGACACAATTTGGTGCTTGTCATAGAAGTTTCGGCTTGATTTGAATTTCTGAAGTTGGTTAACTCCCATGTTCATTGGCCTCGGTCTCTCCCAAGGCCCATTTTTGGACTTTTGCATATGTAACTCGTTTTTGCCTGTTTGGGGCCCAAATGATGTCCAATCATCATGTAACTTGGTGCAATCTTTCTTGACACTATTTTAAATGTGTCATAGATAGTTCAAAAAGATTTGATTGTCTGAAGTTGGTCAACTCTCTCATTCATTGGGCCATGGTCACTACCAAGGCCCATTTTTTGACTTTTGCATATATAACTCGTTTTTTATTGTTTGGGGCCCAAACAATGTCCAATCTTCACGAAGCTTGAAGAAATGCTTATTTAAACTATTTTTTGTGTCATTGAAGTTTCTGTTCGATTTGTCCTTTGAAGTCGGTCAACTCAATCCATCATCGGGCCGCGTCATTCTTAAGGCCCATTTTTGTACTTTTACATATGTAACTCGCTTTTGCCTGTTTGGGCCCGAATGAGGTCCAATCTTCACGGAACTTTCAAGAATGCTTCTTTAAACTTTTCTGAGCAAGTCATAGAAGTCTCAGCTCTATTTGACCTTCTGAAGTTGGTCAACTCCCTTGTTCATCGGGCCGCGGTCACTCCTAGGGCCCATTTTTTTACTTTTGCATATGTGACTCGTTTTTGGCTATTTGGGGCCCGAACGAGGTTTAATCTACACGAAACTTGGAGGAATTCTTCTTTACAATATTTTTAGTGTGTCATAGATGCTTTGGCTTGATTTAATCTTCTTAATTTGGTCAACTTGATCGTTCATCGGGCCACTGTCACTCCCAATGCCCATTTTTGGACTTTTGCAAATGTGAGTCGTTTTTGCCTGTTTCGGGCACGAACAATGTCCAAACTCCACGAAAACATGGAGGAATGCTTCTTCACACTATTTTGATGTCTGAATAAAATTTCAACTAGATTTGACCTTCTAAGGTCGGTCGACTCATTCCTTCATCGAGAGGCGGTCACTCTCAGGGCCCTTTTTTGGACTTTTGCACATGTAACTCGTTTTCGCCTGTTTGGGACCCGAACAAAGTCCAATCTTCATAAAACTTGATGGAATACTTTTTGACACCCTCTTGAGTGAGTCATACAAGTTTCATCCTGATTTGACTTTCTAAAGTTGGTCAACTAAATCGTTCATAGGGCCATTGTCACTCCCATTGCCCATTTTGGACTTTTGCATAAGTAACTTGTTTTCGCCTGTTTAGGGCCCGAACAATATCCAATCCTCACGAAACATGGAGAATGCTTTTTGACACTATTTTGGGTGTGTCATAGAAGTTTAGCCTCGATTTTAATTTCTGAAGTTGGTCAACTCAATCATTCATCGGGCAGCGGTCTCCCCAAAGGCCCATTTTTGGACTTTTGCATATGTGACTCGTTTTCGCCTGTTTTGGCCCGAACGACGTCCAATCTTCACAAAACTTGCAAGAATACTTCTTTAAACTATCCTGATCATGTCATAGAATGTTTGGCTTGATTTGACCTTTTGAAGTTTGTTAACTTCCTTGTTCATCGGGCCACGGTCACTCTTAAGGCCCATTTTTGGACTTTTGAATATGTGACTCGTTTTTGCTTGTTTGGGTCCCGAACGATGTCTAATCTTTGCGAAACTTGGAGGAATGCTTCTTAACAGTATTTTTAGTGTGTCATAGAAGTTTTGGCTTGATTTAATCTTCTGAAATTGGCCAACTCCATCGTTCATCGGGCCACTACCACTCCTGACACCCATTTTTGGACTTTTGCATATGTGACTCGTTCTCGCCAGTTTTGACCCGAACGATGTCCAATCTTGACAAAACTTGTATGAATACTTCTTTAAACTATTTTGAGCATGTCATAGAAGGCTCAGCCTGATTTGACCTTCTGAAGTTGGTCAACTCCCTCATTCATTGGGCCACAGTCACTCCTAAGGCCCATTTTTGGACTTTTGAATATGTGACTCGTTTTTGCTTATTTAGGTCCCGAACGAAGTCTAATCTTCGCGAAACTTGGAGGAATACTTCTTGACAGTATTTTTAGTGTGTCATAGAAGTTTTGGCTTGATTTAATCTTCTAAAATTGGCCAACTCCATCGTTCATCGGGCCACTGTGACTCCTGACACCCATTTTTGGACTTTTGCATATGTGACTCGTTTTCGCCTGTTTGGGGCCCAAATGATGTCCAATCTTCTCGGAACTTGGAGGAATGCTTCTTAACACTATATTGAGTGTGTCAAAGAGATTTTGGCTTGATTTGAACTTCTAAAGTTGGTCAACACCCTCGTTCGTAGGCCCAAGGTTACTCCCATGGCCCATTTTGAACTTTTGCATATATGACTTGTTTTCGCATGTTTGGGGCCCGAACGATGTCCAATTTTCACGGAACTTAGCAAATGCTTCATAAGACTATTCTGAGTGTGTCAGAGAGTATTCGGCTAGATTTGACGTTCTGAGGTTGGTCAACTCCCTCGTTCATCGGGCTGCGGACACTACCAAGGCCCATTTTTGGACTTCTGCGTATCGACTCGTTTTCGCCTGTTTCGGGCCCCAACGATGTTCAATCTTCTCAAAACTTGGAGGAAATATTTTTGACACTATTTTGATTGTGTATTAGATTTTTTAGGATAATTTGACCATCTGAAGTTGGTCAATTCCCAGATTCGTTGGGCTGGGGTCACTCCCAAGGTACATTTTTGGACTTTCGCGTATGTGACTCATTTTTGCCTGTTTAGGTTTGAACGACGTGCAATATCCATAGAAATTGGAGGAATACTCCTTTAAACTATTCTAAGCATGTCCTAGAAGTTTTGGCATGATTTGACCTTCTGAACTTGGTCAACTCCCTCGTTCATCGAGCAGAAGACACTCTCAAGGCCCATTTTTCTACTTTTGCATATGTGACTCTTTTTTGCCAGTTTGGAGCCAAAATGATGTCCAATCTTTATGTAACTTAGAGGAATCCTTCTTGACAATATTCAAATGTGTTATAGATCTTTTAACAAGGTTTGACCATCTGAAGTTGGTCAACTCCCTCATTCATCGGGCCGCGGTCACTCATAAGGCCCATTTTTGAACTTTTGCATATGTAACTCGTTTTTTATTGTTTGGGGCGTGAACGATGTCCAATCTTTACGGAACTTGAATGGATGATTATTTAAATTATTCTGATTGTGTCATAGAAGTTTCAGCTTGATTTGACCTCTAAAGTTAGTCAACTCAGTCGTTCATAGGGCCATGTCACTCTTACAGCCCATTTTTGTACTTTTGCATATGTGACTCGTTTTCGCCTGTTTGGGTCCCGAACGATGTCGAATCTTCACGGAACTTTCAAGAATGCTTCTTCAAAATATTCTGAGTGTTTCATAGAAGTCTCATCTCGATTTGATCTTTTGAAGTTGGTCAACTCCCTTGTTCATCGGGCCATGGTCACTCCTAAGGCCCATTTTTGGACTTTTGCATATGTGACTCGTTTTTGCTTGTTTGGGGCCCAAACGAGGTCTAATCTGCACAAAACTTGAAGGAATTCTTCTTGACAGTATTTTTAATGTGTGATAGATGTTTTCGTTTCATTTAATCTTCTTAAGTCAGTCAACTCCATCGTTCATCGGGCCGTTGTCACTCCCAATGCCCATTTTTGGACTTTTGCAAATGTGACTTATTTTCGCCTGTTTGGGGCACGCACGATGTCCAATCCCCACGAAACATGGAGGAATACTTCTTGACACTATTTTGATTATCTCATTGAAATTATGGCTAGATTTGACCTTCTGAGGTCGGTCAACTCATTCCTTCATCGGGAGGCAGTCACTCTCAGGGCACAATTTTGGACTTTTGCATATTTGACATGTTTTCGCCAATTTGGGACCCGAACGATGTCTAATCTTTGTAAAAATTGATGTAATGCTTTTGGCACCTTTTTGAGCGAGACATACAAGTTTTAGATCAATTTGACTTTCTGAAGTTGGTCAACTCAGTCATTCATAGGGCCACTGTCACTCCCACGGCCCATTTTGGACTTTTGCATATATGATTTGTTTTCGCCTGTTTGGGGCCCGAACGACATCCAATCTTCACGAAACACGGAGGAATGTTTTTTGACACAATTTGGTGCTTGTCATAGAAGTTTCGGCTTGATTTGAATTTCTGAAGTTGGTTAACTCCCATGTTCATTGGCCTCGGTCTCTCCCAAGGCCCATTTTTGGACTTTTGCATATGTAACTCGTTTTTGCCTGTTTGGGGCCCAAATGATGTCCAATCATCATGTAACTTGGTGCAATCTTTCTTGACACTATTTTAAATGTGTCATAGATAGTTCAAAAAGATTTGATTGTCTGAAGTTGGTCAACTCTCTCATTCATTGGGCCATGGTCACTACCAAGGCCCATTTTTTGACTTTTGCATATATAACTCGTTTTTTATTGTTTGGGGCCCAAACAATGTCCAATCTTCACGAAGCTTGAAGAAACGCATATTTAAACTATTTTTTGTGTCATTGAAGTTTCTGTTCGATTTGTCCTTTGAAGTCGGTCAACTCAATCCATCATCGGGCCGCGTCATTCTTAAGGCCCATTTTTGTACTTTTACATATGTAACTCGTTTTTGCCTGTTTGGGCCCGAATGAGGTCCGATCTTCACAGAACTTTCAAGAATGCTTCTTTAAACTTTTCTGAGCAAGTCATAGAAGTCTCAGCTCTATTTGACCTTCTGAAGTTGGTCAACTCCCTTGTTCATCGGGCCGCGGTCACTCCTAGGGCCCATTTTTTTACTTTTGCATATGTGACTCGTTTTTGGCTATTTGGGGCCCGAACGAGGTTTAATCTACACGAAACTTGGAGGAATTCTTCTTTACAATATTTTTAGTGTGTCATAGATGCTTTGGCTTGATTTAATCTTCTTAATTTGGTCAACTTGATCGTTCATCGGGCCACTGTCACTCCCAATGCCCATTTTTGGACTTTTGCAAATGTGAGTCGTTTTTGCCTGTTTCGGGCACGAACAATGTCCAAACTCCACGAAAACATGGAGGAATGCTTCTTCACACTATTTTGATGTCTGAATAAAATTTCAACTAGATTTGACCTTCTAAGGTCGGTCGACTCATTCCTTCATCGAGAGGCGGTCACTCTCAGGGCCCTTTTTTGGACTTTTGCACATGTAACTCGTTTTCGCCT
The DNA here is from genome assembly GCA_037013555.1 of Sextonia rubra. Lineage (NCBI taxonomy): Eukaryota > Viridiplantae > Streptophyta > Magnoliopsida > Laurales > Lauraceae > Sextonia > Sextonia rubra. The sequence goes on from JASUAD010000026.1 coordinate 12,377,550, forward strand.
GTTTGGGACCCGAACAAAGTCCAATCTTCATAAAACTTGATGGAATACTTTTTGACACCCTCTTGAGTGAGTCATACAAGTTTCATCCTGATTTGACTTTCTAAAGTTGGTCAACTAAATCGTTCATAGGGCCATTGTCACTCCCATTGCCCATTTTGGACTTTTGCATAAGTAACTTGTTTTCGCCTGTTTAGGGCCCGAACAATATCCAATCCTCACGAAACATGGAGAATGCTTTTTGACACTATTTTGGGTGTGTCATAGAAGTTTAGCCTCGATTTTAATTTCTGAAGTTGGTCAACTCAATCATTCATCGGGCAGCGGTCTCCCCAAAGGCCCATTTTTGGACTTTTGCATATGTGACTCGTTTTCGCCTGTTTTGGCCCGAACGACGTCCAATCTTCACAAAACTTGCAAGAATACTTCTTTAAACTATCCTGATCATGTCATAGAATGTTTGGCTTGATTTGACCTTTTGAAGTTTGTTAACTTCCTTGTTCATCGGGCCACGGTCACTCTTAAGGCCCATTTTTGGACTTTTGAATATGTGACTCGTTTTTGCTTGTTTGGGTCCCGAACGATGTCTAATCTTTGCGAAACTTGGAGGAATGCTTCTTAACAGTATTTTTAGTGTGTCATAGAAGTTTTGGCTTGATTTAATCTTCTGAAATTGGCCAACTCCATCGTTCATCGGGCCACTACCACTCCTGACACCCATTTTTGGACTTTTGCATATGTGACTCGTTCTCGCCAGTTTTGACCCGAACGATGTCCAATCTTGACAAAACGTGTATGAATACTTCTTTAAACTATTTTGAGCATGTCATAGAAGGCTCAGCCTGATTTGACCTTCTGAAGTTGGTCAACTCCCTCATTCATTGGGCCACAGTCACTCCTAAGGCCCATTTTTGGACTTTTGAATATGTGACTCGTTTTTGCTTATTTAGGTCCCGAACGAAGTCTAATCTTCGCGAAACTTGGAGGAATACTTCTTGACAGTATTTTTAGTGTGTCATAGAAGTTTTGGCTTGATTTAATCTTCTAAAATTGGCCAACTCCGTCGTTCATCGGGCCACTATCACTCCTGACACCCATTTTTGGACTTTTGCATATGTGACTCGTTTTCGCCTGTTTGGGGCCCAAATGATGTCCAATCTTCTCGGAACTTGGAGGAATGCTTCTTAACACTATATTGAGTGTGTCAAAGAGATTTTGGCTTGATTTGAACTTCTAAAGTTGGTCAACACCCTCGTTCGTAGGCCCAAGGTTACTCCCATGGCCCATTTTGAACTTTTGCATATATGACTTGTTTTCGCATGTTTGGGGCCCGAACGATGTCCAATTTTCACGGAACTTAGCAAATGCTTCATAAGACTATTCTGAGTGTGTCAGAGAGTATTCGGCTAGATTTGACGTTCTGAGGTTGGTCAACTCCCTCGTTCATCGGGCTGCGGACACTACCAAGGCCCATTTTTGGACTTCTGCGTATTGACTCGTTTTCGCCTGTTTCGGGCCCCAACGATGTTCAATCTTCTCAAAACTTGGAGGAAATATTTTTGACACTATTTTGATTGTGTATTAGATTTTTTAGGATAATTTGACCATCTGAAGTTGGTCAATTCCTAGACTCGTTGGGCTGGGGTCACTCCCAAGGTACATTTTTGGACTTTCGCGTATGTGACTCATTTTTGCCTGTTTAGGTTTGAACGACGTGCAATATCCATAGAAATTGGAGGAATACTTCTTTAAACTATTCTAAGCATGTCCTAGAAGTTTTGGCATGATTTGACCTTCTGAACTTGGTCAACTCCCTCGTTCATCGAGCAGAAGACACTCTCAAGGCCCATTTTTCTACTTTTGCATATGTGACTCTTTTTTGCCAGTTTGGAGCCAAAATGATGTCCAATCTTTATGTAACTTAGAGGAATCCTTCTTGACAATATTCAAATGTGTTATAGATCTTTTAACAAGGTTTGACCATCTGAAGTTGGTCAACTCCCTCATTCATCGGGCCGCGGTCACTCATAAGGCCCATTTTTGAACTTTTGCATATGTAACTCGTTTTTTATTGTTTGTGGCGTGAACGATGTCCAATCTTTACGGAACTTGAATGGATGATTATTTAAATTATTCTGATTGTGTCATAGAAGTTTAAGCTTGATTTGACCTCTAAAGTTAGTCAACTCAGTCGTTCATAGGGCCATGTCACTCTTACAGCCCATTTTTGTACTTTTGCATATGTGACTCGTTTTCGCCTGTTTGGGTCCCGAACGATGTCGAATCTTCACGGAACTTTCAAGAATGCTTCTTCAAAATATTCTGAGTGTTTCATAGAAGTCTCATCTCGATTTGATCTTTTGAAGTTGGTCAACTCCCTTGTTCATCGGGCCATGGTCACTCCTAAGGCCCATTTTTGGACTTTTGCATATGTGACTCGTTTTTGCTTGTTTGGGGCCCAAACGAGGTCTAATCTGCACAAAACTTGAAGGAATTCTTCTTGACAGTATTTTTAATGTGTGATAGATGTTTTCGTTTCATTTAATCTTCTTAAGTCAGTCAACTCCATCGTTCATCGGGCCGTTGTCACTCCCAATGCCCATTTTTGGACTTTTGCAAATGTGACTTATTTTCGCCTGTTTGGGGCACGCACGATGTCCAATCCCCACGAAACATGGAGGAATACTTCTTGACACTATTTTGATTATCTCATTGAAATTATGGCTAGATTTGACCTTCTGAGGTCGGTCAACTCATTCCTTCATCGGGAGGCAGTCACTCTCAGGGCACAATTTTGGACTTTTGCATATTTGACATGTTTTCGCCAATTTGGGACCCGAACGATGTCTAATCTTTGTAAAAATTGATGTAATGCTTTTGGCACCTTTTTGAGCGAGACATACAAGTTTTAGATCAATTTGACTTTCTGAAGTTGGTCAACTCAGTCATTCATAGGGCCACTGTCACTCCCACGGCCCATTTTGGACTTTTGCATATATGATTTGTTTTCGCCTGTTTGGGGCCCGAACGACATCCAATCTTCACGAAACACGGAGGAATGTTTTTTGACACAATTTGGTGCTTGTCATAGAAGTTTCGGCTTGATTTGAATTTCTGAAGTTGGTTAACTCCCATGTTCATTGGCCTCGGTCTCTCCCAAGGCCCATTTTTGGACTTTTGCATATGTAACTCGTTTTTGCCTGTTTGGGGCCCAAATGATGTCCAATCATCATGTAACTTGGTGCAATCTTTCTTGACACTATTTTAAATGTGTCATAGATAGTTCAAAAAGATTTGATTGTCTGAAGTTGGTCAACTCTCTCATTCATTGGGCCATGGTCACTACCAAGGCCCATTTTTTGACTTTTGCATATATAACTCGTTTTTTATTGTTTGGGGCCCAAACAATGTCCAATCTTCACGAAGCTTGAAGAAATGCTTATTTAAACTATTTTTTGTGTCATTGAAGTTTCTGTTCGATTTGTCCTTTGAAGTCGGTCAACTCAATCCATCATCGGGCCGCGTCATTCTTAAGGCCCATTTTTGTACTTTTACATATGTAACTCGTTTTTGCCTGTTTGGGCCCGAATGAGGTCCAATCTTCACAGAACTTTCAAGAATGCTTCTTTAAACTTTTCTGAGCAAGTCATAGAAGTCTCAGCTCTATTTGACCTTCTGAAGTTGGTCAACTCCCTTGTTCATCGGGCCGCGGTCACTCCTAGGGCCCATTTTTTTACTTTTGCATATGTGACTCGTTTTTGGCTATTTGGGGCCCGAACGAGGTTTAATCTACACGAAACTTGGAGGAATTCTTCTTTACAATATTTTTAGTGTGTCATAGATGCTTTGGCTTGATTTAATCTTCTTAATTTGGTCAACTTGATCGTTCATCGGGCCACTGTCACTCCCAATGCCCATTTTTGGACTTTTGCAAATGTGAGTCGTTTTTGCCTGTTTCGGGCACGAACAATGTCCAAACTCCACGAAAACATGGAGGAATGCTTCTTCACACTATTTTGATGTCTGAATAAAATTTCAACTAGATTTGACCTTCTAAGGTCGGTCGACTCATTCCTTCATCGAGAGGCGGTCACTCTCAGGGCCCTTTTTTGGACTTTTGCACATGTAACTCGTTTTCGCCTGTTTGGGACCCGAACAAAGTCCAATCTTCATAAAACTTGATGGAATACTTTTTGACACCCTCTTGAGTGAGTCATACAAGTTTCATCCTGATTTGACTTTCTAAAGTTGGTCAACTAAATCGTTCATAGGGCCATTGTCACTCCCATTGCCCGTTTTGGACTTTTGCATAAGTAACTTGTTTTCGCCTGCTTAGGGCCCGAACAATATCCAATCCTCACGAAACATGGAGAATGCTTTTTGACACTATTTTGGGTGTGTCATAGAAGTTTAGCCTCGATTTTAATTTCTGAAGTTGGTCAACTCAATCATTCATCGGGCAGCGGTCTCCCCAAAGGCCCATTTTTGGACTTTTGCATATGTGACTCGTTTTCGCCGGTTTTGGCCCGAACGACGTCCAATCTTCACAAAACTTGCAAGAATACTTCTTTAAACTATCCTGATCATGTCATAGAATGTTTGGCTTGATTTGACCTTTTGAAGTTTGTTAACTTCCTTGTTCATCGGGCCACGGTCACTCTTAAGGCCCATTTTTGGACTTTTGAATATGTGACTCGTTTTTGCTTGTTTGGGTCCCGAACGATGTCTAATCTTTGCGAAACTTGGAGGAATGCTTCTTAACAGTATTTTTAGTGTGTCATAGAAGTTTTGGCTTGATTTAATCTTCTGAAATTGGCCAACTCCATCGTTCATCGGGCCACTACCACTCCTGACACCCATTTTTGGACTTTTGCATATGTGACTCGTTCTCGCCAGTTTTGACCCGAACGATGTCCAATCTTGACAAAACTTGTATGAATACTTCTTTAAACTATTTTGAGCATGTCATAGAAGGCTCAGCCTGATTTGACCTTCTGAAGTTGGTCAACTCCCTCATTCATTGGGCCACAGTCACTCCTAAGGCCCATTTTTGGACTTTTGAATATGTGACTCGTTTTTGCTTATTTAGGTCCCGAACGAAGTCTAATCTTCGCGAAACTTGGAGGAATACTTCTTGACAGTATTTTTAGTGTGTCATAGAAGTTTTGGCTTGATTTAATCTTCTAAAATTGGCCAACTCCATCGTTCATCGGGCCACTATCACTCCTGACACCCATTTTTGGACTTTTGCATATGTGACTCGTTTTCGCCTGTTTGGGGCCCAAATGATGTCCAATCTTCTCGGAACTTGGAGGAATGCTTCTTAACACTATATTGAGTGTGTCAAAGAGATTTTGGCTTGATTTGAACTTCTAAAGTTGGTCAACACCCTCGTTCGTAGGCCCAAGGTTACTCCCATGGCCCATTTTGAACTTTTGCATATATGACTTGTTTTCGCATGTTTGGGGCCCGAACGATGTCCAATTTTCACGGAACTTAGCAAATGCTTCATAAGACTATTCTGAGTGTGTCAGAGAGTATTCGGCTAGATTTGACGTTCTGAGGTTGGTCAACTCCCTCGTTCATCGGGCTGCGGACACTACCAAGGCCCATTTTTGGACTTCTGCGTATTGACTCGTTTTTGCCTGTTTCGGGCCCCAACGATGTTCAATCTTCTCAAAACTTGGAGGAAATATTTTTGACACTATTTTGATTGTGTATTAGATTTTTTAGGATAATTTGACCATCTGAAGTTGGTCAATTCCCAGATTCGTTGGGCTGGGGTCACTCCCAAGGTACATTTTTGGACTTTCGCGTATGTGACTCATTTTTGCCTGTTTAGGTTTGAACGACGTGCAATATCCATAGAAATTGGAGGAATACTTCTTTAAACTATTCTAAGCATGTCCTAGAAGTTTTGGCATGATTTGACCTTCTGAACTTGGTCAACTCCCTCGTTCATCGAGCAGAAGACACTCTCAAGGCCCATTTTTCTACTTTTGCATATGTGACTCTTTTTTGCCAGTTTGGAGCCAAAATGATGTCCAATCTTTATGTAACTTAGAGGAATCCTTCTTGACAATATTCAAATGTGTTATAGATCTTTTAACAAGGTTTGACCATCTGAAGTTGGTCAACTCCCTCATTCATCGGGCCGCGGTCACTCATAAGGCCCATTTTTGAACTTTTGCATATGTAACTCGTTTTTTATTGTTTGTGGCGTGAACGATGTCCAATCTTTACGGAACTTGAATGGATAATTATTTAAATTATTCTGATTGTGTCATAGAAGTTTCAGCTTGATTTGACCTCTAAAGTTAGTCAACTCAGTCGTTCATAGGGCCATGTCACTCTTACAGCCCATTTTTGTACTTTTGCATATGTGACTCGTTTTCGCCTGTTTGGGTCCCGAACGATGTCGAATCTTCACGGAACTTTCAAGAATGCTTCTTCAAAATATTCTGAGTGTTTCATAGAAGTCTCATCTCGATTTGATCTTTTGAAGTTGGTCAACTCCCTTGTTCATCGGGCCATGGTCACTCCTAAGGCCCATTTTTGGACTTTTGCATATGTGACTCGTTTTTGCTTGTTTGGGGCCCAAACGAGGTCTAATCTGCACAAAACTTGAAGGAATTCTTCTTGACAGTATTTTTAATGTGTGATAGATGTTTTCGTTTCATTTAATCTTCTTAAGTCAGTCAACTCCATCGTTCATCGGGCCGTTGTCACTCCCAATGCCCATTTTTGGACTTTTGCAAATGTGACTTATTTTCGCCTGTTTGGGGCACGCACGATGTCCAATCCCCACGAAACATGGAGGAATACTTCTTGACACTATTTTGATTATCTCATTGAAATTATGGCTAGATTTGACCTTCTGAGGTCGGTCAACTCATTCCTTCATCGGGAGGCAGTCACTCTCAGGGCACAATTTTGGACTTTTGCATATTTGACATGTTTTCGCCAATTTGGGACCCGAACGATGTCTAATCTTTGTAAAAATTGATGTAATGCTTTTGGCACCTTTTTGAGTGAGACATACAAGTTTTAGATCAATTTGACTTTCTGAAGTTGGTCAACTCAGTCATTCATAGGGCCACTGTCACTCCCACGGCCCATTTTGGACTTTTGCATATATGATTTGTTTTCGCCTGTTTGGGGCCCGAACGACATCCAATCTTCACGAAACACGGAGGAATGTTTTTTGACAGAATTTGGTGCTTGTCATAGAAGTTTCGGCTTGATTTGAATTTCTGAAGTTGGTTAACTCCCATGTTCATTGGCCTCGGTCTCTCCCAAGGCCCATTTTTGGACTTTTGCATATGTAACTCGTTTTTGCCTGTTTGGGGCCCAAATGATGTCCAATCATCATGTAACTTGGTGCAATCTTTCTTGACACTATTTTAAATGTGTCATAGATAGTTCAAAAAGATTTGATTGTCTGAAGTTGGTCAACTCTCTCATTCATTGGGCCATGGTCACTACCAAGGCCCATTTTTTGACTTTTGCATATATAACTCGTTTTTTATTGTTTGGGGCCCAAACAATGTCCAATCTTCACGAAGCTTGAAGAAATGCTTATTTAAACTATTTTTTGTGTCATTGAAGTTTCTGTTCGATTTGTCCTTTGAAGTCGGTCAACTCAATCCATCATCGGGCCGCGTCATTCTTAAGGCCCATTTTTGTACTTTTACATATGTAACTCGTTTTTGCCTGTTTGGGCCCGAATGAGGTCCAATCTTCACAGAACTTTCAAGAATGCTTCTTTAAACTTTTCTGAGCAAGTCATAGAAGTCTCAGCTCTATTTGACCTTCTGAAGTTGGTCAACTCCCTTGTTCATCGGGCCGCGGTCACTCCTAGGGCCCATTTTTTTACTTTTGCATATGTGACTCGTTTTTGGCTATTTGGGGCCCGAACGAGGTTTAATCTACACGAAACTTGGAGGAATTCTTCTTTACAATATTTTTAGTGTGTCATAGATGCTTTGGCTTGATTTAATCTTCTTAATTTGGTCAACTTGATCGTTCATCGGGCCACTGTCACTCCCAATGCCCATTTTTGGACTTTTGCAAATGTGAGTCGTTTTTGCCTGTTTCGGGCACGAACAATGTCCAAACTCCACGAAAACATGGAGGAATGCTTCTTCACACTATTTTGATGTCTGAATAAAATTTCAACTAGATTTGACCTTCTAAGGTCGGTCGACTCATTCCTTCATCGAGAGGCGGTCACTCTCAGGGCCCTTTTTTGGACTTTTGCACATGTAACTCGTTTTCGCCTGTTTGGGACCCGAACAAAGTCCAATCTTCATAAAACTTGATGGAATACTTTTTGACACCCTCTTGAGTGAGTCATACAAGTTTCATCCTGATTTGACTTTCTAAAGTTGGTCAACTAAATCGTTCATAGGGCCATTGTCACTCCCATTGCCCGTTTTGGACTTTTGCATAAGTAACTTGTTTTCGCCTGTTTAGGGCCCGAACAATATCCAATCCTCACGAAACATGGAGAATGCTTTTTGACACTATTTTGGGTGTGTCATAGAAGTTTAGCCTCGATTTTAATTTCTGAAGTTGGTCAACTCAATCATTCATCGGGCAGCGGTCTCCCCAAAGGCCCATTTTTGGACTTTTGCATATGTGACTCGTTTTCGCCTGTTTTGGCCCGAACGACGTCCAATCTTCACAAAACTTGCAAGAATACTTCTTTAAACTATCCTGATCATGTCATAGAATGTTTGGCTTGATTTGACCTTTTGAAGTTTGTTAACTTCCTTGTTCATCGGGCCACGGTCACTCTTAAGGCCCATTTTTGGACTTTTGAATATGTGACTCGTTTTTGCTTGTTTGGGTCCCGAACGATGTCTAATCTTTGCGAAACTTGGAGGAATGCTTCTTAACAGTATTTTTAGTGTGTCATAGAAGTTTTGGCTTGATTTAATCTTCTGAAATTGGCCAACTCCATCGTTCATCGGGCCACTACCACTCCTGACACCCATTTTTGGACTTTTGCATATGTGACTCGTTCTCGCCAGTTTTGACCCGAACGATGTCCAATCTTGACAAAACTTGTATGAATACTTCTTTAAACTATTTTGAGCATGTCATAGAAGGCTCAGCCTGATTTGACCTTCTGAAGTTGGTCAACTCCCTCATTCATTGGGCCACAGTCACTCCTAAGGCCCATTTTTGGACTTTTGAATATGTGACTCGTTTTTGCTTATTTAGGTCCCGAACGAAGTCTAATCTTCGCGAAACTTGGAGGAATACTTCTTGACAGTATTTTTAGTGTGTCATAGAAGTTTTGGCTTGATTTAATCTTCTAAAATTGGCCAACTCCATCGTTCATCGGGCCACTATCACTCCTGACACCCATTTTTGGACTTTTGCATATGTGACTCGTTTTCGCCTGTTTGGGGCCCAAATGATGTCCAATCTTCTCGGAACTTGGAGGAATGCTTCTTAACACTATATTGAGTGTGTCAAAGAGATTTTGGCTTGATTTGAACTTCTAAAGTTGGTCAACACCCTCGTTCGTAGGCCCAAGGTTACTCCCATGGCCCATTTTGAACTTTTGCATATATGACTTGTTTTCGCATGTTTGGGGCCCGAACGATGTCCAATTTTCACGGAACTTAGCAAATGCTTCATAAGACTATTCTGAGTGTGTCAGAGAGTATTCGGCTAGATTTGACGTTCTGAGGTTGGTCAACTCCCTCGTTCATCGGGCTGCGGACACTACCAAGGCCCATTTTTGGACTTCTGCGTATTGACTCGTTTTCGCCTGTTTCGGGCCCCAACGATGTTCAATCTTCTCAAAACTTGGAGGAAATATTTTTGACACTATTTTGATTGTGTATTAGATTTTTTAGGATAATTTGACCATCTGAAGTTGGTCAATTCCCAGATTCGTTGGGCTGGGGTCACTCCCAAGGTACATTTTTGGACTTTCGCGTATGTGACTCATTTTTGCCTGTTTAGGTTTGAACGACGTGCAATATCCATAGAAATTGGAGGAATACTTCTTTAAACTATTCTAAGCATGTCCTAGAAGTTTTGGCATGATTTGACCTTCTGAACTTGGTCAACTCCCTCGTTCATCGAGCAGAAGACACTCTCAAGGCCCATTTTTCTACTTTTGCATATGTGACTCTTTTTTGCCAGTTTGGAGCCAAAATGATGTCCAATCTTTATGTAACTTAGAGGAATCCTTCTTGACAATATTCAAATGTGTTATAGATCTTTTAACAAGGTTTGACCATCTGAAGTTGGTCAACTCCCTCATTCATCGGGCCGCGGTCACTCATAAGGCCCATTTTTGAACTTTTGCATATGTAACTCGTTTTTTATTGTTTGGGGCGTGAACGATGTCCAATCTTTACGAAACTTGAATGGATGATTATTTAAATTATTCTGATTGTGTCATAGAAGTTTCAGCTTGATTTGACCTCTAAAGTTAGTCAACTCAGTCGTTCATAGGGCCATGTCACTCTTACAGCCCATTTTTGTACTTTTGCATATGTGACTCGTTTTCGCCTGTTTGGGTCCCGAACGATGTCGAATCTTCACGGAACTTTCAAGAATGCTTCTTCAAAATATTCTGAGTGTTTCATAGAAGTCTCATCTCGATTTGATCTTTTGAAGTTGGTCAACTCCCTTGTTCATCGGGCCATGGTCACTCCTAAGGCCCATTTTTGGACTTTTGCATATGTGACTCGTTTTTGCTTGTTTGGGGCCCAAACGAGGTCTAATCTGCACAAAACTTGAAGGAATTCTTCTTGACAGTATTTTTAATGTGTGATAGATGTTTTCGTTTCATTTAATCTTCTTAAGTCAGTCAACTCCATCGTTCATCGGGCCGTTGTCACTCCCAATGCCCATTTTTGGACTTTTGCAAATGTGACTTATTTTCGCCTGTTTGGGGCACGCACGATGTCCAATCCCCACGAAACATGGAGGAATACTTCTTGACACTATTTTGATTATCTCATTGAAATTATGGCTAGATTTGACCTTCTGAGGTCGGTCAACTCATTCCTTCATCGGGAGGCAGTCACTCTCAGGGCACAATTTTGGACTTTTGCATATTTGACATGTTTTCGCCAATTTGGGACCCGAACGATGTCTAATCTTTGTAAAAATTGATGTAATGCTTTTGGCACCTTTTTGAGCGAGACATACAAGTTTTAGATCAATTTGACTTTCTGAAGTTGGTCAACTCAGTCATTCATAGGGCCACTGTCACTCCCACGGCCCATTTTGGACTTTTGCATATATGATTTGTTTTCGCCTGATTGGGGCCCGAACGACATCCAATCTTCACGAAACACGGAGGAATGTTTTTTGACAGAATTTGGTGCTTGTCATAGAAGTTTCGGCTTGATTTGAATTTCTGAAGTTGGTTAACTCCCATGTTCATTGGCCTCGGTCTCTCCCAAGGCCCATTTTTGGACTTTTGCATATGTAACTCGTTTTTGCCTGTTTGGGGCCCAAATGATGTCCAATCATCATGTAACTTGGTGCAATCTTTCTTGACACTATTTTAAATGTGTCATAGATAGTTCAAAAAGATTTGATTGTCTGAAGTTGGTCAACTCTCTCATTCATTGGGCCATGGTCACTACCAAGGCCCATTTTTTGACTTTTGCATATATAACTCGTTTTTTATTGTTTGGGGCCCAAACAATGTCCAATCTTCACGAAGCTTGAAGAAATGCTTATTTAAACTATTTTTTGTGTCATTGAAGTTTCTGTTCGATTTGTCCTTTGAAGTCGGTCAACTCAATCCATCATCGGGCCGCGTCATTCTTAAGGCCCATTTTTGTACTTTTACATATGTAACTCGTTTTTGCCTGTTTGGGCCCGAATGAGGTCCAATCTTCACAGAACTTTCAAGAATGCTTCTTTAAACTTTTCTGAGCAAGTCATAGAAGTCTCAGCTCTATTTGACCTTCTGAAGTTGGTCAACTCCCTTGTTCATCGGGCCGCGGTCACTCCTAGGGCCCATTTTTTTACTTTTGCATATGTGACTCGTTTTTGGCTATTTGGGGCCCGAACGAGGTTTAATCTACACGAAACTTGGAGGAATTCTTCTTTACAATATTTTTAGTGTGTCATAGATGCTTTGGCTTGATTTAATCTTCTTAATTTGGTCAACTTGATCGTTCATCGGGCCACTGTCACTCCCAATGCCCATTTTTGGACTTTTGCAAATGTGAGTCGTTTTTGCCTGTTTCGGGCACGAACAATGTCCAAACTCCACGAAAACATGGAGGAATGCTTCTTCACACTATTTTGATGTCTGAATAAAATTTCAACTAGATTTGACCTTCTAAGGTCGGTCGACTCATTCCTTCATCGAGAGGCGGTCACTCTCAGGGCCCTTTTTTGGACTTTTGCACATGTAACTCGTTTTCGCCTGTTTGGGACCCGAACAAAGTCCAATCTTCATAAAACTTGATGGAATACTTTTTGACACCCTCTTGAGTGAGTCATACAAGTTTCATCCTGATTTGACTTTCTAAAGTTGGTCAACTAAATCGTTCATAGGGCCATTGTCACTCCCATTGCCCATTTTGGACTTTTGCATAAGTAACTTGTTTTCGCCTGTTTAGGGCCCGAACAATATCCAATCCTCACGAAACATGGAGAATGCTTTTTGACACTATTTTGGGTGTGTCATAGAAGTTTAGCCTCGATTTTAATTTCTGAAGTTGGTCAACTCAATCATTCATCGGGCAGCGGTCTCCCCAAAGGCCCATTTTTGGACTTTTGCATATGTGACTCGTTTTCGCCTGTTTTGGCCCGAACGACGTCCAATCTTCACAAAACTTGCAAGAATACTTCTTTAAACTATCCTGATCATGTCATAGAATGTTTGGCTTGATTTGACCTTTTGAAGTTTGTTAACTTCCTTGTTCATCGGGCCACGGTCACTCTTAAGGCCCATTTTTGGACTTTTGAATATGTGACTCGTTTTTGCTTGTTTGGGTCCCGAACGATGTCTAATCTTTGCGAAACTTGGAGGAATGCTTCTTAACAGTATTTTTAGTGTGTCATAGAAGTTTTGGCTTGATTTAATCTTCTGAAATTGGCCAACTCCATCGTTCATCGGGCCACTACCACTCCTGACACCCATTTTTGGACTTTTGCATATGTGACTCGTTCTCGCCAGTTTTGACCCGAACGATGTCCAATCTTGACAAAACTTGTATGAATACTTCTTTAAACTATTTTGAGCATGTCATAGAAGGCTCAGCCTGATTTGACCTTCTGAAGTTGGTCAACTCCCTCATTCATTGGGCCACAGTCACTCCTAAGGCCCATTTTTGGACTTTTGAATATGTGACTCGTTTTTGCTTATTTAGGTCCCGAACGAAGTCTAATCTTCGCGAAACTTGGAGGAATACTTCTTGACAGTATTTTTAGTGTGTCATAGAAGTTTTGGCTTGATTTAATCTTCTAAAATTGGCCAACTCCATCGTTCATCGGGCCACTATCACTCCTGACACCCATTTTTGGACTTTTGCATATGTGACTCGTTTTCGCCTGTTTGGGGCCCAAATGATGTCCAATCTTCTCGGAACTTGGAGGAATGCTTCTTAACACTATATTGAGTGTGTCAAAGAGATTTTGGCTTGATTTGAACTTCTAAAGTTGGTCAACACCCTCGTTCGTAGGCCCAAGGTTACTCCCATGGCCCATTTTGAACTTTTGCATATATGACTTGTTTTCGCATGTTTGGGGCCCGAACGATGTCCAATTTTCACGGAACTTAGCAAATGCTTCATAAGACTATTCTGAGTGTGTCAGAGAGTATTCGGCTAGATTTGACGTTCTGAGGTTGGTCAACTCCCTCGTTCATCGGGCTGCGGACACTACCAAGGCCCATTTTTGGACTTCTGCGTATTGACTCGTTTTCGCCTGTTTCGGGCCCCAACGATGTTCAATCTTCTCAAAACTTGGAGGAAATATTTTTGACACTATTTTGATTGTGTATTAGATTTTTTAGGATAATTTGACCATCTGAAGTTGGTCAATTCCCAGATTCGTTGGGCTGGGGTCACTCCCAAGGTACATTTTTGGACTTTCGCGTATGTGACTCATTTTTGCCTGTTTAGGTTTGAACGACGTGCAATATCCATAGAAATTGGAGGAATACTTCTTTAAACTATTCTAAGCATGTCCTAGAAGTTTTGGCATGATTTGACCTTCTGAACTTGGTCAACTCCCTCGTTCATCGAGCAGAAGACACTCTCAAGGCCCATTTTTCTACTTTTGCATATGTGACTCTTTTTTGCCAGTTTGGAGCCAAAATGATGTCCAATCTTTATGTAACTTAGAGGAATCCTTCTTGACAATATTCAAATGTGTTATAGATCTTTTAACAAGGTTTGACCATCTGAAGTTGGTCAACTCCCTCATTCATCGGGCCGCGGTCACTCATAAGGCCCATTTTTGAACTTTTGCATATGTAACTCGTTTTTTATTGTTTGGGGCGTGAACGATGTCCAATCTTTACGGAACTTGAATGGATGATTATTTAAATTATTCTGATTGTGTCATAGAAGTTTCAGCTTGATTTGACCTCTAAAGTTAGTCAACTCAGTCGTTCATAGGGCCATGTCACTCTTACAGCCCATTTTTGTACTTTTGCATATGTGACTCGTTTTCGCCTGTTTGGGTCCCGAACGATGTCGAATCTTCACGGAACTTTCAAGAATGCTTCTTCAAAATATTCTGAGTGTTTCATAGAAGTCTCATCTCGATTTGATCTTTTGAAGTTGGTCAACTCCCTTGTTCATCGGGCCATGGTCACTCCTAAGGCCCATTTTTGGACTTTTGCATATGTGACTCGTTTTTGCTTGTTTGGGGCCCAAACGAGGTCTAATCTGCACAAAACTTGAAGGAATTCTTCTTGACAGTATTTTTAATGTGTGATAGATGTTTTCGTTTCATTTAATCTTCTTAAGTCAGTCAACTCCATCGTTCATCGGGCCGTTGTCACTCCCAATGCCCATTTTTGGACTTTTGCAAATGTGACTTATTTTCGCCTGTTTGGGGCACGCACGATGTCCAATCCCCACGAAACATGGAGGAATACTTCTTGACACTATTTTGATTATCTCATTGAAATTATGGCTAGATTTGACCTTCTGAGGTCGGTCAACTCATTCCTTCATCGGGAGGCAGTCACTCTCAGGGCACAATTTTGGACTTTTGCATATTTGACATGTTTTCGCCAATTTGGGACCCGAACGATGTCTAATCTTTGTAAAAATTGATGTAATGCTTTTGGCACCTTTTTGAGCGAGACATACAAGTTTTAGATCAATTTGACTTTCTGAAGTTGGTCAACTCAGTCATTCATAGGGCCACTGTCACTCCCACGGCCCATTTTGGACTTTTGCATATATGATTTGTTTTCGCCTGTTTGAGGCCCGAACGACATCCAATCTTCACGAAACACGGAGGAATGTTTTTTGACACAATTTGGTGCTTGTCATAGAAGTTTCGGCTTGATTTGAATTTCTGAAGTTGGTTAACTCCCATGTTCATTGGCCTCGGTCTCTCCCAAGGCCCATTTTTGGACTTTTGCATATGTAACTCGTTTCTGCCTGTTTGGGGCCCAAATGATGTCCAATCATCATGTAACTTGGTGCAATCTTTCTTGACACTATTTTAAATGTGTCATAGATAGTTCAAAAAGATTTGATTGTCTGAAGTTGGTCAACTCTCTCATTCATTGGGCCATGGTCACTACCAAGGCCCATTTTTTGACTTTTGCATATATAACTCGTTTTTTATTGTTTGGGGCCCAAACAATGTCCAATCTTCACGAAGCTTGAAGAAATGCTTATTTAAACTATTTTTTGTGTCATTGAAGTTTCTGTTCGATTTGTCCTTTGAAGTCGGTCAACTCAATCCATCATCGGGCCGCGTCATTCTTAAGGCCCATTTTTGTACTTTTACATATGTAACTCGTTTTTGCCTGTTTGGGCCCGAATGAGGTCCAATCTTCACAGAACTTTCAAGAATGCTTCTTTAAACTTTTCTGAGCAAGTCATAGAAGTCTCAGCTCTATTTGACCTTCTGAAGTTGGTCAACTCCCTTGTTCATCGGGCCGCGGTCACTCCTAGGGCCCATTTTTTTACTTTTGCATATGTGACTCGTTTTTGGCTATTTGGGGCCCGAACGAGGTTTAATCTACACGAAACTTGGAGGAATTCTTCTTTACAATATTTTTAGTGTGTCATAGATGCTTTGGCTTGATTTAATCTTCTTAATTTGGTCAACTTGATCGTTCATCGGGCCACTGTCACTCCCAATGCCCATTTTTGGACTTTTGCAAATGTGAGTCGTTTTTGCTTGTTTCGGGCACGAACAATGTCCAAACTCCACGAAAACATGGAGGAATGCTTCTTCACACTATTTTGATGTCTGAATAAAATTTCAACTAGATTTGACCTTCTAAGGTCGGTCGACTCATTCCTTCATCGAGAGGCGGTCACTCTCAGGGCCCTTTTTTGGACTTTTGCACATGTAACTCGTTTTCGCCTGTTTGGGACCCGAACAAAGTCCAATCTTCATAAAACTTGATGGAATACTTTTTGACACCCTCTTGAGTGAGTCATACAAGTTTCATCCTGATTTGACTTTCTAAAGTTGGTCAACTAAATCGTTCATAGGGCCATTGTCACTCCCATTGCCCATTTTGGACTTTTGCATAAGTAACTTGTTTTCGCCTGTTTAGGGCCCGAACAATATCCAATCCTCACGAAACATGGAGAATGCTTTTTGACACTATTTTGGGTGTGTCATAGAAGTTTAGCCTCGATTTTAATTTCTGAAGTTGGTCAACTCAATCATTCATCGGGCAGCGGTCTCCCCAAAGGCCCATTTTTGGACTTTTGCATATGTGACTCGTTTTCGCCTGTTTTGGCCCGAACGACGTCCAATCTTCACAAAACTTGCAAGAATACTTCTTTAAACTATCCTGATCATGTCATAGAATGTTTGGCTTGATTTGACCTTTTGAAGTTTGTTAACTTCCTTGTTCATCGGGCCACGGTCACTCTTAAGGCCCATTTTTGGACTTTTGAATATGTGACTCGTTTTTGCTTGTTTGGGTCCCGAACGATGTCTAATCTTTGCGAAACTTGGAGGAATGCTTCTTAACAGTATTTTTAGTGTGTCATAGAAGTTTTGGCTTGATTTAATCTTCTGAAATTGGCCAACTCCATCGTTCATCGGGCCACTACCACTCCTGACACCCATTTTTGGACTTTTGCATATGTGACTCGTTCTCGCCAGTTTTGACCCGAACGATGTCCAATCTTGACAAAACTTGTATGAATACTTCTTTAAACTATTTTGAGCATGTCATAGAAGGCTCAGCCTGATTTGACCTTCTGAAGTTGGTCAACTCCCTCATTCATTGGGCCACAGTCACTCCTAAGGCCCATTTTTGGACTTTTGAATATGTGACTCGTTTTTGCTTATTTAGGTCCCGAACGAAGTCTAATCTTCGCGAAACTTGGAGGAATACTTCTTGACAGTATTTTTAGTGTGTCATAGAAGTTTTGGCTTGATTTAATCTTCTAAAATTGGCCAACTCCATCGTTCATCGGGCCACTATCACTCCTGACACCCATTTTTGGACTTTTGCATATGTGACTCGTTTTCGCCTGTTTGGGGCCCAAATGATGTCCAATCTTCTCGGAACTTGGAGGAATGCTTCTTAACACTATATTGAGTGTGTCAAAGAGATTTTGGCTTGATTTGAACTTCTAAAGTTGGTCAACACCCTCGTTCGTAGGCCCAAGGTTACTCCCATGGCCCATTTTGAACTTTTGCATATATGACTTGTTTTCGCATGTTTGGGGCCCGAACGATGTCCAATTTTCACGGAACTTAGCAAATGCTTCATAAGACTATTCTGAGTGTGTCAGAGAGTATTCGGCTAGATTTGACGTTCTGAGGTTGGTCAACTCCCTCGTTCATCGGGCTGCGGACACTACCAAGGCCCATTTTTGGACTTCTGCGTATTGACTCGTTTTCGCCTGTTTCGGGCCCCAACGATGTTCAATCTTCTCAAAACTTGGAGGAAATATTTTTGACACTATTTTGATTGTGTATTAGATTTTTTAGGATAATTTGACCATCTGAAGTTGGTCAATTCCCAGATTCGTTGGGCTGGGGTCACTCCCAAGGTACATTTTTGGACTTTCGCGTATGTGACTCATTTTTGCCTGTTTAGGTTTGAACGACGTGCAATATCCATAGAAATTGGAGGAATACTTCTTTAAACTATTCTAAGCATGTCCTAGAAGTTTTGGCATGATTTGACCTTCTGAACTTGGTCAACTCCCTCGTTCATCGAGCAGAAGACACTCTCAAGGCCCATTTTTCTACTTTTGCATATGTGACTCTTTTTTGCCAGTTTGGAGCCAAAATGATGTCCAATCTTTATGTAACTTAGAGGAATCCTTCTTGACAATATTCAAATGTGTTATAGATCTTTTAACAAGGTTTGACCATCTGAAGTTGGTCAACTCCCTCATTCATCGGGCCGCGGTCACTCATAAGGCCCATTTTTGAACTTTTGCATATGTAACTCGTTTTTTATTGTTTGGGGCGTGAACGATGTCCAATCTTTACGGAACTTGAATGGATGATTATTTAAATTATTCTGATTGTGTCATAGAAGTTTCAGCTTGATTTGACCTCTAAAGTTAGTCAACTCAGTCGTTCATAGGGCCATGTCACTCTTACAGCCCATTTTTGTACTTTTGCATATGTGACTCGTTTTCGCCTGTTTGGGTCCCGAACGATGTCGAATCTTCACGGAACTTTCAAGAATGCTTCTTCAAAATATTCTGAGTGTTTCATAGAAGTCTCATCTCGATTTGATCTTTTGAAGTTGGTCAACTCCCTTGTTCATCGGGCCATGGTCACTCCTAAGGCCCATTTTTGGACTTTTGCATATGTGACTCGTTTTTGCTTGTTTGGGGCCCAAACGAGGTCTAATCTGCACAAAACTTGAAGGAATTCTTCTTGACAGTATTTTTAATGTGTGATAGATGTTTTCGTTTCATTTAATCTTCTTAAGTCAGTCAACTCCATCGTTCATCGGGCCGTTGTCACTCCCAATGCCCATTTTTGGACTTTTGCAAATGTGACTTATTTTCGCCTGTTTGGGGCACGCACGATGTCCAATCCCCACGAAACATGGAGGAATACTTCTTGACACTATTTTGATTATCTCATTGAAATTATGGCTAGATTTGACCTTCTGAGGTCGGTCAACTCATTCCTTCATCGGGAGGCAGTCACTCTCAGGGCACAATTTTGGACTTTTGCATATTTGACATGTTTTCGCCAATTTGGGACCCGAACGATGTCTAATCTTTGTAAAAATTGATGTAATGCTTTTGGCACCTTTTTGAGCGAGACATACAAGTTTTAGATCAATTTGACTTTCTGAAGTTGGTCAACTCAGTCATTCATAGGGCCACTGTCACTCCCACGGCCCATTTTGGACTTTTGCATATATGATTTGTTTTCGCCTGTTTGGGGCCCGAACGACATCCAATCTTCACGAAACACGGAGGAATGTTTTTTGACAGAATTTGGTGCTTGTCATAGAAGTTTCGGCTTGATTTGAATTTCTGAAGTTGGTTAACTCCCATGTTCATTGGCCTCGGTCTCTCCCAAGGCCCATTTTTGGACTTTTGCATATGTAACTCGTTTTTGCCTGTTTGGGGCCCAAATGATGTCCAATCATCATGTAACTTGGTGCAATCTTTCTTGACACTATTTTAAATGTGTCATAGATAGTCCAAAAAGATTTGATTGTCTGAAGTTGGTCAACTCTCTCATTCATTGGGCCATGGTCACTACCAAGGCCCATTTTTTGACTTTTGCATATATAACTCGTTTTTTATTGTTTGGGGCCCAAACAATGTCCAATCTTCACGAAGCTTGAAGAAATGCTTATTTAAACTATTTTTTGTGTCATTGAAGTTTCTGTTCGATTTGTCCTTTGAAGTCGGTCAACTCAATCCATCATCGGGCCGCGTCATTCTTAAGGCCCATTTTTGTACTTTTACATATGTAACTCGTTTTTGCCTGTTTGGGCCCGAATGAGGTCCAATCTTCACAGAACTTTCAAGAATGCTTCTTTAAACTTTTCTGAGCAAGTCATAGAAGTCCCAGCTCTATTTGACCTTCTGAAGTTGGTCAACTCCCTTGTTCATCGGGCCGCGGTCACTCCTAGGGCCCATTTTTTTACTTTTGCATATGTGACTCGTTTTTGGCTATTTGGGGCCCGAACGAGGTTTAATCTACACGAAACTTGGAGGAATTCTTCTTTACAATATTTTTAGTGTGTCATAGATGCTTTGGCTTGATTTAATCTTCTTAATTTGGTCAACTTGATCGTTCATCGGGCCACTGTCACTCCCAATGCCCATTTTTGGACTTTTGCAAATGTGAGTCGTTTTTGCCTGTTTCGGGCACGAACAATGTCCAAACTCCACGAAAACATGGAGGAATGCTTCTTCACACTATTTTGATGTCTGAATAAAATTTCAACTAGATTTGACCTTCTAAGGTCGGTCGACTCATTCCTTCATCGAGAGGCGGTCACTCTCAGGGCCCTTTTTTGGACTTTTGCACATGTAACTCGTTTTTGCCTGTTTGGGACCCGAACAAAGTCCAATCTTCATAAAACTTGATGGAATACTTTTTGACACCCTCTTGAGTGAGTCATACAAGTTTCATCCTGATTTGACTTTCTAAAGTTGGTCAACTAAATCGTTCATAGGGCCATTGTCACTCCCATTGCCCATTTTGGACTTTTGCATAAGTAACTTGTTTTCGCCTGTTTAGGGCCCGAACAATATCCAATCCTCACGAAACATGGAGAATGCTTTTTGACACTATTTTGGGTGTGTCATAGAAGTTTAGCCTCGATTTTAATTTCTGAAGTTGGTCAACTCAATCATTCATCGGGCAGCGGTCTCCCCAAAGGCCCATTTTTGGACTTTTGCATATGTGACTCGTTTTCGCCTGTTTTGGCCCGAACGACGTCCAATCTTCACAAAACTTGCAAGAATACTTCTTTAAACTATCCTGATCATGTCATAGAATGTTTGGCTTGATTTGACCTTTTGAAGTTTGTTAACTTCCTTGTTCATCGGGCCACGGTCACTCTTAAGGCCCATTTTTGGACTTTTGAATATGTGACTCGTTTTTGCTTGTTTGGGTCCCGAACGATGTCTAATCTTTGCGAAACTTGGAGGAATGCTTCTTAACAGTATTTTTAGTGTGTCATAGAAGTTTTGGCTTGATTTAATCTTCTGAAATTGGCCAACTCCATCGTTCATCGGGCCACTACCACTCCTGACACCCATTTTTGGACTTTTGCATATGTGACTCGTTCTCGCCAGTTTTGACCCGAACGATGTCCAATCTTGACAAAACTTGTATGAATACTTCTTTAAACTATTTTGAGCATGTCATAGAAGGCTCAGCCTGATTTGACCTTCTGAAGTTGGTCAACTCCCTCATTCATTGGGCCACAGTCACTCCTAAGGCCCATTTTTGGACTTTTGAATATGTGACTCGTTTTTGCTTATTTAGGTCCCGAACGAAGTCTAATCTTCGCGAAACTTGGAGGAATACTTCTTGACAGTATTTTTAGTGTGTCATAGAAGTTTTGGCTTGATTTAATCTTCTAAAATTGGCCAACTCCATCGTTCATCGGGCCACTATCACTCCTGACACCCATTTTTGGACTTTTGCATATGTGACTCGTTTTCGCCTGTTTGGGGCCCAAATGATGTCCAATCTTCTCGGAACTTGGAGGAATGCTTCTTAACACTATATTGAGTGTGTCAAAGAGATTTTGGCTTGATTTGAACTTCTAAAGTTGGTCAACACCCTCGTTCGTAGGCCCAAGGTTACTCCCATGGCCCATTTTGAACTTTTGCATATATGACTTGTTTTCGCATGTTTGGGGCCCGAACGATGTCCAATTTTCACGGAACTTAGCAAATGCTTCATAAGACTATTCTGAGTGTGTCAGAGAGTATTCGGCTAGATTTGACGTTCTGAGGTTGGTCAACTCCCTCGTTCATCGGGCTGCGGACACTACCAAGGCCCATTTTTGGACTTCTGCGTATTGACTCGTTTTCGCCTGTTTCGGGCCCCAACGATGTTCAATCTTCTCAAAACTTGGAGGAAATATTTTTGACACTATTTTGATTGTGTATTAGATTTTTTAGGATAATTTGACCATCTGAAGTTGGTCAATTCCCAGATTCGTTGGGCTGGGGTCACTCCCAAGGTACATTTTTGGACTTTCGCGTATGTGACTCATTTTTGCCTGTTTAGGTTTGAACGACGTGCAATATCCATAGAAATTGGAGGAATACTTCTTTAAACTATTCTAAGCATGTCCTAGAAGTTTTGGCATGATTTGACCTTCTGAACTTGGTCAACTCCCTCGTTCATCGAGCAGAAGACACTCTCAAGGCCCATTTTTCTACTTTTGCATATGTGACTCTTTTTTGCCAGTTTGGAGCCAAAATGATGTCCAATCTTTATGTAACTTAGAGGAATCCTTCTTGACAATATTCAAATGTGTTATAGATCTTTTAACAAGGTTTGACCATCTGAAGTTGGTCAACTCCCTCATTCATCGGGCCGCGGTCACTCATAAGGCCCATTTTTGAACTTTTGCATATGTAACTCGTTTTTTATTGTTTGGGGCGTGAACGATGTCCAATCTTTACGGAACTTGAATGGATGATTATTTAAATTATTCTGATTGTGTCATAGAAGTTTCAGCTTGATTTGACCTCTAAAGTTAGTCAACTCAGTCGTTCATAGGGCCATGTCACTCTTACAGCCCATTTTTGTACTTTTGCATATGTGACTCGTTTTCGCCTGTTTGGGTCCCGAACGATGTCGAATCTTCACGGAACTTTCAAGAATGCTTCTTCAAAATATTCTGAGTGTTTCATAGAAGTCTCATCTCGATTTGATCTTTTGAAGTTGGTCAACTCCCTTGTTCATCGGGCCATGGTCACTCCTAAGGCCCATTTTTGGACTTTTGCATATGTGACTCGTTTTTGCTTGTTTGGGGCCCAAACGAGGTCTAATCTGCACAAAACTTGAAGGAATTCTTCTTGACAGTATTTTTAATGTGTGATAGATGTTTTCGTTTCATTTAATCTTCTTAAGTCAGTCAACTCCATCGTTCATCGGGCCGTTGTCACTCCCAATGCCCATTTTTGGACTTTTGCAAATGTGACTTATTTTCGCCTGTTTGGGGCACGCACGATGTCCAATCCCCACGAAACATGGAGGAATACTTCTTGACACTATTTTGACTATCTCATTGAAATTATGACTAGATTTGACCTTCTGAGGTCGGTCAACTCATTCCTTCATCGGGAGGCAG
Source organism: Sextonia rubra (assembly GCA_037013555.1). Classification (NCBI taxonomy): domain Eukaryota; kingdom Viridiplantae; phylum Streptophyta; class Magnoliopsida; order Laurales; family Lauraceae; genus Sextonia; species Sextonia rubra. The sequence continues at coordinate 12,401,017 of JASUAD010000026.1, forward strand.
TCACTCTCAGGGCACAATTTTGGACTTTTGCATATTTGACATGTTTTCGCCAATTTGGGACCCGAACGATGTCTAATCTTTGTAAAAATTGATGTAATGCTTTTGGCACCTTTTTGAGCGAGACATACAAGTTTTAGATCAATTTGACTTTCTGAAGTTGGTCAACTCAGTCATTCATAGGGCCACTGTCACTCCCACGGCCCATTTTGGACTTTTGCATATATGATTTGTTTTCGCCTGTTTGGGGCCCGAACGACATCCAATCTTCACGAAACACGGAGGAATGTTTTTTGACAGAATTTGGTGCTTGTCATAGAAGTTTCGGCTTGATTTGAATTTCTGAAGTTGGTTAACTCCCATGTTCATTGGCCTCGGTCTCTCCCAAGGCCCATTTTTGGACTTTTGCATATGTAACTCGTTTTTGCCTGTTTGGGGCCCAAATGATGTCCAATCATCATGTAACTTGGTGCAATCTTTCTTGACACTATTTTAAATGTGTCATAGATAGTTCAAAAAGATTTGATTGTCTGAAGTTGGTCAACTCTCTCATTCATTGGGCCATGGTCACTACCAAGGCCCATTTTTTGACTTTTGCATATATAACTCGTTTTTTATTGTTTGGGGCCCAAACAATGTCCAATCTTCACGAAGCTTGAAGAAATGCTTATTTAAACTATTTTTTGTGTCATTGAAGTTTCTGTTCGATTTGTCCTTTGAAGTCGGTCAACTCAATCCATCATCGGGCCGCGTCATTCTTAAGGCCCATTTTTGTACTTTTACATATGTAACTCGTTTTTGCCTGTTTGGGCCCGAATGAGGTCCAATCTTCACAGAACTTTCAAGAATGCTTCTATAAACTTTTCTGAGCAAGTCATAGAAGTCTCAGCTCTATTTGACCTTCTGAAGTTGGTCAACTCCCTTGTTCATCGGGCCGCGGTCACTCCTAGGGCCCATTTTTTTACTTTTGCATATGTGACTCGTTTTTGGCTATTTGGGGCCCGAACGAGGTTTAATCTACACGAAACTTGGAGGAATTCTTCTTTACAATATTTTTAGTGTGTCATAGATGCTTTGGCTTGATTTAATCTTCTTAATTTGGTCAACTTGATCGTTCATCGGGCCACTGTCACTCCCAATGCCCATTTTTGGACTTTTGCAAATGTGAGTCGTTTTTGCCTGTTTCGGGCACGAACAATGTCCAAACTCCACGAAAACATGGAGGAATGCTTCTTCACACTATTTTGATGTCTGAATAAAATTTCAACTAGATTTGACCTTCTAAGGTCGGTCGACTCATTCCTTCATCGAGAGGCGGTCACTCTCAGGGCCTTTTTTTGGACTTTTGCACATGTAACTCGTTTTCGCCTGTTTGGGACCCGAACAAAGTCCAATCTTCATAAAACTTGATGGAATACTTTTTGACACCCTCTTGAGTGAGTCATACAAGTTTCATCCTGATTTGACTTTCTAAAGTTGGTCAACTAAATCGTTCATAGGGCCATTGTCACTCCCATTGCCCATTTTGGACTTTTGCATAAGTAACTTGTTTTCGCCTGTTTAGGGCCCGAACAATATCCAATCCTCACGAAACATGGAGAATGCTTTTTGACACTATTTTGGGTGTGTCATAGAAGTTTAGCCTCGATTTTAATTTCTGAAGTTGGTCAACTCAATCATTCATCGGGCAGCGGTCTCCCCAAAGGCCCATTTTTGGACTTTTGCATATGTGACTCGTTTTCGCCTGTTTTGGCCCGAACGACGTCCAATCTTCACAAAACTTGCAAGAATACTTCTTTAAACTATCCTGATCATGTCATAGAATGTTTGGCTTGATTTGACCTTTTGAAGTTTGTTAACTTCCTTGTTCATCGGGCCACGGTCACTCTTAAGGCCCATTTTTGGACTTTTGAATATATGACTCGTTTTTGCTTGTTTGGGTCCCGAACGATGTCTAATCTTTGCGAAACTTGGAGGAATGCTTCTTAACAGTATTTTTAGTGTGTCATAGAAGTTTTGGCTTGATTTAATCTTCTGAAATTGGCCAACTCCATCGTTCATCGGGCCACTACCACTCCTGACACCCATTTTTGGACTTTTGCATATGTGACTCGTTCTCGCCAGTTTTGACCCGAACGATGTCCAATCTTGACAAAACTTGTATGAATACTTCTTTAAACTATTTTGAGCATGTCATAGAAGGCTCAGCCTGATTTGACCTTCTGAAGTTGGTCAACTCCCTCATTCATTGGGCCACAGTCACTCCTAAGGCCCATTTTTGGACTTTTGAATATGTGACTCGTTTTTGCTTATTTAGGTCCCGAACGAAGTCTAATCTTCGCGAAACTTGGAGGAATACTTCTTGACAGTATTTTTAGTGTTTCATAGAAGTTTTGGCTTGATTTAATCTTCTAAAATTGGCCAACTCCATCGTTCATCGGGCCACTATCACTCCTGACACCCATTTTTGGACTTTTGCATATGTGACTCGTTTTCGCCTGTTTGGGGCCCAAATGATGTCTAATCTTCTCGGAACTTGGAGGAATGCTTCTTAACACTATATTGAGTGTGTCAAAGAGATTTTGGCTTGATTTGAACTTCTAAAGTTGGTCAACACCCTCGTTCGTAGGCCCAAGGTTACTCCCATGGCCCATTTTGAACTTTTGCATATATGACTTGTTTTCGCATGTTTGGGGCCCGAACGATGTCCAATTTTCACGGAACTTAGCAAATGCTTCATAAGACTATTCTGAGTGTGTCAGAGAGTATTCGGCTAGATTTGACGTTCTGAGGTTGGTCAACTCCCTCGTTCATCGGGCTGCGGACACTACCAAGGCCCATTTTTGGACTTCTGCGTATTGACTCGTTTTCGCCTGTTTCGGGCCCCAACGATGTTCAATCTTCTCAAAACTTGGAGGAAATATTTTTGACACTATTTTGATTGTGTATTAGATTTTTTAGGATAATTTGACCATCTGAAGTTGGTCAATTCCCAGATTCGTTGGGCTGGGGTCACTCCCAAGGTACATTTTTGGACTTTCGCGTATGTGACTCATTTTTGCCTGTTTAGGTTTGAACGACGTGCAATATCCATAGAAATTGGAGGAATACTTCTTTAAACTATTCTAAGCATGTCCTAGAAGTTTTGGCATGATTTGACCTTCTGAACTTGGTCAACTCCCTCGTTCATCGAGCAGAAGACACTCTCAAGGCCCATTTTTCTACTTTTGCATATGTGACTCTTTTTTGCCAGTTTGGAGCCAAAATGATGTCCAATCTTTATGTAACTTAGAGGAATCCTTCTTGACAATATTCAAATGTGTTATAGATCTTTTAACAAGGTTTGACCATCTGAAGTTGGTCAACTCCCTCATTCATCGGGCCGCGGTCACTCATAAGGCCCATTTTTGAACTTTTGCATATGTAACTCGTTTTTTATTGTTTGGGGCGTGAACGATGTCCAATCTTTACGGAACTTGAATGGATGATTATTTAAATTATTCTGATTGTGTCATAGAAGTTTCAGCTTGATTTGACCTCTAAAGTTAGTCAACTCAGTCGTTCATAGGGCCATGTCACTCTTACAGCCCATTTTTGTACTTTTGCATATGTGACTCGTTTTCGCCTGTTTGGGTCCCGAACGATGTCGAATCTTCACGGAACTTTCAAGAATGCTTCTTCAAAATATTCTGAGTGTTTCATAGAAGTCTCATCTCGATTTGATCTTTTGAAGTTGGTCAACTCCCTTGTTCATCGGGCCATGGTCACTCCTAAGGCCCATTTTTGGACTTTTGCATATGTGACTCGTTTTTGCTTGTTTGGGGCCCAAACGAGGTCTAATCTGCACAAAACTTGAAGGAATTCTTCTTGACAGTATTTTTAATGTGTGATAGATGTTTTCGTTTCATTTAATCTTCTTAAGTCAGTCAACTCCATCGTTCATCGGGCCGTTGTCACTCCCAATGCCCATTTTTGGACTTTTGCAAATGTGACTTATTTTTGCCTGTTTGGGGCACGCACGATGTCCAATCCCCACGAAACATGGAGGAATACTTCTTGACACTATTTTGATTATCTCATTGAAATTATGGCTAGATTTGACCTTCTGAGGTCGGTCAACTCATTCCTTCATCGGGAGGCAGTCACTCTCAGGGCACAATTTTGGACTTTTGCATATTTGACATGTTTTCGCCAATTTGGGACCCGAACGATGTCTAATCTTTGTAAAAATTGATGTAATGCTTTTGGCACCTTTTTGAGAGAGACATACAAGTTTTAGATCAATTTGACTTTCTGAAGTTGGTCAACTCAGTCATTCATAGGGCCACTGTCACTCCCACGGCCCATTTTGGACTTTTGCATATATGATTTGTTTTCGCCTGTTTGGGGCCCGAACGACATCCAATCTTCACGAAACACGGAGGAATGTTTTTTGACAGAATTTGGTGCTTGTCATAGAAGTTTCGGCTTGATTTGAATTTCTGAAGTTGGTTAACTCCCATGTTCATTGGCCTCGGTCTCTCCCAAGGCCCATTTTTGGACTTTTGCATATGTAACTCGTTTTTGCCTGTTTGGGGCCCAAATGATGTCCAATCATCATGTAACTTGGTGCAATCTTTCTTGACACTATTTTAAATGTGTCATAGATAGTTCAAAAAGATTTGATTGTCTGAAGTTGGTCAACTCTCTCATTCATTGGGCCATGGTCACTACCAAGGCCCATTTTTTGACTTTTGCATATATAACTCGTTTTTTATTGTTTGGGGCCCAAACAATGTCCAATCTTCACGAAGCTTGAAGAAATGCTTATTTAAACTATTTTTTGTGTCATTGAAGTTTCTGTTCGATTTGTCCTTTGAAGTCGGTCAACTCAATCCATCATCGGGCCGCGTCATTCTTAAGGCCCATTTTTGTACTTTTACATATGTAACTCGTTTTTGCCTGTTTGGGCCCGAATGAGGTCCAATCTTCACAGAACTTTCAAGAATGCTTCTTTAAACTTTTCTGAGCAAGTCATAGAAGTCTCAGCTCTATTTGACCTTCTGAAGTTGGTCAACTCCCTTGTTCATCGGGCCGCGGTCACTCCTAGGGCCCATTTTTTTACTTTTGCATATGTGACTCGTTTTTGGCTATTTGGGGCCCGAACGAGGTTTAATCTACACGAAACTTGGAGGAATTCTTCTTTACAATATTTTTAGTGTGTCATAGATGCTTTGGCTTGATTTAATCTTCTTAATTTGGTCAACTTGATCGTTCATCGGGCCACTGTCACTCCCAATGCCCATTTTTGGACTTTTGCAAATGTGAGTCGTTTTTGCCTGTTTCGGGCACGAACAATGTCCAAACTCCACGAAAACATGGAGGAATGCTTCTTCACACTATTTTGATGTCTGAATAAAATTTCAACTAGATTTGACCTTCTAAGGTCGGTCGACTCATTCCTTCATCGAGAGGCGGTCACTCTTAGGGCCCTTTTTTGGACTTTTGCACATGTAACTCGTTTTCGCCTGTTTGGGACCCGAACAAAGTCCAATCTTCATAAAACTTGATGGAATACTTTTTGACACCCTCTTGAGTGAGTCATACAAGTTTCATCCTGATTTGACTTTCTAAAGTTGGTCAACTAAATCGTTCATAGGGCCATTGTCACTCCCATTGCCCATTTTGGACTTTTGCATAAGTAACTTGTTTTCGCCTGTTTAGGGCCCGAACAATATCCAATCCTCACGAAACATGGAGAATGCTTTTTGACACTATTTTGGGTGTGTCATAGAAGTTTAGCCTCGATTTTAATTTCTGAAGTTGGTCAACTCAATCATTCATCGGGCAGCGGTCTCCCCAAAGGCCCATTTTTGGACTTTTGCATATGTGACTCGTTTTCGCCTGTTTTGGCCCGAACGACGTCCAATCTTCACAAAACTTGCAAGAATACTTCTTTAAACTATCCTGATCATGTCATAGAATGTTTGGCTTGATTTGACCTTTTGAAGTTTGTTAACTTCCTTGTTCATCGGGCCACGGTCACTCTTAAGGCCCATTTTTGGACTTTTGAATATGTGACTCGTTTTTGCTTGTTTGGGTCCCGAACGATGTCTAATCTTTGCGAAACTTGGAGGAATGCTTCTTAACAGTATTTTTAGTGTGTCATAGAAGTTTTGGCTTGATTTAATCTTCTGAAATTGGCCAACTCCATCGTTCATCGGGCCACTACCACTCCTGACACCCATTTTTGGACTTTTGCATATGTGACTCGTTCTCGCCAGTTTTGACCCGAACGATGTCCAATCTTGACAAAACTTGTATGAATACTTCTTTAAACTATTTTGAGCATGTCATAGAAGGCTCAGCCTGATTTGACCTTCTGAAGTTGGTCAACTCCCTCATTCATTGGGCCACAGTCACTCCTAAGGCCCATTTTTGGACTTTTGAATATGTGACTCGTTTTTGCTTATTTAGGTCCCGAACGAAGTCTAATCTTCGCGAAACTTGGAGGAATACTTCTTGACAGTATTTTTAGTGTGTCATAGAAGTTTTGGCTTGATTTAATTTTCTAAAATTGGCCAACTCCATCGTTCATCGGGCCACTATCACTCCTGACACCCATTTTTGGACTTTTGCATATGTGACTCGTTTTCGCCTGTTTGGGGCCCAAATGATGTCCAATCTTCTCGGAACTTGGAGGAATGCTTCTTAACACTATATTGAGTGTGTCAAAGAGATTTTGGCTTGATTTGAACTTCTAAAGTTGGTCAACACCCTCGTTCGTAGGCCCAAGGTTACTCCCATGGCCCATTTTGAACTTTTGCATATATGACTTGTTTTCGCATGTTTGGGGCCCGAACGATGTCCAATTTTCACGGAACTTAGCAAATGCTTCATAAGACTATTCTGAGTGTGTCAGAGAGTATTCGGCTAGATTTGACGTTCTGAGGTTGGTCAACTCCCTCGTTCATCGGGCTGCGGACACTACCAAGGCCCATTTTTGGACTTCTGCGTATTGACTCGTTTTCGCCTGTTTCGGGCCCCAACGATGTTCAATCTTCTCAAAACTTGGAGGAAATATTTTTGACACTATTTTGATTGTGTATTAGATTTTTTAGGATAATTTGACCATCTGAAGTTGGTCAATTCCCAGATTCGTTGGGCTGGGGTCACTCCCAAGGTACATTTTTGGACTTTCGCGTATGTGACTCATTTTTGCCTGTTTAGGTTTGAACGACGTGCAATATCCATAGAAATTGGAGGAATACTTCTTTAAACTATTCTAAGCATGTCCTAGAAGTTTTGGCATGATTTGACCTTCTGAACTTGGTCAACTCCCTCGTTCATCGAGCAGAAGACACTCTCAAGGCCCATTTTTCTACTTTTGCATATGTGACTCTTTTTTGCCAGTTTGGAGCCAAAATGATGTCCAATCTTTATGTAACTTAGAGGAATCCTTCTTGACAATATTCAAATGTGTTATAGATCTTTTAACAAGGTTTGACCATCTGAAGTTGGTCAACTCCCTCATTCATCGGGCCGCGGTCACTCATAAGGCCCATTTTTGAACTTTTGCATATGTAACTCGTTTTTTATTGTTTGGGGCGTGAACGATGTCCAATCTTTACGGAACTTGAATGGATGATTATTTAAATTATTCTGATTGTGTCATAGAAGTTTCAGCTTGATTTGACCTCTAAAGTTAGTCAACTCAGTCGTTCATAGGGCCATGTCACTCTTACAGCCCATTTTTGTACTTTTGCATATGTGACTCGTTTTCGCCTGTTTGGGTCCCGAACGATGTCGAATCTTCACGGAACTTTCAAGAATGCTTCTTCAAAATATTCTGAGTGTTTCATAGAAGTCTCATCTCGATTTGATCTTTTGAAGTTGGTCAACTCCCTTGTTCATCGGGCCATGGTCACTCCTAAGGCCCATTTTTGGACTTTTGCATATGTGACTCGTTTTTGCTTGTTTGGGGCCCAAACGAGGTCTAATCTGCACAAAACTTGAAGGAATTCTTCTTGACAGTATTTTTAATGTGTGATAGATGTTTTCGTTTCATTTAATCTTCTTAAGTCAGTCAACTCCATCGTTCATCGGGCCGTTGTCACTCCCAATGCCCATTTTTGGACTTTTGCAAATGTGACTTATTTTCGCCTGTTTGGGGCACGCACGATGTCCAATCCCCACGAAACATGGAGGAATACTTCTTGACACTATTTTGACTATCTCATTGAAATTATGACTAGATTTGACCTTCTGAGGTCGGTCAACTCATTCCTTCATCGGGAGGCAGTCACTCTCAGGGCACAATTTTGGACTTTTGCATATTTGACATGTTTTCGCCAATTTGGGACCCGAACGATGTCTAATCTTTGTAAAAATTGATGTAATGCTTTTGGCACCTTTTTGAGAGAGACATACAAGTTTTAGATCAATTTGACTTTCTGAAGTTGGTCAACTCAGTCATTCATAGGGCCACTGTCACTCCCACGGCCCATTTTGGACTTTTGCATATATGATTTGTTTTCGCCTGTTTGGGGCCCGAACGACATCCAATCTTCACGAAACACGGAGGAATGTTTTTTGACAGAATTTGGTGCTTGTCATAGAAGTTTCGGCTTGATTTGAATTTCTGAAGTTGGTTAACTCCCATGTTCATTGGCCTCGGTCTCTCCCAAGGCCCATTTTTGGACTTTTGCATATGTAACTCGTTTTTGCCTGTTTGGGGCCCAAATGATGTCCAATCATCATGTAACTTGGTGCAATCTTTCTTGACACTATTTTAAATGTGTCATAGATAGTTCAAAAAGATTTGATTGTCTGAAGTTGGTCAACTCTCTCATTCATTGGGCCATGGTCACTACCAAGGCCCATTTTTTGACTTTTGCATATATAACTCGTTTTTTATTGTTTGGGGCCCAAACAATGTCCAATCTTCACGAAGCTTGAAGAAATGCTTATTTAAACTATTTTTTGTGTCATTGAAGTTTCTGTTCGATTTGTCCTTTGAAGTCGGTCAACTCAATCCATCATCGGGCCGCGTCATTCTTAAGGCCCATTTTTGTACTTTTACATATGTAACTCGTTTTTGCCTGTTTGGGCCCGAATGAGGTCCAATCTTCACAGAACTTTCAAGAATGCTTCTTTAAACTTTTCTGAGCAAGTCATAGAAGTCTCAGCTCTATTTGACCTTCTGAAGTTGGTCAACTCCCTTGTTCATCGGGCCGCGGTCACTCCTAGGGCCCATTTTTTTACTTTTGCATATGTGACTCGTTTTTGGCTATTTGGGGCCCGAACGAGGTTTAATCTACACGAAACTTGGAGGAATTCTTCTTTACAATATTTTTAGTGTGTCATAGATGCTTTGGCTTGATTTAATCTTCTTAATTTGGTCAACTTGATCGTTCATCGGGCCACTGTCACTCCCAATGCCCATTTTTGGACTTTTGCAAATGTGAGTCGTTTTTGCCTGTTTCGGGCACGAACAATGTCCAACCTCCACGAAAACATGGAGGAATGCTTCTTCACACTATTTTGATGTCTGAATAAAATTTCAACTAGATTTGACCTTCTAAGGTCGGTCGACTCATTCCTTCATCGAGAGGCGGTCACTCTCAGGGCCCTTTTTTGGACTTTTGCACATGTAACTCGTTTTCGCCTGTTTGGGACCCGAACAAAGTCCAATCTTCATAAAACTTGATGGAATACTTTTTGACACCCTCTTGAGTGAGTCATACAAGTTTCATCCTGATTTGACTTTCTAAAGTTGGTCAACTAAATCGTTCATAGGGCCATTGTCACTCCCATTGCCCATTTTGGACTTTTGCATAAGTAACTTGTTTTCGCCTGTTTAGGGCCCGAACAATATCCAATCCTCACGAAACATGGAGAATGCTTTTTGACACTATTTTGGGTGTGTCATAGAAGTTTAGCCTCGATTTTAATTTCTGAAGTTGGTCAACTCAATCATTCATCGGGCAACGGTCTCCCCAAAGGCCCATTTTTGGACTTTTGCATATGTGACTCGTTTTCGCCTGTTTTGGCCCGAACGACGTCCAATCTTCACAAAACTTGCAAGAATACTTCTTTAAACTATCCTGATCATGTCATAGAATGTTTGGCTTGATTTGACCTTTTGAAGTTTGTTAACTTCCTTGTTCATCGGGCCACGGTCACTCTTAAGGCCCATTTTTGGACTTTTGAATATGTGACTCGTTTTTGCTTGTTTGGGTCCCGAACGATGTCTAATCTTTGCGAAACTTGGAGGAATGCTTCTTAACAGTATTTTTAGTGTGTCATAGAAGTTTTGGCTTGATTTAATCTTCTGAAATTGGCCAACTCCATCGTTCATCGGGCCACTACCACTCCTGACACCCATTTTTGGACTTTTGCATATGTGACTCGTTCTCGCCAGTTTTGACCCGAACGATGTCCAATCTTGACAAAACTTGTATGAATACTTCTTTAAACTATTTTGAGCATGTCATAGAAGGCTCAGCCTGATTTGACCTTCTGAAGTTGGTCAACTCCCTCATTCATTGGGCCACAGTCACTCCTAAGGCCCATTTTTGGACTTTTGAATATGTGACTCGTTTTTGCTTATTTAGGTCCCGAACGAAGTCTAATCTTCGCGAAACTTGGAGGAATACTTCTTGACAGTATTTTTAGTGTGTCATAGAAGTTTTGGCTTGATTTAATTTTCTAAAATTGGCCAACTCCATCGTTCATCGGGCCACTATCACTCCTGACACCCATTTTTGGACTTTTGCATATGTGACTCGTTTTCGCCTGTTTGGGGCCCAAATGATGTCCAATCTTCTCGGAACTTGGAGGAATGCTTCTTAACACTATATTGAGTGTGTCAAAGAGATTTTGGCTTGATTTGAACTTCTAAAGTTGGTCAACACCCTCGTTCGTAGGCCCAAGGTTACTCCCATGGCCCATTTTGAACTTTTGCATATATGACTTGTTTTCGCATGTTTGGGGCCCGAACGATGTCCAATTTTCACGGAACTTAGCAAATGCTTCATAAGACTATTCTGAGTGTGTCAGAGAGTATTCGGCTAGATTTGACGTTCTGAGGTTGGTCAACTCCCTCGTTCATCGGGCTGCGGACACTACCAAGGCCCATTTTTGGACTTCTGCGTATTGACTCGTTCTCGCCTGTTTCGGGCCCCAACGATGTTCAATCTTCTCAAAACTTGGAGGAAATATTTTTGACACTATTTTGATTGTGTATTAGATTTTTTAGGATAATTTGACCATCTGAAGTTGGTCAATTCCCAGATTCGTTGGGCTGGGGTCACTCCCAAGGTACATTTTTGGACTTTCGCGTATGTGACTCATTTTTGCCTGTTTAGGTTTGAACGACGTGCAATATCCATAGAAATTGGAGGAATACTTCTTTAAACTATTCTAAGCATGTCCTAGAAGTTTTGGCATGATTTGACCTTCTGAACTTGGTCAACTCCCTCGTTCATCGAGCAGAAGACACTCTCAAGGCCCATTTTTCTACTTTTGCATATGTGACTCTTTTTTGCCAGTTTGGAGCCAAAATGATGTCCAATCTTTATGTAACTTAGAGGAATCCTTCTTGACAATATTCAAATGTGTTATAGATCTTTTAACAAGGTTTGACCATCTGAAGTTGGTCAACTCCCTCATTCATCGGGCCGCGGTCACTCATAAGGCCCATTTTTGAACTTTTGCATATGTAACTCGTTTTTTATTGTTTGGGGCGTGAACGATGTCCAATCTTTACGGAACTTGAATGGATGATTATTTAAATTATTCTGATTGTGTCATAGAAGTTTCAGCTTGATTTGACCTCTAAAGTTAGTCAACTCAGTCGTTCATAGGGCCATGTCACTCTTACAGCCCATTTTTGTACTTTTGCATATGTGACTCGTTTTCGCCTGTTTGGGTCCCGAACGATGTCGAATCTTCACGGAACTTTCAAGAATGCTTCTTCAAAATATTCTGAGTGTTTCATAGAAGTCTCATCTCGATTTGATCTTTTGAAGTTGGTCAACTCCCTTGTTCATCGGGCCATGGTCACTCCTAAGGCCCATTTTTGGACTTTTGCATATGTGACTCGTTTTTGCTTGTTTGGGGCCCAAACGAGGTCTAATCTGCACAAAACTTGAAGGAATTCTTCTTGACAGTATTTTTAATGTGTGATAGATGTGTTCGTTTCATTTAATCTTCTTAAGTCAGTCAACTCCATCGTTCGTCGGGCCGTTGTCACTCCCAATGCCCATTTTTGGACTTTTGCAAATGTGACTTATTTTCGCCTGTTTGGGGCACGCACGATGTCCAATCCCCACGAAACATGGAGGAATACTTCTTGACACTATTTTGATTATCTCATTGAAATTATGGCTAGATTTGACCTTCTGAGGTCGGTCAACTCATTCCTTCATCGGGAGGCAGTCACTCTCAGGGCACAATTTTGGACTTTTGCATATTTGACATGTTTTCGCCAATTTGGGACCCGAACGATGTCTAATCTTTGTAAAAATTGATGTAATGCTTTTGGCACCTTTTTGAGAGAGACATACAAGTTTTAGATCAATTTGACTTTCTGAAGTTGGTCAACTCAGTCATTCATAGGGCCACTGTCACTCCCATGGCCCATTTTGGACTTTTGCATATATGATTTGTTTTCGCCTGTTTGGGGCCCGAACGACATCCAATCTTCACGAAACACGGAGGAATGTTTTTTGACACAATTTGGTGCTTGTCATAGAAGTTTCGGCTTGATTTGAATTTCTGAAGTTGGTTAACTCCCATGTTCATTGGCCTCGGTCTCTCCCAAGGCCCATTTTTGGACTTTTGCATATGTAACTCGTTTTTGCCTGTTTGGGGCCCAAATGATGTCCAATCATCATGTAACTTGGTGCAATCTTTCTTGACACTATTTTAAATGTGTCATAGATAGTTCAAAAAGATTTGATTGTCTGAAGTTGGTCAACTCTCTCATTCATTGGGCCATGGTCACTACCAAGGCCCATTTTTTGACTTTTGCATATATAACTCGTTTTTTATTGTTTGGGGCCCAAACAATGTCCAATCTTCACGAAGCTTGAAGAAATGCTTATTTAAACTATTTTTTGTGTCATTGAAGTTTCTGTTCGATTTGTCCTTTGAAGTCGGTCAACTCAATCCATCATCGGGCCGCGTCATTCTTAAGGCCCATTTTTGTACTTTTACATATGTAACTCGTTTTTGCCTGTTTGGGCCCGAATGAGGTCCAATCTTCACAGAACTTTCAAGAATGCTTCTTTAAACTTTTCTGAGCAAGTCATAGAAGTCTCAGCTCTATTTGACCTTCTGAAGTTGGTCAACTCCCTTGTTCATCGGGCCGCGGTCACTCCTAGGGCCCATTTTTTTACTTTTGCATATGTGACTCGTTTTTGGCTATTTGGGGCCCGAACGAGGTTTAATCTACACGAAACTTGGAGGAATTCTTCTTTACAATATTTTTAGTGTGTCATAGATGCTTTGGCTTGATTTAATCTTCTTAATTTGGTCAACTTGATCGTTCATCGGGCCACTGTCACTCCCAATGCCCATTTTTGGACTTTTGCAAATGTGAGTCGTTTTTGCCTGTTTCGGGCACGAACAATGTCCAAACTCCACGAAAACATGGAGGAATGCTTCTTCACACTATTTTGATGTCTGAATAAAATTTCAACTATATTTGACCTTCTAAGGTCGGTCGACTCATTCCTTCATCGAGAGGCGGTCACTGTCAGGGCCCTTTTTTGGACTTTTGCACATGTGACTCGTTTTCGCCTGTTTGGGACCCGAACAAAGTCCAATCTTCATAAAACTTGATGGAATACTTTTTGACACCCTCTTGAGTGAGTCATACAAGTTTCATCCTGATTTGACTTTCTAAAGTTGGTCAACTAAATCGTTCATAGGGCCATTGTCACTCCCATTGCCCATTTTGGACTTTTGCATAAGTAACTTGTTTTCGCCTGTTTAGGGCCCGAACAATATCCAATCCTCACGAAACATGGAGAATGCTTTTTGACACTATTTTGGGTGTGTCATAGAAGTTTAGCCTCGATTTTAATTTCTGAAGTTGGTCAACTCAATCATTCATCGGGCAGCGGTCTCCCCAAAGGCCCATTTTTGGACTTTTGCATATGTGACTCGTTTTCGCCTGTTTTGGCCCGAACGACGTCCAATCTTCACAAAACTTGCAAGAATACTTCTTTAAACTATCCTGATCATGTCATAGAATGTTTGGCTTGATTTGACCTTTTGAAGTTTGTTAACTTCCTTGTTCATCGGGCCACGGTCACTCTTAAGGCCCATTTTTGGACTTTTGAATATGTGACTCGTTTTTGCTTGTTTGGGTCCCGAACGATGTCTAATCTTTGCGAAACTTGGAGGAATGCTTCTTAACAGTATTTTTAGTGTGTCATAGAAGTTTTGGCTTGATTTAATCTTCTGAAATTGGCCAACTCCATCGTTCATCGGGCCACTACCACTCCTGACACCCATTTTTGGACTTTTGCATATGTGACTCGTTCTCGCCAGTTTTGACCCGAACGATGTCCAATCTTGACAAAACTTGTATGAATACTTCTTTAAACTATTTTGAGCATGTCATAGAAGGCTCAGCCTGATTTGACCTTCTGAAGTTGGTCAACTCCCTCATTCATTGGGCCACAGTCACTCCTAAGGCCCATTTTTGGACTTTTGAATATGTGACTCGTTTTTGCTTATTTAGGTCCCGAACGAAGTCTAATCTTCGCGAAACTTGGAGGAATACTTCTTGACAGTATTTTTAGTGTGTCATAGAAGTTTTGGCTTGATTTAATTTTCTAAAATTGGCCAACTCCATCGTTCATCGGGCCACTATCACTCCTGACACCCATTTTTGGACTTTTGCATATGTGACTCGTTTTCGCCTGTTTGGGGCCCAAATGATGTCCAATCTTCTCGGAACTTGGAGGAATGCTTCTTAACACTATATTGAGTGTGTCAAAGAGATTTTGGCTTGATTTGAACTTCTAAAGTTGGTCAACACCCTCGTTCGTAGGCCCAAGGTTACTCCCATGGCCCATTTTGAACTTTTGCATATATGACTTGTTTTCGCATGTTTGGGGCCCGAACGATGTCCAATTTTCACGGAACTTAGCAAATGCTTCATAAGACTATTCTGAGTGTGTCAGAGAGTATTCGGCTAGATTTGACGTTCTGAGGTTGGTCAACTCCCTCGTTCATCGGGCTGCGGACACTACCAAGGCCCATTTTTGGACTTCTGCGTATTGACTCGTTCTCGCCTGTTTCGGGCCCCAACGATGTTCAATCTTCTCAAAACTTGGAGGAAATATTTTTGACACTATTTTGATTGTGTATTAGATTTTTTAGGATAATTTGACCATCTGAAGTTGGTCAATTCCCAGATTCGTTGGGCTGGGGTCACTCCCAAGGTACATTTTTGGACTTTCGCGTATGTGACTCATTTTTGCCTGTTTAGGTTTGAACGACGTGCAATATCCATAGAAATTGGAGGAATACTTCTTTAAACTATTCTAAGCATGTCCTAGAAGTTTTGGCATGATTTGACCTTCTGAACTTGGTCAACTCCCTCGTTCATCGAGCAGAAGACACTCTCAAGGCCCATTTTTCTACTTTTGCATATGTGACTCTTTTTTGCCAGTTTGGAGCCAAAATGATGTCCAATCTTTATGTAACTTAGAGGAATCTTTCTTGACAATATTCAAATGTGTTATAGATCTTTTAACAAGGTTTGACCATCTGAAGTTGGTCAACTCCCTCATTCATCGGGCTGCGGTCACTCATAAGGCCCATTTTTGAACTTTTGCATATATAACTCGTTTTTTATTGTTTGGGGCGTGAACGATGTCCAATCTTTACGGAACTTGAATGGATGATTATTTAAATTATTCTGATTGTGTCATAGAAGTTTCAGCTTGATTTGACCTCTAAAGTTAGTCAACTCAGTCGTTCATAGGGCCATGTCACTCTTACAGCCCATTTTTGTACTTTTGCATATGTGACTCGTTTTCGCCTGTTTGGGTCCCGAACGATGTCGAATCTTCACGGAACTTTCAAGAATGCTTCTTCAAAATATTCTGAGTGTTTCATAGAAGTCTCATCTCGATTTGATCTTTTGAAGTTGGTCAACTCCCTTGTTCATCGGGCCATGGTCACTCCTAAGGCCCATTTTTGGACTTTTGCATATGTGACTCGTTCTTGCTTGTTTGGGGACCAAACGAGGTCTAATCTGCACAAAACTTGAAGGAATTCTTCTTGACAGTATTTTTAATGTGTGATAGATGTTTTCGTTTCATTTAATCTTCTTAAGTCAGTCAACTCCATCGTTCGTCGGGCCGTTGTCACTCCCAATGCCCATTTTTGGACTTTTGCAAAAGTGACTTATTTTCGCCTGTTTGGGGCACGCACAATGTCCAATCCCCACGAAACATGGAGGAATACTTCTTGACACTATTTTGATTATCTCATTGAAATTATGGCTAGATTTGACCTTCTGAGGTCGGTCAACTCATTCCTTCATCGGGAGGCAGTCACTCTCAGGGCACAATTTTGGACTTTTGCATATTTGACATGTTTTCGCCAATTTGGGACCCGAACGATGTCTAATCTTTGTAAAAATTGATGTAATGCTTTTGGCACCTTTTTGAGCGAGACATACAAGTTTTAGATCAATTTGACTTTCTGAAGTTGGTCAACTCAGTCATTCATAGGGCCACTGTCACTCCCACGGCCCATTTTCGACTTTTGCATATATGATTTGTTTTCGCCTGTTTGGGGCCCGAACGACATTCAATCTTCACGAAACACGGAGGAATGTTTTTTGACACAATTTGGTGCTTGTCATAGAAGTTTCGGCTTGATTTGAATTTCTGAAGTTGGTTAACTCCCATGTTCATTGGCCTCGGTCTCTCCCAAGGCCCATTTTTGGACTTTTGCATATGTAACTCGTTTTTGACTGTTTGGGGCCCAAATGATGTCCAATCATCATGTAACTTGGTGCAATCTTTCTTGACACTATTTTAAATGTGTCATAGATAGTTCAAAAAGATTTGATTGTCTGAAGTTGGTCAACTCTCTCATTCATTGGGCCATGGTCACTACCAAGGCCCATTTTTTGACTTTGGCATATATAACTCGTTTTTTATTGTTTGGGGCCCAAACAATGTCCAATCTTCACGAAGCTTGAAGAAATGCTTATTTAAATTATTTTTTGTGTCATTGAAGTTTCTGTTCGATTTGTCCTTTGAAGTCGGTCAACTCAATCCATATCGGGCCGCGTCATTCTTAAGGCCCATTTTTGTACTTTTACATATGTAACTCTTTTTTGCCTGTTTGGGCCCGAATGAGGTCCAATCTTCACAGAACTTTCAAGAATGCTTCTTTAAACTTTTCTGAACAAGTCATAGAAGTCTCAGCTCTATTTGACCTTCTGAAGTTGGTCAACTCCCTTGTTCATCGGGCCGCGGTCACTCCTAGGGCCCATTTTTTTACTTTTGCATATGTGACTCGTTTTTGGCTATTTGGGGCCCGAACGAGGTTTAATCTACACGAAACTTGGAGGAATTCTTCTTTACAATATTTTTAGTGTGTCATAGATGCTTTGGCTTGATTTAATCTTCTTAATTTGGTCAACTTGATCGTTCATCGGGCCACTGTCACTCCCAATGCCCATTTTTGGACTTTTGCAAATGTGAGTCGTTTTTGCCTGTTTCGGGCACGAACAATGTCCAAACTCCACGAAAACATGGAGGAATGCTTCTTCACACTATTTTGATGTCTGAATAAAATTTCAACTAGATTTGACCTTCTAAGGTCGGTCGACTCATTCCTTCATCGAGAGGCGGTCACTCTCAGGGCCCTTTTTTGGACTTTTGCACATGTAACTCGTTTTCGCCTGTTTGGGACCCGAACAAAGTCCAATCTTCATAAAACTTGATGGAATACTTTTTGACACCCTCTTGAGTGAGTCATACAAGTTTCATCCTGATTTGACTTTCTAAAGTTGGTCAACTAAATCGTTCATAGGGCCATTGTCACTCCCATTGCCCATTTTGGACTTTTGCATAAGTAACTTGTTTTCGCCTGTTTAGGGCCCGAACAATATCCAATCCTCACGAAACATGGAGAATGCTTTTTGACACTATTTTGGGTGTGTCATAGAAGTTTAGCCTCGATTTTAATTTCTGAAGTTGGTCAACTCAATCATTCATCGGGCAGCGGTCTCCCCAAAGGCCCATTTTTGGACTTTTGCATATGTGACTCGTTTTCGCCTGTTTTGGCCCGAACGACGTCCAATCTTCACAAAACTTGCAAGAATACTTCTTTAAACTATCCTGATCATGTCATAGAATGTTTGGCTTGATTTGACCTTTTGAAGTTTGTTAACTTCCTTGTTCATCGGGCCACGGTCACTCTTAAGTTCCATTTTTGGACTTTTGAATATGTGACTCGTTTTTGCTTGTTTGGGTCCCGAACGATGTCTAATCTTTGCGAAACTTGGAGGAATGCTTCTTAACAGTATTTTTAGTGTGTCATAGAAGTTTTGGCTTGATTTAATCTTCTGAAATTGGCCAACTCCATCGTTCATCGGGCCACTACCACTCCTGACACCCATTTTTGGACTTTTGCATATGTGACTCGTTCTCGCCAGTTTTGACCCGAACGATGTCCAATCTTGACAAAACTTGTATGAATACTTCTTTAAACTATTTTGAGCATGTCATAGAAGGCTCAGCCTGATTTGACCTTCTGAAGTTGGTCAACTCCCTCATTCATTGGGCCACAGTCACTCCTAAGGCCCATTTTTGGACTTTTGAATATGTGACTCGTTTTTGCTTATTTAGGTCCCGAACGAAGTCTAATCTTCTCGAAACTTGGAGGAATACTTCTTGACAGTATTTTTAGTGTGTCATAGAAGTTTTGGCTTGATTTAATCTTCTAAAATTGGCCAACTCCATCGTTCATCGGGCCACTATCACTCCTGACACCCATTTTTGGACTTTTGCATATGTGACTCGTTTTCGCCTGTTTGGGGCCCAAATGATGTCTAATCTTCTCGGAACTTGGAGGAATGCTTCTTAACACTATATTGAGTGTGTCAAAGAGATTTTGGCTTGATTTGAACTTCTAAAGTTGGTCAACACCCTCGTTCGTAGGCCCAAGGTTACTCCCATGGCCCATTTTGAACTTTTGCATATATGACTTGTTTTCGCATGTTTGGGGCCCGAACGATGTCCAATTTTCACGGAACTTAGCAAATGCTTCATAAGACTATTCTGAGTGTGTCAGAGAGTATTCGGCTAGATTTGACGTTCTGAGGTTGGTCAACTCCCTCGTTCATCGGGCTGCGGACACTACCAAGGCCCATTTTTGGACTTCTGCGTATTGACTCGTTTTCGCCTGTTTCGGGCCCCAACGATGTTCAATCTTCTCAAAACTTGGAGGAAATATTTTTGACACTATTTTGATTGTGTATTAGATTTTTTAGGATAATTTGACCATCTGAAGTTGGTCAATTCCCAGATTCGTTGGGCTGGGGTCACTCCCAAGGTACATTTTTGGACTTTCGCGTATGTGACTCATTTTTGCCTGTTTAGGTTTGAACGACGTGCAATATCCATAGAAATTGGAGGAATACTTCTTTAAACTATTCTAAGCATGTCCTAGAAGTTTTGGCATGATTTGACCTTCTGAACTTGGTCAACTCCCTCGTTCATCGAGCAGAAGACACTCTCAAGGCCCATTTTTCTACTTTTGCATATGTGACTCTTTTTTGCCAGTTTGGAGCCAAAATGATGTCCAATCTTTATGTAACTTAGAGGAATCCTTCTTGACAATATTCAAATGTGTTATAGATCTTTTAACAAGGTTTGACCATCTGAAGTTGGTCAACTCCCTCATTCATCGGGCCGCGGTCACTCATAAGGCCCATTTTTGAACTTTTGCATATATAACTCGTTTTTTATTGTTTGGGGCGTGAACGATGTCCAATCTTTACGGAACTTGAATGGATGATTATTTAAATTATTCTGATTGTGTCATAGAAGTTTCAGCTTGATTTGACCTCTAAAGTTAGTCAACTCAGTCGTTCATAGGGCCATGTCACTCTTACAGCCCATTTTTGTACTTTTGCATATGTGACTCGTTTTCGCCTGTTTGGGTCCCGAACGATGTCGAATCTTCACGGAACTTTCAAGAATGCTTCTTCAAAATATTCTGAGTGTTTCATAGAAGTCTCATCTCGATTTGATCTTTTGAAGTTGGTCAACTCCCTTGTTCATCGGGCCATGGTCACTCCTAAGGCCCATTTTTGGACTTTTGCATATGTGACTCGTTTTTGCTTGTTTGGGGACCAAACGAGGTCTAATCTGCACAAAACTTGAAGGAATTCTTCTTGACAGTATTTTTAATGTGTGATAGATGTTTTCGTTTCATTTAATCTTCTTAAGTCAGTCAACTCCATCGTTCGTCGGGCCGTTGTCACTCCCAATGCCCATTTTTGGACTTTTGCAAATGTGACTTATTTTCGCCTGTTTGGGGCACGCACGATGTCCAATCCCCACGAAACATGGAGGAATACTTCTTGACACTATTTTGATTATCTCATTGAAATTATGGCTAGATTTGACCTTCTGAGGTCGGTCAACTCATTCCTTCATCGGGAGGCAGTCACTCTCAGGGCACAATTTTGGACTTTTGCATATTTGACATGTTTTTGCCAATTTGGGACCCGAACGATGTCTAATCTTTGTAAAAATTGATGTAATGCTTTTGGCACCTTTTTGAGCGAGACATACAAGTTTTAGATCAATTTGACTTTCTGAAGTTGTCAACTCAGTCATTCATAGGGCCACTGTCACTCCCACGGCCCATTTTCGACTTTTGCATATATGATTTGTTTTCGCCTGTTTGGGGCCCGAACGACATCCAATCTTCACGAAACACGAAGGAATGTTTTTTGACACAATTTGGTGCTTGTCATAGAAGTTTCGGCTTGATTTGAATTTCTGAAGTTGGTTAACTCCCATGTTCATTGGCCTCGGTCTCTCCCAAGGCCCATTTTTGGACTTTTGCATATGTAACTCGTTTTTGCCTGTTTGGGGCCCAAATGATGTCCAATCATCATGTAACTTGGTGCAATCTTTCTTGACACTATTTTAAATGTGTCATAGATAGTTCAAAAAGATTTGATTGTCTGAAGTTGGTCAACTCTCTCATTCATTGGGCCATGGTCACTACCAAGGCCCATTTTTTGACTTTTGCATATATAACTCGTTTTTTATTGTTTGGGGCCCAAACAATGTCCAATCTTCACGAAGCTTGAAGAAATGCTTATTTAAACTATTTTTTGTGTCATTGAAGTTTCTGTTCGATTTGTCCTTTGAAGTCGGTCAACTCAATCCATATCGGGCCGCGTCATTCTTAAGGCCCATTTTTGTACTTTTACATATGTAACTCGTTTTTGCCTGTTTGGGCCCGAATGAGGTCCAATCTTCACAGAACTTTCAAGAATTCTTCTTTAAACTTTTCTGAACAAGTCATAGAAGTCTCAGCTCTATTTGACCTTCTGAAGTTGGTCAACTCCCTTGTTCATCGGGCCGCGGTCACTCCTAGGGCCCATTTTTTTACTTTTGCATATGTGACTCGTTTTTGGCTATTTGGGGCCCGAACGAGGTTTAATCTACACGAAACTTGGAGGAATTCTTCTTTACAATATTTTTAGTGTGTCATAGATGCTTTGGCTTGATTTAATCTTCTTAATTTGGTCAAATTGATCGTTCATCGGGCCACTGTCACTCCCAATGCCCATTTTTGGACTTTTGCAAATGTGAGTCGTTTTTGCCTGTTTCGGGCACGAACAATGTCCAAACTCCACGAAAACATGGAGGAATGCTTCTTCACACTATTTTGATGTCTGAATAAAATTTCAACTAGATTTGACCTTCTAAGGTCGGTCGACTCATTCCTTCATCGAGAGGCGGTCACTCTCAGGGCCCTTTTTTGGACTTTTGCACATGTGACTCGTTTTCGCCTGTTTGGGACCCGAACAAAGTCCAATCTTCATAAAACTTGATGGAATACTTTTTGACACCCTCTTGAGTGAGTCATACAAGTTTCATCCTGATTTGACTTTCTAAAGTTGGTCAACTAAATCGTTCATAGGGCCATTGTCACTCCCATTGCCCATTTTGGACTTTTGCATAAGTAACTTGTTTTCACCTGTTTAGGGCCCGAACAATATCCAATCCTCACGAAACATGGAGAATGCTTTTTGACACTATTTTGGGTGTGTCATAGAAGTTTAGCCTCGATTTTAATTTCTGAAGTTGGTCAACTCAATCATTCATCGGGCAGCGGTCTCCCCAAAGGCCCATTTTTGGACTTTTGCATATGTGACTCGTTTTCGCCTGTTTTGGCCCGAACGACGTCCAATCTTCACAAAACTTGCAAGAATACTTCTTTAAACTATCCTGATCATGTCATAGAATGTTTGGCTTGATTTGACCTTTTGAAGTTTGTTAACTTCCTTGTTCATCGGGCCACGGTCACTCTTAAGGCCCATTTTTGGACTTTTGAATATGTGACTCGTTTTTGCTTGTTTGGGTCCCGAACGATGTCTAATCTTTGCGAAACTTGTAGGAATGCTTCTTAACAGTATTTTTAGTGTGTCATAGAAGTTTTGGCTTGATTTAATCTTCTGAAATTGGCCAACTCCATCGTTCATCGGGCCACTACCACTCTTGACACCCATTTTTGGACTTTTGCATATGTGACTCGTTTTTGCCTGTTTGGGGCCCAAACGATGTCCAATCTTCTCGGAACCTAGAGGAATGCTTCTTAACACTATATTGAGTGTGTCAAAGAGGTTTTGGCTTGGTTTAACTTCTAAAGTTGGTCAACACCCTCGTTCATAGGCCCAAGGTTACTCCCATGGCCCATTTCGAACTTTTGCATATGTGACTTGTTTTTGCATGTTTGGGGCCCGAACGATGTCCAATCTTCACGGAACTCGGGGGAATGCTTCTTAACACTATTCTAAGTCTGTCGAAGAGTGTTCGGTAAGAGTTGACCTCCTTAAGTTGGTCAACTCCCTCATTCATCGGGCTGCGGACACTCTTAAGGCCCATTTTTGGACTTTTGCATATATAACTCGTTTTCGCATGTATGGGGCCCGAACGATGTTCAATCTTCACGAAACTTAGAGGAATTCTTTTTGAAAATATTTTTGAGGTTGTATTAGTGTTTTAGGATGATTTGACCATCTGAAGTTGGTTAATTCCCACATTTGTAGGGCCCGGGTCTCTCCCAAGGTACATTTTTGGACTTTTGCATGTGACTCGTTTTCGCTTGTTTGGCATTTGAACGAACTCTAATCTTCACGGAAATTAGACGAATATTTCTTTAAACTATTCTAACTATGTAATAGAATTTTCGGCAAGATTTGACCTTCTGAACTTGGTCTACTCCCTCGTTCATCTGGCAGCAGACACTCTCAAGGCCCATTTTTCGACTTTTGCATATGTGACTCGTTTTTACCTGTTTGGGGCTCAAATGATGTCCAATCCTCATCTGACTTGGAGGAATCCTTCTTGACACTATTCTAAATGTGTCATAGATCTTTCAACTAGATTTGACCATCTAAAGTTGGTCGACTCCCTCATTGATCGGGCCGTGGTCACTCCCAAGGCCCATTTTTGGACTTTTGCATATGTAACTCGTTTTTTATTGTTTGGGGCCCGAACCATGTCCAAACGTCATGGAACTTGAAGGAATACTTATTTAAACTATTCTAATTATGTCATAGAAGTGTCAGCTCGATTTGACCCTCTGAAGTTGGTCAACTCAATTCTTCATCGAGCCGCATCACTCTTAAGGCCCATTTTTGTACTCATGCATATGTGACTCGTTTTCGCCTGTTTGGGCCCGAACGATGTCCAATCTTCACGGAACTTTCAAGAATGCTTCTTCAAACTATTCTGAGCATTGCATAGAAGTCTCATCTCGATTTGACCTTCTAAAGTTGGTCAACTCCCTTGTTCATCTGGCCACGATCACTCCTAAGGCTTATTATTGGACTTTTGCATATGTAACTCGTTTTTGCCTGTTTGGGGCCCGAACCATGTCCAATCTTCGCGGAACTTAGAGGAATGCTTCTTTGCACTCTTTTGAGTATGTCATAGATGTTTCAGCTCAATTTGACCTTCTAAAGTTGGTCAACACCCTCGTTCATCGGGCCGCGGTAACTCCTAAGGCACATTTTTGGACTTTTGCATATGTGACTCGTTTTCACCTGTTTAGGGCCCAAACGATATCCAATCTTCACGAAACTTGGAGGAATTCTTGTTTACACTATATTAGGTGCGTCAAAGTGGTTTTGGCTCAATTTGATCTTCTAAACTTGGTCAAGACCCTCATTCATAGGGCCACGGTCACTCCCATGGCTCACTTTGGACTTTTGCATATGTGACTTCTTCTTGCCTGTTTGGGGCCCGAACGATGTCCAATCTTGACGGAACTTAGGGGAACACTTCTTAACACTATTTTGAGTGTGTCATAGAGTATTCGTCTAGATTTGACGTTCTGAGGTTGGTCAACTCCCTCGTTATTCGGGCCACGGATACTATTGGAAGTAGGTGGGTCTCATGAATAGATTTTCAAAACTTTTGACCCACTTGACACAGGGATCAACTATCCATAAGACCAAAACCCAATCCAGGATGCGTTACCCTCAATCTCGTGACCATGTACAGTAAAAATTATACCAGCACTAAACATCCAAAATAATCTACGACATGGAAGAAGTAGATCATACAATTGGAGACCCGCAGTGCTCTAATGGACTTCTTCAAGACCTCTTAGCCTTCCACGCTATGACCCCCGAATTGGATTTCTTTTCTCAAGAAGAACGGTGGAATCTTCAGGAGAAAATCCCAACTCGAGACTCCAAGGAACTAGAAGAAAGGAGAGGAGAGTAACTCGCGCAACTCTTGCACGAAAGGGTTTTGGCGTGAGGGGGAGTCTTTTGGACGTCCAAGGATATTTTATAGACTTCCAAATCTCTCCCTTGTCTAATTGTAATAGAAGTCTCACTTCCAAAGCAATTAGCAAGTTTCTCCTTTCTTATCCTTTCTTTCTAGAGTTCGAGTCGGATTAGTATTTTCCAATAACTTGGGCTAGCGTGGGGACCACTAGGGATTCCTTAGAAAGCTGGCTCCAACTGGAACACCGCGACCCCACATCTCATGTGCAATCCGGGCCCACAGTTAATTGCAAATAACACCACTATATAAATGCAATTGCACTCCAGTCTTAGGAATAAATTACAATGAAGACCCTAAACTTCCCAATTACCACAAGTAGGCCCCTCTATCAATATCCATGGATCAATTGGAATAAATCCGTCTCTTCCAATCTAAGTTCCACATCTTATTATCCTTGAGCCCCAATTAATCACAGTAGTCATCAGTACTATCCAATTAACTCTTAATTGAGATGGGTGCGCACTTATTAATGACAAATCCATTAATTGGCACAAGGGGATAATAGAGATAGATTCCATCTTGATCATTCAACGTTCCTACAGTTCTACTACCACATACCCAAGACACCGAGGTGTTAACCTATAGTCGGCCTCACTCATTGGTGACTCAAAGCAAATGAATAGATAGAAACTTGAGTTCGTCAATGTCTCAGGATTGAGAGCCTATTGCTAGGGAATTATGAGAGCATACCTTATTATTGAGATGGAATTCCATAAGGTGCATCTCATGGTCCTTCAATACATCCAATGTACCAGCACCGTAATCCAGAATCTTACATTCTGATGATCGAGACAAATCACACTATCTCATAGTGATCAAAGTACTGCAACCTTATCAAATGAGATGCCCAATCTCATTACTGGTTGTGAAGCTATTTTAAGTATAAGATTTGTGACATATATCTCCTGCGCGTGGATCTCATCCATGCACATATATCACATCTAATATACTAATGGGATCCGGTTCAACTCATGAACCATTATGTCATACGTATTGGTCATGTGCATGAAGTAGTAAAATAACATTCATCTCATGAAAGCAAAGCATGATTTTATTGATAAATAAAGAAATTAATCAATTTATTACATCAACTGATGGATTGAGTCCACAAAATCTAACAATCTCCCACTTGGGCTCAATGCCAGTCAGGGTTGCATCTCATGCCCATCCCTTCTACGTGTTGCTCAAAGACTTTGGTAGTCAAAGGCTTAGTAAAGGGATCTGCCAAATTGTCTGCAGAGGCTATCTTGGTAATAGCAATATCACCTCTCTGCACAATCTCTCTGACTAAATGATACTTCCTCTGTACATGCTTTTGGCTTTTATGGCTTCTGGGTTCCTTTGACTGAGCGATTGCCCCGCTGCTATCACAGTAAACTGTGAGTGGCTGTCGTGCCAAAGGTACCACCCCAAGTTCCAAAAGGAATCTTTTAAGCCATACTGCTTCCTTAGCTGCTTCACAAGCTGCTACATATTCAGCTTCCGAGGTTGAATCAGCGGTACATTCTTGTTTTATACTCCTCCAGCTGATAGCTCCGCCTCCAAGCATAAATACATAACCAGAGGTGGATTTCCTAGAATCCTTATCTGACATAAAGTCAGAATCTGTGTATCCGACTGGAATCAACTCATCACTGCTATAAATCAACATGTAATCTCTAGTCCTTCTCAAGTATTTGAGAATACATTTTACAGCAGTCCAATGTTCAGGTCCTGGATTAGATTGATATCTGCTGACTAGGCCCACTACATAACAGATATCTGGTCTAGTACATAACATAGCATACATGAGGCTACCAACAGCCGAAGCGTATGGTATCGACCTCATTTGCTCCTTTTCCTCGGGTGTCTTAGGACACTGATCCTTGGAAAGGTGCACTCCATGCCTGAAAGGTGTGATACCCTTCTTGGAGTCTTGCATTGCAAATCGTACTAGCACCTTATCTATGTATGCAGCTTGGGATAAGCCAATCATCCTATTTTTCCGGTCTCGATAGAGTTTGATCCCTAGGATGTAACTAGCTTCTCCCAAGTCCTTCATATCAAAAGTCTTGGCTAACCAAACTTTTACCGTTGACAACATTCCTATGTCTTTCCCGAGGAGAAGGATGTCATCGACATATAAAACCAGAAAAACTACCCTGTCACCTTCACTTTTCATGTACACACATGACTCATCCGGATTTTGACAAAAACCAAATGACTTGATTGCCTGGTCAAAATGGATATTCCAGCTTCGGGATGCCTGCTTCAGTCCATAAATAGACTTCTGCAGCTTACAAACTTTTTGCTCCTGGTTTTTAGCTACAAAACTGTCTGGCTGCACCATATAGATGTCTTCCTCAAGATGGCCATTGAAAAAAGCCGTCTTGACATCCATTTGCCAAATCTCGTAATCGAGATGAGCCGCAATGGATAAGAGTATCCGGATGGATTTGAGCATGGCTACTGGCGAGAAGGTTTCCTCATAATCGATCCCCTCTTTCTGAGTATATCCTTTCGCAACAAGCCTAGCCTTATAGGTCTCCACTCTTCCATCTGGTCCTCTTTTTCTCTTGTAGACCCACTTGCACCCAATAGGTTTAATATTGGCAGGCAAGTCCACAAGTGTCCAGACCTGATTTGAGTACATAGACTCCATCTCAGCTTTCATAGCATCTTGCCAGCGTCCCGAGTCTAAGTCATTGATTGCTTCATCATAGTTAGAGGGATCTTGTTCCGGCTCTTTTGGGATTGCTTCATAAGACTCTCCCAAGAATGAGAACCTGTCAGGGGGTCTGACAATCCTCCCACTACGACGAGGTACTGGTGTAACTACTGGGTCTGGTAAGGGTGGTTCTTCCTCAAGTCCGGTCATACTTGGATTTGGAATTGATTGCTCCTGAATCTCTTCCAAGATCACCTTTTCTAAAAATTTCCGGTCCATCATATGATCTTCCTCCAGAAAAACCGCATTGGTGCTGACCAGCACTTTCTGCTCTCTGGGATTATAGAATAACCAACCTTTAGTTCCTTTAGGATATCCTACAAATGTGCATACTTCCGACTTCGCTTCCAACTTATCCGTCTTAACCTTGAGCACGTGTGCTGGACAACCCCAAATGTGTAAATGTTGTAGACTAGGCTTTCGCCCAGACCACAATTCCCGGGGAGTCTTAGGTGTAGACTTAGATGGTACGAGGTTTAGTATGTACATTGCAGTATCCAAAGCATATCCCCAAAAGGATATAGGTAATCTTGAGAAACTCAGCATAGACCTAATCATATCTAAAAGAGTCCGGTTCCTTCTTTCTGCTACTCCATTCTGTTGAGGCATACCAGGAGCAGACAACTGGGATAGAATCCCATTTTCTGATAAGTAACCCATAAAATCAGCAGAGAGATATTCCCCTCCTCGATCTGATCGAAGAGTCTTGATACTCTTACCTAATTGCTTTTCCGCTTCCGCTCGAAATTCTTTGAACTTTTCAAAAGCTTCGGACTTGCGGTGCATAAGGTATATGTAACCATATATTGAGTAATCATCTGTGAAAGTGATGAAGTACTCATATCCTCCTCTGGCCCTGACATTAATGGGTCCGCAGACATCAGTATGCACTAATTCCAATAAATCTTTGGCCCTATTACCCTTAGCTGAAAAGGGTCTTTTAGTCATTTTACCTTCCAAACAGGACTCACAAATAGGCATTGGTTCTACCACCAATGAAGGTAAGATACCATCTTTCACTAGCCTCTCAATCCTGTTAAGGTTTATATGACCTAGCCTCAGGTGCCAAAGTTTTGTTGGATTAGATGAAGGTGACTTTCTCTTTAATGATGATCTACTAATTGTTTCAGTATCATGTATCTCATACATCGTGAGAGTTAACAAATAAAGTCCATTGGTTACCTTGCCAGAACACATGAAAGTACCATTCCTCTTTATGACAACTTCAGTACCAAAAGTAATAGAATAACCTTTATTCACCAAACTAGAAACTGAAATTAAATTCCGCCTTAAAGACGGTACATATAATGTTTCTGACAAAACCAATTTCTTATTTGAAAAACATAAAGTAATGACTCCTACTGAAACAGCCTCCGCCTTAGCGTCAGATCCTAGGTTGACAATGATTTCTCCATCACTTAGCCTCCTGGTTTCCCTGAACCCCTGCAACGTATTACGTATGTGATTAGTTGCCCCGGAATCCACACACCAGGATTCTGAAGTACCAGTTGCAAAACTAACTTCAGATATAAGTGACTCAATCATACCTGGGGTCTTTTTCTTAGACAGATATTCTGGACAATTCCTCTTCCAATGTCCTGTCTTACCACAATGGAAACACTTTCCTTTTGTCCCTGAACCCTTAGCTTTAGCCACGCCACCAGTTGGACCATTCTCCACCTTAGGACCTTTTGTAATTGATTTCTTTTTGCCTTTCCGCCCTTTGCCTTTCGGCTTGGACTTGGCATCTGACTTTTCTGTCATTAAGGCAGTTGGTTTTTTCTTCATAATCCCTTCAGTTGCTACCAGCTGACTAGATAGCTCAGCCAGAGTCAAATTCATTTTATTCATGTTATAATTGACCTTGAAATTGTTGAATGACTCTGGTAGTGACTCAAGGATTATGTCAATCTGCGATTCTGCATCAATCGCAGCTCCCAGTACATCTAACTCATTTAATGAGTCCATCATCTTCAACATGTGTTCCTGTACTGATGTACCTTCAGCCATCTTGGTGCTAATGAGCACCCTCATGGCTGCCTGCCTAGCAGGTCTGCCTTGTTCTGCAAACATCTCCTTTAAATTCGATATCATATCATAGGCAGTCTTATAAGATTGATGTTGATGTTGCAGCACACTAGACATGGATGCTAGAATGTAACATCGGGCCATCTCATCGTCTTTGGCCCATTTGGTGTAAAGGTCCTTTTCTGCTTCTGATGCATCTGGGCCAGGCTCTTCAAGGGGGTTTTTGGTAAGGACATATTTATATCCTGAAGCTGTCAGGACAATATCCAGATTCCGTTTCCAGTCTACATAGTTGGATCCCACCAACTTATTCTGGTTGAGGATGGTCGCAAGTGGATTGAAAGTATTCGAATTCATGCTTGTAATACTGTAGCACATAACCATACATTCATTAATGAATTTAAATGACATTAGGGTTTAGTATTCTACCAAATTTATGTGGGAATCCTCATAACCACAAAATTCAGAATACATCGGAATCCCAATCCTGCGGGGTATGCCTCCTTGGGGAGTGCAAATACCTCCTAGACTGGTGCAGATCAAAGTTGGTCAAAATTTGGATTAAGACTAACTATCCATGATCCCCTTCATTCATTACAATCTAGGTATCTCATACCAAATAATGTATGACTCCCGATTAGCTTCGATTTCTAAAATACATGAGGCAAATCCTTAGGGATACTACATCATTATTTTAGTTAAGTGTGACCCACCAACTAGCATTGCATGACAACCGTTGTGGGTAGCTCCTCCTTGGGGAGTGGGCTCCCAGCCCGTCTCATCAACACTATCCATAGGAGATCCATATCCAGTATCCAGATAAATACAAGCCCTCCGTGGGGAATGGCCATTCTCAAAATGGCGCGAGGCTAATACTTTCCTTACAATGGACCTATGGTGGAAAACCATGGGGATTTTTATATATATAGAAATGCCCCGCTCCCACTTAATATTTTAGAGTTGAGGATTTCCTTATAGGTGTATGGGTCCATCAAATATAGGTATATATTCATCTCATGATAAGACCAATGATTGGTTCCAAGTCAAGTTATTTTAAGGAAAGTCCAGTTTCTAAAATTAGTGTTACCAATAGATCCATCTCATGGGCCTACCAACTCTAATTAGAACTCTTTCCAAAAATTAATTTGATTTGACCAATTTTGGAATTTGCTATGTTTGGATCAAATATGGAAATACTCTAAAATAAGCATTCATCCATAAATAGAAAGTGCTATAACAAAAGACTAGTCCTCTCCTCCACATGACCCAGGCGGAAAAGACTTCTTGGACTTCTAGACTTTCCAAAACTTTGGGATTCCTGAAACTCTTTGGGCATCTCCAAAACACCTTTTGGTAATCTTCAAACTCTTTGATTAGGAGTCCAGCTTCTCTTTCCTTCTTTGTTTCGGACATCTCCAGAATATACAAATTTTAAAAATACATAAATTCCTATATCTCTATAATGAGACTTACATGGTAGTCTAAACATGGAAATAAAAGGGCTATAGGGAAATTCACCATGCCTTGCCCTTTCACGGGAAACCAAGGAGACCATGATGCCCTTTACACTTAGCCATGAATAAACCAATAATTAAAAGGAAAGAAAAACATGTGGGTCATATGGAGAGGACATTGTCACCTGCAAGTTAGTATCTCATACAACAAAGCATCTCACAAAACCAGGTTGCCAAACCACAATAGAAAAACAAGATGCCAAATATTTTGCCACTACGATACAAGACCCCCTACGCAACGGGGGTCCGGGGGCAGCGCCCCCGGCGGGGTTCCAAGGGGCAGCGCCCCCGAAAAAAAAAAAAAAAAACCAGATATCTGGTCCTATCATAGCCCTTGCTCTATCCTCTTCGCATCTCATGCGAAGATTAGAACAAGATTACTGATCTAACATGATTAGAGATGAGGTATGGCTCTGATACCAATTATTGGAAGTAGGTGGGTCTCGTGGATAGATTTTCAAAACTTTTGACCCACTTGACACAGGGATCAACTATCCATAAGACCAAAACCCAATCCAGGATGCGTTACCCTCAATCTCGTGACCATGTACAGTAAAAATTATACCAGCACTAAACATCCAAAATAATCTACGACATGGAAGAAGTAGATCATACCTTTGGAGACCCGCAGTGCTCTAATGGACTTCTTCAAGACCTCTTAGCCTTCCACGCTATGACCCCCGAATTGGATTTCTTTTCTCAAGAAGAACGGTGGAATCTTCAGGAGAAAATCCCAACTCGAGACTCCAAGGAACTAGAAGAAAGGAGAGGAGAGTAACTCGCGCAACTCTTGCACGAAAGGGTTTTGGCGTGAGGGGGAGTCTTTTGGACGTCCAAGGATATTTTATAGACTTCCAAATCTCTCCCTTGTCTAATTGTAATAGAAGTCTCACTTCCAAAGCAATTAGCAAGTTTCTCCTTTCTTATCCTTTCTTTCTAGAGTTCGAGTCGGATTAGTATTTTCCAATAACTTGGGCTAGCGTGGGGACCACTAGGGATTCCTTAGAAAGCTGGCTCCAACTGGAACACCGCGACCCCACATCTCATGTGCAATCCGGGCCCACAGTTAATTGCAAATAACACCACTATATAAATGCAATTGCACTCCAGTCTTAGGAATAAATTACAATGAAGACCCTAAACTTCCCACTTACCACAAGTAGGCCCCTCTATCAATATCCATGGATCAATTGGAATAAATCCGTCTCTTCCAATCTAAGTTCCACATCTTATTATCCTTGAGCCCCAATTAATCACAGTAGTCATCAGTACCATCCAATTAACTCTTAATTGAGATGGGTGCGCACTTATTAATGACAAATCCATTAATTGGCACAAGGGGATAATAGAGATAGATTCCATCTTGATCATTCAACGTTCCCACAGTTCTACTACCACATACCCAAGACACCGAGGTGTTAACCTATAGTCGGCCTCACTCATTGGTGACTCAAAGCAAATGAATAGATAGAAACTTGAGTTCGTCAATGTCTCAGGATTGAGAGCCTATTGCTAGGGAATTATGAGAGCATACCTTATTATTGAGATGGAATTCCATAAGGTGCATCTCATGGTCCTTCAATACATCCAATGTACCAGCACCGTGATCCAGAATCTTACATTCTGATGATCGAGACAAATCACACTATCTCATAGTGATCAAAGTACTGCAACCTTATCAAATGAGATGCCCAATCTCATTACTGGTTGTGAAGCTATTTTAAGTATAAGATTTGTGACATATATCTCCTGCGCGTGGATCTTATCCATGCACATATATCACATCTAATATACTAATGGGATCCGGTTCAACTCATGAACCATTATGTCATACGTATTGGTCATGTGCATGAAGTAGTAAAATAACATTCATCTCATGAAAGCAAAGCATGATTTTATTGATAAATAAAGAAATTAATCAATTTATTACATCAACTGATGGATTGAGTCCACAAAATCTAACAGATACTCCCTTGGCCCATTTTTTGTCGTTGCATATGTGACTCGTTTTCGTATGTTTGGGGGCTGAACGATGTCCAATCTGCACGAAACTTGGAGAGATGCTTCTTAACATTATTTTTAGAGTGTCTTAGATGTTTCGAGTTGATTTAACCATCTAAAGTTGGTCAACTCCCACATTCATCGGGCCGGGGTCACTTCCAAGGTACGTTTTTGGACTTTTGCATATGTGACTCGTTTTCCCCTGTTTGGGGTCCGAATGATTTCCAATCTTCACGGAAATTGGTGGAATACTTCTTCAAACTATTCTAAGTGCGTCATACAAGTTTCAGCATGGTTTAACCTTTTGAAGTTGGTCAAATACCTCGTTAATCGGGCAGCGTACACTCTCAAGGCCCACTTTTCGACTTTTGCATATGTGACTCGTTTTTGCCTGTGTTGGGGCCCAAACGATGTCCATTCTTCATTTAACATGGAGGAATGCTTGTTGACAGAATTTTGAATGTGTCATAGATGTTTCAATGTGATTTGACCATCTGAAGTTGGTCAACTCCCTCATTCATCGGGCCACGGTCACTCTTAAGGCCCATTTTTGGACTTTCGAATATGTGACTCGTTTTTACTTATTTGGGTCTGGAACGATGTCTAATCTTAGCGAAACTTGAAGGAATGCTTCTTGACAGTATTTTTAGTGTGTCATAGAAGTTTTGGCTTGATTTAATCTTCTGAAATTGGTAAACTCCATCGTTCATTGGGCCACTGTCACTCCCGATGCCCATTTTTTGGAGTTTTGCATATTTGACTCGTTTTCGCCTATTTGGGGCCCAAACGATGTCCAGTCTTCTCGGAACTTGGAAGAATGCTTCTTAACACTATATTGAGTGTGTCAAAGAGGTTTTGGCTTGATTTGAACTTCTAAAGTTGGTCAACCCCTCGTTCATTGTGAAAATGCAACAACTAGATCTCACCAAGTCTTAGAGGGGGGTGAATAGGACTATTAAAAATTTCTTTCCTGAAATGAGGTTTTATTAGTGTGCAATATAAAGGGTTAATTAAAATTAAGAGTCCACAAGTAAGATCAAGAAAGATCTCAGAGTTGTGTGTACTGACAGTGTATAGAAATGCAACTAGAATAAAAAAGATATAGCTTAAAATGATGATCAACACAAGTAAATAAAACTATATAGCATCCACCACACATAGCAAGAAATAAATACAGAAATTTATAGTGGTTCGGTCCCAGACCTACATCCACTCTCAAGAGCAATTTCTCTTGGTTCCACTAAATATGAGGTACTTACATAACAAACACCTCTTGCAACAATTTTTGATCCGGTGGTTTGTTTTCCACCAACTGGATTGTTGATCAGGTGGTTGATCCTTGATCTAGTCTACTAACTACAACAATTTTTGATGCGGTGGTTCGTCTTCCACCATATACAGCAGAGAAAATTTGAATAAAGTAGGACACCCAAGCAAGGAACTGTATACGTTAGTTTTGTGTGGTGCTTATGAAGCTTGAAAGACTACCTCCAAGCTTTGACCTCTTGTACTTAATCCTTGGTGATGAAGATCTTCAGATGAGTGTACAGCTAATGAAAGAGGTTTTAAAAAGGTTTGGAAGGCTAAGATTTTCTCAGATTGAATGAAGCCTTTCCTAAATGCACAACTACTCTTTTCAGGACAATAATGGCACTGTATGAGTTGTAGAGTAGGTGGTTGTGAGAGCTTTTTGGTATAGTTTTACTAATGGTGTAAAGGCTCAGCAATGTTAGGATTTTTCTCAGTTTAATCTCTGTGTTTCGAGGAAAAGAGAGGTCCTCTTTAAATACAGAAAAGTTCCGATGGTTAGATCTACGGCTAAGAACAAAATGGCCTACGGCTTAGCCATATGCTCTGACAGCATCCAATGGCTAGTTTGACCCAGATTCAACGTTATTCCTTCTTACGATTAAGATTACGGCTTAGCCGTAAATCCTTATACGACTTAACCGTGAGCACCTAACGGCCTAGCCGTGGGTCAATCGTAAGATAAAATCTCCCAAAACTGCTCTCTGGAAAGTGGCCCGTAAAATTTACAGCTTAGCCGTGAATCATACTACGGCTTAGCCGTATCCCTTTTACGGTGTAGCCGTAGGGTCAGCCTTAGAACAAATGATTCAAAATTTTCTCTCCAGAAAGTGAGCCGTAGGATCTACGGCTTAGCCGTGGTTCAAGCCGTAGTTCAAAGTCAGCGTGTTTAGAAACCCTTTTTCCCATTCTATTTCTACGGACACTGAGGGTCAATGTTACCTTATCCCTTGGCACACACAGAGGGTCTTTTAGATGGTGGACTTGATTGATCTGGATCTTCCTTGAACTTGCTTTATCTTTATTGATAGACCTTGAGCTTCCTTGATCTAACTTGATCTTGAACTTCATAGATGTAACTAGGTCTTTCAAGAGCTAAACTAGACTTGGGTCACGTAATTGACAATACATTCTTACAATGACACTAACACATAGACCCAAGGTTACTCCCATGGCCCATTCTGAACTTTTGCATATGTAACTTGTTTTTGCATGTGTGGGGCCTGAACGATGTCCAATCTTCACGGAACTTAGGGGAATGCTTCTTAACACTATTCTGAGTGTGTCAGAGAGTATTCAGCTAGATTTGACCTTCTAAAGTTGGTCAACTCCCTCATTAATCGGGCTGTGGACACTCATAAGGCCCATTTTTGGACTTTTGCATATTTGACTCGTTTTCGCCTGTATGGGGCCCGAACAATGTTCAATCTTCACGAAACTTGGAGGAACTCTTTTTGACACTATTTTGAAGGTGTATTAGATTTTTTAGGATGATTTGACCATCAGAAGTTGGTCAATTCCCACATTCGTCGGGCCGGGGTCACTCCCAAGGTACATTTTTGGACTTTCACATATGTGACTCATTTTCACCTGTTTTGGGTTTGAACGATGTCCAATCTTCACGGAAATTGGAGGAATACTTCTTTAAACTATTCTAAGAATGTCCCAGAAGTTTTGGCATGATTTAACCTTCTGAAGTTGGTCAACTCCCTCATTTATCATGTAGTTAACACTTTCACAGCCCATTTTTTGACTTTTGCATATGTGACTCGTATTTGCTTGTTTGGGGCGCAAATGATGTCTAATTTTCATGTAACCTGGAGGAATCCTTTTTGACACTATTCGAAATGTGTCATAGTTTTTTTGACATGATTTGACTATCTGAAGTTGGTCAACTCCCTCATTCATTGGGCCGCGGTCACTCCCAAGGCCCATTTTTGGACTTTTGCATATGTAACTCGTGTTTTATTGTTTGGGGTCCGAACAATGTCCAATCTTCACGGAACTTTCAGGAATGCTTCTTTAAAGTATTCTAAGCATGTCATAGAATCTTAGCTCAATTTGACCTTCTGAAGTTGGTCAACTCCCCTGTTCATCGGGCCGTGGTTTCTCCCAAGGCCTGTTTTTGGACTTTAGCATATGTGACTCGTTTTAGCCTGGTTGGGCCCGAACGATGTCCAATCTTCACGGAACTTTCTGGAATACTTCTTTAAACTATTCTGAGCATGTCATAAGAGTCTCAGCTTAATTTGACCTTTGAAGTTAGTCAACTCCCCTGTTCGCCGGGCCGCGGTCTCTCATAAGGTCCATTTTTTTACTTTTGCATATGTGACTCGTTTTTACCTGTTTGGGGCCCGAACAATGTCCAATCTTCACGGAACTTGGAGGAATTCTTCTTTGCACTCTTTTGAGTCTGTCATATATGTTTCAGCTCAATTTGACCTTCTAAAGTTGGTCAACACCCTCGTTCATCGGGCCGCAGCAACTCCCACGGCATATTTTTGGACTTTTGCATATGTGACTCATTTTCACCGGTTTGGGGCCCAAACGATATCCAATCTTCACGAAACTTGGAGGAACTCTTGTTTACACTATATTGGGTGTGTCAAAGTGGTTTCGGCTCAATTTGAGCTTCTGAACTTGGTCCACACCCTCATTCATAAGGCCACAGTCACTCCCATGGCTCACTTTGGACTTTTGCATATGTGACTTCTTCTTGCCTGTTTGGGGCCCCGAACGAAGTTCAATCTTCACGGAACTTAAAGGAACACTTCTTAACACTATTATGAGTGTGTCATAAAGTATTCGGCTGGATTTGATGTCCCGAGCTTGGTCAACTCTCTCATTCTTCGGGCCACGGACACTCCCAAGGCCCATTTTTTGTCTTTTGCATATGTGGCTCGTTTTCGCATGTTTGGCACCCAAACGATGTCCAATCTTCGCGAAGATTGGAGGAATGCTTCTTGACATTATTTTGAGCATGTCTTAGATGTTTTAAGCTGATTTAACCATATAAAGTTGGTCAACTCCCTCATTCACCGGGCCGTGGTCATTCCCAAGGTATATTTTTGGACTTTTGCATATGTGACTCGTTTTCGCCTGTTTGGGATCCGAACAATGTCCAATTTCATGGAAATTGGAGAAATACTTCTTCAAACTATTCTAAGTGTGTCATATAAGTTTCGGCATGATTTAACCTTCTGAATTTCATCAACTCCCTTGTTTATCGGGCAGCGTACACGTTGAAGGCCCATTTTTTTACTTCTGCATATGTGACTCATTTTTGCCTGTGTTGGGGCCCAAACGATGTCCAATCTTCATGTAAAATGGAGGAACACTTCTTGACACAATTTTGAATGTGTCATAGATGTTTCAATACAATTTGCCATATGAAGTTGGTCAACTCCCTCATTTATTGGGCCACGGTATCTCTTAAGGCCCATTTTTATACTTTTGAATATGTGACTCGTTTTTGCTTGTTTGGGTCCCGAACAATGTCTAATCTTCGTGAAACTTGGAGGGATGCTTCTTGACAATATTTTTTGTGTGTCATCGAGGTTTTGGCTTGATTTAATCTTCTGAAATTGGTCAACTCCATCGTTCATCGGGCCACTATCACTTCCGATGCCCATTTTTGGACTTTTGCATATTTGACTCGTTTTCGCTTGTTTGGGGCCCAAACAATGTCCAATCTTCTCGGAACTTAGAGGAATGCTTCTTAACACTATATTGAGTGTGTCAAAGAGGTTTTGGGTTGATTTGAATTTCTAAAGTTGGTCAACACCCTCAGTCATAGGCCCAAGGTTACTCCCATGGCCCATTTTAAACTTTTGCATATGTGACTTGTTTTCGCATGTTTGGGGCCCGAACGATGTCCAATCTTCACATAACTGTTAGGAATGGTTCTCTAAACTATTCTGAACATGTCATAGAAGCCTCATCTCAATTTGACTTTCTAAAGTTGGTCAACTAACTTGTTCATTGGGCTGCGGTCTCTCCCAAGGCCCATTTTTTGACTTTTTCGTATGTAACTCATTTTTGCTTCTTTGGGCTCAAACGATGTCCAATCTTCGCGGAAATTGGAGGAATACTTCTTTACACTCCTTTGAGTCTGTCATAGATGTTTAAGCTCAATTTAACCTTCGAAAGTTGGTCAACACCCTCGTTCATCGAGCCGCGGTAACTCCCAAGGCCCATTTTTGGACTTTTGCATATGTGACTTGTTTTCACTAGTTTGGGGCCCAAATGATATCTAATCT
This sequence comes from Sextonia rubra, assembly GCA_037013555.1. Taxonomy (NCBI): domain Eukaryota; kingdom Viridiplantae; phylum Streptophyta; class Magnoliopsida; order Laurales; family Lauraceae; genus Sextonia; species Sextonia rubra. The sequence goes on from JASUAD010000026.1 coordinate 12,439,901, forward strand.
TCACAAAACTCAGAGGAATTCCTTTTACACTATATTGGGTGTGTCAAAGTGGTTTCAGCTCAATTTGAGCTTCTGAACTTGGTCAACACCCTCGTTCATAGGGCCACGGTCACTCCCATGGCTCACTTTGGACTTTTGCATATGTGACTTCTTCTTGCCTGTTTGGGGCCCGAACGAAGTCCAATCTTCACGGAAATTAGAAACACTTCTTAACACTATTTTGAGTGTATCATAGAGTATTCGGCTAGATTTGACGTTCTGAGGTTGGTCAACTCCCTCGTTCATCGGGCCACGGACACTCCCATGGCCCATTTTTTGTCTTTTGCATATGCGACTCGTTCTCGCATGTTTGGCGCCCAAACGAGGAATGCTTCTTGACATTATTTTGAGTATGTCTCACATGTTTCAAGCTAATTTAACCATCTAAAGTTGGTCAACTCTCTCATTCATCGGGCCAGGGTCACTCCCAAGGTACATTTTTGGACTTTTGCATATGAGACTCGTTTTCGCCTGTTTGGGGTTCGAACGATGTCCAATCTTCACGGAAATTGGTGGAATACTTCTTCAAACTATTCTAAGTGTGTCATACAAGTTTTAGCATGATTTAACCTTTTAAAGTTCGTCAACTCCCTCGTTAATCAAGCAGCATACACTCTCAAGGCGCATTTTTTTACTTTTGCATATGTGACTTGTTTCTGCCTGTGTTTGGGGCCCAAACGATGTCCAATCTTCATGTAACTTGGAGGAATGCTTCTTGACACAATTTTGAATGTGTCATAGATGTTTGAAGATGATTTGACCATTTGAAGCTGGTCAACGACGATTTGACCATTTGAAGTGTTAGTTTTTGTGGACTCAATCCATCAGTTGATGTAATAAATTGATTAATTTCTTTATTTATCAATAAAATCATGCTTTACTTTCATGAGATGAATGTTATTTTACTACTTTATGCACATGACCAATACGTATGACATAATGGTTCATGAGTTGAACCGGGTCCCATTAGTATATTAGATGTGATATATGTGCATGGATGAGATCCACACGCGGGAGATATATGTCACAAATCTTATACTTAAATAGCTTCACAACCAGTAATGAGACTGGGCATCTCATTTGATAAGGTTGCAGCACTTTGATCACTATGAGATAGTGTGATTTGTCTCGATCATCAGAATGTAAGATTCTGGATCAATAGTGCCGGTACATTGGATGTATTGAAGGACCATGAGATGCACCTTATGGTATTCCGTCTCAATAATAAGGTATGCTTTCATAATTCCCTAGCAATAGGCCCTCAATCCTGAGACATTGACGAACTCAAGTTTCTATCTATTCATTTGCTTTGAGTCACCAATGAGTGAGGCCGACTATAGGTTAACACCTCGGTGTCTTGGGTATATGGTAGTAGAACTGTGGGAACGTTGAATGATCAAGATGGAATCTATCTCTATTATCCCCTTGTGCCAATTAATGGATTTGTCATTAATAAGTGCGCACCCATCTCAATTAAGAGTTAATTGGATGGTACTGATGACTACTGTGATTAATTGGGGCTCAAGGATAATAAGATGTGGAACTTAGATTGGAAGAGACGGATTTATTCCAATTGATCCACGGATATTGATAGAGGGGCCTACTTGTGGTAATTGGGAAGTTTAGGGTCTTCATTGTAATTTATTCCTAAGACTGGAGTGCAATTGCATTTATATAGTGGTGTTATTTGCAATTAACTGTGGGCCCGGATTGCACATGAGATGTGGGGTCGCGGTGTTCCAGTTGGAGCCAGCTTTCTAAGGAATCCCTAGTGGTCCCCACGCTAGCCCAAGTTATTGGAAAATACTAATCCGACTCGAACTCTAGAAAGAAAGGATAAGAAAGGAGAAACTTGCTAATTGCTTTGGAAGTTAGACTTCTATTTCAATTAGACAAGGGAGAGATTTGGAAGTCTATAAAATATCCTTGGACGTCCAAAAGACTCCCCCTCACGCCAAAACCCTTTTCGTGCAAGAGTTGCGCGAGTTACTCTCCTCTCCTTTCTTCTAGTTCCTTGGAGTCTCGAGTTGGGAATTTTCTCCTGAAGATTCCACCATTCTTCTCGAGAGAAGAAATTCAATTCGGGGGTCATAGCGTGGAAGGCTAAGAGGTCTTGAAGAAGTCCATTAGAGCACTGCGGGTCTCCAAAGGTATGATCTACTTCTTACATGTCGTAGGTTGTTTTGGATGTTTAGTGCTGGTATAGTTTTACTGTACATGGTCACGAGATTGAGGGTAACGCATCCTGGATTGGGTTTTGGTCTTATGGATAGTTGATCCCTGTGTCAAGTGGGTCAAAAGTTTTGAAAATCTATCCACGAGACCCACCTACTTCCTACATGAAGCTGGTCAACTCCCTCGTTTATCAGGCCACAGTCACTCTTAAGGCCCATTTTTGGACTTTTGAATATGTGACTCGTTTTTGCTTGTTAGGGTCCCGAACGATGTCTAATATTCACGAAACTTGGAAGAATGCTTCTTGACAGTATTTTTAGTGTGTCATAGAAGTTTTGGCTTGATTTAATCTTCTAAAATTGGTCAACTCCATTGTTCATCGGCCACTGTCACTCTCGATGCCCATTTTTGGACTTTTGCATATTTGACTCGTTTTAGCATATTTAGGGCCCAAACGATGTCCAATCTTGTCGGTACTTGGAGGAATGCTTCTTAACACTGTACTGAGTGTGTCAATGAGGTTTTGGGTTGATTTGAACTTCTAAATTGATCAACACCCTCGTTCATAGGCCCACGGTTACTCCCATGGCCCATTTCGAACTTTTGCATATGTGATTTGTTTTCGCGTGTTTGGGGCCCGAACGATGTCCAATCTTCACGAAACTTAGGGGAATCCTTCTTAACACTATTCTGAGTGTGTTAGAGAGTATTTGACTAGATTTGACCTTCTAAAGTTGGTCAACTACCTCGTTCATCGGGCTACAGACACTCCTAAGGCCCATTTTTGGACTTTTGCATATGTGACTCGTTTTCGCCTGTATGGGGCCCGAACGGTTGTCAATCTTCATGAAACTTGGAGGAATTCTTTTTGACACTATTTTGAGAGTGTATCAGATTTTTTAGGATGGTTTGACCATTTGAAGTTGGTCAATTCCCATATTCTTCGGGCCAGGGTCACTCCCATGGTACACTTTTGGACTTTCGCATATGTGACTCGTTTTCGCCTGTTTGGGGTTTCAACGATATCTAATATTCACAGAAATTGGGGGAATACTTCTTTAAACTATTATAAGTATGTCTAAGAAGTTTTGTTATGATTTGACCTTTTGAAGTTGGTCAACTCCCTCATTCATCGAGCAGCGGACACTCTGATGGCCCATTATTAGACTTCTGCATATGTGACTCGTATTTGCCTGTTTAGGGCCCAAATGATATCCAATCTTCATGTAACTAGGAGGAATCCTTCTTAACACTATTCTGAATGTGTCATAGTTCTTTTGGTATGATTTGACCATCTGAAGTTGGTCAACTCCCTCATTCATCGGGCCGTAGTCACCCCCAAGGCCCATATTTGGACTTTTGCATATGTAAATCGTTTTTTATTGTTTAGGGCCCGAACGATGTCTAATCTTCATGGGACTTGAAGGAATGTTTATTTAAACTGTTCTAATCATCTCATAGAAGTTTCAACTCAATTTGACCATCTGAAGTTGGTCAACTCAATCGTTTATCGGGCCGCATCACTGTTAAGGTCCATTTTTGTACTGTTGCATATGCGACTCGTTTTCGCCTGTTTGGGCCTGAACGATGTCCAATCTTCATGGAACTTTCAGGAATGCTTCTTTAAATTGTTATGATCATGTCATAGAAGTCTCAGCTTGATTTTACCTTCTAAAGTTGGTCAACTCCCTTGTTCATCGGGCCGCGGTCTCTCCAAAGGCCCATTTTTGGACTTTTGCATATGTGACTCGTTTTCGCCTGTTTGGGCCCGAACGATATCCAATCTTCACGGAACTTTCAGGTATACTTCTTTAAACGATGTTGACTATGTCATAGACGTCACAGCTTGATTTGACCTTCTAAAGTAGGTCAACTCCCTTGTTCATCGGGCCGCGGTCTCTCCGAAGGCCCATTTTTGGACTTTTGCATATGCGACTTGTTTTTACCTGTTTGGGGCCCGAACGGTGCCCATTCTTCGCAGAACTTGGAAGAATGCTTCTTTGTACTCTTTTGAGTCTGTCCTAGATGTTTCTACTCAATTTAACTTTCTGAAGTTGGTCAACACCCTCATTCATTGAGCCACGGTAACTCTAAAGGCCCATTTTTGAACTTTTGCATGCGTCACTCGTTTTCACTTGTTTGGGGCCCAAACGATATCCAATCTTCACGAAACTTGTAGGAATTCTTGTTTACACTATATTGGGTGTGTCAAAGTGGTTTCAGCTCAATTTGAGCTTTCGAACTTGGTCAACACCCTCGTTCATAGGGCCACAGTCACTCCCATGGATCATTTTGGACTTTTGCATATGTCACTTCTTCTTGCCTGTTTGGGGTCCGAACGATGTCCAATCTTCATGGAATTTAGGGTTACACTTCTTAACTCTATTTTGAGTGTGTCATAGAGTATTCACCTAGATTTGACTTTCTGAGGTTGGTCAAGTCCCTCGTTCTTTGGGCCATGGACACTCCCAAGGCCTATTTTTTGTCTTTTGCATATTTGACTCATTTTCGCATGTTTAGGGCCCAAACAATGTCCAATCATCACGAAACTTGGATGAATGCTTATTGACATTATTTTGAGTGTGTCTTAGATGTTTCAAGCTACTTTAACCATCTAAAGTTGGTCAACTCCCTCATTCATCGGGCCAGGGTCACTCTCAAGAAACATTTTTGGACTTTTGCATATGTGACTCGTTTTTGCCTGTTTGGGGTCCGAACGATGTCCAATCTTCACGAAAATTGGTGGAATACTTTTTCAAACTATTCTAAGTGTGTCATACAAGTTTCAGCATGATTTAACCTTCTGAAGTTGGTCAACTCCCTCGTTAATCGGGCAGCGTATACTCTCAAGGCCCATTTTTCGACTTTTGCATATGTGACTCGTTTTTGCCTGTGTTGGGGTCCAAACGATCTCCAATCTTCATGTAACATGGAGGAATGCTTCTTGACACAATTTTGAATATGTCATAGACGTTTCACCACAATTTGACCATCTGAAGTTGGTCAACTCCCTCATTCATCGGGCCATGGTCACTCTTAAGGCCCATTTTTGGACTTTTAAATATGTGACTCGTTTTTGCTTGTTTGGGTCCCGAACGATGTCTAACATTTGCGAAACTTAGATGAATGCTTCTTGACAGTATTTTTAGTGTGTCATAGAAGTTTTGGCTTGATTTAATCTTTTGAAATTGGTCAACTCCAACATTCGTCGAGCCAATGTCACTCCCGACGCCCATTTTTGGACTTTTGCATATTTGACTCGTTTTCGCCTGTTTGGGGCCCAAACGATGTCCAATCTTCTCAGAACATGGAGGAATGCTTCTTAACACTATATTGAGTGCGCCAAAGAGGTTTTGACTTGATTTGAACTTCTAAAGTTGGTCCATGCTCTCCTTCATAGGCCCAAGGTTACTCCCATGGCCCATTTTGAACTTTTGCATATGTGACCTGTTTTCGCATGTTTGGGCCCTGAACTATGCCCAATCTTCACGGAACATTGGCGAATGCCTCTTAACACTATTTTGAGTGTATCAGAGAGTGTTCAGCTAGATTTGACCTTCTAAAGTTGTCAACTCCCTCATTCATCGGGCTGCAGACACTCCCAAGGCCCATTTTTGGACTTTTGCATATGTGGCTCGTTTTCGCCTGTATGGGGCCCGAACGATGTTCAATCTTCACGAAACTTGGAGGAATTCTTTTTAACACTATTTTGAGGTGTACTAGATTTTTTAGGATGATTTCACCATCTGTAGTTGGTCAATTCCCACATTCATTGGGCCGGGGTCACTCCCAAGGTACGTTTCTGGACTTTCGCCTATGTGACTCGTTGTCGCCTGTTTGGGGTTTGGACGATGTGCAATCTTCACGGAAATTGGAGGAATACTTCTTTAAACTATTTTAAGTATGTCCTAGAAGTTTTTTGCATGATTTAAACTTCTGAAGTTGGTCAACTCCCTCGTTTATCAAGCAGCGGACACTCGCACGGCCCATTTTTCGACTTTTGCATATGTGACTCGTATTTGCCTGTTTAGGGCCCAAATGATGTCCAATCTTCATGTAACTTGGAGGAATCCTTCTTGACACTGTTCTGAATGTGTCATAGTTGTTTCGACATGAATTGACCATCTGAAATTGGTCACCTCGCTCATTCATCAAGCCGCGATCACTCCCAAGGCCCATTTTTTGACTTTTGCATATGTAACTTGTTTTTTTATTGTTTGGGGCCCGAACGATGTCTAATCTTCATGGAACTTGAAGGAATGCTTATTTAAACTATTCTAATTGTGTCATAGAAGTGTCAACTCGATTTGACCATCTGAAGTTGGTCAACTCAATCGTTCATCGGGCCGCAACACTCTCAAGGCCCATTTTTGTACTTTTGCATATGTGACTCGTTTTCGCCTGTTTGGGCCCAAACGATGTTCAATCTTCACGGAACCTTCAGGAATGCTTCTTTAAACTATTTTGAGCATGACATAGAAGTGTCAGCTTGATTTGACTTCTGAAGTTGGTCAACTCCCTTGTTCATCGGACCGCGGTCTCTCTTGAGGCCCATTTTTGTACTTTTGCATATGTGATTCATTTTCGCTTGTTTGGGCCCGAACGATGTCCAATCTTCACAGAACTTTCAGGAATGATTCTTTAAACTATTCTGAGCATGTCATAGAAGTCTCAGCTCGATTTGACCTTCTAAAGTTGGTCAACTCCCTTGTTCATCGGGCTGCGTCTTTCCCAAGGCTTATTTTTTGACTTTTGCATATTTGACTCGTTTTCTCATGTTTGGGCCCGAACGATGTCCAATCTTCGTGGAACTTTCAGGAATGCTTCTTTAAACTATTCTGAGCATGTCATAGAAGTCCAGCTCAATTTGACGTTCTGAAGTTGGTCAACTCCCTTGTTCATCGAGCTGCGATCTCTCCCAAGGCCCCGTTTTTGGATTTTTACATATGTGACTCATTTTTGCCTGTTTGGGGCCCGAACGATGCCCAATCTTCGCGGAACTTGGAGGAATACTTCTTTGCACTCTTTTTAGTCTGTCATAAATATTTTAGCTCAATTTTACCTTCTAAACTTGGTCAACACCCTCGTTCATCAGGCCGCGGTAACTCCCAAGGCCCATTTTTGGACTTTTGCATACGTGACTCGTTTTGACCTATTTGGGGCCCAAACGATATCCAATCTTCACGAAACTTGGAGGAATTCTTGTCTACACTATATTGGGTGTGTCAAACTGGTTTTGGCTCAATTTGAGCTTCTGAACTTGGCCAACACCCTCGTTCATAGGGCCACGGTCACTCCTATGGCTCATTTTATACTTTTGCATATGTGACTTCTTCTTGCCTGTTTGGGGCCCGAATGATGTCCAATCTTCACAGAACTTAGGGGAACACTTCTTAACACTATTTTTAGTGTGTCATAGAGTATTCAGCTAGATTTGACGTTCTCAGGTTGGTCAACGCCTTCATTCTTCGGGCCACGGACATTCCCATGGCCCATTTTTTGTCTTTTGCATATTTGACTCGTTTTCGCATGTTTGGGGCCCAAACAATGTCCAATCTTTACAAAACTTGGAGGAATGCTTCTTGACATTATTTTGAGTGTGTCTTAGATGTTTTAAGATTATTTAACCATCTAAAGTTGGTCAACTCCCTCAGTCATCGGGCCGGGGTCACTCCCAAGGTACATTTTTGGACTTTTGCATATGAGACTCATTTTTGCCTGTTTGGGGTCTAAACGATGTCCAATCTTCATGAAAAATGGAGGACTACTTCTTCAAACTATTCTAAGTGTGTCATACAAGTCTCGACATGATTTAACCTTCTGAAGTTCATCAACTCCCTTGTCAATCGGCCAGCGTACACTCTCAAGGCCCATTTTTCGACTTTTGCATATGTGACTCGTTTTTGCCTGTGTTTGGGGCCCAAACGATGTCCAATCTTCATGTAACATGGAGAAATGCTTCTTGACACAATTTTGAATGTGCCATAGATGTTTCAAGATGATTTGACCATATGAAGTTACCCAACTCCCTCATTCATCGTTCCATGGTCACTGTAAAGGCCCGTTTTTGGACTTTTGAATATGTGACTCGTTTTTGCTTGTTTGGGTCCCGAACGATGTTTAATCTTCGCGAAACTTGGAGGAATGCTTCTTGATAGTATTTTTAGTGTGTCATAGAAGTTTCGGCTTGATTTAATCTTCTGAAATTGGTCAACACCATCGTTCATCGGGCCACGGTCACTCCCACGACCCATTTTTGGACTTTCGCATATGTAACTCGTTTTTTTATTGTTTGGGGCCCGAATGATGTCCAATCTTCACGGAACATGAAGGATGTTTATTTTAACTATTCTAATTGTGTTATAAAAGTTTAAGCTCGATTTGATCATCTGAAGTTGGTCAACTCAATTGTTCACCGGGTCGCGTCACTCTTAAGGCCCATTTTTGTACTTTTGCATATGTGACTCATTTTCTCCTGTTTGGGCCCTAACAATGTCCAATCTTCATGGAACTTTCAGGAATGCTTCTTCAAACTATTCTGAGCATGTCATAAAAGTCTTAGCTCGATTTGACCTTCTGAAGTTGGTCAACTCCCTTGTTCATCGGGCAGCGGTCTCTCCCAAGACCCATTTTTGGACTTTTGCATATGTTATTCGTTTTCGCCTATTTGGGCCCGAACGAAGTCCAATCTTCACGGAACTTTCAGGAATGCTTCTTTAGACTATTATGAGCATGTCACAGATGTCTCAGCTTGATTTGACAATCTGAAGTTGGTCAACTCCCTCGTTTATCGGGCCCGATCTCCCCCAAGGCCTATTTTTGGACTTGCATATGTAACCCGTTTGCGCCTTTTTGGGCCCGAACGATGTCCAATCTTCATGGAACTTTCAGGAATGCTTCTTTAAATTATTCTGAGCATGTCATAGAAGTCCCAGCCTAATTTGACGTTCTGAAGTTGGTCAACTCCCTTGTTCATCGGGCCGTGGTCTCTCCCAAGTCCCATTTTTGGACTTTTGCATATGTGACTCGTTTTTGCTTGTTTGGGGACCGAACGATATCCAATCTTCACAGAACCTGGAGGAATGCTTCTTTGCATTCTTTTGAGTCTATCATAGATGTTTCAGCTGAATTTGATCTTATAAAATTGGTCAATACCCTCGTTCATCGGGCCACGGTAACCATTTTTAAACTTTTGCGTATATGACTCGTTTTCACCTGTTTGGGGCCCAAATGATATGCAATCTTCACGAAACTTGGAGGAATTCTTTTTTACACTATATTGGCTGTGTCAAAGTGGTTTTGCCTCAATTTGAGCTTCTGAACTTGGCCAACACCCTCGTTCATGGGGCCACAGTCACTCCAATGGCTCACTTTGGACTTTTGCATATGTGACTTCTTCTTGCCTGTTTGGGGCCCGAACGATGTCCAATCTTCCCAGAACTTAGGAGAACACTTCTTAACACTATTTTGAGTGTGTCATAGAGTATTCAGCTAGATTTGACATTCTGAGGTTGGTCAACTCCCTCGTTCTTCGGGCCACGAACATTCCCATGGCCCATTTTTTGTCTTTTGCATATGTGACTCATGTACGCATATTAGGGTCCAAACGTTGTCCAATCTCCACGAAACTTGGAGGAATGCTTCTTGACATTATTTTGAGAGTGTCTTAGATGTTTCAAGTAGAGTTAACCATCTGAAGTTGGTCAACTCCCTCATTCATCGAGCCGGGGTCACTCCCAAGGTACATTTTTGGACTTTTGCAAATATGACTCGTTTTCGCCTGTTTGGGGTCCGAACGATGTCCAATCTTCACGAAAATTGAAGGAATACTTCTTTAAATTAGTCTAAGTGTGTCATACAAGTTTTGGCATGATTTAACCTTCTGAAGTTCATCAACTCCCTCATCAATCGGGCAGCGTACACTCTCAAGGCCCATTTTTCGACTTTTGCCTATGTGACTCGTTTTTGCCTATGTTGGGGCCCAAATGAGGTCCAATCTTCATGTAACATGGAGGAATGCTTCTTGACACAATTTTGAATGTGTCATAGATGTTTCAACACAATTTGACCTTCTAAAGTTCGTCAACTCCCTCATTCATCGGGCCACGGTCACTCCTAAGGCCCATTTTTGGACTTTTGAATATGTGACTCGTTATTGCTTGTTTGGGCCCCGAACGATGTCTAATCTTCGCAAAACTTAGAGGAATGCTTCTTGATAGTATTTTTAGTGTGTCATAGAAGTTTCGGCATGATTTAATCTTCTAAAAGTGGTCAACTCCATCGTTCATCGGACCACTATCACTCCCGATGCCCATTTTTGGACTTTTGCGTATTTGACTCCTTCTTTATTGTTTGGGGCCCAAACGATGTACCATTTCTCGGAACATGGAGGAATGCTTCTTAACACTATATTGAGTGTGTCAAAGAGGTTTTGGCTTGATTTGAACTTCTAAAGTTGGTCGACACCCTCGTTCGTAGGCCTAAGGTTACTCCCATAGCCCATTTTGAACTTTTTCATATGTGACTTGTTTTCGCATATTTGGGGCCCGAACATTATTAAATCTTCCCAGAACTTAGGGGAATGCTTCTTAACAGTATTCTAAGTGTGTTAGGGAGAATTCGGCTAGATTTAACATCCTAAAGTTGGTCAACTCCCTCGTTCATCAGGCTGCGGACATTCCTAAGGCCCATTTTGGGACATTTGCATATGTGACTCGTTTTGGCCTGTATAGGGCCCGAACGATGTTCAATATTCACAAAATTTGGAGGAATTCTTTTTTACACTATTTTGAGGGTGTATTAGATTTTTTAGGATGATTTAACCATCTAAAGTTGGTCGATTCCAACATTTGTCGGGCCGGGGTTACTCCCAAGGTACATTTTTCGACTTTCGCATATGTGACTTGTTTTCCCCTGTTTGGGGTTTGAACGATGTCCAATCTTCATGGAAATTGGAGGAATATTACTTTAAACTATTCTAAGTATGTCCTAGAAGTTTTGGCATGATTTGACCTTCTAAAGTTCGTGAACTCCCTCCTTCATCGGGCCATGGTCACTCCCAAGGCCCATTTTTGGACTTTTGCATATGTAACTCATTTATTATTGTTTGGGGCCCGAACGATGCCCAATCTTCACGGAACTTGAAAGAAAACTTATTTAAACTATTCTAATCATGTCATAGAAGTTTCGGCTCAATTTGACCATCTGAAGTTGGTCAACTCAATCGTTCATCCGGCCGCCTCACTGTTAAGGTCCATTTTTGTACTGTTGCATATGTGACTCGTTCTCGCCTGTTTGGGCCCGAACTGTTGGAAGTAGGTGGGTCTCGTGGATAGATTTTCAAAACTTTTGATCCACTTGACACAGGGATCAACTATACACAAGACCAAAACCCAATCCAGGATGCGTTACCCTCAATCTCGTGACCATGTACAGTAAAAAATTCTACCAACACTAGACATCCAAAATAATCTACGACATAGAAGAAGTAGATCATACCTTTGGAGATCCGCAGTGCTCTAATGGATTTCTTCTACACCTCTTAGCCTTCCACGCTATGACCCGAATTGGATTACTTCTCTCGAGAAGAATGGAGGAATCTTCAGGAGAAAATTCCCAACTCGAGACTCCAAGGAACTAGAAGAAAGGAGAGGAGAGTAACTCGCGCAACTCTTACACGAAAGGGTTTTGGGCGTGAGGGGGACTCTTTTGGACGTCCAAGGATATTTTATAGACTTCCAAATCTCTCCCTTGTCTAATTGAAATAGAAGTCTTACTTCCAAAGCAATTAGCAACTTTCTCCTTTCCAAACTCTTATTTTTAGAGTCCAAGTCGGATTAGTGTTTTCCAATATCTTGGGCTAGCGTGGGGACCACTAGGGATTCCTTAGAAAGCTGGCTCCAACTGGAACACCGCGACCCCACATCTCATGTGCAATCCGGGCCCACAGTTAATTGCAAATAACACCACTATATAAATGCAATTGCACCCCAGTCTTAGGAATAAATTACAATGAAGACCCTAAACTTCCCAATTACCACAAGTAGGCCCCTCTATCAATATCCGTGGATCAATTGGAATAAATCTATCTCTTCCAATCTAAGTTCCACATCTTATTATCCTTGAGCCCCAATTAATCACAGTAATCATCAATACCATCCAATAAACTCTTAATTGAGATGGGTGCGCACTTACTAATGACAAATCCATTAATTGGCACAAGGGGATAATATAGATAGATTCCATCTTGATCATTCAACGTTCCCACAGTTCTACTACCATATACCCAAGACACCGAGGTGTTAACCTATAATCGGCCTCACTTATTGGTGACTCAAAGCAAATGAATAGATAGAAACTTGAGTTCGTCAATGTCTCAGGATTGAGAGCCTATTGCTAGGGAATTATGAGAGCATACCTTATTATTGAGACGGAATTCCATAAGGTGCATCTCATGGTCCTTCAATACATCCAATGTACCAGCACCGTGATCCAGAATCTTACATTCTGATGATTGAGACAAATCACACTATCTCATAGTGATCAAAGTGCTGCAACCTTATCAAATGAGATGCCCAATCTCATTACTGGTTGTGAAGCTATTTTAAGCATAAGATTTGTGACATATATCTCCCGTGTGTGGATCTCATCCATGCACATATATCACATCTAATATACTAATGGGACCCGGTTCAACTCATGAACCATTATGTCATACGTATTGGTCATGTGCATGAAGTAGTAAAATAACATTCATCTCATGAAAGTAAAGCATGTTTTTATTGATAATAAAGAAATTAATCAATTTATTACATCAACTGATGGATTGAGTCCACAAAATCTAACAATTCGCCTGTTTGGGCCCGAACGATGTCCAATCTTCATGGAACTTTCCGGAATGCTTCTTTAAACTATTCTATGCATGTCATAGAGGTCTCAGCTTGCTTTGACTTTCGGAAGTTGGTCAACTCCCTTGTTCGTAGGGTCGCGGTCTCTCCCAAGGCCTATTTTTGGACTTTCGCCTGTTTGGGCTTAAACAATGTCCAATCTTCACCAAACTTTCTGGAATGCTTTTTTAAACTATTTTGAGCATGTCATAGAAGTCTCAGCTCAATTTGACCTTTTGAAGTTGGTTAACTCCCTTGTTCATCGGGCCGCGATCTCTCCCAAGGCCCATTTTTGGACTTTTGCATATGTGACTCGTGTTTGCCTGTTTGGGGGCCTGAACGGTGCCCAATCTTCGCGGAACTTGAAGGAACGCTTCTTTAAACTCTTTTGAGTCTGTCATAAATGTTTCAGCTGAATTTGACCTTTTAAAGTTGGTCAACAACCTCGTTCATCGGGCCACCGTAACTCCCAAGACCCATTTTTGGACTTTTGCATATGTGACTCGTTTTCACCTGTTTGGGCCCAAACGATATCCAATCTTCACGAAACTTGGAGGAATTCTTGTTTACGCTATATTGGGTGTGTCAAAATGGTTTTGGGTCAATTTAAGCTTCTGAACTTGGTCAACACCCTCGTTCATAGGGCCACGGTCACTCCCATGGCTCACTTTGGACTTTTGCATATGTGACTTCTTCTTGCCTGTTTGGGGCCCGAACGATGTCCAATCTTCACGGAACTTAGGAGAACACTTCTTAACACTATTTTGAGTGCATCATAGAGCATTCTGCTAAATTTGACGCTCTGAGGTTGATCAACTCCCTAGTTCTTAAGGCCACGGACACTCCCATGGCCCATTTTTTTTTCTTTTGCATATGTGACTCGTTGTTGCATATTTGGGGCCCAAACGATGTCCAATCTTCACGAAACTTGAAGGTATGCTTCTTGACATTATTTTGAGCATGTCTTAGAAGTTTCAAGCTGATTTAACAATCTAAAGTTGGTCAACTCCCTCATTCATCGGGCCGGGGTCACTCCCAAGGTACATTTTTGGACTTTTGCATATGTGACTCGTTTTCGCTTGTTTGGGGTCCGAACGATATCCAATCTTCACAAAAATTGGAGGAATACTTCTTCAAACTATTCTAGGTTTGTCATACAAGTTTTGGCATGATTTAACCTTCTAAAGTTCATCAACTCCCACATTAATTGGGCAGCATACACTCTCAAGGCCCATTTTTTTACTTTTGCCTATGTGACTCGTTTTTGCCTGTGTTGGGGTCCAAACGATCTCCAATCCTCATGTAACATGGAGGAATGCTTCTTGACACAATTTTGAATATGTCATAGATGTTTCAACACAATTTGACCATCTGAAGTTGGCCAACTCCCTCGTTCATCGGGCCACGGTCACTCTTAAGGCCCATTTTTGGACTTTTGAATATGTGACTCGTTTTTGCTTGTTTGGGTCCTGAACAATGTCTAATCTTTGCGAAACTTGGAGGAATGCTTCTTGACAGTATTTTTAGTGTGTCATAGAAGTTTCGAATTGATTTAATCTTCTGAAATTGGTCAACTCCATCGTTCATCGGACCACTTGTTAGATTTTGTGAACTCAATCCATCAGTTGATGTAATAAATTGATTAATTTCTTTATTTATCAATAAAATCATGCTCTGCTTTCATGAGATGAGTGTTATTTTACTAATTCATGCACATGACTAATACATATGACATAATGGTTCTTGAGTTGAACTGGGTCCCATTAGTATATTAGATGTGATAGATGTGCGTGGATGAGATCCATATGCGGGAGATATATGTTACAAATCTTATACTTAAATAGCTTCACAACCAGTAATGAGACTGGGCATCTCATTTGATAAGGTTGAAGCACTTTGATCACTATGAAATAGTGTGATTTGTCTCGATCATCAGAATGTAAGATTCTGGATCACGGTGCTGGTACATTGGATGTATTGAAGGACCATGAGATGCACCTTATGGAATTCCGTCTTAATAATAAGGTATGCTCTCATAATTCCCTAGCAATAGGCTCTCAATCCTGAGACATTGATGAACTCAAGTTTCTATCTATTCATTTGCTTTGAGTCACCAATGAGTGAAGCTGACTGTAGGTTAACACCTCGGTGTCTTGGGTATGTGGTAGTAGAACTGTGGGAACGTTGAATGATCAAGATGGAATCTATCTCTATTATCCCCTTGTGATAATTAATGGATTTGTCATTAGTAAGTGCGCACCCATTTCAATTAAGAGTTAATTGGATGGTACTGATGATTACGGTGATTAATTGGGGCTCAAGGATAATAAGATGTGGAACTTAGATTGGAAGAGACGGATTTATTCCAATTGATCCACTGATATTGATAAAGGGGCCTACTTGTGGTAATTGGAAAGTTTAGGGTCTTCATTGTAATTTATTCCTAAGACTGGAGTGCAATTGCATTTATATAGTGGTGTTATTTGCAATTAACTGAGGGCCCAGATTGCACATGAGATGTGGGGTCACGGTGTTCCAGTTGGAGCCAGCTTTCTAGGGAATCCCTAGCGGCCCCACGCTAGCCCAAGTTATTGGAAAAAACTAATCCGACTTGAACTTTAGAAAGAAGGGATAAGAAAGGAGAAAGTTGCTAATTACTTTGGAAGTAAGACTTCTATTTCAATTAGGCAAGGACGAGATTTAAAAGTTTATAAAATCTCCTTGAACATCCAAAAGAGTCTCTCTCACGCCAAAAACCCTTTCGTGCAAAAGTTGCACAAGTTACTCTCTCCTTCTTTCTTCTAGTTCCTTGGAGTTTCGAGTTGGGATTTCTCCTGAAGATTCCACCATTCTTCTTGAGAAAAGAAATCCAATTCGGGTCATAGCGTGGAAGGCTAAGAGGTGTTGAAGAAATCTATTAAAACACTGCGGGTCTCCAAAGGTATGATCTACTTCTTGCATGTCGTAGATTATTATGGATGTTTAGTGCTGGTAGAATATTTACTGTACATGGTCACGAGATTGAGGGTAATGCATCCCGGATTGGGTTTTGGTCTTATGGATAGTTCATCCTTGTGTCAAATGGGTCAAAAGTTTTGAAAATTTATTTACGAGACCCACCTACTTCCAACACCACTGTCACTCCCGATGCCCATTTTTGGACTTTTGCATATTTGACTCCTTTTTTATTGTTTGGGGCCCAAACGATGTCTCATTTCTCGGAACATGGAGGAATGCTTCTTAACACTATATTGAGTGTGTCAAAGAGGTTTTGGCTTGATTTTAACTTCTAAAGTTGGTCAACACCCTCGTTCATAAGCCCAAGGTTACTCCCATGGCCCATTTTGAACTTTGCATATGTGACATGTTTTCGCATGTTTGGGGCCCAAACGATGTCCAATCTGCACGGAACTTTGGGGAATGCTTCTTAACACTATGCTGAGTGTGTTAGAGAGTATTCGGCTGGATTTGACCTTTTAAAGTTGGCAAACTCCCTCATTCATTGGGCTACGGACACTCCTAAGGCCCATTTTGGACTTTTGCATATGTGACTCGTTTTCGCCTGTGTGGGGCCCGAACAGTGTTCAATCTTCACGAAACTTGGAGGAATTCTTTTTAACACTATTTTGAGGGTGTATTAGATTTTTAAGGATGATTTGACCATCTGAAGTTGGTCAATTCCCACATTCATCAGGCCTGGGTCACTCCCAAGGTACAGTTTTGGACTTTTGCATATGTGACTCGTCGCCTGTTTGGGGTCTAAACGATGTCCAATCTTTACGGAAATTGGAGGAATACTTCTTTGAACTATTCTAAGTATGTCCTAGTAGTTTTGACATGATTTGACCTTCTAAAGTTGGTCAACTCCCTCGTTCATCGGGCAGTGGACACTCTGACGGCCCATTTTTAGACTTTTGAATATGTGACTCGTATTTGCCTGTTTAGGGCCCAAATGATATCCAATCTTCATGTAACTTGGCAGAATCCTTCTTGACACTATTCTGAATGTGTCATAGTTGTTTTGGCATGATTTGACCATCTGACGTTGGTCAACTCCCTCATTCATCGGGCTGCGGTCACTCCCGAGGCCCATTTTTGGACTTTTGCATATGTAACTCGCTTTTTATTGTTTGGGGCCCGAACGATGTCCAATCTTCACGGAACTTGAAGGAATGCTTCTTTAAACTATTCTAATTGTGTCATAGAAGTTTCGGCTCGATTTGGCCATCTGAATTTGGTCAACTCAATCATTCATCGGGCCGCGTCACTGTTAAGGTCCATTTTTATACTGTTGCATATGTGACTCGTTTTCGCCTATTTGGGCCCGAACGATGTCCAATCTTCACGGAACTTTCAAGAATGCTTCTTTAAACTATTATGAGCATGTAAAAGAATTCTCAGCTCAATTTGACCTTTTGAAGTTGGTCAACTCCCTTGTTCATCGAGCCGCGGTCTCTCCAAAGGCCCATTTTTGGACTTTTGCATATGTGACTCGTTTTCACCTGTTTGGGCCTGAACGATTTCCAATCTTCATGGAACTTTCAGGAATGCTTCTTTAAACTATTTTGCGCATGTCATAGAAGTCTCAGCTTGATTTGACCTTCTGAAATTGTCACAACCCGAGCCCAGAAATCGGGGTTAGTGAAATCCTACCCAGTGACACACGTACTCCCGTGCACGCATACTTAAACCTAGTCCAAGTATACTTACACAAGGGATCATTTACCCGTGCAGACAACTGTATGCAGAAGCTGCAAGTATCATTGCATGCTACCTAAGAGGTACAAGATATACACACATAGTAGTGGTCACAACAGATTAGAGAGATTTGCAATGTACATCAAAAATAGGGGGATAATAGTCTCAAGGCCCAATACATGGGTTAATCAAAATCATAAATACAACACTATTGCTCTGTTCCCAAACTCTGATACAGATAAAAGGGAAAGGACAGAATGATGCAAACTGCTCTCAAAAGGATGGATCAAGTCCACTCCTCTAGCCCGGATGGGACCCCGCGTGCCTCTCCTGAAGTTGGATTGATCGACGAAGGCGCTGGAAAGGGATTTGAGCCTGCAACACCAAGAGCAACTAATAAGTACAATGACTTTGCAAAGTATAAGTCTTAATAAGTTAACATGCATTGTGTTTATCATCAAGTAGTAGAATAGTGAACACATAAAGAGTACAGGAGTCATGTTTGTATGCTATGCAAGTTATGCATATGAATAAGCATGCTATCAGAATCATCAATGTAGATGCAATTAAGCTGGCACTACATTTGCCATGTTCTCCTTTTCAGGAGCAATTAAGACGAGAACATGACCGATCGGGCTAGGGTACGAATGGGTCTCTAGTTCCCGGGGTCCGGAATCCTAGGACAAGACTACTCTGCAGAGGCGGTAACAAACTAAGTCAAAGGCAACCCCGTCGGGTATCCTGAGGCTGAGGCTAAGTAGTGACGTATATGAAATCTCAATCAAATCAGATGATGCACATCAATCAATATCACACACACATCATGTAGCACAATCTCTCACAACAAACGGAACAATAGTAAGTGCATCACATACTGAGACTCGATATGAATACCAAGACGAATAAACACTAACGAACGAATACGAATAACGAATAACCACTGAAGTACTCCACATAAGCAATAGTGGATTGTTCGTGCCCGGGCTTCGTTCTGGGGATATTGCTACATTTCCCACAGATTCGAGAGGTCCAGCGCAAAACGCTTAAGAGGGCTAAACCGAAAATCAATATGTAGTGCAATTCAGTACCTTGAGGAATCAAGGTTGTTTACTAACCATTCCTAACCTATTTGTCCAGTGCTTTTAACTGTGCATGCTGATGTAGTTTTAAGGGGCTCGATACACAATTGCTCGTACAGGGAGTGTTGCATTATTTACGAGGTATACTGAGGTCCCTTAAACCAACACCCAGGGGGAGGTGCTAACAGTTGGACAACACACATAAATGAATCATAGCCCGAAAGATCATTGACGCGTTATTTATAGTCCATTGGGCAAGTCAAGTTGCCTACATTCTATCTTGAAGGTCCTACACAGTCTCACAATTATCCTATCCAATTCAGTCATTTTACACAGGGTGTACGGCTTAGCCTTGTTTTGAACTACGGCTTAGCTACGGCGAGGTGTCGGCTTAGCCATAGGTCAATTCACGGCTTAGCCGTAGATTAGCCGTAGAAGAGTAGCAAAATTGCCAACTCTCAGTTATTTCAGGTGTCACCCTGTATTGATCTACGGTGAGGTCATGGCTGGGTTCACGGCTTAGCCGTAGTGCAAGTTACGGTTTGACCGTAGCATAATTCACGGTTTAGCCGTAAATGCACTTAGTTGATTTCCCTGTTTTATTATAGAAAACTGAAGAAGCACAGAGAATATGAGAATAAGAGATAAATGGTTATAGGTTTATATACCAGGGCTGTAACATCTCCAGTCATGCAAGAAGAATAAAAAGAAGCATAATACAAGTCATACCAATATGTGTTCAATCAAATTGAGCTTATACTTGCCTGAAGTGGGTTCACACACACGATGTTGCCTGTAGGCTCAATCCACTGTCCGGATACAACTCTACTAATCTAACACAACTCTACTCGTCAAACACAGAGGAAAGGAATGAGGCATGAGGCTAGATACAGTAGTTGACGAGAGAAGATGGAGAAACAAGAGAAACACAGCAAAACTACACAACATACCGTCGATTTCACGCGTTAGTGACGAGTGCACAAATCCCCTCCTTAACAGGCTCAACGGGAAAATGGAAGAAAGAAAGAAGAACGAAAAAGAGGAGAGAACAAGAGAGAAAAATCGTTGGAGAAATGAAGCGGTGGTAGTTGAGATAATTTATAAGATAAGTATGAGTCAAATTTGCAACCAAGTCCACAAGTTGCCTTTATTTACAGTTCAAGTCAATTAACAATCCGACGAGAGCAAACGAAGTTATGTGTATCCAAGTTAGTTACGAAGGTTGGCAAGCTCAACGAAATACACGTGTTGACGTCAAATTGAAGCAAAGCTGACAAGGTCTAACAAAAGCAAAATTACGAAAAAGGGCTCGAACCTACCAAAACTAAGTCAAACTCAACCCAACTACCTATTCCTCGCTCAGAACCAACCGAGAAGCAAAACGAAAACCCGCTTACTCACTAATCCACAACTAATTAGGCACTAATCTGGGTCAAGTTGGGTCAGAGCGTTACAGAAGTTGGTCAACCCCCTTGTTCCTCGGGTCGCGGTCCCTCCCCAGGCCCATTTTTGGACTCTTCCGTATGTGACTCATTTTTGCTTGTTTGGGACCCGAACAATGTCCAATCTTCGCGAAACTTGGAGGAATGCTTCTTTGCACTCTTTTGAGTCTGTCATAGAGGTTTCATCTCAATTTAACCTTTTAAAGTTGGTCAACACCCTCATTCATCGGGCCACGGTAAATCTCAAGGCCCATTTTTGGACTTTTTCATATGTGACTCGTTTTCACCTGTTTGGGGCCCAAACGATATCCAATTTTCACGAAACTTGGAGGAATTCTTCTTTACAGTATGTTGGGTGTGTCAAAGTGGTTTCGGCTCAATTTGAGCTTCTGAACTTGGTCAATACCCTCGTTCATAGGGCCACGGTCACTCCCATGGCTCACTTTGGACTTTTGCATATGTGACTTCTTCTTGCCTGTTTGGGGCCCGAACGATGTCCAATCTTCACAGAACTTACGGGAACACTTCTTAGCACTATTTTGAGTGTATCATAGAGTCTTTGGCTAGATTTGACTTTCTGAAGTTGGTCAACTCCCTTGTTCTTTTGGCCACGGACACTCCCATGGCCCATTTTTTGTCTTTTGCATATGTGACTTGTTTTCGCATGTTTGGGGCCCAAACGATGTCCAATCTTCACGAAACTTAGAGGAATGCTTCTTGACATTATTTTGAGCGTGTCTTAGATGTTTCAAGCTGATTTAAGTATCTAAATTTGTCAACTCCCTCATTCATCGGGCCGGGGTCACTCCCAAGGTACATTTTTGGACTTTTGCATATGTAACTCGTTTTCGCCTGTTTGGGGTCTGAACGATGTCCAATCTTCACGGAAATTGGAGGAATAATTCTTCAAACTATTCTAAGTGTGTCAGACAAGTTTCAGCATGATTTAACCTTCTGAAGTTGGTCAACTCCCTCATTAATAGGGCGGCATACACTCTTAAGGCCTATTTTTTGACTTTTGCATATGCGACTCGTTTTTTCTTGTGTTGGGGCCCAAACGATGTCCAATTTTCATGTAACATGGAGGAATGCTTCTTGACACAATTTTGAATGTGCCATAGATGTTTCAACACGATTTGACCATCTGAAGTTGGTCAACTCCCTCATTCATCGGGCCGCGGTCACTCTCGAGGCCCATTTTTTGACTTTTGCATATGTAATTCGTTTTTGCCTGGTTGGGCCCGAACGATGTGTAATCTTCACGGAACATGGAGGAATGCTTCTTTAAACTATTCTGAGTCTGTCATAGATGTTTTGGCGTGATTTGACCCTCTGAAGTTGGTCAACTCAATTGTTCATCGGGCCGCGGTCACTCTTAAGGCTCATTTTTGTACTTTTGTATATGTGACTCGTTTTCGCCTGTTTGGGCCCGAACGATGTCGAATCTTCACGGAACTTTCAGGAATGCTTATTTAAACTATTCTGAGCATGTCATAGAAGTCTCAGCTTGATTTGACCTTCTAAAGTTGGTCAAGTCCCTTGTTCATCAGGCCGCGGTCTCTCCCAAGGCCCATTTTTGGACTATTGCATATGTGACTCGTTTTTGCCTGTTGGGGCCCGAATGATGTCTAATCTTCATGAATCTTGAAGGATTGCTTCTTGAAAGTATTTTTAGTGTGTCATAGATGTTTCAGTTTGATTTAATCTTCTAAGGTTGGTCAACTCCATCGTTCATGGGGCCTCTATCACTCCCGATGCCCAGTTTTGGACTTTCGCATATGTGACTCATTTAGGCCTATTTCGGGCACGAACGATGTCTAATCTCCACAGAACATGGAGGAATTCTTCTTGACACTATTTTGAGTGTCTCATTGAAATTTTGGCTAGATTTGACCTTCTGAGGTCATTCAACTCATTCCTTCATCAAGAGGTGGACACTCTCTGGGCCGTTTTTTGGATTTTTCCATATGTGACTTGTTTCGCCTGTTTGGGACCCCAACGATGTCCAATCTTCGTAAAACTTGATGGAAGGCTTTTGGACACCCTTTTGAGTGAGTCATAGAAGTTTTGGCTCGATTTGACATTCTGAAGTTAGTCAACTCAATTGTTCATAGGGCGATAGTCACTCCCATGGCCCATTTTGGACTTTTGCATACGTGATTTGTTTTCACCTGTTCGGGCCCGAATGATGTCCAATCTTCACAAGACTTGCATGAATGCTTCTTTAAAATATTTTGAGCATGTCATAGAATTTTTGGCTTGAGTTGACTTACAGAAGTTGGTCAACTACCTCGCTCATCAGGCCTCGGTCACTCCTAAGTCCCATTTTTGGACTTTTGCATATGTGACTCGTTTTAGCTTGTTTGGAGCTCGAATGATGTCTAATTTTCATGAAACTTGGAGGAATACTTCTAGACAGTATTTTTAGTGTGTTGTAGAAGTTTCAGCTTGATTTAATCGTTTGAAGTTGGTTAACTCCATCGTTCATCAGGCCAATGTCACTCCCGATGCCCATTTTTGGACTTTTGCATTTGTGACTCGTTTTCGCCTATTTCAGGCACGAACGATGTCCAATCTTCATGAAACATAGAGGAATGCTTCTTGACACTATTTTGATAACTCATTGAAATTTCGACTAGATTAACCTTCTGTGGTCGGTCGACTCATTCCTTCATCAAGAGGCGGTCACTCTCAGGGCCCTTTTTTGGACTTTTGTATATGTGATTCGTTTTCGCCTGTTTGGGACCCGAATAATGTCCAATCTTTACAAAACTTGATGGAATGCTTTTGGACACCCTCTTTAGTGAGTCATATAAGTTTCGGTTTGATTTGAATTTCTGAAGTTGGTCAATCAAATCGTTCATTGGGCCACGGTCACTCCCATGGCCCATTTTGGACTTTTGCATAAGTGACTTGTTTTCGCCTATTTAGGGCCCGAACGATGTCAATCTTCACGAAACATGGAGGAATGCTTTTCGACACTATTTTGGGTGTGTCGACTCAATTTGAATTTCTGAAGTTAGTCAACTCAATCGTTCGTCGGGCCGCGGTCTCCCCCAAGGCCCATTTTTGGACTTTTGCATATGTGACTCGTTTTCGCCTGTTTTGGCCCGAACGATGTCAGATCTTCACAAAACTTCCACGAATACTTCTTTAACTACTCTGTGCATGTCATAGTAGGTTCGGCTCAGTCTGACCTTCTGAAGTTGGTCAACTTCCTCGTTCATCGGGCCACGGTCACACCTAAGGCCTATTTTTGGACTTTTGAATTTGTGACTCATTTTTTCTTGTTTGGGTCCCGAACGATGTCTAATCTTCACGAAACTTGGAGGAATGCTTCTTGACAGTATTTTTAGTATGTTAGAAAAGTTTTGGCTTGATTTAATCTTCTGAAGTTGGTCAACTCCATCGTTCACCGGGCCACTGTCACACCCAACACCCATTTTTGGACTTTTACATATATGACTCATTTTTGCCTGTTTCGGGCACGAACGATGTCGAATCTCCACAAAACATGGTGGATTACTTCTTAACACTATTTTGAGTGACTCATTGAAATTTCGGCTAGATTTGAGCTTCTGAGGTCAGTCAACTCATTCCTTCATGGGGAGGCGGTCACTCTAAGGGCCCCTGTTTGGACTTTGGCATGCGTGACCCGTTTTCGCCCGTTTGGGACCTGAACGACTTTCAATCTTCGTAAAACCTAACAGAATGCTTCTGGACACACTTTTGGGTGAGTCATAGAAGGTTCGGCTCAGCTTGACTTTCTGAAGTTGGTTAACTCAATCATTCATAGGGCCATAGTCACTCCCATGGCCCATTTTGGACTTTTGCATATGTGATTTGCTTTCGCCTGTTTGAGGCCTGAATGATGTCCAATCTTCACGAAATATGGAAGAATGCTTTTTACCACTATTTTGAGTATGTCATAGAAGTCTTGGCTCGATTTGAATTTTTGAAGTTGGTCAACTCTCTCGTTCATTGGGCCGCAGTCTCTCCCAAGGCCCATTTTTGGACTTTTGCATATGTGACTCGTTTTCGCCTGTTTGGGCCTAAACGATGTCCAATCTGTTAGATTTTGTGGACTCAATCCATCAGTTGATCTAATAAATTGATTAATTTCTTTATTTATCAATAAAATCATGCTTTACTTTCATGAGATGAATGTTATCTTACTAGTTCATGCACATGACCAATTCATATGATAAAATGGTTCATGAGTTGAACCAGGTCTCATTAGTATGTCAGATGTGATATATGTGCATGGATGAGATCCACACATGGGAGATATATGTCACAAGTCTTATACTTAAATAAGCTTCACAACCAGTAATGAGACTGGGCATCTCATTTGATAAGGTTGCAGCACTTTGATCACTATGAGATAGTGTGATTTGTCTCAATCATCAGAATATAAGATTCTGGATCACGGTGCTGGTACATTGGATGTATTGAAGGACTATGAGATGCACCTTATGGAATTCTGACTCAATAATAAGGTATACTCTCATAATTCCCTAGCAATAGGCTCTCAATCCTGAGACATTGATGAACTCAAGTTTTTATCTATTCATTTGCTTTGAGTCACCAATGAGTGAGGCCGACTGTAGGTTAACACCTCGGTGTCTTGGGTATGTGGTAGTAGAACTGTGGAAACGTTGAATGATCAAGATGGAATCTATCTTTATTATCCCCTTGTGATAATTAATGGATTTGTCATTAGTAAGTGAGCACCCATCTCAATTAAGAGTTAATTGGATGGTACTGATGATTACTGTGATTAATTGGGGTTCAAGGATAATAAGATGTGGAACTTAGATTGGAAGAGACAGATTTATTTCAATTGATCCACGGATATTAATAAAGGAGCCTACTTGTGGTAATTGGGAAGTTTAGGATCTTCATTATAATTTATTCCTTAGACTGGAGTGCAATTGCATTTATATAGTGGTGGTATTTGCAATTAACTGTGGGCCCGGATTGCACATGAGATGTGGGGTCGCAGTGTTCCAGTTGGAGCCAGCTTTCTAAGGAATCCCTAGTGGTCCCCACGCTAGCCCAAGTTATTGGAAAATACTAATCCGACTTGAACTCTAGAAAGAAGAGATTAGAAAGGAGAGTTGCTAATTGCTTTGGAAGTAAGACTTCTATTTCAATTAAGGAAGGACGAGATTTGAAAATATATATAAAATCTCTTGGACGTCCAATAAGAGTCTCTCTCACACCCAAAACCCTGTTCGTGCAAGAGTTGTACAAGTTTCTCTCTCCTTCTCTCTCCTATTCCTCGGAGTTTTTAAGTTGGGATTTCTCCTGGAGATTCCACCAATCTTCTTGAGAAAAGAAATCCAATTCGGGTCATAGCGTGGAAGGCTAAGAGGTGTTGAAGATTCTCATCATCAAGTAGAGTCGCAACTTCACTATTAGAGCACTGCGAATCTCCAAAGGTATGATCTACTTCTTGCATGTTGTAGATTATTATGGATGTTTAGTGCTGTTTGATTCTGTCTTTTAGATAGAATATTTACTGTACATGGTCACGAGATTGAGGGTAATGCATCTTGGATTGGGTTTTTGGTCTTATGGATAATTGATCCCTATGTCAAGTGAGTCAAAAGTTTTGAAAATCTATCCACGAGACCCACCTACTTCCAACAATTGGTATCAGAGACATACCTCATCTCTAATCATGTTAGATCAGTAATCTTGTTCTAATCTTTGCATGAGATGAGAAGAGGATAGAGCAAGGGCTATGAAAGGATCAGTGTTTATTAGGTTTTCTTGCTTTTGTAGTAGATCCATGTTTGGAAAGTCACAAAAAGTTTTAATCATGATAGGAGGATGGTAAGATACCATTAGAAGCATACTGAGATCATTAGAAGTGATTGGGAATAGCAGGAGCCAAATTTGAAAAAACCCAAATTTCTGGGTTCGTCAGGTCGGTTAGTCAAACGAGCCACTATGGCTGTAGAGGTCTGTTGGCTAGCCGTAGGGACCAGATTGGCTAGCCGAACTCAGGCAGAATCATTTTGTTCTTGGTCTGAGTTGTTGTTGTTTTTTTTTTTCTTTCGGGGGCGCTGCCCCCTGGACCCCCGCAAGCTGATCGGGCAGCTCAAGCCCCGCCGGGGGCACTGCCCCCAGACCCCCTCTGCGTAAGGGATCTTGTATAGTGGTGGCAAACGTTTGGCATCTCGTTTTTCCATTGTGGTTTCGCAACCTAGTTTTGTGAAAGGCTTTGTTGTATGAAATACTAACTTGCAGTTGATAATGTCCTCTCCATATGGCCCACATGTTTTTTTCTTTCCTTATACTTATTGGTTTATTTGTGGCTAAGTGTAAAGGACATCATGGTTTCCTTGGTTTCCCGTGAAAGGGCAAGGCATGGTGAATTTCCCTATAGCCCTTTTATTTCCATGTTTAGATTACCATGTAAGTCTCATTATAGAGATATAGGAATTTATGTATTTTTTTAAAATTTGTAAATTCTGGAGATGCCCGAAACAAAGAAGGAAAGAGAAGCTGGACTCCTAATCAAAGAGTTTGAAGATTACCAAAAGGTGTTTTGGAGATGCCCAAAGAGTTTGAGGAATCCCAAAGTTTTGGAAAGTCTAGAAGTCCAAGAAGTCTTTTCCGCCTGGGCCATGTGGAGGAGAGGACTAGTCTTTAATTATAGCACTTTCTATTTATGGATGAATGCTTATTTTAGAGTATTTCCATATCTGATCCAAACATAGCAAATTCCAAAATTGATCAAATCAAATTAATTTTTGGAAAGAGTTCTAATTAAAGTTGGTGGGCCCATGAGATGGATCTATTGGTAACACTAATTTTGGAGACTGGACTTTCCTTAAAATAACTTGACTTGGAACCAATCATTGGTCGTATCATGAGATGAATTTATACTTATATTTGATGGACCCGTACACCTATAAGGAAATCCTCAACTCTAAAATATTAAGTGGGAGCGGGGCATTTATATATATACAAATCCCCATGGTTTTCCACCATAGGTCCATTGTAAGGAAAGTATTAGCCTCGTGCCATTTTGAGAATGGCCATTCCCCACAGAGGGCTTGTATTTATCTGGATACTAGATATGGATCTCCTATGAATAGTGTTGATGAGACGGGGTAGGAGCCCACTCCCTAAGGAGGAGCTGCCCGCAACGGTTGTCATACAATGCTAGTTGGTGGGTCACACTTAACTAAAATAACGATGTAGTATCCCCAAGGATTTGCCTCATGTATTTTAGAAACCGAAGCTAATCGGGAGTCATGCATTATTTGGTATCATATACCTAGATAGTAATGAATGAAGGGGATCATGGATAGTTAGTCTTAATCCCAATTTTGATCAACTTTGATCCGCACTAGTCTAGGAGGTATTTGCACTCCCTAAGGAGGGATACCCCGCAGGATTAGAATTCCAATGTATTCTGAATTTTGTGGTTATGAGGATTCCCACATAATTTTGGTAGAATACTAAACCCTAATCTCATTTAAATTCATTAATTGAATGTATGGTTATGTGCTACAATATTACAAGCATGAATTCGAATACTTTTAATCCATTTGCGACCATCCTCAACCAGAATAAGTTGGTGGGATCTAACTATGTAGACTGGAAACGGAATCTGGATATTGTCCTGACAGCTTCAAAATATAAATATGTCCTTACCAAAAACCCCCTTGAACAGCCTGGCCCAGATGCATCAGAAGCAGAAAAGGACCTTTACACCAAATGGGCCACAGACGAAGAGATGGCCCGATGTTACATTCTGGCATCCATGTCTAGTGTGCTGCAACACCAACATCAATCTTATAAGACTGCATATGATATGATATCGAACTCAAAGGAGATGTTTGCAGAACAAGGCAGACCTACTAGGCAGGCAGCCATGAGGGTGCTCATTAACACCGAGATGGCTGAAGGTACATCAGTACAGGAACACATGTTGAAGATGATGGACTCATTAAATGAGTTAGATGTACTGGGAGTTGCGATTGATGTAGAATCGCAGATTGACATAATCCTTGAGTCACTACCAGAGTCATTCAACAATTTCAAGGTCAACTATAATATGAATAAAATGAATCTGACTCTGGCTGAGCTATCTAGTCAGCTGGTAGCAACTGAAGGGATTATTAAGAAAAAACCAACTGCCTTAATGATAGAAAAGTCAGATGCCAAGTCCAAGCCGAAAGGCAAAGGGCGGAAAGGCAAAAGGAAATCAGTTCCGAAGGGTCCTAAGGTGGAGAATAGTCCAACTGGTGGCGTAGCTAAAGCTAAGGGTTCAGGGACAAAAGGAAAGTGGTTCCACTGTGGTAAGACAGGACATTGGAAGAGGAATTGTCTAGAATATCTGTTGGAAGTAGGTGGGTCTCGTGGATAGATTTTCAAAACTTTTTGACCCACTTGACACAGGGATCAACTATCCATAAGACCAAAACCCAATCCAGGATGCGTTACCCTCAATCTCGTGACCATGTACAGTAAAAATTATACCAGCACTAAACATCCAAAATAATCTACGACATGCAAGAAGTAGATCATACCTTTGGAGATCTGCAGTGCTCTAATGGATTTCTTCAACACCTCTTAGCCTTCCACGCTATGACCCCCGAATTGGATTTCTTTTCTCAAGAAGAATGGTGGAATCTTCAGGAGAAAATCCCAACTCGAAACTCCAAGGAACTAGAAGAAAGAAGGAGAGAGAAACTCGTGCAACTCTTGCACGAAAGGGTTTTGGGCGTGAGTGAGTGTCTTATTGGACGTCCAAGAGATTTTATAGACTTTCAAATCTCTCCCTTGTCTAATTTAAATAGAAGTCTTACTTCCAAAGCAATTAGCAGCTTTCTCCTTTCCAAACTCTTATTTCTAGAGTCCAACTCGGATTAGTGTTTTCCAATATCTTGGGCTAGCGTGGGGACCACTAGGGATTCCTTAGAAAGCTGGCTCCAACTGGAACACCGCGACCCTACATCTCATGTGCAATCCGGGCCCACAGTTAATTGCAAATAACACCACTATATAAATGCAATTGCACTCCAGTCTTAGGAATAAATTACAATGAAGACCCTAAACTTCCCAATTACCAGAAGTAGGCCCCTCTATCAATATCCGTGGATGAATTGGAATAAATCCGTCTCTTCCAATCTAAGTTCCACATCTTATTATCCTTGAGCCCTAATTAATCACAGTAATCATCAGTACCATCCAATTAACTCTTAATTGAGATGGGTGCGCACTTACTAATGACAAATCCATTAATTGGCACAAGGGGATAATAGAGATAGATTCCATCTTGATCATTCAACGTTCCCACAGTTCTACTACCACATACCCAAGACACCGAGGTGTTAACCTACAGTCGGCCTCACTTATTGGTGACTCAAAGCAAATGAATAGATAGAAACTTGAGTTCGTCAATGTCTCAGGATTGAGAGCCTATGGCTAGGGAATTATGAGAGCATACCTTATTATTGAGACGAAATTCTATAAGGTGCATCTCATGGTCCTTCAATACATCCTATGTACCAACACCGTGATCCAGAATCTTACATTCTGATGATCGAGACAAATCACACTATTTCATAGTGATCAAAGTGCTGCAACCTTATCAAATGAGATGCCCAATCTCATTACTGGTTGTGAAGCTATTTTAAGTATAAGATTTGTGACATATATCTCCCGCGTGTGGATCTCATCCATGCACATATATCACATTTAATATACTAATGGGATCCGGTTCAACTCATGAACCATTATGTCATACGTATTGGTCATGTATATGAAGTAATAAAATAACATTCATCTCATGAAAGTAAAGCATGATTTTTTTGATAAATAAAGAAATTAATCAATTTATTACATCAACTGATGGATTGAGTTCACAAAAACTAACAATATCTGTCTAAGAAAAGGACCCCAGGTATGATTGAGTCACTTATATCTAAAGTTAGTTTTGCAACTGGTACTTCGGAATCCTGGTGTGTGGATTCCGGGGCAACTAATCACATATGTAATACGTTGCAAGGGTTCAGGGAAACCAGGAGGCTAAGTGATGGAGAAATCATTGTCAATCTAGGATCTGACGCTAAGGCGGAGGCTGTTATCTGTGGGAGTCATTACTTTATGTTTTTCAAATAATAAATTGGTTTTGTCAGAAACATTATATGTACCGTCTTTAAGGTGGAATTTAATTTCAGTTTCTAGTTTGGTGATTAAAGGTTATTCTATTACTTTTGGTACTGAAGTAGTCATAAAGAGGAATGGTACTTTCATATGTTCTAGCAAAGGAACCAAAGGACTTTATTTGTTAACTCCCACGATGTATGAGATACATGATACTGAAACAATTAATAGACCATCATTAAAGAGAAAGTCACCTTCATCTAATCCAACAAAACTTTGGCACCTAAGGCTAGGTCATATAAACTTTAACAGGATTGAGAGGCTAGTGAAAGATGGTATTTTACTTTCATTGGTGGTAGAACCAATGCCTGTCGTGAGTCTTGTTTGTAAGGTAAAATGACCAAAAGACACTTTTCAGCTAAGGATCATAAGGCCAAAGATTTATTGGAATCAGTGAATACTGATGTCTGCAGACCCATTAATGTCAGGGCCAGAGGAGGATATGAGTACTTCATCACTTTCACAGATGATTACTAAATATATGGTTACATATACGTTATGCACCGCAAGTCCAAAGCTTTTTAAAAGTTCAAAGAGTTTCGAGCGGAAGCGGAAAAGCAATTAGGTAAGAGTATCAAGACTCTTCGATCAGATCGAGGAGGGGAATATCTCTCTGCTGATTTTATGGGTTACTTATCAAAAAATGTGATTCTATCCCAATTGTTTGCTCCTGGTATGCCTCAACAGAATGGAGTAGCAGAAAGAAGGAACCGGACTCTTTTAGATATGATTAGGTCTATACTGAGTTTCTCAAGATTACCTATATCCTTTTGGGGATAGGCTTTGGATACTGCAATGTACATACTAAACCTCGTACCATCTAAGTCTATACTTAAGACTCCCTGGGAATTATGGTCTGGGCGAAAGCCTAGTCTACAACATTTACACATTTGGGGTTGTCCAGCACACGTGCTCAAGGTTAAGACGGATAAGTTGGAAACGAAGTCGGAAGTATGCATGTTTGTAGGATATCCTAAAGGAACTAAAGGTTGGTTATTCTATAATCCCAGAGAGCAGAAAGTGCTGGTCATCACCAATACGGTTTTTCTGGAGGAAGATTATATGATGGACTGGAAATCTTTAGAAAAGGTGATCTTGGAAGAGATTCAGAAGCAATCAATTCCAAATCCAAGTATGACCGGACTTGAGGAAGAACCACCCTTACCAGACCCAGTAGTTACACCAGTACCTCGTCGTAGTGGGAGGATTGTCAAACCCCCTGACAGGTTCTTATTTTTGGGAGAGTCTTATGAAGCAATCCCAGAAGAGCCGGAACAAGATCCCTCTAACTATGATGAAGTAATCAATGACTTAGACTCGGGATGCTGGCAAGATGCTATGAAAGCTGAGATGGAGTCTATGTACTCAAATCAGGTCTGGACACTTGTGGACTTGCCTGCCAATATTAAACCTATTGGGTGCAAGTGGGTCTACAAGAGAAAAAGAGGACCAGATGGAAGAGTGGAAACCTATAAGGCTAGGCTTGTTGCGAAAGGATATACTCAGAAAAAGGGGATCGATTATGAGGAAACCTTCTCGCCAATAGCCATGCTCAAATCCATCCAGATACTCTTATCCATTACGGCTCATCTCGATTACGAGATTTGGCAAATGGATGTCAAGACGGCGATTCTCAATGGCCATCTTGAGGAAGACATCTATATGGTGCAGCCAGACGGTTTTGTAGCTTAAAACCAGGAACAAAAAGTTTGCAAGTTGCAGAAGTCTATTTATGGACTAAAGCAGGCATCCTGAAGCTGGAATATCCGTTTCAACCAGGCAATCAAGTCATTTGGTTTTTGTCAAAATCCGGATGAGTCATGTCTGTACATGAAAAGTGAGGGTGATAGGGTAGTTTTTCTGGTTTTATATGTTGATAACATCCTTCTCCTCGGGAAAGACATAGGAATGTTGTCAACGGTAAAAGTTTGGTTAGCCAAGACTTTTGATATGAAGGACTTGGGAGAAGCTAGCTACATCCTAGGGATCAAGCTCTATCGAGACCGGAAAAATAAGATGATTGGCTTATCCCAAGCTACATACATAGATAAGGTGCTAGTACGGTTTGCAATGCAAGACTCCAAGAAGGGTATCACACCTTTCAGGCGTGGAGTGCACCTTTCCAAGGATCAGTGTCCTAAGACACCCGAGGAAAAGGAGCAGATGAGGTCGATACCATACGCTTCGGCTGTTGGTAGCCTCATGTATGCTATGTTATGTACTAGACCAGATATCTATTATGTAGTGAGCCTAGTTAGTAGATATCAATCTAATCCAGGACTTGAACATTGGACTGCTGTAAAATGTATTCTCAAATACTTGAGAAGGACTAGAGATTACATGTTGATTTATAGCAATGATGAGTTGATTCCAGTCGGATACACAGATTCTGACTTTATGTCAGATAAGGATTCTAGGAAATCCACCTCTGGTTACGTTTTTATACTTGGAGGTGGAGCTATCAGCTGGAGGAGTATAAAACAAGAATCTACTGCTGATTCAACCTCGGAGGCTGAATATGTAGCAGCTTGTGAAGCAGCTAAGGAAGCAGTATAGCTTAAAAGATTCCTTTTAGAACTTAGGGTAGTACCTTTGGCACAATAGCCACTTACCGTTTACTGTGACAGTAGCGGGGCAGTTGCTCAATCAAAGGAACCCAGAAGCCATAAAAGCCAAAAGCATGTATAGAAGAAATATCACTTAGTTAGATAGATTGTGCAGAGAGGTGATATTGCTATTACCAAGATAGCCTCTGCGGACAATTTAGCAGATCCCTTTACTAAGCCTTTGACTACCAAAGTCTTTGAGCAGCATGTAGAAGGGATGGGCATGAGATGCAACCCTGACTGGCATTGAGCCAAAGTGGGAGATTGTTAGATTTTGTGGACTCAATCTATCAGTTGATGTAATAAATTGATTAATTTCTTTATTTATCAATAAAATCATGCTTTACTTTCATGAGATGAATATTATTTTGCTACTTCATGCACATGACCAATTCATATGACATAATGGTTCATGAGTTGAACCGGGTCCCATTAGTATATTAAATGTGATATATGTGCATGGATGAGATCCATACACGGGAGATATATGTCACAAATCTTATACTTAAATAAGCTTCACGATCAGTAATGAGACTGGGCATCCCATTTGATAAGGTTGCAGCACTTTGATCACTATGAGATAGTGTGATTTGTCTCGATCATCAGAATGTAAAATTCTGGATCACAGTGCTGGTACATTGGATGTAGTGAAGGACCATGAGATGCATCTTATGGAATTCTGTCTCAATAATAAGGTATACTTTTATAATTCCCTAGCAATAGGCTCTCAATCCTAAGACATTGATGAACTCAAGTTTCTATCTATTCATTTGCTTTGAGGCACCAATGGTGAGGTCAACTGCAGGTTAACACCTCGGTGTCTTGGGTATATGGTAGTAGAATTGTGGGAACATTGAATGATTAAGATGGAATCTATCTCTATTATCCCCTTGTGACAATTAATGGATTTGTCATTAGTAAGTGCGCACCCATCCCAATTAAGAGTTAATTGGATGGTACTGATAATTACTGTGATTAATTGGGGCTCAAGGATAATAAGATGTAGAACTTAGATTGGAAGATACAGATTTATTCCAATTGATCCACGGATATTGATAGAGGGGCCTACTTGTGGTAATTGGGAAGTTTAGGTTCTTCATTGTAATTTATTCCTAAGACTAGAGTGCAATTGCATTTATAGAGTGGTGTTATTTGCAATTAACTGTGAGCCCATATTGCACATGAGATGTGGGGTCGCGGTGTTCTAGTTGGAGCCAGCTTTCTAAGGAATCACTAGTGGTCCCCACGCTAGCCCAAGTTATTGGAAAATGCTAATCCGACTTGAACTCTAGAAAGAAGGGATTAGAAAAGAGAGTTGCTAGTTGCTTTGGAAGTAAGACTTCTATTTCAATTAAGGAAGGACGAGATTTGAAAATATATATAAAATCTCTTGGACGTCCAATAAGAGTCTCTCTCACGCCCAAAACCCTGTTCATGCAAGAGTTGTACAAGTTTCTCTCTCCTTCTCTCTCCTATTCCTTGGAGTTTTTAAGTTCGGATTTCTCCTGGCGATTCCACCAATCTTCTTGAGAAAAGAAATCCAATTCGGGTCATAGCGTAGAAGGCTAAGAGGTGTTGAAGATTCTCATCATCAAGTAGAGTTGCAACTTCTCTATTAGAGCACTACGAATCTCCAAAGGTATGATCTACTTCTTGCATGTTGTAGATTATTATGGATGTTTAGTGCTATTTGATTCTGTCTTTTAGATAGAATATTTACTGTACATGGTCATGAGATTGAGGGTAATGCATCCTGGATTGGGTTTTTGGTCTTATGGATAATTGATCCCTGTGTCAAGTGGGTCAAAAGTTTTAAAAATCTATCCACGAGACCCACCTACTTCCAGCACAATCTTCACGGAACCTAGAGGAATGCTTCTTTGCACTCTTTTGAGTCTGTCATAGATGTTTCAGCTCAATTTGTCCCTCTAAGGTTGGTCAACACCCTCGTTCATTGGGCCACGGTAACGCCCATGGCCTACTTTTGGACATTTGCAGATGTGACTCGTTTTCACCTGTTTGGGGCCCAAACGACGACCAATCTTCACGAAACTTGGAGGAATGCTTCTTTACACTATATTGGGTGTATCAAAGAGGTTTCGGCTCAATTTGAGCTTCTGGACTTGGTCAACACCCTCGTTCATAATGCCACGGTCACTCCTATGGCTCATTTTGGACTTTTCAATATGTGACTTCTTTTCCCTTGTTTGGGGCCCAAACTATGTCCGATCTTCACGGAACTTAGGGGAACACTTCTTAACACTATTTTGAGTGTGTCATAGAGTATTCGACTAGATTTGACATTCTGAGATTTGTCAACTCCCTCGTTCATCGGGCCGCGGACACTCCCAAGGCCCATTTTTTGTCTTTTGCATATGTGACTCGCTTTCACCTGTTTGGGGCCCAAACGATGTCCAATATTCACGAAACTTGGAGGAATACTTCTTGACATTATTTTGAGTATTTCTTAGATGTTTCAAGCTAATTTGACAATCTAAAGTTGGTCAACTCCCTCATTCATCGGGCCAGGGTCACTCCTAAGGTACATTTTTGGACTTTTGCATATGTGACTCGTTTTCGCCTGTTTGGGGTTCGAACGATGTCCAATCTTCACGAAAATTGGAGGAGTACATCTTCAAACTATTCTAAGTGTGTCATACAAGTTTTAGAATGATTTAACCTTTTGAAGTTGGTCAAGTCAATCGTTCATCGGGCCACAGTCACTTCAAGGCCCATTTTTGGATTTTTGCATTTGTAACACGTTTTTGCCTATTTGAGGTCGAACGATGTCCAATCTTCACGGAACTTGGAGGAATACTTCTTTAAACTATTCAAAGCATGTCATTGAAGGTTTAACTTGATTTTCCTTCTGAAGTTGGTCAACTCCCTTCGTTCATAGGGCCGCGGTCACTCCTAAGGCCCATTTTTGAACTTTTGCATATGTGACTTGTTTTTCCCTGTTGGGGCCCGGACGATGTCTAATCTTCACGAATCTAGGAGGATTGCTTCTTGACAGTATTTTTACTGTGTCGAAGAAGTTTCAGCTTGATTTAATCTTTTGAGATTGGTCAACTCCATTGTTCATCAGGCCCCTGTCACTCCCGATGCCCATTTTTGGACTTTCGCATATGTGACTCGTTTAGGCCTGTTTAAGGTACAAATGATGTCCAATCTCCAGGAAACGTGGAGGAATGCTTCTTGACACTATTTTGAGTATCTCATTGAAATTTTGGCCAGATCTGACCTTTTGAAGTCGGTCAACTCATTCCTTCATCGAGAGGCGGAAACATTCAGGGCCCTTTTTTGGACTTTTGCATGTGTGACTCGTTTTCGCCTATTCGGGACCCGAACGATGTCCAATCTTCGTAAAACTTGATGGATGGATTTTGGACACCATTTTGAGTGAGTCAAAAAAGTTTTGGCTCTACTTGACTTTCTAAAGTTGGTCAACTCAATCGTTCATAAGGCCACAGTCACTCCCATGGCCTATTTTGGACTTTTGCATACGTGATTTGTTTTCGGTTGTTTGGGCCCGAAAGATGTCCAATCTTCATGGAACTTGCAAGAATGCTTCTTTAAACTATTTTGAGCATGTCATAGAATTTCTGGCTCAATTTGAGATTGTAGAGTTGGTCAATCCCTCATTCATCGGGCCGCAGTCACTCGTGCGGCCCATTTTTAGACTTTTGCATATATGACTCGTTTTTGCCTGTTTGGTGCTCGAATGATGTCTAGCCTTCACAAAACTTGGGAGAATACTTCTAAAGTTTTGGCTTGACTTAATCTTTTGAAGTTTGTCAACTCCATTGTTCATTGGGCCACTGTCACTCCCGATGCCCATTTTTGGACTTTTGCATATGTGACTCGTTTTCACCTGTTTCGGGCACGGACGAGGTCCAATCTCCACGAAACATGGAGGAATGCTTCTTGATACTATTTTAATTATCTCATGGAAATTACGTCTAGATTTGACCTTCTGAGGTCGGTCAACTCATGCTTTCATTGGGAGGCGGTCACTCTTAGGGCCCATTTTTGGACTTTTGCATAAGTGAAACGTTTTCGCCAGTTTGGGTCCCGAACGATGTCCAATCTTCGTAAAAATTGATGGAATGCTTTTGTGCACCCTTTTGAGTAAGTCATACAAGTTTTCAATCGATTTGAGTTTCTAAAGTTGGTCAACTCAATCATTCATAGGGCCATGGTCACTCCCATGGCATATTTTGGACTTTTGCATTTGTGACTTGTTTTTGCCTGTTTAGGGTTCGAACGATGTCCAATCTTCACAAAACATGGAGGAATGGTTTTGGACACTATTTTGAGTGTGTCATAGAAGTTTTGGCTTGATTTGAATTTCTGAAGTTGGTCAACTTCCTCATTCATTGAACCATGGTCTCTCCCAAGGCCTATTTTTCGACTTTTGCATATGTGACTCATTTTCACCTGTTTGGGGCCCGAACGATGTCCAATCTTCAAGGAACTTGGAGGAATGCTTCATTGCACTATTTTGAGTTTATCATACATGTTTCAACTCAATTTGATTTTCTAAAGTTGGTAAACACCCTCGTCATCCAGCCGTGGTAACTCCGAAGGCCCATTTTTGGACTTTTGCATATGTGACTCGTTTTCGCCTGTTTGGGGCCCAAATGATGTCCAATCTTCACGAAACTTGGAGGAATGCTTCTTTACACTATATTGGGTGTGTCAAAGAGGTTTTAGCTCAATTTGAGGTTCTAAACTTGGTCAACACCCTCGTTCATAGGGCCACGGTCACTTCCATGGCTCATTTTGGACTTTTGCATATGTGACTTCTTTTTCCTTGTTTGGGGCCCGGACGATGTCCAATCTTCACAAAACTTAGGGGAGCACTTCTTAAAGCTATTCTCAATGTCTCATAGAGTATTCAGCAAGATTTGACGTTCTGAGGTTGGTCAACTCCCTCATTCTTCCGGTCGCGGACACTCCCAAGGCCTATTTTTTGTCTTTTGCATATGTGACTCGTTTTCGCCTGTTTGGGGCCCAAACGATGTCCAATCTTCACGAAACTTGGAGGATTGCTTCTTGTCATTATTTTGAGCATGTCTTAGATGTTTCAAGCTTTGGTCAACTCCCTCATTCATCGGGCTGGGGTCACTCCCGAGGTACATTTTTGGACATTTGCATTTGTGACTCGTTTTCGCCTGTTTTGGGTCCGCACGATGTCCAATCTTCACGAAAATTGGAGGAATACTTCTTCAAACTATTCTAAGTGTGTCATACAAGTTTCGGCATGATTTAACCTTCTGAGGTTGGTCAACTCTCTCGTTAATCGGGCAGTGGACACTCTCAAGGCCCATTTTTCGACTTTTGCATATGTGACTCGTTTTTGCCTGTTTTGGGCCCAAACGATGTCTAATCCTCATGTAACTTAGAGGAATGCTTCTTGACATTATTTTGAATGTGTCATAGAGGTCTCAACATGATTTGACCATCCAAAGTTGGTCAACTCCCTCATTCATAGGGCCGCAGTCACTCCCAAGGCCCATTTTTGGACTTTTGCATATGTAATTCATTTTTGCCTGTTTGGGGCCCGAACGATGTTCAATCTTCAAAGAACATGGAGGAATGCTTCTTTAAACTATTCTGAGTGTGTCATCGATGTTTTGGCATGATTTGACCGTCTGAAGTTGGTCAACTCAATCATTCATCGGGCCGCGGTCACTCTTAAGGCCCATTTCTGGACTTTTACATTTGTGACTCGTTTTCGCCTATTTGGGTCCAAACAATTTCCAATCTTCACGAAACTTGGAGGAGTACTTCTTTAAATTATTCTGAGCATGTCGTTGAAGGTTCGGGTTGATTTGTTCATCTGAAGTTGGTCAACTCCCTCGTTCATCGGGCTGTGGTCACTCCTAAGGCCCATTTTTGAACTTTTGCATATGTGACTCGTTTTTGCTTATTGGGGCCCGAACGTTGCCTAATCTTCACGAATCTTGGAGGATTGCTTCTTGACAGTATTTTTAGTATGTCATAGAAGTTTTGGGTTGATTTAATCATTTCAGGTTGGGCAACTCCATCGTTCATCGGGCCTTTGTCACTCCCGCTACCCATTTTTGGACTTTCGCATATGTGACTCGTTTAGGCCTGTTTTGGGCACGAACGATGTCCAATCTCCACGAAACGTGGAGGAATGCTTCTTGACACTATTTTGAGTCTCTTATTGATATTTTGGCAAGATTTGACCTTCTGAGGTCAGTCAACTCATTCCTTCATCGAGAGGCGGAAACTCTCGGGGCCCTTTTTTGGACTTTTGCCTGTGTGACTCGTTTTCGCCTGTTTGGGACCCAAACGATGTCCAGTATTCGTAAAACTTGATGGATGGGTTCTGGACACCCTTTTGAGTAAATAATAGATGTTTTTGCTTGATTTGACTTTTTGAAGTTGGTCAACTCATTCGTTCATAGGGCCACAGTCACTCCCGTGGCCCACTTTGGACTTTTGCATACGTGATTTGTTTTCTCCTGTTTGGGGCCGAACGATGTCCAATCTTCACAGAACTTGCAGGAATGCTTCTTTAAACTATTATGAGCATGTCGTAGAATTTTTTGCTCGATTTGACCTTCTAAAGTTGGTCAACTCCCTTATTCATCGGGCTGCGGTCACTCTTCAGGCCCATTTTTGGACTTTTGCATATGTGATTCGTTTTTGCCTGTTTGGGGCTCGAATAACGTCTAATCTTCACAAAACTTGGAGGAATATTCTAGACAGTATTTTTAGTGTGTCATAGAAGTTTCGGCTTGATTTCATCTTTTGAAGTTGGTCAACTTCACTGTTCGTTGGGCCACTGTCACTCCGGATGCCCATTTTTGGACTTTTGCATATGTGACTCGTTTTCGCCAGTTTCGGGCACGAACGATGTCCAATCTCCACGAAACATGGAGAAATGCTTCTTGACACTATTTTGATGTCTCATTGATATTTCAACTAGATTTGACCTTTTGAGATCAGTCAACTCATTCCTTCATCGAGAGGCGGTCACTCTCAGGGCACTTTTTTGAATTTTTGCATATATGACTCGTTTTCGCCTGTTTGGGGCCCAAACGATGTCCAATCTTCATGAAACCTGAAGGAACGCTTCTTTACACTATATTGGGTGTGTCAAAGAGGTTTCAGCTCAATTTAAGCTTCTGAACTTGGTCAACACCTTCGTTCATAGGGCCACGGTCACTCCCATGGCTCATTTTGGACTTTCGCATACGTGACTTCTTTTTCCTTATTTAGGGCCCATACGATGTCTAATCTTCACAGAACTTAGGGGTGTTGGAAGTAGGTGGGTCTCGTGGATAGATTTTCAAAACTTTTGACCCACTTGACACAGGGATCAACTATCCATAAGACCAAAACCCAATCCAGGATGCGTTACCCTTAATCTTGTAACCATGTACAGTAAAAATTCTACCAGCACTAAACATCCAAAATAATCTACGATATGCAAGAAGTAGATCATACCTTTGGAGATCCGCAGTGCTCTAATGGATTTCTTCAACACCTCTTAGCCTTCCACGCTATGACCCCCGAATTGAATTTCTTTTCTCAAGAAGAATGGTGGAATCTTCAGGAGAAAATCCCAACTCGAAACTCCAAGGAACTAGAAGAAAGAAGGAGAGAGAAACTCGTGCAACTCTTGCATGAAAGGGTTTTGGGCGTGAGAGAGAGTCTTATTGGACGTCTAAGAGATTTTATAGATTTTCAAATCTCTCCCTTGTCTAATTGAAATAGAAGTCTTACTTCCAAAGTAATTAGCAACTTTCTCCTTTCTTATCCCTTCTTTCTAGAGTTCGAGTTAGATTAGTATTTTCCAATAACTTGGGCTAGCGTGGGGACTACTAGGGTTTCCCTAGAAAGCTGGCTCCGACTGGAACACCGCGACCCCACATCTCATGTGCAATCCGGGCCCACAGTTAATTACAAATAACACCACTATATAAATGCAATTGCACTCCAGCCTTAGAAATAAATTACATTGAAGACCCTAAACTTCCTAATTACCACAAGTAGGCTCCTCTATCAATATCCGTGGATCAATTGGAATAAATCCGTCTCTTCCAATCTAAGTTCCACATCTTATTATCCTTGAGCCCCAATTAATCACAGTAATCATCAGTACCATCCAATTAACTCTTAATTGAGATGGGTGCGCACTTATTAATGACAAATCCATTAATTGGCAAAGGGGATAATAGAGATAGATTCCATCTTGATCATTCAACGTTCCCACAGTTCTACTACCACATACCCAAGACACCGAGGTATTAACTTACAGTCGGCCTCACTCATTGGTGACTCAAAGCAAATGAATAGATAGAAACTTGAGTTCGTTAATGTCTCAAGATTGAGAGCCTATTGCTAGGGAATTATGAGAGCATACCTTATTATTGAGACGGAATTCCATAAGGTGCATCTCATGGTCCTTTAATACATCCAATGTACCAGCACCGTGATCCAGAATCTTACATTCTGATGATCGAGACAAATCACACTATTTCATAGTGATCAAAGTGCTGCAACCTTATCAAATGAGATGCCCAATCTCATTACTGATTGTGAAGCTATTTTAAGTATAAGATTTGTGACATATATCTCCCGCGTGTGGATCTCATCCATGCACTTATATCACATCTAATATACTAATGGGACCCGGTTCAACTCATGAACCATTATGTCATATATATTGGTCATGTGCATGAAGTAGTAAAATAGCATTCATCTCATGAAAGTAAAGCATGATTTTATTGATAAATAAAGAAATTAATCAATTTATTACATCAACTGATGGATTGAGTCCACAAAATCTAACAAGGGGAACACTTCTTAACACTATTTTGAGTGTTTCATAGAGTATTCGGCTAGATTTGACGTTCTAAGGATGGTCAACTCCCTTGTTCATCCTGTCGCAGGCACTCCCAAGGCCCATTTTTTGTCTTTTGCATTTGTGACTCGTTTTCGCTTGTTTGGGGCCCAAACGATGTCCAATCTTCATGAAACTTAGAAGAATGCTTCTTGACATTATTTTGAGTGTGTCTTAAATGTTTTAAACTAATTTGACCATCTAATGTTGGTCAACTCGGCTTTCATCGGGCCGGGGTCACTCCCAAGGTACATTTTTGGACTTTTGCATTTGTGACTCGTTTTTGCCTATTTGGGGTCCGAACGATGTCCAATCTTCACGGAAATTGGAGGAATACTTCCTCAAACTATTCTAAGTGTGTCATACAAGTTTCAGCATGATTTAACCTTTTGAAGGTGGTTAACTCTCTCGTGAGTTGGGCAGCGGACACTCTCAAGGCCCATCTTTCGACTTTTGCATATGTTACTCGTTTTTGCCTGTTTTGGGCCCAAACGATATCTAATCTTCATGTAATTTGGAGGAATGCTTCTTGACACTATTTTGAATGTGTCATAGATGTTTTAACATGATTTGACCATTTGAAGTTAGTCAACTCCCTCATTCATAGGGCCGCAGTCACTCCCAAGGCCCATTTTTGGACTTTTGCATATGTAATTCATTTTTGCCTGTTTGGGGCCCGAACAGTGTCCAATCTTCATGAAACATAGAGGAATGCTTCTTTAAACTATTATGAGTGTGTCATAGATGTTTTACGGTGATTTGACCATCTATGTTGGTCAACTCAATCATTCATCAGGCCGCGGTCGCTCTTAAGTCCCATTTTTGGACTTTTAAATTTGTGACTCGTTTTCGCCTATTTGGGCCCGAACGATGTCCAATCTTCACAGAACTTGGAGGAATACTTCTTTAAATTATTCTGAGCATGTCATTGAAGGTTCAACTTGATTTGTCCTTCTAAAGTTGGTCAA
Organism: Sextonia rubra; assembly: GCA_037013555.1. Taxonomy (NCBI): domain Eukaryota; kingdom Viridiplantae; phylum Streptophyta; class Magnoliopsida; order Laurales; family Lauraceae; genus Sextonia; species Sextonia rubra. Next base: position 12,482,869 of record JASUAD010000026.1, read on the forward strand.
CTCCCTCGTTCATCGGGCCACGATCACTCCTAAGGCCCATTTTTGAACTTTCGCATATGTGACTCGTTTTTACCTGTTGGGGCCCGAACGTTGTCTAATCTTCATGAATCCTGGAGGATTGCTTCTTAACAGTATTTTAGTGTGTCATAGAAGTTTCGGCTTGATTTAATCTTATCAGGTTGGTCAACTCCATCGCTCATCGGGCCTCTGTCACTCCCAATCCCCATTTTTGGACTTTCGCATATGTGACTCGTTTAGGCCTGTTACGGGCACAAACGATGTCCAATCTCCACGAGACATGGAGGAATGCTTTTTGACACTATTTTGAGTGTCTCATTGAAATTTTGGCCAGATTTGACCTTCTGAGGTGGGTCAACTCATTCCTTCAACGAGAGGCGGAAACTCTCAGGGCCCTTTTTTGGACTTTTGCCTATGTGACTCGTTTTCGCCTGTTTGGGACCCGAACGATGTCCAATCCTCGTAAAACTTGATGGACGGGTTTTGGACACCCTATTGAGTGAGTCAGAGACGTTTTGACTTGATTTGACTCTCTGAAGTTGGCCAACTCATTCGTTCATACGGCCACAGTCACTCCCATGGCCCATTTTGGACTTTTGTATACGTGATTTGTTTTCGCCTGTTTGGGCCCGAACGATGTCTAATCTTCACGGAACTTGCAGGACTGCTTCTTTAAACTATTCTGAGCATGTCATAGAATTTTTTGCTCGATTTGACCTTTTAAAGTTATTCAACACCCTCATTCATCGGGCTGCGGTTACTCCTAAGGCCCATTTTTGGACTTTTGCATATGTGACTCACTTTTGCCTCTTTGGGGCTCGAATAATGACTAATCTTCACAAAACTTGGAGGAATACTTCTAGACAGTATTTTTAGTGTGTCGTAGAAGTTTTGGCCTGATTTAATCTTTTGAAATTGGTCAACTCCAGTGTTCATCGGGCCACTGTCACTCCCGACGCCTATTTTTGAACTTTTGCATATGTGACTCATTTTCGCCAGTTTCAGGCACGAACGATGTCCAATCTCCACAAAACATGGAGGAATGCTTCTTGACACTATTTTGATGTCTCATTGATATTTCAACTAGATTTGACCTTTTGAGATCGGTCAACTCATTCCTTCATCGAGAGGCAGTCACTCTCAGGGCACTTTTTTGGACTTTTGCATATGTAACTCGTTTTTGCATGTTCGGGTCCCAAACAATGTCCAATCTTCACAAAAGTTGATGGAATGCTTTTGGACACCCTCTTGAGTGAGTCATATAAGTTTTGGCTCGATTTGACTTTCTAAAGTTGGTCAACAAAATCGTTCATAGGGCTACGGTCACTCCCATGGCCCATTTTGGACTTTTGCATAAGTGACTTGTTTTTGCCTGTTTGGGGCGCGAACGACGTCCAATCTTCACGAAACATGGAGGAATGCATTTGACACTATTTTGAGTGTGTCATAGAAGTTTTGACTCGATTTGAATTTCTGAAGTTGGTCAACTTCCTCGTTCATTGGGCCGCGGTCTCTCCCAAGGCCCATTTTTTGACTTTTGCATATGTGACTCGTTTTCACGTGTTTGGGGCCCGAACGATATCCAATCTTCACGGTGTTGGAAGTAGGTGGGTCTCGTGGATAGATTTTCATTACTTTTGACCCACTTGACACAGGGATCAACTATCCATAAGATCAAAACCCAATCCAGGATACATTACCCTCAATCTCGTGACCATGTACAGTAAAAATTCTACCAGCACTAAACATCCAAAATAATCTACGACATGCAAGAAGTAGATCATACCTTTGGAGATCCGCAGTGCTCTAATGGATTTCTTTAACACCTCTTAGCCTTCCACACTATGACCCCCGAATTGGATTTCTTTTCTCAAGAAGAATGGTGGAATCTTTAGGAGAAAATCCCAACTCGAAACTCCAAGGAACTAGAAGAAAGAAGGAGAGAGTAACTCATGCAACTCTTGCACAAAAGGGTTTTGGGCGTGTGAGAGACTCTTTTGGACATCCAAGGAGATTTTATAAACTTTCAAATCTCATCCTTGCCTAATTGAAATAGAAGTCTTACTTCCAAAGCAATTAGCAACTTTCTCCTTTCTTATCCCTTCTTTCTAGAGTTCGAGTTAGATTAGTATTTTCCAACAACTTGGGCTAGCGTGGGGACCACTAAGGATTCCTTAGAAAGCTGGCTCCAACTGGAACACCGTGACCCCACATCTCATGTGCAATTCGGGCCCTCAGTTAATTGTAAATAACACCACTATATAAATGCAATTGCACTCCAGTCTTAGGAATAAATTACAATGAAGACCCTAAACTTCCCAGTTACCACAAGTAGGCCCCTCTATCAATATCCGTGGATCAATTGGAATAAATCTGTCTCTTCCAATCTAAGTTCCACATCTTATTATCCTTGAGCCCCAATTAATCACAGCAATCATCAGTACTATCCAATTAACTCTTAATTGAAATGGGTACGCACTTACTAATGACAAATCCATTAATTGGCACAAGGGGATAATAGAGATAGATTCCATCTTGATCATTCAACGTTCCCACAGTTCTACTACCACATACCCAAGACACCGAGGTGTTAACCTACAGTCGGCCTCACTCATTGGTAACTCAAAGCAAATGAATAGATAGAAACTTGAGTTCGTCAATGTCTCAGGATTGAGAGCCTATTGCTAGGGAATTATGAGAGCATACCTTATTATTGAGACGGAATTCCATAAAGTGCATCTCATGGTCCTTCAATACATGTAATGTACCAGCACCGTGATCTAGAATCTTACATTCTGATGATCGAGACAAATCACACTATCTCATAGTGATCAAAGTGCTGCAACCTTATCAAATGAGATGCCCAATCTCATTACTGGTTGTGAAGCTATTTTAAGTATAAGATTTGTGACATATATCTCCCGCGTGTGGATCTCATCCATGCACATATATCACATCTAATATACTAATGGGACCCGGTTCAACTCATGAACCATTATGTCATATGTAGTGGTCATGTGCATGAATTAGTAAAATAACACTCATCTCATGAAAGCAAAGCATGATTTTATTGATAAATAAAGAAATTAATCAATTTATTACATCAACTGATGGATTGAGTCCACAAAATCTAACAATCTCCCACTTGGGCTCAATGCCAGTCAGGTTTACATCTCATGCCCATCCCTTCTACATGCTGCTCAAAGACTTTAGTAGTCAAAGGCTTAGTAAAGGGATCTGCCAAATTGTCCGCAGAGGCTATCTTGGTAATAGCAATATCACCTCTCTACACAATCTCTCTGACTAAGTGGTACTTCCTCTGTACATGCTTTTGGCTTTTATGGCTTCTGGGTTCCTTTGACTGCGCGACTGCCCCGCTGCTGTCACAGTAAACTGTGAGTGGCTGTCGTACCAAAGGTACCACCCCAAGTTCCAAAAGGAATCTTTTAAGCCATACTGCTTCCTTAGCTGCTTCACAAGCTGCTACATATTCAGCTTCCGAGGTTAAATCAGCGGTACATTCTTGTTTTATACTCCTCCAGCTGATAGCTCCGCCTCCAAGCATAAATACATAACCAGAGGTGGATTTCCTAGAATCCTTATCTGACATAAAGTCAGAATCTGTGTATCCGACTGGAATCAACTCATCACTGCTATAAATCAACATGTAATCTCTAGTCCTTCTCAAGTATTTGAGAATACATTTTACAGCAGTCCAATGTTCAGGTCCTGGATTAGATTGCTATCTGCTGACTAGGCCCACTACATAATAGATATCTGGTCTAGTACAAAACATAGCATACATGAGGCTACCAACAGCCGAAGCGTATGGTATCGACCTCATTTGCTCCTTTTCCTCAGGTGTCTTAGGACACTGATCCTTGGAAAGGTGCACTCCATGCCTGAAAGGTGTGATACCCTTCTTGGAGTCTTGCATTGCAAACTGTACTAGCAGCTTATCTATGTATGCAGCTTGGGATAAGCCAATCATCCTATTTTTCCGGTCTCGATAGAGTTTGATCCCTAGGATGTAACTAGCTTCTCTCAAGTCCTTCATATCAAAAGTCTTGGCTAACCAAACTTTTACCGTTGACAACATTCCTATATCTTTCCCGAAGAGAAGGATGTCATCGACATATAAAACCAGAAAAACTACCCTGTCACCTTCACTTTTCATGTACACACATGATGTTAGTTTTTGTGGACTCAATCCATCAGTTGATGTAATAAATTGATTAATTTCTTTATTTATCAATAAAATCATGCTTTACTTTAATGAGATGAATGTTATTTTACTACTTCATGCACATGACCAATACGTATGACATAATGGTTCATGAGTTAAACCGGATCCCATTAGTATATTAGATGTGATATATGTGCATGGATGAGATTCACACGCGGGAGATATATGTCACAAATCTTATACTTAAAATAGCTTCACAATCAGTAATGAGATTGGGCATCTCATTTGATAAGGTTGCAGCACTTTGATCACTATGAGATAGTGTGATTTGTCTCGATCATCAGAATGCAGGATTCTGGATCATGGTGCTGGTACATTGGATGTATTGAAGGACCATGAGATGCACCTTATGGAATTTCGTCTCAATAATAAGGTATGCTCTCATAATTCCCTAGCAATAGACTCTCAATCCTGAGACATTGACGAACTCAAGTTTCTATCTATTCATTTGCTTTGAGTCACCAATGAGTGAGGCCGACTATATGTTAACATCTCGGTGTCTTGGGTATGTGGTAGTAGAACTGTGGGAACGTTGAATGATCAAGATGGAATCTATCTCTATTATCCCCTTGTGCCAATTAATGGATTTGTCATTAGTAAGTGCGCACCCATCTCAATTAAGAGTTAATTGGATGGTACTGATGATTACTGTAATTAATTGGGGCTCAAGGATAATAAGATATGGAACTTAGATTGGAAGAGACGGATTTATTCCAATTGATCCACGGATATTGATAGAGGGGCCTACTTGTGGTAATTAGGAAGTTTAGGGTCTTCATTGTAATTTATTCATAAGACTGGAGTGCAATTGCATTTATATAGTGGTGTTATTTGTAATTAACTGTGGGCCCGGATTGCACATGAGATGTGGGGTCGCGGTGTTCCAATTGGAGCCAGCTTTCTAAGGAATCCCTAGTGGTCCCCACGCTAGCTCAAGATATTGGAAAACACTAATCCGACTTGAACTTTAGAAATAAGAGTTTGGAAAGGAGAAAGCTGCTAATTGCTTTGGAAGTAAGACTTCTATTTCAATTAGACAAGGGAGAGATTTGAAAGTCTATAAAATCTCTTGGACGTCCAATATGACTTTCCCTCATGCCCAAAACCCTTTTCGTGCAAGAGTTGCACGAGTTTCTCTCTCCTTCTCTTTTCTAGTTCCTTAGAGTTTCGGGTTGGGATTTCTCTAGAAGATTCCACCACTCTTCTTGAGAAAACAAATCCAATTCGGGTCATAGAGTGGAAGGCTAAGAGGTGTTGAAGAAATCCATTAGGGCACTACGGATCTCCAAAGGTATGATCTACTTCTTGCATGTTGTAGATTATTTTGGATGTTTAGTGTTGGTAGAATATTTACTGTACATGGTCACGAGATTGAGGGTTATGCATCCTGGATTGGGTTTTGGTTTTATGGATAGTTGATCCCTGTGTCAAGTGGGTCAAAAGTTTTGAAAATCTATCCACGAGACCCACCTACTTCCAACACATGACTCATCCGGATTTTGATAAAAACCAAATGAATTGATTGCCTGGTCAAAATGGATATTCCAGCTTCGGGATGCCTGCTTCAGTCCATAAATAGACTTCTGCAGCTTGCAAACTTTTTGCTCCTGGTTTTTAACTACAAAACCATCTGGCTGCACCATATAGATGTCTTCCTCAAGATGGCCATTGAGAAACGCCGTCTTGACATCCATTTGCCAAATCTCGTAATCGAGATGACCCGCAATGGATAAGAGTATCCCGATGGATTTGAGCATGACTACTGGCGAGAAGGTTTCCTCATAATCGATCCCCTCTTTCTGAGTATATCCTTTCGCAACAAGCCTAGCCTTATAGGTCTCCACTCTTCCATCTGGTCCTCTTTTTCTCTTGTAGACCCACTTGCACCCAATAGGTTTAATATTGGCAGGTAAGTCCACAAGTGTCCAGACCTGATTTGAGTACATAGACTCCATCTCAGCTTTCATAGCATCTTGCCAGCGTCCCGAGTCTAAGTCATTGATTGCTTCATCATAGTTAGAGGGATCTTGTTCCGGCTCTTTTGGGATTGCTTCATAAGACTCCCCCAAGAATGAGAACCTGTCATGGGGTCTGACAATCCTCCCACTACGACGAGGTACTGGTGTTACTACTGGGTCTGGTAAGGGCGGTTCTTCCTCAAGTCCGGTCATACTTGGATTTGGAATTGATTGCTCTTGAATCTCTTCTAAAATCACCTTTTCTAAAAATTTCCGGTCCATCATATAATCTTCCTCCAGAAAAACCGCATTGGTGCTGACCAGCACTTTCTGCTCTCTGGGATTATAGAATAACCAACCTTTAGTTCCTTTAGGATATCCTACAAATGTGCATACTTCCGACTTCGTTTCCAACTTATCCGTCTTAACCTTGAGCACGTGTGCTGGACAACCCCAAATGTGTAAATGTTGTAGACTAGGCTTTCGCCCAGACCACAATTCTCGGGGAGTCTTAGGTATAAACTTAGATGGTACGAGGTTTAGTATGTACATTGCAGTATCCAAAGCGTATCCCCAAAAGGATATAGGTAATCTTGAGAAACTCAGCATAGACCTAATCATATCTAAAAGAGTCCGGTTCCTTCTTTCTGCTACTCCATTCTGTTGAGGCATACCAGGAGCTAACAATTGGGATAGAATCACATTTTTTGATAAGTAACCCATAAAATCAGCAGAGAGATATTCCCCTCCTCGATCTGATCGAAGAGTCTTGATACTCTTACCTAATTGCTTTTCCGCTTCCGCTCGAAACTCTTTGAACTTTTCAAAAGCTTCAAACTTGCGGTGCATAAGGTATATGTAACCATATCTTGAGTAATCATCTGTGAAAGTGATGAAGTACTCATATCCTCCTCTGGCCCTGACATTAATGGGTCCGCAGACATCAGTATACACTAATTCCAATAAATCTTTGGCCCTATTACCCTTAGATGAAAAGGGTCTTTTCGCCATTTTACCTTCTAAACAGGACTCACAGACAGGCATTGGTTCTACCACCAATGAAGGTAAGATACCATCTTTCACTAGCCTCTCAATCCTGTTAAGGTTTATATGACTTAGCCTTAGGTGCCAAAGTTTTGTTGGATTAGATGAAAGTGACTTTCTCTTTAATGATGGTCTATTAATTGTTTCAGTATCATGTATCTCATACATCGTGGGAGTTAACAAATAAAGTCCATAGGTTACCTTGCCAGAACATATGAAAGTACCATTCCTCTTTATGACAACGTCAGTACCAAAAGTAATAGAATAACCTTTATTCACCAAACTAGAAACTGGAATTAAATTCCGCCTTAAAGACGGTACATATAATGTTTCTGACAAAACCAATTTATTTTTTGAAAAACATAAAGTCATGACTCCCACTGAAACAGCCTCTGCCTTAGCGTCAGATCCTAGGTTGACAATGATTTCTCCATCACTTAGCCTCCTGGTTTCCCTGAACCCCTGCAACGTATTACATATGTGATTAGTTGCCCCGAAATCCACACACCAGGATTCTGAAGTACCAGTTGCAAAACTAACTTCAGATATAAGTGACTCAATCATACCTGGGGTCTTTTTCTTAGACAGATAATCTGGACAATTCCTCTTCCAATGTCCTGTCTTACCACAATAGAAACACTTTCCTTTTGTCCCTGAACCCTTAGCTTTAGCCACGCCACCAGTTGGACCATTCTCCACCTTAGGACCCTTAGGAACTGATTTCTTTTTGCCTTTCTGCCCTTTGCCTTTCAGCTTAGACTTGGCATCTGACTTTTCTATCATTAAGGCAGTTGGTTTCTTCTTTATAATCCCTTCAGTTGCTACCAGCTGACTAGATAGCTCAGCCAGAGTCAAATTCATTTTATTCATATTATAATTGACCTTGAAATTGTTGAATGACTCTGGTAGTGACTCAAGAATTATGTCAATCTGCGATTCTGCATCAATCGCAACTCCCAGTACATCTAACTCATTTAATGAGTCCATCATCTTCAACATGTGTTCCTGTACTGATGTACCTTCAGCCATCGTGGTGTTAATGAGCACCCTCATGGCTGCCTGCCTAGCAGGTCTGCCTTGTTCTGCAAACATCTCCTTTAAATTCGATATCATATCATATGCAGTCTTATAAGATTGACGTTGATGTTGCAGCACACTAGACATGGATGCCAGAATGTAACATCGGACCATCTCATCGTCTTTGGCCCATTTGGTGTAAAGGTCCTTTTCTGCTTCTAATGCATCTGGGCCAAGCTCTTCAAGGGGGTTTTTGGTAAGGACATATTTATATCCTGAAGCTGTCAGGACAATATCCAGATTCCGTTTCCAGTCTACATAGTTGGATCCCACCAACTTATTCTGGTTGAGGATGGTCGCAAGTGGATTGAAAGTATTCGAATTCATGCTTGTAATACTGTAGCACATAACCATACATTCAATTAATGAATTTAAATGACATTAGGGTTTAGTATTCTACCAAATTTATGTGGGAATCCTTATAACCACAAAATTCAGAATACATCGGAATCCCAATCCTGCAGGGTATGCCTCCTTGGGGAGTGCGAATACCTCCTAGACTGGTGCGGATCAAAGTTGGTCAAAATTGGGATTAAGACTAACTATCCATGATCCCCTTCATTCATTACAATCTAAGTATCTCATACCAAATAATGTACGACTCCCGATTAGCTTCGATTTCTAAAATACATGAGGCAAATCCTTGGGGATAGTACATCATTATTTTAGTTAAGTGTGACCCACCAACTAGCATTGCATGACAACCGTTGCGGGCAGCTCCTCCTTGGGGAGTGGGCTCCCACCCCGTCTCATCAACACTATCCATAGGAGATCCATATCCAGTATCTAGATAAATTCAAGCCCTCCGTGGGGAATGGCCATTCTCAAAATGGCGCGAGGCTAATACTTTCCTTACAATGGACCTATGGTGGAAAACCATGGGGATTTTTATATATATAGAAATGCCCCGCTCCCACTTAATATTTTAGAGTTGAGGATTTCCTTATAGGTGTATGGGTCCATCAAATATAGGTATATATTCATCTTATGATAAGACCAATGATTGGTTCCAAGTCAAGTTATTTTAAGGAAAGTCCAGTTTCTAAAATTAGTGTTACCAATAGATCCATCTCATGGGCCCACCAACTCTAATTAGAACTCTTTCCAAAAATTAATTTGATTTGACCAATTTTGGAATTTGCTATGTTTGGTTTAGATATGGAAATACTCTAAAATAAGCATTCATCCATAAATAGAAATTTCTATAATAAAAGACTAGTCCTCTCCTCCACATGGCCCAGGCGGAAAAGACTTCTTGGACTTCTAGATTTTCCAAAACTTTGGGATTCCTCAAACTCTTTGGGCATCTCCAAAACACCTTTTGGTAATCTTCAAACTCTTTGATTAGGAGTCCAGCTTCTCTTTCCTTCTTTGTTTCGGACATCTCCAGAATTTACAAATTTTAAAAATACATAAATTCCTATGTCTCTATAATGAGACTTACATGGTAGTCTAAACATGGAAATAAAAGGGCTATAGGGAAATTCATCATGCCTTGCCCTTTCACGGGAAACCAAGGAAACCATGATGCCCTTTACACTTAGCACAAATAAACCAATAGGTAAAAGGAAAGAAAAAAAACATGTGGGCCATATGGAGAGGACATTATCACCTGCAAGTTAGTATCTCATACAACAAAGCATCTCACAAAACCAGGTTGCCAGACCACAATGGAAAAACAAGATGCCAAAATTTTGCCACCACGATACAAGATCCCCTACACAAAAAAAAAAAAAAAAAAAAAACAACAACTCAGACCAAGAACAAGATGATTCTGCCTAGGTTCGGCTAGCCGATCTGGTCCCTACGGTTAGCCAACAGACCTCTATAGCCATAGTGGTCTGTTTGAATAACCGACCTAACGAACCTAGAAATTTGGGTTCTTTTTCAGATTCAGCTCCTGCTGTCCCCAGTCACCTCTAATGATCTCAGTATGCTTCTAATGGCATCTTATCATCCTCCTATCATGATTAAAACCCTTTGTGACTTTCCAAACATGTATCTACTACAAAAGCAAGCAAACCCAATAAACACTGATCCTATCATAGCCTTTGCTCTATCCTCTTCACATCTCATGCAAAGATTAGAACAAGATTACTGATCTGACATGATTAGAGATGAGGTATGTCTCTGATACCAATTGTTGGAAGTAGGTGGGTCTCGTGGATAGATTTTCATTACTTTTGACCCACTTGACACAGGGATCAACTATCCATAAGACCAAAACCCAATCCAGGATGCATTACCCTCAATCTCGTGACCATGTACAGTAAAAATTCTACCAGCACTAAACATCCAAAATAATCTACGACATGCAAGAAGTAGATCATACCTTTGGAGATCCGCAGTGCTCTAATGGATTTCTTCAACACCTCTTAGCCTTCCACGCTATGACCCCCGAATTGGATTTCTTTTCTCAAGAAGAATGGTGGAATCTTCAGGAGAAAATCCCAACTCGAAACTCCAAGGAACTAAAAGAAAGAAGGAGAGAGTAACTCGTGCAACTCTTGCACGAAAGGGTTTTGGGCGTGTGAGAGACTCTTTTGGACGTCCAAGGAGATTTTATAAACTTTCAAATCTCGTCCTTGCCTAATTGAAATAGAAGTCTTACTTCCAAAGCAATTAGCAACTTTCTCCTTTCTTATCTCTTCTTTCTAGAGTTCGAGTTAGATTAGTATTTTCCAATAACTTGGGCTAGCATGGGGACCACTAGGGATTCCTTAGAAAGCTGGCTCCAACTGAAACACCACGACCCCACATCTCATGTGCAATCCGGGCCCTCAGTTAATTGCAAATAACACCACTATATAAATGCAATTGCACTCCAGTCTTAGGAATAAATTACAATGAAGACTCTAAACTTCCCAACTACCACAAGTAGGCCTCTCTATCAATATCCGTGGATCAATTGGAATAAATCTGTCTCTTCCAATCTAAGTCCCACATCTTATTATCCTTGAGCCCCAATTAATCACAGTAATCATCAATACTATCCAATTAACTCTTAATTGAAATGGGTACGCACTTACTAATGACAAATCCATTAATTGGCACAAGGGGATAATAGAGATAGATTCCATCTTGATCATTCAACGTTCCCACAGTTCTACTACCACATACCCAAGACACCGAGGTGTTAACCTACAGTCGGCCTTACTCATTGGTGACTCAAAGCAAATGAATAGATAGAAACTTGAGTTTGTCAATGTCTCAGGATTAAGAGCCTATTGCTAGGGAATTATGAGAGCATACCTTATTATTGAGATGGAATTCCATAAGGTGCATCTCATGGTCCTTCAATACATCCAATGTACCAGCACCGTGATCCAGAATCTTACATTCTGATGATTGAGACAAATCACACTATCTCATAGTGATCAAAGTGCTGCAACCTTATCAAATGAGATGCCCAATCTCATTACTGGTTGTGAAGCTATTTTAAGTATAAGATTTGTGACATATATCTCCCGCGTGTGGATCTCATTCATGCACATATATCACATCTAATATAGTAATGGGACCCGGTTCAACTCATGAACCATTATGTCATATGTAGTGGTCATGTGCATGAATTAGTAAAATAACACTCATCTCATGAAAGCAAAGCATGATTTTATTGATAAATAAAGAAATTAATCAATTTATTACATCAACTGATGGATTGAGTCCACAAAATCTAACACACGGAACTTGGAGGAATGCTTCTTTACACTATTTTGAGTCTGTCATAGATGTTTCAGCTCAGTTTGACCTTCTAAAGTTGGTCAACACCCTCGTTCATCGGGCCACGATAACTAAGAAGGCCCGTTTTTGGACTGTTGCACATGTGATTGTATTCGCTTGTTTGGGGCCCAAACGATGTCCAATCTTCACGAAACTTGGAGGAATGCTTCTTTACACTATATTGGGTGTGCCAAAGAGATTTCAGCTCAATTTGAGCTCTTAACTTGGTCAACACCCTCGTTCATAAGGCCACGGTCACTCCCATGGCTCATTTTGGACTTTTGCATATGTGACTTCTTTTTCTTGTTTAGGGCCTGAACGATGTCCAATCTTCATGGAACTTAGGGGAACACTTCTTAACATTATTTTGAGTGTGTCATAGAGTATTCGGCTAGACTTGATGTCACAACCTGAGCCCAAAAATCGGGGTTTAGCGAAAAGCCAAACCTGTGTTATACGTACTCCCGTGCACGTGCATCCAAACCTAGTCCAGATGCACACACACAAGGGATCTAACACGTGCGAAACAACGAACACGGAAGCTGTAGATATCAAAACAAGCAACAAAGAAGCAGCGGAAGCCAAAACAAATGCGGAACGGAAAAAGACAAAGCTAAATACAATATTCGAAAACCAGATACAAGTCTGAGTACATGACAAAATCAAGATGTACAAATATACAGAGTGACAAAGTCCGAAGTACAAAATAAACAGCTCCAAAAACCAAAACCCAAAAGCGACGGAAGATATGCATGTACGCACTCGGCAGAGGTGATTAGGCCCACTCTGCCAACCCGGAGGGTGCCTCTAGGCTCTGCCCTGCAGCCTCCTCGACCGCCGGGGAGCCGGGCAAAGGATCTGTGCCTGCAACACCACAGACAACGCAGTGAATACAACGATCCAGCAAATATAAGTAACAAGGACGAAACACTCATAGTATCAATTGAATAATGACAGAATATTAATTACAGAGTTTCATATTAGTATGCTAAGCAAATCGTGCATAGAAGTAAAGCATGATAAGTGAATCAAAGCATAGAAATACTGAACTAGGTGGCTACTACGTTAACCATATTCTCTCCAATAGAGAGCAGAGCAGAGCAGAGCAGATGAGAACACCACTGACCGGGCCAAGGTACAAGTGGGTCTCGGTTTCTTGGGTTTCGGGGTCCCAAGACAAAGCGACACTGCAGTGATACAGAGATACAGAGATCTAAGCCAGAGGTAACCCTGTCGGGCATCCTAGGGCTGAGGCTGAGTAGAGTCAAACTAATACCAATCAAATCAAATCCAAAAGAAGGGAGATTATCCGCTTTGGACTCACCGATGGCAAAGACCAGATCTTATCCTCACATATTAATCTCTGGGCAGAACCACCAGGGAATACCCAATAAATCGGAGATATACAAAGCCAGAGATATACAGAGCATAGCAGAAATACAGATCATAGCATAGATTAAGTCAAAGCACAGCATAGATCAAAGCATAGTGCAGATCGAAGAAGAAAACAGATATACATGACGTGTTAGTTTTTGTGGACTCAATCCATCAGTTGATGTAATAAATTGATTAATTTCTTTATTTATCAATAAAATCATGCTTTACTTTCATGAGATGAATGTTATTTTACTACTTCATGCACATGACCAATACGTATGACATAATGGTTCATGAGTTGAACCGGATCCCATTAGTATATTAGATGTGATATATGTGCATGGATGAGATCCACACGCGGGAGATATATGTCACAAATCTTATACTTAAAATAGCTTCATAACCAGTAATGAGATTGGGCATCTCATTTGATAAGGTTGCAGCACTTTGATTACTATGAGATAGTGTGATTTGTCTCGATCATCAGAATGCAAGATTCTGGATCACGGTGCTGGTACATTGGATGTATTGAAGGACCATGAGATGCACCTTATGGAATTCCATCTCAAAAATAAGGTATGCTCTCATAATTCCCTAGCAATAGGCTCTCAATCCTGAGACATTGACGAACTCAAGTTTCTATCTATTCATTTGCTTTGAGTCACCAATGAGTGAGGCCGACTATAGGTTAACATCTCGGTGTCTTGGGTATGTGGTAGTAGAACTGTGGGAACGTTGAATGATCAAGATGGAATCTATCTCTATTATCCCCTTGTACCAATTAATGGATTTGTCATTAGTAAGTGCGCACCCATCTCAATTAAGAGTTAATTGGATGGTACTAATGAGTACTGTAAGTAATTGGGGCTCAAGGATAATAAGATGTGGAACTTAGATTGGAAAAGACGGATTTATTCCAATTGATCCACGGATATTGATAGAGGGGCCTACTTGTGGTAATTGGGAAGTTTAGGGTCTTCATTGTAATTTATTCCTAAGACTGGAGTGCAATTGCATTTATATAGTGGTGTTATTTGCAATTAACTGTGGGCCCGGATTGCACATGAGATGTGGGGTCGCGGTGTTTCAGTTGGAGCCAACTTTCTGAGGAATCCCTAGTGGTCCCCACGCTAGCCCAAGATATTGAAAAATGCTAATCCGACTTAGACTCTAGAAATAAGAGTTTGGAAAGGAGAAAGCCGCTAATTGCTTTGGAAGTAAGACTTCTATTTCAATTAGACAAAGGAGAGATTTGAAAGTCTATAAAATCTCTTGGACGTCCAATATGATTCTCCCTCACGCCCAAAACCCTTTCGTGCAAGAGTTGCACGAGTTTCTCTCTCCTTCTCTCTTCTAGTTCCTTGGAGTTTCGAGTTAGGATTTCTCCTGAAGATTCCACCATTCTTCTTGAGAGAAGAAATCCAATTCGGGTCATAGCGTGGAAGGCTAAGAGGTGTTGAAGAAATCCATTAGAGCACTGCGGATCTCCAAAGGTATGATCTACTTCTTGCTTGTCGTAGATTATTTTGGATGTTTAGTGCTGGTAGAATATTTACTGTACATGGTCACGAGATTGAGGGTTATGCATCTTGGATTGGGTTTTGATTTTATGGATAGTTGATCCCTGTGTCAAGTGGGTCAAAAGTTTTGAAAATCTATCCACGAGACCCACCTACTTCCAACAGGACGAAAGCAAAATGACCTCGTAATGCATAAACATAGATTAGCAGAACAGAGGGCAAAACTGTAAACAATATGCAATGCATCTCAGATTAATACGGAATCAAGGTTAATTACAAGCCAACACTAATCTAGTTGTTCACTGTCACTAACCGTGCATGTTGATGTAGTTTTAAGTTATTCGATGTACTGTTGCCATCCAAGTGTTGCAAAGTAATCCTCACGTGCACCGAAGTCCCTTAAACCAACACCCATGGGGAGGTGCTTAACAGTAAATCAACGCTCACATGAATAAGTCACAACCTAACAGACTATTCATGCGATCCACAGAGTCCATTGGGCAGGTTTACATGAGTGGTTAACCTGTATTTTAGCCCTACAAAGTCACACCATTATCCTAAGTTTTATTTCAGATTTCCCAGGTCTTACGGTTTAGCCATGGGTGACCTACGGCTTAGCTGTATACACTTTACGGCCTAGCCGTAACTTGCACTACGGCTTAACCATGGTTCCCTTCAATACACAGCTAAACTGGTCATCTTCCACCTCTGATCTAATACATTTCACGGCTGAGCTACGGTGGAGTCCACGGCTTAGCCATAGACCAATCCACGGCTTAGCCATAGCTTCCCCGTAAGAGTACTGAAATCAGAAAGTTTCGACTGATCAGGGTGATAATTCACGGCTGGGTCACGACTAGCTTATGGCTCAGCCGTAGAACAATTTACGGTTCAGCCGTAGCCTAGCTGTAGAACAAAATACGAAAATTCAAGTCTCTAGAATCTGAGCCGTACAAAGTTACGGCTTAGCCGTACAATACAGAACACGAATTTGAGCTGAGTACAGAAACTAAAATTTGGTACAGAGACTTAACAAAACAAGTTCCAGAGGTTCCAAAATCACAGAATTTGGCTGTAAAACATAACAGACATGCATAGGATGTATAAGATGAAATCAAAGCAGTCAAACAAAATACTCATATGTGTTATACGACCCTGTACTTATACTTGCCTCAAAGCTTAGCCAAATCCATTGAGATCAAGCTCCAAATCAACTAAAATCCCAAGCAAAACAAATCCAAACACAAACCATGAGCATGCAGAGAGAGATGGGAGATCCAATTGGAGAAGAAGAAGGAGACTTGGAGAGAACCCACTTACCTCAAGTACAGACAGCGATGAGATAAGAGAAAGAACCCAACCAAACGGAGAGTAAGCAAAACTCAATCGCCAAAGATGCAAACTCCCAACACCACAAGACGGAAGAAGAAAATAAAGAGAAGAGAAGAAACGTGGAGACGTTGCATGCAAGCATCGAATGAAAATGAGCAGGAGGGAGACACCTGGGCTCCTAACTCTTATATAGTTTCTGGAGTTTAAGTCAAAGTCTAGTGAAGTTTGGTTATTTACGAATCAAGTCACACAAGGGTCCAACTTCTCCAATTGACTCCGAATGGGTCTGAGGCAGTTACAGAAAACAACGAGCTCAACAAAATACACATGCTGACACCAAGATGATGCAAATATGATGCACTCAAAGCAAAAGCAAAATTACAAAAAAGGGCTTAGAACTACCTATCCCAGGTCAAAGGTTACTCAACTACCTATCCAAGACCCGAAACCAAGTCCGAAAGAATAAAATAACAAAAAAACACAATAATGAGCCACTAATCCAGCTCAAAGAGGATCAAAGTGTTACACTTGACGTTCTGAAGTTTGACAACTCCCTTGTTCATCGGGCTGCGGACACTCTCAAGGCCCATTTTTTGTCTTTTGCATATGTGACTCGTTACCGCCAGTTTGGGGCGCAAACGATGTCCAGTCTTCACGAAACGTGGAGGAATGCTTCTTGACATTATTTTGAGCGTGTCTTAGATGTTTTAAGCTAATTTGACCATTCAAAGTTGGTCAACTCCCTCATTGATCGGGCCGGGGCCACTCCTAAGGTACATTTTTGGACTTTTGCATTTGTGACTCGTTTTCGCCTATTTAGGGTCCGAACGGTGTCCAATCTTCACGGAAATTGGAGGAACACTTATTCAAACTATTCTAAGTGTTTCATACAAGTTTCGGCATGACTTAACCTTCTGAAGTTGGTCAAGTCTCTCATTAATCGGGCAGCGAACACTCTCAAGGCCCATTTTTCGACTTTTGCATATGTGACTCGTTTTTGCCCGTTTTGGGCCCAAACGATGTCCAATCTTCATGTAACTTCGAGGAATGCTTCTTGACACTATTTTCAATGTGTCATAGATGTTTCAACATGATTTGACCGTCTGAAGTTGGTCAACTCTCTCATTCATAGGGCCGCGGTCACTCCCAAGGCTCATTTTTAGACTTTTGCATATGTAATTCGTTTTTGCCTGTTTGGGACCTGAACAATGTCCAATCTTCGCGGAACATGGAGGAATGCTTCTTTATACTATTTTGAGTGTGTCATAGATGTTTTGACGATATTTGACCTTCTGATGTTGGACAACTCAATCGTTCATCGGGCCGCAGTCGCTCTTAAGGCCTATTTTTGGACTTTTGCATTTGTGACTCGTTTTTGCCTATTTGGGCCCGAACGATGTCCAATCTTCACGGAACTTGGAGGAATACTTCTTTAAACTATTCTGTGCATGTCGTTGAAGGTTTGACTTGATTTGTCCTTCTAAAGTTGGTTAACTCCCTCGTTCATGGGGCTGTGGTCACTCCTAAGGCCCGTTTTTGAACTTTTGCATATGTGACTCGTTTTTGCCTGTTGCGGCCCGAACGTTGTCTAATCTTCACGAATCTTGGAGGATTACTTCTTGACAGTATTTTTAGTGTGTCATAGAATTTTCAGCTTGATATAATCTTTTGAGGTTGGTCAACTCCATCGTTCATCGGGCCTTTGTCACTCCCAATGCCCATTTTTGGACTTTCACATATGTGACTCGTTTAGGCCTGTTTCGGGCACGAACGATGTCCAATCTCCACAAAATGTGGAGGAATGCTCCTTGACACTATTCTGAGTGTCTCACTGAAATTTTGGCTAGATTTGGCCTTCTAAGGTCGGTCAACTCATTCCTTTATCGAGAGGCAGAATCTCTCAGGGCCCTTTTTTGAACTTTTGCATGTCTAACATGTTTTCGCCTGTTTGGGACCCGAACGATGTCCAATCTTTGTAAAACTTGATAGATGGCTTTTGGACACACTTTTGAGTGAGTCATAGAAGTTTTGGCTTGATTTGACTTTCTGAAGTTGGTCAACTCATTCATTCATAGGGCCACAGTCACTCCCATGGCCCATTTTGGACTTTTGCATACGTGATTTGTTTTCGCCAGTTTGGGCCCGAATGATGTCCAATCTTCACGAACTTTCAAGAATGCTTCTTTAAACTATTCTGAGCATGTCATAGAATTTTTTGCTCGATTTGACCTTCTAAAGTTGGTCAACTCCCTCATTCATAAGGCTACGGTCACTCCTAAGCCCCATTTTTGGACTTTTGCATATGTGACTCGTTTTTGCCTGTTTCGGGCACGAACGATGTCCAATCTCTACGAAACGTGGAAGAATGCTTCTTGATACTATGTTGATTATCTCATGGAAATTACAGCTAGGGTTGACCTTCTGAGGTCAGTCAACTCATTCCTTCATCGGGAGGCGGTCACTCTTAGGGCCCATTTTTGGATTTTTGCATAAGTGACACGTTTTTGACAGTTTGGGTCCCGAACGATGTCCAATCTATGTAAAAATTGATGGAATGCTTTTGGACATACTTTTGAGTGAGTCATACAAGTTTTAGATCGAATTGACTTTCTGAAGCTAGTCAACTCAATCATTCACAGGGCCAGGGTCACTCCCATGGCCCATTTTGGACTTATGCATATGCGACTTGTTTTCATTTGTTTGGGTACCGAACGATGTCCAATCTTTATGAAACATAGAGGAATGCTTTTGGACACTATTTTGAGTGTGTCATAGAAGTTTTGAATCGATTTAAATTTCTGAAGTTGGTCAACTTCTTCGTTCATTGGGCCGCGGTCTCTCCCAAGGCCCATTTTTGACTTTTGCATATGTGACTCGTTTTCTCGTGTTTGGGGCCCGAACGATGTCCAATCTTCACGGAACTTGGAGGAATGTTTCTTTGCACCATTTTGAGTCTGTCATAGATGTTTCAGCTCCATTTGACCTTCTAAAGTTGGTCAACACCCTCGTTCATCGGGCCGCGGTAACTAAGAAGGCCCATTTTTGGACTTTTGCATATATGACCGTTTTCGCTTGTTTGGGGCCCAAACGATGTCCAATCTTCACGAAACTTGGAGGAATGCTTCTTTACAGTATATTGGGTGTGTCAAAGAGATTTTAGCTCAATTTGAGCTTCTTAACTTGGTCAACACCCTCGTTCATAGGGCCACGGTCACTCCCATGGCTCATTTTGGACTTTTGCATATGTTACTTCTTTTTCTTGTTTAGGGCCTGAACGATGTCCAATCTTCACGGAACTTAGGGGAACACTTCTTAACACTATTTTGAGTGTGTCATAGAGTATTTGGCTAGACTTGACGTTCTGAGGTTTGTCAACTCCCTTGTTCATCGGGCCGCAGACACTCTCAAGGCCCATTTTTTGTCTTTTGCATATGTGACTCGTTGCCGCCAGTTTGGGGCCCAAATGATGTCCAATCTTCACGAAACGTGGAGGAATGCTTCTTGACATTATTTTGAGAGTGTCTTAGATGTTTCAAGCTAATTTGACCATCTAAAGTTGGTCAACTCCCTCATTGATCGGGCCGGGGTCACTCCTAAGGTACATTTTTGGACTTTTGCATTTGTGACTAGTTTTCGCCTGTTTGGGGTCCGAACGGTGTCTAATCTTCACGGAAATTGGAGGAACACTTATTCAAACTATTCTAAGTGTTTCATATAAGTTTTGGCATGATTTAACCTTCTGAAGTTGCTCAACTCTCTCGTTAATCGGGCAGCGAACACTCTCAAGGCCCATTTTTTGACTTTTGCATATGTGACTCGTTTTTGCCCATTTTGGGCCCAAACGATGTCCAATCTTCATGTAACTTCGAGGAATGCTTCTTGACACTATTTCCAATGTGTCATAGATGTTTCAACATGATTTGACCATCTGAAGTTGGTCAACTCCCTCATTCATAGGGCCACAGTTAATCCAGAGGCCCATTTTTAGACTTTTGCATATTTAATTCGTTTTTGCCTGTTTGGGGCCCGAACGATGTCCAATCTTCACAGAACATGGAGGAATGCTTCTCTATACTATTTTGAGTGTGTCATAGATGCTTTTTTCATATTTGACCTTCTGATGTTGGCCAACTCAATCGTTCATCGGGCCGCAGTTGCTCTTAAGGCTCATTTTTGGACTTTTGCATTTGTGACTCGTGTTCGCCTATTTGGGCCCGAACGATGTCCAATCTTCACGGAACTCGGAGGAATACTTCTTTAAACTATATTGTGCATGTCGTTGAAGGTTCAACTTGATTTGTCCTTCTGAAGTTGGTCAACTCCCTCGTTCATCGGGCCGCGGTCACTCCTAAGGCCCATTTTTGAACTTTTATTATATGTGACTCGTTTTTGCCCGTTAGGGCTTGAACGTTGTCTAATCTTCACAAATTTTGGAGGATTACTTCTTGAAAGTATTTTTAGTGTGTCATAGAATTTTCGGCTTGATTTAATCTTTTGAGGCTAGTCAACTCTATCGTTCATCAGGCCTCTGTCACTCCCGATGCCCATTTTTGGACTTTCGCATATGTGACTCGTTTAGGCCTGTTTCGGGCACGAACTATGTCCAATCTCCATGAAATGTGGAGCAATGCTCCCTGACACTTCTCTGAGTGTCTCATTGAAATTTTGGCTAGATTTGACCATCTGAGGTCGGTCAACTCATTCCTTTATCGAGAGGTGGAATCTCTCAGGGCCCTTTCTTGAACTTTTGCATGTCTAACATGTTTTCTCCTGTTTAGGACCCAAATGATGTCCAATCCTCGTAAAACTTGATAGATGGCTTTTGGACACCCTTTTGAGTGAGTCATAGAAGTTTTGGCTCGATTTGACTTTCTGAAGTTCGTCAACTCATTCATTCATAGGGCCACAATCACTCCCATGGCCCATTTTGGACTTTTGCATACGTGATTTGTTTTCGCCAGTTTGGGCCCGAACGATGTCCAATCTTCACGGAACTTTCAGGAATGCTTCTTTAAACTATTCTAAGAATGTCATAGAATTTTTTGTTCGATTTGACCTTCTAAAGTTGGTCAACTCCCTCATTCATAAGGCTACGATCACTCCTACAGCCCATTTTTAGACTTTTGCATATGTTACTCGTTTTTGCCGGTTTGGGGCTTTTATGATGTCTAATCTTCACAAAACTTGGAGGAATAGTTCTAGACGGTATTTTTAGTGTGTCGTAGAAGTTTTGACTTGATTTAATCTTTTGAAGTTGGTCAACTCCATCGTTCATCGGGCCACTGTCACTCCTAATGGCCATTTTTTGACTTTTGCATATGTGACTCGTTTTCGCCTGTTTCGGGCACGAACGATGTTCAATCTCCACAAAACATGAAGGAATGCTTCTTGACCCTATTTTGATGTCTCATTGAAATTTCAACTAGATTTGACCTTCTGAGATCGGTCAACTCATTCCTTCATCAAGAGGCGGTCATTCTCAGGGTACTTTTTTGGACTTTTGCATATGTGACTCGTTTTCGCCAGTTCAGGATCCAAACGATGTCCAATCTTCGTAAAAGTTGAATGCGATGCTTTTGACACCCTTTTGAGTGAGTCATATAAGTTTTGGCTTGATTTGACTTTCTAAAGTAGGTCAACTAAATCGTTCATTGGGCCACGGTCACTCCCATGGCCCATTTTGGACTTTTGCATAAGTGAATTGGTTTTCGCCTATTTGGGGTGCGAACGACGTCCAATCTTCACGAAACATGGAGGAATACATTTTGACACTATTTTGGGTGTGTCATAAAAGTTCCGGCTCGAATTGAATTTTTGAAGTTGGTCAACTCAATCGTTCATCAGGCCGCTGTCTCCCCCAAGGCCCATTTTTTGACTTTTGCATATGTGACTCGTTTTCACCTGTTTTGGCCCGAACGATGTCCAATCTTCTCAAAACTTGCAAGAATACTTATTCAAACAATTCTGAGCATATCATAGAAAGTTCGAACTCAATTTGACCTTTTGAAGTTGGTCAACTCCCTTGTTCATCGGGCCAAGGTCACTCCTAAGGCCCATTTTTGGACTTTTGAATATGTGACTCGTTTTTGCTTGTTTGGGTCCCGAATGATGTCTAATCTTCGCGAAACTTGGTGGAATGCTTCTTGACAGTATTTTCAGTATGTCATAGAAGTTTCACCTTGACTTATGCTTCTAAAGTTGGTCAACTCCGTTGTTCACCAGGCCACTATCACACCCAATGCCCATTTGTGAACTTTTACAAATGTGACTCGTTTTCGCCTATTTCGAGCACGAACGATGTCCAATCTCCAAAAATCATGGTGGATTACTTCTTGACACTATTTTAAGTGTCTCATTAAAATTTCGGCCAGATTTGACCTTCTAAGGTTGGTCAACTCATTCCATCTTGGAAAGGCAGTCACTTTCAAGGCTCTTTTTTTGACTTTTGTATATGTGACCCGTTTTCGCCTGTTTGGGACCCGAACGATTTTCAATCTTCGTAAAACTTGATGGAATGCTTCTGGACACCCTTATGAGTGAGTCATAAAAGGTTCGGTTCGATTCGACATTCTGAAGTTGGTCAACTCCATCATTCATAGGGCCACAGTCACTCCCATGGCCCATTTTGGACTTTTGCATATGAGATTTGTTTTTGCCTGTTTGGGGCCTGAATGATATCCAATCTTCACGAAAGATGAAGGAATGCTTTTTGACACTATTTTGAGTGTGTCATAAAAGTTTCGGTTCGATTTGAATTTCTGAAGTTGGTTAACTCCCTCGTTGATCGGGCCGTAGTCTCTCCCAAAGCCCATTTTTGGACTTTTGCATATGTGACTCATTTTCGCCTGTTTGGGGCCCAAACGATGTCCAATCTTCACGGAAATTGGAGGAATGCTTCGTTATTGCATTTTGAGTGTGTCATATATGTTTTGACCCAATTGGACCTTCTAAAGTTGTTCAACACCCTCATTCATCGGGCCAAGGTAACTCCCAAGGCCCATTTTTGAACTTTTTCATATGTGACTCGTTTTCTCCTATTTGGGTACCAAACGTTGTCCAATCTTCACGAAAAATGGAGGGCTACTTATAGATACAATTTTGAGTGTGTCATTGAGGATTCAAAGCGATTTGACCTTCTGAGGTAGGTCAACTCCCTCGTTCATTGGGCCATGGTCACTCCCAAGGCCTTACGTGACTCGTTTTCGCCTATTTGGGGCCCGAACGATGTCAAATCTTCACGGAACATGCTGGAATGCTTCCTTAAACTATTCTGAGCATGCTTTTGAAGTTTCAACTCTATTTGACCTTCTGAAGTTGGTCAACTCACTCGTTAATTGGGCCGCGGTCACTCCTGAGGCCCATTTTTTGACTTTTGCATATGTGACTCGTTTTTGAATGTTTGGGGTTAGAATAATGTCCAATCTTCACGAAACTTGGAGGAATGCTTTTTAATAGTATTTTTAGTGTGCCATAGAAGTTTTGGCATGATTTAATCCTTTGAAGTTAGCCAACTCCATCGTTCAACGGGCCACTGCCACTCCTAACACCCATTCTTGGACTTTTGCATATGTGACTCGTTTTCGCCTATTTCGGGCACGAACGATGTCTAATCTCCACGAAACAAGGAGGAATGCTTCTTGACACTATTTTGAGTGTCTCATTGAGAGTTCGGCTAGATTTGACCTTCTGAGGTCGGTCAACTCATTCCTTCATCAGGAGGCGGTCACTCTCAGGGCCCTTTTGTTAGACTTTTGCATATGTGACTCGTTTTTTACTGTTTGAGAACCGAACAATGTCTAATCTTCGTAAAACTTGATGGAATGCTTTTCCACACCTTTTGAGTGAGTCATAGAAGTTTCAGCTTAATTTGACTTTCTGAAGTCAGTTAACTCAATCGTTCAGAGGGCCGTAGTCACACCCATGGCCCATTTTGGACTTTTTCATATGTGATTTGTTTTCGAATGTTTGGGGCCCGAACGATGTCCAATCTTCACGAAACATGGAGGAATGCTTTTTAACACTATTTTGAGTGTGTCATGGAAGTTTTCACTCAATTTGGATTTCTGAAGTTGGTAAAATCCCTCGTTCATGAGCCGCGGTCTCTCCCAAGGCCCATTTTTGGACTTTTGAATATATGACTCGTTTTCGCCTATTTGGGGCCCAAACGATGTCCAATCTTCACAAAACTTGGAGGAATGATTCTTTGTAGTCTTTTGAGTGTGTCGAAGATGTTTTGGGACAATTTGACCTTCTAAAGTTGGTCAACACCCTCGTTCATCAAGCTGCGGTAACTCCCATGGCTCATTTTGGGACTTTCGAATATCTGCCTCGTTTTCGCCTGTTTTGGGCCCGAGCGATGCCCATTGTTCATGCAACTTGAAGGAATGCTTCTATAAACTATTTTGAGTGTGTCAAATAACTCTTGGCATGATTTAGCTATCTGAAGCTGGTTAACTAACTTGCTAATTGGGCCATGGTCACTCCCAAGGCCCATTTTTGGACTTTTGCATATGTGATTCATTTTCACCTCCTTGGGACCCGAACATTGTCCAATCATCACAAAACATGGAGGAATGCTTCATTACACTATTCTAAGAGTGTCGTAGAAGTTTTGGCTTGATTTGACCTTCTGATGTTTGTCAACTCCCTCGTTTATCGGGCCGCAGTCACTCCCAAGGCTCATTTTTGGACCTTTGCTTACGTGAATCGTTTTCACCTATTTGGGGCCCAAACGATGTCCAATCTGCACAGAACCTGTAGAAATGCTTCTTTGCATTATTCTGAGTGTGTCATCGAAGTTTCGGCCTAATTTGACCTTCTGTTGTTGGTCAACTCCCTCGTTTATTTAGCCGCAGTCACTCCCAAGTTCCATTTTTTACTTTTGCATATGTGACTTGTTTTCACCTGTTTGGGGCCGAAACTGTTGGAAGTAGGTGGGTCTTGTGGATAGATTTTCAAAACTTTTGATCCACTTGACACAGGGATCAACTATACACAAGACCAAAACCCAATCCAGGATGCGTTACCCTCAATCTCGTGACCATGTACAGTAAAAATTCTACCAACACTAGACATCCAAAATAATCTACGACATAGAAGAAGTAGATCATACCTTTGGAGATCCGCAGTGCTCTAATGGATTTTTTCTACACCTCTTAGCCTTCCACGCTATGACCCGAATTGGATTACTTCTCTCGAGAAGAATGGTGGAATCTTCAGGAGAAAATTCCCAACTCGAAACTTCAAGGAACTAGAAGAGAGAAGGAGAGAAACTCGTGCAACTCTTGCACGAAAGGGTTTTGGGCGTGAGAGAGACTCTTTTGGACGTCCAAGTCTATTTTATAGACTTTCAAATCTCTCCCTTGTCTAATTGAAATAGAAGTCTTACTTCCAAAGCAATTAGCAAGTTTCTCCTTTCTTATCCTTTCTTTCTAGAGTTCGAGTCGGATTACTATTTTCCAATAACTTGGGCTAGCGTGGGGACCACTAGGGATTCCTTAGAAAGCTGGCTCCAACTGGAACACCGCGACCACACATCTCATGTGCAATCCGGGCCCACAGTTAACTGCAAATAACACCACTATATAAATGCAATTGCACTCCAGTCTTAGGAATAAATTACAATGAAGACCCTAAACTTCCCAATTACCACAAGTAGGCCCCTCTATCAATATCCGTGGATCAATTGGAATAAACCCGTCTCTTCCAATCTAAGTTCCACATCTTATTATCCTTGAGCCCCAATTAATCACAGTAATCATCAGTACCATCCAATTAACTCTTAATTGAGATGGGTGCGCACTTACTAATGACAAATCCATTAATTGGCACAAGGGGATAATATAGATAGATTCCATCTTGATCATTCAACGTTCCCACAGTTCTACTACCATATACCCAAGACACCGAGGTGTTAACCTATAGTCGGCCTCACTCATTGGTGACTCAAAGCAAATGAATAAATAGAAACTTGAGTTCGTCAATGTCTCAGGATTGAGAGCCTATTGCTAGGGAATTATGAGAGCATACCTTATTATTGAGACGGAATTCCATAAGGTGCATCTCATGGTCCTTCAATACATCCAATGTACCAGCACCGTGATCCAGAATCTTACATTCTGATGATTGAGACAAATCACACTATCTCATATTGATCAAAGTGCTGCAACCTTATCAAATGAGATGCCCAATCTCATTACTGGTTGTGAAGCTATTTTAAGCATAAGATTTGTGACATATATCTCCCGTGTGTGGATCTCATCCATGCACATATATCACATCTAATATACTAATGAGGCCCGGTTCAACTCATGAACCATTATGTCATACGTATTGGTCATGTGCATGAAGTAGTAAAATAATATTCATCTCATGAAAGTAAAGCATGATTTTATTGATAAATAAAGAAATTAATCAATTTATTACATCAACTGATGGATTGAGTCCACAAAATCTAACAATCTCCCACTTGGGCTCAATGCCAGTCAGGGTTGCATCTCATGCCCATCCCTTCTACATGTTGCTCAAAGACTTTGGTAGTCAAAGGCTTAGTAAAGGGATCTGCCAAATTATCTGCAGAGGCTATCTTGGTAATAGCAATATCACCTCTCTGCACAATCTCTCTGACTAAGTGATACTTCCTCTGTACATGCTTTTGGCTTTTATGGCTTCTGGGTTCCTTTGACTGAGCGACTGCCCCGCTGCTGTCACAGTAAACTGTGAGTGGCTGTCGTGCCAAAGGTACCACCCCAAGTTCCAAAAGGAATCTTTTAAGCCATACTGCTTCCTTAGCTGCTTCACAAGCTGCTACATATTCAGCCTCCGAGGTTGAATCAGCGGTACATTCTTGTTTTATACTCCTCCAGCTAATAGCTCCGCCTCCAAGCATAAATACATAACCAGAGGTGGATTTCCTAGAATCCTTATCTGACATAAAGTCAGAATCTGTGTATCCGACTGGAATCAACTCATCACTGCTATAAATCAACATGTAATCTCTAGTCCTTCTCAAGTATTTGAGAATACATTTTACAGCAGTCTAATGTTCAGGTCCTGGATTAGATTGATATCTGCTGACTAGGCCCACTACATAACAGATATCTGGTCTAGTACATAACATAGCATACATGAGGCTACCAACAGCCGAAGCGTATGGTATCGACCTCATTTGCTCCTTTTCCTCGGGTGTCTTAGGACACTGATCCTTGGAAAGGTGTACTCCATGCCTGAAAGGTGTGATACCCTTCTTGGAGTCCTGCATTGCAAACCGTACTAGCACCTTATCTATGTATGCAGCTTGGGATAAGCCAATCATCCTATTTTTCCGGTCTCGATAGAGTTTGATCCCTAGGATGTAGCTAGCTTCTCCCAAGTCCTTCATATCAAAAGTCTTGGCTAACCAAACTTTTACCGTTGACAACATTCCTATGTCTTTCCCGAGGAGAAGGATGTCATCGACATATAAAACCAAAAAAACTACCCTGTCACCTTCACTTTTCATGTACACACATGACTCATCCGGATTTTGACAAAAACCAAATGACTTGATTGCCTGGTCAAAACGGATATTCCAGCTTCGGGATGCCTGCTTCAGTCCAGAAATAGACTTCTGCAGCTTGCAAACTTTTTGCTCCTGGTTTTTAGCTACAAAACCGTCTGGCTGCACCATATAGATGTCTTCCTCAAGATGGCCATTGAGAAAAGCCGTCTTGACATCCATTTGCCAAATCTCGTAATCGAGATGAGCCGCAATGGATAAGAGTATCCGGATGGATTTGAGCATGGCTACTGGCGAGAAGGTTTCCTCATAATCGATCCCCTCTTTCTGAGTATATCCTTTCGCAACAAGCCTAGCCTTATAAGTCTCCACTCTTCCATCTGGTCCTCTTTTTCTCTTGTAGACCCACTTGCACCCAATAGGTTTAATATTGGCAGGCAAGTCCACAAGTGTCCAGACCTGATTTGAGTACATAGACTCCATCTCAGCTTTCATAGCATCTTGCCAGCGTCCCGAGTCTAAGTCATTTATTGCTTCATCATAGTTAGAGGGATCTTGTTCTGGCTCTTCTGGGATTGCTTCATAAGACTCTCCCAAGAATGAGAACCTGTCAGGGGGTCTGACAATCCTCCCACTACGACGAGGTACTGGTGTAACTACTAGGTCTGGTAAGGGCGGTTCTTCCTCAAGTCCGGTCATACTTGGATTTGGAATTGATTGCTCCTGAATCTCTTCCAAGATCACCTTTTCTAAAAATTTCTGGTCCATCATATAATCTTCCTCCGGAAAAACCGCATTGGTGCTGACCAGCACTTTCTGCTCTCTGGGATTATAGAATAACCAACCTTTAGTTCCTTTAGGATATCCTACAAATGTGCATACTTCCGACTTCGCTTCCAACTTATCCGTCTTAACCTTGAGCACGTGTGCTGGACAACCCCAAATGTGTAAATGTTGTAGACTAGGCTTTCGCCCAGACCACAATTCCCGGGGAGTCTTAGGTATAGACTTAGATGGTACGAGGTTTAGTTTGTACATTGCAGTATCCAAAGCATATCCCCAAAAGGATATAGGTAATCTTGAGAAACTCAGCATAGACCTAATCATATCTAAAAGAGTCCGGTTCCTTCTTTCTGCTACTCCATTCTGTTGAGGCATACCAGGAGCAGACAAATGGGATAGAATCCCATTTTCTGATAAGTAACCCATAAATTCAGCAGAGAGATATTCCCCTCCTCGATCTGATCGAAGAGTCTTGATACTCTTACCTAATTGCTTTTCCGCTTCCGCTCGAAATTCTTTGAACTTTTCAAAAGCTTCGGACTTGCGGTGCATAAGGTATATGTAACCATATCTTGAGTAATCATCTGTGAAAGTGATGAAGTACTCATATCCTCCTCTGGCCCTGACATTAATGGGTCCGCAGACATCAGTATGCACTAATTCCAATAAATCTTTGGCCCTATTACCCTTAGCTGAAAAGGGTCTTTTAGTCATTTTACCTTCCAAACAGGACTCACAGATAGGCATTGGTTCTACCACCAATGAAGGTAAGATACCATCTTTCACTAGCCTCTCAATCCTGTTAAGGTTTATATGACCTAGCCTCAGGTGCCAAAGTTTTGTTGGATTAGATGAAGGTGACTTTCTCTTTAATGATGATCTACTAATTGTTTCAGTATCATGTATCTCATACATCGTGGGAGTTAACAAATAAAGTCCATTGGTTACCTTGCCAGAACATATGAAAGTACCATTCCTCTTTATGACAACTTCAGTACCAAAAGTAATAGAATAACCTTTATTCACCAAACTAGAAACTGAAATTAAATTCCGCCTTAAAGACGGTACATATAATGTTTCTGACAAAACCAATTTCTTATTTGAAAAACATAAAGTAATGACTCCTACTGAAACAGCCTCCGCCTTAGCGTCAGATCCTACGTTGACAATGATTTCTCCATCACTTAGCCTCCTGGTTTCCCTGAACCCCTGCAACGTATTACATATGTGATTAGTTACCCCGGAATCCACACACCAGGATTCTGAAGTACCAGTTGCAAAACTAACTTCAGATATAAGTGACTCAATCATACCTGGGGTCTTTTTCTTAGACAGATATTCTGGACAATTCCTCTTCCAATGTCCTGTCTTACCACAATGGAAACACTTTCCTTTTGTCCCTGAACCCTTAGCTTTAGCCACGCCACCAGTTGGACCATTTTCCACCGTAAGACCTTTTGGAATTGATTTCTTTTTGCCTTTCCGCCCTTTGCCTTTCGGCTTGGACTTGGCATCTGACTTTTCTGTCATTAAGGCAGTTGGTTTTTTCTTCATAATCCCTTCAGTTACTACTAGCTGACTAGATAGCTCAGCCAGAGTCAGATTCATTTTATTCATATTATAATTGACCTTGAAATTGTTGAATGACTCTGGTAGTGACTCAAGGATTATGTCAATCTGCGATTCTACATCAATCGCAGCTCCCAGTACATCTAACTCATTTAATGAGTCCATCATTTTCAACATGTGTTCCTGTACTGATGTACCTTCAGCCATCTTGGTGCTAATGAGCACCCTCATGGCTGCCTGCCTAGCAGGTCTGCCTTGTTCTGCAAACATCTCCTTTAAGTTCAATATCATATCATATGCAGTCTTATAAGATTGATGTTGATGTTGCAGCACACTAGACATGGATGCCAGAATGTAACATCGGGCCATCTCATCGTCTTTGGCCCATTTGGTGTAAAGGTCCTTTTCTGCTTCTGATGCTTCTGGGCCAGGCTCTTCAAGGGGGTTTTTGGTAAGGACATATTTATATCCTGAAGCTGTCAGGACAATATCCAGATTCCTTTTCCAGTCTACATAGTTGGATCCCACCAACTTATTCTGGTTGAGGATGGTCGCAAGTGGATTGAAAGTATTCGAATTCATGCTTGTAATACTGTAGCACATAACCATACATTCAATTAATGAATTTAAATGACATTAGGGTTTAGTATTCTACCAAATTTATGTGGGAATCCTCATAACCACAAAATTCAGAATACATCGGAATCCCAATCCTGCGGGGTATGCCTCCTTGGGGAGTGCAAATACCTCCTAGACTGGTGCGGATCAAAAGTTGGTAAAAATTGGGATTAAGACTAGCTATCTATGATCCCCTTCATACATTACTATCTAAGTATCTCATACCAAATAATGTATGACTCCCGATTAGCTTCGGTTTCTAAAATACATGAAGCAAATCCTTGGGGATACTACATCATTATTTTAGTTAAGTGTGACCCACCAACTAGCATTGCATGACAACCGTTGTGGGCAGCTCCTCCTTGGGGAGTGGGCTCCCACCCCGTCTCATCAACACTATCCATAGGAGATCCATATCTAGTACCCAGATAAATACAAGCCCTCCGTGGGGAATGGCCATTTTCAAAATGGCGCGAGGCTAATACTTTCCTTACAATGGACTTATGGTGGAAAACCATGGGGATTTTTATATATATAGAAATGCCCCGCTCCCACTTAATATTTTAGAGTTGAGGATTTCCTTATAGGTGTATGGGTCCATCAAATATAGGTATATATTCATCTCATGATAAGACCAATGATTGGTTCCAAGTCAAGTTATTTTAAGGAAAGCCCAGTTTCTAAAATTAGTGTTACCAATAGATCCATCTCATGGGCCTACCAACTCTAATTAGAACTCTTTCCAAAAATTAATTTGATTTGACCAATTTTGGAATTTGCTATGTTTGGATCAAATATGGAAATACTCTAAAATAAGCATTCATCCAAAAATAGAAAGTGCTGTAATAAAAGACTAGTCCTCTCCTCCACATGGCCCAGGCGGAAAAGACTTCTTGGACTTCTAGACTTTCCAAAACTTTGGGATTCCTCAAACTCTTTGGGCATCCCGAAAACACCTTTTGGTAATCTTCAAAATCTTTGATAAGGAGTCCAGTTTCTCTTTCCTTTTTTGTTTCGGACATCTCCAGAATTTACAAATTTTAAAAATACATAAATTCCTATGTCTCTATAATGAGACTTACATGGTAATCTAAACATGGAAATAAAAGGGCTATAGGGAAATTCACCATGCCTTGCCCTTTCACGGGAAACCAAGGAGACCATGATGCCCTTTACACTTAGCCACAAATAAACCAATAATAAAAAGGAAAGAAAAACATGTGGGCCATATGGAGAGGACATTATCACCTGCAAGTTAGTATCTCATACAACAAAGCATCTCACAAAACCAGGTTGCCAAACCACAATGGAAAAACAAGATGCCAAAAATTTTGCCACCACGATATAAGACCCCCTACGCAACGGGAGTCACTTATAACTCGTGCAACTCTTGCACGAAAGGGTTTTGTGCATGAGGGAGAGTCTTATTGGACGTCCAAGAGATTTTATAGACTTTCAAATCTCTCCCTTGTCTAATTGAAATAGAAGTCTTACTTCCAAAGCAATTAGCAGCTTTCTCCTTTCCAAACTCTTATTTCTAAAGTCCAAGTCGGATTAGTGTTTTCCAATATCTTGGGCTAGCGTGGGGACCACTAGGGATTCCTTAGAAAGCTGGCTCCAACTGGAACACCGCGACCCCACATCTCATGTGCAATCCGGGCCCACAGTTAATTGCAAATAACACCACTATAAAAATGCAATCGCACTCCAGTCTTAGGAATAAATTACAATGAAGACCCTAAACTTCCCAATTACCACAAGTAGGCCCCTCTATCAATATCCGTGGATCAATTGGAATAAATCCATCTTTTCCAATCTAAGTTCCACATCTTATTATCCTTGAGCCCCAATTAATCACAGTAATCATCAGTACCATCCAATTAACTCCTAATTGAGATGGGTGCGCACTTACTAATGACAAATCCATTAATTGGCACAAGGGGATAATAGAGATAGATTCCATCTTGATCATTCAATGTTCCCACAGTTCTACTACCACATACCCAAGACACCGAGGTGTTTGTAGGAAGTAGGTGGGTCTCGTGGATAGATTTTCAAAACTTTTGATCCACTTGACACAGGGATCAACTATACACAAGACCAAAACCCAATCCAGGATGCGTTACCCTCAATCTCGTGACCATGTACAGTAAAAAATTCTACCAACACTAGACATCCAAAATAATCTACAACATAGAAGAAGTAGATCATACCTTTGGAGATCCGCAGTGCTCTAATGGATTTCTTCTACACCTCTTAGCCTTCCACGCTATGTCCCGAATTGGATTACTTCTCTCGAGAAGAATGGTGGAATCTTCAGGAGAAAATTCCCAACTCGAAACTTCAAGGAACTAGAAGAGAGAAGGAGAGAAACTCGTGCAACTCTTGCACGAAAGGGTTTTGGGCGTGAGGGAGACTCTTTTGGACGTCCAAGGATATTTTATAGGCTTCCAAATCTCTCCCTTGTCTAATTGAAATAGAAGTCTTACTTCCAAAGCAATTAGCAAGTTTCTCCTTTCTTATCCTTTCTTTCTAGAGTTCGAGTCGGATTACTATTTTCCAATAACTTGGGCTAGCGTGGGAACCACTAGGGATTCCTTAGAAAGCTGGCTCCAACTGGAACACCGCGACCCCACATCTCATATGCAATCCGGGCCCACAGTTAACTGCAAATAACACCACTATATAAATGCAATTGCACTCCAGTCTTAGGAATAAATTACAATGAAGACCCTAAACTTCCCAATTACCACAAGTAGGCCCCTCTATCAATATCCGTGGATCAATTGGAATAAACCCGTCTCTTCCAATCTAAGTTCCACATCTTATTATCCTTGAGCCCCAATTAATCACAGTAATCATCAGTACCATCCAATTAACTCTTAATTGAGATGGGTGCGCACTTACTAATGATAAATCCATTAATTGGCACAAGGGGATAATATAGATAGATTCCATCTTGATCATTCAACGTTCCCACAGTTCTACTACCATATACCCAAGACACCGAGGTGTTAACCTATAGTCGGCCTCACTCATTGGTGACTCAAAGCAAATGAATAGATAGAAACTTGAGTTCGTCAATGTCTAAGGATTGAGAGCCTATTGCTAGGGAATTATGAGAGCATACCTTATTATTGAGACGGAATTCCATAAGGTGCATCTCATGGTCCTTCAATACATCCAATGTACCAGCACCGTGATCCAGAATCTTACATTCTGATGATTGAGACAAATCACACTATCTCATAGTGATCAAAGTGCTGCAACCTTATCAAATGAGATGCCCAATCTCATTACTGGTTGTGAAGCTATTTTAAGCATAAGATTTGTGACATATATCTCCCGTGTGTGGATCTCATCCATGCACATATATCACATCTAATATACTAATGGGACTCGGTTCAACTCATGAACCATTATGTCATACGTATTGGTCATGTGCATGAAGTAGTAAAATAACATTCATCTCATGAAAGTAAAGCATGTCTTTATTGATAAATAAAGAAATTAATCAATTTATTACATCAACTGATGGATTGAGTCCACAAAATCTAACAGTGTCAACCTACAGTCGGCCTCACTCATTGGTGACTCAAAGCAAATGAATAGATAGAAACTTGAGTTCGTCAATGTCTCAGGATTGAGAGCCTATTGCTAGGGAATTATGAGAGCATACCTTATTATTGAGACGGAATTCCATAAGGTGCATCTCATGGTCCTTCAATACATCCAATGTACCAGCACCGTGATCCAGAATCTTACATTCTGATGATCGAGACAAATCACACTATCTCATAGTGATCAAAGTGCTGCAACCTTATCAAATGAGATGCCCAATCTCATTACTGGTTGTGAAGCTATTTTAAGTATAAGATTTGTGACATATATCTCCCGCGTGTGGATCTCATCCATGCACATATATCGCATCTAATATACTAATGGGATTCGGTTCAACTCATGAACCATTATGTCATACGTATTGGTCATCTGCATGAAGTAGTAAAATAACATTCATCTCATGAAAGTAAAGCATGATTTTATTGATAAATAAAGAAATTAATCAATTTATTACATCAACTGATGGATTGAGTCCATAAAAACTAACAACTCTCTCCTTCCTTCTTCTAGTTCCTTGGAGTTTCGAGTTGGGATTTCTCCTGAAGATTCCACCACTCTTCTTGAGAGAAGAAATCCAATTCGGGTCATAGCGTGGAAGGCTAAGAGGTGTTGAAGAAATCCATTAGAGCACTGCGGATCTCCAAAGGTATGATCTACTTCTTGCATGTCGTAGATTATTTTGGATGTTTAGTGCTGGTAGAATTTTTACTGTACATGGTCACGAGATTGAGGGTAACGCATCCTGGATTGGTTTTTGGTCTTATGGATAGTTGATCCCTGTGTCAAGTGGGTCAAAAGTTTTGATAATCTATCCACGAGACCCACCTACTTCCAACATCATGTTGGTAAACTCCTTCGTTTCTATATCCGCAGTCATTCCCAAGGCCCATTTTTGGACTTTTGCATATGTAACTCGTTTTCGCCTGTTTTGGGCCCAAACGATGTTCAATCTTCACGGAACTTAAAGGAAAGCTTCTTTACACTATTTTGAGTGTGTCATAGGAGTTTTGGATCGATATGACCTTATGATGTTGATCAACTTAGTCGTTTATTGGGCCGCGGTCACTCCTAAGGCCCATTTTTTGACTTTTACATATATGACTCGTTTTCGCCTATTTAGAGTACAAACGATGTCCAATCTTCACAAAACATGGAGGAATGCTTCCTTAAACTATTCTAAGTGTGTCATTAAAAGTTTTGGCTCGATTTGACCTTATGAAGATGGTCAACTCCAAGGTTTATTGGGCCGCGGTCACTCCCAAGGCCACTTTTGGAGTTTTGCTTATGTGAATCGTTTTCACCAATTTGGATCCCGAATGATGTCTAGTCTTCACAGAACTTGGAGGAATGCTTCCTTAGACTATTCTGAGTGTGTCATGGAGGTTTTGACTCGATTTGACCCTCTACCGTTGGTTAACTCCCTCGTTCATCGGGTCGTGGTCACTCCTAAGGCCCATTTTTGGACTTTTGCATATCTGACTCGTTTTCTCCTTTTTAGGGCCCGAACGATGTCCAATCTTCACGTAACTTGAAGGAATGCTTATTTAAACTTTTTGAGTGTGTCATATAAGTCTCGGCTTGATTTGACCATCTGAAGTTGGTCAACTCCCTCGTTTATCGGGCCACGATCACTCCCAAGGCCAATTTTTGGACTTTTGCATATGTGACTTGTTTCCATCTGTTTGGGGTTCGAATGAAGTCCAAACTTCACGGAACTTGGCGGAATGCTTCTTTACACTATTATGAGTGTGTCATAGAAGTTTTGGCTTGATTTGGCCTTCTGATGTTGGTCAAATGCCTCATTTATATGGCCGCGGTTACTCCCAATGCCCATTTTCGGACTTTTGCATATGTAACTCGTTTTCGCTTGTTTGAGGACCAATCAATGTTCAATCTCCACGAAACTTAAAGGAAAGCTTCTTTACACTAGCTTGAGAGTGTCATAGAAGTTTCGGATTGATATGACCTTATGATGCTGGTCAACTCAGTCATTTATTGGGCCGCGGTCACTCCCAAGGCCCTTTTTTTTACTATTGCATATGTGACTCGTTTTCGCTTGTTTGGGGCACAAACGAAGTCCAATCTTCACAAAGCATGGAGGAATGCTTCCTTACACTATTCTGAGTGTGTCATTAAAAGTTTCAATTCGATTGGACCTTCTGAAGATGGTCAACTCCTGGTTTATCGGGATGCGGTCACTCCCATGGCCCACTTTTGGAGCTTTGCTTATATGAATCGTTTTCACTTGTTTGGATCCCAAATGATGTCCAGTCTTCACGGAACTTGGAGGAATGCTTCCTTAGACTATTTTGAGTGTGTCATGGAGATTTCAACTCGATTTGACCCTCTAACGTTGGTTAACTCCCTCATTCATCGGGTCGTGTAACTCTTAAGGCCCACTTTTGGACTTTTGCATATCTGACTCGTTTTCTCCTATTTGGGGTCAAAATGATGTCCAATCTTCACGCAACCTAGAGGAATGGTTCTTTAAACTATTTTGAGCGTGTCATAAAAGTTTTAACTTGATCTGACCTTCAGAAGTTGGTGAACTCCCATGTTTATTAGGCCGCAGTCACTCCCAAGGCCCATTTTTGGACTTTTGCAAATGTGACTCATTTTCGCTTGTTTAGGGCCCGAACAATGTCCAATCTTCACGAAACTTGGTGAAACGCTTCATTACACTATTCTAAGTTTTTTGTAGATGTCTCGGCTTGATTTGACCTTCTGATATTTGTCAACTCTCTCATTTATCAGGCCCCCCGTCCCTCCCAAGGCTTATTTTTGCACTTTTGCATATGTGACTCGTTTTCACCTGTTTGTGGCCCAAACGATGTCTAATCTTCACGGAACTTGGAGGAATACTTCTTTACACTATTCTATGAGTGTCATAGAAGTTTTGGCTCGATTTGACCTTTTGATGTTGTTCAACTCACTTATTTATTTCACCGCGGTCACTCCCGAGGCCCATTTTTGGACTTTTGCATATCTAACTCGTTTTCGCCTGTTTGGGGCCCAAACGATGTCCAATCTTCATGCAAATTGGAGGAATACTTCTTTACACTATTTTGAGTGTGTCATAGAGGTTTTGGCTTGGTATGACCTTCTGATGTTGGTCAACTCAGTCATTTATTGGGCCGCGGTCACTCCCAAGGCCCATTTTTGGACTTTTGCATATGTGACTCGTTTTCACCTGTTTGGGGCCCGAACGATGTCCAATCTTAGCGGAACTTGGCGGAATGGTTCTTTACACTATTCTGAGTGTGTCATAGCAGTTTTGGGTTGATTTGACCCTCTGATGTTGGTCAACTCCCTTGTTTGTATAGCTACGGTCACTCCCAAGGCCAATTTTTTTACTTTTGCATATGTAACTCATTTTCGCCTGTTTGAGGCCCAAACGATGTCCAATCCTCACAAAACTTAAAAGAAACGTCCTTTGCATTATTTTGAGGGTGTCATAGAAGTTTTGGATCGATATGACCATCTGATGTTGGTAAACTTAGCCGTATATTGTGCCGCGGTCACTCCCAAAACTCATTTTTGGACTTTTGCATATCTAATTCGTTTTTACCTGTTTGGGGCCTGAACGATTTCCAATCTTAATGGAACTTGGAGGAATGCTTCTTTGCACTATTCTGAGCGTGTCATAATAGCTTTGGCTTGAGTTGACCCTCCGATGTTAGTCAACTCCCTCGTTTAAATGGCCGCTGTCACTCCAAAGGACCATTTTTGGACTTTTGCATATGTAACTCGTTTTTGCCTGTTTAGGGCCCAAACGATGTCCAATCTTCACGGAATATAAAGGAAAGCTTCTTTATACTATTATGAGTGTTTCATAGATGTTTCGGCTCGATTCGACCTTTTCATGTTGTTCAACTCCCTCGTTAACCGGGCCCCGTCGCTCCCAAGGCCTATTATTGGACTTTTGCATTTGTGACTCGTTTTCGCCTGTTTGGGGCCCAAACGATGTTCAATCGTCACGGAACATGGAGGAATGCTTCTTTACATTATTTTTAGTGTGTCATAGAGGTTTCAGCTCGATACGAATTCTGATGTTGGTCAACTCAGTCGTTTATTGGGCCGCGGTCACTCCTAAGGCTCATTTTTTTACTTTTGGATATGTTAATTGTTTTCATCTGTTTGGGGCCCGAACGATGTCCAATTTTGTCGAAACTTAGCGAAATACTTATTTACACTATTTTAACTATGGCATAGTTGTTTTGGGTTGATTTGACCCCCTGATGTTGGTCAACTCCCTTGTTTTTATGGCTGCGGTTACTCCCAAAGCCTATTTTTGGACTTTTGCACATGTGACTCATTTTCGCCTGTTTGGGCCCAAACGATGTCCAATCTTCACGAAACTTAAAGGAAAGGTTTTTTGCACTATTTTGAATCTGTCATAGAAGTTTAGGATCGATATGACCCTCTGATGTTGGTAAACTCAGTAATTTACGGGGCCACAGTCACTCCCAAGGCCTATTTTTTATTTTTGCATATCTGATTCGTTTTCATCTGTTTGAGGCCCGAACGATGTCCACTCTTAGCGGAACTTGGAGGAATTCTTCTTCGCACTATTTTGAGTGTGTCATAGTAGTTTTGGATTGATTTGACCCTCTGATGTTGCTCAACTCCCTCGTTTATATGGCCGCGGTCACCGAAAGGCCCATTTTTGGACTTTTGCATATGTAACTCGTTTTTTCCTTTTGGGGCCCAAACGATGTCCAATCGTCAAGGAACTTCAAGGGAAGCTTTTTTATTCTATTTTGTCATAGATGTTTCGGATCGATATGACCTTATGATGTTGGTCAACTCAATCGTTTGTTGGGCCACGTCACTCCCAAAGCCCATTGTTGGACTTTTGCATATGTGACTCGTTTTCGCCTATACGGGGCACAAACGATGTCCAATTTTCACAAAACTTGGAGGAATGCTTCCTAACACAATTATGAGTGTGTCATTAACTATTTTAGCTTGATTTGACCTTCTGAAGATGGTCAACTCCCTTGTTTTTCAGGCCACGGTCACTCCCAAGGCCCACTTTTGAAGTTTTGCTTATGTGAATCGTTTTCACTTGTTTGGAGCCTGAACGATGTCCAGTCTTCACGGAACTCAGAAGCATGATTCCTTAGACTATTCTGAGTGTGTCATGGAGGTTCCAACTCTATTTGACCCACTAAAGTTGGTCGACTCCCTCTTTCATCGGGTAGCGGTCACTGACAAGGCCCATTTTTGGACTTTTACATATTTGACTCATTTTCGCCTGTTTGGGGCCCGAACGATATCCAATCTTCACGTAACTTAGAGGAATGCTTTTTTCAACTATTTTGAGTGTGTCACATACGTTTCGGCTTGATTTGACCTTCTGAAGTTGGTCAACTCCCTTGTGCACCAGGCCACGGTCACTCCAACGCCCATTTTTGGACTTTTGCATATATGACTCGTTTTCACCTGTTTGGGCTCGAACGATGTGCAATCTTATGGAACTTGGAGGAATGCTTCTTTACACTATTTTGAGTGTGTCATAGAGTTTCAGCTTGATTTGATCTTCTGATGTTGGTTAACTCCCTCATTTATCTAGCCGCCATCACTCATAAGGCCCATTTTTGGACTTTTGCATATATGACTCGTTTTCTTCTGTTTTGGGCCCGAACGATGCCAAATCTTCACGCAACTTGGAGGAATGACTCTTTAAACTATTTTGAGTGTGTCATATAAGGCTTGGCTCGATTTGGCCTTCTAAAGCTGGTGAACAAACTCTCTAATCGGTCTACGTTCACTCTCAAGACCCATTTTTGGACTTTTACATATGCGACTCATTTTCGCCTGCTTAGGGCCCGAACATTGTCCAATCCACACGAAACCTGGAAGAATGCTTCATTACGCTATTCTAAGTGTGTCGTAAAAGTTTTGGCAAGATTTGATCTTCTGATGTTTGTCAACTCCGTCATTTATCGGGCCACGGTCACTCCCAAATCTCATTTTTAGACTTTTGCATATATGAGTCGTTTTCACCTATTTGGGGCCCAAATGATGTCCAATCTTCACAGAACTTTGAGGAATGGTTTTTTACACTATTCTGAGTGTGTCACAGATGTTTCGGCTCGATTTGACCTTCTGTTATTGTTCAACTCCCTCGTTTATCTGGCCGCGGTCACTCCTAAGGCCCTTTTTTGAACTTTTGTATATGTAACTCGTTTTCACCTGTTGGGGCCAAAATGATGTCAAATCTTCACGGAACTTATCAGAATGCTTCTTCACACTATTTTGAGTGTGTCATAGGAGTTTTGGCTTGATTTGACTTTCTAATGTTGGTCAACTCCCTCGTTTATATGGCCGTGGTCACTCCCAGGGCCCATTTTTTACTTTTGCATATATAACTGGTTTCACCTGTTTGGGTCCCAAACGATATCCAATCTTCACGGAACTTATAAAAAAGCTTCTCTACACTATTCTGAGTCTGTCATAGATGTTTCGGATCGATATGACCTTATCAGGTTGGTCAACTCAGTCGTTTAGTGGGCCGCGGTCACTCCCAAGGCCCATTTTTGGACTTTTGCATATATGACTGGTTTCGGCCTGTTTGGGGCCTAAACGATGCTAATCATCACGCAACTTGGACGAATGCTTCTTTAAACTATTTTGAGTGTGTCATATAAGTCTCAGCCTGATTTGACATATGAAGTCGGTTAACTCCCTCGTTCATCGGGCAGCGGTCACTCCTAAGGCTCATTTTTGGACTTTTGCAAGTGACCCATTTTCACCTGCTCGGGGCTTGAACAGTGTCCAATCCCCCCGAAACTAGGAGGAATACTTCTTTAAACCTTTTTGAGAGTGTTAGAGAAGTTTAGACTTGATTTGAGTTTCTAAAGTTGGTCAACTCCGTCATTCATCAGGCCGCGGTCACTCCAAAGGCCCATATCTGGACTTTTGCATATTTGACTCGTTTTCTCCTGTTTTGGGCCCGAACGAAGTCCCATCTTCGCGGAACTTGGGGGAATGCTCTTTACACAATTCTAAGTGTTTCATAAGAAGTTTCTGCTCGATTTGATCTTCTGAAGTCAATCAACTCCCTCGTTAACCGGGCCCCGGTCGCTCCCATGGCCATTTTTGGACTTTTGCAAATATGAATCGTTTTCGCCTGTCTGGGGCCCGAATGATGTCCAATCTTCACGGAACTCGGAGGAATGCTTCTCTACGCTATGTTGAGTGAATCATAGAGGTGTTGACATGGTTTGACCTTTTGAAGTTTGTCAACTAAATCTCTAATCGGGCGACAGTCACTCCCAAGGCCCCTTTTTGGACTTTTGCATATGTAACTCATTTTCGCTTGGTTGGGGCACGAACAACGTCCAATCTTCATCAAACTCGGAGGAAATCTTCATTATACTATTCTAAGTTTGTCATAGAAGTTTCGGCTTAATTTGACCTTCTGATGTTTGTCAACTCTCATGTTTATCGGGCCACCGTCACTTACAAGGCTCATTTTTGCACTTTTGCAAATGTGACTTGTTTTCACCTATTTGTGGCCCGAACAATGTCCAATCTTAGCGGAACTTGGCAGAATGGTTCTTTACATTAGTCTGAGTGTGTCATAGTAGTTTTGGGTTGATTTGAGCCTC
Organism: Sextonia rubra; assembly: GCA_037013555.1. Classification (NCBI taxonomy): domain Eukaryota; kingdom Viridiplantae; phylum Streptophyta; class Magnoliopsida; order Laurales; family Lauraceae; genus Sextonia; species Sextonia rubra. The sequence goes on from JASUAD010000026.1 coordinate 12,524,868, forward strand.
TGATTTTGGTCAACTCCCTTGTTTATATAGCTATGGTCACTCCCAAGGCCAATTTTTTTACTTTTGCATATGTAACTCGGTTTTGCCTGTTTGGAGCCCAAACGATGTCCAATCCTCACGAAACCTAAAAGAAAGCTCCTTTGCATTATTTTGAGGGTGTCATAGAAGTTTTGGATCGATATGACCCTCTGATGTTGGTAAACTTAGCCGTATATTGTGCCGCGGTCACTCCCAAGACTCATTTTTGGACTTTTGCATATCTAAGTCGTTTTTACCTGTTTGGGGCCGAACGATTTGCAATGTTAGTGGAACTTGGAGGAATGCTTGTTTACACTATTCTGAGAGTTTCATAATAGTTTTGGCTTGAGTTGACCCTCTAATGTTGGTCAACTCCCTCGTTTAAATGGCCGCGGTCACTCCAAAGGACCAATTTTGGACTTTTGCATATATAACTCGTTTTTGCCTGTTTGGGGCCCAAATGATATCCAATCTTCATGGAATATAAAGGAAAGCCTCTTTATACTATTTTGAGTGTGTCATAGATGTTTCGGCTCGATTTGACCTTTTCATGTTGTTCAACTCACTTGTTTATCTGGCTGCGGTTACTCACAAGGCCTATTATTGGACTTTTGCATATGTGACTCGTTTTCGCCTGTTTGGGGCCAAAACGATGTCCAATCATCACGGAACATAGAGGAATGCTTCTTTACATAATTTTTAGTGTGTCATAGTGGTTTTAACTTGATACGAACTTCTGATGTTGGTCAACTCTGCCATTTATTGGGCCGCGGTCACTCCCAAGGCCCATTTTTGGACTTTTGGATATGTCAATTATTTTCACCTGTTCGGGGCCCGAACGATGTCCAATTTTGCCGGAACTTAGAGAAATGCTTATTTACACTATTTTGACTATGGCAGAGTAGTTTTGGGCTGATTTGACCCTCTGATGTTGGTGAACTCCCTTGTTTATATGGCTACGGTCACTCCCAAGGCCCATTTTTGGACTTTTGCACATGTAACTCATTTTCACCTGTTTGGGCCCAAACGATGTCCATTCTTAACGAAACTTAAAGGAAAGGTTTTTCACACTATTTTGAATCTGTCATAGAAGTTTAGGATCGATATGACCCTCTAATGTTGGTAAACTCAGTAATTTATGGGGCCGCAGTCACTCCCAAGGCCCATTTTTTATTTTTGCATATCTGATTCGTTTTCACCTGTTTGGGGCCCGAATGATGTCCAATCTTAGCGGAACTTGGAGGAATTCTTCTTCGCACTATTCTGAGTGTGTCATAATAGTTTTGGATTGATTTGACCCTCTAATGTTGCTCAACTCCCTCGTTTATATGGCCGCGGTCACACCAAAGGCCCTTTTTTGGATTTTGCATATGTAACTCGTTTTTGCCTTTTGGGGCCCAGACAATGTCCAATCGTCACGGAACTTCAAGGAAAGATTTTTTATTCTATTTTGTCATAGATGTTTCGGATTGATATGACCTTATGATGTTGGTCAACTCAATCGTTTGTTGGGCCACGGTCACTCCCAAGGCCCATTGTGTGACTTTTGCATATGTGACTCGTTTTTGTGGACTCAATCCATCAGTTGATGTAATAAATTGATTAATTTCTTTATTTATCAATAATATCATGCTTTACTTTCATAAGATGAATGTTATTCTACTACTTCATGCACATGACCAATAGTATGACATAATGGTTCATGAGTTGAACCGGGTCCCATTAGTATATTAGATGTGATATATGTGCATGGATGAGATCCACACGCGGGAGATATATGTCACAAATCTTATACTTAAAATAGCTTCACAACCAGTAATGAGATTGGGCATCTCATTTGATAAGGTTGCAGCACTTTGATCACTATGAGATAGTGTGATTTGTCTCAATCATCAGAATGTAAGATTCTGGATCAATGGTGCTGGTACATTGGATGTATTGAAGGACCATGAGATGCACCTTATGGTATTCCGTCTCAATAATAAGGCATGCTCTCATAATTCCCTTGCAATAGGCTCTCAATCCTGAGACATTGACGAACTCAAGTTTCTATCTATTCATTTGCTTTGAGTCACCAATGAGTGAGGCCGACTATAGGTTAACACCTCGGTGTCTTGTGTATATGGTAGTAGAACTGTGGGAACGTTGAATGATCAAGATGGAATCTATCTCTATTATCCCCTTGTGCCAATTAATGGATTTGTCATTAGTAAGTGCGCACCCATCTCAATTAAGAGTTAATTGGATGGTACTGATGATTACTGTGATTAATTGGGGCTCAAGGATAATAAGATGTGGAACTTAGATTGGAAGAGACGGATTTATTCCAATTGATCCACGGATATTGATAGAGGGGCCTACTTGTGGTAATTGGGAAGTTTAGGGTCTTCATTGTAATTTATTCCTAAGACTGGAGTGCAATTGCATTTATATAGTGGTGTTATTTGCAATTAACTGTGGGCCCGGATTGCACATGAGATGTGGGGTCGCGGTGTTCCAGTTGGAGCCAGCTTTCTAAGGAATCCCTAGTGGTCCCCACGCTAGCCCAAGATATTGGAAAACACTAATCCGACTTGGATTCTAGAAATAAGAGTTTGGAAAGGAGAAAGTTGCTAATTGTTTTGGAAGTAAGACTTCTATTTCAATTAGACAAGGGAGAGATTTGGAAGTCTATAAAATATCCTTGGACGTCCAAAAGAGTTCCTCTCACGCCCAAAACCCTTTCGTGCAAGAGTTGCGCGAGTTACTCTCCTCTCCTTTCTTCTAGTTCCTTGGAGTCTCGAGTTGGGATTTTCTCCTGAAGATTCCACCGTTCTTCTTGAGAAAAGAAATCCAATTCGGGGGTCATAGCGTGGAAGGCTAAGAGGTCTTGAAGAAGTCCATTAGAGCACTGCGGGTCTCCAAAGGTATGATCTACTTCTTGCATGTCGTAGGTTATTTTGGATGTTTAGTGCTGGTATAATTTTACTGTACATGGTCACGAGATTGAGGGTAACGCATCCTGGATTGGGTTTTGGTCTTATGGATAGTTGATCCCTGTGTCAAGTGGATCAAAAGTTTTGAAAATCTATCCACGAGACCCACCTACTTCCAACAATTGGTATCAGAGCCATACCTCATCTCTAATCATGTTAGATCAGTAATCTTGTTCTAATCTTCGCATGAGATGCGAAGAGGATAGAGCAAGGGCTATGATAGGATCAGTGTTTATTAGGTTTGCATGCTTTTGTAGTAGATACATGTTTGGAAAGTCACAAAAGGTTTTAATCATGATAGGAGGATGATAAGATGCCATTAAAACATACTGAGATCATTAGAGGTGATTGGGTACAGCAGGAGTCGAATCTGAAAAAGAACCCAAATTTCTGGGTTCATCAGGTCGGTTAGCCAAACGGACCACTATGGCTATAGAGGTCTGTTGGCTAACCGTAGGGACCAGATCGGCTAGCCGAACCTAGGCAGAATCATCTTGTTCTTGGTCTGAACCTAGGCAGCTCGACCCCCGCCGGGGGCGCTGCCCCCGGACCCCCATTGCGTAGGGGGTCTTGTATCGTGGTGGCAAAATATTTGGCATCTTGTTTTTCCTATTGTGGTTTGGCAACCTGGTTTTGTGAGATGCTTTGTTGTATGAGATACTAACTTGCAGGTGATAATGTCCTCTCCATATGGCCCACATGTTTTTCTTTCCTTTTAATTATTGGTTTATTTGTGGCTAAGTGTAAAGGGCATCATGGTCTCCTTGGTTTCCCGTGAAAGGGCAAGGCATGGTGAATTTCCCTATAGCCCTTTTATTTCCATGTTTAGACTACCATGTAAGTCTCATTATAGAGACATAGGAATTTATGTATTTTTTTTTAAAATTTGTAAATTCTGGAGATGTCCGAAACAAAGAAGGAAAGAGAAGCTGGACTCCTAATCAAAGAGTTTGAAGATTACCAAAAGGTGCTTTGGAGATGCCCAAAGAGTTTGAGGAATCCCAAAGTTTTGGAAAGTCTAGAAGTCCAAGAAGTCTTTTTCGCCTGGGCCATGTGGAGGAGAGGACTAGTCTTTTATTACAGCACTTTCTATTTATGGATGAATGCTTATTTTAGAGTATTTCCATATTTGTTCCAAACATAGCAAATTCCAAAATTGGTCAAATCAAATTAATTTTTGGAAAGAGTTCTAATTAGAGTTGGTAGGCCCATGAGATGGATCTATTGGTAACACTAATTTTAGAAACTGGGCTTTCCTTAAAATAACTTGACTTGGAACCAATCATTGGTCTTATCATGAGATGAATATATACCTATATTTGATGGACCCATACACCTATAAGGAAATCCTCAACTCTAAAATATTAAGTGGGAGCGGGGCTTTTCTATACATATAAAAATCCCCATGGTTTTCCACCATAGGTCCATTGTAAGGAAAGTATTAGCCTTGCGCCATTTTGCGAATGGCCATTCCCCACGGAGGGCTTGTATTTATCTGGATACTGGATATGGATCTCCTATGGATAGTGTTGATGAGACGGGGTGGGAGCCCACTCCCCAAGGAGGAGCTACCCACAACGGTTGTCATGCAATGCTAGTTGGTGGGTCACACTTAACTAAAATAATGATGTAGTATCCCTAAGGATTTGCCTCATGTATTTTAGAAACCAAAGCTAATTGGGAGTCATACATTATTTGGTATGAGATACCTAGATTATAATGAATGAAGGGGATCATGGATAGTTAGTCTTAATCCAAATTTTGACCAACTTTGATCCGCACCAGTCTAGGAGGTATATGCACTCCTCAAGGAGGCATACCCCGCAGAATTGGGATTCCGATGTATTCTGAATTTTGTGGTTATGAGGATTCCCACATAAATTTGGTAGAATACTAAACCCTAATGTCATTTAAATTCATTAATTGAATGTATGGTTATGTGCTACAGTATTACAAGCATGAATTCGAATACTTTCAATCCACTTGCGACCATCCTCAACCAGAATAAGTTGGTGGGATCCAACTATGTAGACTGGAAACGGAATCTGGATATTGTCCTGACAGCTTCAGGATATAAATATGTCCTTACCAAAAACCCCCTTGAAGAGCCTGGCCCAGATGCATCAGAAGCAGAAAAGGACCTTTACACCAAATGGGCCAAAGACGATGAGATGGCCCGATGTTACATTCTGGCATCCATGTCTAGTGTGCTGCAACATCAACATCAATCTTATAAGACTGCATATGATATGATATCGAACTTAAAGGAGATGTTTGCAGAACAAGGCAGACCTGCTAGGCAGGCAGCCATGAGGGTGCTCATTAGCACCAAGATGGCTGAAGGTACATCAGTACAGGAACACATGTTGAAAATGATGGACTCATTAAATGAGTTAGATGTACTGGGAGCTGCGATTGATGCAGAATCGCAGATTGACATAATCCTTGAGTCACTACCAGAGTCATTCAACAATTTCAAGGTCAATTATAATATGAATAAAATGAATCTGACTCTAGCTGAGCTATCTAGTCAGCTGGTAGCAACTGAAGGGATTATGAAGAAGAAACCAACTGCCTTAATGACAGAAAAGTCAGATGCCAAGTCCAAGCCGAAAGGCAAAGGGCGGAAAGGCAAAAAGAAATTAGTTCCAAAGGGTCCTAAGGTGGAGAATGGTCCAACTGGTGGCGTGGCTAAAGCTAAGGGTTCAGGGACAAAAGGAAAGTGTTTCCATTGTGGTAAGACAGGACATTGGAAGAGGAATTGTCCAGAATATCTGTCTAAGAAAAAGACCCCAGGTATGATTGAGTCACTTATATCTGAAGTTAGTTTTGCAACTGGTACTTCAGAATCCTGGTGTGTGGATTCCGGGGCAACTAATCACATATGTAATACGTTGCAGGGGTTCAGGGAAACCAGGAGGCTAAGTGATGGAGAAATCATTGTCAACCTAGGATCTGACGCTAAGGCGGAGGCTGTTTCAGTAGGAGTCATTACTTTATGTTTTTCAAATAAGAAATTGGTTTTGTCAGAAACATTATATGTACCGTCTTTAAGGCGGAATTTAATTTCAGTTTCTAGTTTGGTGAATAAAGGTTATTCTATTACTTTTGGTACTGAAGTTGTCATAAAGAGGAATGGTACTTTCATATGTTCTGGCAAGGTAACCAATGGACTTTATTTGTTAACTCCCACGATGTATGAGATACATGATACTGAAACAATTAGTAGATCATCATTAAAGAGAAAGTCACCTTCATCTAATCCAACAAAACTTTGGCACCTGAGGCTAGGTCATATAAACCTTAACAGGATTGAGAGGCTAGTGAAAGATGGTATCTTACCTTCATTGGTGGTAGAACCAATGCCTATCTGTGAGTCCTGTTTGGAAGGTAAAATGACTAAAAGACCCTTTTCAGCTAAGGGTAATAGGGCCAAAGATTTATTGGAATTAGTGCATACTGATGTCTGCGGACCCATTAATGTCAGGGCCAGAGGAGGATATGAGTACTTCATCACTTTCACAGATGATTACTCAAGATATGGTTACATATACCTTATGCACCGCAAGTCCGAAGCTTTTGAAAAGTTCAAAGAATTTCGAGCGGAAGCGGAAAAGCAATTAGGTAAGAGTATCAAGACTCTTCGATCAGATCGAGGAGGGGAATATCTCTCTGCTGATTTTATGGGTTACTTATCAGAAAATGGGATTCTATCCCAGTTGTCTGCTCCTGGTATGCCTCAACAGAATGGAGTAGCAGAAAGAAGGAACCGGACTCTTTTAGATATGATTAGGTCTATGCTGAGTTTCTCAAGATTACCTATATCCTTTTGGGGATATGCTTTGGATACTGCAATGTACATACTAAACCTCGTACCATCTAAGTCTATACCCAAGACTCCCCGAGAATTGTGGTCTGGGCGAAAGCCTAGTCTACAACATTTACACATTTGGGGTTGTCCAGCACACGTGCTCAAGGTTAAGACGGATAAGTTGGAAGCGAAGTCGGAAGTATGCACATTTGTAGGATATCCTAAAGGAACTAAAGGTTGGTTATTCTATAATCCCAGAGAGCAGAAAGTGCTGGTCAGCACCAATGCGGTTTTTCTGGAGGAAGATTATATGATGGACCAGAAATTTTTAGAAAAGGTGATCTTGGAAGAGATTCAGGAGCAATCAATTCCAAATCCAAGTATGACCGGACTTGAGGAAGAACCGCCCTTACCAGACCTAGTAGTTACACCAGTACCTCGTCGTAGTGGGAGGATTGTCAGACCCCCTGACAGGTTCTCATTCTTGGGAGAGTCTTATGAAGCAATCCCAGAAGAGCCAGAACAAGATCCCTCTAACTATGATGAAGCAATAAATGACTTAGACTCGGGACGCTGGCAAGATGCTATGAAAGCTGAGATGGAGTCTACGTACTCAAATCAGGTCTGGACACTTGTGGACTTGCCTGCCAATATTAAACCTATTGGGTGCAAGTGGGTCTACAAGAGAAAAAGAGGACCAGATGGAAGAGTGGAGACCTATAAGGCTAGGCTTGTTGCGAAAGGATATACTCAGAAAGAGGGGATCGATTATGAGGAAACCTTCTCGCCAGTAGCCATGCTCAAATCCATCCGGATACTCTTATCCATTGCGGCTCATCTCGATTACGAGATTTGGCAAATGGATGTCAAGACGGCTTTTCTCAACGGCCATCTTGAGGAAGACATCTATATGGTGCAGCCAGACGGTTTTGTAGCTAAAAACCAGGAGCAAAAAGTTTGCAAACTGCAGAAGTCTATTTATGGACTGAAGCAGGCATCCCGAAGCTGGAATATCCGTTTTGACCAGGCAATCAAGTCATTTGGTTTTTGTCAAAATCCGGATGAGTCATGTGTGTACATGAAAAGTGAAGGTGACAGGGTAGTTTTTCTGGTTTTATATGTCGATGACATCCTTCTCCTCGGGAAAGACATAGGAATGTTGTCAACGGTAAAAGTTTGGTTAGCCAAGACTTTTGATATGAAGGACTTGGGAGAAGCTAGTTACATCCTAGGGATCAAACTCTATCGAGACCGGAAAAATAGGATGATTGGCTTATCCCAAGCTGCATACATAGATAAGGTGCTAGTACGATTTGCAATGCAAGACTCCAAGAAGGGTATCACACCTTTCAGGCATGGAGTGCACCTTTCCAAGGATCAGTGTCCTAAGACACCCGAGGAAAAGGAGCAAATGAGGTCGATACCATACGCTTCGGCTGTTGGTAGCCTCATGTATGCTATGTTATGTACTAGACCAGATATCTGTTATGTAGTGGGCCTAGTCAGCAGATATCAATCCAATCCAGGACCTGAACATTGGACTGCTGTAAAATGTATTCTCAAATACTTGAGAAGGACTAGAGATTACATGTTGATTTATAGCAGTGATGAGTTGATTCCAGTCGGATACACAGATTCTGACTTTATGTCAGATAAGGATTCTAGGAAATCCACCTCTGGTTATGTATTTATGCTTGGAGGCGGAGCTATCAGCTGGAGGAGTATAAAACAAGAATGTACCGCTGATTCAACCTCGGAAGCTGAATATGTAGCAGCTTGTGAAGCAGCTAAGGAAGCAGTATGGCTTAAAAGATTCCTTTTGGAACTTGGGGTGGTACCTTTGGCACGACAGCCACTCACAGTTTACTGTGACAGCAGCGGGGCAGTCGCTCAGTCAAAGGAACCCAGAAGCCATAAAAGCCAAAAGCATGTACAGAGGAAGTATCACTTAGTCAGAGAGATTGTGCAGAGAGGCGATATTGCTATTACCAAGATAGCCTCTGCAGACAATTTAGCAGATCCCTTTACTAAGCCTTTGACTACCAAAGTCTTTGAGCAACATGTGGAAGGGATGGGCATGAGATGCAACCCTGACTGGCATTGAGCCCAAGTGGGAGATTGTTAGTTTTTGTGGACTCAATCCATCAGTTGATGTAATAAATTGATTAATTTCTTTATTTATCAATAATATCATGCTTTACTTTCATAAGATGAATGTTATTCTACTACTTCATGCACATGACCAATACGTATGACATAATGGTTCATGAGTTGAACCGGGTCCCATTAGTATATTAGATGTGATATATGTGCATGGATGAGATCCACACGCGGGAGATATATGTCACAAATCTTATACTTAAAATAGCTTCACAACCAGTAATGAGATTGGGCATCTCATTTGATAAGGTTGCAGCACTTTGATCACTATGAGATAGTGTGATTTGTCTCAATCATCAGAATGTAAGATTCTGGATCAATGGTGCTGGTACATTGGATGTATTGAAGGACCATGAGATGCACCTTATGGTATTCCGTCTCAATAATAAGGCATGCTCTCATAATTCCCTTGCAATAGGCTCTCAATCCTGAGACATTGACGAACTCAAGTTTCTATCTATTCATTTGCTTTGAGTCACCAATGAGTGAGGCCGACTATAGGTTAACACCTCGGTGTCTTGGGTATATGGTAGTAGAACTGTGGGAACGTTGAATGATCAAGATGGAATCTATCTCTATTATCCCCTTGTGCCAATTAATGGATTTGTCATTAATAAGTGCGCACCCATCTCAATTAAGAGTTAATTGGATGGTACTGATGATTACTGTGATTAATTGGGGCTCAAGGATAATAAGATGTGGAACTTAGATTGGAAGAGACGGATTTATTCCAATTGATCCACGGATATTGATAGAGGGGCCTACTTGTGGTAATTGGGAAGTTTAGGGTCTTCATTGTAATTTATTCCTAAGACTGGAGTGCAATTGCATTTATATAGTGGTGTTATTTGCAATTAACTGTGGGCCCAGATTGCACATGAGATGTGGGGTCGCGGTGTTCCAGTTGGAGCCAGCTTTCTAAGGAATCCCTAGTGGTCCCCACGCTAGCCCAAGATATTGGAAAACACTAATCCGACTTGGACTCTAGAAATAAGAGTTTGGAAAGGAGAAAGTTGCTAATTGTTTTGGAAGTAAGACTTCTATTTCAATTAGACAAGGGAGAGATTTGGAAGTCTATAAAATATCCTTGGACGTCCAAAAGAGTTCCTCTCACGCCCAAAACCCTTTCGTGCAAGAGTTGCGCGAGTTACTCTCCTCTCCTTTCTTCTAGTTCCTTGGAGTCTCGAGTTGGGATTTTCTCCTGAAGATTCCACCGTTCTTCTTGAGAAAAGAAATCCAATTCGGGGGTCATAGCGTGGAAGGCTAAGAGGTCTTGAAGAAGTCCATTAGAGCACTACGGGTCTCCAAAGGTATGATCTACTTCTTGCATGTCGTAGGTTATTTTGGATGTTTAGTGCTGGTATAATTTTACTGTACATGGTCACGAGATTGAGGGTAACGCATCCTGGATTGGGTTTTGGTCTTATGGATAGTTGATCCCTGTGTCAAGTGGATCAAAAGTTTTGAAAATCTATCCACGAGACCCACCTACTTCCAACAGTTTCGGATTGATATGACCTTATGATGTTGGTCAACTCAATCGTTTTGTTGGGCCACGGTCACTCCCAAGGCCCATTGTTGGACTTTTGCATATGTGACTCGTTTTCGCCTATTTGGGGCACAAACGATGTCCAATCTTCACAAAACTTGGAGGAATGCTTCCTAACACAATTATGAGTGTGTCATTAACTATTTTAGCTTGATTTAACCTTCTGAAGATGGTCAACTCCCTTGTTTTTCGGGCCGCAGTCACTCCCAAGGCCCACTTTTGGAGTTTTGCTTATGTGAATCGTTTTTACCTGTTTGGAGCCCGAACGATGTCCAGTCTTCACGAAACTCGGAAGCATATTTCCTTAGACTATTCTGAGTGTGTCATGGAGGTTCGAACTCTATTTGACCCACTAAAGTTGGTCAACTCCCTCTTTCATCGGGTAGCGGTCACTGACAAGGCCACTTTTGGACTTTTACATATTTGACTCATTTTCGCCTATTTGGGGCCCGAACGATATCCAATCTTCACGTAACTTAGAGGAATGCTTTTTTAAACTATTTTGAGTGTGTCACATATGTTTCGGCTTGATTTGACCTTCCAAAGTTGGTCAACTCCCTCGTTTACCAGGCCGCGGTCACTCTTGTGCCCACTTTTGGACTTTTGCATATGTGACTCGTTTTCACCTGTTTGGACCCGAACGATGTCCAATCTTATGGAACTTGGAGGAATGCTTCTTTACACTATTTTGAGTGTGCCATAGAAGTTTCAGCTTGATTTGATCTTCTAATGTTGGTTAACTCCCTCGTTTATCTAGCCGCCGTCACTCCTAAGGCCTATTTTTGGACTTTTGCATATCCGACTCGTTTTTGCCTGTTTTGGGCCTGAACGATGCCAAATCTTCACGCAACTTGGAGGAATGACTCTTTAAACTATTTTGAGTGTGTCATATAAGGCTCGACTCTATTTGGCCTTCTAAAGCCGGTCAACGAACTCTCTAATCGGTCTACGTGTTGGAAGTAGGTGGGTCTCGTGGATAGATTTTCAAAACTTTTGACCCACTTGACACAGGGATCAACTATCCATAAGACCAAAACCCAATCCAGGATGCTTTACCCTCAATCTCGTGACCATGTACAGTAAAAATTATACCAACACTAAACATCCAAAATAACCTACGACATGCAAGAAGTAGATCATACCTTTGGAGACCCGCAGTGCTCTAATGGACTTTTTCAAGACCTCTTAGCCTTCCACGCTATGACCCCCGAATTGGATTTCTTTTCTCAAGAAGAACGGTGGAATCTTCAGGAGAAAATCCCAACTCGAGACTCCAAGGAACTAGAAGAAAGGAGAGGAGAGTAACTCGCGCAACTCTTGCACGAAAGGGTTTTGGGCGTGAAGGGGACTCTTTTGGACGTCCAAGGATATTTTATAGACTTCCAAATCTCTCCCTTGTCTAATTGAAATAGAAGTCTTACTTCCAAAGCAATTAGCAACTTTCTCCTTTCCAAACTCTTATTTCTAGAGTCCAAGTCGGATTAGTGTTTTCCAATATCTTGGGCTAGCGTGGGGACCACTAGGGATTCCTTAGAAAGCTGGCTCCAACTGGAACACCGCGACCCCACATCTCATGTGCAATCCGGGCCCACAGTTAATTGCAAATAACACCACTATATAAATGCAATTGCACTCCAGTCTTAGGAATAAATTACAATGAAGACCCTAAACTTTCCAATTACCACAAGTAGGCCCCTCTATCAATATCCGTGGATCAATTGGAATAAATCCGTCTCTTCCAATCTAAGTTCCACATCTTATTATCCTTGAGCCCCAATTAATCACAGTAATCATCAGTACCATCCAATTAACTCTTAATTGAGATGGGTGCGCACTTACTAATGACAAATCCATTAATTGGCACAAGGGGATAATAGAGATAGATTCCATCTTGATCATTCAACGTTCCCACAGTTCTACTACCATATACCCAAGACACCGATGTGTTAACCTATAGTCGGCCTCACTCATTGGTGACTCAAAGCAAATGAATAAATAGAAACTTGAGTTCGTCAATGTCTCAGGATTGAGAGCCTATTGCTAGGGAATTATGAGAGCATACCTTATTATTGAGACGGAATACCATAAGGTGCATCTCATGGTCCTTCAATACATCCAATGTACCGGCACTATTGATCCAGAATCTTACATTCTGATGATCGAGACAAATCACACTATCTCATAGTGATCAAAGTGCTGCAACCTTATCAAATGAGATGCCCAGTCTCATTACTGGTTGTGAAGCTATTTAAGTATAAGATTTGTGACATATATCTCCCGCGTGTGGATCTCATCCATGCACATATATCACATCTAATATAGTAATGGGACCCGGTTCAACTCATGAACCATTATGTCATACGTATTGGTCATGTGCATGAAGTAGTAAAATAACATTCATCTCATGAAAGTAAAGCATGATTTTATTGATAAATAAAGAAATTAATCAATTTATTACATCAACTGATGGATTGAGTCCATAAAAACTAACAATCTCCCACTTGGGCTCAATGCCAGTCAGGGTTGCATCTCATGCCCATCCCTTCTACGTGTTGCTCAAAGACTTTGGTAGTCAAAGGCTTAGTAAAGGGATTTGCCAAATTATCTGCAGAGGCTATCTTGGTAATAGCAATATCACCTCTCTGCACAATCTCTCTGACTAAGTGATACTCCCTCTGTACATGCTTTTGGCTTTTATGGCTTCTGGGTTCCTTTGACTGAGCGACTGCCCCGCTACTGTCACAGTAAACTATGAGTGGCTGTCGTGCCAAAGGTACCACCCCAAGTTCCAAAAGGAATCTTTTAAGCCATACTGCTTCCTTAGCTGCTTCACAAGCTGCTACATATTCAGCTTCCGAGGTTGAATCAGCGGTACATTCTTGTTTTATACTCCTCCAGCTGATAGCTCCGCCTCCAAGCATAAATACATAACCAGAGGTGGATTTCCTAGAATCCTTATCTGACATAAAGTCAGAATCTGTGTATCCGACTGGAATCAACTCATCACTGCTATAAATCAACATGTAATCTCTAGTCCTTCTCAAGTATTTGAGAATACATTTTACAGCAGTCCAATGTTCAGGTCCTGGATTAGATTGATATCTGCTGACTAGGCCCACTACATAACAGATATCTGGTCTAGTACATAACATAGCATACATGAGGCTACCAACAGCCGAAGCGTATGGTATCGACCTCATTTGCTCCTTTTCCTCGGGTGTTTTTGGACACTGATCCTTAGAAAGGTGCACTCCATGCCTGAAAGGTGTGATACCCTTCTTGGAGTCTTGCATTGCAAATCGTACTAGCACCTTATCTATGTATGCAGCTTGGGATAAGCCAATCATCCTATTTTTCCGGTCTCGATAGAGTTTGATCCCTAGGATGTAACTAGCTTCTCCCAAGTCCTTCATATCAAAAGTCTTGGCTAACCAAACTTTTACCGTTGACAACATTCCTATGTCTTTCCCGAGGAGAAGGATGTCATCGACATATAAAACCAGAAAAACTACCCTGTCACCTTCACTTTTCATGTACACACATGACTCATCCGGATTTTGACAAAAACCAAATGACTTGAATGCCTGGTCAAAACGGATATTCCAGCTTCGGGATGCCTGCTTCAGTCCATAAATAGACTTCTGCAGTTTGCAAACTTTTTGCTCCTGGTTTTTAGCTACAAAACCGTCTGGCTGCACCATATAGATGTCTTCCTCAAGATGGCCGTTGAGAAAAGCCGTCTTGACATCCATTTGCCAAATCTCGTAATCGAGATGATCCGCAATGGATAAGAGTATCCGGATGGATTTGAGTATGGCTACTGGCGGGAAGGTTTCCTCATAATCGATCCCCTCTTTCTGAGTATATCCTTTCGCAACAAGCCTAGCCTTATAGGTCTCCACTCTTCCATCTGGTCCCCTTTTTCTCTTGTAGACCCACTTGCACCCAATAGGTTTAATATTGGCAGGCAAGTCCACAAGTGTCCAGACCTGATTTGAGTACATAGACTCCATCTCAGCTTTCATAGCATCTTGCCAGCGTCCCGAGTCTAAGTCATTTATTGCTTCATCATAGTTAGAGGGATCTTGTTCTGGCTCTTCTGGGATTGCTTCATAAGACTCTCCCAAGAATGAGAACCTGTCAGGGGGTCTGACAATCCTCCCACTACGACGAGGTACTGGTGTAACTACTAGGTCTGGTAAGGGCGGTTCTTCCTCAAGTCCGGTCATACTTGGATTTGGAATTGATTGCTCCTGAATCTCTTCCAAGATCACCTTTTCTAAAAATTTCTGGTCCATCATATAATCTTCCTCCAGAAAAACCGCATTGGTGCTGACCAGCACTTTCTGCTCTCTGGGATTATAGAATAACCAACCTTTAGTTCCTTTAGGATATCCTACAAATGTGCATACTTCCGACTTCGCTTCCAACTTATCCGTCTTAACCTTGAGCACGTGTGCTGGACAACCTCAAATGTGTAAATGTTGTAGACTAGGCTTTCGCCCAGACCACAATTCCCGGGGAGTCTTAGGTATAGACTTAGATGGTACGAGGTTTAGTATGTACATTGCAGTATCCAAAGCATATCCCCAAAAGGATATAGGTAATCTTCAGAAACTCAGCATAGACCTAATCATATCTAAAAGAGTCCGGTTCCTTCTTTCTGCTACTCCATTCTGTTGAGGCATACCAGGAGCAGACAACTGGGATAGAATCCCATTTTCTGATAAGTAACCCATAAAATCAGCAGAGAGATATTCCCCTCCTCAATCTGATCGAAGAGTCTTGATACTCTTACCTAATTGCTTTTCCGCTTCCGCTCGAAATTCTTTGAACTTTTCAAAAGCTCCAGACTTGCGGTGCATAAGGTATATGTAACCATATCTTGAGTAATCATCTGTGAAAGTGATGAAGTACTCATATCCTCGTCTGGCCCTGACATTAATGGGTCCGCAGACATCAGTATGCACTAATTCCAATAAATCTTTGGCCCTATTACCCTTAGCTGAAAAGGGTCTTTTAGTCATTTTACCTTCCAAACAGGACTCACAGATAGGCATTGGTTCTACCACCAATGAAGGTAAGATACCATCTTTCACTAGCCTCTCAATCTTGTTAAGGTTTATATGACCTAGCCTCAGGTGCCAAAGTTTTGTTGGATTAGATGAAGGTGACTTTCTCTTTAATGATGATCTACTAATTGTTTCAGTATCATGTATCTCATACATCGTGGGAGTTAACAAATAAAGTCCATTGGTTACCTTGCCAGAACATATGAAAGTACCATTCCTCTTTATGACAACTTCAGTACCAAAAGTAATAGAATAACCTTTATTCACCAAACTAGAAACTGAAATTAAATTCCGCCTTAAAGACGGTACATATAATGTTTCTGACAAAACCAATTTCTTATTTGAAAAACATAAAGTAATGACTCCTACTGAAACAGCCTCCGCCTTAGCGTCAGATCCTAGGTTGACAATGATTTCTCCATCACTTAGCCTCCTGGTTTCCCTGAACCCCTGCAACGTATTACATATTTGATTAGTTGCCCCGGAATCCACACACCAGGATTCTGAAGTACCAGTTGCAAAACTAACTTCAGATATAAGTGACTCAATCATACCTGGGGTCTTTTTCTTAGACAGATATTCTGGACAATTCCTCTTCCAATGTCCTGTCTTACCACAATGGAAACACTTTCCTTTTGTCCCTGAACCCTTAGCTTTAGCCACGCCACCAGTTGGACCATTCTCCACCTTAGGACCCTTTGGAACTGATTTCTTTTTGCCTTTCCGCCCTTTGCCTTTCGGCTTGGACTTGGCATCTGACTTTTCTGTCATTAAGGCAGTTGGTTTCTTCTTCATAATCCCTTCAGTTGCTACCAGCTGACTAGATAGCTCAGCTAGAGTCAGATTCATTTTATTCATATTATAATTGACCTTGAAATTGTTGAATGACTCTGGTAGTGACTCAAGGATTATGTCAATCTGCGATTCTGCATCAATCGCAGCTCCCAGTACATCTAACTCATTTAATGAGTCCATCATTTTCAACATGTGTTCCTGTACTGATGTACCTTCAGCCATCTTGGTGCTAATGAGCACCCTCATGGCTGCCTGCCTAGCAGGTCTGCCTTGTTCTGCAAACATCTCCTTTAAGTTCGATAACATATCATATGCAGTCTTATAAGATTGATGTTGATGTTGCAGCACACTAGACATGGATGCCAGAATGTAACATCGGGCCATCTCATCGTCTTTGGCCCATTTGGTGTAAAGGTCCTTTTCTGCTTCTGATGCATCTGGGCCAGGCTCTTCAAGGGGGTTTTTGGTAAGGACATATTTATATCCTGAAGCTGTCAGGACAATATCCAGATTCCGTTTCCAGTCTACATAGTTGGATCCCACCAACTTATTCTGGTTGAGGATGGTCGCAAGTGGATTGAAAGTATTCGAATTCATGCTTGTAATACTGTAGCACATAACCATACATTCAATTAATGAATTTAAATGACATTAGGGTTTAGTATTCTGCCAAATTTATGTGGGAATCCTCATAACCACAAAATTCAGAATACATCGGAATCCCAATCCTGCGGGGTATGCCTCCTTGGGGAGTGCAAATACCTCCTAGACTGGTGCGGATCAAAGTTGGTCAAAATTTGGATTAAGACTAACTATCCATGATCCCCTTCATTCATTACAATCTAGGTATCTCATACCAAATAATGTATGACTCCCGATTAGCTTTGGTTTCTAAAATACATGAGGCAAATCCTTAGGGATACTACATCATTATTTTAGTTAAGTGTGACCCACCAACTAGCATTGCATGACAACCGTTGTGGGTAGCTCCTCCTTGGGGAGTGGGCTCCCACCCCGTCTCATCAACACTATCCATAGGAGATCCATATCCAGTATCCAGATAAATACAAGCCCTCCGTGGGGAATGGCCATTCTCAAAATAGCGCAAGGCTAATACTTTCCTTACAATGGACCTATGGTGGAAAACCATGGGGATTTTTATATATATAGAAATGCCCCGCTCCCACTTAATATTTTAGAGTTGAGGATTTCCTTATAGGTGTATGGGTCCATCAAATATAGGTATATATTCATCTCATGATAAGACCAATGATTAGTTCCAAGTCAAGTTATTTTAAGGAAAGTTCAGTTTAGTGTTACCAATAGATCCATCTCATGGGCCCACCAACTCTAATTAGAATTCTTTCCAAAAATTAATTTGATTTGACCAATTTTGGAATTTGCTATGTTTGGATCAGATATGGAAATACTCTAAAATAAGCATTCATCCATAAATAGAAAGTGCTATAACAAAAGACTAGTCCTCTCCTCCACATGACCCAGGCGGAAAAGACTTCTTGGACTTCTAGACTTTCCAAAACTTTGGGATTCCTGAAACTCTTTGGGCATCTCCAAAACACCTTTTGGTAATCTTCAAACTCTTTGATTAGGAGTCCAACTTCTCTTTCCTTCTTTGTTTCAGACATCTCCAGAATTTACAAATTTTAAAAATACATAAATTCCTATGTCTCTATAATGAGACTTACATGGTAGTCTAAACATGGAATTAAAAGGGCTATAGGGAAATTCACCATGCCTTGCCCTTTCACGGGAAACCAAGGAGACCATGATGCCCTTTACACTTAGCCACGAATAAACCAATAATTAAAAGGAAAGAAAAACATGTGGGTCATATGGAGAGGACATTATCACCTGCAAGTTAGTATCTCATACAACAATGCATCTCACAAAACCAGGTTGCCAAACCACAATAGAAAAACAAGATGCCAAAAATTTTGCCACCACGATATAAGACCCCCTACGCAACGGGGGTCGCCTAGGTTTGGCTAGCCGATCTGGTCCCTACGGTTAGCCAACAGACCTCTATAGCCATAGTGATCACTTTGACCAACCGACCTGACGAACCCAGAAATTTGGGTTCTTTTCTGATTCGGCTCCTGCTGTACCCAATCACCTCTAATGATCTCAGTATGTTTTAATGGCATCTTATCATCCTCCTATTATGATTAAAACCTTTTGTGACTTTCCAAACATGTATCTACTACGAGAGCAAGCAAACCCAATAAACACTGATCCTATCATAGCCCTTGCTCTATCCTCTTCGCATCTCATGCGAAGATTAGAACAAGATTACTGATCTAACATGATTAGAGATGAGGTATGTCTCTGATACCAATTGTTGGAAGTAGGTGGGTCTCGTGGATAGATTTTCAAAACTTTTGACCCACTTGACACAGGGATCAACTATCCATAAGACCAAAACCCAATCCAGGATGCTTTACCCTCAATCTCGTGACCATGTACAGTAAAAATTATACCAACACTAAACATCCAAAATAACCTACGACATGCAAGAAGTAGATCATACCTTTGGAGACCGCAGTGCTCTAATGGACTTTTTCAAGACCTCTTAGCCTTCCACGCTATGACCCCCGAATTGGATTTCTTTTCTCAAGAAGAACGGTGGAATCTTCAGGAGAAAATCCCAACTCGAGACTCCAAGGAACTAGAAGAAAGGAGAGGAGAGTAACTCGCGCAACTCTTGCACGAAAGGGTTTTGGGCGTGAGGGGGACTCTTTTGGACGTCCAAGGATATTTTATAGACTTCCAAATCTCTCCCTTGTCTAATTGAAATAGAAGTCTTACTTCCAAAGCAATTAGCAACTTTCTCCTTTCCAAACTCTTATTTCTAGAGTCCAAGTCGGATTAGTGTTTTCCAATATCTTGGGCTAGCGTGGGGACCACTAGGGATTCCTTAGAAAGCTGGCTCCAACTGGAACACCGTGACCCCACATCTCATGTGCAATCCGGGCCCACAGTTAATTGCAAATAACACCACTATATAAATGCAATTGCACTCCAGTCTTAGGAATAAATTACAATGAAGACCCTAAACTTTCCAATTACCACAAGTAGGCCCCTCTATCAATATCCGTGGATCAATTGGAATAAATCCGTCTCTTCCAATCTAAGTTCCACATCTTATTATCCTTGAGCCCCAATTAATCACAGTAATCATCAGTACCATCCAATTAACTCTTAATTGAGATGGGTGCGCACTTACTAATGACAAATCCATTAATTGGCACAAGGGGATAATAGAGATAGATTCCATCTTGATCATTCAACGTTCCCACAGTTCTACTACCATATACCCAAGACACCGATGTGTTAATCTATAGTCGGCCTCACTCATTGGTGACTCAAAGCAAATGAATAAATAGAAACTTGAGTTCGTCAATGTCTCAGGATTGAGAGCCTATTGCTAGGGAATTATGAGAGCATACCTTATTATTGAGACGGAATACCATAAGGTGCATCTCATGGTCCTTCAATACATCCAATGTACCGGCACTATTGATCCAGAATCTTACATTCTGATGATCGAGACAAATCACACTATCTCATAGTGATCAAAGTGCTGCAACCTTATCAAATGAGATGCCCAGTCTCATTACTGGTTGTGAAGCTATTTAAGTATAAGATTTGTGACATATATCTCCCGCGTGTGGATCTCATCCATGCACATATATCACATCTAATATAGTAATGGGACCCGGTTCAACTCATGAACCATTATGTCATACGTATTGGTCATGTGCATGAAGTAGTAAAATAACATTCATCTCATGAAAGTAAAGCATGATTTTATTGATAAATAAAGAAATTAATCAATTTATTACATCAACTGATGGATTGAGTCCACAAAAACTAACACTACGGTCACTCCCAAGACCCATTTTTGGACTTTTGCATATGCGACTCATTTTCGCCTGCTTAGGGCCCGAACATTGTCCAATCCACACGAAACTTGGAGGATTGCTTCATTACACTATTCTAAGTGTGTCGTAAAAGTTTTGGCTAGGTTTGACCTTCTGATGTTTGTTAACTCCGTCATTTATCGGGCCGCGGTCACTCCCAAATCTCATTTTTCGACTTTTGCATATATGAGTCGTTTTCACCTATTTGGGGCCCGAACGATGTCCAATCTTCACGGAACTTTAAGGAACGGTTTTTTACACTATTCTGAGTGTGTCACAGATGTTTCGGCTTGATTTGACCTTCCATTATTGTTCAACTCCCTTGTTTATCTGGCCGCGGTCACTCCTAAGGCCCATTTTTGAACTTTTGTATATGTAACTCGTTTTCACCTGTTTGGGGCCCAAACGATGTCCCATCTTCACGGAACTTATCGGAATGCTTCTTCACACTATTTTTAGTGTGTCATAGGAGTTTGGGCTTTATTTGACTTTCTGATGTAGGTCAACTCCCTCGTTTATCTGGCCGTGGTCACTCCCAGGGCCCATTTTTTACTTTTGCATATATAACTGGTTTCGCCTGTTTGGGTCCCAAACGATATCCAATCTTCACGGAACTTAAAAGAAAGCTTCTTTACACTATTCTGAGTCTGTCATAGATGTTTCAGATTGATATGACCTTATCAGGTTGGTCAGCTCAGTTGTTTAGTGGGCCTCGGTCACTCCCAAGGCCCATTTTTGGACTTTTGCATATATGACTCATTTTGGCCTGTTTGGGACTGAAACGATGTCTAATCATCACGCAACTTGGACGAGTACTTCTTTAAAATATTTGGAGTGTGTCATATAAGTCTCAGCCAGATTTGACTTATGAAGTTGGTCAACTCCCTCGTTCATCGGGCAGCGGTCACTCCCAAGGCTCATTTTTGGACTTTTGCTAGTGACCCGTTTTCACCTGCTCGGGGCTTGAACAGTGTCCAATCCTCCCAGAACTAGGAGGAATACTTCTTTAAACCTTTTTGAGAGTGTCGGAGAAGTTTAGACTTGATTTGACTTTCTAAAGTTGGTCAACTCCGTCATTCATCGGGCCGCGGTCACTCCGAAGGCTCATATTTGGACTTTTGCATATGTGACTCGTTTTCTCTTGTTTTGGGCCCGAACGAAGCCCAATCTTCACGGGACTTGGGGGAATACTCTTTACACAATTCTGAGTGTGTCATAAGAAGTTTCGGCTCGATTAGATCTTCTGAAGTCAATCAACTCCCCCGTTAACCGGGCCCCGGTCGCTCCTAAGGCCATTTTTGGACTTTTGCATATATGAATCGTTTTCGCCTGTCTAGGCCCCGAATGATGTCCAATCTTCATTGAACTCGGTGGAATGCTTCTCTACGCTATGTTGAGTGTATCATAGAAGTGTCGGCATGGTTTGACCTTTTGAAGTTTGTCAACTAACTCTCTAATCGGACGACAGTCACTCCCAAGGCCCCTTTTTGGATATTTGCATATGTAACTCATTTTCGCTTGTTTAGGGTACGAACAACGTCCAATCTTCATCAAACTAGGAGGAATGCTTCATTATACTATTCTAAGTTTGTCATAAAAGTTTTGGCTTGATTTGACCTTCTGATGTTTGTCAACTCTCATGTTTATCGAGCCACCATCACTTACAAGGCTCATTTTTGCACTTTTGCATATGTGACTTGTTTTCACCTATTTGTGGCCCGAACGATGTCCAATCTTTGCGGAACTTAGCGTAATGGTTCTTTACACTATTTTGAGTGTGTCATAGTAGTTTTGGCTTGATTTGACCCTCTGATGTTGGTCAACTCCCTTGTTTATATAGCTGCGATCACTCATAAGGCCAATTTTTTGACTTTTGCATATGTAACTCGTTTTCGCCTGTTTGAGGCCCAAACGATGTCCAATCCTCACAAAACTTAAAAGAATACTCCTTTCCATTATTTTGAGGGTGTCATAGAAGTTTTGGATCGATATGACCCTCTGATGTTGGTAAACTTATCTGTATATTGTGCCGCGGTCACTCTCAAGACTCATTTTTGGACTTTTGCATACCTAAGTCGTTTTTACCTGTTTGGGGCCCGAACGATTTCCAATCTTAATGGAACCTGGAGGAATGGTTCTTTACTCTATTCTGAGTGTGTCATAATAGTTTTGGCTTGAGTTGACCCTCTGATGTTGGTCAACTCTCTCGTTTAAATCGCCATGGTCACTCCAAAGGATTATTTTTGGACTTTTGCATATGTAACTCGTTTTTTCCTGTTTGGGGCCCAAATCATGTCCAATCTCCACGAAACATAAAGGAAAGCTTCTTTATACTATTTTGAGTGTGTCATAGATGTTTCGGCTCGATGTGACCTTTTGATGTTGTTCAATTCACTCGTTTATTTCGCCGCGGTCACTCCCGAGGCCCATTTTTGGACTTTTGCATATGTGACTCGTTTTCTCCTGTTTGGGGCCCAAACAGTGTCCAATCGTCACGGAACATGGAGGAATGCTTTTTTACATTATTTTTAGTGTGTCATAGAGGTTTCAGCTCGATACGAATTCTGATGTTGGTCAACTCAGTCATTTATAGGGCCGCGGTCACTCCCAAGGCCCATTTTTGGACTTTTGGATATGTGAATTGTTTTCACCTGTTTGGGGCCCGAACAATGTCCAATTTGCCGTAACTTAGAGAAATGCTTTTTTACACTATTTTAACTATGGCATAGTAGTTTTGGGTTGATTTGACCCTCTGATGTTGGTTAACTCCCTTGTTTATGTGGCTGCGGTTACTCCCAAGGCCCATTTTCGGACTTTTGCATTTGTAACTCGTTTTCGCTTGTTTGAGGCCCAAACAATGTCCAATCTCCACGGAACTTAAAAGGAAGCTTCTTTACACTAGGTTGAGAGTGTCATAGAAGTTTTAGATCGATATGACCATATGATGCTGGTCAACTCAGTCGTTTATTGGGCCGCGGTCACTCCCAAGGCCCTTTTTTTTACTTTTGCATATGTGATTCGTTTTCGCTTGTTTGGGGCACAAATGAAGTTCAATCTTCACAAAGCATGGAGGAATGCTTCCTTGCACTATTCTGAGTGTGTCATTAAAAGTTTCAGCTCGATTGGACCTTCTGAAGATGGTCAACTCCTGGTTTATCGGGACGCGGTCACTCCCATGGCCCACTTTTGGAGTTTTGCTTATATGAATAGTTTTCACTTGTTTGGATCCCAAATGATGTCTAGTTTTCATGGAACTTGGAGGAATGCTTCCTTAGACTATTCTGAGTGTGTCATGGAGGTTTTGACTCGATTTGACCCTCTAATGTTGGTTAACTCCCTCGTTCATCGGGTCGTGGTAACTCTTAAGGCCCATTTTTGGACTTTTGCATATCTGACTCGTTTTCTCCTATTAGGGGCCAAAACGATGTCCAATCTTCACGCAACCTGGAGGAATGGTTCCTTAAATTATTTTGAATGTGTCATAAAAGTTTTGGCTTGATTTGACCTTCAGAAATTGGTGAACTCCCATGTTTATCGGGCCGCGGTCACTCCCAAGGCCCATTTTTGGGCTTTTGCAAATGTAACTCATTTTCGCTTGTTTGGGGCCCGAACATTGTCCAATCTTCACGAAACTTAGAGGAATGCTTCATTACACTATTCTAAGTTTTTTATAGAAGTCTCAGCTTGATTTGACCTTCTGATATTTGTCAACTCTCTCATTTATCGTGCCCCCGTCCCTCCTCAGGCTCATTTTTGCACTTTTGCATATGTGACTCGTTTTCACCTGTTTGTGGCCCAAACGATGTCTAATCTTCACGGAACTTGGAGGAATACTTCTTCAAACTATACTATGAGTGTCATAGAAGTTTCGGCTTGATTTGACCTTTTGATGTTGTTCAACTCACTCGTTTATTTCACCACGGTCACTCCCGAGGCCCATTTTTGGACTTTTGCATATTTGACTCGTTTTCGCCTGTTCGGGGCCCAAACGATGTCTAATCTTCACGGAAATTGGAGAAATACTTCTTTACACTATTTTGAGTGTGTCATAGAGGTTTTGGCTTGATATGACCTTCTGATGTTGGTCAACTCAGTCATTTATTGGGCCGCGGTCACTCCCAAGGCCCATTTTTGGACTTTTACATATGTGACTCGTTTTCACCTGTTTGGGGCCCGAACAATGTTCAATTTTCATGGAAGCAGGAGGAATGCTTCTTTACACTATTCTGAGTGTGTCATAACAATTTTGGGTTGATTTGACCCTCTGATGTTGGTCAACTCCGTTGTTTATATAACTGCGGCCACTCCCAAGGCCAATTTTTTGACTTTTGCATATGTAACTCGTTTTCGCCTGTTTGGGGCCCAAACGATGTCCAATCCTCACGAAACTTAAAAGAAAGCTCCTTCGCAATATTTTGAGGGTGTCATAGAAGTTTTGGATCGATATGACCCTCTGATGTTGGTAAACTTATCCGTATATTGTGCCGCGGTCACTCCTAAGACTCATTTTTGGACTTTTGCATATCTAAGTCGTTTTTACCTATTTGGGGCCCGAACGATTTCCAATCTTAATGGAACTTAGAGGAATACTTCTTTACACTATTATGAGAGTGTCATAATAGTTTTGGCTTGAGTTGACCCTCTGATGTTGGTCAACTCCCTCGTTTAAATGGCTGCGGTCACTCCAAAGGACCATTTTTGGACTTTTGCATATGTAACTCGTTTTTGCCTCTCTGGGGCCCAAACGATGTCCAATCTTCACGGAACATAAAGGAAAGCTTCTTTATACTATTTTGAGTGTGTCATAGATGTTTCGGCTTGATTAGACCTTTTCATGCTGTTCAACTCACTCGTTTATCTGGCCGCGGTTACTCACAAGGCCTATTATTGGACTTTTGCTTATGTGATTCGTTTTCGCCTGTTTGGGGCCCAAACGATGTCCAATCATCACGGAACACGGAGGAATGCTTCTTTACATTATTTTTACTGTGTCATAGAGGTTTCAGCTCAATACGAACTTCTTATGTTGTTCAACTCAGTCATTTATTAGGCCGTGGTCACTCCCAAGGCCCATTTTTGGACTTTTGGATATGTTAATTGTTTTCACCGGTTTGGGGCCCGAACGATGTCCAATTTTTCCGGAACTTAGAGAAATGCTTATTTACACTATTTTAACTATGGTATTGTAGTTTTGGGTTGATTTAACCCTCTGACGTTGGTCAACTCCCTTGTTTATATGGCTGCGGTCACTCCCAAATCCCATTTTTGGACTTTTGCACATGTAACTCATTTTTGCCTGTTTGGGCCCAAACGATGTCCAATCTTCACGAAACTTAAAGGAAAGGTTTTTTGCACTATTTTGAATCTGTCATAGAAGTTTCAGATCGATATGACCCTCTGATGTTGGTAAACTCAGTAATTTGTGGGGTCGCGGACACTCCCAAGGGCCATTTTTTATTTTTGCATATCTGATTCGTTTTCACCTGTTTGGGGCCCGAACGATGTCCAATCTTAGCAAAACTTGGAGGAATTCTTCTTCGCACTATTCTGAGTGTGTCATAGTAGTTTTGGATCGATTTAACCCTCTGAGGTTGCTCAACTCCCTCGTTTATATGGCCGCGATCACCCAGAGGCACATTTTTGGACTTTTGCATATGTAACTCGTTTTTGCCTTTTGAGGCCCAAACGATGTCCAATCGTCACGGAACTTCAAGGAATGCATTTTTACACTATTTTATCATAGATGTTTCTGATCGATATGACCTTATGATGTTGGTCAACTCAATCATTTGTTGGGCCACAGTCACTCCCAAGGCCCCATTGTTGGACTTTTGCATATGTGAGTCGTTTTCACCTATTTAAGGCA
This sequence comes from Sextonia rubra, assembly GCA_037013555.1. Taxonomy (NCBI): domain Eukaryota; kingdom Viridiplantae; phylum Streptophyta; class Magnoliopsida; order Laurales; family Lauraceae; genus Sextonia; species Sextonia rubra. The sequence continues at coordinate 12,551,055 of JASUAD010000026.1, forward strand.
CAAACGATGTCCAATCTTCACAACACTTGGTGGAATGCTTCCTTACACAATTATGAGTGTGTCATTAACTATTTTAGCTTGATTTGACCATCTGAAGATGGTCAACTCCCTTGGTTTTCGGGCCATAGTCACTCCCAAGGCCCACTTTTGGAGTTTTGCTTATGTGAATCGTTTTCACCTGTTTGGAGCCCGAACGATGTCCAGTCTTCACGGAACTCGGAAGCGTGCTTCCTTAGACTATTTTGAGTGTGTCATGGAGGTTCCAACTCTATTTGACCCACTAAAGTTGGTCAACTCCCTCTTTCATCGGGTAGCGGTCACTGACAAGGCCCATTTTTGGACTTTTACATATTTGACTCATTTTCACCTGTTTGGGGCGCGAATGATATCCAATCTTGACGTAACTTAGAGGAATGCTTTTTTAAACCATTTTGAGTGTGTCACATAAGTTTTGGCTTGATTTGAACTTCTAAAGTTAGTTAACTCCCTCGTTTACCAGGCCGTGGTCACTCCAACGCCCATTTTTGGACTTATGCATATGTGACTCGATTTCACATGTTTGGGCCCGAACGGTGGCCAATCATATGGAACTTGGAGGAATGCTTCATTACACTATTTTGAGTATGTCAAAGAAGTTTCAGCTTGATTTGATCTTCTGATGTTGGTTAACTCCCTCGTTTATCTAGCCGCCGTCACTCTTAAGGCCCACTTTTGGACTTTTGCATATCCAACTCGTTTTCGCCCGTTTTGGGCCCGAACGATGCCAAATCTTCACGCAACTTGGAGAATGACTCTTTAAACTATTTTGAGTGTGTCATATAAGGCTCGGCTCGATTTGGCCTTCTAAAGCCGGCCAACAAACTCTCTAATCGGTCTACGGTCACTCCCAAGACCCATTTTCGGACTTTTGCATATGCGACTCATTTTCGCCTGCTTAGGGCCCGAACACTGTCCAATCCACACGAAACTTGGAGGAATGCTTCATTACACTATTCTAAGTGTGTCGTAAAAGTTTTGGCTAGATTAGACCTTCTGATGTTTGTCAACTCCGTCATTTATCGGCCCGCGGTCACTCCCAAATCTCATTTTTGGACTTTTGGATATATGAGTCGTTTTCACCTATTTGGGGCCCGAACGATGTCCAACCTTCACGGAACTTTAGGGAATGGTTTTTTACACTATTCTGTGTGTGTCACAGATGTTTCATCTCGATTTGACCTTCTATCATTGTTCAACTCCCTCGTTTATCTGGCCGCGGTCACTCCCAAGGCCCATTTTTGAACTTTTGTATATGTAACTCGTTTTCACTTGTTTAGGGCCCAAACGATGTCCAATCTTCACAGAACTTATCGGAATGCTTCTTCACACTATTTTGAGTGTGTCATAGGAGTTTGGGCTTGATTTGACTTTCTGATGTTGGTCAACTCCCCAGTTTATATGGCCGTAGTCCCTGCCAGGGCCCATTTTTTACTTTTGCATATATAACTGGTTTCACCTGTTTGGGTCCCAAACGATATCCAATCTTCACGGAACTTAAAAGAAAGCTTCTCTACACTATTCTGAGTCTGTCATAGATGTTTCAGATCGATATGACCTTATCTGGTTGTCAACTCAGTCGTTTAGTGGGCCGCGGTCACTCCTAAGGCCCATTTTTGGACTTTTGCATATATGACTTGTTTTGGCCTGATAGGGGCTGAAACGATGTCTAATCATCACGCAACTTGGACGAATGCTTCTTTAAACTATTTGGAGTGTGTCATATAAGTCTCAACCCAATTTGACTTATGAAGTTGGTCAACTCCCTCGTTCATCGGGCCGAGGTCACTCCCAAGGCTCATTTTTGGACTTTTGCAAGTGACCCGTTTTCACCTGCTCGGGGCTTGAACAGTGTCCAATTCTCCCGGAACTAGGAGGAATACTTCTTTAAACCTTTTTAAGAGTGTCGGAGAAGTTTAGACTTGATTTGACTTTCTAAAATCGGTCAACTCCGTCATTCATTGGGCCGCGGTCACTTCGAAGGCTCATATTTGGACTTTTGCATATGTGACTCGTTTTCTCCTGTTTTGGGCCCAAACGAAGCCCAATCTTCACGGGACTTGGGGGAATGCTCTTTACACAATTCTGAGTGTGTCATAAGAAGTTTTGGCGCGATTTGATCTTCTAAAATCAATCAACTCCATCGTTAACCGGGCCCCGGTCGCTCCCAAGGTCATTTTTGAACTTTTGCATATATGAATCGTTTTCGCCTATTTGGTGCCCGAATGATGTCCAATCTTCATGGAACTCGGAGGAATGGTTCTCTACACTATGTTGAGTGTATCATAGAAGTGTCAGTACGGTTTGACCTTTTGAAGTTTGTCAACTAACTCTCTAATCGGGCGACAGTCACTCCCAAGGCCCCTTTCCGGACATTTGCATATGTAAGTCATTTTCGCTTGTTTGGGGCACGAACAACGTCCAATCTTCATCAAACTAGGACGAATGCTTCATTATACAATTCTAAGTTTGTCATAGAAGTTTCGGCTTAATTTGACCTTCTAATGTTTGTCAGCTCTCATGTTTATCGGGCCACCATCACTTACAAGGCTCATTTTTGCACTTTTGCATATGTAACTTGTTTTTACCTATTTGTGGCCCGAACGATGTCCAAACTTAGCAGAACTTAGCGGAATGGTTCTTTGCACTATTCTGAGTGTGTCATAGTAGTTTTCGGTTAATTTGATCCTCTGATATTGTTCAACTCCCTTGTTTATATAGTTGCGGTCACTCCCAAGGCCAATTTTTTTACTTTTGTATATGTAACTCGTTTTCGCCTGTTTGGGGCCCAAACGATGTCCAATCCTCACGGAACACGGAGGAATGCTTCTTTACATTATTTTTACTGTGTCATAGAGGTTTCAGCTCAATACGAACTTCTTATGTTGTTCAACTCAGTCATTTATTAGGCCGTGGTCACTCCCAAGGCCCATTTTTGGACTTTTGGATATGTTAATTGTTTTCACCGGTTTGGGGCCCGAACGATGTCCAATTTTTCCGGAACTTAGAGAAATGCTTATTTACACTATTTTAACTATGGTATTGTAGTTTTGGGTTGATTTAACCCTCTGACGTTGGTCAACTCCCTTGTTTATATGGCTGCGGTCACTCCCAAATCCCATTTTTGGACTTTTGCACATGTAACTCATTTTTGCCTGTTTGGGCCCAAACGATGTCCAATCTTCACGAAACTTAAAGGAAAGGTTTTTTGCACTATTTTGAATCTGTCATAGAAGTTTCAGATCGATATGACCCTCTGATGTTGGTAAACTCAGTAATTTGTGGGGTCGCGGACACTCCCAAGGGCCATTTTTTATTTTTGCATATCTGATTCGTTTTCACCTGTTTGGGGCCCGAACGATGTCCAATCTTAGCAAAACTTGGAGGAATTCTTCTTCGCACTATTCTGAGTGTGTCATAGTAGTTTTGGATCGATTTAACCCTCTGAGGTTGCTCAACTCCCTCGTTTATATGGCCGCGATCACCCAGAGGCACATTTTTGGACTTTTGCATATGTAACTCGTTTTTGCCTTTTGAGGCCCAAACGATGTCCAATCGTCACGGAACTTCAAGGAATGCATTTTTACACTATTTTATCATAGATGTTTCTGATCGATATGACCTTATGATGTTGGTCAACTCAATCATTTGTTGGGCCACAGTCACTCCCAAGGCCCCATTGTTGGACTTTTGCATATGTGAGTCGTTTTCACCTATTTAAGGCACAAACGATGTCCAATCTTCACAACACTTGGTGGAATGCTTCCTTACACAATTATGAGTGTGTCATTAACTATTTTAGCTTGATTTGACCATCTGAAGATGGTCAACTCCCTTGGTTTTCGGGCCATAGTCACTCCCAAGGCCCACTTTTGGAGTTTTGCTTATGTGAATCGTTTTCACCTGTTTGGAGCCCGAACGATGTCCAGTCTTCACGGAACTCGGAAGCGTGCTTCCTTAGACTATTTTGAGTGTGTCATGGAGGTTCCAACTCTATTTGACCCACTAAAGTTGGTCAACTCCCTCTTTCATCGGGTAGCGGTCACTGACAAGGCCCATTTTTGGACTTTTACATATTTGACTCATTTTCACCTGTTTGGGGCGCGAATGATATCCAATCTTGACGTAACTTAGAGGAATACTTTTTTAAACCATTTTGAGTGTGTCACATAAGTTTTGGCTTGATTTGAACTTCTAAAGTTAGTTAACTCCCTCGTTTACCAGGCCGTGGTCACTCCAACGCCCATTTTTGGACTTATGCATATGTGACTCGATTTCACATGTTTGGGCCCGAACGGTGGCCAATCATATGGAACTTGGAGGAATGCTTCATTACACTATTTTGAGTATGTCAAAGAAGTTTCAGCTTGATTTGATCTTCTGATGTTGGTTAACTCCCTCGTTTATCTAGCCGCCGTCACTCTTAAGGCCCACTTTTGGACTTTTGCATATCCAACTCGTTTTCGCCCGTTTTGGGCCCGAACGATGCCAAATCTTCACGCAACTTGGAGAATGACTCTTTAAACTATTTTGAGTGTGTCATATAAGGCTCGGCTCGATTTGGCCTTCTAAAGCCGGCCAACAAACTCTCTAATCGGTCTACGGTCACTCCCAAGACCCATTTTCGGACTTTTGCATATGCGACTCATTTTCGCCTGCTTAGGGCCCGAACACTGTCCAATCCACACGAAACTTGGAGGAATGCTTCATTACACTATTCTAAGTGTGTCGTAAAAGTTTTGGCTAGATTAGACCTTCTGATGTTTGTCAACTCCGTCATTTATCGGCCCGCGGTCACTCCCAAATCTCATTTTTGGACTTTTGGATATATGAGTCGTTTTCACCTATTTGGGGCCCGAACGATGTCCAACCTTCACGGAACTTTAGGGAATGGTTTTTTACACTATTCTGTGTGTGTCACAGATGTTTCATCTCGATTTGACCTTCTATCATTGTTCAACTCCCTCGTTTATCTGGCCGCGGTCACTCCCAAGGCCCATTTTTGAACTTTTGTATATGTAACTCGTTTTCACTTGTTTAGGGCCCAAACGATGTCCAATCTTCACAGAACTTATCGGAATGCTTCTTCACACTATTTTGAGTGTGTCATAGGAGTTTGGGCTTGATTTGACTTTCTGATGTTGGTCAACTCCCCAGTTTATATGGCCGTAGTCCCTGCCAGGGCCCATTTTTTACTTTTGCATATATAACTGGTTTCACCTGTTTGGGTCCCAAACGATATCCAATCTTCACGGAACTTAAAAGAAAGCTTCTCTACACTATTCTGAGTCTGTCATAGATGTTTCAGATCGATATGACCTTATTGTTGGAAGTAGGTGGGTCTCGTGGATAGATTTTCAAAACTTTTGATCCACTTGACACAGGGATCAACTATCCATAAGACCAAAACCCAATCCAGGATGCGTTACCCTCAATCTCGTGACCATGTACAGTAAAATTATACCAGCACTAAACATCCAAAATAACCTACGACATGCAAGAAGTAGATCATACCTTTGGAGACCCGCAGTGCTCTAATGGACTTCTTCAAGACCTCTTAGCCTTCCACGCTATGACCCCCGAATTGGATTTCTTTTCTCAAGAAGAACGGTGGAATCTTCAGGAGAAAATCCCAACTCGAGACTCTAAGGAACTAGAAGAAAGGAGAGGAGAGTAACTCGCGCAACTCTTGCACGAAAGGGTTTTGGGCGTGAGAGGAACTCTTTTGGACGTCCAAGGATATTTTATAGACTTCCAAATCTCTCCCTTGTCTAATTGAAATAGAAGTCTTACTTCCAAAACAATTAGCAACTTTCTCCTTTCCAAACTCTTATTTCTAGAGTCCAAGTCGGATTAGTGTTTTCCAATATCTTGGGCTAGCGTGGGGACCACTAGGGATTCCTTAGAAAGCTGGCTCCAACTGGAACACCGCGACCCCACATCTCATGTGCAATTCGGGCCCACAGTTAATTGCAAATAACACCACTATATAAATGCAATTGCACTCCAGTCTTAGGAATAAATTACAATGAAGACCCTAAACTTCCCAATTACCACAAGTAGGCCCCTCTATCAATATCCGTGGATCAATTGGAATAAATCCATCTCTTCCAATCTAAGTTCCACATCTTATTATCCTTGAGCCCCAATTAATCACAGTAATCATCAGTACCATCCAATTAACTCTTAATTGAGATGGGTGCGCACTTACTAATGACAAATCCATTAATTGGCACAAGGGGATAATAGAGATAGATTCCATCTTGATCATTCAACGTTCCCACAGTTCTACTACCATATACCCAAGACACCGAGGTGTTAACCTATAGTCGGCCTCACTCATTGGTGACTCAAAGCAAATGAATAGATAGAAACTTGAGTTCGTCAATGTCTCAGGATTGAGAGCCTATTGCTAGGGAATTATGAGAGCATACCTTATTATTGAGACGGAATACCATAAGGTGCATCTCATGGTCCTTCAATACATCCAATGTACCAGCACCATTGATCCAGAATCTTACATTCTGATGATTGAGACAAAACACACTATCTCATAGTGATCAAAGTGCTGCAACCTTATCAAATGAGATGCCCAATCTCATTACTGGTTGTGAAGCTATTTTAAGTATAAGATTTGTGACATATATCTCCCGCGTGTGGATCTCATCCATGCACATATATCACATCTAATATACTAATGGGACCCGGTTCAACTCATGAACCATTATGTCATACGTATTGGTCATGTGCATGAAGTAGTAGAATAACATTCATCTTATGAAAGTAAAGTATGATATTATTGATAAATAAAGAAATTAATCAATTTATTACATCAACTGATGGATTGAGTCCACAAAAACTAACAATCTCCCACTTGGGCTCAATGCCAGTCAGGGTTGCATCTCATGCCCATCCCTTCCACATGTTGCTCAAAGACTTTGGTAGTCAAAGGCTTAGTAAAGGGATCTGCTAAATTGTCTGCAGAGGCTATCTTGGTAATAGCAATATCGCCTCTCTGCACAATCTCTCTGACTAAGTGATACTTCCTCTGTACATGCTTTTGGCTTTTATGGCTTCTGGGTTCCTTTGACTGAGCGACTGCCCCGCTGCTGTCACAGTAAACTGTGAGTGGCTGTCGTGCCAAAGGTACCACCCCAAGTTCCAAAAGGAATCTTTTAAGCCATACTGCTTCCTTAGCTGCTTCACAAGCTGCTATATATTCAGCTTCCGAGGTTGAATCAGCGGTACATTCTTGTTTTATACTCCTCCAGCTGATAGCTCCGCCTCCAAGCATAAATACATAACCAGAGGTGGATTTCCTAGAATCCTTATCTGACATAAAGTCAGAATCTGTGTATCCGACTGGAATCAACTCATCACTGCTATAAATCAACATGTAATCTCTAGTCCTTCTCAAGTATTTGAGAATACATTTTACAGCAGTCCAATGTTCAGGTCCTGGATTGGATTGATATCTGCTGACTAGGCCCACTACATAACAGATATCTGGTCTAGTACATAACATAGCATACATGAGGCTACCAACAGCCGAAGCGTATGGTATCGACCTCATTTGCTCCTTTTCCTCGGGTGTCTTAGGACACTGATCCTTGGAAAGGTGCACTCCATGCCTGAAAGGTGTGATACCCTTCTTGGAGTCTTGCATTGCAAATCGTACTAGCACCTTATCTATGTATGCAGCTTGGGATAAGCCAATCATCCTATTTTTCCGGTCTCGATAGAGTTTGATCCCTAGGATGTAACTAGCTTCTCCCAAGTCCTTCATATCAAAAGTCTTGGCTAACCAAACTTTTACCGTTGACAACATTCCTATGTCTTTCCCCAGGAGAAGGATGTCATCGACATATAAAACCAGAAAAACTACCCTGTCACCTTCACTTTTCATGTACACACATGACTCATCCGGATTTTGACAAAAACCAAATGACTTGATTGCCTGGTCAAAACGGATATTCCAGCTTCGGGATGCCTGCTTCAGTCCATAAATAGACTTCTGCAGTTTGCAAACTTTTTGCTCCTGGTTTTTAGCTACAAAACCGTCTGGCTGCACCATATAGATGTCTTCCTCAAGATGGCCGTTGAGAAAAGCCGTCTTGACATCCATTTGCCAAATCTCGTAATCGAGATGAGCCGCAATGGATAAGAGTATCCGGATGGATTTGAGCATGGCTACTGGCGAGAAGGTTTCCTCATAATCGATCCCCTCTTTCTGAGTATATCCTTTCGCAACAAGCCTAGCCTTATAGGTCTCCACTCTTCCATCTGGTCCTCTTTTTCTCTTGTAGACCCACTTGCACCCAATAGGTTTAATATTGGCAGGCAAGTCCACAAGTGTCCAGACCTGATTTGAGTACATAGACTCCATCTCAGCTTTCATAGCATCTTGCCAGCGTCCCGAGTCTAAGTCATTTATTGCTTCATCATAGTTAGAGGGATCTTGTTCTGGCTCTTCTGGGATTGCTTCATAAGACTCTCCCAAGAATGAGAACCTGTCAGGGGGTCTGACAATCCTCCCACTACGACGAGGTACTGGTGTAACTACTAGGTCTGGTAAGGGCGGTTCTTCCTCAAGTCCGGTCATACTTGGATTTGGAATTGATTGCTCCTGAATCTCTTCCAAGATCACCTTTTCTAAAAATTTCTGGTCCATCATATAATCTTCCTCCAGAAAAACCGCATTGGTGCTGACCAGCACTTTCTGCTCTCTGGGATTATAGAATAACCAACCTTTAGTTCCTTTAGGATATCCTACAAATGTGCATACTTCCGACTTCGCTTCCAACTTATCCGTCTTAACCTTGAGCACGTGTGCTGGACAACCCCAAATGTGTAAATGTTGTAGACTAGGCTTTCGCCCAGACCACAATTCTCGGGGAGTCTTGGGTATAGACTTAGATGGTACGAGGTTTAGTATGTACATTGCAGTATCCAAAGCATATCCCCAAAAGGATATAGGTAATCTTGAGAAACTCAGCATAGACCTAATCATATCTAAAAGAGTCCGGTTCCTTCTTTCTGCTACTCCATTCTGTTGAGGCATACCAGGAGCAGACAACTGGGATAGAATCCCATTTTCTGATAAGTAACCCATAAAATCAGCAGAGAGATATTCCCCTCCTCGATCTGATCGAAGAGTCTTGATACTCTTACCTAATTGCTTTTCCGCTTCCGCTCGAAATTCTTTGAACTTTTCAAAAGCTTCGGACTTGCGGTGCATAAGGTATATGTAACCATATCTTGAGTAATCATCTGTGAAAGTGATGAAGTACTCATATCCTCCTCTGGCCCTGACATTAATGGGTCCGCAGACATCAGTATGCACTAATTCCAATAAATCTTTGGCCCTATTACCCTTAGCTGAAAAGGGTCTTTTAGTCATTTTACCTTCCAAACAGGACTCACAGATAGGCATTGGTTCTACCACCAATGAAGGTAAGATACCATCTTTCACTAGCCTCTCAATCCTGTTAAGGTTTATATGACCTAGCCTCAGGTGCCAAAGTTTTGTTGGATTAGATGAAGGTGACTTTCTCTTTAATGATGATCTACTAATTGTTTCAGTATCATGTATCTCATACATCGTGGGAGTTAACAAATAAAGTCCATTGGTTACCTTGCCAGAACATATGAAAGTACCATTCCTCTTTATGACAACTTCAGTACCAAAAGTAATAGAATAACCTTTATTCACCAAACTAGAGACTGAAATTAAATTCCGCCTTAAAGACGGTACATATAATGTTTCTGACAAAACCAATTTCTTATTTGAAAAACATAAAGTAATGACTCCTACTGAAACAGCCTCCGCCTTAGCGTCAGATCCTAGGTTGACAATGATTTCTCCATCACTTAGCCTCCTGGTTTCCCTGAACCCCTGCAACGTATTACATATGTGATTAGTTGCCCCGGAATCCACACACCAGGATTCTGAAGTACCAGTTGCAAAACTAACTTCAGATATAAGTGACTCAATCATACCTGGGGTCTTTTTCTTAGACAGATATTCTGGACAATTCCTCTTCCAATGTCCTGTCTTACCACAATGGAAACACTTTCCTTTTGTCCCTGAACCCTTAGCTTTAGCCACGCCACCAGTTGGACCATTCTCCACCTTAGGACCCTTTGGAACTGATTTCTTTTTGTCTTTCCGCCCTTTGCCTTTCGGCTTGGACTTGGCATCTGACTTTTCTGTCATTAAGGCAGTTGGTTTCTTCTTCATAATCCCTTCAGTTGCTACCAGCTGACTAGATAGCTCAGCTAGAGTCAGATTCATTTTATTCATATTATAATTGACCTTGAAATTGTTGAATGACTCTGGTAGTGACTCAAGGATTATGTCAATCTGCGATTCTGCATCAATCGCAGCTCCCAGTACATCTAACTCATTTAATGAGTCCATCATTTTCAACATGTGTTCCTGTACTGATGTACCTTCAGCCATCTTGGTGCTAATGAGCACCCTCATGGCTGCCTGCCTAGCAGGTCTGCCTTGTTCTGCAAACATCTCCTTTAAGTTCGATATCATATCATATGCAGTCTTATAAGATTGATGTTGATGTTGCAGCACACTAGACATGGATGCCAGAATGTAACATCGGGCCATCTCATCGTCTTTGGCCCATTTGGTGTAAAGGTCCTTTTCTGCTTCTGATGCATCTGGGCCAGGCTCTTCAAGGGGGTTTTTGGTAAGGACATATTTATATCCTGAAGCTATCAGGACAATATCCAGATTCCGTTTCCAGTCTACATAGTTGGATCCCACCAACTTATTCTGGTTGAGGATGGTCGCAAGTGGATTGAAAGTATTCGAATTCATGCTTGTAATACTGTAGCACATAACCATACATTCAATTAATGAATTTAAATGACATTAGGGTTTAGTATTCTACCAAATTTATGTGGGAATCCTCATAACCACAAAATTCAGAATACATCGGAATCCCAATTCTGCGGGGTATGCCTCCTTGGGGAGTGCATATACCTCCTAGACTGGTGCGGATCAAAGTTGGTCAAAATTTGGATTAAGACTAACTATCCATGATCCCCTTCATTCATTATAATCTAGGTATCTCATACCAAATAATGTATGACTCCCAATTAGCTTTGGTTTCTAAAATACATGAGGCAAATCCTTAGGGATACTACATCATTATTTTAGTTAAGTGTGACCCACCAACTAGCATTGCATGACAATCGTTGTGGGTAGCTCCTCCTTGGGGAGTGGGCTCCCACCCCGTCTCATCAACACTATCCATAGGAGATCCATATCCAGTATCCAGATAAATACAAGCCCTCCGTGGGGAATGGCCATTCGCAAAATGGCGCAAGGCTAATACTTTCCTTACAATGGACCTATGGTGGAAAACCATGGGGATTTTTATATGTATAGAAAAGCCCCGCTCCCACTTAATATTTTAGAGTTGAGGATTTCCTTATAGGTGTATGGGTCCATCAAATATAGGTATATATTCATCTCATGATAAGACCAATGATTGGTTCCAAGTCAAGTTATTTTAAGGAAAGCCCAGTTTCTAAAATTAGTGTTACCAATAGATCCATCTCATGGGCCTACCAACTCTAATTAGAACTCTTTCCAAAAATTAATTTGATTTGACCAATTTTGGAATTTGCTATGTTTGGAACAAATATGGAAATACTCTAAAATAAGCATTCATCCATAAATAGAAAGTGCTGTAATAAAAGACTAGTCCTCTCCTCCACATGGCCCAGGCGAAAAAGACTTCTTGGACTTCTAGACTTTCCAAAACTTTGGGATTCCTCAAACTCTTTGGGCATCTCCAAAGCACCTTTTGGTAATCTTCAAACTCTTTGATTAGGAGTCCAGCTTCTCTTTCCTTCTTTGTTTCGGACATCTCCAGAATTTACAAATTTTAAAAAAAATACATAAATTCCTATGTCTCTATAATGAGACTTACATGGTAGTCTAAACATGGAAATAAAAGGGCTATAGGGAAATTCACCATGCCTTGCCCTTTCACGGGAAACCAAGGAGACCATGATGCCCTTTACACTTAGCCACAAATAAACCAATAATTAAAAGGAAAGAAAAACATGTGGGCCATATGGAGAGGACATTATCACCTGCAAGTTAGTATCTCATACAACAAAGCATCTCACAAAACCAGGTTGCCAAACCACAATAGGAAAAACAAGATGCCAAATATTTTGCCACCACGATACAAGACCCCCTACGCAACGGGGGTCCGGGGGCAGCGCCCCCGGCGGGGGTCGAGCTGCCTAGGTTCAGACCAAGAACAAGATGATTCTGCCTAGGTTCGGCTAGCCGATCTGGTCCCTACGGTTAGCCAACAGACCTCTATAGCCATAGTGGTCCGTTTGGCTAACCGACCTGATGAACCCAGAAATTTGGGTTCTTTTTCAGATTCGACTCCTGCTGTACCCAATCACCTCTAATGATCTCAGTATGTTTTAATGGCATCTTATCATCCTCCTATCATGATTAAAACCTTTTGTCACTTTCCAAACATGTATCTACTACAAAAGCATGCAAACCTAATAAACACTGATCCTATCATAGCCCTTGCTCTATCCTCTTCGCATCTCATGCGAAGATTAGAACAACATTACTGATCTAACATGATTAGAGATGAGGTATGGCTCTGATACCAACTGTTGGAAGTAGGTGGGTCTCGTGGATAGATTTTCAAAACTTTTGATCCACTTGACACAGGGATCAACTATCCATAAGACCAAAACCCAATCCAGGATGCGTTACCCTCAATCTCGTGACCATGTACAGTAAAATTATACCAGCACTAAACATCCAAAATAACCTACGACATGCAAGAAGTAGATCATACCTTTGGAGACCCGCAGTGCTCTAATGGACTTCTTCAAGACCTCTTAGCCTTCCACGCTATGACCCCCGAATTGGATTTCTTTTCTCAAGAAGAACGGTGGAATCTTCAGGAGAAAATCCCAACTCGAGACTCTAAGGAACTAGAAGAAAGGAGAGGAGAGTAACTCGCGCAACTCTTGCACGAAAGGGTTTTGGGCGTGAGAGGAACTCTTTTGGACGTCCAAGGATATTTTATAGACTTCCAAATCTCTCCCTTGTCTAATTGAAATAGAAGTCTTACTTCCAAAACAATTAGCAACTTTCTCCTTTCCAAACTCTTATTTCTAGAGTCCAAGTCGGATTAGTGTTTTCCAATATCTTGGGCTAGCGTGGGGACCACTAGGGATTCCTTAGAAAGCTGGCTCCAACTGGAACACCGCGACCCCACATCTCATGTGCAATTCGGGCCCACAGTTAATTGCAAATAACACCACTATATAAATGCAATTGCACTCCAGTCTTAGGAATAAATTACAATGAAGACCCTAAACTTCCCAATTACCACAAGTAGGCCCCTCTATCAATATCCGTGGATCAATTGGAATAAATCCATCTCTTCCAATCTAAGTTCCACATCTTATTATCCTTGAGCCCCAATTAATCACAGTAATCATCAGTACCATCCAATTAACTCTTAATTGAGATGGGTGCGCACTTACTAATGACAAATCCATTAATTGGCACAAGGGGATAATAGAGATAGATTCCATCTTGATCATTCAACGTTCCCACAGTTCTACTACCATATACCCAAGACACCGAGGTGTTAACCTATAGTCGGCCTCACTCATTGGTGACTCAAAGCAAATGAATAGATAGAAACTTGAGTTCGTCAATGTCTCAGGATTGAGAGCCTATTGCTAGGGAATTATGAGAGCATACCTTATTATTGAGACGGAATACCATAAGGTGCATCTCATGGTCCTTCAATACATCCAATGTACCAGCACCATTGATCCAGAATCTTACATTCTGATGATTGAGACAAAACACACTATCTCATAGTGATCAAAGTGCTGCAACCTTATCAAATGAGATGCCCAATCTCATTACTGGTTGTGAAGCTATTTTAAGTATAAGATTTGTGACATATATCTCCCGCGTGTGGATCTCATCCATGCACATATATCACATCTAATATACTAATGGGACCCGGTTCAACTCATGAACCATTATGTCATACGTATTGGTCATGTGCATGAAGTAGTAGAATAACATTCATCTTATGAAAGTAAAGTATGATATTATTGATAAATAAAGAAATTAATCAATTTATTACATCAACTGATGGATTGAGTCCACAAAAACTAACACTTATCTGGTTGTCAACTCAGTCGTTTAGTGGGCCGCGGTCACTCCTAAGGCCCATTTTTGGACTTTTGCATATATGACTTGTTTTGGCCTGATAGGGGCTGAAACGATGTCTAATCATCACGCAACTTGGACGAATGCTTCTTTAAACTATTTGGAGTGTGTCATATAAGTCTCAACCCAATTTGACTTATGAAGTTGGTCAACTCCCTCGTTCATCGGGCCGAGGTCACTCCCAAGGCTCATTTTTGGACTTTTGCAAGTGACCCGTTTTCACCTGCTCGGGGCTTGAACAGTGTCCAATTCTCCCGGAACTAGGAGGAATACTTCTTTAAACCTTTTTAAGAGTGTCGGAGAAGTTTAGACTTGATTTGACTTTCTAAAATCGGTCAACTCCGTCATTCATTGGGCCGCGGTCACTTCGAAGGCTCATATTTGGACTTTTGCATATGTGACTCGTTTTCTCCTGTTTTGGGCCCAAACGAAGCCCAATCTTCACGGGACTTGGGGGAATGCTCTTTACACAATTCTGAGTGTGTCATAAGAAGTTTTGGCGCGATTTGATCTTCTAAAATCAATCAACTCCATCGTTAACCGGGCCCCGGTCGCTCCCAAGGTCATTTTTGAACTTTTGCATATATGAATCGTTTTCGCCTATTTGGTGCCCGAATGATGTCCAATCTTCATGGAACTCGGAGGAATGGTTCTCTACACTATGTTGAGTGTATCATAGAAGTGTCAGTACGGTTTGACCTTTTGAAGTTTGTCAACTAACTCTCTAATCGGGCGACAGTCACTCCCAAGGCCCCTTTCCGGACATTTGCATATGTAAGTCATTTTCGCTTGTTTGGGGCACGAACAACGTCCAATCTTCATCAAACTAGGACGAATGCTTCATTATACAATTCTAAGTTTGTCATAGAAGTTTCGGCTTAATTTGACCTTCTAATGTTTGTCAGCTCTCATGTTTATCGGGCCACCATCACTTACAAGGCTCATTTTTGCACTTTTGCATATGTAACTTGTTTTTACCTATTTGTGGCCCGAACGATGTCCAAACTTAGCAGAACTTAGCGGAATGGTTCTTTGCACTATTCTGAGTGTGTCATAGTAGTTTTCGGTTAATTTGATCCTCTGATATTGTTCAACTCCCTTGTTTATATAGTTGCGGTCACTCCCAAGGCCAATTTTTTTACTTTTGTATATGTAACTCGTTTTCGCCTGTTTGGGGCCCAAACGATGTCCAATCCTCACGGAACACGGAGGAATGCTTCTTTACATTATTTTTACTGTGTCATAGAGGTTTCAGCTCAATACGAACTTCTTATGTTGTTCAACTCAGTCATTTATTAGGCCGTGGTCACTCCCAAGGCCCATTTTTGGACTTTTGGATATGTTAATTGTTTTCACCGGTTTGGGGCCCGAACGATGTCCAATTTTTCCGGAACTTAGAGAAATGCTTATTTACACTATTTTAACTATGGTATTGTAGTTTTGGGTTGATTTAACCCTCTGACGTTGGTCAACTCCCTTGTTTATATGGCTGCGGTCACTCCCAAATCCCATTTTTGGACTTTTGCACATGTAACTCATTTTTGCCTGTTTGGGCCCAAACGATGTCCAATCTTCACGAAACTTAAAGGAAAGGTTTTTTGCACTATTTTGAATCTGTCATAGAAGTTTCAGATCGATATGACCCTCTGATGTTGGTAAACTCAGTAATTTGTGGGGTCGCGGACACTCCCAAGGGCCATTTTTTATTTTTGCATATCTGATTCGTTTTCACCTGTTTGGGGCCCGAACGATGTCCAATCTTAGCAAAACTTGGAGGAATTCTTCTTCGCACTATTCTGAGTGTGTCATAGTAGTTTTGGATCGATTTAACCCTCTGAGGTTGCTCAACTCCCTCGTTTATATGGCCGCGATCACCCAGAGGCACATTTTTGGACTTTTGCATATGTAACTCGTTTTTGCCTTTTGAGGCCCAAACGATGTCCAATCGTCACGGAACTTCAAGGAATGCATTTTTACACTATTTTATCATAGATGTTTCTGATCGATATGACCTTATGATGTTGGTCAACTCAATCATTTGTTGGGCCACAGTCACTCCCAAGGCCCCATTGTTGGACTTTTGCATATGTGAGTCGTTTTCACCTATTTAAGGCACAAACGATGTCCAATCTTCACAACACTTGGTGGAATGCTTCCTTACACAATTATGAGTGTGTCATTAACTATTTTAGCTTGATTTGACCATCTGAAGATGGTCAACTCCCTTGGTTTTCGGGCCATAGTCACTCCCAAGGCCCACTTTTGGAGTTTTGCTTATGTGAATCGTTTTCACCTGTTTGGAGCCCGAACGATGTCCAGTCTTCACGGAACTCGGAAGCGTGCTTCCTTAGACTATTTTGAGTGTGTCATGGAGGTTCCAACTCTATTTGACCCACTAAAGTTGGTCAACTCCCTCTTTCATCGGGTAGCGGTCACTGACAAGGCCCATTTTTGGACTTTTACATATTTGACTCATTTTCACCTGTTTGGGGCGCGAATGATATCCAATCTTGACGTAACTTAGAGGAATGCTTTTTTAAACCATTTTGAGTGTGTCACATAAGTTTTGGCTTGATTTGAACTTCTAAAGTTAGTTAACTCCCTCGTTTACCAGGCCGTGGTCACTCCAACGCCCATTTTTGGACTTATGCATATGTGACTCGATTTCACATGTTTGGGCCCGAACGGTGGCCAATCATATGGAACTTGGAGGAATGCTTCATTACACTATTTTGAGTATGTCAAAGAAGTTTCAGCTTGATTTGATCTTCTGATGTTGGTTAACTCCCTCGTTTATCTAGCCGCCGTCACTCTTAAGGCCCACTTTTGGACTTTTGCATATCCAACTCGTTTTCGCCCGTTTTGGGCCCGAACGATGCCAAATCTTCACGCAACTTGGAGAATGACTCTTTAAACTATTTTGAGTGTGTCATATAAGGCTCGGCTCGATTTGGCCTTCTAAAGCCGGCCAACAAACTCTCTAATCGGTCTACGGTCACTCCCAAGACCCATTTTCGGACTTTTGCATATGCGACTCATTTTCGCCTGCTTAGGGCCCGAACACTGTCCAATCCACACGAAACTTGGAGGAATGCTTCATTACACTATTCTAAGTGTGTCGTAAAAGTTTTGGCTAGATTAGACCTTCTGATGTTTGTCAACTCCGTCATTTATCGGCCCGCGGTCACTCCCAAATCTCATTTTTGGACTTTTGGATATATGAGTCGTTTTCACCTATTTGGGGCCCGAACGATGTCCAACCTTCACGGAACTTTAGGGAATGGTTTTTTACACTATTCTGTGTGTGTCACAGATGTTTCATCTCGATTTGACCTTCTATCATTGTTCAACTCCCTCGTTTATCTGGCCGCGGTCACTCCCAAGGCCCATTTTTGAACTTTTGTATATGTAACTCGTTTTCACTTGTTTAGGGCCCAAACGATGTCCAATCTTCACAGAACTTATCGGAATGCTTCTTCACACTATTTTGAGTGTGTCATAGGAGTTTGGGCTTGATTTGACTTTCTGATGTTGGTCAACTCCCCAGTTTATATGGCCGTAGTCCCTGCCAGGGCCCATTTTTTACTTTTGCATATATAACTGGTTTCACCTGTTTGGGTCCCAAACGATATCCAATCTTCACGGAACTTAAAAGAAAGCTTCTCTACACTATTCTGAGTCTGTCATAGATGTTTCAGATCGATATGACCTTATCTGGTTGTCAACTCAGTCGTTTAGTGGGCCGCGGTCACTCCTAAGGCCCATTTTTGGACTTTTGCATATATGACTTGTTTTGGCCTGATAGGGGCTGAAACGATGTCTAATCATCACGCAACTTGGACGAATGCTTCTTTAAACTATTTGGAGTGTGTCATATAAGTCTCAACCCAATTTGACTTATGAAGTTGGTCAACTCCCTCGTTCATCGGGCCGAGGTCACTCCCAAGGCTCATTTTTGGACTTTTGCAAGTGACCCGTTTTCACCTGCTCGGGGCTTGAACAGTGTCCAATTCTCCCGGAACTAGGAGGAATACTTCTTTAAACCTTTTTAAGAGTGTCGGAGAAGTTTAGACTTGATTTGACTTTCTAAAATCGGTCAACTCCGTCATTCATTGGGCCGCGTCACTTCGAAGGCTCATATTTGGACTTTTGCATATGTGACTCGTTTTCTCCTGTTTTGGGCCCAAACGAAGCCCAATCTTCACGGGACTTGGGGGAATGCTCTTTACACAATTCTGAGTGTGTCATAAGAAGTTTTGGCGCGATTTGATCTTCTAAAATCAATCAACTCCATCGTTAACCGGGCCCCGGTCGCTCCCAAGGTCATTTTTGAACTTTTGCATATATGAATCGTTTTCGCCTATTTGGTGCCCGAATGATGTCCAATCTTCATGGAACTCGGAGGAATGGTTCTCTACACTATGTTGAGTGTATCATAGAAGTGTCAGTACGGTTTGACCTTTTGAAGTTTGTCAACTAACTCTCTAATCGGGCGACAGTCACTCCCAAGGCCCCTTTCCGGACATTTGCATATGTAAGTCATTTTCGCTTGTTTGGGGCACGAACAACGTCCAATCTTCATCAAACTAGGACGAATGCTTCATTATACAATTCTAAGTTTGTCATAGAAGTTTCGGCTTAATTTGACCTTCTAATGTTTGTCAGCTCTCATGTTTATCGGGCCACCATCACTTACAAGGCTCATTTTTGCACTTTTGCATATGTAACTTGTTTTTACCTATTTGTGGCCCGAACGATGTCCAAACTTAGCAGAACTTAGCGGAATGGTTCTTTGCACTATTCTGAGTGTGTCATAGTAGTTTTCGGTTAATTTGATCCTCTGATATTGTTCAACTCCCTTGTTTATATAGTTGCGGTCACTCCCAAGGCCAATTTTTTTACTTTTGTATATGTAACTCGTTTTCGCCTGTTTGGGGCCCAAACGATGTCCAATCCTCACGAAACTTGAAAGAAAGCTCCTTTGCATTATTTTGAGAGTGTCATAGAAGTTTTGGATCGATATGACCCTCTGATGTTGGTAAACTTAGCCATATATTGTGCCGCGGTCACTCCCAAGACCCATTTTTGGACTTTGCATATCTAAGTCGTTTTTACTTGTTTGGGGTCCGAACGATTTCCAATCTTAATTGAACTTGGAGGAATGCTTCTTTACGCAATTCTGAGAGTGTCATAATAGTTTTGACTGGAGTTGACCCTCTGATGTTGGTCAACTCCCTCATTTATATGGCCGCGGTCACTCCAAAGGACCATTTTTGGACTTTTGCATATGTAACTTGTTTTTGCCTGTTTGGGGCCCAAACGATGTCCAATCTTCATGGAACATAAAGGAAAGCTTCTTTATACTATTTTGAGTGTGTCATAGATGTTTCGGCTTTGTTTGACCTTTTCATACTGTTCGACTCACTCGTTTATCTGGCCGCGGTTACTTACAAGGCCTATTATTGAACTTTTGTATATGTGACTCATTTTTACCTGTTTGGACCCAAACGATGTCCAATCATCACGGAACAAGGAGGAATGCTTCTTTACATTATTTTTACTGTGTCATAGAGGTTTTAGCTAGATACAAACTTCTGATGTTGGTCAACTCAGTCGTTTATTGGGCCGCGGTCACTCCCCAGGCCCATTTTTGGACTTTTGGATATGTGAATTGTTTTCACCTGTTTGGGGCCCGAACGATGTCCAATTCGCGGGAACTTTGAGAAATGCTTATTTACTCTATTTCAACAATGGCATAGTAGTTTTGGGTTGATTTGACCCTCTGATGTTGGTTAACTCCCTTGTTTATATGGCTGCGATCACTCCCAAGGCCCATTTTTGGACTTTTGCACATGTAACCCATTTTCGCCTGTTTGGGCCCAAACGATGTCCAATCTTCAAGAAACTTAAAGGAAAGCTTTTTCGCACTATTTTGAATCTGTCATAGAAGTCTCGGATCGATATGACCCTCTGATGTTGGTAAACTTAGTAATTTATGGGGCCGCGGTCACTCCCAAGGCCTAATTTTTACTTTGGCATATCTGATTCATTTTCACATGTTTGGGGCCCGAACGATGTCCAATCTTAGCAGAACTGGGAGGAATTCTTCTTCGCACTATTCTGAGTGTGTCATAGTAGTTTTGGATCGATTTGACCCTCTGATGTTGGTCAACTCCCTCATTTATATGGCCGCAGTCACCCCAAAGGCCCATTTTTGGACTTTTGCATATGTAACTCGTTTTTGCCTTTTGAGGCCCAAACGATGTCCAATCGTCACGGAACTTCAAGGAAAGCTTTTTTACACTATTTTGTCATAGATGTTTCCGATCGATATGACCTTATGATGTTGGTTAACTCAATCGTTTGTTCGGCCACGGTCACTCCAAGGCCCATTGTTGAACTTTTGCATATGTGACTCGTTTTCGCCTATTTGGGGCACAAACGATGTCCAATCCTCACAAAACTTGGAGGAATGCTTCCTTACACAATTATGAGTGCGTCATTAACTATTTTAGCTTGATTTGACCATCTAAAGATGGTCAACTCCCTTGTTTTTCGGGCCACAGTCACTCCCAAGGCCCACTTTTGGAGTTTTGCTTATGTGAATCGTTTTTACCTGTTTGGAACCCGAACGATGTCCAGTCTTCGCGGAACTCGGAAGCATGCTTCCTTAGACTATTCTGAGTGTGTCATGGAGGTTCCAACTCTATTTGACCCACTAAAGTTGGTCAACTCCTTCTTTCATCGGGTAGCGGTCACTGACAAGGCCCATTTTTGGACTTTTAAATATTTGACTCATTTTCGCCTGTTTGGGGCCCGAACGATATCCAATCTTCACGTAACTTAGAGGAATGATTTTTTGAACTATTTTGAGTGTGTCACATAAGTTTCGCCTTGATTTGACCTTCTGAAGTTAGTTAACTCCCTTGTTTACCAGGCCGTGGTCACTCCAACGCCCATTTTTGGACTTTTGCATATGTGACTCGTTTTCACCTATTTAGGCCCGAACGATGTCCAATCTTATGGAACTTGGAGGAATGCTTCTTTACACTATTTTCAGTATGTCATAGAAGTTTCTGCTTGATTTGATCTTCTGATGTTGGTTAACACCCTCGTTTATCTAGCCG
Source organism: Sextonia rubra (assembly GCA_037013555.1). Taxonomy (NCBI): domain Eukaryota; kingdom Viridiplantae; phylum Streptophyta; class Magnoliopsida; order Laurales; family Lauraceae; genus Sextonia; species Sextonia rubra. Next base: position 12,572,484 of record JASUAD010000026.1, read on the forward strand.
TCGTCACTCCTAAGGCCCATTTTTGGACTTTTGCATATCTGACTCGTTTTCGCCTGTTTTGGGCCCGAAAGATGCCAAATCTTCACGGAACTTGGAGGAATGACTCTTTAAATATTTTGAGTGTGTCATATAAGGTTCGGCTCGATTTGGCCTTCTAAAGCCGGTCAACGAACTCTCTAATTGGTCTACAGTTACTCCTAAAACCCATTTTTGGACCTTTGCATATGCGACTCATTTTCGCCTACTTGGGGCCCGAACATTGTCCAATCCACATGAAACTTGGAGGAATGCTTCATTACACTATTCTAAGTGTGTCATAAAAGTTTTGGCTAGATTTGACCTTCTGATGTTTGTCAACTCCGTCATTTACCGAGCCGCGGTCACTCCCAAATCTCATTTTTGAACTTTTGCATATATGAGTTGTTTTCACCTATTTGGGACCCGAACGATGTCCAATCTTCACGAAACTTTGAGGAATGGTTCTCTACACTATTCTGAGTGTGTAACAGATGTTTCACCTTGATTTGACCTTCTGTTATTGTTCAACTCCCTCGTTTATCTGGTCACGGTCACTCCCAAGGCCCATTTTTGAACTTTTGTATATGTAACTCGTTTTCACCTGTTTGGGGCTCAAACGATGTCCAATCTTCACGGAACTTATCGAAATGCTTCTTCACACTATTTTGAGTGTGTCATAGGAGTTTGGGCTTGATTTGACTTTTTGATGTTGCTCAATTCCCTCGTTTATATGGCCGTGGTCACTCCCAGGGCCCATTTTTTACTTTTGCGTATATAACTGGTCTCGCCTGTTTGGGTCCCAAACGATATCCAATCTTCACGGAACTTAAAAGAAAGCTTCTCTACACTATTCTAAGTCTGTCAAAGATGTTTTTGATTGATATGACCTTATCTGGTTGGTCAACTCAGTCGTTTAGTGGGCCACGGTCACTCCTAAGGCCCATTTTTAGACTTTTGCATATATGACTCGTTTTGGCCTGTTCAGGGCCTAAACGATGTCTAATCAGCATGTAACTTGGACGAATGCTTCTTTAAACTATTTTGAGTGTGTCATATAAGTCTCAGCCCGATTTGACTTATGAAGTTGGTCAACTCCCTCGTTCATCGGGCCGCTGTCACTCCTAAGGCTCATTTTTGGACTTTTGCAAGTGACCCGTTTTCACCTGCTCGGGGCTTGAACAGTGTCCAATCCTCCCGGAACTAGGAGGAATACTTCCTTAAACCTTTTTGAGAGTGACAAAGAAGTTTAGACTTGATTTGACTTTCTAAAGTTAGTCAACTCCGTCGTCCATCGGGCCGCAGTCACTCCGAAGGCCCATATTTGGACTTTTGCATATGTGACTCGTTTTCTCCTATTTTGGGCCCGAACGAAGTCCAATCTTCACGGAACTTGGGGGAATGCTCTTTACACAATTCTAAGTGTGTCATAAGAAGTTTCAGCTCGATTTGATCTTCTGAAGTCAATCAACTCCTCGTTAACCGAGGCCCGGTCGCTCCCAAGGCCATTTTTGGACTTATGCATATATGAATTGTTTTCGCCTGTCTGGGGCCTGAATGATGTCCAATCTTCACGGAACTCGGAAGAATGCTTCTCTACGCTATGTTGAGTGTATCATAGAAGTGTCGGCACAGTTTGACCTTTTGAAGTTTGTCAACTAACTCTCTAATCGGGCGACAGTCACTCCCAAGGCCCCTTTCTGGACTTTTGCATATGTAACTCATTTTTGCTTGTTTGGGGCAGGAACAACGTCCAATCTTCATCAAACTAGGAGGATTGCTTCATTATACTATTCTAAGTTTGTCATAGAAGTTTCGGCTTGATTTGACCTTCTGATGTTTGTCAACTCTCATGTTTATCGGGCCACCGTCACTTACGAGGCTCATTTTTGTACTTTTGCATACGTAACTTGTTTTCACTTGTTTGTGGCCCGAACGATGCCCAATCTTAGCAGAACTTGGCGGAATGGTTCTTTACACTATTCTGAGTGTGTCATAGTAGTTTTGGCTTGATTTGACCCTCTAATGTTGGTCAACTCGCCCATTTGTATGGCCGCGGTCACTCCCAAGGCCAATTTTTTGACTTTTGCATATGTAACATGTTTTTGCCTGTTTGGGGCCCAAACAATGTTCAATCTTCACAGAACGTATAGGAAAGATTTTTTACACTATTTTGAGGCTGTCATAGAAGTTTCGGATCGATATGAACTTATAATGTTGGTCAACTCAGTCGTTTATTGGGCTGCGGTCACTCCCAAGGCCCATTTTTGGACTTTGGTATCTGTGACTTGTTTTCGCCTATTTGTGGCACAAACGATATCCAATCTTCACAAAACTTGGAGGAATGCATCCTTACACTATTATGACTGTGTCATTAAACATTTTGGATTGATTTGAGCTTCAAAAGATGGTCAACTCCCTTGTTTTTCGGGTCGCGGTCACTCCAAATGCCCACTTTTTGAGTTTTGCTTATGTGAATTGTTTTCACCTGTTTGGAGCCCGAACGGTGTCCAGTCTTCACGGAACTTGGAGGCATGTTTCCTTAAACTATTCTAAGTGTGACGTCGAGGTTTCAACCTGATTTGACCCACTAAAGCTGGTCAACTCCCTCTTTCATCGGGTCGCGGTCACTCACAAGGCCCATTTTTGGACTTTTACATATCTAACTCGTTTTCGCCTGGGTGGGGGCCCGAACGGTGTCCAATCTTCACGTAACTTGGAGGAACGCTTTTTTAAACTATTATGAGTGTTTCATATAAGTCTCGGCTTGATTTGACCTTTTGAAGTTGGTCAACTCCCTCGTTTACCAGGCCGCGGTCACTCCAAGGCCCATTTTTGGACTTTTGCATATGTGACTCGTTTTCACCTGTTTAGGCCCGAACGATGCCCAATCTTCACGAAACTTAGAGGAATGCCTCTTTACACTATTCTAAGTGTGTCATAGAAGTTTTAGCTCGATTTCACTTTCTGATGTTGGTTAACTCCCTCGTTTATCTAGCTACCGTCACTACCAAGGCCCATTTTTTTACTTTTGCATATCTAACTCGTTTTCGCCTGTTTTGGGCTTGAACGATGCCCAATCTTCACGCAACTTGGAGGAATGATTCTCTGAACGATTTTGACTGTGCCATATAAGGCTCAGTTTGATTTGGCCTTCTAAATCTAGTCAACTAACTCTCTAATCGAGCCATGGTCACTCCCAAGGCCCATTTTTGGACTTTTGCATATGTTACTTATTTTCGCCTGCTTAGGGCCCAAACATTGTCCAATCCTCATGAAACTTTGAGGAATGCTTCATTACACTATTCTAAGTGTGTCGAAGAATTTTTGGCTAGATTTAACCTCCTGATGTTTGTCAACTCCCTCATTTATCGGGCCGAGGTCACTCCCAAGGCTCATTTTTGGACTTTTACATATTTGACTCATTCTCACCAGTTTGGGGCCGGAACGATGTTCAATCTTCACGGAACTTGGAGGAATGCTTCTTTACACTATTTTAAGTGTGTCATAGAAGTTGCAGCTTGATTTGACCTTTTGCTGTTGGTCAACTCTCTCATTTATCTAGCCGCGGTCACTCCCAAGGCCCATTTTTGGACTTTTGCAAATGTGACTTGTTTTTGGTTGTTTGGGGCTCAAACGATGTCCAATCATCACGGAAGTTAGAGGAATGCTTCTTTACACTAATTTGCATGTATCATAGAAGTTTCGGCTCGATATGACCCTCTGATGTTGGTCAACTCAGTCGTTTATTGAGCCATGTCACTCCCAAGGCCCATTTTTGAACTTTTGCATATGTAACTCGTTTTCACCTGTTTGGAGCCAAAACGACGTCTAATCTTCACAGAACTTATCGGAATGCTTCGTTACACTATTATGAGTGCGTCATAGGAGTTTTGGCTTGATTTGACTTTTTGATGTTGGTCAACTCCCTCGTTTATATGGCCGTGGTCACTCCCAAGGCCCATTTTTTACTTTTGCATATGTAACTTGTTTCGCCTGTTTGGGGCCCAAACGATGTTCAGTCTTCACGGAACTTACAGGAAAGCTTCTTTACACTATTTTGAGTCTGGCATAGATGTTTCGGACTGATATGACCTTATAATGTTGGTCAACTCAGTCGTTTATTGGGCCGTGGTCACTCCCAAGGCCCATTTTTGGACTTTTGCATATATGACTCGTTTTGGCCTGTTTGGGGCCCGAACGATGTGTAATCTTCACGTAACTTAGAGTAATGCTTCTTAAACTATTTTGAGTATGTCATATAAGTCTCAGCTCGATTTGACTTACGAAGTTGGTCAACTTCCTCGTTCATCTAGCCCCGGTCACTCCCAAGGCCCATTTTTGGACTTTTGCAAGTGACTCATTTCCACCTGCTAGGGGCCTAAACGATGTTCAATCCTCCCGGAACTAGGAGGAATGATTCTTTAAATCTTTTTTAAAGTGTCAGAGAAGTTTTGACTTGATTTGACTTTTTAAAGTTGGTCAACTCCATTGTTCATCGGGCCGTGGTCACTCCGAATGCCCATATTTGGACTTTTGCATATGTGACTCGTTTTCTCCTGTTTTGGCCCGAACGAAGTCCAATTTTCACGGAACTTAGGGGAATGCTCTTTACATAATTTCGAGTGTGTCATGAGAACTTTCGGCTTGATTTGATCTTCTGAAGTCAATTAACTCCATCGTTAACAGGGCTCTGGTGGCTCCCAAGGCCCATTTTTGGACTTTTGCATATATGAATCATTTTCGCCGTTTAGGGCCCGAATGATGTCCAATCTTCACGGAACTTGGAGGAATCCTTCTCTACGCTATGTTGAGTGGGTCACAGAAGTGTCAGCACCGTTTGACCTTCTGAAGTATGTCAACTAACTTTCTAATCAGGAGACAGTCACTCCCAAGGCCCCTTTTTGGACTTTTGCATATGTGACTCATTTGCACTTGTTTGGGGCCCGAACATCGTCCAATCTTCACCAAACATGGAGGCATATTTCATTATACTATTCTAAGTTTGTCATAGAAGTTTCAGCTGGATTTGACCTTCTGATGTTTGTCAGCTCTCTCATTTATCGGGCCGCCGTCACTCCCAAGGCTCATTTTTGCACTTTGCATATGTGAATTGTTTTTACCTAATTATGGCCCGAATGATGTCCATTCTTCACGGAACTTGGGGAAATACTTCTTTACTCTATTCTACGAGTGTCATGGGAGTTTTGACTCAATTTGACCTTTTGATGTTGTTCAACTCACTCGTTTATCTAGCCGCGGTCACTCCCAAGGCCCATTTTTGGACTTTTGCGTTTGTGAATCGTTTTCGCTTGTTTAGGGCCTAAACGATGTCTATGTTAGATTTTGTGGACTCAATCCATCAGTTGATGTAATAAATTGATTAATTTCTTTATTTATCAATAAAATCATGCTTTGCTTTCATGAGATGAGTGTTATTTTACTAATTCATGCACATGACCAATACATATGACATAATGGTTCATGAGTTGAACCAGGTCCCATTAGTATATTAAATGTGATATATGTGCATGGATGAGATCCACACGCGGGAGATATATGTCACAAATCTTATACTTAAATAGCTTCACAACCAGTAATGAGACTGGGCATCTCATTTGATAAGGTTGCAGCACTTTGATCACTAAGAAATAGTGTGATTTATCTCGATCATCAGAATGTAAGATTCTGGATCACGGTGCTGGTACATTGGATGTACTGAAGGATCATGAGATGCACCTTATGGAATTCTGTCTCAATAATAAGGTATGCTCTCATAATTCCTTAACAATAGGCTCTCAATCCTGAGACATTGATGAACTCAAGTTTCTATCTATTCATTTGCTTTGAGTCACCAATGAGTGAGGCCGACTGTAAGTTAACACCTCGGTGTCTTGGGTATATGGTAGTAGAACTGTGGGAACGTTGAATGATCAAGATGGAATCTATCTTTATTATCCCCTTGTGCCAATTAATGAATTTGTCATTAGTAAGTGCGCACCCATCTCAATTAAGAGTTAATTGGATGGTATTGATGATTACTGTGATTAATTGGGGCTCAAGGATAATAAGATGTGGAACTTAGATTGGAAGAGACGGATTTATTTCAATTGATCCACGGATATTGATAGAGGGGCCTACTTGTGGTAATTGGGAAGTTTAGGGTCTTCATTGTAATTTGTTCCTAAGACTGGAGTGTAATTGCATTTATATAGTAGTGTTATTTGCAATTAACTGAGGGCCCGGATTGCACATGAGATGTGGGGTCGCGGTGTTCCAGTTGGAGCCAGCTTTCTAAGGAATCCCTAGTGGTCCCCACGCTAACCCAAGTTATTGGAAAATACTAATCCGACTTGAACTCTAGAAAGAAGGAATAAGAAAGGAGAAAGTTGCTAATTGCTTTGGAAGTAAGACTTCCATTTCAATTAGGCAAGGACGAGATTTGAAAGTTTATAAAATCTCCTTGAACGTCCAAAATAGTCTCTCTCACGCCCAAAACCCTTTCGTGCAAGAGTTGCACGAGTTACTCTCTCCTTCTTTCTTTTAGTTCCTTGGAGTTTCGAGTTGGGATTTCTCCTGAAGATTCCACCATTCTTCTTGAGAAAAGAAATCCAATTTGGGTCATAGCGTGGAAGGCTAAGAGGTGTTGAAGAAATCCATTGGAGCACTGTGGATCTCCAAAGGTATGATCTACTTCTTGCATGTCGTAGATTATTATGGATGTTTAGTGCTGGTAGAATATTTACTGTACATGGTCACGAGATTGAGGGTAATGCATCCTGGATTGGGTTTTGGTCTTATGGATAGTTGATCCCTGTGTCAAGTGGGTCAAAAGTTTTGAAAATCTATCCACGAGACCCACCTACTTCCAACAGTCTAATCGTGACGGAACTTGTAAAATGCTTCTTTACATTATTTCGAGTGTGTCATAAAGGTTTCGACTCGATATGACCTTCTGATTTTGGTCAACTCAGTCGTTTATTGGGCCACGGCCACTCTCAAGGCCCATTTTTGGACTTTCGCATATGTGAATCGGTTTCACCTGTTTGGGGCCCAAACAATGTCCAATTTTCATGGAACTTGGAGGAATGCTTCCTTACACTATTCTAAGTGTGTCATAGTAGTTTTGGGTTGATTTGACCCTCTGATGTTGGTCAACTCTCTTGTTTGTATGGCTGCGGTCACTCCCAAGGCCCTTTTTTGGACTTTCGCATACATAACTATTTTGAGTGTTTTGCAAAAGTTAAGAATCGATATGACCCTCTGATATTAGTAAACCAATCGTTTATTGTGCCGCGGTCACACCCAAGGCCCATTTTTTTACTTTTGCATATCTAACTCGTTTTCACCTGTTTGGGGCCCGAACAATGTCCAATCTTAGAGGAACTAGGAGGAATGCTTCTTTTACACTATTCTGAGTGTTTCATAGTAGTTTTGGATTGATTTGACCCTCTGATGTTGGTCAACTCCCTCAATTATATGGCCGCGGTTACTCCAATGGATGATTTTTTGACTTTTACATATGTAAACCATTTTTTCCTGTTTGAGGCCCAAATGATGTCCAATCCTCACGGAACTTAAAGGAAAGCTTCTTTACACTATTTTGAGTGTGTCATAGAAGTTTCAGATCGATATGACCTTATGATATTGGTCAACTCAGTCGTTTATTGGGCCGCGGTCAATCCCAAGGCCCATTTTTGGACTTTTGCATATGTGACTCGTTTTCACCTGTTTAGGGCACAACCGATGTCCAATCTTCACAAAACTTGGAGGAATGCTTCCTTACACTATTCTAAGGGTGTCATTAAATATTTGGCTTGATTTGATCTTCTGAAGATGGTCAACACCCTGGTTTATTGGGCCGCGGTCACTCCCGAGGCCCATTTTTGGAGTTTTGCTTCTGTGAATTGTTTTCACCTGTTTGGAGCCCGAACGATGTCCTGTCCTCACCGAACTTGGAGGAATGCTTCCTTAGACCATTCTGAGTGTGTCATGGAGCTTTCGACTTGATTTGACCCTCAAAAGTGGTCAACTCCCTCTTTCATCTGTCGCGGTCACTCCCAAGGCCCATTTTTGGACTTTTACATATCTGACTCTTTTTTGCTTGTTTGGGGCCTGAACGATGTCTAATCTTCATGCAACTTGGAAGAATATTTTTTTAAACTATTTTGAGTGATTCATATAAGTCTCGGCTTGATTTAACCTTCTGAAGTTGGTCAACTCCCTTGCTTACCAAGCCGCGGTCACTTTAAGGCCCATTTTTGGACTTTTGCATATGTGACTCGTTTTCACCTGTTTGGGTACAAATGATGTCCATTCTTCACGCAACTTAGAGGATTGCTTCTTTACACTATTTTGAGTATGTCATAAAAGTTTCAGCTCAATTTGATCTTCTGATGTTGGTTAACTCCCTCGCTTATCTGGCCGCAGTAACTCCCAAGGCCCAATTTTGGGCTTTTGCATATCTGACTCGTTTTTGCCTGTTTTGGGCCCGAACGATGTCCACTCTTCACGTAACTTGGAGGAATGCCTCTTTAAACTATTTTGAGTGTGTCATATAAGTCTTGGCTCGATTTGGCCAACTGAAGCTGGTCAACTAAATTGCTAATTGGGCCATGGTCACTCCCAAGGCCCATTTTTGGACTTTTGCATATGTGACTCATTTTTGCCTCCTTGGGGCCCGAACATTGTCCAATCTTCACGAAACATGGCGAAATGCTTCATTACACTATTCTAAGTTTGTCGTAAAAGTTTTGGCTTGGTTTGACCTTTTGATGTTTGTCAACTCCCTCGTTTATCGGGCCATAGTCACTCCTAAGGCTCATTTTTGGACTTTTGCATATGCGACTCGTTTTCACCTGTTTGGGGCCGGAACATGTCCAATCTGTACGGAACTTGGAGGAAGGCCTCTTTACACTATTCTAAATGTGTCATAGAAGTATTGGCCTGATTTGACCCTCTGTTGTTGGTCAACTCCCTCGTTTATCTGGTCATGGCCACTCCCAAGGCCCATTTTTTTACTTTTGCATATGTCACTTGTTTTCGCCTGTTTGGGGCCGAAACAACATCCAATCGTCACGGAACCTAGAGGAATGCTTCTCTATACTATTTTGAGTGTGTCATAGAAGTTTTAGATTGATATGACCCTCTGATGTTGGTCAACTCAGTCATTTGTTGGGCCATAGTCACTCCCAAGGCCCATTTTTGGACTTTTGCATATGTGTTTCGTTTTCCCCTGTTTCGGGCTCGAACGATGTCCAATCTTCAGAGAACTTGGAGGAATGCTTCTTTACACTATTCTGAGTGTCATAGAAATTTTGTCTTGATTTGACCCTCTGATGTTGGTTAGCTCCCTCGTTTATATGTCTGCGGTCACTCCCAAGGCCCATTTTTGGACTTTTGCTTATATAACTCGTTTTCGCCTGTTTGGGGCCTAAACGATGTTCAATCTTCACAGAACTTAATGGAAACCTTCTTTACACTATTTTGAGTATGTCATAGAAGTTTAGATCGATATGACTATATGATGTTGGTCAACCAAGTCATTTATTAGGCCGCAATAACTCCCATGGCCCATTTTTTGACTTCTGCATATGTGACTCGTTTTCGCCTATTTGGGGCACAAACGATGTCCAATCTTTACAAAACATGGAGGAATGATTCCTTAGACTATTCTGAGTGTGTCATTAAAAGTTTTGACTTGATTTGACCTTCTGAAGATGGTCAACTCCCTAGTTTATCTGGCCGCGGTCACTCTCGAGGGCCACTTTTGGAGTTTTGCTTATGTGAATCGTTTTCACCTATTTGGATCGTGAATGATGTCCAGTATTCACAGAACTTGTAGGAATGCTTCCTTAGACTATTCTGAGTGTGTCACAGAGATTTCCACTTGATTTGACCCTCTAACGCTTGTCAACTCCCTCGTTCATCAGATCGCAGTCACTCCCAAGGCCCATTTTTGGACTTTTGCATATTTGACTCGTTTTCGCCTGTTTGGGGACCAAACGATGTCCAATTTTCACGCAACGTAGAGGTATGCTTCTTTAAACTATTTTGAGTATGTCATATAAGTCTCGGCTCGATTTGACCATCTGAAGTTGGTCAACGCCCTCTTCTATCGGGCCTCGGTCACTCCTAAGGCTCATTTTTGGGCTTTTGCATATGTGACTCGTTTTCATCTGTTTGGGGCCCGAACGACGTCCAATCTTCGCGAAACTTGGAGGAATACTTCTTTACACTATTTTGAATGTGTCATAGAGTTTTGGGTTGATTTGACCTTCTGATGTTGGTCAACTCCCTCGTTTATATGGCCGCGGTCACTCCCAAGGCTCGTTTTTTGACTTTTGCATATGTAACTCGTTTTCACCTGTTTGGGGCCCAAACGATGTCTAATCTTCACAGAACTTAATGGAAAGCTTCTTTACACTATTTTGACTCTGTCATAGAAGTTTTGGATCGAAATGACCTTATGATGTTGGTCAACTCTGACGTTCATTGTGCCGCGGTCACTCCCAAGACCCATTTTTGGACTTTTGCATATATGACTCATTTTCACCTGTTTGGTGCAAAACGGTGTCCAATCCTCACGGAACTTAGAGGAATGCTACTTTAAATTAATCGTAGTTGTTATAGAGGTTTTGGTTTGATTTGACATTCTAAGGTTCATCAACTACGTCGTTCATCGGGCCGCGGTCACTCCCATGGGCTATTTTTAGACTTTTGCTTATGAGACTCATTTTGGCCTGTTTCGGGCACAAATGATGTCCACTCTGCACGAAACTTCGTGGAATGCTTCCTTACACTATTTTGAGTGTGTCATTAAAAGTGTTGACTTGATTTTAAATTCTAAAGATGGTCAACACCCTGATTTATTGATCCGCGGTCACTCCCAAGGCCCAGTTTTGGAGTTTTGGTTATGTGAATCGTTTTCACCTATTTGGAGCTCGAACGATGTCCAATCTTCACTGAACTTAGAGGAATGGTTCCTTAGACTTTTCTGAGTGTGCTTGTTAGATTTTGTGGACTCAATCCATCAGTTGATGTAATAAATTGATTAATTTCTTTATTTATCAATAAAATCATGCTTTACTTTCATGAGATGAATGTTATTTTACTACTTCATGCACATGACCAATACGTATGACATAATGGTTCATGAGTTGAATCAGATCCCATTAGTATATTAGATGTGATATATGTGCATGGATGAGATCCACACGTGGGAGATATATGTCACAAATCTTATACTTAAAATAGCTTCACAACCAGTAATGAGATTGGGCATCTCATTTGAAAAGGTTGCAGCACTTTGATCACTATGAAATAGTGTGATTTGTCTCGATCATCAGAATGTAAGATTCTGGATCACGGTGCTGGTACATTGGATGTATTGAAGGACCATGAGATGCACCTTATGGAATTCCGTCTCAATAATAAGGTATGCTCTCATAATTCCCTAGCAATAGGCTCTCAATCCTGAGACATTGACGAACTCAAGTTTCTATCTATTCATTTGCTTTGAGTCACCAATGAGTGAGGTCGACTATAGGTTAACACCTCGGTGTCTTGGGTATGTGGTAGTAGAACTGTGGGAACGTTGAATGATCAAGATGGAATCTATCTCTATTATCCCTTGTGCCAATTAATGGATTTGTCATTAGTAAGTGCGCACCCATCTCAATTAAGAGTTAATTGGATGGTATTGATGATTACTGTGATTAATTGGGGCTCAAGGATAATAAGATGTGGAACTTAGATTGGAAGAGACGGATTTATTCCAATTGATCCACGGATATTGATAGAGGGGCCTACTTGTGGTAATTGGGAAGTTTAGGGTCTTCATTGTAATTTATTCCTAAGACTGGAGTGTAATTGCATTTATATAGTGGTGTTATTTGCAATTAACTGTGGGCCCGGATTGCACTTGAGATGTGGGGTCGCGGTGTTCCAGTTGGAGCCAGTTTTCTAAGGAATCCCTAGTGGTCCCCATGCTAGCCCAAGTTATTGGAAAATACTAATCTAACTCGAACTCTAGAAAGAAGGGATTGGAAAGGAGAAAGCTGCTAATTGCTTTGGAAGTAAGAGTTCTATTTCAATTAGACAAGGGAGAGATTTGAAAGTCTATAAAATCTCTTGGACGTCCATTAAGACTCTCCCTCACGCCCAAAACCCTTTCGTGCAAGAGTTGCACGAGTTTTTCTCTCCTTCTTTCTTCTAGTTCCTTGGAGTTTCGAGTTGGGATTTTCTCCTGAAGATTCCACCATTCTTCTTGAGAAAAGAAATCCAATTCGGGGGTCATAGCGTGGAAGGCTAAGAGGTGTTGAAGAAATCCATTAGAGCACTGCGGATCTCCAAAGGTATGATCTACTTCTTGCATGTCGTAGATTATTTTGGATGTTTAGTGTTGGTAGAATTTTTACTGTACATGGTCACGAGATTGAGGGTTATGCATCCTGGATTGGGTTTTGGTTTTATGGATAGTTGATCACTGTGTCAAGTGGGTCAAAAGTTTTGAGAATCTATCCACGAGACCCACCTACTTCCAACAATTGGTATCAGAGCCATACCTCATCTCTAATCATGTTAGATCAGTAATCTTGTTCTAATCTTTGCATGAGATGTGAAGAGGATAGAGCAAGGGCTATGATAGGATCAATGTTTATTGGGTTTGCTTGCTTTTGTAGTAGATACAAGTTTGGAAAGTCACAAAAGGTTTTAATCATGATAGGAGGATGATAAGATGCCATTAAAAGCATACTGAGATCATTAGAGGTGACTGGGGACAAACTCCGCCAGTTTTGCTGCCGGTCCCAAGCCAGGGTAAAGGAGGAGGGTTGCGTTAAGTAGGTGACAGCCAGCGTAAACCTTTGTCACAACCCAAATATGAATTCTGAACAAATGATATTTCACGATAAGGCTAGGGCGTTCTCCGCTTTAAGCGACGCATTGCAACATCGCCCGGCTGCAGTGAAAAGTGTGCAAGGGCTACCGCATGACTTTGGGCTAATGTGGTTAAAGAAGTTAGTCCATGAGAAGAAGAGGAGGAATAGGAAAATTAGACTTGCTATTTGGAATATAGGAACCTTGACAGGCAAGAGCATGGAGTTGGTTGAGGTAATGAAAAGAAGAAGAATTAGTGTGGCTTGTATACAGGAGACAAGGTGGAAAGGGAATAAAGCTAAAGAGCTCATGGATGGGTATAAGCTTTTCTATGCAGGAAAGAGTAATACAAGAAATGGTGTGGGTATAATTATAGATAAGGATTTAAAAGAGAAAATTGTGGGGGTAAAGAGGTTTGGTGATAGAATTATAGCAATTAAACTAGTACTAGAGGAAGACATAATTCATATCATTAGTGCATATGCTCCTCAAGTAGGACTAGAAGAAAGTGTGAAACGACAATTTTGGGAGGAGATGGATGATTTAATGCGAGAAATCCCAAATAGTGATAAAATTTTCCTTGGAGGGGATTTAAACGGGCATATAGGAAGAGATAATAAAGGATATGAGAGAGTGCATGGAAGGCATGGATTTGGAGAAAAGAATGAATTCGGAAACACTATATTGGACTTTGCAGTGGCATTTGATCTTATAGTAGCAAATACTTACTTTAAAAAAAGAGATAAGCATTTAATTACATATAAAAGTGGGAGTAATAGGAGTCAGATAGACTTTTTTCTAGTTAGAACACAGAACCGATTGGCTTGTAAAGATTGTAAGATTATCCCAGGAGAGAGTTTGACTACCAACATAGGCTTGGAGTTTTAGATATTTGCATTAGAAGTAAAAAGAGAGCAGTAGTAAACAAAATGGGCCCTAAAACAAGGTGGAGAGATTTGATGGGGGAAAGAGCAAATATATTTAAGGACAAAATGATTGAGAAAGGAGAATGGAATATTGAAGGATAAACTACAGTAATGTGGAATCAAATGGCTAATTGCATTAGGAATGTTGCAAAGGAGGTACTTGGAGAATCAAAAGGGAAGAGACATATTAATAAAGAAACATGGTGGTGGAGTATGGAGGTTCAGGAAGTTATTCGACAAAAAAAACATTGCTACAAAGTTTGGCAGGGGACTAAGAGTATAGAAAATTTTGAGTTGTATAAGAAGGCAAAGAAATAAGCTAAGAAAGTAGTAAGTAGCGCAAAGTTCAAAGCATACGATGACCTTTATAATAGGTTGGAAATAAGAGAAAGAGAAAAGGATATTTTTAAGCTTGCAAAAATAAGAGAAAAGAAAAGTAGGGACTTAGATCATGTCAAATGTGTCAAGGACAATGAGGAAAATATCTTGGTGAAGGACAACGATATTATAGAAAGGTGGAAAGAATATTTTAGTAAACTTTTAAATGAAGAATATTTGGGCAATACAAGAGTGGAGGAGGATACTTCATTACAAGAGTATACTTTTCTTCGTAGAATTAGAGGGGTGGAAGTGAAGGAAGCATTAAAGCGAATGAAGACAGGAAAGGCAACAGGCCCAGATGTTATTCCGATAGAGGTATGGAAATGCTTAGGAGAGGTTAGAGTAAGTTGGTTATGTAGACTATTCAATAAGATACTTGTGACAAAGAAAACGCCGGATGAATGGAGAAGAAGCATTGTAGTACCTATATATAAGAATAAAGGAGATATACAAAATTGTACCAACTATCGAGGGATTAAACTTATGAGTCACACTATGAAGTTATGGGAGAGAATAATAAAGCAAAGACTGAGAAAAAAGACTAAGATTTCGGAAAATCAATTTGCTTTTATGCCAGGGAGATCAACTATGGAAGCTATCTTTTCACTTAGGCAATTAATGGAAAAATACCGAGCAAAAAGGAAAAATCTACATATGGTCTTTATCGATTTGGAAAAAGCCTATGATAGGGTACCGAGGAATTTAATTTGGTGGGTCTTAAAGAAAAGGAATGTTCCAAGAGGTTACATTGAAATTTTAAAGGATATGTACGAAGGTGCAATAACAAATGTTAAAACCACATGTGGAGAAACGGGCGGATTTCCCGTGACTATAGGCTTACATCAGGGATCATCCTTAAGCCCTTATCTCTTTGCATTAATTATGGATGAGTTAACTGTGCATATTCAAGAAGAAGTACCATGGAGTATGTTGTTCGCAGATGATATAGTATTGGTGGATGAATCAAGAGAGGGTGTAAATGCAAAGCTTGAGAGATGGCAGAGGGTATTAGAATCTAGAAGCTTTAAAATAAGTCGTACAAAGACAGAATATATGGATTGCAATTTCTATGGACATATACAAAGTGTTGAAACCATGTCAAAATTGAAACCCATGAGATACCACGTAAAGATTTTTTTCGGTACCTAGGCTCGATGATTAGTAAGGATGGGGAGATTGACGAAGATGTAGAGCATAGGATAAGAACTGGATGGATGAAGTGGAGACTAGCTTCGGGAGTACTTTGTGATAGACAAATGCCAACAAAATTGAAGGGAAAATTTTACAGGACAGTGGTTAGACCAGCTATGACATATGGAGCAGAATGTTGGCCAATTAAGAAGACACATATTCATAAGATGGATGTAGCGGAAATGAGAATGCTTAGGTGGATGTGTGGTAAAACTAGGAAAGATAAAATTAGAAATGAGCGCTTTCGAGAACATTTAGGGGTAGCACCAATAGGAGATAAGATTAGAGAAACTCGTTTAAGATGGTTTGGGCATGTTGAGCGTAGCCAGTAATGGCACCGGTGAGAAAAAGTTTGGATATACAGGTGGAGGGTCCATCAAGAGGTAGGGGTAGGCCGAAGAAAACATGGATGGAAGTCATTAATTCAGATTTGAAGAAGTTGCACTTATCGAAAGATTTAGCTCAAAATAGAACGGAATGGAGAAATAGAATTCATGTAGCCGACCCCAACATGGTTGGGATAAGGCTTTGATGATGATGATGATGATGATGATGATGAGGTGACTGGGGACAGCAGGAGCCGAATTTGAAAAGGAACCCAAATTTCTAGGTTCGTCAGGTCGGTTAGTCAAACGGACCACTATAGCTATAGAGGTCTGTTGGCTAACCGTAGGGACCAGATCGGCTAGCCGAACCTAAGCAAAATCATCTTGTTCTTGGTCTGAGCTGCCCCCGGACCCCCGTTGCGTAGGGGATCTTATATCGTGGTGGCAAAATATTTGGCATCTTGTTTTTCCATTGTGGTTTGGCAACCTGGTTTTGTGAGATGCTTTGTTGTATGAGATACTAACTTGCAGGTGATAATTGTTGGAAGTAGGTGGGTCTCATGGATAGATTTTCAAAACTTTTGACCCACTTGACATAGGGATCAACTATCCATAAAACCAAAACCCAATCCAGGATGCATAACCCTCAATCTCGTGACCATGTACAGTAAATATTCTACCAGCACTAAACATCCATAATAATCTACGACATGCAAGAAGTAGATCATACCTTTGGAGATCCGCAGTGCTTTAATGGATTTCTTCAACACCTCTCAGCCTTCCACGCTATGACCCGAATTGGATTTCTTTTCTCAAGAAGAATGGTGGAATCTTCAGGAGAAATCCCAACTCGAAACTCCAAGGAACTAGAAGAGAGAAGGAGAGAGAAACTCGTGCAACTCTTGCACGAAAGGGTTTTGGGTGTGAGGGAGAGTCTTATTAGATGTCCAAGAGATTTTATAGACTTTCAAATCTCTCCCTTGTCTAATTGAAATAGAAGTCTTACTTCCAAAGCAATTAGCAGCTTTCTCCTTTCCAAACTCTTATTTCTAGAGTTCAAGTTGGATTAGTGTTTTCCAATATCTTGGGCTAGAGTGGGGACCACTAGGGATTCCTTAGAAAGCTGGCTCCAACTGGAACACCGCGACCCCACATCTCATGTGCAATCCGGGCCCACAGTTAATTGCAAATAACACCACTATATAAATGCAATTGCACTCCAGTCTTAGGAATAAATTACAATGAAGACCCTAAACTTCCCAATTACCACAAGTAGGGCCCTCTATCAATATTCGTGGATCAATTGGAATAAATCCGTCTCTTCCAATCTAAGTTCCACATCTTATTATCCTTGAGCCCTAATTAATCACAGTAATCATCAGTACCATCCAATTAACTCTTAATTGAGATGGGTGCGCACTTACTAATGACAAATCCATTAATTAGCACAAGGGGATAATAGAGATAGATTCCATTTTGATCATTCAATGTTCCCACAGTTCTACTACCACATACCCAAGACACCGAGGTGTTAACCTACAGTCGGCCTCACTCATTGGTGACTCAAAGCAAGTGAATAGATAGAAACTTAAGTTCGTCAATGTCTCAGGATTGAGAGCCTATTGCTAGGGAATTATGAGAGCATACCTTATTATTGAGATGGAGTTCCATAAGGTGCATCTCATGGTCCTTCAATACATCCAATGTACCAGCACCGTGATCCAGAATCTTGCATTCTGATGATCGAGATAAATCACACTATCTCATAGTGATCAAAGTGCTGCAACCTTATCAAATGAGATGCCCAATCTTATTATTGGTTGTAAAGCTATTTTAAGTATAAGATTTGTGACATATATCTCCTGCGTGTGGATCTCATCCATGCACATATATCACATCTAATATACTAATGGGATCTGGTTCAACTCATGAACCATTATGTCATACATATTGGTCATGTGCATGAAGTAGTAAAATAACATTCATCTCATGAAAGTAAAGCATGATTTTATTGATAAATAAAGAAATTAATCAATTTATTACATATGGCCCACATGTTTTTCTTTCCTTTTAATTATTGGTTTATTCGTGGCTAAGTGTAAAGGGCATCATGGTCTCCTTGGTTTCCCGTGAAAGGGCAAGGCATGGTGAATTTCCCTATAGCCCTTTTATTTCCATGTTTAGACTACCATGTAAGTCTCATTATAGAGACATAGGAATTTATGTATTTTTAAAATTTGTAAATTCTGGAGATGTTCGAAACATAGAAGGAAAGAGAAGCTGGACTCCTAATCAAAGAGTTTGAAGATTACCAAAAGGTGTTTTGGAGATGCCCAAAGAGTTTGAGGAATCCCAAAGTTTTGGAAAGTCTAGAAGTCCAAGAAGTCTTTTCCGCCTGGGTCATGTGGAGGAGAGGACTAGTCTTTTGTTATAGCACTTTCTATTTATGGATGAATGCTTATTTTAGAGTATTTCCATATCTGATCCAAACATATCAAATTCCAAAATTGGTTAAATCAAATTAATTTTTGGAAAGAATTCTAATTAGAGTTGGTGGGCCCATGAGATGGATCGATTGGTAACACTAATTTTAGAAACTGGACTTTCCTTAAAATAACTTGACTTGGAACCAATCATTGGTCTTATCATGAGATGAATATATACCTATATTTGATGGACCCATACACCTATAAGGAAATCCTCAACTCTAAAATATTAAGTGGGAGCGGGGCATTTATATATATACAAATCCCCATGGTTTTCCACCATAGGTCCATTGTAAAGAAAGTATTAGCCTCGCGCCATTTTGAGAATGGCCATTCCCCATGGAGGGCTTGTATTTATCTGGATACTGGATATAGATCTCCTATGGATAGTGTTGATGAGACGGGGTGGGAGCCCACTCCCCAAGGAGAAGCTGCCCGCAACGGTTGTCATGCAATGCTAGTTGGTGGGTCACACTTAACTAAAATAATGATGTAGTATCCCCAAGGATTTGCCTCATGTATTTTAGAAACCGAAGCTAATCGGGAGTCATACATTATTTGGTATGAGATACCTAGATTTTAATGAATGAAGGGGATCATGGATAGTTAGTCTTAATCCCAATTTTGACCAACTTTGATCCGCACCAGTCTAAGAGGTATTTGTACTCCCCAAGGAGGCATACCCCGCAGGATTGGGATTCCGATGTATTCTGAATTTTGTGGTTATGAGGATTCCCACATAAATTTGGTAGAATACTAAACCTTAATGTCATTTAAATTCATTAATTGAATGTATGGTTATGTACTACAGTATTACAAGCGTGAATTCGAATACTTGCAATCCCCTTGCGACCATCCTCAACCAGAATAAGTTGGTGGGATCCAACTATGTAGACTGGAAACGGAATCTGGATATTGTCCTGACAGCTTCAGGATATAAATATGTCCTTACCAAAAACCCTCTTGAAGAGCCTGGCCCAGATGCATCAGAAGCAGAAAAGGACCTTTAGACCAAATGGGCCAAAGACGATGAGATGGCCTTGTTAGATTTTGTGGACTCAATCCATCAGTTGATGTAATAAATTGATTAATTTCTTTATTTATCAATAAAATCATGCTTTACTTTCATGAGATGAATGTTATTTTACTACTTCATGCACATGACCAATACGTATGACATAATGGTTCATGAGTTGAACCGGATCCCATTAGTATATTAGATGTGATATATGTGCATGGATGAAATCCACACGCGGGAAATATATGTCACAAATCTTATACTTAAAATAGCTTCACAACCAGTAATGAGATTGGGCATCTCATTTGATAAGGTTGCAGCACTTTGATCACTATGAGATAGTGTGATTTGTCTCGATCATCAGAATGCAATATTCTAGATCACGGTGCTCGTACATTGGATGTATTGAAGGACCATGAGATGCACCTTATGGAATTCCATCTCAATAATAAGGTATGCTCTCATAATTCCCTAGCAATAGGCTCTCAATCCTGAGACATTGACGAACTCAAGTTTCTATCTATTCATTTGCTTTGAGTCACCAATGAGTGAGGCCAACTAAGATTAACACCTCGGTGTCTTGGGTATGTGGTAGTAGAACTGTGGGAACGTTGAATGATCAAGATGGAATCTATTTCTATTATCCCCTTGTGCCAATTAATAGATTTGTCATTAGTAAGTGCGCACCCATCTCAATTAAGAGTTAATTGGATGGTACTGATGATTACTGTGATTAATTGGGGCTCAAGGATAATAAGATGTGGAACTTAGATTGGAAGAGACGGATTTATTCCAATTGATCCACGGATATTGATAGAGGGGCCTACTTGTGGTAATTGGGAAGTTTAGGGTCTTCATTGTAATTTATTCCTAAGACTGGAGTGCAATTGCATTTATATAGTGGTGTTATTTGCAATTAACTGTGAGCCCGGATTGCACATGAGATGTGGGGTCGCGATGTTCCAGTTGGAGCTAGCTTTCTAAGGAATCCCTAGTGGTCCCCACGGTAGCCCAAGATATTGGAAAACACTAATCCGACTTGGACTCTAGAAATAAGAGTTTGGAAAGGAGAAAGTTGCTAATTGCTTTGAAAGTAAGACTTCTATTTCAATTAGACAAGGGAGAGATTTGAAAGTCTATAAAATCCCTTGGACGTCCAATAAGACTCTCCCGCACGCCCAAAACCCTTTCGTGCAAGAGTTGCACGAGTTACTCTCTCCTTCTTTCTTCTAGTTTCTTGGAGTTTCTAGTTGGGATTTCTCCTGAAGATTCCACCATTCTTCTTGAGAAAAGAAATCCAATTCGAGTCATAGCGTGGAAGGCTAAGAGGTGTTGAAGAAATCCATTAGAGCACTGTGGATCTCCAAAGGTATGATCTACTTCTTGCATATCATAGATTATTTTGGATGTTTAGTGCTGGTAGAATTTTTACTGTACATGGTCACGAGATTGAGGGTAATGCATCCTGGATTGGGTTTTGGTCTTATGGATAGTTGATCCCTGTGTCAAGTGGGTCAAAAGTTTTGAAAATCTATCCACGGGACCCACCTACTTCCAACAGGCCCGATGTTACATTCTGGCATCCATGTCTAGTGTGCTGCAACATCAACATCAATCTTATAAGACTGCATATGATATGATATCGAATTTAAAGGAGATGTTTGCAGAACAAGGCAAACCTGCTAGGCAAGCAGCCATGAGGGTGCTCATTAGCACCAAGATGGCTGAAGGTACATCAGTACAGGAATACATGTTGAAGATGATGGACTCATTAAATGAGTTAGATGTACTGGGAGCTACGATTGATGCAGAATCGCAGATTGACATAATCCTTGAGTCACTACCAGAGTTATTCAACAATTTCAAGGTCAATTATAATATGAATAAAATGAATCTGACTCTGGCTGAGCTATCTAGTCAGCTGGTAGCAACTGAAGGGATTATGAAGAAGAAACCAACTGCCTTAATGACAGAAAATTCAGATGCGAAGTCCAAGCCGAAAGGCAAAGGGCGGAAAGGCAAAAAGAAATCAGTTCCAAAGGGTCCTAAGGTGGAGAATGGTCCAACTGGTGGCGTGGCTAAAGCTAAGGGTTCAGGGACAAAAGGAAAGTGTTTCCATTGTGGTAAGACAGGACATTGGAAGAGGAATTGTCCAGAATATCTGTCTAAGAAAAAGACCCCAGGTATGATTGAGTCACTTATATCTAAAGTGAGTTTTGCAACTGGTACTTCAGAATCCTGGTGTGTGGATTCCAGGGCAACTAATCACATATGTAATACATTGCAGGGGTTCAGGGAAACCAGGAGGCTAAGTGATGGAGAAATCATTGTCAACCTAGGATCTGATGCTAAGGCAGAGGCTGTTTCAGTGGGAGTCATTACTTTATGTTTTTCAAATAATAAATTGGTTTTGTCATAAACATTATATGTACCGTCTTTAAGGCCGATTTAATTTCAATTTCTAGTTTGGTGAATACAGGTTATTCTATTACTTTTGGTACTGAAGTTGTCATAAAGAGGAATGGTACATTCATATGTTCTGGCAAGATAACCTATGGACTTTATTTGTTAACTCCCACGATGTATGAGATACATGATACTGAAACAATTAATAGACCATCATTAAAGAGAAAGTCACCTTCATCTAATCCAACAAAACTTTGGCACCTAAGGCTAGATCATATAAACCTTAACAGGATTGAGAGGCTAGTGAAAGATGGTATCTTACCTTCATTGGTGTTTGAACCAATGCCTGTCTATGAGTCCTGTTTGGATGGTAAAATGACTAAAAGACCCTTTTCAGCTAAGGATAATAGGGCCAAAGATTTATTGGAATTAGTGCATACTGATGTCTGCGGACCCATTAATGTTAGGGCCAGAGGAGGATATGAGTACTTCATCACTTTCACAGATGATTACTCAAGATATGCTTACATATACCTTATGCACCGCAAGTACGAAGCTTTTGAAAAGTTCAAAGAATTTCGAGCGGAAGCGGAAAAGCAATTAGGTAAGAGTATCAAGACTCTTCGATCAGATCGAGGAGGGGAATATCTCTCTGCTGATTTTATGGGTTACTTATCAGAAAATGGGATTCTATCCCAATTGTCTGCTCCTGGTATGCCTTAACAGAATGGAGTAGCAGAAAGAAAGAACCGGACTCTTTTAGATATGATTAGGTCTATGCTGAGTTTCTCAAGATTACCTATATCCTTTTGGGGATACGCTTTGGATACTGCAATGTACATACTAAACCTCGTACCATCTATGTCTATACCTAAGACTCCCCGAGAATTGTGGTCTGGGCGAAAGCCTAGTCTACAACATTTATACATTTGGGGTTGTCCAGCACATGTGCTCAAGGTTAAGACGGATAAGTTGGAAACGAAGTCGGAAGTATGCACATTTGTAGGATATCCTAAAGGAACTAAAGGTTGGTTATTCTATAATCCCAAAGAGCCGAAAGTGCTAGTCAGCACCAATGCGGTTTTTCTGAAGGAAGATTATATGATGGACCAGAAATCCTTAGAAAAAGTGATCTTGGAAGAGATTCAGGAGCAATTAATTCCAAATCCAAATATGATCGGACTTGAGGAAGAACCGCCCTTACCAGACCCAGTAGTTATACCAGTACCTCGTTGTATTGGGACGATTGTCAGACCTCCTGATAGGTTCTCATTCTTAGGAGAGTCTTATGAGGCAATCCCAAAAGAGCCGGAACAAGATCCCTCTAACTATGATGAAGCAATCAATGACTTAGACTCAGGACGCTGGCAAGATGCTATGAAAGCTGAGATGGAGTCTATGTACTCAAATCAGGTCTGGACACTTGTGGACTTGCCTGCCAATATTAAACCTATTGGGTGCAAGTGGGTCTACAAGAGAAAAAGATGACCAGATGGAAGAGTGGAGACCTATAAGGCTAGGCTTGTTGTGAAAGGATATACTCAGAAAGAGGGGATCGATTATGACAAAACCTTCTCGCCAGTAGCCATGCTCAAATCCATCCAGATACTCTTATCCATTGCGGCTCATCTCGATTACGAGATTTGGCAAATGGATGTCAAGACGGCATTTCTCAATGGCCATCTTGGGGAAGACATCTATATGGTGCAGCCAGACGGTTTTGTAGCTAAAAACCAGGTGCAAAAAGTTTGCAAGTTGCAGAAGTCTATTTATGGACTGAAGCAGGCATCCCGAAGCTGGAATATCCGTTTTGACCAGGTAATCAAGTCATTTGGTTTTTGTCAAAATCTGGATGAGTCATGTGTGTACATGAAAAGTGAAGGTGACAGGGTAGTTTTTTTGGTTTTATATGTCGATGACATCCTTCTCCTCGGGAAAGACATAGGAATGTTGTCAACAATAAAAGTTTGGTTAGCCAAGACTTTTGATATGAAGGACTTGGGAGAAGCCAGCTACATCCTAGGGATCAAACTCTATCGAGACCGGAAAAATAGGATGATTGGCTTATCCCAAGCTGCATATATAGATAAGGTGCTAGTACGGTTTGCAATGCAAGACTCCAAGAAGGGTATCACACCTTTCAGGCATGGAGTGCACCTTTCCAAGGATCAGTGTCCTAAGACACCCGAGGAAAAGGAGCAAATGAAGCCGATACCATACGCTTCGGCTTTTGGTAGCCTCATGTATGCTATGTTATGTACTAGACCAGATATCTGTTATGTAGTGGGCCTAGTCAGCAGATATCAATCTAATCCAGGACCTGAACATTGGATTGCTGTAAAATGTATTCTCAAATACTTGAGAAGGACTAGAGATTACATGTTGATTTATAGCAGTGATGAGTTGATTCCAGTCGGATACATAGATTCTGACTTTATGTCAGATAAGGATTCTAGGAAATCCACCTTTGGTTATGTATTTATGCTTGGAGACGGAGCTATTAGCTGGAGGAGTATAAAACAAGAATGTACCACTGATTCAACCTCGGAGGCTAAATATGTAGCAGCTTGTGAAGCAGCTAAGGAAGCAGTATGGCTTAAAAGATTCCTTTTAGAACTTGGGGTGGTACCTTTGACACGACAGCCACTCACAGTTTACTGTGACAGCAGCGGGGCAGTCGCTCAGTCAAAGGAACCCAGAAGCCATAAAAGCCAAAAGCATGTACAGAGGAAGTATCACTTAGTTAGAGAGATTGTGCAGAGAGGTGATATTGCTATTACCAAGATAGCCTCTGCAGACAATTTGGCAGATCCCTTTACTAAGCCTTTGACTACCAAAGTCTTTGAGCAGCATGTAGAAAGGATGGGCATGAGATGCAACCCTGACTGGCATTGAGCCCAAGTGGGAGATTGTTAGATTTTGTGGACTCAATCCATCAGTTGATATAATAAATTGATTAATTTCTTTATTTATCAATAAAATCATGCTTTACTTTCATGAGATGAATGTTATTTTACTACTTCATGCACATGACCAATACGTATGACATAATGGTTCATGAGTTGAATCAGATCCCATTAGTATATTAGCTGTGATATATGTGCATGAATGAGATCCACACGTAGGAGATGTATTGTTGGAAGTTGGTGGGTCTCGTGGATAGATTTTCAAAACTTTTGATCCACTTGACACAGGGATCAACTATACACAAGACCAAAACCCAATCCAGGATGCGTTACCCTCAATCTCGTGACCATGTACAGTAAAAATTCTACCAACACTAGACATCCAAAATAATCTACGACATAGAAGAAGTAGATCATACCTTTGGAGATCCGCAGTGCTCTAATGGATTTCTTCTACACCTCTTAGTCTTCCACGCTATGACCCGAATTGGATTACTTCTCTCGAGAAGAATGGTGGAATCTTCAGGAGAAAATTCCCAACTCGAAACTTCAAGGAACTAGAAGAGAGAAGGAGAGAAACTCGTGCAACTCTTGCACGAAAAGGTTTTGGGCGTGAGAGAGACTCTTTTGGACGTCCAAGTCTATTTTATAGACTTCCAAATCTCTCCCTTGTCTAATTGAAATAGAAGTCTTACTTCCAAAGCAATTAGCAAGTTTCTCCTTTCTTATCCTTTCTTTCTAGAGTTCGAGTCGGATTACTATTTTCCAATACCTTGGGCTAGCGTGGGGACCACTAGGGATTCCTTAGAAAGCTGGCTCTAACTGGAACACCGCGACCCCACATCTCATGTGCAATCCGGGCCCACAGTTAACTGCAAATAACACCACTATATAAATGCAATTGCACTCCAGTCTTAGGAATAAATTACAATGAAGACCCTAAACTTCCCAATTACCACAAGTAGGCCCCTCTATCAATATCCGTGGATCAATTGGAATAAACTCGTCTCTTCCAATCTAAGTTCCACATCTTATTATCCTTGAGCCCCAATTAATCACAGTAATCATCAGTACCATCCAATTAACTCTTAATTGAGATGGGTGCGCACTTACTAATGACAAATCCATTAATTGGCACAAGGGGATAATATAGATAGATTCCATCTTGATCATTCAACGTTCCCACAGTTCTACTACCATATACCCAAGACACCGAGGTGTTAACCTATAGTCGGCCTCACTCATTGGTGACTCAAAGCAAATGAATAGATAGAAACTTGAGTTCGTCAATGTCTCAGGATTGAGAGCCTATTGCTAGGGAATTATGAGAGCATACCTTATTATTGAGACGAAATTCCATAAGGTGCATCTCATGGTCCTTCAATACATCCAATGTACCAGCACCGTGATCCAGAATCTTACATTCTGATGATTGAGACAAATCACACTATCTCATAGTGATCAAAGTGCTGCAACCTTATCAAATGAGATGCCCAATCTCATTACTGGTTGTGAAGCTATTTTAAGCATAAGATTTGTGACATATATCTCCCGTGTGTGGATCTCATCCATGCACATATATCACATCTAATATACTAATGGGGCCCGGTTCAACTCATGAACCATTATGTCATACGTATTGGTCATGTGCATGAAGTAGTAAAATAACATTCATCTCATGAAAGTAAAGCATGATTTTATTGATAAATAAAGAAATTAATCAATTTATTACATCAACTGATGGATTGAGTCCACAAAATCTAACAATCTCCCACTTGGGCTCAATGCCAGTCAGGGTTGCATCTCATGCCCATCCCTTCTACATGTTGCTCAAAGACTTTGGTAGTCAAAGGCTTAGTAAAGGGATCTGCCAAATTATCTGCAGAGGCTATCTTGGTAATAGCAATATCACCTCTCTGCACAATCTCTCTGACTAAGTGATACTTCCTCTGTACATGCTTTTGGCTTTTATGGCTTTTGGGTTCCTTTGACTGAGCGACTGCCCCGCTGCTGTCACAGTAAACTGTGAGTGGCTGTCGTGCCAAAGGTACCACCCCAAGTTCCAAAAGGAATCTTTTAAGCCATACTGCTTCCTTAGCTGCTTCACAAGCTGCTACATATTCAGCCTCCGAGGTTGAATCAGCGGTACATTCTTGTTTTATACTCCTCCAGCTAATAGCTCCGCCTCCAAGCATAAATACATAACCAGAGGTGGATTTCCTAGAATCCTTATCTGACATAAAGTCAGAATCTGTGTATCCGACTGGAATCAACTCATCACTGTTATAAATCAACATGTAATCTGTCACGACCCGAGCCCAGAGATCGGGGGTTAGCGAAAAGCTAAACCGGTGACACACGTACTCCTGTGCACGTGCACCCAAACCCAGTCCAGATGCACGCCCACAAGGGATCTAACACGTGCGAACTAAGCGTACGCGGAAGCTGTACATATCATAGCAAGCCACAAAGAAAATAGCGGAAGCCAAAGCAATTGTAAATACGGAAACGACAACGACAAATACCCTGATATAAAACCAAATACACACCCAAAATCAATATATACAAAATACACAGAATACAAGTCCAAGGTCCTAATACAATCTCTCAAAATCCCCAAAACGAAAAGCCACTGGCAGCATGCATGAACGCACTCGGCAGAGATGATCAGGCCCACTCTGCCAAACCTGAGGGTGCCTCTACACTCGCCCCTGCAGCCTCCTCGACCGCCGGGGAGCTGGGCAAGGTAGCTGTGCCTGCAACACCACAGACAACACAAATGAATACAACGATCCAGCAAATACAAGTAACAGGGGTGTAACACTCATAGTATCAAAGTGAATATAATAATGACAGAAGATTAATTACAGAGTTCCATATTAGGAAACTAATCCAATCGTGCATAGAAGTAAAACATGATATGTGAATCAAAACATAGAATACTGAACTAGTTGGTTACTACGTTAACCATGTTCTCTCCAATAGAGAGCAGAGCAGAGCAGAGGAGAACACCGCTGTCCAGGCCAAAGGTACAAGCGGGTCTCGGTTTCCTGGGTTCCGAGGTCCCAAGACAAAGCGACACTGCAGTTATACAGAGATACAGAGATCTAAGCCAGAGGTAACCCCATCGGGCATCCTAGGGCTGAGGCTGAGTAGAGCCAGACTAACACCAATCAAATCAAATCCAAAGAAGGGAGATTATCCGCTTTGGACTCACCGATGACAAGGACCGGATCTTATCCTCACGTGTTAATCTCTGGGCAGAGCCACCAGGGAATACCCAAACTCAGAGATAAACAAAGCCAGCAGAGCATAGATATAAATCCAAAGCACAGCATAGATCAAAGCATAGTGCGGAACGAAGCATAGAACAGATATACAGGACGAAAACAAAAATGACTACGGAATGCATAAACATAGATTAACAGAACAGAGGGCAAAACCATAAACAATATGCAATGCATCTCAGATTAATACGGAATCAAGGTTTGTTACGAGCCAACCCTAATCTAATTGTTCACTGTCACTAACCGTGCATGTTGATGTAGTTTTAAGTTATTCGATGCACCGTTGCCATCCTAGTGTTGCAATGAAATCCTTATGTGCATCGAAGTCCCTTAAACCAACACCCATGGGGAGGTGCTTAACAGTGATCAACGTTCACATGAATAAGTCACAGCCTAACAGACTCTTCATGCGATCCAAGGAATCCATTGGGCCGGTTTACATGGGTGATTAACCTGTATTTGAGCCCTACAAGTCTCACCATTATCCTAAGTTATAATTCAGAATTGCCATGCCTAACGGTTTAGCCATGAGGGACCTATGGTTGAGCTGGAGACATCTTACGCGCTCGACGTATTATGCACTACAGCTGAACCATGGTTCCATTCAAAACACAGCTAAACTGGTCATCTTTCACCTCTGATCTGATGCCTCTTTCGGCTGAGCTACAGTCAGTATACGGCTTAGCCGTAGCCCAATCCACGGCTTGGCCGTAGCATTTCACGGCTTAGCCGTAGCCCACATCGTAGGAGTCCTGTGTTGGAAAAGTTTCGACTGATCAGAGATTTAATTCGCGGCTGAGTTACGGTTTGGGTCACGGCTAGCTTACGGCTCAGCCGTAGGACAAATTACGGCTTAGCCGCAGCCTAGCCGTAGAACAAAAGTGAAATTTCGAGGCTCTGGAATGTGAGCCGTAGAAGCTTACGGCTTAGCCGTACAATACAATACACGAATTCAGGATAGTTACAGAAACTGAAATTCGTTACAGAAGCTGAACAAAATGAGTTACAGAGGTTCCAAATTCACAAAATGTGGCTGTAAAACATGCTAGACAAGGAATAAGAAGAAATCAAAGCCATCAACCAAAGCACCCATGTGTGTTATCAAGCCTGTACTTATACTTGCCTCAGACTCTGAAAATCCACTGAAGCAAGCTCCAAATCCACTAAAATCAAAGCAAATCAAAGCAATAAACCATGCATGAGATGAAGACAAGCAACAAGGAAAAAGAGGAATACAATTGGAGATGAAGAGAAGAGAGAATTGCAAAGGACCCACTTACCCCAAGCCACAAACAGAGATGAGAGGAGAAAACCCAATCGAACTCACACCAACTAAGAGGGAGGAAGAAAAGAGAAGTGAGAAGAAAAGAGATGAACGTGGAGGGAGCTTCTCCTGGAGTCTCCTTGCATGCAACGTGGAAGACAAAAGAGCAGGGAGAGAGACATCTGGAGTTGCATTGTATATATAGGTTTTGTAGTTTAGGTCAAAGTCCGAAGAGTTTATACTAATTACAGTTCAAGTCACACGAAGGCCCAACTTCTCCAATTGACTCCAAATGGATCTGACACAGTTACGGAATATAACGAGCTCAACAAAATACACGTGCTGACACCAAGATGATGCAAATATGATGCAAGCAAAGCAAAAGCAAAATTACGAAAAAGGGCTTAGAACTACCTATTCCAGGTCAAAGGTTACTCAACTACCTATCCAAGACCCAAAACCAAGTCCGAAAGAAATAAACAAAACAAAACACACTAATGAGCCACTAATCCGGCTCAAAGGGATCGGGGTGTTACATCCTCCCCCACTAAGAATCATTCCGTCCTCGGAATGACTACCTACCTGCGCAAATAGCTGTGGGTACTGGCGCGCTAGCTGCTCCTCTAGCTCCCAAGTAGCCTCATCTGGACCATGATGTTCCCACAACACTTTAACCCATCTGATAGTCCTGGTACAGAGAATCTGCTCTCGTGTGCCAACGATGCGAAGCGGACGCTCAACGTAAGTTGCATTAGGCTGAATCTGAATATCATCGTAGCGAATCACATGGCTCGGATCTGGCACGTACCTGCGGAGCATCGACACATGGAATACATCGTGCACACCGGAGAACTCAACTGGAAGCGTCAACCGATAAGCTAAATCTCCAACTCGGCTCTTGACTTCAAACGGTCCTACATATCTCGGAGCTAACTTACCCTTCTGACCAAATCGAACTGTGCCCTTCATCGGAGAAACTTTAAGGAACACCCAATCTCCGACTTGGAATACCAAAGGTCTCCTCCGAGTATCCGCATAGCTTTTCTGTCTGGATCGAGCAATCTTCAGATTCTCTATCACCTTCTGCACTTTCTCAGTCGTCTCAGCAATGATTGTCGGACCATGGAAACTTCTTGTCCCTACTTCTTCCCAGCACACAGGGGTTCTGCACTTGCGTCCGTATAGAGCCTCATATGGTGCCATACCAATGCTCTCGTGGAAGCTGTTGTTGTAGGCAAACTCACACAATGCCAGATGCGTATCCCATTCCTTCTCAAAGTTCAGCACACTAGCTCTGAGCATATCCTCCAACGTCTGAATGGTACGCTCCGACTGTCCATCAGTCTGGGGGTGGTATGCCGTACTAAAACTCAACTTCGTGCCCATAGCTTCCTGGAATGCTCTCCAGAATGATGACACAAAACGACTATCACGATCCGACACAATCGATACTGGGGTGCCATGCAATCTGACTATCTCGTCAACAAACTTCCTGGCCATCTCTGTGAATGTCATCCCCTTCTTGAACGGAAGGAAATGCGCTGACTTGGTCAATCTGTCCACTATGACCCAGATCGCATTGTTCTTTCTGCTGGTCGGCGGAAAACCGGAGACGAAATCCATCGTAATGTGCTCCCACTTCCACTGCGGAGTGTGCAATGGATGCAATGATCCTGGAGGTCGCTGATGGTCAGCTTTTACCCTCTGACAGGTCAAACATCGAGCTACGAACCCTGCGATCTCCCGCTTCATATTGTTCCACCAAAATCTATCTTTCAAATTCCGGTACATCTTCGTACTCCCGGGGTGCATTGTATATCGGGCATCGTGTGCATCTGTCATCAACTTATCTTTCAGCTCATCCACAGCGGGAACACATAATCTATTCCTGAAGTACAAAACTCCATCTACCAAGCTAAAATCAGGTCGATCTGCAATCCGATCTCTGAACTTCGCCAGGAGGGGGTCCTCAAACTGGCGATCCTTGATCTGCTGAATCACCTCAGGCTGAAACACGAAGGTAGTAGCTAACGTCACTAATCCACCTACCATCCGAACCTCAACAGGCTGGTCATGCACAAGCATATAGAATCCTGCCAACACGTGAAGATTGTCTGTCCTCCTGCTGAGTGCATTTGCAACTACATTCCCTTTGCCTGGGTGATACTTGATCGGAAAGTCGTAGGCCTTGATGAACTCCAACCACCTTTGCTGCCTCATATTCAAGTCATGCTGATCAAACAGGTACTGCAGACTGTGATGATCGGAATGGACCTCGAACTTCACACCGTACAAGTAATGTCGCCACAACTTCAGTGCAAATACAATGGCTGCTAGCTCCAAGTCATGTGTGGCATAGTTCTTCTCATGCTCTTTCAGCTGTCTGGATCCATAGGTAATCACTTTCTGATTCTGCATCAGTACACAGCCTAGTCCCACTCGAGAAGCATCGGAATAAATCACGAATCCCTCACTACTATCCGGGAGAGTCAACACTGGCGCTGTAGTGAGCTTTTCTTTCAGCATCTGAAAACTACGCTCACACTTCTCTGTCCACTCATACGAAACCTTCTTCCGAGTCAACTGAGTCAGCGGGGCTGAAATCTTCGAGAAGTCCTGCACAAACCTGCGGTAATATCCAGCCAAACCCAGAAAACTCCGAATCTCTGTCACTGATCTAGGACGGGGCCAATGGACTACTGCCTCAATCTTAGCCGGATCCACCATCAATCCATCTCTAGAAATCTTATGACCCAGAAATGTAACTTGCTCGAGCCAAAACTCACACTTGGACAACTTTGCATACAACTTGTGATCCTTAAGCAGCTGCAATGCTTTCTGCAGATGATCTGTATGTTCTTCAGCAGTCTTCGAATAGACCAATATGTCATCTATGAAGACCACAACGAACTGGTCCAAGAAGGAAGTAAACACCCTGTTCATCAACGCCATGAAAGCTGCGGGTGCGTTCGTCAAACCAAATGGCATGACAAGGAACTCGTAGTGTCCATACCGAGTCCTGAAAGCTGTCTTCGGAACATCCTCATCCTTCACCCTGAGCTGGTAATATCCTGACCTCAAGTCAATCTTCGAGAAGTAAGCTGCACCCTGAAGCTGATCGAACAACTCATCGATCCTAGGCAATGGATATTTGTTCTTGATAGTCACTTTGTTCAACTGCCTGTAATCAATGCACATCCGGAAACTGCCATCCTTCTTCTTGACAAACAATACAGGAGCTCCCCAAGGTGAAACACTTGGGCGTATGAACCCTTTATCCAACAGATCCTGGAACTGTTTCTTCAATTCCAACAACTCTGCAGGTGCCATACGATATGGAGCTCTACTGATAGGTGCTGTACCTGGTACCACGTCAATAGCAAATTCTACCTCCCGAACTGGTGGCAACTCTGGCACATCCTCCGGAAAGACATCCGGAAACTCGCTGACTACTGGAATCTCACTGAGCTGTCGCTGATCTTTCTTCTCTGAAATGAATGCAAGAAATCCCTCACATCCCCTACGAAGCATCTTGTCTGCTTTACAAGCAGAGATCACACGTCCTGGGCACTTCATCTGGCTGCCCTCAAATCGGAATCCGCTGCCCAAATCAAAGTAGATAGCCTTGCTGTAGCAATTGATACACGCATGATATCTCGCAAGCCAGTCCATACCAAGAATCACATCAAAATCCAGTGTCGTGAGCAACACGAGGTCTACTGGGAGCTGATGACCAGCTATCCGCACATCACACTGAGGGTAGAAGACACTGCACTCCACCCGTTTACCAACCGGAGTGGATACTAGTAACAAGTATGGAAGTGGTGTGGGTCGCTGTCGAAGCTGCACAGCAAAATGGGGTGCTACGTACGAACGCGTAGACCCGGAGTCAAATAAGGCTAAAGCTTCAGCATCAGAAATTAAAATTTTACCTTCCACGACAGTAGCTTCCTCCGCGCCCTCATGCGTAGCAGCATATGCTCGGGCTGTCTGGCGGTTCTGCTTCTGGGCTGGGCGAGCTGGCTGGGATCTGCCTTGTGCTGTAGATCCTGCAGATCTCGTTTGTGGAGAGGACTGAAACTTCGGGCATTGGGCCCGCCTATGGTCCGTTGAGCCACAACCGAAACAAGCCCCACTCTTCCTCCAACACCTGTCAGTGGGGTGATCCTTTCCACAGTGACCGCAAACTACCTGAGAACCGCTCGAACTGCCCTGCTTACCCTTGAACTTCTTCTGGAACTGACTTCTGCCACTGAAACCTGCTGCCCTCTTAGCCTCTGTTCGCTCCTCCTCAAAGATGGCCTCTGCATCATAGGCCCTGTCAATAGCATCATCCAATGTAGCCGGCCACATGCAAGCAACCACGTGGCGTTTATGCCTCGGGTTCAGGCCGTTGACGAAGCGAGTCACCTTCTTATGCTCCGTGTTCACCATATCCTCTGCGAAGTGGGACAACTCTGTAAACTTGTGTACATAGTCTGCAACGGGCATTTGTCTCTGCTGAAGATTGAAAAATTCCACTTCCTTGGCTCGCTGAATGTGGAGAGGCATGAACTTCCGACGGAATTGCTGCTTGAAGGTCTCCCAAACTGTGGCACTGGGCATAGTCTGGAATGAGCTCTTAACACTCCTCCACCATGTCTTAGCTACACTCCGAAGCATAGAGGCTGTGAGCACTACTTTCTGCTTGTTACTGCACACAATCGTATCAAATAGCTCTTCAGTCTGCTCCAACCATTGCTCAGCCTGTAATGCATCCTCTATCCCATGGAACTCAGTCGCCCCTCGCTTACGGAACTTGTCAAAAAGAGCATTAGGATCTGATTCCTTGGGCTGGAAAATCACTTGCTGATCTATACGAGGTGATGCTGACGCAGCAGCCTGACTTTGCCTATCTACCATGGATGCCATTTGTGCCTGTAATGACTGCATAGACTGCATCATCATCATCAAGCGCTCCTCACTGCTGATATGTGGGGGTACCGATCCACTATCACCGTTATGGCCCTGTTGATTCTCATCCCGAGATCCTGATCCTGATGCCATCCTGCAAAAGGAAAAGAAATACAGTACACAAATATAAAATACCCGGAGTTAGTCAAATCCCAAATCAACATATGAGACTTCGAGTCAAATAGTTGATAGCGTTATCTCACCACGATCTTAGATGCCTACATGCTTATGACTAGCAAGCTCTGATACCATACAATACGTATGTCACGACCCGAGCCCAGAGATCGGGGGTTAGCGAAAAGCTAAACCGGTGACACATGTACTCCTGTGCACGTGCACCCAAACCCAGTCCAGATGCACGCCCACAAGGGATCTAACACGTGCGAACTAAGCGTACGCGGAAGCTGTACATATCATAGCAAGCCACAAAGAAAATAGCGGAAGCCAAAGCAATTGTAAATACGGAAACGACAACGACAAATACCCTGATATAAAACCAAATACACACCCAAAATCAATAGATACAAAATACACAGAATACAAGTCCAAGGTCCAAATACAATCTCTCAAAATCCCCAAAACGAAAAGCCACTGGCAGCATGCATGAACGTACTCGGCAGAGATGATCAGGCCCACTCTGCCAAATCTGAGGGTGCCTCTACACTCGCCCCTGCAGCCTCCTCGATCGCCGGGGAGCTGGGCAAGGTAGCTGTGCCTGCAACACCACAGACAACACAAATGAATACAACGATCCAGCAAATACAAGTAACAGGGGTGTAACACTCATAGTATCAAAGTGAATATAATAATGACAGAAGATTAATTACAGAGTTCCATATTAGGAAACTAATCCAATCGTGCATAGAAGTAAAACATGATATGTGAATCAAAACATAGAATACTGAACTAGTTGGCTACTACGTTAACCATGTTCTCTCCAATAGAGAGCAGAGCAGAGCAGAGGAGAACACCGCTGTCCAGGCCAAAGGTACAAGCGGGTCTTGGTTTCCTGGGTTCCGGGGTCCCAAGACAAAGCGACACTGCAGTTATACAGAGATACAGAGATCTAAGCCAGAGGTAACCCCGTCGGGCATCCTAGGGCTAAGGCTGAGTAGAGCCAGACTAACACCAATCAAATCAAATCCAAAGAAGGGAGATTATCCGCTTTGGACTCACCGATGACAAGGACCGGATCTTATCCTCACGTGTTAATCTCTGGGCAGAGCCACCAGGGAATACCCAAACTCAGAGATAAACAAAGCCAGCAGAGCATAGATATAAATCCAAAGCACAGCATAGATCAAAGCATAGTGCGGAACGAAGCATAGAACAGATATACAGGACGAAAACAAAAATGACTACGGAATGCATAAACATAGATTAACAGAACAGAGGGCAAAACCATAAACAATATGCAATGCATCTCAGATTAATACGGAATCAAGGTTCGTTACGAGCCAACCCTAATCTAATTGTTCACTGTCACTAACCGTGCATGTTGATGTAGTTTTAAGTTATTCGATGCACCGTTGCCATCCTAGTGTTGCAATGAAATCCTTATGTGCATCGAAGTCCCTTAAACCAACACCCATGGGGAGGTGCTTAACAGTGATCAACGTTCACATGAATAAATCACAGCCTAACAGACTCTTCATGCGATCCAAGGAATCCATTGGGCCGGTTTACATGGGTGATTAACCTGTATTTGAGCCCTACAAGTCTCACCATTATCCTAAGTTATAATTCAGAATTGCCATGCCTAACGGTTTAGCCATGAGGGACCTATGGTTGAGCCGGAGACATCTTACGCACTCGACGTATTATGCACTACAGCTTAACCATGGTTCCATTCAAAACACAGCTAAACTGGTCATCTTTCACCTCTGATCTGATGCCTCTTTCGGCTGAGCTACAGTCAGTATACGGCTTAGCCGTAGCCCAATCCACGGCTTGGCCGTAGCATTTCACGGCTTAGCCGTAGCCCACATCGTAGGTGTCCTGTGTTGGAAAAGTTTCGACTGATCAGAGATTTAATTCGCGGCTGAGTTACGGTTTGGGTCACGGCTAGCTTACGGCTCAGCCGTAGGACAAATTACGGCTTAGCCGCAGCCTAGCCGTAGAACAAAAGTGAAATTTCGAGGCTCTGGAATGTGAGCCGTAGAAGCTTACGGCTTAGCCGTACAATACAGCACACGAATTCGGGATAGTTACAGAAACTGAAATTCGTTACAAAAGCTGAACAAAATGAGTTACAGAGGTTCCAAATTCACAAAATGTGGCTGTAAAACATGCTAGACAAGGAATAAGAAGAAATCAAAGCCATCAACCAAAGCACCCATGTGTGTTATCAAGCCTGTACTTATACTTGCCTCAAACTCTGAAAATCCACTGAAGCAAGCTCCAAATCCACTAAAATCAAAGCAAATCAAAGCAATAAACCATGCATGAGATGAAGACAAGCAACAAGGAAAAAGAGGAATACAATTGGAGATGAAGAGAAGAGAGAATTGCAAAGGACCCACTTACCCCAAGCCACAAACAGAGATGAAAGGAGAAAACCCAATCGAACTCACACCAACTAAGAGGGAGGAAGAAAAGAGAAGTGAGAAGAAAAGAGATGAACGTGGAGGGAGCTTCTCCTGGAGTCTCCTTGCATGCAACGTGGAAGACAAAAGAGCAGGGAGAGAGACATCTGGAGTTGCATTGTATATATAGGTTTTGTAGTTTAGGTCAAAGTCCGAAGAGTTTATACTAATTACAGTTCAAGTCACACGAAGGCCCAACTTCTCCAATTGACTCCAAATGAATCTGACACAGTTACGGAATATAACGAGCTCAACAAAATACACGTGCTGACACCAAGATGATGCAAATATGATGCAAGCAAAGCAAAAGCAAAATTACGAAAAAGGGCTTAGAACTACCTATTCCAGGTCAAAGGTTACTCAACTACCTATCCAAGACCCAAAACCAAGTCCGAAAGAAATAAACAAAACAAAACACACTAATGAGCCACTAATCCGGCTCAAAAGGATCGGGGTGTTACATAATCTCTAGTCCTTCTCAAGTATTTGAGAATACATTTTACAGCAGTCCAATGTTCAGGTCCTGGATTAGATTGATATCTGCTGACTAGGCCCACTACATAACAGATATCTGGTCTAGTACATAACATAGCATACATGAGGCTACCAACAGCCGAAGCGTATGGTATCGACCTCATTTGCTCCTTTTCCTCGGGTGTCTTAGGACACTGATCCTTGGAAAGGTGCACTCCATGCCTGAAAGGTGTGATACCCTTCTTGGAGTCTTGCATTGCAAACCGTACTAGCACCTTATCTATGTATGCAGCTTGGGATAAGCCAATCATCCTATTTTTCCGGTCTCGATAGAGTTTGATCCCTAGGATGTAGCTAGCTTCTCCCAAGTCCTTCATATCAAAAGTCTTGGCTAACCAAACTTTTACCGTTGACAACATTCCTATGTCTTTCCCGAGGAGAAGGATGTCATCGACATATAAAACCAGAAAAACTACCCTGTCACCTTCACTTTTCATGTACACACATGACTCATCCGGATTTTGACAAAAACCAAATGACTTGATTGCCTGGTCAAAACGGATATTCCAGCTTCGGGATGCCTGCTTCAGTCCATAAATAGACTTCTGCAGCTTGCAAACTTTTTGCTCCTGGTTTTTAGCTACAAAACCGTCCGGCTGCACCATATAGATGTCTTCCTCAAGATGGCCATTGAGAAAAGCCGTCTTGACATCCATTTGCCAAATCTCGTAATCGAGATGAGCCGCAATGGATAAGAGTATCCAGATGGATTTGAGCATGGCTACTGGCGAGAAGGTTTCCTCATAATCGATCCCCTCTTTCTGAGTATATCCTTTCGCAACAAGCCTAGCCTTATAAGTCTCCACTCTTCCATCTGGTCCTCTTTTTCTCTTGTAGACCCACTTGCACCCAATAGGTTTAATATTGGCAGGCAAGTCCACAAGTGTCCAGACCTGATTTGAGTACATAAACTCCATCTCAGCTTTCATAGCATCTTGCCAGCGTCCCGAGTCTAAGTCATTTATTGCTTCATCATAGTTAGAGGGATCTTGTTCTGGCTCTTCTAGGATTGCTTCATAAGACTCTCCCAAGAATGAGAACCTGTCAGGGGGTCTGACAATCCTCCCACTACGACGAGGTACTGGTGTAACTACTAGGTCTGGTAAGGGCGGTTCTTCCTCAAGTCCGGTCATACTTGGATTTGGAATTGATTGCTCCTGAATCTCTTCCAAGATCACCTTTTCTAAAAATTTCTGGTCCATCATATAATCTTCCTCCAGAAAAACCGCATTGGTGCTGACCAGCACTTTCTGCTCTCTGGGATTATAGAATAACCAACCTTTAGTTCCTTTAGGATATCCTACAAATGTGCATACTTCCGACTTCGCTTCCAACTTATCCGTCTTAACCTTGAGCACGTGTGCTGGACAACCCCAAATGTGTAAATGTTGTAGACTAGGCTTTCGCCCAGACCACAATTCCCGGGGAGTCTTAGGTATAGACTTAGATGGTACGAGGTTTAGTATGTACATTGCAGTATCCAAAGCATATCCCCAAAAGGATATAGGTAATCTTGAGAATCTCAGCATAGACCTAATCATATCTAAAAGAGTCCAGTTCCTTCTTTCTGCTACTCCATTCTGTTGAGGCATACCAGGAGCAGACAACTGGGATAGAATCCCATTTTCTGATAAGTAACCCATAAATTCAGCAGAGAGATATTCCCCTCCTCGATCTGATCGAAGAGTCTTGATACTCTTACCTAATTGCTTTTCCGCTTCCGCTCGAAATTCTTTGAACTTTTCAAAAGCTTCGGACTTGCGGTGCATAAGGTATATGTAACCATATCTTGAGTAATCATCTGTGAAAGTGATGAAGTACTCATATCCTCCTCTGGCCCTGACATTAATGGGTCCGCAGACATCAGTATGCACTAATTCCAATAAATCTTTGGCCCTATTACCCTTAGCTGAAAAGGGTCTTTTAGTCATTTTACCTTCTAAATAGGACTCACAGATAGGCATTGGTTCTACCACCAATGAAGGTAAGATACCATCTTTCACTAGCCTCTCAATCCTGTTAAGGTTTATATGACCTAGCCTCAGGTGCCAAAGTTTTGTTGGATTAGATGAAGGTGACTTTCTCTTTAATGATGATCTACTAATTGTTTCAGTATCATGTATCTCATACATCGTGGGAGTTAACAAATAAAGTCCATTGGTTACCTTGCCAGAACATATGAAAGTACCATTCCTCTTTATGACAACTTCAGTACCAAAAGTAATAGAATAACCTTTATTCACCAAACTAGAAACTGAAATTAAATTCCGCCTTAAAAACGGTACATATAATGTTTCTGACAAAACCAATTTCTTATTTGAAAAACATAAAGTAATGACTCCTACTGAAACAGCCTCCGCCTTAGCGTCAGATCCTAGGTTGACAATGATTTCTCCATCACTTAGCCTCCTGGTTTCCCTGAACCCCTGCAACGTATTACATATGTGATTAGTTGCCCCGGAATCCACACACCAGGATTCTGAAGTACCAGTTGCAAAACTAACTTCAGATATAAGTGACTTAATCATACCTGGGGTCTTTTTCTTAGACAGATATTCTGGACAATTCGTCTTCCAATGTCCTGTCTTACCACAATGGAAACACTTTCCTTTTGTCCCTGAACCCTTAGCTTTAGCCACGCCACCAGTTGGACCATTTTCCACCTTAGGACCTTTTGGAATTGATTTCTTTTTGCCTTTCCGCCCTTTGCCTTTCGGCTTGGACTTGGCATCTGACTTTTCTGTCATTAAGGCAGTTGGTTTTTTCTTCATAATCCCTTCAGTTGCTACCAGCTGACTAGATAGCTCAGCCAGAGTCAGATTCATTTTATTCATATTATAATTGACCTTGAAATTGTTGAATGACTCTGGTAGTGACTCAAGGATTATGTCAATCTGCGATTCTGCATCAATCGCAGCTCCCAGTACATCTAACTCATTTAATGAGTCCATCATTTTCAACATGTGTTCCTGTACTGATGTACCTTCAGCCATCTTGGTGCTAATGAGCACCCTCATGGCTGCCTGCCTAGCAGGTCTGCCTTGTTCTGCAAACATCTCCTTTAAGTTCGATATCATATCATATGCAGTCTTATAAGATTGATGTTGATGTTGCAGCACACTAGACATGGATGCCAGAATGTAACATCGGGCCATCTCATCGTCTTTGGCCCATTTGGTGTAAAGGTCCTTTTCTGCTTCTGATGCTTCTGGGCCA
The DNA here is from genome assembly GCA_037013555.1 of Sextonia rubra. Classification (NCBI taxonomy): domain Eukaryota; kingdom Viridiplantae; phylum Streptophyta; class Magnoliopsida; order Laurales; family Lauraceae; genus Sextonia; species Sextonia rubra. Next base: position 12,612,857 of record JASUAD010000026.1, read on the forward strand.
GGCTCTTCAAGGGGGTTTTTGGTAAGGACATATTTATATCCTGAAGCTGTCAGGACAATATCCAGATTCCGTTTCCAGTCTACATAGTTGGATCCCACCAACTTATTCTGGTTGAGGATGGTCGCAAGTGGATTGAAAGTATTCGAATTCATGCTTGTAATACTGTAGCACATAACCATACATTCAATTAATGAATTTAAATGACATTAGGGTTTAGTATTCTACCAAATTTATGTGGGAATCCTCATAACCACAAAATTCAGAATACATCGGAATCCCAATCCTGCGGGGTATGCCTCCTTGGGGAGTGCAAATACCTCCTAGACTGGTGCGGATCAAAAGTTGGTAAAAATTGGGATTAAGACTAACTATCTATGATCCCCTTCATACATTACTATCTAAGTATCTCATACCAAATAATGTATGACTCCCGATTAGCTTCGGTTTCTAAAATACATGAAGCAAATCCTTGGGGATACTACATCATTATTTTAGTTAAGTGTGACCCACCAACTAGCATTGCATGACAACCGTTGTGGGCAGCTCCTCCTTGGGGAGTGGGCTCCCACCCCGTCTCATCAACACTATCCATAGGAGATCCATATCTAGTACCCAGATAAATACAAGCCCTCCGTGGGGAATGGCCATTTTCAAAATGGCGCGAGGCTAATACTTTCCTTACAATGGACTTATGGTGGAAAACCATGGGGATTTTTATATATATAGAAATGCCCCGCTCCCACTTAATATTTTAGAGTTGAGGATTTCCTTATAGGTGTATGGGTCCATCAAATATAGGTATATATTCATCTCATGATAAGACCAATGATTGGTTCCAAGTCAAGTTATTTTAAGGAAAGCCCAGTTTCTAAAATTAGTGTTACCAATAGATCCATCTCATGGGCCTACCAACTCTAATTAGAACTCTTTCCAAAAATTAATTTGATTTGACCAATTTTGGAATTTGCTATGTTTGGATCAAATATGGAAATACTCTAAAATAAGCATTCATCCATAAATAGAAAGTGCTGTAATAAAAGACTAGTCCTCTCCTCCACATGGCCCAGGCGGAAAAGACTTCTTGGACTTCTAGACTTTCCAAAACTTTGGGATTCCTCAAACTCTTTGGGCATCCCGAAAACACCTTTTGGTAATCTTCAAAATCTTTGATAAGGAGTCCAGTTTCTCTTTCCTTCTTTGTTTCGGACATCTCCAGAATTTACAAATTTTAAAAATACATAAATTCCTATGTCTCTAAAATGAGACTTACATGGTAATCTAAACATGGAAATAAAAGGGCTATAGGGAAATTCACCATGCCTTGCCCTTTCACGGGAAACCAAGGAGACCATGATGCCCTTTACACTTAGCCACAAATAAACCAATAATAAAAAGGAAAGAAAAACATGTGGGCCATATGGAGAGGACATTATCACCTGCAAGTTAGTATCTCATACAACAAAGCATCTCACAAAACCAGGTTGCCAAACCACAATGGAAAAACAAGATGCCAAAAATTTTGCCACCACGATATAAGACCCCCTACGCAACGGGGGTCCGGGGGCAGCGCTTCACAAATCTTATACTTAAAATAGCTTCACAACCAGTAATGAGATTGGGCATCTCATTTGATAAGGTTGCAGCACTTTGATCACTATGAAATAGTGTGATTTGTGTCGATCATCAGAATGTAAGATTATGGATCACGGTGCTGGTACATTAGATGTATTAAAGGACCATGAGATGCACCTTATGGAATTCTGTCTCAATAATAAGGTATGCTCTCATAATTCCCTAGCAATAGGCTCTCAATCCTGAGACATTGACGAACTCAAGTTTCTATTTATTCATTTGCTTTGAGTCACCAATGAGTGAGGCCGACTATAGGTTAACACCTCGGTGTCTTGGGTATGTGGTAGTAGAACTGTGGGAACGTTGAATGATAAAGATAGAATCTATCTTTATTATCCCCTTGTGCCAATTAATGGATTTGTCATTAGTAAGTGCGCACCCATCTCAATTAAGAGTTAATTGGATGGTACTGATGATTACAGTGATTAATTGGGGCTCAAGGATAATAAGATGTGGAACTTAGATTGGAAAAGACGGATTTATTCCAATTGATCCACGGATATTGATAGAGGGGCCTACTTGTGGTAATTAGGAAGTTTAGGGTCTTCATTGTAATTTATTCTTAAGACTGGAGTGCAATTGCATTTATATAGTGGTGTTATTTGCAATTAACTGTGGGCCCGGTGTCACGCCCCCAAAACTGGGCCGGATCCAAACCCGGTTCCAGGGGTGTGAGAATTGGGGCTAATTAAAATTTTTTAACATAATCAATACGAGCCCCAATTCCGGGTGGATCGAAGTCCTTCGTGAGGCTATGCTTGGTGATCAAGCAACCATAATCACTCGCGGAACTAAAATCCATACCCATCGCAGACGGATATCACGTAACAACCATGTAACAAATCTCATTAATTATAAAATCAAGGTCAAGTGCTTCGAAGCATAAGAATTAAAGTTATAATTTCAAAATAAATAAATTTAATTAAATAAACTAATGGCCCAAAAATAGCCTTATTACATAACCTAAAATTTTCGAACTCTGCACCGCACTAGGACACCATAGATGATGTCACCGGTGCGCCACTCAACAACTCCGCCACCTAGCGGAATTTCCTGCGTAGCCTGACCCTCTGATTCGGCCCCTGTAACGGAACCTAGACACCAAAAGTTGTGGGTCAAATTGACATAATCTGGCAAGAGGGTAAGCTGCAAAGAATGGATTAATCAACTGAATTAAATGATATATTCATTATGGCCAAAAATATCTCAAATGCAAATCCCAATGACATGAATGCACAGAAACGGGTATTCCTGCGGATAAATATACAGAAACGGGTAATCCCGCATACAGATAACAGAAACGGGTAATCCCGCAGATAATAACAGAATCGGGTATTCCCGCAGATAATAACAAAAGGCACAGCTGTGTACTATAATCCACAGTATATGCTGACCCGATGGCGTACGTCCACCTCCGAACTGCAGTTGGTCAGATATATATATACATATATATATATATTTACAAATGCATATATATATATCGATGCAGAATGAATCATGATATGACACCCTTAATCCCAATATTCATACCATTATCAATTTGGGTACGTAAACTTTTATAATTGAAAATGTATTATGTACACGTATCAATTCCAGTTTTTCTAAGAGTAAGCACTAAACCACCTAACGGTCGTAGTTATTTAAATATACACATGAGAACCAACTTTCTATCACAAGGGAATGTGAGTCCATGATGCCATTATACTACTTTCGGTGCCTATCATGTAGTGCATCCCGAACCTTACATTCCCGTTCAACACTTAAGCCAATTCTCATGTGAGCATCCATCTAAGTTTTCTAAAAAGGACATGATTTATCTCATCCAATTAAGTATGCATATTATGTTTTACTAATTGGGTAAAAGATGTTTAAATTACAAATCCAAATTTAAATCAAGTTATGATCAAAGGGGAAAGGGAATAATTAATTCCTTAATGTCATTTTCGTATACAAACACACTTTATTAATTTATACAAAACTAAAGGTATAAATCTTGGGCCCCAGTTTGAAATCAAACTCAAATTAAAAATCCAAATTAGGATCATAATTACAATCTTGGTAAGATTTATTAATTACCACATACATCTTAATTAATCTCAAATTATTCTAAATAAACATTAATCAAAATTATATAATTCTTAATTAAATTTATAAATAATCCAAGCTAAATTTCAAATCACATCGAAATAAAAATTAATTTAATGAAATCAAATCTTTATTAGCATAATAGAACCATTAACCAAACTATAACCCTCTAAATATTATAATTAATATTCAAAAACTCTAATAATTTCTATTTATATAAATCTACATGTATTTATTTATTTTTATTTTTTTTTGAAAAGAAAAAAAACCGAACGGATGGGCCAGACCCGCACCTGGGCCCGCCAGGCGGCCGCCCATCCCATCCAAGCTGGGCCGCTGCCCAGCCAGCCCAGCCCGGCCTGTTGCCCAGTTGTCACGACCCGAGCCCAGAATTCGGGGGTTAGCGAAAAGCTAAACCGGTGACACACGTACTCCCGTGCACGTGCATCCAAACCCAGTCCAGATGCACGCACACAAGGGATCTAACACGTGCGAACTAAGCGTACGCGGAAGCTGTACATATCATAGCAAGCAACAAAGGAAAATAGTGGAAGCCAAAACAAATGCGAAACGGAAAGGACCAGATAATTACAACTGGAAAACCAAATACAAGTCTGAGTATATGACAAAATACAGATGTACAATTATACAGAGTACAGGGTCCAAAGCGCCAAGGTGCCAAAATACAAAATCTCAAAAACCAAAAACTCAAAACAAAAGGCCACTGATATGCATGCACGCGCTAGGCAGAGGTGATCAGGCCCACTCTGCCAAACCGGAGGGTGCCTCTACACTCGGCCCTGCAGCCTCCTCGACCGCCGGGGAGCTGGGCAAGGGATCTGTGCCTGCAACACCACAGACAACACAAATGAATACAACGATCCAGCAAATACAAGTAACAGGGATGAAACACTCATAGTATCAATAGAATAATGACAGAATAGAATTTACAGCGTTTCATCTTAGTATGCTAAGCAGATCGTGCATAGAATTAAAGCATGATAAGTGGATCAGAACATAGAAAGACTGAACTAAGTGGCTACTACGTTAACCATATTCTCTCCAATAGAGAGCAAAGCAGAGCAGATGAGAACACCACTGACCGGGCCAAGGGTACAAGTGGGTCTCGGTTTCCTGGGTTCCGGGGTCCCAAGACAAAGCGACACTGCAGTTACAGAGATACAGAGATCTAAGCCAAAGGTAACCCCGTCGGGCATCCTAGGGCTGAGGCTGAGTAGAGCCAGACTAATACCAATCAAATCAAATCCATAGAAAGGGAGATTATCCGCTTTGGACTCACCGATGACAAGGACCGGATCTTATCCTCACGTATTAATCTCTGGGCAGAGCCACCAGGGAATACCCAAAATATACAAAGTCAGAAATATACAAAGCATAGCCAAAATACAGATCAGAACATAGATTAAGTCAAAGCACAGCATAGATCAAAGCTTAGTGCAGAACGAAGAATAAAACAGATATACAGAACGAAAGCAAAATGACTGCGGAATGCATATACATAGATTGGCAGAACAGAGGGCAAAACTATAAACAATATGCAATGCATCTCAGATTAATACGGAGTCAAGGTTCATTACAAGCCAGCCCTAATATAGTTATTCACTGTCACTAACCGTGCATGTTGATGTAGTTTTAAGTTAGTCAATGCACCGTTGCCATCAAAGTGTTGCAATGTGCTCTTTACGTGCACCGACGTCCCTTAAACCAACACCCACGGGGAGGTGCTTAACAGTAAATCAACACTCACATGAATAAGTCACAGCCTAACGGACTATTCATGCGCTCTAAAGAATCCATTGGGCCGGTTTACGGGTATGGTTAACCTGTATTTGAGCCCTACAAGTCTCACCATTATTCTAAGTTATATTTCAGAATTGCCATGCCTAACGGTTTAGCCATGAGGGACCTATGGTTGAGCCGAAGACATCTTACGCGCTCGTCGTAATATGCACTATGGCTTCACCTTGGTTCCATTGGAAACACAGCTAAACTAGTCTTCTTTCACCTCTGATCTGATGCCTTTTTCGGCTGGGCTACAGTCAGTATACGGCTTAGCCGTAGACCAATCCACGGCTTAGCCGTAGCAATTCACGGCTTAGCCGTAGCCACACCGTAGGAACACTGTCTCTGGAAAGTTTCGACTGATCAGAGATTTAATCCACGGCTGGGTTACGGTTGGGTCACGGCTATCTTACGGCTCAGCCGTAGGACAATTTATGGCTCAGCCGTAGCCTAGCCGTAGAACAAAAGTTAAATTTCAAGTCTCTGGAATGTGAGCCGTAGAAACTTACGGCTTAGCCGTACAATACAGAACACGAATTCGGGATAGTTACAGAAACGGAAATTTTGGTACAGAAGCTGAACAAAACAAGGTCAACTGATCCTAGCATCTTAGAAAATGGCTGTAAAACATTTTTATACAAAGAATGAGATGGAATCAAAGCAATCAAACAAAACACCCATATGTGTTATCAAAGCCGGTACTTATACTTGCCTCAAAACTCTGACAATCCACTGACTCAGGCTCCAAATCCAACTAAAATCAAAGCAAATCAAAGAAATAAACCATGCATGAGGTGTAGACACAGCAACAGAGAAAGAGAGGTGCAATTGGAGATGAAGAAGAAAGAGATTTGGAGAGAACCCACTTACCAAAGTCACAAACGGAGATGAGAGGAGAAGGAAAACCCAAATCAAGATGGGTGCAAGCTCCCAACACCAACAAAAACGAGAAGAGAATGAAAAGAAGAGAGAGAACGTGGAGCTCCTGGAGATCTTCTTGCATGCAGTCGACTAAGGGAATGAGCAAGAGAGAGAGACACCTGGAGCATGACTCATATTTATAGATTTGGAAGTTTAAAACAAGATCCAATGAGTTTAAGCAATTTACAGTTTAAGTCACACGAAGGTCCAACTTCTCCAATTGACTCCAAATGGGTCTGACACAGTTATGGAATATAACGAGCTCAACAAAATACACGTGTTGACACCAAGATGATGCAAATATGATGCAAGCAAAGCAAAAGCAAAATTACGAAAAAGGGCTTAGAACTACCTATCTCAGGTCGAAGGTTACTCAACTACCTATCCAAGGCCCAAACCAAGTCCAAAAGAATAAAACAACAGAAAAACACGCTAATGAGCCACTAATCCGGCTCAAAGGGGATCGGAGTGTTACATCCTCCCCCACTAGGAATCATTCCGTCCTCGGAATGACTACCTACCTGCGCAAAGAGCTGTGGGTACTGGCGCGCTAGCTGCTCCTCTAGCTCCCACGTAGCCTCATCTGGACCATGATGTTCCCACAACACTTTGACCCATCTGATAGTCCTGGTACGGAGGATCTGCTCTCGGGTCCCTACGATGCGAAGCGGACGCTCAACGTAAGTCGCATTAGGCTGAATCTGAATATCATCGTAGCGAATCACATGGCTCAGATCTGGCACATACTTACGAAACATCAACACATGGAATACATCGTGAACACCGGAGAACTCAACTGGAAGCGTCAACCGATAGGCTAAATCTCCAACTCGGCTCTTAACTTCGAATGGTCCTACATATCTCGGAGCTAACTTGCCTTTCTGACCAAACCGTACCGTGCCCTTCATCGGAGAAACTTTAAGGAACACCCAATCTCCGACTTGAAATGTCAAGGGTCTCCTCCGAGTATCCGCATAGCTCTTCTGTCTGGATCGAGCAATCTTCAGATTCTCTATCACTTTCTGCACTTTCTCTGTCGTCTCAGCAATGATTGTTGGACCATGGAAACTTCTTGTTCCAACTTCCTCCCAGCACACTGGAGTCCTGCATTTGCGTCCGTACAGAGCCTCATAAGGTGCCATACCAATGCTCTCGTGGAAGCCGTTGTTGTAGGCAAACTCACACAATGCCAGATGCGTATCCCATTCCTTCTCAAAGTTCAGCACACTAGCTCTGAGCATATCCTCCAACGTCTGAATGGTACGCTCCGACTGTCCATCAGTCTGAGGGTGGTATGCCGTACTAAAACTCAGCTTCGTGCCCATAGCTTCCTGAAATGCTCTCCAGAATGAAGACACAAAACGACTATCACGATTCGACACAATCGATACTGGGGTGCCATGCAATCTGACTATCTCGTCAACAAACTTCCTGGCCATCTCTGTAAATGTCATCCCTTTCTTGAACGGAAGGAAATGTGCTGACTTCGTCAATCTGTCCACTATTACCCATATAGCATTGTTCTTTCTACTGGTCGGCGGAAAACCGGAGACAAAATCCATGGTAATGTGCTCCCACTTCCACTGCGGAGTGTGTAATGGATGCAATGATCCCGGAGGTCGCTGATGATCAGCTTTCACCCTCTGACAGGTCAAACATCGAGCTACGAACCCTGCGATCTCCCGCTTCATATTGTTCCACCAAAATCTATCTTTCCAGTTCCGGTACATCTTCGTACTCCCTGGGTGCATCGCATATCGGGCATCGTGCGCATCTGTCAGCAACTTATCTTTCAGCTCATCCACAGCGGGAACACACAACCGATTCCTGAAGTACAAAACTCCATCTACCAGGCTGAAATCAGGTCGATCTGCAATCCGATCTCTGAACTTCACCAGGAGGGGGTCCTCAAACTGGCGATCCTTGATCTGCTGAATCACCTTAGGCTGAAACACGACGGTAGTAGCTAACGTCACTAATCCACCTACCATCCGAACCTCAACAGGCTGGTCATGCACAAGCATATAGAATCCTGCCAACACGTGAAGATTGTCTGTCCTCTTGCTGAGTGCATCTGCAACTACATTCCCTTTGCCTGGGTGATACTTGATCGGAAAGTCGTAGTCCTTGATGAACTCCAGCCACCTTCGCTGCCTCATATTCAAGTCATGCTGATCAAACAGGTACTGCAGACTGTGATGATCGGAATGGACCTCGAACTTCACACCGTACAAGTAATGTCGCCACAACTTCAGTGCAAATACAATGGCTGCTAGCTCCAAGTCATGTGTGGCATAGTTCTTCTCATGCTCTTTCGGCTGTCTGGATCCATAGGCAATCACTTTCTGATTCTGCATCAGTACACAGCCTAGTCCCACTCGAGAAGCATCGGAATAAATCACGAATCCCTCACTACCATCCGGGAGAGTCAACACTGGCGCTGTAGTGAGCTTTTCTTTCAGCATCTGAAAACTACGCTCACACTTCTCTGTCCACTCATACGGAACCTTCTTCCGAGTCAACTGAGTCAGCGGGGCTGAAATCTTCGAGAAGTCCTACACGAACCTGCGGTAATATCCCGCCAAACCTAGAAAACTCCGAATCTCTGTCACTGATCTAGGACGGGGCCAATGGACTACTGCCTCAATCTTAGCCGGATCCACCATCAATCCATCTCTAGAAATCTTATGACCCAGAAATGCAACTTGCTCGAGCCAAAACTCACACTTGGATAACTTTGCATACAACTTGTGATCCTTAAGCAACTGCAATGCTTTCCGCAGATGATCTGTATGTTCCTCAGCAGTCTTCGAATAGACCAATATGTCATCTATGAAAACCACAGCGAACTGGTCCAAGAAGGAAGTAAACACCCTATTCATCAATGCCATAAAAGCTGCGGGTGCGTTCGTCAAACCAAATGGCATGACAAGGAACTCGTAGTGTCCATACCGAGTCCTGAAAGCTGTCTTAGGAACATCCTCATCCTTCACTCTGAGCTGGTGATATCCTGACCTTAAGTCAATCTTCGAGAAGTAAGCTGCACCCTGAAGTTGATCGAATAACTCATCGATCCTAGGCAATGGATATTTGTTCTTGATAGTCACTTTGTTTAACTGCCTGTAGTCAATGCACATCCGGAAACTGCCATCTTTCTTCTTAACAAACAATACAGGAGCTCCCCAAGGTGAAACACTTGGGCGTATGAATCCCTTATCCAACAGATCCTACAACTGTTTCTTCAATTCCAACAATTCTGCAGGTGCCATACGATATGGAGCTCTACTGATAGGTGCTGTACCTGGCATCACGTCAATCGAGAACTCTACCTCTCGAACTGGAGGCAACTCTGGCACATCCTCTGGAAAAACATCCGGAAACTCGCTGACTACTGGGATCTCACTGAGCTGTCGCTGATCTTTCTTCTCTGAAATGAATGCAAGAAATCCCTCACATCCTCTACGAAGCATCCTGTCTGCTTTACAAGCAGATATCACACGTCTTGGGCACTTCGTCTGGCTGCCCTCAAATCGAAATCCGCTGCCCAGATCAAAGTAGATAGCCTTGCTGTAGCAATTGATACACGCATGATATCTCGCAAGCCAGTCCATACCAAGAATCACATCAAAATCCAGCGTCGTGAGCAACACGAGGTCTACTGGGAGCTGATGACCAGCTATCCGCACATCACACTGGGGGTAGAAGACACTGCACTCCACTCGTTTACCAACCGGAGTGGATACTAGTAACAAGTATGGAAGTGGTGTGGGTCGCGGTCGAAGCTGCACAGCAAAATGGGGTGCTACGTACGAACGCGTAGACCCGGAGTCAAATAAGGCTAAAGCTTCAGCATCAGAAATTAAAATTTTACCTTCCACGACAGTAGCTTCCTCCGCGCCCTCATGTGTAGCAGCATAGGCTCGGGCCGTCTGGCAGTTCTCCTTCAGGGCTGGGCGAGCTGGCTGAGATTTGCCCTGCGCTGTAGATCCTGCAGACCTCGTCTGGGGAGAGGACTGAAACTTCGGGCATTGGGCCCGCTTGTGATCCGTAGAGCCACAACCGAAACAGGCTCCACTCTTCCTCCAACATCTGTCTGTTGGGTGATCCTTCCCACAGTGACCACAAATCACCTGAGTACTGCTCGAACTACCCTGCTTACCCTTGAACTTCTTCTGGAACTGACTTCTGCCACTGGAACCTGCTGTCCTTTAGCCTCTGTTCGCTCCTCCTCAAATATGGCCTCTGCATCATAGGCCCTGTCAATAGCGTCATCCAATGTAGTCGGCCACATGCAAGCAACCACGTGGCGTTTATGCCTCGGATTCAGGCCGTTGACGAAGCGAGTCACCTTTTTCTGCTCAGTGTTTACCATGTCCTCTGCAAAGTGGGACAGCTCTGTAAACTTGTGTACATAATCTGCAACTGACATCTGTCTCTGCTGAAGGTTGAAGAATTCCACTTCCTTGGCTCGCTGAATATGGAGAGGCATGAACTTCCGACGGAATTGCTGCTTGAAGGTCTCCCAAACTGTGGCATTGGGCATAGTCTGGAATGAGCTCTTAACACTCCTCCACCATGTCTTGGCTACACTCCGAAGCATAGAAGCTGTGAGAACTACCTTCTGTTTGTTGCTGCACACAATCGTATCAAATAGCTCTTCAGTCTGCTCTAACCATTGCTCAGCCTGCAATGCATCCTCTATCCCATGGAACTCAGTCGCCCCTCGCTTACGGAACTTGTCAAAAAGAGCATTTGGATCTGATTCCTTGGGCTGGAAAATCATTTGCTGATCTATACGAGGTGATGCTGACGTAGCAGTCTGACTTTGCCTATCCACCATAGATGCCATCTGCGCCTGTAATGACTGCATAGACTGCATCATCATCATCAAACGTTCCTCACTACTAATATGTGGGGGTACCGATCCACTATCACCGTTATGGCCCTATTGATTCTCATCCCGAGATCCTGATCCTGATGCCATCCTGCAAAAGGAAAAGAAACACAACACACAAATATAAAATGCCATGAGTTAGTCAAATCCCACTTCAACATATTAGACTTCGAGTCAAATAGTTGATAGCGTTATCTCACCACGATCTTAAATGCCTACATGCTTATAACTAGCATGCTCTGATACCATACAATACGTATGTCACGACCCGAGCCCAGAATTCGGGGGTTAGCGAAAAGCTAAACCGGTGACACACGTACTCCCGTGCACGTGCATCCAAACCCAGTCCAGATGCACGCACACAAGGGATCTAACACGTGAGAACTAAGCGTACGCGGAAGCTGTACATATCATAGCAAGCAACAAAGGAAAATAGCGGAAGCCAAAACAAATGCGAAACAGAAAGGACCAGATAATTACAACTGGAAAACCAAATACAAGTCTGAGTATATGACAAAATACAGATGTACAATTATACAGAGTACAGGGTCCAAAGCGCCAAGGTGCCAAAATACAAAATCTCAAAAACCAAAAACTCAAAACAAAAGGCCACTGATATGCATGCACGCGCTAGGCAGAGGTGATCAGGCCCACTCTGCCAAACCGGAGGGTGCCTCTACACTCGGCCCTGCAGCCTCCTCGACCGCCGGGGAGCTGGGCAAGGGATCTGTGCCTGCAACACCACAGACAACACAAATGAATACAACGATCCAGCAAATACAAGTAACAGGGATGAAACACTCATAGTATCAATAGAATAATGACAGAATAGAATTTACAGCGTTTCATCTTAGTATGCTAAGCAGATCGTGCATAGAATTAAAGCATGATAAGTGGATCAGAACATAGAAAGACTGAACTAAGTGGCTACTACGTTAACCATATTCTCTCCAATAGAGAGCAAAGCAGAGCAGATGAGAACACTACTGACCGGGCCAAGGGTACAAGTGGGTCTCGGTTTCCTGGGTTCCGGGGTCCCAAGACAAAGCGACACTGCAGTTACAGAGATACAGAGATCTAAGCCAAAGGTAATCCCGTCGGGCATCCTAGGGCTGAGGCTGAGTAGAGCCAGACTAATACCAATCAAATCAAATCCATAGAAAGGGAGATTATCCGCTTTGGACTCACCGATGACAAGGACCGGATCTTATCCTCACGTATCAATCTCTGGGCAGAGCCACCAGGGAATACCCAAAATATACAAAGTCAGAAATATACAAAGCATAGCCAAAATACAGATCAGAACATAGATTAAGTCAAAGCACAGCATAGATCAAAGCTTAGTGCAGAACGAAGAATAAAACAGATATACAGAACGAAAGCAAAATGACTGCGGAATGCATATACATAGATTGGCAGAACAGAGGGCAAAACTATAAACAATATGCAATGCATCTCAGATTAATACGGAGTCAAGGTTCATTACAAGCCAGCCCTAATATAGTTATTCACTGTCACTAACCGTGCATGTTGATGTAGTTTTAAGTTAGTCAATGCACCGTTGCCATCAAAGTGTTGCAATGTGCTCTTTACGTGCACCGACGTCCCTTAAACCAACACCCACGGGGAGGTGCTTAACAGTAAATCAACACTCACATGAATAAGTCACAGCCTAACGGACTATTCATGCGCTCTAAAGAATCCATTGGGCCGGTTTACGGGTATGGTTAACCTGTATTTGAGCCCTACAAGTCTCACCATTATTCTAAGTTATATTTCAGAATTGCCATGCCTAACGGTTTAGCCATGAGGGACCTATGGTTGAGCCGTAGACATCTTACGCGCTCGTCGTAATATGCACTACGGCTTCACCTTGGTTCCATTGGAAACACAGCTAAACTAGTCCTCTTTCACCTCTGATCTGATGCCTTTTTCGGCTGGGCTACAGTCAGCATACGGCTTAGCCGTAAACCAATCCACGGCTTAGCCGTAGCAATTCACGACTTAGCCGTAGCCACACCGTAGGAACACTGTCTCTGGAAAGTTTCGACTGATCAGAGATTTAATCCACGGCTGGGTTACGGTTGGGTCACGGCTATCTTACGGCTCAGCCGTAGGACAATTTACGGCTCAGCCGTAGCCTAGCCGTAGAACAAAAGTTAAATTTCAAGTCTCTGGAATGTGAGCCGTAGAAACTTACGGCTTAGCCGTACAATACAGAACACGAATTCGGGATAGTTACAGAAACGGAAATTTTGGTACAGAAGCTGAACAAAACAAGCTCAACTGATCCTATTATCTTAGAAAATGGCTGTAAAACATTTTTATACAAAGAATGAGATGGAATCAAAGCAATCAAACAAAACACCCATATGTGTTATCAAAGCCGGTACTTATACTTGCCTCAAAACTCTGACAATCCACTGACTCAAGCTCCAAATCCAACTAAAATCAAAGCAAATCAAAGAAATAAACCATGCATGAGGTGTAGACACAGCAACAGAGAAAGAGAGGTGCAATTGGAGATGAAGAAGAAAGAGATTTGGAGAGAACCCACTTACCAAAGTCACAAACGGAGATGAGAGGAGAAGGAAAACCCAAATCAAGATGGGTGCAAGCTCCCAACACCAACAAAAACGAGAAGAGAATGAAAAGAAGAGAGAGAACGTGGAGCTCCTGGAGATCTTCTTGCATGTAGTCGACTAAGGGAATGAGCAAGAGAGAGAGACACCTGGAGCATGACTCATATTTATAGATTTGGAAGTTTAAAACAAGATCCAATGAGTTTAAGCAATTTACAGTTTAAGTCACACGAAGGTCCAACTTCTCCAATTGACTCCAAATGGGTCTGACACAGTTATGGAATATAACGAGCTCAACAAAATACACGTGTTGACACCAAGATGATGCAAATATGATGCAAGCAAAGCAAAAGCAAAATTACGAAAAAGGGCTTAGAACTACCTATCTCAGGTCGAAGGTTACTCAACTACCTATCCAAGGCCCAAACCAAGTCCAAAAGAATAAAACAACAGAAAAACACGCTAATGAGCCACTAATCCGGCTCAAAGGGGATCGGAGTGTTACATCCTCCCCCACTAGGAATCATTCCGTCCTCGGAATGACTACCTACCTGCGCAAAGAGCTGTGGGTACTGGCGCGCTAGCTGCTCCTCTAGCTCCCACGTAGCCTCATCTGGACCATGATGTTCTCACAACACTTTGACCCATCTGATAGTCCTGGTACGGAGGATCTGCTCTTGGGTCCCAACGATGCGAAGCGGACGCTCAACGTAAGTCGCATTAGGCTGAATCTGAATATCATCGTAGCGAATCACATGGCTCGGATCTGGCACATACTTACGAAACATCGACACATGGAATACATCGTGAACACCGGAGAACTCAACTGGAAGCGTCAACCGATAGGCTAAATCTCCAACTCGGCTCTTAACTTTGAATGGTCCTACATATCTCGGAGCTAACTTGCCTTTCTGACCAAACCGTACCGTGCCCTTCATCGGAGAAACTTTAAGGAACACCCAATCTCCGACTTGAAATGTCAAGGGTCTCCTCCGAGTATCCGCATAGCTCTTCTGTCTGGATCGAGCAATCTTCAGATTCTCTATCACTTTCTGCACTTTCTCTGTCGTCTCAGCAATGATTGTTGGACCATGGAAACTTCTTGTTCCAACTTCCTCCCAGCACACTGGAGTCCTGCATTTGCGTCCATACAGAGCCTCATAAGGTGCCATACGAATGCTCTCGTGGAAGCTGTTGTTGTAGGCAAACTCACACAATGCCAGATGCGTATCCCATTCCTTCTCAAAGTTTAGCACACTAGCTCTGAGCATATCCTCCAACATCTGAATGGTACGCTCCGACTGTCCATCAGTCTGAGGGTGGTATGCCGTACTAAAACTCAGCTTCGTGCCCATAGCTTCCTGAAATGCTCTCCAGAATGAAGACACAAAATGACTATCACGATCCGACACAGTCGATACTGGGGTGCCATGCAATCTGACTATCTCGTCAACAAACTTCCTGGCCATCTCTGTAAATGTCATCTCTTTCTTGAACGGAAGGAAATGTGCTGACTTCGTCAATCTGTCCACTATTACCCATATAGCATTGTTCTTTCTATTGGTCGGCGGAAAACCGGAGACAAAATCCATGGTAATGTGCTCCCACTTCCACTGCGGAGTGTGTAATGGATGCAATGATCCCGGAGGTCGCTGATGATCAGCTTTCACCCTCTGACAGGTCAAACATCGAGCTACGAACCCTGCGATCTCCCGCTTCATATTGTTCCACCAAAATCTATCTTTCAAGTTCCGGTACATCTTCGTACTCCCTGGGTGCATCGCATATCGGGCATCGTGCGCATCTGTCAGCAACTTATCTTTTAGCTCATCCACAGCGGGAACACACAACCGATTCCTGAAGTACAAAACTCCATCTACCAGGCTGAAATCAGGTCGATCTGCAATCCGATCTTTGAACTTCACCAGGAGGGGGTCCTCAAACTGGCGATCCTTGATCTGCTGAATCACCTTAGGCTGAAACACGACGGTAGTAGCTAACGTCACTAATCCACCTACCATCCGAACCTCAACAGGCTAGTCATGCACAAGCATATAGAATCCTGCCAACACGTGAAGATTGTCTGTCCTCTTGCTGAGTGCATCTGCAACTACATTCCCTTTGCCTGGGTGATACTTGATCGGAAAGTCGTAGTCCTTGATGAACTCCAGCCACCTTCGCTGCCTCATATTCAAGTCATGCTGATCAAACAGGTACTGCAGACTGTGATGATCGGAATGGACCTCGAACTTCACACCGTACAAGTAATGTCGCCACAACTTCAGTGCAAATACAATGGCTGCTAGCTCCAAGTCATGTGTGGCATAGTTCTTCTCATGCTCTTTCAGCTGTCTGGATCCATAGGCAATCACTTTCTGATTCTGCATCAGTACACAGCCTAGTCCCACTCGAGAAGCATCGGAATAAATCACGAATCCCTCACTACCATCCGGGAGAGTCAACACTGGTGCTGTAGTGAGCTTTTCTTTCAGCATCTGAAAACTACGCTCACACTTCTCTGTCCACTCATACGGAACCTTCTTCCGAGTCAACTGAGTCAGCGGGGCTGAAATCTTCGAGAAGTCCTGCACGAACCTGCGGTAATATCCCGCCAAGCCTAGAAAACTCCGAATCTCTGTCACTGATCTAGGACGGGGCCAATGGACTACTGCCTCAATCTTAGCCGGATCCACCATCAATCCATCTCTAGAAATCTTATGAACCAGAAATGCAACTTGCTCGAGCCAAAACTCACACTTGGATAACTTTGCATACAACTTGTGATCCTTAAGCAACTGCAATGCTTTCCGCAGATGATCTGTATGTTCCTCAGCAGTCTTCGAATAGACCAATATGTCATCTATGAAAACCACAACGAACTGGTCCAAGAAGGAAGTAAACACCCTATTCATCAATGCCATAAAAGCTGCGGGTGCGTTCGTCAAACCAAATGGCATGACAAGGAACTCGTAGTGTCCATACCGAGTCCTGAAAGCTGTCTTAGGAACATCCTCATCCTTCACTCTGAGCTGGTGATATCCTGACCTTAAGTCAATCTTCGAGAAGTAAGCTGCACCCTGAAGTTGATCGAATAACTCATCGATCCTAGGCAATGGATATTTGTTCTTGATAGTCACTTTGTTTAACTGCCTGTAGTCAATGCACATCCGGAAACTGCCATCTTTCTTCTTAACAAACAATACAGGAGCTCCCCAAGGTGAAACACTTGGGCGTATGAATCCCTTATCCAACAGATCCTACAATTGTTTCTTCAATTCCAACAATTCTGCAGGTGCCATACGATATGGAGCTCTACTGATAGGTGCTGTACCTGGCATCACGTCAATCGAGAACTCTACCTCTCGAACTGGAGGCAACTCTGGCACATCCTCTGGAAAAACATCCGGAAACTCGCTGACTACTGGGATCTCACTGAGCTGTCGCTGATCTTTCTTCTCTGAAATGAATGCAAGAAATCCCTCACATCCTCTACGAAGCATCCTGTCTGCTTTACAAGCAGATATCACACGTCTTGGGCACTTCGTCTGGCTGCCCTCAAATCGAAATCCGCTGCCCAGATCAAAGTAGATAGCCTTGCTGTAGCAATTGATACACGCATGATATCTCGCAAGCCAGTCCATACCAAGAATCACATCAAAATCCAGCGTCGTGAGCAACACGAGGTCTACTGGGAGCTGATGACCAGCTATCCGCACATCACACTGGGGGTAGAAGACACTGCACTCCACTCGTTTACCAACCGGAGTGGATACTAGTAACAAGTATGGAAGTGGTGTGGGTCGCGGTCGAAGCTGCACAGCAAAATGGGGTGCTACGTACGAACGCGTAGACCCGGAGTCAAATAAGGCTAAAGCTTCAGCATCAGAAATTAAAATTTTACCTTCCACGACAGTAGCTTCCTCCGCGCCCTCATGTGTAGCAGCATAGGCTCGGGCCGTCTGGCGGTTCTCCTTCAGGGCTGGGCGAGCTGGCTGAGATTTGCCCTGCGCTGTAGATCCTGCAGACCTCGTCTGGGGAGAGGACTGAAACTTCGGGCATTGGGCCCGCTTGTGATCCGTAGAGCCACAACCGAAACAGGCTCCACTCTTCCTCCAACATCTGTCTGTTGGGTGATCCTTCCCACAGTGACCACAAATCACCTGAGTACTGCTCGAACTACCCTGCTTACCCTTGAACTTCTTCTGGAACTGACTTCTGCCACTGGAACCTGCTGTCCTTTTAGCCTCTGTTCGCTCCTCCTCAAATATGGCCTCTGCATCATAGGCCCTGTCAATAGCGTCATCCAATGTAGTCGGCCACATGCAAGCAACCACGTGGCGTTTATGCCTCGGATTCAGGCCGTTGACGAAGTGAGTCACCTTTTTCTGCTCAGTGTTTACCATGTCCTCTGCAAAGTGGGACAGCTCTGTAAACTTGTGTACATAATCTGCAACTGACATCTGTCTCTGCTGAAGGTTGAAGAATTCCACTTCCTTGGCTCGCTGAATATGGAGAGGCATGAACTTCCGACGGAATTGCTGCTTGAAGGTCTCCCAAACTGTGGCATTGGGCATAGTCTGGAATGAGCTCTTAACACTCCTCCACCATGTCTTGGCTACACTCCGAAGCATAGAAGCTGTGAGAACTACCTTCTGTTTGTTGCTGCACACAATCGTATCAAATAGCTCTTCAGTCTGCTCCAACCATTGCTCAGCCTGCAATGCATCCTCTATCCCATGGAACTCAGTCGCCCCTCGCTTACGGAACTTGTCAAAAAGAGCATTTGGATCTGATTCCTTGGGCTGGAAAATCATTTGCTGATCTATACGAGGTGATGCTGACGCAGCAGTCTGACTTTGCCTATCCACCATAGATGCCATCTGCGCCTGTAATGACTGCATAGACTGCATCATCATCATCAAACGTTCCTCACTACTAATATGTGGGGGTACCGATCCACTATCACCGTTATGGCCCTGTTGATTCTCATCCCGAGATCCTGATCCTGATGCCATCCTGCAAAAGGAAAAGAAACACAACACACAAATATAAAATGCCATGAGTTAGTCAAATCCCACTTCAACATATTAGACTTCGAGTCAAATAGTTGATAGCGTTATCTCACCACGATCTTAAATGCCTACATGCTTATAACTAGCATGCTCTGATACCATACAATACGTATGTCACGACTCGAGCCCAGAATTCGGGGGTTAGCGAAAAGCTAAACCGGTGACACACGTACTCCCGTGCACGTGCATCCAAACCCAGTCCAGATGCACGCACACAAGGGATCTAACACGTGAGAACTAAGCGTACGCGGAAGCTGTACATATCATAGCAAGCAACAAAGGAAAATAGCGGAAGCCAAAACAAATGCGAAACAGAAAGGACCAGATAATTACAACTGGAAAACCAAATACAAGTCTGAGTATATGACAAAATACAGATGTACAATTATACAGAGTACAGGGTCCAAAGCGCCAAGGTGCCAAAATACAAAATCTCAAAAACCAAAAACTCAAAACAAAAGGCCACTGATATGCATGCACGCGCTAGGCAGAGGTGATCAGGCCCACTCTGCCAAACCGGAGGGTGCCTCTACACTCGGCCCTGCAGCCTCCTCGACCGCCGGGGAGCTGGGCAAGGGATCTGTGCCTGCAACACCACAGACAACACAAATGAATACAACGATCCAGCAAATACAAGTAACAGGGATGAAACACTCATAGTATCAATAGAATAATGACAGAATAGAATTTACAGCGTTTCATCTTAGTATGCTAAGCAGATCGTGCATAGAATTAAAGCATGATAAGTGGATCAGAACATAGAAAGACTGAACTAAGTGGCTACTACGTTAACCATATTCTCTCCAATAGAGAGCAAAGCAGAGCAGATGAGAACACCACTGACCGGGCCAAGGGTACAAGTGGGTCTCGGTTTCCTGGGTTCCGGGGTCCCAAGACAAAGCGACACTGCAGTTACAGAGATACAGAGATCTAAGCCAAAGGTAACCCCGTCGGGCATCCTAGGGCTGAGGCTGAGTAGAGCCAGACTAATACCAATCAAATCAAATCCATAGAAAGGGAGATTATCCGCTTTGGACTCACCGATGACAAGGACCGGATCTTATCCTCACGTATCAATCTCTGGGCAGAGCCACCAGGGAATACCCAAAATATACAAAGTCAGAAATATACAAAGCATAGCCAAAATACAGATCAGAACATAGATTAAGTCAAAGCACAGCATAGATCAAAGCTTAGTGCAGAACGAAGAATAAAACAGATATACAGAACGAAAGCAAAATGACTGCGGAATGCATATACATAGATTGGCAGAACAGAGGGCAAAACTATAAACAATATGCAATGCATCTCAGATTAATACGGAGTCAAGGTTCATTACAAGCCAGCCCTAATATAGTTATTCACTGTCACTAACCGTGCATGTTGATGTAGTTTTAAGTTAGTCAATGCACCGTTGCCATCAAAGTGTTGCAATGTGCTCTTTACGTGCACCGACGTCCCTTAAACCAACACCCACGGGGAGGTGCTTAACAGTAAATCAACACTCACATGAATAAGTCACAGCCTAACGGACTATTCATGCGCTCTAAAGAATCCGTTGGGCCGGTTTACGGGTATGGTTAACCTATATTTGAGCCCTACAAGTCTCACCATTATTCTAAGTTATATTTCAGAATTGCCATGCCTAACGGTTTAGCCATGAGGGACCTATGGTTGAGCCGAAGACATCTTACGCGCTCGTCGTAATATGCACTACGGCTTCACCTTGGTTCCATTGGAAACACAGCTAAACTAGTCCTCTTTCACCTCTGATCTGATGCCTTTTTCGGCTGGGCTACAGTCAGTATACGGCTTAGCCGTAGACCAATCCACGGCTTAGCCGTAGCAATTCACGGCTTAGCCGTAGCCACACCGTAAGAACACTGTCTCTGGAAAGTTTCGACTGATCAGAGATTTAATCCACGGCTGGGTTACGGTTAGGTCACGGCTATCTTACGGCTCAGCCGTAGGACAATTTACGGCTCAGCCATAGCCTAGCCGTAGAACAAAAGTTAAATTTCAAGTCTCTGGAATGTGAGCCGTAGAAACTTACGGCTTAGCCGTACAATACAGAACACGAATTCGGGATAGTTACAGAAACGGAAATTTTGGTACAGAAGTTGAACAAAACAAGCTCAACTGATCCTAGCATCTTAGAAAATGGCTGTAAAACATTTTTATACAAAGAATGAGATGGAATCAAAGCAATCAAACAAAACACCCATATGTGTTATCAAAGCCGGTACTTATACTTGCCTCAAAACTCTGACAATCCACTGACTCAGGCTCCAAATCCAACTAAAATCAAAGCAAATCAAAGAAATAAACCATGCATGAGGTGTAGACACAGCAACAGAGAAAGAGAGGTGCAATTGGAGATGAAGAAGAAAGAGATTTGGAGAGAACCCACTTACCAAAGTCACAAACGGAGATGAGAGGAGAAGGAAAACCCAAATCAAGATGGGTGCAAGCTCCCAACACCAACAAAAACGAGAAGAGAATGAAAAGAAGAGAGAGAACGTGGAGCTCCTGGAGATCTTCTTGCATGCAGTCGACTAAGGGAATGAGCAAGAGAGAGAGACACCTGGAGCATGACTCATATTTATAGATTTGGAAGTTTAAAACAAGATCCAATGAGTTTAAGCAATTTACAGTTTAAGTCACACGAAGGTCCAACTTCTCCAATTGACTCCAAATGGGTCTGACACAGTTATGGAATATAACGAGCTCAACAAAATACACGTGTTGACACCAAGATGATGCAAATATGATGCAAGCAAAGCAAAAGCAAAATTACGAAAAAGGGCTTAGAACTACCTATCTCAGGTCGAAGGTTACTCAACTACCTATCCAAGGCCCAAACCAAGTCCAAAAGAATAAAACAACAGAAAAACACGCTAATGAGCCACTAATCCGGCTCAAAGGGGATCGGAGTGTTACACCAGTAGCAGCAGCTGCCAGGCGGCAGGCACTGCCAGGCATGCCAGGCAGCGCGGCTGCCTGGGCGGCAGCGTGGCACGCATCCAGTCTTTTTTTTTTTTTAAACATAATCAAATGCTACATTTATGAAAGAAGAAGAGATCAAATCCTTGAGATTAATCGCTAAATCAAGTAAAAAATCTGAGCAAAGAAATCACACAAAAGGTTTAAACCCAAGTGAAGAAATCCTACAAAAGAGCATGTTAACAAGAAGCAACTAAAACATATTGCAAGAACCAAAAACCATGGTTGCAGCTATCCACTTGCCTGGATCTCGAAGCCAAAAGCAAATCTGAAGAGCAGAAGATCCAACCTTGGTTTCCCCCTGGAGAACTTCTAGAGCTTGGTTACAGAAGAGAGGAAGAAGATGAAAGAATGGGGAAAACCCTAAGAGTAGAGTTTATATAAGAGAGGGGGTTTTTCTAAATTACAAGGAAGGGGCCCCTGTTTCTTATTGAGTTTTAAGAAATTTCAAAAAGAGTCTTCTGGCCCAAAAAGGGTCCACTAACTCAGGCCCAAATGTGTTAAACCGATCTATTTGACCCTCTTAACCCAACTCAAACCCGACAAACCGGTATGACCCAATATAAAATTTCAGGACTTGACATCTCATCCCCTTTAAAGGACATTTGGTCCCCCAAATGACTAACGTACCTCAGGAAAAAGGTGTGGATACTGACATTGCATTTGCAACGGCTAATATTGCAACACGTGCGAACGGTCTGCTATATACTTCCTCAACATAACAACATGGAAGGTGTTATGGACACTCGACAGCTCTGGTGGCAATGCTAACCGATAAGCCACGTCATTAACCTTACTGATAATCTAGAATGGTCCCACATATCTTCCGGAGAGTTTTCCTTTTTGCCCAAACCGTAAAGTACCATGTGTAGGTGATACCTTCAAAAATACATGGTCACCAATCTCAAACTTTAACTCTCTCCCTCTTTTATCGGCATAACTCTTTTGGGGACTGCGGGTAACCTTTAACTTTTCCTGAATTTGTCTTATCTTGCCACTGGACTTTCCAACCTCAGACAGTCCATGAAAACCGCGAGCTCCAAAATTCGACCAATATATAGGGGTTTGACATCTTCTCCCGTACAAAGCTTCAAAAGGTGTCATGCCAATGCTAGAGTGATAATTATTGTCGTATGCGAATTCACATAGAGCCAAGCTTTCGTTCCAACTAGTCTTGAAATCCAAGACACATGCCCTTAACATACCCTCCAATGTCTGGTTTGTCCGCTCTGTTTGTCCGTCTGTTTGGGAATGATTGGCTGTACTAAAACTCAGCTTGGTTTCTAAGGCTTCCTGCAGTGATACCTAAAACCGAGATACAAACTTACTATCCCGATCGAAGACAATAGAAACCGGTGCTCCATGCAATCTTACCACTTCCTTAATATACAAATCTACCATTTTCTCCATTCCTTGACCAGTCTTGAGTGGTACAAAGTGGGCTGACTTAGTCAAACGGTCCACTATCACCCAAATAACATCAAATCCCTTTCTAGTATTAGGCAATCCTGACACAAAGTCCATAATGATGTGCTCCCACTTCCACTGAGGAATCTCCAACTGATGCAAAAGACCTAGGGGTCTCCTATAATCTGCTTTAATCTGCTGGCAGACCAAACATTTTCCAACAAATTCTACAATATCCTTTTTCATATTCTTCTACCAATAGTGATCCTTCATATCGTGATACATCTTGGTACTGCCTGGATGAATAGTATACCGAGTATAGTGTGCCTCGACCATGATTTCATCCTTCAATTCTGGAAAATCGGGCACACAAATTCTGCCTTTATAATGTAAAATATTATCTTCCAACTTAAAATCGGGCCTCTCCTCCATATGGTCTTTGATTCTTGTAATCTTGGGGTCTAGTAGCTGGTATTCTCTAATCCTCGGAGTAATTCGGGTTCCCACGAGAATATACTAGCTAATACTGCTTGCTCACTGATAGGCTGAAAGTAAACATCCATATCTTCCAAACATCGAATCCAGAAGTATTCTGCAATTAATCCTCCAGTGAACGCTGCATTTCTACTTAGAGCATCTGCCACCACATTAGTCTTCCCAGGATGGTACTTCAACCCAAAATCATAATCCTTAATATACTCCATCCATCTCCTCTGTCTCATATTCAAATCACCATGTGTAAAGAGATATTGAAGGCTTTTATGGTCTGAATGTACTTTAAAAGTGGCTCCGTAAAGGTAATGTCTCCACATTTTCAAAACAAAGACCACTGCAGCAAGTTCCAATTCATGGGTTGCATACTTTCGTTCATGATCCTTCAATTATCTAGACCCATAAGCCACCACCTGTTAGTTTTTGTGGACTCAATCCATCAGTTGATGTAATAAATTGATTAATTTCTTTATTTATCAATAAAATCATGCTTTACTTTCATGAGATGAATGTTATTTTACTACTTCATGCACATGACCAATACGTATGACAGAATGGTTCATGAGTTGAACCGGATCCCATTAGTATATTAAATGTGATATATGTGCATGGATGAGATCTACACGCGGGAGATATATGTCACAAATCTTATACTTAAAATAGCTTCACAACCAGTAATGAGATTGGGCATCTCATTTGATAAGGTTGCAGCACTTTGATCACTATGAGATAGTGTGATTTGTCTCGATCATCAGAATGTAAGATTCTGAATAACGGTGCTGGTACATTGGATGTATTGAAGGACCATGTGATGCACCTATGGAATTCCATCTCAATAATAAGGTATGCTCTCATAATTCCCTAACAATAGGCTCTCAATCCTGAGACATTGACGAACTCAAGTTTCTATCTATTCATTTGCTTTGAGTCACCAATGAGTGAGGTCGACTATAGGTTAACACCTCGGTGTCTTGGGTATGTGGTAGTAGAACTGTGGGAACGTTGAATGATCAAGATGGATTCTATCTCTATTGTCCCCTTGTGCCAATTAATGGATCTGTTATTAGTAAGTGCGCACCCATCGCAATTAAGAGTTAATTGGATGGTACTGATGATTACTGTGATTAATTAGGGCTCAAGGATAATAAGATGTGGAACTTAGATTGGAAAAGACGGATTTATTCCAATTGATCCATGGATATTGATAGAGGGGCCTACTTGTGGTAATTGGGAAGTTTAGGGTCTTTATGGTAATTTATTCCTAAGACTGGCGTGCAATTGCATTTATATAGTGGTGTTATTTGCAATTAACTGTGGGCCCGGATTGCACATGAGATGTGGGGTCGCTGTGTTCCAGTTGGAGCCAGCTTTCTAAGGAATCCCTAGTGGTCCCCACGCTAGCCCAAGATATTGGAAAACACTAATCCGACTTGAACTTTAGAAATAAGAGTTTGGAAAGGAGAAAGCTGCTAATTGCTTTGGAAGTAAGACTTCTATTTCAATTAGACAAGGAAGAGATTTGAAAGTCTATAAAATCTCTTGGACGTCCAATATGACTCTCTCTCATACCCAAAAACCCTTTTGTGCAAGAGTTGCACGAGTTACTCTCTCCATCTCTCTTCTAGCTCCTTTGAGTTTCGAGTTGGGATTTCTCCTGAAGATTCCACCACTCTTCTTGAGAAAAGAAATCCAATTCGGGTCATAGCGTGGAAAGCTAAGAGGTGTTGAAGAAATTCATTAGAGCACTGCGGATCTCCAAAGGTATGATCTACTTCTTGCATGTTGTAGATTATTATGGATGTTTAGTGCTGGTAGAATATTTACTGTACATGGTCACGAGATTGAGGGTTATGCATCCAGGATTGGGTTTTGGTTTTATGGATAGTTGATCCCTGTGTCAAGTGAGTCAAAAGTTTTGAAAATCTATCCACGAGACCCACTTACTTCCAACAATTGGTATCAAAGCCATACCTCATCTCTAATTATGTTAGATCAGTAATCTTGTTCTAATCTTTGCATGAGATGTGAAGAGGATAGAGCAAGGGCTATGATAGGATCAGTATTGATTGGTTTTGCTTGCTTTTGTAGTAGATACATGTTTGGAAAGTCACAAAAAGTTTTAATCATGATAAGAGGATGATAAGATGCCATTAAAAGCATACTCAGATCATTAGAGGTGACTGGGTACAGCAGGAGCTGAATCTGAAAAGGAACCTAAATTTCTGGGTTCGTCAGCTCGACCCCCGCCGGGGGTGCTGCCCCCGGACCCCCGCTGCGTAGGGGATCTTGTATCGTGGTGGCAAAAAATTTGGCATCTTGTTTTTCCATTGTGGTTTGGCAACTTGGTTTTGTGAGATGCTTTGTTGTATGAGATACTAACTTGCAGGTGATAATGTCCTCTCCATATGGCCCACATGTTTTTCTTTCCTTTGTTAATTATTGGTTTATTTGTGGCTAAGTGTAAAGGGCATCATGGTTTCCTTGGTTTCCCTTGAAAGGGCAAGGCATGGTGAATTTCCCTATAGCCCTTTTATTTCCATGTTTAGACTACCATGTAAGTCTCATTATAGAGACATAGGAATTTATGTATTTTTAAAATTTGTAAATTCTGGAGATGTCCGAAACAAAGAAGGAAAGAGAAGCTGGACTCCTAATCAAAGAGTTTGAAGATTACCAAAAGGTATTTTGGAGATGCCGAAACAATTTGAGGAATCTCAAAGTTTTGGAAAGTCTAGAAGTCCAAGAAGTCTTTTCCGCCTGGGTCATTGGAGGAGAGGAATAGTCTTTTGTTATAGCACTTTCTATTTATGGATGAATGCTTATTTTAGAGTATTTCCATATCTGAACCAAACATAGCAAATTCCAAAATTGGTCAAATCAAATTAATTTTTGGAAAGAGTTCTAATTAGAGTTGGTGGGCCCATGAGATGGATCTATTGGTAACACTAATTTTAGAAACTGGACTTTCCTTAAAATAACTTGACTTGGAACCAATCATTGGTCTTATCATGAGATGAATATATACCTATATTTGATGGACCCATACACCTATAAGGAAATCCTCAAC
Source organism: Sextonia rubra (assembly GCA_037013555.1). Classification (NCBI taxonomy): domain Eukaryota; kingdom Viridiplantae; phylum Streptophyta; class Magnoliopsida; order Laurales; family Lauraceae; genus Sextonia; species Sextonia rubra. The sequence continues at coordinate 12,639,815 of JASUAD010000026.1, forward strand.
TCTAAAATATTAAGTGGGAGCGGGGCATTTCTATATATATAAAAATCCCCATGGTTTTCCACCATAGGTCCATTGTAAGGAAAGTATTAGCCTCGCGCCATTTTGAGAATGGCCATTCCCCACGGAGGGCTTGTATTTATCTGGATACTGGATATGGATCTCCTATGGATAGTGTTGATGAGACGGGGTGGGAGCCCACTCCCCAAGGAGGAGCTGCCCGCAATGGTTGTCATGCAATGCTAGTTGGTGGGTCACACTTAACTAAAATAATGATGTAGTATCCCCAAGGATTTGCCTCATGTATTTTAGAAACCGAAGCTAATCGGGAGTTATACATTATTTGGTATGAGATACCTAGATTGTAATGAATGAAAGGGATCATGGATAGTTAGTCTTAATCCAAATTTTAACCAACTTTGATCCGCACTAGTCTAGGAGGTATTTGCACTCCCCAAGGAGGCATACCCTGCAGGATTGGGATTCCAATGTATTCTGAATTTTGTGGTTATGAGGATTCCCACATAAATTTGGTAGAATATTAAACCCTAATGTCATTTAAATTTATTAATTGAATGTAAGGTTATGTGTTACAGTATTACAAGCATGAATTCGAATACTTTCAATCCACTTGCGACCATCCTCAACCAGAATAAGTTGGTGGGATCCAACTATGTAGACTGGAAACGAATCTGGATATTGTCCTGACAGCTTCAGGATATAAATATGTCCTTACCAAAAACCCCCTTGAAGAGCCTGGCCCAGATGCATCAGAAGCAGAAAAGGACCTTTACACCAAATGGGCCAAAGACGATTAGATGGCCCGATGTTACATTCTGGCATCCATGTCTAGTGTGCTGCAACATCAACATCAATCTTATAAAACTGCATATGATATGATATCGAATTTAAAGGAGATGTTTGCAGAACAAGGCGACCTGCTAGGCAGGCAGCTATGAGGGTGCTCATTCGCACCAAGATGGCTGAAGGTACATCAGTACAGGAACACATGTTGAAGATGATGGACTCATTAAATGAGTTAGATGTACTGGGAGCTGCGATTGATGCAGAATCGCAGATTGACATAATCCTTGAGTCACTACCAGAGTCATTCAACAATTTCAAGGTCAATTATAATATGAATAAAATGAATCTGACTCTGGCTGAGCTATCTAGTCAGCTGGTAGCAACTGAAGGGATTATGATGAAAAAACCAACTGCCTTCATGACAGAAAAGTCAGATGCCAAGTCCAAGCCGAAAGGCAAAGGGCGGAAAGGTAAAAAGAAATCAGTTCCAAAAGGTCCTAAGGTGGAGAATGGTCCAACTAGTGGCGTGGCTAAAGCTAAGGGTTCAGGGACAAAAGGAAAGTGTTTCCATTGTGGTAAGATAGGACATTGGAAGAGGAATTGTCCAGAATATCTGTCTAAGAAAAAGACCCCAGGTATGACTGAGTCACTTATATCTGAAGTTAGTTTTGCAACTGGTACTTCAGAATCCTGGTGTGTGGATTCCGGGGCAACTAATCACATATGTAATACGTTGCAGGGGTTCAGGGAAACCAGGAGGCTAAGTGATGGAGAAATCATTGTCAACCTAGGATCTGACGCTAAGGCGGAGGCTGTTTCAGTGGGAGTCATTACTTTATGTTTTTCAAATAATAAATTGGTTTTGTCATAAACATTATATGTACCGTCTCTAAGGCGGAATTTGATTTCAGTTTCTAGTTTGGTGAATAAGGGTTAGTCTATTATTTTTGGTACTGAAGTTGTCACAAAGAGGAATGGTACTTTCATATGTTCTGGCAAGGTAACCAATGGACTTTATTTGTTAACTCTCACGATGTATGGGATACATGATACTAAAACAATTAATAGACCATCATTAAAGAGAAAGTCACCTTCATCTAATCCAACAAAACTTTGGCACCTAAGGCTAGGTCATATAAACCTTAACAGGATTGAGAGGCTAGTGAAAGATGGTATCTTACCTTCATTGGTGGTAGAACCAATGCCTGTCTGTGAGTCCTGTTTGGAAGGTAAAATGACTAAAAGACCCTTTTCAACTAAGGGTAATAGGGCTAAAGATTTATTGGAATTAGTGCATATTGATGTCTGCGGACCCATTAATGTCAGGGCCAGAGGAGGATATGAGTACTTCATCACTTTCACAGATGATTACTCAAGATATGGTTACATATACCTTATGCACCGCAAGTCTGAAACTTTTGAAAAGTTCAAAAACTTTCGAGCGGAAGCGGAAAAGCAATTAGGTAAGAGTATCAAGACTCTTCGATCAGATCGAGGAGGGGAATATCTCTCTGCTGATTTTATGGGTTACTTATCAGAAAATGGGATTCTATCCCAATTATTTGCTCCTGGTATGCCTCAACAGAATGGAGTAGCAGAAAGAAAGAACCGGACTCTTTTAGATATGATTAGGTCTATGCTGAGTTTCTTGAGATTACCTATATCCTTTTGGGGATACGCTTTGGATACTGCAATGTACATACTAAACCTCGTACCATCTAAGTCTATACCTAAGACTCCGCGGGAATTGTGGTCTGGGCGAAAGCCTAGTCTACAACATTTACACATTTGGGGTTGTCCAGCACACGTGCTCAAGGTTAAGACGGATAAGTTGGAAATGAAGTTGGAAGTTTGCACATTTGTAGGATATCCTAAAGGAACTAAAGGTTGGTTATTCTATAATCGCAGAGAGCAGAAAGTGCTGGTCAGCACCAATGCGGTTTTTCTAGAGGAAGATTATATGAAGGACTAGAAATTTTTAGAAAAGGTGATCTTGGAAGATATTCAAAAGTAATCAATTCCAAATCCAAGTATGACCGGACTTAAGGAAGAACCGCCCTTACCAGACCCAGTAGTTACACCAGTACCTCGTTGTAGTGGGAGGATTGTCAGACCCCCTGACAGGTTCTCATTCTTGAGAGAGTCTTATGAAGCAATCCCAAAAGAGCCGGAACAAGATCCCTCTAACTATGATGAAGCAATCAATGACTTAGACTCAGGACGCTGGCAAGATGCTATGAAAACTGAGATGGAGTCTATGTACTCAAATCAGGTCTAGACACTTGTGGACTTGCCTGCCAATATTAAAACTATTGGGTGCAAGTGGGTCTACAAGAGAAAAAGAGGACCAGATGGAAGAGTGGAGACCTATAAGGCTAGGCTTGTTGCGAAAGGATATACTCAGAAAGAGGGGATCGATTATGAGGAAACCTTCTCGCCGTAACCATGTTTAAATCCATCCGGATACTCTTATCCATTGCGGCTCATCTCGATTACGAGATTTGGCAAATGGATGTCAAGATGGCGTTTCTCAATGGCCATCTTGAGGAAGACATCTATATGGTACAGCCAGACGGTTTTGTAGCTAAAAACCAGGAGCAAAAAGTTTGCAAGCTGCAGAAGTCTATTTATGGACTGAAGCAGGCATCCCGAAGTTGGAATATCCGTTTTGACCAGGCAATCAAGTCATTTGGCTTTTGTCAAAATCCGGATGAGTCATGTGTGTACATGAAAAGTGAAAGTCACAGGGTAGTTTTTCTGGTTTTATATGTCGATGACATCCTTCTCCTCGGGAAAGACATAGGGATGTTGTCAACGGTAAAAGTTTGGTTAGCCAAGACTTTTGATATGAAGGACTTGGGAGAAGCTAGTTACATCCTAGGGATCAAACTCTATCGAGACCGGAAAAATAGGATGATTGGCTTATCCCAAGCTGCATACATAGATAAGGTGCTAGTACGGTTTGCAATGTAAGACTCCAAGAAGGGTATCACACCTTTCAGGCATGGAGTGCACCTTTCCAAGGATCAGTGTCCTAAGACACCCGAGGAAAAGGAGCAGATGAGGTCGATACCATACGCTTCGGCTATTGATAGCCTCATGTATGCTATGTTATGTACTAGACCAGATATCTGTTATATAGTGGGCCTAGTCAACAGATATCAATCTAATCCAGGACTTGAACATTGGACTGCTGTAAAATGTATTCTCAAATACTTGAGAAGGACTAGAGATTACATGTTGATTTATAGCAGTGATGAGTTGATTCCAGTCGGATACACATATTCTGACTTTATGTCAGATAAGGATTCTAGGAAATCCACCTCTGGTTATGTATTGATGGTTGGAGGCGGAGCTATCAGCTGGAGGAGTATAAAACAAGAATGTATCGCTGATTCAACCTCGGAGGCTGAATATGTAGCAGCTTGTGAAGCAGCTAAGGAAACAGTATGGCTTAAAAGATTCCTTTTGGAACTTGGGGTGGTACCTTTGGCACGACAGCCACTCACAGTTTACTGTGACAGCAGCGGGGCAGTCGCTCAGTCAAAGGAACCCAGAAGCCATAAAAGCCAAAAGCATGTACAAAGGAAGTATCACTTAGTCAGAGAGATTGTGCAGAGAGGTGATATTGCTATTACCAAGATAGCCTCTGCAGACAATTTGGCAGATCCCTTTACTAAGCCTTTGACTACCAAAGTCTTTGAGCAACACGTAGAAGGGATGGGCATGAGATGCAACCCTGACTGGCATTGAGCCCAAGTAGAAGATTGTTAGTTTTTGTGGACTCAATCCATCAGTTGATGTAATAAATTGATTAATTTCTTTATTTATCAATAAAATCATGCTTTACTTTCATGAGATGAATGTTATTTTACTACTTCTTGCACATGACCAATACGTATGACATAATGGTTCATGAGTTGAACCGGATCCCATTAGTATATTAGATATGATATATGTGCATGGATGAGATCCACACGCGGGAGATATATGTCACAAATCTTATACTTAAAATAGCTTCACAACCAGTAATGAGATTGGGCATCTCATTTGATAAGGTTGCAGCACTTTGATCACTATGAGATAGTGTGATTTGTCTCGATCATCAGAATGTAAGATTCTGAATCACGGTGCTGGTACATTGGATATATTGAAGGACCATGAGATGCACCTTATGGAATTCCATCTCAATAATAAGGTATGCTCTGATAATTCCCTAGCAATAGGCTCTCAATCCTGAGACATTGACGAACTCAAGTTTCTATCTATTCATTTGCTTTGAGTCACCAATGAGTGAGGCCGACTATAGGTTAACACCTCGGTGTCTTGGGTATGTGGTAGTAGAACTGTGGGAACGTTGAATGATCAAGATGGAATCTATCTCTATTATCCCCTTGTGCCAATTAATGGATTTGTTATTAGTAAGTGCACACCCATCGCAATTAAGAGTTAATTGGATGGTACTGATGATTACTGTGATTAATTAGGGCTCAAGGATAATAAGATGAGGAACTTAGATTGGAAGAGACGGATTTATTCCAATTGATCCACGGATATTGATAGAGGGGCCTACTTGTGGTAATTGGGAAGTTTAGGGTCTTCATTGTAATTTATTCCTAAGACTGGAGTGCAATTGCATTTATATAGTGGTGTTATTTGCAATTAACTGTGGGCCCGGATTACACATGAGATGTGAGGTCGCGGTGTTCCAGTTGGAGCCAGCTTTCTAAGGAATCCCTAGTGGTCTCCACGCTAGCCCAAGATATTGGAAAACACTAATCCGACTTGAACTTTAGAAATAAGAGTTTGGAAAGGAGAAAGCTGCTAATTGCTTTGGAAGTAAGACTTCTATTTCAATTAGACAAGGAAGTGATTTGAAAGTCTATAAAATCTCTTGGACGTCCAATATGACTCTCTCTCACGCCCAAAAACCCTTTCGTGCAAGAGTTGCATGAGTTACTCTCTCCGTCTCTCTTCTAGCTCCTTGGAGTTTCGAGTTGGGATTTCTCCTGAAGATTCCACCACTCTTCTTGAGAAAAGAAATCCAATTCGGGTCATAGCGTGGAAGGCTAAGAGGTGTTGAAGAAATCCATTAGAGCACTGCGGATCTCTAAAGGTATGATTTACTTCTTGCGTGTTGTAGGTTATTATGGATGTTTAGTGCTGGTAGAATATTTACTGTACATGGTCACGAGATTGAGGGTTATGCATCCTGGATTGGGTTTTGGTTTTATGGATAGTTGATCCCTGTGTCAAGTTGGTCAAAAGTTTTGAAAATCTATCCACGAGACCCACTTACTTCCAACACCACCTTCCCATGTTGCATGAGAACACAACCAAGTCCAACTCCAGATGCATCAGTAAAAATAACAAAACATCATTGCCACGAGTATGTCAGTATAAGAGCTGTGGTCAACCTCCTTTTCAACTCCTGAAAACTTCGTTCACAATCCTCATTCCACACAAAAGGAACTCCCTTACAAGTCAATCTCGACAATGGGGCTACTATTGTGGAAAATCCTTCCATGAATTTGCGGTAAGATCCTGCGAGGCCTAGGAAACTTTGGATCTCTGACACTATTTCGACCTATCCCACTTTACCACTGGTTCAATCTTTGTTAGGTCCACCGCTTAACCTTCCCTGGAGATGATGTGACTAACGAATCCCATCTGTTCCCAACCAAAATTCACTTTTACTTGCCTTAGCACACAATTGGTGTTCCCTCAATAACTGCAATGAAGTACGAAGATGCCGAGCTTGCTCTTCCCGACTCTTCGAATATACAAGTACATCATCAATAAACACCACCACAAACTTATCCAAGTACTGTGCAAAAACCCTATTCATCATAGCCATAAAAGCTGCTGGCGCATTTGTCAGCCCAAAAGACATCACCAAAAATTCGTAGTGACCATATCTAGTTCTGAATGCAGTTTTTGGAATATCTTGATCTCGTACCCTCAACTGATGATATCCTGACCTCAGATCAATCTTAGAAAAATACTGCGCACCTTGCAATTGATCAAATAATTCATTGATTCTTGGTAAAAGATACTTGTTCTTGATGGTCACTTAATTCAGTTGCCTATAATCAATACACATTCTCATATAACCATCCTTTTTCTTCACAAAAAAACACTGGAGCTCCCCAAGGAGAGAAACTCGGTCTAATAAAACCCTTGTTTAACAACTCCTGCAATTCCTCTTTGAGTTCTCTCAACTCCACTGGGGCCATTCTATAAGGGGCTTTTGAGATCGGGGTTGTGCCTGGAACAAGCTCAATTGAAAAATCAATTTCATGGACCAGCTGTGATTCAGGAATATCATTGGGAAAAACATCCAGAAACTGAGATACCACTGGTATCTCCTCCACCACTTTAGTCCATTTATCCTTCGTGATAAACGCTATATACCCCTCAGAACCTTTCCTCAACAACTTTATAGCCTTAATAATTGAAATCATACAAATAACAACCTTCTTCTTTGATCTCACAATTGCACCATGTGTCATCATCAACTATAACTTAACTGTTTTCTGTCTCCAATACTTAGTTGTAGGATGATTATTGCCACAAATGCCACAAGACTCCCTCCTTTGCTTATTAAATTGGTACTGTGAAACCGAAGACGGAGTAACTTTCAGCTTGACTTGGCTTGTAAGGGCCATGCGTCCAATCACCTCCTTGGCCCAATATGCCTTATCCGAAAAATGCCTGGTAAGTATTTAGAACTTGTGACTTGGCATGAAGCAATATATCTGGTCGAAGGCCATCGAGAAATGGTCGAATCCTCTTGCTTTCTAGAGTGATGAAGGTTGGTGCGAAACGAGAGAGACGAATAAACTCCAGCTCATACTCCCGAACAGACGGATTCCCTTGCTTCAATCTATCAAACTCTATTCGCTTCTAAATGCGAACATGCTCCGGTACGTACTTCTTGGGAAACAGATTATGAAAAGTAGTCTAGGCCACCTTTTTGGTAATCCCCTATATATTAGCGACTAAACGACCAAAAATACGGAAAGTAACGAACTCCTATAACTTATAAACATTTGCCAAAGTTCGAATACGATTATGAATGCCAAAAACCTCCAACGTTCCCACTTAACGTTTTTAATCCTCACATCGGACCTATGTTCTAGCATCTTTTAGAACTTCTAGAACTTGACCGGCTCTGATACCATCTGTCACGCCCCCAAAACTGGGCCGGATCCAAACCCGGTTCCAGGGGTGTGAGAATTGGGGCTAATTAAAATTTTTTAACATAATCAATACGAGCCCCAATTTCGGGTGGATCGAAGTCTTTTGTGAGGCTATGCTTGGTGATCAAGCAACCATAATCACACGCGGAGCTAAAATCCATACTCATTGCAAACGGATATCACGTAACAACCATGTAACAAATCTCATTAATAATAAAATCAAGGTCAAGTGCTTCGAAGCATAACAATTAAAGTTATAATTTCAAAACAAATAAATTTAATTAAATAAACTAATGGCCCAAAAATAGCCTTATTACATAACTTAAAGTTTTCGAACTCTGCACCGCACTAGGACACCTCAGATGATGTCACTGGTGCACCACTCAACAACCTCGCCACCTAGCAGAATTTCCTACGTAGCCTGACCCTCTGGTTCGGCCCCTGTAATGGAACCTAGACACCAAAAGTAGTGGGTCAGATTGACGTAATCTGGCAAGAGGGTAAGTTGCAAACAATGGATTAATCAACTGCATTAAATGATATATTCATTATGGCCAAAAATATCTCAAATGCAAATCCCAATGACATGAATGCACAGAAATGGGTATTCCCGCGGATAAATATACAAAAACGGGTAATCCCGCATACAGATAACAGAAACGGGTAATCCCGCAGATAATAACAGAAACGGGTAATCCCGCAGGTAATAACAGAAACAAGTAATCCCGCAGATAATAACAGAATCAGGTATTCCCGCAGATAATAACAGAAGGCATAGCTGTGTACTATAATCCACAGTACACGCTGACCCGATGGCGTACGTCCACCTCCGAACTGCAATCGGTCAGATATATATATACATATATATATTTACAAATGTATATATATATCGATGCAGAATGAATCATGATATGACACCCTTAATCTCAATATTCATACCATTATCAATTTGGGTACGTAAACTTTTATAATTGAAAATGTATTATGTACACGTATCAATTCCAGTTTTTCTAAGAGTAAGCACTAAACCACCTAACGGTCATAGTTATTTAAATATACACATGAGAACCAACTCTCTATCACAAGGGAATGTGAGTCCATGATGCCATTATACTACTTTTGGTGCCTATCATGTAGTACATCCCGAACCTCACATTCCCGTTCAACACTTAATCCAATTCTCATGTGAGCATCCATCTAAGTTTTCTAAAAAGGACATGATTTATCTCATCCAATTAAGTATGCTTAGTATGTTTTACTAATTGGGTAAAAGATGTTTAAATTACAAATCCAAATTTAAATCAAGTTATGATCAAAGGGGAAAGGGAATAATTAATTCCTTAATGTCATTTTTGTATATAAACACACCTTATTAATTTATATAAAACTAAAGGTACAAATCTTGGGCCTCAGTTTGAAATCAAACTCAAATTAAAAATCCAAATTAGGATCATAATTACAATCTTGGTAAGATTTATTAATTACCACATACATCTTAATTAATCTCAAATTATTCTAAATAAACATTAATCAAAATTATATAATTCTCAATTAATTTTATAAATAATCCAAGCTAAATTTCAAATAACATCGAAATAAAAATTAATTTAATGAAATCAAATATGTATTAGCATAATAGAACCATTAACCAAACTATAACCCTCTAAATATAATAATTAATATTTAAAAACTCTAATAATTTCTATTTATATAAATCTACATGTATTTATTTATTTTTATTTTTTTTGAAAAGAAAAAAAATCGGACGGATGGGCCAGACCTGCACTTGGGCCCGCCAGGCGGCCGGCCCAACCCATCCAGGCTGGGCCGCTGCCCAGCCGGCCTGCTACCCAGCAGCAGCTGCTGCCAGGCGGCAGGCACTGCCTGGCATGCCCGGCAGCGCCGCTGCCTGGGCGGCGTGGCTACCTGGGCGGCAGCGTGGCACGCGTCTAGTCTTTTTTTTTTTTTAAACATAATCAAATGTTACATTTATGAAAGAAGAAGAGATCAAATCTCTGAGATTAATCGCTAAATCAAGTAAAAAATCTGAGCAAAGAAATCACACAAAAGGTTTAAACCCAAGTGAAGCAATCCTACAAAAGAGCATGTTAACAAGAAGCAACTAAAACATATTGCAAGAACCAAAAACCATGGTTGCAGCTATCCACTTGCCTGGATCTCGAAGCCAAAAGCAAATCTGAAGAGCAGAAGATCCAACCTTGGTTTCCCCCTGGAGAACTTCTAGAGCTTGGTTGCAGAAGAGAGGAAGAAGATGAAAGAATGGGGAAAACCCTAAGAGTAGAGTTTATATAAGAGAGGGGGTTTTTCTAAATTACAAGGAAGGGCCCCCTGCTTCTTAGTGAGTTTTAAGAAATTTCAAAAAGAGTCCTCTGGCCCAAAAAGGGTCCATTAACTCAGGCCCAAATGTGTTAAACCGATCTATTTGACCCTCTTAACCCAACTCAAACCCAACAAACCGGTATGACCCAATATAAAAATTCAAGACTTGACACCCGGATTGCACATGAGATGTGGGGTCGCTGTGTTCCAGTTGGAGCCAGCTTTTTAAGGAATCCCTAGTGGTCCCCACGCTAGCCCAAGTTATTGGAAAATACTAATCTAACTCGAACTCTAGAAAGAAGGGATTGGAAAGGAGAAAGCTGCTAATTGCTTTGGAAGTAAGACTTCTATTTCAATTAGAAAAGGGAGAGATTTGAAAGCCTATAAAATCTCTTGGACGTCCATTAAGACTCTCCCTCACGCCCAAAACCCTTTCGTGCAAGAGTTGCACGAGTTTCTCTCTCCTTCTTTCTTCTAGTTCCTTGGAGTTTCGAGTTGGGATTTTCTCCTGAAGATTCCACCATTCTTCTTGAGAAAAGAAATCCAATTCGGGGGTCATAGCGTGGAAGGCTAAGAGGTGTTGAAGAAATCCATTAGAGCACTGCGGATCTCCAAAGGTATGATCTACTTCTTGCATGTCGTAGATTATTTTGGTTGTTTAGTGCTGGTAGAATATTTACTGTACATGGTCACGAGATTAAGGGTTATGCATCCTGGATTGGGTTTTGGTTTTATGGATAGTTGATCCCTGTGTCAAGTGGGTCAAAAGTTTTGAAAATCTATCCACGAGACCCACCTACTTCCAACAGTGCCATGGAGGTTTTAACTGAATTTGACCCATTAAAGTTAGTCAATTACCTCGTTCATAGGCCGCGGTCGCTCCCAAGTCCCATTTTTGGACTTTTGCATATCTGACTCGTTTTCGCCTGCTTGGGGCCCGAACGGTGTCCAATCTTCATGCAACTTAGATGAATGCTTCCTAAAACTATTTTGAGTGTGCCATATATGTCTCGGCACAATTTGACCTTCTGAAGGTGGTCAACTAACTCGCTAATCAAGCCGCGGTCACTCCGAAGGCCCATTTTTGGGCTTTTACATATGTGACTCGTTTTAGCCTGTTGGGGCCCGAACGATGTCCAATCTTCAGGGAATATGGAGGAATGGTTCTTTAAACTATTTTGAGTGCGTCATAGAAGTGTCGCCACTATTTGACCTTTTGAGGTTGGTCGACTCCTTTGTTCATCGGGCCGCGGTCACTCCCAAGGCCCATTTTTGGACTTTTGCATATGTGACTCGTTTTCACCTGTTTGGGGCACGAACGATGTCCAATCTTCACAGAACTTGGAGGAATGATTCTTTACACTATTTCAAGTGTGTCATAAAGTTCTTGCATGATTTGACCTTCTGAAGTTGGTCAACTAACTCGCTAATCAAGCCACAGTCACTCCCAAGGAACATTTTTGGACTTTTATATATGTGACTCATTGTGGCCTATTTGGGTCCCGAACGATGTCCAATCTTCACGGAACATGGAGGGATGCTTCTTGACACAATTTTGAGTGTGTCATCTAAGTTTTGGCTTGATTTGACCCTCTGAAACTGGTTAACTACCTCATTCTTCGGGCCGTGGTCACTCCTAAGGCCCATTTTTGGGCTTTTGCATATGTGACTTGTTTTCACATGTTTACGGCCCGAACGATGTCTAATCTTGATGAAACTTAGAGGAATTATTCTTGACACTATTTTGAGTGTGTTATAGAAGTTTTAGCTAGATTTGACCTTTTGAAGTTTGTAAACTTTATGTTTTATCAGGAGGCGGTCATTCCCAATGCCCATTTCTGGACTTTTGTATATCTGACTTGTTTTCGCTTATTTGGGGCCTGAACGATGTTCAATCTTCATGAGACTTGAAATAATGCTTCTTGACATTATTTTGAGAGTGTCATAGATGTTTCAGCTTCATTTGACCTTCTGAAGTTGGTCAACTCCCTCGTTCATCGGGCTGCGGTCATTATAGAGCTCCATTTTTGGGCTTCTGCATGTGTGACTCGTTTTTTCCTTTTTGGGGTTCGAACGATGTCCAATATTCACGGAACTTGGAGGAACATTTCTATACACTATTTTGAGTGTGTCATAGAGGTTTTTGATCGATTAGACCCTTTGATGTTGGTCAACACAATCATTAATCAGGCCGCGGTCACTAACAAGGCCCAATTTTGGACTTTTGCATATGTGATTCGTTTTCGCTTGTTTGGGGCCTGAACGATGTAAAATCTTCACAGAACTTGGCGGAATGCTTCGTTAGACAATTTTGAGTGTGTAATAGAAGTTTTGGCTCGATTTGGCCTTTTGATGTTGGTCAACACCCTCGTTTATCGGGCTGCAGTCACTATGAAGGCCCACTTTTGAAGTTTTGCTTATGTGAATCATTTTCACCGGTTTGGAGCCCGAACGATGTCTAATCTTTGCGGAACTTAAAGGAACACTTCTTTAGACTATTTTAAGTGTGTCATAGAGGTTTCGGCTCGATTTGACCTTCTGAAGTTGGTTAACTCCATCATTTATCGGGCCACGGTCACTCCGAAGGCCCATTTTTTGGACATTTGCATATGTGACTCGTTTTCACTTGTTTGGGGCCCGAATGATGTCCACTGTAAGGATTCGGATCCCACTAATCCTAATTTACTTTAATTAATCTCGTTCTATGTTAATTAAACCCTATTATGGTTAATCTAATACAAGAACTATTGGGTTTGGGTCTTGGACAGGTAGTTGAGAGAAGTTTGGACATTACCTCAGTAGTGGAGGACCTTTTGTAAATTGTTCTTGCATCTTATGGACACCTCTTCCATCGCCTCTCGTGTAATTTTTCATGTAGATCATCTTTCGTGGTGGGCTCGATTTGATCCGAACTCATTCTGGGCCAAATGAGGTCCATTTGGCCTAAACTAAAATTTAGTGGAAAAATGTGCACTTGCATGCAACTGCAGGAAAAATTATGTTTAAAGAGGGAACCCAACATCCCTTTCTTCCTTCTTCCTTTTTTGTTGCTAGAACATTTCCCCTCTTCTTCGTTTCTCATCCTTACTTCCAGGTTTAGGGAGTTACTAGACATGAAGGATTTTGCATATGGTAGAGGGAACTTCTTCTTCTTCTTCTTCTTTTTCACTGTGCATTTCTCTCCTAGAGTATTCTCTCCTCCAAGCTATTAGCTGCATAAGGTGAAGACTCACCTCCACTTCATTCATTTTGGGTTATTAGAGTCATAAGAATTCAATTACATGACATGTAAGCAAATCTAAATCCCATTCTTCAATTGTATGTTCTACTTGTAGAGAACCCATTTTCATTTGGAGGTTTCCCCTAACCACACAACAAGAAGGACTTAGGGAGAGCAAACACTGTTAAGAGGTAAGTATTAGAGTTCATATATGCTGCATAAAGGCTTAAGTATTGATTCTTGGGTTAGCTCTTTCAATTTTCAAATTCCAGCCATTTCTTATGGTCTCAACTGTGTACAAAGGTGGTATGAATTGAGTTAGGATGAAAACATGGAGTAAGAATATGTGTGGGTAATGAACACCTTTAAGGACACTATAATTAAGCCATAGGAACTCCCCAACAAATTAGGTTCTGTATGGATCCCATATTGAAATTGAGCTACAGAACCGACTTCAGGTTTCTGAAGCGTACGGCGAAGCCACGGCTAAGCCGTGAGTGTTTACGCCTCAAAGTCCCGAGAGCAACAAAATTGGTTTTTGTACTGCGGCATACCCATGGCTCCACCATGAAGTACACTACGGCTAAGCTATGCCCAGCCCGTACCCAAGCCATAAGCCTTCTTACGGGGGACTTTCCAGAGAGCTCCAGAAACTCATTTTCTTCTACGGCTTGCACACGGCTACACTGTGAAATGCTTTACGGCTCAGTCGTAACCCCACCATAACCTAACCGTAGGCTTAGCACGGCTAAGCCGTAGGCCAATATATGGCTAAGCCGTAAATGCGCCTGAACTATTGGAGGAAACCTAAATCACTCGGCTAAGCCGTAACATTATATACGGCTAAGCCGTATGAACCCAGTGAATTTAGGATATTAGGAATTCTCCCTTGACCTTATAAGGCCTTAGTATTGGCACCTTCCTACCACTACACTAGCCCAACTGTAATGATACGTTAAGAGGATAAACGAATTCTGGATGATTCCCTAATGTCAAGTCATGGATGTTGGCATAAGAAGGGGTGTCCTTTATGCATATAAGGTAATACCAAAACATGGTAACACAATGACACCGGACGTTTTATAAGTACATCGTGTTGAATGTCCTTGGGGATCATGGGTTACCTAATACAGGTGAATAGTGATTTCTTGGATATTACTTAATCTGAATGCATTCATATTGTTAAATACCACGCCTTCCACATGATTTGTCTATGCATTCTCTCTTTTAGCCAAACCCCGAGGCTATTCAGACCTGAGCTTCTAATGAGTGTGTGTCTGACAAGCCAGTGCTTCTACTGAGTGCGTGTTTTCTAGCCATAAGGAAAGAGTTGAGGTTCAAGTCTTTGTAGCTCATATGCATATGCATCGTTTAATTATTTGTCTATTTCATGACTGATCATACTTTCAGACTATATATGTATGATATGTCTCGTATGATTGAATCCGAGTCGGCGCCACTTAGCTTGTGTCCCTTTTGGGTATTATTATGTCATTACTGCAATAGGTTTACGGGGGAGTTGTCGGCACTCCTCGGGAAGCTAGCTTGATCTCCTAGCAACCCATATGTATGTATGCTCCCTTTTTGGGAGAATGAAGCCTTGTGGATGCCAATTAGTGTGTGTATTATATCTTGACTTTGATTTCTCACTCATTATTACTCATGCACATTATGCCTAGTAGACTATTATTGCTCTCCTATCCAATACATAATAATAAGTTCATTTGATATATTATGCTAGTTTCATATGCTCAGTACTTGCTTAACCATCATATTAACAGTGTTACCTTTGGTATTACAGGTACGGAATCCAATCCCAACCCGAGACTGACGCCCCCTCGGAGGGTACCCCAACGGTACCTCGGGGTGTAGATGAATGGAAGGATGGCGATGTCTTTTATTAGTCATATTATGGAGTGCGCCGGTTCTAGAGATGTTATAGTCAAACCTTTGGTTTACCTTTAGGAATGTGCAAATCGATGTTGGAAGTAGGTGGGTCTCGTGGATAGATTTTCAAAACTTTTGACCCTTTTGACACAGGGATCAACTATCCATAAGACCAAAAACCCAATCCAGGATGCATTACCCTCAATCTCGTGACCATGTACAGTAAATATTCTATCTAAAAGACAAAATCAAACAGCACTAAACATCCATAATAATCTATGACATGCAAGAAGTAGATCATACCTTTGGAGATCTGTAGTGCTCTAATGGAGAAGTTGCGACTCTGCTTGATGATGAGAATCTTCAACACCTCTTAGCCTTCCACGCTATGACCCGAATTGGATTTCTTTTCTCAGGAAGATTGGTGGAATCTTCAGGAGAAATCCCAACTCGAAACTCCAAGGAACTAGAAGAGAGAAGGAGACAGAAACTCGTACAACTCTTGCACGAAGAGAGTTTTGGGTGTGAGAGAGTCTCTTTGGACGTCCAAGAGATGTTTTTATATATTTTTGAATCTCTTCCTTGCTGAATTGAAATAGAAGTCTTACTTCCAAAGCAATTAGCAACTTTCTCTTTCTAAAATGTTCTTTCTAGAGTTCAAGTCGGATTAGTATTTTCCAATAACTTGGGCTAGCGTGGGGACCACTAGGGATTCTTTAGAAAGTTGGCTCCAACTGGAACACCGCGACCCCACATCTCATGTACAATCCGGGCCTACAGTTAATTGCAAATATCACCACTATATAAATGCAATTGCACTCCAGTCTTAGAAATAGATTACAATGAAGACCCTAAACTTCCCAATTACCACAAGTAGGCCCCTCTATCAATATCCATGGATCAATTGGAATAAATCTGTCTCTTCCAATATAAGTTCCACATCTTATTATCCTTGAGCCCCAATTAATCATAGTAATCATCAGTACCATCCAATTAACTCTTAATTGAGATGGGTGCGTACTTACTAATGACAAATCCATTAATTGGCATAAGGGGATAATAGAGATAGATTCCATCTTGATCATTCAACATTCCCACAGTTCTACTACCACATACCCAAGACACCGAGATGTTAACCTATAGTCGGCCTCACTTATTGGTGACTCAAAGCAAATGAACAGATAGAAACTTGAGTTCATCAATGTCTCAGGATTGAGAGCCTATTGCTAGGGAATTATGAGAGCATACCTTATTATTGAGACAGAATTCCATAAGGTGCATCTCATGGTCCTTCAATACATCCAATGTACTAGCACCGTGATCCAGAATCTTACATTCTGATGATCGAGACAAATCACACTATCTCATAGTGATCAAAGTGCTGCAACCTTATCAAATGAGATGCCCAGCCTCATTACTGGTTGTGAAGCTATTTAAGTATAAGATTTGTGACATATATCTCCCGCGTGTGGATCTCATCCATGCACATATATTACATCTAATATACTAATGGGACCCGGTTCAACTCATGAACCATTATGTCATATGTATTGGTCATGTGCATGAAGTAGTAAAATAACATTCATCTCTTGAAAGTAAAGCATGATATTATTGATAAATGAAGAAATTAATCAATTTATTACATCAACTGATGGATTGAGTCCACAAAATCTAACAATTGAACCTTTTGTACCCAATTTCTTTAAGTAGCAGTTGGATTATATGACATTTTATCTAAGTTTTAAGCACTTACATATATAACTTTATCTATTTATGAATATTTGAAGATATGTTTCTTTTGTTTTGGCTTTTGATCATTACAGAGTATTTCGCAGGAGTTCGTTATGATGGTTTATATTTCAATGTGTGTTGGCATTCCTCACATGTTCCTGTGGAATCTCCCTTGTAGGAATTCGTGCACAATACTTCAGGGCACGGATTACTACAGGATTATGTATCCACGTCCTGGGGGCCCACTCAAATCCCCAATTCCCGGGATCGGGGCATGACATCTACTCTTCACGGAACATGGAAGAATACTTCTTTATACTATTCTGAGTGTGTCATAGAAGTTTCAGCTCTATTCGACCTTCTAATGTTGGTCAACTCTCTCGTTTATCTGGCCATGGTCACTCCCAAGGCCCATTTTTGGACTTCTGCATATATGACTCGTTTTAACCGGATTGGAGCACGAACGAGTCCAATCTCACGGAACTTTGAGGAATACTTCTCTACGCTATTTTGAGTGTGTCATAAACGTTTTGGCACGATTTGGCCCTCTGAAGTTTGTTAACTAACTCACTAATTGGGCCAAGGTCACTCCCATGGCTCATTTTTGGACTTTTGCATATGTGACTCATTTTCGCCCGTTTGGGGCCCGACCATTGTCCAATCTTCACGAAACTTGAAGGAATGCTTCATTTCACTATTCTAAGTGTGTTGTAGAAGTTTTGGCTTGATTTGACCTTCTGATGTTGGTCAACTCCCTAGTTTATAGGGCCGCGGTCACTCCTAAGGCTCATTTTTGGACTTTTGCAAATGTGACTCGTTTTCCCCTAGTTGGGACCCGAACGATATCCAATCTTCACAGAACTTGGAAGAAAGCTTCTTTACACTATTCTAAGTCTGTCATAGAAGTTTCGGCTAAATTTGACCTTCTGATGTAGGTTAACTCCCTCGTTTATCTGGCCGTGGTCACTCCCAAGGAACATTTTTGGACTTTTGCATATGTGACTCATTTTCGCCTGTTTAGTGCCCAAACAATGTCCAATCATCACGGAACTTGGAGAAATGCTTCTTTACACTATTTTGAGTGTTTCAGAGAGGTTTCAACTCGATATGACCTTCTGATGTTGCGCAACACAGCCGTTTATTGGGCCGCGGTCATTCCCAAGGCCCATTTTTAGACTTTTGCATATGAGACTCGTTTTCACTTGTTTAGGGCCCGAACGATGTCCAATCTTCATGGAACTTAGAGGAATGCTTATTTACACTATTTTGAGTGTGTAATAGGCATTTTGGCTTGATTTGACCTTTTGATGTTGGTCAACTAGCTCGTTTATCTAGCCGCGGTCACTCCTAAGGCCCATTTTTGGACTTTTACGTATGTAAATCGTTTTCGCCTGTTTGAGGACCAAACGATGTCCAATCTTCACGGAACTAGGAGGAAAGATTCTTTACACAATTTTGAGTGTGTCATAGAAGCTTCGACTTGGTATGATATTATGATGCTGGTCAACTCAGTCGTTTATTGGTCCGCAGTCACCCCACGGCTCATTTTTGGACTTTTGTATATGTGACTCGTTTTCGCCTGTTTGGGGCCCGAACAATGTCCATTCATCACGAAAATTAGAGGAATGCTTATTTACTCTATTCTAAGTGTGTTGTATAAGTTTTGGCTTTGATTTGATTTTCTGATGTCTGACAACTCCCTCGTTTATCAGACCTTGATCACCCCCAAGGCTCATTTTTGGACTTTTGCATATGTCACTCGTTTTCACCTGTTTGGAGTCCGAACGAGCTCCAATCTTCACGAAACTTGGTAGAATGATTCTTTAAACTATTCTAAGGTTGACATAGAAGTATCAGTGCTATTTGACCTTCTGAAGTTTGTCAACGTCCTCGTTTATCGGGCCCCAGTCACTCCCAAAGCCCATTTTTGGACTTTTACATATGTGACTCGTTTTCACCTGATTGGGGCCCAAATGAGGTTCAATCTTCGCAAAACCTGGAAGAATACTTCTTTAAACTATTCTAAGTGTCTCATAGGAGTATCGGCTCAATTTGACATTCTGAAGTTTATTAACTCCCTTGTTTATTAGGCCGCGGTCACTCCCAATGCCCATTTTTGGACTTTTGCATATGTTACTTGTTTTCACCAGTTTGGGCCACGAACGATGTTCAATGTTCACGGAATGTGGAGGCATGCTTATTTACACTATTTTGAGTGTGTCACAGAAGGTTTGGCTCAATTTGACATTCTGAACTTGGTCAACTCCCTCGTTTATCGGGCCACATTCACTCCTAAGGCCCATTTTTGGACATTTGCATATGTGATTTGTTTTCACCTGTTTCGAGGCCAAATGATGTCCAATCCTCCCGGAACTTGGAGAAATGGTACTTTAAACCATTCGAAGTGTGTATAAAAGTTTCAACTTGATTTCACCATCTAAAGTGTGTCAACTACGTCATTCATTGGGCCGCGGTTACTCCCAAGGCCCTTTTTTGGACTTTCGCATATGTGACTCGTTTTCACCTGTTTTGGGCCCGGACAATGTCCAATCTTCACGGAACTTGGAGGAATGCATATTCACACTATTCTTAGTTGTCATAAATAGTTTCGACTTGATTTGATCTTCTAAAGTTGGTCAACTCGCACGTTTATTGGGCCGCGGTCACTCCCAAGGCCCATTTTTGGACTTTTGCATATGTGACTCGTTTTCTCCTATTTGGGGCTAGAACGAAGTCCAATCTTCACGGAACTTAAAGAAATACTTCCTTAGACTACTTTAAGTGTGTTATAAAGGTTTTGGCTTGATTTGACCTTCTAAACTTGGTCAACTCCCTCATTTATTGGGCCGCGGTCACTCCCAAGGCCCATTTTTGGACTTTTGCATATGTGACTCATTTTCACCTGTTTGGGGCCAGAATAGTGTGTAATCTTCAGGGAACTTGTAGGAATACTTCTTTACACTATTTTGAGTGTGTCACAGAATTTTTGGCTTGATTTGACCTTCTAAAGTTGGTCAACTACCTCGTTTATCGGGCCGCGGTCACTACCAAGGCCCATTTTTGGACTTTTGCATATGTGACTCGTTTTCACCTGTTTTGGGCCCGAACAAGGTCCAATC
The DNA here is from genome assembly GCA_037013555.1 of Sextonia rubra. Lineage (NCBI taxonomy): Eukaryota > Viridiplantae > Streptophyta > Magnoliopsida > Laurales > Lauraceae > Sextonia > Sextonia rubra. The sequence continues at coordinate 12,660,118 of JASUAD010000026.1, forward strand.
CTCACGGAACTTGGAGGAATTCTTCTTCAAACTAGTCTAAGTGCGTCATAGAATTTTTGTCTCTATTTCACCTTCGAACATTGGACAATTCCCTCGTTCATCGGGCCATAGTCACTCACAAGGCCCATTTTTGGACTTTTGCATATGTAACTCGTTTTCACCTGTTTGGGGCCCGAACGATGTCCAATCCTCACAAAACTTGGAGGAATGCTACTTTAATTTATTCGGAGTGTGTCATAGAGGTTTTGGCTTGAATTGCCCTTCTCAAGTTGGTCAACTAAGTCGTTCATCTGGTCACGGTCACTCCCAAGGCCCATTTTTGGACTTTTGCATATGAGACTCATTTTCGCCTATTTGGCTGTCCAATCTTCACGGAACTTGGAGTGATGCTTCTTTACACTATTTTGAGTGTGTCATAAAAAGTTTCAGCTTGATTTGATCTTCTAAAGTAGGTCAACGTCCTCGCTTATTGTTCCGCGTCACTCCTAAGGCCCACTTTTGAGGTTTTGCTTATATGACTCGTTTTTACCTGTTTGGAGCCCGAACGATGTCCAATCTTCACAGAACTTGGAGGAATGATTCTCTATACTATTCTAAGTGTGTCATAGAAGTTTTAGCTTGATTTGTCCTTCTGAACTTGATCAACGCCTTGTTTATCGGGCCGCGGTCACTCCCACGGCCCATTTTTGGACTTTTGTATATATGACTCGTTTTCGCCTATTTGGGTCCCGAACGATGTTCAATCTTTACAAAACATGGAGGGTTGCGTCTTGACACAATTTTGAGTGTGCCATTAAAATTTTGGCTAATTTGACCTTCTAAAGTTGGTCAACTTCATCGTTCTTCTGGCCGCGGTCACTCCCAAGGAGCATCTTTGGGCTTTTGCAAATGTGACTCGTTTTCACCTGTTTGGGGCCCGAATGATGTCCAATCTTCACGAGACTTGAAAAATTACTTCTTGAAACTGTTTTGGTTATGTTATAGAAGTTTTGACTTGATTTGACCTTCTGAAGTTGGTCAACTTCCTCGTTTATCAGGCCACCGTCACTATCAAGGCTCATTTTTGGACTTTTGTATATGTGACCCGTTTTCACTTGTTTAGGGCCCGAACGAAGTTCAATCTACATGGAACTTGGAGGATTGCTTCTTCAAACTATTCTGGGTGCATCATAGAAGTATCAGCTCTATTTGACCTTCTAAAGTTGGTCAGCTCCCTCGTTCATCGGGCCGCAATCGCTCCTAAGGCCCATTTTTGGACTTTTGCATATGTGACTCATTTTCACCTGTTTGGGGCTGAATGATGTCCAATCCTCACGGAACTTAGAAGAATGCTACTTTAAACTAATCGGAGTGTGCCATAGAGGTTTCAGCTTCATTTGACCTTCTAAAGTTGGTCAACTCATCGTTCATCGGGCCGGGTCACTCCCAAGGCCATTTTTGGACTTTTGCATATAAGACTCATTTTCGCCTGTTTCAGGCCCGAACGATGTTAAATCTTCATAAAACTTGGAGGAATGCTTCCTTACACTATTTTGAGTGTGTCATAAAAACTTTAGGCTCAATTTGACCTTTTGAAGATGGTTAACTTCATGGTTTTTACAGCCGCGGTCACTCCCAATGCCTATTTTTGGACTTTTGCATCTGTGGCTCGTTTTCTCCTGTTTGGGGCCTGAACAATGTCCAATCTTCACGGTGTTGGGAGGCAGCCTCCAGGATCCTTAAATATCGTGCACAGATCACTGCAGAAATAAGTTTAAACGATAATGATTCAAGAACCATACCTGCGAGATCTCTCTGATTTGATCTCGGTCTTATAACAATCTGAAAATCTCAAGATCTTCTACTGTATTCCTCTATGCTCGAACTCGCACTGGAGTGTGGGCCTCTTCTGCGAATTCTCCTTGCTCTCACAAAGCGAGATTTGTCTTGTATATATTTTCTAGAGAGCAATAGCGCATATTTATAGGTTACAATAGGGACCTTAAGAGGAAAATAAGGAATAGGCTTTTTATAGAAATAGAAAACCCTAATTCGACCCAAATTAGAATCCTAGATCCATAAATTACAATTCAGTCCACTAAAGAATTATAATTGTACTCCTGTCCTTATTCTCAAAATAATATTTCGAGCTTCTTGTTATTAAATGCTTATTAATCTCCTCACGTTAAGATTTCAGATATCCATCGATTAGATAATTACTAACGCTTATATTTAATCGATATCTTTATAATTCCTTGAGACCTTACACTTAACTTATTTGATATGTCGGACACTAAGTCCACCTGCAGGGTTTGACATAATCAAAACTTATAAGCTTCATCAAGGGGATATCATTAATCTCTATTACGGGACGAAGATTCCGTCAATAAACTAATATGTGTTGGTGTCATTGTAAGAATGTGTTGTCAATTTCGTGACCCAAGTATTGTCTAGCTCTAGAAAGATCAAGTTACATCTATGAAGAACATGATCAAGCTAGAACAAGGAAGTTCAAGGTTTATTAGTGAAGATCAAGCAAGATCAAGGAAGAGCAAGATCAGTCAAGTCCATCATCTAGAAGATCTTCTTTGAGTGCCAAGGGATAAAGTAACATTGACTCTTAATATCCGTAGAAATAGAATTGGAAAAAGGGCCTCTAAACACCTTGTCTTTGAACTACGACTTGGACCACATCTAAGCTGTAGACCCTACGGCTCATTCTCCAGAGAGAAAATTTTTGAATCTTTTGTTCTACGGCTGACCCTACGGCTGCACCGAAAAAGGGATACGACTAAGCCGTAGTATGATTTACGGCTAAACCGTAAAATTTACGGGCCACTGTCTAGATAGTGCTCTTGGCCATATAATGCCTAGGTTGACTTTACGGCCAAGCCGGAAGGCCTTCACGGCTAAGCCGTAGTATGATTCACGGCTAAGCCGTAAAGTTTACGGGCCACTTTCCAGAGAGCAGTTTTGGGAGATTTCAGCTTACGGCTGACCCACGGCTAGGCCGAAAGGTACTCACGGCTAAACCGTATAAGGATTTACAGCTAAGCTGTAAGCTTAACCGTAAAAAGGAATAACGTTGAATCTGGTCAAACTAGCTGTTGGATGTTGTCAGAGCATATGGCTAAGCCGTAGGCCATTTTGTTTTCAGCCGTAGATCTAACCGTTAAAGCATTTCTGTATTTAAAGGGGACCTCTCCTTTCTTCCTAGCATATTGATTGAACTGAGTAAAATCCCAAGATAGTTGAGCCTTTGCACCACTAGTTAAATCTTATTAAAAGCTCCCACAACCACCCACTCTACAACTCTTGAAGTATCATTATTATCCTAAGTAGAGTAGTTGTGCATTGAGGAAAGGCTTCACTCAATCTGAGAAAATCTTAGCCTTCCAAACCTTCTTAAAGCCTCTTCCCTTGGCTAAATACTCATCTGAAGATCTTCATCACCAAGGAACAAGAATAGAGGTCAAAGCTTGGATATAGTCTTTCAAGCATCAAGAGCACCACTCAAAACTAAGGTATACAATTCCTTGTTTGGGTGTTCTTCTATATTTCAATTCTCTCTGCTGTAGTTGGTGGAAGACAAACCACCGCATTAAAAAATTGTTGTAGTTAGTGGACTAGTTCAAGGATCAACCACCTGATCAAGAAATCTAGTTGGTGGAAGACAAACCACCGGATAAAAAATTGTTGCAAGAGGTGTTTGTTATGTAAGTACCTCATAATTAGTGGAACTAAGAGAGATTGCTCCTGAGAGTGGATGTAGGTCTAGGACCGAACCACTATAAATTACTGTGTTTATTGCTTGTTGTGTGTGGTGGATGCCTTATATCCTTTTTGCTTGTGTTGATCATCTCTGTAAGCTATATCTTCCTTATTCGAATAGCATTTCTATACACTATCAACACACACAACTTTGGGCATCTCTCTTTATCTTGCTTGTGGACTCTTAATTTTAATTATTGCACTCTTATAAAAACCTCTTTTCTGGAAAGAAATTTTTAATAGTCCTATTCACCCCCCCCCCCTCTAGGACTTGGTGAGATCTAGCTGTTGCACTTTCAATTGGTATCAGAGCAGGTTACTTCTTAAGGGTATAATAACCTGAAGTAGATCCGTCTTTTGCCAGATTTACCATGAATCCTGAAGGAAGCTCTATCACCCGGCCTCCTTTCTTTGATGGAACAAATTATGCCTTCTGGAAAGCCTGAATGACAGCATTTTTGAAATCCATAAACTGGGCGGTTTGGGAGGTTATAGAGATAGGCTGGACAGAACCCACTGAAGAAGTGACTACAAATGGTGTCACAACCACTAGACCATTGGATCCAGCAAGATGGTCTGCTGCTCAGCTTCTTCTTAGACAAAATAATGCTAGAGCTTACAACGCTATAGTGTGTGCCATGAATCAAGAAGAGTTTAAAAAGATCATGACAACCACTAATGCAAAACATGCCTGGAGAATCCTTGAAGTTACTTATGAGGGTACCTCTGTTGTAAAAAGATCTAAACTTCAGATGCTCACAAGTCAGTTTGAAAACATTTGCATGGAAGAAAATGAAATATTTACTGACTTTTATACTAAGCTCATGAAAATTGTAAATGAAATGTGGGCCCTTAGGGAAACTCTTCCGGAACGTAAAATTTGTAGTAAAATCTTGAGATCACTTCCAGAAAGATTCCATCCCAAGGTAACCTCTATAGAAGAACACAAGGATTCGGAATAAATGAAAATTAAAGATTTAGTGGGATCCTTTCAGACCTTTGAACTAAAATTTAGCAATGACAAAAAGAAATCAATTACACTAATCATTTCGCACAACACATCTTCCTCCAAAGATGACATAGGAAAAACAAGTGATGATGAGGATGAAGATGTGGCTCTTTTGACTAAAAGATTTTTGAAACAATTTAAGTAAAAGAGAGTGAAAGATTTTAAAAATGAAAACTTTAACGATTAACACAAAGGTCGGTCAAGTTCCTTCTCTAAGAGTAAGTATAAGGAGCCCATGTGTTACAGGTGTAAGAAATTTGGACACATATCCACCGATTGTCCACTAAAAGGAAAATCCAAAAAGAAGAATCTAGTAGCCACTTGGGATGATTCATCTGAATCAGATTCTAACTAAGATGAATCACATCAAAATGAATCAGACAAAACTATAATTCTAATGGCTACCCTACAACATTCAACCTCTTTGAGGAAAAGAATAAATCTGAAATATCGAATGAAGAAATCTCAGGAAGTGAGTCAGAGAGTGAATATGAAAATTCAGGTGATGAGGATAATGACAACACCATGGATTTCGATGAACTACTTTATCAGGGCACCCGTAGACTTGTTGAAACTGTAAGCAAGCAACAAAACAAAATGAAGAATTTGAAAGAAAAGGTTGATAGTATTAATGCTGAAAAGGAGGAATTAATCAAAGACCTTGAAAGTATAAAAGCCCAGTTATCAACAGAAAGAGAAAATGTAATAAAATTAAGAGAAAATGAAAAATCACTTTGGAAAATAAAAGATGAAAATAATGCTCTCCACAATGAAGTGACTGTTCTTAAACGATATAAAGAAAAGTATGAGTACAGATTTACCCAAAATGATGAGAAATACATTAGACTATTCAAACTTGGGAAAGCTCATAAGGATATGACCGGTCTTGGATATGACAAAAATGTTAATCAGTCTCTAAGTTCCGGAACTGTCTTTGACAAAAGTGCTGTAAAGAAGGAAGATACCAGTGTTAAAAACATTTTGGATAAGGCATCTACTAGTACTCATACTGTTTCATCAAATGTCCTCTGTCATTATTGTGGAAAAAGATGTCATTTCAAAATGGAGTGCAAGTTGAGAAAAATTCATTATAACGTTAGTTTAAAAAATGAGAAAAACACATCTAAGAAAGTGGAACTAAAGAACAAAATACTAAAGTCTCAAATAAACAAGTTCCCCTTGAACCAAAAGATGGATAATCTGTTAAAAGAAGTCCAGAAGTTAAGAAAACAATTTGAAATATACAAAAAAGATGGAGCAAAAATTGGAGCAAACATTCTTATTCCCCAACATAAAACTTTTCAAGTGAAACATCAAAAGCCAATTGTGATCCCCACTACTAGTACACTTAAGTGGATACCTAAAAACAAGAATCTAGTGGTCCACACATCTTTTAAAGCTGCAGATCAATCAAGATGGTATCTGGATAATGGATGCTCAAAACATATGACTAGTGATAAATCATATTTGTCTAAAATGATTGAATTCGATGGAGGCACGGTTACTTTTGGTGATGGCAGTACTGCAAAAATTATTGGTAAAGGAACTTTAAATATTCCAAACCTCCACCTTTTGAGAATGTTCTGTGCGTCGATGGGTTGAAACATAATTTACTTAGCATATCTCAAATCTGTAATAAAGACCATGCTGTAAACTTTAGTAGTCATAGTTGTGAGATCTCAAGGAATGGAAAGATAATCTTGAGAGGTCTTAGAACTACCGACAACTGTTATGTGGTGGGAAAATCAAATACTTCATCCTCCGCTTCTTGCTTATTAACTAATATTGATGAAGCTAAGTTGTGGCATCAAAGACTTGGGCATGTAAACTACAGGGACTTATCCCATCTAAACAAATATATTGAAGGACTGCCCAAGATCAGTAGTCAAGAAAAGATGATCTGTGGAGAATGCCTTCAAGGAAAATAAATTAGAAGTGCCTATAAAATGGTGAATGCTATGAAAACTTCTTGACCTCTAGAACTTATTCATATGGACCTGGTTGGACCAACTAAAAGAGAGAGTCGAGGTAAGAAAAGGTACTCTCTTGTCATGGTAGATGATTACTCTAGATTCACTTGGGTTGCATTCTTGAGAGAAAAATCTAAAGCCTTTGGATAATTTAAAAGGATTGTAAAACAAATTCAAATTGAAAAAGGCACTTCAGTAGCCCAAATCAGAAGTGATCATGGTGGAGAATTTGAAAATGATCAATTTAACAAATTCTGTGAGAAATATGAGATTCACCATGAATATTCAGCACCTAAAACTCCACAACAAAATGGGTAGCTGAAAGAAAGAATCGAGTTCTTCAAGACATGGCCACAGTCATACTTCATAGTAAGAATCTTCCTAGAGACTTGTGGGCCAAAGCTGTTAATACCAGCTACTACATCATCAACCAAGTTTATCTTAGGACTGGTACAAATCAGACAGCTTATGAATTGTGGCATGGGAAGAAACCAAATGTGAAATATTTTAAGGTCTTCGGAAGTAAATGTTACATTTTAAAGGATAGAGAACAACTGAGTAAATTTGACTCAAAAAGTGATGAAGGTATATTCTTAGGTTATTCAACACGGAGTCGAGCCTATCATGTTCTAAATATGAGAACTGGTGTCATCCAAGTGTCAATAAATATTATTATAGATGATAAATCCACAGTTTCTGATGATGTTGATGAAGTGGAAGTTCCCTCAATGACTGAATCCACACGATCCATAGTAAAAACTAATGTACCTACTTCCACTGAAAATTTGGTGAATGTAAAAGATCATCCTATAGATCAGATTATTGGTGACCCTCTAACAGGTGTAAAAACTAGGAAACAATTGGAGAACATTATGAGTCACCAATGCTTTACTTCTGTTTTAGAACTTACATGCGTTGATGAAGCCTTTTCAGACAATGATTGGATAAAAGCAATGCAAGAAGAATTGAACCAATTTACAAGAAGTGATGTTTGGTACCTAGTTCTAAAACCAAAGGATAAAAATGTAAATAAACTTGATGAAAATGGCGTCATTGTTAGGAACAAAGCAAGGCTGGTAGCACAGGGATACTCTCAAATTGAAGGTATTGACTTTGATGAGACATTTGCGCCAGTTGCCCATTTAGAATCCATTAGGATTTTGTTATCTATAGCTTTTTTTTTTAAAGTTCAAATTGTATCAAATGGTGTTAGATTTTGTGGACTCAATCCATCAGTTAATGTAATAAATTGATTAATTTCTTTATTTATCAATAATATCATGCTTTACTTTCATGAGATGAATGTTATTTTACTACTTCATGTACATGACCAATACATATGACATAATGGTTCATGAGTTGAACCGGGTCCCATTAGTATATTAGATGTGATATATGTGCATGGATGAGATCCACACGTGGGAGATATATGTCACAAATCTTATACTTAAATAGCTTCACGACCAGTAATGAGACTGGGCATCTCATTTGATAAGGTTGTAGCACTTTGATCACTATGAGATAGTGTGATTTGTCTCGATCATCAGAATGTAAGATTCTGGATCACGGTGCTGGTACATTGGATGTATTGAAGGACCATGAGATGCACCTTATGGAATTTCGTCTCAATAATAAGGTATGCTCTCATAATTCCCTAACAATAGGCTCTCAATCCTGAGACATTGATAACTCAAGTTTCTATCTGTTCATTTGCTTTGAGTTACCAATGAGTGAGGCCGACTGTAGGTTAACACCTCGGTGTCTTGGGTATGTGATAGTAGAACTATGGGAAGGTTGAATGATCAAGATGGAATCTATGTCTAGTATCTCCTTGTGTCAATTAATGGATTTGTCATTAGTAAGTGCGCACCCATCTCAATTAAGAATTAATTGGATGATACTGATGATTAATGTGATTAATTGGGGCTCAAGGATAATAAGATGTGGAACTTATATTAGAAGAGACAGATTTATTCCAATTGATCCACGAATATTGATAAAGGGGCATACTTGTGGTAATTGGGAAGTTTAGGGTCTTCATTGTAATTTGTTCCTAAGACTTGAGTGCAACTGCATTTATATAGTGGTGTTATTTGCAATTAACTGTGGGCAAGGATTGCACATGAGATGTGGGGTCGTGGTGTTCCAGTTGGAGCTAGCTTTCTAAGGAATCCCTAGTGGTCCCCACGCTAGCCCAAGTTATTGGAAAATACTAATCCGACTTGAACTCTAGAAAGAAGGTTTTAGAAAAGAGAAAGTTGCTAATTGCTTTGGAAGTAAGACTTCTATTTCAATTAAGCAAGGATGAGATTAATGTGAAGAATAAATCTGTCTCTTCCAATATAAGTTCCACATCCTATTATCCTTGAGCCCCAATTAATCACAGTAATCATCAGTACCATCCAATTAACTCTTAATTAAGATGGGTGCGCACTTACTAATGACAAATCCATTAATTGGCACAAGGGGATAATAGAGATAGATTTCATCTTGATCATTCAACGTTCCCGCAGTTCTACTACCACATACCCAAGACACCGAGGTGTTAACCTATAGTCGGCCTCACTCATTGGTGACTCAAAGCAAATGAACAGATAGAAACTTGAGTTATCAATGTCTCAGGATTGAGAGCCTATTATTAGGGAATTATGAGAGCATACCTTATTATTGAGACAGAATTCCATAAAGTGGATCTCATGGTCCTTCAATACATTCAATGTACCAACACTGTGATTCAGAATCTTACATTCTGATGATCTAGACAAATCACACTATCTCATAGTGATCAAAGTGCTGTAACCTTATCAAATGAGATGCCCAGTCTCATTACTGGTTGTAAAGCTATTTAAGTATAAGATTTATGACATATATTTCCCGCATGTGGATCTCATCCATGCACATATATCATATCTAATATAGTAATGGGACCCGGTTCAACTCATGAACCATTATGTCATATGCATTGGTCATGTGCATGAAGTAGTAAAATAACATTCATCTCATGAAAGTAAAGCATGATATTATTGATAAATAAAGAAATTAATCAATTTATTACATCAATTGATGGATTGAGTCCACAAAATCTAAAATCTCCCACTTGGGCTCAATGCCAGTCAGGGTTGCATCTCATGCCCATCCCTTCTACATGCTGTTCAAAGACTTTGGCATTCAAAGGCTTAGTAAAGGAATCTGCCAAATTGTCCGCAAAGGCTATCTTGGTAATAGCAATATCACCTCTCTGCACAATCTCTCTGACTAAGTGGTGCTTCCTCTGTACATGCTTTTGGCTTTTATGGCTTCTGGGTTCCATTGACTGAGCGACTGCCCCCACTGCTGTGACAGTAAACTGTGAGTGGCTGTCGTGCCAAAAGTACCACTCCAAGTTCCAAAAGGAATCCTTTAAGCCATACTGCTTCCTTAGCTGCTTCACAAACTGCTACATATTCAACCTTCGAGGTTGAATCAGCAGTACATTCTTGTTTTATACTTCTCTAGCTGATAGCTCTGGCTCCAAGCATAAATACATAACCAGAGGTGGATTTCCTAGAATCCTTATCTGACATAAAGTCAGAATCTGTGTATCCGACTAGAATCAACTCATCACTACTATAAATCAACATATAATCTCTAGTCCTTCTCAAGTATTTGAGAATACATTTTACAGCAGTCCAATGTTTAGGTCCTGGATTAGATTAATATCTGCTGACTAGACCCACTTCATAACAGATATCTGGTCTAGTACATAACATAGCATACATGAGGCTACCAACAGCCGAAGCGTATGGTATCGACCTCATCTGCTCCTTTTCCTCGGGTGTCTTAGGACACTGATCCTTGGAAAGGTGCACTCCATGCCTGAAAGGTGTGATACCTTTCTTGGAGTCTTGCATTGCAAACCATACTAGCACCTTATCTATGTATACAGCTTGGGATAAGCCAATCATCCTATTTTTCAGGTCTTGATAGAGTTTGATCCCTAGAATGTAGCTAGCTTCTCCCAAGTCCTTCATATCAAAAGTCTTGGCTAACCAAACTTTTACCGTTGACAACATTCCTATGTCTTTTCCGAGGAGAAGGATGTCATCGACATATAAAACCAGAAAAACTACCCTTTCACCCTCACTTTTCATGTACACACATGACTCATCCAGATTTTGATAAAAACCAAATGACTTGATTGCCTAGTCAAAATGGATATTCCAGCTTCGGGATGCCTGCTTCAGTCCATAAATAGACTTCTGCAGCTTGTAAGCTTTTTGCTCCTGGTTTTTAGCTACAAAACCGTCTGGCTGCACCATAGAGATGTCTTCCTCAAGATGGCCATTGAGAAACGCCGTCTTGACATCCATTTGCCAAATCTCGTAATCAAGATGAGCCGCAATGGATAAGAGTATCTGGATGGATTTGAGCATGGCTACTGGTGAGAAGGTTTCCTCATAATCGATCCCCTCTTTCTGAGTATATCCTTTTGCAACAAGCCTAGCCTTATAGGTCTCCACTCTTCCATCTGGTCCTCTTTTTCTCTTGTAGACCCACTTGCACCCAATAGGTTTAATATTGGCAGGCAAGTCCACAAGTGTCCAGACCTGATTTGAGTACATAGACTCCATCTCAGCTTTCATAGCATTTTACCAGCGTACCGAGTCTAAGTCATTGATTGCTTCATCATAGTTAGAGGGATCTTGTTCCGGCTCTTCGGGGATTACTTCATAAGACTCTCCCAAGAATGAGAACCTGTCAGGGGGTCTGACAATCCTCCCACTACGACGAGGTACTGGTGAAACTAATGGGTCTGGTAAGGGCGATTCTTCCTCAAGTCCGGTCATACTTGGATTTGGAATTGATTGCTCTTGAATCTCTTCCAAGATCACCTTTTCTAAAGATTTCCGGTCCATCATATAATCTTCCTCCTGAAAAACTGCATTGGTGCTGACCAGCACTTTCTACTCTTTGGGATTATAGAATAACCAACCTTCAGTTCCTTTTGGATATCCTACAAACGTGCATACTTCCGACTTCGTTTCCAACTTATCCGTCTTAACATTAAGCATGTGTACTGGACAACCCCAAATGTGTAAATGTTGTAGACTAGGCTTTCGCTCAGACCACAATTCTCAGGGAGTCTTACGTATAGACTTGGATGGTACGAGGTTTAGTATGTACATTGTAGTATCCAAAGTGTATCCCCAAAAGGATATAGGTAATCTTAAGAAACTCAGCATAGACCTAATCATATCTAAAAGAGTCCGGTTCCTTCTTTCTTCTACTCCATTCTGTTGAGGCATACTAGGAGCAGACAACTGGGATAGAATCCCATTTTCTGATAAGTAACCCATAAAATCTGCAGAGAGATATTCCCCTCCTCGATCTGATCGAAGAGTCTTGATACTCTTACCTAATTGCTTTTCCGTTTCTGCTCGAAACTCTTTGAACTTTTCAAAAGCTTCGGACTTGCGGTGCATAAGGTATATGTAACCATATCTTGAGTAATCATCTGTGAAAGTGATGAAGTACTTATATCCTCCTCTGGCCCTGACATTAATGGGTCCGCAAACATCAGTATGTACTAATTCCAATAAATCTTTGGCCCTATTACCCTTAGCTGAAAAGGGTCTTTTGGTCATTTTACCTTTCAAACAGGACTCACAGACAGGCATTGGTTCTACCACCAATGAAGGTAAGATACCATCCTTCACTAGCTTCTCAATTCTGTTAAGGTTTATATGACCTAGCCTCAAGTGCCAAAGTTTTGTTGGATTAGATGAAGGCGACTTTCTCTTTAATGATGGTCTATTAATTGTTTCAGTATCATGTATCTCATACATCATGGGAGTTAACAAATAAAGTCCATAGGTTACCTTGCCAGAACATATGAAAGTACCATTCCTCTTTATGACAACTTCAGTAGCAAAAGTAATAGAACAACCTTTATTTACCAAACTAGAAACTGAAATTAAATTCCGCCTTAAAGATGGTACATATAATGTTTCTGACAAAACCAATTTATTATTTGAAAAACATAAAGTAATGACTCCCACTGAAACAGCCTCCGCCTTAGCGTCAGATCCTAGGTTAACAATGATTTCTCCATCACTTAACCTCCTGGTTTTCTTGAACCCTTGCAACATATTACATATGTGATTAGTTGCCCCGGAATCCACACACCAGGATTCTGAAGTACCAGTTGCAAAACTAACTTCAGATATAAGTGACTCAATCATACCTGGGGTCTTTTTCTTAGATAGATATTCTAGACAATTCCTCTTCCAATGTCCTGTCTTACCACAATGGAAACACTTTCCTTTTGTCCCTGAACCCTTAGCTTTAGCCACGCCACCAGTTGGACCATTCTCCACCTTAGGACCCTTCGGAACTGATTTCTTTTTGCCTTTCTGCCCTTTGCCTTTCGGCTTGGACTTGGCATCTGACTTTTATGTCATTAAGGCAGTTGGTTTTTTCTTCATAATCCCTTCAGTTACTACCAGCTGACTAGATAGCTCTGCCAAAGTCAGATTTATTTTATTCATATTATAATTGACCTTGAAATTGTTGAATGACTCTGATAGTGACTCAAGGATTATGTCAATCTGCGATTCTGCATCAATCGCAGCTCCCAGTACATCTAACTCATTTAATGAGTCCATCATCTTCAACTTGTGTTCCTATACTGATGTACCTTCAGCCATCTTGGTGCTAATGAGCACCCTTATGGTTGCCTGCCTAGCAAGTCTGCCTTGTTCTGCAAACATCTCCTTTAAGTTCAATATCATATCATATGCAGTCTTATAAGATTGATGTTGGTGTTGCAGCACACTAGACATGGATGCTAGAATGTAACATCGGGCCATCTCATCGTCTTTGGCCCATTTGGTGTAAAGGTCCTTTTCTGCTTCTGATGCATTTGGGCCAGGCTCTTCAAGGGGGTTTTTGGTAAGGACATATTTATATCCTGAAGCTGTCAGGACAATATCTAGATTTCGTTTCCAGTCTACAAAGTTGGATCCCACCAACTTATTCTGGTTGAGGATGGTCGCAAGTGGATTGAAAGTATTCGAATTCATGCTTGTAATACTGTAACACATAACCATACATTCAATTAATGAATTTAAATGACATTAGGGTTTTGTATTCTACCAAATTTATGTGGGAATCCTCATGACGACAAAATTCAGAATACATCGGAATCCCAGTCCTACGGGGTATGCCTCCTTGCGGAGTGCGAGTACCTCCTAGACTGGTGTGGATCAATGTTGGTCAAAATTGGGATTAAGACTATCTATCTATGATCCCCTTCATTCATTACTATCTAAGTATCTCATACCAAATAATGTTTGACTTCCAATTAGCTTCGGTTTCTAAAATACATGAGGTAAATCCTTTGGGATACTACATCATTATTTTAGTTAAGTGTGACCCACCAACTAGCATTGCATGACAACCGTTGCGGGCAGCTCCTCCTTGGGGAGTGGGCTCCCACCCTGTCTCATCAACACTATCCATAGGAGATCCATATCCAGTATCCAGAGAAATACAAGCCCTTCGTGGGGAATGACCATTTTCAAAATGACGCGAGGCTAATACTTTTCTTACAATGGACCTATGGTGGAAAACCATGGGGATTTGTATATATATAAATGCCCCGCTCCCACTTAATATTTTAGAGTTAATGATTTCCTTATAGATGTATAGGTCCATCAAATATTGGTATAAATTCATCTCATGATACGACCAATGATTGGTTCCAAGTCAAGTTATTTTAAGGAAAGTCCAGTTTCTAAAATTAGTGTTACCAATAGATCCATCTCATGGGCCCACCAACTCTAATTAGAACTCTTTCCAAAAATTAATTTGATTTGACCAATTTTGGAATTTGCTATGTTTGGATCAGATATGGAAATACTCTAAAATATTCATCCATAAATAGAAAGTGCTATAAAAAAAGACTAGTCCTCTCCTCCACATGGCCCAGGCAGAAAAGACTTCTTAGACTTCTAGACTTTCCAAAACTTTGGGATTCCTTAAACTCTTTGGGCATCTCCAAAACACCTTTTGGTAATCTTCAAACTCTTTGATTAGGAGTCCAACTTCTCTTTCCTTTTTTGTTTTGGACATCTCCAGAATTTATAAATTTTTTTAAAAACAATACATAAATTCCTATGTCTCTATAATGAAACTTACATGGTAATCTAAACATGTAAATAAAAGAGCTATAGAGGAATTCACCATGCCTTGCCCTTTCACGGGAAACCAAGGAAACCATGATGCCCTTTACACTTAGCCACAAATAAACCAATAAGTAAAAGGAAAGAAAATTCATGTGGGCCATATGGAGAGGACATTATCACCTGCAAGTTAGTATCTCATACAACAAAGAATCTCACAAAACCAGGTTGCTAAACCATAATGGAAAAACAAGATGCCAAATGTTTACCACCAAGATACAAGATCCCTTACGCAAAGGGGGTCCGGCGGCAGCGCCCCCGGCGGGGTCGAGCTGGCCGGTCAACTCGAGGGGGTCCAGGGGGCAGCGCCGCCGAAAAAGAAAAACAACAACAACAACTCAGACCAAGAACAAAATGATTCTGCTTGGGTTCGGCTAGCCGATCTGGTCCTTACGGCTAGCCAACAGACCTCTACAGTCATAGTGGTCCGTTTGACTAACCGACCTGACGAACCCAGAAATTTGGGTTTTTTTTTTAGATTCGGCTCCTGTTGTCCCAATCACTTCTAATGATCTCAGTATGCTACTAATGGCATCTTACCAACCTCCTATCATGATTAAAACCTTTTGTGACTTTCCAAACATGGATCTACTACAAAAGCAAGCAAACCCAGTAAACACTTATCCTTCCATAGCCCTTGCTCTATCCTCTTCACATCTTATGCAAATATTAGAACAAGATTACTGATCTAACATGATTAGAGATGAGGTATGGCTTTGATACTAATTGTTGGAAGTAGGTGGGTCTCGTGGATAGATTTTCAAAACTTTTGACCCACTTAACACAGGGATCAACTATCCATAAGACCAAAAGCCCAATCCAGGATGCATTACCCTCAATCTCGTGACTGTGTACAGTAAATATTCTATCTAAAAGACAGAATCAAACAGCACTAAACATCCATAATAATCTACAACATGCAAGAAGTAGATCATACCTTTGGAGATCTGTAGTGCTCTAATGGAGAAGTTGTGACTCTGCTTGATGATGAGAATCTTCAACACCTCTTAGCCTTCCACGCTATGACCCGAATTGGATTTCTTTTCTCAAGAAGATTGATAGAATCTTCAGGAGAATCCCAATTCGAAACTCCAAGGAACTAGAAGAGAGAAGGAGAGAGAAACTCGTGCAACTCTTGCACGAACAAGGTTTTGGGCGTGAGAGCGTCTCATTGGACGTCCAAAGAGATTTTATATATTTCAAATCTCTTCCTTGCTTAATTGAAATAGAAGTCTTACTTCCAAAGCAATTAGCAACTTTCTCTTTTTTAAAAACCTTCTTTCTAGATTCAAGTTGGATTCGTATTTTCCAATAACTTGGGCTTGCGTGGGGACCATTAGGGATTCCTTAGAAAGCTGGCTCCAACCGGAATACCGCGACCCCACATCTCATGTGCAATCCGAGCCTACAGTTAATTGCAAATAACACCACTATATAAATGCAATTGCACTCCAGTCTTAAGAATTAAATTACAATGAAGACCCTAAACTTCCCAATTACCATAAGTAGGCCCCTCTATCAATATCCGTAGATTAATTGGAATAAATCTGTCTCTTCCAATATAAGTTCCACATCTTATTATCCTTGAGCGCCAATTAATCACAGTAATCATCAGTACCATCTAATTAACACTTAATTGAGATGGGTGCGCACTTACTAATGACAAATCTATTAATTGGCACAAGAGGATAATAGAGATAGATTTCATCTTGATCATTCAACGTTCCCACAGTTCTACTACCACATACCCAAGACACCGAGGTGTTAACCTACAGTCGGCCTCACTCATTGGTAACTCAAAGCAAATGAACAGATAGAAACTTGAGTTATCACTGTCTCAGGATTGAGAGCCTATTGTTAGGGAATTATGAGAGCATACCTTATTATTGAGACGGAATTCCATAAGGTGCATCTCATGGTCCTTCAATGCATCCAATGTACCAGCACCGTGATTCAGAATCTTACATTCTGATGATCAAGACAAATCACACTATCTCATAGTGATCAAAGTGCTGCAACCTTATCAAATGAGATGCCCAGTCTCATTACTGGTTGTGAAGCTATTTAAGTATAAGATTTGTGACATATATCTCCCGCCTATGCATCTCATCCATGCACATATATCACATCTAATATAGTAATGGGACCCGGTTCAACTCATGAACCATTATGTCTTATGTATTGATCATGTGCATGAAGTAGTAAAATAACATTCATCTCATGAAAGTAAAGCATGATATTATTGATAAAAAAAATTAATCAATTTATTACATCAACTGATGGATTGAGTCCACAAAAGCTAACAGTTGTATCATATAGTTGAATTACAATGTTGTATCTTCTTCATTATATATATTTTTGTAACGAAATTGACAAAGAGGGAGATTGTTGGTGTCATTGTAAGAATGTGTTGTCAATTTCGTGACCCAAGTCTTGTCTAGCTCTGGAAAGATCAAGTTACATCTATGAAGATCAAGATCAAGCTAGAATAAGGAAGCCCAAGGTTTATTAGTGAAGATCAAGAAAGATCAAGAAAGAGCAAGATCAGTCAAGTCCATCATCTAGAAGATCTTCTTTGAGTGTCAAGGGATAAGGTAACATTGACTCTTAATATCCGTAGAAATAGAATGGGAGAAAGGGCTTCTAAACACCCTGTCTTTGAATTACGGCTTGGACCACGGCTAAGCCGTAGACCCTATGGCTCACTCTCCAGAGTAAAATTTTTGAATCTTTTGTTCTACGGCTGACCCTACGGCTGCACCAAAAAAGGGATACGGCTAAGCCGTAGTATGATTCACGGCTAAACCGTAAAATTTACGAGCCACTGTCCAGAGAGTGCTCTTGGCCATATAATGCCTACAGTTGACCTTACGGCCAAGCCGGAAGGCTTTCACGGCTAAGCCGTAGTATGATTCACAGCAAAGCCGTAAAGTTTACAGGCCACTTTCCAGAGAGCAGTTTTGGGAGATTTCACCTTACGGCTGACCCATGGCTAGACCGAAAGGTACTCACGGCTAAGCCGTATAAGGATTTACGGTTAAGTCGTAAGCTTAACCGTAAGAAGGAATAACGTTGAATCTGGTCAAACTAGCCGTTGGATGTTGTCAGAGCATACGGCTAAGCCGTAGGCCATTTTGTTCTCAGCCGTATATCTAACCGTTAAAGTTTTTCTGTATTTAAAGGGGACCTCTCCTTTCTTCCCAGCATATTGATTGAACTGAGTAAAATCTCAAGATAGCTGAGCCTTTGCACCACTAGTAAAATCTTATTAAAAGCTCCCACAACCACCCACTCTACAACTCTTGAAGTATCATTATTGTCCTAAGTAGAGTAGTTGTGCATTGAGGAAAGGCTTCACTCAATCTGAGAAAATCTTAGCCTTCCAAACCTTCTTAAAACCTCTTCCCTTGGCTGAACACTCATCTGAAAATCTTCATCACCAAGGAGCAAGACTAAGAGGTCAAACCTTGGAGATAGTCTTTCAAGTATCAAGAGCACCACTCAAAACTAAGGTATACAATTCCTTGTTTGGGTGTTCTTCTATATTTCAATTCTCTCTGCTGTAGTTGGTGGAAGACAAACCACCGCATAAAAAAATTGTTATAGTTGGTGGACTAGATCAAGGATCAACCACCTAATCAAGAAATCCAATTGGTGGTAGACAAACCACCGGATCAAAAATTGTTGGAAGAGGTGTTTGTTATGTAAGTACCTCATAATTAGTGGAACCAAGAGAGATTGCTCTTGAGAGTAGATGTAGGTCTAGGACCGAACCACTATAAATTACTGTGTTTATTGCTTGTTGTGTGTGGTGGATGCCTTATATCCTTTTTGCTTGTGTTGATCATCTCTGTAAGCTATATCTTCCTTATTCGAATAGCATTTCTATACACTGTCAACACACACAACTTTGAGCATCTCTCTTGATCTTGCTTGTGGACTCTTAATTTTAATTATTGCACTCTTATAAAACCTCTTTTCTTGAAAGAAATTTTTAATAGTCCTATTCACCCCCCCCCCCCCATCTAGGACTTGGTGAGATCTAGCTGTTGCACTTTCAATATGCACCATACACGTAGTGTAGTCATCCAATTTACTGAGATTATTGACCCACAAAAGGTCTCACTCCTTTGTAAATCAAAATGCCAAATACTAAATGCACGTGTCTATTATTTATATCAGGATTAAGAGTACAAGCTCTCATAATAACCATTTGGATGTTAATAATTTTATATAGTCAGTATAAAGGTAATAACCCAAAAGTGGTCCTGTTCAATACACACAAAGTGTATTAGCATAACGAGTCAAAACTATACTATTTCTCGCAGCCAAGACACGCCTACTAAAACATCATGCTACAATTGTTTGAAGCAGGTGGGTCTCGTGGATAGATTTTCAAAACTTTTGACCCACTTGACACAGGGATCAACTATCCATCAGACCAAAAACCCAATTCAAGATGCATTACCCTCAATCTCGTGACCATGTACAGTAAATATTCCATCTAAAAGACAGAATCAAATAGCACTAAATATCCACAATAATCTACGACATGAAAGAAGTAGATCATACCTTTGGAGATTCGCAGTGCTCTAATGGAGAAGTTGCGACTCTATTTGATGATGAGAATCTTCAACACCTCTTAGCCTTCCACGCTATGACCCGAATTGGATTTCTTTTCTCAAGAAGATTGGTGGAATCTTCAGGAGAATTCCCAACTCGAAACTCTAAGGAACAAGAAGAGAGAATGAGAGAGAAACTCGTGCAACTCTTGCACGAATAGAGTTTTGGGCGTGAGAGAGAGTCTTATTGGACGTCTAAGAGATTTTATAGACTTTCAAATCTCTCCCTTGTCTAATTGAAATAGAAGTCTTACTTCCAAAGCAATTAGCAACTTTCTCCTTTCCAAACTCTTCTTTCTAGAGTTCAAGTCGGATTAGTATTTTCCAATATCTTGGGCTAGCGTGGAGACCACTAGGGATTCCTTAGAAAGCTGGCTTCAACTGGAACACCGCGACCCCACATCTCATGTGCAATCCGGGCCCACAGTTAATTACAAATAACACCACTATATAAATGCAATTGCACTCCAGTCTTAGGAATAAATTACAATGAAGACCCTAAACTTCCCAATTACCACAAGTAGGGCCCTCTATCAGTATTCGTGGATCAATTGGAATAAATCTGTCTCTTCCAATCTAAGTTCCACATCTTATTATCCTTAAGCCCCAATTAATCATAGTAATCATCAGTACCATCGAATTAACTCTTAATTGAGATGGGTGCGCATTTACTAATGACAAATCCATTAATTGGCACAAGGGGATAATAGAGATAGATTCTATCTTGATCATTCAATGTTCCCATAGTTCTACTACCACATACCCAAGACACCGAGGTGTTAACCTATGGTTGGCCTCACTCATTGGTGACTCAAAGCAAATGAATAGATAAAAACTTGAGTTCATCAAAGTCTCAGGATTGAGAGCCTATTGCTAGGGAATTATGAAAGCATACCTTATTATTGAGACGGAATTCCATAAGGTGCATCTCATGGTCCTTCAATACATCCAATATATCTGCACTGTGATCCAGAATCTTACATTCTGATGATCGAGACAAATCACACTATCTCATAGTGATCAAAGTGCTGCAATCTAATCAAATGAGATGCCCAGTCTCATTACTGGTTGTGAAGCTATTTAAGTATAAGATTTGTGACATATATCTCCCGCGTGTGGATCTCATCCATGCACATATATCACATCTAATATACTAATGGGACCCGGTTCAACTCATGAACCATTATGTCATATGTATTGGTCATGTGCATGAAGTAGTAAAATTATATTCATCTCATGAAAGTAAAGCATGATTTTATGGATAAATAAAGAAATTAATCAATTTATTACATCAACTAATGAATTGAGTTCACAAAATCTAACAATCTCCCACTTGGGCTCAATGCGAGTCAGGGTTGCATCTCATGCCCATCACTTCTACATGCTGCTCAAAGACTTTGGTAGTCAAAGGCTTAGTAAAGGGATCTGCCAAATTGTCCGCAGAGGCTATCTTGGTAATGGCAATATCACCTCTCTGTACAATCTCTCTGACTATGTGATACTTCTTCTGTACATGCTTTTGGCTTTTATGGCTTCTGGGTTCCTTTGACTGAGCGACTGCTCCGCTGCTGTCACAGTAAACTGTGAGTGGCTGTCGTGCCAAAGGTACCACCCTAAGTTCCAAAAGGAATCTTCTAAGCCATACTGCTTCCTTAGCTGCTTCACAAGCTGCTACATATTCAGCCTCCGAGGTTGAATCAGCGGTATATTCTTGTTTTATACTCCTCCAGCTGATAGCTCCGCCTCCAAGCACAAATACATAACTAGAGGTGGATTTCCTAGAATCCTTATCTGACATAAAGTCAGAATCTGTGTATCCGACTGGAATCAACTCATCACTGCAATAAAGCAACATATAATCTCTAGTCCTTCTCAAGTATTTGAGAATACATTTTACTGTAGTCCAATGTTCAGGCCCTGGATTAGATCGATATCCGCTGACTAGGCCCACTACATAATAGATATCTGGTCTAGTACATAACATAGCATACATGAGGCTACCAACAGCCGAAGCATATGGTATCGACCTCATTTGCTCCTTTTCCTCGGGTGTCTTAGGACACTGATCCTTGGAAAGGTGCACTCCATGCTTGAAAGGTGTGATACTCTTCTTGGAGTCTTGCATTGCAAACCGTTCTAGGACCTTATCTATGTATGCAGCTTGGGATAAGCCAATCATCCTATTTTTCCGGTCTTGATAGAGTCTGATCCCTAGGATGTAACTAGCTTCTCCCAAGTCCTTCATATCAAAAGTCTTGGCTAACCAAACTTTTACCGTTGACAACATTCCTATGTCTTTCTCGAGGAGAAGGATGTCATCGACATATAAAACCAGAAAAACTACCCTGTCACCTTCACTTTTCATGTACACACATGACTTATCCGGATTTTGACGAAAACCAAATGACTTGATTGTCTGGTCAAAATGGATATTCCAGCTTCGGGATGCCCGCTTCAGTCCATAAATAGATTTCTGCAGCTTGTAAACTTTTTGCTCCTGGTTTTTAGCTACAAAACCGTCTGGTTGCACCATATAGATGTCTTCCTCAAGATGGCCGTTGAGAAACGCCGTCTTGACATCCATTTACCAGATCTTGTAATCGAGATGAGCCGCAATGGATAAGAGTATCCGGATGGATTTGAGCATGGCTACTGGCGAGAAGGTTTCCTCATAATCAATCCCCTCTTTCTGAGTATATCCTTTCGCAACAAGCCTAGCCTTATAGGTCTCCACTCTTCCATCTGGTCCTCTTTTTCTCTTGTAGACCCACTTGCACCCAATAGGTTTAATATTAGCAGGCAAGTCCATAAGTGTCCAGACCTAATTTGAGTACATAGACTCCATCTCAGCTTTCATAGCATCTTGCCAGCATACCGAGTCTAAGTCATTGATTGCTTCATCATAGTTAGAGGGATCTTGTTCCGGCTCTTCTGGGATTGCTTCATAAGACTCTCGCAAGAATGAGAACCTGTCAGGGGGTCTGACAATCTTCCCACTACGACGAGGTACTGGTGTAACTACTGGGTCTGGTAAGGGCGGTTCTTCCTCAAGTCCGGTCATACTTGGATTTGGAATTGATTGCTCCTGAATCTCTTCCAAGATCACCTTTTCTAAGAATTTCTGGTCCATCATATAATCTTCCTACAGAAAAACTGCATTGGTGCTGACCAGCACATTCTGCTCTCTGGGATTATAGAATAACCAACCTTTAGTTCCTTTAGGATATCCTACAAAAGTGCATACTTCCGACTTCGTTTCCAACTTATTCGTCTTAACCTTGAGCACGTGTGCTGGACAACCCCAAATGTGTAAATGTTATAGACTAGGCTTTCGCCCAGACCACAATTCCCAGGGAGTCTTAGGTATAGACTTAGATGGTACGAGGTTTAGTATGTACATTGTAGTATCCAAAGCGTATCCCCAAAAGGATATAGGTAATCTTGAGAAACTCAACATAGACCTAATCATATCTAAAAGAGTTCGGTTCCTTCTTTCTGTTACTCCATTTTGTTGAGGCATACCAGGAGTAGACAACTGGGATAGAATCCCATTTTTTGATAAGTAACCCATAAAATCTGCAGAGAGATATTCCCCTCCTCGATCTGATCGAAGAGTTTTGATACTTTTACCTAATTGCTTTTCTGCTTCCGCTTGAAACTCTTTGAACTTTTCAAAAGCTTCGGACTTGCGGTGCATAAGGTATATGTAACTATATCTTGAGTAATCATCTGTGAAAGTGATCAAGTACTCATATCCTCCTCTGGCCCTGATATTAATGGGTCCGCAGACATCAGTATGCACTAATTCCAATAAATCTTTGGCCTTATTACCCTTAACTGAAAAGGGTTTTTTGGTCATTTTACCTTCCAAATAGTACACACAGACAGGCATTGGTTCTACCACCAATGAAGGTAAGATACCATCTTTCACTAGCCTCTCAATCCTGTTAAGGTTTATATGACCTAGCCTCAGGTGCCAAAGTTTTGTTGGATTAGATGAAGACTTTCTCTTTAATGATGGTCTATTAATTGTTTCAGTATCATGTATCTCATACATCTTGGGAGTTAACAAATAAAGTCCATTGGTTACCTTGCCAGAACATACGAAAGTGCCATTCCTCTTTATGACAATTTCAGTACCAAAAGTAATAAAATAACCTTTATTCACCAAACTAGAAACTGAAATTAAATTCCACCTTAAAGACGGTACATATAATGTTTCTGACAAAACCAATTTATTATTTAAAAAACATAAAGTAATGACTCCCACTAAAATAGCCTCTGCCTTAGCGTCAGATCCTAGGTTGACAATGATTTCTCCATCACTTAGCCTCCTGGTTTCCCTAAACCCCTGCAACGTATTACATATGTGATTAGTTGCCCCGGAATCCACACACCAGGATTCTGAAGTACCAGTTGCAAAACTAACTTCAGATATAAGTGACTCAATCATACTTGGGGTCTTTTTCTTAGACAGATATTCTGGACAATTCCTCTTCCAATGTCCTGTCTTACCACAATGGAAACACTTTCCTTTTGTCCCTAAACCCTTAGCTTCGGCCAAGCCACTAGTTGGACCATTCTCCACCGTAGGACCCTTTGGAACTAAATTCTTTTTGCCTTTCTGCCCTTTGCCTTTCGGCTTGGACTTGGCATCTGACTTTTCTGTCATTAAGGCAGTTGGTTTCTTCTTCATAATCCCTTCAGTTGCTACCAGCTGACTAGATAACTCAGCCAGAATCAGATTCATTTTATTCATATTATAATTGACCTTGAAATTGTTGAATGACTCTGGTAGTGACTCAAGGATTATGTCAATTTACGATTCTGCATCAATCACAGCTCCCAGTACATCTAACTCATTTAATGAGTCCATCATCTTCAACATGTGTTCTTGTACTGATGTACCTTCAGCCATCTTGGTGCTAATGAGCACCCTCATGGCTGCCTGCCTAGCAGGTCTGCTTTGTTCTGCAAACATTTCCTTTAAGTTCAATATCATATCATATCCTGTCTTATAAGATTGATGTTGGTGTTGCAGCACACTAGACATGGATGCCAGAATGTAACATCGGGCCATCTCATCGTCTTTGGCCCATTTGGTGTAAAGGTCCTTTTCTACTTCTGATGCATCTGGGTCAGGCTCTTCAAGGGATTTTTTGGTAAGGACATATTTATATCCTGAAGCTATTAGGACAATATCCAAATTCCGTTTCCAGTTTACATAGTTGGATCCCACCAACTTATTCTGGTTGAGGATGGTCGCAAGTGGATTGAAAGTATTCGAATTCATGCTTGTAATACTGTAGCACATAACCATACATTCAATTAATGAATTTAAATGACATTAGGGTTTAGTATTCTACCAAATTTATGTGGGAATCCTCATAACCACAAAATTCAGAATACATCGGAATCCCAATCCTGCGGGGTATACCTCCTTCGGGAGTGCGAATACCTCTTAGACTGGTATGGATCAAAGTTGGTCAAAATTGGGATTAAGACTAACTATCCATGATCCCCTTCATTCATTACTATCTAGGTATCTCATACCAAATAATGTATGACTCCTGATTAGCTTCAGTTTCTAAAATACATGAGGCAAATCCTTGGGGATACTACATCATTATTTTAGTTAAGTGTGACCCACCAACTAGCATTGCATGACAACCGTTGCGGGCAGCTCCTCGGGGAGTGGGCTCCCACCCCGTCTCATCAACACTATCCATAGGAGATTCATATCCAGTATCCAGATAAATACAAGCTCTCCGTGGGGAATGGCCATTGTCAAAATGACGCAAGGCTAATACTTTCCTTACAATAGACCTATGGTGGAAAACCATGGGGATTTGTATATATATAAATGCCCCGCTCCCACTTAATATTTTAGAGTTGAGGATTTCCTTATAGGTGTATTGGTCCATCAAATATAGGTATAAATTCATCTCATGATACGACCAATGATTGGTTCCAAGTCAAGTTATTTTAAGGAAAGTCTAGTTTCTAAAATTAGTGTTACCAATAGATCCATCTCATGGGCTCACCAACTCTAATTAGAACTCTTTCTAAAAATTAATTTGATTTGACCAATTTTGGAATTTGCTATGTTTGGATCAGATATGGAAATATTCTAAAATAAGCATTCATCCATAAATAGAAAGTGCTATAATAAAAGGCTTGTCCTCTCCTCCACATGGCCCAAGCGGAAAAGACTTCTTGGACTTCTAGACTTTCCAAAACTTTGGGATTCCTCAAACTTTTTGGACATCTCCAAAACAGCTTTTGGTAATCTTCAAACTCTTTGATTAAGAGTCCTTTTTCTTTTTCCTTCTTTGTTTCGGATATCTCCCGAATTTACAAATTTTTAAAAAAATACATAAATTCCTATGTCTCTATAATGAGACTTACATGGTAATCTAAACATGGAAATAAGAGGGCTATAGGGAAATTCACCATGCCTTGCCTTTTCATAGGAAACCAAGGAAACCATGATGCCCTTTACGCTTACCCACAAATAAACCAATAAGTAAAAGGAAAGAAAAAAACATGTGGGCTGTATGGAGAGGACATTATCACCTGTAAGTTAGTATCTCATACAACAAAGCATCTCACAAAACCAGGTTGTCAAACCACAATAGAAAAACAAGATGCCATTAGTTTGCCACCACTATATAAGATCCCCTACGCAACGGGGGTCCGGGGGCAACGCCCTCGGCGGGGGTCGGGCTGGTCGATCTGGTCCCTACGGTTAGCCAACGGACCTCTACAGCCATAGTGGTCCGTTTAACTAACCGACCTGACGAACACAAAAATTTGGGTTCTTTTTTTTAGATTCAGCTCCTGCTGTCCCCGATCACTTCTAATGATCTCAGTATGCTTCTAATGGCATCTTACCATCCTCCTACCATGATTAAAACTTTTTATGACTTTCCAAATATGGATCTATTAAAAAAGCAATCAAACCCAATAAACACTGATCCTTTCATAGCCCTTGCTCTATCCTCTTCACATCTCATGGAAAGACTAGAGCAAGATTACTGATCTAACATGATTAGAGATGAGGTATGGCTCTGATATCAATTGTTTGAAGCAGGTGGGTCTCGTGGATAGATTTTCAAAACTTTTGACCCACTTGACACAGGGATCAACTATCCATAAGACCAAAAACCCAATCCAGGATGCATTACCCTCAATCTCGTGACCATGTACAGTAAATATTCTATCTAAAAGATAAAATCAAATAGTACTAAATATCCACAATAATCTATGACATGAAAGAAGTAGATCATACCTTTGGAGATCCGCAGTGCTCTAATGGAGAAGTTGCGACTCTACTTGATAATGAGAATCTTCAACACCACTTAGCCTTCCACGCTATGACCCGAATTGGATTTCGTTTTTCAAGAAGATTGGTGGAATCTTAAGGAGAAATCTCAACTCGAAACTCCAAGGAACTAGAAGAGAGAAGGAGAGAGAAACTCGTGCAACTCTTGCACGAATAGGGTTTTGGGCGTGAAAGAGAATCTTATTGGACGTCCAAGAGATTTTATAGACTTTCAAATCTCTCCCTTGTCTAATTGAAATAGAAGTCTTACTTCCAAAGTAATTAGTAACTTTCTCCTTTCGAAACTCTTCTTTCTAGAGTTCAAGTCGGATTAGTATTTTCCAATATCTTGGGCTAGCGTGGAGACCACTAGGGATTCCTTAGAAAGCTGGCTTCAACTGGAACACCGCGACCCCACATCTCATGTGCAATCTGAGCCCATAGTTAATTGCAAATAACACCACTATATAAATGCAATTGCACTCTAGTTTAGAAATAAATTACAATGAAGATCCTAAACTTCCCAATTACCACAAGTAGGCCCCTCTATCAATATTCGTGGATCAATTGGAATAAATCTGTCTCTTCCAATCTAAGTTCCACATCTTATTATCCTTGAGCCCCAATTAATTACAGTAATCATCAGTACCATCCAATTAACTCTTAATTGAGATGGGTGCACACTTACTAATGACAAATCCATTAATTGGCACAAGGGGATAATAGAGGTAGATTCCATCTTGATCATTCAATGTTCCCACAGTTCTACTACCACATACCCAAGATACCGAGGTGTTAACCTATAGTTGGCCTCACTCATTGGTGACTCAAAGCAAATGAATAGATAGAAACTTGAGTTCATCAATGTCTCAGGATTGAGAGCCTATTGCTAGGGAATTATGAGAGCATACCTTATTATTGAGACGGAATTCCATAAGGTGCATCTCATGGTCCTTCAATACATCCAATGTACCAGCACTGTGATCCAGAATCTTACATTCTGATGATCGAGACAAATCACACTATTTCATAATGATCAAAGTGAGATGCCCAGTCTCATTATTGGTTGTGAAGCTATTTAAGTATAAGATTTGTGACATATATCTCCCGCGTGTGGATCTCATCCATGCACATATATCACATCTAATATACTAATGGGACCCGGTTCAACTCATGAACCATTATGTCATATGTATTGGTCATGTGCATGAAGTAGTAAAATAATATTCATCTCATGAAAGTAGAGCATGATTTTATGGATAAATAAAGAAATTAATTAATTTATTACATCAACTGATGGATTGAGTCCACAAAATCTAACAACAATTGTATCGATGGTGTGTCCAGCTCCATCTAGATTGTGAGCAACAATAACTTATATTCTGTAAGAACCGACAAATAAGTCTTCCGTGCGTAAGCTGAACTCTGCACACCAACTTGTCTACTTTATAGAATAAAAGATGTACTTATGCACAGTAAATAATAATGCAACTGTTTACCCATAGAAATGCTCATTAAGATGGAGAAAAAAAACTTTACTAATAAGTAAATCAGTCAAAAAAAAATACATGAAAGTATGCTTTTAGTATAAATTTCCAACAATCTCCCACTTAGACTCAAAACCATGCTGACATGTATTTCAACCCCATTCCCTCTACATGACTATCAAAGCTTTTTGCCGGTAAGCTCTTTGTAAAAGGATCTGCCAGGTTGTTTGCCGATGCAATCTTGGTCACAATTATATCACGCCTTTGTACGATTTCTCGTATGAAATGATATTTATGCTGGATATGCTTACCCTTCTTATGCATCCTAAGTTTCTTTGCATTAGCAACCGCACCGGTATTATCACAATAAAGTATTATATGTGACTTTAACAAAGGTACCACTTCTAGATCCATCAAGAAGTTTTTGAGCCAAATTACCTCCTTGGCTGCCTCAAGAGCTGCCACATATTCGGCTTCCATGGTAGAATCAGCAGTACATGATTGCTTGACACTTCTCCAACTTATGGCTCCACCTCCCAGGGTAAAGATAAATCCTGAGGTTGACTTTTTGGCATCATTATCTGACTAGAAGTCTGAGTTTGTCTATCCAATGGGTATCAAACTCTTGGCTTGGTAAATCAGCATATAATTTCTAGTCCTCTTAAGGAACTTAAGTATATGCTCTACCGCAATCCAATGTTCTCTTCCTGGATTAGACTGGTATCTGCTAACCATGCCAACGGCAAAATAAATATCAGGTCTAGTACATAGCATTGCATACATGAAGCTATCCACCGCCGAAGCATAAGGTACTTCCTTCATTTTTTCTATCTCATCAGGTGTCTTAGGACACTGATCCTTGGATAAAGTAATTCCATGCGTGAAAGGAAGAAATGCTTTATTGGAATCTTGCATGCTAAAACGGGCAAGAATCGCATCAATATAAACCACTTGAGATAAACCCAACATTCTTTGTTTCCGATCTCACAAGAGCTTGATCCCTAGAATGTGACTAGCTTCTCCTAAGTCCTTCATATCGAACTGACTACTCAACCATACTTTGACCAAAGACAACACCCCAACATCATTTCCAATGAATAGGATGTCATCAACATAAAGTATTAAGAAAACCACCACACTGCCGTTGCACCTTTTATACACATAGGATTCATCAGGGTTCTATTCAAAACCATAAGATTTAACAGCTTGATCAAAATGAATGTTCCAAGATCTAGATGCTTACTTAAGTCCATAAATGGACCTCTTAAGCTTGCACAACATGTGATCATGATCTTCAACTACGAATCCATCTGGTTGCACCATAGAGATACACTCATCAAGATTTCCATTAAGGAAAGCTGTCTTGACATCCATTTTTCAAATTTCGTAATCAAAATGAGCCGCAATGGATAAAAGAATCCGGATGGATTTCAGCATGGCTACTGGCGAGAAAGTCTCCTCATAATTGATTCCTTCTTTCTAATTAAACTCTTTCGCAACAAGCCTAGCTTTGAAGGTTTCAACCTTTCCATCCACCCCTCTTTTCTTCTTGTAGACCCACTTACAACCGATAGGTTTTATCCCCTCTAGTGGCTTTACAAGATTCCAGACTTGATTAGAGTACATAGACTCCATTTCTAATTTCATATCTTTTTGCCATAGGTCTACATCTTTGTCTTCGAGTGCTTCATTATAGTTACATGGTTCGGTATTTAGCTCATCAGGGACTCTGTCAAATGACTCTCCCAAGAACATATACTGCTCAGGTTGACGAACAACCCTCCCACTACAACAAGGCACACCCTGTGTGTGTGTATGAGTAGTGTCATGCTGTGCTAAAACTAATCCTGGTGTACCATCATCGAGATGCGGATCTAGCTCATCACCCAGCAAGTTGGTGGTTTCACCTGCAGTATCATCAGCTTGAGAGTCGGTAAGCCTCCCACTACGACGAGGTAATGGAAAGCCAAATTCTCCATCTTATAGTGTCTCTTCCTGTGCTACTGGTAATGGAAAAGTTTGTGTAGGTTTCTTTCCTCTGAATTCCTCTAAAATAATTCTACTTTTGGATTTGTGGTTCATTATATCGTCCTCTTCTAAGAATCGAGCATTGGTGCTAACAATGACCTTTTGATCTTGAGGATTATAGAACAAACCACATTTTGTTTCTCTGGGATATCCAACAAAAATGCAAACTTCCGTTCTTTGTTCCAACTTATCTGTGTTCCCTTTCAGCACATGTACTGAACTACCTCAAATCCGAACATGCTTTAAACTGGGTTTGCGCCCAGTCCATAGTTCTGTGGGTGTAGTAGGTATTGATTTAGATGGAACTAAGTTTAGAATGTATGCAGCTGTTTCTAGAGCATGCCCTCAAAACGAATTAGGTAAATCTGAATAACTCATCATTGACCTCACCATATCCATAAGAGTCCTATTCCTTTGTTCTGCAACACCATTTTGTTGAGGTGTACCTGGTGCAGATAACTGGGATGTAATCCCCTCTTGTGCTAAGTAATCTCTAAATTCTCCAAAGCGGTAATCGCAACCACAAGCAGATCGTAGTGTCCTGATACTCTTAATTAAACACTTTTTCGTTTCTGCCCTATACTCCTTGAATTTCTCAAAGCATTCGAACTTACGGCGCATTAAGTAAATGTACCCATACGTTTATGGGACCGAATACAGAGTAATGGACCTAAAATTAAATGATGGTCTACACTTAGCTATAAATAATAGTATGCTCTCCATTTGAGTCACTGCTATTATTTATAGGACAAAAGTCATGGCAGCTGTTTGATTTTGCTTGGCACGATTTGTTGCCTTGATAGTAAAACTAATAGGTTATGTCCTATCTAAACAAAATAAGTATGGTAGAAGTCTTCACATCGAGGCATACTATGCATAATGTTTTAGATTGCTGTCGGATTCTTTTATTAATTGGTAGAGGGAGCCTTTTTTATTTGAATCCAAAGTTTATTTGCCTATCATAATTTGTTGATTATGTAATTTTCAGGATTTAAGATGGGAACTTTCAATCCACTTGCTGTAATTCTCAAAGGACAAAAACTCACTGGACCTAATTATATTGATTGGAAAAGAAACTTGGATATTATGTTAACTGCTGAAGAGTACAAATATGTGCTCACTGAGGTGTGCCCAGAGAACCCTCCGGATGGTTTTACCAATGAGGTGGCTGTCTAGGCATACAAAAAATGGATCAAGGCTGATGAGATGGCGCGGTGTTACATGTTGGCATCTATGTCAAATGTTTTGCAACATCAACATCAATTTTCTCCTTTTGCCTATGATATCATGTATAGTCTAAAGGAGATGTTTGGTGATCAGGATCGGGCATCAAGGCAAGTTGCCATGAAAAAACTAGTTAACACTAAGATGGCTGAAGGTACCTTTGTAAGGGACCATGTTCTAAAAATGATGGAACACCTCAATGAACTAAAAGTCCTTGGAGCTGAAATTGATGGGGAAACTAAGGTCGATATCATTCTCCAGTCCCTGACTAATTCCTTTGAGAATTTTTGCCTACATTACAACATGAACAAGCTCTGATACCACTGTTGGGAGGCAACCGCCAAAATCCTTAGATATCGCGCACAGATCACTGTGGAAATAAGTTTAAATGATAATGATTCAAGAACCATACCTGTAAGATCTCTTTGATTTGATCACAGTCTTATAACAGCTTGAAAATCTCAAGATCTTCTATTGTATTCCTCTATGCTCGAACTCACACTGGGGTGTGAGCCTCTTTTGAGAATTCTCCTTACTCTCACAAAACGAAATTTCTCTTGTATATATTTTCTAGAGAGCAATAGCACATATTTATAGGCTACAATAGGGACCTTAAGAAGGAAATAAGGAATAGGCTTCTTATAGAAATAGAAAACCCTAATTCGACCCAAATTAGAATCCTAGATCCATAAATTACAATTCAGTCCACTAAAGAATTATAATTGTACTCCTGTCCTTATTCTCAAAATAATATTTCGAGCTTCTTGTTATTAAATGCTTATTAATCTCCCCACGTTAAGATTTCAGATATCCATCAATTAAATAATTACTGATGCCTATATTTAATCGATATCTTTATAATTCTTTGAGACCTTACACTTAACTTATTTGATATGTCGGACACAAAGTCCACCTGCAGGGTTTGACATAATCAAAACTTATAAGCTTCATCAAGGAGATATCATCAATCCCTATTACGGGACTTGGATTCCGTCAATAAACTAATATGCAATATACACGTAGTGTAGTCATCCAATTTACTGAGATTATTGACCCACAAAAGGTCTCACTCCTTTGTAAATCAAAATGCCAAATACTAAATGCACGTGTCTATTATTTATATCGGGATTAAGAGTACAAGCTCTCATAATAACCATTTGGATATTAATAATCTTATATAGTCAGTATAAAGATAATAACCCAAAAGTGGTCATATTCAATACACACAAAGTGTATTAGCATAACGAGTAGAAACTATACTATTTCCTGCAGCCAAGATAAGCCTACTAAAATATCATGCTATAATTGTACTGATGGTGTGTCCAGCTCCATTTAGATTGTAAACAACAATAACTTGTATTCTATAAGAACCGACAAATAAGTTTTCCGTGCATAAGCTGAACTCTACACACCAACTTGTCTACTTTATCGAATAAAAGACGCACTTATGCACAGTAAATAATAATGCAACCATTTACCCATACAAATGCTCATTAAGATGGAAAAAGCAAACTTCACTAATAAGTAAATCAGTCAAAGAAAAATAAATAAAAATATGCTTTTAGTATAAATTTCCAACGCATGGAACTTACAGGAATGCTTTTTTACACTATTCTAAGTGTGTCGTAGAAGTTTCGGCTCTATTTGACTTCTGATGTTGGTCAACTCCCTCGTTTATTGGACCATGGTCACTCCCAAGGCCCATTTTTGAACTTTCACATATGTGATTCGTTTTCGCCTGTTTGGGCCGCGAACGATGTCCAATCTTCGTGGAACTTGGAGGAATGCTTTTTTACACTATTCTAAGGGTGTCATAGAAGTTTCGGCTCTATTTGATCGTCTGATATTGGTCAACAACCACGTTTATCTGGCTGCGGTCACTCTCAATGCCCATTTTTGGACTTTTCCATATGTGACTCGTTTTCGCCTGTTTGGGGCCCGAACGGTGTCCAATCTTCACGAAATTTGGAGGAATACTTTTTTACATTATTCTGAGCCAGTCATAGAAGTTTTAGCTTGATTTGACATTCTAAAGTTGGCCAACTCCTTCATTTATTGGGCCGTGGTCACTCCCAAGGCCCATTTTTGAACTTTTGCATATGTGACTGATTTTCGCCTGTTTGGGCCCGAACGATGTCCAATCTTCACGGAACTTCGAGGAATGGTTCGTCACACTGTTCTAAGTGTGGCATAGAGGTTTCAACTCAATTTGACCCTCTGAAGTTGTTCAACTCTTTCATTTATCTGGCCGTGATCACTCTCTCGGCCCATTTTTGGACTTTTACATTTGTGATTCGTTTTCACTTGTTTGGGGCTCGAACGATGTCCATTCTTCACAAAACTTTGGGGAATGCTTCTTTAATTATTCTAAGTGTGTCATGGAAGTTTCGACTCAATTTGACCTTCTAAAGCTAGTGAATTCCCTCAGTCGTTGGGCCACGGTCACTCCCAAGGCCCATTTTTGGACTTTTGCATATGTGATTCGTTTTTCGCTTGTTTTGGGCCCGAAAAATGCCCAATCTTCACTGTACTAGGAGGAATACTTTATTATACTATTCTAAGTGTGTCATAGAAGTTTTAGCTCGATTTGACCTTATGAATTTATCGGGTCGCGGTTACTCCTAAGGCCTATTTTTGGACTTTTGCATATGTGACTCGTTTTCAGCAGTTTAGGGCACGAACGAAGGCCAATGTTCACGGAACTTGGAGGAATGTGTCTTTAAACTATTCTGAGTGTGTCACAGAGGTTTAGGATCGATTTGACCTTCTAAAGTTGGTCAACTCAGTCGTTCATCGGGCCGCGGTCACTCACACAGCCCATTTTTGGACTTTTGCATATGCTACTCGTTTTCACAAGTTTGGGGCCCCGAACGATGCTCAATCTACACGAAACTTGGAGGAATGCTTCTTTAAACTATTCTGAGTGTTTCATAGAAATTGCAGCTTGATTTGACCTTCTAATGTTGGTCAATTCGGTCATTCATCGGGCTGCAGTCACTCCCAATGCCCATATTTGGACTTTTGCATATGGGACTCGTCTTCACCTGTTTGGGGCCCGAACGATATTCAATCTTCATGGAAATTGGAGGAATGCTTGAGTGTGTCATAGAAGTTTTAGATCAATTTGACCTTTTGATGTTGGTCAACTCTCTCGTTTATTTGGCCGTGGTCACTCTCAAGGAACATTTTTGGACTTTTGCTTATGTGATTCGTTTTCGCCAGTTTGGGGCCCAAACGATGTCCAATCTTGACGAAACCTTGACAAATACTTTTTCACGCTATTTTGAGTGTGTCATAGAGGTATTGGCTTGATTTAACCTCCAGAAGTTGGTTAACTACCACATTTATCGGGCCGTGGTCACTCCTAAGGACCATTTTTGGACTTTTGCATATGTGACTCAATATGTGAATCATTTTTACCTGTTCGGGGCCCGAACGATGTTGAATCTTCACGGAACTTGGAGGAATACTTCTTCAAACTATTCTAAGTGTGTCATAATGTTTTAGCACTATTTTACCTTTTGTGGTTTGTCAACTGTCCTG
Source organism: Sextonia rubra (assembly GCA_037013555.1). Lineage (NCBI taxonomy): Eukaryota > Viridiplantae > Streptophyta > Magnoliopsida > Laurales > Lauraceae > Sextonia > Sextonia rubra. The sequence continues at coordinate 12,695,297 of JASUAD010000026.1, forward strand.
TTCGTTGGGCCGCAGTCACTCCCAAGGCCCATTTTTGGACTTTTGCATATGTGACTCGTTTTCACCTGTTTGGGGTACGAACGATGTCCAATATTCATGGAACTTGGTGGAATGCTTCTTTACGCTATTTTGACTATTTCATAGAAGTTTCGGTAAGATTTGACCTTCTGAAGTTGGTCAACTGACTCACCAATCATGCCATGGCCATTCCTAAGGCTCATTTATGGACTTTTACATATGCGACTCATTTTCTCCTGTTTGGAGCCCGAACATTGTCCAATCTTCACGAGAATTGTAAGAATGCTTCATTACACTATTCTAAGTGTGTCGTAGAAGTTTCAGCCTGATTTGACCTTCTAATGTTTGTTAACTCCCTCATTTTTTGGGCCGCAGTCACTCTTAAGGCTCATTTTTGGACTCTTGTGTATGTGACTCGTTTTCACCTGTTTAAGGCTCAAACGATGTCCAATCTTCATGGAACTTGGAGGAATGCTTCTTTACACTATTTTGAGTGCGTCTAAGAATTTTGGCTAGATTTGACCTTCTGATACTGGTCAACTCCCTCGTTCATCTGGCCGCAGTCACTACAATGGCGCATTTTTGGGCTTTTGCTTATGTGACTCGTTTTCACCTGTTTTGGGCCCAAACGATGTCCAATCGTCATGGAACTTGGATGAATGCTTCTTTACACTATTTTGAATGTGTTAGAGAGGTTTAAGCAGATATGACCATCTGATGTTGGTCAACTGAGTCTTTTATTGGCCACAGTCCGTCCCAAGGCCTATTTTTGGACTCTTGGATATGTGACTCGTTTTCAACTGTTTGGGGCCCGAACGATGTCCAATCATCACGGAACTTGGAGGAATGCTTCTTTACACTATTTTGAGTATGCCATAGAAGTTTTGGCTTGATTTGACCTTCTAATATTGGTCAACTCCCTCATTTATCTAGCAGTGGTCACTCCCAAGGCCAATTTTTGGACTTTTGCATTTATAACTTGTTTTCGCCGGTTTTGGCCCCGAACGATCTCCAATCTTCGTGGAAGTTGGAGGAATGCATCTTTACACTATTCTAAGTGTGTCATAAATAGTTTTGGCTCAATTTGACCATCTGAACTTGGTCAACTCGCTTGTTTATCGGGCCACTTCACTCCCAAGGCCTATTTTGGGACATTTGCATTTGTGACTCGTTTTCACTTGTTTCAAGGTTGAACGATGTCCAATCCTCCCAAAACTTGGAGGAATGGTACTTTAAACTATTTGGATTGTGTCATAGAAGTTTTGGGTTGATTTGACCTTCTAAAGTTGGTCAGCTATGTCATTCATCGGGCTGCTATCACTCCCAAAGGCCATTTTTGGACTTTCGCATATGTGACTCGTTTTCACCTGTTTTAGGCCGGAAAGATGTATAATCTTCACGGAACTTGGAGGAATGTAGCTTTACACTATTCTGAGTGTGCCATAAATAGTTTTGGCTTGATTTGACCTTTTGAAGTTGGTCAACTCACTTATTTATCAGGCCGCAGTCACTCCCAAGGCCCATTTTTGGACTGTTACTTATGTGACTCGTTTTCGCCTGTTTCGGGCCCGAACGATGTCCAATCTATGTGGAACTTAAAGGAATGCTTCTTTAGACTAGTTCAAGTGTGTCATAGAGGTTTTGGCTCGATTTCACCTTATGAAGTTGGTCAACTCAGTCATTTATTCAGCCGCGGTCACTCCCAAGGCCCATTTTTGAACTTTTGCATATGTGACTCGTTTTCACCTGTTTGGTCCCAAACGATGTCCAATCATCATGGAACTTGGTGAAATGCTTCTTTAGCCTATTCTAACTGTGTCATAGAAGTATCGGTGCTATTTGACCTTCTGAAGTTATTCAAATCCCTTGTTTATCGGGCCGCGGTCACTCCCAAGGCCTATTTTTGGGTTTTTGCATATGTAACTCGTTTTCACCTGATTGGGGCCCGAAGGAGAGCCATTCTTCGCGGAACTTAGAGGATTTCTTCTTTAAACTATTCTAAGTGTGTCATAGAAGTATCGACTCAATTTGACCTTCTTAAGTTGGTCAACTCCCTTGTTCATTGGGCAGAGGTTACTCCTAATGCCCATTTTTATACTTTTGCATATGTTACTCGTTTTCGCTAGTTTGGGCCACGAACAATGTTCAATCTTCACGGAAGAAGGAGGAATGCTTATTTACACTATTTTGAGTGTGTCATAGAAGCTTCGGCTTGATTTGACCATCTGAACTTGGTCAACTCCCCTGTTTATCGGGTCGCTTCACTCCCAAGGCCCATTTTGGGACATTTGCATATGTGACTCGTTTTCAGCTGTTTTGGGGCCGAATGATGTCCAATCCACCTGGAACTTGGAGGAATGGTACTTTAAACTATTCGGAGTGTGTCATAGAAGTTTCAGGTTGATTTGACCCTTTAAAATTGGTCAACTATGTCATTCGTTCGGCTGTGGTCACTCCAAAGGCCCATTTTTGGACTTTCGCATATGTGACTTGTTTTCGCCTGTTTTGGGCCCGAACGATGTCCAATCTTCACGGAGCTTGGAGGAATGCATCTTTACACTATTCTGAGTGTGCCATAAATAGTTTCGGCTCTATTTTACCTTCTGAAGTTGGTCAACTTGCTCATTTATCAGGCCGCGGTCACTTTGGAGGCCCATTTTTGGACTTTTGCTTATGTGACTCGTTTTCATCTGTTTTGGGCCTGAACGATGCCCAATCTTCACGGAACTTAGAGGAATTCTTCTTTACACTGTTTTGAGTGTGTAATAAAAAGTTTTGGCTGCATTTGACCTTCTGAAGTTGGTCAACTCAGTCTTTTATTGGGCCGCGGTCACTCCTAAGGCTCATTTTTGGAGTTTTGCTTATGTGACTCGTTTTCACCTATTTGGAGCCTGAACGATGTCCAATTTACGTGGAACTTAACGGAATGCTTCTTTAGACTATTTCAAGTGTGCCATAGAGGTTTTGGCTTGATTTGACCTTCTAAAGTGGGTCACCTCCCCCGTTTATTGGGCCACAGTCACTTCCAAGGCCCATTTTTGGACTTTTGTATATGTGGCTCGTTTTTATCTGTTTGGGTCCCGAATGATGTCCAATCTTCACGGAACTTGGTGGAATGCTTCTTTACACTATTCTGACTGTGTCATAAAAGTTTCAGCTCAATTTGACCTTCTTCTCGTGGTCAACTCCCTCGTTTATCTGGCCGCGGTCAGTCCGAAGGCCCATTTTTGTGCTTTTGCATATGTGACCCGTTTTCACCGGTTTGGGGCCCGAATGAAGTTCAATCTACATGGAACTTGGAGGATTGCTTCTTCAAACTGTTCTGAGTGCACCATGGAAATATCGACTCTATTTGACCTTCTGATGTTGGTCAACTCCCACGTTCATCGGGCCGCGTCACTTCCAAGGCCCATTTTTGGACTTTTGCATATGTTACTCGTTTTTACCTGTTTGGGGCCAAACGATGTCCAATCCTCATGGAACATGGAGGAATATTACTTTAAACTAATTGGAGTTTGTTATAGAGGCTTCGGCATGATTTGACCCTCTAAAGTTTTTCAACTACGCCGTTTATCGGGCCGAAGTCACTCCCAAGGCTCATTTCTGGACTTTTGCATATGATACTCGTTTTCACCTGTTTGGGGTACAAACGAAGTCCAATCTTTAAGAAACTTGGATGAATGCTTCCTTACACTATTCTGAGTGTGTCATTAAAAGTTTTAGCTCTATTTTACCTTCTGAAGATGGTCAATTCCCTGGTTTATCGGGCCACGGTCACTCCCGATGCCCACTTTTGGAGTTTTGCTTATGTAAATCGTTTTCACCTGTTTGGCGCCCGAATGATGTCCAATCTTCACGGAACCTAGAGGAATGCTTCCTTAGACTATGTTGAGTTTTTCATGGAAGTTTCAACCTGATTTGACCTTCTAAAGTTGGTCAACTCCCTCGTGCATCGGGCCACGGTCACTCCCAAGGCCCATTTTTGGACTTTTGCATATTTGACTCGTTTTTGCCTATCTAGGGCTTGAACGATGTCCAATCTTAATGTAGCTTGGAGGAATGCTTCTTTAGACTATTTTGAATGCATCATATAAGTCTTGGCTCGAATTGGCTCTATGAAGTTGGTCACCTCCCTCATTCATTGGGCCGCGGTCACTCCCAAGGCCCATTTTTGGACTTTTGCAAATGTGATTCGTTTTCACCTGATTGGGGCCCGAACGACGTCCAATCCTCGTGGAACTTAGAGGAATGCTTCTTTAAACTATTCTAAGGGTGTCATAAATGTATCGGCATAATTTGACTTTCTGAAGTTGGTCAACTCCCTCGTTCATCTGGCCACGGTCACTCCCAATGCCCATTTTTGGACTTTTGCATATATGACTTGTTTTCGCTTGTTTAGGGCCCGAACGATGTCCAATCTTCACAGAACCTGGAAGAATGCTTCTTTACACTATTTTTAGTGTGCCATATGAGTTTTGGCTTAATTTGACCTTTTGATGTTGGTTAATTCCTAGTTTATCTTGCTGCGGTCACCCTAAGGCCCTTTTTTGGACTTTTGAATATGTGACACATTTTCGCCTGTTTGGGGCCCGAACGTTATCCAGGTTTCACGAAATTAGAGGAGTACTTATTTATTCTACTCTATGCTAAGTGTATCGAAGAAGTTTCAGCTTGATTTGACCTTCTGAAGCTGGTCAACTCCCTTGTTTTTCAGGCCGCGGTCACTCCCAAGGCCCATTTTGGACTTTTGCATATGTGACTCGTTTTCACCTGATTGGGGATCGAATGAGGTTCAATCTTTGTGGAACTTGGAGGAATGCTTCTTTAAATTATTCTAAGTGTGTCATAGAAGTATTAACTCAATTTGACCTTCTGAGATTAGTCAACTCCCTTGTTCATTTGGCTGCGGTCACTCTCAATGCCCATTTTCGGACTTTTGCATATGTTACTCGTTTTCGCCATTTTAGGCCACGAACAATTTTCAATCTTCATGAAACGTGGAGGAATGCTTAGTTAAACTATTTTGAGTGTGACATAGAAGGTTCGGCTCCATTTGACCTTCTGAACTTGGTCAACTCCCTCGTTTATCGGGCAACATTCACTCCCAAGGCCCATTTTTGGATATTTGCATATGTGACTCTTTTTCACCTGTTTCGGTGCCAAATGATGTTTAATCCTAGCGAAACTTGGAAGAATGGTGCTTAAAGCTATTCAGAGCGTGTCATACAAGTGTCAGCTTGATATGCGTTCTAAAGTTGGTCAACTATGTCGTTCGTTGGGCCGCGGTCACTCCCACGACCCATTTTTGGACATTTGCATAAGTGACTCGTTTTCGCCTATTTTGGGCCCGAACGAAGTCCAATCTTCACGGAACTTGAAGGAATGCTTCTTTAAACTATTTTGAGTGTGTCATTAAAAGTTTCAGCTTGATTTGACCTTCTGAAGTTGGTCAACTCAGTCGTTTAATGGGCTGCGGTCACTCTTAAGGTCCATTTTTGGAGTTTTGTTTATGTGACTCGTTTTTACCTATTTGGAGCCCGAACGATGTCCAATCTATGCGGACCTTAAAGGAATGTTTCTTCAGACTATTTTAAGTGTGTCACCAAGGTTTTAGCTTGATTTGACATTCTGAACTTGGTCAACAGCCTCGTTTATTGGGCTGCGGTCACTCCCAAGGCCCATTTTTGGACTTTTGCTTATGTAACTCGTTTTCACCTGTTTGGGCGCCGACGGAAGTCTAATTTTCACAAAACTTGGAGGAATGCTTCTTTACACTATTTTGAGTGTGTCATAGAAGTTTTGGCTCAATTTGACCTTCTGATGTTGGTCAACTCCCTCATTTATCCGGCCGCGATCATTCCTAAGGCCCATTTTTGTACTTTTGCATGTGACCCGTTTTCTCCTGTTTGAGGCCCGAACGAAGTTCAGTCTACATGGAACTTGGAGGATTGCTTCTTCAAACTATTCTGAGTGCATCATGGAAGTATCGGCACTTTTGAAGTTGGTCAACTCCCTCGTTCATCAGGCCGCAGTCACTCCCAAGGCCCATTTTTGGACTTTTGCATATGTAACTCATTTTCAACTGTTTGGGGCCGAACGATATCCAATCCACACGAAACTTCGTGGAATGCTACTTTAAACTAATCCGAGTGTTATAGATGTTTCAGCTCGGTTTGACCTTCTATAGTTGGTCAACTACGTCATTCATCGTGCCGCGGTCACTCCCAAGGCCATTTTTGGAGTTTTGCATATGAGACTCATTTTCGCCTGTTTGGGGCACAAACAATGTCCAATCTTCATGAAACTCAGAGGAATACTTCCTTACACTATTCTGAGTGTGTCATTAATAGTTTTAGCTCAATTTGACCTTCTGAAGATGGTCAACTCCCTGGCTTATCGGGCCACGGTCACTCCCACGGCCCTCTTTTGGAGTTTTGATTATGTGAATCGTTTTCACCTGTTTGGAGCCTGAACGATGTCTAATCTTCACGAAATTTGGAGAAATTCTTCCTTAGACTATTCTGAGTGTGTCATGCTAGTTTTGACTCAATTTGACCCTCTAAAGTTGGTCAACTCCTTCATTCATCTAGCCACGGTCACTCCCAAGGCCCATTTTTGGACTTTTGCATATCTGACTTGTTTTCGCCTGTTTGGGACCCTGAACGATGTCTAATCTTCACGGAACTTGGAAGAATTTTTCTTTAAATTCTTTTAAGTACATCATTTAAGTCTCGTTCTGATTTGACCTCCTGAAGTTGGCCAAGTCCCACGTTCATCGGGCCGTGGTCACTCCCAAGGCTCATTTTTGGACTTTTGCATATGTGACTCGTTTTCACCTGCTTAGGGCCTGAACGATGTCTAATCCTCACGGAACTTGGAGGCATGCTTCTTTAAACTATTTTGAGTGTGTCAGAGATGTTTAGACTTGAGTTGACCTTCTAAAGTCAGTCAAGTCCATCGTTCATTGGACCGCGGTCACTCCGAAGGCCCATTTTTGGACTTTTGCATATGTGAAACTTTTTCACCTATTTAGGGCACAAATGATGTCCAATCGTCACGGAACTTGGAAGAATACTTCTTTACACTATTTTGAGTGTGTCACAAAAGTTTTGGCATGATTTGACCTTCTGAAGTTGGTCAACTAACTCTCTAATCGGGCCATGGTCACTCCCAAGGCCCATTTTTGGACTTTTGCATATGTGACCCGTTTTCGCCAGTTTGGGGCCCGAACATTGTCCAAAATTCACAAAACTTGGATGAATACCTCATTACACTATTTTAACTACGTCACAAAAGTTTTGGCTCGACTTGAGCTTCTAATGTTTGTCAACTCTCTCGTTCATTGGGCCACGGTCACTCCCAAGGCCCATTTTTGGACTTTTGCATATGTGACTCGTTTTCACCTGCTTGGGGCTTGAACGGCATCTAATCCTTATGGAACTTGGTGGAATGCTTCTTTAAACTATTTTGAGTGTGTCAGAGAAGTTTAGAGTTGATTTGACCTTCTAATGTTGGTCAACTCTGTCTTTCATTGGGCCGTGGTCACTCCCAAGGCCCAGTTTTGGACTTTTGCATATGTGACTCATTTTTGCCTATTTTGGGCCCGAACGAAGTCCAATCCTTACGGAACTTGGGGGTATGCTTGTTTACACTATTCTGAGTGTGTCAGCAAAAGTTTCAGCTTGATTTGGCCTTCTAAAGTCAATCAACTCCCTCGTGAATCGGGCCCCAATTGCTCCCAAGGCCCATTTTTGGACTATTGCATATATGATATATTTTTTCCTGTTTGGGACCCGAACGGTGTCCAATTTTCACGGAACCTAGAGGAATGTTTCTTTACACTATTTTCATTATGTCATTGAAGTTTTGGCAAGATTTGAGCTTCTGAAGTTGGTCAACTGACTTGTTAATCGGGCCACGGTCACTCCGAAAGCCCATTTTTGGACTTTTGCATAAGTGACTCGTTTTTACCTGTTTGGGGCTTGAACGATGTCCAATCCTCACGGAACTTGGGGGAATGCTTCTTTGAACTATTTTGAGTGTGTCAGAGAAGTCTAGGCTTGATTTGACCTTCTAAAGTTGATCAACTCTATCGTTCATCGGGCAGCAGTCACTCCCAATGCCCATTTTTGGACTTTTGCATATGTGACTCGTTTTCACCTATTTTGAACCCGAACGAAGTCCAATCTTCACGGAACCTGGAGGAATGCTTCTTTACACTATTTTTATTGTGTCATTAAATTTTTGGTATGATTTGACCTTCTGAAGATGGTCAACTAACTCGTTAATCCGGCCGCGGTCACTACCAAGGCCCATTTTGGAATTTTGCATATGTGAATCATTTTTATTTGTTTAGGGCCCGAACGATGCTCAATCTTCGCGGAACTTGGAGGAATACTTTTTCAAACTATTCTAAGTGTGTCATAATGTTTTAGCACTATTTTACCTTCTGTGGTTTGTCAACTGCCCTGTTCGTTGGGCCGCGGTCACTCCCAAGGCCCATTTTTGGACTTTTGCATATATGACTCGTTTTCACCTGTTTGGGGTACGAACGATGTCCAATCTTCACGGAACTTGGTGGAATACTTCTTTACACTATTTTGACTGTTTCATAGAAGTTTCAGTAAGATTTGACCTTCTAAAGTTGGTCAACTGACTCGCTAATCATGCCACGGCCACTCCCAAGGCTCATTTTTGGACTTTTGCATATACGACTCATTTTCTCCTATTTGGGCCCGAATATTGTCCAATCTTCACGAAAATTGTAAAAATGCTTCATTACACTATTCTAAGTGTGTCGTAGAAGTTTCAGCCTGATTTGACCTTCTGAGGTTTGTCAACTCCCTCATTTTTTGGCCCGCAGTCACTCTTAAGGCTTATGTTTGGACTCTTGTGTATGTGACTCGTTTTCACCTGTTTAGGGCTCAAACGATGCCCAATCTTCATGGAACTTGGAGGAATGCTTCTTTACACTATTTTGAGTGCGTCTTAGAAGTTTTGGCTAGATTTGACCTTCTGATGCTGGTCAACTCCCTCGTTCATCTGGCCACAGTCACTACCATGGTGCATTTTTGGACTTTTGCTTATGTGACTCGTTTTCGCCTGTTTTGGGCCCAAACAATGTCTAATCGTCATGGAACTTGGATGAATGCTTCTTTACACTATTTTGAATGTGTTATGGAGGTTTTAGCAGATATGACTGAAAAAGCAACAGCTAGATCTCACCAAGTCCTAGAGGGGGGGTGAATAGGACTATTAAAAATTTCGTTCCAGAAAAGAGGTTTTATAAGAGTGAAATAATTAAAATTAAGAGTCCACAAGCAAGATCAAGAAAGATGCTCAAAGTTGTGTGTGTTGACAGTGTATAGAATTGCTATTCAAATAAGGAAAATATAGCTTACAGAAATGATCAACACAAGTAACAAAGATATAAGGCATGCATCACACACAACAAGCAATAAACACAGTAAATTATAGTGGTTAGGTCCTAGACCTACATTCACTCTCAAGAGCAATCTCTCTTGGTTCCACTAATTATGAGGTACTTACATAACATACATCTCTAGCAACAATTTTTGATTCGGTGGTTTGTCTTCCACCAACTGGGTTTTTTTGATCAGGTGGTTGATCCTTGATCTAGACCACCAACTACAACAATTTTTGATGTGGTGGTTTGTCTTCCACCAAATGCAGCAAAGAGAATTGAAATATGAAAGAACACCTAAACAGGGTATTGTATACCTTAGTTTTGAGTGGTGCTCTTAATGCTCAAGAGATTACCTCCAAGCATTGACCTCTTGTTCTTGCTCCTTGGTGATGAAGATCTTCAGATGAGTGCTCAGCCAAGGGAAGAGGTTTTAAGAGGGTTTGGAAGGCCAAGATATTCTCTCAGATTTAATGAAGCCTTTCCCGAATGACTAACTACTCTTCTTGGAACAATCATGGCACTTTAAGAGTTGAAGAGTAGGTGGTTGTGGGAGCTTTTAGTATGATATTACTGGTAGTGCAAAGGCTTAGTTATGCTGGGATTTTTCTCATCTCAAAGTTTGTAGGTGGAGCAAAGGAGAGGTTCCCTTTAAATACAGAAAAGCTCTAACGGTTAGATCTACGGCTGAGAACAAAATGGTCTATGACTTAGCCGTATGCTCTGACAACATCCAACGGCTAGTTTGACCAGATTCAACGTTATTCCTTCTTATGGTTAAGCTTACGGCTTAGCCGTAAATCCTTATACAGCTTAGCCATAAATACCTTTCGGTCTAGCCGTGGGTTAGCCATAAGCTGAAATCTCCCAAAATGCTCTCTGGAAAGTGGCCCGTAAACTTTACGGCTTAGCCGTGAATCATACTACGGCTTAGCCGTAAAGGCCTTCCGGCTTGGCCGTAAGATCAACCGTAGGCAGTATATGGCCAAGAGCACTCTCTGGACAATGGCCCGTGGATTTTACGGTTTAGCTGTGAATCATACTATGGCTGAGCCGTAACCCTTTTTCGGTGCTGCCATAGGATCAGCCGTAAAACAAAAAGACTCAAAATATACTCTCTGGATAGTGAGCCGTAGGTTCTACGGCTTAGCCGTGGTCTAAGCCGTAGTTGTTAAAAGCAGGTGGGTCTCGTGGATAGATTTTCAAAACTTTTGACCCACTTGACACAGGGATCAACTATCCATAAGACTAAAAACCCAATCCAGGATGCATTACCCTCAATCTCATGACCATGTATAGTAAATATTCTATCTGAAAGATAGAATCAAATAGCACTAAATATCCACAATAATCTACGACATGAAAGAAGTAGATCATACCTTTGGAGATCCGCAGTGCTCTAATAGAGAAGTTGCGACTCTACTTGATGATGAGAATCTTCAACACCTTTTAGCCTTCCACACTATGACCCGAATTGGATTTCTTTTCTCAAGAAGAGTGGTGGAATCTTCAGGAGAAATCCCAACTCGAAACTCCAAGGAACTAAAAGAGAGAAGGAGAGAGAAACTCGTGCAACTCTTGCACGAATAGGGTTTTGGGCGTAAGAGAGAGTCTTATTGGACGTCTAAGAGATTTTTAGACTTTCAAATCTCTCCCTTGTCTAATTGAAATAGAAGTCTTACTTCCAAAGCAATTAACAACTTTCTCCTTTCCAAACTCTTCCTTCTAGAGTTCAAATCGGATTAGTATTTTCTAATATCTTGGGCTAGCGTGGGGACCACTAGGGATTCCTTAAAAAGCTGGCTCCAACTGGAACACCGCAACCCCACATCTCATATGCAATCTGGGCCCACAGTTAATTGCAAATAACACCACTATATAAATGCAATTATACTCCAGTCTTAGGAATAAATTATAATGAAGACCCTAAACTTCCCAATTACCACAAGTAGGCCCCTCTATCAATATCTATGGACCAAGTGGAATAAATCTGTTTCTTCCAATCTAAGTTCCACATTTTATTATCCTTGAGCCCCAATTAATCATAGTAATCATTAGTACCATCCAATTAACTTTTAATTGAGATGGGTGCGTACTTACTAATGACAAATCCATTAATTGGCACAAGGGGATAATAGAGATAGATTCCATCTTGATCATTCAATGTCCCCACAGTTCTACTACCACATACCCAAGACACCGAGGTGTTAACCTATAGTCGGCCTCACTCATTGGTGACTCAAAGCAAATGAGTAGATAGAAACTTGAGTTCATCAATGTCTCAGGATTGAGAGCCTATTGCTAGGGAATTATGAGAGCATACCTTATTATTGAGACGGAATTCCATAAGGTGCATCTCATGGTCCTTCAATACATCCAATGTACCAGCATCGTGATCCAAAATCTTACATTATGATGATCGAGACATATCACACTATCTCATAGTGATCAAAGTGCTGCAACCTTATCAAATGAGATGCCCAGTCTCATTACTGGTTGTGAAGCTATTTAAGTATAAAATTTGTGACATATATCTCCCGCGTGTAGATCTCATCCATGCACATATATCACATCTAATATACTAATGGGACCCGGTTCAACTCATGAACAATTATGTCATATGTATTGGTCATGTGCATGAAGTAGTAAAATAATATTCCCCTCATGAAAGTAAAGCATAATTTTATTGATAAATAAAGAAATTAATCAATTTATTACATCAACTGATGGATTGAGTCCACAAAATCTCACAGTAGTACACAGATAGGGTTTTTTAGAAACCCTTTTTCCTATTCTAATTGTACGGGCACTAGAGGTCACTGTTACTTTATCTCTTGGCACTCACAGAGGATCTTCTTGAATGATCTTGAACTTCTTTAAACTTGCTTAATCTTCATTGATAGGTCTTTCTTGAATGATCTTGAACTTCCTTGAACTTGCTTGAACTTCCTTGAACTTAGCTTGATCTTCAATGAACTTCAGAGATGAACTAGGTCTTTCTAGAGCTGAACTACACTTTGGTCATGTAATTGACAACATGTTCTTACAATTACACTAACAATCTCCCCCTTTGTCAATTTCGTGACAAAATTACACATAATGTAGAAGATACAACATCTTAGCTCAACAAACAAGATACAACAAGTATTACAACATGGAATACACTTTAACCGAACATATCTGCATAAGTCTGAAAGTTCAACACATTGAAGCTCCCCCTTTGAAGATGCTTAACCTGCAAAAATCTACAAACACAATCTACTAGAAAGTGGGAGGTTAGAAAGCTCCCCCTGAAGACATGCATATAATTCTCCCCCTTTTTGGCACAATATTGACAAAGAGATAAGCACCACAGCTATAAAGTATAAAGAAGGGTATGAAGACAAAATAAGTGCACACAAAGATAAGCAACTGCGAAGTAAATGCCATATGATATTAGAAAATAAGGGCAATACAAGGCATAAACATTGCAAAAGAGTGCATCACCCATAATGACAAAAGATGTAACTATAAACAGAACCAGCAGGTGAAGCATAGTCAATGTCCAAAATACGGAAAGAATGCAGTGCCAACAAAACATGACAGGACATCAATCAGAAGGAAGAGAGGGGGAAGGAATCGCCACATCGTCTCTCCGACAGCTTTTGGAGATCTTGGAAAGGTATTGGAAGGATTTCTTCAAAAGCTTCTCCATCTTGGTTTGCCGTTGTTCAAGCGCTGCTAGCCGAGCTTCAAAAGATGCAGAGGAAGAAGCTGGTGGAGGAACTGGAACCGGGGAAGCAGTAGAGGGTGTTGCAGGAGGAGGCCCATCCGGTGAGTCTTCTTCATCCCCAGATTCATGATAGCGGGGACCAACCGCTTGTTGCTTGGAGAAGCGCATGTTCTGAATATTGACTGTGCCAAAGGTGGGGTGAGACTCAAGAATTTCATCAAATGGCAAATTGACCCCACACTGAGAGGCAAGGCGAGTCATAAGATATCCAAATACGCAAGCATTGGTGCCTCTACCTGAACAAAGCCAAAAACGAATGATGGAAGCACAGATCAGAGAGGGAAGGCACACTTTGACCCCCATATGGACAGAGTAGAGGACATTTACCATGAACGGGGTCAGATCAGAGAAATTGCCCTTCCTCGGATAGATATTACACGTGAAGATAGCATGCAGGATCTGGAAATGAGGAAGCAAGGCAGCAGCAGGGAGGAAGCCCTTGTCCTTCCAATGGATGGTCTCTCCACATAAAGCGACAGTAGCAGTTTGTTTTCTTCTTCGGAGAGAGAATCCTTGATGACTGAGGGGGGTATATCGGAGAGAGGGACACACATAAGGGCAGAAACGATGGCAGGGGTGATGGTATTGGTGCCATTAGTAAAATCAAGTTCAAAAGACAGAGAGTCTAACGAGGCCACCTTGATGGATGCATACATGGTTCGCACAGTAGAGGGGAAGCCAAGACCACCCCATTTTAGAATGTTTTCCCACCCAACCGTTTTGAGAAGGGTATGAACTCCATAGGTTTCAACAGCAAGGATATTGACATTGCATTCCACAGTAATCGGACGGGAGAAAAAGGACCTATCTCGAGTGGGTTCCCTTGGAACCAAAACTCTAGGAAAGGGTGGAGAGTTCTGTCGAGGCCTGGAGAAGCTTACCGGCAGGGTAAGCATTTTTGGTCCTGGGAGGCATAGTAACAGAGGAAAGAAGAAACCCAACCAAGAACAAAAAAGAAGAAGAAGCACACAAAGACAGAAAGAAACCGATCATAAACCCAACCAAGAACAAAAAGGAAGAAGAAGCACACAAAGACAGAAAGAAACCGATCACAGAGAAACGAAAATACGAAATAGAAGCAAACACGAATCGAGGAAGAAGAGAACAAGACAGAGGAGGGAGAGTTTACGGTGAAGGAGAAGGCCAGAGGTGGAAAGAGCGAGGAAGGAAGAGCCAGAGACCTAGGGCAGAAGGAAAAAACAGGCATAGTGAAAAGAAAGAAACGAAGAGACCAACTTAAGTACTCATCGGCGCGCAGAACGAGGGCGAAAAAGACACTATACTGCTTAGCCGTAGAGTATTTTACGGCTGAGCCGTAAACCCTGACGGTTGAGCCGTAGGGTAAAAGTTTGCGCAAATATGGGTTAACCGTAGAGTCTTTTACGGCGTAACCGTGAAATGACTTACGGCGTAGCCGTAGGTCCTGGGCAAAAATAATTTAATCCAAACAGCAAACACCAATATATTTCCTCAAAATTTCAAATTTTAACACATCAAGAGGTTTGGTTAATATGTCTGCAAGTTGATGGTCAGTCTAAATATATTCAAGCTCAATGATTCCTTCTTCGACCAATTCCCTAATAAAATGATGTCGGATATCAATGTGTTTGGTGCGAGAGTGCTAGACTGGATTTTTAGAAATATGTATGGCACTAGTGTTATCACAATACAAGCTCATTATTCCTTGCTTAATGCCATAGTCCATAAGCATCTGTTTCATCCACAAGAGTTGAGAACAGTACCTTCCGGCGGCTATATATTCAGCCTCTGCAGTGGAAAGAGATATAGAATTTTGCTTTTTACTATGCCAAGCTACTAGACAATTTCCAACATAAAAACAGCCGCCACTTGTGGATTTTCTATCATCTAAGTTTCCTGCCCAATCAACATCTGAGTATCCAGCAATGGAAGATGATGAGTTATGAGAATACCACAGACCATATTCAGTTGTATATGCAATGTACTTAATGATTCTTTTTACAGCAGTCAGATGGGATTCTTTCGGATTTACTTGATATTATGCACATGCTCCCACACTAAATGCTATGTTTGGCCTACTTGCAGTAACGTATAACAGGCTACCGATCATACTTCTATATAAACTAGAGTCAACCCCTTTACCATTAGCATCTTTAGTAAGTTTGATGGTTGTACTCATTGGGGTTTTGACATGTTTCCCACCCACTAGACCAAATCGTTTTACCAATTCCTTTGCGTACTTGGACTGGGATACGAAGATACCATCACGTAATTGTTTGACCTGCAAACCTAAGAAAAAATTTAGTTCACCAACCATACTCATTTCGAATTCAAATTGCATTAGATGAGCAAATTGAGCAGTCAATTCATTACACGTGGAGCCAAAGATGATGTCATCTACATATATTTGCGCTATTAAAACTGACTCTCTTGTTTTTTAGATGAAAAAAGTTTTATCAACACTACCTCTTTGAAAATCATTATCTAATAAAAATTTTGTCAATCTTTCATACCAAGCACGTGGAGCTTGCTTAAGACCATACAGAACTTTCTTTAATCTGAATACATGATTTGGAAATTTTGTGTCTACGAAACCTTTAGGTTGTTCAACATACACTTCCTCATTTAAAATTCCATTTAGGAAGGCACTTTTAACATCCATTTGATACAATTTGAACTTCAAAAAACACGCTATATATAACAAAATCTTAATTCATTCTAAACAAGCAACTGGAGCGAAAGTCTCATCAAAGTCAATACCTTCAATTTGAGAATAACCCTGTGCTACCAACCTAGCTTTGTTCCTAACAATAACACTATTTTCATCAAGTTTATTTTTGAAGATCAATTAAGTGCCTATTACATTTTATCCTTTGGTCTTGGAACTAGGTACCAAACATCACTTCTTGTAAATTGGTTCAATTCTTCTTGCATTTCTTTTATCCAATCATTGTCTGAAAAGGCTTCATCAATGCATGTGGGTTCTAAAAAAGATGTAAAGCACAGGTGACTCATAATGTTCTCCAATTGTCTCCTAGTTTTTACACCTATTAGAGGGTCACCAATAATCTGTTCTATGGGATGATCTTTTACATTCACCAAATTTTCAGTGGAAGTAGGTACATCAGTTTTTACTATGGATCGTTGGGTTCAGTCATTGAGGGAACTTCCACTTCATCAACATCATTAGAAATTGTAGATGCATCATCTATAATAACATTTATTGACTCTTGGATTACTCCAGTTCTCATATTTAGAACACGATAGTCTTGACTCCGTGTTGAATACCCTAAGAATATACCTTCATCACTTTTTGAGTCAAATTTACTCAGTTGTTCTCTATCCTTTAAAATGTAGCATTTACTTCCAAAGACCTTAAAATATTTCACATTTGGTTTCTTCCCATGCCACAATTCATAAGCTATCTGATTTGTACCAGTCCTAAGATAAACTCGGTTGATGATGTAGCAGTTGGTATTAACAGCTTCGGCCCACAAGTCTCTAGGAAGATTCTTACTATGAAGCATGACTGTGGCCATGTCTTGAAGAACTCGATTCTTTCTTTCAGCTACCCCATTTTGTTGTGGAGTTTTAGGTGCTGAATATTCATGATGAATTCCATATTTCTCACAGAATTTATCAAATTGATCATTTTCAAATTCTCCACCATGATCACTTTTGATTCGGGCTACTGAAGTGCCTTTTTCAATTTGAATTTGTTTTACAATCCTTTTAAACTCTCCAAAGGCTTCAGATTTTTCTCTCAAGAATGCAACCCAAGTGAATCTGGAGTAATCATCTACCATGACCAGAAAGTACCTTTTCTTACCTCGACTCTTTCTTTTAGTTGGTCCAATCAGGTCCATATGAATAAGTTCTAGAGATCGAGAAGTTTTCATAGCATTCACCATTTTATGGGCACTTTTAATTTGTTTTCCTTGAAAGCATTCTCCACATATCATCTTTTCTTGACTACTGATTTTGGGCAGTCCTTCAACATATTTGTTTAGATGGGATAAGTCCCTGTAGTTTACATGCCCAAGTCTTTGATGCCACAACTTAGCTTCATCAATACTAGTTAATAAGCAAGAAGCAGAGGATGAAGTATTTGATTTTCCTACCACATAACAATTATCGGTAGTTCTGAGACCTCTTAAGATTATTTCCATTCCTTGAGATCTCACAACTATAACTACTAAAGTTCACAGCATAGTCTTTATCACAGATTTGAGATATGCTAAGTAAATTATGTTTCAACCCATCAACGCACAAAACATTCTCAAAAGGTGGTAGGTTTGGAACATTTAAAGTTCCTTTACCAATAATTTTTGCAGTACTACCATCACCAAAAGTAACCGTGCCTCCATCGAATTCAATCATTTTAGACAAACATGATTTATCACCAGTCATATGTTTTCAGGATCCACTATCCAGATACCATCTTGATTGTTCTACAGCTTTAAAAGCTGTGTGGAGCACTAGATTCTTGTTTTTAGATATCCACTTAAGTGTACTAGTAGTGGGGATTACAATTGGTTTTTGATGTTTCACTTGAAAAGTTTTATATTGGGGAATAAGAATGTTTGCTCCAATTTTTGCTCCATCCTTTTTGTATATTTCAAATTGTTTTCTTAACTTCTAGATTTCTTTTAATAGATTATCCATCTTTTGGTTCAAGGGGAACTTGTTTATTTGAGACTTCAGCATTTTGTTTTCTAGTTCCACTTTCTTAGAGGTGCTTTTCTCATTTTTAGACTAATGTTATAATGAATTTTTCTCAAATTGCACTCCATTTTGAAATGACCTCTTTTTCCACAATAATGACAGATGACATTAGATGAAACAGTATGAGTACTAGTAGATGCCTTATCTAAAGTGTTTTTAACACTAGTATCTTCCATCTTTAAGGCACTCTTGACAAAGACAGTTTCGGAACTTGGAGACTGATTAGCATTTTTGTCATATCCAAGACCAGTCATATCCTTATAAGCTTTCCCAATTTTGAATAGTTTAATGTATTTCTCATCATTTTAGGTAAATTTGTACTCATACTTTTCTTTATATCGTTTTAGAATAGTCACTTCATTGTGGAGAGCATTGTTTTCATCTTTTATTTTCCAAAGTGATTTTTCATTTTCTTTTAATTTGATTACATTTTCTCTTTCTGTTGATAATTGGGTTTTTATACTTTCAAGTTCTTTGACTAATTCTTCCTTTTCAGCATTACTACGATCAACCTTTTCTTTTAAATTCTTAATTTTGTTTTGTTGATTGCTTACAGTTTTAAAGAGCCTACAGGTTCCCTCATAGAGTAGTTCATAGGAATCCGTGGTGTTGTCATTATCCTCATCATCTGAATTTTCATATTCACTCTCTGACTCACTTCCTGAGATTTCTTTATTCGATATTTTAAACATTTCCTCAGAGAGATTGAATGTTGTAGTCGTAGCCATCAGAGAACTGTATATTTGTCTGATTCATTTTGATGTGATTCATCTGAGTCAGAATCTGATTTAGATGAATCATCCCAAGTGGCTACAAGATTCTTCTTTTTGGATTTTCCTTTTAGTGGACAATTGGTGGTATATGTCCAAATTTCTTACATCGGTAGCACATAGGCTCCTTATGCTTACTTCTAGAGAAGGAACTTGACCGACCTTTGTATTTATCATTAGTGTTTTCATTTTTATAATATTTCACCCTCTTTTTCTTAAATTCTTTCAAAAGTCTTTTAGCCAAAAGGGCCACATCTTCATCCTCGTCATTACTAGTTATTCCTATGTCATCTTTAGAGGAAGATGTGTTATGAGAGGTGATTAGAACAATTGATTTCTTTTTGTCATTGTTAAATTTGAGTTCAAAGGTTTGAAGGGATCCCACTAAATCTTCAATTTTCATTTGTTCTGAATCCTTGTGTTCTTCTATAGAAGTTACCTTGGGATGGAATCTTTCTGGAAGTGATCTCAAGATTTTACTACAAGTTTTAGCTTCCGGAAGAGTTTCCCCAAGAGCCCACATTTCATTTACAATTTTCATGAGCTTAATATGAAAGTCAGTAAACATTTCATTTTCTTCCATGCGAATGTTTTCAAACTGACTTGTGAGCATTTGAAGTTTAGATCTTTTAACAACAGAGGTACCCTCATAAGTCACTTCAAGGATTCTCCAGGCCTGTTTTGCATTGGTGGTTGTCATGATCTTTTTAAACACTTCTTGATTCATGGCACACACTATAGCATTGTAAGCTCTAGCATTATTTTGTCTAAGAAGTAGCTGAGCAGGAGACCTTCTTGCTGGATCCAATGGTCTAGTGGTTGTGACACCATTTACAGTCACATCTTCAGTGGGTTCCATCCAGCCTTTCTCTATAGCCTCCCAAACAGCCCAGTCCATGGATTTACTGTCATTCGGGCTTTCCAGAAGGCATAATTTGTTCCATCAAAGAAAGGAGGCCGGGTGATAGAGCTTCCTTCAGGATTCATTTGAAGATTATCAAACGGTCTTTTAGAGATGCCCAAAGAGTTTGAGGAATCCCAAAGTTTTGGAAAGTCTAGAAGTCCAAGAAGTCTTTTCCACCTGGGTCATGTGGAGGAGAGGACTAGTCTTTTGTTATAGCACTTTCTATTTATGGATGAATGCTTATTTTAGAGTATTTCCATATCTGAACCAAACATAGCAAATTCCAAAATTGGTCAAATCAAATTAATTTTTGGAAAGAGTTCTAATTAGAGTTGGTGGGCCCATGAGATGGATCTATTGGTAACACTAATTTTAGAAACTAGACTTTCCTTAAAATAACTTGACTTGGAACCAATCATTGGTCTTATCATGAGATGAATATATACCTATATTTGATGGACCCATACACCTATAAGGAAATCCTTAACTCTAAAATATTAAGTGGGAGCGGGGCATTTCTATATATATAAAAATCCCCATGGTTTTCCACCATAGGTCCATTGTAAGGAAAGTATTAGCGTCGCGCCATTTTGAGAATGGCCATTCCCCACGGAGGGCTTGTATTTATCTGGATACTAGATATGGATCTCCTATGGATAGTGTTGATGAGACGGGGTGGGAGCCCACTCCCTAAGGAGGAGCTGCCCGCAACGGTTGTCATGCAATGCTAGTTGGTGGGTCACACTTAACTAAAATAATGATGTAGTATCCCCAAGGATTTGCCTCATGTATTTTAGAAACCGAAGCTAATCGGGAGTCATACATTATTTGGTATGAGATACCTAGATTGTAATGAATGAAGGGGATCATGGATAGTTAGTCTTAATCCCAATTTTGACCAACTTTGATCCGCACCAGTCTAGGAGGTATTTGCACTCCCCAATGAGGCATACCCCGCAGGATTAGGATTCCGATGTATTCTAAATTTTATGGTTATGAGGATTCCCACATAAATTTGGTAGAATACTAAACCCTAATGTCATTTAAATTCATTAATTGAATGTATGGTTATGTGCTACAGTATTACAAGCATGAATTCGAATACTTTCAATCCACTTGCGACCATCCTCAACCAGAATAAGTTGGTGGGATCCAACTATGTAGACTGGAAACGGAATCTGAATATTATCCTGACAGCTTTAGGATATAAATATGTCCTTACCAAAAGCCCCCTTGAAGAGCCTGGCCCAGATGCATCAGAAGCAGAAAAAGACCTTTACACCAAATGGGCCAAAGACGATGAGATGGCCCAATGTTACATTCTGGCATCCATGTCTAGTGTGCTGCAACATCAACATCAATCTTATAAGACTGCATATGATATGATATCGAATTTAAAGGAGATGTTTGCAGAACAAGGCAGACCCGCTAGGCAGGCAGCCATGAGGGTGCTCATTAGCACCAAGATGGCTGAAGGTACATCAGTACAGGAACACATGTTAAAGATGATGGACTCATTAAATGAGTTAGATGTAATGGGAGCTGCGATTGATGCAGAATCACAGATTAACATAATCCTTGAGTCACTACTAGAGTCATTCAACAATTTCAAGGTCAATTATAATATGAATAAAATGAATCTGACTCTGGCTGAGCTATCTAGTCAGCTGGTAGCAACTGAAGGGATTATGAAGAAAAAACCAACTGCCTTAATGACAGAAAAGTCAAATGCCAAGTCTAAGCCGAAAGGCAAAGGGCGGAAAGGCAAAAAGAAATCAGTTCCAAAAGGTCCTAAGGTGGAGAATGGTCTAACTGGTGGCGTGGCTAAAGCTAAGGGTTCAAGGAGAAAAGGAAAGTGTTTCCATTGTGGTAAGATAGGACATTGGAAGAGGAATTGTCCAGAATATCTGTCTAAGAAAAAGACCCCAGGTATGATTGAGTCACTTATATCTGAAGTTAGTTTTGCAACTGGTACTTCAGAATCCTGGTGTGTGGATTCCGGGGCAACTAATCACATATGTAATACGTTGCAGGGGTTCAGGGAAACCAGGAGGCTAAGTGATGGAGAAATCATTGTCAACCTAGGATCCGACGCTAAGGCGGAGGCTGTTTCAGTGGGAGTCATTACTTTATGTTTTTCAAATAATAAATTGGTTTTGTCAGAAACATTATATGTACCATCTTTAAGGCGGAATTTAATTTCAGTTTCTAGTTTGGTGAATAAAGGTTATTCTATTACTTTTAGTAATGAAGTTGTCATAAAGAGGAATGGTACTTTCATATGTTCTGGCAAGGTAACAAATGGACTTTATTTGTTAACTCCCACGATGTATGAGATACATGA
This sequence comes from Sextonia rubra, assembly GCA_037013555.1. Classification (NCBI taxonomy): domain Eukaryota; kingdom Viridiplantae; phylum Streptophyta; class Magnoliopsida; order Laurales; family Lauraceae; genus Sextonia; species Sextonia rubra. Next base: position 12,717,233 of record JASUAD010000026.1, read on the forward strand.
TACTGAAACAATTAATAGATCATCATTAAAGAGAAAGTCACCTTCATCTAATCCAACAAAACTTTGGCACCTGAGGTTAGGTCATATAAACCTTAACAGGGTTGAGAGGCTAGTGAAAGATGGTATCTTACCTTCATTGGTGGTAGAACCAATGCCTATCTGTGAGTCCTGTTTGGAAAGTAAAATGACCAAAAGACCCTTTTCAGCTAAGGGTAATAGGGCCAAAGATTTATTGGAATTAGTGCATACTGATGTCTGTGGACCCATTAATGTCAGGGCCAGAGGAGGATATGAGTACTTCATTACTTTCACAGATGATTACTCAAGATATGGTTACATATACATTATACACCGCAAGTCCGAAGCTTTTGAAAAGTTCAAAGAATTTTGAGCGGAAGCGGAAAAGCAATTAGGTAAGAGTATCAAGACTCTTCGATCAAATCGAGGAGGGGAATATCTCTCCGCTGATTTTATGTGTTACTTATCAGAAAATGGGATTCTATCCCAGTTGTCTGCTCCTGGTATGCCTCAACAGAATGGAGTAGCGGAAAGAAGGAACCAGACTCTTTTAGATATGATTAGGTCTATGCTGAGTTTCTCAAGATTACCTATATTCTTTTGGGGATACGCTTTGGATACTGCAATGTGCATACTAAACCTCGTACCATCTAAGTCTATACCTAAGACTCCCTAGGAATTGTGGTCTGGGCGATAGCCTAGTCTACAACATTTACACATTTGGGGTTGTCCAGCACACGTGCTCAAGGTTAAGACGGATAAGTTGGAAGTGAAGTCGGAAGTATGCACATTTGTAGGATATCCTAAAGGAACTAAAGGTTCGTTATTCTATAATCGCAGAGAGCAAAAAGTGCTGGTCAGCACCAATGTGGTTTTTCTGGAGGAAGATTATATGATGGACTGGAAATTTTTAGAAAAGGTGATCTTGGAAGAGATTCAGGAGCAATCAATTCCAAATCCAAGTATGACTGGACTTGAGGAAGAACCGCCCTTACCAAACCCAGTAGTTACACCAGTACCTCGTCGTAGTGGGAGGATTATCAGAGCCCCTGACAGGTTCTCATTCTTGGGAGAGTCTTATGAAGCAATCTCAAAAGAGCCGGAACAAGATCCCTCTAACTATGATGAAGCAATCAATGACTTAGAGTCAAGACGCTGGCAAGATGCTATGAAAGCTGAGATGGAGTCTATGTACTCAAATCAGGTCTGGACACTTGTGGACTTGCCTGCCAATATTAAACCTATTGGGTGCAAGTGGGCCTACAAGAGAAAAAGAGGACCAGATGGAAGAGTGGAGACCTATAAGGCTAGGCTTGTTGCGAAAGGATATACTCAGAAAGAGGGGATCGATTATGAGGAAACCTTCTCGCCAGTAGCCATGCTCAAATCCATCCGGATACTCTTATCCATTGCGGCTCATCTCGATTACGAGATTTGGCAAATGGATGTCAAGACGGCTTTTCTCAACGGCCATCTTGAGGAAGACATCTAGATGGTGCAGCCAGACGGTTTTGTAGCTAAAAACAAGGAGCAAAAAGTTTGCAAGCTGCAGAAGTCTATTTATGGACTGAAGCAGGTATCCCGAAACTAGAATATCCATTTTGACCAGGCAATCAAGTCATTTGGTTTTGTCAAAATCCGGATGAGTCATGTGTGTACATGAAAAGTGAAGGTAACAGGGTAGTTTTTCTGGTTTTATATGTGTCGGAAGTTGGTGGGTCTCTTAGATAGATTTTCAAAACTTTTGACCCACTTGACACAGGGATCAACTATCCATAAAACCAAAACCTAATCTAGAATGCATAACCCTCAATCTCGTGACCATGTACAGTAAATATTCTACCAGCACTAAACATCCATAATAATCTATAACATGCAAGAAGTAGATCATACCTTTGGAGATCCGCAGTGCTCTAATGGATTTCTTCAACACCTCTTAGCCTTCCACGCTATGACCTAAATTGGATTTCTTTTCTCAAGAAGAATGGTGGAATCTTCCGGAGAAATCCCAACTCGAAACTCCAAGGAACTAGAAGAAAGAAGGAGAGAGTAACTCGTGCAACTCTTGCACGAAAGGGTTTTGGGCATGAGGGAGAGTCATATTGGACGTCCAAGAGATTTTATAGACTTTCAAATCTTTCCCTTGTCTAATTGAAATAGCAGTCTTACTTCCAAAGCAATTAGCAGCTTTCTCCTTTCCAAACTCTTATTTCTAGAGTCCAAGATCGGATTAGTGTTTTCCAATATCTTGGGCTAGCGTGGGGACCACTAGGGATTCCTTAGAAAGCTGGCTCCAACTGGAACACCGCGACTCCACATCTCATGTGCAATCCGGGCCCTCAGTTAATTGCAAATAACACCACTATATAAATGCAATTGCACTCCAATCTTAGGAATAAATTACAATGAAGACCCTAAACTTCCGAATTACCACAAGTAGGCCCCTCTATCAGTATCCGTGGATCAATTGGAATAAATCCGTCTCTTCCAATCTAAGTTCCACATCTTATTATCCTTGAGCCCCAATTAATCACAGTAATCATCAGTACCATCCAATTAACTCTTAATTGAGATGGGTGCGCACTTACTAATGACAAATCCATTAATTGGCACAAAGAGATAATAGAGATAGATTCCATCTTGATCATTCAACGTTTCCACAGTTCTACTACCACATACCCAAGACACCGAGGTGTTAACCTATAGTCGGCCTCACTCATTGGTGACTCAAAGCAAATGAATAGATAGAAACTTGAATTTGTCAATGTCTCAGGATTAAGAGCCTATTGCTAGGGAATTATGAGAGCATACCTTATTATTGAGACGGAATTCCATAAGGTGCATCTTATAGTCCTTCAATACATCTAATGTACCAGCACCATGATCCAGAATCTTTCATTCTGATGATCGAGACAAATCACACTATCTCATAGTGATCAAAGTGCTGTAACCTTATCAAATGAGATGCCCAATCTCATTACTGGTTGTGAAGCTATTTTAAGTATATGATTTGTGACATATATCTCCCGCGTGTGGATCTCATCCATGCATATATATCACATCTAATATACTAATGGGATCCGGTTCAACTCATGAACCATTATGTCATACGTATTGGTTATGTGCATGAAGTAGTAAAATAACATCCATCTCATAAAAGTAAAGCATGATTTTATTAATAAATAAAGAAATTAATCAATTTATTACATCAACTGATGGATTGAGTCCACAAAAACTAACAATCTCCCACTTGGGCTCAATGCCAATCAAGGTTGCATCTCATGCCCATCCCTTCTACGTGTTGCTCAAAGACTTTGGTAGTCAAAGGCTTAGTAAAGGGATCTGCTAAATTGCCTGCAGAGGTTATCTTGGTAATATCAATATCACCTCTCTGCACAATCTCTCTGACTAAGTGATACTTCTTCTGTACATGTTTTTGGCTTTTATGGCTTCTGAGTTCCTTTGACTGAGCGACTGCCCCGCTGCTATCACAGTAAACTGTGAGTGGCTGTCGTGCCAAAGGTACCACCCCAAGTTCCAAAAGGAATCTTTTAAGCCATACTGCTTCCTTAGCTACTTCACAAGCTGCTACATATTCATCCTCCGAGGTTGAATCAGCTGTACATTCTTGTTTTATACTCCTCCAGCTGATAGCTCCGCCTCCAAGCATAAATACATAACCAGAAGTGGATTTCCTAGAATCCTTATCTGATATAAAGTCAGAATCTGTGTATCCGACTGGAATCAACTCATCACTACTATAAATCAACATGTAATCTCTAGTCCTTCTCAAGTATTTGAGAATACATTTTACAGCAGTCCAATGTTTAGGTCCTGGATTAGATTGATATCTGCTGACTAGGCCCACTACATGACAGATATCTGGTCTAGTACATAACATAGCATACATGAGGCTACCAACAGCCAAAGCGTATGGTATCGACCTCATCTGCTCTTTTTCCTCAGATGTCTTAGGACACTGATCCTTGGAAAGGTGCACTCCATGCCTGAAAGGTGTGATACCCTTCTTGGAGTCTTGCATTGCAAACCGTACTAGCACCTTATCTATGTATGCAGCTTGGGATAAGCCAATCATCCTATTTTTCCGGTCTCGATAGAGTTTGATCCCTAGGATGTAGCTAGCTTCTCCCAAGTCCTTCATATCAAAAGTCTTGGCTAACCAAACTTTTACCGTTGACAACATTCCTATGTCTTTCCCGAGGAGAAGGATGTCATCGACATATAAAACCAGAAAAACTACCCTGTCACCTTCACTTTTCATGTACACACATGACTCATCCGGATTTTGACAAAAACCAAATGACTTGATTGCCTGGTCAAAATGGATATTCCAGCTTCGGGATGCCTGCTTCAGTCCATAAATAGACTTCTACAGCTTGCAAACTTTTTGCTCCTGGTTTTTAGCTACAAGACTGTCTGACTGCACCATATAGATGTCTTCCTCAAGATGGCCATTGAGAAACGCCGTCTTGACATCCATTTGCCAAATCTCGTAATCGAGATGAGCCGCAATGGATAAGAGTATCCGGATGGATTTGAGCATGGCTACTGGCGAGAAGGTTTCCTCATAATCGATCCCCTCTTTCTGAGTATATCCTTTCGCAACAAGCCTAGCCTTATAAGTCTCCACTCTTCCATCTGGTCCTCTTTTTCTCTTGTAGACCCACTTGCACCCAATAGGTTTAATATTGGCAGGCAAGTCCACAAGTGTCCAGACCTGATTTGAGTACATAGACTCCATCTCAGCTTTCATAGCATCTTGCCAGCGTCCCGAGTCTAAGTCATTGATTGCTTTATCATAGTTAGAGGGATCTTGTTCCGGCCCTTTTGGGATTGCCTCATAAGACTCTCCTAAGAATGAGAACCTGTTAGGGGGTCTGACAATCCTCCCACTACGACGAGGTACTGGTGTAACTATTGGGTCTAGTAAGGGCGGTTCTTCCTTAAGTCCGGTCATACTTGGATTTGGAATTGATTGCTCTTGAATCTCTTCCAAGATCACCTTTTCTAAAAATTTTCGGTCCATCATATAATCTTCCTCCAGAAAAACCGCATTGGTGCTGACCAGCACTTTCTGCTCTCTGGGATTATAGAATAACCAACCTTTAGTTCCTTTAGGATATCCTACAAATGTGCATACTTCCGACTTCGTTTCCAACTTATCCGTCTTAACCTTGAGCATGTGTGCTGGACAACCCCAAATGTGTAAATGTTGTAGACTACGCTTTCGCCCAGACCATAATTCGCGGGGAGTCTTAGGTATAGACTTAGATGGTACGAGGTTTAGTATGTACATTGCAGTATCCAAAGCATATCCCCAAAAGGATATAGGTAATCTTGAGAAACTCAGCATAGACCTAATCATATCTAAAAGAGTCCGGTTCCTTCTTTCTGCTACTCCATTCTGTTGAGGCATACCAGGAGCAGACAATTGGGATAGAATCCCATTTTCTGATAAGTAACCCATAAAATCAGCAGAGAGATATTCCCCTCCTCGATCTGATCGAAGAGTCTTGATACTCTTACCTAATTGCTTTTCCGCTTCCGCTCGAAAGTCTTTGAACTTTTCAAAAGCTTCGGACTTGCGGTGCATAAGGTATATGTAACCATATCTTGGGTAATCATCTGTGAAAGTGATGAAGTACTCATATCCTCCTCTGGCCCTGACATTAATGGGTCCGCAGACATCAGTATGCACTAATTCCAATAAATCTTTGGCCCTATTACCCTTAGCTGAAAAGGGTCTTTTAGTCATTTTACCTTCCAAACAGGACTCACAGACAGGCATTGGTTTTACCACCAATGAAGGTAAGATACCATCTTTCACTAGCCTCTCAATCCTGTTAAGGTTTATATGACCTAGCCTTAGGTGCCAAAGTTTTGTTGGATTAGATGAAGGTGACTTTCTCTTTAATGATGGTCTATTAATTGTTTCAATATCATGTATCTCATACATCGTGGGAGTTAACAAATAAAGTCCATTGGTTACCTTGCCAGAACGTATGAAAGTACCATTCCTCTTTATGACAACTTCAGTACCAAAAGTAATAGAATAACCTTTATTCACCAAACTAGAAACTGAAATTAAATTCCGCCTTAAAGACGGTACATATAATGTTTCTGACAAAACCAATTTATTATTTGAAAAACATAAAGTAATGACTCCCACTGAAACAGCCTCCGCCTTAGCGTCGGATCCTAGGTTGACAATGATTTCTCCATCACTTAGCCTCCTGGTTTCCCTGAACCCCTGCAACGTATTACATATGTGATTAGTTGCCCCGGAATCCACACACCAGGATTCTGAAGTACCAGTTGCAAAACTAACTTCAGATATAAGTGACTCAATCATACCTGGGGTCTTTTTCTTAGACAGATATTCTGGACAATTCCTCTTCCAATGTCCTATCTTACCACAATGGAAACACTTTCCTTTTGTCCCTGAACCCTTAGCTTTAGCCACGCCACCAGTTAGACCATTCTCCACCTTAGGACCTTTTGGAACTGATTTCTTTTTGCCTTTCCGCCCTTTGCCTTTCGGCTTAGACTTGGCATCTGACTTTTCTGTCATTAAGGCAGTTGGTTTTTTCTTCATAATCCCTTCAGTTGCTACCAGCTGACTAGATAGCTCAGCCAGAGTCAGATTCATTTTATTCATATTATAATTGACCTTGAAATTGTTGAATGACTCTAGTAGTGACTCAAGGATTATGTTAATCTGTGATTCTGCATCAATCGCAGCTCCCATTACATCTAACTCATTTAATGAGTCCATCATCTTTAACATGTGTTCCTGTACTGATGTACCTTCAGCCATCTTGGTGCTAATGAGCACCCTCATGGCTGCCTGCCTAGCAGGTCTGCCTTGTTCTGCAAACATCTCCTTTAAATTCGATATCATATCATATGCAGTCTTATAAGATTGATGTTGATGTTGCAGCACACTAGACATGGATGCCAGAATGTAACATTGGGCCATCTCACTGTCTTTGGCCCATTTGGTGTAAAGGTCCTTTTCTGCTTCTGATACATCTGGGCCAGGCTCTTCAAGGGGGCTTTTGGTAAGGACATATTTATATCCTGAAGCTGTCAGGACAATATCCGGATTCCGTTTCCAGTCTACATAGTTAGATTCCACCAACTTATTCTGGTTGAGGATGGTCGCAAATGGATTGAAAGTATTCGAATTCATGCTTGTAATACTGTAACACATAACCATACATTCAATTAATAAATTTAAATGACATTAGGGTTTAGTATTCTACCAAATTTATGTGGAAATCCTCATAACCACAAAATTCAAAATACATCAGAATCCCAATCCTGCGGGGTATGCCTCCTTGGGGAGTGCAAATACCTCCTAGACTGGTGCGGATCAAAGTTGGTCAAAATTTGGATTAAGACTAACTATCCATGATCCCCTTCATTCATTACAATCTAGGTATCTCATACCAAATAATGTATGACTCCCGATTAGCTTCGGTTTCTAAAATACATAAGACAAATCCTTGGGGATACTACATCATTATTTTAGTTAACTGTGACCCACCAACTAGCATTGCATGACAACCGTTGCGGGCAGCTCCTCCTTGGGGAGTGGGCTCCCACCCCGTCTCATCAACACTATCCATGGGAGATCCATATCCAGTATCCAGATAAATATAAGCCCTCCGTGGGGAATGGCCATTCTCAAAATGGCGCGAGGCTAATACTTTCCTTACAATGGACCTATGGTGGAAAGCCATGGGGATTTTTATATATATAGAAATGCCCCGCTCCCACTTAATATTTTAGAGTTGAGGATTTCCTTATAGGTGTATGGGTCCATCAAATATAGGTATATATTCATCTCATGATCAGACCAATGATTGGTTCCAAGTCAAGTTATTTTAAGGAAAGTCCAGTTTCTAAAATTAGTGTTACCATAGATCCATCTCATTGGCCCACCAACTCTAATTAGAATTCTTTCCAAAAATTAATTTGATTTGACCAATTTTGGAATTTGCAATGTTTGGATCAGATATGGAAATACTCTAAAATAAGCATTCATCCATAAATAGAAAGTGATATAACAAAAGACTAGTCCTCTCCTCCACATGGCCCAGGCGGAAAAGTCTTCTTGGACTTCTAGACTTTCCAAAACTTTGGGATTCCTCAAACTCTTTGGGCATCTCCAAATCACCTTTTGGTAATCTTCAAACTCTTTGATTAGGAGTCCAGCTTCTCTTTCCTTCTTTGTTTCGGACATCTCCAGAATTTACAAATTTTAAAAATACATAAATTCCTATGTCTCTATAATGAGAGTTACATGGTAGTCTAAACATGGAAATAAAAGGGCTATAGGGAAATTCACCATGCCTTGCCCTTTCACGGGAAACCAAGGAAACCATGATGCCCTTTACACTTAGCCACAAATAAACCAATAATTAAAAAGGAAAGAAAAACATGTGGGCCATATGGAGAGGACATTATCACCTGCAAGTTAGTTTCTCATACAACAAAGCATCTCACAAAACCAGGTTGCCAAACCACAATGGAAAAACAAGATGCAAAATTTTTGCCACCACGATACAAGATCCCCTACGCAGCGGGGGCCCGGAGGCAGCGCCCCCGGCAGAGGTCGAATTGCCCGGTCAGCTCGCGGGGTTCCAAGGGGCAGCGCCCCCGAAAAAAAAAAAAAAAACAACAACTTAGACCAAGAACAAGATGATTTTGCCTGGGTTCGGCAAGCCGATCTGGTCCCTACAGTTAGCCAACAGACCTCTACAGCCATAGTGGTCCGTTTGACTAACCGACCTGACGAACCCAGAAATTTGGGTTCCTTTTCAGATTCGACTCCTGCTGTCCCCAGTCACCTCTAATGATCTCAGTATGCTTCTAATGGCATCTCATCATCCTCCTATCATGATTAAAACCTTTTGTGATTTTCCAAACATGTATCTACTACAAAAGCAAGCAAACCCAATCAACACTGATCCTATCATAGCCCTTGCTCTATCCTCTTCACATCTCATGCAAAGATTAGAACAAGATTACTGATCTAACATGATTAGAGATGAGGTATGGCTCTGATACCAATTGTTGGAAGTAGGTGGGTCTCTTGGATAGATTTTCAAAACTTTTGACCCACTTAACACAGGGATCAACTATCCATAAAACCAAAACCCAATCCAGGATGCATAACCCTCAATCTCGTGACTATATACAGTAAATATTCTACCAGCACTAAACTTCCATAATAATCTACGACATGCAAGAAGTAGATCATACCTTTGGAGATCCGCAGTGCTCTAATGGATTTCTTCAACACCTCTTAGCCTTCCACGCTATGACCTGAATTGGATTTCTTTTCTCAAGAAGAATGGTGGAATCTTCAGGAGAAATCCCAACTCGAAACTCCAAGGAACTAGAAGAAAGAAGGAGAGAGTAACTCGTGCAACTCTTGCACGAAAGGGTTTTGGGCATGAGGGAGAGTCATATTGGATGTCCAAGAGATTTTATAGACTTTCAAATCTTTCCCTTCTCTAATTGAAATAGAAGTCTTACTTCCAAAGCAATTAGCAGCTTTCTCCTTTCCAAACTCTTATTTCTAGAGTCCAAGATCGGATTCGTGTTTTCCAATATGTTGGGCTAACGTGGGGACCACTAGGGATTCCTTAGAAAGCTGGCTCCAACTGGAACACCGCGACCCCACATCTCATGTGCAATCCGGGCCCACAGTTAATTGCAAATAACACCACTATATTAATGCAATTGCACTCCAGTCTTAGGAATAAATTACAATGAAGACCCTAAACTTCCGAATTACCACAAGTAGGCCCCTCTATCAGTATCCGTGGATCAATTGGAATAAATCCATCTCTTCCAATCTAAGTTCCACATCTTATTATCCTTGAGCCCCAATTAATCACAGTAATCATCAGTACCATCCAATTAACTCTTAATTGAGATGGGTGCGCACTTACTAATGACAAATCCATTAATTGGCACAAGGAGATAATAGAGATAGATTCCATCTTGATCATTCAACGTTCCCACAGTTCTACTACCACATACCCAAGACACCGAGGTGTTAACCTATAGTCGGCCTCACTCATTGGTGACTCAAAGCAAATGAATAGATAGAAATTTGAGTTCATCAATGTCTCAGGATTGAGAGCCTATTGCTAGGGAATTATGAGAGCATACCTTATTATTGAGACGGAATTCCATAAGGTGCATCTCATGGTCCTTCAATACATCTAATGTACCAGCACCGTGATCCAAAATCTTGCATTCTGATGATCGAGACAAATCACACTATCTCATGGTGATCAAAGTGCTGCAACCTTATCAAATGAGATGCCCAATCTCATTACTGGTTGTGAAGCTATTTTAAGTATATGATTTGTGACATATATCTCTCGCGTGTGGATCTCATCCATGCACATATATCACATCTAATATACTAATGGGATCCGGTTCAACTCATGAACCATTATGTCATACGTATTAGTCATGTGCATGAAGTAGTAAAATAACATTCATCTCATAAAAGTAAAGCATGATTTTATTGATAAATAAAGAAATTAATCAATTTATTACATCAATTGATGGATTGAGTCCACAAAAACTAACAATATGTCGATGACATCCTTCTCCTCGGGAAAGACATAGGAATGTTGTCAACGGTAAAAGTTTGGTTAGCCAAGACTTTTGATATGAAGGACTTGGGAGAAGCTAGTTACATCCTAGGGATCAAACTCTATCGAGACCGGAAAAATAGGATGATTGGCTTATCCCAAGCTGCATACATAGATAAGGTGCCAGTACGGTTTGCAATGCAAGACTCCAAGAAGGGTATCACACCTTTCAGACATGGAGTGCACCTTTCCGAGGATCAGTGTCCTAAGACACCCGAGGAAAAGGAGCAAATGAGGTCGATACCATATGCTTCGGCTGTTGGTAGCCTCATGTATGCTATGTTATGTACTAGACCAGATATCTGTTATGTAGTGGGCCTAGTCAGCAGATATCAATTTAATCCAGGACCTGAACATTGGACTGCTGTAAAATGTATTCTCAAATACTTGAGAAGGACTAGAGATTACATGTTGATTGATAGCAGTGATGAGTTGATTCCAGTCGGATACACAGATTCTGACTTTATGTCAGATAAGGATTCTAGGAAATCCACCTCTGGTTATGTATTTATGCTTAGAGGCGGAGCTATCAGCTGGAGAAGTATAAAACAAGAATGTACTGCTGATTCAACTTTGGAAGCTGAATATGTAGCAGCTTGTGAATCAGCTAAGGAAGCAACATGGCTTAAAAGATTCCTTTTGGAACTTGGGGTGGTACCTTTGGTACGACAGCCACTTACAGTTTATTGTGACAACAGCGGGGCAGTTGCTCAGTCAAAGGAACCCAGAAGCCATAAAAGCCAAAAGCATGTACAGAGGAAGTACCACTAAGTCAGAGAGAATGTGCAGAGAGGTGATATTGCTATTACCAAGATAGCCTCTGCAGACAATTTGGCAGATCCCTTTACTAAGCCTTTGACTAGCAAAGTCTTTGAGCAGCATGTAGAAGGGATGGGCATGAGATGTAACCCTGACTGGCATTGAGCCCAAGTGGGAGATTGTTAGATTTTGTGGACTCAATCCATCAGTTGATGTAATAAATTGATTAATTTCTTTATTTATCAATAAAATCATGCTTTGCTTTCATGAGATGAGTGTTATTTTACTAATTTATGCACATGACTAATACATATGACATAATGGTTCATGAGTTGAACCGGGTCCGTTTAGTATATTAGATGTGATATATGTGCATGGATGAGATCTACACGCGGGAGATATAAGTCACAAATCTTATACTTAAATAGCTTCACAACCAGTAATGAAACTGGGCATCTCATTTGATAAGGTTGCAGCACTTTGATCACTGTGAAATAGTGTGATTTGTCTCGATCAACAGAATGTAAGATTCTGGATCACGGTGCTGGTACATTGGATGTATTGAAGGACCATGAGATGCACCTTATGGAATTCCGTCTCAATAATAAGGTATGCTCTCATAATTCCCTAGCAATAGGCTCTCAATCCTGAGACATTGATGAACTCAAGTTTTTATCTATTCATTTGCTTTGAGTCACCAATGAGTGAGGCCGACTATAGGTCAACACCTCGGTGTCTTGGATATGTGGTAGTAGAACTGTGGGAACGTTGAATGATCAAGATGGAATCTATCTCTATTATCCCCTTGTGCCAATTAATGGATTTGTCATTAGTAAGTGCGCACCCATCTCAATTAAGAGTTAATTGGATGGTACTGATGATTACTGTGATTAATTGGGGCTCAAGGATAATAAGATGTGGAACTTAGATTGGAAGAGACGGATTTATTCCAATTGATCCACGGATATTGATAGAGGGGTCTACTTGTGGTAATTGGGAAGTTTAGGATCTTCATTGTAATTTATTCCTAAGACTGGAGTGCAATTGCATTTATATAGTGGTGTTATTTGCAATTAACTGTGGGCCCGGATTGCACATGAGATGTGGGGTCGTGTTCCAGTTGGAGCCAGCTTTCTAAGGAATCCCTAGTGGTCCCCACGCTAACACAAGTTATTGGAAAATACTAATTCGACTCGAACTCTAGAAAGAAGGGATAAGAAAGGAGAAAGTTGCTAATTGCTTTGGAAGTAAGACTTCTATTTCAATTAGGCAAGGACGAGATTTGAAAGTTTATAAAATCTCCTTGGACGTTTAAAAGAGTCTCTCTCACGCCCAAAACCCTTTCGTGCAAGAGTTGCACGAGTTACTCTCTCCTTCTTTCTTCTAGTTCCTTGGAGTTTCGAGTTGGGATTTCTCCTGAAGATTCCACCATTCTTCTTAAGAAAAGAACTCCAATTTGGGTCATAACGTGGAAGGCTAAAAGGTGTTGAAGAAATCCATTAGAGCACTACGAATCTCCAAAGGTATGATCTACTTCTTGCATGTCGTAGATTATTATGGATGTTTAGTGCTGGTAGAATATTTACTGTACATGGTCACGAGATTGAGGGTAATGCATCCTGTATTGGGTTTTGGTCTTATGGATAGTTGATCCCTGTGTCAAGTGGGTCAAAAGTTTTGAAAATCTATCCACGAGACCCACCTACTTCCAACAATTGGGCAACCACCTCGTTTATCGGGCCGCGGTCGCTCCAAAGGCCCATTTTTGGACATTTGCATATGTGACTCGTTTTAGCCTGTTTGGGGCTCGAACAATATCCAATTGACCCAACACTTGGAGGAATACTTATGTACAATATTTTGAGTGTTTCATAGAAGTTTTGGCTCAATTTCTTCTTTTGGAGTTGGTTAACTCCCCGGTTAATCGGGCCGCGGTCACTCCCAAGACCTATTTTTTAGTTTTGCACATGTGAGTCATTTCATCATGTTTTGGGCCCGAACGATGTCCAATATTCACGGAACTTGGAGGAATGCTTCTTTACACTGTTTTGAGTGTGTCATAGAAGCTTTGGCTCAATTTGAACTTTTGAGGTTGGTCAACTATAATGTTTATCACGGCATGGTTATTCTAAGGCCAATTTTTGGACTATTGCATATGTGACTCGTTTTTGCCTGTTTGGGGCCCGAACGTCATCCAATTCTCACGAAACTCGGAGGAATGCTTCTTGACACTATTTTTGAGTGTGTCATAAAAATTTCTGCTTGATTGGACCTTTTTAAGTTGGTCAACTACCACATTTATCAGGCCGCAGTCACTCCTAGGGCCTATTTTTTGACTTTTGTATATATGACATGTTTTCATCGGTTTGGATCCCGAACGATGTCCATGTTAGTGTCATTGTAAGAGTGTGTTGTCAATTACGTGACCAAAGTGTAGTTCGATTCTAGAACGATGTAGTTCACCTCGGAAGTTCATTAAAGATCAAGTCAAGTTCAAAGGAGTCCAAGCTAGTTCAAGACCATTCAAGGAAAACCTATCAATGAAGACTAAGCAAAGAAGTTCAACATCAAAGAAGATCATCTGTGAGTGCCAAGGGATAAGGTATCTGTGATCCCTAAGTGTCCTTGAAAACAAACTAGGAAATTAGGGTTTTCAAACACCCTGGTTTGTTCTACGGCTTGGACCACGGCTAAGCCGTAGATCCTACGGTTCACTTTCCAGAGAGTGTATTTTGGAGCTTTTTGTTCTACGGCTGACCCTACGGCTACACCGAAAAAATGTTACGGCTAAGCCGTAGTGTGTTTCACGGCTAAGCCGTAAAATCTACGGGTCACAATCCAGAGAGTGTACTTGGCCATATTATGCTTACGGTTGACCTTACGGCCAAGCCGAAAGGCCTTCACGGCTAAGCCGTAAGGTTATTCACGGCTAAGCCGTAAAGATTACGGGCCACTCTCCAGAGAGCTGTTTCTGGGAAATTTGAGCTTACGGCTGACCCACGGCTAGGCCGAAAGGTGCTCACGGCTAAGCCGTATGAGAATTTACGGCTAAGCCGTAGGCCTAACCGTAAGAAGGAATTTGTGTGGAATCTGGTCAAATTAGCCGTTGGATGTTGTCAGAACTTACGGCTAAGCCGTAGACCATTCTGTTCTAAGCCGTAGAACTATCCGTTGGAGCTCATCTGTATTTAAAGAGGACCTCTCCCTTGCTCCAACTACTGAATTTATTGCTGAGAAAATCACTAGTATAGCTGAGCCTTTGCACCTCCATTAAAATCATCTTCAAAGCTCCCACAACCACCTACTCTCCAACATCAAAGAGTGCCATTATTGTTACAAGTAGAGTAGTTGGTGACTTAGGAAAGGCTTCTTCAAATCTGAGAGAATACCTTAGCCTTCCAAACCCTCTTGGAACCTCTTCCCTTGGCTTAGCTCACATCTGAAGATCTTCATCTCCAAGGAGCAAGAACAAGAGGCCAAAGCTTGGAGGTAGTCTTCAAGCATCAAGAGCACCACTCAAAACTAAGGTATTCAATTCCTTGTTTAGGTGTTCTTTAACATTTCAATTCATATAGCTGTATTTGGTGGAAGACAAACCACCGCATCAAAAATTGTTGTAATTGGTGGACTAGATCAAGGATCAACCACCTGATCAAAAACTCTAATTGGTGGAAGACAAACCACCGTATCAAAAAACTGTTGCAAGAGGTGTATGTTATGTAAGTACCTCTTTTTTAGTGGAACCAAGAGAGATTGCTCTTGAGAGTGGATGTAGGTCTAGGACCGAACCACTATAAATCATTGTATTTATTGTTTGTTGTGTGTGGATGTTGCCTTGCTTTCTTGTCACTTGAGTTGATGATCTTTTATATGCTACATCTCTATTGCTCTAGTTGCATTTCTAGACACTCACAACTCTGATTATCTCTCTCAATTTTAATAATCTTTCAGATTGTTCTTTAATAACATCTAAGTTTTGAAAAGAAATTTTTAATAGTCCTATTCACCCCCCCTCTAGGACTTGGTGAGATCTAGTTATTGCACTTTCAATTGGTATCAGAGCGGGTTACTTCGTAAGGGTGTAATAACCTGAAGGAGATCCATCTTTTGCTAGATTCACCATGAATCCTGAAGGAAGTTCTATCACCCGTCCACCTTTCTTCGATGGAACAAATTATGCATTTTGGAAAGCCCGGATGACAGCATTCTTAAAATCCATGGACTGGGCTGTTTGGGAGGCTATAGAGAATGGTTGGACGGAACCCACTGAAGATGTGTCTACAAATGGTGTCACAACCACTAAACCATTAGATCCAGCCAAATGGTCTCAAGCTCAGCTAAATCTTAGACAAAATAATGCTAGAGCGTACAATGCTATAGTGTGTGCCATGAATCAAGAAGAGTTTAAAAAGATCATGACAACCACTAATGCAAAACAGGCATGGAGAATCCTTGAAGTAACTTATGAGGGTACCTCAGTTGTCAAAAGATCTAAACTCCAGATGCTCACAAGTCAGTTCGAAAACATTCGCATGGAAGAAAATGAAATGTTTACTGACTTCCATACTAAGCTCATGAAAATTGTAAATGAAATGTGGGCTCTTGGGGAAACTCTTCCGGAAGGTAAAATTTGTAGTAAAATCTTGAGATCACTTCCGGAAAGATTCCATCCTAAGGTAACCTCTATAGAAGAACACAAGGATTCGGAACAAATGAAAATTGAAGATTTAGTGGGATCCCTTCAAACCTTTGAACTCAAATTTAACAATGACAAAAAGAAATCAATCGCTCTAATCACCTCTCATAACACATCTTCCTCTAAAGATGACATAGGAATAACTAGTAATGACGAGGATGAAGATGTGGCCCTTTTGGCTAAAAGATTTTTGAAACAATTTAAGAAAAAGAGGGTGAAAGAGTATAAAAATGAAACCACAAATGATAAATACAAAGGTCGGTCAAGTTCCCTCTCTAGAAGTAAACATAAGGAACCTATGTGTTACAGATGCAAGAAAATTGGACACATATCCACCGATTGTCCTCAAAAAGGAAAATACAAAAAGAAGAATCTTGTAGCCACTTGGGACGATTCATCTGAATCAGATTCTGACTCAGATGAATCACATCAAAATGAATCAGACAAATATACAGTTCTGATGGCTACCACTGCCACCTTCAACCTTTCTGAAGAAATGATTAAAATATCAAATGAAGAAATCTCAGGCAGTGAGTCAAAGAGTGAGTATGAAAATTCAGATGATGAGGATAATGACAACACCACGGATTCCTATGAACTACTCTATGAGGGAACATGTAGGCTCGTTGAAACTGTAAGCAATCAACAAAACAAAATTAAAAATTTAAAGGAAAAGGTTGATAGTATTAATGCTGAAAAGGAAGAATTGCTCAAAGAACTCGAAAGTGTAAAAATTCAATTATCAACAGAAAGAGAAAATGTACTCAAATTAAGAGAACATGAAAAATCCCTTTTAAAAATAAAAAATGAAAATAATGCTCTCCACAATGAAGTGACTATTCTGAAACGGTATAAAGAAAAGTATGAGTACAGATTCACTCAAAATGATGAGAAATACATTAGACTATTCAAAATTGGGAAAGCTTATAAAGACATGACTGGTCTTGGATATGACAAAAATGCTAATCAGCCCCCAAGTTCCGGAACTGTTTTTGTCAAAAGTGCTTTAAAGGATGAAGATATTAGTGCTCAAAACACTGTGGATAAGGCATCTACTAGTACTCATATCGTTTCGTCAAATGTTCTCTATCATTATTGTGGAAAAAGAGGTCATTTCAAAATGGAGTGCAAATTAAGAAAAATTCATTGTAACATCAGTCAGAAAATTGAGAAAAACACCACGAAGAAAGTGGAACCTGAAAACAAAAAACAAAAGTCTCAAATAAACACATTTCCCTTAAACCAAAAGATGAATAATTTATTAAAAGAAGTCCATAAGTTAAGAAAACAATTTGAAATATACAAAAAGAATGGAACAAACATTCTTATTCCCCAACATAAAACTTTTCAAGTGAAACACCAAAAATCAACTGTGATCCCTACTACTAGTACATTCAAATGGATACCCAAAAACAAGAATCTAGTGGTTCACACAGCTTTTAAAGCTGCAGAACAATCAAGATGGTATCTGGATAGTGGATGCTCAAAACATATGACTGGTGATAAATCTTGTTTGTCTAAAATGATTGAATTCGATGGAGGCACAGTTACTTTTGGTGATGGCAGTACTGCGAAAATTGTTGGGAAAGGAACTTTAAATGTTCCAAACTTACCACCTTTTGAGAATGTTTTGTGCGTTGATGGGTTAAAACATAATTTACTTAGCATATCTCAAATCTGTGATAAAGATTATGCCGTAAACTTTAGTAGTCATAGTTGTGAGATTTCAAGGAATGGAAAGATAATATTGAGAGGTCTTAGAACTTCTGATAACTGTTATGTGGTGGGAAAAACAAATGTTTCATCGTCTGCTTCTTGCCTACTAACTAGTATTGATGAAGCTAAGTTGTGGCATCAAAGACTTGGGCATGTAAACTACAGAGACTTATCCCATCTAAACAAATATGTTGAAGGACTGCCCAAGATCAGTAGTCAAGAAAAGATGATCTGTGGAGAGTGCCTTCAAGGAAAACAAATTAGAAGTGCCCATAAAATGGTGAATGCTATGAAAACTGCTCGACCTCTAGAACTTATTCACATGGACTTGGTTGGACCAACTAAAAGAGAGAGTCGAGGTAAGAAAAGGTACTTTCTTGTTATGGTAGATGATTTCTCTAGATTCACTTGGGTTGCCTTCTTGAGAGACAAATCTGAAGCCTTTGGAGAATTCAAAAGGATTGTAAAACAAATTCAGATTGAAAAAGGTACTTCAGTAGCCCGAATCAGAAGTGATCATGGTGGAGAATTTGAAAATGATCGATTTGACAAATTTTGTGAGAAATATGGGATTCATCATGAATATTCAGCACCCAAAACTCCATAACAAAATGGGGTGGCTGAAAGAAAAAATAGAGTTCTCCAAGACATGGCCACAGTCATGCTTCATAGTAAAAATCTCCCTAGAGACTTATGGGCCGAAGCTGTTAATACTAGCTGCTACATCATCAACCGAGTTTATCTTAGGACTGGTACAAATCAGACAGCTTATGAATTGTGGCATGGGAAGAAACCAAATGTAAAATATTTTAAGGTCTTTGGAAGCAAATGTTACATCTTGAAGGATAGAGAACAACTGAGTAAATTTGACTCAAAAAGTGATGAAGGTATATTCTTAGGCTATTCAACAAGGAGTCGAGCCTATCGTGTTCTAAATATGAGAACCGGAGTCATTCAAGAGTCAATAAATGTCATTATAGATGATGAATCCACAATGTCCGACAATGTTGATGAAGTAGAAGTGCCCTCGATGATTGAACCCACACGATCCACAATAAAAACTGATGCACCTATCACTACTGAAAATTTGGTGAATGTAAAAGATCATCCTATAGATCAGATTATTGGTGACCCTCTAACAGGTGTAAAAACTAGGAAACAATTGGAGAACATTATGAGCCACTTGTGCTTTACTTCTGTTTTAGAACCTACCTGCGTTGATGAAGCTTTTTCAGATAATGATTGGATAAAAGCTATGCAAGAAGAATTGAATCAGTTTACAAGAAGTGATGTTTGGTACCTAGTGCCCAGACCAAAGGATAAAAATGTGATAGGCACTAAATGGATCTTCAAAAATAAACTTGATGAAAATGGAGTTATTGTTAGGAACAAAGCTAGGTTGGTAGCTCAGGGATATTCTCAAATTGAAGGTATTGACTTTGACGAGACCTTTGCTCCAGTTGCTCGTTTAGAATCAATTAGAATCTTATTATCTATTGCTTGTTTTTTGAAGTTCAAATTGTTTCAAATGGATGTTAAGAGTGCTTTTTTAAATGGAATTTTGAATGAGGAAGTGTATGTTGAACAACCTAAAGGTTTTATCGACTCAAAATTCCCCGGTCATGTGTTTAGACTGAAGAAAGCTTTGTATGGTCTTAAGCAAGCTCCACGTGCTTGGTATGAAAGGTTGACAAAATTCTTGTTAGACAATGATTTTCAAAGAGGTAGTGTTGATAAAACCCTTTTTATTCAAAAGACAAGAAAGTCAGTATTAATAGCGCAAATATATGTAGATGATATCATCTTTGGTTCCACATCTAATGACTTGACTACTCAGTTCGCTAATCTAATGCAATCTGAATTTGAAATGAGTATGGTTGGCGAATTGAATTTCTTCTTAGGCCTACAAGTCAAACAATTACGTGATGGCATCTTCATTTCCCAGACCAAGTATGCTAAAGAACTGGTGAAACGATTTGGTCTAATGACTGGGAAACATGTCAAAACCCCCATGAGTACAACCATCAAACTTACTAAAAATGCAAATGGGAAAGGGGTTGACTCTAGCCTGTATAGAAGTATGATTGGTAGCCTGTTGTACCTTACTGCAAGTAGGCCAGACATAGCATTTAGCGTGGGAGCATGTGCTCGATATCAAGCGGATCCCAAAGAATCTCATCTAACTGCTGTAAAAAGAATCATTAAGTACATTGCCGATACAACTGAATATGGTCTGTGGTATCCTCATGACTCCTCATCCTCCATTGCTGGATACTCAGATGCTGATTGGGCAGGAAACTTAGATGATAGAAAATCCACAAGTGGCGGCTGTTTTTATGTTGGAAATTGTCTAGTAACTTGGCATAGTAAAAAGCAAAATTCGATATCTCTCTCCACTACCGAGGCTGAATACATAGCTGCCGGAAGCTGCTGTTCTTAACTCTTGTGGATGAAGCAGATGCTTATGGACTATGGCATTACACAAGGAATAATGAGCTTGTATTGTGATAACACGAGTGCCATACACATTTCTAAAAATCCGGTCCAGCACTCTCGCACCAAACACATTGATATTCGACATCATTTCATTAGAGAATTGGTTGAAGAAGGAATAATTGAGCTCGAATATATTCAGACTGAAAAACAACTTGTAGACATCTTAACTAAACCTCTTGATGTGTTAAAATTTGAAAATTTAAGGAAATCTATTGGTGTTTGCTGTTTGGATTAACTTGTGTTTTTGCCCAGGGTCTACGGCCAAGCCGTACACCACTTTACGGCTAAGCCGTACGCGTTTACGGCTGAGCCGTAAAACACTCTACGGCTAAGCCGTACGTACCCTCGTTCTGCGCACCGAGATCTTTTTAATCCGTCTGTTCCTCCTCTTTTTCACGCTGCTCGCCCAACTGTTCTCCTTCTGCCTCGCTTCCTCTCTCGGTTTCCCTCCTCCTCCGGCCTTCCTCCTTCTTCCTTCTCCGGCGTACCTCTTCTCCGGCCCTCCTTCTCCGGCGTGCGTCTTCCTCCTCCAGCCTTCCTCCTCCCATGTCCTCATCTTCCTTTCTTTCTCTGTCTTCCTCGTCTCCACGGCCTCACCGCCCAAATCCACAGCCAAGTCCTCGGTCTCCACGCCCGAATCCTCGGTCTCCACGGCCTTCCCGCCCAGATCCGGCGTTCTCCTCTCTGTTTGATCTCTGTCTTGTTCTCCTTTCTCTGTTTGTTTTTTTTTTCTCTTTTCCCTCACTGTTACATTCGGTTACTGTGCTCTGTTTCCTTCCCTCACTGTGTGCGTTTTTTTTTTCCCTCCTGTCTCACTATGCCTCCGCGCTCCAAGAATGCCTACCCTCCGGGTAAGAGGCCTCGTGCCTCTGGTAGCTCCTCCCGGGCTCGACAGCCCTCTCCACCCTCTCCCCGAGTCTTGGTTCCACGGGAACCCACTAGTGATCGGTCTTTCTTTTCGAGATCCATCACTGTGGAGCGGGATGTTAACATCCTAGCTGTTGAGGCCTACGGCGTACACACACTTCTCACTCATGTTGGGTGGGAAAACATTCTGAAGTGGGGTGGTCCTGGCTTCCCCTCCATTGTGCGTACCATGTATGCATCTATCTCCCATGCATCGATAGACACCATGTCCTTTGACATTGGGTTCAGTGATGGCACGAACACCATTACCCCTGCCATCATCTCCTCTCTGTTATGTGTGCCTCTCTCTGATTCTTCTTCGGTCATCTCGGATTCTCTATCCGAAGAGGAGAGACACACGGCCACTTTCGCCCTCTGTGGCACCTCCATTCCATGGAAGGCTAAAGGGTTCCTTCCTGCAGTCTCATTGCTTCCTTACTACCGGATCCTTCATGCCATCTTCACCTATAACATTTATCCTCGGCGGGGGAATTTCTCTGACCTCACCCCGTTTATGGTGAATGTTCTCTACTCCGTCCACATGGGGGTCCGAGTGTGTCTTCCCTCGCTCATCTGTGCCACCATCATTCGCTTTTGGCAGTGCCCAGGCAGAGGCACCAATGCATGTGTCTTTGGGTATCTCATGACGCGCCTCGCCTCTCAGTGTGGGGTCACTTTACCTATAGATGAGGCTCCTGAGTCTCACCCCACCTTTGGCACCGTTAACATCCAGAACATGCGCTTCTCAAAACAGCAGGCAGCTAGTCCCAGCCTTCCTGACTCCAGAGACGAAGAAGATTCCCCGGTTCGCCTCCTTCTACAGCACCCTCTACCACTTCTCCGGTTCCGGTTCCTCCCGCGGCTTCTTCCTCTTCTTCTTTTGAAGCTCGGTTGGCCGCTCTCGAACAAAGGCAAACTAAGATGGAGAAGCTCTTGAAGAAATCATTTCAGTACTTGTCAAAGATCTCCAAGAGCTGCCGGCGCGACGATGTGGCGATTCCTTCCCCTTCTCCTCCTTCGGATTGATGACTGTTCTTGTTGTTTTGTTTGTATTTTGGGAAATGACTGTACCTCACCTGTTAGTCTTCATTGTTATCTCATGTATGCTTATGGGTGATGTATTGTTTTGCTATGGTTGTACTTCATTGCTACCTCTAATATAGCCATTGTTTCTCTTTGTGTGCATTTCTGTTCTCACTTATGCTTTATCTCTTTGTCAATCTTGTGCCAAAAAGGGGGAGAATTGTATGCATGTGTTTAGGGGGAGCCTTCTAACCTTCCACCTTTCTAGTAGATTGTGTTTGCAGCCTTTTGCAGGTTAAGCATCGTCAAAGGGGGAGTTTCAAAGTGTTGTGTATATAGATGTGGGTGCTTACGGTGTATTCACTAATGTAATACTTTGTTGTATCTCAAATGTTGAGCTCATATGTTGTATGTTCTTAACTTTATGTAATTTTGTCACGAAATTGACAAAGGGGGAGATTGTTAGTGTCATTGTAAGAGTGTGTTGTCAATTACGTGACCAAAGTGTAGTTCGATTCTAGAACGATGTAGTTCACCTCGGAAGTTCATTGAAGATCAAGTCAAGTTCAAAGGAGTCCAAGCTAGTTCAAGACCATTCAAGGAAAACCTATCAATGAAGACTAAGCAAAGAAGTTCAACATCAAAGAAGATCATCTGTGAGTGCCAAGGGATAAGGTATCTGTGATCCCTAAGTGTCCTTGAAAACAAACTAGGAAATTAGGGTTTTCAAACACCCTGGTTTGTTCTACGGCTTGGACCACGGCTAAGCCGTAGATCCTACGGTTCACTTTCCAGAGAGTGTATTTTGGAGCGTTTTGTTCTACGGCTGACCCTATGGCTACACCGAAAAAATGTTACGGCTAAGCCGTAGTGTGTTTCACGGCTAAGCCGTAAAATCTACGGGTCACAATCCAGAGAGTGTACTTGGCCATATTATGCTTACGGTTGACCTTACGGCCAAGCCGAAAGGCCTTCACGGCTAAGCCGTAAGGTTATTCACGGCTAAGCCGTAAAGATTACGGGCCACTCTCCAGAGAGCTGTTTCTGGGAAATTTGAGCTTACGGCTGACCCACGGCTAGGCCGAAAGGTGCTCACGGCTAAGCCGTATGAGAATTTACGGCTAAGCCGTAGGCCTAACCGTAAGAAGGAATTTGTGTGGAATCTGGTCAAATTAGCCGTTGGATGTTGTCAAAACTTACGGCTAAGCCGTAGACCATTCTGTTCTAAGCCGTAGAACTATCCGTTGGAGCTCATCTGTATTTAAAGAGGACCTCTCCCTTGCTCCAACTACTGAATTTATTGCTGAGAAAATCACTAGTATAGCTGAGCCTTTGCACCTCCATTAAAATCATCTTCAAAGCTCCCACAACCACCTACTCTCCAACATCAAAGAGTGCCATTATTGTTACAAGTAGAGTAGTTGGTGACTTAGGAAAGGCTTCTTCAAATCTGAGAGAATACCTTAGCCTTCCAAACCCTCTTGGAACCTCTTCCCTTGGCTTAGCTCACATCTGAAGATCTTCATCTCCAAGGAGCAAGAACAAGAGGCCAAAGCTTGGAGGTAGTCTTCAAGCATCAAGAGCACCACTCAAAACTAAGGTATTCAATTCCTTGTTTAGGTGTTCTTTAACATTTCAATTCATATAGCTGTATTTGGTGGAAGACAAACCACCGCATCAAAAATTGTTGTAATTGGTGGACTAGATCAAGGATCAACCACCTGATCAAAAACTCTAATTGGTGGAAGACAAACCACCGTATCAAAAAACTGTTGCAAGAGGTGTATGTTATGTAAGTACCTCTTTTTTAGTGGAACCAAGAGAGATTGCTCTTGAGAGTGGATGTAGGTCTAGGACCGAACCACTATAAATCATTGTATTTATTGTTTGTTGTGTGTGGATGTTGCCTTGCTTTCTTGTCACTTGAGTTGATGATCTTTTATATGCTACATCTCTATTGCTCTAGTTGCATTTCTAGACACTCACAACTCTGGTTATCTCTCTCAATTTTAATTATCTTTCAGATTGTTCTTTAATAACATCTAAGTTTTGAAAAGAAATTTTTAATAGTCCTCTTCACCCCCCCTCTAGGACTTGGTGAGATCTAGTTATGGCACTTTCAGTCCATTCTTCACGAAACATGGAGGATGCTTCTATAGACTATTCTAAGTGTGTAATAAAAGTTTCTGCCTGATTTGACTTTCTAAAGTTGGTCAACTCACTCGTTCATCGAGCCGCGGTCACTCTCAAGGCCCATTTTTGGACTTTTGCAGATATGACTCATTTTGGCCTATTTGGGTCTGGAACGATGTGCAATCTTCACGTAACAGTGAGGAAAGCTTCTTTACACTACTTTGAGTGTATCATTGATGTTTCAGCTTGATTTGACTTTCTGAAGCTGGTCAACTCAATCATTTATCGGAGCACAGTCACTCCAGAGGCCCGTCTCTGGACTTTTGCATATGTGACTCGTTTTCGGCAGTTTGGCACTCTAACGATGTCCTATTGACCTAGAACATGGAGGAATACCTTTTTACAATATTTTGAGTGTGTCATAGAAGTTTTGGCTCTATTTGACCTTTTGAAGTTGATCAATTCCCTGCTTAATCGGGCCGCGGTCACTCCCAACACCCATTTTTTTAGTTTTGCACATGTGAGCCGTTTTCGCATGTTTTGGGCCCGAACAATGTCCAATCTTCACGGAACTTAGAGGAATGCTTCTTTGCACTATTTTGAGTGTGGCATAGAAGCTTCGGCTCAATTTGATTTTTTGAGGTTGGTCAACTATAATGTTTGTCACGGCACGGTTATTCCATGGCCAATTTTTGGACTTTTGCATATGTAATTTGTTTTCACCAGTTTCGGGCACGAACGATGTCCAGTCTTCACCAAACTTTGAAGAATGCTTCTTCACACCATTTTGAGTGTCTCATAGAAATTTCAACTCCATTTGACCTTCTGAGGTTTATCAACTCCCACATCCATCGGGCGGCGGTCACTCCGAGAGCCCATTTTTGGACTTTTGCATTTGTGACTTGTTTTCGCCTATTTGGGTCCTGAACGATGTCCAATCCTCAAGAAACATTAAGCGATGCTTCGCAACACAATTTTAAGTGTGTCATTGAAGTTTCGGCTTGATTTGACCTTCTGAAGTGGGTCAATTCCCTCGTTCATCGGGTCGCGGTCACTCCCAATGCTTATTTTTGGACTGTTGCATAAGTGACTCGTATTTGCCTGTTTGGGGCACGAACAATGTCCAATCTTCACGAAACTTGAAAGAATATTTCTTGACAATATTTTGAGTGTGTCATAAATGTCTCAGGTAGATTTGACCTTCTAACATTGGTCAACTCATTCATTCATCTGGAGGCAGTCACTCCGAAGGCCCATTTTTGGACTATTGCATATGTGACTCGTTTTTCCCTGTTTGGGCCCAAACGCAGTCCAATTCTCATGAAACTCTGTGGAATGCTTCTTGACACTATTTTTGAGTGTCATACAAGTTTTTGCTTGATTTGACCTTTGGAAGTTGATCAACTACCACATTTATCAGGCCGCAGTCACTCCCAAGGCCTATTTTTTGACTTTTGCATATATGACACGTTTTCACCGGTTTGAAGCCCGAACGATGTCCCTTCTTCACGAAACATAGAGGGATGCCTCTATACATATTATGAGTGTGTAATAAAAGTTTCTGCATGATTTGACTTTCTGAAGTGGGTCAAAACTCTCGTTCATTGGGCCATGGTCACTCTCAAGGCCCATTTTTGGACTTTTGCATATATGACTCGTTTTGGCCTGTTTGGGGCCCGAACGATGTCCAATCTTCAGGTAACAATGAGGAAAGCTTCTTTACACTACTCTGAGTGTGCCATAGAAGTTTCAGTATGATTTGACCTTCTGAAGTTAGTCAACTCAATCATTTATCGGGGCACAGTTACTCTAGAGGCCCATCTCTGGACTTTTGCATATGTGACTCCTTTTCTCCTATTTAGGCCCAAACGATATCCAATCTTCACGAAACTGGGAGGAATACTTGTTGACACTATTTTGAGTGTACCAAAGGTGTGACAACACGATTTGAGCTTCTAAAGTTGGTCAACTCAATCGTTCATCGGGCTACGGTCACTTATAACACACATTTTTGGAGTTTTGCATATGTAAATTGTTTTCGCCTGTTTGGGGCCCGAACGATGTCCAATCTTCCCAGAACTTTGGGGAATATTTTTTTAAACTATTTTGTATGTCTCACAGAGGTTTTGGCTCAATTTGACCTTCTGAAGTTTGTCAACCCCCTCGTTTATCGAGCCACAGTCGTTCCAAAGGCCCATTTTTGGACATTTGCATATGTGAATCGTTTTAGCCTGTTTGGGACTCGAACGATATCCAATTGACCCGAAACTTGGAGGAATACTTATTTACACTATTTTGAGTGTTTCATAGAAGTTTGGACTTGATTTGACCTTTTGAGGTTGGTTAACTCCCCGGTTAATCGGGCCACGGTCACTCCCAAGACCCATTTTTTTAGTTTTGCACATGTGAGCCGTTTCAACATGTTTTGGGCCCGAACGGTGTCCAATCTTTACGGAACTTGGAGGAATGCTTCTTTACACTATTTTGAGTGTGTCATAAAAGCTTCGGCTCAATTTTACCTTTTGAGGTAGGTCAACTATCATGTTTATCACGGCACGGTTATTCCAAGGCCAATTTTTGGACTTTTGCATATGTGACTCCTTTCCGCCTGTTTCGGGCACGAACGATGTCCAATCTTCACAAAACCTAGAAGAATACTTCTTCACACCATTTTAAGTGTTTCATGAAATTTTTAACTCCATTTGACCTTCTAAAGCTTATCAACTCCCACATCCATCGGGCTGTGGTCACTCCGAGGGCCCATTTTTGGACTTTTACATTTGTGACTTGTTTTCGCATATTTGGGTCTTGACCGATGTCCAATCCTCAAGAAACATTAAGCGATGCTTCTCAACACAATTTTAAGTGTGTCATTGAAGTTTTGGGTTGATTTGACCTTCCGAAGTGGGTCAACTCCCTCATTCATCAGGCCGTGGTCACTCCCAATGCTTATTTTTGGTCTTTTGCGTAAGTGACCGTATTCGCCTGTTTGGGGCACGAACGGTGTCCAATCTTCACGAAACTTGAAGGAATGTTTCTTGACAATATTTTGAGTGTGTCATAAATGTCTCCGGTAGACTTGACCTTTTAAAGTTGGTCAACTCATTCATTCATCTGGAGGCGGTCACTCCCAAGCCACATTTTTGGACTACTGCATATGTGACTCGTTTTTGCCAGTTTGGGGCCCAAATGCCGTCCAATTCTCACGAAACTCGGAGGAATGTTTCTTGACACTATTTCTAAGTATGCCATAAAAGTTTTTGCTTGATTTGACTTTTGAAGTTAGTCAACTACCACATTTATCAGGCCGCAATCACTCTCAAGGCCTATTTTTTGACTTTTGCATATATGACACGTTTTCACCGGTTTAGAGCCCGAACGATATCCATTCTTCACGAAACATGGAGGGATGCTTCTATACACTATTCTAAACATATAATAAAAGTTTCAGCTTGATTTTACTTCCTGAAGTTGGTCAACACCCTCGTTCATCGAGCTGCGGTCACTCTCAAGGCCTATTTTTGGACTTTTGCATGTATGACTCGTTTTGGCCTATTTGGGGCCCGAACGATGCCCAATCTTCATGTAACAATGAGGAAAGCTTCTTTGTACTACTCTGAGTGTGTCATAGAAGTTTCAACATGATTTGACTTTCTGAAGTTGGTCAACTCAATCATTTATAAGGCCGGAATCACGCTAGAGGCCCATCTCTGGACTTTTGCATTAGTGACTCGTTTTCACCTGTTTGAGGCCAAAACGGTAACCAATCTTCACGAAACTGGGAGGAATACTTTTTGACACTATTTTGAGTGTACCAAAGATGTGTCAGCATGATTTGACCTCCTTAAGTTGGTCAACTCAGTCGTTCATCGGGCTGCAGTCACTTATAGGGCCCATTTTTGGAGTTTTGCATATGTGAATTGTTTTTGCCTGTTTGGGGCCCGAACGATATCCAATCTTCCCAAAACTTGGAGGTATTCTTTCTAAAACTATTTTGTGTGTTTCATAGAAGTTTCAGCTTGATTTGACCTAATAAAGTTGGTCAAACCTCTCGTTTATCGGGCCATAGTCGCTCCAAAGGCCCATTTTTGGACTTTAGCATATGTGACTCATTCTAGCCTATTTGGGGCTCGAACGATATCCAATTGACTCTAAACTTGGAGGAATACTTATTTACATTATTTTAAGTGTTTCAAGGAAGTTTTGGCTCGATTTAGCCATTTTAAGTTGGTCAACTCCTGGGTTAATCGGGCCGCGGTCACTCCTAAGACCCACTTTTTTAGTTTTACACATATGAGCCGTTTCAGCATGTTTTGGGCCCGAACGATGTCCAATCTTCATGGAAATTGGAGGAAGGCTTCTTTACACTATTTTGAGTGCGCCATAGAAGCTTCAGTTGAAATTGACCTTTTGAGGTTGGTCAACTATACTGTTTATCACGGCACGGTTATTCGAAGGCCAATTTTTGGACTTTTGCATATGTGACTCGTTTTCGCCTGTTTCGAGCATGAACGATGTCCAATCTTCACAAAACCCGGAAGAATGCTTCTTCACACCATTTTGAGTGTCTCATAGAAGTTTCAACTCCATTTGACCTTCTTAGGTTTATCAACTCCCTCGTTCATCGGGCTGCAGTCACTCCAAGGGCTCATTTTTGGACTTTTGCATTTGTGACTTGTTTTCGCCTATTTGGGTCCGAACAAAGTCCAATCCTCAGGAAATAGGAAGGGATGCCTCTTGACACAATTTTAAGTTGTCATTGAAGTTTTGGCTTGATTTGACCATCCAAAGTGGGTCAACTCCCTCGTTCATCATGCTGCATCACTCCCAATGCTTTTTTTTGGACTTTTGCATAAGTGACTCGTATTCGCCTGTTTAGGGCACGAACGGCGTCCAGTCTTCACGAAACTTGAAGGAATGTTTCTTGACAGTATTTTGATGTGTCATAAATGTCTCAGGTAGATTTGACCTTCTATAGTTGGTCAATTTATTCATTCATTTGGAGGCGGTCACTCCCAAGGCCCATTTTTTGACTATTGCATATGTGACTCGTTTTTGCCTGTTTGGGGCAAAAACGCCGTCCAATTCTCACAAAACTTGGAGAAATGCTTCTTAACACTATTTTTGAGTGTGTCATAAAAGGTTTTACTTCATTTGACCTTTTGAAGTAGGTCAACTACCACATTTATCAAGCCGCAGTCACTCCCAAGGCCTATTTTTTGACTTTTGCATATATGACATGTTTTCACTGGTTTGAAGCCCGAACGATATCCATTCTTTACGAAACATGGAGGGATGCATCTATACACTGTTCTGAGTAAGTAATAAAAGTTTTCGCTTGATTTGACTTTCTAAAGTTGGTCAACTCCCTCATCCATCAGGCCGCGGTCACTCTCAAGGCCCATTTTTGGACTTTTGCATATATGACTCGTTTTGGCCTGTTTGGGGCCCGAACGATGTCCAATCTTCACGTAACAGCGAGGAAAGCTACTTTACACTACTCTGAGTGTGTCATAGAAATTTCAGCATGATTTGACTTTCTTAAGTTGGTAAACTCAAACATTTATCGGGCCACAGTCACGCTAGAGGCCCATCTCTGGACTTTTGCATATGTGACTCGTTTTCGCCTGTTTAGGGCCCAAACAATATCGAATCTTCACGAAACTGGGAGGAATACTTGTTGACACTATTTTCAGTGCACCAAAGATGTGTCAGCGTGATTTGACCATATGAAGTTGGTCAACTCAGTCGTTCATCGGGCTGCGTCACTTATAAGGCCCATTTTTGGACTTTTGCATCTGTGAATTGTTTTCGCCTGTTTGGGGCCCGAACGATATCCAGTCTTCCCAAATCTTGGAGGAATTCTTTTTAAAACTATTTTGTGTGCTTCGTAGAGGTTTCGGCCCGATTTGACCTTCTAAAGTTGGTCAAACCCCTCGTTTATTGGGCCACAATCGCTCCAAAGGCCCATTTTTTTACTATTGCATATGTGACTCGTTTTTGCCTGTTTGGAGCCCAAATGCCATCCAATTTTCACGAAAATCAGAGAAATGCTTCTTGACACTATTTTTGAGTGTGTCATAAAAGTTTTTGCTTGATTTGACCATTTGAAGTTGGTCAACTACCACATTTATCAGGCCGTAGTCACTCCAAAGGCCTATTTTTTTACATTTGCATATATGAGACGTTTTCACCAATTTGAAGCCCGAACGATGTCTATTCTTCACGAAACATGGAGGGATGCTTCTATACACTATTCGGAGCATGTAATAAAATTTTTCGCCTGATTTGACTTTCTGAAGTTGGTCAACTCCCTCATCCATCAGGCCGCAGTCACTCTCAAGGCCCATTTTTAGACTTTTGCATATATGACTCGTTTTGGCCTGTTTGGGGCCCGAACGATGTCCAATCTTCACGTAACAGTGAGGAAAGCTTCTTTACACTACTCTGAGTGTATCATAGAAGTTTCAGCATGATTTGACTTTCTTAAGTTGGTCAACTCAATCATTTATCGGGCCACAGTCACGCTAGAGGCCCATCTCTGGACTTTTGCATATGTGACTCGTTTTCGCCTGTTTGGGGCCCAAACAATATCCAATCTTCACGAAACTGGGAGGAATACTTGTTGACACTATTTTTAGTGGGCCAAAGATTTGGCAGCACGATTTGACCTTCTAATGTTTGTCAACTCAATCGTTCATCGGGCTACGGTCACTTATAAGGCCCATTTTTGGACTTTTGCATGTGTGAATTGTTTTCGCCTATTTGGGGCCCGAACGATGTCCAATCTTCCCCAAAACTTGGAGGAATACTTTTTGAAGGTATTTTGTATGTCACATAGGGGTTTCGGCTTGATTTGACCTTCTGAAGTTGGACAAACCCCTCATTTATCGGGCCGTAGTCACTCCGAAGGCCTATTTTTGGGCATTTGCATATGTGATTCGTTTTAGTCTGTTTGGGGCTCGAACGGATGTCCAATTGAACCGAAACTTGGAGGAAAACTTATTTACACTATTTTGAGTGTGTCATAGAAGTTTTGACTCGATTTGACCTTTTGAAGTTGGTCAACTCCCTGGTCAATCGGGCCGCTGTCACTTCCAAGACCCATTTTTTTAGTTTTGCACATGTGTGCCGTTTCAACATGTTTTGGGCCCAAACAATGTCCAATCTTCACGGAACTTGGAGGAATGCTTCTTTACACTATTTTGAGTGTGTCATAGAAGGTTTGGCTAAATTTGACCATTTGAGGTCGGTCAACTATAACATTTATCAGGGCACGGTTATTCCAAGGCCAATTTTTGGACTTTTGCATATGTGACTCGTTTTCGCTTATTTCGGGCAAGAACGATGTCCAATCTTCACAAAACCTAGCAGAATGCTTCTTCATACCATTTGGAGTGTCTCATTGATGTTTCAACTCCACTTGAGCTTTTGGGGTTTATCAACTCCCTCATTCATCGGGCCGCGGTCACTTTGAGGGCCCATTTTTAGACTTTTGCATTTGTGACTTTTTTTCACCTATTTGGGTCCTGAACGATGTCCAATCCTCAAGAAACAAGAAGGGATGCTTCTTGACACAATTTTAAGTGTTTCATTGAAGTTTTAGATCGATTTGAACCTCTGAAGTCGGTCAACTCCCTCGTTCATCAGGCCGCAGTCACTCCCAATGCTTATTTTTGGACTTCTGCATAATTGACTCGTATTCACCTGTTTGGGGCATGAATGGTGTCCAATCTTCACGAAACTTGAAGGAATGTGTCTTGACAGTATTTTGAGTGTGTCATAAATGTCTCAGGTAGATTTGACCTTCTGAAGTTGGTCAGCTCATTCATTCATTTGGAGGCGGTCACTCCCAAGCCCATTTTTGGACTATTGCATGTGTGACTCGTTTTTGCCTGTTTAGGGCCAAAACGCCGTCCAATTCTCACGAAACTCGAAGGAATGCTTCTTGACACTATTTTTTTGTGTCATAAAAGTTTTTGCTTAATTTGACCTTTTGAAGTTGGTCAACTACCACATTTATCAAGCCGCAGTCACTCCCAAGGCCTATTTTTTTCACTTCTGCATATATGACATGTTTTCACCGGTTTGGAGCTCGAACGATGTCCGTTCTTGACAAAACATGGAGGGATACTTCTATACACTATTTTGAGTGTGTAAGAAAAGTTTCTACTTGATTTGACTTTTTGAAGTTGGTCAACTCACTCGTTCATTGCGCTGCGGTCACTCTCAAGGCCCATTTTTGGACTTTTGCATATATGACTCGTTTTGGCCTGTTTGGGGCCCGAACAATGTCCAATCTTCTCGTAACAATGAGAAAAGCTTCTCTACACTACTTTGAGTGTGTCATAGAAGTTTTAGTATGATTTGACTTTCTCTAGTTGGTCAACTTAATCATTTATCGAGCCACAGTCACTCTAGGAGCCCATCTCTGGACTTTTGCATGTGTGACTTTTTTTTGCCTGTTTGGGGCCCAAACGATATCCAATATCCACGAAACTGGGAAGAATACTTTTTGAAAATATTTGAGTGTGCCAAAGATGTGTCAGCACGATTTGAGCTTCTGAAGTTGGTCAACTCAATCGTTCATCGAGCTGCGGTCATTTATAAGGCCCATTTTTTTACTTTCGCATATGTGAATTGTTTTCACCTGTTTGGGGTCCGAACGATGTCTAATCTTTCCAAAACATGGAGGAATGCTTTTTTAAACTATTTTGTGTATCTCATAAAGGTTTTGGCTCGATTTGACCCTCTAAAGTTGGACAACCTGCTCGTTTATCGGGCCACAATCGCTCCAAAGGCCCATTTTTGGACATTTGCATATGTGACTCGTTTTAGCCTGTTTAGGTCTCGAACAATATCCAATTTACCCGAAACTTGGAGGAATACTTTTCTACATATTTTGAGTATGTCATAGAAGTTTTGGCTCAATTTTACCTTTTGAACTTTGTCAACTCCCTGGTTAATCGGGCCGTGGTCACTCCCAAGACCGATTTTTTTAGTTTTGCACATGTGAGCCGTTTCAGCATGTTTTGGGCCCGAACGATGTCCAATCTTCATGGAACTTGGAGGAATGCTTCTTTACACTATTTTGAGTGTATCATAGAAGCTTCAACTCAATTTGACCTTTTGAGATTGGTCAACTATAATGTTTATCACGGCACGGTTATTCCAAGGCCAATTTTTGGACTTTTGCATATGTGAGTCGTTTTCACCTGTTTCAGGCACGAATGATGTCCAATCTTCACAAAACTTGGAAGAATGCTTCTTCACACCATTTTTAGTGTCTCATAGAAGTTTCAACTGCATTCAACCTTCTGAGGTTTATCAACTCCCTCATTCATCGAGCTGCGGTCACTGCGAGGGCCCATTTTTAGACTTTCACATTTGTGACTTGTTTTCGCCTATTTGGGTCCCGAACGACGTCCAATCCTGAGGAAACCGGAAGGGATACTTTTTGACACAAATTTAAGTGTATCATTGAAGTTTCGACATGATTTGACCTTCTGAAGTCGGTCAACTCCCTCATTCATCAGGCCGCGGTCACTCCCAATGATTATTTTTGAACTTTTGCATAAGTGACTCATATTCGCCTATTTGTGGCACGAATGGTGTCCAATCTTCACGAAACTTGAAGGAATGTTTCTTGACAGTATTTTGAGTGTGTAATAAATGTCTCAGGCAGATTTGACCTTCCAAAGTTGGTCAATTTATTCATTCATTTGGAGGCGGTCACTCCCAAGGCCCATTTTTGGACTATTGCATATGTGACTCGTTTTTGCCTGTTTGGGGCCAAAACACCGTCCAATTCTCACGAAACTTGGAGGAATGCTTCTTAACACTATTTTTAAGTGTGTCATAAAAGGTTTTACTTGATTTGACCTTTTAAAGTAGGTCAACTACCACATTTATCAGGCCGCAGTCACTCCTAAGGCCTATTTTTTTACTTTTGCATATATAACATGTTTTCACCGGTTTGAAGCCCGAACGATGTCCATTCTTCACGAAACATGGAGGGATGCTTTTATACACTATTCTGAGTGTGTAAGAAATGTTTTTACTTGATTTTCATTTTTGAAGTTGGTCAACTCATTTGTTCAACACACCGCGGTCACTCTCAAGGCCCATTTTTGGACTTTTGCATATATGACTCGTTTTGGCCTGTTTGGGGCCCGAACGATGTCCAATCTTCACATAACAATGAGGAAAGCTTCTCTACACTACTTTGAGTGTGTCATAGAAGTTTCAGCATGATTTGACTTTCTCAAGTTGGTCAACTTAATCATTTATCGGGCCACAGTCACTCCAGGAGCCTATATCTGGACTTTTGCATATGTGACTTGTTTTTGCCTGTTTGGGGCCCAAACGATATCCAATCTTCACGAAACTGGGAAGAACACTTTTCGACACTATTTGAGTGTGCCAAAGATGCATCAACATGATTTGAGCTTTTGAAGTTAGTCAACTCAATCGCACATCGGGCTGCGGTCAATTATAAGGCCTATTTTTTGACTTTCGCATATGTGAATTGCTTTCGCTTGTTTGGGGCCCGACCGATGTCCAATCTTCCCAAAACGTGGAGGAATGCTTTTTTGAACTATGTTGTGTGTCTCATAGAGGTTTTGGCTCGATTTGACCTTCTGAAGTTGGACAACCAATCATTTATCGAGCTGCAATCACTCCAAAGGCCCATTTTTGGACATTTGCATATGTGACTCGTTTTAGCCTGTTTGGGGCTTGAACGATATCCAATTGACCCGAAACTTGGTGGAATACTTTTTTACAGTATTTTGAGTGCGTCATAAAAGTTTTGGCTCGATTTGACCCTTTGAACTTTGTCAACTCCCTGGTTAATCAGGCCACGGTCACTCCCAAGACCCATTTTTTTAGTTTTGCACATGTGAGCCGTTTCAGCATGTTTTGGGCCCGAACGATGTCCAATCTTCACGTAACTTGGAGGAATGTTTCTTTACACTATTTTGAGTGTGTCATAGAAGCCTCAGCTCAATTTGACCTTTTGAGGCTGGTCAACTATAATGTTTATCACGGCACGGTTATTCAAAGGCAAAGTTTTAGACTTTTGCATATGTGAGTCGTTTTCGCCTGTTTCGGGCACGGTGTCCAATCTTCACAATGTTAGATTTTGTGGACTCAATCCATCAATTGATGTAATAAATTGATTAATTTCTTTATTTATCAATAAATTCATGCTTTACTTTCATGAGATGAATGTTATTTTACTACTTCATGCACATGACCAATACATATGACATAATGGTTCATGAGTTGAACCGGATCCCAATAGTATATTAGATGTGATATATGTGCATGGATGAGATCCACACGCGAGAGATATTTGTCACAAATCTTATACTTATATAGCTTCACAACCAGTAATGAGATTGGGCATCTCATTTGATAAGGTTGCAGCACTTTGATCACTATGAGATAGTGTGATTTGTCTCGATCATTAGAATGTAAGATTCTAGATCACGGTGCTGGTACATTGGATGTATTGAAGGACCATGAGATGCACCTTATGGAATTCTGTCTCAATAATAAGGTATGCTCTCATAATTCCCTAGCAATAGGCTCTCAATCCTGAGACATTGATGAACTCAAGTTTCTATCTATTCATTTGCTTTGACTCACCAATGAGTGAGGCCGACTGTAGGTTAACACCTCGGTGTCTTGGGTATGTGGTAGTAGTACTGTGGGAACGTTGAATGATCAAGATGGAATCCATCTCTATTATCCCCTTGTGCCAATTAATGGATTTGTCATTAGTAAGTGCGCACCCATCTCAATTAAGAGTTAATTGGATGGTACTAATGATTACTGTAATTAATTGGGGCTCAAGGATAATAAGATGTGGAGCTTAGATTGGAAGAGACAAATTTATTTCAATTGATCCACAGATATTGATAGAGGGGCCTACTGTGGTAATTGGGAAGTTTATGGTCTTCATTGTAATTTATTCCTAAGACTGGAGTGCAATTGCATTTATATAGTGGTGTTATTTGCAATTAACTGTGGGCCTGGATTGCACATGCGATGTGGGGTCACGGTGTTCCAGTTGGAGCCGGCTTTCTAAGGAACCCCTAGTGGTCCCCACGCTAGCCCAAGATATTGGAAAATACTAATCCAACTTGAACTCTAGAAAGAAGAGTTTGAAAAGGAGAAAGCTGCTAATTGCTTTGGAAGTAAGACTTCTATTTCAATTAGACAAGGGAGAGATTTGAAAGTCTATAAAATCTCTTGGACGTCCAATAAAAGTCTCTCTCACGCCCAAAACCCTATTCGTGCAAGAGTTACGCGAGTTTCTCTCTCCTTCTCTCTTCTAGTTCCTTGGAGTTTCGAGTTAGGATTTCTCCTGAAGATTCCACCACTCTTCTTGAGAAAAGAAATCCAATTCGGGTCATAGCGTGGAAGGCTAAGAGGTGTTAAAGATTCTCATCATCAAATAGAGTCGCAACTTCTCCATTAGAGCACTACGGATTTCCAAAGGTATGATCTACTTCTGTCTTGTCATAGATTATTGTGGATATTCAGTGCTATTTGATTCTATCTATAAGATAGAATATTTACTGTACATGGTCACGAGACTGAGGGTAATGTATCCTGGATTGGGTTTTTGGTCTTATGGATTGTTGATCCCTGTGTCAAGTGAATCAAAAGTTTTTGAAATCTATCCACGAGACCCACCTACTTGCAACACACAAAACTTAGAAGAATGCTTCTTCACACCATTTTGAGTGTCTTATAAAAGTTTCAGCTCCATTTGACCTTCTGAGGTTTATCAACTCCCTCATTCATCGAGCTGCGATCACTGCGAGGGCCCATTTTTTGACTTTCGCATTTGTGCCTTGTTTTCGCCTATTTGGGTCCCAAACGATGTCCAATCCTCAAAAAACCGGATGGGATACTTCTTGACACAATTTTAAGTGTGCCATTGAAGTTTCGTCTTGATTGGACCTTCTGAAGTGGGTCAACTCCCTCATTCATCGGGCCACGGTCACTCCCAATGCTTATTTTTGGACTTCTGCATAATTGACTCGTATTCGCCTGTTTAGGGCACGGACGGTGTCCAATCTTCACGAAACGTGAAGGAATGTTTCTTGACAACATTTTGAGTATGTCATAAATGTCTCAGGTAGATTTAACCTTCTGAAGTTGGTCAACTCATTCATTCATCTGGAGGTGGTCACTCTTAAGGCCCACTTTTGGACTATTGATTAAGTGACTTGATTTTGCCTGTTTGGGGACCAAACGCCGTCCAATTCTCATAAAACTCAGAGGAATGCTTCTTGACACTATTTCTGGATGTGTCGTAATAGTTTTTACTTGATTTGACCTTTTATAGTTGGTCAACTACCACATTTATCAGGCCACAGTCACTCCCAAGGCCTATTTTTTGACTTTTGCATATATGACACATTTTCACTGGTTTGGAGCCCGAACGATGTCCATTCTTCACGAAACATGGAGGGATGCTTCTATACACTATTTTGAGTGTGTAATGAAAGTTTCTGCTTGATTTGACTTTCTAAAGTTGGTCAACTCCCTCGTTCATTGGGCCGCAGTCACTCTCAAGGCCCATTGTTGGACTTTTGCATATATGACTCGTTTTGGCCTGTTTGGGGCTTGAACGATGTCCAATATTCACGTAACAGTGAAGAAAGCTTCTTTACACTACTCTGAGTGTGTCATAGAAGTTTCAGGATTATTTGACTTTCTGGAGTTGGTCAACTCAATCATTTATCGGGCCACAGTCAGTCCAGAGGCCCATCTTTGGACTTTTGCATATGTGATTCGTTTTCGCCAGTTTAGGGCCCAAATGATATCCAATCTTCACGAAATTGGGAGGAATACTTTTTGACAATATTTTTAGTGTGCCAAAGATGTGTCAGCATGATTTGAGCTTCTGAAGTTGGTTAACTCAATCGTTCATCGGGCTGCGGTCACTTATAAGGCCCATTTTTGGACTTTTGCATATGTGACTCGTTTTCGTCTGTTTGGGGTCCAAACGATATCCAATCTTCACAAAACTGGGAGGAATGATTGTTGACACTATTTTGAGGTTGCCAAATATGTGTCAGGATGATTTGACCTTCTGTAATTGGTCAACTCCATCGTTCATCGGGCTACGGTCACTTATAAGGCCAATTTTTGGACTTTTGCATATGTGAATTGTTTTCGCCTATTTGGGGTACGAACGATGTCCAATCTTCCCAAAACTTGGAGGAATGATTTTTTGAACTATTTTGTGTGTCTCATAGAGTGTTCGGCTCGATTTGACATTCTAAAGTTCGTCAACCCTTCGTTTATCGGGCCGTGGTCGCTCCAAAGGTCCATTTTTGGACATTTGCATATGTGACTCGTTTTAGCCTATTTGGGCTTGTACGATATCCAATTGACCCGAAACTTGGAGGAATACTTTTTAACACTATTTTGAGTGTGTCATAGAAGTTCTGACTTGATTTGACCTTTTGAAGTTGGTCAACTCCATGGTTAATCGGGCTATGGTCACTCCCAAGTCCCATTTTTTTAGTTTTGCACATGTGAGCCGTTTCAGCATGTTTTAGGCCCGAACGATGTCCAATCTTCACGAAACTTGGAGGAATGCTTCTTTACACTATTTTGAGTGTGTCATAGAAGCTTCAACTCAATTTGACTTTTGAGGTTGGTCAACTATAATGTTTATTACGGAACGGTTATTCCAAGGCCAATTTTTGTACTTTTGCATATGTAACTCGTTTTCGCCTGTTTCGGGCACGAACGATGTCTAATCTTTACAAAACCTATAAGAATGCTTTTTCACACCATTTTGAGTGTCTCATAGAAGTTTCAACTCCATTTGACCTTCTGAGGTTTATCAACTCTCTCGTTCATCAGGCTGTGGTTACTCCGAGGGCCCATTTTTGAACTTTTGCATTTGTGATTTGTTTACGCCTATTTGGGTCCCGAACGATGTCCAATCCTTAGAAAACAAGAAGGGATACCTCTTGACACAATTCTAAGTGTGTCATTGAAGTTTCGGCTTGATTTGACCTTCTAAAGTGGGTCAATTCCCTCGTTCATCGGGCCGCAATCACTCCCAATGCTTATTTTTGAACTTTTGCATAAGTGACTCGTACTCGCCTGTTTGGGGCACGAACGGTGTCCAATCTTCACGGAACTTGAAGGAATGTTTCCTAAAAGTATTTTGAGTGCGTCACAAATGTATTAGGTAGATTTGACCTTCTAAAGTTGGTCAACTCATTCATTCATCTGGAGGCGGCCGCTCCCAACGACCATTTTTTGACTATTGCATATGTGACTCATTTTTGCCTGTTTGGGGCCTAAACACCATCCAATTCTCATGAAACTCGGAGGAATGCTTCTTGAAACAATTTTTGAGTGTGTCATCAAAGTTTTTGCTTGATTTGGCCTTTTATAGTTGGTCAACTACCACATTTATCAAGCCGCAGTCGCTCATAAGGCCTATTTATTGACTTTTGCATATATGACACATTTTCACCGGTTTGGAGCCCGAACGATGTCCATTCTTCACGAAACATGGAGGGATGCTTCTATACACTATTCTGAGTGTGTAATAAAATTTTCTGCTTAATTTGAATTTCTGAAGTTGGTTAACTCCCTCGTTAATCGGGCCGCACTCACTCCCATGGCCCATTTTTGGCCTTTTGCATATATGACTCGTGCTGGCTTGTTTGGGGCCCGAACGATGTCCAATCTTCACGACCAATAAGGAAAGCTTCTTTACACTACTCTGAGTGTGTCATAGAAGTTTCAGCATGATTTGACTTTCTGGAGTTGGTCAACTCAATCATTTATCGGGCCGCAGTCACTCCAGAGGCCCATCTCTGGACTTTTGCATATGTGACTCGTTTTCGCCAGTTTGGTGCGCAAACGATATCCAATCTTCACGAAACAAGGAGGAATACTTGTTGACACTATTTTGAGGGTTCCAAAGATGTGTCAGCATGATATTGTGGACTCAATCCATTAGTTGATATAATAAATTGATTAATTTCTTTATTTATCAATAATATCATGCTTTACTTTCATGAGAGGAATGTTATTTTACTACTTCATGCACATAACAAATACATATGACATAATAGTTCATGAGTTGAACCGGATCCCAATAGTATATTAGATGTGATATATGTGCATAGATGAGATCCACACGCGGGAGATATATGTCACAAATCATAGACTTAAATAGCTTCATAACCAGTAATGAGACTGGGCATCTCATTTGATAAGGTTGCAGCATTTTGATCACTATGAGATAATGTGATTTGTCTCGATCATCAGAATGTAAGATTCTAGATCACGGTGCTAGTACATTGGATGTATTGAAGGACCATGAGATTCACCTTATGGAATTCTGTCTCAATAATAAGGTATGCTCTTATAATTCCCTAGCAATAGGCTCTCAATCCTGAGACATTGATGAACTCAAGTTTCTATCTGTTTATTTGCTTTGAGTCACCAATGAGTGAGGCCGACTATAGGTTAACACCTCGGTATCTTGGGTATGTGGTAGTAGAACTGTGGGAACGTTGAATGATCAAGATGGAATCTATCTCTATTATCCCCTTGTGCCAATTAATGGATTTGTCATTAGTAAGTGCGCACCCATCTCAATTAGGAGTTAATTGGATGGTACTGATGATTAGTGTGATTAATTGGGGTTCAAGGATAATAAGATGTGGAACTTATATTGGAAGAGACAAATTTATTCCAATTGATCCATGGATATTGATAGAGGGCCTACTTGTGGTAATTGAGAAGTTTAGGGTCTTCATTGTAATTTATTCCTAAGACTAGAGTGCAATTGCATTTATATAGTGGTGTTATTTGAAATTAATTGTGGGCCTGGATTACACATGAGATGTGGGGTCGCGGTGTTCCAGTTGGACCCAGCTTTCTAAGGAATCCCTAGTGGTCCCCACGCTAACCCAAGTTATTAGAAAATACTAATCTGACTTAAACTCTAGAAAGAAGGTTTTAGAAAAGAGAAAGTTGCTAATTGCTTTGAAGTAAGACTTCTATTTCAATTAAGTAAGGAAGAGATTTGAAAATATATAAAATCTCTTGGATGTCCAATTAGAGTCTCTCTCACGTCCAAAACCCTGTTCGTGCAAGAGTTGCACGAGTTTCTATCTCCTTCTCTCTTCTAGTTCCTTGGAGTTTCGAGTTGGGATTTCTCTTGAAGATTCCACCAATGTTCTTGAGAATAGAAATCCAATTCGGGTCATAGCGTGGAAAGCTACGAGGTGTTGAAGAGTCTCATCATCAAGCAGAGTCGCAACTTCTCTATTAGAGCACTACAGATCTCCAAAGGTATGATCTACTTCTTGCATATCGTAGATTATTATGGATGTTTAGTGCTGTTTGATTCTGTCTTTTAGATAGAATATTTACTGTACATGGTCACGAGATTGAGGATAATGCATCCTGGATTGGGTTTTTGGTCTTATGGATAGTTGATCCCTTTGTCAAGTGGGTCAAAAGTTTTGAAAATCTATCCACGAGACCCACCTACTTCCAACAATTGGTATCAGAGGCATACCTCATCTCTAATCATGTTAGATCAGTAATCTTGTTCTAATCTTTGCATGAGATGTGAAGAGGATAGAGCAAGGGCTATGAACGGATCAATGTTTATTGGGTTTGCTTGCTTTTGTAGTAGATCCATGTTTGGAAAGTCACAAAAGTTTTTAATCATGATAGGAGGATGGTAAGATGCCATTAGAAACATACTGAGATCATTAGAAGTGATTGGGAACAGCAGGAGCCGAATCTGAAAAAACCCAAATTTCTGGGTTCATCAGGTCAGTTAGTCACACGGACCACTATGGCTGTTGGCTAGCCGTAGGGACCAGATCGACTAGCCGAACCCAGGCAGAATCATTTTGTTCTTGGTCTGAGTTGTTGTTGTTTTTTTTTTTCCGGGGCGCTGCCCCCTGGACCCCAGCGAGCTGACCGGGCAGCTCAACCCCCGCCGGGGGCGCTGCCCCCAAACCCCCTTTGCGTAAGGGATCTTGTATCGTGGTGGCAAACATTTGGCATCTTGTTTTTCCATTGTGGTTTGGCAACCTGGTTTTGTGAGATGCTTTGTTGTATGAGATACTAACTTGCAGGTGATAATGTCCTCTCCATATGGCCCACATGAATTTTCTTTCCTTTTACTTATTGGTTTATTTGTGGCTAAGTGTAAAGGGCATCATGGTTTTCTTAGTTTCCCATGAAAGGGCAAGATATGGTGAATTTCCCTATAGCCCTTTTATTACCATGTTAAGATTACGATGTAAGTTTCATTATAAAGACACATGAATTTATGTATTTTTTTTAAAAAATTTGTAAATTCTGGAGAT
This sequence comes from Sextonia rubra, assembly GCA_037013555.1. Lineage (NCBI taxonomy): Eukaryota > Viridiplantae > Streptophyta > Magnoliopsida > Laurales > Lauraceae > Sextonia > Sextonia rubra. Next base: position 12,760,072 of record JASUAD010000026.1, read on the forward strand.
GTCCAAAACAAAGAAGGAAAGAGAAGCTGGACTCCTAATCAAAGTGTTTGAAGATTACCAAAAGGTGCTTTGGAGATGCCCAAAGAGTTTGAGGACTCCCAAAGTTTTGGAAAGGCTAAAAGTCCAAGAAGTCTTTTCCGCCTGGCCCATGTGGAGGAGAGGACTAGTCTTTCATTATAGCACTTTCTATTTATGGATGAATGCTTATTTTAGAGTATTTCCATATCTGATCCAATCATAGCAAATTCCAAAATTGGTCAAATCAAATTAATTTTTGGAAAGAGTTCTAATTAGAGTTGGTGGGCCCATGAGATGGATCTATTGGTAACACTAATTTTAGAAACTGGACTTTCCTTAAAATAATTTGACTTGGAACCAATCATTGGTCGTATCATGAGATGAATTTTACCTATATTTGATAGACCTATACACCTATAAGGAAATCCTCAACTCTAAAATATTAAGTGGGAGCGGGGCATTTATATATATACAAATCCCTATGGTTTTCCACCATAGGTCCATTGTAAGGAAAGTATTAACCCCGCGTCATTTTGAAAATGGCCATTTCCCACGGAGGGCTTGCATTTTTCTAGATACTGGATATGGATCTCCTATGGATAGTGTTAATGAGACGGGGTGGAAGCCCACTCCCCAAGGAGGAGCTGCCCGCAATGGTTGTCATGCAATGCTAGTTGGTGGGTCACACTTAACTAAAATAATGATGTAGTATCCCCAAGGATTTGCCTCATGTATTTTAGAAACCGAAGCTAATCGGGAGTCATACATTATTTGGTATGAGATACCTAGATAGTAATGAATGAAGCAGATCATGGATAGATAGTCTTAATCCCAATTTTGACCAACTTTGATCCACACCAGTCTAGGAGGTATTCGCACTCCCCAAGGAGGCATACCCCGCAGGATTGGGATTCCGATGTATTCTGAAGTTTGTGGTTATGAGGATTCCCACATAAATTTGGTAGAATACTAAACCCTAATGTCATTTAAATTCATTAATTGAATGTATGGTTATGTGATACAGTATTACAAGCATGAATTCAAATACTTTCAATCCACTTGCGACCATCCTCAACCAGAATAAGTTGGTGGGATCCAACTATCTAGACTGGAAACGGAATCTGGATATTGTCCTGACAGCTTCAGGATATAAATATGTCCTTACCAAAAACCCCCTTGAAGAGCCTGGCCCAGATTCATCAGAAGCAGAAAAGGACCTTTACACCAAATGGGCCAAAGACGATGAGATGGCCCGATGTTACATTCTGGCATCCATGTCTAGCGTGCTGTAACACCAACATCAATCTTATAAGACTGCATATGAGATGATATCGAACTTAAAGGAGATGTTTACAGAACAAGGCAGACCTGCTAGGCAGGCAGCCAAGAGAGTGCTCATTAGCACCAAGATGGCTGAAGGTACATCAGTACAGGAACACATGTTGAAGATGATGGACTCATTAAATGAGTTAGATATACTGGGAGGTACGATTGATGTAGAATCACAGATTGACATAATCCTTGAATCACTACCAAAGTCATTCAACAATTTCAATGTCAATTATAATATGAATAAAATGAATCTGACTCTGGCTGAGCTATCTAGTCAGCTGGTAGCAACTAAAGGGATTATGAAGAAAAAACCAACTGCCTTAATGATAGAAAAGTCAGATGCAAAGTCCAAGCCGAAAGGCAAAGGGCGGAAAGGCAAAAGGAAATCAGTTCCGAACGGTCCTAAAATGGAGAATGGTCCAACTGATGGCGTGGCTAAAGCTAAGGGTTCAGGGACAAAAGGAAAGTGTTTGCATTGTGGTAAGATAGGACATTGGAAGAGGAATTGTCCAGAATATCTGTCTAAGAAAAAGACACCAGGTATGATTGAGTCACTTATATCTGAAGTTAATTTTGCAACTGGTACTTCAGAATCCTGGTGTGTGGATTCCGGGGTAACTAATCACATATGTAATATGTTGCAGGGGTTCAGGAAAACCAGGAGGCTAAGTGATGGAGAAATCATTGTCAACCTAGGATCTGACGCTATGGCGGAGGCTGTTTCAATGGGAGTCATTACTTTATGTTTTTCAAATAATAAATTGGTTTTGTCAGAAACATTATATGTACCGTCTTTAAGGCAGAATTTAATTTCAGTTTCTAGTTTGGTGAATAAAGGTTATTCTATTACTTTTGGTACAGAAGTTGTCATAAAGAGGAATGGTACTTTCATATGTTCTGGCAAGGTAACCAATGGACTTTGTTTGTTAACTCCCATGATGTATAAGATACATGATACTGAAACAATAAATAGACTATCATTAAAGAGAAAGTTACCTTCATCTAATCCAACAAAACTTTGGCACTTGAGGCTAGGTCATATAAACCTTAACAGGATTGAGAGGCTAGTGAAAGATGGTATCTTACCTTCATTGGTGGTAGAACCAATGCGTATTTGTGAGTCCTGTTTGGAAGGTAAAATGACCAAAAGACCCTTTTCAGCTAAGGGTAATAGGGCCAAAGATTTATTGAAATTAGTGCATACTGATGTCTGCGGACCCATTAATGTCAGGGCCAGAGGAGGATATGAGCACTTCATCACTTTCACAAATGATTACTCAAGATATGGTTACATATACGTTATACACCGCAAGTCTGAACCTTTTGAAAAGTTCAAAGAGTTTCGAGCGGAAGCGGAAAAGCAATTAGGTAAGAGTATTAAGACTCTTCCATCAGATCGAGGAGGGGAATATCTTTCGCTGATTTTATGGGTTACTTATCATAAAATGGGATTTTATCCCAGTTGTCTGCTCCTGGTATGCCTCAACAGAATGGAGTAGCAAAAAGAAGGAACTGGACTTTTTTAAATATGATTAGGTCTATGCTGAGTTTCTCAAGATTACCTATATCCTTTTGGGGATACGCTTTGGATACTGCAATGTACATACTAAACCTCGTACCATCTAAGTCTATACCTAAGACTCCCCGGGAATTGTGGTCTGCGCGAAAACCTAGTTTACAACATTTACACATTTAGGGTTGTCCAGCACACGTGCTCAAGGTTAAGACGGATAAGTTGGAAATGAAGTCGGAAATATGCACGATTGTAGGATATCCTAAAGGAACTAAAGGTTGGTTATTCTATAATCCCAGAGAGCAGAAAGTACTGGTCAACACCAATGCGATTTTTCTGGAGGAAGATTATATGATGGACCAGAAATCTTTAGAAAAGGTGATCTTGGAGGAGATTCAGGAGCAATTAATTCCAAATCCAAGTACGACCGGACTTGAGGAAGAACCGCCCTTCCCAGACCCAGTAGTTACACCAGTACCTCGTCGTAGTGGGAGGATTGTCAGACCCCTTGACAGGTTCTCATTCTTGGGAGAGTCTTATGAAGCAATCCCAAAAGAGCCGAAACAAGATCCCTCTAACTATGATGAAGCAATCAATGACTTGGACTCGGGACGTTGGCAAGATGCTATGAAAGCTGAGATGGAGTCTATGTACTCAAATCAGGTCTGGACACTTGTGGACTTGCCTGCCAATATTAAGCCTATTGGGTGCAAGTGGGTCTACAAGAGAAAAAGAGGACCAGATGGAAGAGTGGAGACCTATAAGGCTAGGCTTGTTGCGAAAGGATATACTCAGAAAGAGGGGATCGATTATGAGGAAACCTTCTCACCAGTAGCCATGCTCGAATCCATCCGGATACTCTTATCCATTGCGGCTCATCTCGATTACAAGATTTGGCAAATGGATATCAAGATGGCGTTTCTCAACGGTCATCTTGAGGAAGACATTTATATGGTGCAGCCAGACGGTTTTGTAGCTAAAAACCTAGAGCAAAAAGTTTACAAGCTGCAGAAGTCTATTTATGGACTGAAGCAGGCATCCCAAAGCTGGAATATCCGTTTTGACCAGGCAATCAAGTCATTTGGTTTTTGTCAAAATCCAGATGAGTCATGTGTGTACATGAAAAGTGAGGGTGAAATGGTAGTTTTTCTAGTTTTATATGTCGATGACATCCTTCTCCTCGGGAAAGACATAGGAATGTTGTCAACGGTAAAAGTTTGGTTAGCCAAGACTTTTGATATGAAGGACTTGGGAGAAGCTAGCTCAATCCTAGGGATCAAACTTTATCGAGACCAAAAAAATAGGATGATTGGCTTATCCCAAGCTGCATACATAGATAAGGTGCTAGTATGGTTTGTAATGCAAGACTCCAAGAAGGGTATCAGACCTTTCAAGCATGGAGTGGACCTTTCCAAGGATCAGTGTCCTAAGACACCCGAGGAAAAGGAGCAAATGAGGTCGATACCATATGCTTCGACTGTTGGTAGCCTCATGTATGCTATGTTATGTACTAGACCAGATATCTGTTATGTAGTGGGCCTAGTCAGCAGATATCAATCTAATCCAGGACCTGAACATTGGACTACTGTAAAATGTATTCTCAAATACTTGAGAAGAACTAGAGATTACATGTTGATTTATAGCAGTGATGAGTTGATTCCAGTCGGATACATAAATTCTGACTTTATGTCAGATAAGGATTCTAGGAAATCCACCTCTGGTTATGTATTTATGCTTGGAGGCGGAGCTATCAGCTGGAGGAGTATAAAACAAGAATGTACCGCTGATTCAACCTTGGAGGCTGAATATGTAGCAACTTGCGAAGCAGCTAAGGTAGCAGTATGGCTTAAAAGATTCCTTTCGGAACTTGGGGTGGTACCTTGGGCACAACAGCCACTCACAGTTTACTGTGACAGCAGCGGGGCAGTCGCTCAGTCAAAGGAACCCAAAAGCCATAAAAGCCAAAAGCATGTACAGAGGAAGTATAACTTAGTCAGATAGATTGTGCAGAGAGGTAATATTGCTATTACCAAGATAGCCTCTGCGGACAATTTGGCAGATCCCTTTACTAAGCCTTTGACTACCAAAGTCTTTGAATAGCATGCAGAAGGGATAGGCATGAGATGCAACCCTGACTGGCATTGAGCCCAAGTGGGAGATTGTTAGATTTTGCGAACTCAATCCATCAATTGATGTAATAAATTGATTAATTTCTTTATTTATCAATAATATCATGCTTTACTTTCATGAGATGAATGTTATTTTACTACTTCATGCACATGACTAATACATATGACATAATGGTTCATGAGTTGAACCGGGTCCCACTAGTATATTAGATGTGATATATGTGCATGGATGAGATCCACACGCGAGAGATATATGTCACAAATCTTAGACTTAAATAGCTTCACAACCAGTAATGAGACTGAGCATCTCATTTGATAAGGTTAAAGCACTTTGATCACTATGAGATAGTGTGATTTGTCTCGATCATTAGAATGTAAGATTCTAGATCACGGTGCTGGTACATTGGATGTATTGAAGGACCATGAGATGCACCTTATGGAATTCTGTCTCAATAATAAGGTATGCTTTCATAGTTCCCCAGCAATAGGCTCTCAATCCTGAGACATTGATGAACTCAAGTTTCTATCTGTTCATTTGCTTTGAGTCACCAATGAGTGAGGCCAACTGTAGGTTAACACCTCAGTGTCTTGGGTATGTGGTAGTAGAACTGTGGGAACGTTGAATGATCAAGATGGAATCGATCTCTATTATCCCCTTGTGCCAATTAATGGATTTGTCATTAGTAAGTACGTACCCATCTTAATTAAGAGTTAATTGGATGGTACTAATGATTACTATGATTAATTGGGGCTCAAGGATAATGAGATGTGGAACTTATGTTGGAAGAGACAAATTTATTCCAATTAATCCACGGATATTGATAGAGGGCCTACTTGTGGTAATTGGGAAGTTTAGGGTCTTCATTGTAATTTATTCCTAAGACTGGAGTGCAATTGCATTTATATAGTGGTGTTATTTGCAATTAACTGTGGGCCCGGATTGCACATGAGATGTGGGGTCGCAGTGTTCCAGTTGGAGCCGGCTTTCTAAGGACTCCCTAGTGGTCCCCACGCTAGCCCAAATTATTGGAAAATACTAATCCGACTTGAACTCTAAAAAGAAGGTTTTAAAAAAGAGAAAGTTGCTAATTGCTTTGGAAATAAAACTTCTATTTCAATTAAGCAAGGAAGATATTTGAAAATATATAAAATCTCTTGGACGTCCAATAAGAGTCTCTTTCACGCCCATTTTTGGACTATTGCATATGTGACTTGTTTTTGCCTGTTTGGGGCCCAAACGCCGTCTAATTCTCACGAAACTCGGAGGAATGCTTCTTGACACTATTTCTGAGTGTGTCGTAAAAGTTTTTGCTTGATTTGACCTTTTATAGTTGGTCAACTACCACATTTATCAGGCCGCAGTCACTCCCAAGGCCTATTTATTGACTTTTGCATATATGACACATTTTCACCAGTTTGGACCCCGAACGATGTCCATTCTTCACGAAACATGGAGGGATGCTTCTATACACTATTCTGAGTGTGTAATAAAAGTTTCTGCTTGATTTTACTTTTTGAAGTTGGTCAACTCCCTCATTCATTGGGCCGCGGTCACTCTCAAGGCCCATTTTTGGACTTTTGCATATATGACTCGTTTTGGCCAGTTTGGGGCCCAAACGATGTCCAATCTTCACGTAACAATGAGGAAAGCTTCTTTACACTACTCTGAGTGTGCCATAGAAGTTTCAGCATGATCTGACTTTTTGGAGTTGGTCAATTCAATCATTTATCCGGCCGCAGTCACTCCAGAGGCCTATCTTTGGACTCTTGCATATGTGACTCGTTTTCGCCAGTTTGAGGCCCAAACGATATCCAATCTTCACGAAATAGGGAAGAATACTGGTTGACACTATTTTGAGTGTGCCAAAGATGTGTCAGTATGATTTGAGCTTCTGAAGTATGTTAACTCAATCATTCATCGGGCTGCGGTCACTTATAAGGCCCATTTTTGGACTTTTGCATATGTGACTCGTTTTCGCCTGTTTTGGGCCCAAACGATTTACAATCTTCACGAAACTGGGAGGAATACTTGTTGACACTATTTTGAATGTTCTAGAGAAGTTTCAGCATGATTTGACCTTCTAAAGTTGGTCAACTCAATCGTTCATCGGGCTACGGTCACTTATAAGGCCAATTTTTGGACTTTTGCATATGTGAATTGTTTTTTCGCATATTTGGGCCTGAACGATGTCCAATCTTCCCAAAACTTGGAGGAATGCTTTTTCGAACTATTTTGTGTGTCTCATAGAGAGTTAGGCTCGATTTGACCTTCTGAAGTTGGTCAACCCTTCGTTTATCGAGCCGTAGTCGCTCCAAAGGCCCATTTTTGGACATTTGCATATGTGACTCGTTTTAGCCTGTTTGGGGCTTAAACGATATCCAATTGACCCGAAACTTGGAGGAATATTTTTTACACTATTTTGAGTGTGTCATAGAGGTTTTGACTTGATTTGACCTTGTGAAGTTGGTCAACTCCATGGTTAATCGGGCCGCAATCACTCCCAAGACCCATTTTTTTAGTTTTGCACATGTGAGCCGTTTCCGCGTGTTTTGGGCCCGAACGATGTCCAATCTTCACGGAACTTGGTGGAATGCTTCTTTACACTATTTTGAGTGTGTGATAGAAGCTTTGACTCAATTTGACTTTTGAGGGTGGTCAACTATAATGTTTATCACGGCACGGTTATTCCAAGTCCAATTTTGTGCTTTTGCATATGTGACTCGTTTTCGCCTATTTCGGGCACGAACAATGTCCAATCTTCACAAAACCTGGAAGAATACTTCTTCACAGCATTTTGAGTGACACATAGAAGTTTCAGCTCCATTTGAGCATCTGAGGGTTATCAACTCCCTCGTTCATCGGGCTGCGGTCACTCCGAGGGCCCATTTTTAGACTTTTGGATTTGTGACTTGTTTTCACCTATTTGGGCGTCAAACGGTGTCCAATCCTTAGGAAACAAAAAGGGATGCTTCTTGACACAATTTTAAGTGTGTCATTGAAGTTTCGGCTTGATTTGCCTTCTAATGCGGGTCAACACCCTCGCTCATCGGGTCGCGGTTAGTCCCAATGCTTATTTTTGGACTTTTGCATAAGTGACTCGTACTCGCCTGTTTGGGGCACGAACGGTGTCCAATCTTCACGAAACCTGAAGGAATGTTTCCTAAAAGTATTTTCAGTGTGTCACAAATGTCTCAGGCTGATTTGACCATTTGAAGTTGGTCAACTCATTCATTCATCTGGAGGCGGTCACTCCTAAGGCTCATTTTTGGACTATTGCATATGTGACTCATTTTTGCCTGTTTGGCTCCCAAACGCCGTCCAATTCTCATGAAACTCGGAGGAATACTTCTTGACACTATTTTTGAGTGTGTCATAAAAGTTTTTGCCTGATTTGACCTTTTATAGTGGGTCAACTACCACATTTATTATGCCGCAGTCACTCTCATGGCCTATTTTTTTACTTTTGCATATATGACACATTTTCACCGGTTTGGAGCCCGAACGATGTCCATTCTTCACGAAACATGGAGGGATGCTTCTATACACTATTTTGAGTGCGTAATAAAAGTTTCTGCTTGATTTGACTTTCTAAAGGTTGTCAATTCCCTCGTTCAACGGGCTACGATCACTCTCAAGGCCCATTTTTGGACTTTTGCATAAATGACTCGTTTTGGCCTGTTTTGGGCCCGAACGATGTCCAATCTTTATGTAACAATGAGGAAAGCTTCTTTACACTACTTTGTGTGTGTCACAAAAGTTTCAGCATGATTTGACTTTCTGGTGTTGGTCAACTCTATCATTTATCGGGCCGTTGTCACTCCGGAGGCCCATTTTTGGACTTTTGCATATGTGACTCGTTTTCGCCAGTATGGGGCCCAAACGATATCCAATCTTCACGAAACGGGGAGGAATACTTTCTGACACTATTTTGAGTGAGCCAAAGAAGTGTCAGCATGATTTGAGCTTCTGAAGTATGTTAACTCAATTGTTCATCGGGCTATGGTCACTTACAAGGCCCATTTTTAGACTTTTGCATATGTGACTCGTTTTCGCCTGTTTGGGGCCCAAACAATATCCAATCTTCACGAAACTAGGAGGAATACTTGTTGACACTATTTTGAGTGTGCCAAAGATGTGTCAGCATGATTTGGGCTTCTGAAGTATGTTAACTCAATTGTTCATCGGGCTATGGTCACTTACAGGGCCCATTTTTAGACTTTTGCATATGTGACTCGTTTTCGCCTGTTTGGGGCCCAAACGATATCCAATCTTCACGAAACCGGGAGGAATACTTGTTGACACAATTTTGAGTGTGCCAGAGATGTGTCAGCATGGTTTGAGCTTCTGAAGTATGTTAACTCAATCGTTCAACGGGCTGCGGTCACTTATAGGGCTCATTTTTGGACTTTTGCATATGTTACTCGTTTTTGCCTCTTTGGGGCCCAAACGATATCCAATCTTCCCGAAACTGAGAGGAGTACTTGTTGACACTATTTTAAGTGTTTGAAAGATGTATCAACATGATTTGACCTTCTGAAGTTGGTCAACTCAATTGTTCATCAGGCTGCGATCACTTATAAGGCCAATTTTTGGACTTTCGCATATGTGAATTGTTTCCGCCTGTTTGGGCCCGAACGATGTCCAATCTTCCCAAAACTTGGAGGAATGCTTTTTTGAACTATTTGTGTGTCTCATAGTGGGTTCGGCTCTATTTGGCCTTCTGAAGTTGGTCAACCCTTCGTTTATCGGGCCGCAGTCGCTCCAAAGGACCATTTTTGGACATTTGCATATGTGACTCGTTTTAACCTGTTTGTGGCTTGAACGATATCCAATTGACCCAAAACTTGGAGGAATGCTTTTTTATACTATTTTGAGTGTGTCATAGAAGTTTTGGCTCGATTTGACCTTTTGATTTTGGTCAACTCCTTGGTTAATCGGGCCGCGGTCACTCCCAAGACCCATTTTTTTAGTTTTGCACATGTGAGCCGTTTCAGCATGTTTTGGGCCCGAACGATGTCCAATCTTCACGGAACTTGGAGGAATGCTTCTTTACACTATTTTGAGTGTGTGATAGAAGCTTCAGCTCAATTTGACTTTTGAGGTTGGTCAACTATAATGTTTATCACGGCACGGTTATTCCAAGGCCAATTTTTGTACTTTTGCATAAGTGACACGTTTTCGCCTGTTTCGGGCACGAACAATGTCAATCTTCACAAAACCTGGAAGAATGCTTCTTCACACCATTTTGAGTGACTCATAGAAGTTTCAGATCCATTTGACCTTCTGAGGTCTATCAACTCCCTCGTTCATCGAGCTGCGGTCACTCGAAGGGCCCATTTTTGGACTTTTGGATTTGTGACTTGTTTTTACCTATTTGGGTCCGGAACAGTGTCCAATCATTAGGAAATAAGAAGGGATGCTTCTTGATACAATTTTAAGTCTGTCATTGAAGTTTCAGCTTAATTTGACCTTCTAAAGTGGGTCAACTCCCTCGTTCATCGGGCCACGGCCACTCCCAATGCATATTTTTGGACTTTTGTATAAGTGACTCATACTCACCTGTTTGGGGCACGCCTGTTTGGGGCACGAACGGTGTCCAATCTTCACGAAACTTGAAGGAATGTTTCCTGAAAGTATTTTGAGTGTGTCATAAATGTCGCAGCTAGATTTGACCTTTTGAAGTTGGTCAACTCATTCATTCATCTGAAGGCGGTCACTCCCAAGGCCAATTTTTGGACTATTACATATGTGACTCGTTTTTGCCTGTTTGGGGCCTAAACGCCATCCAATTCTCATGAAACTTGGAGGAATGCTTCTTGACACTATTTTTGAGTGTGTCGTAAAAGTTTTTGCTTGATTTGACCATTTAAAGTTGGTCAACTACCACATTTATCAGGCCGCAGTCACTCCCAAGGCCTATTTTTTGACTTTTGCATATATGACACATTTTCACCGGTTTGGAGCCCGAACGATGTCCATTCTTCACGAAACATGGAGGGATGCTTCTATACACTATTTTGAGCATGTAATAAAAGTTTCTGCTTGATTTGACTTTCTAAAGGTTGTCAATTCCCTCGTTCAACGGGCTAGGTCACATTCAAAGGCCCATTTTTGGACTTTTGCATAAATGACTCGTTTTGGCCTGTTTTGGGCCCGAACGATGTCAAATCTTTACGTAACAATGAGGAAAGCTTATTTACACTACTTTGTGTGTGTCACAAAAGTTTCAGCATGATTTGACTTTCTGGAGTTGGTCAACTCAATCATTTATCGGGCCTCAGTCACTCCAGAGGCCCATCTTTGGACTTTTGCATATGTGACTCGTTTTCGCCAGTTTGGGTCCCAAACGATATCCAATCTTCACGAAACTGGGAGAAATACTTGTTGACACTATTTTGAGTGTGCCAAAGATGTGTGAGCATGATTTGAGCTTCTAAAGTTGGTTAACTCAATCGTTCATCCAGCTGCGGCCACTTATAAGGCCCATTTTTGGACTTTTGCATATGTGACTCGTTTTCGCCTGTTTGGAGCCCAAACGATATCCAATCTTCACGAAATTGAGAGGAATACTTGTTGACACTATTTTAAGTGTGCCAAAGATGTGTCAACTTGATTTGACCTTCTGAAGTTGGTCAACTCAATCGTTCATCAAGCTGCGGTCACTAATAAGGCCAATTTTTTGACTTTCACATATGTGAATTGTTTTCGCCTGTTTGGGCCCGAACGATGTCCAATTTTTCCAAAACTTGGAGGAATGCTTTTTTGAACTATTTGTGTGTCTCATAGTGGGTTCGGCTCTATTTGGCCTTCTGAATTTGGTCAACCCTTCGTTTATTGGGCTGCAGTCGTTCCAAAGGACCATTTTTGGACATTTGCATATGTGACTCGTTTTTGCCTGTTTAGGGCTTGAACGATACCCAATTGACCCGAAACTTGGAGGAATATTTTTTTTACACTATTTTGAGTGTGTCATAGAAGTTCTGGCTCGATTTGACCTTTTGAAGTTGGTCAACTCCCTGTTTAATCGGGCCGCGGTCACTCCCAAGACCCATTTTTTTAGTTTTGCACATGTGAGCCGTTTCAGCATGTTTTGGGCCCGAACGATGTCCAATCTTCACGAAACCTGGAGGAATGCTTCTTCACACTATTTTGAATTTGTGATAGAAGCTTTGGTTCAATTTGACTTTTGAGGTTGGTCAACTATAATGTTTATCACGGCACGGTTATTCCAAGGCCAATTCTTGTACTTTTGCATATGTGACTCGTTTTCGCCTGTTTCAGGCACGAACGAAGTCCAATCTTCACAAAACCTGGAAGAATGCTTCTTCACACCATTTTGAGTGACTCATAGAAGTTTCAGCTCTATTTGACCTTCTAAGTTTTATCAACTCCCTCGATCATCGGGCTGCGGTCACTCCGAGGGCCCATTTTTGGACTTTTGGTTTTGAGACTTGTTTTTGCCTATTTGGGTCCCGAACGGTGTCCAATCCTTAGGAAACAAGAAGGGATGCTTCTTGACACAATTTTAAGTGTGTCATTGAAGTTTCGGCTTGATTTGCCTTCTAATGTGGGTCAACACCCTCGCTCATCGGGTCGCTGTCAGTCCCAATGCTTATTTTTGGACTTCTGCATAAGTGACTCGTACTCGCCTGTTTGGGGTACGAACGGTGTCCAATCTTCCCGAAACTTGATGGAATGTCTCTTAATAGTATTTTGAGTGTGTCATAATTGTCTAAGGTAGATTTGACCATCTAAAGTTGGTCAACTCATTCATTCATCTGGAGGCGGTCACTCCCAAGGCCCATTTCTGGACTACTGCATATGTGACTCATTTTTGCTTGTTTGTGGCCCAAACGCCGCCCAATTCTCACGAAACTCGGAGGGTTGCTTCTTGACACTATTTTTGAGTGTGTTGTAAAAGTTTTTGCTTGATTTGTCCTTTTATAGTTGGTCAACTACCACATTTATCAGGCCGGAGTCACTCCCAAGGCCTATTTTTTTACTTTTGCATATATGACACATTTTCACCAGTTTGGAGTCCGAACGATGTCCATTCTTTACGAAACATGGAGGGATGCTTCTATACACTGTTCTAAGTTGTAATAAAAGTTTCTACTTGATTTCACTTTCAGAAGTTGGTCAACTCCCTCGTTCATCGAGCCACGTGTTAGATTTTGTGGACTCAATCCATCAGTTGATGTAATAAATTGATTAATTTCTTTATTTATCAATAAAATCATGCTTTACTTTCATGAGATAAATATTATTTTACTACTTCATGCACATGACCAATACATATGACATAATGGTTCATGAGTTAAACCGGGTCCAATTAGTATATTAGATGTGATATATGTGCACGGATGAGAACCACACGCGGGATATATATGTCACAAATCTTAGACTTAAATAGCTTCACAACCAGTATGAGACTGAGCATCTCATTTGATAAGGTTGAAGCACTTTGATCACTATGAGATAGTGTGATTTGTCTCGATCATCAGAATGTAAGATTCTAGATCACGGTGCTGGTACATTGGATGTATTGAAGGACCATGAGATGCACCTTATGGAATTCTGTCTCAATAATAAGGTATGCTTTCATAGTTCCCCAGCAATAGGCTCTCAATCCTGAGATATTGATGAACTCAAGTTTCTATCAGTTCATTTGCTTTGAGTCACCAATGAGTGAGGCCGACTGTAGGTTAACACCTCGGTGTCTTGGGTATGTGGTAGTAGAACTGTGGGAACGTTGAATGATCAAGATGGAATCTATCTCTATTATCCCCTTTTGCCAATTAATGGATTTGTCATTAGTAAGTACGTACCCATCTCAATTAAGAGTTAATTGGATGGTACTGAAGATTACTATGATTAATTAGGGCTCAAGGATAATAAGATGTGGTACTTATATTGGAAGAGATAAATTTATTCCAATTGATCCACGGATATTGATAGAGGGCCTACTTGTGGTAATTGGGAAGTTTAGGGTCTTCATTGTAATTTATTCCTAAGACTAGAGTGCAATTGCATTTATATAGTGGTGTTATTTGCAATTAACTGTGGGCCCGGATTGCACATGAGATGTGGGGTCGCGGTGTTCCAGTTGGAGCCAGCTTTCTAAGGAATCCCTAGTGCTCCCCACACTAGCCCAAGATATTAGAAAATACTAATCCGACTTGAACTCTAGAAAGAAGAGTTTGGAAGGAAGAAAGTTGCTAATTGCTTTGGAAGTAAGACTTCTATTTCAATTAGACAAGGGAGAGATTTGAAAGTCTATAAAATCTCTTGGACGTCCAATAAGACTCTCTCTTACACCCAAAACCCTATTCGTGCAATAGTTGCGCGAGTTTCTCTCTCCTTCTCTCTTCTAGTTCCTTGGAGTTTCGTGTTGGGATTTCTCCTGAAGATTCCACCACTCTTCTTGAGAAAAGAAATCCAATTCGGGTCATAGCGTGGAAGGCTAAGAGGTGTTGAAGATTCTCATCATCAAGTAGAGTCGCAACTTCTCCATTAGAGCACTGCGGATCTCCAAAGGTATGATCTACTTCTTTCATGTCGTAGATTATTGTGGATATTTAGTGCTATTTGATTCTATCTTTCAGATAGAATATTTACTATACATGGTGACGAGATTGAGGGTAATGCATCCTGAATTGGGTTTTTGGTCTTATGGATAGTTGATCCCTGTGTCAAGTGGGTCAAAAGTTTTGAAAATCTATCTACGAGACCCACCTGCTTCCAACACCGCGGTCACTCTCAAGGCCCATTTTTGGACTTTTGCATAAATGACTCGTTTTGGCCTATTTGGGGCCCGAACGATGTGGAATCTTCACGTAACAATGAGGAAAGATTCTTTACACTACTCTGAGTGTGGCATAGAAGTTTCCGCATGATTTGACTTTCTGGAATTGGTCAACTCAATCATTTACGGGGCCGCAGTCACTCCAGAGGCCCATCTCTAGACTTTTGCATATGTGACTCGTTTTCACCAGTTTAGAGCCCAAACGATATCCAATCTTCACAAAACTCGGAGGACTACTTGTTGACACTATTTTGAGTGTGCCAAAGATTTGTCAGCATTATTTGAGCTTCTGAAGTTGGTTAACTCAATCGTTCATCGGGCTGCGATCACTTATAGGGCCCATTTTTGGACTTTTGCATATGTGACTCGTTTTCGCCTGTTTGGCGCCCAAACGATATCCAATCTTCCCGAAATTGGGAGGAATACTTGTTGGCACTATGTTGAGTGTGCCAAAGATGTATCAGCATGATTTGACCTTCTGAAGTTAGTCAACTCAATCGTTCATCGGGCTGCGGTCACTTAAAAAGCCAATTTTTGGACTTTTGCATATGTGAATTGTATTCGCCTGTTTGGGGCCCGAACGATGTCCAATCTTCCCAAAACTTGGAGGAATGCTCTTTTGAACTATTTTGTGTCCCATAGAGGGTTCGGATCGATTTGACCTTTTGAAGTTCGTCAACCCTTCATTTATTGGGCCGCAGTCGCTCCAAAGGCCCATTTTTGGACATTTGCATATGTGACTCGTTTTAGCCTGTTTGGGGCTTGAATGATATCCAATTGACTTGAAACTTGGAAGAATACTTTTTTACACTATTTCAAGTGTGTCATAGGAGTTCTGACTTGATTTGACTTTTGAAGTTGGTAAATTCCCTGGTTAATCGGGCCGCGGTCACTCCCACGACCCATTTTTTTAGTTTTGCACATGTGAGCCGTTTCAGCATGTTTTGGGCCCTAATGATCTCCAATCCTCGCGGAACTAGGAGGAATGCATCTTTACACTATTTTGAGTGTGTGATAGTAGCTTCGGCTCAATTTGACTTTTGAGGTTGGTCAACTATAATGTCTATCACGGCACGGTTATTCCAAGGCCAATTCTTGTACTTTTGCATATGTGACTCGTTTTCGCCTATTTCAGGGACGAACGAAGTCCAATCTTCACAAAACCTGGAAGAATGCTTCTTCACAGCATTTTGAGTGACTCATAGAAGTTTCAACTCTATTTGACCTTCTAAGGTTTATCAACTCCCTCGGTCATCGGGCTGCGGTCACTTCGAGGGCCCATTTTTGGACTTTTGGTTTTGAGACTTGTTTTCGCTTATTTGGGTCCCGAACGGTGTCCAATCCTTAAGAAACGAGATGGGATGCTTCTTGACACAATTTTAAGAGTGTCATTGAAGTTTCGGGTTGATTTGACCACCTAAAGTGTCAACTCCCTCATTCATTGGGCCGCGGTCACTCCCAATGCTTATTTTTGGACTTTTGCATAAGTGACTCGTACTTGCTTGTTTGGGGCGTGAACAGTGTCCAATCTTCGAGAAACTTAAAGGAATGTTTCCTGAAAGTATTTTGAGTGCGTCACAATTGTCTTAGGTAGTTTGACCTTCTGAAGTTGGTCAACTCGATCATTCATCTGGAGGCGGTCACTCCCAAGGCCCATTTTTGGACTATTGCATATGTGACTCGTTTCTTTCGGTTTGGGACCCAAACGCCGACCAATTCTCATGAAACTCAGTGGAATGCTTCTTGACACTATTTTTGAGTGTGTCATAAAAGTTTTTGCTTAATTTGACCTTCTATAATTGGTCAACTACTACATTTGTCAGGCCGCAGTCACTCCCAAGGTCTATTTTTTGACTTTTGCATATATGACACATTTTCACCAATTTGGAGCCCGAACGATGTCCATTCTTCACGAAACATGGAGGGATGCTTCTATACACTATTCTGAGTGTGTAATAAAAGTTTCTGCTTGATTTGAATTTCTGAAGTTGGTCAACTCCCTCGTTCATTGGGCTACGGTCATTCTTAAGACCCATTTTTGGACTTTTGCATATATGACTCGTTTTAGCCTGTTTGGGGCCCGAACGATGTCAAATCTTCACGTAACAATGAGGAAAGCTTCTTTACACTACTCTAAGTGTGTCATCGAAGTTTTAGTATGATTAGACTTTCTCAAGTTGGTCAACTCAATCATTTATCTGGCCGCCGTCACTCCAGAGCCCCTCTCTGGACTTTTGCATATGTGACTCGTTTTCGCCAGTTTGGGGCCCAAACGATATCCAATCTTCACGAAACTAGGAGGAATACTTGTTGACACTATTTTGAGTGTGCCAAAGATGTGTCAGCATGATTTGAGCTTCTAAAGTATGTTAACTCAACGTTCATCGGGCTGCGGTCACTTATAAGGCCCATTTTTGGACTTTTGCATATGTGACTCGTTTTCGCCTGTTTGGGGCCCAAACGATATCCAATCCTCACGAAGCTGGGAGGAATACTTGTTGACACTATTTTGAGTGTGCCAAAGATGTGTCAGCATGATTTGACCTTCTGAAGTTAGTCAACTCAATCGTTCGTCGAGCTACGGTCACTGAAAAGGCAAATTTTTGGACTTTTGCATATGTGAATTGTATTCGCCTGTTTAGGGCCCGAACGATGTCCAGTCTTCCCAAAACTTGGAAGAATGCTCTTTTGAATTATTTTGTGTGTCTCATAGGGGGTTCGGATCGATTTGACCTTTTGAATATGTGACTCGTTTTAGCCTACTTGGGGGTTTGAACGATATCCAATTGCCCCGAAACTTCGAGGAATACTTTTTCACACTATTTTGAGTGTGTCAGAGAAGTTTTGACTCGATTTGACCTTTTGAAGTTGGTCAACTCCCTGGTTAATCGGGCCGTGATGAGTCTTTAAAAATGCATGTTTTCATACACATTTTGACCCATTTTAAGGACTTATTAACTTGAAAGAGCCTCATTTAGTGTGATATCATGGGTTAATTCATTTTAAATTCATCTTTATATTTTTCTGCATAAATTGCTTAAAAATCACACTTTTTGCATAAATTCATGAAACTTGCTATTTTTGGAAAGCTTATTTTTGGAAAGTTTTGTGAAAATAATTTTTCTCATGAAATAAATTGAATTCTCTTCATCATTAGTTCATTCATACAAAATCATGAAGAATGATGTACATTTTTATTATCATTTCATGAGAAATGGGCCCACAGTCATGCATATGTGATGTTAGGGGTAAAATTGTCTTTTCACATGAATTCACATCTGTTTTGTAGGAAATTGATTATATGGGTCCCATTTGTAAAGAATTGAGGCAAGGAATTGATTTCAAGAGAAAGGAGAGAAGAATTGAAGAGAAAAAGGAAATTTGAAGAAAATTGCAAAAAGTCGGCTTCATGGTCCCACACACACATGCACATGTGTGGGGCACACTTGTAAAACATCCAAGATGGGGTCCATTTATTTATTGCACATTTTCAAGAGATTTTGAAGAGAATTTGAAGAATATCTCATCAAAGATGGACAAGGAAAGCCACATAGGAGTTCTTTTTGGAGAAGGAGAAGATTTAATTGAAAAAAAAATGCAAAAAAATATCCAAGCAAGCTATTCCACGTCCAAAAGAGATTTTGGATCAGATTTTGATTGAAAAAGTAAAGGAAAAAAATCAAGGGAGAATTATCTAGAAGATCTCTTCAAGTTAGGAGCCAACAAGGAGAACTTTCCAAAAAAGGAAAGTTGACGATGCAAAGGGATAAAAGGGGAAGTTCTACACCTCATGTGGGCCAAGTTTGATTCTAAGAGAGGATTCTTATCCCTATTTTATCTCTCAAAAGATCTTAATGCAAGGTGGCAATGACAAAGAAGGAAAGAAGCATCCAAGAGGGATTTCTGGACAAAACAAGCAAGGAAAGAAGAGAAAAATAAAAAGAAAAAAAAATCCCCAAGGATATTGCACGTCCAAAGCATTGGTTGGAGCCCTTTTTTCTTTCATTTTTTAATTATTTTTAATATTTTAAAGTTTGAGAAGGAGTAGGACTTGAAAAAGTATAAATAGGGCACCATTCTCCCATATTCTTCATGGAAGAATTACCCACCTCCCACCTCTAGATTTCTTCATCCATCTCTCCCTCTCTTGTCTCTACATCTCAAGTCATCAAGGAGGCTTAGCCCTAAAGCCACACCACCAACCTTGAAGTGTCAACTAGAAGGAGGAATTCTCATCCATCCTAGTATGTAATTGTTTGCTTTTTATTTCCAATCTTTTGTAAAACAATTTCATGCTAGTAAAGTTTGTTTCTTTTCAATTGTTCTTGTCTTTGATTTTGTGGTGTTCATAATTTTAGTCTTGTTTGTGATTGGGTTAATTTTTGTTCTTGTTTAAATATTGGGATAGAATTGGAATCACAACTAGTAACCCATCTTAGTAACCTTTTTAATATACTTTGTCTCTTTGGATATATTGTATGTTTGGAGGCAATGCAAGATGGAGTTAAAGAGGTTTGAGTGAAAAAGGATTAGAGGCCAATTCTGAAATTTATTTCTACATAGAATGAAAATTTGTTATTCTCACTTAGATTGACGACCTAAGATGAAGAATAAGACCCTAAGACAACACTACTAATCTATTTTAACCCAAATTAAGATAAGAAATTGAAAGAGCAATATACCGCCTTTGACTTCAGTTGTTATTACCGCCTTTGACTTCAGTTGTTATTACCGCCTTTGACTTCAGTTGTTTACCGCCTTTGACTTTCGTGTTATTACCGCCTTTGACTTCCTGCAATTTTATGTTATTTTCTGCAAATTTTACTAACTTTCTAATTTTAAATTTGTTTCTAGTTTTATGTTTTTGATTGTTTTAGTTAATTTTCATAATTAAAATATCTTTCTAAACTTGTTTTAATTGAAGATTTTAAATTGAAAAGTTTTCCAGTTTTGGAAATTCTAACCTAGGAAAGTTTCTAATTTTTTTTATTTTGTTTCTAACATTGTTTAGTTTAGTTAGTTTCTAATTTTAGTTTTTATTTTTGGAAGTTCTAACTTGTGCTTTAGTTTTGCAGCAATTTTAGTTTTATTTTAGGTTTTTAGATTTAGGAAAGTTTCTTTCATTGGTTTGTAATTAATTTAATTTTGGTAAGTAGGACACTTGTATTTGTTAGATTTTAAATTAGCCTACTTTTAGATTTTTATTTCAGACAGGTTACAAGTTGAAAATACCTTAAACACATTGCTCCCTGAGGATCGACCTGGTCTCACTAGTTTTATTACTACATCGCGGTTCTGCACTTGGAACTCATGATCAGGCCGCGGTCACTCCCAAGACCCATTTTTTTAGTGTTACACATGTGAGCCGTTTCAGCATGTTTTGGGCCCGAACGATGTCCAATCTTCACGGAACTTGGAGGATTGCTTCGTTACACTATTTTCAGTGTGTCACAGAAGCTTCAGCTCAATTTGACTTTTGAGGTTGGTCAACTATAATGTTTATCACGGCACGGTTATTCCAAGGCCCATTTTTGTACTTTTGCATATGTGAATCGTTTTCGCCTGTTTCGGGCACGAACGATGTCCAATCTGCACAAAACGTGGAAGAATGCTTCTTCACACCATTTTGACTGACTCATAGAAGTTTCAGCTCCATTTGACCTTCTGAGGTTTATCAACTCCCTCGTTCATCGGGCTGCGGTCACTTCGAGGGCCCATTTTTGGACTTTTGGTTTTGTGACTTGTTTTCACCTATTTGGGTCCCGAACGGTGTCCAATCCTTAGGAAACGAAAAGGGATGCTTCTTAACACAATTTTAAGAGTGTCATTGAAGTTTCGAGTTGATTTGACCATCTAAAGTGTCAACTCCCTCATTCATCAGGCCGCGGTCACTCCCAATGCTTATTTTTGGACTTTTGCATAAGTGACTCGTACTCGCCTGTTTGGGGCGCGAACGGTGTCCAATCTTTGAGAAACTTAAAGGACTGTTTCCTGAAAGTATTTTGAGTGCGTCACAATTGTCTCAGGTAGATTTGACCTTTTGAAGTTGGTCAACTCGATCATTCATCTGGAGGCGGTCACTCCCAAGGCCCATTTTTGGACTATTGCATATGTGACTCGTTTCTGCCTGTTTGGGACCCAAACGCCGTCCAATTCTCACGAAACTCGGAGGAATGCTTCTTGACACTATTTTTAAGTGTGTCATAAAATTTTTTGCTTGATTTGACCTTCTATAGTTGGTCAACTACTACATTTATCAGGCCGCAGTCACTCCCAAGGTCTATTTTTTTACTTTTGCATATATGACACATTTTCACCAGTTTGGAGCCCAAACGATGTCCATTCTTCACAAAACATGGAGGGATGCTTCTATACACTATTCTAAGTGTGTAATAAAACTTTCTGCTTGATTTTGTTAGATTTTGTGGACTAAATCCATCAGTTGATGTAATAAATTGATTAATTTCTTTATTTATCAATAAAATCATGCTTTGCTTTCATGAGATGAGTGCTATTTTACTAATTTATGCACATGATCAATACATATGACATAATGGTTCATGAGTTGAACTGGGTCCCATTAGTATATTAGATGTGATATATGTGCATGGATGAGATCCACACCCGGGAGATATATGTCACAAATCTTATACTTAAATAGCTTCACAACCAGTAATGAGACTGGGCATCTTATTTGATAATGTTGCAGCACTTTGATCACTATGAGATAGTGTGATTTGTCCCGATCATCAGAATGTAAGATTCTGGATCACGGTGCTGGTACATTGGATGTATTGAAGGACCATGAGATGCAGAAGATTCCACCACTCTTCTTGAGAAAAGAAGTCCAATTCGGGTCATAGCGTGAAGGCTAAGAGGTGTTGCAAAAATCCATTAGAGCACTGCGGATCTCCAAAGGTATGATCTACTTCTTGCATGTCGTAGATTATTATGGATGTTTAGTGCTGGTAGAATATTTACTGTACATGGTCACGCGATTGAAGGTAGTGCATCCTGAATTGGGTTTTTGGTCTTATGGATAGTTGATCCCTGTGTCAAGTGGGTCAAAAGTTTTGAAAATCTATCCACGAGACCCACCTGCTTCCAACAATTGGTATCAAAGCCATACCTCATCTCTAATCATGTTAGATCAGTAATCTTATTCTAATCTTTGCATGAGATGTGAAAAGGATAGAGCAAGGGCTATGATAGGATCAGTGTTTATTGGGTTTGCTTGCTTTTGTAGTAGATACATGTTTAAAAAGTCACAAAAGGTTTTAATCATGATAGGAGGATGATAAGATGCCATTAGAAGCATACTGAGATCATTAGACGTGACTGGGGATAGTAGGAGCCGAATCTGAAAAGGAACCCAAATTTCTGGGTTTGTCAGGTCGGTTAGTCAAACGAACCACTATGGCTGTAGAGGTCTGTTGGCTAACCGTAGAGACCAGATCGGCTTGCCGAACCCAGGCAGAATCATCTTGTTCTTGGTCTGAATTGTTTTTTTTTTTTTTTCGGGGGCGCTGCCCCTGAGCCCCCGCTGCGTAGGGGATCTTGTATCGTGGTGGCAAAAATTTGGCATCTTGTTTTTCCATTGTGATTTGGCAACCTGGTTTTGTGAGATGCTTTGTTGTATGAGATACTAACTTGCAGGTGATAATATCCTCTCCATATGGCTCACATGTTTTTTCTTTCCTTTTACTTATTGGTTTATTTATGGCTAAGTGTAAAGGGCATCATGGTTTCCTTGGTTTCCCACGAAAAGGCAAGGCATGGTGAATTTCCCTATAGCCCTTTTATTTCCATGTTAAGATTACCATGTAAGTCTCATTATAGAGACATAGGAATTTATGTATTTTTTAAAATTTGAAAATTCTGGAGATGTCCGAAACAAAGAAGGAAAGAGAAACTGGACTCCCTATCAAAGCGTTTGAAGATTACCAAAAGGTGTTTTGGAGATGCCCAAAGAGTTTGAGGAATCCCAAAGTTTTGGAAAGTCTAGAAGTCCAAGAAGTCTTTTCCGCCTGGGCCATGTGGAGGAGAGGACTAGTCTTTTATTATAGCACTTTCTATTTATGGATGAATGCTTATTTTAGAGTATTTCCATATCTGAACCAAACATAACAAATTCCAAAATTGGTCAAATCAAATTAATTTTTGGAAAGAGTTCTAATTAGAGTTGGTGGGCCCATGAGACAGATCTATTGGTAACACTAATTTTAAAACTGGACTTTCCTTAAAATAACTTGACTTGGAACCAATCATTGGTCTTATCATGAGATGAATTTACACCTATAAGGAAATCCTCAACTCTAAAATATTAAGTGGGAGCGGGGCATTTATATATATACAAATCCCCATGGTTTTCCACCATAGGTCCATTGTAAGGAAAGTATTAGCCTTGCGCCATTTTGAGAATGGCCATTCCCCACGGAGGGCTTGTATTTATCTGGATACTGGATATGGATCTCCTATGGATAGTGTTGATGAGACGGGGTGGGAGCCCACTCCACAAGGAGGAGCTACCCGCAACGGTTGTCATGCAATGCTAGTTGGTGGGTCACACTTAACTAAAATAATGATGTAGTATCCCCAAGGATTTGCCTCATGTATTTTAGAAACCGAAGCTAATCGGGAGTCATACATTATTTGGTATGAGATACCTAGATAGTAATGAATGAAGGGGATCGTGGATAGTTAGTCTTAATTCCAATTTTGACCAACTTTGATCCACACCAGTCTAGGAGGTATTCGCACTCCCCAAAGAGGCATACCCCGCAGGATTGGGATTCCGATATATTCTGAATTTTGTGGTTATGAGGATTCCCACATAAATTTGGTAGAATACTAAACCCTAATGTCATTTAAATTCATTAATTGAATGTATGGTTATGTGTTACAGTATTACAAGTATGAATTTGAATACTTTCAATTCACTTGCGACCATCCTCAACCAGAATAAGTTGGGGGGATCCAACTATGTAGACTGAAAACAGAATCTGGATATTGTCCTGACAGCTTCAGGATATAAATATGTCCTTACCAAAAACCCCCTTGAAGAGCCTGGACCAAATGCATCAGAAGCAGAAAAGGACCTTTACACCAAATGGGCCAAAGACGATGAGATGGCCCGATGTTACATTCTGCCATCCATGTCTAGTGTGCTGCAACATCAACATCAATCTTATAAGACTGCATATGATATGATATCGAATTTAAAGGAGATGTTTGCAGAACAAGGCAGACCTACTAGGCAGGCAGCCATGAAGGTGCTCATTAGCACCAAGATGGCTGAAGGTACATCAGTACAGGAACACATGTTGAAGATGATGGACTCATTAAATGAGTTAGATGTACTGGGAGCTGCGATTGATGCAGAATCATAGATTGACATAATCCTTGAGTCACTACCAGAGTCATTCAACAATTTCAAGGTCAATTATAATATGAATAAAATGAATCTGACTCTGACTGAGCTATCTAGTCAGCTGGTAGCAACTGAAGGGATTATGAAGAAGAAACCAACTGCCTTAATAATAGAAAAGTCAGATGCCAAGTCCAAGCCGAAAGGCAAAGGGCGAAAAGGTAAAAAGAAATCAATTCCAAAGGGTCCTAAGGTGGAGAATGGTCCAACTGGTGGCGTGGCCAAAGCTAAGGGTTCAGGGACAAAAGGAAAGTGTTTCCATTGTGGTAAGACAGGACATTGGAAGAGGAATTGTCCAGAATATCTGTCTAAGAAAAAGACCCCAGGTATGATTAAGTCACTTATATCTGAAGTTAGTTTTGCAACTGGTACTTCAGAATCCTGGTGTGTGAATTCCGGGGCAACTAATCACATATGTAATACGTTGCAGGGGTTCAGGGAAACCAGGAGGCTAAGTGATGGAGAAATCATTGTCAACCTAGGATCTAACGCTAAGGCAGAGGTTATTTCAATGGGAGTCATTACTTTATGCTTTTTAAATAATAAATTGGTTTTTTCAGAAACATTATATGTACCGTCTTTAAGGCGGAATTTAATTTCAGTTTCTAGTTTGGTGAATAAAGGTTATTCTATTACTTTTGGTATTGAAGTTGTCATAAAGAGGAATGGTACTTTCATATGTTCTGGCAAGGTAACCAATGGACTTTATTTGTTAACTCCCACGATGTATTAGATACATGATACTGAAACAATTAATAGATCATCATTAAAGAGAAAGTCACCTTCATCTAATCCAACAAAACTTTGGCACCTAAAGCTAGGTCATATAAACCTTAACAGGATTGAGAGGCTAGTGAAAGATGGTATCTTACCTTCATTGGTGGTAGAACCAATGCCTATTTGTCAGTCCTGTTTAGAAGGTAAAATGACCAAAAGACCCTTTTCAGCTAAGGGTAATAGGGCCAAAGATTTAGTGAAATTAGTGCATACTGATGTCTGCGGATCCATTAATGTCAGGGCTAGAGGAGGATATGAGTACTTCATCACTTTCACAGATGATTACTCAAGATATGGTTACATATACCTTATGCACCGCAAGTCCAAAGCTTTTGAAAAGTTCAAAGAGTTTCGAGCCGAAGCAGAAAAGCAATTAGGTAAGAGTATCAAGACTCTTCGATCAGATCGAGGAGGGGAATATCTGTCTGCTGATTTTATGGGTTACTTATCAGAAAATGGGATTCTATCCCAGTTGTCTGCTCCTGGTATGCCTCAACAGAATGAAGTAGCAGAAAGAAGGAACCAGACTCTTTTAGATATGATTAGGTCTATGCTGAGTTTCTCAAGATTACCTATCTCCTTTTGGGGATACGTTTTGGATACTGCAATGTACATACTAAACCTCATACCATCTAAGTCTATACCTAAGACTCCCCGGGAATTGTGGTCTGGGCGAAAGCCTAGTCTACAACATTTACACATTTGGGGTTGTCCAGCACACGTGCTCAAGGTTAAGACGGATAAGTTGGAAACGAAGTCGGAAGTATGCACTTTTGTAGGATATCCTAAAGGAACTAAAGTTTGGTTATTCTATAATCCCAGAGAGTAGAAAGTGTTGGTCAGCACCAATGCGGTTTTTCTGGAGGAAGATTATATGATGGACCAGAAATCCTTAGAAAAGGTGATCTTGGAAGAGATTCAGGAGCAATCAATTCCAAATCCAAGTATGACCGGACTTGTGGAAGGACCGCCCTTACCAGACCCAGTAGTTACACCAGTACCTCATCGTAGTGGGAGGATTGTCAGACCCCCTAACAGGTTCTCATTCTTGGGAGAGTCTTATGAAGCAATCCCATAAGAGCCGGAACAAGATCCCTCTAACTATGATGAAGTAATCAATGACTTAGACTCGGGACGCTGGCAAGATGCTATGAAAGCTGAGATGGAGTCTATGTACTTAAACCAGGTCTAGACACTTGTGGACTTGCCTGCCAATATTAAACCTATTGGATGCAAGTGGGTCTACAAGAGAAAAAGAGAACCAGATAGAAGAGTGGAGACCTATAAGGCTAGGCTTGTTGCGAAAGGATATACTCAGAAAGAGGGGATCAATTATGAGGAAACCTTCTCGCCAGTAGCCATGCTCAAATCCATCCAGATACTCTTATCCATTGCGGCTCATCTCGATTACGAGATTTGGCAAATGGATGTCAAGACGGCGTTTCTCAATGGCCATCTTGAGGAAGACATCTATACGGTGCAGCTAGACAGTTTTGTAGCTAAAAACCAGGAGCAAAAAGTTTGCAAGTTGCAGAAGTCTATTTATGAACTGAAGCAGGCATCCCGAAGCTGGAATATCCGTTTTGACCAGGCAATCAAGTCATTTGGTTTTTGTCAAAATCCGGATGAGTCATGTGTGTACATGAAAAGTGAAGGTGACAGGGTAGTTTTTCTGGTTTTATATGTCGATGACATCCTTCTCCTCGGGAAAAACATAGGAATGTTGTCAACGGTAAAAGTTTGGTTAGCCAAGACTTTTGATATGAAGGACTTGGGAGAAACTAGCCACATCCTAGAGATCAAACTATATCGAGACCGGAAAAATAGGATGATTGACTTATCCCAAGCTGCATACATAGATAAGGTGCTAGTACGGTTTGCAATGCAAGACTCCAAGAAGGGTATCACACCTTTCAAGCATGGAGTGCACCTTTCCAAGGATCAGTGTCCTAAGACACCCGAGGAAAAGGAGTAAATGAGGTTGATACCATACGCTTCGGCTGTTGGAAGCCTCATGTATGCTATGTTATGTACTAGACTAGATATCTGTTATGTAGTGGGCCTAGTCAGCAGATATTAATCTAATCCAGGACCTGAACATTGGACTGCTGTAAAATGTATTCTCAAATACTTAAGAAGGACTAGAGATTACATGTTGATTTATAGCAGTGATGAGTTGATTCCAGTCGGATACACAGATTCTGACTTTATGTCAGATAAGGATTCTAGGAAATCCACCTCTGGTTATATATTTATGCTTGGAGGCGGAGCTATCAGCTGGAGGAGTATAAAACAAGAATGTACCGCTGATTCAACCTTGGAGGCTGAATATGTAGTAGCTTGCGAAGCAGCTAAGGAAGCAGTATGGCTTAAAAGATTCCTTTTGGAACTTAGGGTGGTACCTTTGGCACGACAGCCACTCACAGTTTACTGTGACAACAGCGGGGCAGTCGCTCAGTCAAAGGAACCCAGAAGCCATAAAAGCCAAAAGCATGTACAGAGGAAGTATCACTTAGTTAGAGAGATTGTGTAGAGAGGTGATATTGCTATTACCAAGATAGCCTCTGCGGACAATTTGGCAGATCCCTTTACTAAGCCTTTGACAACCAAAGTCTTTGAGCAACATGTAGAAGGGATGGGCATGAGATGCAACCCTGACTGGCATTGAGCCCAAGTGGGAGATTGTTAGATTTTGTGGACTAAATCCATCAGTTGATATAATAAATTGATTAATTTCTTTATTTATCAATAAAATCATGCTTTGCTTTGATGAGATGAGTGTTATTTTACTAATTCATGCACATGATCAATACATATGACATAATGGTTCATGAGTTGAACCGGGTCCCATTAGTATATTAGATGTGATATATGTACATGGATAAGATCCACACGCGGGAGATATATGTCACAAATCTTATACTTGAATAGCTTCACAACCAGTAATGAGACTGGGCATCTTATTTGATAAGGTTGCAGCACTTTGATCACTATGAAATAGTGTGATTTGTCCCGATCATCAGAATGTAAGATTCTGGATCACGGTGCTGGTACATTGGATGTATTGAAGGACCATGTGATACAGAAGATTCCACCACTCTTCTTGAGAAAAGAAGTCCAATTCGAGTCATAACGTGGAAGGCTAAGAGGTGTTGAAGAAATCCATTAGAGCACTGCGGATCTCCAAAGGTATGATCTACTTCTTGCATGTCGTAGATTATTATGGATGTTTAGTGCTGGTAGAATATTTACTGTACATGGTCACGAGATTGAAGGTAATGCATCCTGGATTTGGTTTTTGGTCTTATGGATAGTTGATCCCTGTGTCAAGTGGGTCAAAAGTTTTGAAAATCTATCCACGTGACCCACCTACTTCCAACAGAATTGAATTTCTGAAGTTGGTCGACTCCCTTGTTCATCGGGCCACGGTCACTCTCAAGGCCCATGTTTGGACTTTTGCATATATGACTCGTTTTGGCCTGTTTGGGGCCCGAACGATGTCAAATCTTCACGTAACAATGAGGAAAGCTTCTTTACACTACTCTGAGTGTGTCATCGAAGTTTCAGCATGATTCGACTTTCTGGATGTTGGTCAACTCAATCATTTATCGGGCCGCCGTCACTCCAGAGCCCCATCTCTGGACTTTTGCATATGTGAATCGTTTTCGCCAGTTTGGGGCCCAAACGATATCCAATCTTCACGAAACTGGGAGGAATACTTTTTGACACTACTTTGAGTGTGCCAAAGATATGTCAGCATGATTTGAGCTTCTGAAGTATGTTAACTCAACGTTCATCAGGCTGCGGTCACTTATAAGGCCCATTTTTGGACTTTCGCATATGAGACTCGTTTTTTCCTGTTTGGGGCTCAAACAATATCCAATCCTCACGAAGCTGGGAGGAATACTTGTTGACACTATTTTGAGTGTGCCAAAGATGTGTCAACATGATTTGACCTTCTGAAGTTAGTCAACTCAATCGTTCATCGGCTGCGGTCACTTAAAAGGCCAATTTTTGGACTTTTGCATATGTGAATTGTATTCGCCTGTTTGGGGCCCGAACGATGTCCAATCTTCCCAAAACTTGGAGGAATACTCTTTTGAACTATTTTGTGTGTCTCATAGAGGGTTCGGATTGATTTGACCTTCTAAAGTTGGTCAACCCTTCGTTTATCGGGCCGCAGTCGCTCAAAAGGCCCATTTTTGGACATTTGAATATGTGACTCGTTTTAGCCTGTTTGGGGTTTGAACGATATCCAATTGACCTGAAACTTGGAGGAATACTTTTTCACACTATTTTGAGTGTTTCATAGAAGTTTTAACTCGATTTGACCTTTCAAAGTTGGTCAACTCCCTGGTTAATCGGGCCGCGGTCATTCCCATGACCCATTTTTTTAGTTTTACACATGTGAGTCGTTTCAGCATGTTTTGGTCCCGAACGATGTCCAATCTTCACGGAACTTGGAGGAATGCTTTGTTACACTATTTTCAGTTGTCATAGAAGCTTTGGCTCGATTTGATTTTTGAGGTTGGTCAACTATAATGTTTATCTCGGCACGGTTATTCGAAGGCCCATTTTTGTACTTTTGCATGTGTGACTCGTTTTCACCTGTTTCAGGCACGAACGATGTCCAATCTTCACAAAACCTGCAAGAATGCTTCTTCACACCATTTTAAGTGACTCGTAGAAGTTTCAGCTCCGTTTGACCTTCTGAGGTTTATCAACTCCCTAGTTCATTGGGCTGTGGTCACTTTGAGGGCCCATTTTTGGACTTTTGCATTTGTGACTTGTTTTCGCCTATTTGGGTCCCGAACGATGTCCAATCATTAGGAAACGAGAAGGGATGCTTCTTGACACGATTTTAAGAGTGTCATTGAAGTTTCGTGTTGATTTGACCATCCAAAGTGGGTCAACTCCCTCATTCATTGGGCCGCGGTCACTCTCAATGCTTATTTTTGGACTTTTGCATAAGTGACTCGTACTCGCCTGTTTGGGGCACGAACGGTGTCCAATCTTCACAAAACATGAAGGAATGTTTCCTGAAAGTATTTTGAGGGCGTCATAAATGTCTCAGGTAGATTTGACCTTCTGAAGTTGGTCAACTCATTCATTCATCTGGAGGCGGTCACTCCCAAGGCCCATTTTTGGACTATTTCATATGTGACTCGTTTTTGCCTGTTTGGGACCCAAACGCCGTCCAATTCTCACCAAAATTCGAAGGAATGCTTCTTGACACTATTTTTGAGTGTGTTATAAAAGTTTTTACTTGATTTGACCTTGCACAGTTGGTCAACTACCACAATTATCAGGCCGCAGTCACTCCCAAGGCCTATTTTTTTACTTTTGCCTATATGATACATTTTCACCGGTTCGGAACCCGAATGATGTCCATTCTTAATGAAACATGGCGGGATTCTTCTATACACTATTCTGAGTGTGTAAAAAAAGTTTCTGCTTGATTTGACTTTCTAAAGTTCGTCAACTCCCTCGTTCATCGGGCCGCGGTTACTCTCAAGGCCCATATTTGGACTTTTGCATATATGACTCGTTTTGGCCTGTTCGGGGCCCGAACGATGTCCAATCGTCATGTAACAATGAGGAAAGTTTCTTAAAACTACTCTGAGTGTGTCATAGAAGTTTCAGCATGATTTGACTTTCTGGAGTTGGTCAACTCAATCATTTATAAGGCCGCAGTCACTCCAGAGGCCCATCTCTGGACTTTTGCATATGTAACTCGTTTTCACCAGTTTGGGGGCCAAACGATATCCAATCTTAACGAAACTGGGAGGAATACTTGTTGACACTATTTTGAGTGTTCCAAAGATGTGTCAACATGATTTGAGCTTCTGAAGTATGTTAACTCAATCGTTCACCGGGCTGCGGTCACTTATAAGGCCCATTTTTGGACTTTTGCAAATGTGACTCGTTTTCCCCTGTTTGGGGTCCAAACGATATCCAATCTTCACGAAACCTGGAGGAATACTTGCTGACCCTAATTTGAGTGTGCCAAAGATGTGTCAGCATGATTTGACCTTCTAAAGTTGGTCAACTCAATCATTCATCGGGCTGCGGTCACTGATAAGGCCAATTTTTGGACTTTTAGATATGTGAAATGTTTTCAACTGTTTGGGGCCCGAACGATGTCCAATGTTCCCAAGACTTGGAGGAATGCTTTTCTGAACTATTTTGTGTGTCTCATAGAGGTTTTGGCTTGATTGGACCTTTTGAAGTTGGTCAACCCTTCGTTTATCGGGCCGCAGTCGCTCCAAAGGCCCATTTTTTGACATTTGCATATGTGACTCATTTTAGCATGTTTGGGGCTTGAACGATATCCAATTGACCCGAAACTTGGTGGAATACTTTTTCACACTATTTTAAGTGTGTCATAAAAGTTTTGACTTGATTTGACCTTTTGAAGTTGGTCAACTCCCGGGTTAATCAGGCCGCAGTCACTCCCAAGACCCACTTTTTTTGTTTTGCACATGTAAGCCGTTTCAGCATGTTTTGGGCCCGAACGATGTCCAATCTTCACGGAACTTGGAGGAGTGCTTCTTTACACTATTTTGAGTGTGTGATAGAAGCTTTGCCTCAATTTGACTTCTGAGGTTGGTCAACTATAATGTTTATCATGGCACGGTTATTCCAAGGCCAATTTTTGTACTTTTGCATATGTGACTCGTTTTTGCCTGTTTCGGGCACGAACGATGTCCAATCTTCACAAAACCTGGAAGAATACTTCTTCACAGTATTTTGAGTGACTCATAGAAGTTTCAGCTCCATTTGACCTTCTAACGTTTATCAACTCCCTCGTTCATCGGGCTGCTGTCACTCTGAGGGCCCATTTTTGGACTTTTGGATTTGTAACTTGTTTTCGCCTATTTGGGTCCCGAACGGTGTCCAATCCTTAGGAAATAAGAAGGGATGCTTCTTGACACAATTTTAAGTGTGTCAGTGAAGTTTTGGCTTGATTTGCCTTCTAAAGTGGGTCAACACCCTCGTTCATCAGGTCGCGGTCAGTCCCAATGCTTATTTTTGGACTTTTGCATAAGTGACTCGTACTCACCTATTTGGGGCACGAACGGTGTCCAATCTTCATGAAACTTGAAGGAATGTTTCCTACAAGTATTTTGAGTGCGTCATAAATGTCTCAGGTAGATTTGACCTTCTAAAGTTGGTCAACTCATTCATTCATCTGGAGGCGGTCACTC
Source organism: Sextonia rubra (assembly GCA_037013555.1). Lineage (NCBI taxonomy): Eukaryota > Viridiplantae > Streptophyta > Magnoliopsida > Laurales > Lauraceae > Sextonia > Sextonia rubra. The sequence continues at coordinate 12,792,282 of JASUAD010000026.1, forward strand.
CCAAGGACCATTTTTGGACTATTGCATATGTGACTCGTTTTTGCCTGTTTGGGGCCCAAACGCCATCCAATTCTCACGAAACTCGGAGGAGATCTTCCTGACACCATTTTTTAGTGTGTCGTAAAAGTTTTTGCTTGATTTGACCTTTTATAGTTGGTCAACTACCACATTTATCTGGCCGTAGTCACTCCCAAGGCCTAATTTTTGACTTTTGCATATATGACACATTTTCACCGTTTTGGAGCCCGAACGATGTCCATTCTTCACGAAACATGGAGGGATGCTTCTATACACTATTCTGAGTGTGTAAAAAAAGTTTCTACTTGATTTGACTTTCTAAAGTTGGTCAACTCCATTGTTCATCGAGCCGCGGTCTCTCTTTAGGCCAATTTTTGGACTTTTGCATATATGACTTGTTTTTTTGTCTCAAGGCCTGTTTGGGGCCCGAACAATGTCCAACCTTCACGTAACAATGAGGAAAGCTTCCTTACACCACTCTGAGCGTGTCATAGAAGTTTCAGCATGATTTGACTTTCTGGAGTTGGTCAACTCAATCATTTATCGGGCCGCCGTCACTCCAGAGCCCCATTTCTAGACTTTTGCATATGTGACTCGTTTTCGTCAGTTTGGGGTCCAAACGATATCCAATCTTCACAAAACTGGGAAGAATACTTGTTGACACTATTTTGAGTGTGCCAAAGATGTGTCAGCATGATTTAAGCTTCTGAAGTTGGTTAACTCAATCGTTCACCGGGCTACGTAACTTATAAGGCCCATTTTTGGACTTTTGCATACGTGACTCGTTTTCGCCTGTTTGGGGCCCAAACGATATCCAATCTTCACGAAACTGGGAGGAATAGTTATTGACACTATTTTGAGTTTGCCAAAGATGTGTCAGCATGATTTGACCTTCTAAAGTTAGTCAACTCAATCGGTCATCGAGCTGTGGTCATTTATAAGGCCCATTTTTGGACTTTTGCATATGTGACTCGTTTTCTCCTGTTTGGGGCCCAAACGATATCCAATCTTCTTGAAACTAGGAGGAATAGTTGTTGACACTATTTTGAGTGTACCAAAGATGTGTCAATATGATTTGACCTTCTGAAGTTGGTCAACTCAATCATTCATCGGGCTGCAGTCACTTATAAGGCCAATTTTTGGACTTTCGCATATGTGAATTGTTTTCGTCTGTTTGGGGCCCGAACGATGTCCAATCTTAGTAAAACTTGGAGGAATGCTTTTTTGAACTATTTTGTGTGTCTCATAGAGGTTCGGCTCGATTTGACCTTATGAAGTTGGTCAACCCTTCGTTTATTGGGCTGAAGTCGCTCCAAAGGCCCATTTTTAGACATTTGCATATGTGACTTGTTTTAGCCTGTTTGGGGCTTGAACGATATCCAATTGACCCAATATTTAGAGGAATACTTTTTTACACTATTTTGAGTCTGTCATAGAAGTTTTGACTCGATTCAACCTTTTGAAGTTGGTCAACTCCCTGGTTAATCGGGCCGCGGTCACTCCCAAGACCCATTTTTTTAGTTTTGCACATGTGAGCCGTTTCAGCATGTTTTGGGCCCGAATGATGTCCAATCTTCTGTTAGATTTTGTGGATTCAATCTATTAGTTGATGTAATAAATTGATTGATTTCTTTATTTATCAATAATATCATGCTTTATTTTCATGAGATGAATATTATTTTACTACTTCATGCACATGAACAATACATATGACATAATGGTTCATGAGTTGAACGGGTCCCATTAGTATATTAGATGTGATATATGTACATGGATGAGATCCACACGCGGGAGATATATGTCATAAATCTTATACTTAGATAGCTTCACAATCAGTAATGAGACGGGCATCTCATTTGATAAGGTTGCAGCACTTTGATCACTATGAGATAGTGTGATTTGTCTCGATCATCAAAATATAAGATTCGGGATCATGGTGTTGGTACATTGGATGTATTGAAGGACCATAAGATGCACCTTATGGAATTCTATCTCTATAATAAGGTATGCTTTCATAATTCCCTAGCAATAGGCTCTCAATCCTGAGACATTGATGAACTCAAGTTTCTATCTGTTCATTTGCTTTGAGTCACCAATGAGTGAGGCCGAATGTAATTTAACACCTTGGTGTCTTGGGTATGTGGTAGTAGAACTGTGGGAACATTGAATGATCAAAATGGAATCTATTTCTGTTATCCCTTTGTGCCAATTAATGGATTTGTCATTAGTAAGTGCGCACCCATCTCAATTAAGAGTTAATTGGATGGTACTGATGATTACTGTAATTAATTGGGGCTCAAGGATAACAAGATGTGGAACTTATATTGGAAGAGACAGATTTATTCCAATTGATCCACGAATATTGATAGAAGGGCCTACTTATGGTAATTGGGAAGTTTAGGGTCTTCATTGTAATTTATTCCTAAAATTGGAGTGCAATTGCATTTATATAGTAGTGTTATTTGCAATTAATTGTGGGCCCAGATTGCACATGAGATGTGGGGTCACGGTGTTCCAGTTGGAGCCAGCTTTCTAAGGAATCCTTAGTGGTCCCCACGCTAGCCCTAGTTATTGGAAAATACTAATCCGACTTGAACTCTAGAAAGAAGGTTTTAGAAAAGAGAAAGTTGCTAATTGCTTTGGAAGTAAGACTTCTATTTCAATTAAGCAAGGAAGAGATTCGAAAATATATAAAATCTCTTTGGACGTCCAATGAGACTCTCTTACGCCCAAAACCTTGTTCGTGCAAGAGTTGCACGAGTTTCTCTCTCTCTCTCTCTTCTAGTTCCTTGGAGCTTCAAGTTGGGATTTCTCCTGAAGATTCCGCCAATCTTCTTGAGAAAAGGAATCCAATTCGGGTCATAGCGTGGAAGGTTAAGAGGTGTTGAAGATTCTTATCATCAAGCAGAGTCGCAACTTCTCCATTAGAGCACTACAGATCTCCAAAGGTATGATCTACTTCTTGCATGTCATAGATTATTATGGATGTTTAGTGCTGTTTGATTCTGTCTTTTAGATAGAATATTTACTGTACATGGTCACGAAATTGAGGGTAATGCATTATGGATTAGGTTTTTGGTCTTATGGATAGTTGATCCATGTGTCAAGTGGGTCAAAAGTTTTGAAAATCTATACACGAGACCACCTACTTCCAACAATCGTCTTAGGCATTCATTATGATTTATGATCAAGAAATTAAAATTACCAATAAGGAAAAATGCCATGGAATCAACATCATGCATACATTTATCTATCATCGATCATCTTAGACAAAGAAATAAATGATAAATAGAAATGTATCAATTGGATTTTAATAAGAAATGTAACTAACACAAGAACAACCAAAATTACATGTGACAAATGAGGAGACAAAGAAAAGCACGAAATTATTGAAATGGAAAATTTCAAAATAGGACCTAAGTTTTCAGCACATTTCAAATCAAGAAAAGAAAACTACGTGTCAAACGAGGACTTACGTTTTCCACTTTTAGTTCAACTCATGACAACCTGCTAAATTGGATATTTTCCAGTAACTTTTAACCCTCATTTTTCCAAAACTCAAAAAATACCCTTGACTTTGAAATTAACAATCATTCTAAGCCATTCTTGTTCATTCTCCCTTCTTTTTTCTCTCTTCCACCAACCTAGGGGTGGAAAGAAGATATGTCTTGTAGTCTCCAGACGAACCAAGATCTTGTTTTCTTCTTCACAGAGAAGAGAGTGAAAGGGTTTTGTGATTTTGTTGTTGTTGTTCTTTAGAGGAGGAAGTTAGAGATGAAGAGCAAGGATGAGAAAACGAAGATCACCTTAGGTTTACAAGGAGATGCAAAGGCTTCTGCAAAAAGGCCTAAGAACTCAACATTTTATGTGGCTTTAATATTGCAATCATCATTGTCCCTACTTGCACTAAAAAGGTCACAAAATTCGATCGCCTGGCCCCAATATCGTCATTGATTTCTACTGAAGCCAAAAGACCAATACTAGATAGAACGAGCAACAGAATTCAATATTTGTAAGGTTCGATTAGCAGATGATGATGATATTGGAATTCAAGAAATAATGATTAAAGATGTTGAACCATAACCACGGGAGGATGGGTCATCCTTTCCTAATCTTTTCTCTTCATCTTCTAATTATGAGTGTGGTTTTGAGGATGATGATTGGCTTTTATTGGATGATGTTTGTAAATTTTTGCAAAAAGAAGTAGATGAAAAAGTGGGAGAAAAAGAAGATGTTGGTAGTATCTCGGATAGGGTCTTGGCATGTTTGATGATGGAGATTTATCCTTCTTCACCTTCTTCTTCATCAACTAGATATGAAGCTGAGTTATTTGCACCTTCATACGGGTATAGGGTGGTTGACACTTTGTCATTTGATAAGTTTGATCCTTCCTTTGATGTGACCCAATTCTTCAATATGAATACACTAGGAGAAGAAAGAGAACCAGATAGGTATGGGTCTATTCCAAATCCCATCTCTTCAGCATCTTCTTATGAGTGTGGGTTTGACTTCAATGACAATGATTGGCTTTCATTTGATGTTAATAAAGTCTTTGAAGATGAAGAATTTGTATGGATGTCGGTGGTTTCGATCAATATTATTACCTGCGCAAAGTTTTGTCGAATACCATTTTCAAAAAAGAAATACTAGAAATTTGTACTTTATTTTTCAAATAATTTACTTTTTTATTTTTAAATGAGGGAAAAATTCAAAATAGGGCATGCTTTTTTAGCACATTCTAAATCAGGAAAAAAAAACACAATAATTCAAATCAAGCTTAAGTTTTCCACCTTTATTTCAAAATAGGACAAATTGCCAGATTGGACTTTTTCTGATGACCTTTTACCCTTATTTTTTCAAAAAACTCTTAATGTTTAAGTTTACTACCATTTTAACCCTTCTTCTTCCTTCTTGCTTCTTTCTTCCTTCCTTCTTCACTATTCCACCAACCTAATGCTAATAATAAATTAGTCCACAACTATCATCCCATGGCTATGTAACCTAATGCATTTACAATGGCCATTGGACAGAGTGACACATCAAACTAAATTGATCATGACCTAAACGGCGTGGATTGATTGGCTAACCCTCCACATCAAAATTTTCAATTTTAGACATTCATTACAAAACAAAAGGAGAGGGAGCTGCAGTAGTTTTAAACTTAATTTTGAAGTAGCATTGGCCGTTAGCAATACAAGATGTCATCTCAAGCATTTATTATGATTTATGATCAAGAAATTAAAATCACCAATCAGGAGAAATGTCGAAGAATCAACATCATATATGCATTTATCTGTCATCGATTGTCTGAGATAAAGAAATAAATCGTAAATAGAAATTGTATCAATTGAATTTTAATAAGAGAAGTAACTAACATAAGAACAACCAAAATTACATGTGATGAATGAGGAGATAAAGAAAAGCACATAATTATCGAAAGGGAAATTCTCAGACAGGCCATCAGATTGGACATTTTCTGACAACCTTTTACCCTTATTTTTTCAAAAACCCCAAAATAACTTGACTTTTAAATTTTCAATCATTTAAAGCCTTTCTTCTTCTTTCTTTTTTCACTTTTCCCTCTTCCACCAACCTAGGGGAGGAAAAAAGGCATGCCTCGTAACCTTCAGATGCACCAAGATCTTGTTTTCTTCTTCACAGAGAAAAGAGTGAGAGGGTTTTGTGATTTTGTTGTTCTTGTTTTTTAGAGAGATGGAAAAGAGGAAGTTAGAGATGAAGAGCAAGGATAAGAATCAAGATCACCTCAGGTTTACATGGTGATGCAAAGGCCTCCTCAAGAAGGCCCAAGAGTTGAGCATTTTATGCGCCATTAGCATTGGAAAGGCCACAACATGCAGATCGCCTGACCCCAATGCCATTATCAATGGCTATAGAAGCCAAAAGATCAATACTAGTCAGATTGAACACAAAATTCAATATTGACAAGGTTTAATCAGTAGATGATAAATGATATTGGAATTCAAGAAAGTATGATTAAAGATATTGAACCACAACCACGGGAGGATGGGTCATCCCTTCCTAATCTCATCTTTTCATCTTCTAATTATGTGTGTGGGTTCGAGGATGGTGATTGGCTTTCATTGGATGACATTAGTAAATTTTTTCAAGATGAAGAAGAAGAAAAAAGTGGGAGAAGAAGAAGATGTTGGTAGTATCTCAAATAAGGCCTTGGCACATTTGATGACGGAGACTAATCCTTTTCATCTTCTTCTTTATCAAATGGATATGAAGCTGAGTTATTTGCTTCTTCAAATGGGTATGGTTTAGGTGACACTTTGATGTTTGGTGAGTTTGATCCTTCCATTGATGTGGCTGAATTCTTGATATAAATAAGCAAAAAGAAGCAGGAGAACTTGATGGGTATGGGTTTGTTCCAAATCCCATCTCTTCATCATCTTCTTATGAGTGTGGGTTAGACTTCAATGATGATGATTGATTTTCAATTGATGTTAATAAATTCTTTGAAGATGAAAAATCTTTATGGATGTGGGTGGTTCCGAACAATATTGATGCCTAAGCAAAGCTCTGCATATTTTCAGAAACCAAATTCTAGAAATTTGTACTTTACTATGCATATAATTTTCTTTTTTATTTTGAGATGATTTTAGGCTTTTCTTTGTCTCCTCATTCATTCACATATAATTGGTTGTTCTTGTGTTAATTACTTCTCTTAATAAAATCAAATTGATACAATTTCTAATTACCATTCATTTCTTTATCTCAATGACAGATAAATGTATTTATGATGTTGATTCTTTGACATTTTATTTCTCCTTATTGGTGTTTTTAATTTCTTGATCATAAATCATATTGAATGCCTGAGATGACATCTTTGTATTGCTAACAACCAATGGGGCTTCAAAATTAAGTTAAAAAACTACTAAAACTCTCTCCTTTTGTTTTGAAATGAATGTCTAAAATTGAAAATCTCAATGTGAAGGGTTCGCCAATCAATCCATGCCTTCTAAGTTATAAGCGATTTAATTTGAATGGTCACTCTATCCAATTGCCACTATGAATGCATTAGGTTAGGTAGCCATGGGATGATACCATGAATTTCATGGACTAGTTTATGACAACATTAGGTTGGTGGAAGAGGAAAGAAGAAATGAGAAGGAAGAAAAAGGCTTCAAATGGTTGCAAACTTTAAAGCCGAGGGTATTTAGGGGTTTTTGAAAAAATAATAGAAAAAAGTGGCCATAAAATGTCTAATTTAGCAATTTATCTTGATCTAAAATAAAAGTGAAGTCCACTGTATAGATGCTTTTGGGCATTACATGTATTTGAGGATGCTTTTGGAGGTATAGAGATATTTGAGGTTTTTTTTTTTGTAAAAATCCCTTATTTTAATGGAAAAAGGAGCATGCAAAAATGGTAATCAATTGGAATTAAACTTTTGATAGCCTCAAAATTGTCCAAGTTCAAGCATATTGTAACACTCCGATTCCCTTGGAGCCAGATTAGTGGCTCATTAGTGTGCTTTTCTGTTGTTTAATCCTTTGGATTTGGTTTCGGGTCTTGGATAAGTAGTTGAGTAACCTTTGACCTGCGATAGGTAGTTCTAAGCCCTTTTTCATAATTTTGCTTTTGCTCTGAGTGCATCATGTTGCATCATCTTGACGTCAGCACATGTATTTTGTTGAACTCGTTATTTTCCGTAACTGTCTCAGACCCATTCGGAGTCAATTGGAGAAGGTGGACCCTCTTGTGACTTGATTTGTAAATGACAAAAATTCACTGGACTTTGTTCTAAACTTCAAAAACTATATATAAGAGTCATGAGCCCAGGTGTCTCTCTCCTGCTCCATTTTCCTTCGACGACTACATGCACAGCTCTGGGAGAGAGCCACGTCCCTTCTTCTCTTCTCTTCACTTCTCTTCTCTTCCTTGTTGGTGTGGGATTTGGTTCGATCGGGTTCTTTCTCTCTCATCTCTGTCCTTGCTTTGGGTATGTGGATTCACTCCAATTCTTCTTCTCCAATTGGATCTCTCATCTCTCTCTCTCTGTGCATGCTCATGGATTGTGTTTTACTTTGCTTTCCTTGGGTTTTAGTTGATTTGGAGCTTGATCTTAGTGGATTTGGCTAAGCTTTGAGGCAAGTATAAGTATAGGATTGTATAACACATATGGGTATTCTGTTTGATTGCTTTGATTTCATCTTCTTTTATGTATAGGATGTTTTACAACCAAATTCTGTGATGTTGGAACCTCTGGAACTTGTTTTGCTAAGTTTCTGTACCAAATTTCAGTTTCTGTACTCACTTCAGTTTCGTGTTCTGTATTATACGGCTAAGCCGTAACTTTGTATGGCTCAAATTCCAAAGACTTGAATTTTCGTATTTTGTTCTACGGCTAGGCTACGGCTAAACCGTAAATTGTTCTACGGCTGAGCCGTAAGCTAGCCGTCACCCAACCGTGAATTATCACCCTGATCAGTCGAAACTTTCTGATTTCAGTACTCTTACGGTGAAGCTACGGCTAAGCCGTGGATTGGTCTATGGCTAAGCCGTGGACTCCACCGTAGCTCAGCCATGAAATGTATCAGATCAGAGGTGGAAGATGACAGTTTAGCCGTGTTTGAAAGGGAACCACAGCTAAGCCGTAGTGCATGTTACGGCTAGGCCGTAAGATGTATACAGCTAAGCCGTAGGTCACCCATGGCTAAACCGTAAAACCTAGAAAATCTAAAATAAAACTTAGGATAATGGTGTGACTTTGTAGGGCTAAAATATAGGTTAACCACCCAGGTAAACCTGCCCAATGGACTCTTTAGACTGCATGAATAGTCTATTAGGCTGTGAATTTTTCATGTGAATGTTGATTTACTGTTAAGCACCTCCCCATGGGTGTTGGTTTAAGGGACTTCGGTGCACGCGAGGAGTACTTTGCAACACTTGGATGGCAACGGTGCATCGAATAACTTAAAACTACATCATCATGCACGGTTAGTGACAATGGACAACTAGATTAGTGTTGGCTTGTAATTAACCTTGATTCCGTATTAATCTGAGATGCATTGCATATTGCTTACAGTTTTGCCCTCTGTTCTGCCAATCTATGTATATGCATTACGAGGTCATTTTGCTTTCGTCCTGTATATCTGTTTTATTCTTCGATCTGCACTATGCTTTGATCTATGCTGTGCTTTGATTGAATCTATGCTATGCTCTGTATTTCTGCTATGCTCTGTATATCTCTGGCTTTGTATATCTCTGATTCACTGGGTATTCCCGGGTGGCTCTGCCCAGAGATTAATACGTGAGGATAAGATCCGGTCTTTGTCATCGGTGAGTCCAAAGCGGATAATCTCCCTTTTTTTGGATTTGATTTGATTGGTATTAGTCTGGCTCAACTCAGCCTCAGCCCTAGGATGCCCGACGGGGTTACCTCTGGCTTAGATCTCTGTATATCTGTATCACTGCATGTCGCTTTGTCTTGGGACCCCGAAACCCAGGAAACCGAGACCCACTTGTACCCTTGGCCCAGTCAGTGGTGTTCTTATCTGCTCTGCTCTGCTCTCTATTGGAGAGAATATGGTTAACGTTGTAGCCACCTAGTTTAGTATTTCTATGCTTTGATTCACTTATCATGCTTTACTTCTATGCACGAATTGCTTTGCATACTAAGATGAAACTCAAAATTAATATTCTGTCATTATTCAATTTGATACTATGAGTGTTCGTCCCTGTTACTTATAATTACTGGATCGTTGTATTCACTGGTGTTGTCTGTGGTGTTGCAGGCACAGATCCCTTGCCCAGCTCCCCGGCGGTCGAGGAGGCTGCAGGGCAGAGCTTAGAGGCACCCTCCGGGTTAGCACAGTAGGCCTGATCACCTCTGCCGAGTGCGTACATGCATATCATCAGTGGCCTAGTTGTTTTGGTTTTTGGAGATTTGTATTTGGCACTTGAGACTTTGATACTCTGTATTATTTTGTATATCGCTATTTTGTCATGTACTCAGATTTGTATCTGGTTTACGAGTATTGTATCTATCTTCGTCTTTTCCGTTCCGTACTTTTCGGCTTCTGCTATTTTTCTTTTTTATTGCTTGCTATGATATCTACAGCTTCCGCGTTCGCTTGTTTCGCACGTGTTAGATCCCTTGTGTGTGTGCATCTGGACTGGGTTTGGATGCACGTGCATGGGAGTACTTGTGTCATAGGTTTGGCTTTTCGCTAACCCCCGATCTCTGGGCTCAGGTTGTGACATACGTATTGTATGGTATCAAAGCATGCTAGTTATAAGCATGTAGACATCTAAGATCGTGGTGAGATGGCGATGTCAACTATGTGACTCCAAGTCTAATATGTTGATTCTTGGGGTTGGACTAACTCGAGGCGTTTTATATTTGTGCTGTGTTTCATTTCCTTTTGCAGGATAACACAGTATGGCATCAAGATCAGGATCTCGGGATGAGAATCAGCAGGGCCATAATGGAGAAAGTAGATCGCTACCCCCACCCACGGGCAGTGAAGAGCGTCTGATGATGATGATGCAATCCATGCAGTCTTTGCAGGCTCAGATGGCATCCATGGTGGACAGGCAGAGTCAGGCAGCTGCGTCAGCCTCTCATCGTGTAGAACAGCAAGTGATCTTCCAGCCCAAAGAAACAGATCCAAATGCTCTTTTTGATAAGTTCCGTAAGCGAGGGGCGACTGAGTTCCATGGGATGGAGGATGCATTGCAGGCCAAGCAATGGTTGGAACAGACAGAGGAGCTTTTTGATACGATTATGTGCAGTAATAAACAGAAAGTAGTTCTCACAGCCTCCATGCTTCGGAGTGTAGCCAAGACTTGGTGGAGGAGTGTCAAGACCTCATTCCAGACTATGCCTAGTGCCACGATTTGGGAAACTTTCAAGCAACAGTTTCGTCGAAAGTTCATGCCTCTTCATATTCAGCGAGCCAAGGAAGTAGAATTCTTCAACCTTCAGCAGAGACAGACATCGATTGCAGATTATGTACACAAGTTTACAGAGCTGTCTCACTTTGCAGAGGATATGGTGAACACTGAGCATAAGAAGGTGACTCGCTTCGTTAACGGCCTGAATCCGAGGCATAAACGCCACGTGGTTGCATGTATGTGGCCGGCTACCTTGGATGACGCTATTGACAGGGCCTATGATGCAGAGGCCATATTTGAGGAGGAGCGAACTGAGGCTAAGAGGGCGGCAGGTTCCAGTGGCAAAAGTCAGTTTCAAAAGAAGTTCAAAGGCAAGCAAGGCAGTTCGAGCAGTGCTCAGGTGGTTTGTGAGTATTGTGGGAAAGATCATCCGACAGAGAGATGTTGGAGGAAGAGTGGGGCTTGCTTCGGTTGTGGCTCCACGGATCACCGACGGGCCCAATGCCCAAAGTTTCAGTCTTCCCCACAGATGCGGTTCGCAGGATCTGCAACGCAGGGCAAGTCTCAGCCAGCTCGCCCAGCTCAGAAGCAGAACCGCCAGATAGCTCGAGCCTATGCTGCTGCGCATGAAGACGCGGAGGAGGCTACGGTTGTGGAAGGTAATATTTTAATTTTTGATGCTGAAGTTTTAGCCTTGTTTGATTCCGGGTCTACACGTTCATACATAGCACCCCATTTTACTGTGCAGCTTCGACAGAGACCCACACCGCTCCCATACGTGTTGATGGTGTCCACTACGGTTGGTAAGTGGGTGGAGTGCAGTGTTTTCTACCCTCAGTGTGATGTGCGGATAACTGGTCATCAGCTCCCGGTAGACCTCGTGTTGCTCACGACACTGGATTTTAATGTGATTCTTGGTATGGACTGGCTTGCGAGATATCATGCTTGTATCAATTGTTACAGTAAGGTTATCTACTTTGATCTGGGCAGCGGATTTCGATTCGAGGGCAGCCAAACGAAGTGCCCAAGGCGTGTGATATCTGCTTGTAAAGCAGACAGGATACTTCATAGGGGATGTGAGGGATTTCTTGCATTCATTTCAGAGAAGAAGGATCAGCGACAGCTCAGTGAGATCCCAGTAGTCAGCGAGTTCCCGGATGTCTTTGCGGAGGATGTGCCAGAGTTGCCACCAGTTCGAGAGGTAGAGTTCTCGATCGACTTGATGCCAGGTACAACACCCATCAGTAGAGCTTCGTATCGTATGGCACATGCAGAGTTGTTGGAATTGAAGAAACAGTTGCAGGATCTGTTGGATAAAGGGTTCATATGCCCAAGTGTTTCACCATGGGGAGCTCCTGTATTGTTCGTAAAGAAGAAGGATGGCAGTTTCCGGATGTACATTGACTACAGACAGTTGAACAAAGTGACCATCAAGAACAAATATCCATTGCCTAGGATTGATGAGTTGTTCGATCAACTTCAGGGTGCAGCTTACTTCTCAAAGATTGACTTGAGGTCAAGATATCACCAACTCCGGGTGAAGGATGAGGATGTTCCTAGGACAGCTTTCAGGACTCGATATGGACACTACGAGTTCCTTATCATGCCTTTTGGTTTGACAAACGCACTCGCAACTTTCATGGCATTGATAAATAGGGTGTTTATTTCCTTTTTGAACCAGTTCATTGTTGTATTCATAGACAATATATTGGTCTATTCGAAGACTGCTGAGGAGCATACAGATCATCTGCGGAAGGCATTGCAGCTGCTTAGAGATCACCAGTTGTATGCAAAGTTGTCCAAGTGTGATTTCTACCTAGAGCAAGTTGCATTTCTGGGTCATGTGATTTCTAGAGATGGATTGATGGTGGATCCGGCTAAGATTGAGGCAGTAGTCCATTGGCCCCCTCCTAGATCAGTGACAGAGATTTAGAGTTTTCTAGGTTTGGCAGGATATTACCGCAGGTTCGTGCAGGACTTCTCGAAGATTTCAGCCCCGCTAACTCAGTTGACTCGGAAGAAGGTCCCGTATGAGTGGACAGAGAAGTGTGAGCGTAGTTTCCAGACGTTGAAAAAAAAGCTCACTACGGTGTCAGTGTTGACTCTCCCTGATGGTAGTGAGGGATTCGTGATTTATTCAAATGCCTCTCGAGTTGGACTAGGCTGTGTACTGATGCAGAAGCAGAAAGTGATTGCCTATGGTTCCAGACAGTTGAAAGAACACGAGAAGAACTATACCACCCATGACCTGGAGCTAGCAGCCATTGTATTTGCACTGAAGTTGTGGTGGCATTAGTTGTCCGGTGTGAAGTTCGAGGTCCATTCCGATCATCACAGTCTACAGTATTTGTTTGATCAGCATGACTTGAATATGAGGCAGCAGAGGTGGTTGGAGTTCATCAAAGACTACGACTTTCCGATCAAGTACCATCCAGGCAAGGGGAATGTGGTTGCAGATGCACTCAGCAGGAGAGCAGAAAGTCGTCAGGTGTTGGCAGGATTCTATATGCTTGTGCATGATCAGCCTATTGAGGTTCGGATGGTGGATGAGTTGGTGACATTAACTACTACCATAGTGTTTCAGCCTGAGGTGCTTCAGCAAATCAAGGATCGCCAGTTTGAGGACCCCCTTCTGGTGACTTTCAGAGATCGGATTGCAGATCGACCTGATTTCAACTTGGTAGATGGAGTTTTGTACTTCAGGAGTAGATTGTGTGTTCCCGCTGTGGATGAGCTGAAGGAAAAGTTGATGACAGATGCGCACGATGCCCGTTATGCGATGCACCCAGGGAGTACGAAGATGTATCGGAACTTGAAGGATAGATTTTGGTGGAACAATATGAAGCGGGAGATCGCAGGGTTCGTAGCTTGATGTTTGACCTATCAGAGGGTGAAAGCTGATCATCAGTGACCTCCAGGATCATTGCACCCATTACGCATTCCGTAATGGAAGTGGGAGCACATTACCATGGATTTCGTCTCAGGATTTCCGCCGACTAGTAAGAAGAATAATGCGGTCTGGGTAATAGTGGACAGATTGACGAAGTCAGCACATTTCCTTCCGTTCAAGAAATGGATGACATTCACAGAGATGGCCAGGAAGTTTGTTGACGAGATAGTCAGATTGCATGGCACCCCAGTATCGATTGTGTCTGATTGCGATAGTCGTTTTGTGTCTTCATTCTGGAGAGCATTTCAGGAAGCTATGTGCACGAAGTTGAGTTTTAGTACGGCATACCACCCCCAGATTGATGGGCAGTCGGAGCATACCATTCAGACGTTGGAAGATATGCTCAGAGCTAGCGTGCTGAACTTTGAAAAAGAATGTGATATGCATCTGGCATTGTGTGAGTTTGCCTACAACAACAGCTTCACGAGAGCATTGGTATGGCCCCCTATGAGGCTCTATACGGACGCAAGTGCAGGACCCCAGTGTGCTGGGAAGAGGTAGGAACAAGGAGTTTCCATGGTCCAACAATCATTGCTGAGACGACAGAGAAAGTGCAAAAAGTGATAGAGAATCTGAAGATTGCTCGATCCAGGCAGAAGAGCTATGCAGATACTCAGAGGAGACCTTTGGCATTCCAAGTCGGAGATTGGGTGTTCCTTAAAGTTTCCCTGATGAAAGGCACGGTACGGTTTGGTCAAAAGGGCAAGTTAGCTCCGAGATATGTGGGACCGTTTGAAATCAAGAGCCGAGTTGGAGATTTAGCCTATCGTTTGACGCTTTCAATTGAGTTCTCTGGTGTCCACGATGTATTCCATGTGTCGATGCTCTGTAAGTACGTGCCAGAACCGAGCCATGTGATTCGATACGATGACATTCAGATTCGGCCTAATGCAACTTACGTTGAGCGTCCGCTTCACATTGTTGGTACACGAGAGCAGATTCTCCGTACCAGGACTATCAGATGGGTTAAAGTGTTGTGGGAGCATCATGGTCCAGATGAGGCTACATGGGAGCTAGAGGAGCAACTAGCGCGCCCGTACCCACAGCTCTTTGCGCAGGTAGGTGGTCATTCCGAGGACGGAATGATTCCTAGTGGGGGGAGGATGTAACACTCCGATTCCCTTTGAGCCAGATTAGTGGCTCATTAGTGTGCTTTTCTGTTGTTTAATCCTTTGGATTTGGTTTCGGGTCTTGGATAGGTAGTTGAGTAACCTTTGACCTGCGATAGGTAGTTCTAAGCCCTTTTTCGTAATTATGCTTTTGCTCTGAGTGCATCATGTTGCATCATCTTGACGTCAACACGTGTATTTTGTTGAACTCATTTTTTTCCTTAACTGTCTTAGACC
This sequence comes from Sextonia rubra, assembly GCA_037013555.1. Lineage (NCBI taxonomy): Eukaryota > Viridiplantae > Streptophyta > Magnoliopsida > Laurales > Lauraceae > Sextonia > Sextonia rubra. The sequence goes on from JASUAD010000026.1 coordinate 12,807,462, forward strand.
CATTCGGAGTCAATTGGAGAAGGTGGACCTTCTTGTGACTTGATTTGTAAATAACAAAAGTTCACTGGACTTTGTTCTAAACTTCAAAAACTATATATAAAAGTCATGAGCCCAGGTGTCTCTCTCCTGCTCCATTTTCCTTCGACGACTGCATGCACAGCTCTGGGAGAGAGCCACGTCCCTTCTTCTCTTCTCTTCACTTCTCTTCTCTTCCTTGTTGGTGTGGGATTTGGTTCAATCGGGTTCTTTCTCTCTCATCTCTGTCCTTGCTTTGGGTATGTGGATTCACTCCAATTCTTCTTCTCCAATTGGATCTCTCATCTTTCTCTCTCTCTCTCTGCATGCTCATGGATTGTGTTTTACTTTGCTTTCCTTGGGTTTTAGTTGATTTGGAGCTTGATCTCAGTGGATTTAGCTAAGCTTTGAGGCAAGTATAAGTACAGGATTGTATAACACATATGGGTATTCTGTTTGATTGCTTTGATTTCATCTTCTTTTATGTATAGGATGTTTTACAGCCAAATTCTGTGATGTTGGAACCTCTGGAACTTGTTTTGCTAAGTTTCTGTACCAAATTTCAGCTTCTGTACTCACTTCAGTTTCGCGTTCTGTATTATACGACTAAGCCGTAACTTTATACGGCTCAGATTCCAGAGACTTGAATTTTCGTATTTTGTTCTACGACTAGGTTACGGCTGAACCGTAAATTGTTCTATGGCTGAGCCGTAAGCTAGCCGTGACCCAGCCGTGAATTATCACCCTAATCAGTCGAAACTTTCTGATTTCAGTACTCTTACGGTGAAGCTACGGCTAAGCCGTGGATTGGTCTACGGCTAAACCGTGGACTCCACCGTAGCTCAGCCGTGAAATGTATCAGATCAGAGGTAGAAGATGACAGTTTAGCTGTGTTTGAAAGGGAACCACAGCTAAGCCGTAGTGCATGTTACGGCTAGGCCGTAAGATGTATACGGCTAAGCCGTAGGTCACCCATGGCTAAACCGTAAGACCTGGAAAATTTGAAATAAAACTTAGGATAATGGTGTGACTTTGTAGGGCTAAAATACAGGTTAACCACCCAGGTAAACCTGCCCAATGGACTCTTTGGACCGCATGAATAGTCTGTTAGGCTGTGACATTTTCATGTGAACGTTGATTTACTGTTAAGCACCTCCCCATGGGTGTTGGTTTAAGGGACTTCGGTGCACGCGAGGAGTACTTTGCAACACTTGGATGGCAACGGTGCATCAAATAACTTAAAACTACATCATCATGCACGGTTAGTGACAGTGGACAACTAGATTAGTGTTGGCTTGTAATTAACCTTGATTCCGTATTAATCTGAGATGCATTACATATTGCTTACAGTTTTGCCCTCTGTTCTGCTAATCTATGTATATGCATTACGAGGTCATTTTGCTTTCGTCCTGTATATCTGTTTATTCTTCGATCTGCACTATGCTTTGATCTATGCTGTGCTTTGATTTAATCTATGCTATGCTCTGTATTTCTGCTATGCTCTGTATATCTCCGGCTTTGTATATCTCTGATTCACTGGGTATTCCCGGGTGGCTCTGCCCAGAGATTAATACATGAGGATAAGATCAGGCCTTTGTCATCGGTGAGTCCAAAGCGGATAATCTCCCTTCTTTTGGATTTGATTTGATTGGTATTAGTCTGTCTCTACTCAGCCTCAGCCCTAGGTTGCCCGACGGGGTTACCTCTGGCTTAGATCTCTGTATCTCTGTATCACTGCATGTCGCTTTGTCTTGGGACCCCGAAACCCAGGAAACCGAGACCCACTTATACCCTTGGCCCGGTCAGTGGTGTTCTTATCTGCTCTGCTCTGCTCTCTATTGAAGAGAATATGGTTAACGTAGTAACCACCTAGTTCAGTATTTCTATGCTTTGATTCACTTATCATGCTTTACTTCTATGCACGAATTGCTTTGCATACTAAGATGAAACTCAAAATTAATATTCTGTCATTATTCAATTTGATACTATGAGTGTTTCGTCCCTGTTACTTACAATTACTGGATCGTTGTATTCACTGGTGTTGTCTGTGGTGTTGCAGGCACAAATCCCTTGCCCAGCTCCCCGGCGGTCAAGGAGACTGCAGGGCAGAGCTTAGAGGCACCCTCCGGGTTGGCAGAGTGGACCTGATCACCTCTGCCGAGTGCATACATGCATATCATCAGTGGCCTAGTTGTTTTGGTTTTTGGAAATTTGTATTTGGCACTTGAGACTTTGATACTCTGTATTATTTTGTATATCGTTATTTTGTCGTGTACTCAGATTTGTATCTGGTTTTCGAGTATTGTATCTATCTTCGTCTTTTCCGTTCCGTACTTTTCGGCTTCCGCTATTTTTCTTTTTTGTTGCTTGCTATGATATCTACAGCTTCCGCGTTCGCTTGTTTCGCACGTGTTAGATCCCTTGTGTGTGTGCATCTGGACTGGGTTTGGATGCACGTGCACGGAAGTACGTGTGTCACAGGTTTGGCTTTTCGCTAACCCCCGATCTCTGGGCTCGGGTTGTGACACATATCAAATAAAGTCAAATGGGTGTTAGGTTTGTATTCATGTCAATCTAAGAGCACCGAGGGCTTGCTTGATTGGTTGGGAACACTTCCTATCATTTGGATGACTATGGGGATCATTCCTTGAGTCTCTCCCTCCTAGCATATGCGAGCCTTCCCTCCCCATGCATGCGTCCTCTCCTTGCAACTACGAGTGCTCCCTCCCTGTATGTGTGAGTGTGTCTTCTCTTTGCTTGTGCAAGTACTCACTCCCTACCTCTGTGGGTGCTCTCTTGGGTCCCAGCCACCTAGGTTGGGGTGAAAAAGAAAATCTAGGTGCCTATAATTGAGGAGTACGGATCTTCGGTCACACCTATTAGATGATTCTTATGGGTGGGCATATCATGTTACACCACATGTTAGACATGCCACATCATTGCCTAGTCACCAAACAATCACTTAGATGATTTGGATAAAATAAAGAATTTAACATGGGTTTAATAATATGATTACAAGTAATAACTCCACAATAAATAAATAATGCAACGATAATTCTATTATAATGATATAAGTAAGATAATTTGATTATAATAATAAAAATGTAATACTGTTGATTATAATAGGAATAATTATGTGGCAATGTTGCTGATATAAATAAATAATTAATGACAATAATAATGTTTATAAAAATATATGAAAATAATTATAATGAAACATCACTATTATACTATATATGTAAATATTTACGATGCAATCACAATAACATTTTAACTAATATCAACTATTATAATGTGATAAAAATAATGATTAAAATCTGAAAAAAAAATTACAAAAAGATGAACTGTTTTACACATCATGTTTTTGCACGTGTTTATACACATGTTTATACACATACAGTTATTTTACATAAGTTATGGTGAACAAACAGGTACATATTTAATTGTATTACAAGTATAAAGCCTTAAAAAGCATTTACCTGTCACCCTTTTCCTCTAATACACTTATACCCGTCTAGTCCAATCACCTTCAAGAACACATGGAGAAAAAATGTAATAGAAATATGATGGAAAAGGGTATACTATAAGGATACAAAGAGCTATGCACAATACTGATATAGTTCAATTTAAGCATATTTTACTGAATCACCATCTATCAGTGATGAAGTAGATCTATAATCTATGTCAAAAGCCACTATCTCATAAGAAGGATAGCAAGCTTTTTCTGATTCCCACTCAAAAGCAAGAAAGCTATGCATATGTAGTAATGAAGCCAATTTCTTTTACTTGTTTGCCAGGGTCTACAAAGGAGAGTTTTCTTTGGACTTGTCTATGACAATAATTCCACAGCACAGGTTTAAATAAACCACTTCTAGAGGTGCCCCTGTAAGGGAGGTGAGCAGACCAGGTTTAGGCTGCCATTGGGCCGAGTTGAAAATGAATCTGGACCCATACCTAACTATAATCATTAGCCTCTAATGTGGATCCTATGCGGGGCAGGTTTATAATATTTGTGGTTCAAGCCTATGTCAATCTGGCCAAAAATAAGGGAGGTACCCAAATTTTGTGGGTCAAGTTTATCATTTTGGATGGGATAATTAAAGCAATTTAGTATTTGCATTCTCGATCAATTTATTATTTTTGGATTCCCACAGTTTTTTCCTTTTGGATTTAGATCACGTGCATCAGGTTCAACCCCAAAAAAAATGTTAACCTAATCAATATGCAAGGTCCTAATGATCCTAATATTAAGCATAAATCAAGTAGTCAGGCAGAAAGATTGAGCACAAGAAAGGTCATAGGGTTAACCTAGACACTAAACAGCTCCTAACTAGTGAAGAGAACACTTGGGCCTCCAATTCAGTTTTATGAAACCTTAGTTGACCAGGCAGCCACTAGGGAGTGGTGGGGATGAACATATTTAAGTACCAATACCTTGAATAGTCATGCTGTCACACCCTTGGTGCAAAGACTTTCTTAGGTATCAACTTCGGCCAAAGAGCGCAATTGGTATAACCATCAGTATTCTTCGTTCTACTGAGCTCGAATCCTAGGGTCTCATTATTACTTGATTTTAATTAAGCTTAGGATCTTAATGTGATCGATGGTTAAACCTAGATGGGGCAAGGATCTGGTAATGAAATCTAGTCCTTGTCTTTTTGGGGTGAGTTACCCTTAACTAAGTGTGTGTCTCCAATTTAAATTATGTACCACATAAGCAGTTACAGTTTACAAACTTTAAATCAACCAAGCCCACTTACTAAAAAAGATTCGTTGGTTAAAGATAGCAAATCTTACAATGAATCCACACAAAATTTATCTTGTACAAGCTTTTCTTCTTTTTTAGCAATTTTTGCAAGCAATTCAATATTATTGGACTTGCTTTTTATAGCAATTCTTGCAGTTTCCTATTTTTATCAAATCTCTCCACGCAATGCAAACTACAAAAAGAAATAATAATCTTGTTAGTAATTCTTAATTTGAATGAAACTCCTATCTTGAAAAAAAAAATTGAAATCCTTTCCTAAGTAAAACAAAACTAAGAAAATCAAAACTCTTAAAGACAGCAAAATTATCTAAACTATTCAAATTGAAAATCAAATAAACTTAATTCTAATCAAACTAATATTAACAAATCTAATGACATCTATAAATTAGTTTTTTTTTTTTGAGATTCAAAATTAGAAAAATCCTAAACAAATAGTTTTTTTAGTATCATTTTCAAAAAGAATCCAAAAAGAAAATAAAAATTACTCTAAAAAATCAAAAAGAAAAACTTTTTTTACTAACTTTTAACTTATGAAATTCGGGAAAAAATTTTCTGAAAAATATAGTCTTTTTATAATTCCAAAAATTAAATCAAATCTAAAAAATAAGAAAAATTCAAAAAAATTTAGAAAAAAAATAAAAGGACAAACTACCACTAATTGCAAACAAAGTTAAGGAAACAAACTAAATGTTTGAAGAACTAATAATGAAACTTAATGATGAATATGAATTCACCTAAAAAAAGATTTAATAAAAAAAATTCAGATTTAGCTCCTCGACAACAGTGCCAAAAACTAGATGTGAAATTAATTCAATCTTTTAATACTGTAAGTGCACAGTTGTCTTATTGAGACAATGGCAAGTATAAGTCGAACCCACATGGAGCACTTTGAAATTTCATTTTAATTAAGATCTTAATTTTTTAGAACAATAAAAAAGATGAAAGAGATCATAAAAATAACTTGAAAAATATAATTGTACAGTGCAAGAAAATCAATAATGAAATGTAGATCAAAATGTCATGAATCCATTAAGTAATCACACCACCATTCTATGAAACCAATAAAATAAATTTGTATCCAAAAATCCTGCAGATTAGAAACAAATCAATATTTCTGATCCAGATAATTTCTCTATCACAACATCACAATCTTTTTTTTACAATTTATTTAAGGCAAAAAGCTCCTTCACCTAATAAAATTATAAGCTAACTAAATATCATATATTAATCAAAGATAGATTATCAAAGAACTTAATCTAAACACAACCAACTAAGAAAATATATATGAATAAAGCATTGTTCAATATAAATTAAATGGCAAAGGTTCTCTAAGACAGAAGGCAGATTTATTATTCTAATTAAGCATGTAAGAGACAAAAATATTTAAATTAAATCACATGAAAGAATGATGAGATGTACTTCACTTCATCCGATTCTCTGATTAAGAGATCTACTCCTCCATTGAAACAAATGTGAACTTCATTGAATCTTCAAGATGATTATAAGCTCAATGCTCTCTTTTAGCCTAGCTTATGGAACAGGGCTGATCAATGTGGACCCCAAGTGCAAGGACTCGATGTAGTTTTACCCGGTGAGTCTGGGATCGTATGCACAGGGCGCTAATATTTGTAGAAAACCTGTCTTAATTGAAAACTAAAGCTACCCTAATAAAATCTACAAAAATACAGACTACTAATTCTAAAAATTAAAATTAAATTACAAGTCCAAATCTGAAAAAAAAAATTTACAATTAAATCTAACCTAAATCCTAAACTAAAACAATCTTAGAACTAAAAACTACAAAACAATACAGTAGATCAAACCACCAATGTAAAAGAATAAATAACCATGCAATAAATTAAAAATCAGAAATAAAACATTCAGATATAATAGAAAAATAAATAAAAAAAATTCTAGTTTCTTTTATTTTTGGAAATTAAAATACTGTATTGGTAGAAATAATAAAAATCCATAAAAACACTGCACCAAGTGTATGCTGTCACCGCACACAAACATACGGTACTGATCCAAGGTGAAATACCTTGACCTTACTAATTGTGTATTTAAAATTAAACAAACCAATACACCTAATAATATCCTTAAAATAATTAAAATTAGAATAAGAAAATCTACCCTTACCTTAGATCAAGACATCAAAAAGAGGGGACTTCGCGCACAATCCATGCTCTTATCTTCAATCTTCACAACAAGGAGGAGTAGATAACAGGAGTAGATGATGGGTGAATCCAAAAGTGGGCTTGGCCAAACTCCACTTTTGTTAGAAATTTTGATGAAGAGGAGAGATGAATGGGTATTAAATTAGTGTGGTAATGAAGAGTATGGAAAAGAAAAAGAGATGGAATGGGTGTTGAAACGTATGTGAAGCATGGAGAGAAAGAGAAAAAAAGAGATGATGGGTATGGGCTTGAGATCTCCTTCTTTATGATATATATATATATATATATGAATATATTAAAGATATGATGGGAAGGTGCTGTGGTTGGGCATGTATATTTAAAGAATGGAAAGTGGACTTGTGAGATGGAGATGACGTGAGGAAAAGGAGATTGTATGGGACGTCTCCTCTTTGAATTCAAAATTGAGTTTACATATATAGGTATGATGGGGAGACCAACTGGTGTGGATTCTCTTTCTTCTTCTTCGTTTTTTTTTCTTTTCTTCACTTTCCAAATTTGAAAAATCTTTTCCTCTTTCCTCTCTTGCACGGGATCTTTCACATTGGCGTGACTTGGCTTTAAGTTTTGACAGTGGGACCTTCTCTTCAATTCTCTGCAAAGAAAAGTGATATTTAGTTAAAATAACAATTCTGACAAAAAGTCACAATTGTACTAATGCAAGCCCAATTTACATAAAATGACACAATGGATTCACATCATTAATCATAATTTATCTTTAATTAACTAATAATGATGAGAAATTTTATCATTTCATGTAAAATCATGAATTTGAAAAATCTTCTAAATAGAAAGTTCTAAAAATGGAAAGTTTTAAATTGAGGATTTTCAATGATTTTATAAGAAAATTCTAAAATGAATTTTAAAATCATAAAAACATGAATTCCAACTACATGAAGAAATTTCTAATGAATAAGTCCTTAAGATTCCTAAAAATACACATAAAATGATGCATTTTAAAGGACTTATCAAGGGCTCTAGAATTCCCCAATTAATTCTCTACTTTTTTCTACACTAAAGAGAAGAGAGAGAGAGAGAGAGAGAGAGAGAGTCTTGGACGTCCAAGGCATGGCTTAAATAGGGCATGTGATGCCATCTTTTCTCTCCCCATATCTTATTTTGTAGCTAGCCCATATCTTGGTGAGATAGGCTTTATTTTCTTATATCCTTTATTTTCTCCTTTCTGCAACAACCTTGTAGCTTCCTTCCTCTTTTAAATAATCCTTTTTTGACCTTTGGACATTTGAGAGATTTTTGGAAAGAGAGCATATAATGATGAGGTGGCCTTCTTTTCTTAAGGGTACTTGGATTTTCTTGAATCTTCTAGAGTTCTCTTGAAATTAATTTAAGATAATGCAAGTAAGTATGGTGGATCCACTTGATCTTTAATGTAATTCACTTGAGGAGAGATGGACCCTATTCAAAGCTGTGTAACATGGAGAAATTCTCATTCTTTTTGCAATTCCGTTTAAAAACATATAGCCAACTTCCCGAGGTTATATCTTTATTGTTTTAGATCCAATTTATGTAATCTTATATCTTACGAACATCTACTCGAAAAGAGCTTTTTAACAGTAAGTAGATTGTCAAATTCTGAAGATCGGTTTGAGGGTTATGATTGTTGTAATCTATGCTGTCAAAAACAAATTGAGATTACTTTTCATTTTTGAATTCCTCTTTTTTGACTTTCCTTTTCTTGAATTTTCTTCACCTTGGCTTTCTTTTCTTGATTCAAACTTGAATTCTTTCAACAAATTGAGAGTGAGACCCCCCATTTGACCAAGCAAGCATGTGTGTATATGTATGTAGGGTCCTTATGAAGCTAATCTTTCAAATTTCTTACATGGTGTGCCCCATATAATCTGTTCACATCTTCCTACATAATCTAAGCAAACCTATAAAATACTGAAGAGCTCACATTGAAGTGGAATCAATCCCAACAGAGTTTTACTCCAATTGAAACTCTTCGAAAAAAATTGTAAATTTCTAAAATAATGCAGAAAGCATAAAAAAATTATAAAAATTAAAGCTCTTAAGTGAAAATGCATGAAATGATGAAATTTTATAACTAGTGATGCAATTCACTTAATTAAACCCACAATCCATCATAAAATGAAGTATAAATATACAAATTCGTGAACTTAGCATCCATCAAGCGCATAATTGTGGACTCAGACCTGCCTTTGATGGTCAATGGTGCCTAAAATCAGGACCCATAGGGTACAACTTTCCCAGTTGAGGTCTTTGGGTGATTAGGTAAATGTGTAGAGGATTAAGATCCTTAACCCAGAGACGCTATGTACTAATCTCCATCAAATTTAAACCAGGCTAGGTTGACCATGGTGAAGAGAGCTAGACCTTTTTTTAAATTGCAAACTACTTATGTAGCTCTCCTATTCTTGAATAACGACTTCCTCAAACTTTACTTTAGGGATTTTAATGGAACAAATCCTTTAAATTAAAAAAAAAAAATTGATGGAAGACTTGGAAACTTCATAATGATGGTAGAGGGCCTCCATTCCATGACATTTTGGAATAACCCAACATTTCGTGATATTATAAAATAACTTAGACCTATGAATGCCCAATTCCATGGTATCGAGGAATGTTGAGATTGTTCAATGATACCCCATATATTGCTGATTTCATGAAATTTGCATGTAGATGATTTCATGATATTATGGGATGTTGGCTTATTCCGTGATAATGTTGAATGGAGGTGTTTTGTCGCCATTATAAAGTATTTGAGCCCTTTGACATTTTTATTATTATTTTAAGATCCTTTTTTTTTTTAAAATATTTTTAATTTATCTTAGAAAAATGTAATTTAAATTAGATGTCATCCTAGCAAAGTAAAACTTGGGTGGTAAATGGTAATGGGATTCCTAGGGAAGCATTTCACTGGGGTAGTAATATCCCGGCAAGGATCGAGGTGTCTTTGGCTTCAATGCTAGCTTGTAGAGAATTTGGCTACCAATGGCTAGGGAGTAGGGACATTGTCTTCAAAAGCAAATTTTCTTCCAAGAGTCCAACCACTGAGTCAGTTACGTGAAAAGCCGACGTTTCTTCAGCCGCCGGACCCACACCATTTCGTAAATGCATCCACTACCATCGTGTGCACCACCACAAACTCTGTTTGGCGCATATGAGGAAGGTGGATTAATCTACTCTATTGATACGACCTTCTGCATGTGGAAAGAGTTTGGATCATCTATCCCTGTCTGGCAACTATTAAATGGAAATTCTACGATAGGACCTATATATGAATAACCAGAATCGTTTAAGATGAATCTTATCTATTCTAATAATATGTTAAAATATATAATTAACAGCATAAAACAAATGATCCTATACATCCATTTACTTACTTTTCCCTTTTTTTTTATATGCACCCATTCAAATGCATTGGCTCTTGGATTCAATGTTAATTTCGCGGCTGGAGAATTTGGATTAAAGGCACTATTCCCTAAATTTTTTTTTCCTCTATGGCAGCTTAACTCGAATTCTTTAAAAGGGCATTTGCGCAAGTCCATTCCTTTATGTACACTTATCCCCTTCTTTCCGCACCTCTCTCTCTCTATCTGCAATGGCGAATTCCGAATCCAAGACGGTAACCCCACCATCCAACGCCTCCAGTCCCGTGATAGATGGCAACGTCCTCGTCGCCCGATCCCTCGTCGCCGCCGGCGTCGACCGGATGTTTGGAGTCGTCGGAATCCCGGTCACCTCCGTCGCGAACCGCGCCGTGGCCCTCGGCGTCCGCTTCCTCGCCTTCCACAACGAGCAGTCCGCCGGCTACGCCGCCTCCGCCTACGGCTACCTCTCCGGCCGCCCCGGCGTCCTCCTCACCGTCTCCGGCCCTGGATGCGTCCACGGCCTCGCCGGCCTCTCCAACGCCGCCGCCAACGCCTGGCCCATGGTCATGATCTCCGGCTCCTGCGATCAGAAGGATTTCGGCCGCGGCGACTTCCAGGAGCTCGATCAGGTAGCCGCCGTGAAACCCTTTTCGAAATTCTCCGCGAAAGCAACTAGCATTGTAGAAATCCCTAAGCTTGTACTCGAAGTTATTCGCAATTCCATATCTGGAAGGCCCGGCGGGTGCTATCTAGATCTCCCGACTGATGTTCTTCACCAGACACTGCCTGAATCTGAGGCAGTTCAGATACTAGAAGCGGCCGCCGCTTCGGAAGCGGCTGCTGAACGGGCCGGAGACGATGTAGAAACCCTAGAAATAAAAAAGGCGGCATCTTTGCTCAGAAATGCTGAGCGGCCGCTGATCGTGTTTGGAAAGGGGGCAGCTTTCTCCCGGGCAGAGGACGAGCTCTTGAAGCTGATTGAATCAACCGGAATTCCGTTCCTGCCCACCCCGATGGGGAAGGGGTTGCTGCCCGACACCCACATGCTGGCGGCGACGGCTGCTCGGTCGCTCGCAATTGGCCGCTGCGATGTGGCGCTGGTTGTCGGGGCGCGGCTGAATTGGCTCCTCCATTTTGGGGAGCCGCCCAAGTGGTGTAAAGATGTGAAATTTATACTCGTTGATGTGGCACAGGAGGAGATTGAGCTCAGGAAACCATTTCTGGGTTTGGCGGGTGATGCCAAGTGTGTTTTGGGTTTGATTAATACGGAGATTAAGGATGATCCGTTTTGTTTTGGGAGCTCACATCCGTGGGTTGAGGCGATTGGGAAGAAGGTGAAGGAGAATGTTCAGAAGATGGAAGTTCAGTTGGCGAAGGAGGTGGTTCCTTTCAATTTCTTTACGCCTATGAAAATTATAAGGGATGCGATTCTTGCAGAGGGGAGTCCGTCGCCAATCTTGGTGTCTGAGGGCGCAAACACAATGGATGTTGGGCGGGCTGTGCTGCTTCAGATGGAGCCAAGAACAAGGTTGGATGCGGGGACTTGGGGGACAATGGGGGTTGGTTTGGGTTACTGTATTGCAGCTGCAGTGGCGTCGCCTGATCGGCTTGTGGTTGCAGTGGAAGGGGATTCTGGGTTCGGGTTCAGTGCCATGGAGGTCGAGGTACAACCTCTTAATACATTTCTCTGTAGCTAAAGAGCACCTGCATTTTCATTCATTCAATCACTTCCTATATGTGCTCAACTTTTATTATGCATATGTGACACATGCATTCATCCTAAATGGAAAATGTAGACCGGGCAAAACATCCATAGACACTAATCTCAAATGTTGTAACAAGGGGAGAGAAGGGAATTTGCTGTGTGATTAAGCAGAAGCAGTAAGAACAACAAAGTGGAAGCAGCAATGCTGCATGTAGGGTTGTAAGTGACCTAAGATGGGTTGACCCCAACTTGGTCTTCACTTGTGCATCAGCCAAGCCAGCTTGAGCTTGAGCCAAGCCAGACATATCTCAGCTTGAGCTTTGCTTCTATGAACTTGAGCTAAACTTGGTATTACTAAACTGAGCTAAAGCTCGAATAGTTGATGTGTACAAAGTTTGAGCTCAAGTCAACTTGACTCAGAATCGAAATTTTCTCCTTGGCACTACTGATATTATTATCATTGATAACCACTATGTGGTGTCTAGTTTTGATTACTAGAAATCAAAAGGAAAGGAAGAAAGGTACTTATGACATGCACATAATATGCACAGAATCTTTTTTATTTTGCATTAAATAAATAGTTATGAGACTTAAATAAATACTTATGATACTTAAATTAATACTTATGACATGCACACACAAAGCCAGGTCGAGCCCCCGTAACAAGCTGAGCTTTAGTCGAGCCACTTAATCAATGGACCTCAAGCGGAGCCAAACTAAGCTGGCTTTTGAGCTAGCTTGGGTTTTTTACAGCCCTAGCTACAGGTCTTAGTTCCTATCATCTAAATGATATTGTCCCAGGAAAAAATGGGTAATAACTAAAAGATAAAAAAAAGACAAACCTCTGTACAAAAACTCATTGATTTTTCATAGTTCCTACATACATGATTCTCAATTGGCACACCAACCCTATCTTCTTTTTTAAACTTTGGTAGCTATTTTGGAGATAAGAGAAAAAGATGCCTTTTCCAGGGTTTCCTTTTATTATTTTTATTTTATTTTACTTCTTATTACTTGGTAGTAATCATTCAATCCAAGAGACTTCCCAAACTTGCCTTGCTTGGGTAACCATGATTACCTTAATTCAATTCAAGGACCTCAATCTTGTTTGACCCAGCAAACAATCCCCTGACCATACCAATCAAGGAAAAAGAATACTTACTAATCACAATGCTCAAATAAGCAATATATCCTGATTAACCTCTTAAGTCCCATATGTGGGCCCCTATATGATGACATGCTGATTCAGTAACAATACTCATCAATGTTACGGTCATAAAGAATACTGTAAAAATTGCTAATATTTTTATTGAAAAAATGTGGATAAGAAATCTGTTATTATATTGAGCTTTAAAACATATATTTTTAAATTTATTTTTCTTTTTTTGTTCATTCCTATGAAACCCAAAATTTTCGAAGAGTTTCTCTCAACAAGCAAGTGTCTAGATTTTGACAATGAGTTAGCCCCTTTTGACTTCAAGCTTTCTGTGATGGCTGGGGAATCCCCCCCTCCAACGCATCCCTTAAGAAAACAAAACCGATGCACAACCATATGTTACTCTTTAAGTTGTAATTGTTAAATGTTAATGTATAAGATTCCTGGCATGTTTTCTCGCTACTTGGATGTTGAAAACCAGGGGAAAAAAAGGACTGTTTGTTTTTCTCAGTACACATTCCTTTGTTCTTCCATTATCACAAGAATATTGTTTTCATTGTGAGAGGATCTTGTAAATTGTTTTTGTTTTCTGAATATTTCCAGACTTTGGTAAGATACCAACTACCAGTGGTTGTGATCGTCTTCAACAATGATGGTGTTTATGGTGGAGATAGAAGGAACCCTGAAGATATTACTGGGCCTTACAAAGATGATCCAGCACCAACTTCTTTTGTTCCCCGTGCAGCTTATCATACTCTGATTGAAGCTTTTGGTGGAAGAGGTTATGTTGTTGGGACACCACAAGAGCTCAAGTCTGCTTTAACTGAATCATTTTCTGCACGGAAACCAGCAGTGATAAATGTTATAATTGATCCCTATGCAGGCTTGGAAAGTGGGAGAATGCAGCACAAGAATTGAGGTATGCTGTATTCTTCTGCATCTCTTTGTGATCATATGATGCAGGTAGACCCATGGTTCCCATGGGTTGACCCGTCTTTGGGCCCAACACACTTATCCTAGTTTATCTAGGGTTTTATTTGCTTTAAGTTGTTTTAATGAGATGTTTGAATCTTGATCGCCATTAAGTCTTTTGTCTATTTAAGCATTGTAAAGCCTCTTTGGCTCAATCAGTTATGAATTAATAATGAAAAGTTTTGAGATCTTCCTCAAGTTTCTTTGAATTGTCTTCGAAATTCCTAATGCCTCCTAAATTGGAGTTTAGTGAGAGCTCAATTTTTCCCTATATCTCCATCTTCTATCATGCCCGCCCCGCATCTCCATTCCGTTCCGCATTATTTGATATCAGAGCCAAAGAGCAATCTACCCTGGATTTGAGATTCAGGCAATCTCCACGTCCTTAGATCCTCACCAACATTCATCGTTTGCGCAACCAACTACATTAATAGTTTTCATCGCCGTCGCCAAAAACCAACTCATAATGGCTGATCATCACCACAGGCCTCAGATTTCATCCCCAAGAAACCCCATAATAGCCCCCATAACCTAGATTTGCCAAATCTGAAACCCTAACCCCAAAATCCCCAGATCTAAAGCCAATTCCATACCCATCCTGAATCTGAAATCCGAAAACCCAGTCCCCATCGTCAACCCTAGGACCGCATCACCTTCATCGATATTGCCATCAACCCACCTAGCCACTGCGACACCCAACCCTTCCTCTCTTAGTCACCTTCTTGACCCATTCAGCCAAAAAAAAAAAAAAAATGTAGACGAGAGAGCGAGAGCAGAGGCCAGTAAAAAAAAAAAAGAATAATAAGAAGGAAAAGGAATAATGTGAGAGAGAGAGAGAGAGAGAGAGAGAGAGAGAGAGAGAGAGCATACCTGCACTGAAGGCGCCATAGCGAGCTGCCCAGCGCCGGTGACCATTTCCATCAGCCTTCGTCCACGCCTTGCCGGCTTTCGTCGTCTCCTCCATCATCACTGTGTTTGCCACAAGCCACCACCAGTCCTGGCAGACATCGGTGCCCCCACTATCCTTGACATCACCCTTTTCCATCGCCATCCCCACCACCCTGATGCAGGCTGAACCCAAGTCCGGCCCAGATCACGGGCCCGCAGAATATCCGATTGATCCTTGGCTTCCTCAAGGATCCCTAGCCTTATCTATTTCCTATTTTTATTTTTAGTAGTTTATGTTTGTGTACAATTAGGCCTTCTATTTTAGAATTAATCTCTCCTATATAAGGAGCAGTTCTTCAATGTAATAGGTATGCTTTTATAATATAATTTCAGTTTCAAGAGATTTTCTCTCTCTAGTTGTGATCGTGAGTTGCATTGTGTTTTTGAATCCTTCGTGGATTCGAACAATCCTTCGGGAGATTGTTCTACAATCGATCCAAGATTCAGGGCTGCGCCAGATTGGTATCAGAGCCCAGATCCGGTCGCCGGGCGACTCTGTCGTTCCCGGAATCCCTTCTTCCATCTACTGTACACCGGCAATCACCCTTGCCAACAGCAGCCCAAATCCCCATTCCCGACCAACCCCGACCTGGTTCGCTCCCTATCACAGTCCCCAATCCCAGACGACCCTCTTCCGTCCCAGCCGCACCACCGAAACCCTACTCCCACTCCCAAACCTCTTTCACTTACCGGACGCCCTCGACCCCAACCCTATCAGCCGAACCCCTTCGCCAGAACCTAAAACCCCAACCTCTGTGACACCCAACCACCCGTTCGGAGACCCGAACCCTAACACCACGCCCCTGTCCAAACCCATCCCCTCTCGGTCTTTCCCGCACCACCCCCTCTTCAAATCCTAAACCCCCTCTCTACTCCTCGCCCCTTTCCTACCCCCTGATCGTAACCCAGATCCACCACTGCGAATTCCAGACCCTGTAAAAAAATCCCACTTTTCGGTCAAAACCCCAGACCCTGCAAAATCCCACCTTTTGGCCAAATCTTCCTCCTCCCCAAACCAGAGTGAAAAAAAAAAAGAGAGCGCAGAGAGAAGAAGCAGACACCAGCAAGAAGAGAACAAAGCAGAAAGGCCACGTACCTGGCAGCGGCGGCCTCCAGCCGTTGCGTTGTGTGCTTCGTCGTCACTGTCAACAGCGGCGGCCTCCAGCCGTTGCGTCGTCGCCGTCCTCCGTAGCGGCCACGAGCATTGTTGACGATCGCTTCAGCCTCCATCGCACTGCTCCATCGCAACAGCACCCGCAGATCAGGAGGAGGTGACGATCTCCAGTGCTTTCCATTCCTTCTCCCGTTGCAGCAGATAAGTTCTACCTTCCTACCTCTTTTCTTTTTTTTCTCTGCACATAGACCGAAAAAGAAAGCTCGAGAAACCCCTCCTGCCCTCACGTGAGGTGCCGGGTTCCAGTTGGACCTAAGTTGTTCCGGCCCACTAACCCGCGGCCCACCGACCCGCCTACATACCAAAAAAAAAAAAAAAAAAAAACAACAATCATGCCTAGGCGTGGTGATGATCTTCAGCATTGGATGACCGACCGCCAGAGGGATGAAACCATCCTTAAACTAAGTCAAGAATTAGAAGACGTCACGGGACGTCTCAAAATAGCAGAAACTGCCATTGTTGCGCTACAAACAAAGCAATTTGTTAGTCAAGACGGATCTTCCAATGCGTCTATGATTTACACGCCCGTCCAACCAGAACGACCTGAAAATCATGAATCCATTCGTGATTTTATGTAGCGCCTTCTGGCTGAATGAGATCATCAAGCTCACCACGTTGCACCCCCACCTGATGACATTACTAGGAAAGTCAAAATTGAAATTGCTGACTTTAGTGGTGATGCAAGCCCGAAAGTTTTTGTTGATTGGCTTAATTCTTTGGAGGATTATTTTGCTTGGTATGGTATGAATGATGCACAGCGGATAGCCTTTACTAAGGTTAAACTAAAGGGTCCTGCTCGTATTTGGTGGTATGGTGTTGAAAACAATGAGCTTGCAGTAGGTCAGCCGATTCTCCGGTGGAATGTCATGAAAGAAAAGCTCAAAGGCAATTTTCTTCCTTCTGATTATATGGATACACTTCACCAAGAATATCTGAGTCTCCAGCAAGGCACTATGACTGTGGAAGAATATACTAACAAGTTTCGCGAATACATTGTTCGCTGTAACTTGAGGACCGATGATCGTCTGACTATCACTAGGTGCAGAGATAATCTGCGTGCTGATATCAGACGAGAGGTGGCAATGTTTGATTATGCCATAGTGGATGAAATATTCAATAAAGCCCGCAAAGCGCAACATGAAATTCAGTTGCGGAAGCGTAATATTTTTCAAGCCGGGGAGTCTTCCATAAAAAAAGGTCCTGATCCTACTTATAATTGCAATCAAGCAACAGTTTATAGGCCTCCTCCTCAGCGTCAAGTTCAGTAGCCTCCCCAGAATCCTCGGTCAGGGATGCAACAAAGACAGATGAATCCCCAACAGAATCAGAGGGGTCCACAGAACCAGCCTGATAATCGTGCTTATGCCAGAACAGACAGGAGGGATATTGTTTGTCATGCCTGCAAGTAACGAGGACATTATGCCAATGAATGCCCTCATCGTAATTTATATACTTCCAATGAGCCTGATATTGATGCTCAGCATGATGAGCATGTCGAATCCGGGCAACCTGACACAGATCCTCCTTATGAAGATCAAGCAGATCAGATAGATTATGCAGACGCTGATGATGGTATTTCACTTCTTTTTCTAGATCGTCGTTTGCTAGTAGCAGATGCTAAAGAGGAAGAAGATTGGAATCATGCTTCTATTTTTCGGTCTCGTATCAGATGTATGAACAGAGCATGTAATATGATTATTGATGGTGGAAGTGCTATGAATGTTATTTCCCAAGAAGCGGTTGATAAGCTTAACCTTCCTACAGTAAACAATCCAAGGCCATATAAAGTTGCATGGGTTGATAACTATTCCATTCCTGTTCGTCAGCAATGCTGTGTGCCTTTTAAGATTGGCACTTATGAGGATACTCTTCTATGTGACGTCATCCCAATGAATGTTACACATATCTTTTTTGGACGGCCATGGTTACAGAAGCTTAAAGTGATCACAGATCATGAACACAATACCTATGCTTTCAATTGGAAAGGTAGACGGATCGTGCTGCGTCCTTTGCAGACTCCGCCATCCTCCCCCACCTCTTTCTCGCCGCCGCCGCATCTTCTCCTACATCACACATTTTAACCATGCGGAAATTTGAAGTTGAAAGCAAAGAGCAAGGTGTCATGTATGCCTTAGTTACTAAACAAGTTGCTGATGATTCTCATGCTATTCCTCAGGAAGTGAAGCCATTATTGGACAAATTTGCCGACCTAGTTCCTGATAAGTTACCCAAGGAACTACCCCCACTGAGGGACATTCAACATGTTATTGATCTGGTTCCAGGAGCTTCTTTGCCTAACTTACCTGCTTATCGGATGAGCTCAGCAGAACATGCAGAGTTAAAAAAGGCAAGTTGATGATTTGCTTTAGAAAGGTTATATAAAGGAAAGTCTCAGTCCATGTGGTGTTCCAGCACTTCTCACTCCGAAGAAGGACGGAAGCTGGCGAATGTGTGTAGATAGCCGTGGAATCAACAAAATCACGGTAAAATATCGCTTCCCTATCCCTCGTTTGGACGATATGTTAGATATGATGACTGGTGCATGTATATTTTCCAAAATTGACCTGCGGAGCGGATATCATCAAATTCGCATAAGATCAGGAGATGAATGGAAAATTGCCTTTAAAACAAAGGATGGTCTCTTTGAATGGATGGTTATGCCTTTCGGTTTAACCAATGCTCCTAGTACTTTTATGTGGGTTATGACATAATTATTGCAGTCTTATATTGGAAAATTTGTTGTCGTCTACTTCGACGATATTCTTATTTACAGCCAGTCAAAAGAAGATCACCTTCTGCATTTAGATAAGGTTTGCCAACTTCTCCGTCGGTAGCGTTTCTATATCAATATCAAGAAATGCACTTTCATGAGTGATTCTGTTGTTTTCTTGGGATATGTAGTATCGGCACAAGAAATTAAGATGGATCCTGCAAAAGTAAGCGCTATTCTTGATTGGCCAATTCCTACTACCCTTACTGAAGTTCGCAGTTTTCATGGTCTTGCCAATTTTTACAAAAGGTTTATCGGAAACTTCAGTACTATTATGACTCCTATTACTGATTGCATGAGGAAAGGTGACTTCAAGTGGACCAATGCAACCACCAGGGCTTTTGAGAAGATCAAGCACAAGATTACTGAAGCACCCGTTCTACAGGTTTTCGATTTTAGCAAGCTATTTGAAATTGCTTGCGATGCCTCAAATGTTGGCATTGGCGGTGTCCTTAGCCAGGAAGGACATCCTATTGCATTCTTCAGTGAGAAGCTTTCTGATGCCAAGCGAAAGTATACTGCCTACAATTTGGAATTCTATGCACTTGTCCAAACACTTCGTCACTGGAGACATTATTTGATTGGTAATGAGTTTGTACTTTATTCTGATAATGATGCTCTACAACATCTACAATCTCAGCAGAAGATCAGCACTAACCGAGCTAAGTGGAGTGCATATATACAAGAATTCAAATTTAGCATTCGTCATAAAGCTGGAAAGGATAACCTGATTGCGGATGCATTAAGCCGGAGAAAACATCTTTTGACTGCCATGTCTATTAATGTGCCTGGTTTTGTGCAAATCAAATAAGATTATGCAGCCGACAAAGATTTTGGTTCTATTTATGTGGATCTCCTTAATGGTAGTCATATTCAACATCCTCATTATAGTCTTCATGATGGCTTCCTATTCAAAGGTACGCAACTCTGTCTTCTAGCCACTTCTATTCGTGAATATGTTGTGCGCGAATTGCATGCAGGTGGATGTAGCGAACATTTGGGTTGCGACAAAACACTTGCTCTTGTCAGCGACAGATATTATTGGCCTCGCATGAAAACCAATGTGATTCATATTTGTGAGAGATGCCGAACTTGCCAGATTGCCAAAGGAAACAAGAAGTACACTGGATTATATCAGCCTTTGCCTGTTCTACATACTCCTTGGGAAGACATTAGCATGGATTTTGTGCTCGGTTTACCCACGACTGCTAGAAAGGTTGATTCCAGCTTCGTTGTTGTTGACCGCTTTTCAAAGATGGCACACTTCATTCCTTGCACTGCAATTGCTGATGATTCCAAGGTGGCCAAGTTATTCTTCAAAGAAGTTGTTCGACTACATGGGCTTCCAAAAACTATTGTTTCTGACCGAGATACGAAGTTTATGAGCTACTTCTGGAAGACCTTATGGATGCTGTCTAACACCAAGCTTAATTTCTCTACTGCTTATCACTCTCAATCTGATGGACAAACAGAGGTGGTAAACAGAAGTCTTGGCCAATTGTTACGTTGCCTTGTACGTGATCGTATCACAAACTGGGATCAAGTGCTCCCTATGGCAGAACTTGCTTATAATAATTCTGTCAACCGATCAACTGGACTTTCACCATTTAAAGCTGTTACAGGAGTTCGTCCACGACTCCCTGTTGATCTTGTTCCGTTACCAGTTGATGCCAGAGTGAGTGCAGATGCTGAAACTTTCTCCCAACACATGCAGCAAGTCCATAATGAAGTACGTCGCCATATATCTGCTAGCAATGATGTTTATAAGCAGCAAGTTGACAAGCATCGTCGCTTTGTTGAATTTAAGGAAGGCGATATGGTTATGGTGCGTATCCGACCTGAGAGGTTGCCACCTGGAGCTAACAAGAAGTTACACCCTCGTAGTTCAGGTCCTTTCAAGATTCTCCAGAAGATTAATCCCAATGCCTATATTCTTGATATCCCTACTGATTCAGGCGTCAGTTCTTCATTCAATGTCGAGGATCTTACTCTCTATCGTGGCCATGATACCGAAGGAGAAAACGAAGAGCAGCTTATTTATTTACCAGTTAAATCTCCACCTCCTGATGAAATTTGTGATGTCCTTGATGATCAAATCGTTTCTACACGTCAAGGAGGTTACCAGAAGTTTTATGTACGCTGGCGGAATCGTCCTCTCTCTGATGCTACATGGATTACAGCTACTGACTTCCAGCGCATCAATCTTGATCTTTATGAGAGATATCAAGCGCTCAACTTGCCGGAGTCGAGTTTTTCCAAGCCGGGGAGAGCTGATGCAGGCTGAACCCAAGTCCGGCCCAGATCACGGGCCCGCAGAATATCCGATTGATCCTTGGCTTCCTCAAGGATCCCTAACCTTATCTATTTCCTATTTTTATTTTTAGTAGTTCATGTTTGTGTACAATTAGGCCTTCTATTTTAGAATTAATCTCTCCTATATAAGGAGCAGTTCTTCAATGTAATAGGTATGCTTTTATAATATAATTTCAGTTTCAAGAGATTTTCTCTCTCTAGTTGTGATCGTGAGTTGCATTGTGTTTTTGAATCCTTCGTGGATTCGAACAATCCTTCGGGAGATTATTCTACAATCGATCCAAGATCCATGGCTGCGCCACACCCCCACTCACCTCCATCTTTCTCCTTGAGAAGCAACAACAGAGAGGTGAAGAAGCTCTTATCCCTTTCTCTCTTTTGGACTCGAGCCCCAAGTGAAAAAAAAAAAAAAACGCAAGAGCTTGGGTCAATTCAGGTATAGTCTAGGTCAGGTTGACCCAACCCTAGCAGTTCAATTTTAGGTCTGACTCAAACTATTTAAGAAACCCATTTCAGCAGTCTACAGCAGCCTGTGACATTAGTTTGACGTCACAAGCAGAGTCCAACAACAGTTTTGACCAAATCATCGGATGAAACTTGATTTTGCAAGATCTCCACCATTTGGACTCTGATTTTAGATCCATTTGATCTTGCATGCTCGTGGTGAAAAGATTTACCCTATTGTGTACGTATTGAGGCAAATCTCATCAATCAAGCACCTGTCGCGAATTACACTATTGTGTACGTATTGAGGCAAATCTCATCAATCAAGCACCTGTCGCGAATTCAACTTCAACCATCCATCTTCAAATTGCAAGATCTTCACCATTCAAACTCTGATTTCAGCTTTGTTTGATCCTGTGCGCTTGTTTTAAAGAGATCTACACAACAGGTCAGATTGAATTATTTTTTTTTCAAAAAAAAAAAAAAAATAAAAAGAAAGAAAAACAGGGCATTATTTTAGAAGCATTCCATATGGAATCGGAAGAAGAGCTATCATTGCAATTGCATCGTGCTGTGCTTGGAGTGATATATTCACTTAATTATGAACAATGGTATGTTGATAATAAAGCCTACTTTGATCAATTTTTGAATTTGAGACAAGGCAAGCTATCAGTTTTTGATTACGATGCTGAATTTGAAAGGCTACGCGTATTATGTAGACTAGATGAAAGTGATGAACATCATTGCACTATCTTTGTTGGAGGTTTGAAACCAAGCATTCGGAAAAATATGAGAGCTTGCATGGCCATATATGAAGAATTTTAGGAAGCGATCCGTGTCGAACATTTGATAAATTGTTGTCGTCTTCGAATAGCAAAAATGCAAAGAGAAAAATCTCTACAAACCACCGAAGTTCATGTTAAACCTGTTGTGGAAGATGTTAAAGTTGATCTAGAGGGACAAAAGTAGTAAACAAAAGATTCCACCATCAATTCAGTGCAGGTAGAACGAGAAAAAATACACAGTAAAGAAAACAACAAGGAGTCTAATCATCTCGTGAATCTGATCATAAATCCACTTCCTGAAAAGAAAAATACATTATCAGTAAAACAAGTTGTTGTTTTGAAGGTTGACAATGATGATCAACAAATGTCCACAACCAGTAAAGGTGAAGACTTGAATATGGTTAGCAATCAATTTGAAGATCCAATGGATATGAATGTAAAATGACATTCAGAAAAGCCTGCCTCCACCGAAGAAAAGGTAGTTGTGAAAAAATTGTGCAGCTCATTGATGTCCCCTACATTGATTTCATCTTTGGGGATAGACTATTGACAGCACAAAATTGTGATCTACTACTTTAAAGCCAATAGCTAATGCATCTGATGGTCAGATCACACATAAATGTTAAAGTCAAGCATCAACAGAAGCAATACCTCCAGTCCCTTTCTACTTTGATAAGAAGATTAATTCCCGCCTTCAAGTCATGCCAAGAGATTAAAGACCAAGAAGCACATCGAGGATTTCTATGCTTGATATTTGATCCTGGAGGACTTTTATAAAACCCAACCTCGAGTTTTGTACAAGAATAGGAGAATTGATGCAGGACAGACACATGATCCCCATGGGTCGACCCGTCTTTAGGCCCAATCCACTTATCCTAGTTTATTTAGGGTTTTATTTGCTTTAAGTTATTTTAATAAGATGTTTGAATCTTGACCATTGTTAAGTGTTTTTTATCTATTTAAGCATTGTAAAGCCTCTTTGGCTTAGTTAGTTATGAATGATTAATGAAAAGTTTTGGGATCTTCCTCAAGTTTCTTTGAGTTCTCCTTGAAATTCCTAATGCCTTCTAAATTGGAGTTTTGTAAGAGCCGAATTTTCTAATGCCTCCTGTGATTGGAGTTTGGTAAGAGTGTCCAATTTTTTCCTGTATCTCTGTCTTCTATCTTGCTGGCCCCACGTCTCCATTCCGTTTCGCATTAACATTCTTCATGTGCAACCAGCCACACGTATTGAGATAGTGTTTCTTAAGTGTTTTACACATATTGAGCACAAGTTTTAATTATGGAGAGCAGCCAAATAAATGAAGTGTGCTAGAGATTGTATGTGTAGCCTTGTTAGGACTTAGGAGAGCATTAGGTTAAGTCTACTCTTAACTGAATTTGCATTCTGCCTGGGAATCACTAGTAATAAATGATACAATCAATTCCTATTCTGACTTGCCAAGTGGGAGATTGCAGCAAAGGGGATGAGGTATGCTCTTGCATCTGTTTGAGATCGTGCTTCATTTGCAATCAGTCAGATGGAAACGTTGTGCATGTGTAACAGCTGTTTACTGGGCCCATATGGAGATATTGCTTCGTACTTATTCAGCATAATGTTTTATATATGTTCAGCATTGGTTTTGGCTGTGGAAAGCAACCAGATAAATCAAGAATGTTATAGCATGTATACCTGATTGATTGTGCCTTCTGATTTACAGCCAGTGCAAGATATTTGCTGCTATCCTGCAGTGATTTCATTTCTTTTGTTCTGCTTTCTTCAATAGAGTTGGGATGCCAAATGGATTTCCAGGTTCAAGCCCTGTGATCTGTAAATGTTTTAATTGTATTTTCCACAATGTTCGTGTGTGGTCCAAAATATTATAGAGATATCTATTGTTTTGACCAATGGGGATGGGTTCAAGTCAATGATTTGCTCAAGTACTCCTCTTTCACTTAATTACCACTTTTGGATATGTGGTGTCTCCTTTACGTTTGCAGAGGTGTATCTTGCTTGTACAAGCTTGATGGCCCAGTTTCCTGAAGCTAGGACCGCAGGACCACCCCGATTAAATGTATCATACTCGAAGTTGGCTTGATGTGTGTCCACTATCCTGATGTTCTTAATTTGCTAGCATGTTAATTACATCTGCCATTAAAAAAATGTTGATTACCTATTTGCAATAGACACATTTTCATGTCAACCCAGGTAACAACCTGACTGAATCCTAACTAATGATCTTGGTCCATAGTTGTAGCAATTTTGTGTAATTTGGTAGGCGTAAACCTTATCAGTGGTGTGAGTTTGAGTATGGACATAAAATGTAAACAAAACAATTACAGACGAGCAAACAATATTTACGTGGCTATGTTGCTAGATGAAGATGAAGATGCATTTATCCACCATATGAGCCAGGACAAACCGAGAGGTGCGGAGATATGCTCCACACTAGGAAACTCAGAATCTCTACTGTAAAGTCCTCATCCATGAAAGACTACGCACAAACTCTCTCATACTGTTTGTGCAACCTATGATGCCCAGATACAGTAAGCATAGGGAAGGGATGCCCCATGAATATGGTATGATGTGGATTCCACACATAAAAAGATAAGTATGAGATACGGCACAACTAAATGCATTTTGCCTGTTTTGAAGTATCCAGGTATCTAAGCGTGCAAAAAAGCCTTACATCCCTGCTCAGTCCTGTGGAAAAGTCTTAAAACCCAAAGTGAAAGCTGGCTATTTCCCTGGTAGTCATATTATCTAACAAATAATTGCTGTGACTTTAAAACCCAATCAAAGACAACTGCCCAAACCTGATAGACTCTTGACTTGTTGCAGCTGGTGTTGGTATTGTACTGTGTTAGGTATTGTTTGTTGAGTGGTTTTTACCTTCATGTTTTATCCCTCTACGGAAGTGAAGTAAAATAAGACGGGCATTTTGGTGGGTGCGCACGAGGTGTGAATAGTGAGGAGCTCCCCATAGATATTGCACTTTTGAAATGCAGTGCAAAATTCAGAATTCATAGGTCTGGCGTCTGCATTCTTCAAGCCTTCAGGGTTTTGATTTCTAGTGTTGCAACTTGCAAGCCACAAATTATTATTATTATTATTATTATTATTATTATTATTATTATTATTTTGGTAGGAACCACAGATTATTATTAGTTGGGGCCTGTTTGATCTTTTGAGCTATGATACGCGGATACGTGATTTTACCCAAGGTACCCATACTGATATGGTCTGACTTGGATATGGATACAGAATACCACAAGATACTGTAGGGATACGTCAAAAAAAAAAGGATACGGCAATATTGTGTATTATGAAAAAAAAAACCGAAAATAGAGGGAATCATCAGAGATTTAAGAAAACAGAAACTACAATTCAAATCCTCTTTAATTGTGCTGAAAAGATTTCATGTGATTTTCTAATTAATTAGAAAAGGAAGAAAAGCCCTAACTATTTCCACTTTTGTTCTAGGAGGAGAAAGAAAAATACGGATATAGAAGAAGAGGAGGCTAACCTTAATGTTGAAGAGTGAAGAGATCAAAGACAGGGGCGGACGTCGTGGGATGTGGGTGCAAGTGTTCGATTTGAAAAACTCCTTTGATGAGCTATGGTTCATATGGCAAGCCCCACCTTCAAATTGCTCCCGCACCACCCTTAAGGTAGATGTTCAATACTCGACCTGGACTGGATCAACCACCGGTTGTTGCCCACTCCATGCCTGCCATTGCTAGCCGCTGCTCGCTGATGCAGAACCTCTGCCCACTGCTGCTTTTATTTTCTTTTCTTCTGTCCTCTCCTTCCTTTCCTCTTCTTCCCCTCTTTCTCTTTCTCTCTTTCCCTCTTCTTTTCCTTCTCTTCTTTCCTCTTCCTTTGGTTTTTCTCCTCCTCTCCCTCCTCTCTTTCCCTCCTCTCTTTTCCTTTCCCCCTCATTTTCTCTTTGTCCATGCGACTGCAATTGTGAACTAGAATGGCTAGCGTATTTTAAGTTTTTAACTTTCAATCCTTCTAGAAAGCAAAAAAGGCCAAAAGTCATGGGTTTGTCTTTATTGGAAATGGGTAGGCTCAACAGTGGACCCAATCAAATAAAATTTTAAGACACTTAAAATGACTGTACATATCTCGATTGGGTTAAGATAAATTTTATTTTTAATTGGAGATGAGCCAACCAAAGAATTGGTCATATTTTAAATTTTAATTAAATTTATTAATCTTAAAATTGGTCAATCTCTAATTAGAATAAAATTTAGTTGGGAACATACAAGACAAGGGCACTTATTTTGAGTGATCAAACATTTAATTGGTACTTTGGTAGACCTCATTTCACAAATTTGATGTAGACTTTCTATTTTCTAATTATAACCCTCTGATGGAGTTTATATAAGAAAACTTGTAACCGCTAAAATGAATGCCTCATATTTCGATGAGACCTTAATAAATTCCATTACAATAGGATTTTTTGGTTGTTATTAAATTGATCACTTGCATGCAAATCAAATATGGGCCTCATAATCACAATCCAAATCGCTAATTGTCTTTGTAATATTGGAAGAAGCTGAAAATCAAAATTTCAACCCCTTGCTTGGTCCAGAATTCAAGAAAATGAGTAAAATCTGAGAGCCGTTGGATAGCTCATTTCTATATCTTGAGTTCGTTTTTTCAATTTTTCCTAGAATTCTGTGCTAGCAGACTACCATTTGAACTATTGGAAATTTATAATGGTTCTAACACTAGTATGTATAAAAACTTCAACCGTTGATCTCTCATGGATATCAAGAAATTTGTAAAAGAATATAACCCATTTGATGTAATTTTCTTAAATTTGTGGGCTCGTATATAAAGATCTAAACTTATGATCTTCTTAGGAATACTAAAAATAGTTATAAGTAAAAAATGATTCTTTGATTCATTTTGAATATGGAGAAATTTATGAAAAATCGTGTGCCATTAGATTTATGGAGTTCGATTTATGAAGTCTATTTAGTCTATTTCAACCCGTTCTTCTATGTTGCCAAACAATCTCTTTCAAACATATCTATTTCAAACAGATGTCATTTGAAATAGATCTATTCTATGAAGATCTATTTCAAACTGATAAGATTTGCCTAACAAGCCCTAAAAAGTTAACATATTTGATGACTAAATATTAAACAATGATACGGGATATTACAACTTTAAGGGATAGAATATTTGATTTATTGTTATTACTAATGGATGAAACATAATTTACT
The DNA here is from genome assembly GCA_037013555.1 of Sextonia rubra. Classification (NCBI taxonomy): domain Eukaryota; kingdom Viridiplantae; phylum Streptophyta; class Magnoliopsida; order Laurales; family Lauraceae; genus Sextonia; species Sextonia rubra. The sequence goes on from JASUAD010000026.1 coordinate 12,835,283, forward strand.
AGGATTTGACAATTTTAGATATTTGTTATTAAAAACTAAAACTTGAGGGCTGCTAAATTAGGCAGAGGTGGACCTACATACATTCATGTGGGGGTGGACGCACTCGTTGGACCTTGGTCTACTTTTAAAATAAAAGTGAAAATTTTGTTTTACTTAAAAATTTAGATGAAAATCCTACGTCTGCCGGCAAACCCACAAGAAAATTTTGTATTTGCTCCTAAAACACAATTATGTGTTTGGGTCTGCACCCTTCAAATGAAAACAATGGGTCTGCTACTAAAATTAGGTGTTGAGTTGTTTAAAAACTCTAATCTGATTAATAAAGCTAAATGCATTATGGTATAAAATAAAAGGTCTATCATTTGCATTAAGGCAATTGAGCCTATCTTTTAAAAATTATAAAATAGAATATACCATTTGCATCATATTGGATTATCCACCTGTAGGTAATTGGATTATAATGTTATTTTTATCTAACAATATATAAATATGGCACTATCCACACAGACCTCACCACAATCCAATTGATCTAAAAGTCTCTAAAAATAAATAAGCATCCTTCCTAGCTTTTTTAGAGGCAAAAGTTTTAAGTTAACTCTAAAAGTAGAAAATTAATTAGAAGTTTAACAAAATCTAATATATAAATAAGCTCAAAACACTTATTTGTATCATTTTATACATATATATAGATGTCAATATAAATACTAGCATTTTACTCTAAAAGAATAAATAATAAAATGCTTCATTCATGCTATATATTTACAATACTTAGTTTAATCATATATATATGTATATGTTAATACCATACCATGTCCTTTAAGTATTATACAAGTATTTACTCATATAAAAAAGAAATTATTCAAGTCTTCCATCAATCATGTTATTGTTGGAAGTAGGTGGGTCTCGTGGATAGATTTTCAAAACTTTTGACCCACTTGACACAGGGATCAACTATCCATAAGACCAAAACCCAATCCAGGATGCGTTACCCTCAATCTCGTGACCATGTACAGTAAATATTCTACCAGCACTAAACATCCATAATAATCTACGACATGCAAAAAGTAGATCATACCTTTGGAGATCCATAGTGCTTTAATGGATTTCTTCAACACCTCTTAGCCTTCCACGCTATGACCCGAATTGGATTTCTTTTCTCAAGAAGAATGGTGGAATCTTCAGGAGAAATCCCAACTCGAAACTCCAAGGAATTAGAAGAAAGGAGGAGAGAGTAACTCGTGCAACTTTTGCACGAAAGGGTTTTAGGCGTGAGAGAGAGTCTCTTTTGGACGTCCAAGGATATTTTTATATACTTTCAAATCTCGTCCTTGCCTAATTGAAATAGAAGTTTTACTTCCAAAGCAATTAGCAAGTTTCTCCTTTCTTATCCTTTCTTTCTAGAGTTCGAGTCGGATTAGTATTTTCTAATAACTTGGGCTAGCGTGGGGACCACTAGGGATTCCTTAGAAAGCTGGCTCCAACTGGAACACCGTGACCCCACAACTCATGTGCAATCCGGGCCCTCAGTTAATTGCAAATAACACCACTATATAAATGCAATTGCACTTTAGTCTTAGGAATAAATTATAATGAAGACCCTAAACTTCCCAATTACCACAAGTAGGCCCTCTATCAATATCCGTGGATCAATTGGAATAAATCCGTCTCTTCCAATCTAAGTTCCACATCTTATTATCCTTGAGCCCCAATTAATCACAGTAATCATCAGTACCATCCAATTAACTCTTAATTGAGATGGGTGCGCACTTACTAATGACAAATCCATTAATTAGCACAAGGGAATAATAGAGATAGATTCCATCTTGATCATTCAATGTTCCCACAGTTCTACTACCACATACCCAAGACACCGAGGTGTTAACCTACAGTCGGCCTCACTCATTGGTGACTCAAAGCAAATGAATAGATAGAAACTTGAGTTCATCAATGTCTCAAGATTTAGAGCCCATTGCTAGGGAATTATGAGAGCATACCTTATTATTGAGACGGAATTCCATAAGGTGCATCTCATGGTCCTTCAATCCATCCAATGTACCAGCACCGTGATCCAGAATCTTACATTCTGATGATCGAGACAAATCACACTATTTCATAGTGATCAAAGTGCTGGAACCTTATCAAATGAGATGCCCAGTCTCATTACTGGTTGTGAAGCCATTTAAGTATAAGATTTGTGACATATATCTCCCGCGTGTGGATCTCATCCATGCACATATATCACATCTAATATACTAATGGGACCCGGTTCAACTCATGAACCATTATGTCATATGTATTGGTCATGTGCATAAATTAGTAAAATAACACTCATCTCATGAAAGCAAAGCATGATTTTATTGATAAATAAAGAAATTAATCAATTTATTACATCAACTAATGGATTGAGTCCACAAAATCTAACAATCTCCCACTTGGGCTCAATGTCAGTCAGGGTTGCATCTCATGCCCATCCCTTCTACATGCTGCTCAAAGACTTTGGTAGTCAAAGGCTTAGTAAAGGGATCTGCCAAATTGTCCGCAGAGGCTATCTTGGTAATAGCAATATCACCTCTCTGCACAATCTCTCTGACTAAGTGGTACTTCCTCTGTACATGCTTTTGGCTTTTATGGCTTCTGGGTTCCTTTGACTGAGCGACTGCCCCGCTGCTGTCACAGTAAACTGTGAGTGGCTGTCGTACCAAAGGTACCACCCCAAGTTCCAAAAGGAATCTTTTAAGCCATACTGCTTCCTTAGCTGCTTCACAAGCTGCTACATATTCAGCTTCCGAGGTTGAATCAGCGGTACATTCTTATTTTATACTCCTCCAGCTGATAGCTCCGCCTCCAAGCATAAGTACATAACCAGAGGTGGATTTCCTAGAATCCTTATCTGACATAAAGTCAGAATCTGTGTATCCGACTGGAATCAACTCATCACTGCTATAAATCAACATGTAATCTCTAGTCCTTCTCAAGTATTTGAGAATACATTTTACAGCAGTCCAATGTTCAGGTCCTGGATTAGATTGATATCTGCTGACTAGGCCCACTACATAACAGATATCTGGTCTAGTACATAACATAGCATACATGAGGCTACCAACAGTCGAAGCGTATGGTATCGACCTCATTTGCTCCTTTTCCTCGGGTGTCTTAGGACACTGATCCTTGGAAAGGTACACTCCATGCCTGAAAGGTGTGATACCTTTCTTGGAGTCTTGCATTGCAAACCGTACTAGCACCTTATCTATGTATGTAGCTTAGGATAAGCCAATCATCCTATTTTTCTGGTCTCGATAGAGCTTAATCCCTAGGATGTAACTAGCTTCTCCCAACTCCTTCATATCAAAAGTCTTGGCTAACCAAACTTTTACCGTTGACAACATTTCTATGTCTTTCCCGAGGAGAAGGATGTCATCGACATATAAAACCAGAAAAACTACCCTGTCACCTTCACTTTTCATGGACACACATGATTTATCCGGATTTTGACAAAAACCCAATGACTTGATTGCCTGGTCAAAATGGATATTCCAGCTTCGGGATGCCTGCTTCAGTCCATAAATAGACTTCTGCAGCTTGCAAACTTTTTGCTCCTGGTTTTTAGCTACAAAACCGTCTGGCTGCACCATATAGATGTCTTCCTCAATATGGCCATTGACAAAAGCCGTCTTGACATCCATTTGCCAAATCTCGTAATCGAGATGAGCCGCAATGGATAAGAGTATTCGGATGGATTTGAGCATGGCTACTGGCGAGAAGGTTTCCTCATAATCGATCCCGTCTTTCTGAGTATATCCTTTCGCAACAAGCCTAGCCTTATAGGTCTCCACTCTTCCATCTGGTCCTCTTTTTCTCTTGTAGACCCACTTGCACCCAATAGGTTTAATATTGGCAGGCAAGTCCACAAGTGTGCAGACTTGATTTGAGTACATAGACTCCATCTCAGCTTTCATAGCATCTTGCCAGCGTCCCGAGTCTAAGTCATTGATTACTTCATCATAGTTAGAGGGATCTTGTTCCGGCTCTTTTGGGATTGCTTCATAAGACTCTCCCAAGAATGAGAACCTGTTAGGGGGTCTGACAATCCTCCCACTACGACGAGGTACTGGTGTAACTACTGGGTCTGGTAAGGGTGGTTCTTCCTCAAGTCCGGTCATTCTCGAATTTGGAATTGATTGCTCCTGAATCTCTTCCAAAATCACCTTTTCTAAAAATTTCCGGTCCATCATATAATCTTCCTCCAGAAAAACCGCATTGGTGCTGACCAGCACTTTCTGCTCTCTGGGATTATAGAATAACCAACCTTTAGTTCCTTTAGGATATCCTACAAATGTGCATACTTCCGACTTCGCTTCCAACTTTTCCATCTTAACCTTGAGCACGTGTGCTGGACAACCCCAAATGTGTAAATGTTGTAGACTAGGTTTTCGCCCAGACCACAATTCCCGGGGAGTCTTAGGTATAGACTTAGATGGTACGAGGTTTAGTATGTATATTGCAGTATCCAAAGCGTATCCCCAAAAGGATATAGGTAATCTTGAGAAACTCAGCATAGACCTAATCATATCTAAAAGAGTCCGGTTCCTTCTTTCTGCTACTCCATTCTGTTGAGGCATACCAGGAGCAGACAACTGGGATAGAATCCCATTTTCTGATAAGTAACCCATAAAATTAACAGAGAGATATTCCCCTCCTCGATCTGATCGAAGAGTCTTAATACTCTTACCTAATTGCTTTTCTGCTTCTGCTCGAAATTCTTTGAACTTTTCAAAAGCTTCGGACTTGCGGTGCATAAGGTATATGTAACCATATCTTGAGTAATCATCTGTGAAAGTGATGAAGTACTCATATCCTCCTCTGGCCCTGACATTAATGGGTCCGCAGACATCAGTATGCACTAATTCCAATAAATCTTTGGCCCTATTACCCTTAGCTGAAAAGGGTCTTTTGGTCATTTTACCTTCCAAACAGGACTCACAGACAGGCATTGGTTCTACCACCAATGAAGGTAAGATACCATCTTTCACTAGCCTCTCAATCCTGTTAAGGTTTATATGACCTAGCCTCAGGTGCCAAAGTTTTGTTGGATTAGATGAAGGTGACTTTCTCTTTAATGATGATCTATTAATTATTTCAGTATCATGTATCTCATACATCGTGGGAGTTAACAAATAAAGTCCATTGATTACCTTGCCAGAACATATGAAAGTACCATTCCTCTTTATGACAACTTCAGTACCAAAAGTAATAGAATAACCTTTATTCACCAAACTAGAAACTGAAATTAAATTCCGCCTTAAAGACGGTACATATAATGTTTCTGACAAAACCAATTTATTATTTGAAAAACATAAAGTAATGACTCCCACTGAAACAGCCTCCGCCTTAGCGTCAGATCCTAGGTTGACAATGATTTCTCCATCACTTAGCCTCCGGGTTTCCCTGAACCCTTACAACGTATTACATATGTGATTAGTTGCCCTAGAATCTACACACCAGGATTCTGAAGTACCAGTTGCAAAACTAACTTCAGATATAAGTGACTCAATCATACCTGGGGGTCTTTTGCTTAGACAGATATTCTGGACAATTCCTCTTCCAATGTCCTGTCTTACCACAATGGAAACACCTTCCTTTTGTCCCTGAACCCTTAGCTTTAGCCACGCCACCAGTTGGACCATTCTCCACCTTAGGACCTTTTGGAACTGATTTCTTTTTGCCTTTCCGCCCTCTGCCTTTCGGCTTGGACTTGGCATCTGACTTTTTTGTCATTAAGGCAGTCGGTTTTTTCTTCATAATCCCTTCAGTTGCTACCAGCTGACTAGATAGCTCAGCCAGAGTCAGATTCATTTTATTCATATTATAATTGACCTTGAAATTGTTGAATGACTCTGGTAGTGACTCAAGGATTATGTCAATCTGCGATTCTGCATCAATCGCAGCTCCCAGTACATCTAACTCATTTAATGAGTCCATCATCTTCAACATGTGTTCCTGTACTGATGTACCTTCAGCCATCTTGGTGCTAATGAGCACCCTCATGGCTGCCTGCCTAGCAGGTCTGCCTTGTTCTGCAAACATCTCCTTTAAATTCGATATCATATCATATGCAGTCTTATAAGATTAATGTTGATGTTGCAGCACACTAGACATGGATGCCAGAATGTAACATCGGGCCATCTCATCGTTTTTGGCCCATTTGGTGTAAAGGTCCTTTTCTGCTTCTGATGCATCTGGGCCAGGCTCTTCAAGGGGGTTTTTGGTAAGGACATATTTATATCTTGAAGCTGTCAGGACAATATCCAGATTCCGTTTCCAGTCTACATAGTTGGATCCCACCAACTTATTCTGGTTGAGGATGGTCGGAAGTGGATTGAAAGTATTCAAATTCATGCTTGTAACACTGGAGCACATAACCATACATTCAATTAATGAATTTAAATGACATTAGGGTTTAGTATTCTACCAAATTTATGTGGGAATCCTCATAACCACAAAATTCAGAATACATCGGAATCCCAATCCTGCGGGGTATGCCTCCTTGGGGAGTGCAAATACCTCCTAGACTGGTGCGGATCAAAGTTGGTCAAAATTGGGATTAAGACTAACTATCCATGATCCCCTTCATTCATTACAATCTAGGTATCTCATACCAAATAATGTATGACTCCCGATTAGCTTCGGTTTCTAAAATACATGAGGCAAATCCTTAGGGATACTACATCATTATTTTAGTTAAGTGTGACCCACCAACTAGCATTGCATGACAACCGTTGTGGGTAGCTCCTCCTTGGGGAGTGGGCTCCCACCCCGTCTCATCAACACTATCCATAGGAGATCCATATCCAGTATCCAGATAAATACAAGCCCTCCGTGGGGAATGGCCGTTCTCAAAATGGCGCGAGGCTAATACTTTCCTTACAATGGACCTATGGTGGAAAACCATGGGGATTTTTATATATATAGAAATGCCCCGCTCCCACTTAATATTTTAGAGTTGAGGATTTCCTTATAGGTGTATGGGTCCATCAAATATAGGTATATATTCATCTCATGATAAGACCAATGATTGGTTCCAAGTCAAGTTATTTTAAGGAGAGTCCAGTTTCTAAAATTAGTGTTACCAATAGATCCATCTCATGGGCCCACCAACTCTAATTAGAACTCTTTCCAAAAATTAATTTGATTTGACCAATTTTGGAATTTGCTATGTTTGGTTCAGATATGGAAATACTCTAAAATAAGCATTCATCCATAAATAGAAAGTGCTATAACAAAAGACTAGTCCTCTCCTCCACATGACCCAGGCAGAATAGACTTCTTGGACTTCTAGACTTTCCAAAACTTTGGGATTCCTCAAACTCTTTGGGCATCTCCAAAAGACCTTTTGATAATCTTCAAACTCTTTGATTAGGAGTCCAACTTCTCTTTCCTTCTTTGTTTGGAACATCTCCAGAATTTACAAATTTTAAAAATACATAAATTCCTATGTCTCTATAATGAGACTTACATGGTAGTCTAAACATGGAAATAAAAGGGCTATAGGGAAATTCACCATGCCTTGCCCTTTCACGGGAAACCAAGGAGACCATGCCCTTTACACTTAGCCACAAATAAACCAAAAATTAAAAGGAAAGAAAAACATGTGGGCCATATGGAGAGGACATTATCACCTGCAAGTTAGCATCTCATACAACAAAGCATCTCACAAAACCAGGTTGCCAAACCACAATGGAAAAACAAGATGCCAAAATTTTGCCACCACGATACAAGATCCCCTATGCAGCGGGGTTCTAGGGGCAGCGCCCCCGGCGGGGGTGGAGCTGCCCGGTCAGCTCGCGGGGCTCGGGGGCAGCGCCCCTGAAAAAAAAAAAAAAAAAACAACAACTCAGACCAAGAACAAGATGATTCTGCCTAGGTTCGGCTAGCCGATCTGGTCCCTACGGTTAGCCAACAGACCTCTACGACCATAGTGGTCCGTTTGACTAACCGACCTCACGAACCCAGAAATTTGGGTTCTCTTTCAGATTCGGCTCCTGCTGTACCCAATCACTTCTAATGATCTCAGTATGCTTTTAATGGCATCTTATCATCCTCCTATCATGATTAAAACCTTTTGTGACTTTCCAAACATGTATCTACTACAAAAGCAAGCAAACCCAATAAACACTGATCCTATCATAGCCCTTGCTCTATCCTCTTCACATCTCATGCAAAGATTAGAACAAGATTACTGATCTAACATGATTAGAGATGAGGTATGTCTCTGATACCAATTGTTGGAAGTAGGTGGGTCTCGTGGATAGATTTTCAAAACTTTTGACCCACTTGACACAGGGATCAACTATCCATAAGACCAAAACCCAATTCAGGATGCGTTACTCTCAATCTCGTGACCATGTACAGTAAATATTCTACCAGCACTAAACATCCATAATAATCTACGACATGCAAAAAGTAGATCATACCTTTGGAGATCCGCAGTGCTCTAATGGATTTCTTCAACACCTCTTAGCCTTCCACCCTATGACCCGAATTGGATTTCTTTTCTCAAGAAGAATGGTGGAATCTTCAGGAGAACCCAACTCGAAACTCCAAGGAATTAGAGGAAAGGAGGAGAGAGTAACTCATGCAACTCTTGCACGAAAGGGTTTTGGGCGTGAGAGAGAGTCTCTTTTGGACGTCCAAGGATATTTTTATATACTTTCAAATCTCGTCCTTGCCTAATTGAAATAGAAGTCTTACTTCCAAAGCAATTAGCAAGTTTCTCCTTTCTTATCCTTTCTTTCTAGAGTTCGAGTCGGATTAGTATTTTCCAATAACTTGGGCTAGCGTGGGGACCGCTAGGGATTCCTTAGAAAGCTGGCTCCAACTGGAACACCGCGACCCCACATCTCATGTGCAATCCGGGCCCTCAGTTAATTGCAAATAACACCACTATATAAATACAATTGCACTCCAGTCTTAGGAATAAATTACAATGAAGACCCTAAACTTCCCAATTACCACAAGTAGGCCCCTCTATTAATATCCGTGGATCAATTGGAATAAATCCGTCTCTTCCAATCTAAGTTCCACATCTTATTATCCTTGAGCCCCAATTAATCACCATTAATTGGCACAAGGGGATAATAGAGATAGATTCCATCTTGATCATTCAATGTTCCCACAGTTCTACTACCACATACCCAAGACACTGAGGTGTTAACCTACAGTTGGCCTCACTCATTGGTGACTCAAAGCAAATGAATAGATAGAAACTTGAGTTCATCAATGTCTCAAGATTGAGAGCCTATTGCTAGGGAATTATGAGAGCATACCTTATTATTGAGACGGAATTCCATAAGGTGCATCTCATGGTCCTTCAATACATCCAATGTACCAGCACCGTGATCCAGAATCTTACATTCTGATGATCGAGACAAATCACACTATTTCATAGTGATCAAAGTGCTGCAACCTTATCAAATGAGATGCCCAGTCTCATTACTGGTTTTGAAGCTATTTAAGTATAAGATTTGTGACATATATCTCCCGCGTGTGGATCTCATCCATGCACATATATCACATCTAATATACTAATGGGACCCGGTTCAACTCATGAACCATTATGTCATATGTATTGGTCATGTGCATGAAGTAGTAAAATAACATTCATCTCATGAAAGCAAAGCATGATTTTATTGATAAATAAAGAAATTAATCAATTTATTACATCAACTGATGGATTGAGTCCACAAAATCTAACAGTTATGTACTTTTGTCTCTTCAACTTTTTTTTTGTTTTTTGGTAGAGTGTCTCTTCACCTTGTCATGCATTAAATGCAAGCCATGCAAAAAGAAGAAAGGGAGTTCTTCCCAATCGGCTGTCCCTTTTGAAAGTGGCCTTTTTTTGTTATGAGTTTCGCACACTTTATTCCCATTTTCAATTGTATGAATAATGGAAGACAAGCCCATAAAAATACCCATATTAGATTGTGGAAGACTAGCATAGTAGACAAGTACATTACATAACACATTATTGCACCTTCACACTCGGTTTCAATTCTTTTCTCTTCACAGTTCACAGTAGGTTGCAATTCTCTTCTCCTCATTTCATATTCTAAGTTTGGTTCCGGGCTTCTAGCTCTCTTCTCTTCATTTTAACTTCTAAGTTTAGTTCCATGCTTCAAGCTCTTTTCTCATTAGTGAGATTCATTAAAGGTGAAAAAGCAAACATTTTATTTAATTTTTTATGCTTATTCTTCTTTTCTTCTCTTGTTTATCATTATTTTTTCTCATAACTATATATATATTCTCATAACAATTGCAAGGGTTTTCTATTCTCATGCCTATATATTTTTTCTCACAAAAGTTGTAATGTTTTCAACCTTCATCAAGTTTAAAGCTTTCCATAAGATTTTTTTTGGGTAAAGTTGCTCTCTACATATTTTCTTCTTAATGGCTCAAAGTACATCTTCAACAAGTGATGGATCCAATATCAAGCTAGTAGCACTTTGAAAAAAGACAAAATAGAACTAGAAGCCCCATTATGGAGATATGTAACACGTGTGAGTAGTGGTAAAACCATGGGTGGTGGTAATAGAAGTTGGACATGTAATTTTTGTAAGAAATCATTCAATGGATCATACTCTAGAGTAAAGGTTCATTTACTTAAGATAAGTAGAGTGGGAATTCAAAGTTGCTTAAAAGTAGATCTCAAGCTTAAAGAAGAATTCAAAAAAGAGCAATTTGATGCTCAAATAATGAAAGAGCAACAAAAAAGAGCACCCTCAAATATCCCATTACCTCCACTAGATGATGAAAGAAAAAAAAGAAAACTTTCAGAAGGGTCAATTGAGCAATCATTCAAGTTGACCACCATTGATGAACTAGATAAAAAGTGTACAAGAATATTTTATTCAGGTGTCATTCCATTTAAATTTTCCAAGGATCCATACGTTATTAATTACATTACTTCTGTTACTAACTCACATTTATCGGGTTATATTCCATCACCATATAACCGATTGCTCAATTCATTATTCATGCAAGAGAGAAGCAACATAGAAAACTTGATGAATACATTTTAGAGATCATGGGATGCTACAGGGGGTTCTATTGGATCTGATGGTTGGATTAATGTTCAAAGGAGGCTATAGATTAACCTTATTGCTGTTTCATCGCATGCAATGTTTTTGAAAGCAATTGATGCATCGGGAATTTAAAAAGATACAACATATATATTAGAATTATTTGTGCAAGTTGTTGAAGAGGTGGGTCCAACCAAGGTGGTGCAAATATTAACAAACAATGCTACAGTTTGCAAGGTAGTTGGAAAAATCATTGAGGGTAAATATCCTCACATATTATGGACTCCATATATAGGTCATACGCTAAATTTGGCGTTCAAAAACATTTGTCAATCAAAAAATACGCCACAAAATAAAAGAAGGTTTGGATGATTAGAGTGGATAGTTGAAATTGAAAAAGCCATAAAAGAGATTAAAATTTTATTGTCAACCATAATCTGGCTCTTTCAATTTTTAGTTCTTTTTCAAAGTTAAAGTTGTTACGTGTAGCTGAAACACATTTTGCATCCGCAATTGTAATGATAAGGAGAATTAAGAAAGTAAAAAATGCTTTGCAAAAAATGGTTATTGACCGAGATTAGAAATACTTGATAAAAGAAGATGAGGAGAAAGCTCAATTCATAAAAGAATATATTTTAAATGATGAATGGTCGGTTAAAGTTAACTACCTTTTGGATTTTACGGAGCCTATAATTAATATGTTAAGAATTATGGACACAGATACACTAATTTTAGACTTAGTATATGAAATGTGGGACACAATGATTGAAGATGTAAAAGTTAGAGCGTTTCAACATAAAAAGAAAGACATGTTAGTTGGTCATTCAGAATTTTTTGATGTATTGAATAAAATACTTGTTTCAAGGTGGAACAAAAGTCTTACCCTTCTACATTGTGCTACACACGCACTTAATTCCAAATACTATAACTATATATGGCTTAATGGATGGGGTATAGGATTAAAACGTGTTGCTTCAAACAAAGATGCAGAATATCATATAACCGAGTTTCATGTTTTGGTCATCTATTTCCACCGGAGAAAGTTAGATAGGTGAATGTGGAATTTGGAAAGTTTTGCACACCTTCTGGTTATTTTAGTAACTTACATGTGATGGAAGATATGAACACTTCTGATCCTATTATATGGTGGGGGATGCATGGATTTCATGCTCCAATGTTATCGGAGTTAGCATCGAAGCTTCTTTCCCAACCTGCTTCATCATCTTCTTGTTAAAGAAATTCGAGTATATATTCTCAAATTCATACCATCAAAAGAAATAAGTTTACAACTAGAAGGGTGGAAGATTTGGTATATGCGCACAGTAATCTCCGTTTACTTTCAAGAAGGAAGGAAGAATATAAGTAAGTCACACATATTATATTTTTTTATTTAATTTTAAAATATTTAGTTCTTATGATTGCACAATAACTTGGTTTACTATTTTCTATATTAAAAAAGGGCCATCACAATACTGGAATGTTGGAGTTGGAGATGAATTCCATCAAGTACCAGGCAATGGTTGTTTAACATCAAATGATGATGAAGAAATACTTTTGGGGATTGAAGAACAAAATATGAAAGAAACAAATATTGGTACATCATCCTCTCATATGCATGGAAAGGATAAGGGAGGAACTCAATTTGAACAAGTATTTGATTCTAATGATGATTATTAATAGTGAACTTGAATATGAATGATACCGATTTAAGTTATTATAATTGTTGATTATTAGACTTTTTTGACATGATTTTCTTTAAGATGTTACTTGGTAGTCCTTGTTGACATATTTTGTTAACATATTGAACAATAGGCTTTGTTGATGTTATATGATTTTGTGTTGTATTTTCAATTCATATATTACGAATTATGATGCAAATACTCAATATATATTGTGCTTATGGATAGAATATTTTTTGTTTTAACTACTGTTCTTTAAAAATAGTAGACTTTAGAAATGTGAAGCAAAATGTAGATATACTAATATAAGTCATCACTGATTAAGCAAGTAAACTTCAAGGTTTTTTTCATGAATCGAGACTTGCTGAGAATCAAGGTATATAACATTAGCTCTTATCTTATCTTCACTTCTTTTATTTAATATATGTGTGCTTATACTATTGAATTTCTAGGATTATAAATTTTAATTATGTTTCAATATACTAATTCTGAGTAATTATAATCAAATTATGTTCGTGTCCGTATCCGTATCCGTGTCATATCCTGGTATCCGTATCATATTTTAGGTAATACTGTACCCATATCCGTGTCCTTCAATTTTGAAGTTAGAGTGTCGAGTCCTCGTTTCCCATATCTGTGTTCGTATCCGGGTATTATAGCTTTTGAAGCAAAGCCCCCAGAGGGTTTGCCGGACTCTGTTCTGGTCTTTGTGTTCTACTGTAATATTATTGCCACGCATCAACCATATTTTGCAATTAGGATCGATGGACTACCTTTTATTTTTGGGTTGTGATCGAGTTTAAATTTAAAAATTGATGGAGGTCATTAAATCAGATTTGAAGAAGTTAAACTTATCTAAGGATTTGGCTCAAAATAGAACGAAATAGAGAAACATAATTCATGTAGCCGACCCTAACATGGTTGGGATAAGGCTTTGATAATGATGATGATGATCGGGTTTAAATTTCTGACCCCCAACCCAACCTAACCAACTCAACTGTGACGAACAAACTCGACTGGAGGCTGAGTTGCTTGTAAAGTGTTCTGGTCGACCCATTTGATTTCTAGGTTTAGTTAGGCATTACATTTTCACCTTGATTAATAAACGGGTCGGGTATGGAGAACTTTATAAATTTTATGCAGTGCCACCCCAAACTGAGCTAGAACCCTTTTAACAAAACCTGAAATATATCAAAGCTATAAAATGAAATCAAGCCAAAATTTCACTCTAGTAGGACGGATATTCAACTTTTTAAGTATATCAGCTAAAGAAAAACAAATGTAAAACCAATGGTGCAAAAGTAAAACCAATTGTGTGTGTTTGTGTGTGTGTGTTTTTTTTTAAATCAATTGTTAAAGCAATTGATTGCTAATTTTATATTTTCATTTAAATCTAAAGTGCATATTAATCCCATCAAAGTAAAATTGGTTCCTATACAAAGCCATAGAGATTGATACGAGGTCTGATATCATAGAAGGTGTGAGTGCTTATTTTGAAGAAAGGAACTTTGAGATTTCTCATGTATTATTCCTACATTTCACGCATACATGATACTGTCCGCTTTGGCTCATGGGCCTCAATTCACCAAAAGGCCTCATGTGAGGTAAAAGTGCAAGTTCTACATATAAGCCCAATCACTTTCATTTCTATAGTTGATGTGTGACCCTATACAGTAGCCTGCTAGTCTTTGCAGCCCACCAGCTCTCTTAGCTCGCTCACATGGAAATCCGTCCACTTGCACCAGACCATGGTAGGGACCCACACTTGAATTAGTCAAAAGTCGGCTTTGATACTATTTGTAATGCCCCAGCCCACACGTACTTCTCATTATCTCAAGTTACTGAAAGCATTTCATGTGCTAGAAAGCTTCATAATTAGGTAAGTCTACGGGCCCATATTCAGGTTGGGTTCCATGAGGCCATCGTCATTTTTGTTATTGTGGGTCACCCCATGGATCCAAAATTATGGATCAAGGTTGGGACTGGATGCTAAATCTCCAGCCTACATTCTTTGCATCTATGGGTTCAAGCATACAGTATGAGACCATATTGGCTAGGGAAAAAACCAATATATTTCATGGAAGGGCAAAAAATACAAAATGAAGCTGTTGAGCAGTGATTTGCAGCAGTGATCGAATCCTAAAAAGTTGCATTGGTTTTTCAGTCTATATGACTAAGAAAGAAGGTCATAAAGTTGGAAAAAAAAAACAAGATTTTGATAGAGAGCTGATATAAAACCTTACCAATTTCATGCATGCGGGGTATACTTTAAGAGAAATATTTAAATAAAGGACTTGTGACCGGGGAGAATAATCCGAAGTTTCTCTTGTCAGGGAGAATTATAAAGGCACCTTTTATTAGATGATATGTTAGCTAAGTGCTGGGATAACTACAACTCCAATCCAAGCAGCTGCAGTTATCATATCTTTTGATTGTTTTTTATTTTGTAACTTTCCCCCTTACAATGGAGGCTTGCTATTGTACCTAACATATCGTACTATTTCATTCTTTAAATATACTTTCTAACTCATTTGAATTGTCAGAGAGAGAGAAAGAGAGAGAGAGAGAGCAACCAGTATGTTTTTCATCTCTTGTAGTATCGTGTTTTCATTCTTAAATAAAAATTTTAATTACTTTAAATGATCATGAAAAAAACCTAAGGTTGGTGCTGTTGCTAATGCAATTGACACCACTAAATCATGATAATTTCTGCAGATCATTGAACAAAGCTGTAGATCATTGAACAAAGTAAGTTACTTTGCATTTTGGTTGAGAGCGTCCAACCAATTTTCAAAACTAAGACACAGTGAATTTCATGATTTGATTGTAAGAAGAATACATAACCATGATTTTTATTTCATTCAGGGTTTCATGAGTCTTTTTTCGTCATTGGTGCTAGTTAGCAATTAAAATTCAATTCGGGAAACTAGAGATGAAGTGGATCAATCACAGAGACCATGACTTTTGGGTATACAAATATAATGATACTAATCATTTTTCAATCACAATGACCATGATATCCTATGAAGAGTAAAGGAGAAGGTTAACTTCATGATGCCACCAAGTCTTTCGGGATGCTGAAGTCATATACTCTATCCTTAGCCTTCTTTGCCTCAGAGGGAAAAAAAATTACCTTGATGTTACAAAAATGCATCTAAATCTGGGGCTTTCAGGTTCAGGCTTCCCACCCCCGCTCAAAGAAAAAACAAAAACAAGAAAGCTGAGAGCAGTGGAAGTAACATTGAACAAAAGAGGCAGGTAAGCTAAATCTTAGGTATTGCAGCAACAAAATATTTTTAGTAAAAAGGGATAATAGTAGGATCTTGTTATCTTAGAAATTTGGAATATTAGTATTCTAGGATCAGAAAATGCACTGCCTGTAGATTTCTATGCTGACAATAGAATTTTTATAAACTGAACTCGGAGAAAAATAGTTGACACAAGGACCAAGGATTATTACAACAGAAAAGGGCAACAAGTTCAAAATCCTATTCTATCCTTTTTCTTCATTTGACTTCATGTAGTTGTCTAGAGCATGCAGGCTTACTTACATGAGCATAAATTGAGGATGTGTATGCGTTCGCCTAGTAATATGCATTTTCTATTCCCTCTTATGGGAACCATGGAAGTTCCAATGGAGTTGAACTAATTTGGTTCTATTTGCAAACTAGACAATGTCGATATTTTGATGAACCAATTTGTGAATTATTCAAATGAACTAGTCTGCAGTTAAATCCTAATTACACTGAAATAGGTGAACAAGAGCTGGACCCAGTCCGATGTCTTCTCAAGGCTCCAATAGCCTGGCCTAGGTTGGTGCTGCAAGAGTTACTTAAATTACTTTGAACCAGGACGAGCCTCAGCCTGGTCCACTTTGGGACATTCTCTGTACCTTAGCTATCTCCTGCATAATTTCGGAAAAAAAAAAAGAAATGTAAGAAAACAATCAATGACTGAGATGGGAGGCAACCACATACTTCCTGCTCCCAATTAGTGCGTAGGGTTATGATTAGAAGCATTAGCACTTGTACCATAAACCCACATACAAGCCCCATCCAAAGACCCTGTTGTAAGAATTTCTGAAAACAATGCAAAAATGCATAAACATCAACTTTCAAGCAAACAACCAAAATATCATAGACATTATTAGACAATAAAGTGAGAACCCACCTTTCCTCCAATAGGGGGAACAAAAGCTACGAGAACAACAGAAGGAATTCCCACAATGTAAAAAGCTCCCAGATTAACATAAGCATCAATCTTCTGCCAACCACATCCTCTTGCAGTGCCTAAATTCTGAAAGGAACCCATTAAGATGCCGTAATCCATAATCAATTTAGCTCAAAAAAATCTTCACATTCAGATAGAAAGAAAGAGATGATTAAAAGCTACTTGCACAAGATGGGGCTTGAGGGAAGGCCTAAGCAAACTGAGCTAATGCATGATCAGGAGCCAATTTCAAGACGACGACGACGACAACAACAACAACAACAAATAAAAGAAAAGAAAAAAGTTTACAAGATGCTTAAAACTTAAAGCAATTCTAATGGTTAATAAACACTACTGTTCCAATGCAGTTTGGAAAGCAGTTCAGACCTGAGAGAACACTTAGGATTCCATCCTAGAAGTATGAGATTGCTAGAACTGGAGTCATTACTGCCGTGTATCTCACCACTTCCTCCTCATTGCTATATGCATAGCCTCAAATGCCGCTCACTAAAATCATGGTTAACCTAACTATTACATTCATTGTAACAACCATGACTACAACAACAATGACTGCTAAGCGTGCAGTCTGTGGATGCCCAGCACCAATTCATTTGACACCCTTGTACTGAAAAATGAAACAGAGCATACCATGCATTTGACACCCTTGTACTGAAAAATGAAACAGAGCATACCATGAAGGTATGAAGAAGAAGAAGAACATGGAGAAAGTCAATTGACATCTAGCTGAACTGGCCAAAAGGGATCATAAAGAGCATTAAGGATGCATTAAGGCTGTGGAGACGGATGAATGTTAGCAATAACATAGTAATGTTAGACTGAATACCATGTATGAAATTATTGTGAATGATCTGAATTGTTGATGGCCATAACTAATTTTGTATGCCCTTCAAAACAAGTTGAAATTAAATGATATTGTTTCTGAAAGTTTTATCAGAACCTTCAAAATAAGAAATGGAGGTGGAAAAATGATGCAGACCAGCCCACATAAAATGGGCCCAAGAATCATGGGCCATGCCATGTCCGTTGGGCTCAAGCCCTGCCCACAGCTGGTCCAATAGGGCCCAGCCCCACTATGTGCAGAAAGCCAATGGGACTAATAAATCATATCTTTCTAAGTATTTCCCTTTAATTTAGATTTTCTATATTAGTAATGTCTTAGATTATATTTTTATTTCGAGGAAAGGAGATCCATGTACTATAAGGAAACTGTCTCCTTTGGGATTCTGAAGAGGCCCATTAAAAGGCTCATATGTATTAAGAAAAACACTTCAATAATATTTCAGAATTAAGATAAACCTCAAGTGACTGTGTTGCCTGAAGGTGCCTACGTTTGGGTAGATCCCTCCAACAATCTATATGCATCAAAAAACAATGCAAGAGATAGATGAGGGAACTTTGCTTATTGAGTTTACTACAACACGTACAATGGATTTAAAAATGGGAAGTACGAATTGTAGGTACTTCGTAGGAGAAGACATACACTTGTTGTATCAGTTGGAAGGTCTTGAACACTCTTAATTCAATATACTAACAATTTGAGGAATAGCAGTTTGATTTGTTACAACAGCAAAATGTATGGTGGATGGATGAGTAAATCCAATAATTGGTTAATAAGCCCATCAATCAGAATGCTCTTCAACCAATGGGGTAGTAAATTCACATCAATATGTGATCCCAATCACTGAATCCTAAAAAAAAATTATTTGAAAACCACCAAAAGTATAATAATATACTTTGTTTTATGTTACATTAGCTGGTAAATGTGTAATAAAAGTTTTAGAAAATCACAATTTGTAAATTCCAAGAAAATCCAAAGAGTTAAGAGGCAATGTGAACCTGATTGACAGAACTGATGTTACTAGCTTTGGATGGGGAAGGAGACCGGACAAGAGGACCATGAGCTCGAATGACCAAATTTCCAAACTGTCTCAAGTCATTGAAACAATGCACTTACTAAAAACATATGTTGAGAATTCATGTTCGAAATATCATCATCATCATCATAATCTTTATTAAAGTCTTACCTCCATCAATGTTTTCTTTAGCTTACCCCTACCTCATGATAGGCCATCTACCTATTGAGCCAAACTTTTTTTCACCGGTGCCATTATTGGCCTACGCTCAATATGCCAAACCATCTTAAACAGGTTTCTCTAATCTTATTCTCTATTGGTGTTACCTCTAAATGCTCTCGAAAGCGCTCATTTCTAATTTTATCTTTCTTAGTTTTACCACACATCCACCTAAGCATTCTCATCTCCGCCACATCCATATTATGTACATGCGTCTTCTTAATTGACCAATATTCTACTCCATATATCATAGCTGGTCTAACCACTGTCCTGTAAAATTTGCCCTTCAATTTCGTTGGTATTCGCCTGTCACAAAGCACTCTAAAAGTTAGTCTCCATTTCAGCCATCCAGCTTTTATCCTATACTCCACATCTTCGTCAATCTCCCTATGCTTACTAATAATCGAGCCCAAATAACGAAAAGAATCTCTACATGGTATATCATGGGTTTTAATTTCGACAGTGGTTTTAACACTTTGTATATGTCTACTGAGGTTGCAATGCACATATTCTATCTTTGTATGACTTATTTTAGAGCTTCTAAATTTTAATGCTCCTCGCCATCTCTCGAGTTTTGCATTTACATCATCTTTTGATCCATCCACCAATACTATATCCTCTGGAAACAACATACACCATGATACTTCTTCTTGAATATGCATAGTTAACTTATTCATAATTAATGTGTAAGGAATATAATGTAATATTGGCACGTTCATTGGATGGACAAAACTTGGGATTAAAAGTGTTGTAATTTTATTGTCTAGATGGATTGAAGCCTCTACCAAAGATACAAATGCAGGTTTTCTATTTTAAAAGTGGAAAGCATGTAAGTTATCTATCAGACCGGTTGGATTTATGACGGATCGGTCGAATTACATGGATTCAAATTCTGCAGACAGAATGACAAACGGACCGGTTGGCTGAGGTGCACGATTGGTCGGACCCCATGTCCGATCGGTCAATAAGGTATCCGGTCGGTTGGTTGGGTCAGCTGGCACGAATAAGAAAATGCTGATTTTCGGATTTCTCTCTTGTGCGCTCAAGTCTTTTCTTATCTTATCTGAATCCAGAGCGAAAAGAACTCTATGATTGATGTGTATATAAGGATAATCTCTTCTATGAAGAAAACAACTCTCTCCAGATTAAAACCATAGAAATTCTATTGAGAGATCTACTACTCTGAAGCTTCTATCTCATTCATATGCTGCAAAGTTGGCTTCTGAGGTTTGTCTTCTTTCTCTACTTTGGTGATTCGTCTTAAGAGGCATCGAGGTGAGAAGATCAAGCTTGAAGAGGGTGAACAACGTGTGCGTCGACAAGAAGAAGAGCTTCTAGTCCTTTAGGTTGTGTTCAACTAGGAAAAGGGTAGTAAGTAGTTATCGCAACCTTTCTTGCATAGTGTTTGATCTTATTGGATCAGTGGTTGGTCCTTGTAGTTTTTTCCGGTTGAGTTTTTCATGTAAAAAATCCTGTGTCCATCTTCATGGTGGTAATTGATATTGTTGTTAGATTCACTATAGTTGGTTATCCTTATAGCTAGATCTGATTGGGACCTAAATGTGTTTTAAGGTTTAAAGAGTTTCATAATGTAAAGAGATAAGGGCTTAAGGTTGATCCCTGATGCAAACCTATAGAAATGGGGAATCCACCTGTTTCTCCACATATAGTTCTTACATTTGTTACCACTCCTTGATATATATCCTTAAAATTTTCAATGTAACCTTTGGGGACATTCCTTTTTTTCAAAACCCACCAAATTAAATCTCTCAAAACCCTATTTTAGGCTTTTTCTAAATCGATAAAGACCAAGTGTAGATTTTTCCTCTTTGTTCTATATTTTTCCATAAATTGCCTAAGTGAAAAGATAACCTCCATAGTTAACCTTCCTGACATAAACCTATATTAATTTTCAGCAATGTTGGTCTTTCGTCTAAGTTTTTACTCTATTATTATTTCCCATAACTTCTTAGCATGTCTCTCTCGATAGTTGGTACAATTTTGTATATATCCCTTATTTTTATATATAGGTACTATAATATACTGAAGGTAAAATAAGATTAGGTGTATGGATGGGATGCCAAAACAAATGCCATGCTTAAAGTTTTTTAAATAGCAGAATAACAAACATATCACAACTTCTGAAGACAGCAACACAAGTGGGAAAAGAAACAAGAAAAGGACAACCTTCTTCTATCTAATGGAAATTTGGAATGGGAAGAGCGCAACTCACCAAAGCATAACAACAGAAGGAATGGTAAGTCTTATAAAGTTGAGGATATTATGTAAAGCCTCCTTAGAAAAACCAGTCCAAGTCTTCTTGCATGTAGGAGAGAACTTGACATAAAGAGACAACAAAGTCGCATTGATCCAATAAGAGATGGAGTTGGCCAAGGCGGCACCTTTGTTACCCAGTTCCGATTTAAATACAAGAACCCAACAGATGAAGAGGTGAAGCAATGCTGTAATTCCAGTGCATATCACCATTGGAAAGACAATATTTTGTGTTTGTAGGAATCTTACTTGGCACTGAAGGAGGCCATAGGTGAAAATGGATGGGATCATCCAACGGGAATATAGTCCTGCTGCTGCTAATATCTCTGGAACTTGTCCAAGGACAATTAGAATTTGGCCCATATAAGCCCAGATGATGGCAAGGGAAATGCTTATGAGCAGAAGGACAAACATGGCCCTCTGCATATGTATACCAAGCATATGATATTGTTTTGCTCCATAGGACTGCCCACACAAGGTATCCAGTGTGCTTCCCATCCAACGCTGGTGAACAAGAGAAGCAATTGGACTTGGAAATTTCATTACTGATTATGGCATAGGAAAATGATTATGGTCTGGGGTTAAAGTTTATAAAGAACTAATTATGTGGAAGAAGAGGGACTTGAAAAGGTCATAGTAACCTTCGACGCATTGCACTAAAAGAAGTGTAGACCATATATTGTTATGTCATGGCCCAGAAAATTTCAGCAGCACCCAAAATAGAATCTTTTGGGCTTATGGAAGGTGTTTTATGAATGATCATTGAGATTCATTAAGTCTGGTTATTATTTACTAGCATAATTTTTATGCATGTCATTTATGCAGTGGTGGTTGTTGTAACCTTAATATACATTATTACACCGTTCTCTATCAGCTTAAGCTTTTAGAGTTAAGTGGTTGTTAACGGTAGTCTCATGCTAGCTTCCATCCATGATCCATGTCATCTAGAAGCCTTGGAATTTCCTTGTCCACACAAGTTGATTCATGCTTTTGATGAAGAGGTGGCTTTGATCAACATTATAATTTACACATCCTCAGTGCAGCCTTGGACAATTCAGTGAAAAACTTTAATTCTGGCTAGCTCAGCTAGGTCCTATGCTTAGCTTTAGGTTTGTGATTGGCTAGCCCTGTATTATTTTCTTAAGTTTTCTTTTTCTCTTGTTTGCATGCTGGTTGCTTGGCTTCTTTTTATATCTTTCTTTTTCGTTTTTGGATTTTCATTGCATTCTTTTTGGGGGGCTTTATCTTGATTGAAAAAACAAATCAACAATGCATTCTCTTGTTTTATCCTTGTGCAGTGTAATTGCTAATCTTCCCCGCATCATTGCAATTTCATGGATGTTTCTAGAGAGACCCATGAAATCTCTGGTTTACCAAGTCAAAATTTTCCCATCATGTAAACTAGGGGTTTTCATCATGTAACAAGCAAATAATTAGAGCCAAATGTTGTGTTAGAAATAATGATGAAATTGATGGAAGTAAGTGGGTCTCGTGGACAGATTTTCAAAACTTTTGACTCACTTGACACAGGGATCAACTATCCATAAGACCAAAAACCCAATTCAGGATGCATTACCTTCAATCTCGTGACCATGTACAATAAATATTCTATTTAAAAGACAGAATCAAACAGCACTAAACATCCATAATAATCTACGACATGCAAGAAGTAGATCATACCTTTGGAGATTCGTAGTGCTTTAATGGAAAAGTTGTGACTCTACTTGATAATGATAATCTTCAACACCTCTTAGCCTTCCACACTAAGACCCGAATTCGATTTCTTTTCTCAAGAAGATTGGTGGAATCTCCAAAAGAAATCCCAACTTGAAACTCCAAGGAATTAGAAGAGAGAAGGAGAGAAAAACTCGTACAACTCTTGCACGAACAGGGTTTTGGGTGTGAGAGAGTCTCATTGGACGTCCAAGAGATGTTTTTATATATTTTTAAATCTCTTCCTTGCTTAATTGAAATAGAAGTCTTACTTCCAAAGTAATTAGCAACTTTCGCCTTTTTTAACCCTTCTTTCTAGAGTTCAAGTCGGATTAGTATTTTTCAATATCTTGGGCTAGCGTGGGGACCACTAGGGATTCCTTAGAAAGCTGGCTCCAACTAGAACACCGCGACCTCACATCTCATGTGCAATCCGGGCCCACAGTTAATTGCAAATAACACCACTATATAAATGCAATTGCACTCCAGTCTTAGGAATAAATTACAATGAAGACCTAAACTTCCCAATTACCACAAGTAGGCCCCTCTATCAATATCCGTGGATCAATTGGAATAAATTTGTCTCTTCCAATATAAGTTCCACATCTCATTATCCTTGAGCCCCAATTAATCACAGTAATCATCAGTACCATCCAATTAACTCTTAATTGAGATGGGTGCGTACTTACTAATGACAAATCCATTAATTGGTACAAGGGGATAATAGAGATAGATTCCATTTTCAACGTTCCCATAGTTTTACTACCACATACCCAAGACACTGAGGTGTTAACCTACAGTCGGCCTCACTCATTGGTGACTCAAAGCAAATGAATAGATAGAAACTTGAGTTCATCAATGTCTCAGGATTGAGAGCCTATTGCTAGGGAATTATGAGAGCATACCTTATTATTGAGACGGAATTCCATAAGGTGCATCTTATGGTCCTTCAATACATCCAATGTACCAGCACAGTGATCCAGAATCTTACATTCTGATGATCGAGACAAATCACACTATTTCATAGTGATCAAAGTGCTGCAACCTTATCAAATGAGATGCCCAGTCTCATTACTGGTTGTGAAGCTATTTAAGTATAAGATTTGTGTCATATATCTCCCGCGTGTGGATCTCATCCATGCACATATATCACATCTAATATACTAATGGGATCCGGTTCAACTCATGAACCATTATGTCATATGTATTGGTCATGTGCATGAAGTAGTAAAATAACAATCATCTCATGAAAGTAAAGCATGATTTTATTGATAAATAAAGAAATTAATCAATTTATTACATCATCTGATGGATTGAGTCCACAAAATCTAACAGAAATTCAGGCCAAAAGAACTTGAATTCTAAGGCTAAGTCTATTATTGTGGTAAAGTGGTGAGGCAAAAGCTATACATGTGTTTCTCGGCTCATTTATTAATTGTTGCACAAACATCACTTAATCTAATTTTCTTTCTTGGCCTTCACATTGTCAATGATGTAATCGGATATCAAGCCATTTTACCTTAGCAAATGCAAATTGTAAGGGAAAATTTATTCAGTAATTTATTTAGTACACGAAATAATGGCACAGATTATGGTCATTAGTAAATGTGAGAGTGAATTCTGTATCATTTACATTTGAACGAGACCTGACTAGAGTATCTTATTTTCCCAATGTAATATGCATATTGATATAGTAAAAATCAGCTAAAATTTGATTAAACATCTAAAGCTGACTCAGTTGTAGGAAGTAGGTGGGTCTCGTGGATAGATTTTCAAAACTTTTGACCCACTTGACACAGGGATCAACTATCCATAAGACCAAAACCCAATCCAGGATGCGTTACCCTCAATCTCGTGACCATGTACAGTAAAAATTATACCAGCACTAAACATCCAAAATAATCTACGACATGGAAGAAGTAGATCATACCTTTGGAGACCCGCAGTGCTCTAATGGACTTCTTCAAGACCTCTTAGCCTTCCACGCTATGACCCCCGATTTGGATTTCTTTTCTCAAGAAGAACGATGGAATCTTCAGGAGAAAATCCCAACTCGAGACTCCAAGGAACGAGAAGAAAGGAGAGGAGAGTAACTCGCGCAACTCTTGCACCAAAGGGTTTTGGGCGTGAGAGGAACTCTTTTGGACGTCCAAGGATATTTTATAGACTTCCAAATCTCTCCCTTGTCTAATTGAAGTAGAAGTCTTACTTCCAAAGCAATTAGCAACTTTCTCCTTTCCAAACTCTTATTTCTAGAGTCCAAGTCGGATTAGTGTTTTCCAATATCTTGGGCTAGCGTGGGGACCACTAGGGATTCCTTAGAAAGCTGGCTCCAACTGGAACACCGCGACCCCACATCTCATGTGCAATCCGGGCCCACAGTTAATTGCAAATAACACCACTATATAAATGCAATTGCACTCCAGTCTTATGAATAAATTACAATGAAGACCCTAAACTTCCCAATTACCACAAGTAGGCCCCTCTATCAATATCCGTGGATCAATTGGAATAAATCCGTCTCTTCCAATCTAAGTTCCACATCTTATTATCCTTGAGCCCCAATTAATCACAGTAGTCATCAGTACCATCCAATTAACTCTTAATTGAGATGGGTGCGCACTTATTAATGACAAATCCATTAATTGGCACAAGGGGATAATAGAGATAGATTCCATCTTGATCATTCAACGTTCCCACAGTTCTACTACCACATACCCAAGACACCGAGGTGTTAACCTATAGTTGGCCTCACTCATTGGTGACTCAAAGCAAATGAATAGATAGAAACTTGAGTTCGTCAATGTCTCAGGATTGAGAGCCTATTGCTAGGGAATTATGAGAGCATACCTTATTATTGAGATGGAATTCCATAAGGTGCATCTCATGGTCCTTCAATACATCCAATGTACCAGCACCGTGATCCAGAATCTTACATCCTGATGATCGAGATAAATCACACTATCTCATAGTGATCAAAGTGCTGCAACCTTATCAAATGAGATGCCCAATCTCATTACTGGTTGTGAAGCTATTTTAAGTACAAGATTTGTGACATATATCTCCTGCGTGTGGATCTCATCCATGCACATATATCACATCTAATATACTAATGGGATCCGGTTCAACTCATGAACCATTATGTCATACGTATTGGTCATGTGCATGAAGTAGTAAAATAACATTCATCTCATGAAAGCAAAGCATGATTTTATTGATAAATAAAGAAATTAATCAATTTATTACATCAACTGATGGATTGAGTCCACAAAAACTAACAATCTCCCACTTGGGCTCAATGCCAGTCAGGGTTGCATCTCATGCCCATCCCTTCTACGTGTTGCTCAAAGACTTTGGTAGTCAAAGGCTTAGTAAAGGGATCTGCCAAATTGTCTGCAGAGGCTATCTTGGTAATAGCAATATCACCTCTCTGCACAATCTCTCTGACTAAATGATACTTCCTCTGTACATGCTTTTGGCTTTTATGGCTTCTGGGTTCCTTTGACTGAGCGACTGCCCCGCTGCTATCACAGTAAACTGTGAGTGGCTGTCGTGCCAAAGGTACCACCCCAAGTTCCAAAAGGAATCTTTTAAGCCATACTGCTTCCTTAGCTGCTTCACAAGCTGCTACATATTCAGCTTCCGAGGTTGAATCAGCGGTACATTCTTGTTTTATACTCCTCCAGCTGATAGCTCCGCCTCCAAGCATAAATACATAACCAGAGGTGGATTTCCTAGAATCCTTATCTGACATAAAGTCAGAATCTGTGTATCCGACTGGAATCAACTCATCACTGCTATAAATCAACATGTAATCTCTAGTCCTTCTCAAGTATTTGAGAATACATTTTACAGCAGTCCAATGTTCAGGTCCTGAATTAGATTGATATCTGCTGACTAGGCCCACTGCATAACAGATATCTGGTCTAGTACATAACATAGCATACATGAGGCTACCAACAGCCGAAGCGTATGGTATCGACCTCATTTGCTCCTTTTCCTCGGGTGTCTTAGGACACTGATCCTTGGAAAGGTGCACTCCATGCCTGAAAGGTGTGATACCCTTCTTGGAGTCTTGCATTGCAAACCGTACTAGCACCTTATCTATGTATGTAGCTTGGGATAAGCCAATCATCCTATTTTTCCGGTCTCGATAGAGTTTGATCCCTAGGATGTAGCTAGCTTCTCCCAAGTCCTTCATATCAAAAGTCTTGGCTAACCAAACTTTTACCGTTGACAACATTCCTATGTCTTTCCCGAGGAGAAGGATGTCATCGACATATAAAACCAGAAAAACTACCCTGTCACCTTCACTTTTCATGTACACACATGACTCATCCGGATTTTGACAAAAACCAAATGACTTGATTGCCTGGTCAAAACGGATATTCCAACTTCGGGATGCCTGCTTCAGTCCATAAATAGACTTCTGCAGCTTGCAAACTTTTTGCTCCTGGTTTTTAGCTACAAAACCGTCTGGCTGCACCATATAGATGTCTTCCTCAAGATGGCCGTTGAGAAAAGCCGTCTTGACATCCATTTGCCAAATCTCGTAATCGAGATGAGCCGCAATGGATAAGAGTATCTGGATGGATTTGAGCATGGCTACTGGCGAGAAGGTTTCCTCATAATCGATCCCCTCTTTCTGAGTATATCCTTTCGCAACAAGCCTAGCCTTGTAAGTCTCCACTCTTCCATCTGGTCCTCTTTTTCTCTTGTAGACCCACTTACACCCAATAGGTTTAATATTGGCAGGCAAGTCTACAAGTGTCCAGACCTGATTTGAGTACATAGACTCCATCTCAGCTTTCATATCATCTTGCCAGCGTCCCGAGTCTAAGTCATTTATTGCTTCATCATAGTTAGAGGGATCTTGTTCTGGCTCTTCTGGGATTGCTTCATAAGACTCCCCCAAGAATGAGAACCTGTCAGGGGGTCTGACAATCCTCCCACTACGACGAGGTACTGGTGTAACTACTGGGTCAGGTAAGGGCGGTTCTTCCTCAAGTCCGGTCATACTTGGATTTGGAATTGATTGCTCCTGAATCTCTTCCAAGATCACCTTTTCTAAAAATTTCTGGTCCATCATATAATCTTCCTCCAGAAAAACCGCATTGGTGCTGACCAGCACTTTTTGCTCTCTGGGATTATAGAATAACCAACCTTTAGTTCCTTTAGGATATCCTACAAATGTGCATACTTCCGACTTCGCTTCCAACTTATCCGTCTTAACCTTGAGCACGTGTGCTGGACAACCCCAAATGTGTAAATGTTGTAGACTAGGCTTTCGCCCAGACCACAATTCCCGGGGAGTCTTAGGTATAGACTTAGATGGTACGAGGTTTAGTAGGTACATTGCAGTATCCAAAGCATATCCCCAAAAGGATATTGGTAATCTTGAGAAACTCAGCATAGACCTAATCATATCTAAAAGAGTCCGGTTCCTTCTTTCTGCTACTCCATTCTGTTGAGGCATACCAGGAGCAGACAATTGGGATAGAATCCCATTTTCTGATAAATAACCCATAAAATCAGCAGAGAGATATTCCCCTCCTCGATCTGATCGAAGAGTCTTGATACTCTTACCTAATTGCTTTTCCGCTTCCGCTCGAAATTCTTTGAACTTTTCAAAAGCTTCGGACTTGCGGTGCATAAGGTATATGTAACCATATCTTGAGTAATCATCTGTGAAAGTGATGAAGTACTCATATCCTCCTCTGGCCCTGACATTAATGGGTCCGCAGACATCAGTATGCACTAATTCCAATAAATCTTTGGCCCTATTACCCTTAGCTGAAAAGGGTCTTTTGGTCATTTTACCTTCCAAACAGGACTCACAGATAGGCATTGGTTCTACCACCAATGAAGGTAAGATACCATCTTTCACTAGCCTCTCAATCCTATTAAGGTTTATATGACCTAGCCTCAGGTGCCAAAGTTTTGTTGGATTAGATGAAGGTGACTTTCTCTTTAATGATGATCTACTAATTGTTTCAGTATCATGTATCTCATACATCGTGGGAGTTAACAAATAAAGTCCATTGGTTACCTTGCCAGAACATATGAAAGTACCATTCCTCTTTATGACAACTTCAGTACCAAAAGTAATAGAATAACCTTTATTCACCAAACTAGAAACTGAAATTAAATTCCGCCTTAAAGACGGTACATATAATGTTTCTGACAAAACCAATTTATTATTTGAAAAACATAAAGTAATGACTCCCACTGAAACAACCTCTGCCTTAGCGTCAGATCCTAGGTTGACAATGATTTCTCCATCACTTAGCCTCCTGGTTTCCCTGAACCCCTGCAACGTATTACATATGTGATTAGTTGCCCCGGAATCCACACACCAGGATTCTGAAGTACCAGTTGCAAAACTAACTTCAGATATAAGTGACTCAATCATACCTGGGGTCTTTTTCTTAGACAGATATTCTGGACAATTCCTCTTCCAATGTCCTGTCTTACCACAATGGAAACACTTTCCTTTTGTCCCTGAACCCTTAGCTTTAGCCACGCCACCAGTTGGACCATTCTCCACCTTAGGACCTTTTGGAATTGATTTCTTTTTGCCTTTCCGCCCTTTGCCTTTTGGCTTGGACTTGGCATCTGACTTTTCTGTCATTAAGGCAGTTGGTTTTTTCTTCATAATCCCTTCAGTTGCTACCAGCTGACTAGATAGCTCAGCCAGAGTCAGATTCATTTTATTCATATTATAATTGACCTTAAAATTGTTGAATGACTCTGGTAGTGACTCAAGGATTATGTCAATCTGCGATTCTGCATCAATCGCAGCTCCCAGTACATCTAACTCATTTAATGAGTCCATCATCTTCAACATGTGTTCCTGTACTGATGTACCTTCAGCCATCTTGGTGCTAATGAGCACCCTCATGGCTGCCTGCCTAGCAGGTCTGCCTTGTTCTGCAAACATCTCCTTTAAATTTGATATCATATCATATGCTGTCTTATAAGATTGATGTTGATGTTGCAGCACACTAGACATGGATGCCAGAATGTAACATCGGGCCATCTCATCGTCTTTGGCCCATTTGGTGTAAAGGTCCTTTTCTGCTTCTGATGCATCTGGGCCAGGCTCTTCAAGGGGGTTTTTGGTAAGGACATATTTATATCCTGAAGCTGTCAGGACAATATCCAGATTCCGTTTCCAGTCTACATAGTTGGATCCCACCAACTTATTCTGGTTGAGGATGGTCGCAAGTGGATTGAAAGTATTCGAATTCATGCTTGTAATACTGTAGCACATAACCATACATTCAATTAATGAATTTAAATGACATTAGGGTTTAGTATTCTACCAAATTTATGTGGGAATCCTCATAACCACAAAATTCAGAATACATCGGAATCCCAATCCTGCGGGGCATGCCTCCTTGGGGAGTGCAAATACCTCCTAGACTGGTACGGATCAAAAGTTGGTAAAAATTGGGATTAAGACTAACTATCTATGATCCCCTTCATACATTACTATCTAAGTATCTCATACCAAATAATGTATGACTCCCGATTAGCTTCGGTTTCTAAAATACATGAGGCAAATCCTTGGGGATACTGCATCATTATTTTAGTTAAGTGTGACCCACCAACTAGCATTGCATGACAACCGTTGCGGGCAGCTCCTCCTTGGGGAGTGGGCTCCCACTCCGTCTCATCAACACTATCCATAGGAGATCCATATCCAGTATCCAGATAAATACAAGCCCTCCGTGGGGAATGGCCATTCTCAAAATGGTGCAAGGCTAATACTTTCCTTACAATGGACCTATGGTGGAAAACTATGGGGATTTTTATATATATAGAAATGCCCCGCTCCCACTTAATATTATAGAGTTGAGGATTTCCTTATAGGTGTATGGGTCCATCAAATATAGGTATATATTCATCTCATGATAAGACCAATGATTGGTTCCAAGTCAAGTTATTTTAAGGAAAGTTCAGTTTCTATAATTAGTGTTACCAATAGATCCATCTCATGGGCCCACCAACTCTAATTAGAATTCTTTCCAAAAATTAATTTGATTTGACCAATTTTGGAATTTGCTATGTTTGGATCAGATATGGAAATACTCTAAAACAAGCATTCATCCATAAATAGAAAGTGCTATAACAAAAGACTAGTCCTCTCCTCCACATGACCCAGGCGGAAAAGACTTCTTGGACTTCTAGACTTTCCAAAACTTTGGGATTCCTCAAACTCTTTGGGCATCTCCAAAACACCTTTTGGTAATCTTCAAACTCTTTGATTAGGAGTCCAACTTCTCTTTCCTTCTTTGTTTCGGACATCTCCAGAATTTACAAATTTTAAAAATACATAAATTCCTATGTCTCTATAATGAGACTTACATGGTAGTCTAAACATGGAAATAAAAGGGCTATAGGGAAATTCACCATGCCTTGCCCTTTCACGGGAAACCAAGGAGACCATGCTGCCCTTTACACTTAGCCACGAATAAACCAGTAATTAAAAGGAAAGAAAAACATGTGGGTCATATGGAGAGGACATTATCACCTGCAAGTTAGTATCTCATACAACAATGCATCTCACAAAACCAGGTTGCCAAACCACAATAGAAAAACAAGATGCCAAATATTTTGCCACCACGATATAAGACCCCCTACGCAACGGGGGTCCGGGGGCAGTGCCCCCGGCGGGAGTCGAGCTGCCCGGTCAGCTCGCGGGGTTCCAAGGGGCAGCGCCCCTGGCGGGGGCTCGGGGGCAGCGCCCCCGAAAAAAAAAAAAAAACAACAACAACTCAGACCAAGAACAAGATGATTCTGCCTAGGTTCGGCTAGCCGATCTGGTCCCTACGGTTAGCGAACAGACCTCTATAGCCATAGTGGTCACTTTGACTAACCGACCTGACGAACCCAGAAATTTGGGTTCTTTTCTGATTCGGCTCCTGCTGTACCCAATCACCTCTAATGATCTCAGTATGTTTTAATGGCATCTTATCATCCTCCTATTATGATTAAAACCTTTTGTGACTTTCCAAACATGTATCTACTACGAGAGCAAGCAAACCCAATAAACACTGATCCTATCATAGCCCTTGCTCTATCCTCTTCGCATCTCATACGAAGATTAGAACAAGATTACTGATCTAACATGATTAGAGATGAGGTATGTCTCTGATACCAATTGTAGGAAGTAGGTGGGTCTCGTGGATAGATTTTCAAAACTTTTGACCCACTTGACACAGGGATCAACTATCCATAAGACCAAAACCCAATCCAGGATACGTTACCCTCAATCTCGTGACCATGTACAGTAAAAATTATACCAGCACTAAACATCCAAAATAATCTACGACATGGAAGAAGTAGATCATACCTTTGGAGACCCGCAGTGCTCTAATGGACTTCTTCAAGACCTCTTAGCCTTCCACGCTATGACCCCCGATTTGGATTTCTTTTCTCAAGAAGAACGATGGAATCTTCAGGAGAAAATCCCAACTCGAGACTCCAAGGAACGAGAAGAAAGGAGAGGAGAGTAACTCGCGCAACTCTTGCACCAAAGGGTTTTGGGCGTGAGAGGAACTCTTTTGGACGTCCAAGGATATTTTATAGACTTCCAAATCTCTCCCTTGTCTAATTGAAGTAGAAGTCTTACTTCCAAAGCAATTAGCAACTTTCTCCTTTCCAAACTCTTATTTCTAGAGTCCAAGTCGGATTAGTGTTTTCCAATATCTTGGGCTAGCGTGGGGACCACTAGGGATTCCTTAGAAAGCTGGCTCCAACTGGAACACCGCGACCCCACATCTCATGTGCAATCCGGGCCCACAGTTAATTGCAAATAACACCACTATATAAATGCAATTGCACTCCAGTCTTAGGAATAAATTACAATGAAGACCTTAAACTTCCCAATTACCACAAGTAGGCCCCTCTATCAATATCCGTGGATCAATTGGAATAAATCCGTCTCTTCCAATCTAAGTTCCACATCTTATTATCCTTGAGCCCCAATTAATCACAGTAGTCATCAGTACCATCCAATTAACTCTTAATTGAGATGGGTGCGCACTTATTAATGACAAATCCATTAATTGGCACAAGGGGATAATAGAGATAGATTCCATCTTGATCATTCAACGTTCCCACAGTTCTACTACCACATACCCAAGACACCGAGGTGTTAACCTATAGTCGGCCTCACTCATTGGTGACTCAAAGCAAATGAATAGATAGAAACTTGAGTTCGTCAATGTCTCAGGATTGAGAGCCTATTGCTAGGGAATTATGAGAGCATACCTTATTATTGAGATGGAATTCCATAAGGTGCATCTCATGGTCCTTCAATACATCCAATGTACCAGCACCGTGATCCAGAATCTTACATCCTGATGATCGAGATAAATCACACTATCTCATAGTGATCAAAGTGCTGCAACCTTATCAAATGAGATGCCCAATCTCATTACTGGTTGTGAAGCTATTTTAAGTACAAGATTTGTGACATATATCTCCTGCGTGTGGATCTCATCCATGCACATATATCACATCTAATATACTAATGGGATCCGGTTCAACTCATGAACCATTATGTCATACGTATTGGTCATGTGCATGAAGTAGTAAAATAACATTCATCTCATGAAAGCAAAGCATGATTTTATTGATAAATAAAGAAATTAATCAATTTATTACATCAACTGATGGATTGAGTCCACAAAAACTAACATCAGTCTCATTGACATTTTGAGTGCACAAGAAAATTAAAAGCTGCCTAAATGTCAAGGATCTAGATGCAGCATCAGTTTCTTCGGCGTGGGAAGATCTATAAAATCTGAAACAGTTGTAAATGAAGCATTAAAGATGGAATTCTAGCCAAAAATTTTCAAATCAACAATTGGGGCAATGATCAATTGAAGCAGTAAATTATATAGAAGTTTTTTTTAAAAAAAAACCTCTGGTAACCAAAGCTTAACTCACAGACAACCTAACTTTCAAAAATTTATGTATCTGATAATAGCTTTATTCATAGATTTGCAGCAAGCTTCTACAGCTTTTCCAACTATATTTATGGAATGCAGTGTTGTGTCTCCCATGTACAACCTGAAGGAGAATCTACCAACAAATAAACTTGCTATTTATTTGTAGGACTCCTTTCTCCATCCATTTGTATATTTCTATTGCGTTTACCAGTAAATTGTAAAATATAGGAACAGGTTTTGAGTTTCGTTTATCAAGGGCTTCAAATTAGCATATGAAACTGCTTTGACACTTTCCCTCCTCTTTTCAGGCTTTTAGAAACTAAAAATCAAAAGAAATCTATCCCAGACAATGTCTTTCATATAAACTTTCACATTTCGAAGAAGACAGTGAATTTGAAAACATCATTACAACTTGTTATTTGCATCAGTAATATTTTTGGAATTGTTACAGAACTAAAAATGAAACAACGGAGAAATAGAATGACATTTGTACCATTTAGATTGTCAATGCAAACAATAACATAGGCTGTGATGACTGCTTTTTTATTTTACTAAGTGGGCCGTTGCTTTAACTCCACTCTAGTCAACAGCTCCTAATATGTCATTGACTGAAAGGTCATCTTTATCCAATGGCTACAAAACAACTGTGGCTGTGAAACAGTATCTTCTATTGAGCTGGACACTCAATCAGTTTTTCCACAGCAGAAATGCACATATAGAGGCCTAATTTGGCTCCCTGATGGTTGTTTGTTTGCCCTATCATCAATCAACTTGTGACTGATATCTGTAGAGCAACTGTGACTTTTGTGCAAGATTATCCAAGTACATGAACCATCATTTACTTTCCCTTTGGGGTTTGTATTTATATCAAACCTGTTCTGCCCTCCAATGTTAAATATTTCTTCTATCAGTATTTTATGCATGTATACATATCAATGATATAGTGACAATGTATACATGTCAATGGCAAAATTACTGACAATGTAAACTACTTCAAGAAGTGTTGTTCTTAAAACAATTCATTTCTAAGTTTGTGTTTATGGAAAGTAAAATGCTATATATTAACGATCCATTGGGGAATCCCCTGGATAACTAAAACCTTCGTGGAAAGAACTTACTCCTAGGAACCTGTTTGCTCGGCATTCAGCTTACCTGTAAATCTAATTCCTGTAATGTTTAGTTGTAAGTAGTTATGGCAAAGAACAAATGATCCGTTAGTTAAAGGCAACTCACATTATCCAAACACATGAAGCTTTATTTATGCATAAATGGAATTAGTTCCAATATGTTTACAGAGACCAAAACTGTAATAATGCTTTTTTGACTCTAAAATTCATCATCACACCTTGAATGCACAGCCAAATTATTACGCATAATATTTCCTATAACGTTAATGGAAGGAATGCAAAAAAAAAAAAACAAAAGAAAAAAAAGAAAAAAAAACAACATATCCAAATGGCATAATATCAAGCAGAAACAGATTGAAAATAAAAATGTTAAAATAGATGTGTGGTAAAGATAGGAAAGATAGCTTTTTTTATTTAGCGGTAACATTGATAGGTGATAAATTAAATAGAATAATTTGAGATGTTTTGGACGTGTCCAATGCAAGCCAGCCTATAAAGCACGGGTAAAGGTACATGTACTCATAAGGGTATGGTATAGATACGCCGATATAGTAAAATTTTAAAAAACAAGATATGGGTACGGCTGGGGTACATCTATTAAAAATTATATCTTTTAAAATTTAAATAATGCAATATGCTAATAATTAAAATAAGTTCTAATCCTTAGATGCAACAAGCTAACAATTATTACTTAATACCCATACAAATTCAACCTAATAAAAAAAAAAAGAGCTGCAACAATTTTATTTTTTATATTTCACAATTCAACGTTCCTTCCTTCTTCTTCTACCTCCTTTCCTTTTTTTTTTTTTTTTTGGGCTGGAGATGAGGGGGTTGCAGATGGGTTAGAGCTAAAGCTTTTCGTCGAACACATGAAGCTAAGTTCGTGGAGAAGGGTTAGGACTAAAGTTAAAAATTACATTTTTAACTATTTCAAACTCTTACAAAAGTTTTTATCAAAAAACCAAAAAACTCTTATAAAAGTACTGTGAACGTACCCATGTACGTACCCATCCCGTACCTACAAACGTACCCATCATGTATCCATAAAGTCAAAATGTACCGAATACGTTTGACTATACCCAGTACATTTTTTGCTGTACCCATACCAGGTACATATATATTTTGAAAGTAACTATGTTTCATAGAAGCCAGCAATCGCACCCTTGGAGTGAAAATTTTAAATGTAGCTTGATGGCCTGCCAAAGAAAAAGGATAAGCCGAAGAGGACACATATGGAAGTAGTAAGGATAAATTTGAAAAAGTGCAATATATCTAAGGATTTATCTTAGGATAGACCAGAAAGGAGAAATAAAATTCATGTTGTTAGATTCCGACATGGTTTAGACAAGGCCTTGATGATGGTGATAACTATTCATGGTAGGAATGTAGAAGAAAAATAGTAATATATCTAGAGGGCATAACCAAGTAGAAAAAAAAAAGATAGATTCTGTTTTGAAATATGACTTCTACTTTCCATCAAATCAGTCAAATGTGTAATAGTATAGAAGCCAACATCACTTGCAGGGCTTTGCACGTAGACAGAAACAAACAACACCCCCCCCCCCCCCCCCCCCCCACACACACACACACACAACTAAAAAGAGTTCTGATAGTAGATTAATAGCCACACAAGGGAAAAGCTCGAGTTGTCAGTGAACATCACAACAATGTATATAAATGAGTACTTTGAAACAAACACACTTGAGAGAGGAAGAGAAACAAACATACCAAAACACTGAAACTAGTGACCCCTGCAAAGGAAGTGGCAGTGGAAGAACTTAAGATAGATAGCTCTCCAAGGTGACCCACAAACATAACTGAGATCAGCTGCAAACAGGACTGCAAAAGGTTAACAGCCACTAGAGGCCTTGCTAACCACAACTGCTTCTTCACTTCATCAACTATACCTCTTTTCCAATCAATGTTGTCTAATCCTTCTCCACGTCTGGATTCCAAGCACTTTTCGTTTGATGGAATTAGAAGAGATTGGAGAGATGGGTTTCCTTCTTCCATTTTCCTTGCCATTCTTTGCTCCTTGAGAGAGAGAGAGAGAGAGAGAGAGAGAGAGAGAGAGAGAGAGAGAGACTGCCTAATATAAAATAGCAGCAGTGATTGACATCTACGGGCAGGTCTGAAACTCGCTCTCGGGAATGCCTACATGGACGGACAAGTCTGAAACTCACTCTCGGGAAGGCCTACATGGACGGGCAGGTCTGAAACTCACTCTCGGGAAGGCCTATGTGGGTGACAGTGGAGATGCTGATCCAAGGAAATGTGTAAAAATGGGTTTGATTTTCCACAATTCAAGGGAAAAGCATTTCTCAGAAGCTAAAGTGCTTAAGTTTGCAGAACCAGTTATCAAGAGACTCTACACAAATATCCCCTAACAGACTCATCATGGATAAAGCATCAAGAAAAGAAAACAACAGTCTCCTCATGATAAAGTGTCAAAGAAAGAAATAAGCCTCACCAGATTATCTTAAAACTTTTAATTTGACATCCTTAAATAAGCCTAACCATATTATCCTAAGCTAATCCCATTTCTTTCCCACGCAAGAAGAAACACTTTTATTAAATCCTTTGTCTCAGCTATCGCTGTTTACAATATGTATGTGTTGTAACTTCCTAATACAACAACTGATTCTATCGATAGAATATATATTTAGAAAATTTTGGTGGGGTGGAACTGAGGGTCAAAATAAAATGCATACCTTAAAATGGAGGAAGAATTGCAAACCTATCGATGAGAAGGGATTGGGGATCAGGGACTCAAAAAGCAACAATTTAGCCCTTTTAGCCAAAACATGCTCAAAATATCTAAATGATAAGGAGATATTATGTTCAAGAGTCCTAAAAGCTAAATATTTCCCTAATAAGTCCCTATGGAAAGCTAATTATAGAAAACGTAATTTCTGCTTTTGAAAAGGATTTGTATCGAGTTTGTTAATAATAATGAATGATGAATAATTCGGAATGTTGAAAGCATACTTTTTTGGAGCTCCAATTGGATTCCTTGTAGAGATAGGCTTAGAATGCTAATGTCTAATATGAGTAATCCAAATTTCACTGTGAAGGACTTATGGAATACATATAAAAAATGGGATGAATCTATTATTAAAAATATTTTTGATAATCCCATTGATGTGGAGGATATTGTAAGATCTATATATATCTCACTGCAGATTAATAATGACAAGAGAACTTTGCCTCTAACAAAAAAGGGTTAGCTCACAACTAAATCGGCGTATAAGGTGATTTCAAATTCAATGAGGACAATTATGTTTCCTCTACAAATTGGAAGTCATTGTGGAGACTTCCTCTCTCTCAAAGAATTTACTTATTGGATTGAAATGCCTCAAAAAAGTAACTCCAGTAAGGTCTTATATTAACTCTAAAATCCCATCAACAGATACGAGATGCCCAATTTGTGTTAGTGTGGAAGTTGATCATGCTATTTTCCAATGTGACCATACAAGGGCTTGTTAGTTTGGATCTTATATCGGCCTTTTACCTCACAATTTTCAGTCTCTCAATGTTACGGAATGGTGGAAGCAAATTTGTGAGCATGACCAACCTTCTTTTCCTCTAAGTGCCAATTTTTCAAAAATGTGGATTTTTAACTACTTGGTGGCCTATTTGGAAAGCTAGGAATAATTTTCTTTCCAAAGGTATTCCCTTGAACCCCACCAATATTGTATTACAATCGGGTAAGAAGATGTTACTGGAAGTTAAATCCCACTTAAAGACTTATTATCAACAAGGAAAATATGTTGACCTTATCCCAAGGGATATTCCAAATGAAGAAAATCTTTTAATTTATTTTGTTGCCGCATTTTCTATGATAGATGGTAAAGCTTCTTATGGCTTCATGATTACTCTAAATGGTTCTATTATTGGCGCAGGTGCATTTCAAGGGTCAAATGTCTTCTTTTCTAAAGAGGCCAAAACAATGGTAAACCTTTTCCCATAATTAAAGGCTTGAGATAAATGTCTTTCTAGAGCCTCCGTTTTGTCAGATGCAAAGGAGGTGGTTCAAGCTTTAAATGGTGGTCTTGATCAGGCCATTAACTCAATTGTTTTAGATATTAAAGCTCTTTTCTCAGTTTTTGATACTTTTGAGTTCTTTTGGGTAGGGATTTCTTCTGGGGTAAGGACTATTTGGATTAAGGGGATACTTTTATGTATTTTAAATATGTTCTTTGTTGTTTGTCACGCCCCGATCCTAGGAATTTGGGGATTTGAGTGGGCCCCCAGGGCGTGGATACGTAATCCCGTAGAAATTCGTACCTTGAATAATTATGCATGAATTCCTACAAGGGAGATTCCACAAGAGCGTGTAACGTATGCTGACACACGTACAAACATAACTTATCATAGGCGAAATCCTGCGAAATACTCAGTAATCATCAAGAGCACATGAAGTTCATAGTCTGTTAACCTTCATAAGTAAACATGTATACATACAATAGTGTTAAAGTCTTTTAAGTACATTCCAAGAATACTACTTAAGAGTGTGATACAAAAGGTCCAAGCATAACGGTGATATCTCCCAAGAATCAACGGGCTCCGTAGGATGGCTAGTAATAGACGTCGCCATCCGTCCACTCGTCTACACCTCAAGGTACAGTTGGGGTAACCCCCGGGGGCGGGTCAGTACCAGCGTTGGGACCGGGTTCTTGACCTGCAATACCAAGGGTAACACTGTTAACATGACGGTTAAGCAAGTACTGAGGCATATGAAACACATATAACATAATATACATATATATATCAAAAGTACTTAACAGTATGCACTGATGTAAAAGAAACAGATAATGCAGAAGTGACAATGAATGAGGAATTACTGTTAAAACATCATACATACTGATTGGCAACCACGGGGCTCTATTCTCTCAAAAAGGGAGCATACATACATATGGGTCGCTAGGGGATCAGGCTAGCTTCCCGAGGAGCGCCGACTACTCCTCCGTAAACCTACTGCAGTGGTGTCATACGTATACCCAAAGGGCGTAAGCTGAGTGGTTCAGACTCAGATTCAATCGTATCAGTCATATCATACCCTTGGCTAACAAGCTCACACTCATTAGAAGCTTTGGCTTGTCAGACACGCACTCATTAGAAGCTCAGGCCTGAATTGCCTCAGGGTTTTGCTAAAGGAAGTAGTTCATGTTAAAGGTGGTGTGTTGTAGCAAGATGCATGCATTCGGATTGAGAGATTACTACTCATCCTATATTAATTGACCCATGATCCCCAAGAACATTCAACACGACGTACTCATAAGAAATCTGGTGTCGTTTTGTTACCGCGTCTTGGTATTACCTTATAGGCATACGGGACATCTTCTTATGCTAACATCCATGACTTACTATTGGGAGATCATCCGGGTATGATTCATTTTCTCCAACCTGTACATACCATTGGGCCAGTGTAGTGGTATAGAGGTGCCAATACTAAGGCCTTACAAAATTATTGAATGCCCTTAACCCCTATGTTTACTGGGTCCTTACGGCTTAGCCGTGTACAAGGCTACAGCTTAGCCATGTGGGTCAATTCCATCCGGATTTTTCAGGCGCAATTACGGCCCAACCATATGTTGGCCTACGACTTAGCCGTGCTAAGCCTACGGCTAGGTTATGGGGAGGTTATGGCGTAGCCGTAGTGTATTCCACGGTGCAACCGTGTGCAAATCGTAGAAGAGAATGGGTTCCTGTAGCTCTCTGGAAAGCTCGCCGTAGGAAGACCTTCGGCTTGGGTACGGGCTGGACGCGGCTTGGCCATAGTACATTTCACAGTTCAACCGTGGGTGAGCCGTAGTTCAAAATTGAGTTTTGTTGCTCTCTGGACTTTGAGCCATAGATGCTCACGGCTTAGCCTTAGCTTCGCCGTAAGCTTCAGAAATCTGAATACAGTTCTGTAGCTCAATTCCAATGCAATTCAACACAGAGCATGGATAAGTGAAGCATTCCTATGGCTCAGTGACCTTGTCCTTGAAGGTGTTTAATGCCCACGCACCCTTCTAATGCATGTTTACCTTGTGATTCATTCCATCACATTTACAACGATTAAAACAATGAAAATGACTTAAATTGGGAAAAATGCAAGTAGCTAGCTCAATAATCCATACTTAATCATGCATGTAGTACATATAACTCAATACTTGCCTTTTTTAACAGTGTTAACCCTCTCCAACTGTCTCTTGCTGTGTGGTTAGGGGGAAGACTTCCAAACTGAGATGGGTTCTCTACCAACAGAGCATGCAACAAGGACGGAGATTTAGATTCACATGCATGTCATGTGATTGAGTCTCCTAGACTCTAATAAGCTTACAGAGATGAGTTGGAGATAAAATTCTCACCTTAGGTCTATAGCTTGGAGGAGATTGTGATTTCTAGAGAGATCGAAGTGCCTAAAGAAGAAGATGATGATGAAGATGGATCTATGGACGTTACGAGCATCACATGCAAGTTCTAGTTCTTCCTTCCCAGCTCTAAGGTGAAATGGAGAGAGATTGAGTGAGAGCTCCAGCTACAGAAGAAGGCAAAATGGCAGAATGGACGTTGTGCCTTCCGTTTAACTGAAACTTCCTGAAATCCACATGCAAGTCCATAGGTTCTGGATAATTACAGTTTAGACCAAAGGGACCTCAACTGGCCCAGGATGACTCCGGATCGACTCGGGCCCAACACGAAAGATGATCTACATAAAAAATTACATAAAAGGCAGTGGACTGGGTGTCTAAGAGATCTAAGGAAAATTTACAAAAAGGCCCTTAACTACTAAAGTGAGGTCCAAACTCCGCCCAACCACTTATCCGAGGCCCAACCCAATAGTTTTACACTAAATTAATCCTCAACAAGTCTTAATCAATATAATACAAGGTTAATTAATGTAACTGTGATTAGTGGGGGTTCCGGACCTTACATCCTCCCCCACTTAAGATCATTCGGTCCTCCGAATGCAACGTACCTTAGGTAGTAGTTCCGGATATTTCGCTCGAATTTGATCTTCAAGCTCCCACGTGGCCTCTTCCTGTCCATGGTGCTCCCATAACACCTTAACCCATTTGATCGTTCATGTACGCAGCACCTGTTCCTTACTGTGAACGATACGAAGGGGTCTCTCTTCATAGCTCACATCAGGCCTCACTTACACGTCGTCCAACTCAAGGACATGTGAAGGATCTGGGAGGTACTTCCTGAGCATCAACACATGGAACGCATTATGAACTCCCACAAGCAGGAGTGGTAGCTCCAACCGATAAGCTAAGTCTCCCACTCTACTCTGTATCTCGAAAGGTCCCACAAACCGTGGAGCAAGCTTACCTTTTTGTCCAAACCTAATGGTACCCTTCATTGGGAAACTTTCAAGAAAACTTTGTCCCCCACCTGGAACTCGAGGGGCCGGCGGCGGTTATCTGCATAACTTTTCTAGCTTGATCATGCAGTTTTCAATCTATCTTGCACTTTTTGCACCTTTTCTGCCGTATC
Organism: Sextonia rubra; assembly: GCA_037013555.1. Lineage (NCBI taxonomy): Eukaryota > Viridiplantae > Streptophyta > Magnoliopsida > Laurales > Lauraceae > Sextonia > Sextonia rubra. The sequence continues at coordinate 12,877,905 of JASUAD010000026.1, forward strand.
CTCCACCAGGGTGGGTCCATGGAAACTCCTAACCCTAACCTCTTCCCAACAGACAGGCGTACGGCACTTACGTCCATACAAGGCTTCAAATGGAGCCATTCCGATGCTCACGTGAAAGCTGTTATTGTATGCAAACTCGCATAACGAGAGGTGTTCATCCCACTCCTTTCCGAAGTCCAATACGCTAACTCGTAGCATATCTTCCAGGGTCTGTATCGTTCGCTCCTATTGCCCATCTGTCTGAGGATGGTAAGCCATGCTGAAACTGAGTTTGGTGCCTCAGGACGTCTGAAAAGACTGTCAAAAGGAAGACACGAACCTACTGTCTCGATCGGACACAATTGAGACTGGAGAACCATGTAGCCGCACAATCTCATCAATGAAGGTCTTGGCCATCTCCTGAAATTTCATCCCTTTCCTGATGGGAATAAAGTAGGTTGATTTCGTTAGTCGGTCGATAATCACCCACACAACATCATGATGCCTACTTGTTCGGGGCAGCCCTGAAACAAAATCCATCATGAGATTCTTCCATTTCCACTTAGGAATCTGCAGAGGGTGTAACAAACCAGGAGGCTTCCTGTGTTCAGCCTTCATTTGTTGGCAGGTAAGGCATCTTGCCACAAAGCCCGCTATATCCCTCTTTATGTTATTCCACTAAAACCTGCCATGTAAATTTCGGTACATTTTTGTACTCCCGGGGTGCATGGAATATCAAGTGTGGTGTGCTTCAGTCATAATTGCCCTTTTCAAGTTATGATTTTGAACCGCTGGAACACAAAGCCGATATCTAAAGTACAATACACCGTCTACCATCCTGAAATCAGGTTTCTCAGATATGTGGTCACGAATCTTAACAAACTTTGGATATTCAAACTACCTCTCCTTGATTTGTTGAATTAAGGTGGGTTCGAAGACTAACATAGCTACTAACATGACCTTATCATCTACGAATTCAACTTCCACATCCAGATCTCGGAATTCCTCTACTAGAGACCATTCACCACACAAGGCTACCAACTCGGTGGTGGATTTCTTGCTTAAAGCATCGGCCACTACATTCCCTTTCCCGAGGAAGTATTTAATCGGGAAATCATAATCTTTTATAAATTCCAACCACCTGCGCTGTCTCATGTTAAGACCATGATGCGAAAACAGATACTGGAGACTGCGATGGTCGCTATGGACTTCAAATTTCTCTCCATATAAATAATGTCTCCACATCTTTAGCGCGAAGACTACTGCGGCCAATTCTAAGTCATGTGTGGCATAGCTTTTCTCATGTTCCTTCAATTGTCGAGATCCATAAGCTATTACCCTTCCATTCTACATGACTACACATCCTAGCCCAATCCCCGAAGCATCTGTATAGATAATAAGTCCGCCACTCCCTTCTGGTAGGGATAAGATCGGGGCTGAGGTTAATTTCTCCTTAAGGAGTTGGAAACTCACTCACATTCCGCTGACCAAACGAATGGCTCATTCTTCCGGGTCAATTTGGTCAAAGGTGCAATTATCTTGGAAAAGTCCTTCACAAACCTTCTATAATAACCGGCCAGGCTAACAAAGCTTCTAACTTCTGCAACGGTTTTGGGACTTTGCCAAGTAGTTATAGCCTCAATCTTACCAAGATCTACTGCGAGCCCATCCTTTGAGATAATATGCCCCAAAAAGGCAACTTGTTCCAGCCAGAATTCACACTTGTCCAATTTAGCATACAGTCGGTGGTCCCTTAGCAATTGCAGAGAAGTCCTCAAATGTTCTACATGCTTGTCTTTGGTTTTGGAGTATACCAAAACATCATCAATGAAAATTACCACAAACCGATCGAGGTAGGGTGAGAAGATCTTGTTCATCAAAGCCATAAACACTGCAGGGGCATTTGTTAACCCAAAAGACATAACCAAGAATTCATAATGCCCATATCTTGTCCTGAAAGTTGTTTTCGATGTATCTTGGTCCCTAACTCGCAGCTGATGATATCCGGACTTGAGATCAATCTTAGAGAAATGGGTCGCACCCTGTAATTGATCAAACAATTCATTAATTCTAGGCAGTGGATATTTGTTTTTAATTGTAACCTAAATCAACTGCCGGTAATCAATACACATCCTGAGGGTGCCATCCTTCCTCTTCACAAATAAGACTGGGGCTCCCCATGGTGATGTGCTAGGACGAATGAACCCCTTATCCAATAGGTCCTGTAACTGTACTTTCAGTTCACGTAGCTCTGCCGGGGCCATCCTATACGGAGCCTTAGAAATGGGAGCAGTACCAGGTACTAGCTCTATAGTAAAATCCACTTCTCTAATTGGAGGAAGGCTAGGCACTTCATCCGGAAATACATCATGGAATTCACAAACCACGGGTATTTCTTCTAGTTTCTTAGGGGCTTTCTTCTCCACAATGAAAGCAATATACCCTTCGCAACCACTATGGATTAGTCTTTCCACTCGAAGTGTTGAAATCAATCTGGTGTTTGAACTCTTCTTGTCACCTTGGAACACAGCACTTGGGCCATCTTCACTCACCTTTACGGTAACCGTCTTACAGAAACAGTCGAGATAGGCCATATATTTGGTCAACCAATCCATGCCTAGGATTACATCGAAATCGTGCATGGGTAACATGATAAGTTCAGCTGGGAGAAGAACTTCTCCGATGAGAACTCGACAACCAAGGTAATAGTCGTCACAAGTTACCCTCTTACCAACCGGAGTGATAACACTCAACACATACGGCAACTGTGCTGGTGATTCCCGTATCCTACTAGAGAATTGAGGTGAGATGAAGGAGTGTGAAGATCTTGAATCAAACAACACTTTAGCTTCAATGCCACAAACAAAAACCTTACCTACAAGCACATGTTCCGTCGTTTCAGCTTCTTCTTGTGTCAATACATAAGCGCGGCCTTGTCTTTGGGGTCGGTGTTGCTATCCATGTCTCTGTTGTCCCTGACCTTGCCGTGTCTGCCCTTGGCCTTGTCTCACTTGTTGTTGCTGTCGGTTAGGCGCAGGAGGTGTCGCCTTAGAAGGCTACTGATACTGCTGCTGCTGCTGCGAGGCTCGACTAGATTCCTTCCTTCTCGGGCACTCGGACAAGTGATGGTCCATGAAGCCACAGCCAAAACAGGCTCCTGTGGACCCCCAACATTTACTAGTCTCGTGACCCTTCCCGCATACACCGCAGACTAGTCGTGATGTGCCACTAGCAACTCCCTTCTGTTTCTTAGAATACTGCTGACCTTTCCCAGAAGGCGGAACACTCTTCTTAGACTCCCCCAAGAATAGGCTCTTCTCAATTTCTTCCGCTGCATAAGCTCTGGCTACTGCATCATCATATTGAACGGGACGTTGAAAGGCAGTGGCATGTCCCTTGATAGCAGGCCTTAACCCTTCTAAAAATCTTTCCACTCTCTTCTCCTCAGTGTCAATTAGGTCTAGAGCAAACCGAGAGAGCTGGTTGAATACATGCACGTATTCTACAACGATCATGAGGTTCTGCTGTAGGGAAAGGAACTCTGCCTTCTTCTTGCGAGTCACGTGATCGGGAATGAACTTCTTTCTAAATTGCCTCTTAAAGGATTCCCAAACAGTAGCATCCGGCATAGCCCTCATGTGGTCCCGGATACTCTTCCACCATGTGTCCGCGATGTCCCTGAACATGGATGCCACGAGGACCACTTGCTGCCTAGGTGTGCAAGTTAATGTATCGAAAACGTTCTCCGTGTGGACAAACCATTCATCTGCTTGTAACGGATCCTCATCTCTGGTAAACTCTGTTGCTCCCCTTTTACGGAACTTCTCATACAAGGAGTTGGAATCTCCTGGCTGATCTTGTCGGTTTAACAGGGCGGCCAACTGTAACTGCATGGCGGCTTGATTGGTGTTGCTAGCAGCCAGTTGATGCATCAGCATCATAAACCGTTCCTCCGTAGTGTAGGTGGGATGAGGAGGAGGCGGTGGGGAAGGATCCGCGCCTTCCAACTCAATATTATTGCGGTCATTATCACCTGAGCTGTTGTTCATGCCAGATCCAGATGCAATGGCTCTGCAATCACAATGGTGATTAATCATATATATATCTATATATATACATACATACATACTACATTCATACCATAAGTTATCATTATAATAGAAATCCACCCAAACGGACCTATCGGAACCTCACCACGCGTCCTAATGTTGCTAAGTCTTTTAAGTGACTTCTTGGTGCGGCTCTGATACCATTACTTACATATGTCACGCCCCGATCCCAAGAATTTGGGGATTTGAGTGGGCCCCCAGGGCGTGGATACGTAATCCCATAGAAATCCGTACCTTGAAGAATTATGCACGAATTCCTACAAGGGAGATTCCACAGGAACGTGTGAGGTATGCTGACACACGTACAAACTGTTGGAAGTAAGTGGGTCTAGTGGATAGATTTTCAAAACTTTTGACCCACTTGACACAGGGATCAACTATCCATAAGACCAAAAACCCAATTCAGGATGCATTACCCTCAATCTCATGACCATGTACAATAAATATTCTATCTAAAAGACAGAATCAACCAGCACTAAACATCCATAATAATCTACGACATGCAATAAGTAGATCATACCTTTGGAGATCTGCAGCGCTCTAATGGAGAAGTTGCGACTCTGCTTGATGATGAGAATCTTCAACACCTCTTAGCCTTCCATGCTATGACCCGAACTGGATTTCTTTTCTCAAGAAAATTGGTGGAATCTTCAGGAGAAATCCCAACTCGAAACTCCAAGGAACTAGAAGAGAGAAGGAGAGAGAAACTCATGCAACTCTTGCACGAACAGGGTTTTGGGTGTGAGAGAGTCTCATTGGACGTCCAAGAGATGTTTTTATATATTTTTAAATCTCTTCCTTGCTTAATTGAAATAGAAGTCTTACTTCCAAAGTAATTAGCAACTTTCTCCTTTTTTAACTCTTCTTTCTAGAGTTCAAGTCAGATTAGTATTTTTCAATATCTTGGGCTAGCGTGGGGACCACTAGGGATTCCTTAGAAAGCTGGCTCCAACTAGAACACCGCGACCCCACGTCTCATGTGCAATCCGGGCCCACAGTTAATTGCAAATAACACCACTATATAAATGCAATTGCACTCCAGTCTTAGGAATAAATTACAATGAAGACCTAAACTTCCCAATTACCATAAGTAGGCCCTTCTATCAATATCCGTGGATCAATTGGAATAAATCTGTCTCTTCCAATATAAGTTCCACATCTCATTATCCTTGAGCCCCAATTAATCACAGTAATCATCAGTACCATTCAATTAACTCTTAATTGAGATGGGTGCGTACTTACTAATGACAAATCCATTAATTGGCACAAGGGGATAATAGAGATAGATTCCATCTTGATCATTCAACGTTCCCACAGTTCTACTACCACATACCCAAGACACTGAGGTATTAACCTATAGTCGGCCTCACTCATTGGTGACTCAAAGCAAATGAGTAGATAGAAACTTGAGTTCATCAATGTCTCAGGATTGAGAGCCTATTGCTAGGGAATTATGAGAGCATACCTTATTACTGAGATAGAATTCCATAAGGTGCATCTCATGGTCCTTCAATACATCCAATGCACTAGCACCGTAATCCAGAATCTTACATTCTGATGATCGAGACAAATCACACTATCTCATAGTGATCAAAGTGTTGCAACCTTATCAAATGAGATGTCCAGTCTCATTACTGGTTGTGAAGCTATTTAAGTACAAGATTTGTGACATATATCTCCCGCATGTGGATCTCATCCATGCACATATATCACATCTAATATACTAATGGGACCCAGTTCAACTCATGAACCATTATGTCATATGTATTGGTCATGTGCATAAAGTAGTAAAATAACATTCATCTCATGAAAGTGAAGCATGATATTATTGATAAATAAAGAAATTAATCAATTTATTACATCAACTGATGGATTGAGTCCACAAAATCTAACACAAACATAACTTATCATAGGCGAAATCCTACGAAATACTCAGTAATTATCAAGAGCACATGAAGTTCATAGTCTGTTAACCTTCATAAGAAAACATGTATACATACGATAGTGTTAAAGTCTTTTAAGTACATTCCAAGAATACTACTTAAGAGGATGATACAAAAGGTCCAAGCATAACGGTGATATCTCCCAAGAATCAACGCGCTCCGTGGGATGGTTAGTAATAGACGTCGCCATCCGTCCACTCGTCTACACCCCGAGGTACCATTGGTGTAACCTCCGGGGGCGCGTTAGTATCGGCGTTGGGACCGGGTTCTTGACCTGCAATACCAAGGGTAACACTATTAACACGACGGTTAAGCAAGTACTGAGGCATATGAAACAAGTATAACATAATATACATATATATATATATATCAAAAGTACTTAATAGTATGCACTGATGTAAAAGAAACAGATAATGCAGAAGTGACAATGAATGAGGAATTACCGTTAAAACATCATACATACTGATTGGCAACCACGGGGCTCTATTCTCCCAAAAAGGGAGCATACATACATATGGGTCGCTAGGGGACCAGGCTAGCTTTCCAAGGAGCGCCGACTACTCCTCCGTAAACCTACTGCAGTGGTGTCATACATAAACTCAAAGGGCGTAAGCTGAGTGGTGCCAACTCAGATTCAATCGTATCAATCATATCATACCCTTGGCTAACAAGCTCACACTCATTAGAAGCTCTGGCTTGTCAGTCACGCACTCATTAGAAGCTCAGGCTTGAATTGCCTCAGGGTTTTGCTAAAGGAAGTAGTTCATGTTAAAGGTGGTGTGTTGTAGCAAGATGTATGCATTCGGATTGAGAGATTACTACTCATCCTATATTAATTGACCCATGATCCCCAAGAACATTCAACACGACGTACTCATAAGAAATCTGGTGTAGTTGTGTTACCGTGTTTTGGTATTACCTTATAGGCATACGGGACACCTTCTTATGCCAACATCCATGACTTTCTATTAGGAGATCATCCGGGTATCATTCATTTTCTCCAACCTGTGCTTACCATTGGGCCAGTGTAATGGTATAGTGGTGCTAATACTAAGGCCCTACAAAATCATTGAATGCCCTTAACCCCTATGTTTACTGGGTCCTTACGGCTTAGCCATGTCCAAGGCTACGGCTTAGCCATGTGGGTCAATTCCATCCAGATTTTTCAGGCGCAATTACAGCCCAACCGTATGTTGGCCTACAGCTTAGCCGTGCTAAGCCTATGGCTAGGTTATGGGGAGGTTACGGCGTAGCCGTAGTGTATTCCACGGTGCAGCTGTGTGCAAACTGTAGAAAGGAACGGGTTCCTGGAGCTCTTTGGAAAGCTCGCCGTAGGAAGACCTTCGGCTTGGGTACGGGCTGGACGCGGCTTAGCCATAGTACATTTCACGGTTCCACTGTGGGTGAGCAGTAGTTGAAAATCGAGTTTTGTTGCTCTCTGGACTTTGAGCCGTAGATGCTCACGGCTTAGCTGTAGCTTCGCCGTAAGCTTCAGAAATTTGAATACAGTTATGTAGCTCGGTTCCAATGCAATTCAACACAGAACATGGATAAGTGAAGCATTCCTTTGGCTCAGTGACCTTGTCCTTGAAGGTGTTTAATGCCCACGCACCCTTCTAATGCATGTTTACCTTGTGATTCATTCCATCACATTTACAACGATTAAAACAATGAAAATGACTAAAATTGGGGAAAATGCAAGTAGCTAGCTCAATAATCCATACTTAATCATGCATGCAGTACATATAACTCAATACTTGCCTTTTCTAATGATGTTAACCCTCTCCAACTGTCTCTTGTTGTGTGGTTAGGGGGAAGACCTCCAAACTGAGATGGGTTCTCTACCAACAGAGCATGCAACAAGGACGGAGATTTAGATTCACATGCATGTCATGTGATTGAGTCTCCTAGACTCTAACAAGCTTACAGAGATGAGTTGGAGATAAAATTCTCACCTTAGGTCTATAGCTTAGAGGAGATTGTGATTTCTAGAGAGATCGAAGTGCCCAAAGAAGAAGATGATGATGAAGATGGATCTATGGACGCTACGAGCATCACATGCAAGCTCTAGTTCTTCCTTCCCAGCTCTAAGGTGAAATGGAGAGAGATTGAGTGAGAGCTCCAGCTACAGCATAAGGCAAAATGGAAGAATGGATGTTGTGCCTTCCTTTTAACTGAAACTTCCTGAAATCCACGTGCAAGTCCATAGGTTCTGGATAATTACAGTTTAGACCAAAGGGACCTCAATTGGCCCAGGATGACTCCGGATCGACTCGGGCCCAACACGAAAGATGATCTACACGAAAAATTACAAGAAAGGCAGTGGACTGGGTGTCTAAGAGATCCAAGGAAAATTTACAAAAAGGCCCTTAACTATTAAAGTGAGGTCCAAACTCCGCCCAACCACCTATCCGAGGCCCAACCCAATAGTTTTACACTAAATTAATCCTCAACAAGTCTTAATCAATATAATACAAGGTTAATTAACGTAACTAAGATTAGTGGAGGTTCGGGACCTTACATTGTTTGACTATCTTCATTTTTTCCTTCATCATTAATGAATATGGTTTCCCAAAAAAACTTATATTATCCTATCTTTTAATTTTACATCCTTAAATTTTAAAGATTTGTTAACTATAGAATTTATTCCCATTTTGAATTCAATCCATCCATGAGTAAAGATTGGACGTGTATTTTGGCTAGCTACTAGATCATGAGTGCAACCCATTATCATACTAATTATCTTTATTTACAAAAGATCAGTCTAACACTTTGTGTCATTCTAATATAATACTAATTATCTTTATTTACAAAAGATCAGTCTAACTATGAATGCCATTCTAATATCATACCAATTATCTTTCTTTACAAAAGATCAGTCTAACTGTGCATGACATTCCAAGTAGTGAAATTTAACCATATTCTTTAGATATATCAAGGCATCTCAGCCAAGCAATTTTGACAGTAAAATGGGTCCAGCACATTAAGTGATGGTGTTGATGATGATATTCACTGTAGCACAGTGTCTCCAAAAGAAATAAATAAGTTAGGACATACTATCTGGTTATTAAAAGTATGTCGATTCATTAGTACTTGACCTATAGTTGCTTAAATACTAAATGCAGAGGCAGCTGTTCTTTTTCTGAGTTACTGTGAGTCCAAGTTACAGACAAAAGTCGCTAGGTCCTCGGACAGTCCAAATTACAATATCAAGAGAAGTGCTATCATGATCGCAGTTGGGCTCTTCCTCAAGCATCAACTCAGGAGCCTACTAGTATTTTTAATTTGATCTCTTCTTCTACACAACCTTTTGTGGATTAAAAGGAAGAGGTAATTTGGAATGCTGAAGAATCAGGTGACTTTACTCTCAAATTTGTCTTTATCTCTATTGATAGTAATGGTCCTCTTCTTTCTTGGACTAAACTACTTTGGTTCAAAGGTAGAATCAATAAGCACTCTTACTGTGCCTAGATGGCTATGTCGAATGGTCTCAAAACAAAAAAATTACTTGCTTTTAGACATATTCCTATAGCCACCAATTGCACCTTTTGTAACCATGATTTAGAGTGCAATATTCACCTTTTCCTAAACTGAAGCTACAGTCGTCTAATCTGGGAGTCTATCATCTTTAAATTCAAATTCAGCTCTCTTAATTGCATTAATACTATTGAAGAAGAGATTAGCTCATTTATCTCTAGCTGTGACCATAGCAAGGTTGGCAATATTACCATGGGAAAGCTTTGTTTCCCAACATTTGCATGGAACTTATGGAAAGAGAGAAACAATTAAATTTTTTGTGGCGAGAAAAGAACTTGGCAGTTAGCTCTAGAGCTTTCTATCTAAACTTGGAAGTCTCTTACAAGCTTGCTGCTACTTGGAACTTGTCTTCACCTAATCCTAGCTCTCAAAAGGCTCCTACTTGGATCAACAATAAGGATTCTGGAATCTGGAATTTCTTTATTTCAACTCATAAAGAGTTCTCTATTTGCTTGCTTGGAAACAATTTGCGAGAGATCATTTGGTTTTTAATCAGTCAATTGCTCAGATTGTTTTTCTGCTACTTTTGATTTGATAAATAAAGCTTCTAAGATCATCAACCCTTTGGTCATCTTGTCTGATAATAATTGCTTAAGACTTGCTATAATTTCTCCAAGTAGTTCTCCATGGATTAAAAAAAGTTTCTAGCAAGAAATATTCATCACTTTTTCACTTTTCGCATTTTGCTGTCCATCAAGTGAAAACTCCAAAATCCTTGACTACTGATGCAGCTCAACTAAGAATTCAAAATTTCAACAACAATCCTTAGTTGTATTTATTGCTGTTTTGAAATTCTTGTAAGCTTTGTCTTTTCTTTCTCTTTGTTCTCTTATTCTGGAGAGCAAGTGAGTTAATTATCTCCATTTTCTTTTTGTTGTACACTCTCTTTTGGACATATATACTCTTAACTTTTCCAAAGAAGAGAAGTGCTATCATGGGTCCCATCCCCGTTAGGTAAAAGGAAAGAGAGAGAGAGAGAGAGAGAGAGAGAGAGAGAGAGAGAAGCGCCTCACAACCTATTTAGCTAAGAGGTGTCTCACTCAAGAGCCACACAGGAATCCAAGAGGGAGAGATGAAAAAGATAAAAGAAATTGTTCATTTCAATGTTCAAAATGTTCATCATTTCAAAGTTAATTTGTTTTATCGAATGTTCCAAAATTTTCTTTGGGACCATTTTGTTAGCATAGAATTCAAATGAGTGGAATAGAATTCATGCCAATTACCAAATGTGAATATCCAAAGATGACCCTCATGTAACCTCTCTTTCAATAAAAATTGAATCAATAAAAGATGAAAAATGAAAGCCGGCTACCACTTATTAATTCCAATCCTAAAAAAGTAGAGGTCATAACTATATTCTGACCCTATATCATTTACTCCTCACCTTATATTATCACACTTCACATCTTTCATAATTCATCAGTGGAGTTCATTTCAGCTCAAATTTTCATTTATTCAGTTCTTATATATATAATGTAATGCAAATCAATAGGCCCTTGGGGCACATTTGTACAAGGGGTTTTCCATGAAAGTGTAAGTCCCACACTGTAGAAAATTACAATTTTTTAAACTGATTTCTTTGTCAATAGAAATTGGAGTTCTACCACCCCCTTCAAATTTTAACTTCTACAAAAGAATAGTGTTTATTATTATTATTATTTAATAGAATAATAGTGTTGGTTTCCTCTTCCATGACCTTACACAAACAAGACGACTGTTTGTTTTCATGGAATTGAGTCCCTAAGAATTTATGGTAGCCTGCTCATTTGCATCTAATTGAGTTCCTAAGAACTCAGGATAAAACACTTGTAAATATAAGGGAGTGCTACATAGTGCCTGGGCATTTTTTAAAGAAAACCGCCTCTCCATGTTGGGGCCAACTGAGATGCATGATGATCATAGAAGTCTATTACATGTAAAGATCTATATGAGGCCTACCTATATGTAAAATCTTGAGTCCATAAGATAACCGTAACATTTTGATCTATGACCCTAAACTTTAATGGTTTATAAGCATCATTTTATCATGATTTCAATCCAACGATAAAAAAAAGTTGGATGAGTGTCAAATTTGGATATGAGCATTCATAGAGGGTAGTGTGTATGAAAGACTAAATTGAATTAACATGAGCCCCATGACCAAAAAGAAGAGGGGCAGAAAAAGGGGTGTTTTAAAGTGGGGCGCCCGTTAGAATTCCTCATATATATATATGGAAATAATCATATATAATTAGTTCTCACCATTATTTTGTGAGAAGTCTAGGTGAGGCCCATCTATCACCCAATCCAGATTTTATAATATACATGGACCCACCTGATAGTCACATGTCTCAAGTTTCAATCAAGTCCGAATTTATTGGACCATTGGATCGACTGTGCACCAATCTGAATAAACTGGATTTATTGGTCACGGATGAGGGACATGTGATTGGGGCTTAATCGGTCCTTTTCTTCTTTCTTTTCTTCTATATCTGTTGTCTTTGGTTAGGGTCTTTCTCTTTGTCATTTAGTTTTCTTCTTTCTTTTTTGTCCTTCTTTTCCTTTTTCTTTTTTTTTTTTTTCCATTTAGTCTTTCCATTTGAGTGCTATTTTGGTTGGGGGAGCTATAGCCATGTTCTTTGTCGATCCTCTCTTTTCCCCATTCTTTCTTCTCAATTTGGTCTTGACTGGCGATCAGAATCTGGGGTGGTCCCACATAGATCTTTTCATCTCCCTTACTCTTATCCTCAAACGGGACCCACAAGTGGGCCCCATAAAAAGTTTTCACGGTAGGTGTGGGAACACTTCTCATAGGATTAAAACTCATATATATATTTATATGTTTGGAATTTCAAGGAAGTCATTGAAACAAGTTTTGTATGTTGGATAATTTATGGGTTGGACGGACAAAACTTTGGATCCACTTTGTTGTATTTTATAGTTTTTTTAGATGAGTTGTGATTTGAGTCGCCAAATGAGTTAAAGAGAAGAATTGAAGCAAAAAAGGTCAAACACGTGAAAAAGACATCGGATCAATTGGATAAAGATCGGATTTGAATAATAAGCCGAAATTCAAATTTGGTACCCAAACAAAATAGGTTTTGATCGATTGGGCAACATATAGAAACCCATTGACCTATGGGATCTCTATTTCTTTTTAAAGTGGGAGTTTCTTGTTTTGTGCTAATTCATATTCTTGTTGACTTACTATTATGAGGCACAGAATTGGGTCAATTTAAGAGGGTTCTGTCACAACCCGAGCCCAGGGTTCGGGGGTTAGCAAAAGCCAAACCTAATGACACACGTACTCCCGTGCATGCACACGTAGACCGAGTCTAAATGCACACGCACAAGGGAACATTCACACGTGCCAAGCAAGTACGCGGAAGCTGTAAATATCAGAAACATAAACTAGCAGTGCAAGAAGAGGATACAAAGGACGAACTGACATAATTACCTATGAAAGTCTTACAAAAAGAACAAAAGGATATATACAATAATGACATGTCATGCCAAATACAAGTCTGAAAATCCACAAAACAAGACTCCAATGATGCATGCCAAGAACGCTCTCCCGTGGAGTGATCACATCCACTCCTCTAGGCCTGATGGGGCCCCGGGGGTCTCATCTGGAGTCTGGCCGACCGGCGAGGGTTCGGCAGAGGTATCTGGGCCTGCAACACCAAAAACAACTGTGAATACAAAGATTCAGCAAAGTATAAACCATAGCAAGTTAACACACGCTGTGTCTAATAGAATAAGAACATCATGTGATTAAAGAAGACATTTTCGTATACTAGGCTGTCATGCAAGAAGGAAATATGCTATGTGAATCAATGAATACATGCTGTGTACATAACTAGTGGCTACTACATTACCAGATACTCCCAAAAGAGGGATCTTATAACATGCAAAGAACACCATTGTCCGGGCCAGGGTACAATGGGTCTCGGTTTCCTGGGGTCCGGTTCCCCAAGACATATCCATACTGCAGCAGGCCATATAAACTATACCAAATTCACCCCGTCGGGATCCTAAGGCTGAGGCTAAGTAGTGCCTGACTATACAGAGCCAATCATGAAAACCCTGAGTAGATCGTGACAACATATCATACGTGCAAATCTGTGAGTGAACATACCATACATGCATACTCAAGGTAACGAACCACAATGTGAAAGTAACGAAACATACGTAATCAGGTAGAGCGTTGAGATCAATGATCGAATGCAATATGTTATGCAACAAGTCATGTGAAATCGAATCATCTTGATTTACAAACCAATTCTAATCTAGTTATCCGGTGTTTCTAACCGTGCATGATGATGTAGTTTTAAGTTATTCGATGCACCGTTGTTTAGTGTTGCCTTGAATCGGGTGGTGCACGAAGTCCCTTAAACCAACACCCATGGGGAGGTGCTTAACATCCGGATAACGAACATGAATGATTCGCAGCCCTCGAGATCATTCACGCGTTGTATCTCATTCCGTTGGGCAAGTCTAGGTGCTCCACATTCTATCAGGAAGGCCATATCGGTCTTTTCTTTACACCTATCCTTGTTTTTCTTTCATTAGTCTAGTGTGAATACGGCTTAGCCGTGTGTGTGCTACGGCTTAGCCGTGTGTGGTCTACGGCTTAGCCGTGGCTGGGCCGTAGAAGGTCTGTCAGTTGCTGACTCTCAGTTATTCCAGAAAATGCACCCTGTATTGATCTACGGCTGGGCCACGGCTGAGCTTCGGCTTAGCCGTAGGGCAATCCACGGCTTAGCCGTGCCCTAGCCGTAGAGGAAAACTGGGTTTTTCTCCTCTCTGGACCTTGAGCCGTAAGTGGTATACGGCTTAGCCGTACCTGTACGAAGTCAGTAATCTGAAACATGTACAGAATGTCTGGGAAAGCATTAGAATTTCAATTCTCTAATGAAGATAGACAAAGTAGTAAGCAAATGGGCTGTAAACACATTTTTCCATATCAATTCATGTAAGATCAACCAAATTCAATGCATACCAACATGGGTTCTCAAAGTTATGGTTATACTTGCCTTAAATTGGAATTCAATGACACACTTGCTGTCCTCAAGCCCAAACACAACCTAACACAAAATTAACCAACATGCATGCATGAAAATTGGGATCACAAACACACCATGCAATTGAGAAACAAGAAGGAGAAGAGATAGAGAAGAGAGATGAGAGAATGGAAAGGTTTCCAACTCACCTTACATGCAAGAAACCAACCTCCTCTTGATCGATGGAGGAGAGAATTCAAGTGAAGGAGGAAGAGAGTTGAGCTCCACGTGCAGTAGAAGAAGAGAATGAGAGAGAGAGAGAAAGCAAACTTGTCGATCATGTGGAGTTATAAAGCTAATGGAAAAGTCCAATTTACAAGAAAGGCCAAGTTAGAATGAAATTTCAGTTTGAGTCAAATCCGGGTCCAATCGAATCACGCGACATCGGTTGCAAATGACGTAGTTACGAAAGTTAACGAGCTCAACAAAAGACACGTGTTGACATCAAGATGATGCAAAAATGACCATGTCTAAGAAAAGCTAAAATTACGAAAAAGGGCTTGGTCTACTTAATCCAGGTCAAACTCAACCCAACTACCTATCCATGACCCGTAACGAAAACAAAACACAAACCAAACACGATTAGCAACGAAAACAAGATTAACTAGCCGCTAAACAAGGTCAAGCTGGGTCGGAGTGTTACAGGTTCTCTCTCAACCCTAATGTAAAGATCTCATTATTTTGACTGGAGATCATATTTTTCTAGAGCATCCATTGGAGAGAGTTGTGTATCTTGTGTTTTAAAGCTGTTGCTTCTACATCTCTTGTAGAATATTGAGATCATCTTAAGTGTTCAAGATGTTGTTTGATCAAATAGAGAACAGTATACGGTGAAGGAGAGTCATGTGGCGAAGGAGTTTCACAAGAAGAACTTAGTCCTTAGGATGCGAAGTATATCTTATAACTATTCATTATTGTTTGATAGTTGATCATTGTTGGATTCGTGGGTTTTTACCCATTAGGGGTTTTCACGTTAAAAAGTGTGCTGCCTTGTAGTTTGCATTTGTGTTGGGTTTATGTCTTGTATTCCGGTTTAGCCGGATGAGTCCACTGGGTTAGCCAGTTACTGGTTTAAGGTCAAAGGTATTTTGGTAATTGTACTAGGGCTTTCTTGGTGGCCAAGAAAGCGGAGATTATAGATGTGTATCTCTGTAACCCTAAATCTTGCGCTGAAGGGAGGTGAGAGCTTTCTTGTCCGTAGTGTTCCTACACCACGTAGAAGAGACGATGTGAGAGAGTGAGAGTCTCGGTATGCTTTACTTGTCATAGTAAAGATGATCGTCTTTGTGCCCGTGGATGTAGCCTTATTCGGGTGAACCACGTAAATCTCTGTGCTCTTCTTGTGTGTGGCTATTTCTTTATTGATCTTGTGATTGATGTATGTGCACAACGGGTGATGTCAAGATCACAACAAGTGGTATCAGAGCTTGGGTTGTAGTGTTGCGATCAACGGAGTTGGATCTTCCTGGAGGATCCCAGTTTTTCTGCAAAGATCGTTACGGAAGAAGACAAAGATCGATTGTGACCTCCGGGTGGCCAGACATCATAGTCACATTGGTGACTGGGTCATCTGTTTTCTATTTAAAGAAGATGAGATCAGCACAAATCGAAGAAGAGACGTAAATACAGGATTCTGGTTCCTCTGTTGCTGATTTAGAAAGAAGAGATTCGAAAAAAAAAAAACAAAAACTGCTGTTCAAAAATCACGAGCTTCTCACTATAATTTTCGTCAGGTTCTCGCTGTCTCCGTCCCCCTTCGCCGGACTTCTAGTCGTCGCCGGAGACCACGCCTCCTGCTGCCGTTAACCACTGTCGCTAGTCGCTGGACCCATCACCGCTGCTGAAAGAGAAACCCGCTAGTTGCTGGACGAATCGTTCCTATTGCAGACAAACAGGAGGAAGGAGATGATATAACATCTAGGCCAGGCTAGATCAGTTGGGTCAAGTTCTACCTAACCCATCTGCAATAACCAGACCATTATAGGTTTTGAGGTCTTGGTAGTTCCAGATCAGGCCAACCTGACCAGTGTATTAGAAGCCCAACCTAGCAGTGCAATCCAGCAGAGTCAGCTAGTTTGGGTTAGGTCAGACTTGACCCGTGTGCACAGAGTCCAACCCAGTGCAGCATTGCAGTGCTGACGTAGCACACGTCAACAGAGAAGGTCAAAGTTAGTTTGACCAATTTCAACGGCTGAAATTGTTTCTGCGATATCTTGATCATCCAATGTCCGATTGGAGATCCGTTTGCGCCTACAGACTCATTTCGAGCAGATCTACGCAGTGGAAGAAAGAGATTGGCTGTTGGATGGTCAACAAGGAGGTTTAACTGATTGGAGCGTAGAAACTTGTTTCTACGATATCGGAGCCATCCAGACTTGGATTTCAGATCCATTTCTTCCAGCATGCTCGTGTTGATGAGATCTACAACGTGGTGCAGAAATCTTGAGAAGAGAAGATTGTTGCTCCCCACTCGCCTAAATAAGAAAAACCTAGATCTGCATATCTTGTCAATAGACGTCCTGTCTTGATTACAGAAGGAAGAGGGAGTTTTAGGCAACACCAACTTCTCTTGTGGAGAAGATCTGAACAGATGTGGGTTCAGGTCAGTATCGGGTCTACTTGACCTAGTTATTGTTGCAAACCCAATAGTAGGAGTCGTCGGCCTAGTTGAAAGGGTTTGCTGATTCAAACGAAGTTATTTGTTTGGAATTCACATGTTTTCCGGATCATATGTGATGCCATTTATCTTGCCAAAGCCAAGCCAATGAAGAAGCAGCAAGGAGGAGCTGATGCATTACCAGTTGTCAAACATGTGTTTGATTGATTAGAGGTCAGGTCAAATGGAGTTTTTGACTGCTCGGAGGCAGAGGTTGTTCTACAATTATGAAGTCATCTGGACTTGTATTCTCGATCTGTTTTTCTTGCATGCTTATGGTGATTGGATCTTCATAGTGATGTTGAAGATGGGGCAGGATAATGAGTGATTCAGTATTGATATCACTCAGATTTGTCAACGGATTTGAGCTTTAAGTTTGAGGTTAAGTTTGACGAGAAGATGAACATTGCTCAAAGTTCATGTGCTGGTTCAACATGTCAAAATGTTAAAGGAAGAAGTTTGCATCGTCGGTGCAGTGACGTACCATTCAGTAAGGTACGTAAAGACATTGCCAGTTTTATCTCCTGGTGGCTCGAGTTGTATGGAATCCAAGCCAAGGTGGAGATTGTTGAGTTTATATCTTGTATTCCGGTTTAGCCGAATGAATCCGCCGGGTTAGCCAGTGATTGGTTTAAGGTTAAAGGTATTTTGGTAATTGTACCAGGGCTTTCTTGGTGGCCAAGAAAGTGGAGATTATATATATGGTCTATAACCCTAGATCTTGCGTTGAAGGGAGGTGAGAGCTCTCTTGCCCATGTTGTTCCCACACTACGTAGGAGAGACGATGTGAGAGAGTGAGAGTCTCTGTATGCTTTACTTATCATAGTAAAGATGATCGGCTCTGTACCCGTGGATGTAGCCCTGTTTGGGTGAACCATGTATATCTCTGTATCTCTTATTGTGTGTAGTTTTTTCTTTATTGATCTTATGATTGATGTATGTGCACAACGGGTGATGTCAAGATTACAACAGTTTGTGTTTGATTAATTTAATTTTTGCTAGATATACATATTGTCTAATTAATTGTTTGCAATCTAGAAATCACATACATACTTGGGACCACCGCCCGCCCACCACCCCCCCCCCCCCCCCCCCACCCCACCCCAACCAACCCTAACCAAAAAAAAAAAAAAACCTTTCATTCTTGATTTTCTTTTTTGAATTCCAAGGAATTCATGGCAAAACCCTGCTTATGTCGATGAAATTGTGGCCTATACTTCTGCAAGAAATTGAACCCATGGGAATATGAGAAATTCTAGAACTTGTGGCCTGATTGTTCTAAATATATGGAGTTCATTGTAAACTCATGCTTGCTTACATGGAATTAAATTTCTTGGAATTCACTTTTGCATGGAATTTTCCAAGGAATTTTGGTGGAGCAATGTAACGTTTGCATGGAATTGATTTATTAGGAACACATGGTGACCCTTTTTTTTTTTTTTTTTTTTTTTTTGGTTTACCATGGAACTAGATTCTTCAGAGCTCATGGAATTGAATTTCCAAAAAAGTAAGGATCCAATAATCTACATCTCTATGTTATATTCTTCCTCCTTTAATAATCCTTTTGTTGGAACCCATTTTACTAGGAATTGTAAAAATTCAATTTCATAAAAACAAACATGAACTTAATGTTTATACATGACAAAGATGAGTGATTAGTTTCAATCACTATATATATATATATATATATGTATTTGTAATTTAAGCATATCTATAAATTTTTATTATGTTATTCAAATTAAAAAAAATGTCAACAAACATGATTATGTTGGTTTTTCAATAATCCCCCTCAGTTGGAACCTGGTTGGCCTACATTTTAGTGTCGAGTTGTTCCCCTGGGATTTGAACTTGACACTTTAGGAAAGGCAATGAAAACAATTTTAACAATCCCCCTAGGTGGAAACCCATTGGTGCACATTTTGTAACATGGTAATTCCTCCTGGGATTTGAACTCATGATTAATTACCTTTGATACTATATTAAATTTCCTCCGCTAACAAATCCTATGAAAACCTCAAGGCATTTGTAAAGAAAATTGATATACTTTTCAACACTCCCCGTTTGGTTAACTTTATTGGCATACATTTAGTGATATGCACATTTCAGTGTTGATTTGTTCCTCTTGGGATTTAAACTCATGGACTAGGTTCCACCTGAAGAGGAACATTGGATTAGTATTTCTACTATCTTGACCCCAATGAGAAATGATTTAGCATCGAAATGAGCATGTTGCTGAAAGTGTGCTGATTGAGTTCCACTTGATAGGAGTTTTTTTCTTTGTACCCTAACCTTAGTGGGGCTGGGACCCCTAACCCTTTGGTGAGGGGAGCTACCTCGGGTGACGTTGGAAAATCCTCTGGTAATGGGAAAAGACTTCAGGTGAGGTAATACATCTCTGGTGAGGAAAGGTATCCAGGTTAAATCCTTGTCAGGTAGATAAGCACTGACACTTTTTACTACTAAAGTAAGAGACCGTACTTTACTGGGAGTTTGTTGAAAAGAATATTTCTCTACTAAGGGAATTTAAGAAGGATTGATTAGCACAGAAAATTTTAATAAGGATCATTCTAGGGGAATTTTTTGGTACGCAGAAGTGTGCAAAATAAGAAGCCAGCCACTCCACTTGGATATAACCTGATCAGTGACACCGAAAATCGTGGTCCTTCTCTCTGTGGGGTGGTCCTTCCCCCATCTGAATGGGTCCCTCTTATGGTTTGCACCGATCCCATCAAAGTAAATTTTCCGCCTTTACCAATCCATGGAAATAAATGTTATCCATGGCTTGAAATCATGGAGGGTGTGAGATCCTGTGAGTGCTTATTCTGAAGGGAACCTGGGGATTTCTCATATAGAGTGTCCCATATCTGAGTGCTTCTCATTATCTTGACAGACTGGAAAAGCATTTAATGTGTCAAAAAGGTTCATAATCTGGCGAGTCTATGGGCCACGTTCAGGTCGGGCCCATGAGACCCAGCCCATTATCATTTTTGTTGTTGTGGGTCTGCTTCGATTATCTAACATGGGATCAAAGTGAGGTCAGCCTACATGATTTGCAAGCAGGGTACCGTTCAAGTATACTGTATTTATGGCCCAACAACGGCATCTTACCGCAATAAAAGCAAAAGTTCTTACGTGACTACCCGAAGGTCTACTTTCTTACTAAAGGGTTGGTGTTAAGCTGAGTAGTAAAATAATAATAATAATAATAATCCAATATGAGACCCATATTAGCCGGGTAAAAATCCAAAATAAAGAAGATCGTCTCTATCCTTCTTCGCATCATCCTTGCTCCTGCTTGGCTGCTGCTACTCATGCTGACATTAGGGTGAGGTAGATTGAAACAAAAAATATTTTATATTCCATTTTTTGTTCCTTCTTCAATCACATCAGCAAGGCCCATTCGTGATCTCTCTTCTTTTCCACCATGAAACCCACCTGAAATTAAAACATGAAAAATGATAAATTTATGGATGAAAATAGTGGAATCGGTTGTATCAGTCGGTCCAAAAGACCGATACGGTATCAATATCTGTCACAGTTCGCGGTCCGTCACAGTCATCGCGGTGTGAAAATTTTTTAATTAAAAAAATTGAAAAAATATCCAAAAAATCCAAAATATTAGAAAATGCTAGAAAACAATGTTTTTTTTTTCATTAGTAACGCATATAAATCAAAATATCAGTCCCCAAAAGTCATGATATCCTATATCGCTGTCTTGTTTGAAATTATGATTTTTTTAATAAAAACCATAATTATGACTTATGAAATATGAACTATTTATTAGTGTGAAATTTTAGAGAATACAACTTATTTATAATTTATATATAGTAGTTGTACACTTGTACTTGTATCTTATATAATATATAACTATACTCCTATCATTATTTATCAGTCACCATTCATCAACCATCAATTCATCACTCAATTATCAAGCAAGTTGTAAAATTCAAGAACATAAATATTAACATAGCATATGACATAATGACAGAAAAATAAATCATAAAGCAATTGTGGAGAATGAATACACACCCTAATTCCAAGTGGAGTGTCTGCTAGGCTCGATATCATCGTCATCATCATTTCTTCTTTTTTGGTATGAGTTATAATAATATGATCC
This sequence comes from Sextonia rubra, assembly GCA_037013555.1. Classification (NCBI taxonomy): domain Eukaryota; kingdom Viridiplantae; phylum Streptophyta; class Magnoliopsida; order Laurales; family Lauraceae; genus Sextonia; species Sextonia rubra. Next base: position 12,899,288 of record JASUAD010000026.1, read on the forward strand.
AAACTCTTCCATTGCACTCCCATACCCTTGACCATATTGATATTGTTACTGAGGAACGAAGATCCCTTCATAATATGATGAGCTATCCTCAATAGATTGAGATGACTAAGGGCTCAAGTTTAAATTAAAAAAATTCATGAGGAACAAAAATAGCTTGTTAAGGTCCACGTTGGATCATTCTTTGTCCTTGCTCATACCACGGTTGTAACTATGGAATTAGAGGCAGTTAAGTTGGCTAATGAGGGTTGTATCCATACGAACCATACCTAGCTTGCTGCTGTCCAACATTGCCCGTATAAGTACTTTCCTCCCCTCCATGACTGATGCTATTACCAATCTCTGTCTCAATTTGTGAGACACATCTTACATAACTACAATGGGCATCTAAGTTTGTAGTATCATGAAAATACTCAATTGTCTCATACATTGGTGGCTCATTAACTCCATAGTGACCACCAGTCTCAGGAGAATCAGGAGGAATTCCTGTTGATGAGGAAGATGTATAGATACTTGACTCACTCTCCTCACCCACCTTCTTTCCTCTTGCTTCTATAGGATCAACCATAGTACCCCTCTGTTGCTGTGTCAAATTAATCTCTTGTAATCTTTCATAGGCTTTCATTAGCTCAAACTTCTTCCTAGTCAAGTCCTCAACCATTTTTGCTAGCTCTGGATCTCCATCTAATAATGGCTCTTCTGCCTCTTCTAACTACTCACCTAACAAATCATCTTCTGCTGAAAATATATATTCTAAATTAATTGGGTAGAAGTAATCTTGTTGATCCTCAAATGCTCTTCTTCTTCGATTTTAACTGCGGAGCTTGAGGTTATAGTGAATGTAGACCAGTTTGTTCAAATTATCCATCGTGATTTTATTTCTTACTTTTATATGGATAAAAGCAAAGGTCCTTCAATTTTTTCGCAGTTTGACAAAGATGTAGTTTAACTAAGAACTTTAATTGCAATCTTCCTTAATACTGGAGCACTCTCTCCATAATTCAACCACCATTTAGCTGAAAATAAAAGAAAATAAGATTAAACATTTAATTTTTGAATTTTTGAATAATCAAAATATAATTTACTATTTATATTTTACAATCCTTACCAGGATATGTTTGTGTGATAGCTCTTCAAGCAATGGTGGTGCCAAAACTTCCCATGCCTTCATTATATACATCAATCTAATGGCATTAAGAAGAAAAAGAATTATCAATTGTTATGAATGAATAATGATATATATTAAATTGAAGAAGACAAAATACATTATATAAGACATCTACTTTTTAATTTACTTACTTGGTTTGTTGCCTTACTAGCCTTATTGGTGTTATTTGCTAGTTTTTCAATCACATTTTTCATCACCACTCGAATTTCATCAGTTATATTTCGATCCAAAGATTCATATCGAAATTGTGAATTGAGAAAGTAACATATTAAATGCAAAAATTTAAGTGAATAACGTATTAAAAAAATTTTAATACAATAATGAAAGTCAATAAGAAATCAGTCTCCATACCAGCAGTGTGTAAGTCATGATGCAATTGACGCTCCCAACGGCTGTCAATGATTTTCCAATGTTCAGTATAATATCTACAATTTGCTCTAACAACCATCTTTGCTCTCTCTATGGCCTCATGTAAGAAGCCCATAGTTGGCTTATCATCACCATTAACCAATCGAAGAACTTTTATTAGAGGCTCAAGAACATTTAAGTAATTTTTAACATGAGGCCAAATCTTATTGGACTCAATGGTCTTACATTACTTCTTCTGCTAAGAGAGTTGGCCGCTTTCCCCACTTAGAATTCATCCATTCATCTGATTTGATGAGTTGGAGAAGCCATCCTCTATACTTATAAATACTCTCGATGGCTATAAAGTGGGTGGCAAATCAAGTAATGCCAACCCGTTGCAGTTCATGATTGTTTGTAGATTTCTTCATCATTGAAACAAGTTTATAAGACTGGTAGAAAAAATTAGTAATTTTCTTCATCTTTTCAATCACTTGTTTAATGACTTTTCCTTTGAAAATGTCTTCAAGCATTTAGTCTATGCAATGTGCTGCACATTGTGACCAAAAAATATTTGCCCTCTGCTGCATAAGCATCATTCCTGCTTTCTTCATGTTTACAGCATTATCGGTGACAACTTGAACTATACAATTTGGCCCAATATCATTAATCACTTCATTAAATAACTTATTGATGTATCTAGCATCTTGAACATAATCAGTTGCATCATCTGATTTGATAAAAGCTGTTCCCAAAGGGCAATAAACTAGAAAATTTAAGAGATGACGTTTTGTGAGGGTGGTCCACCCATTACACATTAATGTGCAGCCCATTTCTCTCCAAATCCTCCTAAAAGTCTCCACCTAGAGCTATAACTCCTCATATTCTTTTCTAACACAGAGATGACTAATCTCATATGGGGTGGGTGCCTTTATACCGAGACCATGTTCCGTTGTTGCATCTAATATAATGGTAAAACAAAGAGAGTTTGCCTTATGTGGTGGAATGGCTGCATCTAAAAAGAACTTTCTAGTAGCTCTTATCAAATTATCTTTTGCTTTATTAAATTTTCCCTTGAGTGCTTTTACAATGTGGGGTTGGTTGGCTGTTGGTTTTCTATATGCAAATGGGTCTGTTGGACCCACTATACCTGACCTACGAGGTGCCTATGTAAGAAGTTCATCATCGTCGTCAATATTTAATGGGGCGGGGTTGTCTTTGACTAAATGCTCGACGCAAACCCCCTCCCCTAGATCTAGATGAGCCACCCTCATCATATTAGCCACCTCTCATAGCTGCCTCATATTGCATTCTTCTTCTTTCCTCTTCCTCCTGAAGTCACTTCAAACTTTCTTTTCTATCCCTTCTTAAATTTGTATCCTCATTATCGTCGGAGGAAATAATATCTCCCTTCCTAGACCCAAAAATTTCTTCCCTACATGCTTCAAATTCCTCCTTTCTTCTTTTCTCTCTGATAACCTTTTTCTGTTTTCATGTATCCAATAACTCTTGCATTTCTTTTTTTACATTAGGTGGCACTTGAGGACACTTTGTCACTTGGCCTTACCTATGAGCCAAGTGTTGCATCAATCTAGTTATCCCTCCATTTATGATTTTTTGGCAATAATTAGATTTAATATTATATTGACTTCCAGCTTCTTCACAATGGTTCCATGCCGGATCAATGTCACACACTATGTTAATCTAGCTTTTTCAAAACAAAAGAACCCATGGCACAATTTATAACATTTGAACTAAAATCTAAAATATAATAGAAACAAAAAAATTAATACATTCATATAAAAGCATTTGGAATCTCAAAAGGGCACATTTTAAATGATACATTAATTATTTAATTTTTCTAATTCCATGTTTTAACAATCCAAAAATAAATTCAGAAATATAAAAAATATTGACATGTTACATATTCACATAAATGATAAGACAACCATAAAAAAATTAGCGTATGTGAAGTATACAATGATTATATAAAATTAGGAAATCATACTTATAGTGAAAATCTAAATATATAATAGTTTAATATAAAATTAGAAGAAAATCCGAAAATAAATTAAAAATATAAAACTAATTACATTAAAGAACAATAAAAAAAAGTAATCCTATATGAAGTTTACAAAGATTATGCTTACTTTAAAAAATTATAGTGAAATCCTCAAGATATTCGTTTTAAATATTAAATTATTATTTTACGCAACAAAATAAAATTTGAAAATCTAAACTATTTACATAATATTTTGAAAAAAATGAAAACTTATCATATTCATATCATACATGAAGTATACAATAAAATAACAAAATTGTAATTAAATCCTAAAAAAATCTTATTTTAATATTAAAATATGTAAAATTCTGAAAATAAATAAACATAAAATGTCCACATCTTGTAGATCCATGTTTTCTACTACTAAATTTATCAAACTTGCTTCATAAAATCATGTTTTTGCATACTAATAAAATTAAAAAAAATACTTAACATTAAAAGACTCTAAATCTTAACAAAAGTTAAAATCTTAAAATTTTAAAAAACCAAATAATAGATCCACACTCATAAATCACAAGATTTAAATCCATAACATAAAATAAGTGGAATCAATATCATGGATCACTTCTAAGCTCTTACTAAACAAATATTTAAAAAAATAAAAGAAATATAATATACTTACCTTGTAAATGTATTTTCTTTATTTTTATAAACCAAATCCACCAAAAAAATTAATTTTGTGATGCTTTTGAAAGTTAATGGAGGAGTAGCAAGTTGGCCGTCTTTAGATAGGGAAGGATGAGTAGAGAGGGAGAAAGAGGAGAAAATTTAGGGTTTGGGGCTTTTTATATAATACCGGTTTCAGCCTATATTTTGAAATATTGGCCGATATATCGCGATATTTTGGCGATATTTTTAAAGACCGACACCGAGACCGATACACACCAATTTATCGTATTGTTATCGGCCAATACCGGTACGTATCAGCTGATACGAACCGATATCGGCCAATTTTTTTATCCATTTCAAGCCCAAATAGGACACTTAAGCACACATCATTTCTCAAACCCCTCCCCATTTTCATCCCTATTTTCCTACCAGCTCAGGCTAACTTGGTCAAAGGGATAGAAAAAAATCCGACCACACATTCGCATAATTCCGATCCATAAGTCACTTTTACAGCATATTTATTTGCGTTATATTACATAAAAATTGAATATATAAGATTCATACCATCAATAGTTAAAAATGAAGATGAGAAGTAAATTTTCAAACCTAGACTCAAATAATCTTTACTTTTAGAACACGGAATCACAGGGCATGTAAAAATTAAGTACTTGGGTGATGACCAATTTATTTATTTTTCATCTTATTTTGATTCTGTTTATCTCAAAGAAAAGATTACTTAAGCATTGGTTATTCATTTTTACCTACTGACTGTGTGAATTCTATATATTCAATTCCTATGCATTAGAAAGTAAAGCAACACTGGCGTAAGAATAGTACTAAAATGTAATAAGAAGCAACTCACCTCCAGTTATAGTTCAGTAAAGCATATAAATCATTTCAAAACAACCAAGAGACAGTATTGGGAAATTTAGTACGAATGTTTTTCTCCTACTTTCACCTATCATGAAATGAATAACTAAGTGAAAGACTATCCCGGATCTAATTTCTAGATTGCAGTTCAAATTATATGTAGTGGAAGAATGAAAAAAACAAGCAAAAACAATCAACCATAAGTAAGACAAGGCACACAAATTTTTTACGAGGAATACCCTTCTCGAGAAAAACTATGAGTTCTCCTTGGACCAACGAAAATCAAGCACTATGAATCGAGCAATTACAAGATATATTCACAATCCCTCCCCCAGTTGCAACTCAACCAAGGACTGTAAGTCTTCTTGCACAACTCCTCATTGTCATGACTCATCACTGTTCACCGCTCTCCGCACTTGATACAACCAATCTTCAACAAGAGAAGACAATCTTCTATAAGAAAGTAGAAGTAATATTCTCTAGCACTTAAAGTTTCTATACAATTTCTCCAATGGATAGTCTAGAGAAAAAAGGGTATTTCCAATATATATTCTCAACTTAGAATAGAAGATGATATGTAGGGTTGAGAGGAACCCTTCACATAACCCAATATTTGTCCCCTAAAGTTATACTCCATGTAAAATAGAAATAGGCAATCTTAGCATAAAAGGGAAATAATTCCGCATGAAAAATTGGGTTGCTATTCATCGTTTGCTCAAGCATATGAACTCCCGCTCGAGTGGATTGTAGTTTTACAATTAAGTGTTACAAAATTTTCAAGGCCATAACTTTGTTGTTTTAACTTTGATTGATGCAATTATATTGGAACCTACAGATAGGGTTGTCAAATGACCAGGCCTGGGCCAGGTCGAAGTAAGCCCTTACCCTACTCTCATATATGTGGGTTTGGCTTATGCCAACTAAAGCCCTCAACTTCTTTAGCTAACCTATAATATCGAAACCCTTACCCTACCCTCAAAGACTAAGGATGAAAGAAATGATTTTTCTTCTTATTATTATATATAATAATATTTCTATACCATGATGCTAACTCACTTCTTTATTTGAGATATGGATGGGTACAATGCAAAAGTTAATATTTATGTGTAACTTCTAAAAGAGTACATGAAATAAGTTACTTTTTTATAATATAAAAATATTATTTAAGATTACATTATATAAGCTAATTTGATAATATTGGACATGAAATTAAGCAATGGGAGACACTATTAAATACCTTATCGCACTAACATTATTAAAGAATAAATTGGTTTTATTTGTCATTAGGCTACTAGTAAGGTTGTCGCAAGTTAAAGTTTCACTAGTTGTACCATTTTTTACTAGTTTATATACTACATTTTTTTTTATAAAGCAACAATATGGACCATTAGATCTTGTTTGAAAATTGTCATATGATTCAATTAGATTTATTTCACATATGCATTAGACATTTTCCAAATAAATTGGTTATTCACTACAACAAAATGCACATTTGCCTATGTAGAAAATTTGTAGGTAAATGACTAGATGCGTAGGTAAAACTCTTTGCCTACGTAACGCCATGCACGCATCTGAAAGTTCTCTTTAGTGGAGGCATCATAAGTCAGAACCCCTATCTCCCATAGTTCATTTAACTCGTCAATCAAGGGTCTCAGGTAGACATCAATGTTAGTCCCTGGTTGACTCGGTCCAGGAATAAGTAAGGACATCATGAAAATGGGTCCTTCATGCATTTCCAAGGTGGTAAGTTATAGGGCATAAGAATGACCGGCCACATACTATAAGAAGTGCTCAAGTTTCTTAAAGGGTTGAACCCATCAGTGGCCAAGCCCAATCTAAAATTGTGGGTCTCCTGTGCAAACTTTGGATAATTCCGATGAAATTGCTTTCACTCTTCAAAGTCTGCTAGATGCCTTCCTACCCCATCATCCAGACGCTTATCACTGTGCCATCTCATGTCTTTGGCTGTCTTCCGGGACATGTACAATCTTCGCAACCTCGGTGTCAATGGGAAGTAACGCAGTATCTTGTGAGGGATCTTCTTACCCCTACTATCGTTGATCTTATACCTGGATTCCTTAAACGTGGGACATTTTTCCAAGTCTATATTCTCCTTCCAATATAGTGCACAATCATTTTTACATGCATCAATGAGCTCATATCCCAATCTTAAGTCACGTAGTAACTTTTTGGACTCATAAATTGACCCCGGAACTTTGTGTCCCTCTGGTAGGAACTGCCTAAATATCTCTAAAACTTTGTTGAAAGATGTATTGCTCCACCCATTCTCTACCTTCACATATAACATTTGGATGATGAATGATAACAAAGTATCTGTCTCTTTGCAGCCAGGGTACAAGCCACATTGGGACGCCTCCAACATTTTCTCAAAGTCTTGCACATCCTCCATCTCTAGGGTATCACCCTCGATGTAAGTTCCCATGTGATGGTCCTCTAATAATTGATCATATTCATCATGATCCTCATCATATTCATCATCTTCCTCGTCCGGCTCATCACGTTGTGGAAGTTCTCCATGTCTGTCCCAAGTGGTGTAAGATGCCATCATCCCTCTTTTAACAGATGAATATAAACAGTATCATACTTATGCTTAAAGTAGTTACAACAATGGCTACACGGGCACTTAATCTTCGTAACCTCACCTGAATGTGCCTTTGCAAACTCAATAAATGACTTCATGCCATCTTTATATTGCTCACTGAATGTGTCACGAAACAACAACCAACTTTTGTCCATATCTGAAATCATGCGATTCAGGGTTAAGTCAACAAATTAATGTTCTGCATAGTAGTGAGTTCTATCATTTTGAACTCTAAAAGGTTTTAAAAAATGTGCAAAGCCATAATCATGCGTTTTATCTTTTTGCATTTTTTACCATTTTTTTAATTTTTAAATATTTTTACAATTTTTTTATTATAGTCACAATTGTACCGGTTCGACATGGATGGTACAGATTAAGTTGATGGTTAGGTAAATATTTTTCATCTCCTTTCTAAGGTTTTTATCATTTATAAATCTGTACTATTTTCTATTTCTTTTTTTTTAGTTAGAAACTTATGAATTATTAATTTTATTTCTTCAATTTTAGTCATTCTCAAAAATACATTTTATGTGTTCAAGGGAATTCAAGTCATTCAATTCCATGAAAACAAATGGGTGCAATTATATATCTTTACTCTATATGGTTTTGGGCCTAAATGATGTGCAAACCTCATGAAATTTAAATGGATGGACTATGACATCATTTTAGGCATGCCATAAAATTTTCATCAGGTTCTGACATCGAAAAGTGAGTCACACAATCTGTTGACTTTTGGTCAAAGTGGGCCCATGCTTCAATTGTTTGGGGCCCAAATGATCTTAGATGGCCACGGAATTTTGAGATTTTAATGAGGAACCTATTTTGAGGTCTCTATCTAATTTTCAATTGATTTGGCATTTGGGAAGTTAGGCTTGTATTCAGTGCCCTCATAGCCCAATGGGTATGTTGACTTTGGGTAAACAACGTCCGACTGACCGGGAATTTTGCGGAAATACTCTAGAGCATTACTGAGGCCTTCCATAGAGATTTTAGTCAATTTGGTCTTTAACAAGTGAAGTTTCACACAATGTTCCTAAAACATCAGAATGGGGCTCCTTAAATTTGAACTTGCATCCAATGGTGTCTAAAAATTCTAAAACTTTGAAGGAATGACCTAGAGCATATTTTAAGTCTTCCTTGTGAGTTTCAACTAATTTTATCATCGGAAAGTATAAGTTGCTCTAGCCTGGGTTGCCACCGAGGAACACTGACAAAAGTCATTTAAGCTTGATTTTGGTTGAGATGAAATCTGTCTGTTTTGAAACTTGGACCCATGTTGTCTGCGTATATATGGAATATCTTGAATGAATTTAAGCATATTTGGATGCCCAAATGATGAATTTAATTCAATGTTCTACAACAGTTGTGACATTTGTTTGATTTTTTTGTCAAACCAACAAAAGGAAATAAAATTGACCTTATTATTATTATTATTCAAGGGAATTCAAGTCATTCAATTCCATTCAAACATATAGTCTTTGCATAGTTTTTTTTCTCAAAATGTTTTTATTTGACTATAAATTGTAGTCTCCATTTTTAAAAAATGTCAAACTTACTTTTTTTTAATGTAATAAAATGTAAATGTTATTCCTTGTCTTATGTTACATAGTATTTATTCATTTCTTATCATTAGTCTCTTGAAAAATGTCCCCAAATTGAGTATATTTTTATTTTTAGGCCCGAGCTTAGTACGGGCCTATTGCAATTTCTACTTGATTTTGACCATTCAATTTATTTAGACTCTCCCATCAATGCCATTTCATAACCTCGTTTCTTTTCCATCTCTTCCTCTTCCTCAACTTTTCTTATCCTCTTCAATCATACAAAATAAAACATCTCTTGCCTACTAATTCTATTTTAAGTTGTGACAATACTATTCTATAATGAAGCATTAAAATATATACATTGCCATGATTCCAAATCAAAAAAAGAAAAAGACAATCAAAGTCCCTATCAATCAATTAGTTATAATTTACAAATTCCTCCAAAATTACTAACAGAAATACACCAAAGTTTAAAAAAAAAAAAAGAAATAGCATTACCTGGAGGCTATAGTAGGGCAGCAGCAGTTTAGAGATGTCTGTTGTTCACAGCAGCAACAGCAGCAACAGCAACAACAACAGCAACATAGCAACATAGCAACACAGCAACAGCGACACAATAATAGCAACACAGCAACAGCAACATAGTAACAGCAACACAGCAACAGCAACACAGCAATACAGCAACAACAAGTGTAGTTTATTCTTCTTCTTCTTCTTCTTCTTTCTTTATTTCTTTCTTTTTTTTTTTTTTTTTTTTTTCAGATGCAGGATCTGGTATGCAGTTTCTGGTGGAGATGTCTGCAAGTGTAGTTTGTTCCATAGTTACCTAGTTCGACTGCCCAACATTCGAATCACAAACAGTTTGAACCGCATGAATCGCTATTCGGTTCGCCTAAAATTGGTTTCTGAGAAAAGCATGGTTCGTTGCAGTTTGACATAACTATTTTAGAAAAATAAGAAAGTCTCATGTGCATGCCATGATGAGTAGGAGACTTCTTCCTGTTTCAAAAACCTTCTACAGATAGGAAAGTTTACGCAACACAGAGAAGACATCTTTATTAAAATTACATAAAAAATTAAATAAAACTAAGGAAAGTTCAATAAGAAGAGGACACAAAAATACTGGAATTGGAAATAGATTTGGACTCAAATCGTTGCATACCTATTTAATCTTGTGCTACACTCAATTCCTTAATCAAAAGATTCTCGCAGTGGTTGTATTAAGACGGCAGATTCAAAGGGAACTCGCAAAATCACAACTCGCAATCCATGGTGTAGTGTGGTGCGTGGCCAAATTCTAGGTATGCTCCCTTTTTTTTCCAGATCATCCACATGCAGAGGGACGAAAAAAATGACTCTGTTTTTGTTTCGTTGTTGCATCTAATGGTCTATTTCGCTACTGCATCTAAGGGTCTATTTCGCTGCTGCACATGGGGAAGGAAGAACGAGATGGAGTCAAGAGTCAAAAGTCTTGTCCCACTATTCCTCCATATGTTAAAGAAATCTTAAGTTTTCCAATTCCCACTTCTGTAGCATTTAATATTCCCACTTCTTTAGGCATCAGATGGCTACTAAGCTGTCCCTTCTTATTACAATGCTAAATTCACGTTCCCAGAATCCAATCTTTATACAATGCCAAGTTCATGCCCCAATTAAAAAAGTCAATTAAAAATGTTAGATCCTCAATGTATTATTTCTTACAAATCCCAAGTTAAAATTGGACAGTGGGTCTATCTATGAAAATCCTAACCATACAACGTTATTATCTTTGAATTATAAACTTTTATTTCATACTTCTACTTTAAAACTAAGGGGTTTTTAATATCTCACTTTGTTTTATTGGTGTTTGAAATTTTATATCTCTTATACTTGAAGTTCTAGGTTTAGTTTAATTTATAGATAGTTAAATTATTGAAGTTTCTTGATTTATAATAAAAAGAAATTAAGGGTTTCATTAGCGGCTATTGTTTCGTCAAGTTAATTAAGGGCAAATGAAACCAACTTAATTAGGGTTTTTATCTTAACCATACACATTTAAACCGTACACATGGAAGATGAAATGTGGCTAGTGATAAGAATAAAGCCTTTTGCTGGTGGGCCACACACAAACCCATACGTTTTTATGTGGGCTTACAGGAGGTAGCTAAATACCTTTCCAATTTTTATGTATATAGGAAAATGATATTTGAGCATGGCGCTTACCATATTATGGACCATACCACCAAGTGGGGACGACTTTATGGCCCATCCAAGTGGAACATAAAATTAGAGACCCCTTAATAGTTATCAATTTCTAAAACTTTGCAATCATAAAAATGGATTGGACTATTAGATCAAGTGACAAAATTTATTTCATATAAAATCATTAAACTTGTGGCCCACGGATGAAAGGATCAAAACATGGGTTTGGCTTCAAACTTCTATGCGGTCCCTTGATCTTTCTATTCTTTTGTTCCCATAATTTATGGCCCAAGTGGACTCCATCCCTTTGACCTAGACAGCTATCTCTCACAATACTATGATCATCATGCTCATGTAAAATTGAGTTGACCTTGCTAAGACCATATAATATATACTAGCAACAAATGCCCGTACTTAACCTGGGTCAAAGAAAATATAAAATAAATGAATATAATATTTAAAAATAAAGAAAAAATAACAACCATTACTTGTAAGAATTTTTAGAAGAAAATAAGATGAAACACAGTGGACTGAAGAATTCAATGATTTTACATAGACAATTACTAGATTTGGAGCCTGCCATTTATGTGAAGCACATTCGTCAAATGGTAATGTACATGGCTTCTTTAGTGAGGGTGGACAACTATCCATGACCTAGCCATGGTCTGCTGTACATTTGCACCTTGTACATCGGCTTTTGCTTTATAGGGCCTTTGAATTTAAAGCGACATGCAAGTGTCCAGTTTTCTCCAATAATTTTCATTTAGGACTTAGGAGCCCATCAAGTTTACACCATCCAAATACATGGCACAAAAATATCCTCACACCAAAGTTCTTTCTCCCATATAAATGACTTTTTAAATAAAACAGTACAGCACAAAAAAAAAAAAAAAAAACAAGGCTTTGATTTTAAAAACACGATTTAGCAAAAACATGTACATAACCCAATAGGGTTAAAAAAAAAAAAAAAGGAAGAGGAGGGCATGGGAATAGTTTCATTAAAAAAAATAAAAGAATGGAAATAAAAATATTTGGATTCGCCCATAGAAAACAATGCGTGGTCAAAAGTCTTGGCCTTTCCCTATGCAAAAATAATCGTGGCCAAAGGTTTTTTATTTTGCCTACAAAATACAGCGTCGCTAATATTAGATTTTGTGAACTCAATCCATCAGTTGATGTAATAAATTGATTAATTTCTTTATTTATCAATAATATCATGCTTTACTTTCATGAGATAAATGTTATTTTACTACTTCATGCACATGACCAATACATATGACATAATGGTTCATGAGTTGAACCGGGTCCCATTAATATATTAGATGTGATATATGTACATGGATGAGATCCACACGCGGGAGATATATGTCACAAATCTTATACTTAAATAGCTTCACAACCAGTAATGAGACTGGGCATCTCATTTGATAAGGTTGCAGCACTTTAATCACTATGAGATAGTGTGATTTGTCTCGATCATCAGAATGTAAGATTCTGGATCACGGTGCTGGTACATTGGATGTATTGAAGGACCATGAGATGCACCTTATGGAATTCTGTCCCAATAATAAGGTATGCTCTCATAATTCCCTAGCAATAGGCTCTCAATCCTGAGACATTGATGAGCTCAAGTTTCTATCTATTCATTTACTTTGAGTCACCAATGAGTGAGGCCAACTGTAGGTTAACACTTCGGTGTCTTGGGTATGTAGTAGTAGAACTATGGGAACGTTGAATATGGAATCTATCTCTATTATCCCCTTGTACCAATTAATGGTTTGTTATTAGTAAGTGCGTACCCATCTCAATTAAGAGTTAATTGGATGGTACTGATGATTACTGTGATTAATTGGGGCTCAAGGATAATAAGATGTGGAACTTATATTGGAAGAGACAGATTTATTCAAATTGATCCACGGATATTGATAGAGGAGCTTACTTGTGGTAATTGGGAAGTTTAGGGTCTTTATTGTAATTTATTCTTAAGACTGGAGTGCAATTGCATTTATATAGTGGTGTTATTTGCAATTAACCGTGGGCCCAGATTGCACATGAGATGTGGGGTCGCGGTGTTCCAGTTGGAGCCATCTTTCTGAGGAATCCCTAGTGGTCCCCACGCTAGCCCAAGTTATTGGAAAATACTAATTTGACTTGAACTCTAGAAAGAAGGTTTTAGAAAAGAGAAAGTTGCTAATTGCTTTGGAAGTAAGACTTCTATTTCAATTAAGCAAGGAAGAGATTTTAAAATATATAAAATCTCTTGGACGTCCAATAAGACTCTCTCTCACACCCAAAACCCTGTTCGTGCAAGAGTTGCACGAGTTACTCTCTCCTTCTCTCTTCTAGTTCCTTAGAGTTTCGAGTTGGGATTTCTCCTGGAGATTCCACCAATCTTCTTAAGAAAAGAAATCCGATTCGGGTCATAGCGTGGAAGGCTAAGAGGTGTTGAAGATTCTCATCATCAAGTAGAGTCGCAACTTTTTCATTAGAGCACTACAGATCTCCAAAGGTATGATCTACTTCTTGCATGTCGTAGATTATTATGGATATTTAGTGCTATTTGATTCTGTATTTTAGATAGAATATTTACTGTACATGGTCACAAGATTGAGGGTAATGCATCTTGGATTGGTTTTTTGGTCTTATGGATAGTTGATCCCTACGTCAAGTGAGTTAAAAGTTTTGAAAATCTATCCACGCGACCCACCTACTTCCAACAGCTAAAGGATATTGCCCACGAAAAACCATGCGTGGCCAAAAGTCTTGGCCTTTCCCTACGAAAATATATTCGAGGCCAAAGGTTTTTCACTTTGCCTATAAAATACCGTGTCACCAAAGGATATTGGCCACAGAACACCATGCATAGCCGAAAGTCTTGGCTTTTCCCTATGGAAATATATGCGTGGCTAAGGTTTTTCACTTTGCCTATAAAATATTGTGTCGCCAAAGGATATTGTCCACAGAAAACCATGCGTAGCCGAAAGTCTTGACCTTTTTCTACGCAAATATATGTGTGACTAAAGGTTTTTCACGTTGCCTACAAAATACTGTGTTGCCAAAGGATATTGCCTACAAAAGACTAAGCGTAGCCAAAAGTCTTGGTTTTTCCCTTTGGAGAGAATCCAGACTACTTTTGCCTACGAAAATATCTTGCGTCGCCAAAAATAGGAGATAATTGTGGCTTTTGCCTACGTAGATTCATTTTCGTAGGCAAAAGATAACTTTTAGCCACACAAAACGGGCTTGCGTGGGCAAAGCTGTAGCCAATAATGCATTTTGTTGTAGTGATTATGTATGGTTCAAATAAACATTAGACAACTTTTGAATTAGCATTAACCATAACTTGTAACTATTTGAAGCATCAACATTGAATTTTATAAAAAAGCAATTAAACTTCGACTACCGAAGATGAATGACTAAGATGTTTGATGCATGGGTCACAAGCTTTAACTCCATATAAGGGGTCCATTTGAATGAAACAATAGTCATGAAAGTAAAGGGACATAAAGAAATTGGCATCGATTAATGGCTAGCTAGTGGATAAAACTCAACTTCACTCAATAATGATGTTAGGGCTATCCATCTAAACACTCAAACTTCAATATTAGTTTACATTGGTAAAAATCAATCTAATAACGATGACTTCTCTTTTCATTGAAGAACATGTCCAAGTTTGGCAAATATAAAATCAAGCATACCATTCAAAAGAAAATGTGTAATTAAATATAGGTATAATATTATGATTTATGAGAATATCCATTAATTAATATTGTTTGAAAAAAATATTAAGTCTCTATTATTAATTGCTACTTAGAGGAGTTTTTTTATAATTTTTGGTAAATTCCTATATATAATTTATATTATTTATTAATAGACAAAGGGAAGGGTTGGGTTGAGCCCCCCTGGGTCGGCTAAGTTAAGCTCTACCTCCGCTCTCAAGCTTGTGAGCTTTCTAAGATTGGGCCCTACCCTAACCTTGGGCTTTAGAGCAAAAGGAAAAGCCCTCGCTTTGAGAGCTTTTGCGGGCCTAGCGGGGCCCCGGCTCCCTTATCAAAGGGCCGGATTAATAACCCTACTTACAAATATTTACTCGAAAAAATCTTTCCAACGGTAGGTAACTTGCCCTGATCTAATGCCTAGTTTGTGAGCTATGACCATTTTAAACTAAGATGTTATGAGAAAAATACTTTAATTTTTCATTTTTTTCTCCAATTTCTTCACTTTTTTCACTTCAGCTTATCCGGTGACTCACGCTACAGTCCCTACTAAAAGTGATACAAAATTTCAACTTAATTAACCAAAAATTTTGTCCAACCCATGAATTAGCCAACAAACAAATATCCTAACACTAAGTTTCTTCAAGGAAAAAAGAAACAAGAAACTAAGTTTTTCCTTTTAACCCCTCACTACTATTGGTTTCTCACCTCACCCTCTTGTCACCTTAAGGTGTAGCAGGAGATGGTGTGATGGGAAGAACAAGAAGATGAGACGATGGCATGCCAAACATCCACTACATAACATGATATCATGGGATATGGGCAAAGAATTTAGAGAGAGAGAGAGAGAGAGAGAGAGAGAGAGAACATGATTATTGTGTTACATAGCGACATGGCGGTGTGACTTTTGTTAAGTAGTTAAAGTAATTCAAATCTTATGTAGCAACCGATCCTATGATTTTTTTAGTGATTTGGGACCATATAACTGTACGGGTAGAGACACAGTTAGGAAATGCTATTAAAGAAAGTAAATAGAAAAGATGGTGTTTAAAATTAAAATTGCTTGGCTCTGCTATGATTTGGAACATTGCATCACTATTTTCAAAATAGTGGGTTGGTCTTAACCAATATGCACGATAATGAGGCCACTACGCTATTTTAAACCATGATTGGTGGGAGGCCTCTAGGTGTTTGGGCCCCTTCTGCCCCCTCTCCCCCCAACCACAAAAAAGAAAGGCTTATAAGAATTAAAAAATGAAGAATTTGAGAGAGAGCTGATTTAGGACTTTAATAATTTCATGCAGGGCTATACTTTTGAGAGGAGCAGTTAAGTATAGGACTTACGAGCTCAAGCGACCATGGAGAATAGTCCTCTTATTAGGAAATTGCAAGAAACTTTTTGCTTGGGTCATTTTTATTAAATGATACCTAGTAAAGTGCTGGGCTAACCACTAACTCCAATCGTAACAGCAGCAGCCAATCATTTCTTTTGATTCTCTCTGCTGTTAACATTTCCTCCTTCAATGGAGGCTTGCTGTTATTTCTAATCTATTGTGATTTTTCTTTATTCAAATACATTTTCTTACTCATTTGAATGATGTACATACAGAAACCAGTATGATTTTCATCTCCTGCAGTCTGTTGTTTTTAGTCTTAAAATAAAATTTAAATTAATTTAAATAACCAAGAAAAAAGCTAAAGCAGGCCCATTTGCTAATGCAATTGTCAATTTGTCACCACTAAATATGATTATTGCAATCGAGGTAATCGAACAACATAAAATACCTTTGCATTTTGGTTGAAAGTATCAACCACTTCTCAAAACCAAGAGAAGGTTAATTGCATGATTTGATTGTAAATGAAAGTATAAACATAATTTTTATTTCATTCAGGTTCTTATGAGCCTTTCTTCATCATAGGTGCTGGTTAGCAATTAAATATCAATTTGGTCAACTACAGACGAAGTGGATTCATCACAGAGGCCATGATTTTTGTGTCTCAAAATATAATAATATGTTCTAATGATTTTTCATTGATTTTCTGTGAGGCGCAAAGCAGCATTTTAGCTTCATGATGCCAGGTCTATGGGGATGCTGGAGTCATAAACTCTATCCTTAGCTTTCTTTGCCTGAGAGATAGAAAAAAAACATGTTACAAAAATGCATCTAAATCATCAGGTTGTGGGTTCAATTCTTGTTACTTATGAAAGAACATAATCTAAATTGAAAAGAAGGAAGCGACATTGAACAAAAGAGGCAGCGCTACAGGTAGTTAAATTGTTATTTGGGGGATAATAGTAGGCTCTTGTTATTTGACCAATTGGTTTGTTACAATTCAAAAGCATGACTATAAGTTCAAAAACCTAGTGTCCTAATTCTCCATTTGACTTCATGCAGTTGTCTAGAGCATGTAAGACTACTTCATGAGTAGAAATTGTGTACGTGTATGGCCCAGTAAAGTGCATTCCTATTCCAGCTCTTATGAGAACTATGATGATTCCAATGAGGCTGAACTAGTTTACTTTTGTGAACTAGACAATGTTGACATTTTGATCAATATAGTTGTGAATTAGTCTAATGAACTACTCTAGTTTGCATTTCAACCATAATTCGAGTGAATTAGGTAACTGTGACTAGACTTGGTCTGATGTCTTCTGAACCCAATAGTTTGGACTAGGCTGGTAGTGCTGGAGTTGAGACATTTTTGGGCCAAGACAGGCCCCGTACTCTTCCACGTTCAATCCTACTCATTATTTTAGCTAGCTCTGCTACGAGTTCTTCTAGAGAAAAAAAATCAATAACTGAGATGGGAGGCCATAACTTACTTCTTGCTCCCAGTTAGTGCATAATGTAATCGTTGAAAGCATTATCACTTGTGCCATAAGCCCGCATACAATCCCCATCCAAAGCCCCTGTTTACAACAATTTTGGGAACAAGCACAAACATCATCTTTCATGCCAACAATCCAAATATCATAGGCGTTGCTGCATTAGACAAAAAGGAGGAGAAAACCCACCTTTCCACCAACATGGAGGACAAAAGCTAGAAGAACAGCAGAAGGAACGCCCACAATGTAATAAGCTGCCAGATTAACATATGCACCAATCTTCTGCCAACCACACCCTCTTGCAGTACCTAAAATTTGAAAGAAACCCATTAAGATGCTGTAATCCATTATTCAATTTAACTGAAAACAATCTTCATATAAATGAGCAGAGATTATTAAAAACTATGTGCAAAAGCTGGAGCCCAAGGGAAGGCCTAAGCAAACAGAGCTCATGGCATAATAATGAGACAATTTGATGACTAGTAAATGAATGCTATTGTTCCCATGCCGTTAATTCTGGTTGCAAAGTAGTTCAGACCTGAAAGCACACATTGGATTCCATCCAAGAAGTTAGAGGTTGCAAGAACTGGCATCATGACTGCCACATATCTCACCACTTCCTCCTCATTGCTATATGCATAGCCCCATATGCCACGCACCAAAATCATGGTCAACCCAACTATCACGCCCACTGTAACGGCCATGACTACCACAACCATGACTGCTAAGCGCGCAGTTTGTGGACGCCCAGCACCCAATTCATTTGACACCCTTGTACTGAAAAGTGAAACAAGGCGTGCTATAAGTAAAGGGTGAAGATGAAGAAGAAGAAGAAGAAGAAGAAGAACTAGAGAGCAAACATTGACATCTAGCTGAACTGACCTTACTGCACCCCCAAGACCGAAGGGGATCATAAATAGCATTGAGCATGTGTTCAGGCTGAAAAGATTATGCAAAAAAATTTAGGCTGAATATTCGAATCATGTATGAATTATTGTCTATGAAGCACAGGTACCGATATGGGTATGGTACAGGTACACCAATACGGCAAAATCCTAAAAAACATGATATAGGTACCGTTGAGGTACGTCCATTAAAGAATTATATTTTTTAAGATTTTAATAATACAATATGGTAATAATTAAAATAGGTTAGAATTCTTAGATGCAACAACCCAACAATTACTCAATACCATTACAAATTCAACCTACTAAAAAAAAGAGAATTAGCAATATTATTTTTTATATTTCATAATCCAATATTCCTTTCTTCTTCTTCTTCTTTCTGCTTTCCATTTTCTTTTTTTTTTTCATTGGAAACAAGGGGATTGGAGATGGGTTAGGGCTAAAGCCTTTTTTCTTTTAAGTTTATCGAAAAGGGTTAAGACTAAAGTTAAAAATTATATTTTTAGCTTTTTCAAATTCTTAGTTTTTACAAAAAAAAAAAAAACTCTTACAAAAGTATCAAGAACGTACCCATCCTGTATCTACAAACGTACCAATCTCATACCCATAAAGTCAAAACATACCGGGTACGTTTCACTGTATCCGATACATTTTTTGCAATACCTATATCTGAGACGTATACTGATAAATACCCGGTAAGGGTTCGTGTACATTTTGGAAGTGCTTGTGCTTCATAGATTATTGTGAATGATCTGGATTGTCAATAGCCATAACTAACTTCATATGCCCTTAAAACATGTGGAAATTAATTGATATTGCTTCTAAAAGTTTTATCTTATGTCAGTAAAAAATGGAGGTGGAGAAACAATGCCAAAAATAGATGAGCATATGCATGGACTGTGTGAACATTTAGATGCACAATATTATGGTATGACTTTGTTTGCGTTACATTAGCTGGTAAATGTATATCAACATTATAGTAAACCAAATGCGATCAATAATAAATCCATGAAAATCTAAAGAGTTAGAGGGAATGCCAACCTGATTGATAGAACCGATGTTTCTAGCTTTGGATTGGGAAGGAGGCCAGACAAGAGAACTAGGAGCTCAAATGACCAAAATTCCAAGCTGTCTCAAGTCATTCAAACAACTCACTCACTAAAATATATGCTGAAAATTCAAATTAGAAACATAACAATACACTGAAGCTCAAACAAGAATAGGTGTATGAACGGGATACCAAAACAAATGCCAGGCATATATTTTTTAAAGCAGAATAGGAAAAAAAAAATACCTCTACTGTTAAAGACAGTAAGAGGAGTGGAAGAAAGGAAAAGAAAACCATAATCTTTCCAATGGAACTGCTTTGAAAGAAGGAAGACTACAACTCACCAAACCATAACTGCTGAAGGAATGGCAAGTCTTATGAAGTTGAGGACATCATGCAAGGCCTCCTTTGAAAAACCAGTCCAAGTCTTCTTGCAGGAAGGAGAAAACTTGACATAAAGAGCCAACAAAACCACATTGATCCAATAAGAGATGGAGTTGGCCAAGGCAGCACCTTTGTTGCCCAGTCCAGATTTAAATACAAGAACCCAACATATGAAGAGGTGAAGCAATGCAGTTATTCCGGAGCTTATCATCATTGGGAAGACAATATTTTGGGTTTGTAGGAATCTGACATGGCATTGAAGGAGGCCATAGGCAAAAATGCATGGGATCATCCACCGGGCGTATAGTCCTGCACCCATAGATATCTCTGGATCTTGTCCTAGGGCCATGAGAATTTGACCAGTATAAGCCCAGATGACAGCAAGTGGAATGCTTACTAGTAGTAGGACAAACATGGCCCTCTGCATATGTATACCAAGCATATGATACTGTTTTGCTCCATAGGACTGCCCGCATAAGGTATCCAATGCACTTCCCATCCCAAGCTGTTGAACAAGAGAGGAAATTAGACTTGAAAATTTTATCACTCATTATGGCATAGGTAAAAAAGTCTGATAAGATATTGAAGTGTATAAAGATATGAATATGTAAAAGAAAGACACTAGGAATCCAAAGGTCATTTTAACATTTGAGTCTTTGATCTTAAAGAAGTTTACAACCATATAGGTATGTGATGGCCCAAAAAGGTTTGAGTTTCAACACTATCAGAAACAGAATCGTTTGGGTGAGTGGAAGGTGTGGATCATTGATAATGATCATGTATTTCTTTTCAGTGTGATTATTAGGTTCATATGTTATTTAGGCCATCATGTGGTCCAAAGTTAACCAACAATTGGATTCTTTCACTTTGTTTTTGTGCAGATCCATGCTATTTTCTCTGTATTGTTCCATTTTTATTGGACGTCTCCAAAGAGACCCATGGATTCTCTTGTTTACCTGTCATTCAGTAAAAAATTTCCTATCCTATGAACCAGATAGTCTCCATTCGCAACAACCGAAAAAATTAGAGTGAAATGTTGCTTTAGAAATATCCAAAAGATTCGGGCTTAAAGAAATTGAATAACCCATACTGAGAAGACTACTTTTTTATCAAGTGGGATGCTTTTAAGCCGTCTCTGATCAACAACTTCTTGTGAAAATAAGTCAATGACTGAAAAGTCACCTTCATCCAATGGCTCCAAACCAACTGTGACTGTGAAATAGTATCTTCTCTTGAGGTGGGTAGTTCTCAAGACACTCCCACAATCAATATTCTTGGTAAAATAGCAAATATGAAGGCCTAATTTTGGATCCTTGTAGTTCCTCTGTCATCAATGTACTTGTGACTCTGTTTTATATAAAACAACTCCGATTAAGATATAAAACAACTCCGACTATGTGTTACTCAGATTATCCAAGTACATTAACCGCCATTCATGCCATTAACTGTCTTAATTGCACTCGGTTTATGAAAATTCTAACTGGCCTGGTGTATCTATGGCGTCAGACCTCTTCTGGTACAACTTTCTTCTATGAGTCTTCTGTGTGTGTGTATGCATGACAGTGACATAGTTACAAACCATCTAAGATTTAAACTACTTTGAGACGTTGTGTTATTAAAACATTTCAATTCTATAGTACTTGTTTATGGAAAGTTAGGTGAGATGTATTAACTTTCCATTGGGCAATCCCCTGTGGCAAGAACCTACACCTAGGAACCTGGTTGCTCAGCACTCAGCTGAACTGTAAATATAATGCCTGTAAGTAGCTATTGCAAAGAACGGATGAACTGTTAAAGTTAAAATTAAGTTTATCCAAGTACATGAACCTCATGAACCTTCATTTGCATAAACCGATTCACCTCTACTCTGTTTACAAAGATCAAATAGGACTAAGACTTTTAACACTAAAATCCATTATCACAAATATTAATGCAAAAGAAATATAAAAACATATCAAGATGGCAATACAAA
Organism: Sextonia rubra; assembly: GCA_037013555.1. Classification (NCBI taxonomy): domain Eukaryota; kingdom Viridiplantae; phylum Streptophyta; class Magnoliopsida; order Laurales; family Lauraceae; genus Sextonia; species Sextonia rubra. Next base: position 12,921,518 of record JASUAD010000026.1, read on the forward strand.
ATAGATAAAACAAGATTCACTTTTGAAGTATGACTTCTACTTTTCATCAAATCTGTCAGGTGTGTATTAGGAAAGAAGCCAAAATATGAAAAAAAGATGCAGTATACAAGAGTACATCGTCATGTAGAAAATAGGGATGCTAGCAAATATACCAAAAAGCTGAAACCAGTGACCCCTGCAAAAGAAGTGGCCATGGAAGCACTTGAGAGAGAGAGCTCTCCTAGGTGACCCACAAACATAACAGAGATCACCTGCAGACAGAACTGCAAGAAACTAACAGCCACTAAAGGCCCTGCTAACCACAACTGCTTCTTCACTTCATCAACTATATCTCTTCTCCAATCAACACTATCGAATACTTCTCCACATCTGGATTCCAAGCTCTTTTCATATGAAGGAATTAGAGGAGATTGGAGAGATGGGTTTCCTTCTTCTCCCATTTCCCTTGCCATTCTTTGTTCAGAGAAAGAAAGAGAGACTCCTACAATAGAAAACAAAAACAGCAGCTGTGGTTGACGTCTACAGACAGTAGTCTTTCACAGAGAACCACCAAATAGTTCTTGGACTCTGAGGTGGCCATGGCACTTGTGGGGCCTAAATGGGTAGGCAAAAACCAATGAAGATATTTACCAGTGCTGGTTGATTGTGCCCCAACATTATTCTTAAATAAATTAAAATGAAAAAATAAAATTTATGTAGCTAATTTCAATAAAATTTATATGACTGATTGATCCATATAATTGAGATAAAACGTTGATGATGGTAATTTTTTAAAATAAATATTGGATTTAAAGATCGTTAGATATAACAAGGCTTTGTAGCCAAGAAATTTTGATGGAGAAAAACTGGGTCCACAAACATTAGTAAGTCATGGCAATGGCATTGATCTTTGCCAAAAAAGATAAAAAAAAAAAAAAAGTCATGGCATGATGATGATATCTTGATGTTCACTGAAGTACTGTCAGCTCAAGAAACAATATAGTGTTGTTTTGGCCAGAGGAAAAGGAATAATTTACTTGAGTACATACTTTATTTATTTGGGAAGGACAAACAGAAAGGGCAACTGGTCATTGTCCTGCTCCTTGTTAGTCCAAATAATGACTGCCACGTGTCGACAGCTTTGAAATGAGCCCCGCAAGTGCGTCATCACTAATCAGTCTAGTCAGGACTAAGAAGGAGAAACACTCCACTTGCATGGGACTGATCAGTTTAGTCACGACTCTGACCCTCAGAGGCTTTTAAGTATATGGATAACAATAATTATAAGTATATATATGTTGATTGTTATTAAAATAAATTTAGATTTAATGAAATGAATCCTGGATAGAAAAAATTAGATTTAGTAAGATATGCTCTGTGACTAAATATAATTCTTAATGTTACAATAGATAAAAAAATGAAACTTTTAATATTATGCATATAAGATTAAAAAAAAAAAAAGAGAGATGGGCAAAACTCCATCACCTTGCCTGCAAACAAACCAGCTGCCGGCACCCACTTGCTAAACACACCAATTTCAGTAGACAGCGTCAGACCCATCAAGAAATTAACAACGAAGGAAACAGATGAGAGGTGGCCTACCCATTCAAACACATGGTTTAATCAAGCACATCAGTGCACTGTATAATTGCCAATCTTGTAAGATTGTTTTCTGGGTTAATGCTCACTTGCCCCTCCAACATGTGACGAGTTTGTCTCCTAGCAGTGGGTGGTGATGGATCCGGATGAGGAGACTCCGTCACGCGACCGGAGATCTATGTGCGTTCCGGTGATGGGAACCTCCGTGGATCTCTTCACCTCTTGTCTTTCCTATGAGAATGGAGAGAATAATAATAATAATCCAAACCTTAAGGCTCCCTTATTCTTATATAGATAAGTCCCAAAGAGTCACATTTACTAGAGACATCTTCTATCAGAAGCCCACATCCACTGATCCTATTGGAAGTCTTATTTTGGGGCCCAGATCAAGTCTTACATTAAAATGGGATTGCAATATCTGTTGGCATCTGCCCTACTTGATCTGACGCGGGACCCGTGGCATGCGGGCCACACGATTTCCTACAATCTCCCACTTGACACGAATGCCATGTACATCAAACATTTCTCAGTCCCATACGCATTACATGCCCTACAAAAACCTCTGCAGGCAAAACCTTGGTGAGAGCATCCGCCATCAGTTCTTCTGAAGGCACATAAAAAATTTCTATATTATTCTTTTCAACCTTCTATCTAACAAAGTGATATTTTATTTCAACGTGTTTTAATTGGCTATTAATCATTTGCTCATTTACCATAGAAATGGCCGACGTACTGTCAATGCTCATTGGGACAGGCTCCTTCTTATTTATTACCTCCAAATCACACAGGAAGTATTTTAACCAAAGAGCCTCCTGGACTGCTGTACGGCACGCTGTATACTCTGCTTCGGCTGTTGATATAGCCGTGAAGGTCTGTTTCTTGCTACCCCAAGATATTGCACCTCCTCCGAGGGTAAACACATAGCCGGTTGTTGACTTTCTCTGGTCTAAATCACCGGCCCAATCTGCATCAGAGTAGCCGCGCAGTTCCAAGACTTCACCTTGATAACATAGGCGACGATTCATTGTTCCTTTGATGTACCGCAGAATCCTCTTAACTGTATACCAATGCGATAATCTTGGGTTATTTAGGAATCTGCTTACGAGACCCACGACGAATGCAAGGTTTAGTCTCGTACATAACATTGCATACATAATACTACCCACAATTTGAGCATAAGGTTTTGATCTCATTATTTCCCTATCCTACTCATTTGTGGGTCCTTGATCGCTTGACAATTTTGTGCTCTTGCAGATAGGAGTATCAATTGGTTTACAGTTAGCCATATCAAACCTTTTTACCACAACTTCCAAATAAGATCTCTGTGATAAAATCAATATCCTATTCGGACAATCATGGGTTATTTCAATGCCAAGGACATACTCTGCCTCACCCATGTCTTTCATCTTGAATCTTGACTTTAACCATTGTTTGATTTCATTTATGGCTTCCAATTTATTACTAGCGATCAAAATGTCATCCACATATAATGACAAATATAAATAACTACTCCCACTGCGTTTAATATAGAAACATGTGTTTACACTATGCACTATTTGGGACAAATCCTATTTCACATATAGCCTGCTGAAATTTCCTATACCATTGTTTTGAGGCCTGTTTTAATCCATATAATGCTCTATTAAGTTTGTACACTTTGTTCTCGTGACCTTGCACTACAAAACCCTTGGGTTGTTTCATATAAATTTCTTCTTCTAATTCGCTGTTCAATAATGCTGTTTTCACATCCATCTGGTGTAATTCAAGGTCACGATATGCTACCAATGCTACTAAGATTCGTATGGATTGGAATTTTACAATCGGAGAAAATGTCTCCTCGTAATCTATTCCTTCCACTTATGTGAATCCTTTAGCTACTAACTGTGATTTATATTTATCCAAGGATCCATCCTTTTTAAATTTCTTTCTAAGAACCCATTTACATCCAATGGCTTTTCGATCTTTAGGTAGATTTACCAATTGCCATACATGGTTCTTTTTAATTGATTCCATCTTCTCTCTCATAGCCTCTAGCCAACACTGCGCATCTTGCGCTTTGACCGCTTGAGAGTAGGAGGTTGGATCCAAATCTTGCACGATTCCCAATAAACTGCAATAATCATCAAGATATGCCGGTTGTTTCCTCGCCCGAATCGGCCTGCCAACTGGCTCATCGGGTTGTTCAATCACCTCAAGTGGGCCCTGGCCAGGAATTCTAGGTCCAACGTCCTTTTCGTCGAAACCCCCACTTGCTTGAACCCCCTTGCCCATAGAGATTTCATATAATTCCACACTCTATGGTCTTACTCTAGGATTGACTGTCGGATCCTCAAGGAAAAACACATCTCGGCATTCAATGATTATCCTATTATCATGATCATACACACAATATCCTTTAGAATGTAATGGGTAGCCAACGAAAGAACAATTTTTCTTCGTTTCTGCTTACAGTTTATGCCTTTCTTGTGGTGGTAACAGGACGTGTACAGGGCAGCCCCAAACTCTTACATGTTCTAATTTTGGTTTGGTATCAGTCCATAACTCATATGGGGTCTTGGGCACACTCTTAGAGGTACTCTGTTTAAAATATATTGTACAATGTTTAATGCTTTTCGTTAGATTTTGTGGACTCAATCCATCAATGGATTTAATAAATTGATTAATTTCTTTATTTATCAATAAAATCATGCTTTTCTTTCATGAGATGAATATTATTTTACTACTTCATGCACATGACCAATACATATGACATAATGGTTCATGAGTTGAACCGGGTCCCATTAGTATATTAGATGTGATATATGTGTATGGATGAGATCCACACGCGGGAGATATATGTCACAAATCTTATATTTAAATAGCTTCACAACCAGTAATGAGACTGGGCATCTCATTTGATAAGGTTGCAGCACTTTGATCATTATGAGATAGTGTGATTTGTCTCGATCATCAGAATGTAAGATTCTGGATCACGGTGCTGGTACTTTTGATGTATTGAAGGACCATGAGATGCACCTTATGGAATTCCGTCTCAATAATAAGGTATGCTCTCATAATTCCCTAGCAATAGGCTCTCAATCTTGAGACATTGATGAACTCAAGTTTTTATCTATTCATTTGCTTTGAGTTACCAATGAGTGAGGCCGACTATAGGTTAACACCTCGGTGTCTTGGGTATGTGGTAGTAGAACTGTGGGAACATTGAATGATCAAGATGGAATCTATCTCTATTATCCCCTTGTGCCAATTAATGGATTTGTCATTAGTAAGTGCGCACCCATCTCAATTAAGAGTTAATCGGATGGTACTGATGATTACTGTGATTAATTGGGGCTCAAGGATAATAAGATGTGGAACTCAGATTGGAAGAGACAGATTTATTCCAATTGGTCCACGGATATTGATAGAGGGGCCTACTTGTGGTAATTGGGAAGTTTAGGGTCTTCATTGTAATTTATTCCTAAGACTGGAGTGTAATTGCATTTATATAGTGGTGTTATTTGCAATTAACTGTGGGCCCGGATTGCACATGAGATGTGGGGTCGCGGTGTTCCAGTTGGAGCCAGCTTTCTAAGGAATCCCTAGTGGTCCCCATGCTAGCCCAGGATATTGGAAAATACTAATTCGACTTGAACTCTAGAAAGAAGAGTTTGGAAAGGAGAAACTTGCTAATTGCTTTGGAAGTAAGACTTCTATTTCAATTAGACAAGGGAGAGATTTGAAAGTCTATAAAATCTCTTGGACGTCCAATAAGACTCTCTCTCACGTACAACACCCTATTCGTGCAAGAGTTGCACGAGTTTCTCTCTCCTTCTCTTTTCTAGTTCCTTGGAGTTTCGAGTTGGGATTTTTTCTGAAGATTCCACCAATCTTCTTGAGAAAAGAAATCCAATTCGGGTCATAGCGTGGAAGGCTAAGAGGTGTTGGAGATTCTCATAATTAAGTAGAGTCGCAACTTCTCCATTAGAGCACTGCGGATCTCCAAAGGTATGATCTACTTCTTTCATGTCGTAGATTATTGTGGATATTTAGTGCTATTTGATTTTATCTTTCAGATAGAATATTTACTGTACATGGTTACGAGATTGAGGGTAACGCATCCTGGATTGGGTTTTTGGTCTTATGGATAGTTAATCCATGTGTCAAGTGGGTCAAAAGTTTTGAAAATCTATCCATGAGACCCACCTGCTTCCAACAATTGGTATCAGAGCCATACCTCATCTCTAATCACGTTAGATCAGTAATCTTGTTCTAGTCTTTACATGATATGTGAAGAGGATAGAGCAAGGGCTATGAATGGATCAGTGTTTATTGGGTTTGATTGCTTTTGTAATAAATCCATGTTTGGAAAATCACAAAAGGTTTTAATCATGGTAGAAGGATGGTAAGATGCCATTATAAGCATACTGAGATCATTAGAAGTGATTGGGGACAGCTGGAGCCGAATCTGAAAAAACCCAAATTTTTGGGTTCATCAGGTCGGTTAGTTAAACGGACCACTATGGCTGTAGAGATCCGTTGGCTAACCGTAGTGACCAGATCGGTTAGCCGAACCCAAGCAGAATCATTTTGTTCTAGTTCGAACCCCGCTGGGGGCGCTGCCCCCGGACCCCCGCTTCGTAGGGGATCTTATATAGTGGTGGCAAACTATTGGCATCTTGTTTTTCCATTGTGGTTTAGCAACCTGGTTTTGTGAGATGCTTTATTGTATGAGATACTAACTTGCAGGTGATAATGTCCTTTCCATATGGCCCACATGTTTTTTCTTTCCTTTTACTTATTGGTTTATTTGTGGCTAAGTGTAAAGGGCATCATGGTTTCCTTGGTTTCCCATGAAAGGGCAAGGCATGGTGAATTTCCCTATAGCCCTTTTATTTCCATATTTAGATTACCATGTAACTCTCATTATAGAGATATAAGAATTTATGTATTTTTTTAAAAATTTGTAAATTCTGGAGATGTCCAAAACAAAGAAGGAAAGAGAAAAAGGACTCCTAATCAAAGAGTTTGAAGATTACCAAAAGGTGTTTTGGAGATGCCCAAAGAGTTTGAGGAATCCCAAAGTTTTGGAAAGTCTAGAAGTCCGAGAAGTCTTTTCCGCCTGGGCCATGTGGAGGAGAGGACTAGTCTTTTATTATAGAACTTTCTATTTATGGAAGAATGCTTATTTTAGAATATTTCCATATCTGATCCAAACATAGCAAATTCCAAAATTGGTCAAATCAAATTAATTTTTGGAAAGAGTCCTAATTAGAGTTGGTGGGCCCATGAGATGGATCTATTGGTAACACTAATTTTAGAAACTGGACTTTCCTTAAAATAACTTGACTTGGAACCAATCATTGGTCATATCATGAGATGAATGTACACCTATAAGGAAATCCTCAACTCTAAAATATTAAGTGGGAGCGGGGCATTTATATATATATACAAATCCCCATGGTTTTCCACCATAGGTCCATTGTAAGGAAAGTATTAGCCTTGCGCCATTTTGAGAATGGCCATTCCCCACGGAGGGCTTGTATTTATCTGGATACTGGATATGGATCTCCTATGGATAGTGTTGATGTGACGGGGTGGGAGCCCACTCCCCAAGGAGGAGCTGCCCGCAACGGTTGTCATGCAATACTAGTTGGTGGGTCACACTTAACTAAAATAATGATGTAGTATCCCCAAGGATTTGCCTCATGTATTTTAGAAACCGAAGCTAATCGGGAGTCATACATTATTTGGTATGAGATACCTAGATAGTAATGAATGAAGGGGATCATGGAAAGTTAGTCTTAATCCCAATTTTGACCAACTTTGATCCGCACCAGTCTAGAAGGTATTCGTACTCCCCAAGGAGGCATACCCCGCGGGATTGGGATTCCGATGTATTCTGAATTTTGTGGTTATGAGGATTCCCACATAAATTTGGTAGAATACTAAACCCTAATGTCATTTAAATTCATTAATTGAATGTATGGTTATGTGCTACAGTATTACAAGCATGAATTCGAATACTTTCAATCCACTTGCGACCATCCTTAACCAGAATAAGTTGGTGGGATCCAACTATGTAGACTAGAAACGGAATCTGGATATTGTCCTGACAGCTTCAGGATATAAATATGTCCTTACCAAAAACCCCCTTGAAGAGCCTGGCCCAGATGCATCAGAAGTAGAAAAGGACCTTTACACCAAATGGGCCAAAGACGATGAGATGGCCCGATGTTACATTCTGGCATCCATGTTTAGTGTGCTGCAACACCAACATCAATCTTATAAGACTGCATATGATATGATATCGAACTTAAAGGAGATGTTTGCAGAACAAGGCAGACTTGCTAGGCAGTCAGCCATGAGGGTGCTCATTAGCACCAAGATGGCTGAAAGAACATCAGTACAGGAACACATGTTGAAGATGATGGACTCATTAAATGAGTTAGATGTACTGGGAGCTGCGATTGATGCAGAATCGCAGATTGACATAATCCTTGAGTCACTACCAGAGTCATTCAACAATTTCAAGGTCAATTATAATATGAATAAAATGAATCTGACTCTGGCTGAGCTATCAAGTCAGCTGGTAGCAACTGAAGGGATTATGAAGAAGAAACCAACTGCCTTAATGACAGAAAAGTCAGATGCCAAGTCCAAGCCGAAAGGCAAAGGGCGGAAAGGCAAAAGGAAATTAGTTCCAAAGGGTCCTAAGGTGGAGAATGGTCCAACTGGTGGCGTGGCCAAAGCTAAGGGTTCAAGGACAAAAGGAAAGTGTTTCCATTGTGGTAAGACAGGACATTGGAAGAGGAATTGTCCAGAATATCTGTCTAAGAAAAAGACCCCAGGTATGATTGAGTCACTTATATCTGAAGTTAGTTTTGCAACTGGTACTTCAGAATCCTGGTGTGTGGATTCCGGGGCAACTAATCACATATGTAATACGTTGCAGGGGTTCAGGGAAACCAGGAGGCTAAGTGATGGAGAAATCATTGTCAACCTAAGATCTGACGCTAAGGCAGAGGCTGTTTCAGTGGGAGTCATTACTTTATGTTTTTTAAATAATAAATTGGTTTTGTCAAAAACATTATATGTACCGTCTTTAAGGCGGAATTTAATTTTAGTTTCTAGTTTGGTGAATAAAGGTTATTCTATTACTTTTGGTACTGAAGTTGTCATAAAGAGGAATGGTACTTTCATATGTTCTGGCAAGGTAACCAATAGACTTTATTTGTTAACTCCCACGATGTATGAGATACATGATACTGAAACAATTAATAGACCATCATTAAAGAGAAAGTCACCTTCATCTAATCTAACAAAACTTTGGCACCTGAGGCTAGGTCATATAAACCTTAACAGGATTGAGAGGCTAGTGAAAGACGGTATCTTGCCTTCATTGGTGGTAGAACCAATGCCTATCTGTGAATCCTGTTTAGAAGGTAAAATGACCAAAAGACCCTTTTCAGCTAGGGGTAATAGGGCCAAAGATTTATTGGAATTAGTGCATACTGATATCTGCGGACCCATTAATGTCAGAGCCAGAAGAGGATATGAGTACTTCATCACTTTCACAGATGATTAGTCAAGATATGGTTACATATACCTTATGCACCGCAAGTCCGAAGCTTTTGAAAAGTTCAAAGAGTTTCAAGCGGAAGCAGAAAAGCAATTAGGTAAGAGTATCAAGGCTCTTCGATCAGATCGAGGGAGGGAATATCTCTCTGCTGATTTTATGGGTTACTTATCAAAAAATGGGATTCTATCCCAATTGTCTGCTCCTGGTATGCCTCAACAGAATGGAGTAGCAGAAAGAAGGAACCGGACTCTTTTAGATATGATTAGGTCTATGTTGAGTTTCTCAAGATTACCTATATCCTTTTGGGGATACGCTTTGGATACTGCAATGTATATACTAAACCTCGTACCATCTAAGTCTATACCTAAGACTCCCCGGGAATTGTGGTTTGGGCGAAAGCCTAGTCTACAACATTTACACATTTGAGGTTGTCCAGCACACGTGCTCAAGGTTAAGACGAATAAGTTGGAAACGAAGTCGGAAGTATGCACTTTTGTAGGATATCCTAAAGGAACTAAGGTTGGTTATTCTATAATCCCAGAGAGCAGAAAGTGCTGGTCAGCACCAATGCAGTTTTTCTGGAGGAAGATTATATGATGGACCAGAAATCCTTAGAAAAGGTGATCTTGGAAGAGATTCAGGAGCAATCAATTCCAAATCCAAGTATGACCGGACTTGAGGAAGAACCGCCCTTACCAGACCCAGTAGTTACAGCAGTACTTCGTCGTAGTGGGAGGATTGTCAGACCCCCTGACAGGTTCTCATTCTTGGGAGAGTATTATGAAGCAATCCCAGAAGAGCCGGAACAAGATCCCTCTAATTATGATGAAGCAATCAATGATTTAGACTCGGGACGCTGGCAAGATGCTATGAAAGCTGAGATGGAGTCTATGTACTCAAATCAGGTCTGGACACTTGTGGACTTGCCTGCCAATATTAAACCTATTGGGTGCAAGTGGGTCTACAAGAGAAAAAGAGGACCAGATGGAAGAGTGGAGACCTATAAGGCTAGGCTTGTTGCGAAAGGATATACTCAGAAAGAGGGGATCGATTATGAGGAAACCTTCTCGCCAGTAGCCATGCTCAATCCATCCGGATACTCTTATCCATTGCGGCTCATCTCGATTACGAGATTTGGCAAATGGATGTCAAGACGGCGTTTCTCAACGGCCATCTTGAGGAAGACATCTATATGGTGCAGCTAAACGGTTTTGTAGCTAAAAACCAAAAGCAAAAAGTTTGCAAGCTGCAGAAGTCTATTTATGGACTGAAGCAGGCATCCCGAAGCTGGAATATCCGTTTTGACCAGGCAATCAAGTCATTTGGTTTTTGTCAAAATCCGGATGAGTCATGTGTGTACATGAAAAGTGAAGGTGACAGGGTAGTTTTTCTGGTTTTATATGTCGATGACATCCTTCTCCTCGGGAAAGACATAGGAATGTTGTCAACGGTAAAAGTTTGGTTAGCCAAGACTTTTGATATGAAGGACTTGGGAGAAGCTAGTTACATCCTAGAGATCAAACTCTATCGAGACCGGAAAAATAGGATGATTGGCTTATCCCAGGCTGCATACATAGATAAGGTGCTAGTACGGTTTGCAATGCAAGACTCCAAGAAGGTTATCACACCATTCAGGCATGGAGTGCACCTTTCCAAGGATCAGTGTCCTAAGACACCCGAGGAAAAGGAGCAAATGAGGTCGATACCATACGCTTCGGCTGTTGGTAGCCTCATGTATGCTATGTTATGTACTAGACCAGATATCTGTTATGTAGTGGGCCTAGTCAGCAGATATCAATCTAATCCAGGACCTGAACATTGGACTGCTGTAAAATGTATTCTCAAATACTTGAGAAGGACTAGAGATTATATGTTGATTTATAGCAGTGATGAGCTGATTCCAGTCGGATACACAGATTCTGACTTTATGTCAGATAAGGATTCTAGGAAATCCACCTTTGGTTATGTATTTATACTTGGAGGCGGAGCTATCAGCTGGAGGAGTAAAAAACAAGAATGTACCACTGATTCAACCTCAGAGGCTGAATATGTAGCAGCTTGTGAAACAGCTAAGGAAGCAGTATGGCTTAAAAGATTCCTTTTGGAACTTAGGGTGGTACCTTTGGCACGACAGCCACTCACAGTTTACTGTGACAGTAGCGGGGCAGTCGCTCAATCAAAGGAACCCAGAAGCCATAAAAGCCGAAAGCATGTACAGAGGAAGTATCACTTAGTCAGAGAAATTGTGCAGAGAGGTGATATTGCTATTACCAAGATAGCCTCTGCGGACAATTTGGCAGATCCCTTTACTAAACCTTTGATTACCAAAGTCTTTGAGCAGCATGTAGAAGGGATGGGCATGAGATGCAACCCTGACTGGCATTGAGCCCAAGTGGGAGATTGTTAGATTTTGTGGACTCAATCCATCAGTTGATGTAATAAATTGATTAATTTCTTTATTTATCAATAAAATCATGCTTTTCTTTCATGAGATGAATATTATTTTACTACTTCATGCACATGACCAATACATATGACATAATGGTTCATGAGTTGAACCGGGTCCCATTAGTGTATTAGATGTGATATATGTGTATGGATGAGATCCACACGTGGGAGATATATGTCACAAATCTTATATTTAAATAGCTTCACAACCAGTAATGAGACTGGGCATCTCATTTGATAAGGTTGCAGCACTTTGATCACTATGAGATAGTGTGATTTGTTTCGATCATCAGAATGTAAGATTCTGGATCACGGTGCTGGTACTTTTGATGTATTGAAGGACCATGAGATGCACCTTATGGAATTCCGTCTCAATAATAAGGTATGCTCTCATAATTCCCTAGCAATAGGCTCTCAATCCTGAGACATTGATGAACTCAAGTTTTTATCTATTCATTTGCTTTGAGTCACCAATGAGTGAGGCCGACTATAGGTTAACACCTCGGTGTCTTAGGTATGTGGTAGTAGAACTGTGGGAACATTGAATGATCAAGATGGAATCTATCTCTATTATCCCATTGTGCCAATTAATGGATTTGTCATTAGTAAGTGCGCACCCATCTCAATTAAGAGTTAATCGGATGGTACTGATGATTACTGTGATTAATTGGGGCTCAAGGATAATAAGATGTGGAACTCAGATTGGAAGAGACATATTTATTCCAATTGGTCCACAGATATTGATAGAGGGGCCTACTTGTGGTAATTGGGAAGTTTAGGGTCTTCATTGTAATTTATTCCTAAGACTGGAGTGTAATTGCATTTATATAGTGGTGTTATTTGCAATTAACTGTGGGCCCGGATTGCACATGAGATGTGGGGTCGCGGTGTTCCAGTTGGAGCCAGCTTTCTAAGGAATCCCTAGTGGTCCCCATGCTAGCCCAGGATATTGGAAAATACTAATTCGACTTGAACTCTAGAAAGAAGAGTTTGGAAAGGAGAAACTTGCTAATTGCTTTGGAAGTAAGACTTCTATTTCAATTAGACAAGGGAGAGATTTGAAAGTCTATAAAATCTCTTGGACGTCCAATAAGACTCTCTCTCACGCACAACACCCTATTCGTGCAAGAGTTGCACGAGTTTCTCTCTCCTTCTCTCTTCTAGTTCCTTGGAGTTTCGAGTTGGGATTTCTCCTGAAGATTCCACCAATCTTCTTGAGAAAAGAAATCCAATTCGGGTCATAGCGTGGAAGGCTAAGAGGTGTTGAAGATTCTCATCATCAAGTAGAGTCGCAACTTCTCCATTAGAGCACTGCGGATCTCCAAAGGTATGATCTACTTCTTTCATGTCGTAGATTATTGTGGATATTTAGTGCTATTTGATTTTATCTTTCAGATAGAATATTTACTGTACATGGTCATGAGATTGAGGGTAATGCATCATGGATTGGGTTTTTGGTCTTATGGATAGTTGATCCCTGTGTCAAGTGGGTCAAAAGTTTTGAAAATCTATCCACGAGACCCACCTGCTTCCAACACTTTTCCCCACAAATACAACGGAAGACTCGCATGGCTGGTCATTGACCTTACCATATCCATTAAGGTCCTATTCCTCCTCTCGGCCATGCCATTTTGCTGTGGGGTATATGGGATTGAATATTCATGAATGATTCCCTCACGTGCACAATATTCTTTAAACAATTCGGAAGTGTATTCACCTCCTCTATCAGATCTAATCCTCTTTGTTTTCTTGCCCTTTTGATTTTGGACTTCAGCAGCATATGTTTGGAGCATTTTTAATACCTCATGTTTATATTTAATTAGGTACACATACCCATATCTGCTATAATCATCAATGAATGTGATGAAATAGTCATCTCCAGTTCTATTGTGGACATTCAATGGTCCACATATGTCTGAATGAATTATGGTCAATATTTTAGAACTTTTAGTTCCTTTTGGAAATGGTTTCTTGACCATGTTCCCACTTATGCATGGTTCACATATAGGGTAATCAATTTTACCTAGGTCTAGTAAAAGTCCGTCTTCAACCATTCTACTGATTCTATTTTTATTAATGTGACCCAATCTCAAATGCCATAACATTGCCAACCATTCATGCATACATTCACACACACAGCATAATTAGAAGTGGACTTTATTTCATTATGAAGAATATCCAGCAAATAAAATTTTTCAGAAAGAAAACCATGGATTAAAACTTTACCGTGCATTCCAATAGTAACCCCATTATCTTTGAATCTAATTTCGAATCCATTCATTGCCAACTAACTCACAGAGATGATGCTCCTCCTCATCGCGGGAGCAAAAAAGACATCGGAGAGATAAAGGGATTTGTCAGTTGGTAAGGGGATTTTGACTTTCCCTATCCCTAACACATCACAGAATGTTTCATTTCCCATGTATATACTTTGTTCTTCAGGCTTCATCTCTTTGAATTCGATAAATCTAGCCTTGGTCCTTGGTATGTATGTGGTGGCTCCAGAATCAATCCACCAAATCTTGTCATTGGTGTCCACCATCATGGACTCAGTGACCATCTTAACATAATCTCCGTGTTCTTTGGTCACTTTACCTTGCTGGCTATTCTCACCCTTTTTCTTTCTGCATTAAGAACTAAAGTGTCTAGGCTTTCCACAATAAAAGCAAACACCATTTCTGGGCCCTTTCCACTTTGGATTGCCTTTAAATTTCATTTTATTTTTTACATTGGCAGCTAACGCACCACTATAATTCTTAGTTTTAGCAACCATAGCAGAATTTGTAGGTGTTATACCACGGGCAGCCTTTGTCCTTCAGCAAGTAATTTTGCTTCAACCTCACTAAGGGTTACACCCTTTTGAAGGCTAAGGGTTTAAGATACATTCTCCCACGAAGGTGGAAGACTCATCAGCAAGTACATGATCTGAAAATCTTCGTCCATTTCTTTTCCCAAGGCTGCAAGATTACTATGTCGGACCGACATTTTGTCAATGTGATCCCTTATAGATGACCCCTCTGGCATCTTATAATTGACATATGCGCTAAATGCCTCCATCAGATGAAATTTGGAGGTTTCATCATACTTGTCAATGGCATAGTCCCAGATTTCTTTTGCTGTGGTGAAGTGCTCAAACTGTTTCACTAACTCACTGGATATGAATCCGATCAATAAATGCCTCGCTGATTTGTTATCAAAGACCCATTGCTCATATAATTCATGGTCCTTTTTAGGGGCATCATCAGCAGGCTTTTGAACTGGATTAGATTCAATCACATAAGTTAATCCGTCAAAATACAGCAACGCTTCCATCCGACGCTTCCACACGGCTAAGTTTTTGCCGTTAAAAATATTAGCCTTTGCAAGATCATGCAAGGATGATTTGGAAGACATGATTTTTATTTATTTTTAATTAAAAGATGGATTAGATACCGCTGACCGTATGAGGAAAAAATAACACCCTTTTATTTGAATCACTGGATCATCTTCCTTTTGCTGCCAATGCATAGATCTACTCACAAGGATTCCAGAGGTGCAAACGGATCGTCGTTCTGACTCCGGATGGCCAAGATATCGCAGTTGAAAGATTTGATGGTGATCCACGTCTTTTCCTGCGTCAGCTATACGATCTCTGTGTCAGCGTCACTGTCGTCACATGCACACCAGCGTGTCGGCGTTAATACTTCTGGGCTGGATCTGATCTAGGTCGGGTTGGGTCCACCTGACCCCACCTGCAATATGCAGAGAAGAGAGACGACCAGGAAAATAAATGTGCACCTTGGGCGAGGATCCCTGTTGCGTTGGCCCTTGAGTATGCGTGCAACAGTGGTTGCTGTTATTATGGCATTGGAAGTTTTGTCTTCACTTGGCTTGAAAACAATGCCCACGTTACTTTTCCAGAAAAGACAAGGTGGAAAAGAAGATCGCTGAAATCCGTGTATGGACAACCAAAAAAAAAACAAAGCATAGTGGCTTTGCTTTTTAAAATCCAACGTCTGAACCCTTTGTTTCTTCTTTATGTTGATGGATCCAAAAAGCCATTTGTGATTCTCGATTCACGTGCACAACTTAAAAGAAGATAGGAAGTAGCCTTCTTCTTCTTCCTCCTCTTGCACATTGTAGAAACGTAGAAACGAATAACATGGAGACTCACAGATTTGAAGAAACCCAGATCTACTCTAATCTACGGTGCTTCTGCAAAATTTGAACTGGTAGAATGCACTGCGCTGGGCTCTGATACCAACTGATGGATCCGGATGAGGAGACTCCATCACGTGGCTAGAGATCTATGTGCGTTTCGGTGATGGAAACCTTCGTAGATCTCCTCGCCTCTTATCTTTCCTATGGGAATGGAGAGAATAATAATAATAATCTAAACCCTAGGGCTCTCTTATCCTTATATAGACAAGTCCCAAAGAGTCACACTTACTAGAGACATCTTCTACCAGAAGCCCACATCCATTGATCCTATTGAGAGTTTTATTATGGGGCCCAGATCAAGTCTTACACTAAAGTGGGATTGCAATCTCTGTTGGCATCTGCCCTACTTGATCTGACGTGGGACCCGTGGCATGCGGGCCACACGATTTCCTACAGGTGGAGGAATTGAATGAGTGATCTGTGGGGGCAAATGCTCTGATGATCCGTACTCAGCAGGGCGTACCTACATATTTCTGAATGGGGTTGGCACACCTATCCACATTGTGGTCTACATTTAAATTTGCATGAAATTCTTGAATCCACAATCAATACTCACATGAAAATTTTGAATTTATTCGTAAAATCCAATTGCTCATTTGGGTATGCCCCAATTAAGAAAAAATTTTAAATCTTCCGGTCTCGTATCCATTAGATTTGAAACTAGTTTCCATCTTTTTAGTATTTATCATTAATTCTGCTGTTTGGGATCATCAGACCTGTTTAGCCGAGTGGAAATTTTGGATAGACTTACTTTGGCCCATTCGGAAGCCGAGCCATTTTATTCTATTTTGAAGAACAGATGAGTGATTACTTCGATTTTGCTCTTTAAAATCTTTATCAACTTAGAGAATTCAGGCACAAATTGACAGTTTGACGCTTTATTTTTTGAGCGAGTTTCAACAGATTCACTTCTAACATAACAAAGGAAAACCAAAAAACAGTAACATTTTCTAGATGTGCTTTGCCTAAGACTCTCTTAGTTAGTTGGAGGTGTGTTTTGGAAGTGGGCGCTAGCAGGTGGTGGCGTTGTTGGTGAGGTGATGAAGTGGGGTGGTAGTGAAGGTGGTGGTGAGAGGATGGGAGAGATGAGAAAAGAGAGGAGAAAATAAAGAAGAGGAAGAGAAAGGGAAGATGAAAGAATGGCATTTTGGTTTTAAAAAAATTGGGAGAAATTTGGCCGAGAACATTTAACTTGGCCCATTGCCTTTCATTGGAAACATTGTGAAAAACTTATTTGTTGCCTTGTAGGTTTCAAACCTTTCAATTTTTATTTCCTGTTTTGAAATAAGCCAAAAACCAAGTGTTATTTTTGAAATTTTTTTATTGATAATAATATATATTCTTATTGATGTGAAATTTGACAATACATAATATTGTAGTGTCGATTTTAATAGATGTGACCCACTATATTGTTACTCTTATTTGTCTTGAAATTTCTCTAAGGGTTTCAGTGGATCTGGATTTGTCAGTCAGTGCCCACAAGAACACCTCAAACCATGATTCTTCCTCCATTTGCCATTGCACACTGATGTTGCACACAGCTGAGTGCTGACCCGGGGCTCTGAATGTGGCTATATGATTTGGACACCTAAGTTGTGGCTCCCACCCTGCTTTTTGTGAGCCACGATCTCATCACATACGGCTGTCATTATCCTGAATCTGGTCAATGGTTCGGATCACTCAAAATGATTGGCCCAACTGTTCAATAGAGTGACGGGCTGACCTGGTGCGCTTTCCTTTCAGACCATATTAACAAGGATCCCAATAAGTCATTCTAACGTGTGTAGCCATACTTCTCGACCCGACATGACCGTACACACCCGGCCCATGTAACTGAATTTCAGTGGGTTCTTGATGATTAACCTTTATTATTATTTTTTTAATCCCGGTGTGCTTAACTAAATTTTTCGGGTCCAATGAGGGCCGACTAAAAAGTGCAGATCAAACCCGCAACTTCCAAGAATGAACCATGATCTTGGGCCAATTGAGCTACCCCTTGGAGTTATGATTACCCTTTTTAACTTTATAGTTTAGGCTAATCCAATTAATTCACTAGGTGAATTTAAGTGGGACAACTGGCTTAGGACCATGGTTTGCGTCCGGGAGTTATAGATTCGAGCTACGCTATGCCGCTACCGCATTAGGGCCATAGGAGATTTATCTTACTCCTACTAGGCCCAAAAAGATTAGTTCGGCCCAAAGGGCAGGACACCTTCCGTTAGCCCCAACAAAAAAAAAAAAAAAAAAAAAGAGGGATTCATCTACCCATCCAAAACCTATAGCCATCACGTCTTACTTTCATGTTTATGTTTCGTTTGGTTTGTCATTTCCAACCCAATTAATAATTTGCACAGGTTTGGATTGAGCCTCTATGCATATTGCATACATACATTAAAAGTAGTTAGCTCATAGAACCCAATTCAACCAAACCAATGCCCCACCTAGATATCGCCTATTGAACCCGATGGATGACGCTCGGTAAAAAACCATTTTTTTCAAGTCAATCCAAAAAACCATTTTTTTCAAGTCAATCCAATTACGGGTGCTCGAGCAAGCCCGAGCCTGATCCAGGGTACCCAAACTTGGGCAGTGCTTGGTTATATAATCTGGGCCATTTAGTAATTGGGCTGCGCTTGAATAAAGTGACAAAAGGCCCAAAGATAGGCTCTACTAATGAGTGGTTGTAACTTAGTATATTTTATCCAAATAATTGGAAGAAAGTTTGGTTTGGCCTGGCCAAATTGACTAAATAGATGGACTTGGGCCTGACTTTTACTGCCATATTGGGGCTTAGCTAGCCTGGGTCTCGGCTTTAAAATTAGGCTGGGCTTGGATGTGTCTCAGCCCAACCCGTGGACACCCCTACATCCACTCTCTCTATTTAGAAAAATAGTGGGGTTATGTGTTTTTAACAATCAAAACTGATATTTTAAGAAAAAGAGCTAAATTGGTAACCATCCTAATTATAATTAGGGATGGCAACAGGGCAGATTTGGTATGGGTTGAGTTAAAACTAAATCTGCCCCATCTCAAATTTATTTCATTCAAACCTAATCTGCCCTATGACAGATCACTGATATATGATACCAAACCTGCCTTGTTTGAATGGGTCAAGTAGAATTTAAAGTTTAAAACTTCTAAAATGTGTAAAAATATTTGAGAATGAGTATAGTAGAAATTGAACATGCCTCCTTCTTTTCCCAGATGTCTAATGTTAAGGCCCAAAGCCACCTATACCACGTAATTTTTGTCTATCACTTTAGTAATAAGTATATAAATATTATATATTCAGAGCAGAGCGGGTTGAGACAACAAAACTCAAACTTGCCCTGAACCAAGAAAACAACTGTCATATGCCCCCCTAATAGAAGTAGGTCGTGCTAAATCCTGTTTATATCTGATCCATTGTCATCCCTACTTATAATAGACCTTTGTGAGCAACGTGGATAAAATTGTCACACCGAAGTTCTACGTACAAGACACTTGTAGGTGAAAAGTCCCCACGGATTATCCATGGGCCGACCAGCATGTTGCATCATCCTCATCTATCATCTTGGTCGATTGAAAGCTCCGCTCATGTATGGACTTGAACCACATTTGGATTTTACCACAATCGATTCTCACCCCCAAGTGGTAATGAGAAACATTTTGAGGGGCCAAATTAAGGGATGAGATCATTTGATGATACTGATTGTGCCTACAATTTCTATATATTTTTTTAATAGAAATAGTAGCATCAATTAATTTGAAAAAAACAACCAATACTTGGTTTTTGACCAGTCTCTTTTAGGAGAGGGGTTTATGTGAATTCAATTAGAGACCTCACAAATGGTATCAGCTTGACACATATATTGTAAGGACATTTAGGGCACGTTTGGCAACAGGTAAGGAATCTTCAAATCTACAAATTCCTCACTACCCTTGGAGAAGGAATATCTTCATTGCGGATTTTATTACCAAGGATTTCTCAAGTTCTATGTTTGGTAAGAATTGTGAAATGATTAGAGATTTCCTTAATCCATGTTTGGTTAGAACTTTAGAATGACTGGAGATTTCTTCAACCCTTGTTTGGTATTGAATACCAACATCTTGGAAAAAATAAACATCTCACATAATATGAGGCCTTTAACAGCTAGCCATGACCTAGGCGTGTTAGCTACCAATGGGGCCACTTCATGATATCAAAAAAAGCAAGATCGGGCACCCAAGTTTTCCACTAATCAATGCACGTTCCATGAAGGGATTCAAAAGGCCACATTGGCCCAATTCTAACTAAATAAATTGTTTGAAGAAGTGGGCCCACTTCTTATTTTTTAGATTGAACAAGTGGGACCCATGCAGTTCCATTATTAAGCAATAGAATTAAAAGGGTAAAAAATTAGCAATCCAAAATCTAATTTTCAAAAGGTTGCATTGTAAATCAAATTTTAAACTAATTGAACCTTGTTAAAAAAAAATGAAGGTCTCCCCTTGACAAGAATACATTCTAGATTTTCTTTAACTTGTATAAGTACCTGTTATATTCAAACCACTTCATAATTAGCATTTATGCCCATCTAAATTCTAACATTCAATTCATACACAAGTATAATGCCCTTTGGATTTCCAGGGTTGAATCTGAAGTTCATACACAACAATAGCCAATCAATAATTTAAATCCAATAAGAACATAAAACAGACTTCCACATAAGTCAATATTAAAAATATAATTTAATAATTGAGTATAAATATTCCAAAAATGATAATCTCATAATACCATAATTTAAATTATTATCAAGCGAAAATTACATCAAGAAGCACCCCTTGCAGCCCACATTTCCTCCACTATGCTCTCTCGC
Source organism: Sextonia rubra (assembly GCA_037013555.1). Lineage (NCBI taxonomy): Eukaryota > Viridiplantae > Streptophyta > Magnoliopsida > Laurales > Lauraceae > Sextonia > Sextonia rubra. Next base: position 12,942,143 of record JASUAD010000026.1, read on the forward strand.
AACTAAGTAATATAATTCCTATCTGCATCGATGGTCTTAAAAACCATTTATAGCTTGGTTATTGTTTAGTTCATCACCCATATTCTCATATTCTAGGCTCTCATTCGTTCCGTTTGCAAACATTTCATCCTTTAAGTTCCATTGTTGAATAAAATTATGTAGAACACAACATGTTACAACCAATTTCGCTTGAGTCTTGATAGAATTGTTGGAAATTTATACTAAAAAGCATACTTTTATGTATTTGTCTTTGACTGATTTATTTATTAATAAAGTTTGTCTTTTTATCTTATGAGAATTTGTATGGCAAATGGTTACATTATTATTTCTTATGGATTTGTGTCTCTTTTATTTTATAAAGTAGACAAGTTGGTATATAGAGTTCAGCTTACACACAGAAGACTTATTTGTCGATTCTTATAGAATATAAGTTATTATTGTTCACAATCTAGATAGAGTTGGACACATCATCAGTACAATTATAGCATGATGTTTTAATAGGCTTGTCTTTGTTGCAGGAAACGGTATAGTTTCAACTCATTATGCTAGTACACTTTGTGTGTATTGTAATGTCCCGGTCGCACATATAATATTGTCCACTTTGGGTCATGGGACTTGCACGGCTTTACTTCTAGTGAGCCGAACACCTGCTCCCACCAAAATGCGTTATATGTGGTACAAGGGCATGTCCTTATAAGGCCCAAGTCAGGACGCTCTCATAAGCGATGTGGGACTTTGTTCCCGCCCCTGCATGGGAGGCGGATTCAAGAGGTCCTCTCCCACCCTCAGAGGAGAGCTGTCCTTGGCTCTGATACCAAATGTAACATCCCGGTCCCACATATAATATTGTCTGCTTTGTGTCATGGGACCAACACGGCTTTGCTTTTGGTGGGTTAAACACCTGTTCCCACCAAAATGCATTATATGTGGTATAAGGGCACGTCCTTATAAGGCCCCAGTCAGGACGCTCTCATAAGCGATGTGGGACTTTGTTCCTACCCCTACATGGGACACGGATTCAAAAGGTCCTCTCCCACCCTCAGAGGATAGTTATGCTCTGATACCAAATATAACGTCCCAGTCCCACATATAATATTGTCTGCTTTGGGTCATGGGACCCGCATGACTTTACTTCTGGTGGGCCGAACACCCGCTGCCACCAAAACGCGTTATATGTGGTACAAGGGCAAGTCCTTATAAAGCCCAAGTCAGGACGCTCTCATAAGCGATGTGGGAATTTGTTCCCGCCCCTACATCAGATGCGGACTCAAGAGGTCCTGCTCTGATATCATACAATGCGTATGTCACAACCCGAGCCCAGGCATTCGGGGATTAAGGTTAACCCTAATCGGTGACACACGTACTCTTGTGCGCCCACACGTAGACTGTAACACTCAAACCCAACTTAACCCGGTTTAGCGGCTAATTGATCGCGGTTAAAAATGACGTGGAAATGTTTAATGGATTCAATGTCCGACATTCACGCACTTCAAGTGTTAAGAAGAATGGAGATTAATTACAGTTCATCATTAATTTCCCTTTTGTTTACATGGGTTTTAATGCCCTGACTGCGGGGATGCAGGTTGTTTACATAAGTTTACAAAGTTTACAGCCCCTCCCTCAAATCTTAGATGTGATCTCAATTTGGAAATTACAAGAAAAATGTACATAGAGTAGAAACATGCGAAAAAAAGAAGGGGAAATGGGGGTGACCGTGACCCACGGTCACTGCCCAGGCTAATGACCGTGAGGTCACTGTTTGCCTCCGTTTTTCATGCTGTTTGTGTTGGTTCTTCCTCCAACTTTTTTTTTCAAGTGTCGAAACTCCCTTTTATGACATCTTGGGGTGTTGAATGACCATTGAGAAGATCAAATTCGACTATGAAATCGATTGAAAACTTTGTAATTCATCATTCTTGTTTACGGAGTGTCTTTTGTTCAAGTCCGAAGAGGGCATCACAGGAAGCTAAAGTTGTGTTATTCTGAACCTATGATTTTCAAGGAACAAAATGAGGCCCAAGGGGCTTGTTCACAACCTCTGTAATGGCCAAGAAATCCCCCCCGAATGAGAACAACAAAGATGACAACGTCATCCTTCGAATAGGCATTATTGCATGCACATAGTGTGTTCTATAATTACCCCACCCTTCTCCTCTTCCTCTCAATCTTTTTGCTCACCTTGGTGACTAAAGAAGGAAGGAATGGTCGTGGGATGCTACTTTTCTTGCTTTAATGCTCTTGCATTCGTTCAATTCTCTATTTTTCTCTCCTGTGTGTCCTCCTCTGCTGTTTCCTTCAAACACTATTCTTTTTATAGAGGCCCGAGGTGGTTTTTGGCTGTTCTTGGGAGTTAAGGGGAGTTGTGGGAAGTTGGATTGCGAAAGGGAGTGGAGACAAACTGCCCAAAACCGATGGAAGTATCCTTTGGCAGTCCGCGACCGCAGCCGCAGTCAAGGACAAGGCCTAATTTCGGGTTTTTGCAGTTGCGACCCGTTTTCACCTGTTTGGGGCCCAGACGAAGTCCGATCGCCACAAAACTTGGAGGGATGCTTCTTGACACTATTTTAACCATATCATAAAAGTTTCAGCTCGTTTTGACCATCTGAAGTTGGTCAACCCCCTTCATAAACAGGCCATGGTCATGGACAAGGCCCAATTTCGGGTTTTTGTAGTTGTGACTTGCTTTCGCCTGTTTGGGGTCCGAATGATGTCCAATCTTCACAAAACTTGGTGGGATGCCTCTTGACACTGTTTTGAGTGTGTCATAGAAGTTTCAACCTATTTTGACCTTCTGAAATTAGTCAACCCTCCAATTGACTTTTTATGAAAGTGGGCCCTTGTTTCAGCTGTTTGAGGCCCAAATGACCTCGGTTTGGTTTGAAACTTGGAGGGACTGACATCAGGAACATCTTGGAGTATTTCTCCAAATCTCATTAGCGTTGAATTTGGGGAAGCATGATTTCAAACAGTGGCCTATTCATCGCATGTGTTAGGTCACTATTCACCCCGCATTGAGGTAGCTAGCTTGTTTTCTATCTGAACAACATTCAATTAATTTGAAACTTTACGAGAGTCACTTGGACCGTTCTTTGAGCATTTGTTCCAAATTTTATCAGCTTTGGCCTTCTGGAAGTAAGATCTTACTCAGTGACCCCATAACTCGGATTACTGTTCTCTAAGCTGACATGTAATGAAATTCGGACCAAATGGAGTCCTTTCGACTTAAAAATTTGCAGAGTATATTCTGAACATGCCTAAAGCTTCGCTGCCAAATTTGATCAATTTTGGACATCAGGAAGCAGGACTTTGGTCAATGACCCCATGACTTGGGGGGGGACTAATTCCAAGTTGACATGCCTATAGCTTTTGGGTTCGATGATGTTTGTTGAACTCGAAATTTTGTAGAATCTGTCTTGAGCATCATTTGAGCTTTCCCTGAGAGTTTCAGCTAATTTTGATCTTCATGGGATGTCACTCTGTGCAGGGGCCTGTTGGAAGCAGGTGCGTCTCGTGGATAGATTTTCAAAACTTTTGACCCACTTGACACAGGGATCAACTATCCATAAGACCAAAAACCCAATCCAGGATGCATTACCCTCAATCTCGTGACCATGTACAATAAATATTCTATCTAAAAGATAGAATCAAATAGCACTAAATATCCATGATAATCTACTACATGAAAGAAGTAGATCATACCTTTGGAGATCCGCAGTGCTCTAATGGAGAAGTTGCGACTCTACTTGATGATGAGAATCTTCAACACCTCTTAGCCTTCCACGCTATGACCCGAATTGGATTTCTTTTCTTAAGAAGATTGGTGGAATCTTCAGGAGAAATCCCAACTCGAAACTCCAAAGAACTAGAAGAGAGAAGGAGAGAGAAACTCGTGCAACTCTTGCACGAATCAGGTTTTGGGCGTGAGAGAGCGAGTCTTATTGGACGTCCAAGAGTTTTTATAGACTTTTAAATCTCTCCCTTGTCTAATTGAAATAGAAGTCTTACTTCCAAAGCAATTAGCAACTTTCTCCTTTCTTATCCCTTCTTTCTAGAGTTCGAGCTATATTTGTATTTTCCAATAAATTGGGCTAGCGTGGGGACCATTAGGGATTCCTTATAAAGCTGGCTCCAACTGGAACACCGCGACCCCACATCTCATGTGCAATCCGGGCCCACAGTTAATTGCAAATAACACCACTATATAAATGCAATTGCACTCCAGTCTTAGGAATAAATTACAATGAAGACCCTAAACTTCCCAATTACCACAAGTAGGACCCTCTATCAATATCCGTGGACCAATTGGAATAAATCTGTCTCTTCCAATCTGAGTTCCACATCTTATTATCCTTGAGCCCCAATTAGTCACAGTAATCATCAGTACCATCCAATTAACTCTTAATTGAGATGGGTGCGCACTTACTAATGACAAATCCATTAATTGGCACAAGGGGATAATAGAGATAGATTCCATCTTGATCATTCAATGTTCCCATAGTTCTACTACCACATACCCAAGACACCGAGGTGTTAACCTATAGTCGGCCTCACTCATTGGTGACTCAAATCAAATGAATAGATAGAAACTTGAGTTCATCAATGTCTCAGGATTGAGAGCCTATTGCTAGGGAATTATGAGAGCATACCTTATTATTGAGACGGAATTCCATAAGGTGCATCTCATGGTCCTTCAATACATCAAATGTACCAGCACCGTGATCCAGAATCTTACATTCTGATGATCGAGACAAATCACACTATCTCATAGTGATTAAAGTGCTGCAACCTTATCAAATGAGATGCCCAGTCTCATTACTGGTTGTGAAGCTATTTAAGTATAAGATTTGTGACATATATCTCCCGCGTGTGGATCTCATCCATACACATATATCACATCTAATATACTAATGGGACCTGGTTCAACTCATGAACCATTATGTCATATGTATTGGTCATGTGCATGAAGTAGTAAAATAATATTCATCTCATGAAAATAAAGTATGATTTTATTGATAAATAAAGAAATTAATCAATTTATTACATCAACTGATGGATTGAGTCCACAAAATCTAACAGGGCCCACAGAGTATAGTATATGATCATCTGGACCAAGTTTGGATTCAAATGATGCCCAAATGCTCTGAATCCTTAAGAATAGTCTTTAGATATACTTGAAAGCATTTCATTGAATAGGAGCTTGCTTCAACATTTGGAAGCGTCAAGTCCTACAGTTATTCCCAAAGAGCTGGCAAAGAGTCTCTGAAACTGATTTGAGCTAAGATGAGGTTCAAGTGTTTTGAAAATTTTAGAATTTATAATCCAAAGCTTGTAATATCTTCACTGCATTATTTACAATTTTTTATGGGTCAACAAGTGCCCGTTCGAGGTGTAATGATTAGTGTAATAATCATTGTGCCTCGAAATAGCCAATCTGTGGGAATGATGAATGACTCAACGAAATCACAGAATGTTAAGATATGTTGTAAGTCCAAACTTGGGATTTTGAAATTTTTGATGGAAAACCATGAATGGTTTGATGATGGAATTTGGTAAAAACATAAGAATTCTGAATTTCTTTACCCGATTTCACAGATATCCAAAGTAGCATCTCTGTGGGGATTGTGGAGAACACCCATAATAGGATTCCCGGGGTATTTAGAAAATTCAGAAGTTTATGAATTTTGTTTAGGTTTTAGAAATGCATTTGATTTTCTTTTGACCTATCTATCACAAATATCCAAAGTGGCCTCTTTGTGGGGACGTGGGGAACACCCACAAAAGAATCCCTTAGGTATTTAGAAAAACCAAAGTTTGAATCTAAATGGATTTGGGTTTGAAATGTTCATGGATTTTTTTGGTTTATTTTCAAAAATCAAAAATTAAAGTTTTGGATTTTGACTTGGCTTGACATGAGTTGAGATGGAATGTAATTTTAAAAAAAGATTGGCTTTTGTGAGTTTTGACTCAAAATAATTCCACCCTCTTTCTTTTTGTATAATTTCCCCAAAAAATACCCTAAACAATAGGATCAGTTTATTGTAGGGAAATTTATTTCTTTTATGAAATATTCCACGTGGGTTTGCCATTGAGAATTTTGAATGATCGCATTTGAAAGAGTGGAACACTAGTAGTAGGTCTCACTATACAAAATCATAATGACCGTGAGGACAAGATGATGGCAGAGGCAATGATTGTGCGCTTAGCCAAGGCATGGTTGGTGAGAGCATTAGGTCATGGATCCCTTGATTCAATTCAGCAATGTTGGTGAGCAAAGGCCGACTAGTGGTGACAGTGGACTAAAGAGTGGAGCCGTAGACCCCACTGTCTCACACAGTAGTCCATGGACAATGGAGAAAACAATGGCCATGGGAAAAGGTCCTACTACTTAAAATCATAGTGACCGTAGGTGAAGGAGGCCCGAATTCATCTAAACTTGATCAAGACTTGGGTTCCATTGATTTTGAACAAATTGTATTAGTGAGAAAAAGAGCGAAGTGTCATTGAGTTAAGTATGGGCTCCACTAGTTTAGATTTGCAATGATCGTGTGAATGAAAGGGGCCAACAGTGACCGTGGGGGAGATGATTGGCAATGGTTAAGAGGGAATTCCCCATTTTGAACCATCCATTAACTATGAACCCCATTACTCTATGTGATAATGTCAAACAGCGGGCTCCACAGTAATGACCGTGGGTTTTAAAAACAGGGAGTCTCGTCCCTTTCTTTTTATTTTACAATTTGAACAAACTGGGAGAGAAGGAGAAAAACCGGGACTTCAAGTTGAACCGATTGAGAAAGGGAGACAGACCGAGACTCCAAGAATTCGGGGGCATCTATCCACTTAGCTTTCTTCTTCGATCTTCCATCTTGTGGATTCATCGATTGCAACTAATAGCTATGGCTGGTAAGTTTTTACATCTTAGCTTCTTTAAACTCTGTCATGGCCAAATAGACAACTTGAGTTTTGCCCGGGACTTTTTCCTTCTTCTCTTATTATATTTATTTTATTTTATTTTTAGATGCATGACACCATCTGATTTTGCACGATGAGTATCTTCAAATTGCAGTACAGTTCGGCCGAACACCACGGTCACGGCTGGCTTGTGATTGACCATGTGAGCACACCCACGGTCACAGCCAGTGGCAAGATAGATTTGAGTCTAGGATCTATTCCTCCTTTCTCCTTTCTTCTTTTTTTTCTCCTTCTCTCTTTGTTTTTATTATTACTATGCCAGAGCCCATGTTTCAGTTCGAATTACAACTTGCATTATCTATAGGAGCCCTCGGTCACCACCTGTTTGATGGAATGCCCAATTGAAAATTTTTTGCAATATTCGCTTCCTATCTTCTGCAGTAGTGCTATTTTATTAGATTTGGGATTGCCCAAATGCATTCTTGTTCACAGCCATTGATGTCTTGGCTTGGTTGATTCCATACTGGTAGAGCACCCCCAATCGTGACCAGTGTTTTGGCTAATCCCACGGTCACAAGCCATGTCACAAGTCGTTCAGGCACACTGAATTGAAGTGAGGCTACAATTCCTTCTTCCCTTCTGATGTTTGTGTTCAGGCTTAGCCTGTGCATTATCTAAACACAACCATGGCACAACTATTGGTTGTGCTCCCTGTCAGAGGCCATTCATATGATTTTATCTCCTTTCATGGTAACTGATATGCTTAGAATTATCATTGTTTTGAATGCTTCAAACCAAACATTGGGGAGGCTTAAAACCAGACAACCTCTATATCCAAGTGTACAAGTCATGGGGGGCCCACGGTCATTGTCGAGACCTTTTTCTTCTTTCTTTTCTGTTAATATAAGCACATTCACAGCCACTCTTTTGTTTGATGAGCATTACTATTGGCTACAACTCGCCTCTTTTTTAAGCTTGTATGCATTCCATGAATTCCAAATGTTGAAGGATGAATCCTAGGTGTTGGGGGTAGCTTACAAAGTTGGACATTGGTTCATGGTAAACCCAATGTTCAAATTTTGATGTGCAACTTGATACAACTAAGAATGAGAGAGAAATGTTGTAACTTTCTTCAAGATGACTGACACGAGCTAGAATTGTCATTAACGGGGGGTGCTTCGAACCAAGCAGCCACTGTGTTCAATTGCACAGGCCGTAAGGAACCCACAGTCAAGACCAGTTTTTTTTTATTCTAATTTTGATTCAATGAATTCCTTTCGATGTAAGAGGATGTTCTGAGTTTAACCCTCTTTGCAAAATATAATGAAGCCTTGCCATATCTGGATAGTGCCCACTGTCTACAATGTCCGTGAAGTGTCATGGTCACTTAATATATGTGTTTACTGTGGATCTTGGTCTCCAATGCCTGATTTCAATAATGGTCATGCACCATAATGGATTCCAAATTTGCAGCAGAACATGGAGTTTCTTATACCACTAAAGCATTGTCCAACCATGCTTACGGTCACTACTTGTTTAATGGCCATTTGTGCTCTTCTCCCTTTCCTCTTTCTCTTTCTCTCTCTTTTTTTTTATTTCATGGTCCCTATTGCCTCTTGAGGGTTCTATATTATAGTGATTTACAGGGGCTGAAGTTGCAAATCCGTGGAAACATCCCATGTTAGAACACTACTTGTCCAAATCCACTGTCAATGCCAACAGTCACTGCCAATCATCATTTCATTTTTTTTAAGCACAAAATGGACCACCATAGCCTCTGTGGGAATTATAGGGGATTGAATTGTGGTGGTTTGTTCAACCACGAACATGAATCCATACAAGCTTGACCATCATAGTCTTTGTAGGAATTGTAGCCTGAATCCTCAGATCGGGTAGCCGTTAGGGGCATTCTTCTTACTTTTGAGGAGAAGGTTACTCCCGTTAAATCTTACCAAACATGAGAAGTATAAACCACCTCGAATATGAGCGATTAATGAAGGAGATCAACAAAAAAAACCGATGGAAATAACTGAAGCATCACAAGGTGGATTCTTTCTGCCTTTGATGAGAAGATTACTCCCCTTAGGTCTCCATAAGCATGAGAAGCATAAACCACCCCGAGTGTGAATGGCTAATGATGAAGACTGACTAGAGATCGACGAAAATAACCAAATGGCCACAAAGTGTAGTCTTTTTTAGAAGCCTTGTAAAACATGAGAAGTATAAACCACCTCGAATATGAATGGTTAATGAAGGAGATTGACGAAAATAAGGCAGATCCTCACATCGATCCCAAAATTGAATGTAGTCTTGAATAAACTGTTTTACATTGTCTTTTTCTACCGCAACTTCCAAGCATGAAGAACCATCGAATACATGGTTGAATGTGACCTTGAAGACCCACCAATCACACGGTCAAATGTAGTTTTGAATAAGACATTTTACATTGTCTTTTTCTACTACAACTTCCAAACATGAAGAATCACCGAATACACGGTTGAATGTAACCTTGAAGACCCACTGATCACACGGTCGAATGTAGTTTTGAATAAGACATTTTACATTGTCTTTTTTTACTACAACTTCCAAAGATGAAGAATCACCGATCACATGGTTGAATGTGGTTTCGAGTAAGACATTTTATATTGTCTTTTTCTACTACAACTTCCAAAGATGAAGAACTGCCGATCACACTATTGAAAGTAGTTCTGAATAAGACGTTTTACATTGTCTTTTTCTACTACAACTTCCAAAGATGAAGAACTACTGATCACACTGTTGAATGTAGTTCTGAATAGGATGTTTTACATTATCTTTTTCTACTACAACTTCCAAAGATGATTCGTTCATCCCTGCCTTCTTCTAACACTTCCGATTATTGATGACAGTTGAAAATTGTTAAGATTAGCTTTGCAAAGTAACTGTAGATTCCCCAAGAATGTCTAATGGTCCCATCATAACAGATCATCACCCAGACCTTCTCTCATTGAGGTTTAATCAAAGGACTTGTTGATTTTACAAGAATGTCTAATGGTCCCATCATAGCAAATCATCGCCTAGGGCCTAGTTTGCTAAGATTAGGAATGTGAAAATTCTTCGGCCTTAAAATGGATGTTATGCTTTGTCGATGTCGCTGACAACATGTTATGCACTTTCAAATATTGTTCTTTCATATATGCTTGAGTTTGTTTATGCTTCATATGCTGTACATAAATGTCATTTTCATGTTTGAACACAAATCTGTTGCTCCCTGAAAAGGTCTTAAGGTGCTTGAACACCTATTTAGACCGGGAGCCTCGGTTCTGAGACTTAAGTGTGCTTTTGATGCCAATTATTGGTCTCAGAACTGAGTATTGCCTTTTCCTTTTGGCCTTATACTAAGGGGAGATGCTGCCGAAATTTTTTTTTGGGAACTTCCATATCATTGTTACTAATACCCATCTTTTCCTTCTTTTGATTTGCTTTGCAGATAGAAAGGGTAAAGCACCTGCAACTGCAACTGTTGGGGCACCTAAAAGTCGTGCCAAAGGTAAGACTGCAAGAGAGTTTGATTCAAAAGATCCAAATGAAGCATCTGAGGTCAACTTATGGCTCCAGAGAACTAAAGCTTTATCAACAAGAAATTGGTACTCGTATTGGTGCTTGGCAAATAATACCAATTGGGAGAATAACGACAAGGTGGTTTTTCCAAAACCATGATATATATTTGGAGATGCCACAAGGGAGACTGCAAAGCAACCTACTGACCATATGCGGTACCGTTACACAAATCCGGCTGGGGTCGTGCGTGAATTAACCACTATGCGATCTATTCGACAGCATCCAATCCCGGCAAGGCATGATCCTTTTTCATGGGTAAGACATCACATCCATTTCAAGACTGGAAAATTCATGCGTCCACCTCCATACTATTTCATAGAACATCTAAGGTCTGAAATAGAGACCCTCGAACCGTGCACTCTGAATTTGGAAGTAGGTACTGTGATTTCACAGCTTAGGACTATTGGGCTTGGTATTCATTTGAGAGACGGGAGTGTTTGGCTCGGTGAGAGGCATTAATCTCGCTGATGGTTTAATTGCATCGGGGATTGGCCAAGCTGGGTGATTGCAATCAAACATCATTATGCAGAAGATTTGAAAGCGATTGGGATTTTTGATGCCATAAATGCTACCACATAAAGAGTCCCGTGTGAGAACAAGAATGTCTACAGGGCCATTATGGAGTTGTTTTGCCCAGCGACTGGTACCTTCATCACTCTGAACATGGAGTTGGGATTTTCTTTATGGGAAATAAAGAAAATTTTTGGTTTGGCACCTTACGGCGAGATTTATGATGAAATCGTTTTTCCTGATGAAGAATTAGCCACTATGGATGACGAATTTCTTGCTGCATATTACCTCCTTTTTGTGCTTGAGGATTCCATTCAAACAATTAGCCGAAGTCGAGGCAAAGTTATTCAATGGATGAGTCAAGTGAAGAGAATTACTGATCCTTTCTTCGCTAATGGAGGCGGGTTCTTTAAGTGGAAGAGAGTAATCCCGAACGAAGATCCCAAGAAGGGTTCAACAATTATCTTTCATGAAGATACGGACTTTCAGCCTTATATTTTTGCCAAGTATCCAGATTTGAAAAGGAAATGTTGGCTTGCTTCATTCTTGACAGCATGGTTGTCCGAGGTTCTCTTTCCGAGCTCTGAAAACGACCTTAGGCCTGGCTGCATATATCCAGCCCTCAAGATGGCCTTTGGACATAGCTTCGCTTTGGGTCCCGCTTTTGTATCTTATATGCTGACAGAGTTGAAGCTTTCAGGATTCACCATCAGAGAAGGAAAGCCGTTTAACCGATTTTATGCTGAATATCTATTGTACACCTGGTTCACCTACCATTGCAATGATCTTCATTCACACAGCGGTGCACTGGGGAACATTTTCATGGAGGGTGTGGTTGGTGGTAGTTGCCTAATTAACAACTATTTCATGACCGATTTGCACCAACATTTGTGCAACTTTAACAAATATGTTGCTTTCCGCGATGCTATACTGAATATTGAAGTTCCAACTCAGATGAGGAATGCTGTGGAGCCATCAATCGACAAGGTTGGAGAGGGTGGCAGGGATATTGGTTTGTCAGATGAAGAAAAGAGCTGGCTTCTGAGTTTAAGGCCTGTAGACCTGGTGTATAAGAAAAATACATACATCAATATTCAACCTTATATGCCTGCCAGATTCTGCAGATAATTTTATTTTTATCAGGCTGTCGTGGGAGCACCGGGCCGGATACGAGGCACTATCGGTTTCTTGCAAGATGCCCGTAATGTTTGGGAGTTCTACTAGGCGCTTGACACTGAGGCCCATTTTGGATATCCTCGTCTTCCGAATCCTGGATATACAAGTGGCTTCGCCCAGTGGTTTGCTAAAAGTACCATCACCATTGTGCAACCATACACAAGCTATTGGAAGCAGGTGGGTCTCGTGGATAGATTTTCAAAACTTTTGACCCACTTGACACAGGGATCAACTATCCATAAGACCAAGAACCCAATCCAGGATGCATTACCCTCAATCTCGTGACCATGTACAGTAAATATTCTATTTAAAAGATAGAATCAAATAGCACTAAATATCCACAATAATCTACGATATGAAAGAAGTAGATCATACCTTTGGAAATCCGCAGTGCTCTAATGGAGAAGTTGCGACTCTACTTGATGATGAGAATCTTCAACACCTCTTAGCCTTCCACGCTATGACCGGAATTGGATTTCTTTTCTCAAGAAGATTGGTGGAATCTCCAGGAGAAATCCCAACTCGAAACTCCAAGGAACTAGAAGAGAGAAGGAGAGAGAAACTTGTGCAACTCTTGCACGAATAGGGTTTTGGGCGTGAGAGAGAGTCTTATTGGACGCCCAAGAGATTTTATAGACTTTCAAATCTCTCCCTTGTCTAATTGAAATAGAAGTCTTACTTCCAAAGCAATTAGCAACTTTCTCCTTTCCAAACTCTTCTTTCTAGAGTTCAAGTCGGATTAGTATTTTCCAATATCTTGGGCTAGCGTGGGGACCATTAGGGATTCCTTAGAAAGCTGGCTCCAACTGGAACACCGCGACCCCACATCTCATGTGCAATCCGGGCCCACAGTTAATTGCAATATAACACCACTATATAAATGCAATTGCACTCCAGTCTTAGGAATAAATTACAATGAAGACCCTAAACTTCCCAATTACCACAAGTAGGCCCCTTTATCAATATCCGTGGATCAATTGGAATAAATCTGTCTCTTCCAATCTAAGTTCCACATCTTATTATCCTTGAGCCCCAATTAATCACAGTAATCATCAGTACCATCCAATTAACTCTTAATTGAGATGGGTGCGCACTTACTAATGACAAATCCATTAATTGGCACAAGGGGATAATAAAGATAGATTCCATCTTGATCATTCAATGTTCCCACAGTTCTACTACCACATACCCAAGACACCGAGGTGTTAACCTATAGTTGGCCTCACTCATTGGTGACTCAAAGCAAATGAATAGATAGAAACTTGAGCTCATTCATCAAAGTCTCAGGATTGAGAGCTTATTGCTAGGGAATTATGAGAGCATACCTTATTATTGAGACAGAATTCCATAAAGTGCATCTTATGGTCCTTCAATACATCCAATGTACCAGCACCGTGATCCAGAATCTTATATTCTGATGATTGAGACAAATCACACTATCTCATAGTGATCAAAGTGTTGCAACCTTATCAAATGAGATGCCCAGTCTCATGACTGGTTGTAAAGCTATTTAAGTATAAGATTTGTGACATATATCTCCCGCGTGTGGATCTCATCCATGCACATATATCACATCTAATATACTAATGGGACCCGGTTCAACTCATGAACCATTATGTTATATGTATTGGTCATGTGCATGAAGCAGTAAAATAATTTCATCTCATGAAAGTAAAGCATGATTTTATTGATAAATAAATAAATTAATCAATTTATTACATCAACTGATGGATTGAGTTCATAAAATCTAACAATCTCCCACTTGGGCTCAATGCCAGTCAGGGTTGCATCTTATGCCCATCCCTTCTACATGCTGCTCAAAGACTTTGGTACTCAAAGGCTTAGTAAAGGGATCTGCCAAATTGTCTGCAGATGCTATCTTGGTAATAGCAATATCACCTCTCTGCACAATCTCTCTAACTAAGTGATACTTCCTCTGTACGTGCTTTTGGTTTTTAGGGCTTCTGGGTTCCTTTGATTGAGCGATTGCCCCACTGCTGTCACGGTAAACTGTGAGTGGCTGTCGTGCCAAAGGTACCACCCTAAGTTCCAAAAGGAATCTTTTAAGCCATACTGGTTCCTTAGCTGCTTCACAAGCTGCTACATATTCAGCCTCCGAGGTTGAATCAGCGGTACATTCTTGTTTTATACTCCTCCAGCTGATAGCTTCGCCTACAAGCATAAATACAAAACAAGAGATGGATTTCCTAGAATCCTTATCTGACATAAAGTCAGAATCTGTGTATCCGACTGGAATCAACTTATCACTACTATAAATCAACATGTAATCTCTAGTCCTTCTCAAGTATTTGAGAATACATTTTACAGCAGTCCAATGTTCAGGTCCTGGATTAGATTGATATCTGCTGACTAGGCCCATTACATAACAAATATCTGGTCTAGTACATAACATAGCATACATGAGGCTACCAACAGCCGAAGCGTATGGTATCGACCTCATCTACTCCTTTTCCTTAGGTGTCTTTGGACACTGATCCTTGGAAAGGTGCACTCCATGCCTGAAAGGTGTGATACCCTTCTTGGAGTCTTGCATTGCAAACCGTATTAGCACCTTATCTATGTATGCAGCTTGGGATAAGCCAATCATCCTATTTTCCTGGTCTCGATAGAGTTTGATCCCTAGGATGTAATTAGCTTCTCCCAAGTCCTTCATATCAAAAGTCTTGGCTAACTAAACTTTTACCGTTGACAACATTCCTATGTCTTTCCCGAGGAGAAGGATGTCATCGACATATAAAACCAGAAAAACTACCCTGTCACCTTCACTTTTCATGTACACACATGACTCATCCGGATTTTGACAAAAACCAAATGACTTGATTGTTGGTCAAAACAAATATTCCAGCTTCGGGATGCCTGCTTCATTCCATAAATAGACTTCTGCAGCTTGCAAACTTTTTGCTCCTGGTTTTTAGCTACAAAACCGTCTGGCTGCACCATATAGATGTCTTCCTCAAGATGGCCGTTGAGAAACGCCGTCTTGACATCCATTTGCCAAATCTCGTAATCGAGATGAGCCGCAATGGATAAGAGTATCCGGATAGATTTGAGCATGGCTACTGGCGAGAAGATTTCTTCATAATCGATCCCCTCTTTCTGAGTATATCCTTTTGCAACAAGCCTAGCCTTATAGGTCTCCACTCTTCCATCTGGTCCTCTTTTTCTCTTGTAGACCCACTTGCACCCAATAGGTTTAATATTGGTAGGCAAGTCCACAAGTGTCCAGACCTGATTTGAGTACATAGACTCCATCTCAGTTTTCATAGTATCTTGCCAGCATCCCGAGCCTAAGTCATTGATTGCTTCATCATAGTTAGAGGGATCTTGTTCCGGCTCTTCTGGGATTGCTTCATAAGACTCTCCCAAGAATGAGAACCTGTCAGGGGGTCTGACAATCCTCCCACTACGATGAGGTACTGGTGTAACTACTGGGTTTGGTAAGGGCTGTTCTTCCTCAAGTCCAGTCATACTTGTATTTGGAATTGATTACTCCTGAATCTCTTCCAAGATCACCTTTTCTAAGGATTTCTGGTCCATCATATAATCTTCCTCCAGAAAAACCACATTGGTGCTGACCAGCACTTTCTGCTCTCTGGGATTATAGAATAACCAACCTTTAGTTCCTTTAGGATATCCTACAAAAGTGCATACTTCCGACTTTGTTTCCAACTTATCCGTCTTAACCTTGAGCACGTGTGCTCGACAACTCCAAATGTGTAAATGTTGTAGACTAGGCTTTCGCCCAGACCACAATTCCCGAGGAGTCTTCTGTATAGACTTAGATGATACGAGGTTTAGTATGTACATTGCAGTATCCAAAGCGTATGCCCAAAAGGATATAGGTAATCTTGAGAAACTCAACATAGACCTAATCATATCTAAAAGAGTCCGGTTCCTTCTTTCTGCTACTCCATTCTGTTGAGGCATACCAGGAGCAAACAACTGGGATAGAATCCCATTTTTTGATAAGTAAACCATAAAATCAGCAGAGAGATATTCCCCTCCTCGATCTGATCGAAGAGCCTTGATACTCTTACCTAATTGCTTTTCCGCTTTCGCTTGAAACTCTTTGAACTTTTCAAAAGCTTCGAACTTGAGGTGCATAAGGTATATGTAACCATATCTTGAGTAATCATCTGTGAAAGTGATGAAGTACTCAAATCCTCCTCTGGCCCTGACATTAATGGGTTCCCAGACATCAGTATGCACTAATTCCAATAAATCTTTGGCCCTATTACCCTTAGTTGAAAAGGGTCTTTTGGTCATTTTACCTTCCAAATAGGACTCACAGACAAGCATTGGTTCTACCACCAATGAAGGTAAGATACCATCTTTCACTAGCCTCTCAATCCTGTTAAGGTTTATATGACCTAGCCTCAGGTGCCAAAGTTTTGTTGGATTAGATGAAGGTGACTTTCTCTTTAATGATGGTCTATTAATTGTTTCAGTATCATGTATCTCATACATCGTGGGAGTTAACAAATAAAGTCCATTGGTTACCTTGCCAGAACATATGAACGTACCATTCCTCTTTATGACAACTTTGTTAGTTTTTGTGGACTCAATCCATCAGTTAATGTAATAAATTGATTAATTTCTTTATTTATCAATAAAATCATGCTTTGCTTTCATGAGATGAATGTTATTTTACTACTTCATGCACATGACCAATACGTATGACATAATGGTTCATGAGTTGAACCGGGTCCCATTAGTATATTAGATGTGATATATGTGCATGGATGAGATCCACACACGGGAGATATATGTCACAAATCTTATGCTTAAAATAGTTTCACAACCAGTAATGAGATTGGGCATCTCATTTGATAAGGTTGCAGCACTTTGATCACTATGAGATAGTGTGATTTGTCTCAATCATCAGAATGTAAGATTCTGGATCACGGTGCTGGTACATTGGATGTATTGAAGGACCATGAGATGCACCTTATGGAATTCCATCTCAATAATAAGGTATGCTCTCATAATTCCCTAGCAATAGGCTCTCAATCCTGAGACATTGACGAACTCAAGTTTCTATCTATTCATTTGCTTTGAGTCACCAATGAGTGAGGCCGACTATAGGTTAACACCTCGGTGTCTTGGGTATATGGTAGTAGAACTGTGGGAACGTTGAATGATCAAGATGGAATCTATCTCTATTATCCCCTTGTGCCAATTAATGGATTTGTCATTAGTAAGTGCGCACCCATCTCAATTAAGAGTTAATTGGATGGTACTGATGATTACTGTGATTAATTGGGGCTCAAGGATAATAAGATGTGGAACTTAGATTGGAAGAGACGAGTTTTTTCCAATTGATCCACGGATATTGATAGAGGGGCCTACTTGTGGTAATTGGGAAGTTTAGGGTCTTCATTGTAATTTATTCCTAAGACTGGAGTTCAATTGCATTTATATAGTGGTGTTATTTGCAATTAACTGTGGGCCCGGGTTGCACATGAGATGTGGGGTCGCGGTGTTCCAGTTGGAGCCAGCTTTCTAAGGAATCCCTAGTGGTCCCTACGCTAGCCCAAGATATTGGAAAACACCAATCCGACTTGGACTCTAGAAATACGAGTTTGGAAAGGAGAAAGTTGCTAATTGTTGTGGAAGTAAGACTTCTATTTCAATTAGACAAGGGAGAGATTTGGAAGTCTATAAAATATCCTTGGACGTCCAAAAGAGTCTCTCTCACGCCCAAAACCCTTTCGTGCAAGAGTTGCACGAGTTACTCTCCTATCCTCTCTTCTAGTTCCTTGGAGTTTCGAGTTGGGAATTTTCTCTTGAAGATTCCACCATTCTTCTCGAGAAAAGTAATCCAATTCGGGTCATAGCGTGGAAGGCTAAGAGGTCTTGAAGAAATCCATTAGAGCACTGCGGATCTCCAAAGGTATGATCTACTTCTTCTATGTCGTAGATTATTTTGGATGTCTAGTGTTGGTAGAATTTTTTACTGTACATGGTCATGAGATTGAGGGTAACGCATCCTGGATTGGGTTTCGGTCTTATGTATAGTTGATCCCTGTGTCAAGTGGATCAAAAGTTTTGAAAATCTATCCACGAGACCCACCTACTTCCAACAATTGGTATCAGATCCATACCTCATCTCTAATCATGTTAGATCAGTAATCTTGTTCTAATCTTCGCATGAGATGCGAAGAGGATAGAGCAAGGGCTATGATAGGATCAGTGTTTATTGGGTTTGCTTGCTCTCGTAGTAGATACATGTTTGGAAAGTCACAAAAGGTTTTAATTATAATAGGAGGATGATAAGATGCCATTAAAACATACTGAGATCATTAGAGGTGATTGGGTACAGCAGGAGCCGAATCAGAAAAGAACCCAAATTTCTAGGTTCGTCAGGTCGGTTAGTCAAAGTGACCACTATGGCTATAGAGGTCTGTTGGCTAACCGTAGAGACCAGATCGGCTAGCCGAACCTAGGCAGAATCATCTTGTTCTTGGTCTGAGTTATTGTTGTTTTTTTTTTTTTTTTTCGGGGGCGCTGCCCTCGAGCCCCCGCCAGGGGCGCTGCCCCTTGGAACCCCGCGAGCTGACCGGGCAACTCGACCCCCGCCGGGGGCGCTGCCCCCGGACCCCCGTTGCGTAGGGGGTCTTATATCGTGGTGGCAAAATATTTGGCATCTTGTTTTTCTATTGTGGTTTTGGCAACCTGGTTTTGTGAGATGCATTGTTGTATGAGATACTAACTTGTAGGTGATAATGTCCTCTCCATATGACCCACATGTTTTTCTTTCCTTTTAATTATTGGTTTATTCGTGGCTAAGTGTAAAGGGCATCATGGTCTCCTTGGTTTCCCGTGAAAGGGCAAGGCATGGTGAATTTCCCTATAGCCCTTTTATTTCCATGTTTAGACTACCATGTAAGTCTCATTATAGAGACATAGGAATTTATGTATTTTTAAAATTTGTAAATTCTGGAGATGTCCGAAACAAAGAAGGAAAGAAAAGTTGGACTCCTAATCAAAGAGTTTGAAGATTACCAAAAGGTGTTTTGGAGATGCCCAAAGAGTTTGAGGAATCCCAAAGTTTTGGAAAGTCTAGAAGTCCAAGAAGTCTTTTCCGCCTGGGTCATGTGGAGGAGAGGACTAGTCTTTTGTTATAGCACTTTCTATTTATGGATGAATGCTTATTTTAGAGTATTTCCATATTTGATCCAAACATAGCAAATTCCAAAATTGGTCAAATCAAATTAATTTTTGGAAAGAGTTCTAATTAGAGTTGGTAGGCCCATGAGATGGATCTATTGGTAACACTAATTTTAGAAACTGGGCTTTCCTTAAAATAACTTGACTTGGAACCAATCATTGGTCTTATCATGAGATGAATATATACCTATCTTTGATGGACCCATACACCTATAAGGAAATCCTCAACTCTAAAATATTAAGTGGGAGCGGGGCATTTCTATATATATAAAAATCCCCATGGTTTTCCACCATAGGTCCATTGTAAGGAAAGTATTAGCCTTGCGCTATTTTAAGAATGGCCATTCCCCACGGAGGGCTTGTATTTATCTGGATACTGGATATGGATCTCCTATGGATAGTGTTGATGAGACGGGGTGGGAGCCCACTCCCCAAGGAGGAGCTACCCACAACGGTTGTGATGCAATGCTAGTTGGTGGGTCACACTTAACTAAAATAATGATGTAGTATCCCTAAGGATTTGCCTCATGTATTTTAGAAACCAAAGCTAATCGGGAGTCATACATTATTTGGTATGAGATACCTAGATTGTAATGAATGAAGGGGATCATGGATAGTTAGTCTTAATCTCAATTTTGACCAACTTTGATCCGCACCAGTCTAGGAGGTATTTGCACTCCCCAAGGAGGCATACCCCGCAGGATTGGGATTCCGATGTATTCTGAATTTTGTGGTTATGAGGATTCCCACATAAATTTGGTAGAATACTATTCCCTAATGTCATTTAAATTCATTAATTGAATGTATGGTTATGTGCTACAGTATTACAAGCATGAATTCGAATACTTTCAATCCACTTGCGACCATCCTCAACCAGAATAAGTTGGTGGGATCCAACTATGTAGATTGGAAACGGAATCTGGATATTGTCCTGACAGCTTCAGGATATAAATATGTCCTTACCAAAAACCCCCTTGAAGAGCCTGGCCCAGATGCATAAGAAGCAGAAAAGGACCTTTACACCAAATGGGCCAAAGACGATGAGATGGCCCGATGTTACATTCTGGCATCCATGTCTAGTGTGCTGCAACATCAACATCAATCTTATAAGACTGCATATGATATGATATCGAACTTAAAGGAGATGTTTGCAGAACAAGGCAGACCTGCTAGGCAGGCAGCCATGAGGGTGCTCATTAGCACCAAGATGGCTGAAGGTACATCAGTACAGGAACACATGTTGAAAATGATGGACTCATTAAATGAGTTAGATGTACTGGGAGCTGCGATTGATGCAGAATCGCAGATTGACATAATCCTTGAGTCACTACCAGAGTCATTCAACAATTTCAAGGTCAATTATAATATGAATAAAATGAATTTGACTCTAGCTGAGCTATCTAGTCAGCTGGTAGCAACTGAAGGGATTATGAAGAAGAAACCAACTGCCTTAATGACAGAAAAGTCAGATGCCAAGTCCAAGCCGAAAGGCAAAGGGCGGAAAGGCAAAAAGAAATCAGTTCCAAAGGGTCCTAAGGTGGAGAATGGTCCAACTGGTGGCGTGGCTAAAGCTAAGGGTTCAGGGACAAAAGGAAAGTGTTTCCATTGTGGTAAGACAGGACATTGGAAGAGGATTTGTCCAGAATATCTGTCTAAGAAAAAGACCCCAGGTATGATTGAGTCACTTATATCTGAAGTTAGTTTTGCAACTGGTACTTCAGAATCCTGGTGTGTGGATTCCGGGGCAACTAATCACATATGTAATACGTTGCAGGGGTTCAGGGAAACCAGGAGGCTAAGTGATGGAGAAATCATTGTCAACCTAGGATCTGACGCTAAGGCGGAGGCTGTTTCAGTAGGAGTCATTACTTTATGTTTTTCAAATAAGAAATTGGTTTTGTCAGAAACATTATATGTACCGTCTTTAAGGCGGAATTTAATTTCAGTTTCTAGTTTGGTGAATAAAGGTTATTCTATTACTTTTGGTACTGAAGTTGTCATAAAGAGGAATGGTACTTTCATATGTTCTGGCAAGGTAACCAATGGACTTTATTTGTTAACTCCCACGATGTATGAGATACATGATACTGAAACAATTAGTAGATCATCATTAAAGAGAAAGTCACCTTCATCTAATCCAACAAAACTTTGGCACCTGAGGCTAGGTCATATAAACCTTAACAGGATTGAGAGGCTAGTGAAAGATGGTATCTTACCTTCATTGGTGGTAGAACCAATGCCTATCTGTGAGTCCTGTTTGGAAGGTAAAATGACTAAAAGACCCTTTTCAGCTAAGGGTAATAGGGCCAAAGATTTATTGGAATTAGTGCATACTGATGTCTGCGGACCCATTAATGTCAGGGCCAGAGGAGGATATGAGTACTTCATCACTTTCACAGATGATTACTCAATATATGGTTACATATACCTTATGCACCGCAAGTCCGAAGCTTTTGAAAAGTTCAAAGAATTTCGAGCGGAAGCGGAAAAGCAATTAGGTAAGAGTATCAAGACTCTTCGATCAGATCGAGGAGGGGAATATCTCTCTGCTGATTTTATGGGTTACTTATCAGAAAATGGGATTCTATCCCAGTTGTCTGCTCCTGGTATGCCTCAACAGAATGGAGTAGCAGAAAGAAGGAACCGGACTCTTTTAGATATGATTAGGTCTATGCTGAGTTTCTCAAGATTACCTATATCCTTTTGGGGATATGCTTTGGATACTGCAATGTACATACTAAACCTCGTACCATCTAAGTCTATACCTAAGACTCCCCGGGAATTGTGGTCTGGGCGAAAGCCTAGTCTACAACATTTACACATTTGGGGTTGTCCAGCACACGTGCTCAAGGTTAAGACGGATAAGTTGGAAGCGAAGTCGGAAATATGCACATTTGTAGGATATCCTAAAGGAACTAAAGGTTGGTTATTCTATAATCCCAGAGAGCAGAAAGTGCTGGTTAGCACCAATGCGGTTTTTCTGGAGGAAGATTATATGATCGACCGGAAATTTTTAGAAAAGGTGATCTTGGAAGAGATTCAGGAGCAATCAATTCCAAATCCAAGTATGACCGGACTTGAGGAAGAACCGCCCTTACCAGACCTAGTAGTTACACCGGTACCTCGTCGTAGCGGGAGGATTATCAGACCCCCTGACAGGTTCTCATTCTTGGGAGAGTCTTATGAAGCAATCCCAGAAGAGCCAGAACAAGATCCCTCTAACTATGATGAAGCAATAAATGACTTAGACTCGGGACGCTGGCAAGATGCTATGAAAGCTGAGATAGAGTCTATGTACTCAAATCAGGTCTGGACACTTGTGGACTTGCCTGCCAATATTAAACCTATTGGGTGCAAGTGGGTCTACAAGAGAAAAAGAGGACCAGATGGAAAAGTGGAGACCTATAAGGCTAGGCTTGTTGCGAAAGGATATACTCAGAAAGAGGGGATCGATTATGAGGAAACCTTCTCGCCAGTAGCCATGCTCAAATCCATCCGGATACTCTTATCCATTGCGGCTCATCTCGATTACGAGATTTGGCAAATGGATGTCAAGACGGCTTTTCTCAACGGCCATCTTGAGGAAGACATCTATATGGTGCAGCCAGACGGTTTTGTAGCTAAAAACCAGGAGCAAAAAGTTTGCAAACTGCAGAAGTCTATTTATGGACTGAAGCAGGCATCCCGAAGCTGGAATATCCGTTTTGACCAGGCAATCAAGTCATTTGGTTTTTGTCAAAATCCGGATGAGTCATGTGTGTACATGAAAAGTGAAGGTGACAGGGTAGTTTTTCTGGTTTTATATGTTGATGACATCCTTCTCCTCGGGAAAGACATAGGAATGTTGTCAACGGTAAAAGTTTGGTTAGCCAAGACTTTTGATATGAAGGACTTGGGAGAAGCTAGTTACATCCTAGGGATCAAACTCTATCGAGACCGGAAAAATAGGATGATTGGCTTATCCCAAGCTGCATACATAGATAAGGTGCTAGTACGATTTGCAATGCAAGACTCCAAGAAGGGTATCACACCTTTCAGGCATGGAGTGCACCTTTCCAAGGATCAGTGTCCAAAGACACCCGAGGAAAAGGAGCAAATGAGGTCGATACCATACGCTTCGGCTGTTGGTAGCCTCATGTATGCTATGTTATGTACTAGACCAGATATCTGTTATGTAGTGGGCCTAGTCAGCAGATATCAATCTAATCCAGGACCTGAACATTGGACTGCTGTAAAATGTATTCTCAAATACTTGAGAAGGACTAGAGATTACATGTTGATTTATAGCAGTGATGAGTTGATTCCAGTCGGATACACAGATTCTGACTTTATGTCAGATAAGGATTCTAGGAAATCCACCTCTGGTTATGTATTTATGCTTGGAGGCGGAGCTATCAGCTGGAGGAGTATAAAACAAGAATGTACCGCTGATTCAACCTCGGAAGCTGAATATGTAGCAGCTTGTGAAGCAGCTAAGGAAGCAGTATGGCTTAAAAGATTCCTTTCGGAACTTGGGGTGGTACCTTTGGCACGACAGCCATTCACAGTTTACTGTGACAGCAGCGGGGCAGTCGCTCAGTCAAAGGAACCCAGAAGCCATAAAAGCCAAAAGCATGTACAGAGGAAGTATCACTTAGTCAGAGAGATTGTGCAGAGAGGTGATATTGCTATTACCAAGATAGCCTCTGCAGACAATTTGGCAGATCCCTTTACTAAGCCTTTGACTACCAAAGTCTTTGAGCAACACGTAGAAGGGATGGGCATGAGATGCAACCCTGACTGGCATTGAGCCCAAGTGGGAGATTGTTAGTTTTTGTGGACTCAATCCATCAGTTAATGTAATAAATTGATTAATTTCTTTATTTATCAATAAAATCATGCTTTGCTTTCATGAGATGAATGTTATTTTACTACTTCATGCACATGACCAATACGTATGACATAATGGTTCATGAGTTGAACCGGGTCCCATTAGTATATTAGATGTGATATATGTGCATGGATGAGATCCACACACGGGAGATATATGTCACAAATCTTATGCTTAAAATAGTTTCACAACCAGTAATGAGATTGGGCATCTCATTTGATAAGGTTGCAGCACTTTGATCACTATGAGATAGTGTGATTTGTCTCAATCATCAGAATGTAAGATTCTGGATCACGGTGCTGGTACATTGGATGTATTGAAGGACCATGAGATGCACCTTATGGAATTCCATCTCAATAATAAGGTATGCTCTCATAATTCCCTAGCAATAGGCTCTCAATCCTGAGACATTGACGAACTCAAGTTTCTATCTATTCATTTGCTTTGAGTCACCAATGAGTGAGGCCGACTATAGGTTAACACCTCGGTGTCTTGGGTATATGGTAGTAGAACTGTGGGAACGTTGAATGATCAAGATGGAATCTATCTCTATTATCCCCTTGTGCCAATTAATGGATTTGTCATTAGTAAGTGCGCACCCATCTCAATTAAGAGTTAATTGGATGGTACTGATGATTACTGTGATTAATTGGGGCTCAAGGATAATAAGATGTGGAACTTAGATTGGAAGAGACGAGTTTTTTCCAATTGATCCACGGATATTGATAGAGGGGCCTACTTGTGGTAATTGGGAAGTTTAGGGTCTTCATTGTAATTTATTCCTAAGACTGGAGTTCAATTGCATTTATATAGTGGTGTTATTTGCAATTAACTGTGGGCCCGGGTTGCACATGAGATGTGGGGTCGCGGTGTTCCAGTTGGAGCCAGCTTTCTAAGGAATCCCTAGTGGTCCCTACGCTAGCCCAAGATATTGGAAAACACCAATCCGACTTGGACTCTAGAAATACGAGTTTGGAAAAGAGAAAGTTGCTAATTGTTGTGGAAGTAAGACTTCTATTTCAATTAGACAAGGGAGAGATTTGGAAGTCTATAAAATATCCTTGGACGTCCAAAAGAGTCTCTCTCACGCCCAAAACCCTTTCGTGCAAGAGTTGCACGAGTTACTCTCCTATCCTCTCTTCTAGTTCCTTGGAGTTTCGAGTTGGGAATTTTCTCTTGAAGATTCCACCATTCTTCTCGAGAAAAGTAATCCAATTCGGGTCATAGCGTGGAAGGCTAAGAGGTCTTGAAGAAATCCATTAGAGCACTGCGGATCTCCAAAGGTATGATCTACTTCTTCTATGTCGTAGATTATTTTGGATGTCTAGTGTTGGTAGAATTTTTTACTGTACATGGTCATGAGATTGAGGGTAACGCATCCTGGATTGGGTTTCGGTCTTATGTATAGTTGATCCCTGTGTCAAGTGGATCAAAAGTTTTGAAAATCTATCCACGAGACCCACCTACTTCCAACAAACTTCAGTACCAAAAGTAATAGAATAACCTTTATTCACCAAACTAGAAACTAAAATTAAATTTCGCCTTAAAGACGGTACATATAATGTTTCTGACAAAACTAATTTATTATTTAAAAAACATAAAGTAATAACTCCCACTGAAACGGCCTCTGCCTTAGCGTCAAATCCTAGGTTGACAATGATTTCTCCATCACTTAGCCTCCTGGTTTCCCTGAACCCCTACAACGTATTACATATGTGATTAGTTGCCCCGGAATCCACACACCAGGATTTTGAAGTGCCAGTTGCAAAACTAACTTCAGATATAAGTGACTCAATCATACCTGGGGTCTTTTTCTTAGACATATATTCTGGACAATTCCTCTTCCAATGTCCTGTCTTACCACAATGGAAACACTTTCCTTTTGTCCCTGAACCTTTAGCTTTGGCCATGCCACCAGTTGGACGATTCTCCAACTTAGGACCCTTTAGAACTGATTTCTTTTTGCCTTTCCGCCCTTTGCCTTTTGGCTTGGACTTGGCATCTGACTTTTCTGTCATTAAGGCAGTTGGTTTCTTCTTCATAATCCCTTCAGTTGCTACCAGCTGACTAGATAGCTCAGCCAGAGTCATATTCATTTTATTCATATTATAATTGACCTTGAAATTGTTGAATGACCCTGGTAGTGACTCAAGGATTATGTCAATCTGCGATTCTGCATCAATCGCAGCTCCCAGTACATCTAACTCATTTAATGAGTCCATTATCTTCAACATGTGTTCCTGTACTGATGTACCTTCAATCATCTTGGTGCTAATGAGCACCCTCATGGCTGCCTGCCTAGCAGGTCTGCCTTGTTCTTCAAACATCTCCTTTAAGTTCGATATCATATCATATGCAGTCTTATAAGATTGATGTTGGTGTTGCAGCACACTAGACATGAATGCTAGAATGTAACATCAGGCCATCACATCGGGCCATCTCATCGTCTTTGGCCCATTTGGTGTAAAGGTCCTTTTCTACTTCTGATGCATCTGGGCTAGGCTCTTCAAGGGGGTTTTTGGTAAGGACATATTTATATCCTGAAGCTGTTAGGACAATATCCAGATTCCGTTTCTAGTCTACATAATTGGATCCCACCAACTTATTCTGGTTGAGGATGGTCGCAAGTGGATTGAAAGTATTCGAATCCATGCTTGTAATACTGTAGCACATAACCATACATTCAATTAATGAATTTAAATGATATTAGGGTTTAGTATTCTACCAAATTTATGTGGGAATCCTCATAACCATAAAATTCAGAATACATCGGAATCCCAATCCTGCATGGTATGCCTCCTTGGGGAGTGCGAATACCTCCTAGACTGGTGCGGATCAAAGTTGGTCAAAATTGGGATTAAGACTAACTATTCATGATCCCCTTCATTCATTACTATCTAGGTATCTCATACCAAATAATGTATGACTGCCGATTAGCTTCGGTTTCTAAAATACATGAGGCAAATTCTTGGGGACACTACATTATTATTTTAGTTAAGTGTGACCCACTAACTAGCATTGCATGACAACCGTTACGGGCAGCTCCTCCTTGGGGAGTGGGCTCCCACCCCGTCTCATCAACACTATGAAAGTGCAGTAGCTAGATCTCACCAAGTCCTAGAGGGGGGGTGAATAGGACTATTAAAAATTTCTTTCCAAACACGAGGTTTTATTAGTGTGCAATGTGAAGGATTAATTTAGATTGAGAGTCCCCAAGAAGATTAAGAAAGATGCTCAGAGCTGTGTGTGCCAACAGTGTATAGAAATGCAACAAAAATATAGCTTAAAAAGATGATCAACACAAGTAACACGAATCTGTGGCAACCATCACACACAATAAGCAATCAACACAGAATTTATAGTGGTTCGGTCCTAGACCTACATCCACTCTCAAGAGCAATCTCTCTTGGTTCCACTAAGTATGAGGTACTAATATTACAAGCACCTCTAACAACAATTTTTTGATTCGATGGTTTGTCTTCCACCAACTAGATTTTTGATCAGGTGGTTGATCCTTTATCTAGTCCACTAACTACAACAATTTTTGATGCGGTGGTTTGTCTTTCACCAAATACAGCAAAGAGAATTGAAATATTAAAGAACACCTAAACAAGGAATTGTATACCTTAGTTTTGAGTGGAGCTCTTGATGCTTGAAAGATTACCTGCAAGCTTTGACCTCTTGTTCTTGCTCCTTGGTGACGAAGAGTTTCAGATGAGTGCTCAGCCAAGGGAAGAGATTTTAAGAGGGTTTGGAAGGCTAGGATATTCTCTCAGATTTAATTGAAGCCGTTCCTAAATGACTAACTACTCTTCATGGAACAATAATGGCACTTCAAGTGTTTAAGAGTAGGTGGTTGTGGGAGCTTTAAAAATGGTTTTACTACAGGTGCAAAGGCTCAACTATACTGGTGATTTTCTCAGTAATAAATTCAGTGAATGGAGGAAAGGAGAGGTCCTCTTTAAATACAGATAAGCTCCAACGGATAGATCTACGGCTGAGAACAGAATGGTCTACGGCTTAGCCGTATGCTCTGACAACATCCAACGGCTAGTTTGACCAGATTCAACGTTATTCCTTCTTATGGTTAGGCTTACGGCTTAGCCGTAAATCCTTATACGGCTTAGCCGTGAATACCTTTCGGTCTAGCCATGGGTCAGCCGTAAGCTGAAATCTCCCAAAAATGCTCTCTGGAAAGTGGCCCGTAAACCTTACGGCTTAGCCGTGAATCATACTACGGCTTATCCGTGAAGGCCTTACGGCTTGGCCGTAAGATCAACCGTAGGCATTATATGGCCAAGAGCACTCTCTGGACAGTGGCCCGTGGATTTTACGGCTTAGCCGTGACTCATACTGCGGCTGAGCCGTAACCCTTTTTCAGTGTAGCCGTAAGATCCGCCGTATAACAAAAAGACTCAAAATGTACTCTCTGGATAGTGAGCCATAGGTTTTACGGCTTAGCCGTGGCCCAAGCCGTAGTACACAACCAGGGTTTTTAGAAACCCTTTTTCCTATTCTAATTGAATAGGCAGTAGGGGTCACTGTTACCTTATCCCTTGGCACTCACAAAGGATCTTCTTGAATGATCTTGAGCTTCTTTGAACTTGCTTAATCTTCATTTATAGGTCTTTCTTGAATGGTCTTGAACTTCCTTGAACTTGTTTGAACTTCCTTGACCTTAGCTTGATCTTTAATGAACTTCAGAGATGAACTAGGTCTTTTTAGAACTTTGGTCACGTAATTGACAACATGTTCTTACAGTGACACTAACACACTATCCATAGGAGATCCATATCCAATATCCAGATAAATACATGCCCTCCATGGGGAATGGCCATTCTCCAAATGGCGCAAGGCTAATACTTTCCTTATAATAGACCTATGGTGGAAAACCATAGGGATTTGTATATGTATAAATGCCCCGCTCCCATTTAATATTTTAGAGTTGAGGATTTCCTTATAGGTGTACTGGTCCATCAAATATAGGTATAAATTCATCTCATGATACGACCAATGATTGGTTCCAAGTCAAGTTATTTTAAGGAAAGTCCAGTTTCTAAAATTAGTGTTACCAATAGATCCATCTCATGGGCCCACCAACTCTAATTAGAACTCTTTCCAAAAATTAATTTGATTTGACCAATTTTGGAATTTGCTATGTTTGGATCAGATATGGAAATATTCTAAAATAAGCATTCATCCATAAATAGAAAGTGCTATAATAAAAGACTAGTTCTCTCCTCCACATGGCCCAGGCGGAAAAGACTTTTTGGACTTCTAGACTTTCCAAAACTTTGGGATTTCTCAAACTCTTTGGGCATCTCCAAAACAGCTTTTGGTGATCTTCAAACTCTTTGATTAGGAGTCCTTTTTCTCTTTCCTTCTTTGTTTTGGACATCTCCAGAATTTACAAATTTTAAAAAATACATAAATGTCTATGTCTCTATAATGAGACTTACACGGTATTCTAAATATGAAAATAAAAGGGCTATAAGGAAATTCACCATGCCATGCCCTCTTATGGGAAACCAAGGAAACCATGATGCCCTTTACACTTAGCCACAAATAAACCAATAAGTAAAAGGAAAGAAAAAACATGTGGGCCATATGGAGAGGACATTATCACCTGCAAGTTAGTATCTCATACAACAAAGCATCTCACAAAACTAGGTTGCCAAACCACAATGGAAAAACAAGATGCCAATAGTTTGCCACCACTATATAAGATCCCTTATGCAGCGGGGGTCCGGGGGTAGCGCCCCCGGCGGGGGTCGAGCTGGTCCAGCTACGGGTTAGCCAACGGACCTCTACAGCCATAGTGGTCCATTTAACTAACTGACCTGACGAACCCAGAAATTTGGGTCCTTTTTTTCAGATTCGGCTCCTGCTGACCCCAATCACTTCTAATGATCTAAGTATGCTTCTAATGGCATCTTACCATCCTCCTACCATAATTAAAACCCTTTATGACTTTCCAAAAATGGATCTATTACAAAAGCAATCAAACCCAATAAACACTGATCCTTCCATAGCCCTTGCTCTATCCTCTTCACATCTCATGTAAAGACTAGAACAAGATTACTGATCTAACATGATTAGAGATGAGGTATGGCTTTGATACCAATTGTTGGAAGCAGGTGGGTCTCATGGATAGATTTTCAAAACTTTTGACCCACTTGACACAGGGATCAACTATCCATAAGACTAAGAACCCAATCCAGGATGCATTACCCTCAATCTTGTGACCATGTACAGTAAATATTCTATCTAAAAGATAGAATCAAATAGCACTAAATATCCACAATAATCTACGACATGAAAGAAGTAGATCATACCTTTGGAGATCCGCAGTGCTCTAATGGAGAAGTTGCGACTCTACTTGATGATAAGAATCTTCAACACCTCTTAGCCTTCCACGCTATGACCCGAATTTGATTTCTTTTCTCAAGAAGATTGGTGGAATCTCCAGGAGAAATCCCAACTCGAAACTCCAAGGAACTAGAAGAGAGAAGGAGAGAGAAACTCGTGCAACTCTTGCGCGAATAGGGTTTTGGGCGTGAGAGAGAGTCTTATTGGACGTCCAAGAGATTTTATAGACTTTCAAATCTCTCCCTTGTCTAATTGAAATAGAAGTCTTACTTCCAAAGCAATTAGCAACTTTCTCCTTTCCAAACTCTTCTTTCTAGAGTTCAAGTCGGATTAGTATTTTCCAATATCTTGGGCTAGCGTGGGGACCACTAGGGATTCCTTAGAAAGCTGGCTCCAACTGGAACACCGCGACCCCACATCTCATGTGCAATCTGGGCCCACAGTTAATTGCAATATAACACCACTATATAAATGCAATTGCACTCCAGTCTTAGGAATAAATTACAATGAAGATCCTAAACTTCCCAATTACCACAAGTAGGCCCCTTTATCAATATCCGTGGATCAATTAGAATAAATCTATCTCTTCCAATCTAAGTTCCACATCTTATTATCCTTGAGCCCCAATTAATCACAGTAATCATCAGTACCATCCAATTAACTCTTAATTGAGATGGGTGCGCACTTACTAATGACAAATCCATTAATTGGCACAAGGGGATAATAGAGATAAATTCCATCTTGATCATTCAATGTTCCCACAGTTCTGCTACCACATACCCAAGACACCGAGGTGTTAACCTATAGTTGGCCTCACTCATTGGTGACTCAAAGCAAATGAATAGATAGAAACTTGAGTTCATTCATCAATGTCTCAGGATTGAGAGCTTTTGCTAGGGAATTATGAGAGCATACCTTATTATTGAGACGGAATTCCATAAGGTGCATCTCATGGTCCTTCAATACATCCAATGTACCAGCACCGTGATCCAGAATCTTACATTCTGATGATCAAGACAAATCACACTATCTCATAGTGATCAAAGTGCTACAACCTTATCAAATGAGATGCCCAGTCTCATTACTGGTTGTAAAGCTATTTAAGTATAAGATTTGTGACATATATCTCCCGCGTGTGGATCTCATCCATGCACATATATCACATCTAATATACTATTGGGACCCAGTTCAACTCATGAACCATTATGTCATATGTATTGGTCATGTACATGAAGTCGTAAAATAATATTCATCTTATGAAAGTAAAGCATGATTTTATTGTTAAATAAAGAAATTAATCAATTCATTACATCAACTGATGGATTGAGTCCACAAAATCTAACACAAGCAATCCTCGATCTAAATGTCGTGTTTTGCCTGCTTCTAAGAAGAAGAAAAAAGGAGAAAAGGGAGAAAAATATTGTTTCATCCCAGAGAATTTTGAAAGTTGGCTACATGATGAGTACCAATGGCGAATTGGTTTGACGGCCGGATCCGATATCTATCGAGCTCACCGTGGTTTAGGAGGTGACGAAGATGAAAGTTACATGCCTCCGCCTAATGTACCCGCAACGAGAATGCGACGAGCCATAGAAGAAAATTTACAGGAGAGCATTAGCCTTGCTGAAATCAGGGAGATGGGCAAGGCTGCTTTGGATTTTGGATCTGCTTCCCGTTCTGTCAGAACCAAGGTATCAGTAGGAGAACGGACTAGACAGTTTGAAGAAGAACGATCTGTTATGCATGCAGCTACTGAGGCAGATTTTGCTCAGCGATTAAAAATTATTGCTGATGCTCCTGTATTGACAGAGACACATGTCAGTCAAAGTCCAGTAGAGAGGGTCCAATTTGCGGAAGTGGCTACGAGGGCAAGGCCATCTACCATAATGCCTGTGAACCCTCCGACGGATCTGGGTTTGCATAAGAAAATAAGAGCCACTCGCTCAAAATTGGTAACTCAAGTTCGAGCCTCAGGTAGTAAAGAGACACCTTCCAAGAAGAGAAAAGCTAAAAGTCCTCCAGCACGTCGTTCTCAAAGGCTAAAAATTGGTAACATACATATAGTTGCTTATAATCATATCTTCATTGATTCTGTATCGCTTGTTTTAACATTGATATTTCTTTTGGCGATTTTATTAGCTTAACCCTCAATTGCTGGAGAGTCTACAAGGCAAGTGGCTAGAGTTGCTGAAGATTATGCCTCTGAGGAGGGGAGTGGAGGAGAAAGCAGTTTTGATACTCCTATGATCGGAGAGTGAACTGATAGTGATATTAACATCGAGTTTGATTTTGAAAAAGATATATTTGGTCAAGCACAGATGCCTGAATCTGAGAGAGAAGTGGCAGCAGATGTACCGATAGAATCCATCATTGCAGAGAAATCTATCGATGATGTTAGTACTGCTGCTATTATGGAGGCTGCTTTTCAAGTTGAACAACAGAAGCCTCCCTCTGAGATTGTCGAGGAATCTGCGGCCAGAGTCTCAAGGGATATCGAAGAAACTCCAGTTGTCGCTGAAGGTAAACCCCACAATAGCCTGGTTAGCATTTCAACATTCGTGCTCTAATTCTGCTCATTCCCCTTTTTTAGGTGGTCGGGCAGAAAAGGGTGTTTCTGATACACTTGCTAAGACACTTTCTACCGTTCCTGGCAAATCTTTTGGATCCCCTATTGAGGAGCAAGCGGAGAAGGAACATGCCAAAGCTTCGATTGACCTGGATGATATCTCACTTCATAGTGGATACTTAGAGACATCACCAGGCAGCCCTCTGGGGAGTGATCTGCAACGCTTTGTAGAAATTTTATCATCGGGTTCGCTAACTCAAAGTATGAATGATGGTGCGGGATTGTCGCCGGCCGGTACTACCTTGCCCATTAGTAATGAGCCAAGGGCTGATGAGGCTGAGGATATTCAGATGGAACAACATATTGAACCTATTGGTGACGCAGAAAAAGAAGCAGACAGTGTCATGGTTCCAGTCACAGCAACCTTTGTAGCGGATACTATTGTGATCAGAGCAGGCTCTTCTATTCAACGGGCATTGGTTTTAGAAGGTGCAAGTCCCCCGGTAGAGGATACTCTTGTAACACCTGTCACTAGTAGTGTGCCTCTGGTTGCTGGCAGTTTTACACCTCCCAAGGCCATGACACCTCTGAGAGTCTACTTTAGGGTGGATCATTCATCGCCTTTAAAAATTATTGAAGACCTTGTTGTTCAGAAGATGTAAGATGAGGCTTCTACTGTTGAAGGTGAAGGGCCCCGAAAAGCCTTACTACATGTGACAATCACACCTCATGCCATTAGGGATCCTTCAACTACTTTGTCTTCACAAGGGTCACATGATTCACTATCTGTTTGTGAAGAAGCATTGGTGATTCCTGAGGGCAGAGTAGATGTCGAAAGAGAAAGGGATAATTGCTCAAGTTCTCAAATCCAGTCAAATTCGCAAGAGCGATAATCAAACCTTTTTATCCCTAAAGAACTCAGCTTCTTCGGGGACACCCCAAAGCCTCAATCTGCTATTAATTTTGCCACAAAAATAACCATTCGCAGCATTTTGACTACTGTTTTTCAAAGAAAGCTTTCTTCGGAGAAGATTCAAGGCGCCAAGGCTTTAGCTGATATGTTGATATTTTCTGGTATCGACTTGAGTGGTCTTCGCGATGCCCTTGTCCTCCTCTTTAACAAACTCGAAGAAAAAGACTCTTGGTATAAAAGTGTTGATCATGCCAAAGCTTTCCAAGATGAGGTCTTAAGGCACAAAATTCAACTGGCTGCGAAGATTGAAAGTGGTGAGGAGGATATACAGGTAATAAATACGGAAGAGGCCAAGCTGACACAGGAATTGGCTGTGCATGCAGACCAACGTGCACATATTCAACAGCAGATTGTCGTATTGCAACATCAGTTATCTTCCGTGGAGAATACCATTGAAAATTTGCAAAAGTCTATTTTAGAGAGAATTCGTCACCGATATGATCTTTTCACGCATACAGAAGCGAAATGTACAGCCCTAAATGACTTTGTTTAATCCTTGGAGGTTGAATTGAATATTAAGCTGGACGAGATTGACATTAATACTGCTATTCCAGCTTATGCAAGCTACAAAGGGTGTATCCTCATAGTAGAAGTACTGAATGCAAAGGGACAACTAGAGAAGTTTCTGGACTGAGATTCTCTGCTGCAACTCCCATTTGATGGTTTCTCTCTGTTTTTTTTAATCTGATTAGTCCTGAGGGCTATGTGTACATTGACTTCACTGCTTGTATTCAAACTTTAAAATGGATATCAATGGAAAAGTTTTTTCATTCTATTTTGTCATTAGTATAGGTGTTTGGTTTGATTTTGTGTGAATGTTTGAGGTGGTTTGTATGGATGGTTTGTTTGGTTTGATTTTCTCAGATTTGTATGAAGGTGTGATTTGCGATCTTTTAGATCCACAAACCGAAAATGAGGGATTCATATGGGTGGACATCATCTGGTACCCAAATGTGGGGCTGGCTTCAGAGTCCATGACTTGATCCTTTTGGTGTCGAAAGGGGTCAAACGAAGTGGATGTTATCTGGTGCCCATGTGTGAGGCTTTCTCTGGGATCCTTGACTTATTCCTTAGGACAAAGATTTGGTTTTAATTTTTGTTTAGATTTTGGCTATACAGGGTCTGCAAAAAAGACTTGTTCTATATAACCGAAGGTAATCATATAGGGCCTGCAAAAAGACTTGTTCTATACAACTAAAGATTAGCTATATGGGGTCTACAAAAGGACTTATTTCACACAGCTGAGTTTTGCTATATAGGGTCTACAAAAAGACTTAATCTATATAGCAGGATGTTACAAGGGGTCTTGTAAGGACGTTATCCAAGTAACAAAAGTTTGACTAGAGGGGTCGAAAGACTTAATCCTCACAGTCATTTGATATAAATCTGAGTGATTTTGGTTACGAGTCATAGGTTGTGAGGCTTGAAACTAGAGGATTTTAATTTTGGTTAGGAGTGAAAATGTACAATGTACATAATTTGGGTACACCAATGACATTCAAAAATAGTATTTCTTTAGAAGTTTTCCATTGATAGGCATCATGCATCTATCCCCTTCAAGCGTGAGAAGTGCATAGGCACTGTTGGAGTAAACTTTGTCAATGACAAATGGCCCTTCCTATTTAGGTTCAAATTTACCTTTTGACAAGTGTGTGGAGAACATGGGCCTCTTAGCTGCAAGGACTAAGTCTCCTTTCTTGTAGGTTCTGTATTTGACCTTTTTATTAAAGGATTCAGCCATACGAGCTTGATATAATTCAATGCTTTGTCTAGCGGCAAGCCTGTTCTCATCAGGGCTCTCTAGCTCTTGGAGTCGAAGTCCAGCATTCTTCTCTTCAGTATATTTGTTTATCATAGCTACCCGAAAAGAAGGAAGTTGTATTTCTAGGGGCATTACAGCCTCACAGCCATAAACCAAGGAATATGGTATTGATTTCGTTGGACCGCGAACTGTAGTTCTATAAGCCCATAATGCCTCAGGAAGCTTGGTACTCCAACCTTTTTTGTTGTCGGAGACCATTTTCTTCAAGATTTTGCAAATAGTCTTGTTAAAAGCCTCAGCAAGTCCATTAGCTGAAGGATTATATGCCGTAGACGGAAAACATTGGATTCCATACTTGTCACAGAATCTATAAAATTTATCACTATTGAATTGGGGACCGTTGTCATGATATAAACGTCTGGGCACCCCGAAACAACAAATGATGTGAGTCCTCAAGAAATGGAGGACCGTATCTATCTTGACTTCTGCAAAAGGTATTGCTTCTGTCCATTTGGAGAAGTAATCCGTTGCGACCAAGATGAACTGATGGCCACGTTCTGATGGTGGGCCGATCTTCCCAACTATGTCCATTCCTCAAGATTCAAATGGCCAAGAGGTGGATGTAGGGTTTAAATACTCAGGAGGTTGATGAATGTAATCACCATGAATTTGGCATTCGTTCATCTTTTAGCAAAATTGATGGCATCAGATATCATAGTAGGCCAATAGTATCCTAGCCTTCGAATTTGATCATGAAGCTTTGGCCCAGCTTGATGAACGCCACACAGACCAGAATGGACTTCTTTGAGGACTTGCTTTGCCTTTTTTGGTGATAAGCAACAAAGAAGAATCCCATCATATGATTTACTATAAAGAGTCTTTGAAGGCAAATCAAAATGGAATTTTAGAGCTCGTCTTTGAATACTAGTTCTATTTTTAGTATCCTCTGGTAATACTCCATGAAGAATATAATCAATAAAAGGATTTCTCCAATCTCTGAATGAATTGTGGAAAGATGAAATCCGATTATTAATCACAGTAAAACTATCAGCCACTGCCTTATGGGTGTTAAGCGGAGGTAGAAGTCTTCTTTCAACCACTTCTAATGTCATCTTATCATTTTCAGGAATCGACATCGAAGCCGCCAAACTTGCTAATGTGTCTGCCTTGACATTCTGATGTCTCGAAACATGATGAAACTCTATCAAATTGAATTTTTTCTTGAGTTCACAGGCTTTGTTAAAGAAAGGAACCAGATCAGGTTTCTTCACCTCATATTCACGATTCATTTGTTTGATCACGAGTTGTGAATCTCCATAGACTCTAAGCATATTGATACCTGATGTTATGGCTAGCTCAAGGCCCATGATCAATGCAGTATACTCTGCTACATTGTTTGAGGATGGCTTAATTAATGAGAAGGAGTGATGTAGAATCTTTTCGGGCTACAAAAAATAATTCCAACTCCTGAAACCGGTTCTCCCGATTCATTAGTTCTGGAAGCTCCATCAAAATGCATGGTCCAATGCTGGTCTAGGTCAATAGTGTATTTCCGCCGCTGCTTAACGAAAAAGACTGGTTCATCAGGGAGGTTATCTATGAATTCAGAATCTTCCGGGAGCGGATGTTCCACCAGAAAGTCAGCAAGAGCTTACCCTTTTATAGCTTTTGTAAGGGTGTATTTGATATCATATTGAGAGAGGAGAATCGGCCATTTACCCAAGCGTTCGCTCAGGGCCCCGGCTTTTGTTACCAGTACATTTAATGGATTGATGTTAGAAACTAGGTACACTACATTGGAGAGGATGTGATGACATAGCTTTTGAATTGCAAACATCAGTGCAAGACATTCCTTTTCTACTGGATGATAGTTGTGTTCAACACCAACCAACATTCTTGACAGGTAGTAAAGAGCCGCCTCTTTTCCTTTATTGTTCTTTTGAGCTTATACTACCCTCAAGGAGTGATCGAGAGCTCGAGTATATAGAATGAAGGGTTTGCCCGGCATTGGAGCTGAAAGAATCGGTGGATTAGTCAGATATCGCTTGATGTCTTGGAAAGCATCTTCGCAAGATTTGTCCTAGATAAAATTTATGCCTTTCTTCATCAGTTTGGAAAAGGGTCTTCATTTTCCAGATAAATCTGAAATAAACCGACGAATATAGGCGAGTCTTCCTTGCAATGCCTTTAACTCTTTTAGAGTTCTTGGAGAAGGCATTTCCAAAATGGCTTTGATTTTAATTGGATCTATTTCAATACCGCCTTTTCGAACCACAAATCCTAGAAACTTTCCGAAAGAAACTCCGAAGAAACATTTCAAAGGGTTCATCCGAAGTCTGAACTTCCACAACCTTTCAAAAACTATGAGGAGATCATTTAAATGATCTGATTTCTGCTTGCTCTTGACTGCCAAGTCATCAACGTAACATTCAACAGATTTATGCTGTAGGTCCTTGAAGATTTTCATCATTGCTCTTTGGTATGTGGCCCCAGTATTTTTGAGGTCGAAAGGCATGACAGTATAGTAATATATGCCAAAGGGAGTCCTCAATGAAATATGTTTTTCGTCTTCCTTGAACATTTTGATTTGATTCTACCACGAGAATCCGTCCATGAATGACATCCTTTCGTACCCAAAAGTATTGTCAATCATGATTTCTGATATAGGCAATGGGAAGTCGTCTTTAGGGCAGGCTTTATTCAAGTCCCTGAAATCAATGCAGACTCTAATCTATCCATTCTTTTTGGTGACTGGTACTATATTAGCCAACCAGTCTGGGTGTTGTTCTTCATGGATGAAACTGTAACACTCCGATCCCCCTTGAGCCGGATTAGTGGCTCATTAGTATGCTTTTCTGTTGATTAATCCATTCGGACTTGGTTTCGGGTCTTGGATAGGTAGTTGAGTAACCTTTGACCTGGAATAGGTAGTTCTAAGCCTTTTTCGTAATTTTGCTTTTGCTTCGAGTGCATCATCTTTGCATCATCTTGGTGTCAGCACATGTATTTTGTTGAGCTCGTCAATTTCCGTAACTGTCTCAGACTCATTCGGAGTCAATTGGAGAAGTTGGATCCTCGTGTGACTTGATTTGTAAATAACCAAAATTCACTAGACTTTGTTCTAAACTCTAGAAATTATATAAGAGTTAGGAGCCCAGGTGTCTCCCTCCTGCTCATTTTCATTCGATGCTTGCATGCAACAACTTCAGGAGAGCTCCACGTTTTCTTCTCTTCTCTTCATTCTCTTCCTCAGTTTTGTTGGTGTTGGGAGGTTGCATCTTTTTCGAGTGGGTTCTTTCTCTTCTCTCATCTCTGTCTGTACTTGAGGTAAGTGGGTTCTCTCCAAGTCTTCTTCTTCTTCTCCAAATTGGATCTCCCATCTCTCTCTGCATGCTCATGGTTTGTGTTTGGATTTGTTTTGCTTGGATTTTAGTTGATTTGGAGCTTGACCTCAGTGGATTTGCCAAGGCTTTGAGGCAAGTATAAGTACAGGATTGTATAACACATATGGGTTTTGTGTTTGACTGATTGATTTCATCTATTACATTCTAGACATGTATGTTATGTTTTACAGCCAAATTCTGTGATTTTGGAACCTCTGGAACTTGTTTTGTTGAGTTTCTGTACCAAATTTCAGTTTCTGTATTCAATTCGAATTCGATTCTGTATTGTACGGCTAAGCCGTAACTTTGTACGGCTCAGATTCCAGAGACTTGAATTTTCGTATTTTGTTCTACGGCTAGGCTACGGCTGAACCGTAAATAGTTCTACGGCTGAGCCGTAAGCTAGCCGTGACCCAGCCGTGAATTATCACCCTGATCAGTCGAAACTTTCTGATTTCAATACTCTTATGGGGAAGCTACGGCTAAGCCGTGGATTGGACTACGGCTAAGCCGTGGACTCCACCGTAGCTCAGCCGTGAAATGCATCAGATCAGAGGTGGAAAATGACCAGTTTAGCTGTGTATTGAAGGGAACCACGGTTAAGCCGTAGTACAAGTTACGGCTAGGCCGTAAAGTGTATACGGCTAAGCCGTAGGTCACCCATGGCTAAACCGTAAGACCTGGAAAATCTGAAATTAAACTTAGGATAAGGGTGTGACTTTGTAGGGCTAAATCACAGGTTGACCACACATGTAGACCGGCCCAATGGATTCTTTGGATCTCATGAATAGTCTGTTAGGCTGTGACTTATTCATGTGAAGGTTGATTTACTGTTAAGCACCTCCCCATGGGTGTTGGTTTAAGGGACTTCAATGCACGTAAGAAACCTAGTGCAACACTTTGATGGCAACGGTGCATTGAATAACTTAAAACTACACCAACATGCACGGTTAGTGACAGTGAACAACTAGAATAGAGTTGGCTCGTAATCAACCTTGATTCTGCGTTAATCTGAGATGCATTGCATATTGTTTACAGTTTTGCCCTCTGTTCTGCTAATCTATGTTTATGCATTACGAGGTCATTTTGCTTTCATCCTGTATATCTGTTATATTCTTCGTTCCGCACTAAGCTTTGATTTATGCTGTGCTTTGACTTAATCTATGCTATGCTCTGGATTTCTGCTATGCTCTGTATATCTCTGGCTTTGTATATCTCTGATTTATTGGGTATTCCCTGGTGGCTCTGCCCAGAGATTAATACGTGAGGATAAGATCCGGTCTTTGTCATCGGTGAGTCCAAAGCGGATAATCTCCCCGCTTTTGGATTCGATTTGATTGGTATTAGTCTGGCTCTACTCAGCCTCAGCCCTAGGATGCCTGACGGGGTTACCTCTGGCTTAGATCTCTGTATCTTTGTATCACTGCAGTGTCGCTTTGTCTTGGGACCCCGGAACCCAGGAAACCGAGACCCACTTGTACCCTTGGCCCGGTCAGTGGTGTTCTCATTTGCTCTGCTCTGCTCTCTATTGGAGAGAATATGGTTAACGTAGTAGCCACCTAGTTCGGTATTTCTATGCTTTGATCCACTTATCATGCTTTACTTCTATGCACAATATTGCTTAGTTTACGAATATGAAACTCTGTAATTAATCTTCTGTCCTTATTCAATTTGATACTATGAGTGTTTTATCCATGTTACTTATATTTGCTGGATCGTTGTATTCACTATGTTGTCTGTGGTGTTGCAGGCACAGATCCCTTGCCCGGCTCCCCGGCGGTCGAGGAGGCTGCAGGGCAGAGCCTAGAGGCACCCTCCAGGTTGGCAGAGTGGGCCTGATCACCTCTGCCGAGTGCGTACATGCATATCTTCAGTGGCTTTTGGGTTTTGGTTTTTGGAGCTGTTTATTTTGTACTTCGGACTTTGTCACTTTGTGTATTTGTACATCTTGATTTTTGTCGTGTACTCAGACTTGTATCTGGTTTTCGAGTATTGTATTTAGCTGTGTCTCTTTCCGTTCCGCATTTGTTTTGGCTTCCGCTATTTCTTTGTTGCTTGTTATGATATCTGCAGCTTCCGCGTTCGTTGTTTTGTACGTGTTAGATCCCTTGTGTGTGTGTGTGTGCATCTGGACTGGGTTTGGATGCACGTGCACGGGAGTACGTGTGTCACAGGTTTGGCTTTTCGCTAACCCCCGATTTCTGGGCTCGGGTTGTGACAGAAACCTACATCTTTGAACTTCTGAACTTCTTTTTCTATGTTATCCATGATTTCTGGCTTTGTCCTCCGCTGGTCTTGCTTTACGGGTTTAGCATCACCTGTTATGTTCAACTTATGTACCGAAATCTCTGGGTCCAGACCAGGCATTTCCACATAGGTCCATGCAAAGCAATCCAGGAATTCTTGTAAGAATCTCACATACATATCAAGTTCATTTCCTTTTATTTGAGAACTTACAAAAGTAGGTCGAGGATTTTCTAAGGTCCCTAAGTTTATTTCTTATATTTGGTCCTCCGTTGGAGGCTCAAGAGGAGGCACTTCCACAACGTCATCGGAAGTTTCCAACTCCGTAAAACCTTCTGGAGTTTCATTTGGGGGTTTAAGCCAAGGCCTGATCCCTTTCCATGGATTCAATTTTTTGGGCTTTTTAGTTTTTAAATCAAGGGCTAAGCATTCCCAACGAACATGTTGTGACGGGCTTATTTCTTCATTGAGTTCAGATGGCCAATGTTCAGTGATTTGTGACATAGCGTCATCGTTATCACTTGCCCCCTCAGGATGTTGAAAAGTAGCCCAATCAGCAGGTTCTTGAGCAACAAAAGTTTCATAAAAGTTATCAGCTTCATACTCTTCGGTAAAGACCACGGGTCTTACTCTGACATCTTGATTCGGTTTAGGAATGCTACTGTAGGGAACATATCCTATGCAGTGACGTAGCTGTTCAATTTTGCATCCCATTTCGAGATCTTCCTTCATTTCTGGAGTGAAGACATCTAAAGGAATCTGTATCCCATTTGTATTCAATCCAAGACCTATATGCTTCTTAAGATTGTATCCCATATTCTTCATCATGTTACAGACCACAGGGTTGTAGTTATCAAACCGTATTTTCCCATCATTAGTGATTTTGTCGATAGGATTTGGAGGAGAAGCATCTTCATCTCGATGGAAAATAATTGTATGATCATACTGCTTCGATGGAGGCACTAAAAAGCAAGATCCTTCAAAATCATAAATATGAGATGGAGTGGGCCATGGTAATAGTGGCGGTTCCCAGTCTGCTATAGAATGTACAGAAGCGTTCTTTATTCCGACGTCTTCAGAGTTTGACTCAGAATCTGAACTTCTGATTATTGAAACGACATGTATCGGACGTGTCCGTCTAGACCTCCCGCGCAAACGATAGAGCGCTACTTCAAGAGATGAAACTATTCGAGACATTTCATCGAAGGTTTGAAATTCCATGGCCATAGTTAAGCTACAGAGAGCTGGCCGGAAGCCTATCCAACATAAATGAATCCAAGTGGAGAAGTGTAGAGGATTTTCACATCTTTAGCCAAACAGAGCCATCTGTCTATATATCTGTAGGATAGTTCTCCTCTTCGTTGCAATATTAGCACGAGCTGACGAAAAGTAATAGGAGAATCAATCCTTATAGATGACATCCGTCTGGTAGGAGGAGGTACATTATTACTTTCCTAACCAGCATCTGAACTGTTCGCTGAGGAAACTGCATTTGCTGAATATGAGGGCTTTTGACGTCCTGTTCCCCTTCTCTCGGTGATTTTGTGAATATGATCAGAGGTCGATCTGATTGTTTGATTTCAGTTTTGACCTTAATCACCAAAGGAGCTTTGGTTTCTATACATTTTGCCACAGGCTCCTTCGTTGGCTACAACGTTCCGAGAGGACTGGATTGCTCATTAATTCTTGAGTAGGTTCTTTTTCTACTGAAATAGTGAAAGGTTCCGCAGGATTATCATCTACTGGAGCGCCTTTTGTGTCCATTTTAGACTTGATGGGTCTTTCTTGATACATGCTGCATTAGTGAAGTAGACTTCTTTTCCTTTGAAAGGTTTTTCATCTGCAAAGACCCGATGCACTTTTCCCTCGTCATCAATATATTTGAGACATTGATGGAGAGTGGAGGGTACTATGGCATCATCATGGAGCCATCTTCTTCCTAAAAGGATATTGTAGCAAGCACGAGTCTTAACTACGTGCAGAGTAGCTTCTGAAGTTAATTCTCCTAACTGGAACCGGATTCGCATCTTGCCAATCGGACTCTGAACTTCCCCGTCATATCCTTGGATAGAAGTCTTTGTAGCAAATAACTTGCTTACTGGGATACCGAGTTCTTGAAGAGCTGTAATTGTGATGAGGTTCAGAGCTGACCCTGGGTCGACCTGAACTCTCGAGACAGGAATGTCTTTGATGTAGACTGTGAAATAGAGTGGCCTTGCGTGTTTCATATCACCTAAGAGGAGATCCTCTTTAGTGAAAGATATAGGAGCTTTAGAAGCATTGTGAATTGAAAGACATTCCATATATTGCTTTTAAAGCTTTTTTTATTTTGCTTTCAGGTAATTCTTTTCTATCTGATGAATTTGCGCTACATGAGTTTGATTATCTGTATTCAAAGCTTGTAGAGCTCGTAAGAAATTATTACGAGTCTCCCTGGACATCTGCAAGAGATCAAAAATGTGAAGTCGTGCAGGTATGTGCTTGAGGTGCTCAACAACATTATACGTGAATGGCTCTGGTGGCCTTGCATTAGCACTTGCCTCTAAAGAAGCTACATTTACATTAATATTGTCCATTGAAGGGTTTACATAGGAAGAGAAAGCAGAAGAGGGTCCATCATAGTTGACCCTGTAATTGCGACCGGACCGAGTGCCGTCATTAACCATATTACTTCGGTTAATTTCTGGACGAGTATCCCTTCTTATGGTGTTAGCTTCTTCGAACTCAAAAAGCTGTCTAATTTCCTCTAAGCCTGACTCTTGCCCTGTGTTATCAGGAATGACTTGAGATGCTTGGGGCTCGTTAGCAATACTCAAAATTACCAGAGTGGGAGCTGCTGGCATCTCTTCTTCAGAGTCGAAACCATCATCTTGAACTTGAGAGATTTCCTATGGTGCGACAATGTTAGTATTAAAATCATCATGTTCCTCCCGAAATCTGGATTCATTAGTCGGGTCAAACATAACCGACTGAGTGCTTGGTTTGGAATCCACATCTAGAGAAGTCATCTTTGAGTTTGATTGGGAAGGAACATCTGATGTAGAGGCTACTGCATATGGAAAAGGAGGAATCACCTATTGCTGTTGTGCCTCCCCAGGATCAATCAGTGGTAAAGGGTCTGGATGAATCTCCGGGGGTAATGGAAAAGGAGGAGGGTCACTCAACCAACCACTCGAGCTTGGTCTGTGTGTATCATAAAGGGCCACTGAGAGTGTGTTGAGACCATGCTTGATATTGAGTGTACCGATTTCAGGATCAAAGGTTTGTTCGAAACCTTCATCTTCGTCGGAAGGATACTCATCAAAGTAGTCATCAACCCACCAATCATCCTCGAGGTCCGAGTAATCAGACCAATCCTCTTCATCATCTGAGTTTGGGGGTGTGCCATCCCATGATATCCAATTACAACTGGATATCAATGGTTCTTCCTCATCTTTTGGG
Source organism: Sextonia rubra (assembly GCA_037013555.1). Classification (NCBI taxonomy): domain Eukaryota; kingdom Viridiplantae; phylum Streptophyta; class Magnoliopsida; order Laurales; family Lauraceae; genus Sextonia; species Sextonia rubra. The sequence continues at coordinate 12,987,140 of JASUAD010000026.1, forward strand.
ATTGGTACGATGTAGTCAGCTAAAGTAAAGTGACCTTTAGCTGGTTTGGCAAATTCTTTGGAGGTTGGAGTTTCAACTATCTTTTCCTCCTTCCACTTAACTTGTTTTTCTTGCTTAACTAAGGGATTTTGGGTGGCTTTTTGAAGATTCTTGAGTTGCTTTTTAGCCTTTCTTTTTTCTGCAGGTGTGGGTTTAGTTTTTACTTTCTCCCAGCCTTTGTCACTTACCAAGTCCGGGTGAACCCACATTTCTTCTCCTAAAGAGGTTTCGACTGGTATTAACCCCTGCTCATTATATATTGCATTAACGACCCGGAATTCAACAGTAGGTGGTTTTGATGGAGCGGATATTGCTATGGGTGCAAATTGTCCAAAAGAAATCATGTTGACTGGAGCAACATCATATTTTCGGTCAAATGTTATCACTCAATTTTTTCACATTTCGTTGACCTTTTCTTTCATGATGAAACAGTCTTTAAGAGGATGAGACACCATCCGATGATATGCGCAGTAATATGGGTCATTAACGCAGCCTGCCTGCTCCGGTTTTTTCATTGGTGGAAGTTCAAGTTTGTTATTTTCCATCAATGTTTGGAAAACTATTTCAATATCTCCATCGAAGGGATATTTAGCTATTTTCTCCTTTCGTATTCCTCCCTTTTAGTTTGCTCGGTCTTGACATTCTGTGGTTTTGGAGGAGCTAACTTAGAGGTTTGCACATTGAATACCTCTTGTTTCTTCTTCAAATTCGGAGCAGTTGATTTGGAACAGAAGACGACGATGATTCCGCTTTTCGGGAATTTACCTTCTTTTGACTGATTTCTTTAAGGGTTAACTTTGCATCAGTGGCCACTTCAACTAAACGAGTTAAAGACTTAGTTTTGTGACTAAGTATGATAGCCTTGATTTCTGGCCGCAGGTTAGTTTTGCACATTTCAATGGTAGCCCTCTGAGATGGTTGTTCTAAGCATCTGTAAGATAATACCCTCCATCTGTTTATAAAGGCTTGTGCAGTTTTGTTTTATACTTGCTTTGTGCTGCTGAGCATGGCGAAGGTAACTGTCTGATCTTCTTCTTGAAAATGAAGTAAGAATTTCTCTTCCGTGACTGGCCATGTTATGAATGAGAGCTCTAGTAATTGCTTATACCAATTAAAAGCAACTCCTTTCAAAGTGCCTACGAACAATCTTATTTTTAGCGCATCCAACTCCGGAAAGCTCCCTAGGAGTGATTTGAAATGTACTATATGTTGGTAGGCTAACCCTTTTCCCATATAAGGCTTGAAAGTCGAAAGTTTATAATATGGTGGGAATGGAACCAGATCAAATTCCAGAGGATATTTGGATGTAATACCTTTATTTTTCATCCTGTTTTCCACCTTTGATTTGGTTAATATTTCTTCGACTTCCTTGAAAGTTACATGCTTTTCGGGATCCGCATGAAGTCCAAGGATTGATGAATGGTCGCCTATGGCAGAACCTGTAGCCATTACGTTATCTGTTAATGATTTAATTTGAGCCGTAAGTAGGTCAATTTTGATGGCGTTCCTCTTGATCATAACCTGCTCTCTCCTGTCAGCAAATAAAGGACTGGCTGGAGCTTCAGCAGGACCACCCAACTTGTCTGTCAAAATTTTTAACTAGGCAGTTAGGTGATCAATTCTAACTCCTTGCTGTTTGACGACATCACTGACATCATCTTCTTGATTTTCATCAGCATTTTCTTCGCCGGTATTTTTACTCTCACTAGCACCTTCATTTCCATTGTTTCTAGTTCCGCTTCCTTCAGCCATAAATACAGTATATTGACGGGGGTAAGAAGACGTAGGAAGAGTAGACTGACTATCTTCCGTGTCCAGGGGAGTAATTGAGTCTTTGTCGGAATTTGTTTCAACATGTCCTTCAGAGGTTCCACCTGAATGAGAATTGGAATCAGATTCTTGTGACTAAGTTATAGCTATACTCTGAGTAACCCTTCTGGTTGGGCCTGGTCCAACCATGCATGAGGAAGTCAGTTCTAACTCATCTTCTTTGACCACCCATTTTGGAGTGATTGTATGCCGAGGTTGCTTCCGGGTGTGAGCCAAAGCCTTTTCCCTAATTTGATTGACCACTCTGGCTGTTAAAGTTTAATCTTTAAATCTAGCAATCAATGGCTTAGAAGTACTGGCGAGTTGATTCCAGCCCGTAGGGTTGGAAGTAAGGAATGAAAGAATATCGACGGTACTTCTTTTATTATTCTTCTCTTTACCCTTCTTCTGTTAAAGTGAGTTTTTGAAACGAACCAGATCGGTCGAATCGTTAATGACCAACTGTTCAGCTGGCTCTTTGTTCTTAGCACCATGTGATAAATGTTATGGTGCTACAATGACCGAAAGCAGACGTTTCCTTCCAAACTTCCGCCCCTCTTTTTGAGTCAAAGGGTAAAAGATGTTCTCTTCAAGTGACACCAAAGATTTCCTTTCAGCTTTCTTGTAACTTCGCATGCGTGGTTGTGGCGACCACGTGTTACAACTTGGGATGGCAGCATATTTTTGGGCTTTACTGGGGATTTGTCGAGAGTCCCTTGTCACAGCCCCTTGTTTGGGTCGAACTGGGGATGCTCCTGGAGCTTGGGTGGCCACTCGAGGGAACTTGTTAAGTGTCCTTGGTTTGTGATCTGTATAACAAACTTGCCTTGCCCCCAGTCAAGGCTTGATGACACGGAGACTACTGTCCCCGACTTTGGTTTGCATTCTGGGTCCTTTTGACCCTTATGAAAGACTCCAAATGGGTTTTGAGCATCTTTGGAAACCCGTGACTGAGGAGTTTCTATTCTCCTAATGATCTTTGGGGTCACTGATGACCCATTCTGAGCTGAGGTGGTGGAGCCCATTAGAGTGGAGAGCCTTTAGAAAACTGAAACTCTTGATGGAGGAGTAACAGTATCTGTTCGGGCCCTTTTTGTGATCTTGCACTTGGCTTGTTCTGTGTCATGGAGATCCTGAAAAGTCTCTCCTTGGCTTCGTCGAAAGTGATGATTAAAGAACCCATGATATTCTACAAAAAGCAAATTCACAGGATTATATTAATATGACAACGAACACGGCCGTCCCTTTGGCTAGCCGAAATGGGTTGTAAATGCCATCTGAAATAGTTGGATAGAGGTACAAATCCCATCTCTTTGTGCTATGCTGACTGTCCTAGCTGTCAGAATTTCTGCAGCATTTCAGAATCATATAGTCAAACTTAAAAACATGCTAAGTTGACTAGAGCTGGCTAACGTAATTTTGGCAGCACTTCAGGACCATCCGTGTCAGTCTTATAAGCAAGAGAGGGTTGGATCTAATCAACGGGATAGGGCCCACAGGATCGAGCCTGCACCACTATCACAATGATCATACAGGATCCATCAGTGCTTGACACCGGACAGTGCAGGAGTGCAATGTCGTTGGTCTTATCACTGATTTAATAGAACAATTTATTTGAGACAAAGTCCTTTGGACTGAATCATCACTCTTTTAAAGGGTGTGATTTGGTCTGTATACATCGAGGTGCAAGTTCTTTCAATTAAGTCCTCCAATCAAATGGCAAAAAAATTTGCACTTCAAGGTGCTTTCATCTACACAACAAAAGGATGCACTTCAAGGTGCAAAATTCCTTTAATAATGTTTCCAAACCCATTGTAGACATCAAGGTCTTGCATGAGTGTCTTCAAGGGTCAAACAAGTCATCTAGGCCATAAAACAGGTCAGTGACCATGACCCATGGTCACTACCCATTTTCCACTGATGCACGCGGTCACACACTTTTTAGCATAACAACAGCACTTTTCAGCACAACAGCAGCAGTTTCAGTGCAACAGCAGCATTTTTCAGCAATTTTCAGCACTTTTTATCCGTTTTTTTAACCAAATTTAATCACAAATTAGGGCAATATCCCCACAGACGGCGCCAATCTTCTGATCGCGCTTAAAATTGACGTGGAAATGTGTAATGGATTCGATGTCCAACGTTCACGCACTTCAAGTGTTAAGAAGAATGAGAATTAATTACAGTTCATCATTAATTTCCCTTTTGTTTACATGGTTTCTAATGCCCTGACTGCGGAGATGCAGATTGTTTACATAAGTTTACAGCCCCTCCCTCAAGTCTTAGATGTGATCTCAATTTGAAAATTACAAGAAAAATGTACATAGAGTAGAAACATGGGAAAAAAAGAAGGAGAAAGGGGGGTGACCGTGACCCACGGTCACTGCCCCAGGTTAGTGACCGTGAGGTCACTGTTTGCCTCCGTTTTTCATGCTATTTGTGCTGGTTCTTCTTCCAACTTTTTTTTTCAAGTGTCAAAACTCCGTTTTAAGACATCTTGGGGTGTTGAATGACCATTGAGAAGATCGAATTCGACTATGGAATCGATTGAAAACTTTATAATTCATAATTCTTGTTTATGGATTGTCTTTTGTTCAAGTCCAAAGAGAGCATCACAGGAAGCCAAAGTTATGTCATTCTGAACCTATGATTTTCAAGGAACAAAATGAGGCCCAATGGGCTCATTCACAACCTCTGTAATGGCCAAGAAATCACCCCCGAATGAGAAAAACAAAGATGACAACGTCATCCTGCAAATAGTTGTTACTGCATGTACATAGTGTGTTCTGTAATTACCCCACCCCCACCCTTCTCCTCTTCCTCTCAATCCTTTTCCTCACCTTGGTGACTAAAGAAGGAAGGGAATGGTCATGGGATGCTACTTTTCTTGCTTCAATGCTCTTACGTTCGTTCAATTCTCTCTTTTTCTCTCCTGTGTGTCCTCCTCTGCTGTTTCCTTCAAACACTGTTCTTTTTATAGAGGCCCCAGGTGGTTTTTGGCGGTTCTTGGGAGTTGAGGGGAGTTATGGAAAGTTGGATTTCAAAAGGGAGTGGAGAAAAATTGCTCAAAACCGTTGGAAGTATCCTTTGGGGGTCCGTGACCGCAGCCGCGGTCAGGGACAAGGCCCAATTTTGGGTTTTTGCAGTTGCGACCCGTTTTCACATGTTTGGGGACCAAACGAAATCCGATCGCCACGAAACTTGGACGGATGCTTCTTGACACTATTTTAATCTTGTCATAAATGTTTCAGCTTGTTTTGACCATCTAAAGTTGGTCAACTCCCTTGATAAACAGGCCACGGTCACGGACAAGGCCCAATTTCGGGGTTTTGCAATTGTGATTTGTTTTCGCCTTTTTGGAGTCCGAATGATGTCCAATCTTCACGAAACTTAGAGGGATGCCTTTTGACACTATTTGGAGTGTGTCATAGAAGTTTCAACCTGTTTTGACCTTCTGAAATTAGTCAACCCTCCAGTTGATTTTTCATGATAGTGGGCCCTTTTTTAGCTATTTGAGGCCCAAATGACCTCGGTTTGGTTTGAAACTTGGAGCGACTGACATCAGGAACATCTTGGAGTATTCCTCTAAATCTCATCAGCTTTGGATTTGGAGAAGCATGAATTCAAACAGTGGCCTATTAATTGCATGTGTTAGGTCACTATTCACCCCGCATTGAGGTAGTTAGCTTGTTTTCTATCTGAACAACGTTCAATTGATTTGAAACTTTAGAAGAGTAACTTGGAGCGTTCTTTGAGCATTTGTTCTAAATTTTATCAGCTTTGGCCTTCTGGAAGTAAGATCTTAGTCGGTGACCCCATAACTCGGGATTACTGTCCTCTAAGCTGACATGTAATGAAATTTGGACCAAACAGAGTCCTTTCGACTTGCAATTTTGTAGAGTATCTTATGAACATGCCTAAAGATTCGCACCCAAATTTGATCAATTTTAGACATTGGGAAGCAGGACTTTAGTCAGTGACCCCATGGCTTTGGGGGGAGGGGGGATTGATTCCAAGTTGACATGCCTGTAGCTTTTCGGTTCGATGATGTCTATTGAATTGGAGATTTTGTAGAGCTTGTCTTGGGCATCATTTGAACTTTCCCTGAGAGTTTCAGCTAATTTAGATCTTCATGGGATGTCACTCTGTACAGGGGCCCACAAAGTATAGTATATGATCATCTGGACCAAGTTTGGATCCAAATGATGTCCAAATGCTCTAAATCCTTATGAATAGTCTTTAGATATACTTGAAAGCATTTCATTGAATAGGAGCTTGCTTCAACATGTGGAAGTGTCAACTCCCGCACCTATTCCCAAAGAGCTGGCAAAGAGTCTTTGAAACCGATTTGAGCCAAGATGAGGTTCAAGTGCTTTGAAAATTTTGGAAATTTATAATCCAAGGCTTGTAATGTCTTCACTGCATTATTTACAAATTTTTATGGGTCAACACTAATTAATGACAAATTAGTTGTTGTTTGTGTTTTGGCTTTGTTTTTGTTTTTTTTCGGATCATGGATAGGTAGTTGGGTTGAGTTTAACCTGATTTAGGTAGACATAAGCCCTTTTTCGTAATTTTAGGGTTTGTAGGACATCGTCATTCATGCATCATTTTGGCATCAACACGTGTCTTTCGTCGAGCTCGTTAACTTCCGTAACTACCTCGTATGCAATAAACGTCGTTTGTTTCTATTGGACACTCAAACTGTAATTAGTATAAACTATTGGACTTTTCCCTAATTTTTCTTATCCTTATCGTTATATAAGACATGCATGCACTGCCTTCTCTCTTTCCTCAACGTCTTCTTCTTCTCTTGTTTCATTTCATCCTTTCTGTTTCTTCTCCTTCTACACAATCAAGTCAAGAAAAGGGGGATTTTGTGCACTCACACTCTCGACTCATCTCTAGTGTGGTTTAAGGTAAGCTGTGGGTCTTGATCTTCTTCTTCTCCTTCTTCTTCTCATCAACGACTGCACAGGCTCAATGTCTCTCTCTTTCTTTCCTCTTTTGCATGCATGGGTGTTAGAACAGTGGGTAGACGTCGACTTTAAGCCAAGGGATAACGATTCACGTGTAGAGCTCATTTGAAGCAAGTATAAGCATGATTTGGATGAACCCATGTTGGTATATGTGTGATTGTGAAGAATATCTTATTCTTACATGTGAATTATGTTTTACAGCGCATTTGTGTCTATTTAGATCTCATTGATGTTATTGTTTCATCGTTGTGCTAAGACAATTTGATTCTATAACAGGTTCAGAAAATGACACCGTGCAGTGTACGGCTAAGTCGTAACTGCCTACGGCTCAGATTCCAAAGAGCTGCAAAACCCGGATTTCATCTACAGTCAGCTATGACTTAGCCGTAGCCTAGCCGTGACCCAACCAAAGGTCAAGTTATGGCTTGATTTCCAGAGAGCTGAACTCTGAGAGAACCTTCTACGGTTCAGCCACAGCTGAGCCGTGAGGTGTGCTACGGTTAAGCCGTACCCTCATCGTGGCTGAGCCGTAGAACCAAAACAGGGCTAAGCTGTAAATGCGGATGAACAGTAAAGGGAACCACGGCTGAGCAGCAGTACATATTACGGCTAAGCCGTAAGATGTCTATGGCTAAGCCGTAGGTCACCCACGGCTGAGCCGTAAAACCAGTGAAACTTAAGACAGGTAGGTGTTGATGAGACCTTGCAGAGCCTTTGAGTTAGAATGTAGGTGACCTTGACTTGCCCAATGGAATATGATAGAATTGCATGAATGATCTTGAGGGCTGCGACCCATTCATATATGTTATCCAGATGTTAAGCACCTCCCCATGGGTGTTGGTTTATGGGACTTCGATATACTTTCCTGATTAGAATGCAACACTTGTGAAAGACAACTGTGTATCGAGTAACTTAAGACTACATCATCATGCACGGTTAGAAACACTGGATGACTAGATTTGGGTTGGCTTGTAATTCTCTTGATTCGAGCAAATTGAGTTGCATGACATCTTGAATGGCTTTTTTTATTGACCTCCACTCTTCTGTATGGTTTGTATAGTCTTTGTTATGCCTTAACTATGGCAAGTTCGATTTGTTTGATATGTTCGATTGGTTTCCATTAACTTGAGTATTGTACGTATGATTGGAACTGATGATATATGCTCGATATAATATGCATGGTTTATTCAAGTCCTAGTATATAATTGACTCCATATGGTCAGGCACTACTCAGCCTTAGCCTTAGGATACCCGACGGGGTTGAATTTGGCGTAGTATGTATGGCACCACTGCAGTGAGTTTATATCTTGGAGCTTCCGGACCCCAGGAACCCGAGACCCATTGTACCCTGGCCCGGTCGATGGTGTTCTCAGTATGTAAGATCCCGCTTAGGGAGCATATGGCAGATGTAGTAGCCTCCTAGTAAAGTACATGACATGTATCTATTAATTCTTTTTAGCATGCTTTATTTCATTGCACAATTTGCCTAGTATATGAATTTGGAATTCTATGAATTATCAGTTATTCCTTATTTTGCTAGATACAACATGCGTTAACTTATTGGTGCTCATACTTTGCTGAATCATTATATTCATGAGTTATCCTTGGTGTTGCAGGTTCAGATCCCTCAACCGACCCCTCGTCGGTTAATCAGACTCCAAGGGATACCCCAGATGCCCCGTCAGGGCTAGAGGAGTGGATGTAATAAGTCCGCCGAGCACGACGTTGACATACATGCATATCAGTCTTCCTTGTTAAGGGATTCCATTTGGTTTTGGTGTTCTTTATGATCTTTATACGTTGTATTCTAGCTCATTTTGTATAACTCTGAACTTTATGTAATCTTTTGTATATACATTATTTTGTTCTTGTATGTCTTCTTTTGTTATGCAATGATACCTACAGCTTCCGCGTACATGTATTGGCACGTGTGAATTTCCCTTGTGCGTGTTTATTTGGACAGGGTCTAAGTGTATATGTAAGGGAGTACGTGTATCACTGGTTAGGTTTAAACTGGACCCCCGATCTCCCGGGCTCGGGTTGTGACATACGTATTGTATGGTATCAGAGCATTGTTGCTCTAGCTACTAAGCATGTAGGCATGTAGGAACGTGGTGAGGATACGATTACAATTATGTGACCTTGTAGTATGATTTTCATTTGTTGGGGGATCTGAGTGGGGAACGCTTTATCTTTGAATATTAATCCTTTGCATCTTGCAGGATATGGCTTCTGGCTCAAGTACCAATAACAATCATGGGGACAATGAGAGTAGATCAGCTCCTCCACAACAGCAACAGAATGCGAACAATCGTTTTTTCGCAATGTTACAAGCAATCCATTCATTGCAAGCATGAGTTGTTTCTCTAGTTGACAGACAGAGTCTATGAGGTCCTAACCCTAGATAATTATGGTTTATAGTAATTAAATTGGTTTTACTTTAATTAAAAAGTTATTAGGCTAATTAAGCCAAATTCCTTTGGGTTTGGGTCATGGATAGGTAATCAGGTCGGGTTCAAACCTTATTAGGTAGTCCAGGACCTTTTGAATTTTATATTTTCATGGTTTTACATTAATTATGCATCATGTTAGTTGCATTGGGTGAGTTTCATCTTGTTGGATATCTTTCATGTTTGACCCAACCCATTTGAGTTCATTTAAGCCCATTTAAGCCTAACTGACTCGATTTGGAAATCCAATAAACAACTAGGGCTTGTTAGTAATTTCCAGAATTTCACCCTTTATAAAAACCCTAACCCACCAACAACTCTCGTTCTTCTTTCTTCCTTCATTCTCTGTTGCAGCCGGTCTCTTCTTCCTCCATTATTTTCTTCTTGAATCTTGCCTCCATTTTGCTGTGATTTGAAATTCTAGAAGCTGCATGCAAGAGGGTTACCATCTTCTTCAACCTTTTCTTCCTCCATTGTTCTTCTTCCTGAGATATGAAGCCCATTTTCTAATTTTGTTCTTGTAGAGGCTTGAGGTAAGGAAAATCCCATCTTCTTTTGAGTTATTGAGTGCAATAAGGGTCAAGAGAACCCATCTATTAGCATGCATGCATTCCATTTTCATTTTTCTTCATGCATGTGTTAGATTTCCATTAGAGGAGCCTCCTTCACCGTCTAAACAAGGGGCAAATCGATTTGAGTGAAACACCAAGCTTAAGGCAAGTATAAGGGTACATTATCTTTACATGCATGGCTTTATTTCTTGATTCTTGAGGAGATTTGTGATTTTACCCTTTTTTATAGCTCAATGGAAATGCATAGATTGATTGTGTTTTAGTGATGATTTTTTATGAATAAATGGATAATGGTATTTTAGGGAACCCAAGAGTGTGGAATGAGAGCTTTTAGATTGGTTTTATTGCAGGTAAAATGGTGCATTGGAGAAGAAAACCATTTGGAATAAAAACCCTCCCATAACATGGTGCTTTAGGACCGACCGGTCGGTCCTGAAGCTCGATCGGTCGAATTGTCTCTCGGGTAGTCCGACCGGTCGGTCACCCAACCCAACTGGCCGAATTCCCCTTCTGGGAGCGACCGATCGGTCGAACCCATATCTGACCGGTCGAGTAAACCTAACCTGTAACTTTTAGTGAAGTATTCCAAAATGAATTCTATGCTTGACTATGGACTTTTTATAGTCTGTGGGATAGCCTAATGATGGGTTACTCCTTTAAACCTTAGGAAGAGACTGAGGTATCCACCCACACTTACTATAGGCTGTAGGTTCAACCTAAGTCCATATAGGACCTTAGAATTTGGATCCCTTGCTACCTTAAACTAGCCCAACGGTGAATAAACATGGCGGAGAAGGAGTGTTGAGCTGTCACTCTTTTCTTCTGGATTCTCCGGTTAGTTTTCAATGTTACGTCATGGGTGTTGGCATAAGATAGAGTGTCCTTTATATACATGAGGTAACACCGAGAATGGTAATACTGGGACACCGAACGTCTTATGAATACACCGTATTGAATGATCTTGGAAACCCGGATTATCTAGTATAGGATTGGCTAGTAATTTGTCCTTGATAACCCTACAATCTAATTGCATTCATACTGATAATAACCTTGACCTCCACATAAGGATTTATATTAGTTGCATTAATGATAATCAGTTGCTTAATTGAATTACCCTCTCGTATCAGTATAAACAGATCAGTAAGTAGGACATCATATTATTTCCGACATGTTTGGAGTCGAAGCCACTTTGCTTATACCCCATAGGAGGTTCAACGGGACCCCATGGGAGTGTTTTATTAGTTGTCTACTACAGTAGTATTAAGAGAGTGAGTCGACGCTCTCGCGGGCAGCTAGTTGGTCCTGGCCCGGCCGCTAGTGGTTTCCTAAGGATCAGTTTACTCTCTTTTAGAGAGGAGATAGCAGATGTAGTTGCCATGTTGGTATGATATATTCTTTACTTCATGATTCACTATTCATGCTAACTCATATGCATCAGTGCCTAGATTTCGATATTGATCTCTTTTAATTAGTATGTCATTTTAATTCTATTGATCTATCATGTTAAGCTCATGTATCCTTATCTTTGCTTAACCGTCGTGTTAACTAGAATTACCATGGTGTTACAAGTACGGAACCATATGCCAATCCGGCAATCAGCGAAATCCCGGAGGAACCCCAATGTTACCTCGAGACGTAAACGAGTGGAACGAGGAAGACATCTTTTCGTGATTCTCCTCAACAAAGCGCAAAGGGATCATTTTGGGATAGACTTAGGGTTCATCTTGGCATTGGACTTGTTTGTACTATTTTGGACTTTCATATTGATGCATGTAGTTGGGTTAATTAACAGACTGTGTTTATATAAATGATTGGGATGAATGTTTTATGGGTGCTTATGATATATATGCAGGTGAAATCTCCAGGTTTCTGCTTAAATGACTTATGTTAAGAATACGTGTCACAAGAATTTCCTCACACGTACCTGTTGGATCACCCTTGTGACAGTTCGTACGTATCTGGTCATGGCACAAATTGTCACAGGTACGTGTGTCATTCCTCGGAACCCACAACTAACCCCCAATTCTCGGGTTTGGGGCGTGACAGAGTCAAGCATCTGTTCCACCCCACGTGGAGCAACAGGTGGTTTTCCAACCTAAGGAGAGCGATCCCAATGCTCTTTATGAAAAGTTTCGGAAATGTGGAGCCACCGAATTCTATGGGAGCGAAGAGGCTTTGAAGGCAGAGTAGTGGTTAGAGCATACGGAAGGCCTATTTGATACTGTCGTGTGCACTAATAAACAGAAATTTATAATTGCTGCTTCTATGTTTCGTAAGGTGGCAAAGACATGGTGGAAGAGTGTGAACGAATCTTATAAGGACTTGCCGAGTGCAACAGTTTGGGAAATGTTCAAGAAGCAATTTCGAAGGAAGTTTATCCCAGCTCATATCCAACGGGTGAAGGAAGTAGAGTTTTTGGCGGTGCAGCAACAGCAGATGACCATGGCCGAATATGTACACAAGTTCACGCAGTTATCCCATTTCGCAGAAGACATAATCAACATGGAAGAAAAGAAAGTGAACCATTTTATTAACGGCCTGAGCCCTAAATACACGAACCATGTCACAGCTTTCTAAAGGCCAGCTACTTTCAATGATGCGGTGGACAGAGTCTATGCCGCTGGAGCCAATCTCCAAGCAGAAAGAGCTGCTGACTCCAAGAGGCACGTCCCGTTTGGTGCAAAGGAGCAAGCACAGAAGAAGATGAAAGGCAGGCAAGGCACATCTAGTTCGGCCAGAGTAACGTGTGAGCACTGTGGTAAGGGCAACAAGTCAGAGCAATGTTAGAGGAAAACAGGAGCTTGTTTTTATTTGTGGCTCCATGGATCATTTGATGGCCAACTGTCCGAGGTACAAGTCTTCTCAACCCCAGCAATCTAAGCCAACTACTTCAACAACTTCAGGCAGATCCAATGTTTCGACAGCTCTGGGCAAACCCCAACAAGCCCGTCAATGCCAGAAACTACAACGCCAGACTGTTCGTGTTTATGCAGCTACCCATGAGAATCCTGAGGAGGCGAACGTGGTGGAAGGTACTATCTTGATTTCGGAAGCTGAGGCTATTGTATTGTTTGATTCGCGGTTCACGCGTTCGTACGTAACCCCTCATTTTGCTGAGCAGCTATGGTAGCTGCCTAAGTCGCTACTGTATGTGTTAGTGGTGTCGATTCCTATTGGCAAGAGAGTGGAGTATAGTATATACTAGCCCCAAAGCGATGTGCGGATTGAAGGGCGTCAACTCCCAATTGACCTAATTTATTTGTCGATGCTGGACTTCGACGTAATCTTTGGAATGGATTGGCTCGCGCGATATCGTGCCTGTGTGAATTGTTACAACATGACGATTTACTTCGATCTAGGCAATGGGTTTCGTTTTGAGGGCATCAGAAGAAATGCCCAAGGCGTGTTATCTCTGCAAGGGTGTGAAGGCTTCATTGCCTTTCTCTCGAAGAAGTAGGATTCGAAGCATCTTGGAGAGATTCCAGTGGTATGTGATTTTCCGGATGTCTTTCCCGATGATGTGCCGGAGTTACCTCCTGTACGAAAAGTGGAATTCGCCATTGATGTTTTGCCGGATATAGCACCGATCAGTAAGGCCCCATACCGTATGGCCCCAGTATAATTGTTGGAGTTGAAGAAACAATTACAAGATATTTTGGACAAGGGTTTTATACGCCCGAGTGTCTCACCTTGGCGAGCGCCAGTGTTGTTTGTTAAGAAGAAAGATGTCACCTTTCTGATGTGTATCGATTACCGATAGTTGAATAAAGTGACACTCAAGAATAAGTATCCCCTGCCACGGATTAATGAGTTGTTTCATTAACTTCAAGGTGCCGCATGTTTCTCTGAGATTGATCTAAGGTCAGGGTATCATCAGCTAAGAGTGAAAGAAGATGACATTTCAAAAACTGCCTTCAGGACACGGTATGGACATTATGAAGTCCTCGTGATGCCTTTTATATTAACTATTGCACCTGCTGTTTTCATGGCTTTGATGAATCGGATTTTTGCTCCTTTCTTAGATCAGTTTGTGGTTGTGTTCATCGATGATATTTTGGTGTACTCTAAGACATTCGAGGTGCATAAGGAGCATTTGAAGAAAGCCTTGCAATTGTTGAGAGAACATCTTTTATATGCCAAGTTGTCAAAATGTGATTTTTGGCTCAAACATGTAGTATTTCTTGGTTATATCATTTAATGAGAAGGATTGGTAGTTGATCCAGCGAAGGTCAAGGTAGTTGTGAAATGGCCTAGCCCAAAGTCGGTGACAAAAGTTCGGAGTTTTCTTAGACTTGCAGGGTATTATAGAATATTTGTTCAAGACTTGCAAAAATATCTGCTCCTTTGACTAATCTAACTCGGAAGAATGTATCTTTTAATTGGACTGAGGAGTGTAAAGCCAGTTTCCGGGTTTTGAATGAAAAGTTAACACTACTCCAGTATTGACCCTACCCAATGATGGTGAAGGTTTTTTGATATACTCTGATGCTTCTCGAGTTGGTTTGGGCTGTGTATTGATGCAGCATGGTATGGAAATTGTGTATGGGTCTAGACAACTCCGGGAGCATGAGAAGAACTATGCCACACATGATTTGGAACTGGCAGCTATAGTATTTGCTTTGAAGCTTTGGAGACATTATCTATATGGTGTGAAATTTGAGGTACATTCAGAGCATCACAGCTTACAGTCTCTGTTCATGCAGCATGAGTTGAACATGAGGCAACGCAGATGGCTTGAATTCATCAAGGATTATGACTTTCCAATCAAGTAGCATCCAGGAAAAGGCAATGTTGTAGCAGATGCACTTAGTAGGAAATCGGAGACTATGAATGTGCTGGACAATTTCCTTTTAGTAATACACGATCATCCTGTCGCAGTAAAATTGGTAAACAACTATGTGATGCTGGCAAGTTGATTAAGCAATGTAAGGACCCGCAATTCGAAGATTTGACATTGAAGATAATCCGTGATCATATCGGAGATCAAACTGACTTCTGACTAGAGGATGGTGTACTGTATTTTCAGAACTGATTGTGTGTACCAACCATTGAGGAATTAAAGGAGAAGTTGATAACAGAGGCACACTATGCACGTTATGCGATGCATCTAGGAAGTATGAAGATATATCGGAACGTAAAAGATCGACTTTGGTGGAACAACATGAAAAGAAAATTTGCAAGGTTCGTTGCTAAGTGCTTAACTTGTCAGAAGGTGAAAACTGATCATCAGAGACCTCCAGGTTCGTTGCACCCATTGCACATAACACAGTGAAAGTGGGAGCACATTACCACGAACTTTGTTTCCGGATTACCTTCAACGAGTAAGAAGAATAATGCCATTTGGGTGGTTGTGGACAGGCTAACGAAGTCAGCACATTTCATCCTTTTTAGGAAAGGTATGCCATTCTTAGAAATGGCTAAGAAGTTCGTTGATGAAATTGTACGACTTCATGGTATGCCTGTGTTGATTGTGTCCGATCGTGACAGTCGTTTCGTTTCGTCATTCTAGAAAGCGTTCCAAGAAGCTGTGGGTACGAAATTGAGTTTCAGCACAGCATATCACCCACAGACAGATGGACAATCAGAACGGACGATTCAGACTTTAGAAGACATGTTACGGGCCAATATATTGAGCTTTGAAAAGGAATGGGATGCACATCTCTCATTATGTGAATTCGCCTCTAATAACAGTTTCCACGAGAGTATTGGTATGGCACCTTACGAAGCCTTGTATGGACGCAAATGTCGGAGTCCGATATGTTGGAAGTAGGTGGGTCTCGTGGATAGATTTTCAAAACTTTTGATCCACTTGACACAGGGATCAACTATCCATAAGACCAAAACCCAATCCAGGATGCGTTACCCTCAATCTCGTGACCATGTACAGTAAAATTATACCAGCACTAAACATCCAAAATAACCTACGACATGCAAGAAGTAGATCATACCTTTGGAGACCCGCAGTGCTCTAATGGACTTCTTCAAGACCTCTTAGCCTTCCACGCTATGACCCCCGAATTGGATTTCTTTTCTCAAGAAGAACGGTGGAATCTTCAGGAGAAAATCCCAACTCGAGACTCCAAGGAACTAGAAGAAAGGAGAGGAGAGTAACTCGCGCAACTCTTGCACGAAAGGGTTTTGGGCGTTCGAGGAACTCTTTTGGACGTCCAAGGATATTTTATAGACTTCCAAATCTCTCCCTTGTCTAATTGAAATAGAAGTCTTACTTCCAAAACAATTAGCAACTTTCTCCTTTCCAAACTCTTATTTCTAGAGTCCAAGTCGGATTAGTGTTTTCCAATATCTTGGGCTAGCGTGGGGACCACTAGGGATTCCTTAGAAAGCTGGCTCCAACTGGAACACCGCGACCCCACATCTCATGTGCAATCCGGGCCCACAGTTAATTGCAAATAACACCACTATATAAATGCAATTGCACTCCAGTCTTAGGAATAAATTACAATGAAGACCCTAAACTTCCCAATTACCACAAGTAGGCCCCTCTATCAATATCCGTGGATCAATTGGAATAAATCCGTCTCTTCCAATCTAAGTTCCACATCTTATTATCCTTGAGCCCCAATTAATCACAGTAATCATCAGTACCATCCAATTAACTCTTAATTGAGATGGGTGCGCACTTACTAATGACAAATCCATTAATTGGCACAAGGGGATAATAGAGATAGATTCCATCTTGATCATTCAACGTTCCCACAGTTCTACTACCATATACCCAAGACACCGAGGTGTTAACCTATAGTCGGCCTCACTCATTGGTGACTCAAAGCAAATGAATAGATAGAAACTTGAGTTCGTCAATGTCTCAGGATTGAGAGCCTATTGCAAGGGAATTATGAGAGCATACCTTATTATTGAGACGGAATACCATAAGGTGCATCTCATGGTCCTTCAATACATCCAATGTACCAGCACCATTGATCCAGAATCTTACATTCTGATGATTGAGACAAATCACACTATCTCATAGTGATCAAAGTACTGCAACCTTATCAAATGAGATGCCCAATCTCATTACTGGTTGTGAAGCTATTTTAAGTATAAGATTTGTGACATATATCTCCCGCGTGTGGATCTCATCCATGCACATATATCACATCTAATATACTAATGGGACCCGGTTCAACTCATGAACCATTATGTCATACGTATTGGTCATGTGCATGAAGTAGTAGAATAACATTCATCTTATGAAAGTAAAGCATGATATTATTGATAAATAAAGAAATTAATCAATTTATTACATCAACTGATGGATTGAGTCCACAAAAACTAACACGATATGCTGGGAAGAAGTTGGGACTCAAAGTTTTCACGGACTGATGATTATCGCTGAGACAACAGAAAAGGTGCACAAGGCAATAGAGACTTTGAAGGTTGCTTGATCGAGACAGAAGCGTTATGCAGACACTCGCAGAAGACCTTTGGGATTTCAAGTTGGAGACTAGGTTTTTTTGAAGGTCTCGCCAATGAAGGGTACTATATGTTTTGGCCAAAAAGGCAAATTAGCACCGAAATATGTTGGTCCATTTGAGTTTATGAGCAGGATTGGTGATTTGGCATACAGATTAGCTCTTCCAGTGGAGTTTTCTGGAATACATGATGTATTCCATGTGTCAATGCTTCACAAGTATGTTCGGGACCCTACCCATGTCATTCAATATGACGATGTGCAAATCCAGCCGAATGCGACCTACATTGAGCGTCTGCTTCGTATCGTGGGAACTAGAGAGCAAATATTGCGTACCAGAATAATCCGATGGGTCAAAGTGCTATGGGAGCATCACAGTTCAGATGAAGCCACCTAGGAATTGGAAGAACAAATGTCGCGACAGTATCCCCACCTCTTCACGCAGGTACGGGTTCATTTCGAGGATGGAATGAGTCTTAAGTGAGGGAGGATGTAACACTCCGACCCAACTTAACTCGGTTTAGCAGCTAATTAATGACAAATTAGTTGTTGTTTGTGTTTTGGCTTTGTTTTTGTTTTTTTCGGATCATGGATAGGTAGTTGGGTTGAGTTTAACTTGATTTAGGTAGACTTGAGCCATTTTTCGTAATTTTAGAGTTTGTAGGATGATGTCATTCATGCATCATCTTGGCGTCAACACGTGTCTTTTGTCGAGCTCATTAACTTCTGTAACTACCTCGTATGCAATAGACGTCGTTTGTTTCCGTTGGACCCTTATTTGACGTGAACTGTAATTAGTATAAACTATTGGACTTTTCTCCAATTTCTCTCATCCTTATCCTTATATAAGACATGCATGCACCGCCTTCTCTCTCTCCTCAACGTCTTATTCTTCTCTTGTTTCGTTTCTTCCTTTCTGTTTCTTCTCCTTTTACACAATCAAGTCAAGGAAAGGGAGATTTTGTGCACTCACACTCTCGACTCATCTCTAGTGTGATTTAAGGTAAACTTTGGGTCTTGATCTTCTTCTTCTCCTTCTTCTTCTCGTCAAGGACTGCACATGCTCAATGTCTCTCTCTTTCTTCCTCTTTTGCATGCATAGGTGTTAGAACAATGGGTAGACGTCGACTTTGAGCCAAGGGACAACGATTCACGTGTTAGAGCTCATTTGAGGCAAGTATAAGCATGATTTGGATGAACCCATGTTGGTATATGTGTGATTGTGAAGAATATCTTATTCTTGAATGTGAATTGTGTTTTACAGCCCATTTGTGTCGATTTAAATCTCACTGATGTTATTGTTTCATCGTTGTGCCAAGACAGTTTAATTCTGTAACAGGTTCAGAAAAAGACCCCGTCCAGTGTACAGCTAAGCCGTAACTGCCTACGGCTTAGATTCCAGAGAGCTGCAAAACCCGGATTTCATCTACGGTTAGGCTACCGCTTAGCCGAGCCATAGCTTAGCCGTGACCCAACCGAAGGTCAAGCTACGGCTTGATTTCCATAGAGCTGAAATCTGAGAGAACCTTCTACGGTCTAGCCACGGCTGAGCCGTGAGGTGTGCTACGGCTAAACCGTACACTCGCCGTGGTTGAGCCGTAGAACCAAACAGGGCTAAGCCGTGAATGCGGATGAACAGTAAAGGGAATCATGGCTAAGCTGCAGTACATATTACGGCTAAGCCGTAAGATGTCCACGGCTAAGCCGTAGGTCACCCACGGCTGAGCCTTAAGACCAGTGAAACTTAAGATAGGTAGGTGTTGATGAGACCTTGCAGAGCCTTTGAGTTAGAATATAGGTGACCTTGACTTGCCCAATGGAATATGACAGAATTGCATGAATGATCTTGAAGGCTGCGACCCATTCATGTATGTTATCCAGATGTTAAGCACCTCCCCATGGGTGTTGGTTTAAGGGACTTCGATACACTTTCCTGATTACAATGAAACACTTATGAAAGACAACTGTGTATCGGATAACTTAAAACTACATTATCATGCATGGTTAGAAACACTGGATGACTAGATTAGGGTTGGCTAGTAAGTTCTCTTGATTCGAGCAAATTGAGTTGCATGACATCTTGAATGACGTTTTTATTGACCTCCACTCTCCTGTACGGTTTGTATAGTCTTTGTTATGCCGTTGCTATGGTAAGTTCGATCTGTTTGAAATGTTCGATCTGTTTCCATTAACTTGAATATTGTACGTATGATTGGAACGTATGATTGGGAACGTATAATAAATGCTCGATATGATATGAATGGTTTATTCAAGTCCTAGTATATAATTGACTCCATATGGTTAAGCACTACTCAGCCTTAACCTTAGGATACCCGACGGGGTTGAATTTGGTGTAGTATCTATGGCACCGCTGCAGTGAGTTTATGTCTTGAGTCTTCCAGACCCGAGGAACCCGAGACCCATTTGTACCCTGGCCCGGTCGATGGTGTTCTCAATATGTAAGATCCCGCTTAAGGAGCATATGGCACATGTTGTAGCCTCCTAGTAAAGTACATGACATGTATCTCTTGATTTTTTTTAGCATGCTTTATTCAATTGCACAATTTGCCTAGTATATGAATTTGGAATTCTATGAATTATCAGTTATTCTTTATTCTGATAGATACAACATGCGTTAACTTATTGGTGCTTATACTTTGTTGAATTGTTTTATTCATAAGTTGTCCTTGATGTTGTAGACTCAGATCCCTCGACCAACCCCTCGTTGGTTAATCAGACTCCAAGGAAGACCCCAGACGCCCCGTCAGGGCTAGAGGAGTGGATGTAATCACTCCGCCGGAGCGGGACGTTGACATGCATGCATATCAGTCTTCCTTGTTACGGGGTCCCATTTGGTTTTGGTGTTCTTTATGATCTTTATACGTTGTATTCTGGCTCATTTTGTATAACTCTGAACTTCACATAATCTTTTGTATATACATTATTTTGTTCTTGTATGTCTTCTTTTGTTATGCAATAATACCTACAGCTTCCGCGTACGTGTATTGGCATGTGTAAATTTCCCTTGTGCGTGTGCATTTGGACAGGGTCTAAGTGTATATGCAAGGGAGTACGTGTATCACTGGTTAGGTTTAAACTGGATACCCGATCTCCTGGGCTTGAGTTGTGACATAGACCTTGTCAAATACACACGCACAAAGGAATTTCACACGTGCCAATATCATGTACGGGGAAGTTGTAGGTATCATTGCATAACAAGAGAAGAGACACTAAAACAAAATCACATCTACAAAAGATTACATGAAGTACAAGATATGCAAGATGAAGATAGGGGACAAAATGGATAAAGTCCAATCAAGACCCCAATACAAAATCAACCACACCATAGCCCAAATCAAATCAAGGAAGACCTATATGCATGTCAATGTCGCTCTCCGACGGAGTGATCGCATCCACTCCTCGAGCCCTGACGGGGCGTATACGGTCTCTCTTGGAGTCTGGTTGACCGACGAGGGGTTGGTAGCGGGACCTGAGCCTGCAAAACCAAGGACAACTCATGAATACAATGATTCAGGGCAACAATAAGTTAACGCATGTTGTATCTAGCAGAATAAAGAACAATGGACAAATTCATAGAGCTCCAAGTTCATGTACTAGGCAAGTTGTGCAGTCAAATAGAGCATGCTAACAGAATCAATGTATACATGTCATGTACTTGACTAGGTGGCTACTACATTTGCCATATACTCCCCGTTGGGATCTTGCTTACTGAGAACACCATTGACCGGGCCAGGGTACGAATGGGTTTCAGTTTCCTGGGGCCCGGAAGCCCCAAGACATAAACACACTGCAGCAGTACCATATATACTACGCCAGAGTCAACCCCGTCGGGTATCCTAAGGCTGAGGCTGAGTAGTGCTTGACCATATTGAATCAATTATATACTAGAACTTGAGTAAACCATGCATATCATATCGAGAATGTTACCGTACGTTCAACTCATACAATACTCAAGTTAATAGCAATAAACAAACATCTCAAACAAATCGAATACAAACACTATCGAAAAGGACATAACAATGACTAAGAGTGTGCATAGGAGTGGAGGGCAATAATCGTCAATCAATATGCCATGCAGCTCAATTTGTTGGAATCTAGGTACTTTACTAGCCAACCCTAATCTAGTTACCTAGTGTTTCTAATCATGCATGATGATGTAATTTTAAGTTATCTAACACACATTTGTCTTTCACACGTGTTGTATTGTATCAAAAAAGTGTACCGAAAGCCCTTAAAGTAACACCCATGGGGCGGTGCTTAACACTGGACAGCACACATGAACGGGTCGCAGCCCTCAGGCCCATTCATGTAATTCTCGTGTTCCATTGGGCAAGTTAAAGGTTACTAACATCCTCATGTGAAGGCCCTATAAGGTCCATTTCATCACATGGTTGTCTACAACTCTCACCTCGACAAGCTTGTCTTGCATCACTAAAAGGAAATTGTCTAACACGTTTAAAGTCTCCGATTTTCTACTAAGTGCATCTGTCACCACATTGCCTTTTCCTGGATGGTACTTGATTGGAAAATCATAATCCTTAATGAATTCAAGCCATCTGCGTTGCCACATGTTCAACTCCTGCTGTGTGAACAAGTATTGTAAACTGTGATGATCTGAGTGTACCTTAAATTTCACACCATATAGATAATGTCTCCAAAGCTTCAAAACAAACATGATAGCTACCAGTTCTAAATCATGTGTGGCATAATTCTTCCCATGTTCCCGGAGTTGTCTCCATTCATAGGCAATCACCTTACCATATTGCATCAACATACACCCCAATCTGACCCTAGAAGCATCAGAATATATCACAAAGCCTTCACCACCATCGGGTAAGGTCAATACTAGAGCGGTAGTTAACTTTTCCTTCAAGATCTGAAAACTAGCTTTACACTCCTCAGTCCAATTAAAAGGGATATTCTTCCGGGTTAGCTTGGTCAAAGGAGAGCATATCTTAGCAAAGTCTAGAACAAATCTTTATTCTGCTAAATACAACATGCGTTAACTTATTGTTGCTTATACTTTATTGAATCGTTGTATTCATAAGTTGTCCTTGGTGTTGCAAGCTCAGGTCCCGCTACCGACCCCTTGTCAGTCAGCCAGACTCCAAGGGAGACCATAGACCCCCTGTCAGGGCTTGAGGAGTGGATGTGATCACTCCGTCAGAGAGCAACATTGACATGCATATAGGTCTTCCTTGATGTGATTAGGGCGATGGTGTGGTTGATTTTGTATTGGGGTCTTGATTGGACTTTATCCATTTTGTCTCCTATCTCCATCTTGCATATCTTGTACTTCATGAAATCTTTTGTAGATGTGATTTTGTTTTAGTATCTCTTCTCTTGTTATGCAATGATACCTACAGCTTCCGCATACATGATATTGGCACATGTAAAATTCCCTTGTGCGTGTACATTTAGATAAGGTCTACGTGTGGGCACACGGGAGTACGTGTGTCACCGATTAGGGTTAACCTTAATCCCCGAATGCCTGGGCTCGGGTTGTGACATACGTATTGTATGGTATCAGAGCAGGACCTCTTGAATCTGCGTCCCATGCAGGGGCAGGAACAAAGTCCTACATCGCTTATGAGAGCGTCCTGACTTGGGTCTTATAAGGTCGTGCCCTTGTACCACATATAACGCATTTTAGTGGGAGCAGGTGTTCGGCCACCAGAAGCAAAGCCGTACGAGTCCCATGACCCAAAGCGGACAATATTATATGTGGGACTGGGATGTTACATTTAATTCAAGAGCTCCTCTCCCACCCTCAGAGGAGAGCCATCCTCGACTTTGATACAAATGTAACATCCCGGTCCCACATATAATATTGTCCGCTTTGGGTCATGGGACCCGCATGGCTTTGCTTTTGGTGGGAACAGGTGTTCGGCCCACCAGAAGCAAAGTCGTGCGGGTCCCATGACCCTAAGCGGACAATATTATATGTGAGGCTGGGACGTTACATTTGGTATCAGAGCCGAGGACGGCTCTCCTCTGAGGGTGGGAGAGGACCTCTTGATTCCACGTCTCATGCAGGGGCGGGAACAAAGTCCCACATCGCTTATGAAAGCATCTTGACTTGGGCCTTATAATGATGTGCCCTTGTACCACATATAAAGCATTTTGGTGGGAACAGGTGTTCGGCCCACGAGAAGCAAAGCCGTGTAGGTCACATGACCCAAAGCGGACAATATTAAATGTGGGACCGGGACATTACATGTATTGAACTTGATCGATTTTGGGTTTATTGTCTTTATATTGACTATAAAAGACGATTAATATCCAAACGGTTATTATGAGTGTTTGTACTTTTAATCCTGATATAAATAATCGACATATACATTTAGTGGTTAGCATTTTGATTTATAAATGTGTGAGACCTTTCATAGGTCAATAATCTTAGTAAATTGAATGACTACACTACGTGTATGGTGGATATTAGTTTATTGATAGAATCCACGTCCTGTAATAGGGATTGATGATATCACCTTGATAAAGCTTATAAGTTTTGATTATGTTAAACCCTACGGTGGATTTTGTGTCCGACATATCAAATAAGTTAAGTGAAAGGTCTCAAGGAATTATAACAATATCTATTAAATATAGATGTCAGTAATTATTTAATTTTATTTAATTGATGGATATTTGAAATCTTAGTGTGAAGAGATTAATAAGAAGGGTGGCTTAGCCCAACGGTAAAGGCTTACTGGTAACGTCCTGGAGGATGCGGGTTCAAGTCATGGAAATAGCCTCTTCAAAATGAAGGTAAGGCTGTGTATATCTTGCCCTCCCCAAACCCCGCTATGCAGGAGCCTCTTGTACTGGGTCGCCTTTTAACGTGAAGAGATTAATAAGCATTTAATAAACAAGAAGCACAAAATATAATTTTGAGAATAAGAACAGGAGTACAATTATAATTCTTTAGTGGACTGAATTGTAATTTATGGAACTAAGATTCTAATTTGTGTTAAATTAGGGTTTTCTATTTTCATAATAAGCTCTTCCCTGTTTCCTTTTTAAGGTCTTTATTATAGCCTATAAATATGCACTATTGCTCTCTAGAAAATGCATGAAAGAGAAATATCATTCTTGAGAGCAAAGAGAATTCGCAAAAGAGGCCCACACTTTGGTGTGAGTTTGAGCATAGAGGAATACAGTAGAACGTCTTAATATTTTTGGATTGTTGTAAGACTGAGATTAAATCAGAGAGATCTCGCTGGTATGGTTCTTGAATCATCATAATCTAAAGTTATTTCCACAATAATCTATACGTAATATCTAGGGATCTTGGCAGTCGCCTCCAACAAGGATAGCGTAGAGCAATTTGGACAAAGCAAAACATTGTTTCAATATGCCAAATGTTCTCTTAATTACATTTTGTTGTTTCAAATGTCTCAAGTTGAATAACTCTGGCCCTATTTTGGGCGCCTGTGTAGTAAACCATTATTTAAGATGGTAACGCACACCATGAAATGGAGCTAAAAAACCACGTGTATTTGCATAGCCAGCATCAACAAGATAGTATTTGCCTACACACACAAAATAATTAGTTAATATTATATTAAAAATAATACATATGAATTCTCAATTAAAAAACTCAATACATTACTAGTTGGAACATGAAATTTATTATTAGGCCGCCTCCAAATTAATTCTTGAAGAATCTTAGAATCTGATGCCGACCCTTCCCACCCAGCAAATATATATTGAAATCGCATATCAAATGAAACCACAGGTATGACATTCTGTGATGACCAACCTTTTCTATTACGATACCTAACTTGATCCTCAGTTCTCACCCATGCAGGAATATGTGTTCCATCTATTGCTCTAAGGCAATCCTACAACAAATTCAAACACGTAGTAACTAATTCATACATTAATCAATTAATATGTAACTATAAATGCAATTAAATTTTACCTTAAAATATGGGTAGAATGAGGGATTCTTCTCAATCTCTGGTGGAATATCCCCATTAGATGGTTTTATATAATACTTACTTAACTTTAATATTGCATATAGTGTGTGATTGAAGTGTCTATTAATAGTTTCTCCCGAGTGTTGGAATCGATTTTGCATGACTCGATTTCTTTTACTATGTCCAACAGTGAATAAAAAAATTGTAAGTTGCTCTTTCACATTTACAAAATGTGAATCTTTTAGAAAGTTTTGTCTTCTTAGTTCATTCGTTAAGAGCATAAAACAATGGGTGTCCATTCTGAATAAATTAAAACAATTTTGGGGATTTCCAAACAAGATCTCTCAAATATAATTACGACTACTAAGGGATGACTCATGTAATGCATCTTTAAGGAAGAATGAGTAATGGTACCACAACAAACAAACTGTAATAATTGTAGTTGAAAAAATCTTAAAAAGATGCCTTCTATCCATTCTACATAAAAAATACAACAAGTTATTTAGACAAACAAAATGAGTGTGTAACACAAAATAAATGTTTCACAATTATAATTTAAATGACAACATAAATGCCAAAAGTAGAATATATTTATTCTTTAAAAAAGCATTAGATCAACAAAATTGATAATGAATCCAATTCTATCCAATCCATGTCATCAACATCTGTCCATTTAAACTACTAACATAAGTAACATAAAAGAAAAAAAAGTTGATCCTAGTTAAAAAATAAATAAGTAAATAAGAATGACTAAGAAGTCAAAAACATCACGTTGAATTTGTGCTAATAATCATCATTTGTGGCTTTCTATTGGCAATGCTAAGAAGGTAGCAGCCTTCATTTCTACCTCAAGAATCTCAAGAGCCCTATATTTAAAGCTTTCCTCTATATCTAAACGATCCATTGCCTCTCAACACATCTTCATTCTAGTAGTTGTATATGTATCTTGAGTGTAAGCCATTCTATCCAATGTATCTGCCATATGGCCTACAATTTCTAACATTGCCTCTCCCACACTTTGTCTTTTTGTTGCTTGACGAAATGATCCTTTTGGGTCTGAATTGTGCCTCTTTCTCGTGGTTATGTGATTTTCTCCTATTTCATTTTGTGTGACATTTATATCAATTTCATCTTCACCCCCCACAAGAGTGTCTAGTGGAGGAGACTCTTGGACAGGATCGTTTGAAGCAAATCCCACTCTATCATCAGCCACTAAGTTACCAAATGTTTCAGCTAAATGGGAATAGTCTGGCATGTGTTTCACCCTATACAAGGTAGCATCCAGGTGTGCTTACAACGAATGAAAACAAAATTAAGAATGTACACCTAAACCTTATGTAATAAAACATAGTCTATTTAAATAAATCTTACCGCTAGGTAGTCATTCCATACTCTAGTTTCAGCAGTGGTGATTTTTCTGTCTTCATTCCACCCAAAACCACTTAAGCTAAGCAATGTTTTCATCACATTGTACCATTTTTTGAAACTTTTAAAACGATTCTTTAGCTTACTCTTGTCGAAGTCGTTGCTGAACTGCGCTTTCATTTGTTTTGTTAGTTCATTCTATCCCTTGGTAATGAACGCACTAGGAACGGATTCTCCCTGTTTACACTACTCATGCAGAAAGAATATAAACATTTCATCTTGCCTATTCGTCCACTTCATATTTCTTGAGAGTGATTTGTCCTCACAAGGACCCTGTGAGTTACTGGGTGTAGTCATCCTACAAATTGTTGGAAATAATTAGACATTCTATTGAAGTAAATTATTAAAAATGATTAAACATAACTAATAATATTCATCATAAGTTGGTTTTTTTTACCATCTATTTTTAAAAACCTATCATTTTTGTTAGAATTTCTTGTTATGTTTATGATACATATCATGACCTATAAATGTTAATTCATTCTAAGTTTGTTTAACTAATGGATTTGGCATTCTTTTTTTTTTAATATTTTAAATGATAAATGTATTGATGGTTGATTGAGCCATCATTCTGTGGTGAAGTTGGTTGATGAGAGGTTTGTGCTCCCAAAAAGCCTAGTAGATGTGCATCATTCACACATGGTTAGCATGAATGGAGGACAGGTAACAACATGGGTAAGTGAGTACCCTTGAGATGCACTATGTACCATGTTAGGGAGTGTACATACATTTCTGTTGATCAAAATTGTATTAAGTTATTTATGTTAGGAATTGTTTATCCATTTCACACCATTTAAATGCACTATGTGCCATGTTATTTTATTTGTCTTGCTAAATTATGTATACTTTAAGAATATAATTAGCTGTGATGGATTGGCATTGTTGGATTTAGAATTAGGTGAATTAGTTGTAATGTACTGATTTGTGTTGGACTTGAATTGATGTTACAGTCATTTTCTACAAGTTACAACATCTTTGCAGGTAAGGGCAGTAAGCATTTGAACATGGTACAGTTGGATGGATAGTGAGCATTGAAGAGGATAAAGCTAACGCAGATAGTCGGAGATAAAGCTCTGGCTAAGATAGATCATGCTCTTAGATGATGGTGGCTGGTTCTTGGTTTCGAATGAGTTGGGTTGGTCGAGTGGGTTAGCGAAGGGAGATTGTTTGTCATGCATGGGGTCCAACCAGGCTAGTGATGGAATTAGTTTCTAAGATGTTTGATCAATGAGTCCAATGTAAATGCACCGATGTATAGAAGTTGTATCCAAAACTGCAAACTCAAAATATTTTCGAAAGGCTTGGTTTCTCTTTGTAGTATTGAATTGGGATGGATTGTGCCTTAACCAATCTAAGATAAATTGCTTTACCTTTC
Source organism: Sextonia rubra (assembly GCA_037013555.1). Lineage (NCBI taxonomy): Eukaryota > Viridiplantae > Streptophyta > Magnoliopsida > Laurales > Lauraceae > Sextonia > Sextonia rubra. The sequence continues at coordinate 13,015,161 of JASUAD010000026.1, forward strand.
TAAGATATTGTTTTATCAATATAATTTGGTTCCTTGGTAGTTTGTGCTAAAGACCCAAAATATAAATAGAAACAAGACTTAAAGCTAAAACCAAAGATATATTTAATCTGTGATACGAAATTCTGACTACAAACATTAATCATAGCTACAATCTGCACTTCAATGGCCAATTATGAAAGCTAACAATAGCATCCCATTATAGAAATGAACATTCCAAATTCATATACATTTAAATAGATTCAATGTAAAACAATCAAAATTTGATAAGCCAACTGTTATTGGACTAATATTTTTCATTCAGTGATCCACATTCAACATTCAACTTGAGTCAATGAGATGTGTTATTAGCATTTTCAAGGAAGTTCTAAGTGGCATTTAGAAATCACTTTGACATTTAAAAATTCATACCCATTCAGACCCATGTCAACAATCAAAACAATAAGCATTTCACCATTCAAACCCATTCCAACAATGTAAGTTTTGCCAAATTTAAATGAAAAGATAAGAAAGGCAATTCTTTCAGTGAAAAACAAAAAACAATTTTTTTTGCATTTCATGAAAGATCAAGCCTTTTTTTTTCTTTTTTTTCTTTTTTTTTTGGTTGGAACTTTCCATATTAACTAGGGAAAAAATACCTCAGGAGGAGATGAAAACACTTCTCTGTTTCTTTTCCTCAAGTAAGTGGACACCCAATCGTGCTCCAAAAGTAGGTTCTAATTTATTAGAGACAAAAGAAGGGTCAAATAGGAGATTCAACACATGGATGGAAGTGGATTTTAATCCACAGTAGTCGAGCATCAATATTAAAAATTCCTTCCATCTTTATATCTATGTAAAGAAAATCTCAACCACGTCTCATCTCATCACAATATATAGAAGAGAGAAGAGTACTTACTGATGGAGGAGAAAGAGTAGCAAGGCCCTCGACTGTGATGGATCAGGTTACAAATCAATAGAAAAAAAATGGAGTTTTAGAGGATGATGGTGAGGAAGAAAGCATCAATCAGTTGAGAATGTGTACCTAGCAGAAAGAGATGATCGCCGAGATGAGAAAAGAAGACTATAACATAGACTCCTTCGTGAGAGAGTTTTGTGGGAAAAACTAGCACAAGATAAAGCCAGGGATCACAAATCATATATCCAAACCCGTGGCTTTCTTATTTTATACCCCAGTATAATCAATCCTTGGATTTGCAAGATCCCAAGCGGGGTGGGGGGGGGGGGGGGGGGTGTGGCGGGGTTCAGACTCTGAAATCCTCTCATATGATGATCTTGCGAGGCCAAAATCGTTGGAAATTTAATTTCCCAAACGTGGATATTGCTGAATCTTATGGAAGCAAATAATCTTCACCCCAAAAATCTTACATCCAAATGTGCCCTTAGTGTTGGCAAATTCATTAGGATATGAATAAAACTGGGATCAAAGTTTTACACTTGTGTTTTATAGATTGGATTGCATGAAGTGAAGACACAGAAGAAAATCTGGATTGCAAGTTTTTTCTCATGGCCGCTTGAGTGTGTGCTTATGAGCCGGAGACAGAATTGCTTGTGCTCAAGCCAACCTTCTGCGCTCAAGTCTAACTAACAGATGGAAAAATAACTGTAAGTTATTTCTAGCCACTCGAGCGCATGGTCAAGTCCGCTCAAGTGTGTGACACATTTCAGCTTCCAAACTTTCCTTATTTGTGACCAATGTTTTCCAAATTCAAATTCTATTTCAACCCTAACACATCTTACGAATTTGGGCCTATATAAACACATTCTCTCTCTCTCTCTCTCTCTCTCTAGGCTATCGATCTCCCTTGAGAATATCCTAGCATCCTTTGAAGATCTTTACATCCTTTCTAAAGCAACATTTTGGATAATCTCTACTGTGCTGAACTTGTTGTTTTAGTTCTTCTTATGTGCCATCTTGCAGTAGATTTATCTTGAAAAAGGTGTTCAAGGTGGTTGATTCAAGGACGATGAAGGTGCATGGTGAGGAGCCGGGAAGATCGTCACAGTCCTTAAGTTGAGTTGCAACTGGGGAGGATCTATGAGTACTTTTTGTAATTTGTTTACATAGTTCTTGAAGGTCTCGATCTAGACAACAAGACTTGTTGTTTTTTCTTGAGTAGGATTTTCCACATAAAAAATTGTGTCTCCTCTCTTTTGTGTGCTTGCTTAATTCTAAATTTGGTTAAAATATGATTTAATTGAATTCCACATTAGAATCTGATTTAATTGAATTCCACATTAGAATCTGATTTGTGACCTTAACCCGAAACTAGGGTTTGAAAACTTCACCACCTTCACCTGATCTAGACGATTGGGGATTTGTTACACTTCTCAACAACGGTCTTCTTATTGATCTCGATAGGGGCAATCGATGTGTTGCTGTAGAGAGAAGCTGCAATCTCTAAACCCTCTGTGTGTGTGTGTGTGTGTGTGTGTGTGTGTGTGTGTGTGTGTGTGTGTGTTTTCTTAGACAACTCCCTTCCCATCATAGAATATTAATTTAATTAGGATTTAGATTCCTCTTTACAGAGGAGACTCTATTAGGTTAGCAATTATACCTAACACCAAAGTTATCTTTATAAGGAGACTTACTAACATAAGAGTCATAATGGATAACTAGGAAACCACGCCCGTGCTTAGCACGCACAATATAATTTATAGTATTAAAATAATAGAAAGTCTAAATAATATTTAGTAATTAATAATGAGATGGTAAAAACTATAATCAAAATTAAAATCTATTATACTAACAAAAAAATATAGTTGGTTAATTATAAAATAAAAGAACATTAACTTGTTCAAAATGAATTAAATATTTTGCTTCAAACATTCTTTTGAAATCAAAAGAATAAACCCATAATAAAGACAAAATTGATAAAAACACCGCAAAAATATAAGATGAGAACGAAAGCCAATAAATAATCAAAAAGTAAAACAACTCAGAAGAAACAAATAAATTCATGGAAACCCATTACCTGAAAAAATGAAATTGAAATAAAAACTCAAAGAAATATATAAATCTATGAAAACCTATCACCATGGAAACTAAAAGAATCCATCAAAACTAAAAATATAATACCAAAATAGAACTATGATAAAAAGAAAAAAAATCATTGGAAAACTAGAAAATACATCTAAGAAATGAAATGTATAGAAATAAGAACAATAATTTAAAAGAAACAAAAACACTCATGATAAATCAATGCCAAAAATTTTAAAACTAAGACTAAAAAGAAAAAGATTAAGAAAACCATCAAAATTGACAATGACAATGATAATGTGCGGTTCCTTACTTGGTTGGCAAGCTAGATGTCACCCCATACACAAATATTGATCCCTAGGTATACAATTCTTTCCACATTTGTTACTCCTTTTCATATGTGGGCTACCTTGGGTCCCAGCCCCTTAGCTGGGGTAAAATAACAACAACAATAAACCCATAATAAAAGGTAATAAAATCCAAAAAATATAATATAAAAATGAAAATTCATCAAAAAAATCATAAAAGGTGCATGTGTTGAATCTTTATCACACTAAATAAATATAAAAATGTTTAAAACTTAGAAAAATTAAAGCAACATGACATGATTAAGTAAACCTTGCATAAAACTAAACATAGAGAAATAAAACAAAGCGTAGGGTTGATAACGTTTAAATAATCATTTAAATCATACAAAGTTAAAAAAGAAAAAAATCATCACCCTTTATGGGCCACGATAGATTTTCACAATATTAGTAGTTGATAGCTTGTCAGATTAAATCACTAAGGAATAATTTCTCAAGTTGAGCCCGCTTATAAAATATAATTTTCTTAAAACTACTCGGTTCACGTGAGACCATTTCAAAAATTTCTCAATAGTTGATGCGATGTCAACTTAATCAATAAAAATGAATTTCTCATGAAGGCCCATTTATAAAAAAATATATAAACCATTTGGAAAATGGTCCCATGTTGCGCGGTCATTACAAACTTTAACAGTGTAGGTAGTTGATACCACATCAAAATAATCACTACAGGCCCACTTACATATAAAAAAAAAAATTGCTTAAATTTGCTCCCATCTTGTATTGACCATTCATTAAGAAAATAAATGCATGGCAATATTATAGGAATCTAGGTAATATACCCGTACTTAATAGGGAACTGCGGGGAAAGTTTTTTAAACTCTATGGAAACTGGAAAGTGTTTTAAATCGCATGGACTCTAATATGAAAGTGGAACCTCCCTAATCAATAGGAGATAAAGTTGTAGTGGGCCCACATATCAAAGCTCATGTGAGAGATTTGAGAGTTGTAACTAAATTGGACTGTTTAAGGGCATATTTGTGTACACACCAATTCCGTGGAATATGGAAATTGCCACATTAGCAGTTTCCATGGTAATTAAGTACCTCAGAAAAGGAGTTCTGCAAAATTATAAAATTTATATTTGGTGCGAAGATGTTGTTTGGTGCAGCTATAGATTCCTTACTAAAAAGTAATTTTTTGTTTAGTGCAGCATTTTTCCACAGAAAACTTACCTAACGTACATATAATTAAGTTATTCATAATAATTTTTTTGAAGTCCATTTGCCAACAAGAGCCCATAAAATCTAAAAGAACTAATGAAATCTAACAAGAAAATTTTGGGTGATAGTCTCATTTTTGGTTTGTTTTTTTCCTACACTACTACCAATGCTACTGCTAAAAATTACAATGGCCATGTAGATGGAAACAACTTTTTGTTTATGGTTCTATAGTTTTTAGCAAATTTCTTTATATCAACCAGCATAGTCTAGGTGGACGCTCTTTATATATCAACCAGCATAGTCTAGGTGGACGCTCTTTAGAACGTTTGTCGGTAAATTTGCATATAGCATTTGCAGTCTTATCAACTGCACTAATTAGAACTTGACCCATATTGCTACTGTTTTTTGTCGTTGACAAAAGGTGGAAACAGAATCATAATAGTGTTTCCTCACATTGCCCATAAATATTTCATTATCTTCTAAATCTTTCTCCAATGTATTAAATATTTTATCCACTTGGGTAAACTCTATGTCATCATCAGCTTCCACTGGCTTGGGATCATTGCTCACAAACCCATTCCTACCATCTGAAACACTACCCCCCAAAAATGATGGCCAAGGATGTCCAATCCGGCAAGCTTTTGCCTTTATATTGAATGACTTTAAGATGTGCCTGTAAATAATTATAAAATATTTTAATTAACAAACTTATGCATCATTATGTTTAAAAAAGAATATATTAGATGTGTGGAATATGACTCACCGTCAAATACTACTTCCAAAACTCGGGTTCAGTAGTAACCATTTTTGTAGTGTCGTTACAACAGAATCTGCTGAGTTCTAACATGGCTTTTAAATTTCCATAGATCTTTTTTAAAGTCTTATTTTTATTCTTTAATTTATCTTTAGTAAATGTATCACCAAACTTATTCTTCATTTTCCGTGTAAGAAGGTTCCAACCTACACATGTGAAACCTCCCTTAATACTGGGTCCCTCTTTGCATCTTTCTACCATTAGTACAATAAGCTTCTCATCCTAAACCGAGGTCCATTTTAAATTTTTCGATAATCCACCCAAGTTATTATTTAGGATTGATAATATGAAGAATATTTATAATATTGCATATTCGGGCACATATATACACAATAGGCTTCAATGAATGCTCCACCTCATCTTTTTCAACATTATAAGGAGAGCATAGATTGGGAACCATGGAAACAAATATTTTTACAATAACAAAGGAGACAGTCTGTCCTGTACCAATTCCCTTTTCAAATTAACTATGGAAGCAGTGGCGGTTACAAGAGATTAAAAAAAAAAAAAAAAGATGCTAGTTGAAAAGAGTTAGGGTCAGTTTGGATGGGCTTGGTAAGAGCCCTTTTTGGGCTTTTTATTTTCCAAAGCTCAAAATTACCACAAAGTTAGTTTGGTTAGAAGACTTTTGTAAAGCTTTTAAAAAGCAAACGTTGAATATTTCTTTAGAATGAAGCTGAGAATGGGCCACTTCATGTTACAAGAGTGCTTCTCTCTCTTTTGTGGGAAGCTGAATGGGGTTTGATGGCAATGTGGCAGGAACCGATCATCTCTCCCTCAATTTTTTTTTTATTTCATTCCAATTTTTCTTATTTTCCCTCTCCCTTTCTCTCACTTCCCGCCACAAATCTTTCTCCCTTCTCCCTTATAAATTCAGCCAATGCCGATTTCTTTTTTGTCTTCATTTGATTGTGGGGGTTCTCCAAAAGTTTCTGCCTTGAAGGTATGTTCTCTTGATTTTTTTAATTTTTTAATTTTGTTATCTCATAATGTTTCCTCTTGGTTATCTAGTACATATAATTTATTTATTTTTATTATCAAACTAGAAGGTTGTTGTGGAGAACGGTGTGCAAACATTACTTTTTTTTTTTTTTTTGGGAATGAGCAATTGTTTGTGTTGAATAATAACGTCATTTTGGTTGTGTTATTTTTAGTTTACTTTTCTCCATATTCAATTTCAATATTCTGTATGGCTCCAAAGCATAGACACATTTTCCATAAATTAGTTTGGAGTTGCACAGAATGTGTTTGAACAAAGAACCGAAAGAATAATTTGTTTTAAAGTTCATATATCGTTTCTCTATTTGTTGGGTGCTCATATTAGTACGTCTTTTTGTACAGGGACTATCTTTCCATTGCTCTTTTTATTTTTAATGGTGTTTTATTGATACATGATAGCTAATCTGTATTCACATATAATGATTGCACTTGTCATCGATGTGTTTGGTATCTCAAGTATCACAAAACTGATAAACAATGCAAACAACCAATGAAGTCTCCCAACTCCCAGGACTTGCCCACCATCTAGTGGGTGATGTCAGGTTTCTACTGTATTTGCAATGTGAAAACAATCTAGTAGATCACATTGAAAGAAAGAAATTACAAAAAAAGTAGTACATATGAGTGGTGCCAAAACAACAAATACATGATTATCATATGAGTAACACATAAGCTTACCACCAAGAAATATCATTGTTGAAGTTTGTAAAGTTATTATAAAATTAAAACTGAGAATAACTTCAGAAGTTGAAATTTCATGATTAAAGTTTTTGTTCATGCATTTGTTATACAAAGTTAGGTCACCCAAGAAGCATGTTTCTAGTTTGTAAATTCTGTGTGATCTTGTTTAAAGGGGCTATGACTTTCAAAACTTACTAGTGGTTAGTGCTTTGTTGGTTCTGCTTTACAATAAGTTTACAGCAAAAAAAAAAGAAAAAAGAAAAAGAAAAAAACAGGGATGGAGACATATTACATGTCTCCCATATCACAGCCAGCAAAGAAATAAACAAATAAAAACATTGGAACAAGATGAGATGCAAAGGGCATAGTAGCCAGAAGACCTGTTAAAGATGGAAGAAGCAAATTCTATCTTTGATGCAGAGTCTAGCCAAGTGCCCATTACACTGAAACTCTTTTTGGAATCGCCACCACAATCATCATATTTGGATATGAGCCACCAATGGCACTCAAGGCTATTGAATATATAGTATGCATTTATTGATTGGACATAGTCTAGCCCTCCTACGGAGAGCTTTGCCTAGTTGCCCATATATTTCTAGTGAAAAAAAAAAAAACAGAAAACTGTAAGAATAAGTCTTGATACTACTGTGGGCAAGCATGTGAACTAATTTTTATAGGCAATTGCTACCAATCCAAATTAATCCACCGGATGTAGCAAACCACTAAAGTACCCCTTCCTTGAGTTTATCAGGTTGGTATCACAAACATACCACCAGTCATTTAGACTTCTTTCAAGCATCTGGAAGGTAAACCAATGTATATTAGAAAAAAGGATATAGAATCAACTAGATGTAATGTGGGAAAAGGTATCCCATATTAAAATAACCTCTCCAGAGCTCCTAAACTGGAGTTACACTCTAACATCCGCAAATGCAAGTTCTGTTTTTTCTTTTGATTTTTTTTTTCTGGGAGTTTTGAGATTGTTTCTAACAGTTCTAAATTGATACAGTTTTGAACGAATTATGATGAGATCTAGAAGTCCATGTAAATTACATTATAGACTGTCTATCCCATGCATAGGTTCAGTTCTGTAGGCGGTCAAATTGTATTCTCTTTGATTTGGCTCCAGTCCGATCTATCCCCTGCCATTCTCTTCTCATATAGGCATGTGTCCAATATGACACTCATTCAACTATTTTTTTGGTTGTTGTTAAATTATGGGTTAATATAACTTTGATAACTACTTATTTTTTCATCACCATCTAGAATAAAACTGTTCTATCCTTAGATATGAGTTTTTCTTATTGATGTCGGTGTTTTTTAAGAGATCTGCAGCAGGTTCCCACTTACCAGCCAAGAGTCTGCAAAGCAAAAATCTTTCTACTTTCTAAAACCATTGTCAGCCATCGTCAGTGGATGATCTGGTTAGAGATCTTGAATGTGGGACCGTAGGAGGATTCTGACATGGGCTTTAAACTACTTTAGCTGATGTAATTAAACATGAGCTGTTCTAATGTACATGTTATGTTCTACATTTGTAGATTGAAGAGTAACATCATTGGAAGTACATACAAATATTATTGATTGGGACGTAGGTCATGGTTTAACTTTAATTAGTTTCTCAATTTTGTCAACAATTTGTTGAAAAAGAAAATAATGATGAGTTTAAAACGTCACAGCTGAAGAGGTGAATTGAATCTGATTTTTTTTTTTTTTTTGGTAGGGTATGGTCGTGTGTTGTATTCTGTTTAATTTGAACTGTTAAGGTAGAGGGAACCTAGCATTTCCTGATTTTCTTCCACTTTGCTACAACAGTTCATCTTTCTTTTCATCACATGGAGATGATGTAGTATTATAAAATTCCTCTTGGTTAATTCACTAACATTCGAAGCAATCAAGAGCTCTTAGTAAGACTTTTTCTTCCATCAATTCTTTTGCTTTGTTCCTGCTATCTATTCCAAGATATAGAAAACATAATCCTTCTAATTGCACAAGCAAGTCCTAACCTACCTGGAATATTCATATATGGATGTCCACAGCAGAATTCATGTTTTGAAGATTGAAGGCATCTCTCCCTGTTTGTACGAGAGGGCCCACTGTGAATTTTTAGCTGCTCCGCGCAGAAATTCTGTTCAAACTTCACTAATGGATGTTTTTATATTGCATAAATCATTAACAACTTTCAACTTTGCATGATGAAAAGAACTGAGCAGTCATCTGAGTATCCAGAGTTGGAACTTTAGGTTTGCCTCCTCTTTTTGTGTGTGTAGGCTTTTCTTAGATTTGTATAGATTTCTTTACTACAAGTGGGGTTGCCTTTCTGCATGTATAGGATCTCTCTTGGGGTTATAGGCCCCAAAAAAAAAATAAAAAAAAAAAATTGCACAATGAAGTTCTGGCTGGGATCCCTTAATCTGCATTCAAGAGGCCCAACTAAAGATGTCTTAAGTTCAAACCTGGCCTTCTCCTCTTTGCATATGTATGTTTGGGTTTTTATTACTTCACATGTGTAAGTTGTGCTTTGTCCTCACATGTGCGAGTTTTCATTGCCTCACATGTAGGAGTTGTGTTTGTGTTCATCACATGTGTGAGTCCTGTTTACCTTATACTAGCAAATAAAGGCCCAGGCTTAACAACGATCTATTAAATTAATATAAAAGTTAAATATGGAAAAAAATAATACATTATTATTTTTTTAAGAATTCTTAGAAAAAAAGACTAAAAAGAGATTAAAATTTTATGGTAAAAAAGATATCTTGTGTGAAATAATAATGTGCAATGTTGTTATTAATAAAAAATGAAAATAAGAAAACAAAAGGAAATGTTGCAATTGCACAAAGTGAATTGAAAAAAGAAGAAAATCTATAAATTCTTGTGTCATTAAGAATGGCAACGAAAGTATATAAAATATTAATAACAAAGGAGGAAAAAAAAGCTGTTCAAACCAATTAATAACATGAAATAGTAAAAAAAAATCTCCAAAATAAGAGTATTAAGCCTTATTTGCCTAGATTTACCAATGATTTTTCACTTTGCTTTCATAACCCTAATAAAAAATACATGTTTTTTAGACTACAAAAAATCAATGATACATTATAAACTCAGATCATAGAAAAAAAATTAATAATCTATCTCAAACATATTTCAAGATAAACTAAAAGAAAACTAATAAAATTCATCAGAAACAAATTGGGCCCACTAAACTTTTTGATCTTCACAGCTACCACCGATTTGAAACTTAGATCAATTATAGTCGTCCACCATTTAGATTGTACTTTTGAGAGAGACGTTGAGGCTCTAAAATTCATTGTGAGAAATATTCTAGAGCTATTTCATGGCCTTTTGTGTTATTTTCACTTGCAATAGCTTACCCAAAACCAAGTTGCAATAGCAAATGTGGCGGTGTAAGCATCAACTACCCTTTCAGAATCGGCAGTGACCATTATTTAATAGAGGAGTTTGAACAACTATTACAAAATTCATTTACAACGAATATATATGGACTTTTGTGATATGCATTCAATAATCGTATGCATAAACACTTGAATAATAGTAACTGATTCTTTGTGTTTTATTTTAATAGTATCATGCAATAATGATCAACAAATAATAAATAAATAAATAAATAAAATTTTAACATGCTTCATTCAATTTCCAGTTACTTATGTTTCATGTTTTTTGCTAAGAAAAACATTCTCATTAAAGGGTGTATAAAGTGTGACCAGTACTCACTTCCAAAAGATAATAATAACAATTGGCACGACTCTTGAGACCTTCAACCTTGGGTTGCAAAGTACACCTTTCACTGTGCAATGAGAGAATACCGGCCCCACTCATTATGTGCAAAATTCAGGACAAAAAACTCCTCAGCACTAAAACCTTGTAACATCAATCTAGGGTTGGCTTCAATGAAATACAACTGACATTTTAAAATTCTTAAAACATAGGTGACAGAAAAGAAAAAGAAACATCTTGCATCTTCTAAATGCCATTTGGACATGGGACTTCCATTTTTTGAGAGTAGGTTTGGGTTGTACATGACCAGGGACTGGGTGAGATTTTTAATTGATTATACTGCACTTTTGGGCTGTGTCTTACAATGTAGATGCCATTGCCATAACGAGATTCAGCGTTGCAGCATGGGTGATCTCCATTCTTCTTTAGTTATGGGGCCTTCTTGTTGCATTTTGTTTTTGAGAGATAAAAAGGATGTGCTATTTAAATTTAAATTGAGAATCTTAGGGATGATTTAAATTCAGTCTAACACAAATGAATTGAATTGCTTATTCTAGTCATTTGAATTATCTTACTCATTTGATTTTTATCAAAAGCCATTTGTATTCACTTGGTTGCCACCTTGAGCATTGGGGTGGATAAGGGTAAGTTTGAAAATAAATATTTATTACTTACTATTTAGGACAGCTCATCCCATGGCTTAAAAAAATATATTTATTGGGTATGTTAAGTGAAAAGAGCAATTCATGGCAGTCACTCTAAATACAGTGGACAAGGGCCTGTTCTTTTGCTAGAATTCAGGAGTTCATATTTAGAGAATTCTAAAATTCCCAGTGAAATTTCTGGATGCTCTCTTGAACTTGAGCATTCAGGAATTCGTGCAAAAGGTGGAAGGAGGTGAAATTCTGAAATTCTTAAGGGTTAATTGAGTCCTTTTAAGTAGTGGAATTCAGAAATTCTAGCAAATGAACGTGGCATTAGGAAATAATTTAAAATTTCTCTCATAAAAATTGTGCAAATAATGGTGGATGAGAGATATTTTAGGAATGGTGGTAGGTGAAGACATTTTAGGATAGATGCACATTTTAGGATAGTTATTGATTTCATAATTGCCACATGTCATTTGACGTGGCGCTCTAGGGAGATTTTAGGGATGGTAACAGTTGGACATTTTAGGAAAGTTATTGATTTTATAATTACCACGTATCATTTGACATGGCGCTTTAGAAAAAAAGATGAAAAGAGGGTGATGATGTAGCACCCTTCATAGGCCTCATTTCTTGTAGCTTTAAAATATATAATTCGAGCAAAAGGTGAAAGGAGGTAAAATTTTGAAATTCTTAAGGGTTAATTGAGTCATTTTAAGTGGTGGAATTCAGAAATTCTAGCAAATGAACGTGGCATTAGGAAATAATTTAAAATTTCTCTAATAAAAATTGTGCAAATAATGGTGGATGAGAGAGATTTTAGGAATGGTGGTAGGTGGAGACATTTTAGGATATGTGGACATTTTAGGAAAGTTATTGATTTCATAATTAGTGTCATTTGACGTGGCACACTAGAAGAAAAGATAAGAAGAGGGTGTTGATGTGACAACCTCCATAGACCTCATTTTTTGTAACTTTAATATATATAATGTGTGAGTTGTATGAGCCAAAACAGGGAAGTCCCAACTAAAAATGGGCGCGGCGTGAGTGTGGCATGTATACACTGCATGCCTTATCCGATCCCAAAAAAATTGATTCCACAGAACTTGCAAGGCAGCCGACAACCCCTCCTGTGAAGACTTGCCACCAATCACTACTAGTTTGGGTCATCCTCCTGTCCCAGGCTGCTATCCTTTTGCTCATCCTTCTTTCCCTGTAATTTTATTTCTTCTTTTTATTGAGAGAGAGAGAGATGGAAGATGGGTTGCTGTTGAAGGAGAGAATAGTTGTCGAAGAAGAGGAGAGAAGTCTGAGATGGGCTGTAATATGGGAAGAGGTGAAGAAGTTGAGCATCTTGGCTGGGCCCATGGTTGCAGTCACTGTGTCCCGGTACCTTCTTCAAGTGATATCTTTGATGATGGTGGGCCACCTTGGAGAGGTCTCCCTCTCTAGTGCTGCGTTGGCCACTTCTGTCACTGGCGTCACTGGTTTCAGTCTCCTTGTAAGCCTCCGCTACTTCTTACACGTAATATTCATTCAGACAAATCCAACCATCCACATTATGTGCCCCTTGGTGGAGGCATGATGCCTTAAAGTTGATTGGGGCCGCTCCATCTAGCCGTCTGTTTGCCACCGTTGATTTGGACGGTTGATAAGTAAATTGTCACCGGTCTATGGTCATGATTGTCTGGTCATTAATAATAGGGCATTCGATTCTGTTGACCTTTTTTTTTTTTTTTTTGTTTTAATCCCACATATCTCTTGACCAGGAGAAATATATGATAAGATACGGTAATCCCAATCCAAACTTTTTTATAGCCACTTGAAAGATTAGGGCGTTTTACCAACTGCTTGAGATCTGACATCAAGGTTGAGCTTCATTGAATTGGAGTTATATGGTTTGCACCGGGAAATCTAGGCAGTCGGTTTGACGGTTTGACCTTCGGTTTGTACTTTTCTTTTTAGTGGTTTCTCCATCCATAGAAATGGACGGGTCGGATTGAGGCTGGGCTCAGGTCAACTCTGAACTGGATCCGACTCCCTCCAAGCAGGGGTGTCATGGGCTGGACTAACCCGAGCCGGATCCGGGTCCAGTCTTCTGTTGGCTGGGCTTGGGTTACGTTAGAGGTTTAAAATGGGCTGGGCCAGGCTAGTCAATGTGGAATAGCATGGCCCGGCACGGCATGACAGGCACGGCCCAAACTCACAGGCCGTGCTATGCCAAGGGTGGCAAGCCCGCAGGCACAGCACAACATAGCACAACTCCTGGCACAGCATAGGCAAGGCCCGTTTCACCCTATAATGGCCCGTTTCATATTTTTATGTAATTTATATTTTTTTGCTTTTTTTAGTATAAATATTAACAATGTAGTCTTTTTCCTTTTTCTTATTATCTATAAAATTCACAAAAGATTTGAAGGTAATTCTATTGAAAAACGTTCAATAGAAAAAATTCAAATGGATTTTTTCCTAGTGGAGTAGGTTAAGTTTGCTTACACCATTTAAATTTTTATGTCATTCTCTTTTGAGTATGTATCTTTTAAATTTTTTAGCCGAAGACCCTAAAAAAATGGACACCTGGAACATTAGAAGGGTGGCATGACAGCACATCAAGAAACACTGTGCATGCCGTGCCGGCATGGCCAGGCTGTGATATTGTCGTGGCATGACATGGCATGTTTTACAACTTTAGGTTAAGTGGTTGAAAGCCCAAAGCCCAGCCTGTGTTGGGCTTGGATCAAGCCTGGGTGAGTGTTTCAAAAATCAGGCCAGACTAGATATGCTGTAGCCCGGCCTGGCCCAGCCCATGAACACCCCTTCATCCGAGATAGGGGACCTCGTGTACGTCAGGTTATGTTTTGGACAAACACAAGCCCAAGAAGAATTCTTCTAAAAGACCCAAATGTTATGCACCAACCTCTATGGAAGGGGTGGATCTGTGTTCTCAACCTGACCTGAGTCACTTTTGAGTGGGACTACATGAGTTTGGTTTGGGCTAAAAAAAATTCAAACTCAGATTTGTGTTTTTTAAAACTTAACGCTTGGATCCCCAATAACTGCTAAGGGGAAGGACCTGACCCAGAAAATGAGGGTTGAAGCTTGTAATTGGGTTGGGATAGAATCTGTTGTTATGAACCAGTAAATAACAATGTCCAAATCCATACCCGATTACACTACAGTTAATAAAAATATTATGTAAAAGAATAAATAAAATAAAATAAAATATTAAAAAACATTGTATTTGGTTTTGTGTAATTGGACTGGAGTCTGGTCCAGGTCCAACTGGGTCAACAAACCATAATTCTCAGTCCTATTCACTAGACCCGTGTCAAGGATGGGTGTGGTCCATCTATGAGAGGGAGAAAATCTATAATCAGGTCCAAGTCGATTCCCAACTTGATTACATCGCAAGTGTAGATTGTGGCTAACCAGACCCAGTGCAGGTTCTGCCAAAGCCCAGCATAACCAGTTTAGAGTTCTGGCGTGAAGCAACCAGCTCCAGGCATGGGCGGACCCAAATATAGTTATGTGGTTACGGTCGCACTGGTAAACCATGGTGCGCCTTTAAAACCTATATGAAAATTCTTGGTTACCTTCCAAGAATCCATTAAGAATCATGGGTCCACCTTTAAAAATCCACATAAAAATCTTGGTTTACCTCCAAAACCAAACTACCAATTAGGGTCCACACCCCTTAAATAAAAACCCTAGGTCCGCCGCTAGGTCCAGGTCCAGCCAGTTGGCATCCCAGAATTTTAGCTTTTCCTTTAGAAAGAATCATTTTATGGTTTCTTATATGCTTCAGATGATTCATTTCCTGTCATTGCTTGCATTTATCAGTCCAAGCCTAGTGAAGGAACAGTTTTGGCATCAGACTCACAGCTAAGTACCTAGTTAAGTACCATAAAAACATCTAAAACTAATTTGAGACAAAAGTAAAACCAGCCTAGACTGCATTGCTGAGAAAAGATTCTAGAAAATGATGATGATATCTCTAGTTAAGTGTGAACAGAAGGTTTATTATCATAGATGCAAGTATAATTTATTAAACGAATGTGTTAGTATGACCAGAAATATATATATCGGCTAGAGGACTAGATAAAGATTTGTTTACATATACATTGCCTCATTGATTGAAACTTGTGCATGACCAAACAGACTGGAATGGCAAGTGGATTGGAAACTCTATGTGGCCAAGCTTATGGAGCGCAACAATATCAAAATCTAGGACTTCACACACAGAGAGCCATATTTTCTCTCCTCCTGGTTTCTCTTCCTATATCTGTTTTATGGGCTTCTATGGGAAAGCTCCTCTATTTCATGGGCCAAGATCCTCTAATCTCATATCAAGCAGGGAAATATGCTATGTGGAGGATCCCTGGACTATTTGCTAATGCCATCGTTCTACCACTAATGAAGTTTCTCCTGGCTCAGAGCATGGTTCTTCCTATGGTCTTGAACTCCTTTGGAACTCTTTGCGTGCATATCCCTCTTTGTTGGCTGTTGGTATTCAAATTTGGGTTAGGAAATGTTGGAGCTGCACTAGCGATCAGTTTGTCAACTTGGTTGGGTGTAGCCATCCTTGGATTTTACATCCAATACTCACCTTCTTGTGAGAGAACACGTTTGATATTGTCAAAGGAAATGTTTAGAGGATTTGAGTTCCTCCGGCTTGCAGTCCCATCTGCCATCATGCTTTGGTTAGTTTTTCTAGTTTCTTTATTTATTTGAATGATGTTATGGTTGATTAATTGAGATATTAATTGTTCGTCATCTTCTGATATCCATACACAGAGCATATGACCTACTATAGTTTAACTAATTATGCATTCACCAAATGACTTTTTGCGCTATTGTGTTCACTTTACAGTTAATGTACTCATTCTTCAGTTTCCCTATTATTCTCTGTTCTACAGTCTTGAATGGTGGTCATTTGAGCTGCTTATCTTGCTGTCTGGACTTTTACCAAATGCAAAGCTTGAAACTTCAGTACTTTCTATATGGTAAATATAGTTGTCATGTAGTCATTGAAATCTTTGTTTGAAGAAAATTTGACTTGGTGAAAAATTGGTTTTAGAGATGCAACTCATTTGATTTTTATAATCTTTTTAAACAGCCTCACTTCTACTGTATTGCTTTATAATATACCAAATGGATTGGGGGCTGCTGCAAGGTTTGCTCTAAACAACTTACTGCATGAACATATACAGATGCATTTATATGTATGTTGATAACAAAATCTGATTCTCTTATAGCACGCGTGTTTCGAATGAATTGGGAGCTGGAAACCCACAAGCGGCAAGTGTAGCCACCTATGCTGCACTACTTGTTTCAATTACAGAGACCATTATAGTCAGCACCACCCTTTTTGCGGCTCGCTATGTTTTGGGTTATGCCTACAGCAACGAGAAAGAAGTCATAAACTACATTGCCAATATGGTGCCTCTTATTTGTCTGACTGTAATCACTGATAGCTTACAAGGGTTCTTGCTGGTAACTATCTTTCAAACCTATATTCTTGTCCCTAAATAATAAGATATGAATTATAAGTTTTTTTTTATTATTAGTTTACACCTCAACTAGTTTGAATGTTTTGGCATGACATATGTTTGTGCATTCCACTATCTATTTGAGGTTGTGCAAAAGCTGAAAAGCTAATATGGGTTAGGATTACTGTATTTTCTACCTTTCTCCTCAAACCATCATAAAAATTGTCTATTAATACTGATTTGGGGTGAGTGTGAAAACACATGGTGACTTTGATTAAACTTAGTAGAATTTCTGGAATTTCATAAATTTCACCTTACTAACAAACATTAACGTATGAGGACATGAGTTTTTCTCATCCCCCTCATCTCACAGGAACTTTCATTTCTTTCACATCAAACTTCCTCTGATATTTTTGAACCACATGATCCCTTAAAGTGACTCAGAGATCTTGCAGGTGTCGCAAGAGGCTGTGGATGGCAGCATAAAGGTGCCTATATCAACCTTGGTGCATTCTATTTATTTGGAATTCCGGTTGCCGTGGTACTAGGCTTTGTGTTTCATTTGGGAGGAAAAGGTCTTTGGATTGGCATAGTGTGTGGATCTACCATTCAAGTAACGCTTCTAGCCGTCATTACAATCTTAACTAATTGGCAGCAACAGGTTTGTTTTTTGCTCTTACATTCAACCAAAATTAGTTAAGTTTCTTTAAAGGCAAATGATCTGTGTCAAGCCCCTGCAACATGTATATATAATCAAATCAATTGAAAATTAAGTTCACATACCTTGACTGGCTGTGATTGCTCGACTGTTGCGAGTCATAAATCTGACTTCTCTTTCCCTGCTAGTTGCTTGGTCTGTTTGGTTGAGGAATTAGTCGTAATTGAATAGAACAAAATCATCCTACTGATGAGATTTTGGGAATAAGAAAATAGTTTCCATCACTATATTAAATCACAATGACTTTTCTTTTCAATTTTGTGTAACCTCAAGTACAGAGGGCATCTAGAGAATGGAAAAAAAAATGAGAATAAGATTCTGTTCAGAACGTGGAATTGCAAAACAGTGTTGGTCACATCAGCAGACAGCCCTTTTTTTCACAATCTTGGAATATTTTCATTCTAATTGTTGTGCACGTGCAGAAGCGCATAACCTACGATCGACAATCGAGCCACACAAGCAAGAAAAGAGACAAACACACAAGAGCACACATGAGAGATTTATATAGTTCGGCAATGTGCCTGCATCCAATGACAGAGAACTTACTATCTCTTTACTGCATTCTTCTGCTTAGGTTTTTAGGTTCACAGATTACATCATATATATAACTCTCTCTCTCTCTCTCATAGCCCCTAAGAAAGCTTGGTACAAAGACCAGAATACCCTTGACCCAAAGCCCGGCTCATAGCTAACCGAATGGACCAATCTGATAAACCCAGAATATAAGACATAAACCCAACAATTATAAATCCTCAACCAAATGGATCCAAATACGCCAGAGGGAGAGGGGCCTAAGAAGGTGTTCCTTACAGGAATCATTAGGTATTCACCATTAGCAAAATCACTTAAATGGTTAGATCTATTATTTGAATCCAAGATGATTGGAGCTATCCAACTGTTTCAAAAAAAAATCAAATTAGAATTTTTCTGGAATAAATTGAAGAGTGGGCCAAGTGGATTGTATATGTCTCATGGACTTGTGACTGCACAGTAAGCTCGATCATGTCAACTGTCACAACCCGAGCCCAGGGTTCGGGGGTTAGCAAAAGCCAAACCTAATGACACACGTACTCCCGTGCATGCACACGTAGACCGAGTCTAAATGCACACGCACAAGGGAACAAGCACACGTGCCAAGCAAGTATGCGGAAGCTGAAAATATCAGAAACCTAAACAACTAATAGCACAAGAAGAGGATACAAGGAAAGGACTGACATAATTACATATGAACGTTTACCAAAGAACAAAAGGATAAATACAATAATGACAAGTCATGACATATACAAGTCTGAAAATCCCCAAAACATGACTCCAACATGATACATGCCATGAACGCGCTCCCGTGGAGTGATCACATCCACTCCTCTAGGCCTGATGGGGCCCCGGGGGTCTCATCTGGAGCCTGGCCGACCGGCGAGGGTTCGGCAGGGGGATCTGGGCCTGCAACACCAAAACAACTGTGAATACGAAGATTCAGCAAAGTATAAACCATAGCAAGTTAACACACGCTGTATCTAACAGAATAAGAACATCATGTGATTAAAGAAAGCATTTTCGTATACTAGGCTATCATGCAAGAAAGAAAGATGCTGTGTGAATCAAGGATAACATGCTGTGTACATAACTAGTGGCTACTACATTACCATGTGCTCCCAAAAGAGGGATCTTATAACATGCAAAGAACACCATTGTCCGGGCCAGGGTACAATGGGTCTCGGTTTCCTGGGGTCCGGTTCCCCAAGACAAAATCCATACTGCAGCAGGTCCTTATAACTGTACCAAATTCACCCCGTCGGGATCCTAAGGCTGAGGCTAAGTAGAGCCTGACCATACAAAGTCAATCAAGAAAACCTGAGTAGATCGTGATCATATATCAAGCGTGCATGTCTGGAAGTGAACATATCATACATGTATACTCAGGGTAAATAATCGAAATGTGGAAGTAAGGTAACGGGATACAAGTAATCATGTCAGAGTGTGAGATCAATGATCGAATGCAATATGTTATGCAACAATTCATGTGAATCGAATCATCTTAAGTTTACAAACCGATTCTAATCTAATTATCCGATGTTTCTAACCGTGCATGATGATGTAGTTTTAAGTTATTCGATACACCGTTGTCTAGTGTTGCCTGGAATCGGGCGATGCACGAAGTCCCTTAAACCAACACCCATGGGGAGGTGCTTAACATCCAGATAACGAACATGAATGATTCGCAGCCCTCGAGATCATTCACGCGTAGTATCACATCCGTTGGGCAAGTCTAGGTGCTCTACATTCTATCATGAAGGTCATATAGGTCTTATCTTTACACCTAGCCTTATTCTTCATGTGTGGTTACGGCTTAGCCGTGTGTGTGCTACGGCTTAGCCGTGTGTGGTCTACGGCTTAGCCGTGGCTGAACCGTAGAAGGTCTGTCATTTGCGAACTCTCAGTTGTTCCAGAAATTGCACCCTGTATTGTTCTACGGCTGGGCCACGGCTGGGCTTCGGCTTAGCCGTAAGGCAATCCACGGCTTAGCCGTGCCCTAGCCGTAGAGGAAAACTGGGTTTTTCTCCTCTCTGGATTGTGAGCCGTAGGTGTTATACGGCTTAGCCGTACCTGCACGAATTCAGAAATCTGAAACATGTACAGAATGTCTGGAAATGCATCGGAAATGCAATCTATCAATGGGAATACACAAGTACTGAACCAATAAGTATCAAATGGGCTGTAAACACATGTTTTCCACACACATCAATGTGAGTTAGCCAAAATCAAAGCATACCAACATGGGTTCTCAATGTTATGGTTATACTTGCCTCAAATTTGGAAATCAATTGCACAAATGGAGCCCTTGGATCCAACACAACCTAACACACAAATAAAACCACATGTATGCATGAGGGATGGAGAGAAATCAAAACACAGACACACCAAGCACGATGGAGACAAGAGGGAGAAGAGATGGAGAAAGGAGATGAGAGAGTGGAAAGGTTTCCAACTCACCTTTCATGCAAGAACCTCACAGTGGAGCTTGATCGATGGAGGTTGGAGAAGAGAATGCAAGGAAGCAAGGAAGTCTCCACGTGCACAGTGAGGGGAAAGAGAGAAAACGAGAGAGAGAGAACGAGAGTGTTGGTGAATTGGGTGAGATATATAAGCTCATTAGGTGGTCAAATTGCAATGAAGTCCAAGCTAGAATACAAATTTCAGTTTGAGTCAAACTCGGGTCCAATCGAATCACACGACCTCGGTTGCAATTGACGTAGTTACGAAAGTTAACGAGTTCAGCGAAAGACACGTGTTGACACCAAGATGATGCAAAACTGACCATGTCTAAGAAAAGCTAAAATTACGAAAAAGGGCTTGGTCTACTTAATCCAGGTCAAACTCAACCCAACTACCTATCCATGACCCGTAACGAAAACAAAACACAACAAAACACGATTAACAACGAAAACAAGATTAACTAACCCCTAAACGAGGTCAAGCTGGGTCGGAGTGTTACATCCTCCCCTACTTGAGAATCATTCCGTCCTCGGAATGCACACTAACTCACTCATACCTGGGAAAACAAATCGGGGTACTGACGTGCCATCTGCTCTTCTAACTCCCACGTAGCCTCATCGGGACTGTGATGCTCCCAAAGCACTTTGACCCATCGAATCGTCCTGGTGCGGAGTATCTGCTCTCGGGTCCCCACGATACGGAGCGGTCGCTCAACGTATGCAGCACTCGGCTGGATCTGGACCTCGTCATAACGAATGACATGGGAGGGATCATGAACATATTTCCGAAGCATCGAAACGTGGAAAACGTTGTGCACTCCTGAAAACATCTCGGGAAGCTCTAATCGATAAGCCAAATCACCAATCCGACTCTTGATCTCGAACGGTCCGACATAGCGTGGAGCTAGCTTGCCTTTCTGGCCGAAACGGATCGTACCCTTCATCGGAGAGACCTTCAGAAAAACCCACTCGCCAACCTGAAACTCTAAGGGTCGTCTGCGGGTGTCTGCATAACTCTTCTGTCTCGACCGAGCAACTTTCAAGTTCTCAATTGCTTTCTGTACCTTCTCCGTAGTCTCGGCAATGATCGTCGGTCCGTGAAAGCTGCGGGTTCCAACTTCTTCCCAACATACCGGGCTCCTGCACTTCTTCCCGTACAGTGCTTCATATGGTGCCATCCCAATGCTCTCGTGGAAACTGTTGTTGTAGGCAAACTCGCACAACGATAGATGAAGATCCCATTCTTTCTCGTAGCTCAACACACTGGCTCGCAACATATCCTCCAAAGTCTGAATCGTCCGCTCTGATTGTCCATCTGTCTGTGGGTGGTATGCCGTGCTGAAACTCAACTTCGTACCCAAAGCCTCTTGGAATGCTCTCCAGAAAGACGAAACAAAACGGCTGTCACGATCGGATACAATCGACACGGGGGTACCATGGAGCCTGACGATCTCATCCACGAACTTCCTAGCCATCTCAGAAAATGTCATACCCTTCCGGAAAGGAATGAAATGGGCTGACTTCGTCAAGCGATCTACAATCACCCAAATGGCGTTGTTCTTCCTGCTCGTCGGCGGTAACCCGGAAACAAAGTCCATGGTGATGTGTTCCCACTTCCACTGCGGTATATGCAAAGGATGCAACGAG
Source organism: Sextonia rubra (assembly GCA_037013555.1). Lineage (NCBI taxonomy): Eukaryota > Viridiplantae > Streptophyta > Magnoliopsida > Laurales > Lauraceae > Sextonia > Sextonia rubra. Next base: position 13,037,389 of record JASUAD010000026.1, read on the forward strand.
CCTGGCGGTCTCTGATGATCGGCCTTCACCTTCTGACATGTCAAACAGCGAGCAACAAAGCCTGCTACTTCTCTCTTCATGTTGTTCCACCAAAAGCGATCCTTGAGATTCCGAAACATCTTCGTGCTGCCTGGATGCATCGCGTAGCGAGCGTAATGCGCTTCGTTCATCAACTTCTCCTTGAACTCATCAACTGCTGGCACGCACAACCTACTCCGAAAATAGAGTACACCATCCTCGAGTCTGAAATCGGGTCTGTCTCCAATGTGGTCTCGAATGCGCTTCAATGTTAGATCTTCAAACTGCCTGTCTTTTATCTGCTGAATCACCTCAGGCTGAAACACTAGCGTACTAGCCAACGTCACGCACTCATCCACTAGTTTAACCTCAACAGGGAGACCACGAAACTCTAAGAGGAAACTGCTCAAGAGCTGCACTGACTCTGTTTTCCTGCTGAGCGCATCTGCCACCACATTCCCCTTGCCTGGCTGATATTTGATCGGGAAGTCATAATCCTTAATAAGTTCAAGCCATCTCCGCTGTCTCATGTTCAGCTCCTGTTGTGTGAATAAATACTGTAAACTGTGGTGGTCGGAACGAACCTCAAACTGCACACCATATAGATAATGTCTCCACAGCTTCAACGCAAACACGATGGCTGCCAATTCCAAATCATGGGTGGCGTAATTCTTCTCATGTTCTCGCAACTGTCTCGATCCATAAGCAATAACCTTCCCATGCTGCATCAACACACAGCCTAGACCAACTCGAGAAGCATCTGAATAAACCACGAATCCTTCACAACCATCTGGCAAGGCTAACACTGGGACTGTAGTCAACTTCTCTTTCAAAATCCGGAAACGGACTTCACACTCCTCAGTCCAATCAAATGGTACATTCTTCCTGGTCAACTTCGTCAATGGAGAAGAGATCTTAGCAAAGTCCTGGACAAATCGACGGTAATAACCTGCTAGACCAAGGAAACTGCGAACCTCTGTCACTGTCTTGGGGCTAGGCCAATTCACCACTGCCTCTACTTTAGATGGATCAACTGCCAATCCCTCTCGTGAAATGATATGACCTAAAAATGCAACCTGCTCAAGCCAAAAATCACACTTCGACAACTTAGCAAACAATCGATGTTCTCTCAACAACGACAAGGCTTTTCTCAAATGCTCTCTATGCTCCTCTGCTGACTTAGAATAGATCAGTATATCATCAATAAACACAACTACGAATTGGTCCAAGAAAGGAGCAAAAATCTGATTCATCAATGCCATAAAAGCTGCAGGTGCGTTGGTTAGTCCAAAAGGCATCACGAGGAATTCATAATGACCATAACGCGTCCTGAAGGCAGTCTTGGGAATGTCATCTTCTTTGACCCTCAACTGGTGATAACCAGACCTCAAATCAATCTTCGAAAAATATGCTGCGCCCTGAAGTTGGTCGAACAGCTCATCAATCCTGGGTAAGGGGTACTTGTTCTTGATCGTCACTTTGTTCAGCTGTCGATAGTCTATGCACATCCGAAAAGTACCATCCTTCTTCTTGACAAACAAGACTGGTGCTCCCCAAGGTGAAACGCTCGGGCGAATGAAACTCTTATCCAAAAGCTCCTGTAGTTGCTTCTTCAATTCAGACAACTCTGCTGGGGCCATGCGATACGGAGCCTTGCTGATCGGTGCCGTGCCGGGAACAAGCTCAATGGCGAACTCCACATCTCGAACCGGGGGTAAGTCTGGTACATCGTCTGGAAAGATATCGGGGAAGTCACAGACCACCTGGATCTCACCTAGCTGCTTCGGCTCCTTCTTCGCTGAGACAAAGGCAATGAAGCCTTCACACCCTCGGCGGATCAAGCGATCTGCCTTACACGCCGAGATCACACGTCTGGGGCATTTCTGCTGACTGCCCTCGAAACGGAAGCCCTTGCCTAAATCGAAGAAGATCGTCCTGTTGTAACAGTTAACACAGGCACGATATCGAGCGAGCCAATCCATACCAAGGATCATGTCGAAGTCCAACATCGACAACAGGATCAAATCAACAGGTAACTGATGACCTGCAATCTGCACGTCGCAATGGGGGTAGTACATACTACACTCCACTCGCTTGCCAACTGGGGTGGATACAACCAACACATATGGCAACGGCTCAGACGGCTGATGCAACCGCTCGGCGAAATGAGGTGCTACATAAGACCGTGTAGACCCCGAATCGAACAAAGCTAAAGCCTCGACGCGCGAAATCAAAACAGTACCTTCAACCACCTGAGGATCCTCGGCACTCTCGTGGGTAGCAGCGTAAGCACGGGCTGTCTGGCGAGGCTGTCTCGAGCCTGGACGAGCTGACTGTGGCTTGCTCGGAGCTGTAGGTGCACTGGGTCTGCTAGGAACTGCACCGGAAGTAGGACCAGATGGAGTTGCACCGGAGGCTCTCTGTCGAGGACAATTGGCGATCATATGCTCCCTCGAACCACAAATAAAACAAGCACCGGCCTTCCTCCAACAAGCTTCGGTCGTGTGGCTCTTGCCGCAATATCCACACGTCACTCCAGAAGAACTAGAAGTACTCTGCTGGCCTTTGGTCTTCTTCTGTACTTGTCCTCGTGCACTGAAAGGCGGCTGTCGCTTGGGTTCAACGGCTCTAGCAGCTTGGTGGATGGCCTCAGCAGAATAGGCCCTGTCCACTGCATCATCGAACGTAGCCGGACGCTGGAACGCAGTCACGTGATGCATGTACCGGGGATGCAAGCCTTCAACAAACCGGTTCACCTTCCTTTCTTCGGTACTGATCATGTCCGGAGCAAAAAGCGACAACTGCATAAACTTGTTTACATATTCTGCTACTGTCATCTGCTGCTGGCGGAGAGCTAGGAACTCAACCTCCTTGGCTCGAAACACATGAGCCGGGATGAACTTCCTCCTGAACTGTTGCTTGAACATCTCCCACACCGTAGCACTAGGAATGTCTCTGTACGAATCTTTCACGCTCTTCCACCAAGTCTTTGCGACATCTCTGAACATAGAAGTTGCTAGTCCGACCTTCTGTCGGTTCGTACACACGACAGTCTCAAACACATCCTCCGTCTGTTCCAACCATTGTTCTGCCTTCAATGGCTCTTCTGTCCCATAGAACTCAATAGCTCCTCGCTTGCGAAATTTACCATAGAGGGCATTCGGGTCACTCTCTCGAGGCTGTAAGATCACCTGCTGGTCCACGTGCGACTGAACTGGGGCTTGGCTTTGTCGGTTTAACATAGTGGTCACTTGGGCTTGCAAGTTCTGCATTGCTTGTGATTGTGCCTGAAGGGACTGCAATAGCATGAGAATACGTTCATCTGTATTCGGTGTCTGCGGTGACGGGGCAGATCCGCTCTCGTTATTTCCGGCGTTCTGCTGAGAACCAGAACCTGATGCCATCCTGTAAAATGGAACGAGTCAGACACAAACACAAAACAATTGCGCCCAACAAACCCCAAAGTCTAGAAAGAACACAAAGAAATAATCGTATCCTCACCACGATCCTACATGCCTACATGCTTATCACACTAGAACAAGGAATGAGCAAGGAATGCTCTGATACCATACAATACGTATGTCACAACCCGAGCCCAGGGTTCGGGGGTTAGCAAAAGCCAAACCTAATGACACACGTACTCCCGTGCATGCACACGTAGACCGAGTCTAAATGCACACGCACAAGGGAACAAGCACACGTGCCAAGCAAGTATGCGGAAGCTGAAAATATCAGAAACCTAAACAACTAATAGCACAAGAAGAGGATACAAGGAAAGGACTGACATAATTACATATGAACGTTTACCAAAGAACAAAAGGATAAATACAATAATGACAAGTCATGACATATACAAGTCTGAAAATCCCCAAAACATGACTCCAACATGATACATGCCATGAACGCGCTCCCGTGGAGTGATCACATCCACTCCTCTAGGCCTGATGGGGCCCCGGGGGTCTCATCTGGAGCCTGGCCGACCGGCGAGGGTTCGGCAGGGGGATCTGGGCCTGCAACACCAAAACAACTGTGAATACGAAGATTCAGCAAAGTATAAACCATAGCAAGTTAACACACGCTGTATCTAACAGAATAAGAACATCATGTGATTAAAGAAAGCATTTTCGTATACTAGGCTATCATGCAAGAAAGAAAGATGCTGTGTGAATCAAGGATAACATGTTGTGTACATAACTAGTGGCTACTACATTACCATGTGCTCCCAAAAGAGGGATCTTATAACATGCAAAGAACACCATTGTCCGGGCCAGGGTACAATGGGTCTCGGTTTCCTGGGGTCCGGTTCCCCAAGACAAAATCCATACTGCAGCAGGTCCTTATAACTGTACCAAATTCACCCCGTCGGGATCCTAAGGCTGAGGCTAAGTAGAGCCTGACCATACAAAGTCAATCAAGAAAACCTGAGTAGATCGTGATCATATATCAAGCGTGCATGTCTGGAAGTGAACATATCATACATGTATACTCAGGGTAAATAATCGAAATGTGGAAGTAAGGTAACGGGATACAAGTAATCATGTCAGAGTGTGAGATCAATGATCGAATGCAATATGTTATGCAACAATTCATGTGAATCGAATCATCTTAAGTTTACAAACCGATTCTAATCTAATTATCCGATGTTTCTAACCGTGCATGATGATGTAGTTTTAAGTTATTCGATACACCGTTGTCTAGTGTTGCCTGGAATCGGGCGATGCACGAAGTCCCTTAAACCAACACCCATGGGGAGGTGCTTAACATCCAGATAACGAACATGAATGATTCGCAGCCCTCGAGATCATTCACGCGTAGTATCACATCCGTTGGGCAAGTCTAGGTGCTCTACATTCTATCATGAAGGTCATATAGGTCTTATCTTTACACCTAGCCTTATTCTTCATGTGTGGTTACGGCTTAGCCGTGTGTGTGCTACGGCTTAGCCGTGTGTGGTCTACGGCTTAGCCGTGGCTGAACCGTAGAAGGTCTGTCATTTGCGAACTCTCAGTTGTTCCAGAAATTGCACCCTGTATTGTTCTACGGCTGGGCCACGGCTGGGCTTCGGCTTAGCCGTAAGGCAATCCACGGCTTAGCCGTGCCCTAGCCGTAGAGGAAAACTGGGTTTTTCTCCTCTCTGGATTGTGAGCCGTAGGTGTTATACGGCTTAGCCGTACCTGCACGAATTCAGAAATCTGAAACATGTACAGAATGTCTGGAAATGCATCAGAAATGCAATCTATCAATGGGAATACACAAGTACTGAACCAATAAGTATCAAATGGGCTGTAAACACATGTTTTCCACACACATCAATGTGAGTTAGCCAAAATCAAAGCATACCAACATGGGTTCTCAATGTTATGGTTATACTTGCCTCAAATTTGGAAATCAATTGCACAAATGGAGCCCTTGGATCCAAACACAACCTAACACACAAATAAAACCACATGTATGCATGAGGGATGGAGAGAAATCAAAACACAGACACACCAAGCACGATGGAGACAAGAGGGAGAAGAGATGGAGAAAGGAGATGAGAGAGTGGAAAGGTTTCCAACTCACCTTTCATGCAAGAACCTCACAGTGGAGCTTGATCGATGGAGGTTGGAGAAGAGAATGCAAGGAAGCAAGGAAGTCTCCACGTGCACAGTGAGGGGAAAGAGAGAAAACGAGAGAGAGAGAACGAGAGTGTTGGTGAATTGGGTGAGATATATAAGCTCATTAGGTGGTCAAATTGCAATGAAGTCCAAGCTAGAATACAAATTTCAGTTTGAGTCAAACTCGGGTCCAATCGAATCACACGACCTCGGTTGCAATTGACGTAGTTACGAAAGTTAACGAGTTCAGCGAAAGACACGTGTTGACACCAAGATGATGCAAAACTGACCATGTCTAAGAAAAGCTAAAATTACGAAAAAGGGCTTGGTCTACTTAATCCAGGTCAAACTCAACCCAACTACCTATCCATGACCCGTAACGAAAACAAAACACAACAAAACACGATTAACAACGAAAACAAGATTAACTAACCCCTAAACGAGGTCAAGCTGGGTCGGAGTGTTACATCAACTATTTCCTAAGGCCAAAGATTGAAATCCTAGATTCTTGGACACAGCACATTAAGGCTCAGATCATCTAATCATGGCCCCACATATGGCAACCTAAACAGGTACTGAGGTTTGATCATTTACACAACACACTTGAACCAATAGCACTTGAGGTAGCACAGTTCAAATTTCATTTAAAATATGATCTGTGGAGACTAATAATTTTATGTAAGGGGTCTGAGTGGTGCAGGAAAAAGGTGATTAGTAATGGAATCAATGAAACTTTCCAAAAAAAATTAAGTGGAATTTGGATGAGAGTATGTTGGTTCTCTCGCTTGCTCTATAACTGAGCCCTTCTTGGAAGCATGAATGTACTGACTAGTGAGATATATTGACTATGTATGTTCATTGGATGATTTGATTTAGTTTTATAAATGAATGTTGCAGGCAAACAAGGCAAGGGCAAGGATATTTGAGGAGGGATTATCGATTAATAATGGGTCATTAAAGTGAGCAAACATGGTTAGTGGAAATTGTTTGTGTGTTTTTTTTTCTGCCTTAAATCTTATTTGAACCTGGGAACTAACTCACATTACTCATAAGACTCAGCTCTCACATTTGGATTAGCTTACATGCAAGCCTACAGTTTTTTCACTACTTTCCGTATCCTTATTGCAGGTTAAAAAACTTGCGGGTGGAGTTATATAGGTTACTGAGTACAGGGCAACCAAGTTCCAAGGATTCATATGGGTCTCTTTGAACTCTGTTGTAAATGATAAGTATTTTGTTCTGATTGATTATGTTTTTCGCTATAAGCAATGGCAACAGTCCGAGGCAATAGATACTCTTTACACTAAAACATGATATACACTGTATGATTGAAACTTGAAGGCTGAGGTCTGAGTTACAGAGCTTGGATTTCTTATTGGTTATGTGGATAGTCTAATCTGGTTATTCTATTTATTTATTATTATTATTATTATTATTATTATTATTATTTTTGAATGGCTAAATTCATTGCTAAAAGTTAGCAGTACAAAAGGACTATACTGACAAGCTTCAAACACCCAAACAGAAACTGTGAAAAAAGAGCAAATAAAAAACCTCAAAACACCAAAGACTAGGAAAGCCCAACAGCAACCCAGGAACAATAAGAATTCCAGTCCTTTTCTCTCTCTCTTTTTTTTTTCCTTCTTTTTTTTTTCTTCTTTTTTTTTAATTTATTTTTTTAATTTTTTGGAGCTTCTAAATGATTCAAGAATTTCACTGTGCTCGGGCATTTACAAATTCTTGGCAATGGTATTCTTTGAATTTCATTAAGGAATTCTTTGCTAAAATCTTTAATAACAATTTAAGGTGTTGGAGTTTTTTTGGATATAATGTGATGGCCTGTCCTAATGCATTTGCAAATGGCTCGTTTCTTCTAAAAAATTTCAAAATGCTAGCCACATGAAAGGTCTCAAGAATTCCAAAATTCTAGCCACATAAAAGGCCTCAAATGCTACATTTGCTTTTTGTTGAAATTTCTTAGTGCTGAAGTATAAAAGGAAGATTCAGGTTCCATAGGAAGCATTTCAAAATTCTAGTCACATAAGAGGTCTCAACCGCCCCGCCCCAATGGTCATTGCCATTCCTACTGAGATGGAGTCTAATATGGGAAGAGGTGGAGAAGTTGGGCATCATGGCTGGGCCCATGGTTGAAATTGTGTGCCCCAGCTCCTGCTCCAAGTGATTTCTTTGATCATGGTGTCACCTTGGAGAGATTTCCTCTCTGGAGCTGCCTTGGCCATTTCCCTTGCTGGTGTCCTGGTTTCAACTGCCTCCCTTCTTACACTACATTCATACATTCAGGCCAATCCAACCGTCTGAATTGTGTGCCTTAGGTGGATGGATGATGCTGTGAATTGATTGGTACCATTCTATCATAACCATCCATTTACATTTACAGTTTTGTCGGTTGGTTATTAATGATAGAGCGTTCGGCCCGGTTCAACCAGAACCCTTTAAATCGTCTGGACTGTCAAAACTAGTCGAACTATCGGTCGAACTGGGCAGTTTTTGTCGATTTGACCCATCTGAATTTTAGAAAATATGACATCATGGTTTTTTCTCCATTCAATTAGAGTTGATCCAGTTTGGCTGGTAATCAAGGCAATTGATTTTTTTATTTTTTATTTTTTAACCTAGGAAAAGGGGCTGGAACCCAAAAAGGAAAGAAAGCCTACACACGCAAAAAGAAGTGACATACCCATGGTTTGAACCTTGGGTAGCTAGGTAAGAACAAATACCTCTTACTGTTGGAGGTAGCCACAAGGATCCCTAGATATTACGTATAGATTACTGCGGAAATAACTTTAGATGATAATGATTCAAGAACAATACCTAAGAGATCTCTTTGATTTGATCGGTCTTATAGCAACCCGAAAATTTCTAGACTTTCTACTTTATTCCTCTATGGTCGAACTTACACCAGAGTGTGGGTCTCTTCTGCGAATTTTCTTTGCTAAAAAAAACACGAGATTTCTCTTTCATGTATCTCGTAGAGAGCAATAGCGCATATTTATAAGTTACAATAGAGACCTTAAGAAAGAAACAAGGAATAGGCTTTTTATGGAAATAGGAAACTCTAATTAGACCCAAATTAGAATCTTAATTCCATAAATTACAATTCAATCCACTAGAAAATTATAATTGTACTCCTGTCCTTATTATTAAAATTATATTTCGAGCTTCTTGTTATTAAATGCTTATTAATCTCCCCACGTTAAGATTTCAGATATTCCTCGATTAAATAATTAGTGACATCTATATTTAATCGATATCTTTATAATTCCTTGAAATCTTATACTTAATTTTTTTGATATGTCGGATACAAAGTTCACATGCAGAGCTTGACATAATCAAAACTTATAAGTTTTATTGAGGGAATATCATCAATCCCTATTACGGTACGTGGATTCCGTCAATAAATTGATATCCACCATACACGTAGTGTAGTCATCCAATTTATAAAGATTATTGACTCATAAAAAGTTTCACTCCTTTGCAAATCAAAATGCTAAATACTAAATGTATGTGTCTATTATTTATATCGGAATTAAGAGTACAAGCACTCATAATATAATCATTTGAATGTTAATCGTCTTATATAGTCAGTATAAAGATAATAAACCCCAAAAGCTGTCCTGTTTAATACATACAAAGTATACTAGCATAATGAGTCGAAACCTTACCATCTTCCACAACCAAGACAAGCCAACTAAAACATTATACTTCAATTGTACTGATGGTGTGCCCAACTCCATCTAGATTGTGAACAACAATAACTTATATTTTATAAGAACCGACAAACAATTCTTCCATCTATATGCTGAACTCTACACCCTAACTTGTCTACTTTATAGAATAATAGATACACACATGCATAATAAATAACAATGCAACTATTTGCCTATGTAAATTTTTGCTAAGATGAAAAAGATAAACTTTACTAGTAAATAAATTAGTCAAAGACAAATACATAGAAGTGTGATATTAGTATAAATTGCCAACACTCACCACTAAGGTAAGAGGGCTTGCGGTTTTCTTTTTATACTATCATATATACTTTATCTTTTGTCATTTCTCCTTCCAAAGAAATGGCCCAAGCTAACCCCTGGGCTAGGGTGACAGATTTGGGCTGCATTGAGTGTCCTTTGAATAGGATCCAACTTTGCCTGAGATAGAGGATCTTGTGTGTGTCAAGTTAGGTTAGTTAGGTGTTATAAGCCTAAACTGAGCCCAAGGAGAATTTTAGAGAAAACCCTAATGAGCTAGGCTAACCTGTACCCAATGGGAGGTGCTCTATTCTCAACCTGAGATGAGTTGGGTTTAGTCAAACTCTATGATGCCCACAGCAGAGACATAGATTTTATACATAAAAATGAACTATCAGATACAATATGACACTATATATTGCCCATTTTGAAGTATCCACAGGTCGGGCTAGGTGATTTTGGATCAAGCATAGAGCCCATTTGAACTCTACATTGAATTGGGAACTTCATGCTTGAGCCCAACCACTTTCAAATCAATGACACTAAAATTTTAGACTTCATGCTTGAGCCCAACCACTTTCAAATCAATCATCATCATCATCATCATCATCAAAGCCTTATCCCAACCATGTTGGGGTCGGCTACATGAATTCTGCTTCTCCATTCCGTTCTATTTTGAGCTAAATCCTTCGATAAGTGCAACTTCTTCAAATCTGAATTAATGACTTCCATCCATGTTTTCTTCGGCTTACGCCTACCTCTTAATGGACCCTCCACCTGTATATCCAAACTTTTTCTCACTGGTGCAATTACTGGCCTACGCTCAACATGCCTAAACCATCTTAAATGAGTTTCTCTAATCTTATCTCCTATTGGTGCTACACCTAAATGTTCTCGAAAGCGCTCATTTCTAATTTTATCTTTCCTAGTTTTACCACACATCCATCTAATCATTCTCATTTCCACTACATCCATCTTATGAATATGTGTCTTCTTAATTGGCCACTTTCAAATCAATGACACTTAAATTTTAGACTGGGTTACTATTTCTATTTTATGCAACTTTCTCTAAGGAAAATGGCACTCTCATAACCTTTTTTTATTTATTAAAATTTTGATTTATAATTTATGGATATACAATGGTGAGCAGGATTATTGTGCTAGAATAGTCTAAAGTTAGTGAAAAAAAGATCTATCTACATGTACTCTAATTCAAAGAAACCAATGAAACATGATATTTGTTCTGCATAAATCTCCATCTCCCTATTATGAATACTTCTTAGAAAAGAAGTATGAGTGTCTATGAAGGGTTTGTTTGGCAAGTCTTATCTATTTGAAATGCATTTGTTTGAAACAGAGGTATTTCAAGTTTCAAGATTTGATATATTTGATCCATTTAGAAAAGGCAAATTGTCATTGTATGAAAGTGACATGCACCAAGTTAATGTAGTACAAATAAACTTCTCATAAGTAAAAACGATAAATACTTGCCAAAGTTATATAGCTAAACTTGCCAAGAAAGAAGCAAAAAGGTATCTAATTAGTTTATACATTCATATCTATTTGAAAATGTTACCTTTTTGTTACTTTCTAAAAAGAGGCAAAAGATCTTAAAGCTAGTTAAATCAGACATTTACATGAATTTTACCAAACAGTCTAAAGCAGTTAAAACATTGATTTGAAATAATTTGAAGTCAAATAAAAAATAAAAAGTAGACTTGCCAATCGAAACATATAGTTAATTCTTATGTAGGGAACCCTAAACCCAAAGAGCAGAGGCAAGCTCAAAAGAGAGGTCCTCCCAAGCTGGCGCATAAGGCTCTTCTACCATATATTGAAAGCTTTAAGTTAGTTGAAAGTTACTCCGACTTGCAGTTCCACTTTACATGTTTTTATATTGATTTTTGGTCCACCTAGTGAAGTAGCTTGGCATGAACAAAATGCTTGAATCACTTGGCTTGTTACCTTGGCTAGACTGACTGCTTATCAAATTGATGTTTGCAATCCCACTATCGAAGATTGAGTTTGTTAAGTCCATAAAATTACATCATTAAAGCATCATTTCATGTAGAACTATGGACTTAATTAGGATAAATACACTATTTTCACTGAATTTCATTAATTCAAGCATTTTCAATTCAAAACTCGGATTTCAAGCAAATCATATACATTCTCTCATCATTTTATCATTTTATGTGATTTTCCAAATTTTCAAGGAATCATAGTTGGATTAGTACTTTTCTCAAAGGAATCCCAGTTACAACAGGACTCCTTAATTATTTCCAATTTTAGCTTATTATTGCAGAAAATAAAAATTTTGGGACCCATAGAGTCAAGAAAAATAATTTTCTAAAGAGTTATAGTTGAAGTAGAACAGCTCATAGGGCCTACCATTCAAGTAGAAGAGATGTCTCACATGGTAGGGTCTACATTTGTTGCAGCTTTTGAATTAATTCAAATTATCTCTTGGATAATTCAAAGAAGATAATTTTGGTTGGATATAAATGCTGAGGAATTTGAATAAGAGATTGATTCATCTTACCTTGGATATTGAATTCAAATTTTTTCAGAGATGAAAATCCAATCCAAGTGGGAGATAGAAAGATAAACTAGAGATAGAGTTCAAAATGAGGGAAGATTGAAAGTTAATTATGTTTTTCTTCGGGAAGCATAGATTAAGAGAATCATAATTCTCAAACCGAGTGTCAGATTGGGGCAATTTATATTCCGTTGGAAAGATCTTTTCGAGTAAATATCCATGGAGCCCAATATTACATTAGTCGGAGCTGAATTGATAAAGTTATGGTCTTGGGAAGTTGACCGTACATTTTTAGACAGGATTGCAAACAAATTGAGAGTTTTCTCCAATTTTGCACAACCAAGTTGGTTCTTATTCCCACTATTGCATAACTTTTGGACCCCACTTGCAGTCTACACAGTTTCTGGTTCCACCATTTGCAATCTTTAAAGATCTACATAATAGAGAATTATTTTTGACACATCCTATGTGGAACCACATCTGAAGACAAAGAGAGAGAATTCTCCTTCTCTAACAAGGACTCTATCATCAAGAAGGTAAAGTCAAATCAGATTATCTCTAACTTGCTCATCACGTCTCCAATTGTTGAAGAAGTCTGTCCAAAAGAAGGAATCCAGATTCAATGAATCAAAGCTCAAAATATATATATATATATATATAAAAGGATCCTTAGCAGTGAACGTCCACTCTAGATTTGGCATGTCCAAGCTCTCTCTCTCTTTCTCTCTCTCTCTCTCTATGTCTCTCTCTCCACTCTTCTCTACTTCCATTCCTCCCACCACTTTCTAATTTTTTTATTTTTTGAAAGGTATTTTGAAGCCTTGCTCTAGAAACTAAGATCTTTATAAGTGAATTTTTTGAGAGATCATTGTACAAGACTATGCTTTCAGTATAGATCTTTCTGATATTCTTTGCAATGATCGGCTAAGTCTTTGATTGAAGTGAAGGAAAAAGCTAAGTAGTCTACTTTCTTCAATTTTATGTTTGATGTTCTTTCTTTTTCGTTTATCTCTTTCGCATGAGTTTTTGAAAGAAAAATAGATCTGTCTTTGTGTCAAAAGGGGCAACTTAGGTTTCTTATTTCTGAAAATAAAAAGATTTTGATCATCTATTTTTAGATTTGATAGTCCGTGCTTAGAACTAAAATTCTTTGACGTGCTATGCTTAACTTTGATAGGTGATGCTTAGGATTTTTATTATATCTTTAAGTGATGAGATCTTGGCTTTCTAAAAAAATTTTTGATTAAAAAAATTTTAGAGCTCTTGCAAAAGACAAATTTTCTAGATCAAAAACATTGATTTATTTCTGATTTAAGTTATATTTGAGACAAAATGTTAGAATAATTGCATAAATTGGATGGTATGATTATTTGGAGGATTCTGAATGCTCTCATCTATTACATTATCTGATTTTCCTTTATTTTCAATTGCATTAGTTTTCTAACTCTTCTAGTTCTTGTTCAAGTCAAACTCTTGTTTTCTCATTTTTATTTTAAAATTTTAGTTTTAAAATCTACTTGCATCGGTTCTTTGTGGGTTGAACCCGTTCTTGCCACTGTTTACTTCCTGAGAACTATGCACTTGCGATATTACTGATTTAAGATCACATTAGAGTTATTGCAGAATCTCAACCATAGTAGTAATTTCATTTGATTTTGACTGAAATGGCCTGAATTTTTTTATTTGGTCTTTCAGCCAAAACAGAATGGGGCTTAAAAATTTCCATGTTGAATTTTAGTTAATTTCAATCCATTTCGGCCAATTTGATTGCCTACTCTGGCCCATTTCGGCTTCCAGCATAATTTTCACTAGTTTTTTTTATTCAATATCCATTTCAAGGAACATGAATAATTTATATTTTCTTTTTAGTTTTTTATTTGTTTTACATATATGTATATGTTTTTTAATTTGTATTATTCAAAAATTTTTTGCTAAAATTAAGAATTACTGAAATATTTCATCTTAGAAATTAGATCGAAATGATTATTGAAACGGAATTGACAATTATAAAATATTTAAATCAGTTTGAAAGGATGTAAATGAGCTAAGCTCAAGCTTAAGCTTGAGCTCAACATCCTAGTACACAATGTGACCTCCATTATAAATGTAACGCCCCACAATGGTATCAAAGCCGACTCTCGACTAGTTCAAGTGTGGGTGCCTACCGTGATTTGGTGCAAGTGGGTAGGTTTCCACATGGGCTAGTTAAAAGGGCTGGGAAGCTATAGGGACTCGTAGGCTATTGCACAGGAACATACAGCCCTAAGGGAGGTGGATTGTGACGTCCTCGAGTCCTACATTGACTGTAGAGAGGAAAGTGATTGGGCTTATATATATAGAGCTTGCACCCTTACCTTGCATGAGACTTTTTGATGTGTTGAGGCCCACTAGAAGCAAAAACCGTGAGGCCCATGGGCCAAAGCGGATAATTCATGTATGCGTTTAGGTGGAGAGTTATAATAAATGAGTTGGTATCAACCTTGTCTCCCTCATACATGCATTTTTGTACATTAACAAGCTGCACTTGGGCTTGGGCTCAGGCTAATATGATATGGAACTCTCAAAGAGCTTTCTGTTTACATTTTGCACCACCACCATCACCACAACAACAAGAAAAATAGCCACCAACTTGTTGACTTCTGTGATGGGGCCCACTCATGGGCAACCTCAACATAGAAAGACATCCTTACAATGAGTCTATTTGAATAAAGAGAGTACATGTTAATCGTTCTAAGGTTCAAACTACAATTGAAAGAGTCTAATCTAACTTTCCTTTGTAATCCTTTTCTAACTTGAATTTGAGCTTATCACCCATGAAGCCAATTACTATAAATAGATATTACTAGGTGGTAGAAGAGTACCGGAATACATATAACCAATAAAGATAAGTCATCTGTCACCATCTTTTCCATTAAGCTGTTTATTCTTACCCTGAGATTGGAAAAAGTGAATCCTACATGGTTGATCTCTAGTAGACAGTCAAGAATCTCTACGTCCATCGCTTAATCCGACCCAACGCTATTCTAATCACATTTTATAGTGGCCCTGTGATCTTGATTTATGCTTCCACAATATCAAAATCCATCATTGATATCAGAGCCTTCTTGGACCACTAAAGCAAACATTAAATTATTTTTGCAGTGATTGAGGTAATTCGAAAAATTGAAAATTTTTTTAATCATTTTCTACAATGAGAAAAAAAGGAGGAGAGACCTAAAGGGTCTTTTTCCTACTGGCCTAGAACCCAAGCGATGTAGTTGATTCCCATACTCGTTTTATCCTTAGGAGTTTCATTTGACACAAGAGAGAAAAGCAATGTTAAAGGTCCATGTGATGTCATCATCTAAATCACATGGGAGGACTTAGATGAAAACATATGTGCTTTTGTCTTTTCATGTGATCTTCATGGATTGGATCTCAAGAATTGGTGGTGTATGCCCTGAGAGTGGAAGTCTACTGATCCATCTTCTCAACACATAAAATAAAGATGGGGTTTTGATTTTTTAGGTCTAATATATCTTGTCTTTAATTTGGTCTTTTCTTTTTCCATTAAAACATATATATATATATATATATGGGTGCTAGGTTGTTTGGTTTTAGAGAACAAAGTCTTTTTTTCAAGTGTGGTAAAAAACCAAACCTACATCATTGCTAGAGCCCATGAGGGGGCACAGGGCTCCAATTTTAACAGATTGGTAAAAACAATTGGTGTTTTCAAGCCCTGCCCTAGCCCATGAATCAAACCCCAAAGTTAGACAGTTCTCATGATCACATGGTTGAAACCTGGTACCAAAATTTCATGCTATGACATAATGATGGATGCTAACAATATTATGCTATATAATTAATCCCAAGTGTTAATGTATTACTTGTCATGCCCCGATTCCGGGAATTAGGGATTAGAATGGCCCCCATGGTGTTGTAAGGTCCAAACCCGAGTTAATCATGATTTACCCTAATTAATCTCATTTTACTCTAATTAATCTTTTTTTGTCTTGATTAGGCTAATGAGCCCAAATCTCAAGAGGTTTGAGTCATGGATAGATAGTTGGGTTGGCTTCAAACCTTATTAGGTAGTCCAGGCCCTTTCTTATTTTAGAATTTCATGGCTTTGCATCATTAGGGTATTATAATAATTGCATTGAGTGCATTTCATCTTGAGGATTATCTTTCATGTTTGGCACAACTCCATTCGGATTCATCTCGGCTCATTTAAGCCCAGGTGACTTAACTTAAAGATCCAAGAAACTAATGGGGCTTATCTGTAATTTCCAGAAACCCAATCAATTAAAAACCCAAAACCCACCTTCGTTCCATTTCTTCTTCCCTCATTTTGCTGTAACAATGGTCTCCTCCCATCTCTCCATGCTCTTTTCCCCTTCTTCTTTCTAAAAGATGTGATTGAAGCCTTGCATGCAACAAGTTTGGGTTCTTTCTTCTAACTATTCACTCTTCCTTCTCTCCTTTTGGGAATCAAGGCATCATCTTCTTCCTCTTGCTTGTAGAAGACTTGAGGTAAGGAAACCCCATCTCCATTTGAGTCATTGGGTTCATTGGGGGCAAGGAAACCCAAGGATTTGGCATGCATATCTCATGATTTTGTATTTCCATGCATGTTCTAGATTTTCTTCCTAGGAGAGCTTTTGTACCTCTACACGAAAGAATAGATTAATTTGAGTGAAGTACCACGCATAAGGCAAGTATAAGGATACATTTTCTTTACATGCATGGCTAATTTCTTGATCCTTGATATATTCTTGTGATTTGCCCTTTTTATAGCTCCTCTAATCTTTAATGGATAATGCATGGAATTGATTCATGATTTTAATGATTTTGGGATGAATAAAGTGATAGTGGTCATGAGGGAACCTAAGAATGTGGAATAGAAGCCTTTATTTAGGTTTCAATGCAGGTGGAATAGAAGAATGGAACAGAAACTAGTTGGGAAAACTGAACACACTCATAATAGAGTGCTTCAGGGTCGACCGGTCGATCTTGAAGCTAGATCGGTCGAATTGCCTTTCCGGGTAGTCCGACCAGTTTGCCAATCTGCCCGACCGGTCGAATTTTTTTTCTGGATACGGTCCGACCGGTCGGATTGATACCCGATTAGTCGGGTAAGCTTAACTCTTAGATTATAGGAATGTATTTCAAAAATGAATTTTATGCTTGACTATGGACTTTCTATAGTCTATGAAATAGCTTAGTGATGGGTTACACCCTTTAACCTTAGAAAGAGACCGAGATATCCGCCCACCCTTATTATAGGTTGTAGGTTTAAACCAAGACCATTTATGACCATAGCAGTGGGATCCTTTACTACACCCAAACTAGCCCAACAGTAACTAAACATGGAGAAGGAAGAGTGTTGAGCTGCCACTCCTTCCCTCTTAATTCTCCAGTTAGTTTTCAATGTCACGTCATTGGTGTTGGCATAAGATGAAGTGTCCTTTACATATATAAAGTAACGCCAAGAATGGTAATACAATGACACCGAACGTCTTATGAATACACTGTATTGAATGACCTTAGAAACCTGGATTATCTAGCATAAGGTTGGCTAGTAACTATCATTGGTAACCTCTCAATCTAATTGCATTCATATTGATAGCAAACCTTGACCTCAACATGATAGTTCGTATCAGTATGCATTATTGATGATCAGTATTCTACTTAGTTGTGATTCTATGATTGGTATTTTCATCAAGACTACAATACATTTCCGTATGAGTATAAACAGATCAGTACACGATGAGTATGGGTTTTAGATTAATTCCAATATACTTGAAGTCAGCACCACTTAGCTTATACCCCATAGAAGGTTCGACGGGATTGAATGGAGTATTTTATCAGTTATCTATTGCAGTAGTTATCAGAAGAGTGAGTCGACACTCTTAGGGTAACTAGTCGATCTTGGCCCGATCACTAGTGATTTCCCACGGATCAGTATACTCTTTTATTAAAGAGAAGATAGCAATGTGGTTGCCATTTAGAATGATGTGCTCTTTATTGATGATTCCTTGTTCATGCGTACTCATACACATAAGTGCCTAGATTTTGATGTTGCTATCTTTTAATCATTATGTCATTTAATCCAAGTGTTATATCATGTTAAGCTTATGTATCCTTATCTTTGCTTAACCGTCGTATTAATAAGGTTACCATGGAGTTATAGGTACAAAACCCGTTGCCAGTCCAACACTCAGTGCGTTCTCGGAGGGAACCCAACCGTTACCTCGGGATGTGAAGGAGTGGAACAAGGAAGATATCTTTTCTTGATCCTCCTCAACAGTGCGAAACAGGGTTACTTTGGGGTTGACTTAGCTTAGCTATGGATTGGCTTGGGATTTATCTTGACACTTGATATTTTGTATTATTTATAGATTTTTCATACCTTATGCATGTAGTCGGGATAATTAACAGACCTTGTTTTATTAACAGACTGAAGTGAATGTTTTATTGATGCCTATAATATGTACAGGTGAATTCTCCAGGTTTCCGCTTAATTAATTATACTTGTTAATACGTGTTTATAGATTTTCCTCACACGTACCTATGGGATCACCCTTGTGGCAGTTCGTACGTGTCTTGTTATGGCACGAATTGTCACGAGCACGTGTGTTACGCCTCGGAATCCATAATAAATTCCCAATTCTCAGGTTCGAGGTGTGACAGGTGTGAATACATAATCCTATAGTAATCCGTGCCATGTGAAGATACACACGAATCACTACAAGGGATATACTGTAAGAATGTGTGAGGAAAATCCATCAACATGTAGATTTAATTTCAGATATAAAGTGAAAACCTATGAAATACACCTGTAATGATCATAAGCAATGCATAGAAAAGAATATCATACCATCATATAATAACTTAAGTCTTTTAATTAACCATTTCTATCACATACATAACCATAAGACCTTAAACAAGTCTTTTACACAATGTTCAGTTTTAACCATCTCCATACACGAGACCAAAGTCCCAGTAGATTAACCCGATAAAATCACTTAAGGCTCTCCGTAGGATGACTAGTAGCAAATGTCATCATCCTTTCATTCTTCTATACCCTGAAGAACCGTTGGGGTACCCTCTAGGGACGCATCGATAACTGTGTTGGGGTTTGATTCTGTACCTGTAACACCAACGGTAGCACTTTTAACACGACAGTTAAGTAAATATAGAGATACATAAGACCATTATGCTGTATCAAATGAATTAAGAAATATATATAGATTAAAAGAAAAAAATAATCGTAAACTAGGCATGTTGTGCATGAGTAAATATGAGTAACAAATCATAAACAGGATATCGTACATACTAATTGGCATTTACGAGGCTATATTCTCTCAAAAAAGACCGTATCATCTAAAGAGAGCGTGAACATATATATGGAATTATGCTAGGGGATCAAGCTAGCTTCCCGAGGAGCATCGACAACTCCTCCTTGGACTATTGCTGTAGTGACATAAAAGATACCCAAATTGGTCCCGTCGAACCTAATAAGGGCACAAGTTATGTAGTGCCGATTCAACGTATCAAGATTGACTTGAATTCATATCTTTCATACATTGCAGTCATACTTATCATATCATACATAAGGAGTTTCGATCTTGAGATCATTTTTATTCATAGAAATCGGAAGTAACAAGTATCTAATAATCAATTAATGCATACTGAATTGAGCTACATCATGTTGAGGGCATGGTTTCTTAACAATATGAATGCCTTTAAATTGAGAAGGTGTCAAGGAAATTTACTAGCCTACCCTATGCTAAATAATCCATAATCTCGAGGGCATTCAATACGATGTATTTATAAAACATCCGATGTCATTATGTTACCAAATCTTAACATTACATTGTGTATGCAAGGACACCTCTTCTATGCTAACACCCATGACGTGGCATTGAGAATTCGTCCAAAAAATTGAAGGGGATAAGTAACATCTCTACACTTTTCCTCCTTATCATTTGAACACTATTGGGCTAATTTAATTGTGGAAAGGATATCATATCTAAAACCCTATAAAGTCATTTGAAATCCTTAATATCCTAGGTTTATTGTGTTCTTACGGCTTAGTTGTACATATGTCACGGTTTAACCAAGTGGCTTAGTTTTTCACTTAAGTTCCTACGCATTTATGGTTTAACCATAAATTAGTCTACGGTTTAGTCGTGCTAAGCCTATGGCTAGACTACAGTTGGGCTACAGCTTAGCTATAGTATAATCCACAGCTTAGCCGTGGGTGAGTCGTAGAAGAAAAATACAATTTTGGGCTTTCGGCAAAGCTCGCCTAAAATGCCTTAATGGCTTTGTCATGGGATAGTTACGGCTTAGCCGTAGTTCATTACACGGCTTAACTGAGGGTTAGCCATAGTACAAAAATAAGTTTGGATGCTCTCGCTATGTTAAGCCGTACACACTATGGCTTAGCCGTGGCTTCGCCGTAAGTTTCAAAAATTTTGGAAATGATTCTGAAGCTCGAGTTCAGTACAGAACTCTGAATTAAGGGGTTACAGTGAGTTTCCTATGGCTTCAAAATATCACTATAGGTTTTGCAAAGCTCACACAACACCCACATTACATATTCATACTCTAATTCATTCAATTGAACACATATATACTTAAATAAAAAAGGACGGAGATGTAACTTGAAATTAGAGCGATAAATCCAAGAATCAACAATTTAGACACACATTAGCATCATATGTACTCTAATACTTGCTTTTTACTTAGTGCATGACTTTACTAACTTCTCCTTGGTGTGTGGTTAGGGAAAGCCTCAACAAGAAAATGGGTTCTCTACATGAAAGACATGTAAATGGTGAATCCAATATAGAATGAATGCATGTTGTATAATTGAGTCTCCTTAACTCTATTAAACCTAAAGAATTGAAATGGAAGTAGAATTTTCACCTTAAGGAGCTGTAGCTTGGGGAAGAAGGTGCTTCTAAAGAGAAAATGCACAAGGGAAGAAGAAGAAGATGGATGGACGCTATTACTATTGCATGTAAGGCTTCAAAGTTTTGTTTGCAACTCTAAATTGAGGTGGAAATGAAGAGGGGAGAAGAGTAAAAGGACTTCTAGTAGGATTGTAAGAGTAAGAAGGAAGAGAGGGATGTTGGCTCCCCCTTTTAAGAGGGATGTTGGCTCCCCTTTTTAACTCAATTCTTCCTGAAATTTACATGCAATCCTAACATTTCTAGGAAAATTACAGTTTAGGTCAAATGGACCTCAATTGGGCCAAGATGGGTTCAAATCAAGTCGAACTTAGCATAAAAGATGATCTACATGAAGAATTACACAAGATGCAACTAATGAGATGTCAATATGAAGCAAGAACAATTACAAAAGGGCCTTTAACTACCTAGGTAAGGTTCGAACCCGACCCGACTACCTATCCAAGACTCAGTCTAAAGGGTTTGAGTTAAATTAGCCAAAACACCTTTTAATTAATATAAAACAACATTAATTAATATAAATCGAGGTTAGTTGGGATCAAGACCTTACATCCTCCCCTTCTTAAGATCATTCGGTCCTCTAGATGCAACGTACCTCAAGTAGGAGCTTTGGATATTTTTCCTGAACTTTTCTTCAAGCTTTCAAGTAGCTTCTTCTTGCCCATGATGCCTCCTTAGAACCTTAACCCATTTGATCGTTCGAGTATGCAGCATTTGATCTTTAGTGTTAATGATACGAAGGGTCTTTCTTCATAGCTCACATCCGGCTTAACTTGAATGTCATCCATTTCAAGGACATGGGAAGGATCTGGAAGGTATTTTCTAAGCATCGATATATGAAATACGTTATAAACTCCCACAAGTTGAGGTGGTAACTCCAACCTATAAGCCAAATCTCTGACTCTGCTTTGTATCTCAAAAGGCCCTATAAATGCGGAGCTAACTTGCCCTTCTGTCCAAACCTAATAGTAGCCTTTATTAGAGAAACTTTCAAAAAGACCTTGTCTCCTTCCTGAAATTCAAGGGGTCTATGGGGTTGTCTACATGACTCTTTTGGCGAGACCACGCAATCCTCAATCTATTTTGAACTTTTTGCATTTTGTCTACTGTATCCACAACTAGAGAAGGTCCATGAAAACTTCTAACTCCTACTTCTTCCCAACAGACTGGTGTATGGCACTAATGACCATATAAAGCTTCGAATGGAGCCATTCTGATGCTCACGTGATAACTATTGTTGCACTCAAATTCACATAAAGAAAGGTGTTCATCCCACTCTTTTCCAAAGTTTATCAGCTAGCTCGAAGCATGTCTTCAAGAGTTTGTATCGTTCGCTTTAATTGCCCATTGGTCTGAGGATGGTAGGCTGTGCTAAAATTGAGTTTGGTACCCATGGATTTTTGGAAAGATTGCTAAAAAGAAGATGCAAATCTATTGTCTCGGTCAAATACAATAAAGACAATAGTACCGAGCAACCATGTAACTTCATCTATGAAGATCTTGGCCATCTCATGGAATTTCATCCTTTCCGAATAGGAATAAAATGAGCTAACTTCGTTAGTTGGTCGACGATCACCCATACGATATCATGATGTTTGCTCGTTCGAGGCAGCCTTGAAACAAAATCCATAAAAAGATTTTTCCATTTCCACTTTGGAATATGTAAAGGATGTAGTAAACCGGGAGGTTTTTTATGTTTGGCCTTTATAGGCTGACAGGTAAGACATCTCGCTACAAAGCCTGCAATGTCCCTCTTCATGTTATTCCACCAAAACCTGCCATTTAAATTTCGGTACATTGTAGTACTCCCGGGGTGCATGGAATATCTAGCGTGATGTACTTCGATCGAGATTACTTCTTTTAAATTTTGATTTTGGACCGCTAGAACACATAGCCTGTCTCTGAAGTACAACACACCATATACTATCCTGAAATCTAGTCTCTCAGATATATGGTTACAAATCTTAACAAAACCTGGATCTTCAAATTGTCTCTCTTTAATTTGCTGTATTAAAGTGGGTTCAAAGACAGACATGGCCACTAGCATAACCTTACCATCCACAAATTTGACTTCCACATCCAGATCTAAAAATTCTTCTACCAAAGACCATTCACCACACATGGCTACCATCTCAACAGTTGATTTTATACTCAGAGCATCATCCACCACATTTCCTTTTCCTGGAAAATACTTGATTGGAAAATCATAGTCTATTATGAATTCTAGCCATCTACGATGTCTCATGTTAAGATCATGTAGAGAGAATAAACACTAGAGACTGCGTTGATTACTATGGACTTCAAATCTCTCTCCGTACAAGTAGTGTCTCCACAACTTCAAGGCGAAGACGACAGCGGCCAACTCTAGATCATGTGTGGCATAATTCTTTTCATGTTCCCTTAATTGTCGAGATCCATATGCTATCACCTTTCCATTTTGTATTAATACACATCCCAACCCAATCCTTAAAGTATCAGTATATATAACGAATCCACCACTACCTTCCGGTAGAGATAAGATTGGGGCTAAGGTTAACTTCTCCTTGAGGAGTTGGAAACTCGACTCACATTCAGCCGACCAAACAAAAGGTTCATTCTTCCAAGTCATTTTTGTCAAGGGTGCGACTATTCTAGAAAAGTCCTTTGCAAATCTTCGGTAGTAGTCTGCCAAACCGACAAAACTTCTAACCTCTGCAACTATTTTGGAGGTTTGCTAACCAGTTATAGCCTTAGTCTTAACTAGGTCTACTGCGAGTCCATCTTTTGAAATTATATGCCATAGGAAAGCAACTTGTTCTAACCAGAAATCACACTTATCCAGTTTGGCATATAGTCGGTGATCTCTTAATAATTGCAAGGAAATCCTCAAATGTTCAACATGCTCGTCTCGACTCTTGGAGTACACAGTACATCATCAATGAAAATTACTACGAATTGATTAAGACAAGGTGAAAAGATCCTATTCATCAAGGCCATAAATACAGTTGGGGCATTGGTCAGCCCAAAAGGCATGACTAAGAATTCATGGTGCCCATATCTTATCCTAAAAGCTGTTTTAGATGTATCTTAATCTCTAACTCGCAACTGATGATATCCAGACCTCAAATTGATCTTAGAGAAGTGGGTTGCACCCTGTAATTGATCAAATAGTTAATCAATTATAGGCAGTGGATACTTGTTCTTGATTGTCACCTGATTTAACTGCCTAAATCAATACACATTCTGTGGGTGCCATCCTTCTTATTCACAAACAAAACTGGGGCTCCCCATGGTGATTTGCTAGGATGAATAAACCCCTTATTCAGTAAGTCTTGCAACTGTATCTTCAACTCACGCAACTTTGTAGGTGCCATTCTATATGGAGCCCTAGAAATTGGGGCTATACCGGGCACTAGTTCTATGGTAAAATCTACTTCCCTTACCAGAGGAAGACCAGGGACTTCGTCAGGGAACACATCAGGAAATTCACAAACTATAGGTATCTCTTCTAACTTCTTAGATGGTTTCTTCTCAATAATGAAAGCAATGTACCCCTGCAGTGGGCTGGGAGCCTTGTTACTCCAAAGTAGTGGACTGGTAACTTTTTGGGTGGTTTCAACTCAGCAAGACAAGAGGAGATGATGAATGGGAAGTGGGCTAGGAGCCTGGGACTTACAGGGGGATTCAGAGGTGAAAGAAGTGGGGAAGAAAGAAACAATGAAGACTAAGAAGGAGGAAAAACAAAAAAAGGGACGAGAAATTAAGAAATAAAAGGAAAAAGAAATGAAACCAAAAAAGAAGGGAAGAAAACAAAGAAGATAAAGGAAGGAAAAGAGAACATAACAGAAACACAAACAAGAAAAAGAAAACTAAGAAGAAAGAGGAAGAGCAAAAAAGAAAACAAGAAGAACAAATGCAGGGAAGGGTCATGGCTGTGTCTAGGATGGATGTTATGTTCCTATTTAAGCAGAAAAAGATGGAGGGAAGAGGAAGATGAAGAAGAAAAAAAAGAAGAAAAAAAAGATGAAGCAGAAGGGAAGATACATGGGACTCTTAGAGATTGGTGTTTGTGGCTGTTAATGGTGGTGGGTGAAAAGGATAGGTGATGGAATTTGTCTTGGCTTGGGAGAAGAAGAAAGAAAGATGCAGAGGAAAAAAATGAAAATAATGATGGGTTCTCGATTACCTCTACTACCTGGTTCGAATAGGTTGGCCCTGGCTATCCCAGTGGAATCCAAGCTTATCAAAGTGGTCTTACAGCAAAGAAGAAAGGAGGCAACAGTGGAGATGGGGATGAAGTGGCGAGTGAAGTTGGTGGTCAGATGAAGTCAGGGAAAAGAAAATAGACAGAACAGAGAATTGGACAAAGAGAAGAATTGGAAAGAAGACAGGGAAGAAGGAGTAAATCAAGGATGGAGCGACAAAAAGAAGAACAAAAAGTAGTGAAGGCTAGAGAAGAAAATGGGACGAGTAGGTGCATCACTAATGGCCCCGGCCAAGAAGGAAAGAAGTAGATAGTGTTGACCCATAAGAAAATTACAACTATTACACGTAATTCAGAAATTGTCAAACGAGTTCGGAATGCAGTAATTCAAGTTTCAAATCCAAGGATCACTAAACAAATTCAAGCCTCTAGCAACTCCAAAGCAGGCTTGAGAATGATGTTTCAAAGTTTTAAAGTATCTAGATTTCATTTCAGCTCAAAATCAAGCTTCAATGACTGTTTGCCAGCTCTTTGGGGGTCTCTGGGAAAATTGACACCTCCACATGCCAAAGCAGACTTAAGCTCAGAAGAATATCTTCAAATGCATTAAAAGATCACCCTTTAAAATTTCAAAGTATTTGGATGTCATTTGGATAAAAATTCAGTTCAAATGGAAATCTATTAAGCTCCATGGGGTCATTATGTAAAGTGACACCTCATGTAGATCAAATTAGCTAAATTTCTTCGATGAAGCTCACATTGTGTCCAAGAGAAGCTCTGCAAAATTTTAGCTCAAATGGATATCATTTGATCCAAAGTTTTCGAACATGTTAACTTTGGGTCAGTGACCCCTAAGCCAAATGGTCACTAATCGAGGTCCTACTTCCCAACATCCAAAATTGATGAAATTTGAGTATAAAGCTTCAGTTATGATCAACAGATATTCTGCAAATTTTTAGTTAAAAGGACTTCGTTTGATCCTATTTCCACTGCATGTCAACTTAGAAGTCAATGACCCCCGAGCCATGGAGGTCACTGGCCAAAATCCTATTTTCAGGGAGCCAAAGCTGATGAAACTTACAACAAAGACTCAAA
The DNA here is from genome assembly GCA_037013555.1 of Sextonia rubra. Lineage (NCBI taxonomy): Eukaryota > Viridiplantae > Streptophyta > Magnoliopsida > Laurales > Lauraceae > Sextonia > Sextonia rubra. The sequence goes on from JASUAD010000026.1 coordinate 13,063,770, forward strand.
ATATGTTCAAAATGAACTTTCCAAAGGTTTAAATCAATTGAATGTCGTTTGGGTAGAGAACAAGCTAATTACCTACAGTGTGAGGTGAATAGTGACTTAGAACATGCAACAAATGGGTCACTGCTCAAAATCCCACATCCCCAAATTCAAATTGTATGAAATTTGGATGGATACTCTAAGGTGCCCCTAACATTAGTCCCTCTAGGTTTCAAACCAAACCGAGGTCATTTGGGCCTCAAACAACTAAAACAAGTGTCTATTTTCATGAAAAAGTCAATAGGGAGTTGACCAACTTTGGAAGGTCAAAATGGGTTGAAATTTCTACGACATACTGTAAACAATGTTAAAAACCATCCCCCAAAGTTTTGTGAATATCGGACATCGTTTGAGCCCCAAACAGGTGAAAATGGGTTGCATACACAAAAGTCCAAAAAATATGCCCTAGGAGTGACCGCGGTTGCGGTCACTGGCTTTCACAAAGCAGTTCCTATGGTTTTTGGCAGTTTTCTCCACTTCTTTTCAAATTTCAACCTCCCATAACCTCCCTTTAACCTCCTGGAACTCCCTAAAACCGCCTGGGCAATCTATAAAAGGGGTTACGTTTGAAAAGAAAAGACAGACAGAGAGAGATACACAAGACAAAGAAAAGGCAAGGCATTTTCTTCAAGCAAGGCATCTTTCGACACTCAAAAGTACTTCTTTTTCTTCTTCTTAGTCACTTAAGGTGAGAGATGGTTCAAAGAAAAAAGGAGAATATGAGTTTTATTTAAAAAGAAGACCATGTTCAAATATTGGCAAATATTTAAAAAGGATGACAACTATTCCTTTGTTTTTCTCACTTGGTTGGGAGGGGGGGGGGGGGTTCTAGCCATTTTGGAAGTTTTGAACAAGCTTATTTAGGCTTCATTCTGTCCCTTGAAAATCATAAGTTCAGAATGACACAATTTTGGCTTCATACAGTACCTTTTTCAGACTCGTACAAAAAAACGGTTCGTAAACAATAGTGATGATCAACATGTTAGTTTTTGTGGACTCAATCCATCAGTTGATGTAATAAATTGATCAATTTCTTTATTTATCAATAAAATCATGCTTTACTTTCATGAGATGAATGTTATTTTACTACTTCATGCACATGACCAATACGTATGACATAATGGTTCATGAGTTGAACCGGATCCCATTAGTATATTAGATGTGATATATGTGCATGGATGAGATCCACATGCGGGAGATATATGTCACAAATCTTATACTTAAAATAGCTTCACAACCAGTAATGAGATTGGGCATCTCATTTGATAAGGTTGCAGCACTTTGATCACTATGAGATAGTATGATTTGTCTCGATCATCAGAATGTAAAATTCTGGATCACGGTGCTGGTACATTGGATGTATTGAAGGACCATGAGATGTACCTTATGGAATTCCGTCTCAATAATAAGGTATGCTCTCATAATTCCCTAGCAATAGGCTCTCAATCCTGAGACATTGACGAACTCAAGTTTCTATCTATTCATTTGCTTTGAGTCACCAATGAGTGAGGTCGACTGTAGGTTAACACCTCGGTGTCTTGGGTATGTGGTAGTAGAACTGTAGGAACGTTGAATGATCAAGATGGAATCTATCTCTATTATCCCCTTGTGCCAATTAATGGATTTGTCATTAGTAACTGCGCACCCATATCAATTAAGAGTTAATTGGATGGTATTGATGATTACTGTGATTAATTGGGGCTCAAGGATAATAAGATGTGGAACTTAGATTGGAAGAGACGGATTTATTCCAATTGATCCACGGATATTGATAGAGGGGCCTACTTGTGGTAATTGGGAAGTTTAGGGTCTTCATTGTAATTTATTCCTAAGACTGGAGTGCAATTGCATTTAATAGTGGTGTTATTTGCAATTAACTGTGGGCCCGGATTGCACATGAGATGTGGGGTTGCGGTGTTCCAGTTGGAGCCAGCTTTCTAAGGAATCCCTAGTGGTCCCCACGCTAGCCCAAGATATTGGAAAACACTAATCCGACTTGGACTCTAGAAATAAGAGTTTGGAAAGGAGAAAGCTGCTAATTGCTTTGGAAGTAAGACTTTTATTTCAATTAGACAAGGGAGATTTTTGAAAGTCTATAAAATCTCTTGGACGTCCAATAAGACTTTCTCTCACGCCCAAAACCCTTTCGTGCAAGAGTTGCACGAGTTACTCTCTCCTTCCTTCTTCTAGTTCCTTGGAGTTTTGAGTTGGGATTTCTCCTAAAGATTCCACCACTCTTCTTGAGAAAAGAAATCCAATTCGGGTCATAGCGTAGAAGGCTAAGAGGTGTTGAAGAAGTCCATTAGAGCACTGCGGATCTCCAAAGGTATGATCTACTTCTTGCATGTCGTAGATTATTATGGATGTTTAGTGCTGGTAGAATATTTAATGTACATGGTCACGAGATTGAGGGTAATGCATCCTGGATTGGGTTTTTGGTTTTATAGATAGTTGATCCCTGTGTCAAGTGGGTCAAAAGTTTTGAAAATCTATCCACGAGACCCACCTACTTCCAACAATTGGTATCAGAGCCATACCTCATCTCTAATCATGTTAGATCAGTAATCTTGTTCTAATCTTTGCATGAGATGTGAAAAGGATAGAGCAAGGGCTATGATAGGATCAGTGTTTATTGGGTTTGCTTGCTTTTGTAGTAGATACATGTTTGGAAAGTCACAAAAGGTTTTAATCATGATAGGAGGATGATAAGATGCCATTAGAAGCATACTGAGATCATTAGAGGTGACTGGGTACAGCAGGAGCCGAATCTGAAAAAGAACCCAAATTTCTGGGTTCGTCAGGTCGGTTAGTCAAACAGACCACTATGGCTGTAGAGGTCTATTGGCTAACCGTAGGGACCAAATCGGCTAGCCGAACCCAGGCAGAATCATCTTGTTCTTGGTCTGAGTTGTTGTTGTTTTTTTTTTTTTTCCGGGGGCGCTGCCCCGAGCCCCCGCCAGGGGTGCTGCCCCTTGGAACCCCGCGAGCTGACCGGGCAGCTCGACCCCAGCCGGGGGCGCTGCCCCCGGACCCCCGTTTGCGTAGGGGATCTTGTATCGTGGTGGCAAAATATTTGGCATCTTGTTTTTCCATTGTGGTTTAGCAACTTGGTTTTGTGAGATGCTTTGTTGTATGAGATACTAACTTGCAGGTGATAATGTCCTGTCCATATGGCCTGCATGTTTTTCTTTCCTTTTAATTATTGGTTTATTCGTGGCTAAGTGTAAAGGGCATCATGGTCTCCTTGGTTTCCCGTGAAAGGGCAAGGCATGGTGAATTTCCCTATAGCCCTTTTATTTCCATGTTTAGACTACCATGTAAGTCTCATTATAGAGACATAGGAATTTATGTATTTTTAAAATTTGTAAATTCTGGAGATGTCCGAAACAAAGTAGGAAAGAGAAGCTGGACTCCTAATCAAAGAGTTTGAAGATTACCAAAAGGTGTTTTGGAGATGCCCAAAGAGTTTGAAGAATCCCAAAGTTTTGGAAAGTCTAGAAGTCCAAGAAGTCTTTTTCGCCTGGGTCATGTGGAGGAGAGGACTAGTCGTTTCTTATAGCACTTTCTATTTATGGATGAATGCTTATTTTAGAGTATTTCCATATCTGATCCAAACATATCAAATTCTAAAATTGGTCAAATCAAATTAATTTTTGGAAAGAATTCTAATTAGAGTTGGTGGGCCCATGAGATGGATCTATTGGTAACACTAATTTTAGAAACTTGACTTTCCTTAAAATAACTTGACTTGGAGCCAATCATTGGTCTTATCATGAGATGAATATATACCTATATTTGATGGACCCATACACCTATAAGGAAATCCTCAACTCTAAAATATTAAGTGGGAGCGGGGCATTTATATATATACAAATCCCCATGGTTTTCCACCATAGGTCCATTGTAAGGAAAGTATTAGCCTCGCGCCATTTTGAGAATGGCCATTCCCCACGGAGGGCTTGTATTTATCTGGATATTGGATATGGATCTCCTATGGATAGTGTTGATGAGACGGGGTGGGAGCCCACTCCCCAAGGAGGAGCTGCCCGCAACGGTTGTCATGCAATGCTAGTTGGTGGGTCACACTTAACTAAAATAATGATGTAGTATCCCCAAGGATTTGCCTCATGTATTTTAGAAACCGAAGCTAATCGGGAGTCATACATTATTTGGTATGAGATACCTAGATTGTAATGAATGAAGGGGATCATGGATAGTTAGTCTTAATCCCAATTTTGACCAACTTTGATCCGCACCAGTTTAGGAGGTATTTGCACTCCCCAAGGAGGCATACCCCGCACGATTGGGATTCCGATGTATTCTGAATTTTGTGGTTATGAGGATTCCCACATAAATTTGGTAGAATACTAAACCCTAATGTCATTTAAACTCATTAATTGAATGTATGGTTATGTGCTACAGTATTACAAGCATGAATTCGAATACTTTCAATCCACTTGCGACCATCCTCAACCAGAATAAGTTGGTGGGATCCAACTATGTAGACTGGAAACGGAATCTGGATATTGTCCTGACAGCTTCAGGATATAAATATTGTTAGTTTTTGTGGACTCAATCCATCAGTTGATGTAATAAATTGATTAATTTCTTTATTTATCAATAAAATCATGCTTTACTTTCATGAGATGAATGTTATTTTACTACTTCATGCACATGACCAATACGTATGACATAATGGTTCATGAGTTGAACCGGGTCCCATTAGTATATTAGATGTGATATATGTGCATGGATGAGATCCACACGCGGGAGATATATGTCACAAATCTTATACTTAAATAGCTTCACAACCAGTAATGAGACTGGGCATCTCATTTGATAAGGTTGCAGCACTTTGATCACTATGAGATAGTGTGATTTGTCTCGATCATCAGAATGTAAGATTCTGGCTCAATAGTGCCGGTACATTGGATGTATTGAAGGACCATGAGATGCACCTTATGGTATTCCGTCTCAAGAATAAGGTATGCTCTCATAATTCCCTAGCAATAGGCTCTCAATCCTGAGACATTGACGAACTCAAGTTTCTATCTATTCATTTGCTTTGAGTCACCAATGAGTGAGGCCGACTATAGGTTAACACCTCGGTGTCTTGGGTATATGGTAGTAGAACTGTGGGAACGTTGAATGATCAAGATGGAATCTATCTCTATTATCCCCTTGTGCCAATTAATGGATTTGTCATTAGTAACTGCGCACCCATCTCAATTAAGAGTTAATTGGATGGTACTGATGATTACTGTGATTAATTGGGGCTCAAGGATAATAAGATGTGGAACTTAGATTGGAAGAGACGGATTTATTCCAATTGATCCACGTATATTGATAGAGGGGCCTACTTGTGGTAATTGGGAAGTTTAGGGTCTTCATTGTAATTTATTCCTAAGACTGGAGTGCAATTGCATTTATATAGTGGTGTTATTTGCAATTAACTGTGGGCCCGGATTGAACATGAGATGTGGGGTTGCGGTGTTCCAGTTGGAGCCAGCTTTCTAAGGAATCCCTAGTGGTCCCCACGCTAGCCCAAGATATTGGAAAACACTAATCCGACTTGGACTCTAGAAATAAGAGTTTGGAAAGGAGAAAGTTGCTAATTGCTTTGGAAGTAAGTCTTCTATTTTAATTAGACAAGGGAGAGATTTGGAAGTCTATAAAATATCCTTGGACGTCCAAAAGAGTCCCCCTCACGCCCAAAACCCTTTCGTGCAAGAGTTGCGCGAGTTACTCTCCTCTCCTTTCTTCTAGTTCCTTGGAGTCTCGAGTTGGGATTTTCTCCTGAAGATTCCACCGTTCTTCTTGAGAAAAGAAATCCAATTCGGGGGTCATAGCGTGGAAGGCTAAGAGGTCTTGAAGAAGTCCATTAGAGCACTGCGGGTCTCCAAAGGTATGATCTACTTCTTGCATGTCGTAGGTTATTTTGGATGTTTAGTGCTGGTATAATTTTTACTGTACATGGTCATGAGATTGAGGGTAACGCATCCTGGATTGGGTTTTGGTCTTATGGATAGTTGATCCCTGTGTCAAGTGGATCAAAAGTTTTGAAAATCTATCCACGAGACCCACCTACTTCCAACAAATATGTCCTTACCAAAAACCCCCTTGAAGAGCCTGGCCCAGATGCATCAGAAGCAGAAAAGGACCTTTACACCAAATGGGCCAAAGACGATGAGATGGCCCGATGTTACATTCTGGCATCCATGTCTAGTGTGCTGCAACATCAACATCAATCTAATAAGACTGCATATGATATGATATCGAATTTAAAGGAGATGTTTGCAGAACAAGGCAAACCTGCTAGGCAGGCAGCCATGAAGGTGTTCATTAGCACCAAGATGGCTGAAGGTACATCAGTACAGGAACAAATGTTGAAGATGATGGACTCATTAAATGAGTTAGATGTACTAGGAGCTGTGATTGATGCAAAATCGCAGATTGACATAATCCTTGAGTCACTACCAGAGTCATTCAACAATTTCAAGGTCAATTATAATATGAATAAAATGAATCTAACTCTCGCTGAGTTATCTAGTCAGCTGGTAGCAACTGAAGGGATTATGAAGAAGAAACCAACTGCCTTAATGACAGAAAAGTCAGATACCAAGTCCAAGCCGAAAGGCAAAGGGTGGAAAGGCAAAAAGAAATCAGTTCCAAAGGGTCCTAAGGTGGAGAATGGTCCAATTGGTGGTGTGGCTAAAGCTAAGGGTTCAGGGACAAAAGGAAAGTGTTTCCATTGTGGTAAGACAGGACATTGGAAGAGGAATTGTCCAGAATAGCTGTCTAAGAAAAGACCCCAGGTTTGATTGAGTCACTTATATTTGAAGTTAGTTTTGCAACTGGTACTTCAGAATTCTGGTGTGTAGATTCCGGGGCAACTAATCACATATGTAATACGTTGCAGGGGTTCAAGGAAACCAGGAGACTAAGTGATGGAGAAATCATTGTCAACCTAAGATCTGATGCTAAGGCAGAGGCTATTTCAGTGAGAGTCATTACTTTATGTTTTTCAAAAAATAAATTGGTTTTGTCAGAAACATTATATGTACCGTCTTTAAGGCGGAATTTAATTTCAGTTTCTAGTTTGGTGAATAAAGGTTATTCTATTACTTTTGGTACTGAAGTTGTCATAAAGAGGAATGGTACTTTCATATGTTCTGGCAAGGTAACCTATGGACTTTATCTGTTAACTCCCACGATGTATGAGATACATGATACTGAAACAATTAATGGACCATCATTAAAGAGAAAGTCACCTTCATCTAATCCAACAAAACTTTGGCACCTAAGGCTAGGTCATATAAACCTTAACAGGATTGAGAGGCTAGTGAAAGATGGTATCTTACCTTCATTGGTGGTAGAACCAATGCCTGTCTGTGAGTCCTGTTTGGAAGGTAAAATGACTAAAAGACCCTTTTCAGCTAAGGGTAATAGGGCCAAAGATTTATTGGAATTAGTGCATACTGATGTCTGCGGACCCATTAATGTCGGGGCCAGAGGAGGATATGAGTACTTCATCACTTTCACAGATGATTACTCAAGATATGGTTACATATACCTTATGCACCGCAAGTCCAAAGCTTTTGCAAAGTTCAAAGAGTTTCGAGCGGAAGCGGAAAAGCAATTAGATAAGAGTATCAAGACTCTTCGATCAGATCGAGGAGGGGAATATCTCTCTGCTGATTTTATGGGTTACTTATCAGAAAATGGGATTCTATCCCAATTGTCTGCTCCTGGTATACCTCAACAGAATGGAGTAGCAGAAAGAAGGTACCGGACTCTTTTAGATATGATTAGGTCTATGTTGAGTTTCTCAAGATTACCTATATCCTTTTGGGGATACGCTTTGGATACTGCAATGTACATACTAAACCTCGTACCATCTAAGTATATACCTAAAACTCCCCGAGAATTGTGGTCTGGGCGAAAGCCTAGTCTACAACATTTACACATTTGGGGTTGTCCAGCACACGTGCTCAAGGTTAAGACAGATAAGTTGGAAACGAAGTCGGAAGTATGCACATTTGTAGGATATCCTAAAGGAACTAAAGGTTGGTTATTCTATAATCGCAGAGAGCAGAAAGTGCTGGTCAGCACCAATGCGGTTTTTCTGGAGGAAGATTATATGATGGACCGGAAATTTTTAGAAAAGGTGATCTTGGAAGAGATTCAGGAGCAATCAATTCCAAATCCAAGTATAACCGGACTTGAGGAAGAACCGCCCTTACCAGACCCAGTAGTTACACTAGTACCTCGTCGTAATGGGAGGATTGTCAGACCCCCTGACAGGTTCTCATTCTTGGGGGAGTCTTATGAAGCAATCCCAAAAGAGCCAGAACAAGATCCCTCTAACTATGATGAAGCAATCAATGACTTAGACTCGGGACGCTGGCAAGATGCTATGAAAGCTGAGATGGAGTCTATGTACTCAAATCAGGTATGGACACTTGTGGACTTGCCTGCCAATATTAAACCTATTGGGTGCAAGTGGGTCTACAAGAGAAAAAGAGGACCAGATGGAAGAGTGGAGACCTATAAGGCTAGGCTTGTTGCGAAAGGATATACTCAGAAAGAGGGGATCGATTATGAGGAAACCTTCTTGCCAGTAGCCATGCTCAAATCCATCCGGATACTCTTATCCATTGCGGCTCATCTCGATTACGAGATTTGGCAAATGGATGTCAAGACGGCGTTTCTCAATGGCTATCTTGAGGAAGACATCTATATGGTGCAGCCAGACGGTTTTGTAGCTAAAAACCAGGAGCAAAAAGTTTGCAAGCTACAGAAGTCTATTTATGGACTGAAGCAGACATCCCGAAGCTGGAATATCCGTTTTGACCAGGCAATCAAGTCATTTGGTTTTTATCAAAATCCGGATGAGTCATATGTGTACATGAAAAGTGAAGGTGACAGGGTAGTTTTTTTGGTTTTATATGTCGATGACATCCTTCTCCTCGGGAAAGACATAGGAATGTTGTCAACGGTAAAAGTTTGGTTAGCCAAGACTTTTGATATGAAGGACTTGGGAGAAGCTAGCTACATCCTAGGGATCAAACTCTATCGAGACCGGAAAAATAGGATGATTGGCTTATCCCAAGCTGCATACATAGATAAGGTGCTAGTATGGTTTGCAATGCAAGACTCCAAGAAGGGTATCACACCTTTCAGGCATGGAGTGCACCTTTCCAAGGATCAGTGTCCTAAGACACCCGAGGAAAAGGAGCAAATGAGGTCGATACCATACGCTTCGGCTGTTGGTAGCCTCATGTATGCTATGTTATGTATTAAACCAGATATCTGTTATGTAGTGGGCCTAGTCAGCAGATATCAATCTAATCCAGGACCTGAACATTCGACTGTTGTAAAATGTATTCTCAAATACTTAAGAAGGACTAGAGATTACATGTTGATTTATAACAGTGATGAGTTGATTCCAGTCGGATACACAGATTCTGACTTTATGTCAGATAAGGATTCTAGGAAATCCACCTCTGGTTATGTATTTATGCTTGGAGGCGGAGCTATTAGCTGGAGGAGTATAAAACAAGAATGTACCCCTGATTCAACCTTAGAGGCTGAATATGTAGCAGCTTTTGAAGTAGCTAAGGAAGCAGTATGGCTTAAAAGATTCCTTTTGGAACTTGGGGTGGTACCTTTCGCACGACAGCCACTCACAGTTTACTGTGACAGCAGCGGGGCAGTCGCTCAGTCAAAGGAACCCAGAAGCCATAAAAGCCAAAAGCATGTACAGAGGAAGTATCACTTAGTCAGAGAGATTGTACAGAGAGGTGATATTGCTATTACCAAGATAGCCTCTGCAGACAATTTGGCAGATCCCTTTACTAAGCCTTTGACTACCAAAGTCTTTGAGCAACACGTAGAAGGAATGGGCATGAGATGCAACCCTGACTGGCATTGAGCCTAAGTGGGAGATTGTTAGTTTTTGTGGACTCAATCCATCAGTTGATGTAATAAATTGATTAATTTCTTTATTTATCAATAAAATCATGCTTTACTTTCATGAGATGAATGTTATTTTACTACTTCATGCACATGACCAATACGTATGACATAATGGTTCATGAGTTGAACCGAATCCCATTAGTATATTAGATGTGATATATGTGCATGGATGAGATCCACACACGGGAGATATATGTCACAAATCTTATACTTAAAATAGCTTCACAACCAGTAATGAGACTGGGCATCTCATTTGATAAGGTTGCAGCACTTTGATCACTATGAGATAGTGTGATTTGTCTCGATCATCAGAATGTAAGATTCTGGATCAATAGTGCCGGTACATTGGATGTATTGAAGGACCATGAGATGCACCTTATGGTATTCCGTCTCAAGAATAAGGTATGCTCTCATAATTCCCTAGCAATAGGCTCTCAATCCTGAGACATTGACGAACTCAAGTTTCTATCTATTCATTTGCTTTGAGTCACCAATGAGTGAGGCCGACTATAGGTTAACACCTCGGTGTCTTGGGTATATGGTAGTAGAACTGTGGGAACGTTGAATGATCAAGATGGAATCTATCTCTATTATCCCCTTGTGCCAATTAATGGATTTGTCATTAGTAACTGCGCACCCATCTCAATTAAGAGTTAATTGGATGGTACTGATGATTACTGTGATTAATTGGGGCTCAAGGATAATAAGATGTGGAACTTAGATTGGAAGAGACGGATTTATTCCAATTGATCCACGGATATTGATAGAGGGGCCTACTTGTGGTAATTGGGAAGTTTAGGGTCTTCATTGTAATTTATTCCTAAGACTGGAGTGCAATTGCATTTAATAGTGGTGTTATTTGCAATTAACTGTGGGCCCGGATTGCACATGAGATGTGGGGTCACGGTGTTCCAGTTGGAGCCAGCTTTCTAAGGAATCCCTAGTGGTCCCCACGCTAGCCCAAGATATTGGAAAACACTAATCCGACTTGGACTCTAGAAATAAGAGTTTGGAAAGGAGAAAGCTGCTAATTGCTTTGGAAGTAAGACTTCTATTTCAATTAGACAAGGGAGAGATTTGGAAGTCTATAAAATCTCTTGGACGTCCAATAAGACTCTCCCTCACACCCAAAACCCTTTCGTGCAAGAGTTGCACGAGTTATTCTCTTCTCCTTTCTTCTAGTTCCTTGGAGTTTCGAGTTGGGATTTCTCCTGAAGATTCCACCACTCTTCTTGAGAAAAGAAATCCAATTCGGGTCATAGCGTGGAAGGCTAAGAGGTGTTGAAGAAATCCATTAGAGCACTGCGGATCTCCAAAGGTATGATCTACTTCTTGCATGTCGTAGATTATTATGGATGTTTAATGCTGATAGAATATTTAATGTACATGGTCATGAAATTGAGGGTAATGCATCCTGGATTGGGTTTTTGGTTTTATGGATAGTTGATCCCTGTGTCAAGTGGGTCAAAAGTTTTGAAAATCTATCCACGAGAGCCACCTACTTCCAACACAACAAAGGTTGCGATCGATTTTACGGTTGAATTTAATCTTCTCGATGGTCGCTCAACACCCAAAGATCATAAAAAGCAAGCTTCAGCACTTTAGAGAAGTCATAGAGATAAAACGATACAAATCAGAAGGCAAAATAGTGGCCTTTCGGCCACTGTCTAGGTCACTAACAGAAACCCAGTGACTGTGACCTAGGGTCACCCCCCCCCCCTCGGTTTCTTCCTTTTTTGCATTTTTTTCACACTTTTAATGTGTTTTCTTGTATTTTCTAAATTTGGATCACATCTGAGACTTAAGGGAGGGGTTGTAAACTTTTCAAAACATGTAAACAACCTGCATCCCTGCAGACAGAGCATTTGAGCCCATGTAAACAGAAGGAAAATTAATGATGAACTGTAGTTAATTCTCATTCTTCTTAATGCTAGAAATGCGTGAATGTCGGACTCGAATCCATTACACATTTTCACAACTTTCGAGCATGATCAGAGGATTGGCACTGTCTATGGGAAATTATTTGCCGTAATTTGTGATCAAATTTGGCTAAAAATGCATGAAAAGTGTTGAAAAATATTGAAAAGTGTTGAAAAATGCTAAAAAGTGCTGCTATTAAGTTGTAAAGTGCTGTTGTTATATTGAAAAGTGCTGCTGTTATGCTGAAAAATGTTGCTGAAAGCCTATAACTGCAAGGAACTATGTAAAAAGTGTTGTGACAATAGGAATCAAAGGAAAATGCGTAGTGTTGTGGGTCATGGTCACTGACTTGTTTTGTTGCTAAAATTGGTTTGTTTGACCTTTGAAGAAACCCATGCAAGACCTTGATGTTTACGATGGGTTTGGGAACATTAATGAAGTAACTTTGCACCTTGAACTGCAACCTTTAATCATTTAAATGAAGGCATTAAGCACCTTGAAGTGCAGATTATTGCCATTTAATTGGAGAATTTAATTGAAGGAACTTACACCTTGATGTGCACAGACCAAATCATACCATTTCTGCTTTAGAAGAGTCATGATTCAATCTAAAGGGCTTTGACCCAAATAAATATTTTATTGAATCAGTGATAAGACCAACGACATTGTAGTCATGCACTGTTTGGTGTCATGCATTGATGGACCTAATATGATCATTGTGGTAGTGGTGCAGGCTCGATCCTGTAGGCCCTATCCCTTTGATTAGATCCAACCTTTTTTTGCTTATAAGTCTGCCATCGATAACCCTGAAATGCTGCCGAATGTTTTTTGTAGCCAGGTCTAGTCAGCTTAGCATGCTTGTAAGCCTGACTATATGGTTCCAAAATGCTACAGAAATTCTAACAGCCAGGACAGTCAGCATAGCACAATGAGATGGGATTTATGCCTTTATCTAACCACGGTTCAAAACTATGTTGGTTTAGATGGCATCTATGAACCATTCTGGCTAGCCCAAGAGGTAACCATATTGGTTGTAACACTAATATAGTCTTGTGGGCTTACTTTTGCAGATATCATGAGTTCTTTAATCATTACCTTTGATGAGGCCAAGGAGAGGCTCTTCAAGATCTCTGTGACTTAGAACAAATCAGTTACAAGGGCATTAAAAAGGGCCCAAATGGGCACTACTACCCCTACATCGAGAGTCTCAGTCTTCCAAAGACTTTTTACTCCAACAAGCTCCATGACTTCTGTTGATTTGAATGGGTCATCAATGACCCAAAAACTCATTCAGGAAGTTGAGACTCCTAAACTTTGGGTCTCCAAATAAGCACAAAACCCATCGAGTCTTCCACAAGGTTTAGGAGGAACCCAAATACAATTTGAAAATAGGAGGCAACAGTTTTCACATCACCAAGCCTCGTTTAGGAGCAAGGCAGGTCCAGTTCACGGACCACAAATCAATAGTACTTGGCAAGTTGCATGAAGCAGCTACTCAAGATTCAAATCCTTCATCTACTCAGCCCAAACAACGGGCTATTAACATGCAAACAACAAGGGACCTTCAGCAATTCATAACTCGCAAGAGGGCCCAGAGCCATGCCGCCATCCTAAGCTATAACACGTGGTTACCATAGCCATGAACTTCAAAATCCAAAAAGGTTGGGAACAAACCCTTGGCCTCCTTCAAAGAAAACATCTTCTACCATCTGACTCAAAAAATGGGGCGGAGGTTCGGCAGAGGTGTTTACCTTCTGTCATTGTAGCACTATCCACATCGTCTTCACCTTAGCATTTATCTTCACCCCAACGCTCATCATACGGCGCTAAAAGCAAAAACAAGTTGAACAATTGGTCTTCAATGGTTCGATCGATCTTGTTCATTTCAAAGATTTGCTCCAACAAAAGAAGGAGCAGAAGAAGAAAAATAAAAGAAGTGCTGTCAATGTTCTTTCATTTCCCACTTCCAACCCAATGGATTGGGAACGAGTTGTTAGTACTTCCAAACCACTGATTGCCAAGTTCAAAGATCAAACCTTGGTAGCCAGACTGGCTAGTTAAATAAAGAAAAAGGCTTTGTCTCGCTACAGGGATCAAACCCGGAAATAGTCATGGCGCATAATTACTCAAAAATGGGTGATTAAAGAAGATGAGCCAAATCTAACCTCATCATGTTTGGTTGGACCAGGGTCAACTCGAAGGGTCACCCGAAGTATGGCTCAAATCCAATCACAAGAGTTTGACTCCAACTCCCAATCGAGAAGGACTTCGAAAGGGCATGTTGAAACAGATTCTGATGAGGATCCACTCACTGTCTTAGACACAAAAGATAGTCAGTCCACTCTTCCTACATCCTCCTACCCCCATTAATATACTGTATTCATAATTGAAGGGAGTGGGACTGGTAAGGATAGAAATGAGGATGCCAGTAAACGTAAAGATGCTGGCGAAGAAGATGCTGGTGAAAATCAATAAGACGACGTCAATGACGTCGTTAAGTAGCAAGGAGCCAAAATTGATCACCTAACTGCCCAGTTGAAAACCTTGGCAGATAAATTAGGTAATCCGGTTAAAGCTCTAGTCAATCCCTTGTTTGTAGATAGGGGAGAGCAGGTAATGATCAGGAGAAATGCCATCAAAATTGACCTGCTCATAGTTCAAATCAAATCACTAACAGACAAGGTAATAGCTGCAGGTTCTACGGGTGGTGATCATTTATCAATCCTTGGTCTTCATGAAGATCCTAAAAAGCATGCAACCTTTAAAGAAGTTGAAGAAATACTAACAAAATCAAAAGTGGAGACCAGAATAAAGAAGAAAGGTATTACACCCAAGTACCTTCAGAGTTCAATCTTGTTCCATTTCCACCAAATTATAAGCTTCCAACTTTCTAGCCATACCTTGGGAAGGAGTCAGCTTATCAACACATTGTGCATTTCAAATCACTTTTAGGAAGTTTATAAAAATTGGATGCATTGAAGATCAGGCTGTTTGTCGGCACACTGAAAGGAGTTGCCTTTGACTAGTATAAGCAGTTACCAAAACTCTCCTTCACAACATGGCCCATCACAAAAGAGAAGTTCTTCATTTCCAAGAGGAAGATCAGACAGTTACCTTCACCATGCTTAATAGCACGAAGCAAGGGGATAATAAAACTACATAAGCATTTATCAATAGATGGAGAGCATTGTCCTACAAATGCTTAGAACAACCATCTCAAAGGGCTACTATTGAAATGTGCAAAACCAACTTGTGACCGGAGATCAAGGCTATCACACTTAGTCATAAATCTAAGTCTTTGGCCCGATTGGTGGAGGTAGCTACTGATGCAGAGCTGACTCTTAAAGAAATTAGTCAGAAGAAGGCAAATTCCTGAATAGCAGAATCATCATCATCTTTTGCTCCAAAATCGAATGCTCCGAAATTGAAACGAAAAGGATTTATTCAATGTGCAAACCTCCAAAGCACCTCCTCAAAAGCTTTAGAATGTCAAAACTGATCAAGCCGAAAAGGAAGAATACGAAAAGAGAAAGAAAACTAAATATCCTTTTGATTGGGATATTGAGATAATCTTTCAATCATTGATGGAAAATAATAAACTTGAGCTTCCACCAATGAAGAAATTGGAGCAAGCGGGTTGCGTCAATGACCCAAATTATTGTGCTTATCATCGGATGGTATCCCATCATCTTAAAAACTGCTTCATTTTAAAGGAAAAAGTCAATGAGATGTGGAAGAATGGAGTAATAACATTCGATCGGAAATATGATACTGCTCCAGTCAATATGATTTCTTTTGGGCAATTTGCGCCTGTAGCAGTACCCACTCCATCAAAACCACTAACCGTTGAATTCCGGGTCATCAACGTAGTACATGATGAACAGGGATTGATATCAGTCAAAACCTCTTCAAGGGAAGAAATGTGAGTTCACCCATATCTAGTAAATGATGAAGGCTGGGAGAAGGTGAAAACCAAACCCACACCTGCAGAAAGAAGGAAAGTTAAAGGGCAACTCAAAAACCTTCAGAAAGATGCCTAGAATCGCTTAGCTAAATAAGAAAAACAAGCTAAGTAGAGGAAAGAAAAGGTGGTTGACGCCTCAGTTTCAGAAAAACCTCCCAAATCAGCCAGAGGTCACTTTACTTTGGCCAACTTCATCATTCCAATTCCAAAAGATGAGGAAGAACTAGTGATATCCAGTTGTATCTGGATATCATGGGATGGTACCCTCCCAACTTAGATGATGAGGAAGATTAGTTAGACTACTCCGATTTCGAATATGATCAATGGATTGATGACTACTTTATTGATGAATACCCTTCTGATAAAGATGAAAGTTTTAAACAAACTTTTGATCTTGAAACAGGTACACTCAATATCAAGCATGGTCCCAATACGCTATCGGTAGTCCTCTATGACATACACAGACCAAGTACAAGTGGCTAGTCGAGTGGCCGCCCTCCTTTTCCACTACCACCAGAAGTTCATCCGGACCCTTTGCCACTAGTTAGACAAGATGAAATATGGGAACAGTTGGCGATGTCTTTTTCTCCGCACACAGTAATCCCTGTGCCGAATGTTCCTTTTGGACCAAACTTGGAGCTGATATCTCTGAATGCAGATTTTAAACCAAGCACTTAGTTGGTTGCGCCTGACCCAAGCACTTAATTGGTCATGCTTGACCCAATTAATGAAGCTGACTTGCCAAAGGAACATAATAACCTTAGCATTGGCAATATTGCTGAACCTCAGGAAGTCTTCCAAGTTCAGAATCAAGATAATATTTTTGATTCCGAAGAAAAGATATCATTAGCTCCTACTCTGGTGATTCTGAGTGCTCCTACTGATGAGCGCCAAGCATCTTAGGCCACTCCTGATAATACAAGTCAAGAAGCAGGTTTGGAAGAAATCATTCAACTTTTTGTTGAACCCAAAGAAGTTAATATGATAAGAAGAGATACTTGTCTAGAAATTGACTGAAGCAATATAGTTAATGACGGCACTCGTTCCAGTTGTCACTATAGGGTCAACTATCATAAACCCTCCTCTTCTTCTTATGTAAACCCTTCAGGGGAGAACACCAATGTAAATGTAATTTCTTCAAATGCAAATACTAATGCAAAGCCACCAGAGCCATTCACGTATGATGTTGTTGAACACCTCAAGTACATACCTGCACGACTTCGCATTTTTGATCTTTTACAGATGTCTGAGGAGACTCGTAACAATTTTATACGAGCTCTACAGATACAAACAATCAAGCTCATGTAGCGCAAGTTAATTAGATAGAGAAGAACTATTTGAAGGCAAAATCCAAGAAGCTTCAAAAGCAGTGCATGGAATGTATTTCAGTTCATAATGCTTCTAAAGCCACTATTTCTTTCGCCAAAGATGATCACCTCTAAGGCGATATGAAGCATACAAGGCCGCTTTATTTCATGGACTATATCAAAGACATACCTATTCCGAGAGTTTAGGTCAACTCATGATCAGCTCTGAACCTCATCATAATTACAGCTCTTCAGGAACTTCATATCCCAGTGAGCAAGCTATCTGCTACAAAGACTTTTATTTAAGGCTATGATGGGGAAGTCCAGGATCTGATTGGTAAAATTTGAATTCGATTCCAGTTCGGAGATTTAAGCTCAGAAGTCACTCTGCATGTGATTAAGACTCGTGCTTGCTAAAACATCCTCTTGGGAAGGCGATGGCATCTTGATTATGCCATAATACCTTCTACTCTCCATCAATGTCATAAATATATTGATGATGAGGGTAAAGTACAACGGGTCTTTGCAGATGAAAAGCCATTCAAAGGAAAGGAGGTCTCCTTCACTGATGCAGCCATATATCAGGAACGACCTATAAAGTCTAAGCCAAATACAAAAGGCCCTTCAGTGGATGATAATCCCGTAGAACCTTTCACTTTTTCAGTAGAGAGGAAAACCTATCCAGGATTTGGCAAAAAATATGATCCTATTAGAAAGCTGCAGCCCACGAAAAAGTCTACGGTAAAGTGTGAGGATACTAAAGCTCCTTTGGTGATCAAGGTGAAATCTGAAATCAAACAATCAGATTAACCTTTGGTCATATCCACGAAGTCATCAAGGACAAAGTAAGCAGGTATTGTCATCCACACAAGAAAGGCAAGTAACTCAGCTATGTATTTAACAGCTGTTTAGAACAATGAATTACCTGCTTTCAGACATAAAAAGCTCCCATATCCGACAAATGTAGTTTCCTTGGTCAGCTACTCAGGGTTTGATCAATAAAGCAATGATGTACCTGCTCCTACCATGGGAATGTCACCTATGAGGCTTGGTTCTCTTATCACTTTCAGTCAGATCTAGCTGACATCACAACAAAGAAGAGAATTATCCTGCAAATATATTGACAGATGGCTCCGTTTAGCTGAAAAATGTGAGAATCCTCCACATTATGTCACAACCCGAACCCAGGAAATCGGGGATTAAGGTTAACCCTAATCAGTGACACACATACTCCCGTGCATACACACTTAGCTCTTGGCTAAATGCACACGCACAAGGGAAATTCACACATGCACGTACTATGTACACAGAAACTGTAAGTATCATTGCAAGCAAAAGAGGAGATACGATAAAACAAAACAATATCTACAAAAGATTACATGGATTACAAGATATATAAGTATGAGACAGGATACAAAATGTAGAAATGTCCAACCAACCCCAAGTTACAAAACCAACAACATCCCCCACCAAAGAAGACCTATATGCATGTCAATGTCGCTCTCCGGCGGAGTGATCACATCCACTCCCCTAGCCTTGACGGGGTGTCTAAGATCTCCCCTGGAGACTGGTTGACCGACGAGAGGTCGGTTGAGGGATCTGAGCCTGCAACACCAAGGATAACGAGTGAATACAACGATTCAGCAAAGCATAAGCCACAATAAGTTAACACACATTGTATCTATCAGAATCAGTAACAAGTGATAGTGCATAGAGTTTCAAGATCGTATACTAGTAAGTTGTGCAGTCGAATAAAGCATGCTGTCAGAGTCATGAAGTGATATACTGTACTAGGTGGCTACTACATGGGCCATCTTCTCCCATAAGGGAGCAGACGTTGAGAACACTATTGATTGGGCTAGGGTACGAATGGATCTCTGGTTCCTGAGGTTTGAAACCCCTAAAACAGGAGTACACTGCAGCGGCAATAGGCAGGCTACACCAAAGTCAACCCTGTTGGGTCTCATTGGGCTGAGGCTAAGTAGAGCCAAACCGTATCGAGTCACTCATGTCCGTGGACTTGAAGCAAACATGCAAGCCAATACGGGGAATTAAGAATAACACAAGTCATTCATGCTCAAGTCCATCTCCTAGCAGAAAGCCACGTATAAGAACATACAAGCAACGTAGAACATTCAAACCATACAAAAGATTGGAGGACAACAACCGTCATCCAAGATGCCATGCAATCCAAATTCATAAAACCAAGTTACTAGCCAACCCTAATCTAGTCATCCAGTGTTTCTATTCGTGCATGATAATGTAGTTTTAAGTTATCCGATACAAAGTTCTCTTTCTCTTCGTGTTGCATTATATAGAGAAGGTGTATCGGAGTCCCTTAAACCAACACCCATGGAGAAGTGCTTAACAGCTGGATAGCGCATATGAATGAGTCACAGCCCTCAAAACCATTCATGCGATTCTCATATTCCATTGGGCAAGTTAAGGTTGCCTACATTCTAACTCAAAAGCCCAATAAGGTCTCTCCTATACCTACCTTTCTTACTTTTCAATGGTCTTACTGCTTAGCCGTGGGTGACCTACGTCTTAGCTGTATTATGCACTATGGCTTAGCCGTGGTTCCCCAGAATTGTTTCCGCATTTACGGCGAGCCAGGGCTAACCCATGCTCCCTCTTACGGTTCACCGTGGTTGTTTTACAGCTCAGCCACGGCTGGGTACGACTTAACCGTAGCACACTGCACGACTTAACCGTGGCTGGGCCGTAAAAGGTATTCTCCATTTCCTGCTCTCTAAAAGTCAAGTAGTAACTTGACCTATGGTTGGGTCATGGCTGGCCTACGGCTTAGCCATAGTGCAGTATACGGCTTAGCCATAGCCTAGCTATAGAGTAAACTCAGGTTTGGTAGCTCTCTGGAAACTGATCCGTGAAACTCTATGGCTCAGCCCTAAGCTTCAGGAGGTTACAGTTGATACCTGTGACAGACGAACTAAACTTAAAGAAATTGGACAATAGACAGCAAGTATATCTAAATATGAAGCAAAAAGGGTTGTAATTCACACAACACATAAAAGATTAAGAAGAATATTAGCAATCATCTTATACCACCATGTGTTGATCCAAATCGTGCTTATACTTGCCTTAAATGAGCTTTATCAAGTTACTCGCTGTCCTTAGGCTCAAATTGCCTATCGAGATGCAGCCCTAACACCATGCATGCAAGAAGAGAAAAAGGAATGTTGAGTGCTTATGGTGTAAAGGAAGAATTCGAAATGTAAAGATGATCAAGAACCCAAACCTTACCGTAGAACTCAAAAGAAATGGGTCGATGCAAAAGATGCCAATGATTCTCCCCTTTGCTTTGATCATGAAGCAGAAGAAGAAAAGAAAAAGAAGAAACGAAGGAACCGACATTAAGAGAAGAAATGAGAGAGTCGGTGCATGCATTTTGGGTTTATAAGATAAGGATTGAGAAAATTATATAAAAGTCCAAAACTTCAAGAGAATTATAGTTTGAGTCAATTAACGGTCCAACGGAAACAAACGACGTCGTTTGCATGCAAGTCAATTACGGAAATTGACAAGCTCGACGAGATACATGTGTTGACACTAAGATGATGCATGAATGACAAATTCACATAAAAACAAAAATTACAAAAAAGGGCTCATGTCTACCTAATCTAGGTTAAACTCAACCTAACTACCTATCCATGACCCGGGACGAAACAAAACAAAGTCAAAACACATACAACAACTAATTCGCCATTCATTAGGCATTAAACTAGATTAAGTTAGGTTGGAGTGTTACACATTACTCCACATGGATTCATCTATGCTGAGTAGGTTTCCGACCAACCCTCCGCAGCTTGACTATGGCAATGGAGTTTCAAACCTTTGATGAGATGCGTCGAATTGTTTCATCTCTCAAAGTGGCACTCTATCATCTGTGCAAGAGGTCTAGACGGACGTGCCCAATACATGTTGTTTCAATAATCAAAGATTCAGATTCTGAGTTAGACTCTGAAGACACTGAAGAGATGGATACCTCTGTGCACTCTATAACAGACTGGGATCCTCCGCTTTTACCATGGCCCACTTCATCTCATATTTATGATTTTGAAGGTTCTTGCTTCTTAGTGCTTTCATCCAAGCAATATAATCATCTAATCATTTTCCATCAGGCTAAAGATGCTTCTCCTTTAGATCCTATCGACAAAATCACTAACGATGGGAAAATACGACTTGACATCTACAATCTCGTGGTCTGCAACATGATGAAGAACATGGGTACAATCTCAAGAAGCCCACATGCCTTGGATTGAGCACAAATGGGGTATAGATTCTTTTGGACGTCTTCACTCTAGAAATGAATGAAGATCTCGAAAGAAGATGCAGAATTGAACAATTGCATTATTGCATAGGATACGTTCCTTACAGTAATGTTCCTAATTTAAAAAAAGAATTTAGAGTAAGGTCCGTAATGTTCACCAGAGGGTACAACTCAGATGACTCTTATGAAACTGTTGTCTTTCAAGATCCTGCTAATTGGGCCATTTTTCAACATTATGTGGGGGTAAGTGATGATGATGACGCAATGTCACAAATCACTGAATATTGGTCACCTGATCTTAATGAAGAAATAAACCCATCCCTGTTGGAAGCATGTGGGTCTCGTGGATAGATTTTCAAAACTTTTGACCCACTTGACACAGGGATCAATTATCCATAAGACCAAAAACCCAATCCAGGATGCATTACCCTCAATCTCGTAACCATGTACAGTAAATATTCTATCTAAAAGATAGAATCAAATAGCACTAAATATCCACAATAATCTACGACATGAAAGAAGTAGATCATACCTTTGGAGATCCGCAGTGCTCTAATGGAGAAGTTGCGACTCTACTTGATGATGAGAATCTTCAACACCTCTTAGCCTTCCACACTATGACTTGAATCGCATTTCTTTTCTGAAGAAGATTGGTGGAATCTTCAGGAGAAATCCCAACTCGAAACTCCAAGGAACTAGAAGAGAGAAGGAGAGAGAAACTCGTGCAACTCTTGCACGAATAGGGTTTTGGTCGTGAGAGAAAGTCTTATTGGACGTCCAAGAGATTTTATAGACTTTCAAATTGTTAGATTTTGTGGACTCAATCCATCAGTTGATGCAATAAATTGATTAATTTCTTTATTTATCAATAAAATCATGCTTTGCTTTCATGAGATGAGTGTTATTTTACTAATTCATGCACATGACCACTACATATGACATAATGGTTCATGAGTTGAACCGGGTCCCATTAGTATATTAGATGTGATATATGTACATGGATGAGATCCACACGCGGGAGATATATGTCACAAATCTTATACTTAAATAGCTTCACAACCAGTAATGAGACTGGGCATCTCATTTGACAAGGTTGCAGCACTTTGATCACTATGAAATAGTGTGATTTGTCTCAATCATCAGAATGTAAGATTCTGGATCACGGTGCTAGTACATTAGATGTATTGAAGGACCATGAGATGCACCTTATGGAATTCCGTCTCAATAATAAGGTATGCACTCATAATTCCCTAGCAATAGGCTCTCAATCCTGAGACATTGACGAACTCAAGTTTCTATCTATTCATTTGCTTTGAGTCACCAATGAGTGAGGCCGACTATAGGTTAACACCTCGGTGTCTTGGGTATATGGTAGTAGAACTGTGGGAACGTTGAATGATCAAGATGGAATCTATCTCTATTATCCCCTTGTGCCAATTAATGGATTTATCATTAGTAAGTGCGCACCCATCTCAATTAAGAGTTAATTGGATGGTACTGATGATTACTGTGATTAATTGGGGCTCAAGGATAATAAGATGTGGAACTTAGATTGGAAGAGACGGATTTATTTCAATTGATCCACGGATATTGATAGAGGGGGCTACTTGTGGTAATTGGGAAGTTTAGGGTCTTCATTGTAATTTATTCCTAAGACTGGAGTGCAATTGCATTTATATAGTGGTGTTATTTGCAATTAACTGTGGGCCCGGATTGCACATGAGATGTGGGGTCACGGTGTTCCAGTTGGAGCCAGCTTTCTAAGGAATCCCTAGTGGTCCCCACGCTAGCCCAAGATATTGGAAAACACTAATCTGACTTGGACTCTAGAAATAAGAGTTTGGAAAGGAGAAAGCTGCTAATTGCTTTGGAAGTAAGACTTCTATTTCAATTAGACAAGGGAGAGATTTGGAAGTCTATAAAATCTCTTGGACGTCCAATAAGACTCTCCCTCACGCCCAAAACCCTTTCGTGCAAGAGTTGCACGAGTTATTCTCTTCTCCTTTCTTCTAGTTCCTTGGAGTTTCGAGTTGGGATTTTCTCCTAAAGATTCCACCATTCTTCTTGAGAAAAGAAATCCTATTCGGGGGTCATAGCGTGGAAGGCTAAGAGGTGTTGAAGAAATCCATTAGAGCACTGCGGATCTCCAAAGGTATGATCTACTTCTTGCATATCGTAGATTATTTTGGATGTTTAGTGCTGGTAGAATTTTACTGTACATGGTCACGAGATTGAGGGTAACGCGTCCTGGATTGGGTTTTGGTCTTATGTATAGTTGATCCCTGTGTCAAGTGGATCAAAAGTTTTGAAAATCTATCCACGAGACCCACCTACTTCCAACACAAATCTCTCCCTTGTCTAATTGAAATAGAAGTCTTACTTCCAAAGCAATTAGCAACTTTCTCCTTTCCAAACTCTTCTTTCTAGAGTTCAAGTCGAATTAGTATTTTCCAATATCTTGGGCTAGCGTGGGGACCACTAGAGATTCCTTAGAAAGCTGGCTCCAACTGGAACACCGTGACCCCACATCTCATGTGCAGTCCGGGCCCACAGTTAATTGCAAATAACACCACTATATAAATGCAATTGCACTCCAGTCTTAGGAATAAATTACAATGAAGACCCTAAACTTCCCAATTACCACAAGTAGCCCCCTCTATCAATATCCGTGGATCAATTGAAATAAATCCGTCTCTTCCAATCTAAGTTCCACATCTTATTATCCTTGAGCCCCAATTAATCACAGTAATCATCAGTACCATCCAATTAACTCTTAATTGAGATGGGTGCGCACTTACTAATGACAAATCCATTAATTGGCACAAAAGGATAATAGAGATATATTCCATCTTGATCATTCAATGTTCCCACAGTTCTACTACCACATGCCCAAGACACCGAGGTGTTAACCTATAGTCGGCCTCACTCATTGGTGACTCAAAGCAAATGAATAGATAGAAACTTGAGTTCATCAATGTCTCAAGATTGAGAGCCTATTGCTAGGGAATTATGAGAGCATACCTTATTATTGAGACGGAATTCCATAAGGTGCATCTCATGGTCCTTCAATACATCCAATGTACCAGCACCGTGATCCAGAATCTTACATTCTGATGATCGAGACAAATCACACTATCTCATAGTGATCAAAGTGCTGCAACCTTATCAAATGAGATGCCTAGTCTCATTACTGGTTGTGAAGCTATTTAAGTATAAGATCTGTGACGTATATCTCCCGCGTGTGGATCTCATCCATGCACATATATCACATCTAATATACTAATGGAACCCGGTTCAACTCATGAACCATTATGTCATATGTATTAGTCATGTGCATGAAGTAGTAAAATAATATTCATCTCATGAAAGTAAAGCATGATTTTATTGATAAATAAAGAAATTAATCAATTTATTACATCAACTGATGGATTGAGTCCAAAAAATCTAACAGGCCCAACATGTTCACTGGGAATGTTTAGGCTTGATGTAAAAGCTAAAGAGCCTAAAAAGTAGAATCCATGGAAATGGATCAGTCCTTGGCTTAGACCTCATATGAAACTCCAGAAGGTTTCATGGAGTTAGAAACTTCCGAAAATACTATGGAAGCACCTCCTCCCAAACCTCCAACTGAGGACTAAGTGAAAGAAATAAACTTAGAAACCAGAAAAAATCGCTGACCTACCTTTGTAAGTTCTCAAATAAAAAGGAAAAGAACTTGATATGTATGTGAGTTTCCTACAAGAGTTTATAGATTGCTTTGCATGGACCTACGTAGAAATGCCTGGTCTAGATCTAAAGATTTCTGTGCACAAATTGAACATAACAGATGATGCTAGAGCTGTAAATCAAGACCAAAGAAGGACAAAACCTGAAATCATGGATAAAATAGAAAAAGAAGTTCAGAAGCTCAGAGATGTTCACTTCATCTGCAAAGAACAACACCCTGACTGGTTGGCCAATATAGTGTCAATCACTAAAAAGAATAGGCAAATCAAAGTCTGTATCGACTTCAGAGCTCTGAATAAGGCCTATCCCAAGGATAATTTCCCATTGCCCATACTAGAAATCATGATTGACAATACTTTTGGATATGAAAGGATGTCATTCATGGATGGGTTCTTAGGATACAATCAAATCAAAATGTTTCAAAGAGGACGAGAAACACACTTCCTTCAGAAGCCCCTTTGGCGTATACTGTTATGCCGTCGTGCCTTTCAATCTCAAAAATGCCGGAGCCGCATACCAAAAGGCAATGATGAAAATCTTCAAGGACATGCAATATAAGTCTGTCGAATACTACGTTGATGATCTGGCAGTCAAGTGCAAGCAAAAATTAGATCATCTAGCTGATCTTCACAAAATTTTCGAAAAGTTATGAAAATTCAACCTTCAAATGAATTCTTTGAAGTGTTTCTTTGGAGTCTCCACTAGAAAATTTCTAGGATTTGTGGTTCGAAAAGGTGGCATTGAGCTAGATCTAGTCAAGGTCAAAGCCATATTAGAGATGCCCTCTCCAAGAACTCTCAAAAAGCTAAAGAGATTGCAAGGTAGACTTGCTTATATCCGTAGGTTTATTTCAAATTTATCTGGAAAATGCAGACCATTCTCTAGACTAATGAAAAAAGTAGTAGACTTTGTATGGGATAAAACTTGTGAAGATGCTTTTCAAGATATCAAACGGTAGCTCTCAAACCTTCCGGTTTTTTCAGCTCCAATTCTAGGCAAACCTTTCATTTTCTATACACGAGCTCTTGATTACTCTCTGGGGGCATTATTAGCTCAAAAGAATGATGAAGGAAGAGAGGTGGCTCTTTATTATTTGTCAAGGATGTTGGTGGGTGCTGAGCACAGTTATCATCCAGTAGAAAAAGAATGCCTGACACTGATGTTCGCAATACAAAAACTATGTCACTACATCCTCTCTAAAGTGGTGTACTTAGTTTCTAACATCAATCCATTGAAGAAACTGGTAACAAAAGTCGGAGCACTGAGCGATTATTTGGCCAAATGGTCCTTTCTTCTTTCTCAATATGATATCAGATACACCCCTACAAAGACTGTAAAAGGGCAGGCTTTTACTTATTTTCTAGCAGAACATCTACTCTCAAAAGATTCTGAATTCATGGACAATCTCCCTGATGAACCAGTCGTCTTTGTTGAACAACTATGGAAACCCACCATTGATCCAGATTTAAATTGGATCATGCACTTTGATGGAGCTTTCAGAACTAATGAGCTAGGAGAGCCAGTTTCAAGAGTTGAAATTATTTTTTATAGTCCAAAGAGATTCTATGTTCCTCACTCTTTCTTTTTAATCAAACCATGTACAAACAATGTAGCATAATACACTGCATTGATTAGGGGTCTTGAGTTAGCCTTAGAATCAAGCATCAATATGCTTGGGGTCTATGGAGACTCACAACTTGTGATTAAACAAATGAATCTCGAGTATGAAGTGAAGAAATCCGACTTAATTCCCTTCTTCAACAAAGCTCATGAACTCAAAGAGAGATTTAGTCTAATTGAGTTCCACCATGTTCCGAGACATCAGAATGTCAACATAGACGCATTAAAAGTTTGGCAGCATCAATCTTGATCCATGAAAATGACAAAATGGTGTTGGAAGTAGTCGAAAGAAGACTCATACCTCCACTTGACACCCATGAAGCAGTTTTAGAATGTTTTGATGTGATTAATAATCAGATTTCCTCTTTCCGAAATTCGTTCAGAGATTGGAGAGATCCTTTTATTGATTACATTCTTCATGGGGTGTTACCAGAGAATACTAAAGACAGAACTAGTATTCAAAGACGAGCTCTAAAATTCCACTTCGATTTGCCTTCAAAGACTCTTTATCGCAAATCATATGATGGAATTCTTCTTTATTGCTTATCACCAATGTCATAACCCGAGCCCAGAAATCGTGGGTTAGTAAAAACCTAACCAGTGACACATGTACTCCCATGTACCACACCTCCACGTCTAAGTGTACACACATAAGGGACATTCACATGTGCAAACATGGTGTATGCGGAAGCCATGGGCATCATTGCACGAAAAGAGAATGTGCAACTAGATACAGTAAGAGCCTAAGATTTCAGTAATTACAGAATGTACAAAACAAAATGAGGAGACAGTATTTTCGAGACAAAAATACAAGGTAGACAAGAGAATCCAAAAGCCCAAATCAAGCCCCGTATACACACAGATCATCAACTAATGCAAATGCAAGGCCGCTTTCCACTAGAGGGATCATATCCACTCCTCTAGCCCTGACCAGGCCTCTCGCATCTCTCCTAGAATTGGGCTCACCGACGAGGGGTCGGTAGAGGAATCTGGGCTTGTAACACCAAGAACAACTAATGAATACAACGATTCAGCAAAGTATAAGCAACAATAAGTTAACACACGTTATGTCTAGCAGGTTGGTTAATAGATAAAAATGCATAGAGGTCATGTTCGTATACTAGACAAGTCATGCATAGACATAAGCATGCTATCAGAATCATAAAACGAATAAACTGGCTAGGTGGCTACTATATTTGCCATATTCTTCCTATTGAGAGTAAGCAGGACGAGAACACTATTAACCAGGCCAGAATACGAGTGGGTCTCTGGTTCTCGGGGTCTGGAATCCCAGGACAAGAGCATACTACAGTGGCAACAAGCAGGCTACGCCAAAGTCAACCCCGTCGGGCATCCTGAGGCTGAAGCTGAGTAGTGCCAGACCATATCAATCATGCCATACACATAAGACATCATACACGTTAAGCCAAGTAATAGTCAAGCAAGCAGGCAACCAATACAGGCAGGCAGGATAGTTTATGTATCATGTCATCTCACATTCCAGTCAATCCTAGTATTTCAAGACAAGTTCACAGACCAATACGGTTACAAGTCTAAACAAGAATAATAAATGGAGGGCACAAAGCCGAAAGCAACATGCAATGCAAGTCAAGCTATTCCAGAGAATCATGATCGTTTACGAGCCCACCCTAATCTAGTTGTCCATCGTTTCTAGCCGTGCATGATGATGTAGTTTTAAGTTTTTCGATACACAGTTGTTCCTTTCGTAAGTGTTGCACTGTGTCGATAAACGTGTATCAAAGTCCCTTAAACCAACACCCATGGGGAGGTGCTAAATAAGTGGACAACAAACATGAATGTGTCACAGCCCTCAAGACCATTCATGCTATGAAGGTA
This sequence comes from Sextonia rubra, assembly GCA_037013555.1. Taxonomy (NCBI): domain Eukaryota; kingdom Viridiplantae; phylum Streptophyta; class Magnoliopsida; order Laurales; family Lauraceae; genus Sextonia; species Sextonia rubra. Next base: position 13,092,469 of record JASUAD010000026.1, read on the forward strand.
CTCCGTTAGACAAGTTATGTAGATGAGAAATCCATGTGAAGGCCCTTTAAGATCTCATCATTAACCCTATCCAGTTTCCAATTCAATTCATTAAAGAGTAGAGAGACCAAAAGATAGGATAAAAAGGTTCTCTGGGTGTTAAAGAAGCAAGAACATAAGAATGAACAAGAATAGGATTTAGTCAGACACTAAATCTCCCGGAGCAAAAGTGCTTCAGGGCCGACCGGTCGGCTCTACAGCCCAATCAGTCGGATTTCGGCTCTGGGAGTGTCTGATCGGTCGGACCCCATGCCCGATCGATCGGGTAACAGAACTCTGTACAGAACAACTGAATTGAATTTCTTGTACTCATGGAACTGACATATATTAAGTTAATATCAAGCTAAAGGGGCTGTCATAACCACACACTTGAGAGAACAATTTAAAGAAACAATAACAATCAACATGTACCAATATGTGTTCATCCATATTGTGCTTATACTTGCCTTAAACGAGTGTTTCCTTAACTTAGTTGTTCTTTGGTCTAATTGATCTCGAAGATGCAGTCTTAACGCCATGCATGCTAAGAGTGAGCAAAAAAAAAGGTGTGCATGCCATGCAATCACAGCTAAACTCATAACGGAGACCATAACTCAACTGCTCACCTGAGATGAACCAGGAAGATAGTGCGAAGAGCTTCTCAACGACGAAAAGAAGAATCAGTCAAAGGAGAGTGCAGGGCTTCGAGTAGAGAAGAATAGACCTCGACTCTTCCCTTCATATCCACAACAAAATGACGAGCAACGGATACACAAGAATTCCCTCCTCTCTTTGATCGTAAGAAAAAGAAGAAAAGGAAAAAATGAAGGAAGAATAGAGAAAAGATAAGGAAGGAAACGTTGAAGATGGAGATGGGGTGAAGATGAAGTCGATGCCTAACTTTTTATATAAAATAAGAATGGAAGAATTTATAAATAAGTTCACAAGTTGAATAGACTTACAGTTTGAGTCAATTAACAGTCCAACGGAAACAAACGACGTCGTTCACATACGAGTCAGTTACAGAAGTTGATGAGCTCGACAAAAGACATCTGTTGACACCAAGATGATGCATGAATGATGAACTCGTACAAAATCTAAAATTACAAAAAAGGGCTCATAACTACTTATTCCAGGTTAAACTGAACCCAATTACCTATCCATGACCTGAAACGAATCTCAAAAGGACAAAATGACAAACCTAACATGAATTCGCTATAATTGAACTCAAAACCACATTAATTAGTCGTTAAACCGGATTAAGCTGGACCGGAGTGTTATAACCAAAATAAGCGGAATAAGTCTTCAAAGAAGTTCATTCTAGCTTATGCGGTGCTCGCTAGGCTCGGCCAAAGCTTCGTGATCAAATTTGAAGGTTAGGCTACTATTGCCCTACTATGGTGTCAGATACTATCAATTTTGCTAAAAATTGTAATGAATGCCAAGTTCATGGTTATTACATTCATCAACCTCCTGAATATCTACATCCTACATCCACTTCTTGGCCGTTCGAGTCTTGGGGAATGGACATAGTTGGGAAAATTAGTCCACCATCAGAACATGGTCATCAATTCATTTTGGCCACGACAGATTATTTCTCCAAATGGGTAGAAGTAGTGCCTTTTGTAGAAGTCAAAACAAATATAGTCCTTAGTTTTTTGAAGACTTATATCATTGTTGTTTTGGAGTGCCCAAACCTCTATATGATGACAATGGTCCTCAATTCAATAACCACAAATTTTACAGATTCTGTTACAAATATGGGATCTAATGCTGTCTGTCTACGGCATATAACTCTACAGCTAATGGACTTGTTGAAGCTTTCAACAAGACCATTTGCAAAATTTAGAAGAAAATGGTCTCTGACAATACAAAGAGTACCAAACTTCCTAAAGCTTTATAGGCTTACAGAACCACCGTATTCCTTGGTTTATGGCGGTGAGGCTGTAATACCCTTGGAAATTCAACTTCCTTCTCTTCGGATAACCGTGATAAACAAATACACTGAAGAAAAAAATGCCAAACTTGGACTCCAAGAGTTGGAAAGCCTTGATGAAAAAAGGCTTGCTGCTCAACAAACCATCGAATTATATCAAGCTCATATGGCTGGATCATTCAACAAGAGTGTCAAATACAGAGTTTACAAGAAAGGAGACTTAGTCCTTGCAATTAAAAGGCCTATGTTCTCCACACACTTGTCAAAAGGCAAGTTTGAATCCAAGTGGGAGGGACCTTTTGTCATTGACAAGGTCTACTCCAACGGCGCCTATGCACTTCTCACACTTGAAGGAGATAGATGTATGATGTCTATCAATGGAAACTTCTTAAGAAATACTATACTTGAATGTCTTTGGCACACCTACACCATGTACAGTGTACATTTCCACTCCTAAATTTCTAAAATCCTTTGGTTTCGAGCCTTACAACCTATGACTCCTAACCAAAATCCCTTAGACTTGTATAAAATGACTGTGAGGATCAAGTCCTTTGACCCCTCCAGTCGAACCTTCGTTACTTAGATAATGTCCTTACAAGGCCTCTTGTAACATCCTGCTATATAGATTAAGTCTTTTATAGACCCTGTATAGCAAAATTTAGCTGTGTGGAATAAGTCTTTTTGTAGACCCCATATAGCTCATCCTTAGTTATATAGAACAAGTCTTTTTGTAGACCATATATGACTACCTTCGGTTATATAGAGCAAGTCTTTTGCAGACCCTATATAATCAAACTCTAAAAAAAAAACAAGATCTTTGTCCTGAAGAATAAGTCAAGGATCCTGGGGAAAGCTTCACGCAGGACACCGGATAATATCCACTTTTTTTTTACCCTTTTCGACACCAAAAGGATCAAGTCATAGACCCTAGAAAAGCCTCATACATGGGCACCGAATAATGTCCACCTATATGACTACATGGGCACCAAATAATGTCCACTTATATGACTCCCTTTTTTCGATTTGTGGATCCAAAAGATCGCAAATCACAACCTCATACAAGCCTAAGAAAACCAAACCAAACAAGACATCTATACAAACCGCATCAAACATCCACACAAAACCAAATAAACCAAACAAACTATCCATACAAACCACATCAAACATCCACACAAAACCAAATAAAGCAAACAAACCATCTATACAAACCACATCAAATATCCACATATTCATGCCAATAACTAGGTGGAACAAAATGAAGTTTCTATTGATATTCATTTGCAATTTTAGTACAAAAAATTGAAATCAATGTATACATGGCCGCTAGGGCTAATAAAAAAAAGAGAATAAAACAAGAAGTCAGATAGGAGCTGCAGCAGGGAATCCTAGTCCAGGAACTTCTCTAGTTGTCCCTTTGCATTCAACATGCCTTCGATTAGGACACGTCCTTTGTAGCTTGCATAAGCGGGCACGGCAATATTAATGTCAATCTCATCTAGCTTGATATTCAATTCACTCTCCAAAGGCTGAACAAAATCATCCAAGGCCATGTGCTTTGCCTCTGCATGCGTAAGAAGATCATCTTTGTGTCAAATGCCCTCTGAAATAGATTTCTTCAAGTCTTCAATAGTATTCTCCATGGAAGATAACTGTTGTTGCAACACGACGATCTATTGTTGTATATTTTCATGTTTAGCCATACGCGCAGCTAACTCCTGTGTCATCTTGGCCTACTCTGCATTCACCACCTGTACTTCCTCCTCGGTGCTCTCAATTTCCACAGCCAGTCGAATCTTTTGCCTTAGAACTTCATCTTGGAAAGCTTTGGCATAATCAACATTTCTGTCCCAAGCATCCTTTTCTTCAAGTTTGTTGAAAAAAAGGACAAAGGCATCACAAAGGCCACTCAAATCAGTTCTAACACCAAAAGATATCAATATATTAACCAAAGCTTTGGCACCTTGAATCTTTTCAGAAAAAAGCTCTCCTTAGAAGACGATGGCCAAAATGATGTGAATAGCTATCTTCATGGCAAAATTTATGGCAGATTGAGGCTTTGGAGTATCCCCAAACAAACTAGTTTCCTTAAGGGTTGAAAGATTAGATTCTCGCTTCTGTGAATTGGACTGAGTTTTGAAACTTGAGCGATCATCCCCTTCTTTCCCAACATTTATATCCTTACACCCATGAATAGCCAATGCCTCTTTACGAACAGAAGGTGAGTCATGCAACCCTTGTAAAGACAAAGTGGCTGAAGGATCTCTATTTGTACATGGTGTTATAGTAACATGTAATAATGCCTTTCGAGATCCTCCACCTTCAGCTACAGAAGCCTCATCTGATATCTTCTGAATAGCAGGGTCTTCGATGATCTTCATAGGCAATGATTGATCCACCCTAAAATGAACCCTTGAAAGTGTAATGGCTTTGGGAGGTGTAAAGCTGCCAGTAGCTAGAGGCACACTACTAGTGATGGGTGTTATAGGAACATCTTCATCCATGGGATTTGTATATTCTAAGACCAACTTTCTTTGAGCAGAAGGACCTGTTTTAATCCGTTCTATTACTACAGCTCCCCTAACTTGGGTCATCTCAACATCAACCTCCTTTTCTATTTCGCCAATAGGTTCAACATTTGTTTCCGTTTGAATATCCACAGCTTTATTAACCCTTGGCTTAATGCTAATAGGTGGTACAACGAGGGTTGATGATAACTCTGGATCATTGCTAAAACTTTTGCTTGGCGAATATGAAGATAAATTTTCTGCGAAGCGCTGCAGATCACTCTTCAAAGTGCTGCTCGGCGATACTTTAAAGTATCCACTATGAATTGAGACATCATCTAGGTCAATTAAAGCCTCGACACTCTCCTTCTCTGCTTGCTCTTCAATGGGTGACTCAAAAGGCTTCCTCATGGGGGCAGGAAGTATATCAGGAATGCTCTCTTCCACCCGAGCACCTGAAAAGGAAATGACTAAGATCAAACCACAAATGTTGGAATAATATTTATTTAATTCCAAACAAATTAAGGCAAAGATTACCTTTAGCAGCAATTGGGGTTTTTCCCATCTCCATTAAGGCTTTAGCCTCGGGTCCCTCGAGAATCTCAGAAGGAATCTTTTGCTGTTCAATTCGAAGGACAGCATCAACTGTAGCAGCATCACCCACATCATCGGTGGATTTCTCTATAGTAACGGACTCTGCCAAAACATCCACCACAGCCTTTTTTCCCAGATTCAGGGGTCGTTGCTTGATCAAATAAATCTTTTTCAAAGTTGAACTCAATATTAATATCAATAATCGGTTCGCTCCCTGGTTGTGGGAGTATCAAAGCTGCTCTCTCCCCCATCTCTTTCATCGAAGGCAAGTCTTCAATAATTTGGGCTACTTGCCTTACAAAACCTTCAATAGTTGAGGTTTAAGCCGACAAAATGACAAAGAAAAATGTAAACATCAAAATAAGAGTTAAAGGATCAATGAGAAAGTAATGGTCTACAAAGAAATATAGAAGTATTACTAGTTTTTAGCCTTTGAGAACGACGAGTTCCAGGGCTTTCAGTTTTTTTCTTCTTGGAAGAAGTCTCTTTGCCGATTGGGGCTCGAGTTACTAACTTTGAGTGCATGGCTTTGAGATTCTTATGCAGAGCCAGACTTGCTGAGGTTTTTGTTGGCATTATAACAAATGGCCTTGCCCCGGTAGTTACTTCAGCCAATGAACTACCTTTGTTAGACTTGGATCTACAGGTGTCTCTATTGGTATTGGAGCAACAGTAGCAACCTTCGCCGAAGATTGCTGTGCAAGATCCACCTCAACAGCTACACGCATAATACACTATTTTTCTTCGAATTGCCTTGTTTGTTCTCCAACTGATACTTCAGTTCTAATAGAGCGAGAAGAATATTCAAAATCTGGCGCAGTTTTAACACGCTGTTTGATCTTAGCAAGACTCATGCTCTCCTGTAAATTCTCATCCATAGCTCACTACATTCTAGCTACAGACACATTAGGTGGAGGCATGAATCTCTCATCTTCCTCACCTATTAAAGAACAGTAAGCTCGGTAGATATTAGACCGGGCCACTAAGCCAATTCGCCATTTGTCGCCATTATACAGCCAATTTTCAAAATTCTCTGCATTGAAGTAATCTTTCTCCGCTTTTTCTCTTTTTTTAAAAGTAGCCAAAGCACGGCATTTAACGCGGGGATTACTTGTATATGCTTATACAATGGCAATGGTGCTTTTGGCAAACCATTGGGAGAAGCCACTTGTGTATCCAGGATTTGGATGAGGGTAGCCAAAACGAGCTCCAGTATCAAGCGTCTGGTAAAATTCCCAAGCATTTCGGGCATTTTGTAAGGAGGCAATAGTGCCTCGAATTCGGCTTGGTGCTCCCACAATAGCTTTATGAAAATCAAATTGCCTGTAGAACCTAGTAGGTACATAAGGTTGAATGTTGATATATGCATTCTTTCTATATACTAGATCTGCAGGCCTTAAACTTAATAACCAGCTTTTTTCTTCATCTGACAAGCCAACTTCTTGACCACCTTCTCCGACCTTGTCAATCAACGGTTCCACAGCATTTCTCATGTGAGTCGGAACGTTGATGGTGGGTATAGCATCGTGAGAAGTAACATAATTGTTGAAGTTATGCAATTGCTGGTGCAAGTTAGTTATGGAATAGGAGTTAATCAAACAATTACCGCCTATTACACCCTCCATGAAGATACTTCTTAGTGCACCACTATGTGAATGAAGATCGTTGCAATGATATGTGAACCAAGTGTACAGTAGATACTCAGTATAATATCAATTGAAAGGTTTCCCCTCTCTGACAGTAAAACCTGATAACTTCAACTTAGTTAGCATATATGATACAAAAGTGGGACCCAAGGCGAGACTATGTCCAAAGGCCATTCTGAGTGCCGGATATATGCAAGCAGGCCTTAGGTCATTTTTGGAACTTGGAAAAAGAACCTCAAATAACCTTACTGCCAAGAACGTAGCAAGCCAACACTTCCTTTCCAAGTCTGGGTACTTGGCAATATATGGCTGGAAGTTCGAAACCGCATGATAAACAATTTTCAAGTCCTTCTTGGAGTCATCGCTGGGGATCACTTCTTTCCATTTAAAGTATCCACCCTGATTCATGAAAAAAGGATTGGTAATGCTCTTAACTTGACTCATCCATTGGATGACTTTACCTCCACTGTGGGTGGTTGTTTGAATTGAATCTTCAAGCGCAAAGAGAAGATAATATGCAGCTTGGAACTTGTTGTCCATGGTAGCCAATTCTTCATCGAGTACGATGGTTTCATCATAGATCTCACCGTATGGAGCCAAACCAAAAATCTTCTTTATTTCCCATAAGGAAAATCCCAACTCCATATTCAAAGTGATGAAAGTAGCAGTCGCTGGGCAGAACAATTCTAAAATGGCCTTGCAAATGTTTTTATTCTCGCATGGGACTTTCTGTGTGGTGGCATTTACAACATCAAAAATCCCAATTGCTTTAAAATCTTTTGCATAATAGTGTTTGATTGCAGTCACCCAACCCTGCCAATCACCACTACAATTAAACCACCCATGGGACTAATTTCTTTCACCAAGCTAGGCACTTCCATCCCCTGTTTGGATATCAAGTCCAATAGTCCTAAGTTGAGATATCACAGTGCCCACTTCAAGATTCAAAGTGCATGGTTCTATGACCTCTACTTCAGACCTTGGATACTCTGTGAAATAATATAGAGGCTGACGCATGAATTTGCCAGTTTTGAAATGAATGTAGTGTTTTATCCGCGAAAATTGATCACTCCTTGCAGGGATCGTTGAGGCCATTGACATTACCGTTGGATACCATCGAACAGATCTAATGGTGGTTAGTTCGCAAAGAATCCCCACTAGGTTTATATAGCAGTACTGCATATTGTCAACAGGGTGTTTCATCATCTCCTTCGTGGCATCTCCAAATATATAATGTGGTTTTGTAAAGCTCACCTTGTCATTATTTTCCTAACCGGTGTTATTCGCCAAACACTAATATGTATACCAATTTCTTCTTCATAGAGCTTGAGTTCTCTGACGCTGCAAGTTAATATCAAATACTTCATTTGGATTTTTTGGATCGGAGTCCCTTACAATCTTACCCTTTGCACAGCTCTTTGATACCCCAGCAGTTACGGTCGCAGGTGCCTTGCCTTTCGGTCTGCAAAACAAACAAATGGGAAGGAAAATGTCAGTAACAATGGTATGGAATTTTACTAAAACTTCAGCAGCATCTCCCTTTAGCAGAAGGCCAAAAGGAAATAATAATACTCAGTTCTAAGACTAAGAATTGGCATCAAGGCACACTTAAATCCTATAACTGAGGCTCTCGGTCCAAACCGGTGTTTGAGCACTTAAGACCTTTCAGGAGCAATGGATTCGTGTTCGAGCATGGAATTGTACCCAATGCTAGAAATGCATGCACAATGCAAGTAATGTGTGATAGCAGTTATATACAACATATAAAGCATAAACAAGCTTAAACATGTATGAAAGAATAGCATTTGAAAGTGCATGACATGTTTTCAACAAGATCAACAAAGAGCAAAATAAATTTTAAAGCATAGAGCAATATCAATTTTAAAGCACTTGAATCAAAAAGTCAATACTGTTGATTTATCGGCAATTACTTGGCCATTCATTGGGGTTTCATTAGACTTACTTGTAACTATTAGAGATTGTTTCGCTCTCCACATTCTAATTCGAAGCCAACTAAAGGATTTTCACATTCCCAAGATGGTATTTCTCACAAATCTCAGCAAACAAAATCATGGGCGATGATTTGCTATGATGAGACCATTAGACATTCTTGTGAAATCGATAACGAGTTATTTAGAGCTAATGAAGGAAATATTGCTCTGCAAAGTTAATTTCAAAGAATCATCAACTGTCATCAATGATAGGAAGGTGATATTGTATCTACTGGCCTCCCACAAAGACGGTCGACATCGTTCAAAACTGACTCAAGTGATACATTTCGGATCAGTATCAGATAAGGCAAAGAGGGGTGAGTCGGCCTTGGAAGTTATAGTAGAGAAAGACAATGTAAAACGTCTTACTCAAAGTTACATTCAACCATGTGATTTACAGTTCATTAGCCTTAGAAGTTGTAGTAAAGAAAGACAATATAAAACAACAGCTTATTCAAAACTATATTTCATTACTCGACCGGATGATCATCCTATTTTCGTCAATTTCTTTTATCAACCGCTCATACCTGGGTGATTTATACTTCTTATGTGTATTGAGACTTAAGAGGAGTAACCTTCTCATCAAAGGTAAAAAGAATGCTCCTGGCAGCTATTTGGTTTGATGAATTATTAAACAATTCCTATAGAGACCATGGTGGCTAAGTCTATAATATGTCATGCCAATGACCGAACAAACTACCACAATCAAATCCCCTATAATTCCCACAGAAGCTATGATGATTCAACTTGTGCTTACACTATGCTAAAAAATAAGCAGATTGACATCTCTTGACCCTTTACACTTCTCATAGATCACAAAGGTTAAGTGTATGCTCAGTGGTGTTGTCACACCCCACCCTTCACACATGCATGATATTGTCCGCTTTGGCCCATGGGCCTCACAGTTTTATTTCTGGTGGGCCTCAACCCACCAAAAGGCCTCATGCAAGGTAAGGGTGCAAGCTCTCTATATGAACCCATTCACTTTCCTCTCTATAGTCGATGTGGGACTCCTGGATGTCACAATCCACCCCCCTTAGGGCTGCACATCCCTATGCAGTAGCCTGACAGTTCTTGTAGCCTAGCAGCCCTCTTGGCCCGACAACATATGAACCCGCCCACTTGCACCAGACCACGGCAGGGACCCACACTCGATCTAATCGAGAACCTGGCTCTGATACCATTTGTCACGCCCCACCCTTCACACATGCATGATATTGTCCGCTTTAGCCCATGGGCCTCCCGGTTTTGTTTCTGGTGAGCCTCAACCCACTAAAAGGCCTCATGCAAGGTAAGGGTGCAAGCTCTATATATAAACCCATTCACTTTTCCTCTCTATAGTCGATGTGGGACTCCAGGATGTCACAGGTGTTAGTATTCAAACAGAACAGGTGAATGTTCCTTCACTAAGTTCTATAATGAAGAGTGAAATTTAACCAAAGGTATACATTCCCCAGGCAAAGCTGATTCATTTCAAATCTTTGGAGTTCATAATCTCATGGGCTACCTTAGAAGGTGACCATAGATACCCCCAGACAGAGCTTGTTTATTACAAGTTTGCTGGAAAATGACTTCTTTACAAACCTCTTGAAATTCAAGGGTTCGTACACTATTCGAATAATTTTGGACAAGTCATGTGCATTTCACCTTAAACTACTATGCTTTTCCAAATCAAAGGGAAAGAATATGATTTTTTGGCTCCAAATCCAATTTTCTGAATTATGACAGTGACTAGCCAAGGCCATGGTCATGCAATGGAGCAGTCGAACCTCATGGAATTCAACTTTACTTGGTAACATGAGATTGGTGTGATATCTCTGAGCTATTTTATATGCTTCAAACAAACAAAAACAAAGAAGAAGAAAAGAGCACAATCATTCAATGTAGTGACCATGGGATTTCTCCACACAATGATGGCCATTCTCTACACAATGATGGCCATAGCCATAGGGTGGCTTAGATACAAGCAGTAACCATGGATGGCCTATGCCTAGATAACAGTAGTTTAGTGTTGGAATTGGGATGATATCTGTAAGCCATCTTACATCTTGCATCTTGCATCAAGAGGATTGAATTAAACTTCTCAAACAAAAAAAAAAAAGTAAAGGAAAGAAAGTAAACAGTCAAGGTTGGCCATGACCGTGAAGAGGCTCAAACAGTGATAAACTTCAAAGGATTCTATGAAATTTCACTCTCAACTACGTCGAACATAGTTGAATTAGTGTTTGAGAAATCACCTTTCATCAAAATCCTAAATTGAATCGAACACATCAAACAAACAAGCAACCAAAGAAAAGGGGGAAGAACAGTCACCCAAGAGCATGATCGTGGGTTTCTATGGACAGCATTTATAGTAACAATGAATTTGCCCACTGTTTAGATGTGGTAAGAGCTTCATCATGCCCTGCGGGTTCAAAGCATTACCATAGAATGAAAAGACTGATCAAGTTAAGCAATTGGAGTAAAAAAAAAAAACAATTCACCAAATGGATTGCGACTGTGAGATGTTTTCTGCATAGTCACTCTGTTGACAATGACCGTGGGCTTGCCCAGATGGTGTTCCGACAAGAAACATTTCCATGAATTTACAATTCCAATTTATGTTTGTCACAATAGCACTCTTGCATTCCTAGATGAATCAAGTTGGGCTTAAACATTGGGCTCTAATTCACAAAACCATGAGCAGCACTTGTACTTTCTGGGTGTCAAGTCCCAAATTTTTATATTGGGTCATACCGGTTTGTCGGGTTTGAGTTGGGTTAAGAGGGTCAAATGGATTGAATTAACACAATTGAGCCTGAGTTATTGGACCCTTTTAGGCCAAAGGACTCTTTTTGAAATTTCTTAAAACCCACTAGAAAGCAAGGAGCCCTCTCTTGTAATTTGGAAAAAACCCTCTTTCTATATAAACTCTACTCTTAGGGTTTTCCCCATTCTTCCATCTTCTTCCTCTCTTCTGCAACCAAGCCCTAAAAGTTCTCCAAGGGGAAACCAAGGTTAGATCTTCTACTCTTCAGATTTACTTTTGGCTTCGAGATCCAGGCAAGTGGATAACTGCAAACAATATCTTCTTGATTGCTTTTTTTAATCATATGTTCTAATCATGATCTCTTTGTTTGGTTAATGTTTTGGGTTAAGAGATTAATAGTGAAGACTGATTTTTATTAAAACCAAGTAAGCACATATGATTTAAGGTTTAGTGTTTTTTTGAATCAAGATTTGTTTTCCTTTATATACATATATAAATCGGTTTGTATATTAAAAAAAAAAAAAAAACGGCCAGCAGCAACGCTGCCTGCACATGGCAGGCAGCAGCCCTGCCTGGCATGCACAGGCAATCACTGCCTGTGCATGCCAGGCGGCAACGCTGCCTGGCATGCCCAGGCAGTGGGCCTGCTGCCTGGGCCGGCTGGGCAGCCGGGCCAGGCCAGCCACCTGGAGGTCCCGGGTGCGGGTCTGGGCCCATCCGTCCAGTTTTTTTTAAAAAATAAAAAAAATAAAAATAAATAAATACATGTAGATTTATATAAATAGAAATTATTAGAGTTTTTGAATATTAATTATAATATTTAGAGGGTTATAGTTTGGTTAATGGTTCTATTATGCTAATAAAGATTTGATTTCATTAAATTAATTTTTATTTCAATGTTATTTGAAATTTAGCTTGGATTATTTATAAATTTAATTGAGAATTATATAATTTTGATTAATGTTTATTTAGATTAATTTGAGATTAATTAAGATGTATGTGGTAATTAATAAATCTTACCAAGATTGTATTTATGATTCTAATTTGGATTTTTAATTTGAGTTTGATTTCAAACTGGGGCCCGAGATTTGTACCTTTAGTTTTGTATAAATTAATAAGGTGTGTTTATATACAAAAATGACATTAAGGAATTAATTATTCCCTTTCCCCTTTTGATTATAACTTGATTTAACTTTGGATTTGGAAGTTTAACATCTTTTACCTAATTTGCAAAACACACTAAATATACATAATTGGATTAGCTGAATTATGTCTTTAGGAAAGTTATTTGAATGTTCGCATGAGAATTAGACTACATGCAGAATGGGAATGTGAGATTCAGGATGCACCACATGATAGGCACCAAAAGTAGTATATCGGCATCGTGGACTCACATTTTCATTGTGAAAGAGAGTTGGTTCTCATGTGTATATTTAATTAACTATGACCGTTAGGTGGTTTAGTGCTTACTCTTAGAAAAACTGGAATTGATACGTATACATAATACATTTTCGATTATAAAAGTTTGCGTACCCAAATTGTTAATGGTATGAATATTGGGATTAAGGGTGTCATATCATGATTCATTCTGCATCGATATATATATGCATTTGTAAATATATATATGTATATATATCTGACCGACTGCAGTTCAGAGGTGGACGTACGCCATGGGTCAGCGTGTACTGTGGATCATAGTACACAGCTGTGCCTTCTGTTATTATCTGCGGGAATACCCGATTCTGTTATTATCTGCGGGATTACCCGTTTCTGTTATTATCTACGGGATTACCCGTTTCTGTTATTTGTATGCGGGATTACCCGTTTCTGTATATTTATCCGCGGGAATACCCATTTCTGTACATTCATGCCATTGGGATTTGCATTTGATATATTTTTTGTCATAATGAATACTTCTGTCTAATTCAGTTGATTAATCCATTGCTTGTAGTTTACCCTCTTGCCAGATTACGTCAATCTGACCCACTACTTTTGGTGTCTAGGTTCCGTTACAGGGGACGAACCAGAGGGTCAGGCTACGCAGGAAATTTCGCCAGGTGGCGGAGTTGTTGAGTGGCACACTGATGACATCATCTGAGGTGTCCTAATGCGGTGCAGAATTCGAAAACTTTAGGTTATGTAATAAGGCTATTTTTAGGCCATTAGTTTATTTAATTAAATTTATTTGTTTTGAAATTATAACTTTAATTGTTATGCTTCGAAGCACTTGACCTTGATTTTATTATTAATGAGATTTGTTACATGGTTGTTATGTGATATCCGTCTGCGATGAGTATGGATTTTAGTTCCGCGTGTGATTATGGTTGCTTGATCACCAAGCATAGCCTCACGAAGGACTTCGATCCACCCGGATTTGGGGCTCGTATTGATTATGTTAAAGAAAATTTTAATTAGCCCCAATTCTCACACCCTTGGAGCCGGGTTTGGATCTGGCCTAATTTTGGGGGCGTGACACTAGGTCTATGCTTTGCCAATTGACAAGCAGGCTAATTGGTGAACAAAGGAGTTTACAACATGAGAAGGACTAATACTCGTGCATTCAAGTATAGTAAAATACATATATATAATAATAATAAGTCATCATCAGCTGAGCAATTTGACAAACAGGTGGTGACCGTGAGCTTCTGCAGACAGTACAAGTTGTGGTCTGAACTGAGATTATATTTGATGTGGGCTCTGGTATATACATATATAAAATAAAAAAATGAGGAAAAAAAAAAAGAAGAAGGGAGGAACCGAGTCCTCAACTTAATTTTGGTTTGCCACCAGCTGTGACCGTGAGTTTGCTCACACGATCAGTCACAAATTGACCGTGGCCGTGATACTCGCCCGACTGTCTTACAATTTGAAGATGCTCATCTTCTCAGATCAAATTGTGCTGTGCATTCGTCAAGATTTTTTTTTTAAGCAAGAAGGAATAAATCTTGGACAAAACCCATCTCACTCGTTCAGCCATGATAGAATTTGAAGAAGCTGAGATGCAAAAACTTACCAGCCATAGCCGTTATTTTATGTCGACGAGTCCACAAGATGGAAGACCGAAGAAGAAAATTAAGAGGATAGGTGCCCTCAAGTTCTTGGAGGCTCGGTCTCTCTCTTTCTCTCTCTCTCTCTCTCTCTCTCTCTCTCTTAATTAGTTCAACTTGGAGTCTCAGTCTCTCTTTCCGTTGGATCAAACAGCAAAGTAAAAAGAAGGGAACGAGTGTCTTTGTTTTAAGCTCACAACATGTGCAATACTCGGACCCAACTTAATCCGGTTTAGCAAATAATTAATATGTTTTGGGGTAATTTTCAAGCGCATTAGTTTTATATTTGTTGTTTTGTGCTTTTGAGTTTCGTCTCGGGTCATGGATAGATAGTTAGGTTGAGTTTAACTTGGTTTAGGTAGACATGAGCCCTTTTTCGTAATTTTCGACTCTATCATCTTTCATCTTTCATGCATCATCTTGATGTCAACACGTGTATCTTGTCAAGCTCGTTGACTTTCATAACTGACTCACCTGCTAATGATGTCGTTTATTTCCGTTGGTTGGTTTAGTTGACTTAAATTGTAATTATATGGAACCTTTGGATTTTCTTATAAAGTCGTTAATACTTATCTTATAAAACTAAGAGCCATGCACTGACTCTCTCAAATCCACGTTTCTTCCCTCTTTCATTTCTTCTTTTCTTTTTTTCTTCTATGATCAAAGCAAAAAGGGAGTAGCCGTTGCATCATTTACATCGATCCAATTCTTATGTGTTCTAAGGTAAGACTTGGGTTCTTGCTAATCTCGACGTCTCAAATTTGTCTCATCTTTACTGCGTGCATTCAACTCCCCTCTCTTCTTGTATGCATGAGTGTTAGAGCTGTGTGCAAACGTCGAATTTGACCCAAAGGACAACGAATTCCCGTGAAAAAACTCATTTGAGGCAAGTATAAGCACGTTATGGATGAACACATGTTGGTGTCTGATGATTATTATTAATCTTCTTCATCTTTCATATTTCTATATGTTACAGCCCCTTTTATGTTCAATCCGACCCATTTGTTCTCTATGGCTTCCAATTGGTTCAAATTTAGTTCTGTTTGGATAGGTTCAGATCGTAAAATTTCTGAAGCTTACGGTTAAGCCTTATAGCTTCACAGCTCACCTTCCAGAGAGCTGCAAAACTCGATCTTACCTTACAGTCAGGTTACGGCTAAGCCGTAGGCTAGTCGTGACCCAATCGTAGGTTAAGTTATGGCTTGACATCCAAAGAGTAGAAAAATTAAGAAATCTTCTATGATTCAGCTACGGCTAAGCTGTATGGTGTGTTACAGCGAAGTCGTATCCAACCGTAGCTCAACCATAAAGTAAACACGGTCCAGCCATAAGAGGAAGTACAGGTTAGTCGTGACTCGCCATAAATGCGAAAACAATTCTGGGAAACCACGTCTGAGTCATAGTGCATTATACGGCTAAGCTATAAGATACCCACGGCTAAGCCATAAGTCACTCACGGCTAAGCCGTTAGACCCTTAAACATTAAGATAGGGTAGGGATTAAAGAGACCTTATAAGGCCTTCGAGTTGGAATGTAGGTAACCATTGACTTGCCTAATAAAATATGAAAATCGCATGAATGGTCTTGAGAACTATGACTCATTCATGTGTGTTGTCCAGTTGTTAAGTACCTCCCCATAGGTATTAGTTTAAGGGACTCCGATACACCTTATGATGCAACGCAACACTAGATAACTGTGTATCGAATAACTTAAAACTACATCATCATGCACGGTTAGAAACACTGGATAACTAAATTAGGGTTGGCTAGGAAACTATCTTGATTTTATGAATTGGAATTGCATGGCATATTTGACTACTGTTGCTGCCCTCCAGTCTTATGCATGAATTGAATGGTCATCGTTATTTCCTCTTGATATTGTATGTCTTCGATTTGCTTAATATGTCTTTGACAATTGCTAGTCCAGGTACATTAGTTATTTACTTGAGTACTGTATGAACGACTTGAGTTTTGTATGGACATAATGTAGTATTGTTCTCATTTTTTGAGAGAATTGCATGTTTCGCATGTTTTACTCAAGTCTAAATATATAATTGAATCAACAAGATCAGGCACTACTCAGCCTCAGCCTTATGATACCCAGCGGAATTGACTTTGGTGTAGTATGTATGGTACCGCTGTAGTGTGTTTTTGTCTTGGGGCTTCCGGACCCTAGGAAACCGAAACCCATTCGGACCATAGCCCGATAGATGGTATTCTCATTATGTAAAAATCTCTATAAGGAGGATATAGCAAATGTAGTAGCCAAATAGTAAAGTATATCTATGTATTGATTCTCAGAGCATGCTTTATTCTAATGCACAACTTGCTTAGTACACTAAATTGAACTCTATGCAATTTTACCTGTTTATTATTTCTTTAGATACAACGTGTGTTACCTTCTTGTTGCTTATGCTCTACCGAATCGTTGTATTCACTAGTTGTCCTTAGTGTTGCAGGCTCAAATTCCACTACCGACCCCTCGCCAATTGATAAGAGTCTAGAAGAAACCGTAGAAGCCCCATCTGGTCTAGAGGAGTGGAGGTGATCACTCCATCGGAGAGCATCATGGCATGATAGACTTCTTCTGGGATTTTGTGGAATGCATCATGTGTTTTTCTTACAGTTTTTCACCTCATTGCATTTTGGTGTCTTGGCTTAATTGAAACTGTTCCTCAATCTTGTATCAACAGAGTTTTGTTTTTATTTATACATCTTATTTTGTAAATAGTGGTTTCTACTTTGTTATACCTCTTTTTTTATGCAATGATACTTACAGCTTTCACATACATGATATTAGCACGTGTGAATTTCCTTTGTGCATGTGCATTAGACTGCGTCTAAGTGTGTATGCATGGGAGTACGTGTGTCACTGATTAGATTTAAAATTAATCCCCAATTTCTTGGGCTCGGGTTGTGATATACGTATTGCATGGTATTAGAGCATTGCTTGTTCTAGTTGATAAGCATGTAGGCATATAGGAACATGGTGAGGACGCATTCAAATATTTGACTTTATAGTCTGATCTTTTGAGTTGTTTCGAGGACATGTAGTAGGGTACGCATTGAGTTTGAGTATTAACCCTTTACATTTTGCAAGATATGGCATCCAGATCCGGTACGAATGACAATCATGGTGACAATGAGAGCGGATCAGCACCTCCATAACAGCAGCTTAACACGGACGACTGATTCCTCATGATGTTGCAAGTGATCCAAGCTCAATCACAAGTGTTACATTCCTTGCAAGCCCAAGTAGCGTCCATCATGGACAAGCAAAGCCAAGTGTTAGTCCCACCCACGTGGAGTAGCAAGTAGTTTTCCAACCTAAAGAAAGTGATCCCAATGCTCTCTACGAAAAGTTCCGGAAACGCGGAGCTACCGAATTTTATGGAAATGAAGATGCTTTGAAGGCCAACTAGTTATTAGAGCACACGGAGGATTTGTTTGACACAGTTGTGTGCACTAATAAACAAGAGTAATACTCACGGCTTTGATGTTTCGCGATGTAGTGAAAACTTGGTGGAAGAGCATGAAAGACTCCTATGAGGAAATGCCGAGTATGATAGTTTAGGAGACCTTTAAGAAGCAATTCAGAATGAAATTTATTCCGGCCCATGTGCAACGGGCAAAGGAAGTGAAGTTCTTAGCCTTGCAACAGTAGCAGATGACAGTGGCCAAGTATGTGCATAAGTTCACGTAGTTATCTCATTTTGCGGAGGACATGATTAGTACTATAGAAATGAAAGTGAACCGATTCATCAATGGCCTGAATCCTAGATATAAGAACCATGTGATAGCCTTCCACAGGCCAGCTACCTTCGACGATGCAGTGGACAGAGCTTATACTGCAGAGGCCAATTTTCAGGAAGAGAGAGCTGCTGACTCGAAGAGGAATGCACCATTTAGTGTAAGGGGACAAGTGCATAAGAAGATGAAAGGCAAGCAAGGTACTTCCAGCTCAGCTAGTGTGACATATGAGTATTATGGCAAAGCCCACAAGACAGAGCAATGCTGGAGAAAGACAGGAGCTTGTTGATTTGTGGGTCCATGGATCATTTGATGGCCAAATGTTCGAAGTACAAGTCTTCCCAACCCTAACAATCCAGGCTAATTGCTTCTACAGCTCAAGGCAGGCCACAGCAATTCCGTCAAGGCCAGAAGCTGAACTGCTAGATCGCCCGTGCTTATGCAGCCACTCACAAGAGCACAAAAGATGCGAATGTGGTGGAAGGTACTGTTCTGATTGCTCAAGCAGAAGCTCTCACATTGTTTGATTCGGGGTCTATGCATTCGTATGTAGCACTTCCTTTTGCTGAGAAGTTAAAGTAGCCACCTAAGCCGCTAACATAGGTGTTGGTGGTGTCCACTCCAGTTGGTAAGAGAGTGGAGTGTAGTGTATACTACCCCCAATGCTATGTGCGAATGGAAGGTCATCAACTCCCAATTGACTTAATCTTGCTGTCGATGTTGAACTTCTACGTGATCCTTGGAATGGATTGGCTAGCGAGGTATCGTGCATGTGTAAATTGTTACAGTAGGACGATTTACTTCGATTTAGGGACTGGATTCAGGTTCAAGGGCAGTCAGAGGCAATGCCCTAGGTGTGTTATCTCCGCATGCAAGGCGGATCGACTGATACGCAAGGGGTGTGAAGGTTTCATTGCCTTTGTTTTGGAGAAAAAGGACTCAAAACAACTTGGAGAGATTCTGGTGGTGTGTGATTTCCCAGACATATTTCCTGATGAAGTTTCGAGTTACCCCCTATTCAAAAAGTGGAATTCGCTATCGATCTTGTACCAGGTACAACACCTATTAGTAAAGCCCCATATCGTATGGCCCCTGCGGAGTTATTGGAATTGAATAAGCAGTTATAGGATCTTTTGGATAAGGGTTTCATACGCCCGAGCGTGTCATCGTGGGGAGCTCTGGTGTTGTTTTTCAAGAAGAAAGATGGCACACTTCGGATGTGTATTGATTATCGGCAGTTGAATAAGGTGACAATAAAGAATAAGTATCCCCTGCTGCGTATTGATGAACTGTTTGATCAACTTCAAGGTGCAACATATTTTTCCAAAATTAATTTGAGGTCTGGGTATCACCAATTAAGAGTGAAGGAAGATGACATCCGAAAAACTGCCTTCAGAACGAGGTATGGTCATTATGAATTCCTCATGATGCCTTTTGGATTAACCAATGCACTTACTGCTTTTATGGTTTTGATGAATTTGGTCTTCGCTCCTTTCCTGGATCAGTTCGTTGTTGTTCTTATCGATGACATTTTGGTGTACTCTAAAACTACAGAGGAGCATTCAAGACATTTGAGAAAAGCCTTGCTATTGTTGAGAGAGCATCGATTATATGCCAAGTTGACAAAATGTGATTTTTGGCTTGAGCAGGTGACATTTCTTGGGCATATCATTTCACGAGAAGGATTAGCAGTGGATTCAGTAAAAGTTGAGGCAGTTGTTAATTGGTTTAGTCCGAAGTCAGTGACAAAGGTTAAGAGTTTTCTTGGACTTGCAGGATATTATCGAAGATTCGTTTAAGACTTTGCAAAGATATCTGCTCCTTTGACCAAGCTGACTCAGAAGAATGTGCCCTTTTCGTGGACTGATGAATGTGAAGCTGGTTTTTGCAATTTGAAGGAGAAGCTCACTACCGCTCCCGTATTGACATTACCTGATGGTGGTGATGGATTTGTAATCTATTCTGATTCTTCGCGAGTCGGATTGGGGTGTGTGTTAATGCAACATGGTAGGGTGATTGCTTATGGCTCTAGGCAACTCAAGAAGCATAAAAGGAATTATGCCACCCATGACTTAGAACTAGCAGCTATTGTGTTTTCTTTAAAGCTTTGGCGATATTATTTGTATGGTGTGAAGTTTGAGGTATGCTCAGATCACCACAATTTACAATATTTGTTCACGTAGCATGAGTTGAATATGAGGCAACGCAAATGGCTTGAGTTCATTAAGGATTACAATTTCCCTATCAAATATCATCTAGGAAAAGGAAATGTGGTGGCAGATGCAATTAGTTGAAAGTCAGAGACTCTTAATGCTTTAAAAAGCTTTCATTTATTTATGCATGATAAGCCTGTCAAAGTGAGATTGGTAGATAAGTATGTGATGCTAGCAAGTACTTTTGTTTTCCAGCCTGAGGGCCTGAGGTGATTCAGCAAATTAAGGACCGGCAGTTTGAAGATTTGACTTTGAAGCGAGTCCGAGACCATATCAGAGAGCGACCAGACTTTCGACTAGACGATGGAGTATTGTATTTTCAGAACAAATTGTGTGTACTAGCAACAGATGGTTTGAAGGAGAACCTGATGACCGATGCACATTATGCTTGATATGCGATGCACCCAGGGAGTACGAAGATGTACCGAAACTTAAAGGATCGGTTTGGTGGAACAATATGAAAAGAGAAATCATAGGATTCGTCGCTAGGTGCCTGACTTGTCAAAAGGTAAAAGCTAATCATCAGAGACCTCCAGGGTCATTACACCCATTGCATCTACCTCAGTGGAAATGGGAACATATTACTATGGATTTTGTTTTCGGCTTACCTCCGACGAGTAAGAAGAATAACACCATTTGGGTGATAGTGGATCGATTAACTAAGTTAGCTCATTTTCTTCTGTTTAGGAAGGGCATGACATTCTCGGAAATGGCTAAGAAGTTTGTAAATGAGATTGTCAGACTACATGGTACACCCGTGTCGATTGTGTCCGATCGTGATAGCCGTTTTGTCTCATCCTTTTGGAAGGCTTTCTAAGATGCTATGGGTACCAAGTTAAGTTTCAGCATGGCGTATCACCCACAAACCGATGGCAATCTGAACGGACGATTCAGACCTTGGAAGACATGCTACGGGCCAGTGTTTTAAGCTTTGAAAAGGAATGGGATACACATCTCTCTTTATGTGAATTTGCCTATAATAACAGCTTCCATGAGAGTATTGGTATGGCTCCACATGAAGCTTCGTACGGACATAAATGTCAGAGTCCGGTATAATGGGAACAAGTTAGAACTCGAAGTTTTCATGGACTGACGATTATCGCCGAAACTACTGAGAAGGTACAGAAGGCAATCAAGAATTTGAAGGTTGCTCGGTCGAGACAAAAATGTTATGCAGACACTCGTAGAAGAGCCCTAGAGTTTCAGGTTGGAGATTGGGGTTTTCTGAAGGTCTCGCCAATGAAGGGCAGAAAGGCAAGTTAGTCCCAAGATACGTGGGACCGTTCAAGATCAAGAGTAGAATCGGTGATTTAGCATATAGGTTGGCTCTTCCAGTGGAGTTCTACGGAGCACATGATGTATTCCATGTGTCGATGCTTCACAAGTATGTTCGAGACCCTACCTACGTCATTCGGTACGATGATGTGCAAATTCACCCAAATGCATCATACGTTGAGCGTCCACTCCGTATTGTTGGGACAAGGGAGCAAATATTGCATGCCAGAACTATACGATGGGTCAAAGTGCTTTGGGAACATCATGGTCCTAATGAAGCCACCTTAGAATTGGAGGAACAAATGGCTAGACAATATCCCCATCTCTTCACGCAGGTATGTGTTCATTCCAAAGACGGATGATTCCTAAACATGAGAGGATGTAACACTCCGACCCAACTTAATCCGGTTTAGCAAATAATTAATGTGTTTTTGGGTAATTTTCGAGCGCATTAGTTTTATATTTGTTGTTTTGTGCTTTTGAGTTTCATCTCAGGTCATGGATAGGTAGTTGGGTTGAGTTTAACCTGGTTTAGGTAGACATGAGGCCTTTTTCGTAATTTTTTACTCTGTCATCTTTCATCTTTCATGCATCATCTTGATGTCAACACGTGTATCTTGTCAAGCTCGTTGACTTTCGTAACTGACTCACCTGCTAATGATGTCGTTTGTTTCCGTTGGACGGTTAGTTGACTCAAATTGTAATTATATGGAACCTTTGGATTTTCTTATAAAGTCGTTAATACTTATCTTATAAAACTAAGAGCCATGCACCGACTCTCTCAACTCCATGTTTCTTTCCTCTTTCGTTTCTTCTTTTCTTTTCTTCTTCTACGATCAAAGCAAAAGGGGAGAAGTCGTTGCATCATTTACATCGATCCAATTCTTGTGTGTTCTAAGGGAAGACTTGGGTTCTTACTAATCTCGACGTCTCAAATTTGTCTCATCTTTACTACATACACTCAACTCCCCTCTCTTCTTACATGCATGAGTGTTAGAGCTGTGTGCAGACGTCGAATTTGACCCAAAGGACAACGAATTCCCGTGAAAAAGCTCATTTAAGGCAAGTATAAGCACGTTATAAATGAACACATGTTGGTATCTAATGATTGTTATTAATCTTCTTCATCTTTCATATTTCTATATGTTACAGTTGTTCAATCAGACCCATTTTTTCTCTATGGTTTCCAATTGGTTCAAATTTAGTTCTGTTTGGATAGGTTCAGATCTTGAAATTTCTGAAGCTTATGGCTAAGCCGTAGAGCTTCACGGCTGACCTTCCAGAGAGCTACAAAACCTGATCTTACCTTATGGTCAGGCTACAGCTAAGCCGCAGGCTAGCCATGAACCAATCGTAGGTTAAGTTAAGGCTTAACATACAAAGAGTAGAAAAATTGAGAAATCTTCTACGGTTCAACTACAGCTAAGCCGTATGGTGTGTTACGGCTAAGCCGTACCCAACCGTAGCTTGACCGTAGAGTAAACACGATCCAGCTGTAAGAGGAAGGACGGTTTAGCTGTGACTCACCATAAATGCGAAAACAATTTTAGGAAACCACGGCAGAGCCATGTGCATTAGACAGCTAAGCCATAAGATGCCCACGGCTAAGTCGTGGGCTAAGCCGTAGGTCACCCACGACTAAGCCGTGAGACCCTTGAACATTAAGATAGGATAGGGATTGAAGAGACCTTATAGGGCCTTCGAGTTAGAATGTAGGTAACCCTTGACTTGCCCGATGGAATATGAGAATCACATGAATGGTCTTGAGGGCTGTGACTCATTTATGTGTGTTGTCCAATTGTTAAGCACCTCCCCTTAGGTGTTGGTTTAAGGGACTCCGATACACCTTATGATGCAATGCAACACTAAACAACTGTATATCGGATAACTTAAAACTACATCATCATGTATGCTTAGAAACACTGGATAACTAAATTAGAGTTGGCTAATAAACTGTCTTGATTCTATGAATTGGAATTACATGGCATATTGGACTACAGTTATTGCCATCCAGTCTTATGCATGAATTGAATGGTCATCGTTATTTCCTTTTGATATTGTATGTCTTCGATTTACTTGATTTTTCTTTGACAATTGCTAGTCTAGGTACATTGGTTATTGACTTAAGTATTGTATGAACGACTTGAGTCTTGTATGGACGTAATGTAGTATTGTTCTCATTTTTTGAGAGAATTGCATGTTTCGCATGTTTTACTTAAGTCTAAATATATAATTGAATCAACATGATCAGGCACTACTCAGCCTCAGCCTTATGATACCTGGCGGGGTTGACTTTTACGTAATATTTATGGTACCGCTGTAGTGTGTTTATTTCTTAGGGCTTCCGGACCCCAGGAAACCGAAACCCATTCGTACCCTGGCCCAGTCGATGGTGTTCTCATTATGTAAAGATCTCTAGATGGAGGATATGGCAAATGTAGTAGCCACATAGTACAGTATATCCATGTATTGATTCTTATAGCATGCTTTATTCTAATGCACAACTTGCTTAGTACACTAAATTGAACTTTATGCAATATTAGTTGTTTATGATTTATTTAGACACAACGTGTGTTACCTTCTTATTGCTTATGCTCTGCTGAGTCATTGTATTCACTAGTTGTCCTTAGTGTTGTAGGCTCAGATTCCGCTACCGACCCCGTGCCGGTCGGTAAGAGTCCAAAAAAAACCGTAGAAGGCCCATCTAGGCTAAAGGAGTAGAGGTGATCACTCCATCGGAGAGCATCATGGCATGATAGACTTCTTTTGGGATTTTGTGGAATGCATCATGTGTTTTTCTTAGAGTTGTTCACCTTATTGCATTTTGGCGTCTTGACTTAATTGAAACTGTTCCTCACTTTTGTATAAACAAAGTTTTGTTTTTATTTACACATCTTGTTTGTAAATAGTGGTTTCTACTTTGTTATGCCTCTTTTTTTATGCAATGATACTTACAGCTTCCGCGTCCATGATATTGGCATGTGTGAATTTACCTTGTGCTTGTGCATTAGATGGGGTCTAAGTATGTATGTACGGGAGTATGTGTGTCACTGATTAGGTTTAAACTTAATCCCCGATTTCTTGGACTCAGGTTGTGACAATATTTTTGCATGGAGTAGTGGGGTCCATAGTTGATAGTTGGTTCAAAATTGGGTTTTCCCTCTTGACTGCTGCTAGTCATCTCTCTCACAGTCATAGTTTAAATGAAATGCCATTATTTGGAGACATAAACCACGGTCATTGTTGGTCTCTCTCATTCCCACAATCATTGCAAATGATACTTGCACTAATGGAGCCCATTGCCTAATCCTTCTCTAGCTCAAGTCACTGCTACATCACTCTCTTTCCCACAAACATAACTTGATTAAAATTAGTAGGGTCTAAACCTTGATCAAGTTTAGATGAGTTAGGCATTCCTCATCCACTGTCACTATGATTTAAGCAATGAGACTCATTACATGATGACCCGTCCTTTCAAATGTAATCATTCAAAATTCTCATGGTGGGCCCACTTGGGATATTTTACAAAAGAAATAAATTTTCCACAATAAAATGATCATATTTTGGGATTTTTTTGGGGAATGATAAAACAAAAAGCAGTTTTCTTTTCAAACCAACCCAAATTTCAAAATTGCTTTGGGTCAATTTTGATTTTTAGCCATCATCTCAATTATTTTGAATTAAGATCCACAAAAACCAATTTTTTTCAAATTCCCATCTTAACTCATGTCGAGCCAAGTCAAAACTTAAACTTTAATTTTTGAAAATGAAAAAAGAATCCATGAAAATCCAAACCGAAATCCATTTTAAACAAACCCTTTGATTTTTCTTAAAACCTCAAAGATTTCTTTTGTGGGTGTTCTCTATAGTCCCCATAAAGATGTGACTTTGGATATCTGTGATAAATAGGTCATGAGAAAATCAAATTCATTTCTAAAATCCAAACAAAATTCATAAACTCTTGAATTTTCTAAATACCTCAGGGATTCTTTTGTGGGTGTTCCTCACAGTCCCCACAGAGATGCTACTTTTGATATCTATGAAAATAGGGCAAAGAAATTCGGAATTCTTATGTTTTTGCTAAATTCTATTATCAAACCCTTCATTTTTTTTTATCAAAACTTTCAAAATTTCAAGTCTAGGCTTATAATCTACCTTGACAGAACCTTTTTATGAAGCCATTTCTCATTCCCATAGGTTGGCTATTTTGAGGCACAATGATTGTTATATCTTAATCATTGCAGCTCGAAGGGGCACTTGTTGACCCGTAAAAAAATTACAACTACTACACTCAATTCAGAAACTGTCAGATGAGTTTGGAATACAGTAATTCAAGTTTCAAATCCAAGGATCACTATACAAATTCAAGCCTCTAGCAACTCCAAAGTAGGCTTGAGAACGATGTTTCAAAGTGTTAAAGTATCTAGATTTTGTTTCAGCTTAAAATCAAGCTTCAATGACTGTTTGCCCGCTCTTTGGGAGTCACTGGGGAAATTGACACCTCTACATGCCAAAGCAGAGTCAAACTCAAGAGAATATCTTCAAACGCATTCAAAGATCACCCTTTAAAATTTCAGAGTATTCGGATGTCATTTGGATTAAAATTTAGTTCAGATGGAAATCTATTAATACTACAAAAAATTGCATTTTTACCAACACTCCAACACAATCCAAAATGTGTTGGTCAAGGGTTCGTTTTGCCAACGCAAATAAGGATGTGTTGGGAACAGTCAAACGGGGGAATACTTTTACCAATGCATTATTAGTTACATTGATAGAAGTACTTTTTTGCCAACCCAAATGAGAATGTGTCGGAAAAAGTTATAAAGGGGGAGTACTTTTGCCAACAAAGTATTATTTGTGTTGGTGAACTTACCCTTTTGCCAATATAATAAAATATGCATTGGAAAAAGGTTGCCTTTTATCAGCAAAAATGAGAATGTGTTCGAAAAAGTCAGAAGCGGGGGGTTACCTTTTCCAACGCATTATTATTTGCATTGGTGAAAGTACCATTTTGCCAACGCGATAAAATGTGTTGGTGAAGGTTATCTTTTACCAATGTATCCAAAATGTGTTGGAAAAGGTCCTAAGAATCTGTAATTTTGCCAATGTAATAACGTGTGTTGGTAAATGAGATACTTTTTTCAACAAATAAAAGAATGCGTTGGTGAAAGGTGGAGTTAATATATGCCTTTTCTAAAGCAATACTGGATACATTGACAAAAGTTCAAAATACGGTCCGAGAGATTCCACCCCCCACACCGAACTAAAAAAAAAAAAAAGCCCCCTTATAAAAAAGGAGTAGTCGTTTTTGAACCCTAAACCTATTATGCCTTCTTACAGCCAATCAAGATCTCTGCTCCTCACAGAGAAACGTTACCTACAAGTTCCTATTCTCTCTCTCCACTATCTTTTCAATTCCAAGTGATGATATCCCATGGACTTAATCTTTTGTGGAAAAAATTATTAACATAAATAATGGTTTTAAGCACTTGTTTAAGTTGGCAAATACCATAGTTTTGGATACTTGTTTTGTTTAACCTAAAAACTTAAGAAAAAAAAAACCCAAATTTGTTTTGGGTTGGCTTTGGATTTTAGATATTTGCATCGATGGTTCTTTATATGCCAAGCCCATTAGTAATTCAAAAATGCCCAGCCACCACATCTCATTGGAACTTGGTAAATATAGTCACCTAATTATAAGGAAAAGGATGTCGAGAACAAAGCCCAGCTAAGATGCCAAAACAAGCTATCAGTGTATGCCAACTATTTAAGAAAATAAAGACTAATACTGGCATACCCACCTACCCAACTAATCTAAAGAAGATCAGTCTTATAATGAGATGAGCTCATTTTAGATTCCAATTTAAGTAGATTCCAATTTAAGTAAGGCATATAATAAATTCTTCAAATCTAAGTTATAATCTCACTATTACCATCAATATCTTTTTCGGCCTACCCTTTTTAATTTCTGGATGAGCCATCAGCTTACATGAAAAGACTTTTCCTCATTAGCATTGTTGATGGCTTGCACTACACAATATCCATGTTATCTTAGATAAGTCTTGCTTTTATTTATCACCTATTGATGCCTCTCCTAAATGAGCCCCAATGAATTCATTTATAATTATATCTTTTCTACTTTTATCAAATGTATATTAACTACTCTAATTTTTTTATTGTAAAGGCAAGTTAATTGATATAAGAGATCTTTTAGGGCATGTTTGTGTAGCTGATTTTTCTCAAAAAAAAGTAAGTTAGTAAAATCCATGTTTAGTACGACCACTATTCCTAACTGACGAGAGAAAAAATGAGCTAAGTTTTCCATGATTGTCCGAAAAATAAATTTTGTGGATAATGAGGGTGTTCATGACTATGCTAGGTCAGACTAAGGCATATCTAGGCCTGGCTTTCCTTTACAAACATTGGTCCAGGCTTGGTCTAAGCCGAACATGGTCCTTAAAAGTCTGGCCTGAGCCCACCCATTTAAAAAAAACATCGGGCCAGCCCAGATTACCATCCACTTAGTATTATATAGGAGATATGTATTAACAACCAATCACATGTCAACCGTTGGATTCACTTGTCAATATTCAAAGCATATGTAATCAACAACAAATCACTTCCATGGCTTTTTATTTTATTTTATTTTATTTTCTTTATTTCCTTTCTTTGAAAAATTCAAATGTAGCCCCTATGTACTCTAAGCCATTGAAAAAATGATCAGAAATGTGCATATGATTTAATTGATGGGACTACTTCAATAAATTGAACAAGCAAAACCCCTTAGCACAACTAGAGTGTTCAAAAGTCTGGCTTGAGCCCACCTATTGCTTTCTGTTACAAACATTGGTCCAAGCCTGGCCTAACCCCAACTTGGTCCTTAAAAGTCTAGCCTGAGCCCACCCATTTAAAAAAAAAATGGGCCAGGCCAAATTGCCATCCACTCAGCATTATATAGGAGATATGTATTAACAACCAATCATATGTCAACCATTGGATTCACTTGTCAATATTCAAAGCATATGTAATCAGCAACAAATCACTTCCATGGCTTTTTATTTTATTTTATTTTCTTTATTTCCTTTCTTTGAAAAATTCAAATATAGCCCATATGTATTCTAAGCCATTGAAAAAATTATCAAAAGTGTGCATATGATTTAATTGATGGGACCACTTCAATAAATTGAACAAGCAAAACCCCTTAGCACAACTAAAGTGTTCAAAAGTCTGGCCTGAGGCCACCCATTGCTTTCTGTTACAAACATCGGTCCAGGCATAGCCTTGTTAGATTTTGTGGACTCAATCCATCAGTTGATGTAATAAATTGATTAATTTCTTCATTTATCAATAATATCATGCTTTTCTTTCATGAGATGAATGTTATTTTACTACTTCATGCACATGATCAATACATATGACACAATGGTTCATGAGTTGAACCGGGTCCCATTAGTATATTAGATGTGATATATGTGAATGGATGAGATCCACACGCGGGAGATATATGTCACAAATCTTATACTTAAATAGCTTCACAACCAGTAATGAGACTGGGCATCTCATTTGATAAGGTTGCAGCATTTTGATTACTATGAGATAGTATGATTTGTCTCGATCATCAGAATGTAAGATTCTGGATCACAGTGCTGGTACATTGTATGTATTGAAGGACCATGAGATGCACCTTATGGAATTCTGTCTCAATAATAAGGTATGCTCTCATAATTCCCTACCAATAGGCTCTCAATCCTGAGACATTGATAAACTCAAGTTTCTATCTGTTCATTTGCTTTGAGTCACCAATGAGTGAGGCCGACTGTAGGTTAACACCTCGGTGTCTTAGGCATGTGGTAGTAGAACTGTGGGAACGTTGAATGATCAAGATGGAATCTATCTCTATTATCCCCTTCTGCCAATTAATGGATTTGTCATTAGTAAGTACGCACCCATCTCAATTAAGAGTTAATTGGATGGTACTGATGATTACTGTGATTAATTGGGGCTCAAGGATAATAAGATGTGGAACTTATATTGAAAGAGACAGATTTATTCCAATTGATCCACGGATATTGATAGAAGGGCCTACTTGTAGTAATTAGGAAGTTTAGAGTCTTCATTATAATTTATTCCTAAGACTGGAGTGCAATTGCATTTATATAGTGGTGATATTTGCAATTAACTGTGGGCCTAGATTGCACATGAGATGTGGGGTCGCGGTGTTCCAGTTGGAGCCAGCTTTCTAAGGAATCCCTAGTGGTCCCCACACTAGCCCAAGTTATTGGAAAATACTAATCCGATTTGAACTCTAGAAAGAAGGTTTTAGAAAAGAGAAAGTTGCTAATTGCTTTGGAAGTAAGACTTCTATTTCAATTCAGTAAGGAAGAGATTCAAAAATATATAAAAACATCTCTTGGACGTCCAATGAGTTTCTCTCACGCCCAAAACCCTATTCGTGCAAGAGTTGCACGAGTTTCTCTCTCCTTCTCTCTTCTAGTTCCTTGGAGTTTCGAGTTAGGATTTCTCCTGAAGATTCCACCAATCTTCTTGAGAAAAGAAATCCAATTCGGGTCATAGTGTGGAAGGCTAAGAGGTGTTGAAGATTCTCATCATCAAGCAAAGTCGCAACTTCTCCATTAGAGCACTATAAATCTCCAAAGGTATGATCTACTTCTTGCATGTCGTAGATTATTATGGATGTTTAGTGCTGTTTGATTCTGTCTTTTAGATAGAATATTTACTGTACATGGTCACGAGATTGAGGGTAATGCATCCTGGATTGGGTTTTTGGTCTTATGGATAGTTGATCCCTGTGTCAAGTGGGTCAAAAGTTTTGAAAATCTATCCACGAGACCCACCTACTTTCAACAAGCCTAACCCTGACTTGGTCCTTAAATGTCTGGCCTGAGCCCACACATTTAAAAAAAAAATCTGGTCGGGCCAAATTGCCATCCACTCAGCATTATATAGGAGATATGTATCAACAACCAATCACATGTCAACCGTTGGATTCACTTGTTTATTACAATGCAAAGTCAATATTCAAAGCATATGTAATTAGCAACAAATCACTTCCATGGCTTTTTATTTTATTTTATTTTCTTAGTTTTCTTTCTTTGCAAAATTTAAATTTAGCCCATATGTAATCTAAGCCATTTAAAAAATGATCAGAAGTGTTCATATGATTTAATTGATGGGACCACTTCAATAAATTGAACAAGCAAAACCCCTTAGCACAACTAGAGTGTTCAAAAGTCCGGCTCGAGCCCACCCATTGCTTTCCTTTACAAACATTGGTTCAGGTGTGGCCTAACCCCGACATGGTCCTTAAATGTCTAGCCTTAGCCCACCCATTTAAAAAAAATCGGGCCAGGCCAAATTGCCATCCACTCAGCATTATATAGGAGATATGTATCAACAACCAATCACATGTCAACCATTGGATTCAATTGTCAATGTTCAAAGCATATGTAATCAACAACAAATCACTTCCATGGATTTTTATTTTATTTTATTTTCTTATTTTCCTTTTTTTCTGCAAAATTCAAATGTATCCCATATGTAATCTAAGTCATTGAAAAAATGATCAAAAGTGTGCATATGATTTAACTGATGAGACCACTTCAATAAATTGAACAAGCAAAATAGCACAACTAGAGTGTTCAAAATCAATGAGGATTTTCATTAAAAAGAAAAAACTCAACCAGGATTTGCACTTACCATATATAGATTTTTGTTAATTAAAGAATTCTCTTTCCAAATAAAATAAAAAATTTGCTTTCAAGACAGCAAGAATCTCTCTGCTAATGTCTCTGCGTCTTCCAGTCTTCCACACTACATGCATGTTTCTGCTGATTTTTTTTTCTCTCCACATCTCCCACAAGAATCATCTCCTCCCTCGTCCCTTTGCTGCAAGCTTGTCTTTGGTCAAACTCTTCCAAACCTAGCCACTATCCAAGCAAGAACAAAACGCCAGTCAATTTGTAGGTACGTTTTTTCTTTTAATGAATTTATTCCATGCAAGGGATTCGATCATCTTGGTTGCAAAAATCAAACCAGAACGATCTAGATCTGGGGTACCTAATTAAAAGAAGAATTGGAGAAAAAAAATTAAAAGATGTAGAGAGAGAGACGAACGCTCACTCGTGGCCAAATCTGGAAATAGTTTGGCGAGCGTCATGTTCTTCTTCTTCACTTTATGCCCAATCGTCACTACTCAATAGAACTCTTGCACTTCTCTTTCTCTTTCTCCATTGGCATGTGATCTCTCTCGCCAAATCTCTGTCAAACCAAACCTCAGATTAAAAAAAAAAAAAAAACCACAACAAAAAGAAGCTTAGTGTCATGGATGGGAGATTGCACTAAGTACTTTGATAGAAAGCTTAGATTCGCGTGAAGGGATCGAAGCGACATACCAGAGTGGATGGAATTGCAAATAATTAGAATTCGAAAGAGATAATGTACGAGAAAGTTCAGATTTGGAGGACGATGAATCACTTTCAGTCTCTACAAGTATGAGTTAAATTAGTGATTCATGGTGTCTGGATTCTAATTATTCCTATCATGTGTTTAAGTAAAGATTGGTTTGACATAAACAACTCTCATTGTTGATAGATCTGTTCTTATGGGAGACAATGCAAAATTGATAAGCATTTAGGATAAGAGTGGTAAAGATCCGGGTGTATGATGAGATTATTTAGACCTTAATGGATGTAATGAATGTTAGAAGTTTGCAAAGAAACTGGATTTCTTTGGTTGCCTTAAGCTTCAAGCGCTACAAGTGCACTATAGCAGGTGGAGTTACGAAGGTCGAAAAGGGAATATTCGTTATCATGGAGGATGAGATGGTTAGAAACTTCTATAGGTTGATAGGAGATACCTTTTTAGATTGAGCAATGATGGAGACATCAAATAACAAAGGAGGAAATACATGGTTCATGTAGAGTTAGATGCGACGAGATCATAGAAAGATGGATTGATTGGTCTTCAATGATATCATCTAGCCGAAATCCAGAAAGACCTGAAAGGAGATAATTTTTTTAGAAAAGACAGTCTTGTTCAGGTTGGAGTAAGCCAGTTTTGCATCGAGTCATACCTAACCAACTTGTGCAGTGCCCAACACATCAGAATAAACTAGAACAAGACAGTTATAAGTTTGACAAAAGGAACACCAGAATAAAAACAGAAGGAAAGATTCACAAGGTACCAATGAGATCTTGATTCGAGGAGGTCTTCAGCTTTGTCTTGATGGATGGAAGTTATGTTTGCAAGGATGTATGCATGTGGCAACAAATGAAGGGCACTTCAGAGGTTCAAGACAGAGGTGTTGAGGTCAAAAGAGGCAACTGTGGGAAGTCTCAAGTTGGTTTGGACTTGATCGGGATTCGACAATGTTGAGATTGTTGCTGCATCCGAGATTTGAAGTGCAGGTGCCACGCTAGATCGTAATGTGTACGAAAGTGTACCTTTCAGCGAGGTAGAGAAATCTCAAGTCAGTTTGGACTTAATTGATACCAAATAATACTCAGTTTATCTGTGCATCCGGGCTAAGTGGTTGGTCGTAGAGCTTGCGAAGGGTTACCTTTCAGCGAGATGCATAAAGTGGTAGTTCAACATGTTAGAGTATTGAAGAAAGAAA
Organism: Sextonia rubra; assembly: GCA_037013555.1. Lineage (NCBI taxonomy): Eukaryota > Viridiplantae > Streptophyta > Magnoliopsida > Laurales > Lauraceae > Sextonia > Sextonia rubra. Next base: position 13,125,830 of record JASUAD010000026.1, read on the forward strand.
ACTATGCCATTGGCATAGTGACATACCATTCTGTAAAGTATGTGAAGATATTACCAGGTATCTCAAGATGGCTCCAAGGATTAACGGAATCTAAGCCAAGGTGGAGATTGTTGGGTTTTTTCTTATATTCTGGTTTAGCTGAATCGATCATCTGGATTAGCTAGAACCAAAGTTCCGAGTTAAGGGTATTTTAGTCATTATGTATGAGTTTTCTTATTGACCAAGAAAGTGAAAACTATATATATTGATATACTGTAACCCTAAATCCTAGTGGATTGAAATAGGATCATGATAGATGAGTTCTTTCTTCCGTAGACGTAGGCAAGGTTGCCGAACAACGTAAAATCGCTATATTCATGTGTCTAATTGCTGTATTCATCATAGTTAATCCATTGATCGCAGGTAATTTTTGTTGCGCCACTTTTCCCAACAGTTGGACATATTGGCCTAGGCCCATGATTGCAATCACTATGTCCCATTACCTACTTCAAGTGGTATATTTGATGATGGTAGGCCACTTGGAGAGATCTCCCTCTCCAGTGCTGCTTCGGCCACTTCTCTCACTGGTGTCACTGGTTTCAGCGTCCTTGTAAGCTGCTCTTACTTTTTTCTTTTACACATGACATACCTTGAGGTTTCAGACAAATCTAGCCATCCATATGCTGTTTCCCTCTGTGGATGGATGGTGCCCTGAAGTTGATGGGACCATTCCATCATAACCATCTTCCGAATGCACAATGTCTACCAACTCCTCCTCTACATAAGCAATCCCTACGGGAGAACATGTCACAACCAGTTAGATGCTAATCCAAAATCAGTTAAATGATGACAGATTAAGACTTTAGACTGTGAATCTTCTGGGGTTTACCAATTGTTTAATCCAACATGAGTTCCATAGACGGGCCACACAATTTTTACGGGTTAATTACATTGACCCTTAATCATCCACACCCTTATTACATGACATTCATAACATTTTTATCAATGCTTTCCTCGTTCGTGGAAACTTCTATGCTTAAAATATATTGGTTGCACTTGAGCGGCCAACCTTGTTACGAAAGTCTCAGGTCAACCTCCTACTTCTGTTTGATTTTTTTTTTGTTGGGCTTGAGGTTTTTAGGTCTTCCAAATTAGGGCCTGCTTAATTATGGTTCAAGCTAACACCTATCTGGGCTAAACCCAAAAAAAAAAAAAAGAAAAAAAAAAAAGAAAACGAAAGTCCCAGCTCGATGGTTCGAATGGGCCAACCTACAAACAAGAGGTGGGGTGCACTGTTGGAAGTAGGTGGGTCTCGTGGATAGATTTTCAAAACTGTTGACCCACTTGACACAGGGATCAACTATCCATAAGACCAAAACCCAATCCAGGATGCGTTACCCTCAATCTCGTGACCATGTACAGTAAAAATTCTACCAACACTAAACATCCAAAATAATCTACGACATGCAAGAAGTAGATCATACCTTTGGAGATCCGCAGTGCTCTAATGGATTTCTTCAACACCTCTTAGCCTTCCACGCTATGACCCCCGAATTGGATTTCTTTTCTCAAGAAGAATGGTGGAATCTTCAGGAGAAAATCCTAACTCGAAACTCCAAGGAACTAGAAGAAAGAAGGAGAGAGAAACTCGTGCAACTCTTGCACGAAAGGGTTTTGGGCGTGAGGGAGAGTCTTATTGGACGTCCAAGAGATTTTATAGACTTCCAAATCTCTCCCTTGTCTAATTGAAATAGAAGTCTTACTTCCAAAGCAATTAGCAACTTTCTCCTTTCTTATCTCTTCTTTCTAGAGTTCGAGTTAGATTAGTATTTTCCAATAACTTGGGTTAGCGTGGGGACCACTAGGGATTCCTTAGAAAGCTGGCTCCAACTGGAACACCGCGACTCCACATCTCATGTGCAATCCGGGCCCACAGTTAATTGCAAATAACACCACTATATAAATGCAATTGCACTCCAGTCTTAGGAATAAATTACAATGAAGACCCTAAACTTCTCAATTACCACAAGTAGGCTCCTCTCTCAATATCCATGGATCAATTGGAATAAATCCGTCTCTTCCAATCTAATTCCACATCTTATTATCCTTAAGCCCCAATTAATCACAGTAATCATCAGTACCATCCAATTAACTCTTAATTGAGATGGATGCGCACTTACTAATGACAAATCCATTAATTGGCACAAGGGGATAATAGAGATAGATTCCATCTTGATCATTCAACGTTCCCACAGTTCTACTACCACATACCTAAAACATCGAGGTGTTAACCTACAGTCGGCCTCACTCATTGGTGACTCAAAGCAAATGAATAGATAGAAACTTGAGTTCGTCAATGTCTCAGGATTGAGAACCTATTGTTAGGGAATTATGAGAGCATACCTTATTATTGAGATGGAATTCCATAAGGTGCATCTCATGGTCCTTCAATACATCCAATGTACCAGCACCGTGATCCAGAATCTTACATTCTGATGATCGAAACAAATCACACTATTTCATAGTGATCAAAGTGCTGCAACCTTATCAAATGAGATGCCCAATCTCATTACTGGTTGTGAAGCTATTTTAAGTATAAGATTTGTGACATATATCTCCCGCGTGTGGATCTCATCCATGCACATATATCACATCTAATATACTAATGGGACCCGGTTCAACTCATGAACCATTATGTCATACATATTAGTCATGTGCATGAAGTAGTAAAATAACATTCATCTCATGAAAGTAAAGCATGATTTTATTGATAAATAAAGAAATTAATCAATTTATTACATCAACTGATGGATTGAGTCCACAAAATCTAACATGCACACCCACCAGACTGCCCCTTTATGGGGAGTTCGGATCCTCTATGGCAGCTATTACACCATAACTCTATTTTGGGTGACACATATGGGATAATTTGGACCATTCAACATGATTTCCATCCCCTCCACTAATAAAACCTTGAAGTTCCGCTAAAACTGAGTCGATCCTACGATCCGATTGAGTACTTGACAAAATTTTGATTGGGTGTAAGCTCTGGTATGGGATAGTTGCTGGCGTGGTGTTAATCCCATTTTCCTCATTGTGCTCCATTGGATGATGGGGCATACTTATTTTGAACTGAAACTTGAGAATCAATTAGTGGAGGGGATGGGAATAATCTTGAAGGGTTCATACTATCACTATGTGGGCCCCAAAACAGAGCTACAGGAGAGATTAAACACTTACCAGGTAAGAATCCGGAGTACTTTTACGGGAGACCTTTTATGGTGGACCATCCTCCCGTGAGGGACCACCTTAGATCAATAGAATTCCTTCAAGCACGCTTACACCATTAATTGAGACTGATCCCAGTTTACCACTAGTGTCTGTAGAACTAGAGGCTTCGGTGATTGAAGAAAATTGGTTTCATTTCTGTACAACCCATTATTGTTTTGTTTGATGCGACACTTTTCTTTAAAATAAAACAAAAAAAAATTGATGGATTTTCATGGATGCAGTGGTTTTTTATTTCTATTTCTATAAGACAGATAGGATAGAATGCATGATTTTAGGCTAGAATGCATGATTTTTGTCTCCTGTGAAAACAAAAATATATAGAAAACATAATCCTTCTAATTGCACAAGCAAGTCCTAACCTACCTTGAATATTCATACAAGGACGTCCACAGCAGAATCCATGTCTTGAAAATTGAAGGCATCTCCCTGTTTGTACGAGAGGGCCCATTGTGCAATTTTAGCTGCTCCACAGCAGAAATTCTGTTCAAACTTCACTAATGAATGTTTTTATATTGCATAAATCATTAACAATTTTCAACTTTGCATGATGAAAAGAACTGAGCAGCAGTTTTCATCTGAGTATCCAGAGTTGGAACTTTAGGTTTGACTTCTTTTTTGCGTGTATAGGCTTTTTTAATATTTGTATAAATTTCTTTACTACATGTTGGTTGCCTTTCCGCATGTTCAGAATCTCTCTTGGGGTCCTAGGCCCCAGAAAAACAAAAGAAATTGCACAACGAAGTTCAGGCTAGGATCCCTTAATCCGCATTCAAGAGGCCCAACTAAAAATATCTTAAGTTCAAACCTGGCCTTCTCTTCTTTGTATGTATATGTTTGGGTTTTTATTACTTTAGATGTATAAATTGTGTTTTGTCTTCACATGTACGAGTTTTTATTACCTCACATAATGATTATATTTGTGTTTATCATATGTGCGAGTCCTATTTATCTTATATGTGTGAGTTGTGTAAGTCAAATTCGTGAGGGTCCCAACTAAACATGGGCCCGGCGTGAGTGTGTCACGTGTACACTGCATCCCTCACCCGGTCCTAAAAAATTCGATTCCACACAACTTCCAAGGCAGCCGACACCCGATCACTACTAATTTGGCTTATCCTCCGGTTCGAGGGTGCTATCCTTGTGCCCATCCTTCTTTCCCGGTAATTTTATTTCTTCTTTTGATTGAGAGAGAGAGAGATGGAAGATGGGTTGCTGTTGAGGGAGAGAATAGTAGTCGAAGAAGGGGAGAGAAGTCTGAGATGGGCTGTAATATGGGAAGAGGTGAAGAAGTTGGGCATCTTGGCTGGGCCTATGGTTGCAGTCACTGTGTCCCAGTACCTTCTTCAAGTGATATCTTTGATGATGGTGGGCCACCTTGGAGAGCTCTCCCTCTCTAGTGCTGCGTTGGCCACTTCTGTCACTGGCGTCACTGGTTTCAGTCTCCTTGTAAGCCTCCGCTACTTCTTACACGTAACATTCATTCGGACAAATCCAACCATCCACATTATGTGCCCCTTGGTGGAGGCATCATGCCTTAAAGTTGAATGGGGCCGCTCTATCTAGCCGTCCGTTTGCCACCGTTGATTTGGACGGTTGATAAGTAAATTGTCACAGGTCTATGGTCATGATTGTCTGGTCATTAATAATAGGGCATTCGATTCTGTTGACCTCTTTTTTTTTTTGTTTTAATCCCACATATCTCTTGACCAGGAGAAATATATGATAAGATACGGTAATCCCAATCCAAACTTTTTTATAGCCACTTGAAAGATTAGGGCATTTTACCAACTGCTTGAGATCTGACATCAAGGTTGAGCTTCATTGAATTGGAGTTAATATGATTTGCACCGGGAAATCTAGGCATTCGGTTTGACGGTTTGACCTTTGGTTTGTACTTTTCTTTTTAGTGGTTTCTCCATCCATAGAAATGGACCGGTCGGATTGTGGCTGGGTCAGGTCAACTCTGAACTGGATCCGACTCCCTCCAAGTAGGGGTGTCATGGGCTGGACTAACCCGAGCCGGATCCGGGTCCAGTCTTTTGTTGGCTGGGCTTGGGTTACGTTAGAGGTTTAAAATGGGCAAGGCCAAGCTAGTCAACGTGGCATAGCACGGCCCGGCACGGCGCGACAGGCATGGCCCAAACTCACAACCCATGCTACGCCAAGGGCGCTAGGCCCACAGGCACAGCACAACTCCTGGCACTGCATGGGCAAGGCCTGTTTCACCCTATAATGGCCCATTTCATATTTTTATGTAATCTATATTTTTTTGATTTTTTTAGTATAAATATAAAAAATGTAGTCTTTTTCCCTTTTTTATTATCTATAAAATTCACAAAATATTTGAAGGTAATTCTATTGAAAAACGTTCAATAGAAAAAATTCAAATGGATTTTTTCCTAGTGGAGTAGGTTAAGTTTGCTTAAACCATTTAAAGTTTTGTGTCATTCTCTTTTGAGTGCATATCTTTTAAATTTTTTAGCTTAAGACCCTAAAAACATGGACACCTAGAACATTAGAAGGGTGGCATGGCAGCACAGCGAGAAACATTGTGCACGCCGTGCCGGCACGGCTGGGCTATGATATTGTCGTGGCACGATGTGGCACGTTTTACAACTTTAGGTTAAGTGGTTGAAAGCCCAAAGCCCAGCCTGTGTTGGGCTTAGATCAAACTTGAGTGAGTGTTTCAAAAATCAGGCCGACTAGATATGCTGTAGCCCGGCCCAGCCCATGAACACCCCTTCATCCGAGATGGGGGACCTTGTGTACGTCAGGTTATGTTTTGGACAAACACAAGCCCAAGAAGAATTCTTCTAAAAGACCCAAATGTTATGCACCAACCTCTATGGAAGGGGTGGATCTGTGTTCTCAACCTGACCTGAGTCACTTTTGAGTGGGACTACATGAGTTTCATTTGGGCTAAAAAAAATTCAAACTCAGATTTGAGTTTTTTAAAACTTAACGCTTGGATCCCCAATAACTGCTAAGGGGAAGGACCTGACCCAGAAAATGAGGGTTGAAGCTTGTAATTGGGTTGGGATAGAATCTGTTGTTATGAACCAGTAAATAACAATGTCCAAATCCATACCCGATTACACTACAGTTAATAAAAATATTATGAAAAAGAATAAATAACAAAAAAATAAAATATTAAAAAACATTGTATTTGGTTTTGTGTAATTGGACTGGAGTCTGGTCCAGGTCCAACTGGGTCAGCAAACCATAATTCTCTGTCCTATTCACTAGACCCGTGTCAAGGATAGGTGTGGTCCATTTATGAGAGGGAGAAAATCTATAATCAGGTCCAAGTCGATTCCCAACTTGCTTACATCGCAAGTGTAGATTGTGGCTAAACAGACCCGGCGCAGGTTCTGCCAAAGCCCATCGTAACCAGTTTAGAGTTCTGGCGTGAAGCAACCAGGTCCAGGCATGGGCGGACCCAAATATAGTTATGTGGCTGCGGTCGCACCGGTAAACCATGGTGCGCCTTTAAAACCTATATGAAAATTCTTGGTTACCTTCCAAGAATCCATTAAGAATCATGGGTCCACCTTTAAAAATCCACATAAAAATCTTGGTTTACCTCCAAAACCAAACTACCAATTAGGGTCCACACCCCTTAAATAAAAATCCTAGGTCTGCCGCTAGGTCCAGGTCCAGCCAGTTGGCATCCCAGAATTTTAGCTTTTCCTTTAGAAAGAATCATTTTATGTTTTCTTATATGCTTCAGATGATTCATTTCCTGTCATTGCCTGTCATTTATCAGTCCAAGCCTAGTGAAGGAACAGTTTTGGCATCAGACTCACAGCTAAGTACCTAGTTAAGTACCATAAAAACATCTAAAACTAATTTGAGACAAAAGCAAAACCAGCCTAGACTGCATTGCTGAGAAAAGATTCTAGAAAATGATGATGATATCTCTAGTTAAGTGTGAAACAGAAGGTTTATTATCAAACATGCAAGTATAATTTGTTAAACGAATGTGTTAGTATGACCAGAAATATATATATTGGCTAGAGAACCAGATAAAGATTTGTTTACTTATACATTGCCTCATTGATTGAAACTTGTACATGATGAAACAGACTGGAATGGCAAGTGGATTGGAAACTCTATGTGGCCAAGCTTATGGAGCACAACAATATCAAAATCTAGGACTTCACACACAGAGAGCCATATTTTCTCTCCTCCTGGTTTCTCTTCCTCTATCTGTTTTATGGTCTTCTATGGGAAAGCTCCTCTATTTCATGGGTCAAGATCCTCTAATCTCATATCAAGCAGGGAAATATGCAATGTGGAGGATCCCTGGACTATTTGCTAATGCCATCGTTCTACCACTAATGAAGTTTCTCCTGGCTCAGAACTTGGTTCTTCCTATGGTCTTGAACTCCTTTGGAACTCTTTGCGTGCATATCCCTCTTTGTTGGGTGCTGGTATTCAAATTTGGGTTAGGAAATGTTGGAGCCGCGCTAGCGATCAGTTTGTCAACTTGGTTGGGTGTAGCCATCCTTGGATTGTACATCCAATATTCACATTCTTGTGAGAGAACCCGCTTGATATTGTCGAAGGAAATGTTTAGAGGATTTGAGTTCCTCCGGCTTGCGGTCCCATCTGCCCTCATGCTTTGGTTAGTTTTTCTAGTTTCTTTATTTATTCAAATGATGTTATGGTTGATTAATTGAGATATTAATTGTTCGTCATCTTCTGATATCCATACACAGAGCATATGACCTTCTATAGTTTACTCTAACTAATTATGCATTCGCCAAATGACTTTCTGCGCTATTGTGTTCACTTTACGGTTAATGTACTCATTCTTCAGTTTCCCTATTATTCTCTGTTCTACAGTCTTGAATGGTGGTCATTTGAGCTGCTTATCTTGCTGTCTGGACGTTTACCAAATGCAAAGCTTGAAACTTCAGTACTTTCTATATGGTAAATATAGTTGTCATGTAATCATTGAAATCTTTGTTTGAAGAAAATTTGACTTGGTGAAAAATTGGTTTTAGAGATGCAACTCATTTGATTTTTATAATCTTTTTAAACAGCCTCACTTCTACTGTATTGCTCTATAATATACCAAATGGATTGGGGGCTGCTGCAAGGTTTGCTCTAACAACTTATTGCATGAACATGTACAGATGCATTTATATGTATGTTGATGACAAAATCTGATTCTCTTATAGCACGCGTGTTTCGAATGAATTGGGAGCTGGAAACCCACAAGCGGCATGCGTAGCCACCTATGCTGCACTACTTGTTTCAATTACAGAGACCATTATAGTCAGCACCACCCTTTTTGCGGCTCGCTATGTTTTGGGTTATGCCTACAGCAATGAGAAAGAAGTCATAAACTATATCACAAATATGGTGCCTCTTATTTGTCTGACCGTAATCACTGATAGCTTACAAGGGGTTCTTGCTGGTAACTATCTTTCAAACCTATATTCTTGTCCCTAAATAATAAGATATGAATTATAAGTTTTTTTTATTATTAGTTTACACCTCAACTAGTTTGAATATTTCGGCATAACATATGCTTGTGTATTCCACCATCTATTTGGGGTTGTGCAAAAGCTAAAAAGCTAATATGGGTTAGGACTACTGTATTTTCTACCTTTCTCCTCAAACCATCATCAAAATTGTCTATTAATGCTGATTTGGTGTGAGCGTGAAAACACATGGTGACTTTGATTAAACTTAGTAGAATTTCTGGAATTTCATAAATTTCACCTTACTAACAAACATTAATGTATGAGGACATGAGTTTTTCTCATCCCCCTCATCTCACAGGAACTTCCATTTCTTTCACATCAAACTTCATCTGATATTTTTGAACCACATGATCCCTTAAAGTGACTCAAGAGATCTTGCAGGTGTCGCAAGAGGCTGTGGATGGCAGCATAAAGGTGCCTTTATCAACCTTGGTGCATTCTATTTATTTGGAATTCCGATTGCCGTGGTACTAGGCTTCGTATTTCATTTGGGAGGAAAAGGTCTTTGGATTGGAATAGTGTGTGGATCTACCATTCAAGTAACACTTCTCGCCGTCATTACAATCTTAACTAATTGGCAGCAACAGGTTTGTTTTTTGCTCTTACATGCAACCAAAACTAGTTAAGTTTCTATAAAGGCAAATGATCTGTGTCAAGCCCCTGCAACATGTATATATAATCAAATCAATTGAAAATTAAGTTCACATACCTTGACTGGCCGTGATTGCTCGACTGTTGCGAGTCATAAATCTGACTTCTCTTTCCCTGCTACTTGCTTGGTCTGTTTGGTTGAGGAATTAGTCGTAATTGAATGGAACAAAATCATCCTACTGATGAGATTTTGGGAATAAGAAAATAGTTTCCATCACTATATTAAATCACAATGACTTTTCTTTTCAATTGTGTGTAACCTCAAGTACAGAGGGCATCTAGAGAATGGAAAAAGAAATGAGAATAAGATTCTGTTCAGAACGTGGAATTGCAAAACAGTGTTGGTCACATCAGCAGACAGCCCTTTTTTTCACTATCTAGGACTATTTTCATTGTAATTGTTGTGCACGTGCGGAAGCGCATAACCTGCGATCAACAATCAAGCCACACAATCAAGAAAAGAGACAAACACATAAAAGCACATATGAGAGATTTACATAATTCAGCAATGTGCCAGCATCCAATGACAAAGAACTCACTATCTCTTTATTATATTCTTCTGCTTAGGTTTAGGTTTACAGGTTACATCATATATGTAACTCTCTGTTTCTTAGCCCCTAAGAAAGCCCAGTACAAAGACCAAAATACCTTTGACCCAAAGCCCGGTCTATAGCTAACCTAATGGACCAATTTGATAAACTCAGAATATAAGACATAAACCCAACAATTATAAATCCTCAACCAAATAGATCCAAATACGCCAGAGGGAGAGGGGCCTAAGAGATGTTCCTTACAGGAATCATTAGGTGTTCACCATTAGCAAATCACTTAAATGGTTAGATCTAGCATTTGAATCCAAGATGATTGGAGCTATCCAACTGTTTCAAATAAAATCAAATTAGAATTTTTCTGGAATAAATTGAAGAGTGGGCCAAGTGGATTGTATATGTCTCATGGACTTGTGACTGCACAGTAAGCTCGATCATGTCAACTATTTCCTATGGCCAAAGATTGAAATCCTAGATTCTTGGACACATCACATTAAGGCTCAGATCATCTAATCATGGCCCCACATATGGCAACCTAAACATGTACTAAGGTTTGATCATTTAAACAACACACTTGAACCAATAGCACTTGAGGTAGCACAGTTCAAATGTCATTTAAAATATGATCTGTGGAGACTAATAATTTTATGGAAGGGGTCTGAGTGGTGCAGGAAAAAGGTGATTTAGTAATGGAATCAATGAAACTTTCCAAAAAAAATTAAGCGGAATTTGGATGAGATTATGTTGGTTCTCTCTCTTGCTCTAACTGAGCCCTTCTTGGAAGCATGAATGTACTGACTAGTGAGATATATTGACTATGTATGTTCATTGGATGATTTGATTTAGTTTTATAAATGAATGTTGCAGGCAAACAAGGCAAGGGCAAGGATATTTGAGGAGGGATTATCAATTAATAATGGGTCATTAAAGTGAGCAAACATGGTTAGTGGAAATTGTGTGTTTTTATTTTTTCTGCCTCAAATCTTATTTGAACTAGGAACTAACTCACATTACTCATAAGACTTAGCTCTCACATTTGGATAAGCTTACATGCAAGCCTACAGTTTTTTCACTACTTTGCGTATCCTTATTGCAGGTTAAAAAACTTGCGGGTGGAGTTATATAGGTTACTAAGTACGGGGCAACCAAGTTCCAAGGATTCAAATGGGTCTCTTTGAACTCTGTTGTAAATGATAAGTATTTTGTTCTGATTGATTATGTTTTTCGCTATAAGCAATGGCAACAATTCGAGGCAATAGATACTCTTTACACTAAAACATGATATACACTGTATGATTGAAACTTGAAGGCTGAGGTCTCAGTTACAGAGCTTGGATTTCTTATTGGTTATGTGGATAGTTAAATCCAGTTATTCAATTTATTTATTTATTATTTTTTTTTGAATGGTTAAATTCATTGCTAAAAGTTAGCAGTACAAAAGGACTGTACTGACAAGCTTCAAACACCCAAACAGAAACCGTGAAAATAGAGCAAATAAAAAACCTCAAAACACCAAAGACTAAGAAAGCCCAACAGTTGGAGTTCCTAAGGGGTCGTTTGTCTTTTTCGCAGCGATGCATAACTACAATTTACATAAGCAAAATGTTTCATATGTAAACTTTACACACGTGTTTCGGTTTACATTGTTTGCCTATTGATGTCATTTTCACATTATTTACATATGTAATTCATTTTACCACGCTTGTTTGAATTACATGTGATAATGTAAGAAATTCATTTTGGTAATAAAATCTATGTATATACATAGATGTTATTTTTATTCCCAATGAAGGCCCCTCTCTTTCTATTACTGTACAAAGTAATAAACATACTCATCCATGAATTTAACTTTTTTCAATATATAAAAAAATAAATTCATTTTATATTTCAAATCTATGTAAATAAACAAACTTTTTCCATGAAGTTTAATGATATTCTCATTCTCCAAAATCATCAAAAAAAAATGTTTATCCATACAAAATATATATTTCAAAAAATGATATACATCTACCTATACGAAATATATACAATCCAAAAATATTTTCAAAGTTCCCACACAAAATAAACACACATCATATATCCAAAATGAATGTTTTTCCATATGCAAAAAGTGAGAGAATTTCTACATTTCAATTCATCGAGCACTCCTATTAGCATTAGTATCCCATATCTCTGTTGATATTGCATCTTACAGGCGATAAGCATATTGACTATCAGATTCTTCATTAATCACTTCATTCTGATGATCATCATTGTCTTCCACATAAAAAAATATTCTTTCATAACAATGACGCTCATATAATTCATCCGCACTTGAATTTTTCATCATGATAAAGTTGTATAAGACAGCACATGCATTTACAATATTGACCCGTGACTTGATAGGATAATTATGAGGTATATGTGCTAAAATTGAAAACCGTTCCTTCCACAACCCAAACGTTCTTCCAATAATATTCCTCAATTTTGCATTCAAAGATTAAATATCATGTTCCAAATGTCAGGTTTGATTTCAATATCATGTTCTCTTTTTATCCTAACAACTACAAAGGGTAGTGATTGATCATAATATCAAAAACCTGTTCAATAACAACAGCACTGCCACAAAATTCCCCACCAAGTGATAGCCTACACATTTACCCAACTCCATCATGAGAACTACAGCCTATTAAAAAGTAATCAAACGATATGCAAGTGCCCAATTCACAAACTCATGAGATTTATAATAATTTAGAACAATTTATAGCAGCCCATGTTCAAATCTCATTAGTTAAGATAAGGTTCTCCAAATTTCTACAAATTGAAAATACCCCTTCTCATATTTTCAATAACTCCAATAATAGGTTAACAATAAAAAAAACAATCTACTAAATCAGATTTCAACATCAGATTGGGTAACTTGTGCAAATTGGGTGATGAAGCATGTATTCAATTTTGCTACATCACCAAACATTTCATTCCATGAAAAACAATGACTTCATAATTCAAATAAAATGCCCAAGATGTCAGGTAACAAATGCTGAGCACCAACTGATCCAGACTCAAAAGCATAGCAGAGAAGGAACATCTCTCATATGGGACATCTCATTCATCTATCTGTCCATTTGGCAGGGTTGACCCTGACGAGATTGCTTTGAATTGAAAGAGGTGAAATGGGTTCATGGTTGAGAGGGGGAAAAGAAAGGAGCAGAGAGGGAGAAGAGGGGAAAAAGAGGGAACGAGAAAGAAGAAGCAAGAGAGAGGGAGAGAGGGAACGAGAGGGGGAAAGAGGTAAAATGGGTTCCATGGGTGAGAGGGGGAAAAGAAAGGAGCAGAGAGGGAGAGAGAAAGATAGAGAAGAAGAAGGAGAGAGACAGAGAAAGGGGGAAAAGAGGGAACAAGAGAGGAAAAGCAAGAGAGAGAGAGAGAGGGAACGAGAGGTGGAAAGAGGTGAAATGGGTTCCATGGTTGAAAGGGGGAAAAAAGAGGAGCAGAGACGGAGAGAGGAAGATAGAGAAGAAGAAGAAGGAGAGAGACTGAGAAAGGTGGGAAAGACGGAACAAGAGAAGAAGCGAGAGAGAGAAAGGGAACGAGAGGGGGAAAGAGGGGAAATGGGTTCCATGGTTGAGAGGGGGAAAAGAGAGTAGCAGGGAGGGAGAGAGGAATATACAGAAAAAGAAATAAGAGAGAGACAGTGAGAGGGAACGAGAGAGAAGAAACGAGAGACACAGAGAGAGGGAAACAGAGAAAAAGAGGGAGGGAGGGAGGGAGAGAGAGTGAGAGAGATGATGAGAGGGTGTCATACCTAGATAGATGATGCTCGATTCCTTCTGCAGGTTGATCATCTTTAACATTTTCCTGTTGTAGGTTGCTGGGGAGAGAGAGGGGTCGGGTTTCGTCTCTGTGATTGGGGAAAGAAAAGAGTGTAAGATGGTCATTTTTGGAGGGAGTGGGGTTTCAAACCCAACACTCCCCATGACAGAATGCGCATGGTCCAAACTGTCCGCCAAAATGATGTGATTCCATTTCATGTGAGAATAAGGTGGGTAACCTTTTACTATCATATGAGGAGTGAAAATCTGTGTGAAAAAGGGCTGTTTTTCACATCATTTTTACATGCAATTTACGCAGTTGATGCGCGAATCAGTGCAAACAAACATGAAGGTATGTAACCGTTACTCATATAAGTCAATTACATATGTAAATAACTCTAAACAAATGACACCTAAATGATTCAAGAATTTCACTGCTCTCGGGCATTTACAAATTCTTGGCACTAGAATGCTTTGAATTTCATTAAGGAATTCTTTGCTAAAATCTTTAATAACAATTTAAGGTGTTGGAGTTTTTTTGTTTTTTGGATATAATGTGGTGGCTTGTCCTAATGCATTTGCAAATGGCTCGTATCTGTTAGATTTACCATAATCACAGAATCAACTTTAACGGATTATATATGAATGATACAATATATAAGCTACATGCATACCTAGCTCCATCGTATGTTGATCGTGTAGAAAAGAACAAGCTATTCGTGTGCAGGGTTTACAATTCACTTCTAACTTTATCTTGATGCATGCAAGTAATGAGAAACCCAAGCAATAATCTCTTAAAGTGAAGCAAGTTACCCTAGACCCATATATTTATAGAACTCTTAAGTTGATTACGATTATCCCTCTTATTAGTAATTTGAATAAGAAGTAATGATTAGTTTCCAAGTCCAATAGGATTTTCAAATACCAAATAGAAAATGAGTCTTTAATTGCCTTTGGACTCCAGAGGTGGGACCCACGTGGGCATGTGGTCAAGTGGACCACACGTCCAATGTCAACATTTTCCCACTTGAGCCAATTGACCACAAACCACATCCTTAGTTTATTATTATTATTTTATGGAAAAATAATTTATTTTGAAAAATGACTCAATTTGGACGTAGAAGTTTGAAAAAACTGACTTTGACCTGTGCACCAATAAAACTCCTCCCACTCAAACTTTGATTTAAATCTTTAATCTGTGATTAAATAAATTTGTTGATGTGAAGCATAGTGGTTATACATCTTTAATAATGCGCTCCCTTCAATGATCACAACAAAGACATCTTTGCTTAACCAAGTCTGTAATGAGGGTTAAATTAGGATTCCTAATATGACATTCCTAATTTAATGGGTACTGTAATGTCATAACTTTACATTCTTACTCTATTCCACAAGAACTACATGTGGAAGTAATATAAGAGATAAGAATTACGAAATGAAAATTTTGCAACTTTAATGAGCTCTTTAATAGTGTCAACATAACATAAAATAATCCTAATTAGGCAAATCCTGCGGGCCCATATTTGCAACATATTCCTTATAGACCTTAGGTGCTAATGCCTTCATTAATGTATCAACTATCATGGGACTTATCGGAGCTCCAACAATAGACACTAAACCATTTCGTACTTGTTCTTTAAGTACAAGGTATTTAACTTCTAGATACTTTAAATTGCTGGAACACTTGTCATTATTGGCAAAATGCATTGCTGCATAATTGTCACAGTAAATCATTAGTGGCTTCGAGATACAATTTATAATCCGAAGTCTTAAGATAAAATTACGCATCCACAACGCATGACCCGTGGCTTCAAAGCAGACCACGCACTCTGCATGAACCGTAGATGAAGTGGTCAAAGTTTGCTTTGCACTCTTCTACGAAACTGCTCCACCTGTTAGTAGGAAAACATATGCTGAAGTAAACTTCCTAGTGTCGAAACATCCTGCAAAGTCTGAATCTGAATATCCAATCACCTCCAAATGATAAGATCTTTTTATATAAGCATATATCTTCGAGTACCGCTTAAATAACGGAATACTTTCTTTGCTGCTTGCCAATGAAACATGCTCGGATTACTTTGGTATCTGCAAAGCATTCCCACTGCAAAACTTAATTCTAGTCTTGTATATATCTGAGCATACATCAAACTAACGATAGCTGCTGCATAAGGACACTTTTCCATTTGTTTCTTTTTGAGTTTATTCTTTGGATATTGGTCTTTACTAAATTTGTCTCCTATGATTATAGGAGCATCTTGTCGTCTATAGCCTTCCAAATTAAACTTCTTGAGGATTGTTTTGATATAGGCTTCTTGAAACAACCCAAGTAATCCTTGAGATCGGTCCCGATATATCTCAATTCCTATTGCAAAGGGTGCTTCGCCCAAATTTTTCATATCAAAGTTTGCTTCAAGATAATCCTTGGTTTCACGGATCATTCCAAGGTAGTTACTGGCTAATAAGATGTCATCAACATATATGACTAATATCATAAATTTGCTCCCACTAATTTTCAAATATATATAATGGTCTAAAATATTTTCGGTAAAACCAAAAGATGTGATAATTTGATTGAATTTTAAATACCACTGTCTGGAAGCTTGTTTAAGTCCATATATTGACCTCTTTAATTTGCATATTAAACTTTCTTTCCCCTATTCAATGAACCCTTCAGGTTGGACCATGTAAACTTCCTCTTCTAGATTCCCATTTAGAAATGTCGTTTTGACATCCATTTGAAGTAATTCTAAATTATAGTATGCTACAAGTGCCATAATTATTCTGAATGAATCCTTTATTGATACTAGTGAGTAGGTTTCATTGTAATCGATGCCTTTTCTTTAAGTAAAACCCTTGGCCACAAGTTGAGCTTTAAATCGTTCGATATTCCTTTTAGAGTCTCTTTTGGTCTTAAAGACCCATTTACAGCCAACAGTTTTGGACCAAGCAGGTAATTCGACGAAATCCCGAACTTCATTATTGGCCATGGATTTAATCTCATCTTTCATTGCATCTAACCATTTATAAGAATTTTCATCATTTATGACTTCCTTAAATGTCCTTGGATCTTCCGTCATTCTAATATCAGTTTCTTCAAGATACATAACATAATCGTTCGGGATTGCAAGCCTTCTCTCTCGAGTAGACCTTCTCAATTCTCTTGTATCTATTTCATCAACATTCTGTTATGTATCATTCATGATTAGATCATTTAAGGCGGTCTGTTTTGGGAGCATTTTTACGTTAATGGGTTGTTGCTCCTCTAAGTTATCTTTATAACTAGTATCGAGAGGAATCTCAACACCATCATTTATATTAGGTAACAAAGTTTGTTCCCTAATTTCATTGAAAGTACTATTTCTAGTATGATGACTCCCACTGTTTTCGTGATCATCCAAGAATTTAGCATTATTGGATTCTACGATCTTAACACTATAGTTTGGACAGTAAAACCTATACCCTTTAGACCTTTATGGATAACCAATGAAAAATCCTTTAATAGTTTTTTGGTCTAATTTCTTTTCATGTGGATTGAAGACTCTCACTTTAGATGGACAACCCCAGATTTTGAAATGGTTTAAACTGAGTTTCCTGCTGGTCCATAACTCAAATGGGGTTTTAGAGACCACTTTAGTAAGAACACGATTCAAAATAAAAATAGCCATTTTCAGTGCTTCTCCCCACATTGAATCAAGTAAATTGGTATTATTCACTACAGTCCTAACCATATCCATAATTGTTCTATTTCTCCTCTCGGCAACACCATTCTACTGAGGGGTTCCTGGCACTATGCATTGAGCAACAATGCATTCTTCTTCTAGGAATCTAGCGAATGGCCCCAGGTTATGGCCTAATTCATCATATCGGCCATAGTATTCACCACCTCGATCTAATATCACGACTTTAATTTTTTTTTGTTTAGTTGTCTTTCTACCTCTGCCTTGAATATTTTAAAGACATCAAAGCTTCAAATTTATCTTTAATGAGATAGATATATCCATATGGTGAGTAGTCATCTATGAAGGTGATAAAATATTCTTTTCCAGTAAAACAAGGTATATGCAATTTTCCACAGATGTCCGTATGAATCAATTGAGAAGTCTTGAATTCTTTGTGGCTATTTTCTTGATTGTCCTTATTTGTTTGCCCTTGATACAATCAACAACGACACCAAAATCAGTGAAACTTAAGTTTGGTAATAACTCATCTTTCACCAATCTCACCATTCTCTCTTTCGAGATGTGTCCTAAGCATTTATACCACATCTTAGATGAGTTCTTTTTTATCAATCTTCTCTTTAAGCCCACATTCATGCCATAATTAATGTACTGGGTAAATATGGTTTGTGCAAAAACTAAATCTAACTTTAATTTATATAAACCATTACATAAAGATCTACCACCAATTACAATACCATGTCTATAAACATTCATAAATCCATTACCAAAATTAAATGCATAACCATACTGATCTAATTTTGAAATAGAAATTAAATTCCTAAAAATGGATGGTACGTAAAAAGTATCGTAGAGATCTAGTTGGAATTTAGTGTCCAGCATAATTCTGTAAGTCCCTATCGCTTCGACTCTTGATTCTTGTCAATTCCCCATCATGATAGTTCTTTGGCCATCACTTGGATTCGGCTTGAAAGGAGTCCCTGCATACAACTAGAAATATAAATGATTGCTCCAGAGTCAACCCACTAGGTATTTAATGGAACATCTACTAAATTGCATTCAAAACATACAAAAGATACTTGACTGTTATTATCTCTCTTTTTGAACCAATTCTTTCTTTTTAGACATTCCTGTTTAAAGTGACCCTTCTTACCACAGAAGAAACATTTCTGCGAGGTCTTCTTCTTGTCCTTCTGTCCTGGTTTTGCTTTCACCTTATGCACATTATCTTTATATTTTGGCTTATATTTTTCTTTAGCTTTTCCATAAGAGACATAATTAACTGTAATTTGGCCTTCAGCTTTAAGCCTCATTTCCTCTTGATCACATTTTGCAATCAATTCATTAACTGTCCATGGCTGTGAGTTCTGATTGTACGCTACTTTAAATGGTCTAAAGGCCAGCGGTAGGGAATCTAAGATGAATTGACTTAGATACCCATCTGAAACGGCTATATTAACTTCATTGAGTTTAATCGTAATATTAGACATGTTTAAAATGTGTTCTCTTACGCTTTTGACCCCATCGTACTTAATATTAGTCACGTGAGACATCAGTGAGGATCCAAGTACCTTATCAGTCACCTCAAATTGTATCCTAACAGTTTCGAGGTAGTCTTTTGCATAATCTTTAACGTTGATTGACCGTCAAATACTTTTTGATATTGAATTAGTGATGATTTTTAGACTTACTTTATTGGATCTTATCCACTTTTCACATTTCGCTTTTTCAACGACAGAACTCGATTCAGTGGGCAGAGGAGGCTTTGGTTCTTCTATGGCCGTGTCCAATTCTAAATAATTTAAAGTAAGAGACAGCATATCTTTTCAATGGCATAGTTTGATCCATCTAGGATAGGGATGTATCCCAAACAGGATAGCAATGTAATTGCATTCAAAATTGAAAATAAATACATCACAAAATATAAGCTTTGAATTTAACATGCAAAACAATAATTCAATTTAAATTTAAACATAAAATAAATTTAAATTGGTGAGTACTAAGTACATCATCATGAATCACCTTAGGGTGAATATGATGGGTTAATTTATTACTATCTTTGCTAATGAGACTATGGTTAATAGCATATGTCATGAATAAGTTGACTACACCTTTAAGCATAGATCAAACATGCTCATGTCATACATATTAAGCACATCCCATCCCATTTTCAAGTGGTCAATAGATGATTGAGCCTTTGCGTCAATCTTCAATTTACATTTGAAATGCAATTTTGGTGCAATTAAACATCATAAAGTTAATATATGGTGATCCTTGAACACAAAATACATAATACATATAACTTTGGGTAACTTTAGCAACATCCAAATTAAACAAGTTGTGAGTTTTGCTAATAAGAAATTATAATCGCACCTTTAATGATCTAATGAGTCCATTAAGAAAAACATATCTCTAATTGGATTGGATATTCTTATCTCAATAATTAAAAAAAATTAATCAATTACACACTTTAACTTTAAATTGGGCTTCATTGAGAAAAAATCCAAATAGATATTAATTGACTTATCTAAACTATTCAAATCATTAATCCATTAATATAGGTGTTCTTACATGTGATCAATTATCCAAATAACTTTTATTTAAATTAATCACAAACCTAATTTTTCCCTAATTAATACTTTACAATTAAAGTATTCTTTAATTCATCCATAGATTTTCCTCAAAATTAGGTATAGATGTGAATATACATTCACCCATGAACTTTTCTTAGCTCATAATTAATAGAAATTTAACAAATTAAATGCGGAATTAAGCTTTAATGAGTTAAACATGCACTAATTAATATGCCATAAAAATCTGAAAATCTCTAGATGGTCGATCCATACCGTTAATTTGGTAGATCTGACCTTTAGGAGTCCATAGAAGAAAACAGATTGAAAATTTGAGTTCAGATGTGTCCACAATCATCAATTTACTATTTCAACAGCTCAATCAATTGGTCTGTCCTCATTGCTGACATCAACATGATGACAACACTTTTCTTATACCAGATTAATTCTGTTATGGCTTGGATGGATACTATAATGGTATATGTGTAATATTCTATACTACTATTATATATATGCTTAAAGTATAAACAAATTATGTAAGTGGCAGAGGCTTAAACAAAGTAAAGCCTAGCCTTAATCGGTGTAGCTGAATCTTATCTCAGGGGCAGTCCTTTCTAGAAAGCACATGACGTATCTTTTTTTTTTTAGACATGGCCCATGGGTAATGAAATCGTTGAGTTTCATGTGCATCATGCACTCATGCCAATACGTGAGGCCCACCCTAAACTATCGATATGGTTCATAAAAAAAAAAAAAGGTCCCCATCTTTAAATCTATCAACCATCAATCACGATAATAGCAATGATGGAATGCCCCGATACATTGCTCAGGGCTCTGGGTTCATATGATTCATGCACTTGAATTTCCAAGGCCTAAGACATGTGATCACAGGATCACTATCCCATCTTCAAGTTTCTTGATGATTGATTTATGTGGAAGCAAAAAACGAACACAAAATAACTGAAGCATGCAAATATCAATCCAATAAATACATGCATGAAATTTCAGTAATATCAAATATTACAACCTTAATAGGTTATTCAAGGTCTGAGATCCTTGAACCTGATGCTCTGATACCAACTATTAGATTTACGATAAACACAGGATCAATTTTAACATATTAGATCTGAATAATACAATATATAAACTACATGCATACCTGACTCCATCGTATGTTGATTGTGTAGGGAAAAATAAGCTATTCGCGTGCAGGGTTTACAACTCACTTCTACTTTACCTTGATAGATGCAAATGATGAGAGAGTCAAGCAGTAATCTCTTGAAGTAAAGCAAGTTATCCTAGACCTATATTTATAGATCTCTGTGATAGTTCTCTTCTCATCATGGAATTCTTAAGTTAATTACGATTATCTCTCTTATTAGTAATTTGAGTAGAAAGTAACTATTAGCTTCCAAGTCCAATAGGATTTCCAAATACCAAATAGAAGAGGAGTCTTTAATTGCCTTTGGACTCCAGAGGTGGAACCCAGGCATGGGCATGTGGTCAAGTGGACTACACGTCCAATGTCAACAGTTTCTTCTCAAAAATTTCAAAATTCTAGCCACATGAAAGGTCTCAAGATTTCCAAAATTCTAGCAACATAAAAGGCCTCAAATGCTCCATTTGCTTTTTGTTGAAATTTTTTAGTGTTGAAGTATAAAAGGAAGACTCAAGTTCCATAGGAAGCATTTTAAAATTCTAGTCACATAAGAGGTCTTAACCGCCCCGCCCCAATGGTCATTGCCATTTCTACTGAGAAGGGGTGTAATATGGGAAGAGGTGGAGAAGTTGGGCATCATGGCTGGACCCATGGTTGAAATCGTGTGCCCCAGCTCCTAAGTGATATCTTTGATCACGGTATGCCGCCATGAGGAGATTTCCTCTCTAGTGCTGCCATGGCCATTTCCCTTGCCCGTGTCCCTGGTTTCAGCTACCTCCCTTCTTACACGACATTCATACATTCAGACCAATCCAACCGTCCAAATTGTGTGCCTTAGGTGGATGGATGATGCTGCGAAATGATTGGTACCATTCTATCATAACCATCCATTTACATTTATAGAATTGGACGGTTAATAAGAAAATGGTTGCTGGCCCATGGTCATGGGTGGTTATTAATGATAGAGCGTTTGGCCCGATTCAACTCGAACCTTTAAATCGTCCAGACTGGTAAAACTAGCCGAACCATCGGTCGAATTGGGCGATATTTGGCCATTTGACCCATCTGAATTTTAGGAAATATGACATCATGGTTCTGAATTTTAGGAAATATGACATCATGGTTTTTTCTCCATTTCATTAGTGTTGATCCAGTTTGAGGCCAATGATTAAGGCAATTGAATTTTTATTTTTTGACCTAGCAAAGGGGGCTAGAACCTAAAAGAGAAAGAAAGCCCACACACGCAAGAAGAAGTGACATACCCAAGGTTCGAGCCTTGGGTAGCTAAGTAAGAACAGACACCTCTTACTGTTGGAGGCAGCCACAAGGATCCCTAGATATTGTAAATAACTTTAGATGATTATGATTCAAGAACCATACCTAAGAGATCTCTTTGATTTGACGGTCTTATAGCAACCCGAAAATCTCAAGACTTTCTCCTATATTCCTCTATGCTCGAACTCATACCAGTATGTGGGCCTCTTCTGCAAATTCTCTTTGTTCTAAAAAAACGAGATTTCTCTTTCATGTATTTTCTAGAGAGCAATAGTGTATATTTTTAAGCTACAATAGAGACCTTAAGAAGGAAACAAGGAATATGCTTTTTATGGAAATACGAAATCCTAATTCGACCCAAATTAGAATCTTAATTCTATAAAGTACAATTCGGTCCATTAGAGAATTATAATTGTACTCATGTCCTTATTCTTAAAATTATATTTCGAGCTTCTTATTATTAAATGTTTATTAATCTCCCCACGTTAAAATTTCAGATATTCATCGATTAAATAATTAGTGAGATTTATATTTAATTGATATCTTTATAATTCCTTGAAATTTTATACTTAACTTATTTGATATGCCGGACACAAAGTTCACCTGTAGGGCTTGACATAATAAAAACTTATAAGTTTCATCAAGGGAATATCATCAATCCCTATTACAGTATGTGGATTCCATCAATAAACTAATATTCACTATACACGTAGTGCAGTCTTTCAATTTACAAAGATTATTGACTCATAAAAGGTTTCACTCCTTTGTAAATCAAAATGCCAAACACTAAATGTATGTGTCTATTATTTACATCGGAATTAAGAGTACAAGCACTCATAATAATCATTTGAATGTTAATCGTCTTATATAGTCAGTATAAAGACAATAAATCTAAAAGTGGCCCTATTCAATACACATAAAATATACTAGCATAATAAGTTGAAACTATACTATTTCCACAGTCAAGACAAGCCTGTAAAACATCATGCTACAATTGTACCGATGGTGTGTCCAACTCCATCTAAATTGTGAACAATAATAACTTATATTCTATAAGAACTAACAAATAAGTTTTCCGTCTATAAGCTGAACTCTACACTCCAACTTGTATACTTTAATAAAATAATAGACACACACAAATGTATAATAAATAATAATGCAATCATTTGCCTATATAAATTCTCATTAAAATGAAAATATAAACTTTACTAGTAAATAAATCAGTTAAAAATAAATACATAAAAGTATGCTTTTAATATAAATTTCCAACACTTACCACTAAGGTAAGAAGGCTTGTGGTTTTCTTTTTATACTGTCATATCTACTTTATCTTTTGTCATTTTTTCTTCCAAAGAAATGTCATTTCTCCTTCCAAAGAAATGGCCCAAGCGAACCCCTGGGCTAGGGTTACAGATTTGGGCTGCATTGAGTGTCCTTAGAATGGGATTCAACTTTGCCTGAGATAGAGGATCTTGTGTGTGTTAAGTTAGGTTAGTTAGGTGTTATAAGCCTGAACCAAGCCCAAGGAGAATTTTAGAGGAAACCCTAATGAGCTGGGCCAACCTGTACCCAATGGGAGGTGCTCTATTCTCAACCTCAGATGAGTTGGGTTGAGTCAAACTCTATGATGCCCACAGCAGAGACATAGATTTTTTACATAAAAATGAAAATCAGATACGATATGACACGATATGTTGCTCATTTTGAAGTATTCATAGGTCGAGCTAGATGATTTTAGATCAAGCATGGAGCCCATTTGAACTCTACATTGAATTGGGAACTTCATGCTTGAGCCCAACCACTTTCAAATCAATGACTCTTAAATTTTAAAAGGGGTAGTTGGGTCAGGCTGGGTCAGGTTGGGCCTGACTGGTGATATCAATGGACCCCTTGTAATCTGTTAAGTGGAAGGACCAGACCATTAAAATCAGGGTTTGGGCTAGAATTATGGTATCGAGTGACCCAGTGAATAAACGGTCCAGATCCATACCCAACCACACGTGCCCGACGTTATAATTAATTTATATAATGCATTTCAATAGTAATGATAATAATAAAAACAGCATACTTGGTTTAAGGCTAGAGTCTGGTTTGGTTCAAGTTGGGTCTGGGACCTACACCCTAGACCTATGTCAGATGTGGGTCCAGTCAGGTTCTAGGAGAGCCAAAAGTCATTGATGCCCGATGGTGTCATTGCTCGGAATGGAGCAGTCCCGAACCTGGAGTAGAAAGAAAATTGGCTTGAACCGGCAGTTAGCCTTTCAAGCATGAAAACTAACTCTATTCCAATTTCAGCAATGCTCTGTGTGGACCACTCCCATGCCTGGAGTAGATAATAGTATCTCTTGATTGAAAAACGTAGTATCAGTCAAATATTGCAATCAGTGAGGAAGAGGTTTCAGATTCTATTATGATACAATAAAGGCAATTACTTTAATATTGGGGATTAGTTATAATTTTAACTCACGGTTACCACGACTTGTTAAAATGTTCCACATTATCTCCCCACTGACATAAAACTACCAACTTAT
Organism: Sextonia rubra; assembly: GCA_037013555.1. Classification (NCBI taxonomy): domain Eukaryota; kingdom Viridiplantae; phylum Streptophyta; class Magnoliopsida; order Laurales; family Lauraceae; genus Sextonia; species Sextonia rubra. The sequence goes on from JASUAD010000026.1 coordinate 13,150,797, forward strand.
AACTTTATTATCTCATCAAACCACTCACTTTTACTTTTCACTTTTTATAGTTCCATTTTTTTTAATTTTTTGTAAAAACCGTTGTTCCATTCTATCTACTCAACTCCCCCAATTTTTCTATTTCTATTTTATGCAACTTTCTCTAAGGAAAATGGTACTCTCATAACCTTTTTTAATTTATTAAAATTTGATTTATAATGTATGGATATACCGTGGTGAGCAGGGTTATTGTGCTAGAATAGTCTAAAGTTAGAGAAGAAAAGATCTATCTATGTGTATTCTAATTCAAAGAAACCGATGAAACATGATATTTGTTTTGCATAAATCTCCATCTCCCTAGTATGAATACTTCTATAAAAGATGAATTTAGAGGAAACCTCATCCCCCAGGATTGGTGTTGATGGTTTAGGGTTTTATTCTTAGAAAAGAAGTATGAGTGTCTATGAAGGGTTTGTTTGGCAAGTCTTATCTATTTGAGATGCATTTGTTTGAAATAGAGTTATTTCAAGTTTCAATTAGACCCGGCAAATAGATTTGATATATTTGATCCAATTAGAAAAGGCAAATTGTCATTGTATGAAAGTGACATGCACCAAGTTAATGTAGTACAAATAAATTTCTTATAAGTAAAAACGATACAAACTTGCCAAAGTTATATAGCTAAACTCGCTAAGAAAAAAGCAAAAAAGTATCTAATCAATTTACACATTTATATCTATTTGAAAACGTTACCTTTTTCTTACTTTATAAAAAGAGGCAAAAGATCTTAAAGCTAGTTAAATCAGACATTTACATGAATTTTACCAAACAGTCTAAAATAGTTAAAACGTTGATTAGAAATATTTTGAAGTCAAATAAAAATAAAAAGTAGACTTGCCAATCGAAATATATAGTTAATTCTTATTAGGGGAACCCTAAAACCAACGAACAGAGGCAAGCTCAAAAGAGAGGTCCTCCCAAACCAGCGCGTACGGCTCTTCTACCATACGTATATTGAAAGCTATAAGTTAGTTGAAAGTTACTCCGACTTGCAGGTCCACTTTACATGTTTTTATCTGGATTTTTGGTCCACCTAGTTAAGTAGCTTGGCTTGAACACAACGCTTGGAAAACTTGGCTTGTTAGCTTGGCTAGACTGACTGCTCATCAAATTGATATTTGCAACCCCACTATCGACGATTGAGTTCCTTAAGTCCATAAAATTACATCATTAAAGTATCATTTCATGTAGAACTATGGACTTAATTAGGATAAATACACTACTTTTCACTAAATTTCATTAATTCATGCATTTTCAATTCAAAACTCGGATTTCAAGCAAATCATATACATTCTCTCATCATTTTATCATTTTATGTGATTTTCTAAATTTTCAAGGAATCGTAGTTGGATTAGTACTTTTCTCAAATGAATCCCAGTCACATTAGGACTCCTTAATTTTTCCAATTTTAGCTTATTATTGTAGAAAATAAAAAATTTGGGACCCACAGAGTCAAGAAAAAAAATTTTCTAAAGAGTCATAGTTGAAGTAGAACAACTCCTGGGGCCTACCATTCAAGCAGAAGAGATGTCTTACATAGCAGGGTCCACATTTGCTACAGCTTTTGAATTAATTCAAATTATCTCTTGGATAATTCAAAGAAGACAATTTTGGTTGGATATAAATGTTGAGGAATTAGAATGAGAGATTGATTCATCTCACCTTGGATATTGAATTCAAATTTTTCCAGAGATGAAAATCCAATCCAAGTGAGAGATAAAAAGATAAACTAAAGATAGAGTTCAAAATGAGGGAAGATTGAAAGTTAATCATGTTTTTCTTAGGACAGCATAGATTAAGACAATCATAACTCTCAAGCCGAGTGTCAGATTGGGACAATCTACATACTATTGGAAAGATCTTTTCGAGTAGATATTATGGAGCCCAAGATTACACTAGTCAGGGTTGAATTGATAAAGTTATGGTCTCAGGAAGTTGACCGTACATTTTTAGACAGGATTACAAACAAATTGAGAGTTTTCTCCAATTTTGCACAACCAAGCTGGTTCTTTTTATACAGGATTGCAAACAAATTGAGAGTTTTCTCCAATTTTGCACAACCAAGTTGGTTCCTATTCCCACTATTGCACAACTTTTGGACCCCACTTGCAGTCTACATAGTTTCTGGTTCCACCACTTGCAATCTTTGAAGATCCACACAATAGAGAATTACTTTTGACACATCCTGTGTGGAACCACATCTGAAGACAGAGAGAGAGAATTCTTCTTCTTTAACAAGGACTCTATCATCAAGAAGCTATAGTCAATTCAGATTATCTCTAACTTGGTCATCAAGTCTCCAATTGTTGAGGAAGTCTGTCCAAGAGAAGGAGTCCAGATTCAATGAATCAAAGCTGAAAAAAAATATATAAAAGGATCCTTAGCAATGAACGTCCACTCTAGATTTGGGATGTCTGAGCTCTCTCTATCTTTCTTTCTCTGTCTCTCTCCTCTCTCTTCTCCACCTCTCTTCCTCCCATCACTTTCTGATTTTTTTATTTTTTTTAAAGGAATTTTGGAGCCTTGCTCCAGAAACTAAGATCTTTAGAAGAGAATTTTCTGAGAGATCATTGTACAAGGCTATGCTTTTAATATAGATCTTTTTGATGTTCTTTGCAACAATTGGCTAAGTCTTTGATTGGAGCGAAGGAAAACACGAAGTAGTCTACTTTCTTCAATTTTATGTTTGATGTTCTTTCTTTTTCGTTTATCTCTTTCGAATGAGTTTTTAAAAGAAAAGTAGATCTGTCTTTGTGCCAAAGGGGGCAACTTAGGTTTCTTATTTCTGAAAATAAAAAGATTTGGATCATCTATTTTTAGATTTGATAGTTCGTGTTTAGAACTAAAATTCTTTGACGTGTTATGCTTAACTTTGATAGGTGATGCTTAGGATTTTTATTATATCCTGAAGTGATGAGGTCTTGGCTTTCTAAAAAACATTTTTGATTGAAAAAAAAAGTTCTTGCAAAAGACAAAAATTTCAAATCAGAAGCATTGATTTATTTTTTATTTGAGTTATACTTGAGACAAAATGTTATAATAATTGCATAAATTGGATAGTTTGATTATTTGGAGGATTCTGAATGCTTTGATCTTTTACATTATCTAATTTTCCTTTATTTTCAATTGCATTAGTTTTCTAACTCTTCTAGTTCTCGTTCAAGTCAAACTCTCGTTTTCTTATTTTTATTTTAAAAATTCAGTTTTAAAATCTAGTTGCATAAGTTCTCTGTGGGTTGAACCCGTTCTTGCCACTGTTTACTTCCTAAGAACTATGCACTTGCGGTACTACTGATTGAAGATCACATTAGAGTCGTTATAGAATCTCAACCATAGTAGTCAATTCCATTTCATTTCGACCGAAATCACCTGAATTTTTTGATCCAGCCTTACAGCCAAAACGGAATGGAGGTTAAAATTTTCCATGTTGAATTTTGGTCAATCTTGATCCATTTCGGCCAATTTTGATTGCCTATTATGGCCCATTTCGGCTTCCTATATAAATTTCACTAGTTTTTTTTTCTCAAAATCCATTTCAAGGAACATGCATAATTTATATTTTCTTTTTAGTTTTTTATTTGTTTTACATATATGTATATATTCTTTAATTTGTATTATTCAAAAAATTTTTGCTGAAATTCTGAATTACTGAAATATTTCATCTTAGAAATTAGATCGAAATGATTACTAAAACGGAATTGACAATTATGAAATATTTAAATCAGTTTGAAGGCTTTAAATGAGCTAAGCTCAAGTTTAAGCTTGAGCTCAACATCCTAGTACACAATGTGACCTCCATTATAAATGTAACGCCCCACAATGATATCAAAGTCGACTCTCGACTAGTTCAAGTGTGAGTGCTTGCCGTGATCTAGTGTAAGTGGCCGGGTTTCTATGTGGGCTAGCTAAAAGGGCTGGCAAGCTACAGAGACTAGTAGGCTATTGCACAGGGACGCGCAGCCCTAAGGGAGGTGGATTATGACGTCCTCGAGTTCCGCATTGACTGTAAAAAGGAAAGTGATTGGACTTATATGTAGAGCTTATACCCTTAGGTAGTGTTTGGTTCGCTGGAATGAAGGTCAAAATGGAATGGTCATTCCGTTGGAATGACCATTCCCACATTTGGTTCGTGAAAAAGTGGCGGAATGACCATTACTTCAGGAATCACCATTCCTTTATACAAGGGAATTACCATTCCTTTGGGGGGGGGGGGGTAGAGGAATGGCCATTCCATTCCATTGTAATTTTCCTTTGAGTCCAAAATGCCCCTTTCATCAAACAAAACCTAAGATGTCCAATCATAAGACCTAGCCTCCTTCCTCTTCGTCTCTGACCTCTCATTCTAGGGGTATTTTGGTCAATTTTATGTAATTTTTATAGGGGTATTTTGGTCAATTTTATGTAATTTTTATAAGAGTATTTTGGTCAATTTTATATAATTTTTATTCCATTCTTGGCATCATTCAAACATAATCTGAGAATGTCCAATCATAAGACCTAGCCTCCTTCCTCTTCGTCTCTAACCTCTCATTCCAAGGGTATTTTGGTCAATTTTATGTAATTTTTATAGGGGTATTTTGGTCAATTTTATGTAATTTTTATTCCATTACTGGCATCATTCAAACATGCCAAACACAGGAACTAGAATGAAAATCCTATTACTGGATTGATTCCTTTGTCCAACCAAACGTTGGAATGGGAATTACTATTCCTGCCTCATTCCATTCCAGACTCATTCTAGTCTCAATTCCATTCCTACCAAAAATCATTCCAGCGAACCAAACGCTACCTTACGTTGCATGAGGCTTTTTGGTGGGTTAAGGTCCACTAGAAGTAAAACCATGAGTCCCATAGGCCAAAGCAAATAATTCATACATGCGTTTGGGGTAGAGCGTTATAATAAATGAGTCGATATCGACCTTGTCTCCCTCATACATGCGTTTATGTACATTAACAAGCTGCACTCGGGCTGAGGGTCAAGCTCATATGATATGGAACTCGCAAAGAGCTTTGTGTTTACATTTTACACCACCACCATCACCACAACAACAAGAAGAATAGCCACCAACCCATTGACATCTATGATGGGGCCCACTCATGGGTAGCCTCAACATAGAGAGACACCCCTCATAATGAGTCTATTTGAATAAAGAGAGTATATGTTAATCTTTTTAAGATTCAAACTACAATTGAAAGAGTCTAATCGAACTTTCCTTTATAATCCTATTCTAACTTGAATTTGAGCTTATCACCCATTAAGCTAATTACAATAAATAGATACGGCTGGGTGGTAGTAGAGTACCAGAATACGTATAACCAATAGAGATAAGTCATCCGTTACCATATTCTCCATTAGGATGTTCATTCTCATCCTGAGATTGTGAAGAGTGAATCCTATATGACTGATTGTGAAGAGTGAATCCTACATGACTAATATCTAGTAGACAGTCAAGATCTCTACGTTCATCGCTTGATCCAACCCGACATTGTTCTGATCATGTTTATAGCGGCCCTGTGATCTTGATCTATGCTTCCGCAATAACAAAATCCATCATTGGTATCAGAGCCTTCTTGGACCACTCAAGCAAAGATTAAATTATTTTTGCACGATTGAGGTAATTCCAAAACTTGAAAATTTTTTTTAATCATTCCCTATGACGAGAAAAAAAGGAGAGACCTAAAAGGTCTTTTTCCTGTTGGCCCAGAACCTAGGCGATGCAGTTGATTCCCACATTCGTTTATCCTTAGGATAAGTAATTTCTTTTGACAGAAGAGAAAAAATTAATGTTAAAGGTCCATGTGATGCCATCATCTAAATCACATTGGAGGCCTTGGATGAAAACATATGTGCTTTTGTCTTTTCATGTGATCTTCATGGATTGGATCTCAAGAAGTGGTGGTGTATGCCCCGAGAGTAACAGCCTATTGATCTGTCTTCTCAACACATAAAATAAAGATGGGGTTTTGATTTTTTAGGTCTAATATATCTTGTCTTTAATGTGGTCTTCTCTTTTTCTGTTAAAACATATATATATATATATATATGGGTGCTGGGTTGTTTGGTTTTAGAGACCAAAGTCTTTTTTTCAAGTGTGGTAAAGAACCGGACCTACATCATTGCCAGAGCCCAAGAGGGGGCACAGGGCTCCAATTGTAACAAATTGGTTTTTGGGGTTTTCAAGTCCTGCCCTAGCCCGTTAATCAAACCCCAAAGTTAGACAGTTCTCATGATCACATGGTTGAAACATTGTACCAAAATTTCATGCTATGACATAATGATGGATGCCAACAATATTATGCCTTATAATTAATCCCAAGTGTAAATGTATTACTTTTATCTTTATGTCAATTAAGAGGAGATAATTTGATAAACATATAAGTGAAAGAGAGTAAAACTTTGATTAGCAATTCAATTATCATGAATGGGTTGACCACTGGGTCATAACAAGGTTCTGTTTGAGGGCCTAGTTTCAATGAGGTTCATTGCCTTTTATGAGACCCATATGGTTGATTGCTCAAATGATGCTTGTTGACCACTAGAAAACTCCTATGTTGGATGTGTGATGTGTTTGATGCACTTAAAATGAAAATGTCTGTACTATTTCTATCACGCCCCGAAATCCGAGGTCCTTGGGACCTTCAAATCACTAGACATGGCGGGTCTACAATAATTAAATTAAAAAAAATTCAAACTTTATTGAATAATCCAAATAGAATATCATGATTAACATCTCAATCTAAACAAATAAAATCAATCCACTTAAAATAATAAATAAATTTGAAGTGAGAATGACTCTTATAAATTTTTCAAAATCTAATAAAGTCCTAAATCAATCTTAAAATCTACGGCTAAAGTTTCGCAACTCATCCCTCAATCCTGATTCCGTAAAACAAGTTGATTTTCTCGGATTCTGGCTCAACCTCGAAATCTGTAGGGGAAGAAAATAAAGGTGAGTAAAACTCAACAAGTAATACTCACCATAAAACCTAGTAAATAGGTAACAATCTAAGAAATCAAATTTAGAATCATGGTTCACATATACAAGGTATATCGCGTAAGATAAGTGCAATATCTTGAAAACGATAAGAAGGTAATGTGACCGAAATTCAAGGTATTTTAAGTAAGTGAGCAAATAAACAAATCAATAATAAATAAAAAAGGCATCTCCTCAGTAAACAAAATATCAAAGTATGCTCGTCAGAGTTAGGCTTGAACTAAGCACAAGGAATCTGCAAGGTATAAATCATTTTATATCCATACATAGTTCGCATAAGGCCCGAGAATACCAGTAATCTCCAAAACAAAGTGGGAGCTAGTTACAGACTAACAATATCATACAAAGGGGTGCCAATCCCAATGTCATATAAAAAAAGGGCTAAAATCCGCTTGTAGGTATAGCACGGTGTATTGCCATATATTAGAAAATGCCTTGAAGGTACAAATAGTAAATCCAAGAATTTAAAGTTATTTTAATCACAAAGATAGCCAAGTATTGAGATCACAAATTGAATCACATGTTATTAGAATTTTCCACATTTTTTCAGCATTTTAAGTCCAATGATAATTAACGATTAATAATAAATTTAACAAAAAATCAATTGTAGCATGATGGTAACAAGGAAATAGGATTAGGTTTAGCATAACCATCATGTATAAGCATGTCAAGGGTAACAAAATATCTTAATAATCTAAGATTATTTTAATAGTTTCCAAATTTTCATATTTTAAATCAAATTTAGGCAAGGATCAGAAAACTCTAGTGCTAAGGAACTATGGTAAAACTACTTGACTCTTTCAACGGTGAATAATGGACTTGACCTACCCCGATCTAAATACCCAAGAGAATCGATGCGGGTCCCTATTAATGATGGTTTGCAAACAGATTAGCAAGTAAGTATAGGGGATGGGCTCATGCTTGGGCAGTTGATTTGCGTCAAATCACACGAGATGAATTTGGGCTAAGGTATGGTCACATCCTTGATTAGGCCCAATTTGTTTAGTCATGCAAGTGGATTTAATTAATGCAAGTCATGCATACACATAGGTTAAATGGGGACTTACAACAAAGACTTGGGTTGGAAAATCAGCAAGTGGGCCTAACAAGCTTCGGGTCTAACAAGTTCATTAAGTGGGCCAAGGACAGTGGTTTAAATGGGTTTCATCAATGGGCTCACGCTTAATTTCTATGCTAGAATGGGCCTTGTGGATCATGGCATATCCTTGTGGGGCCTAAGATAATAGTTCACATCACGGCTTAAACATACATGCAAGGTGGGCCATGGAGGTCACAAGGGTTGAGATCAAATGAGTTGTTTGCTGAGGGCATGTATTCACTATTCAAAGATGGTGACGGATAACAGAAAACTGTGGAGAATATAACATAAGGAAGAGGAAAAGGGAGAAGGAGAGAGGAACAAAACAAAATAGAAAAAAGACCAAGAAGAATAAAGGAAACAAAGAAGTAGAAGGAGAAGAGAGGATATCAAGAACCGGAAGGAGAATGCAGTGGAGATGGTGGTTACAGAGAAAAAGAGGAACAGCAGAGAGGGTAGACTACACAGTTGGCAGCAACACAGGAGGAGATGATGAATGGGAAGTGGGCTGGAAGCCTAGGACTTATAAGGGGATTCGAAGGTGAAAGAAGCGGGGAAGAAGGAAAGAATGAAGGCTAAGAAGGAGGAAAAACAAAAAAAGGGAAGAGAAATTTAGAAACAAAGGGAAAAAGAAATAAAACCAGAAAAGAAACGAAGAAGAAGAAGAAAAAGAAAAAGATAAAGGAAGGAAAAGAGAACGTAACAGAAACACAAACAGGAAGAATAAAACTAAGAAGAAGGAGGAAGAGCAGAAAAGAAAACAAGAAGAACAAACACACGGAAGGGTCATGGCTGTGTTTGGGATGGCTTCTCTGTTCCTGTTTAGGCAGAAAAGGATGTAGGAATCAGGAGGAAGATGAAGAAGAAAGAAAAAAAAAGCAGAAGAAGATGAAGCAGAAGGGAAGATACATGGGACTCTCAGAGATTGGTGTTTACAGCTGTTGATGGTGGTGGGTGAAGAAGATAGGTGATGGAATTTGTCTTGGCTTGGGAGAAGAAGAAAGGAAGATACAGAGGAAGAAGAAGGAAAACAGTGACGGGTTCTGTCAAGTCCCGAATTTTTATATTGGGTCATACTGGTTTGTCGGGTTTGAATTGGGTTAAGAGGGTCAAATAGATAGGTTTAACACAATTGGGCCTGAGTTAATGGACCCTTTTTGGGCCAAAGGACTCTTTTTGGAATTTCTTAAAACCCACTAGAAAGCAGGGAGCCCTCTCTTGTAATTTGGAAAAAACCCCCTCTCTTATATAAACTCTACTTTTAGGGTTTGCCCCATTCTTTCATCTTCTTCCTCTCTTCTGCAACCAAGCTCTAGAAGTTCTCCAGGGGGAAACCAATGTTGGATCTTCTGCTCTTCAGATTTGCTTTTGGCTTCGAGATCTAGGCAAGTGGATCACTATAAACAATGGCTTTTGGTTATTTGTAATATCTTTTTGTTGTTTGTTGGATAATATGCTTTTAGTAGGATTTCTTCGTTTAGATTTAAACTATCATATGATTTCATTGTTTTGATTTGTTGCCTTGATTTGGATTAATAATGGAGGTGTGATTTCTTTCTTTTATATAATATAAAAATATGTTTTTCAAAAAAAAAAAAAAAAAGAGCAATGCTGCTGCTTGCGCTGGGCAGGCAGCAGCGCTGCCTGTGCTGTCCAGGCAGCAGCGCCTGCTGCCTGGCCAGCTGGGCAGCGCCTGCTGCCTGGCCAGCCAGGCAGCATGTGCTGCCTGGGTAGCCGAGCAGGCCTGGGCCTGCTGCCCAGGCCGGCTGGGCAGCGGCCTGGCCCGGCTGGGCTGGGCTACCTGCCTGGCGGGCCCAGGTCGCTGGCGGGCCATGGCTGGGGGGTCTAGGTTGATGTGGGGCCCATTTTGTTTAAAAATATATATATATAAGTAACAATAATAATAGTAATAATTAAATAAGTAATTAAGGTTTAGGTTATTTGTTTAAAATGATTTAGGAAGTTGTGTTTTAATTAATGGTTTGATATATTAGTAGTGAATTGATTTTATTATTTGGTTCTTAATCATTAATTATTATAAATTTAGTTAGAATTTTTTATAAACTTAATTGAGGTTTAATTACTTATGATTAATACTTATTTAGATTGAATAGAATTTAATTAAGATTTATTTGGGAGTGAGTAAGTCTTAATTAAAAAGCATTTGAATTCCTAATTTGGATTTTTATATTGAGTTTAAATGTTGAATTTGAATCCGCAATTTAGATTCTTCGTTTTATGTAAAATGATAAAGTATTTTATTATACACAACAAGGTTAATTAAGAGTTTAATTGTTTCCTCCCCTTTGTTATCATAATTTGATTTAAAGTTGGATTGGAATTTGAACATCTTTTACACAATTTGTAAAATTCACTAAACAAATATAATTGGATCAGATGACTTATGTTTCTTAGGAAAGTTAGTTGAATGTTCACATGAGAATTAGACGACATGCAGAATGGGAATGTGAGATTCGGGATGCACCACATGATAGGCATCAAAAGTAGTATATTGGCATCATGGACTCACATTTTCATTGTGAAAGAGGGTTGGTTCTCATGTGTATATTTAATTAACTATGACCGTTAGGTGGTTTAGTGCTTACTCTTAGAAAAACTGGAATTGATACGTGTACATAATACATTTTCAATTATGAAAGTTTACATACCCAAATTGATAATGGTATGAATATTGGGATTAAGGGTGTCATATCATGATTCATTCTGCATCGATATATATATGCATTTGTAAATATATATATGTATATATATATCTGACCGATTGCAGTTCGGAGGTGGACGTACGCCATCGGGTCAGCGTGTACTGTGGATTATAGTACACAGTTGTGCCTTCTGTTATTATCTGCGGGAATACCCAATTCTGTTATTATCTGCGGGATTACCCGTTTCTGTTATTATCTGCGGGATTACCCGTTTCTGTTATCTGTATGCGGGATTACCCGTTTCTGTATATTTATCTGCGGGAATACCCATTTCTGTGCATTCATGCCATTGGGATTTGCATTTGATATATTTTTGGTCATAATGAATACTTCTGTTTAACTCAGTTGATTAATCCATTGCTTGCAGTTTACCCTTTTGCCAGATTACGTCAATCTGACCCACTACTTTTGGTGTCTAGGTTCTGTTACCGGTGTCGAACCAGAGGGTCAGGTTACGGAGGAAATTTTGCCAGGTGGCGGAGTTGTTGAGTGGCGCACCGATGACATCATCTGAGGTGTCTTAGTGCGGTGCAGAGTTCGAAAACTTTAGGTTATGTAATAAGGCTATTTTTGGGCCATTAGTTTATTTAATTAAATTTATTTGTTTTGAAATTACAACTTTAATTGTTATGCTTCGAAGCACTTGACCTTGATTTTATTATTAATGAGATTTGTTACATGGATGTTATGTGATATCCGTCTGCGATGAGTATGGATTTTAGTTCCACTTGTGATTATGGTTGCTTGATCACCAAGCATAGCCTCATGAAGGACTTCGATCCACCCGGAATTGGGGCTCGTATTGATTATGTTAAAAAAATTTTTAATTAGCCCCAATTCTCACACCCCTGGAACCGGGTTTGGATCCGGCCCAGTTTTGGGGGCGTGACAGATGGTATCGGAGCCGGTCAAGTTCTAGAAGTTCTAAAAGATGCTAGAACGTAGGTCCGATGTGAGGATTAGAAACATTAAGTAGGAACGTTGGGGGGGTTTTTGGCGTTCATAATCGTATTCGAACTTTAGCAAATGTTTATAAGTTATAGGAGTTTGTTACTTTCCGCATTTTGGTCGTTTAGTCGCAAATATATAGGGGATTACCAAAAAGGTGGCCTAGACTACTTTTCGTAATCTGTTTCCCAACAAGTACGTACCTGAGCATGTTCGCATTTAGAAGCGAATAAAGTTTGATATATTAAAGCAAGGGAATCCGTCTGTCCGGAGTATGAGCTGCAGTTTATTCGTCTCTCTCGTTTCGCACCAACCTTCATCACTCTAGAAAGCAAGAGGATTCGACGATTTCTCGATGGCCTTCGACCAGATATACTGCTTCATGCCAAGTCACAAGTTCTAAATACTTACCAGGCATTTTTTGGATAAGGCATATTGGGCCAAGGAGGTGATTGGACCCATGGCCCCTACAAGCCAAGTCAAGCAGAAAGTTACTCCGTCTTCGGTTTCACAGTACCAATTTAATAAGCAAAAGAGGGAGTCTTGTGGCATTTGTGGCAATAATCACCCTACAACTAAGTGTTGGAGACAGAAAACAGTTAAGTTATAGTTGATGATGACACAAGGTGCAATTGTGAGATCAAAGAAGAAGGTTGTTATTCGTATGATTTCAATTATTAAGGCTATAAAGTTGTTGAGGAAAGGTTCTGAGGGGTATATTGCGTTTATCGCGGAGGATAAATAGACTAAAGCGGTGGAGGAGATACCGGTGGTGTCTGAGTTTCTGGATGTTTTTCCCAATAATATTCCCGAATTACCGCTGGTCCGTGAGATTGACTTTGTAATTGAGCTTGTTCCAGGCACAGCCCCGATCTCAAAAGCCCCTTATAGAATGGCCCCAGCGGAGTGGAGAGAACTCAAGGAGCAATTGTAAGAGCTTTTGAACAAGGGTCTTATTAGACCGAGTATCTCTCCTTGGGGGGCTCCAGTATTATTTGTAAAAGGAAAAGGATGGTTCTATGAGAATGTGTATTGACTATAAACAACTAAATCAAGTAACCATCAAGAACAAGTATCATTTACCGAGAATCAATGAATTGTTTGATCAGTTGCAAAGTGCTCAGTATTTTTTTAAGATTGATCTGGGGTTAGGTTATCATCAGTGAGGGTGCAAAATTGAGATATTCCGAAAATTGCATTCAGAACTAGCTATGGTCACTACAAATTTTGGTAATGTCTTTGGGTTGAAAAATACGCCGGCAGCTTTTATGACTATGATGAATAGGGTTTTTGCATAGTACTTGGATAAGTTTGTGGTGGTATTTATTGATGATGTACTTATATATTTGAAAAGTCGGGAAGAGCATGCTTAACATCTTCGTACGTCATTGCAACTGTTGAGGGGATATCAATTGTATGCTAAGTCAAGTAAATGTGAATTTTGGTTGAAACAGGTAGGATTTCTTGGTCACATCATCTCTAAGGAAGGTTTAGCAGTGGACCCAGCGAAGATTGAAGTAGTTGTAAAGTGGGATAGACCAAAAACAGTGTATCCGAAGTTTCCTAGGCCTCACAGGTTATTATCGTAGATTTGTGGAAGGATTTTCCTTAATAGCAGCCCCATTATCGAGATTGACTCGTAAGGGAGTTCCTTTTGTGTGGAACGAGGATTGTGAACAAAGTTTTCAGGAGTTGAAAAGGAGGTTGACCACAGCTCCTATACTGACCATACTTGTCGGCAATGATGTTTTGTGATTTTTACCGATGCATCTGGAGTTGGCCTTGGTTGTGTTCTCATGCAACATAGGAAGGTAGCAGCGTATGGGTCTCGACAGTTGAAGGGACATAAACAGAAGTATGCAATTCATAATTTGGAGCTAGCAGCAACGGCCTTTGCTTTGAAGATATGGAGACATTATCCTTACGGAGCCACTTTTGAAGTGAATTCGGACCATAAAAGCCTCTAATGTCTCTTCACACAGGGTGATTTGAATATGAGACAGAGGAGATGGATGGAGTATATTAGGGATTACGATTTTGGGTTGAAGTACCATCCAGGAAAAGCTAATGTAGTGGCAGATGCTCTAAGTAGAAAAGCAGTGTTCACTGGAGGATATGCTAAGGGCATGTGTCTTGGATTTCAAGACTAGTTGGGATGAAAGTTTGGCTCTATGTGAATTCACGTACAACAACAGTTACCACTCTAGCATTGGCATGGCGCCTTTTGAAGCTTTGTACGGAAGGAGATGTCGAACCCCTATACGTTGGTCGAATTTTGGAGCTCGTGGTTTGCATGGACCATCTGTGGTTGGAAAGTCCAGTGACAAGATAAGACAAATTCAGAAAAAGTTGAAGGTTACCCGCAGTCCCCAAAAGAGTTATGCTGATAAAAGAGGGAGAGAGTTAAAGTTTGAGATTGGTGACCATGTATTTTTGAAGGCATTACCTACACGTGGTACTTTACGGTTTGGGCAAAAAGGAAAACTCTCCGAAAGATATGTGGGACCATTCTAGATTATCAGTACGGTCAATGACGTGGCTTATCGGTTAGCATTGCCACCAGAGTTGTCGGGTGTTCATAACGTCTTCCATGTTTCTATGTCGAGGAAGTATGTAGCAGACCATTCGCACGTGTTGCAATATGAGCCGTTGCAAGTGCAATGTCAGTATCCGCACCTTTTTCCTGAGGTATGTTAGTCATTTGGAGGACCAAATGTCCTTTAAGGGGGATGAGATGTCAAGTCCCGAATTTTTATATTGGATCATACCGGTTTGTTGGGTTTGAGTTGGGTTAAGAGGGTCAAATAGATCGGTTTAACACAATTGGGCCTGAGTTAATGGACCCTTTTTGGGCCAGAGGACTCTTTTTTGGAATTTCTTAAAACCCACTAGAAAGCAGGGAGCCCTCTCTTGTAATTTGGAAAAAACCCCCTCTCTTATATAAACTCTACTCTTAGGGTTTTCCCCATTCTTTCATCTTCTTCCTCTCTTCTGCAAACAAGCTCTAGAAGTTCTCCAGGGGGAAACCAAGGTTGGATCTTCTACTCTTCAGATTTGCTTTTGGCTTCGAGATCTAGGCAAGTGGATAACTATAAACAACGGCTTTTGGTTATTTGTAATATCTTTTTGTTGTTTGTTGGATAATATGCTTTTAGTAGGATTTCTTCGTTTAGATTTAAACTATCATATGATTTCATTGTTTTGATTTGTTGCCTTGATTTGGATTAATAATGGAAGTGTGATTTCTTTCTTTTATATAATATAAAAATACGTTTTTCAAAAAAAAAAAAAAAAGAGCAGTGCCGCTGCCTGCGCTGGGCAGGCAGCAGGGCTGCCTGTGCTATCCAGGCAGTAGCGCCTGTTGCCTGGCCAGCTGGGCAGCGCCTGCTGCCTGGGCAGCCAGGCAGGCCTGGGCCTACTGCCCGGGCCGGCTGGGCAGCGGCCTGGCCCGGCTGGGCTGGGCTGCCTGCCTGGCGGGCCCAGGTCGCTGGCGGGCCATGGCTGGCGGGCCCAGGTTGATGTGGGGCCCATTTTGTTTAAAAATATAAATATATAATAATAATAGTAATAATTAAATAAGTAATTAAGGTTTAGGTTATTTGTTTAAAATGATTTAGGAAGTTGTGTTTTAATTAATGGTTTGATATATTAGTAGTGAATTGATTTTATTATTTGGCTCTTAACCATGAATTATTATAAATTTAGTTAGAATTGTTTACAAACTTAATTGAGGTTTAATTACTTATGATTAATACTTATTTAGATTGAATAGAATTTAATCAAGATTTATTTGGGAGTGAGTAAGTCTTAATTAAAAAGCACTTGAAGTCCTAATTTGGATTTTTATATTGAGTTTAAATGTTGAATTTGAATCCGCAATTTAGATTCTTCGTTTTATGTAAAATGATAAAGTATTTTATTATACACAACAAGGTTAATTAAGAGTTTAATTGTTTCCTCCCCTTTGTTATCATAATTTGATTTAAAGTCGGATTGGAATTTGAACATCTTTTACACAATTTGTAAAATTCACTAAACAAATATAATTGGATCAGATGACTTATGTTTCTTAGGAAAGTTAGTTGAATGTTCACATGAGAATTAGACTACATGCAGAATGGGAATGTGAGATTTGGGATGCACCACATGATAGGCATCAAAAGTAGTATATCGGCATCGTGGACTCACATTTTCATTGTGAAAGAGGGTTGGTTCTCATGTGTATATTTAATTAACTATGACTGTTAGGTGGTTTAGTGCTTACTCTTGGAAAAACTGGAATTGATACGTGTACATAATACATTTTCAATTATGAAAGTTTACGTACCCAAATTGATAATGGTATGAATATTGGGATTAAGGGTGTCATATCATGATTCATTCTGCATCGATATATATATATGCATTTGTAAATATATATATGTATATATATATCTGACCGACTGCAGTTCGGAGGTGGACGTATGCCATCAGGTCAGCGTGTACTGTGGATTATAGTACACAGCTGTGCCTTCTGTTATTATTTGCGGGAATACCCGATTCTGTTATTATCTGCGGGATTACCCGTTTCTGTTATTATCTGCGGGATTACCCGTTTCTGTTATTATCTGCGGGATTACCTGTTTCTGTTATCTATATGCGGGATTACCCGTTTCTATATATTTATCCGCGGGAATACCCGTTTCTGTGCATTCATGCCATTGGGATTTGCATTTGATATATTTTTTGTCATAATGAATACTTCTGTTTAATTCAGTTGATTAATCCATTGCTTGCAGTTTACCCTCTTGCCAGATTACGTCAATCTGACCCACTACTTTTGGTGTCTAGGTTCCGTTACCGGTGTCGAACCAGAGGGTCAGGTTACGTAGGAAATTCCGCCAGGTGGCGGAGTTGTTGAGTGGCGCACCGATGACATCATCTGAGGTGTCCTAGTGCGGTGCAGAGTTCAGAAACTTTAGGTTATGTAATAAGGCTATTTTTGGGCCATTAGTTTATTTAATTAAATTTATTTGTTTTGAAATTACAACTTTAATTGTTATGCTTCGAAGCACTTGACCTTGAATTTATTATTAATGAGATTTGTTACATGGATGTTATGTGATATCCGTCTGCGATGAGTATGGATTTTAGTTCCGCGTGTGATTATGGTTGCTTGATCACCAAGCATAGCCTCACGAAGGACTTCGATCCACCCGGAATTGGGGCTCGTATTGATTATGTTAAAACAAATTTTTAATTAGTTCAAATTCTCACACCCCTGGAACCGGGTTTGGATCCGGCCCAGTTTTGGGGGCGTGACAGGTTCTGGGTTACCTCCGCTGCCTGGTTCGGATGGGTTAGCCTTTGCTATCCCGGTGGAATCTAGGCTCATTAGAGTGGTCTTACACCAGAGAAGAAAGGAGGCAACAGTGGAGATGGGGATGAAGTGGCGAGTGAAGTTGGTGGTCAAATGAAGTCAGGGAGAAGAAAACAGACAGAACAGAGGATTGGACAAAGAGAAGAATTAGAAAGAAGACAGGGAAGAAGGAGTAAATCAGGGATGGAGGGAGAAAAAAAAGAAACAAAAAGTAGTGAGGGCTATAGAAGAAGATGGGACGAGCAGGTGCATCACGTATGGCCCCGGCCAAGAAGGAAAGAAGTAGAGAGAAGAAGATAATGATGACCATGAGGAGTGGGTGATGGCAGTAATTCCGGATCTGTTTGGTGAGAAGAAGATAGGATGAAGGAAAAGGACACTGGGCTTCGATCTCAGGTGGATTCAAGTGCAGGTGTTCTGGTTTCGAGCATGGAGAAAGGAAGCAGAAAAGTGGAGGAAACAAAGGAAGAATCGGAGGAAGTAGAAGGAGCAGTAGCTGGTCTGGGTCGGGCTGTGTTCAGGTCAGGTTTGGCCTAACTCGGCTGAGCTGAGTGATGTAGATTAGTAGACATGGTGGCCCGGTGAGTTGCACGGCTATAAAAGGGACAATTGATTGGGTCTGACGGAAGGTGGATGATGATGAGAGATGGAGTTGATGCAGGATGACTGGATGATGAATCCCATGACATGGCATGAACAAAATAAACATGATAAGAACTTAATTGAGTCAATTTGCTACATTGAGAATATTAGACTAACATATTAGTTTTTACTTGTAAAAGAAAGAGAGAAAAAAGGGTGGATCCATACCTTATTTTGCTAGAGAGAGAGGAATTGAGTTACTCGTAGATGACTAGAGAGGGGGAAGGGGTGATCCTTTTATCGGAAAAGAAAAGAGAGTCTCCAAAAGAATATGAGTCATATACTAAGTTAGTCAAGGAAAATAATTTAGGTTGCATTCTAAAACACAAGTTGGGATTAAACACTAATTTCAAAGTGGAGATAGGAAGTACAACAACAAGAGGCCTACTCAATTTGAGTATCTTGGTAGAGCCAGACTCCCTAATAAGCCAAATTCTAACAAAACATGGTCCCACAAATAATTTCAAATTTTAAATTAAATAACACAAATGCATATGGGGTTTATCACAGATCAAATCAAAGGTCAAGATTAATTTTAATTAAAAATCAAAATTTAGGCCGTTACAATTTCTTTGCCCATGTTCCCTTAAGGATGTGGGGGACATTTAACTTATTAGTTTTCTTATAATCTTTTGCATGATTTTGATAATTGCATTGTTTCTGTATTCACATTTTTATATAATTGCATAGTAATCAATGTATTGAGCAACATGATGTTATCAAATCATCCGTTTAATTACAATAATTGTTTTTTACTACCCCGAACTAGCCCTAGGCTTGACTACGATGTCCTAATTTTTGGATTGATTTGAATGCAAAAAGGGCAACCAAAACATATGGGTATGTTGCCAATGCATGCACATTCATTGATCAACATTTTTTTTAAATTATTTTTAGTGATGACTTCAAAAAACATTATTGCTAACCGTAATAAGGGGGGTAAGTTAGATGGCAACAACTATGATAAGTGATACCAGTCTATGACTTACTTGTTTGATGAACAACAGGTCACATATACTTTTGAAACGGTTATGATTTAACCTGAACTTAAAAATAATGTTGCACCCATACCTACATAGCATGATTTTAATCTGTAGGAGAAAGATAATTGTACTACTCGTAATATCATATTGAGTAATATGCATTTTGAGTTAGTTCCCATTTATGAAACTTATGGCATGGCTAAGCAGTTGTGGGAAGCCTTGAAAGAGGAATACGGTGGTGTTACTGTCAATAAGACCCACATCATAACCATGAAATTTGATGCGTATCAGATGGCCCCAGGAGTTAAACTCAAAGGCCATATCTATAAAATAAGTCAAATGATGGCGGATCTTGTAAGGGCAAGAAATAAACTGAGGACCAAAAGATCATTGTAGTCCTACGATCTTTACCTAACTCATGGCACACAATAAAACAAATCTTGACTCATTTTGAGGCAGTCAAGACCTTTAAAGATTTGTGTTGCCATCTTGAACTTGAAGCCCAAAGAGTTTAGGTAGAAGTCACAGGACAAGCATTGTTTGCTAATCAGTAGTTTGGGTCAAGATTGGGACCTGATGGGACCAAATGAAAGCATAAGTTTCAAAAGGAGGCAAACTGCCAAAAAAGCTTAAAACAAATCAAAACCCAGATGCAGCCAAACAAGACCAAAAGAAGCATCCAAAGCATAACAAGCCAAGTGGCTTAGCCAAAACCAAATGCTTTAACTGGTAGGAACTTGGCCACTTCGTTAAAACCTATCCTAAGTGAAATACGGTAAACAACTTAACTTAGTCGCTCACTCTATTTGCTCCGATGCACTTTATGTGGATGAAAGTTCTGATGCATGGATAGTTGATTTAGGGGCAACCAAACACGTAGCAAAGGTTAGGAGTATTTTTCAAGAATTTCGGTCAATAGATGTTGGTTGTAACAGGCTTTACATGGGCAATAATTCTTCTAAAGACGTATTATGAATTGGTGATTATTTTCTTCCAACGTCTACGGGGAAGACTATGGTGCTACATGAAACGCTATTTGCACCTACCATGCAACGGAAGCTCTTGTTAGTTTGCCGGATCACGAGGGACATGTTTGATTTTCGTTTTACTAAAGATAGAGTTTCTATTAGAAAAAATAATTCCATTTATGCATGGGAATTTATTGTTGGAGACTTATATATTTTGGATTTTAATAATACTGTGCATGACATAAGTTTTGAATCTATTAAGTGGCATTCTCTTTTAGGCCACATAGGAAAGCCAAGGATGATTCAGTTTGTTAGGAGGCAGCCGCCAGGATCCTTTGAAATCGCGCACAAATCACTGCGGAAATAAGTTTAAACGATAATGATTCAAGAACCATATCTGCGAGATCTCTCTGATTTGATCTCGATCTTATAACAGCCTGAAAATATCAAGATCTTCTACTGTATTCCTCTATGCTCGAACTCGCACCAGGATGTGGGCCTCTTCTATGAATTCTCCTTGCTCTAAAAAACGAGATTTTTCTTGTATATCCTTTCTAGATAGCAATAACGCATATTCATAGGCTACAATAGGGACCTTAAGAAGGAAATAAGGAATAGGCTTCTTATAGAAATAGGAAACCCTAATTCGACCCAAATTAGAATCCTAGATCCATAAATTACAATTCAGTCCACTAAAGATTTATAATTGTACTCTTGTCCTTATTCTCAAAATAATATTTCGAGCTTCTTGTTATTAAATGCTTATTAATCTCCCCACGTTAAGATTTCAGATATCCATCTATTAAATAATTACTGACGCCTATATTTAATCGATATCTTTATAATTCCTTGAGACCTTACACTTAACTTATTTGATATGTTGGACACTAAGTCCACCTACAGGGTTTGACATAATCAAAACTTATAAGCTTCATCAAGGGGATATCATCAATCCCTATTACGGGACATGGATTCCGTCAATAAACTAATATGCACCAAACACGTAGTGTAGTCATCCAATTTACTGAGATTATTGACCCACAAAAGGTCTCACTCCTTTGTAAATCAAAATGCCAAATACTAAATGCACGTGTCTATTATTTATATCGAGATTAAGAGTACAAGTTTTCATAATAACCATTTGGATGTTAATAATCTTATATAGTCAGTATAAAGACAATAACCCAAAAGTGGTCATGTTCAATACACACAAAGTGTGCTAGCATAACGAGTCGAAACTATACTGTTTCCCGCAGCCAAGACAAGCCTACTAAAACATCATACTACAATCGTACTGATGGTGTGTCTAGCTATATCTAGATTGTAAACAATAATAACTTATATTCTATAAGAACCAACAAATAAATCTTCCGTGCGTAAGCTGAACTCTACACACCAACTTGTCTATTTTATAGAATAAAAGACGCACTTATGCACAGTAAATAATAATGCAACCATTTACCCATATAAATTCTCATTAAGATGGAAAAAGCAAACTTTACTAATAAGTAAATCAGTCAAAGAAAAATACATAAAAGTATGCGTTTAGTATAAAGTTCCAACAATCTCCCACTTAGACTCAAGGCCATGCTGACATGTATTTCAACCCCATTCCCTCTACATGACTATCAAAGCTTTTTACCGGTAAGCTCTTTATAAAAGGATCTGCCAAGTTGTTTGCCGATGCAATCTTGGTCACAATTATATCACGTCTCTATACGATTTCTCGTATGAGATGATATTTACACTGGATGTGCTTACCCTTCTTATGCATCCTAGGTTCCTTTGCATTAATAACCGCACCGGTATTATCACAATAAAGTATTATAGGTGATTTTACCAAAAGTACCACTTCTAGATCCATCAAGAAGTTTATGAGCTAAACTGCCTCCTTGGCTGCCTCAGAAGCTGCCACATATTCGGCTTCCATGGTAGAATCAGCAGTACATGATTGCTTGACACTCCTCCAACTTATGGCTCCACCTCCCAGGGTAAAGACAAATCCTGAGGTTGATTTTCTGGCATCATTATCAAACTCTCGGCTTGGTAAATTAGCATATAATTTCTAGTCTTCTTAAGGTACTTAAGTATATGCTTTACTGCCGTCCAATGTTCTCTTCCTGGATTAGACTGGTATCTGCTAACCATGCCAACGGCAAAAAAAATATCAGGTATAGTACATAGCATTGCATACATGAGGCTTCCCACCGCCGAAGCATAAGGTACTTCCTCCATTTTTTCTATCTCATTAAGTGTCTTAGGACACTGATCCGTAGATAAAGTAATTCCATGCCTGAAAGGAAGAAATCCTTTCTTGGAATCTTGCATGCTAAAACGGGCAAGAATCGCATCAATATAAACCATTTGAGATAAACCCAACATTCTTTATTTCCGATCTCGCAAGAGCTTGATCCCTAGAATGTGACTAGCTTCTCCTAAGTCCTTCATATCGAACTGACTGCTCAACCATACTTTGACTGAAGACAACACCCCAACATCATTTCCAATGAGTAGGATGTCATCTACATAAAGTATTAAGAAAACCACCACACTGCCGTTGTACCTTTTATACACGCAGGATTCATCAGGGTTCTGCTCAAAACCATAAGATTTAACAGCTTGATCAAAACGAATGTTCTAAGATCTAGACGCTTGCTTAAGTCCATAAATGGACCTCTTAAGCTTGCACAACATGTGCTCACGACCTTCAGCTACGAATCCATCTGGTTGCACCATATAGATACACTCGTCAAGATTTCCATTAAGGAAAGCTGTCTTAACATCCATTTGTCAAATTTCGTAATCAAAATGAGCCGCAATGGATAAAAGAATCCGGATGGATTTCAGCATGGCTACTGGCGAGAAAGTCTCCTCATAATCAATTCCTTCTTTCTGAGTAAACCCTTTCGTAACAAGCCTAACTTTAAAGGTTTCAACCTTTCCATCCACCCCTCTTTTCTTCTTGTAGACCACTTACAACTGATAGGTTTTATCCCCTCTAGTGGTTCTACAAGATCCCAGACTTGATTAGAGTACATAGACTCTATTTCTGATTTTATAGCTTTTTGCCATAGGTCTGCATCTTTGTCTTGGAGTGCTTCATTATAGTTATAGGGTTTAGTATTTAGCTCATCAGGGACTCTGTCAAATGACTCTCCTAAGAACATATACCACTCAGGTTGACGAACAACCCTCCCACTACGACGAGGCACACCCTATGGTGTGTATGAGTAGTGTCACGCTGTGCTAAAACTAATCCTGGTGTACCATCATCGACATGCTGATCTGGCTTATCACCCAGCAAGTTGGTGGTTTCACCTGGAGTATCATTAGCTTGAGAGTCAGTAAGCCTCCCACTACGACGAGAAAATGGAAAGCCAAATTCTCCATTTTGTGGTGTCTCTTTTTGTGCTGCTGGTAATGGAAAAGTTTGTGTAGGTCTCTCTCCTCTCAATTCCTCTAGAACAATTCTACTTTTGGGTTTGTGGTTTATTCCATAGTCCTCTTCTAAGAATCGAGCATTGGTGCTAACAATGACGTTTCGATCTTGAGGATTATAGAACAAACCACCTTTTGTTCCTCTAGGATATCCAAAGAAACGCAAACTTCCGTTCTTGGTTCCAACTTATTTGTGTTCCCTTTCAGCACATGTGCTGGACTACCCCAAATCCGAACATGCTTTAAACTGGGTTTGCGCCCAGTTCATAGTTCTATGGGTGTAGTAGGTACTGACTTAGATGGAACTAAGTTTAGAATGTATGCAGCCATTTCTAGAGCACGCCCCCAGAATGAATTAGGTAAATTCGAATAACTCATCATTGACCTCACCATATCCATAAGAGTCCTATTCCTTCGTTCTGGCACACCATTTTGTTGAGGTGTACCTAGTGCAGACAACTGGGATGTAATCCCCTCTTGTACTAAGTAATCCCTAAATTCTCCAAAGAGGTACTCGCCACCATGATCAGATCGTATTGTCCTGATACTCTTATTTAGACACTTTTCCATTTCCGCCCTATACTCCTTGAATTTCTCAAAGCATTCGGACTTACGGCGCATTAAGTAAATGTACCCATACCTTGAGTAGTCATCAATAAAAGTAATGAAATACTCAAATACACCTCTTGCCTGGACATTCATGGGTCCACACGAGTCAGAGTGAACCAATTCCAACGATTCTTTGGCCTTATAACCTTTTGCCGAAAAAGGGCGCTTGGTCATTTTCCCCTCTAAACAAGATTCGCAGACTCGAAGTGCCTCCACTTCTAATGAATCTAATGGTCTATTTGCAACCAGTCTTGAAATCCGGTTTAGATTGATATGACCCAGGCGTAAATGCCAAAGATACGTTTGGTTCAATTGTGAATGTTTCTTTCTCTTACATGGTAGGGTAATTGTGTTATTCGATTCTGTCAGTTGCAATTTATGAGATATAGGATCAACAATGTAAAGATCATCCACCAATGAATCGGAATAGATAAAACGCTTATTGTACTTAATAGCCACAAATTTATTAAAATAAACGAAATATCCGTCTCTAATCAACTTGGAAATAGAAATTAAATTACTCCTAATTGAGGGAACATAAAGACAATCTTGTAAAATAAAAGTCCTATCTCTATTAAAACTAAGATAAACATCTCCTACTGCAACTGCTGCCACTCTCGTAGCATCACCCATAAGCAAATAAGTCTTTCCATCACTTAGTTGCCTGGTTTCCTGGAACCTCTGCGAAGAATTGCAAACATGATTAGTGGCTCTCGTATCTACACACTAGGTACCGGTTGATATAACTGACAAACATGATTCAACAACTAGTGAATGAAATTTACCTTTATTGTTCACTTTGTTGAGATAAGTTGAACATTTCTTTTTCCAGTGCCCTACTTCCTTGCAATGAAAAAACTTGCCCTTAGGCTTTTTCACTCCTCCCTGAGGTCCGTTGCCATCTTGAGGAACTGCATTACGATTCTAACCCTTTTTCTGTTTCTTCTTGCCTTTCAGCTTAGAGCAGAACCTTTTTTAGCAACGTGAACACTAGCTGACTTTTTCAGAAGGCCCTCAGCAGCTTAAAGTTCCTTGAGTGATTCCGCTAAAGAATAATTGAACTTGTTCATGTTGTGATTTAGGTGAAAATTCTCAAAGGAATTAGTCAGGGACTGGAGAATGATATCAACCTGGGTTTCCCCATCAATTTCAGCTCCAAGGACTTCTAGTTCATTGAGGTGTCCCATCATTTTCAGAACATGGTCCCTTACAGAGGTACCTTCAGCCATCTTAGTGTTAAATAGTTCTTTTATGGCAACTTGCCTTGCTGCCCGATCTTGATCACCAAATATCTCCTTAAGACTGTACATGATATCATAGGCAGTAGGAGAAGACTAATGCTGATGTTGCAAAACATTTGACATAGATGCAAACATGTAACACCGTGCCATCTCATCAGCCTTCATCCATTTTTTATATGCCTGGACAGCCACCTCATCGGTACAATCGTCCGGAGGTTTCTCTGGGCACACCTCAGTGAGCACATATTTGTACTCTTCAGCAGTTAACACAATATCCAAGTTTCTTTTTCAGTCAATATAATTAGGTCTAGTGAGTTTGTGTTCTTTGAGAATTACAACAAGTGGGCTGAAAGTTCCCTTCTTAAATCCTGAAAATTACATAATCAACAAATTATGATGGGCAAATAAACTTTGGATTCAAATAAAAAAGGCTCCCTCTGCCAATTAATAAAAGAATTCGACAGCAATCTAAAATATTATGCATAGTATGCCTTGATGTGAAGACTTCTACCATACTTATTTTGTTTAGATAGGATATAACCTATTAGTTTTACTATCAAGGCAACAAACCGTGCCAAGAAAAACCAAACAGCTGCCATGACTTTGATTCTATAAATAATAGCAGTGACTCAGATGGAGAGCATACTATTATTAAGCTAAGTGTATACCATCATTTAATTCAAGGTCCATTATTTTGTATTTGGTCCCGTCAGATGGAGAGGTGACCTATACTAATAATTACCCTAAATTATCCATATAGGAATTTGTACTGAAGATTCCATAATTAATTCATTCGATGAGAAAGAAGACTCTAAGGTCAACACCTAAATCAATTACATGTCCTACAAAACAATGATGGAGACCGTGGGAACTAAGAGGTTCCCTCTCCCACTTAGTTATTTAACAATGAGGGTTCTTGTATAATAGTCTAATAAGGCCAGCTTAGAATTTTGAAGTAATACGTTACCAAGATGTCTAGGTTACCCTATCTTTACGCATCATAGCATTGGTGTGATTAATAAAAGAAATACTAGAGTTCAATTTTATTTGCAAATCACATGAATGCTACCTATTTCTCCATTCTAAACAGTATTAAATAGATCTAATATCATATGAAGCAAGTTATGATATTCATAGACATTCAAGCACAAAAAAAAAAAAAACGACCAACACTAGAGTCCTAGCTATCATGGTCAAGTAGGATCCTTTGTCTTCTTGATTGCCACTTTTTCAAAATATGCGCCTCGCAAAGTGGGTCCGGGGATTCAATGTAATTTTTCATGGAGTTCTTCCTTTGAAATCGATATCTGCCTTCAAAACTTGTGTCCCTCCTTTAAAAAAAATTACATTGAACCTAAGCCTCCTGACGAACGGAGTCCACACGCTATATCAATATCATTACATCACCATGAAAAATTATATTGAATCCTAAGCCGCCTGACGAACGGAGTTCACATGCTATATCAATATAATTACATCACCATAACAAATTAAAAATATGTAAAACAGTAACCACGAATATGATTCTTGGGATCCATTCACATAACATACACACATGGTGACCATGATAGCCAGATCAATAGCTGCAAAACAAGGGTTAGACAGTTCGCTGCAAAACTAGTTACAGCAAAACGCAATCGCCATGACTTTTTATAATAGCCTATAACCCTTCTATATTTTGTTCAATCCATACGCTGTATCAAGGTTGGCTCTGAAACCACTGTTGGGAGGCAGCTGCCAGGATCCTTAGATATCGTGCACAGATCACTGTGAAAATAAGTTTAAATGATAATGATTCAAGAACCATACCTGTGAAATCTCTCTGATTTGATCCCGGTCTTATAACAGCCTGAAAATCTCAAGATCTTCTACTGTATTCCTCTATGCTCGAACTCGCATCGGGGTGTGGGCCTCTTATGTGAATTCTCCTTGCTCTAAAAAACAAGATTTTTCTTGTATATCCTTTCTAGAGAGCAATAGCGCATGTTTATAGGCTACAATAGGGACCTTAAGAAGGAAATAAGGAATAGGCTTCTTATAGAAATAGGAAACCCTAATTCGACCCAAATTAGAATCCTAGATCCATAAATTACAATTCAGTCCACTAAAGAATTATAATTGTACTCCTGTCCTTATTCTCAAAATAATATTTCAAGCTTCTTATTATTAAATGTTTATTAATCTCCCCATATTAAGATTTCAGATATCCATTGATTAAATAATTACTGACGCCTATATTTAATCGATATCTTTATAATTCCTTGAGACCTTACACTTAACTTATTTGATATATCGGACACTAAGTCCACTTACACGTTTGACATAATCAAAACTTATAAGCTTCATCAAGGGGATATCATCAATCTCTATTACGGGACATGGATTCCGTCAATAAACTAATATGCACCATACACGCAGTGTAGTCATCCAATTTACTGAGATTATTGACCCACAAAAGGTCTCACTCCTTTGTAAATCAAAATGTCAAATACTAAATGTACGTGTCTATTATTTATATCGAGATTAAGAGTACAAGTTCTCATAATAACCATTTGGATGTTAATAATCTTATATAGTCAGTATAAAGACAATAACCCAAAAGTGGTCATATTCAATAAACACAAAATGTGCTAGCATAACGAGTCAAAACTATACTGTTTTCCGCAGCCAAGATAAGCCTACTAAAACATCATACTACAATCGTACCGATCATGTGTCCAGCTCTATCTAGATTGTGAACAACAATAATTTATATTCTATAAGAACCAATAAATAAGTCTTCTGTGTGTAAGTTGAACTCTGCACACCAACTTGTCTACTTTATAGAATAAAAGACGCACTTATGCACAGTAAATAATAATGCAACCATTTACCCATACAAATTCTCATTAAGATGGAAAAAGCAAACTTTACTAATAAGTAAATCAGTCAAAGAAAAATACATAAAAGTATACTTTCAGTATAAATTTCCAACATCGGTTGTCTAGGCAAGGAATGCTTGGATCTCTCACACAAGTATAGTTGCCTCAATGTAGTCATATGTGACTGGAAAAGCAACAAAAAAAATCATTTCCTAAGGCTGAAAGATTCAATGGCAGACCAATAAATCTGGCTAATAGATAAAGAACTCAATATTTTATTACTTTCATCGATGACTTTTTTCGTTATGGTAGTGTGTTTTTTTATTTCCCACAAATATGTGGCAATTGATTATTTCAAAATTTTTGCAAAAGAAGTTCAAAATAAGTCTAATAAAAATATCAAGATCCTTAAGGACCAATCGAGGTGGGGAATACACTTTGGCGATTTTTAAAAGCTTTTACATTGAAAATGGTATTTCTCGACAGTTAACTATGACATACACTCTACAACAAAATGAAGTTTCTGAAAAAAGGAATAGGACTCTTTTAGACATGGTAAGATCCATGATGGCTTATGCCAATTTATCAGTTATCTTATAGGGTGATGTACTGCTCATTGTAGCATACATTTTAAATAAAGTCCCTTCCAAATCTGTTTCAAAAACCCCATATGAACTGTGGACATGTACTAAACCTTCTTTGAGAGATCTACGCCAGTGGTTCTTTAGGGTATGTACCGATCCCTCATCCAAACAAATTAGAGCGTAAAACAATTCCATGTATCTTTATAAGATACTTTGAGTTGTCAAAATGATACATTCTAGTTCATGAGGATGTAAATGGCAGATTGATTGAAATAGAATCTCATGACGTAGATTTCTTCGAGTTTCAATATCCCGAAAAAAATGGAAAAGACAAGGGTATCTATTGAACTTTTTGA
The DNA here is from genome assembly GCA_037013555.1 of Sextonia rubra. Classification (NCBI taxonomy): domain Eukaryota; kingdom Viridiplantae; phylum Streptophyta; class Magnoliopsida; order Laurales; family Lauraceae; genus Sextonia; species Sextonia rubra. The sequence goes on from JASUAD010000026.1 coordinate 13,179,642, forward strand.
AATAGATGATTCCACCTTTCAAAAGGAACCAACACCACCTACTTGACTTAGTGGGAGAAATCGCACGAACTCAGAGGTGAGTAGAAGTGATCAAAATACCCTTCGTTGTTCTTCTCGCGAGTTAATTCCCAAGAAATTTTTTGACATTGAAGGAACTTTTTGTACACACATTGTAATTGATGAGGACAAACCACGTTCTTATTAAGAAGCAATGGAATCAATAAACTCGAAGGAATGAATGCTCGTAATGAATGACGAGATCAGCGTAAAAATCATGTGTGGGGTCTAGTGGATCTTCCCCAAGATAGGAAAGCCATTACAAGTAAATGAGTTTTAAAAATTAAGTAAAAGGTTGATGGTTCCATTAACAAATTTAAGGTTAGGCATGTGGTAAGCAGTTCACAAAGAAAGGTGTGGACTATGAGGAAACTTTCTCTGCTGTGGTGAGATTCTCTTATGTCTACATGATCTTATCTAATGTGGCTTATATGGATTTAGAATTACACCAAATGGATGTTAAGACTACTTCTTTAAATTGTGATTTTGAGGAAGAGATATACATAAAACAACCAATAAAATATCTGAAAAAAGGCCATGAAGGTAATGTTTGTAAGCTCAATAAATCAATTTATAGCCTTAAACAATCCTCACAACAATGGTATAAAAAGTTTCATATTACAATCATGTCGAATGGTTTCTCCATGTGTTATGAAGATCATTGTGTTTACATTAAGCACTCTAAGCATAAATCTGTGTTGTTATCCCTTTATGTTGATGATATTCTTTTGGCTTGCAATGACATTGATTTTTTAAATGAGGCTAAGGCTTAGTTATCAACTATTTTTAAAATGAAATATTTAGGTGAGGCTAAGTTCATGTTGGGGATTAAAGTCACACGGGATTGTAAAAAACACCTTCTTAAGTTATCCCAAAAAGACTTACATTGACAAAATTTTAGAGAAATTTAGAATGGCTAATGCTGAACCCGTTGTAACACTCCGACCTAGCTTGACCTCGTTTAGCGACTAATTAATGTTGTTTCAGTTGTAAATTGTGTTTTGCTTTTGTTTTGATTTCGTTGCGGGTCATGGATAAGTAGTTGGGTTGAGTTTGACCTGGATTAGGTAGACCAAGCCCGTTTTTCGTAATTTTAGCTTTTCTAAGACATGGTCATTTTCGTATCATCTTGGTGTCAACACGTGTCTTTTGTTGAGCTCGTTAACTTTTGTAACTACGTTGTTTGTAACTAATGTCGTTTGATTCCGTTGGACCCGAATTTGACTCAAACTGGAAATTGTTTTATGACTTGGACTTCATTGCAATTCTGTCTTAACCTTAACCAATATAAACCATTCCACCGACTGAATTCCCTCACTCTCTTCTCTCCTCTCAAGTTGCTCTCGTTAAAGGCTCTCTCTTTCTCTGTCTCGAGTCTTCTCCACCATCAAGCCAAGGAAGAGGAGGTGTGCTCTTGACTTTGATTCCTCTTTTTAGGTGAGTGTTAGATGAGCTTTGAGTTGTAATATCTTCTTCTCCTCCACCTTTATTCTTGTATTCTTGAGTTGCACTCATGGACCTTTCATGTTTCCTCCTTTCCTTGCATGCATGGGAGATTAGGTGTGTGTTGGACGTGAATTGAGCCCCAAGGACAGCAATTTGTGTGTTGGAACTCCCTTAAGGCAAGTATAAGCATAATATATATGAAACCATGTTGGTATTTGCTTGATTTTGGTCAATTCTCATGTGTTTGTATGGAAAACATGTGCACAGCCCATTTTCAGCTCATTCTCCATTTTTCTGTTGAGATTTTGTTCCTGTTCTATTGTTACAGGTTTCCTATATTTGATTCAGAATTCGACACAGCGCATGCACGGCTAAGCCATGAAATGTGCTACGGCTAAGCCGTAAAACACACTACGGCTAAGCCGTAACCTAACCGTGAACCCAGCCGTAGATCAATACAGGGTGACACCTGAAAATAACTGAGAGTATGCAATTCTGCGACTCCTCTACGGCTCAGCCACGGCTAAGCCGGGCAGCCTTCTATGGCTAAGCCGTAAGAAGCTTACGGTTAAGCCGTAGGGTTACCTACGGCTGAGCTGGTTGACATGAACAGGAAGAAAGGTAGGAAAAGAAGGAGACCTGTAGGACTTTAAAGTAGAAGGTAGGCAACTTCGACTTGCCCAATGGGACATGATAACATGCGTGAATGATCTCGAGGGCTGCGAATCATTCATGTACATTATCCAGTTGTTAAGCACCTCCCCATGGGTGTTGATTTAAGGGACTTCGGTGCACCAGCTGACACAATGCAACACTAGACAACGGTGCGACGGAGAACTTAAAACTACATCATCATGCACAGTTAGAAACACTGGATAATTAGATTAAAGTTGGCTAGTAAATGAAGGTGATTCGATATATCATGATTTGCTTGCATAACATGTTGTATTTCAATCATTGATCTCCACTCTTTAGCAGATCATTGCATGTAACGTCAAAAATCGTACTATGTCTCCACCTTGAGTATGTATGTATGTATGTTATCAAGCTTCCACGTATAAGACACGTTCTCGGATATGCTTGTCACGATGTACTCAAGGTTTTCATGATTGACTCTGTATGGTCAGGCACTACTTAGCCTCAGCCTTAGGATCCCGACGGGGTGAATTTGGTGTAGTTTTCATGGCCTTGCTGCAGTAAGAAAACATCTTAGGGAATCCGGACCCTAGGAACCCGAGACCCATTCGTACCCTGGCCCGGACAATGGTGTTCTCTGCACAGATATAAGATCCCTCTTTTGGGAGCATATGGCAATGCAGTCACCAACTAGTTATGTACACAGCATGTATACATTGATTCACATGGCATGTTTCTTTCTTGCACGACCGCTTAGTATACAAATGTGACCTGTTATGATTTACATGATGTTCTTTATTTTATTAGACACATCATGTGTTACTTGTTATGGCTTATACTTTGTTGAATCGTTGTATTCACGAGTTGTCTTTGGTATTGCAGGCTCAGATACCCCTACCAACCCCTCGTCAGTCGGCCATACTCCTAGTGAGGCCCCCAAGGTCCCATCGGCCTAGAGGAGTGGATGTGATCACTCCACCGGAGAGCGCCCTGGACATTCATTGCATAGGAGTCTTCCTTATTTTGAAATTTGTCACGCTTGGTTCCATCATGATTTGTACATGTTTATTTTGTTCATTTTATAAAACCTTCATCTATATATGTCAGTTCTGTTTTCGTATTCTCTTCTTACATTGTTTAGTGTGATGTTTTGATATCTATAGCTTCCGCATACATGTTTGGCACGTGTGAACCTTCACTTGTGCGTGTGCATTTAGACCAGGTCTACGTGTACAAGCATGGGAGTACGTGTGTCATTGGTTTGGCTTTTGCTAACCCCCAAACTCTTAGGCTCAGGTTGTGACACCCATCAAGACCCGAGTTGACAAAAGCTATAAATTGAGTAAAATGCAATGTCCTCAATCTGATGATTGATCGCGCTAAAAAATGTAATGGAAAATGTGTTAGATTTTGTGGACTCAATCCATCAGTTGATGTAATAAATTGATTAATTACTTTATTTATTAATAAAATCATGCTTTGCTTTCATGAGATGAGTGTTATTTTACTAATTCATGCACATGACCAATACATATGACATAATGGTTCATGAGTTGAACCGGGTCCCATTAGTATATTAGATGTGATATATGTGCATGGATGAGATCCATACGCGGGAGATATATGTCACAAATCTTATACTTAAATAGCTTCACAACCAGTAATGAGACTGGGTATTTTATTTGATAAGGTTGCAGCACTTTGATCACTATGAAATAGTGTGATTTGTCTCGATCATCAGAATGTAAGATTCTGGATCACGGTACTGGTACATTAGATGTATTGAAGGACCATGAGATGTACCTTATGAAATTCCGTCTCAATAATAAGGTATGCTCTCATAATTCCCTAACAATAGGCTCTCAATCTTGAGACATTGATGAACTCAAGTTTCTATCTATTCATTTGCTTTGAGTCACCAATGAGTGAGGCCGACTGTAGGTTAACATCTCAGTGTCTTGGGTATGTGGTAGTAGAACTGTGGGAACGTTGAATGATCAAGATGGAATCTATCTCTATTATCCCCTTGTGCCAATTAATGGATTTGTCATTAGTAAGTGCGCACCTATCTCAATTAAGAGTTAATTGGATGGTATTGATGATTACTGTGATTAATTGGGGCTCAAGGATAATAAGATGTGGAACTTAGATTGGAAGAGATGGATTTATTCCAATTGATCAATGGATATTGATAGAGGGGCCTACTTGTGGTAATTGGGAAGTTTAGAGTCTTCATTGTAATTTATTCCTAAGACTGGAGTGCAATTGCATTTATATAGTGGTGTTATTTACAATTAACTGAGGGCTCGGATTGCACATGAGATGTGGGGTCGCGGTGTTCCAGTTGGAGCTAGCTTTCTAAGGAATCCCTAGTGGTCCCCACGCTAGCCCAAGTTATTGGAAAATACTAATCCGACTCGAACTCTAGAAAGAAGGGATAAGAAAGGAGAATGTTGCTAATTGCTTTGGAAGTAAGACTTCTATTTCAATTAGGCAAGGACGAGATTTGAAAGTTTATAAAATCTCCTTGGACGTCTAAAAGAGTCTCTCTCACGCCCAAAACCCTTTCGTATGCAATAGATTTGAGTCCAACATTTACACACTTCAAGCGTTAAGAAGAATGAGAAATAACTATAGTTCATCATTATTTTCCCTTTGTTTACATGGGTTCAAATGCTCTGACCATGGGGATGCGGGTTGTTTACAAGTTTTGAAACATTTATAACCCCTCCCTCTAGTCTCAAATGTAATCTAAATCTGAAATTTGCAAGAAAGTGCATAAAAATTAGAACAAAATACAAAAAACAATGAGGCAAAAAAGAGTGACTGTGGGTCACGGTCACTGGGCCCCTGCTAGTGACCATGAGCCACGGTCATTAGTAGACAGCGGCTGCAAAGGCCACTGTTTGCTCCCTGTTTCGTTCTGTTTTACCTCTGTGACTTCTTTAGAGTGTAAGAACTTGTTTTCTTCGAATTTGGAGTGTTGATGGGCACCAAAAGTGCTTAATTTGGCCGTGGAGTCGACTTAAACTTTTGATAATCATCACTTTTTGGTTACAAACTGTTTTTGTACAAATCCGAAAAGGGCTCTTAAACAAGTAAAAATGGAGTTAAAGTTATGTCATTCTGAACCCATAATTTTCAAGGAACAGAATGAGGATTGTTCACAACTTCCGGGATGGCCGAAAATGTTTCCCAAGTGAGAAAATCAAAGGAAGAAGATGTCATCCAAGTGGCCCTTACATATGTCTTCGTTAAGTGAGGTACATGCTTCTTCCTCTTCTCTGAATTATTTCTCACCTTAAATTAGTGAGAATGAAAAGAAGAAGTAAGCTTGAAGTGCCCAAAGTGCCTTGGAATCCTCACCAAATGCTTAGAACTAAGCTTACACTTGCTTTGATTACTTCGAACCTTGCTTGAATTTATTTCTTTTTACTATCTTTCTTTTTGTCTGTCTCTGTGTTCCTCCTAATAGTTCAAATCTCCCTTTTATAGACTTCAAAGGTAGTTTTTGGGAGTTATAGAGAGTTAAAAGTTGAAAGGAAGTGAAGGGAACCGTCAAAAACGGCAGGAACTGCTCCACGAGTGATAGTAACCGCAGCTGCGGTCACTCCGAGGTCCATTTTTAAAACTTTCACATTCGTGACACATTTTCAGCTGTTTGGGGCTTAAACGATGTTTGATCTTCACAAAAACTTGAGGGGTGCTTTTGACACTATGTTGAGTGTGTCATAGAAATTTCAGCCCGTTTTGACCTTCTAAAGTTGGTCAACTCTCCTATTGACTTTTTATGAAAATGGGCTCTTATTTTGGCTGTTTGTAGCCCAAATGACCTCTGTTTGCTTTGAAACTTGCAGAGACTGATGTCAGGGGTATCTTGGAGTGTCCATCCAAATTTCATGCAATTTGGATGTGTGGAAGTAGGATTTCAAACAGTGACCCACTTGTTACATGTTCTAAGTCACTATTCACCTCACATTGTAAGTAGTTAGCTTGTTTTCCATCCAAACGACGTTTTATTAACTTGAAACTTTGAAAAATTCATATTGAACAAATTTTGAATCCTTTTTCCAAATTTCATCAACTTTGGCTCCTTGGAAGTAGGATTGTGACTAGTGACCTCCATGATTTGGGGTCACTGACTTCTAAGCTACATTAGTGGGAGTAGGACTAAACGAAATCTTTTTTACTTGAAAATTTGTAGAATGTTCCTTGAACATGACTTAAGCTTTTTGCCCAAATTTCATCAATTTTGGACATCGGGAAGTAAGACTTTGGTCAAATGATGTCCGTTTAACTTGAAATTTTGCGGAGCCTTCCTTGAGCATAATTTGAGTTTCCTTTAGGAGTTTGAACTAATTTGATCTTTATGAGATGTCACTTTGCATGGTGACCTCACAGAGCTTAATAGATGACCATCTAAACTGAGTTTGGGTCCAAATGATGTCCAAATGCTTTGAAACTTTGAAGGATAGTCTTTGAATATACTTGAAGGCATTCTTCTGAGTTTGAGCTTTCTCTGAAATGTAGAAGTGTTTATTTCCATAGTGACCCCAAGGAGATGGCAAACAATCACTAAAGCTTAATTTAACCTGAAATAAAGTCCAAATACTTTGAAACTTTGAAACATCATTCCCAAGCATGTTTTGGAATTGTCATGAGTTTTCAAGCAGCTCTGAACATTTGAATGAGTACTTGACTTGACATTCCACAATCCCGGGGTTTATGTCCCCTTGGTTTGGAATCTACTTGCAATGTTTTCAAAGTCTTCACTGCAACATTTGGAAATCTCTATTGCAACATTTATAATTTTTTATGGGTCAACAATGATAAAACAAAAAAGACGGCTTCCGAACCATATCTTAGTGTTGCAGGTAATCTCATGTATGCTATGATGTGCACGCGTCCCAATATTTATTATGCAGTTGGTTTGTTAGTCGCTTTCAAAGTAACCCAGGTATTGCTCATTGGACTGCAGTCAAACGAATCTTCCGATATTTAAAAGGGCACAAAAGAAATGATGCTTTACTATCAAGTTAGCAACATGAGCTTCTTAGCATACAGTGATTCATCATTTTTGGATGATCCCGATGACAAAAAATTCACATCAAGATTTACATTCTTACGGGGCAGAGGAGCCATTTGATGGTTGAGTAAGAACTATGAGTGTACCTTCATGTTGACCATTTAAGTTGATTATGTTGCTTGTGCACTGGTGGCGATGGAGGCCTTATGAATTTGACATTTTTGTTGGATTCGGGACTCGTACCTATTGCTTGCAACCTCATTCCACTAAGAACGGACAATACAATTGCTATATGCTCAACGAAGGACCCTCAGCTCCATCAGAGGGTGATACATATTAAAAGAAAGTGGCATGTTATTCGTGAGCAAGAAAAAGCAAAAGAAATAGCAATATCTCATGTGCCATCTTTGGAAATGATTGCTGATCCAATGACCAAACCCTTAGCGCGAGAGTTATTCATGATTCATGCTAAGCGCATGAGAATGCATTATATGTAATTCTTTTTTCAGTGGGAGTGCATTGGACTTACCTTAATAAATCAATTTCTCATTAGTTTTTATGGATAACATGTATGATTCATTTCCCTTTTTCATGCCTATCATATCATTCATGTTATATTGGCAACAAATACGGAAATTGTATGTGTTATGTTACATGCGTGGCACCAAACAGGCTTGGTCATCCACTTGCATGGATAAAAGACTGCGCTTAATGTCTTAGTGAGTAATAAGATGAGGTGCACCCATTTGTGTGATATGTCAATTAAGTCAATATGGATCTGATTGGTGCATAGAGATGTACGCCAACTCAGTCTTGTGTACATTGGGGTGATGTGGATCATAAGACTGCATGAAACTGAGCATTAGTCGTCCGACAAACTAACACCTTAATGAGTATGATAGCTTGTTTTTAAAACCAAGTATAATTGTATTTGTGATGACCTACTTGCACAATAGTGAATTGATGCAAATATTAGCATGGGCTCATTTGTGGAGCTAATGCAATTTCACATTGTGACGCGTGCCTATGGATATGCGTGTTTGAAGACCTACCGACAAGCATCTAGATGATACGCTAGAATCCTAGTTGCTATGTTAGAGTTAGTTCCATCGGTGATGCTTGAGCTTTGAGTTGGTTTTTGTGTAAACTTATTCCTGATGCTCTTATGCCCTTATACCAACCTCTGCATTAGAAAGATGAGATTGAGTGACGCTACTTTAGCTGCGAATGAGCAATGGCAACATAGGAGCCTATGAGCCGCCGTGCTAGGAAAGTTGTTTGGATGATTTCTACCCTCATAAGTTCAAGAGAAGACCCCTTGACATCACACTCATATTTATACGTGCTTAAGACACTTATTAGCCGAGGCCAAAACTACTGAAAACTTATACTAAAAGCATATTTTTATATATTTGTTTTTGACTGATTTATTTACTAATAAATTTTTTCTTTTCATCTTAATAAGAATTTGTATGAGCAAATAGTTGTATTGTTTTTTCTTATGCATTTATATGTCTTTTATTTTAAAAAGTAGACAAGTTAGTCAGTTCTTATAAAATATAAGTTATTGTTATTCATAATCTAGATGGAGTTGGATACACCATTGGTACGATTGTAGCATATTGTTTTCGCAGGCTTGTCTTGGCTGCAAGAAACGGTATAGTTTCGACTCATTATGCTAGTACGCTTTATGTGTATTGAATATGGCCACTTTTGAGTTTTTTGTCTTTATACTGACTATATATGATAATTAACATCCAAGGGTTATTATAAGTCCTTATACTCTTAATCTCGATATAAATGATAGACATATATATTTAGTATTTGGTATTTTAATTTACAGTGGATTAAGACATTTTATTGGTTAATGATCTCAATAAATTGGATGACTATACTACATGTATGGTAGATATTAGTTTATTAACGGAATTCACATCCCGTAATAGGGATTGATAATATCCTCTTGATGAACCTTATAAATTTTGATTATGTCAAACTCTACAGGTGGACTTTGTATTTGATATATCAAGTAAGTTAAGTATAAGATTTCAAGGAATTATATAGATATCAACTAAATATAGATGTCAGTAATTATTTAATTGATGGATATTTGAAATCTTAATGCCAGGAGATGAATAACCATTTAAAAACAAGAAGTTCGAAATATAATTTTAAAAATAAAGACAGGAGTGCAATTATAATTTTCTAGTAGACTGAATTGTAATTTATGGAACTAGGATTTTAAATTAGGTCGAATTAGAGTTTTTTTTTTTCCATAAGAAGTCTGTTCCTTGTTTCCTTCTTAAGGTCCTTATTGTAGCCTATAAATATGCACTATTGTTCTTTAGGATATAGACAAGAGAAATCTCGTTTTTGAAAGAGAATTCGCAGAAGATGCCCTCACTCCGATAAGAGTTCAAGCACAAATGAATACAATAGAAGGTCTTGAGATTTTCGGGTTGTTATATGACCGAAATCAAATTAAAGAAATCTCACAAGTATGGTTCTTGAATCATCATTATCTAAAGTTATTTCCATAGTAATCAGTATGCAATATCAAGGGATCCTAGTCGCTCCATCTAACAAGAACAAGTATTTTTAAATTTTGTTTAAGAAAACAATTTTAAAATTATCTATATATGTAAATATATTATTTTAAAAAAATATTTGCAAAATGATTTTTCTCGATAAGTAGAATAAGCATGCATTTGGGTTGAACACGACTTAAGCATATGAGTTAATGTCCAATTCAGTGTGGTCATTCAAGTGTCTAAGGCAAACTGATGTATCGGTGAGTAGGTCAATTCTAGTCAAATGGCGACTTAGTTTACATTGTCTTTGTAGATAGGTATCATGGAGGTCCGGCTCTTTAGATCTTTTTTTTATTTGGGGGAATTTGATGATGGATGACTGAGATCTAATAAGATTAATCTTGTTCGGTGCGAGTGGAAGATTATTGGTATTTGTGATGGGGCTCACTCATGGGTACCTCTAACATAGAAAGACACTCCTCACAAGGAGTCTATTTGGATAAAAAGCAAATGTGTTAATCTTTCTAAGATTCAAATTACAATTGAGAGAGTCTAATCCAACTCTCCTTCATATTCATTTTCTAACTAGAATTTGAAATTATTACCCATTAAGCCAACTACTATAACTAGATATGGCCAGGTGATAATAGAGTATCAGAATACATATAACCAATAGAGATAACTCATCCATCATCAACTTCTCTATTAGGGTGTTTATCCTGATCCTAAGATTGTGAAGAGTGAATCCTACATGCCTAATCTATAGTATACGGTCAAAGATCTCTACATCCATCGCTTGATCCAACCGGATGCTATCCTGATTACGTTTGTAGCAGCTCTGTGATCTTAATATATGCTTCCGCAACACCAAAATCCATTACAACCTACAAATTTTGTCGTAACTCAGTCACCGTACAATTTTGTGGCAATCTGATCCTTGGAGAACAAGCATTCACTTTGGCCTTAGTCAACGTGGTCAATAAATATAGTTGATATAGAAACACTAAGCTATCCAATATCTACCAAGATGACACATGCCCTTTTGATGACAATAGATTATAATATAGATATTGTCGTGATGCTTGTCTTGTAGCCTAATTAAAAAATAAGGGCCTGTGACTTTATCCCAATGAAGTCAGTGGCCCACGTAATTTTCTACCTCAGGTGCTCTGTTTTTGTTGGAAACTTCTTTCACAGAAAAATACACTGGTCTTGCTTTCCCTGAGTAAGGAAAGAGACATTAATTTTTTTCTTTTCAGCACTATGCACTACCAGTGGAAAGACTATAGTAAGACACCGAGACCTACATGGGCAGATACCTCTTTGCCCCTTGGTTGTAAGGCGCTTCTTGACATTTTTCATTTAGGACCCTCTTACTAGTAGGTTGTAAAAACATAAGAACTGAACTTGATACGACCCATCTCACCTTGACTAACAAGTTCCTTGAGTACAGAAATCGGGTGGGTATGATGGAGGACCTGTTCTAACCTTTTCAACTCCTTGGACCATAACCTATCATGCGAATTGGAGTTGCATTTGTAAAGATATGCTGCAGAAGCGGCATGTCATTGAAGTCTAATCTCATCGATTTAGATTTAGATTTAGCTTAAAGAGTTCCACCAATTATAGCATTAAAGAGTTCGCACCAATTAAAATTGTACACCAACCAAAATGGGCTCCACTGTTCATTGGTCAAGAATCTCTTTTGAAAAAGGATTTTAGTTGCAACAGGATTCCTGTGCATGTCCAGTATTGCAAGACTCCTGTTGCCCGTGCACACACATATAATTGATTTTCTACGAAATTAAATTAGAAGATCGTAATTTAAGTTATATATGAGAGCATCTAAGATTTTCTTCATGGTATCCTCGCCTCACTTGCAAGTTTGTAGCGGTAAATTGGGGGCCTATTGCTTTATTTTATTACTGTTCTTTTTTATTTTTTCCGTCTCTCCCATTGGTTGTAAAGTGGTGCACCTAATTAAAGAATTCTACTAGTTGCTGTTTCCAGAAAAAATAAAATAATATAAAGGACCCGTTTGTTTCATGCAATAGAATTCCTGTGAATTTGCTGATATATATTTTTTTTAAAATTTTTTTTCTTTTTTTATGATATAGGTATTCCGATGTCTTTAAAGCAAAGTTAGATATCCAAAAGTGACCTAAAATAATCTTCTCTTTAATAGAAAATAAATCAGGAGGTAAAAAATGCATACCTAGTCCTCACCCTAGTAATTCAATTCCCAGAAAAAGTTATATCTTTTATCCCTCATTTGTTTGATGAAAGTTTGTTGGCCAATTTGATCATGAATTTATATGCTTTTAATTCCATGCAAATGATCCCATATATTTTCCTTTTCCACAAAGATCTCCCTTTACTCAAAAGTCAAAATCGTACAACTATTTTGCCTCTTCTGTTTAAAATTGTGAACACTATAAAGAAATTCACATTAAGAGGAAGATATGGATTATACCCTTTCTTTTAGCTATATCCATCCCAATAATGCAATATCCATGGTGAATGTGCTTTTACTTGGAATTACCTAGCCCTCGCCCATTTTGTCTCTTTTTCAATTGGAGGGTGCTGGAGAAGAAGCACCAATCACCGTACTTCACTGAAGACTAGAGCGACTGTAGAAGTTCTTTGATAGAAAGAATGAATTGTGTAAAAGGGGAAATAAAAATTAATTGAGGGCCTATTTGTTTCATGTAATTGAATTGAATTATTAGGCTTGTACTTCTTTAAGCCATTAAAATTGAAGAAAAAAAGGTGACCGTGCATAAATGAATATCAGAAAAGACAAAAAATAAATACTCAATCATCCTGGAAAAGTCAAATACTCATCTACAATGCTACCCTATATTCTTCAACCCTCACTTTATATTTTTTACCTCTTACCTCTTGAGTAATCCTTCAAGTGGAACTCATTTGACTATAAATTCATATGTATTCAACTTTTTTTTCTAATGCAACAAATAAGTTGTGAACGATATTATTATTCAAATCTTTTCTTACTAGTGCAACAAGTAGCACAACTTATGCACATATTAACATTTATTTTTTGGGATTTTTACAAAAATATTAGTTCTAAACTCTGCTTATAAAAATTAATTTAAAAAGACACTAAAACATCGAATGAGGATATTGTACATGGCAAACGACATTGTTAGGGCACATTAAAAAAGAAAGAGAGAGAGAGGAAAAACAAGGATCAAACCAGCTATATCATTAGAAGAAAAAGAGGGTAAAAACTTTGAAAAATAAACCCTAATGACATCGTTTGGAAAGCTAGAGGCTTGTTTTGAAATGAGCCCTAACAATATCATACCAAGGCAAATTGGTTAAGGTTGCATATGACACCCTAATTCGATGTTTTATAGTGTTTCTTATTCAATTCATATAATCCGAATTTAGGACTAAGTGTTTTGTGAAAATCTTAAGTTTTTTGTAAAAATCCCTTGTTTTTCCATACCTCTAGTAATGTTAAAATTTTAGTTTTGTTCCGTCTGATTGTGAGCCAAGGGAGGCACTTCTAAAAAGAGCAAATCAACAGCTTTTCGAGGTTATCAGAAAGCACAAGGGTCTCTACGAAAAGAAAAACATAAACAAGAAAATCTGAAGTTCTTATTCGGATTTAAATGTGGAGCATGTGAAGTTAGCATTGTAGAGAGGATACAGTGAATATTTACAATCTTGATCACGACTCACTTTGTTTGAACATTAGAGTCAAAGTTTACCCTGAATAATTATGTAGTCAACAATGAAGGCTGTCTCTGAATCATAAGTCTGCATGGTCGGTCACCCAAATTGACAAAGCGGTTTTTACGGTACAAATACAGTTAGGCTTAGATTTTTATGTGCCCTCACGAAATACTAACTATTTTATCCACACAATTTTTCACAAATTTCAAGCGTACTCACTGAAGAAAAAGCGAAAAGAGATTTTGTAAAATCACAAGTTTACTTTATATTAAATCACAAGTTTACTTTATGCAAAATTATAAGAACATTTTTTTTTAGCCTTCTTAGCCCCATCTTCTCTACTTTCAACTGCTGTAAATCTTCTTCTCCATCATTTTCCTCCTTTTCCCCTCTTGCCAACCTCATTGTTGCTAATACACAAGATTGATCGCCTTTGTAGAGCATCTACTTGGATTCTTAACTAAGGGTGTTCATGGGCCTGGTCAGGCTAAGGTATATCCAAATTTGATCTAACTTTAGAAATATTGGACCAGGCCTAACCAAATCTGACACGGACCATAAAAATTAGACTCAAGCCCCCCATTTAATCAATCAAGATGGGCCAGATCAGGCTTTTTATCAATTTTGTGGGCATTCAAACAATTGTTTGGACTAATTGAATTAAATTACATGAATTCCTTAAGTAGGCCAGGCCAAGAAGAGTTTTAGGCTTTTAATCACTTAATCCAAGCCTAGCTCAACTATTAAACGGGCCCCAACTACATATCCACAAAATTGATAAAGTCCATAACCATAAGATTTTAACATATGAAACTAAATATCAAAAAGATTCCATCTTTAGTAAATAAGATAAAGGGTTCAAATCCTAATTTTGGGATCCACTAGAATTAGTAAAAATTGATGACAAAGAAATATAAAATAAAATCATACTCCATACCTAGAAGCAATAATAAAAAAGTTTAAAATTTAAAGGTTGGCATTTTGTTCAATATAAAGCTACATAGTTTTGTAACATTAACAACCAACTAATAATTCATTAATACCTAGATTTTGTTACAACATTTAATCTACATCTCATAGCTACTAATTTTTATATTTAGGAAAGGAAAAATATACCATAATACACATTTAAATTAAAAAAGAGTTACAACATCGGAGTTGCTTAGTTACTTTGTAATCCAACATTTGTGGTCTCCATTGCCACACAAGTGTGTTACCTTATCTTCCAGCGACCTTGGTTAATGCTTAAAAAGAAAGGGGAAAAAAAGAAAGAGTAGTGGGAGAAACATACCTCAGTAGAGGAAGGAGACAGTACAAACCCACACACTAAGCTAAAAAATGGAATTAAAATATTAGGAGGGCCCTTGTTAATTTTTTAGAAAATCACTTTATGATATCACATAAAGCATATGCAATTTCACATAAAATTATTTTGCGATATCGCCAAAAATTAACCTCTTCTACCAATCTTCAGTCTTGTCGGTACAAAATAAGTGGAAAAACGTGTAGGTAAATACCACAACTTTAGTAAGGGCATGTGAAAATTCCAACTTAATGGTGTTTGTATGAAAAAAAGCTCGTTGACAAATCCAACTCATTGGATGCTTAATCTTTATGTAGTTTGTAAGTCAATGGAAAATCTCTAACTTAGTTATCCTAATCATCCTTGATTAACTGAGTAGAAAATCAATCTCAAATGGAATGAACTTTTTTTTGGTATGCTGGCCAAGGGGCTAGGATCCCACAAGAGAGGCCGAACACATGGAAATCTACACAAGTGGAAAAG
Source organism: Sextonia rubra (assembly GCA_037013555.1). Lineage (NCBI taxonomy): Eukaryota > Viridiplantae > Streptophyta > Magnoliopsida > Laurales > Lauraceae > Sextonia > Sextonia rubra. The sequence goes on from JASUAD010000026.1 coordinate 13,194,826, forward strand.
GAAGTTGGTACACGCAAGAACATGACTCTAGACATGTGGGTAAGAAAGCTCACACATGTGAAAAGAATGGCATATTTAGAGTTGGAATCCGTTATAGATTAGTGAGAACTCTCGATCCTTCCCACATAGATAAGAAGCCAATCTTGAATGGAATGAACTTAGAGCAGTTGGTTTCATTACCCTCGAAAAAAATTAAGAGAGACGTTGTAGAAGGTGTGGGAGAGACTACATGGATCAGAATCGGAAGACGTGGTACTATTTATTCTGAGTTATGGTGATTTTTCAATATTAAGACATGATCATCAGGACATCCTTGCTGTGTGGCTTCATAAAGACAGTTCCTAACTGTTCTTTTTATTTAGTTCTCTCTCTTTCAAACCTACTTGCTTATAGCGCTGTCGGTTTTCATACCCAGTAATTATAGCGCTCTAGCCTCTAGCTCTGTCTCCCATCATACCCAGTATATTACAAAGAAATCTAGATATGTGTAGATCAAGTCTTAGCTTTAGAAAAGAAAAGATAAAGTAAACCATCTTTCACACCCTCTGTCTTAGAGAAATCTGCAGGCAGAAGTCGTTTGGCAGGGTTTACTTGCGACCATAGTTTTTTACTTTTTTCTTTCTTTTCTTTTTTTAAATACTTGCGACCATAGTTTTGAAACTAAGCTAAAACCTTATTGAACTTGGAAAAAGATTTTCACTTTCCTCTAAGTTGGTTTGACAATTGTAAATTCTGAAGATTTAGACCAATAGAAATCCTTTTTTAAAAGATTTTCCAAGTCCAACGTCTTCAGTATGAACTGAAATTTTATATTTTTATGGATTCAAACATAAAAACCAATGTTTCTTAACTATATGCTGATATATAGCAATGTAAATTCCTCAACTATACAAATCTTTAGCTGAGGAAACCTCAGCTAGGTGAATCCCTAACCAATACCAAACGTGCTATATATGTTGTATTGAAACTTTATTCTCACTTCTTTAATTTTTTTAAAAAAATTTTTCTTACATATTACAGACTCCAAAATTATTTAAATGAGAAATGTAAATTATCTTACTTTTTAATCTTTAGATATTCTTTTGAAAGTTTAGGAGAAGAGCCACACAAACAGATATAGAGTCTAATATGTGAGGGTTTTTGTCTTTAGCTAGCACAATCTCTGAAACCGTGGTTAAAGAAAGATGGGGGACCCCTCCAATGTGGTGTTTTCTCATGGAATCCAAATCTTCCAGGCTTTAACCGAGAGAAATCCCCCAATTAAATTAGTGAAACTCCATTGTGGAGCCCACCTACTATTGAGATCAAAGTAAGCACCCTCCTTGTATATAGGGTCTTATCAAATTTTACTTCAATCTAAGTTTTGTCCACCATCTTATATTTATCCATTATCTCATCTTCCATCAAACAGTCAATACAATGTTGGAACAAACTCAGATTTATATAAAATTCTATAATTACCTATATAACTTGATGGCATTTATTTTGAATGGTTAGGACCTTAATACGTGAGCTCAACTAGAGAGTTTTACTCCTCTAACTTATGACGTCTCTAGTTTAAAAACTCAAAGGATTTGGGCTTCTCTTTTGGGCACTTCCTTGTTATGACCACCTGTAGGTACACTCCTAGCACTTGCTAGCATAATGAAATTGATTGTTATTGGATGATGGTTTTGGTTTTGGCCAAACATTCAAATGGGTACTCAAACCATCTTATATTTGTCACCCCTCCATCTAAGTAGGCTCGATGAGTTGGACTAAGTGTTCAATGTTCTCATGGGAGAATATTCCTCACTCTTCTTATGCCTTTAAACTATAGAGAGGTTGGAAAGATGGTGGATTCCTATTCTTCTTTTGCCATCTCATCTTAATAAGGCATAGCCTTAAAAATCCATTTTTATAATTTTTTTATTTTTGTATGAGAGGAAACATATGATGTAGTGTACATAAGCCATTAGTTGGTATGAATGTGGCCTAAGGCTAATGATTCCACGCAAGGTTGGAAAACTCCCCAAATTGATTCTTGGTTCTCAAGAGTCATCTTGTTCTTATGAAAGACCGAGTAAAATATAGAGAAAGATTCAGCCGAATGATCACCTCTTTTTAATAACTTGTTTGCATTTGAACAATCTGACAAGTAAATTGCATTTTGAACAATTAACGTTTGATAGGTAAAATTGCATTTTGAACAATTAATGTTTAATAAGTACGTACAACATTTGGAGTCTGCAATTTAAAAATGATAATTGGGATGTAATTTAAAGCTAATATTTTTTTATATTCAATATTTGGACTAACAAATTACGTAATATCAATGTTTTTACCTTTTATTTTCTTCATTATAATATTTTAAGGATTTTACCGAAAAAATCATCATAGGTCAGTTCCTAATTCAAAAAATCATATTAGCAGTGTGTGCACCAAAGCGGTCACATGTGATCACTTCGGTGTCTTTTTTAGCACTGGGGAGCATTGGATTTGATGCTAGAATGAAAGGCCCAAGCATGGAATCCGTTGCATGTATTAACAAAACACTCCCATAGCATATTGTAATACTTTCATCCAATCGCTCTATCACACCCATCTCCCAAATAGGCGTCTCAGAAAATCTCGTAAATCTCTCTCCCCCTCTCTCAATATCTTTGTAGAAAGTTGCATACTTTTCTTCTTTTCTGTTTCGACTTACTATTTCATAGCAATGAAAAAGGGAAAAGATGAAGTGGCTGGTGTCTTGTTTTGTTGATATGTGATACAAAGGCTTGTTTTGTTTTGTTATGTTCTGTTTTGAATCATAGGTAATGGAGAGAGGAGGAGAAAAAGTTGTTGCGGATGGAGGAGGAGGAAAGGAAAACATCAACACTAATGGAAGAGAAGAGAAGAAACCAGAAAAGGGTGTCATTGAGGCAGAGAAGAAAATAGAGAACGAAACGAATATTTCAATATTACAAGCTTCAAATCCAATCCCTTCAATCCAAATCCAAACCCCATCTCCTGTCCAAACTCGCAGCATGCTCAACACCCCCAGCAAGAGGAGGCTTCCGAAGTTGCCTTTAATTGCTTCGCATAGTCATACAACGTCAGGAGATGCCAAATTTTCTGGTTAGTGATGGAACTTGACTGAGATGCATTGCAATATGCTATGGCAGTGTTTTGTTACGACCTGCATCGGATTTGATGCTTGGGCGTTTCGTTCCTACATCAGATCTGATGGTACCCTACAACATTAAAAAAATAATCAAAGTGATTATGTGTGATTACTCCGGTGCACCTATTGTTAATATGATTTTTTTTTTCGTTAAGAGGTGACCTATAATGAATTTTTCGGTAAAATCTTCTAATATTTTCTTGTATATATGAATTTATTAATTTGACTTGATATCCTGAGTGCATGTAAATTAATATTTATTTATATTTAAAAGTATTTGATCTATTTTTAAATATTCTCAAAATTACATTAATAATGACTCTCTCATGTCAACACGTTAACTTTGTCCAAGTCAAGTTTTTTACGTTTGAGAGTTGAATTCGAGTTATGAGTTTTCAACTTTCATTTTAGTGGGATCAGCTTGGAGAGATCCGCCACTTGAACTTGGACTCAAACTTATTTGTGCATAAAATCAAGTTATAGAGTAACATGAAATTATTTCCTCTACATTCCTCTAAGTTTGATAAATTAGACAGTTGCCCGTACTATCAGCCAATGAAATAGTAATAAATGATGAGTACGGCAGGCAACTAAATACTGTCACACATGGACCCAATATTTAAGTGAGTGTAGGTTGTATGTTAACCTCATTACCTTTTGGCATATAAATATTATAAAGCAACGATGGTACTCTCAGGACCCTTTAATACATAATGTTTTGTCGTTCATTAACATCTCTATTTTTTTAATATTTTTTTTCGGTTGTTAAGATGGTAGAAAAAATGGGGTCGTGTGTTCAAGTCCTAGACCAAAAATAAATATATTAGAAATATACTAAATACATGGAATTGGGGATGGCAATGGGTCAAATTAATAGAATAATTTTACTTGTTGGCTTAACTAAGAAAGAGTGGAGCCGACACCTACTCTATTTGGCATATCTAATTTTTGTCTCTACTTCTCTAAATCTTTAAAGCAGATAAAGGTATGAAAAAAATCGAGTATTTGAGAATTATGTCCAACCTCTATCCACTTTAGAAAAGTAAATGCAATGCTATTTTTTCTATAGTCCCTAAGGCAGTAGAAAGATAGAGGAAAAAAAAAAAGCATCGGTACACTTGTAAGTACTTAGTCAATTTTTTATTTTTATATTTTCTAAAATTTGAGAGAGTAAATTAAGATTCAAATTGTTGAAAATGTTCACAAAATCAAATATGACTATATGACACTAAGTTTTAGCTATTAGGTCATCACAATCTCAAAATATGTACAAAAAACCATGAGCGATTGGATATTATCTTCTGAATTTTATGAGCCCCAAACACAAAATTCAAACTGTTGGATTTTTTTGAAAGGTTGTACACGGCTATAAAGTTAATTCTCACTACTTAATACTTTGTTGATCTCAATAATTTATAACTAATTATCAATCATTGATATAACATGCTCAATTTTTCATTGATCCATATGTAATCCCCCTTTTTTTTCTTTTTTAATTATTTTTGGGAAAATAAATTACGATCCAACCCCTTGAAGATGTTTAAAGGGTCAAAAGGTCAAAGAACCCTAGGACACCAAATTTCAGGCATTATATCATTTCCAATCTTAAGATATTTGATATAAAAAAATATGAAGTATTTGACATTGTTTTTTGGAATTTGTGGGCATTTTTTGGAATTTGTGGGCACAAAAAATAAGATCTAAACCATTAGATCTCTTTGTAAGAATAGCTATTCCGACCAGTCAAATTTTTAAGCTTGATAGTTTGTTGATCTCGATAAATTTTTAAAAACCTTTCAACCATTGATTTGATAAAGCAAGATCCTTACATTACCAAATATATATATATTTCTATTCTACTCTTTTTTTTTAATGGCTCTAATTTGAATGGGTATGTAAGAAAAGGCGTAAAGTTGCCAAACAAGCCCAAATAGCATGCTCAACCCACAAACACAGCCTGACTTGTTCAATTTAGGGTTCAAGTTAGTTTGAGAGTAAGGCTATAGCTTGGCTTCAAAGCTCACCAAGCCTAGAGGTTCAAAAGCTCACTTAACATCCACCAAGCCAAGGGGCCAACTTTTTGTTTTTTCAACCCAGTTAAGGGGCTGGCCCCGTTATAGAAACCTATCAATTTGAGGTGACCCTATTCATATGACTGACCCAAAATCGGAAGAAAACTTCCTAATCGCATCAAGTTCTCAAACTAGTCGACGCAAAACAGAACAATGTCAATGGCACAGACCCAAACATACTAGTATAATAGTAGCAAACTCACACCCTACTTCTTCCTCCTTAATAGGGAAACAGCCAAAGATTTTAATCCATAAGGCAACGACGACCCCATAGGCGCGTCATTTGCAAAAATTATATGAGACAGTTCCAAAGTGCCGGAACACTCAAGAGAGATATAGAGAGAGAGAGAAAAAAAAGAAAGAGGGAGGTGGGGTTGTTCCTTCTCTCCCAATAAAGATAGATGGAAGAGGGATTGCTGTTCAAGGAGAGAATAGGAGTAGAAGGGGAGGGAAGAGAAGGGGCTCTAACATGGGGTGTGATGATAGAAGAGGTGAAGAAGTTGGGCATCTTGGCTGGGCCCATGGTTGCAGTCAGTTTGTCTCAGTATCTGCTCCAAGTGATCTCTTTGATGATGGTGGGTCACCTTGGAGAGCTCTCCCTCTCTGGTGCTGCCATAGCCACCTCTCTCACAGGTGTCACGGGTTTCAGCCTCCTCGTAAGCCTTCCTCCTTTTGCTTTTTTGTACATGTGCTGTATCCTAGGATCTTCCTTCTTTCATGACGGCCACCTTGTTATCGTTTTTTTTTTTTTTAGCAAACTTGAGCCTTTTTTCAAAATTGTGTTAAAAGTCGAGGACTAGTTTATAATTTCTTCTCCTTTGGATGACCCTCTCTTCGAACGTGCTGTTAGGTGGTCTGCGGTACCACAGAATCTCTCTGTCAGTCGTCTCTAGTGCTCTGAATCTGGTCCTGGATGTGGTCCCGCGGAAGTGGATAAAGATGTGATCCTTATGCCTTCGGCCCGTTTCTCTCTCCGAGACTATGCAGCAGGGTATTTTGGTCATTTTGTAGCGTGGAGTCGGTCAATTAGGGTTAGTATCTCCCTATTACAAGCCGTTGCGGCCCACCTTTTACACGCAGTTGAAAATTTCCTGACCGCCCGTCAGAGATGGACCCACAGGTGGGCCACATCCTTGGGGGTGGATCGAATATGCTGAAATGCACAACTTGATAAAAATACACCATAGCCCTCTTGTTTAGGCAAGGTTTTTTTTTAGGACTCTTTAGATGGATGCTATTTATAATTTTAATTATTATTGGTAATCTAAATTAATTATAATATTTTGATTTTTTTTTTAAGAAAAATGAGATCAAATGGATTAGATTAAGAAAAGCCATAGTATGATTAAGATGCCCTGAATTTCCAATATAAAGCAACATATAGGAAATTGTAGTTTTAATAATTATTGTAGTTAGGATATTTTGAATATTTTTTAAGAAAGAGGAAATACATTTATTAATGCCCTTATTTTCATATGCAAAGCAATATAAAATTAAATATTGGGCGGTGAAGTTGATGGAATTAGAAACTCTGTATTCGGTTTTCTTCTCCGGATTTTAAGGTAGGTTTGTGCATGAGTATCCTTAGATCACTGTGATTTTGTCTATTGATCGGATGATCTGCCCCACTTGTCATCTTCCACGTTCAAAATAGAAATATGATATTAAACCAAAAGGTTGTGCAGTTGGACTAAGACCACAGTTTGCTCCCATAGGATGTGGATTGGAGCTATGTTGCCGCGTTGGGCCACTATAAAAAGATAAATTAATTAAAACTATGTTTGTAAGATGCGTTATATCAATCTCCAAACTTCTCTGTGCGGAACCTAGTTATGCAACCTTTTCCTGCTTGTGCAGCCTTTTTTTTGTTTTTTTAGCATGTGCTTGCCTCCACACGTGTGGGGCAGGCTTCTTTTTCAATTGAGTGGCTGCCTTCCATGTACGTGGGCTCCCTATTGAGTCTCTGCCCCTCTTGGCACCAAACCTGCCACATGACTAGTAGTGCCCGGGTCTCGTATGGACATGGTTGAAGCCCTGAGTCAAAACCACTGCCAAGTACCAAGCCTGCCATATCAGAGATATAGTTGGAGCAAGACATTAATCCGACCCTATTGGCAGTATATACATTATATTAAGCTAAAGGGTTTCAATCTAATTTGGACTACAGTTTAGAGGGTAACGTATTCTTCTTTCCTTGGTTAGCTCTTCTAACTACCCACTTGTGACAACACCTATTTTATCTCATATAACTACCCACCTTTTCTCTTTTATTTTCTATCAAACTCTTTTATGTTCACATCCCCTATTCCATTTCTGTAGGGTCTCCCATTTTTTTTTTCTATATCACATCTCATTTTTCTCTTCTCTACTCTACTTTCAATATAAAAAATGGGTATCGTCATGTATTCTTTTTTATGTTTTCTTTCTAAAATTTTTTTTGTTGTCGATTGTATTTAGGCTGCCATCCAAGTAAGTGTCTATTGTTTAAATTGTTTGAATATTTGATTTGCATCATATAAATATACTCGTGCTCAGCACGGGTTACAGTGTTAGTACATAATGAATTAGATGGAGATAGATGTGAACCTAAACTCGAAATTCACTGGTCGGGCTCACAGTTTGAAGTATAATAATCTAGTTGGGTGGGGGTTCACGTTGGGATGGTTGGCTGAGTAGCACATTTGCCTCTGACATGAAGTCCCCATAGTTACCTGCTTCGCTCATATATCACAAACTGATTCATCAGTTTGTTCAAACAATTCGTCCCAATGCATGGGACCCAATCAAATCAATTTGGTTCAGTTCACAGAGAGTGCTTGATTTTATTGCAAACTGCAAAAAAGTTTAGTGTATACATATGTTGAGTAGGAGTTGGTTTCACAAACTTGTATTATTCCAATCTATTGTTCAAAGTTAATTAATTCATTGAACTTGCAAGCTACAAGTTAGACCCAAAAAAAGAAAGAAGAAGAAGAAAAAGAATTCACACACGCACACACAAATTGGAATAAAGCCTACTCTAGCGAGCTGTGAAATTGTCATGACTATGGTGAGCTTGGGAACTTAGAACATGAATTAGTTAAATTGCAAATCAGGTAACTATGAGCCCATTTATAAAATGTGTTGAATGAATTGGTTGAATAGAAAATCTGGTAACTATGAGCCTGACCAATTTATTAATCGTGTTGGAAAATATTAACATGAATTTGGAATTACATGGTTGGGTTTAGAGCAGGTTGGAGGGATGGGTGCAGATTTGTATTACAAGGAAAGAATAGTTGGGAGACCGTGAAGTTTTTTGAGAAATTGTGCCATTGTCATTAATTGTTTTGTTATTCATTGATTTTAATCTTACCTCTATGTTTCAACAAACATACCTCCCAACATCTGTTTTTTGATTATTTGGAAATTCATTAAAAAAATAAACAGCGAAACAGAAGAAACAAAGAGTCCAAACAAAAGTACAAGGGTCCAGGTCCCTCCATACTAGAACTGGATAATACTTCGCAAATGTAAACTAAAGAAGATGGCTTTGTGAGCTCTACCGGATGCTGCTCGATAAAGTGAAGGTTCACAAAGAGATGCAACAGTTTTTAAGTCAACTATGTGCACAGTAGGACTTAACTTATTGCAGTTGTTTTTTACGTTTTTCTGATTATGTTTACTTGATTGACAAAAAGAAACACGTTATGCTTCTCATTATTAATTTTTTAAATTCAAATTTTACTTTATACACAGTTGGGAATGGCAAGCGCGATGGAAACTCTGTGTGGGCAAGCTTATGGTGCAAAGCAATATCAACAACTGGGAATTCACTTACACAGCAGTATACTCTCTCTCGTTCTGGTCTCTGCCTCCCTCTCTCTGATTTGGATTCTGTTGGGAAAGATCCTCATTTTCATTGGACAGGACCCTCTAATCTCACTTGAAGCTGGCAAGTATGCCAGGTGGATGATCCCTGGACTATTTGCTTATGCCATTCTTCAATCACTTATGAAGTTCCTTCAGTCCCAGAGCTTGATTCTTCCCATGCTTTTAGGCTCATTCACAGTTCTGTGTTTCCATATCCCTCTATGTTGGATTTTAGTATTTAAATCTGGGTTGGGAAGTGATGGGGCTGCATTAGCAATCAGTATATCGTATTGGTTGAACGTGGTGATCCTTGCCTTTTATGTAAAGTACTCATCATCCTGTGAGAAGACCAGTGTACCATTTTCAAAGGAAGTCTTTAAAGGGATTGGCAAATTTTTCCGCCTTGCAATCCCATCTGCCGTAATGATATGGTAAGTTACACTTTTTATTCATTACTTGTATGGTCTCTATGTCAGTTGTTTCTAATGTTTTTCTTTTTATTATGATAACAGTCTTGAATGGTGGTCATTTGAGCTCCTTGTCCTGCTGTCTGGGCTTTTACCCAATCCACAGCTTGAAACTTCAGTGCTTTCCATATGGTAGGTATTTTTTAATAGTAGTACCATTTTATTAGAGACTTGCTGAGAAATATGACAGGCAAGTGAAGATGATCTCGCCAGCACTCATGCCAGAATGGCAACATGTGCAATATCCAGCACATTGATCTGGTGGGGTCTGTAGGGAAAATGCACTGACCTGATATCAACTCTATCTACTCATCTTGTCAGCCGTGGGTGCATGAGAAAATGAACGATAGAAATTATCCGTCCTACGTATTCAATGCACATGTGCGGCCCTCCTGACTTGTAGACCAGGCTGATTTTGGACGAGCCCATGTTCACACTGACTTCTACTTGAGGAATGGGCCACGTTTCATTAAGGGTCATTTGGTTGAGTAATTATAGGGAATGGAAGGAACTTCAGTACTTAAAATATAACAGATTCCATCACAAATCATGTTGTAATGCATTTCGTTGTTCTACTGCCTTAAATTAAGTATAAGAGGAACTTTGTTGAATGAGAAGAGTCTGGAGAATTGGGGTTCAACTGCCAAACTTGGAACCCTGAGATGGAATAATCCAGAAAGTGGGGAACCCCATTTTCTTGCAAATCCCTGCAATTTCTCAGCCAGAGTGACCCTAATGGGCACCATGTTTGCACTTGTGCTACAGATATTCTTTCTGGTATGCTTGAGCAAATATCCTTGTCAAGGTTCTATTAAGTTGGTGAAATATGTTGTCCCATAAAGAGAATACGTTTATTCATTAAATTTTCATTTGTGTGACCAGCCTTACCACCATCTCAATGTTGTACACCATACCTTATGGACTTGGTGCTGCTGTAAGGTTAGTTCCCATTCTTTCTATTCATTTATGCATGTATTCAAGTACAATTATAGCATTAAGCTGATAAGAACGTCCATTTCTTGCCTTAGCACACGAGTTTCAAATGAATTAGGAGCTGGAAAACCACAGGCAGCTCGTGCAGCTGTCTGTGTTGTGGTGATCATTGCGATTATGGAGACAAGTATTGTGAGCACAACCGTTTTCGGCCTTCGCCGCATTTTGGGTTATGCTTATAGCGATGAGAAGGAAGTCATAGATTATGTTATACAAATGGTGCCTCTGATTTGTATCTCAGTTATCATGGATAGCATACAAGGGGTTCTCTCAGGTGATTCTCATGACTCTTAACCTCTAACTGCAATTCCCTACAATTCTTCTTTAACTATAAAGAAAGAATACAACCCAAAAAGGTTTATTTGGAAGTTCCCCAGTTACCAATGTGTACATCTTGGCAGAAATGGTACTTTGACCTCTCTGCTGTGTTGTAATATTTGAGTAGGCTCAGAAATTGGCTATCAAATCACGAGGGCTGTTATTTTGTCCAATCTTTTCCACTTCTAAATCAATACGCCAACCAGTACCTCATAAATTAATGCGACATATACGATAGAAAAATAGTGTACCACCAAATGTGTTTTTTAAGTTTGCCATGCCATCCAAATGACTATCCAAACAGATTTATTCTGCATGCCAAAGACTCTACTCTTAATAGCTGCAAATGTGCCACTTAGAGATATCATGCTCCTTGCATTTTGTTTCTCATAATTTTATTACCTATCCATCTTTCAGGTGTTGCAAGAGGTTGTGGATGGCAGCATATAGGTGCATATGTCAATCTCGGTGCTTTCTACCTGGTTGGGATTCCTGTTGCAAGTGTGCTAGGTTTCGTTTTTCATTTTAGAGGAAAGGGCCTTTGGATTGGTATATTGACTGGGTCTACCATACAATCGGCGCTTCTCAGTCTAATAACAGGCCTTACAGATTGGCAACGACAGGTTTTTCTCTTCATGCTTTCATGGTTTTATTTGTTTAGATCATGCCTTCAATCTTTGGTCATTTCACAAATCACAATGCCTGTATAAAAATTTCAGATAATAAGGTTCTATTCACCAATGCATGTATTTATGTATGTATTTGTGCACATACTATCAATAACCCTTTCGGGCATTTGCTATATTCTGGGTAGATGGGCCTTGATTTAACACCCTGCTCCCCCCTTCTTCCAAAAGAAAAAAAAAACAGAAAATGGAAAACATCAATTCCATGTAAAAATTACCCAGATGTTAATCTAAGTACAAATTGTGTCATGTTCATATACTACTGATGAAGGCTCTTTCACAGATGGATGGCTTCACCAACTCTCTTGTGCTTTTACTGTGCATGGTTGATTAATTGGTGATATGGCATATGATTAATTCAAAGTGGCTTCAGATTGATGAATGTGTTAATGGCAATCAAAGGATTTGTTTGTATAATCGTCATCATTCATCAAAGCCTTTATCCCAACTATGCTGGAGTCGGTACATGACTTTATTTCTTCATTCCAATTTGTCTTTTGAGCCAAATGTGTTGGTAGTTTGCTATGAAAGGATTTGTTTCTGTAAGATAATTACAATTGAAATTACAACTTAGCCAACTCTCCGATGCTTTCCTATTGAAAAGAAAGAATCAATTGCTTGTTCCCTATGTGGCGTAGCGTAGATAGGTGGCTGGGTGAACTCCCTAATCAATTACCGCTGGCCCCGGTTCTACGGATTAATCAGGAGACTCCTTTGGGGTAGATCGGCTAAATATGCTGGAACTTGTTTTGTGGGTAAATTCTTTTGTGTTATTGTTTTGCAGGCATACAATGCAAGGGAACGGATCTTTGCAGATAGATTGGAGGCAGATAATTTATTAAAGTGAAAAGCAATATTAGTGGTAAGACATTGTTTACAGTTTTAGTGTTTCTATATTATCTTGTAACTTGTTTGTAGATGGCAGAACATTCAATTCTTAAGCACCTACTTGTTTGCGTTGGAAGAGCACTGTAATTCTTAACTGCCTACTGTCAGTGAATAGAGTGGGCTTTCGTGTGCCTGATTTCAACTCCAATCCTCTGATGAGTGAAATCTAATCCTGCGGTTTGATGTTTTATGAATAATCTTAGTCAAAATGAGGGTAGTTATTGAATTCTGAGCACTAGGAACTACTCAGTTTTCCTGTTCCCAATTGTTAATACACCTGGGTGCACAGTGCTTGCTTAAGAATCATTTGTAAAGGAGATGTAATTTTGATCTGAATGGAAAAGATGTGTGATTCTACAGAATGCTTGACTGCATCGCCTCTTATCCAGATGTCTGATTCTACAGAATGCTTGACTGTATTGTCTCTTATGTTGATATGTCATAATTATCAGATCCAGGTATTATCCTCTGTTATGTTGAGTGGGGTACACCTCTCTTGTACCTAATTATCTTTTCCTTTTTTTGTATTTTTCTCCTCTTTTAATAAAATCTTTATTACCTTTTAAAATATATATATATATATATATATGAGATCATGCTACAATGCCTATATGCGGCAGGGACATGCATGGATATGGTAGGACATAAATTTTACATTTAAAAATTGAAGCGTCAGGTAGGATATGACACAATAGTGACACAATAGTATTCAGGCCACCTATGTTTAAGTACCTGGGTGCGTAGCTTTGATTGGCGATTGATTGGACAATCCTAACCACATAATTGGATGACTTGGAAGTAGAGGTGAAGCTCTGACCAGTTGAATTATGTCTTTAGAGTTCATGGAGATATTAAAACTCGTTTGTCCAATGAAAGGAATTTTTTTTGACATGGAAGAAGAGTCCAACAACTTCTACTAGGATAAAAAATAAAATCCTGTTTACACACAGAATTTGTTGCACCAAAGAACATGACAATTAGGGATGCAAGTGGGCTGGATCTAAGGTGGAACCATGGTAGATCCAGACCCAAATCAAGTCTTCTGAGATTCAGCTCTGATAGAGTTGGGAGGTATGGAACAAGAAAGCATTAATGTAAAATTTTCAAATATACGAGTGGACTATTAGCTGGAAAAGGTTAAAGCTAATTAGATCTTCAAAAATCAGTAGTACCCAAAAGTTATGTTGGCCCTGATAACTTATTTTTTCTTTGTTATGTGGATGTGATCATCCGGGATCGGGATCTTGGGATCGGAACATATAAGGATCCAGATCTTATGATTCTTCGATCCAATTTCTCTCCCGGAAAGAGAAAAAAGAAAAAAATGTTACATATCCACTTTATTCAGAATGGGACCCATCTACAATTCTAACAGAGGGGTTGCATCATTCCATGGAAAATCAGAGCAATATTCTTCTATTGCGTTGGCCGCCACCTATAGTTTTATTAGATGCATACTGATAGGAGGATTTGTATGTGCCCATAGGTATAGTTCTCAGCTGTTTAGAATCAAGTGTTCCTCGGGCTTATAGCCTCTTGGTAGGTTATCAAAGAACAATAAAATTATTCCTCTATTGCGAAGTCCTTGGCAAGTGCACCCTTTAGGAAAGGAAACTATGATTGTTCACATGTGAATAGTCAACAGGCTCAATAGCTCATGATTCAAGCACATGTTTGCAAAAACCAAAAATATTTTAAGAGATTCAAAATTTGCGGAGCTTTTTTTATTTATTTTTTGGGCTTTTAATTGGAGCATCCAACCAATTAAATCTTACAAACATAGCCTCAGTCATGAGGTTTGATGATGATATGGAAAACTCAGAACAAAATTACCAACAAGCAGTCCGTGAAAGATGGAGCCTTGTAGTCAAAAAAAAATCCACGGCTTGGAATATCCAGTGATCGCGAACTTAGAAGAATTTTACCATACAAAATCCACAGCTTGGAATATAGATAATCAGCAGCATGATCTAGTCAAGTTCCACACGTGCATGAAACCGTTCGGCAATGGTAATTTTCCCAAGGCATTTCCTTTGTCGTAAAGAACTATCAAGTTGAAATTCATGTACCAATCTGAATGTGCAGCTGGCTGTCATCAAATTTGTAATTCTGTCTGGCTTGATTCAATTCTTCTTGGATCCTAACTTCAGCTGTCTTGAATGGTGCAAATTCAAGTCATACAGATTTCTGAAATGACCATCTCATGGCATTTTTAATGGTATGCTAAATTTGACCTCTAATCATCCTTTATCTGCTGAATGATTCTCAACAATGTCCAAATGACATGGTTAATAGCAGGCACATAGAATTAAGAGCTCATTTATTTGCATGGAATTGAGTTCCTAGGAATTCATGATCAAATGTGCTCCTTCAAAGGAAAATTGGAAAGGCCAACGCAAGGTGGAGAATAGATAGGAAGGTGGAGAATAGATAGTAACCTGACAACATTAGGATTTTGATTTATTACGGTAATGGCAATGTATTTGTTTCTCATCTCAGCTTGATTCATTTCCCATGAGGGGATATTATTTGATGGTAATTTTTGTGAAATCTTCAATTTTAACCAACTTCTAAACTAAATTTGTTAGTATTCCACATGAAGCAAAAGTGCCCTCGGCAAATTTGATAAAACCCTTCAGGCTGACTCATAAACAACGTAGATAGGTAAATCCGTAAATGGGGTTTCATTAGGATAACTAAAATAACTGGACAAATCATTACATAGCCTGATTTATTCTGGTGGGTCACTACACAGAGTGATCAAAGTTGTTTATATCACACAGACCTGTGCATAAGAACAGATTCCAAACTCACTTGCATCATATCAATATTAATGACTGGATTGATCATATGTGAAATATAATTATGTTATAAACAACAAATCCAACTGTGTATGATACTGCAGTCAACAAGGTTTAGCCAATCAACAATTAAGAATAGAAACGTTGGCTTTTGCAAACCGGCCCACACCCCCCACCACCACCCCCAACAAAAAAAAAAAGGGCTTTTGCCTTGACTTAAAACTATGTGCATAAATGATAAATATGTGGGCAGTAGAGAATCTACAGACTAGGGATGGAGATTCTCAATCAAATGTAAGATCAGTTTGGACCTGTGTCAATAATTTTCTGTTAAAAAAATAATAACACTCTGCAAACAAAACCCCCTTTGATTTTCCTTTGCTCTGGCATCATTTTCTTGCCAATTTGAGATGCTGCAAGGTAGGGATTTTTAGTTCAAGAAACTCCAGCCTTTTGAATGCATGGGGAATGAAGCATCCCAAGAATAGAACCATCATGCTTCATGCCCTAGGGCAGAACTGGATCCATTTGCACTTCTGTGGAGGTGTTAATCTGCTTAAAGATAGCACCCAAGACATGCTTTGGCTTTCAACAGATTTTGGGTTCCACTAATTGATTTTTTGAGATTGATTTCTGAAGTTATTTAAAGATTTTTCATTTTTATCTTTTTTTTTTGGCTCTAAAGAAACATAACCCTCTACAAATACCCCATCTAGAGTAACTTATTATTTAAGTATTTTCCTTTTCTATTTTTCCTTTTTCTTTTTTCTTTACAAGGGACTCACACCCATGCGACCATGCACAAAACACATCCCTAAACACGCAACAACCATTGACTAGTATAGTATCTAGTTTATTCATGTAAATCCATGGTTCTTTCTGTTGTTTTTATAAGTATACCGGCGTTTAGAAAATCCCACATTTTGGTATAAATAAATTGAAAATTCAAGCAAGACACATTTTCTTTGTTGTTGTGGTCCCTAGTCTGGGCGACTGAGGTACTTCTGAGGTTGTCCTCTGAGCTTGAGGGAAAAAAGGCATTAGATGCTGATCACTACAAATAAGAGAATATCATTACACAAAAATCAATGATGATACCAACAGAGTCCAATTTCCACTGTCCTTTAGTACCGGTGGAACTAATTGATGCCAGTAAGGAGGATCATTTGAGGGTAAGGAATAAAATTCAATACAAATAAGACAACAAAACTTGGTTAAGATGAAGGCATATTACCTCTTTCTCGTATTATGGTACATATAGGGTTACAAGAATCACATAACGGGGGCCATCAAACGTGTGTCCGTCAATCTGTCAACGCCCGATTACCTTCACCATCCATGCACCACCAAAATATAGACCCAGCAAAGGACCCGCCAACAGTACCTGGGTCAGAGGGTCGGTGGAAGGTGTAAGAACAGCTGCCGCTACCACAGCACCCACCACAACATATCTCCAGATGGACAGCATTTGATCCCCAGATACTATACCAGTCTGTCCTAGTAGAAGTTGTATAACTGGGACCTGTAAATGAATATGCATGAATATGTGAAATTGATGAGATTGTTTGCTCTTGCTGATCATAAATGTTGTGCAAACGCAACACAAGAATGAAACAGTTCATAATAAGACCCAGAAGAAGAAATATAATAAATAAATAAAAAGGAAAGAAAGAAAAAAGTAGAAGTCAATGAAAGTATCCAGATTTGGTTTATGTAATACATAAACATGAAATAAAACACCCAATTCACAGAAGTGATTGCAAACTCTTGGTTTCTTCCCTTTACTATTTCTTTTTTTTATTAAAAAATTAAAAATAATATATGGAAAATAACAATATACAAAAGATCCTTACCTGGAAGGACAAGCCTGTACTGAACATTAGCACAAGGACAAATTCGAAGTACTGATCAATTGACCATAATGATTCAACTGCCCCTTCAGCATAGCTGACAAAGAAACTCAAAGCAGCCGGAGCAAGTACGGAGTAGGAGAAGAAAATACCGGCATAGAAAAGCACAGAAGAACCTAACACAATAGGCCCTAGAAACCTCCTCTCTGCCCTTGTTAGACCTGGTAGAACAAAGGCTATGATCTCATAAAGAATAACAGGACTCCCCAGAAGAAGCCCACAGTATCCAGACACCTGAATGCACCAAAAGATAGTAAACAGTTTATCCATAAGCCTGAACAGCACCAAAAGATAGTAAACAAGGAAAAACTAGGTACAAAATTCTTGAATGTACATCATCTTCTACAAAATTCAAATACAATAACATGAACAAGGTTTTTTTTAAATGGAAACTTAGATTTTATTTTTTTTTAAAAAACACCAACAGTACAAGAAAGGGAAATCAATCAAAGAAGATTGATTATATGTTGGAAAGATTTGGTTTCAGCAATAGGTGGAGAGGTTGGATCAAAGAATGCATATCATCTACATCATTCTCAATTCTTGTAAATGGCTCTCCTTCTTGTCTTTTTAAAGCATCAAGAGGATTGAGACAGGGAGATCCTCTTTCCCCATTTCTATTCACTATAGTGGCGGAAGTGATGGGGGCACTCCTCTTAAAGGCAAAAGAGATTGATTTAAGTTTTGGATTTGAAGCAAGAAGTGGTGGTGAAGTAGTAACTCAACTCTAATTTGCAGATGATATGATTCTATTCACATCAACAAATTGGGAGGAAATTGCAACTCTAAAGAGGATTCTGAGATGTTTTCAATTAGCATCAAGTTTGAAGATAAACCTATCCAAAAGCTTCTTAGTGTGCGTTGGTTGTTCAGAGGAGAATATTCGAAGCTTGGCTAATAAGCTTCATTGCAAAGTGAGCTGTCTTCCTTTTCAACATCTTGGTTCGCCCATTGGTGCAAATCCAAGGTCTATAGCAATATGGGATTCAATGGTGGAAAAGTTTGAAATGAAGTTGTCAAATTGGAAGAGGCAGTATCTCTCTTTTGGGGGTAGAATCACTCTTCTAAAATCATCATTGTCCAATCTGCCAGTATACTACATGTCTTTATACCGGATGCCAACGTCAGTGAGGAAGAAATTGGACCGTATTCGAAGAAGCTTTCTTTGGGATGGCAACAGTGATAAAAACAAGATGCACTTGATGAATTGGAACGATGCGATTAAACCAAAATTTGTAGGAGGCTTGGATTTGGGAAATCTATAGTAGAGAAATTGGGTTTTGTTAGCTAAATGGTGGTAGAGATATGGGGAAGAAAAAGATTCATTGTGGAGTTTCCAAGTATGGGGAGGACGAGTGAGGGTGGGCTCCCAAAAGAGTCCCTAGATATAAGTTGTCAGGGTTGTGGGGTATCATTTCTACTTTTGGGGATGTGTCAAATGTGAGGGGATTTGTTTTTTTTCAGGGGGTAGATTTTAAAGTGGGGAAGGGGGATAAAGTTCGTTTTTGGCTTGATGATTGGGTGGGAGTGGGTCGTTTATGTCATTTTTTTCCTAGAGTGTTTAGAATAGTCTCTAATAAAGATTCTTCTATTAAGGATTATTATGTTTGGGATGCGGAAAAGGTATCTTGGGAAGTGAGTATTAGGAGGGCCTTCTGTTCGTTGGAATATGTAGAGTTTGCATCCTTGTTGAGTCTTATTTCTAATGTTTTCTTGTGCAAGGAAAAAGAGAACTATCGAATTTGAAAGCCAGACACTACAGGTTCCTTTTTTTCCAAGTCCTTCTACAGGGAGTTAGACCCATGTAATGGGGAGCAATCTTATTCTGCGTTGGTGGTTAGGTCTTGCTCCACCTAGAGTTGAGGCCTTCTGTTGGTTGGCAATTGTAGGAAAGATCTCAACATCAGATAATTTAAGGAGGGGCTTGATGTTGGATTCCATATCATACTTGTGTTGTTTTTGTGGGAGGGAGGGGGAGTCGATAGATCACACATTCTTTTGCTGCGGACTTGCTTCATTCATTTGGGGGTATTTTCTCAAAACACACAGCGTAGCTTGGTGTACCCCACTATCACTAGGTGAGCTAATGGAGGCCTGGAGGGTATCTCCTTTGGTTGGGTGCAGGCAAATTTTGTAGAGGATCATTCCTTTCTCTATACTTTGGTCCATTTGGAAGGAAAGGAATGAGAGAATTTTTAGAAAGAAAGAATCATCTTGGGAGGATATTTTATCTAAAGTGTCTATGAGAATTGCTCATTGGGCCTATGCTAAAAAGGAATTTTCTAATGTCAACACAGATAATATCTTGTATAATTGGGGAGCTTCTTTGTTGATGAAAATAGCCAAGAAGAGGAAGAAAGTGACTTAGAGTCCTTCGTTGTCTGGGTATCTAAAGTCTAATATAGATGGAGCTACTCATGGTAAACCAGGGCCAGATGGTATTGGCGGTGTTCTTAGAAATCGCAAGGGAGAGGTGTTATACATGTTTTCAATAAATGTCGGGGTCAAAGACTCTAATGAAGTAGAAGTTTTGGCATTTGGAAGCTCTTCGCATCTACTATCGGTCCCTTCAGTCTAGCCCCATTTTAGAAAGTGATTATTTCAATGTAATATCTTGGGCAAAGGTTTTCAAGGGCCCTTGGGAGATGCAGTTTTATTTTAATGAGCTTAAACATTTATCTTTAGAGTCTTGTGTTCTGTTTCAGCATACTAGTAGGTTTGTGAATGGTATATGGCAAACACATTAGCTAAGCAAGGAGTGGATCATGGATGTAATTTAATTGCTACCATTGGATAGGCATCAAGGGTGGTGCTTGGTACCATAGTTATCAGAATCCTAAGATACGTATTGCGAATCCTAATTCACATCTCGAATCTTAAGGAAAACGATTCGTATCTTTCAACGAATCCCATTATAAGGTAAAACTTAGGATTCAAGTGTGAATCTTATGATTCGATACTCATTTCATAGAATCTTACGATACAAGCGATTAGGCTAACTTAGAATAGATACAACTAATTAGTTGATACTAACAATCTTTTACCTTTTACCTTCTTTATTCTTTCTTTCTTTTAGCAGTTTTACTTTTAAAAGTTTATTTAGTTGTTAACTGAACCGCTTAAGAATTTTTGCCCCCTTTGGGGAGGTTTTAGACATGAATAAAGAACATGGGTTTAATTAAAGCGTTAGACTATACGTTCGGTGTTTGTCTATATCTTTCTTTTAAACCTTTTTTGGTTTGTTTCTCCATAAATACTTTCTTAACTTCAAAGGATATCTTATTGTCTATGAATCACAATTTAAAATTTATTTTTACTTTTATATTTTGATTTAACGACAAAAATACACAAAATGTATATATATAAATACCTGAACCTTATTTAACTATTTACACATACATTTATTATTTATTAATATATGTCATGATATTCTTATTTTGATTTAACGACAAAAATATTAATGTATATACATAAATACCTGAACCTTATTTAACTATTTACATATGCATATATTATTTATTAATATATGTCATGATAATCTTGATACGATTGTATAATAGACTTATTTAGTTATTTTTCATTGTATTTTTACTGCTATAAATGGGAGAATGGATGGGTATGCATATGAATAAAATTTTTTTTTCTTTTATTTTTAAGTGTTGTTCATTTTTATTAGAAAAAAGAAAAAATCCTACGATACACAATACATTTCAGGATTCTATTTGATTCATGGGCATAAACAATTTGCAATTCGATTCCGATTTCAAAACTATGAAGAAGCTAATATTTGTCATGCATTAATGTTGACACGGATGAAAAATAGATAGATTGTAGACTTCTATAATCTTTCCTATTTTTTCAATATTTTTTAGATTTTTTTTATCGATATTAAGAAAAGTAGAAAATATCCTATGATTCACGATTCGATTCGCAATTCAATTCGATTCAACCTCCTGAACGATTCGCGAAACAATTTGTGATTTGACCATTGGGGTTTGCATCTGATTTATTTTGATTCGTAATAAGTATATTATTTAATTCAGTTGATTAATCCATTGCTTGCAGTTTACCCTCTTGCCAGATTATGTCAATCTGACCCACTACTTTTAGGTGTCTAGGTTCCGTTACCGGTGCCGAACCGGAGCGTCAGGCGACGCAGGAAATTCCGCCAGATGGCGGAGTTGTTGAGTGGAGTACCAATGACATCATTTGAAGTGTCCTAGTGTGGTGCAGAGATCGAAAATCTTAGGTTTTGTAGTAAGGCCATGTTTTAGGCCATCAGTTTACAAATTTTAAGTTTAATTGTTTTGGAATTATACTCTTAATTGTTATGCTTCGAAGCACTTGACATTGGTTTCGTTATTAACGAGACTTGTTCCATGGTTCTTATATGATATTCATTTGCGATGAGTATGGATTTCAGTTCCGCGTGTGATTATGGTTGTCTGATCACCAAGCATAGCCTCACGAAGGACTTAGATCCACCCGGAATTGGGGCCCGTACTGTTTATGTTAGAAAAAGTTTTAATTGGCCCCAATTCTCACACCCCTGGAACCCGGTTTGGATCCGGCTCAGTTTTGGAGGCATGACAGATGGTATCAGAGACGGTCAAGTTCTAAAAGTTCTAAAAGATGCTAGAATGTAGGTCCGATGTGAGGATTAAAAACTTTAAGTGGGAACATTGGGGGTTTTTGGTGTTCATAATCGTATCCGTACTTTAGCAAATGTTTAGAGGTTACAGTAGCCCATTACTTTTCGCATTTTTGGTCGTTTAGTCGCTAATGTATAAGGGATCACCAAAGAAATGGCTCGGACTACTTTTCGTAATCAGTTTCCCAAGAAGTACGTACCGGAGCATTGATGCAGCCCTAGGGTGAGGGCTTGCGTGGAGGTGCCTGAGCACGTGTCCAAGGACACTTCGCACCGTCAAGATGACTTCAACACACACGAGGAAACACCTCTGGGAAAAACCCAATTCTATTGATCAACCAACTCTGAGAATTTCTTCTCTACAAAGCCATATATATAGTAAAACAAACTTAATAAGCAAGAAAACCCTAGGCTAAAAATGGAAACTTTCCTAATAATAATAATAATAATCCTAATCTAATTTGAAGAGGGCTGCTGGGCCCTAGACTGCATCATCCTCCCCGGGTTGAAAGAAGAGTTCGTCTTCGAACTCGATTCTGCTTTGGATTGCCAATGTAAATGTGTTGAATATGAAGGACATCCTTTGTGGCAGCTTTCCAGGAATTCGTCTTTGGCAGTTGTGGTTTCTTAGAATGAAGAGTAACTTGCTGTCCACCATGCATGAATGTATAGGTGTTGTCGCGCATACCATGAGTTCCATTCTTGTCATACATCCATGGACGGCCCAATAAGATATCACCACTATCCATAGGTAGCACATCACACCAAATTGTATCCTTGTAAGTCTCACCAATGGCAAAAATAACTTTGCAAGTATGTCGAACATGCGCTCGATCACCATTCATTAGCCATTTGACAAAATAAGGACGGTTATGCTTATAAACTTTCAATTGGAGGCGATCAGCAAGAGCCTGGGAGATGAGATTTTCACAACTTCCACTGTCAATAACAACTGTGCAGTTTTGTCCCTGAATCATTCCTGTGGAACGGAAAATATTTTTGCGCAACCACTTATGCTCAATAGTTAGTGAAGCATCCTTGAGGACAATAAGAGCGTCATCTGGGGGCTCTGCATCGGTGAAGTCAATGTCCGCAGTGTCAATATCCTTGGAATTGTCAATATCCTTAGGATTAGTGTCAATATCATCTCGGATATTGTTATCAGCATCTTCAATCTCAATTAGATGCATTCGCTTTGGACAATCTGCGGCGCGATGCCCGTGCTAGTGACAATGAAAACAAACCATCTTATTTTGACCTTCAGTCCTAGCAAAAATCTGTCCATTGGATTTAGCTTCTTGTATAGATGAATTCTTCGGAGAAACCCATTTGGATTTTTGTACTTGATGATTTGCAATTCCCTCAGCCTTGATCGCATGTTGGATGAGTTCATCAACATTATCAAAATGTTGGAAGGCAAGGATATGCTGAATGTCTAGTCTCAATCCATTGAAAAATCTATCAACTACCATATCATCATCTTCATTCAAGCCACAACGAGCTTGCAGAGTCAAAAATTCCTCAGAATATTCAACAACTGTCTTGGACCGTTGTTTCAAATTTTGAAAACTGGAACGGAGATCTCTTGCATAGTTGACAGGGAGGAATTTTTGTTTCAAAATATTTTTCATCTCTGTCCATGTATCAACAGGGTCCATGTTCTGATTCCTCCGTTTTCTTTGCAATTCAGCCAACCAAGTTGCAGCATAATTACGAAATCTAGTAGCAATCAGTGTGACTTTATTGTGCTCAGTCATTGGCTTATGTGCGAAAATATTTTCCACGCACACTAACCAATCCATGAATTCAGCAGGCTGCAATTTTCCATCATATTCGGAAATCACAATTTTAATTCCTAAATCTCGATCAGGATTTTGGACCGTTGGATCCCGTTGATTCCGAATATTTACACTATCATCACGGTGGTGATGCACACGTTGATGATTTTCCAAATTTGTTACTCGAATGTCCAATTGTTACAGGGTAGTGTGCATGCCATCAACTTTTGTAGATAATTCTCTAATGGTACTCGCCAAATCTTCAAGTGAAGAAGATGAAGATTCAGCATCCACTTGCTTCTTTGGAGGCATTTTTTTTTTAAATGCAAAATTGAATCTGACTGACCTGATGTGTAGATCGATTCTCCAGGAACACGGTACTTCCTGATGTCAGATGGCTTCAATAGAATATTTTCGATTGTTGTTGGAACGTTACTGATATCAATTGACTGGAATTGCAAATAAGTTGACTTCCTGTAGCACGTGGGTCGAATGGATCTGTTTGGACCCAATAACGACCTGAATGGAATATCAGCCCAAAAGGTCTCGTCACGCACGTGTCAAGGTCACGTGTGACTCTTTCGTTAAAAACCCAGAGAAACGCTTGCTCCTGATCTGCTACCTGCTGACGAGAAGAAGGGCTGGCGAGATGATGGAGATGGCGACGACTGCGTTGGCGTTTGACGACAACAGCGAGCGGAGAACAGCGAACGGCACGACAGTGGGTGGCGACAACAGACAACATATGGCGGAGGCCGGCGATAACAGACACCCAGCGGCGACGGCGGACGATGAAGGGCGATCGTTGGCGATGTCTGCGGTGGAGGCGAGACTGCAACGACGTGACGATGTAGGTGATGATTTCCACAGAGGGCAAACGGCAGCGGGTTGTGGTTGCACAGCAAGATCCAGGTACGCTGCTTTTTCTCTCTGTCTCTCTCTCTCTCTCTCGGCAAATGGGTTTTGACAGAGGCGTGTGATTAGGGTTTCAGTTTGGTGTGGGATTTTGGGGATTTGGGTACGGTAAGGTTAGGGTTGGGGATTTGGGAAGAGGCAGGGAGACGGGTTCCGGTGGTTCGGCTGGGACGGAAAGGACGTCTGGGATCGTCTAGGATGGCAGTGGAGGGTTGGGTTTGGGGACTGTGGTACGGATTGGGACGATTAGGGTTTGGGTCGGAAGTGGCGATTGTTTGTGATGTTGGAGATTAATCAGTGAAGAGTTGGGACAGTGGATGGGGTATCGTGGGGAGAGTAGGTAGCACGCCAACGATCAAAGATCGTTTGGCTCTGATACCAATCTGATGCAGCCCTAGGGTGAGGGCTTGCGTGGAGGTGCCTGAGCACGTGTCCAAGGACACTTCGCACCGTCAAGATGACTTCAACACACACGAGGAAACACCTCTGGGAAAAACCCAATTCTATTAATCAACCAACTCTGAGAATTTCTTCTCTACAAAGCCATATATATAGTAAAACAAACTTAATAAGCAAGAAAACCCTAGGCTAAAAATGGAAACTTTCCTAATAATAATAATAATAATAATCCTAATCTAATTTGAAGAGGGCTGCTGGGCCCTAGACTGCATCAAGCATGTTTACATTCAGAAGCGAATAGAGTTTGATAGACTAAAGCAAGGGAATCTGTCTGTTTAGAAGTACGAGCTACAGTTTATCTATTTCCTCCATCTCTACCAACCCTCATCACTCTAATAAGAGGATTCGATGGTTCATCGAGGGCTTTTAACTAGATATACTACTTCATACCAAGTCACAAGTTCTAAATACTTACCATGCATTTTTTAGATAAGGCATATTGGGCCGAGGAGGTGATTGGACGCATGGCCCCTACAAGCCAAATCAAGCAGAAAGTTACTCTGTCTCCGGTTTCACAGTACCAATTTAATAATCAAAAGAGGGAGTCATGTGGCATTTGTGGCAATAATCACGCTACAACTAAGTGTTGGAGACAGAAAACAGTTAAGTTATAGTTGATGATGACACAAGGTGCAATTGTGAGATCAAAGAAGAAGGTTGTTATTCGTATGATTTCAATTATTAAGGCTATTAAGTTGTTGATGAAAGGTTCTAAGGGGTATATAGCATTTATCACGGAGGATAAATGGACTAAAGTGGTGGAGGAGATACCAGTGGTATCTGAGTTTCTGGATGTTTTTCCCGATGATATTCCCGAATTACCGCTAGTCCGTGAGATTGACTTTGTAATTGAGCTTGTGCCGGGCATAACTCCGATCTCGAAAGCCCCTTATAAATTGGCCCCATCAGAGTTGAGGGAACTCAAAGAGGAATTGCACGAGTTATTAAACAAGGGTTTTATTATACCAAGTGTTTCTCCTTGGGGGGCTCCAGTGTTATTTGTGAAGAAAAAGGATGGTTATATGAGAATGTGTATTGATTATAGACAACTGAATCAAGTGACCATCAAGAACAAGTATCCTTCACCGAGAATCGATGAATTATTTGATCAATTGCAATGTGCGCAGTATTTTTCTAAGATTGATCTGAGGTTAGGATATCATCAGTTGAGGGTACGAGATCAAGATATCCCAAAAACTGCATTCAGAACTAGATATGATCACTACGAATTTTTGGTGATGTCTTTTGGGCTGACAAATGCGCCGGCAGCTTTTATGACTATGATGAATAGGGTTTTTGCACAGTACTTGGACAAGTTTGTGGTGGTATTTATCGACGATGTACTTGTGTATTCAAAGAGTCGGGAAGAACATGCTTAGCATATACATACGTCATTACAACTGTTAAGAGAATATCAATTGTGTGCTAAGGCAAGTTAAAGTGAATTTTGGTTGGGAATAGATGGAATTTGTTAGCCACATCATCTCCAGGGAAGGTTTACCGATGGACCCAACAAAGATTGAAGCAGTGGTAAAGTGGAATAGACCAAAGACAATGTCGAAAATCTAAAGTTTCCTATGCCTCACAGGTTCTTACCACAAATTCATGGAAGGATTTTCCACAATAGTAGCCCCACTGTCGAGATTGACTTGTCAAGAGGTTACTTTTTTGTGGAATGAGGATTGTGAGCAGAGTTTCTAAGAGTTGAAAAGATGGTTGACCACAGCCCCTGTTTTGACCTTACTTGCTGGTAATGATGGTTTTGTGATTTACATCGATGTATATGGAGTTCGACTTGGTTGTGTTCTCATGCAACATAGGAAAGTGGTGGCTTATGGGTCCAGACAGTTAAAGGATCATGAACGAAAGTATGTAACCCATGACTTGGAGCTAGCTGCAGTGGTCTTTGCTTTGAAAATGTGGAGACATTACCTCTACGGAACTACTTTTGAAGTGCATTCGGACTATAAAAGCCTCCAATATCTCTTCACGCAGGGTGATTTGAACATGAGACAGAGGAGATAGATAGAGTATATTAAGGATTACAATTTTGGATTGAAGTACCATCCAGGAAAGGCTAATGTAGTGGCAGATGCTCTAAGTAGAAAAGCAGTGTTCACTGGAGGATTAATTGCAGAATACTTCTGGATTCGATGTTTGGAAGATATGGATGTTTATTTCCAGCCTCTTAGTGAACAAGTAGTGTTGGCTAGTATATTCTCATGGAAACCCAAATTACTTCTGAGGATCAGAGAATACCAATTATTAGACCCCGAGATAACAAGAAATAAAGATCATATGGATGAGAGGTCTGATTTTAAGTTAAAAGATAATATTTTTATATTATACGGGCAGAATTTGTATGACTGATTTTCCATAATTTAAGAACGAAATTATGGCAGAGGCACACTGTACCTGGTATACTACCTATTCAGGCGGTACCAGGTGTATCAAGACCTAAAGGATCAACTACTGGTGGAAGAATATGAAGAAGGATATCGTAGAATTCGTTGGAAAATGTTTGGTCTGTCAGCGATTAAAGCAGATTATAGGAGACCCGCAAGCCTTTTGCATCAATTGGAGATTCCTCAGTGGAAGTGGGAGTACATTACTATGAACTTTGTGTCAAGATTACCTAATACTAAAAAGGGATTTGACGCTATTTGGGGGATAGTGGACTGTTTGACAAAGTCAGCCCACTTTGTACCATTCAAGACTGGTCAAAGAATGGAGAAAATTGCAGAGTTGTATATTAAGGAAGTGGTGAGATTGCATGGAGCACTAGCTTCTATAGTCTCTGACCAGGATAGTAGGTTCGTATCTTGGTTTTGGGTATCACTGTAGAAAGCCTTAGGAACTAAGTTGATTTTTAGTACAGCCTATCATCCACAGACAGACGGACAGACAGAGCATACGAACCAAACATTGGAGGATATGTTAAGAGCATTTGTCTTAAATTTCACGACTAGTTAGGATGAAAGCTTGGCTTTATGTGAATTCGCATACAACAACAATTACCACTCTCGCATTAGCATGACACCTTTCGAAGTTTTGTACAGGAGAAGATGTCGAACCCCTATATGTTGGTCGAATTTGGGAGCTCGTAGTTTTCATAGACCGTCTGTGTTTGGAGAGTCCAATGATAAGGTAAAACAGATTCGGGAAGGGCTAAAAGTTGCCACAATCACTAGAAGAGTTATACAGATAAGAAAAGGAGGGAGTTGCAGTTTAAGGTTGGTGACCATGTATTTCTGAAGGTATCACCCATGCGTGGAACGTTATGATCTGGGCAGAAAAGAAAACTCTCCAGAAGATATGTGGGACCGTTCCAGATTATCAGCGAGGTCAATGACATGCTTATCAGTTAGCATTGCCACCAGAGTTGTCAGGTGTTCATAATGTCTTCCATGGTTTTATGTTGAGTAAGTATGTAGCAGACCCTTCACATGTGTTGCAGGATGAGCCGTTGCAAGTGCAGGATGATACAACTTACGTTGAGCAACCGGTGGGGATTGTCGACACCAAAGAGTAGGTGTTGAGAAATTGTGTCATCCACTGGGTGAATGTACAATGGAGTCATTATCTCCCGGAGGAAACAACGTGAGAGTTTAGAGACATAGTGTAGAGACAGTATTCGCACCTTTTTCCTAAGGTATGTTAGTCATTTGGAGGACCAAATGTCCTTTAAGGGGGATGAGATGTCAAGTCCCAAATTTTTATCATTGGGTCATACCGGTTTGTCGGGTTTGAGTTGGGTTAAGAGGGTCAAATAGATTGATTTAACACTATTGGGCCTGAGTTAATTGACCCTTTTAGGCCAGAAGACTCTTTTTGGAATTTCTTAAAATCCACTAGAAAGCAGGGAGCCTTTCCTTGTAATTTAGAAAAATCCTCTCTCTATATAAACTCTACTCTTAGGGTTTTTCCCCCTTTCTCCAACTCTCTTCCTTTCTTCTTCAACCAAAACCCTAGAAGCTCTCTAGAGGGGGAAACCAAGGTGGGATCTTCCAACCTTCGATCTTCAGATCTGTTTTAGCTTCAAGATCCAGGCAAGTGGATAGTTGTAAGCAATGGCTTTTGGTTGCTTGTAATATATTTTGATTGCGTTTTGGTTAATAAGTTTTGTAGAGTTTCTTTGTTTGGATTCAAACTTTCATTTGATTTCGTAGTTCGATTTAGTATCTTGATTTGGGATCAACTAAGATTGAGATTTCTTTTCTTTAAAAAAAATATATATATAAATATGAGTTTGTCTGGTTTAAAAAAAAAAAAAATTTTCGGCGCTATGCAGCGCTGGCTGCTTGTTGCAGCGCAGGCAGCAAGCAGCAACGTGCTGCCTGCCTGCCTACCTGCCAGGCCGGGCCTAGCCCAGCTGGGCCGGGTTGATGTAGGTCGGGCCTAGCTCGGCTGGGCCTGGCAACGCCCGGCACGGGTGCTGCTGGGCCCAGCCGCTGCAGGTTGGGCCGATTTGTTTTTTTTTAAATATATATATTTATATAATTGTAATTAGAATTTTAGGTTATTAAATATAAACATTATAGTATTAATATGTGGTTGATGGTTTAGAAGATTAAAGAAAATGTGGTTATATTAATTAATTATTAAATTAGATATGATCAAAAATTTGATTATGATTGTTATAAAAGTAGTTGGGGACCTGGTACTTGAGATTAGTATTTTTATTTAGATTGGTTTTTGGTAATTATTAAATCTTAACTAGATTGTATTTATAATTCTAATTTGGATTTCTAAATTGAGTTTGATTTCAAGCTAAGGTCCGAAATTTGTACCTTTTGTTTTGAATAAAATGATAAGGTGTAATTATACACAACAATGTTATTTAAGGAAATAATTATGCCATTTTCCCTTTGATCATAACTTGATTTAAATTTGGATTTGTAATTTAAACATTTTTTACCCAATTAGTCAAACACACTAAATATACCTAATTGTATTAGATAAATCATGTCCTTTTTAGAAAACTTAGCTGGATGCTCACATAAGAATTAGATTAAGTACATAATGGAAATGTGAGGTTCGGAATGCACTACATGATAGGCACCAAAAGTAGTATAACGGCATCGTGGACTCACATTTCCTTGTGATCGTGAGTTGGTTCTCATGTGTATATTTAACCAGTTATGACCGTTAGGTGGTTAGTGCTTACCCTCAGAAAACTTGAATTAACACTCATTTATAATACACTTTCAAATTTTAATGTCGAAATACTCAAATTGATATTAGTTGGAATATTGGGATTAAAAGTGTCATCATGATTCATTCTGCATCTGTATACATATGTATTTGTAAATATGCACATTTATATACATATATATCTGACCGACTGCAGTTTGGAGGTGGATGTACGCCATCGGGTCAGTGTGTACTATGGATTATATTATACAACTGTGCCTTCTGTTATTATATGCGGGAATACCCGTTTCTGTTATTATCTGCGGGATTACCCGTTTCCATTATCTGTATGCGGGATTACCCGTTTCTATATATTTATCCGTGGGAATACCCATTTCTATGCATTCATGCCATTGGGGTTTGCATCTGATTTATTTTGATTCGTAATGAATATATTATTTAATTCAGTTGATTAATCCATTGCTTGCAGTTTACCCTCTTGCTAGATTATGTCAATTTGACCCACTACTTTTAGGTGTCTAGGTTCCGCTACCGGTGCCGAACCAGAGCGTCAGGCGACGCAGGAAATTCCGCCAGATGGCGAAGTTATTGAGTGGAGCACCGATGACATCATCTGAAGTGTCCTAGTGTGGTGCAGAGATCGAAAATCTTAGGTTTTGTAGTAAAGCCATGTTTGAGGCCATCAGTTTACAAATTTTAAGTTTAATTGTTTTGGAATTATAATCTTAATTGTTATGCTTCGAAGTACTTGACATTGGTTTCGTTATTAATGAGACTTGTTACATGGTTATTATATGATATTCATTTGCGATGAGTATGGATTTCATTTCCATGTGTGATTATGGTTGTTTGATCACCAAGCATAGCCTCACGAAGGACTTAGATCCACCCGGAATTGGGGCCAGTACTGTTTATGTTAGAAAAAGTTTTAATTGGCCCCAATTCTCATACCCCTGGAACCGGGTTTGGATCCGGCCCAGTTTTGGGGGCGTGACAATGCCCATACCTGCTATTGTGTTGAACATGCTAATTTAGTATTGCTTTTTGATAAATTGATTCAAGTAGCAAATGTCCAATGAATGATAAGAAAATGCAAAATAGATGGCAAGCACAGAAGATATCACTACATAAAAGATATTTAATGAATATTTCAGCAATATACATTTATTTTTACATTTACCTTTAAAGTTGTGAAGAAAAACTCCCCAGGAGATAGTTGCAGGAAACGAACTCCCTGTGAGCTTACTGGAGCTTCAAGGAGTAATATTAGTTCCTTTGAAAATGCAAAGCAGCCTAACATAGCTCCTCCCACTGCTAAAACTGACACAAATAATCTTTCGCGCAGCTCCTCCAAATGATCGAAGATGCTCATCTCTTTATCATCTGGGAGATCATCTTTACTTGGATAAAGTAAGTTATATAAAGAGCTTTCTCCTTGTTTGACATTTTGCAAATTTGCCTCTTGTGAATTCTCTACAATGCCTTCTTGTGAGTTTTCTGCCATTCCCAAAGTTATCAAGATTACAAGTTATGACAAGTGAGAACCTGAAAAGACAAACAAAAGAAACAGAGGAAAAGAAAAAGACCTTGCCCAGTAATAAGGTTACATCATGCAAAGCACAGTTCAAAGTTCACTATAATCCTAGAATAATTGAGAAAATGGTGTATACCAGTCAATGGAGCAAGTACATTCAAATTTACTTGAATAAAAAGCTGAGTCTTGCTCATGTTTTGGTGATGCAACATAGACCTCAATGGCCACATTTATAGGGCCCAATCAAATTTAGGATTTTTATTAGATTTTATTTAATGAGTTGTAATTGAGATTTAGTTTCCTATATTATTTAGTTTCCTAGGTTGATTAGATTTCTTAGGCTCTAAGTTATCTTTTCTTATTTATATCTCATTGTGGAGAACAATTATGGAGAGATTTTGATTATTGAATAGATTTGGGGATTTTATCCTGGAGGTGCGTCCTTGCGTGTGAAGTCTTTTAACGATTCGAAGTGTCTCCGGACATGTGCTTCAGCACCCCTACGCAGTCCTAACCCTAGGGCTGCATCAGTTTGGTACCAGAGCCGGTTCTCCGATAGATCCGTGTGATTACTCCTATCCCTCGAATTTCGTTCATCACCATCCTTCCATCGCCGTTCCCCAACTGCCCGTGAAACCCATCGTAGCCCAGCCCTTTTCCATCCAAAAACCCATCCTTCCAACTGCTTCCCAAAACAAACAAAAAAAAGCCAACCATAGACCCAGGCACCCCAGTCAAAAACCCATCTCCTTTTCCACATCAGACAGCCAAAACCCAAATCGTACTCCAACATCCCATTCTACCAAGAACTCATCCCCCTCATACTCCATCATAGCCCTCGCAGCCCCAAAGCCCAGCAATCGCATCCCCTAGACACACTGCTTTCTCCTCAACCTCATCGCCTACACCCAACCTCAGCATCATCAAACCCAACCAGTGAAAAAAAAAAATCAACAAGAAGACGAGAAGAAGAAGGAAAGAAGCGAGACAAGAAGAAGAAGAAGAACTGTCGCTCATCTTCGTTGCCGTTTGCTATCGCTGCTCTCCGTCGCCTACATCAACACCGCTAGAGCCCAGCGTCTTCACCGGTTCTCCTTTCCTCTTCGTTGAAGCACAGACCCTAGGTTTTCTTTCTTTCTTCTTTGAATTATAAGCCGCACGTGTTAGGATAAGTCAAGCTCTCATTGGGCCTGAATAGATCTGGTTCAAGCCCAAGTCCATAGCAACTCAGACTCCTGATTGTCAAGCTAGGGCAAAGTCTAGGTCCATTCAACTAACCCATCTACAATCTGACACAACCAAACAGTAAGTCTGACATCAGCCATTCAGCAGTCAACGGTATTGATTTGATCAAATGCAACCCCCACAAATTATTTTTGCGATTGTGAGTTCATTTAACATCAGATTTCATATCCGTCTTCGCCATCGTGTTTGCAAAGTATGATCTACACAT
The DNA here is from genome assembly GCA_037013555.1 of Sextonia rubra. Lineage (NCBI taxonomy): Eukaryota > Viridiplantae > Streptophyta > Magnoliopsida > Laurales > Lauraceae > Sextonia > Sextonia rubra. The sequence continues at coordinate 13,227,902 of JASUAD010000026.1, forward strand.
CAGGTTTGTCCATTCTTTGATTCATAATGAAATTCCATGATATCACAATCTTCAACATACTTCAAAGAAACAAATATGAAGAAAAATATAGCTCATGGTATTTTGAAAATCAAGTTTCTTTTTGATCATTTCTTAATTTGAAACAAGGAGACATGTCTGTTCTTGATTACGGTGATATGTTTTCATGGCTCTAAGACAAGTGTGGATTCGAAGATGAAGAAGAACATGATCTAATTAGTTTCATTAGAAGTTTGAGACCAAAATTAGTGGAGAAAATGAATGATTGCAAGAACATCATGAATATTAGGAAGCAATTTGTGTGGAATGGATGCTTAAAGGGTATCATCTGGTGAAAGTTATGCCTTCGAAAGACAAGTCACCACAAATAACGGTAGACTATGTTGAGGAACTAGTGTCAGAGGATATACAGAACAAGAAGCCAGAGCCAAAGCCAAACATAGAAGATTCCACATCTACACTTGGCCTCAAAATTTCTCCTACGAGTAATGATGATCAAAAAGTGCAAACGCAGAGGCGAGAAGACCAAGTTGTTGCCGTCCCCCACATACATTCTCATATTGGTTTTGTCATCCGGGATCAACAATGGAAATTGGGAGATGAAGATTGACTAGTCAAAGATTGTGATCTAATAGTGCACTTTTCACAGAGGAGGTCTCCGATGATTCAATTGCGCATCCACGCACACTTGGGTTATCAATTCAACAGATGCATCACGTTTAGAGTTTTAAAGATGTGTGCACAATCTCGAGCTTAGCCAATGGATCGAAAGTTCATCCGGTTGATCTTTGACCCAGGCGGACATGTACTAAACTTGATGTCAAGTTCTTTCCAAGATGGGGAGAATGATGCAGCATAGATCTCAATGTCCACATGTAAAGGGCCCAATCAGATTTGGGATTTTTATTAGATTTTATTTAATGAGTTGTAATTAGGATTTAGTTTCCTATATTATTTAGTTTCCTAAGTTGATTAGATTTCTTAGGCTCTAAGTTATCTTTTCTTATTTATATCTCATTGTAGAGAACAATTATGGAGAGATTTTGATTATTGAATAGATTTGTGGATTTTATCCTAGAGGTGCGTCCTTGTGTGTGAAGTCTTTTGACAATTCAAAGTATCCCAAAATACGTGCTTCGGCACCCATACGCAGTCCTAACCCTAGGGCTGCATCATTTGGGAAACAAAAAATTTGGTATTTTAGATTTAATTAAAAAGTAAGACAAAAAATCATAACAACAAATAGTGCTATTGACAGAAGTTCTGAGAACCGATTTCTAAAAAATAAGCCAAATTTTATGGAGAATGCCACCTTTAACAATTGCAAGGGCAATTTCAAAGAAAGAAAGAGATGAATTTTCTAAAGCACATGTTGCTGTTCACAGACAATCACATGACAAGTAAATGATGGTTCTTGATTGGACACAGAGTCTTCAAGCAAAAGAATCTAATGGCATTGCTCAGTTGGACCTTGAGAAGGAATGCAATTCTGCCATTAAAAGTTTGTATCATCAGGATGTGAAAAAGCAAGCTGAAAATAGTTGCCTACTTTTTCTTATGATGGAGAACCCCCCAACCCCACCACACAACTGTTGTAGGGCTAATGGTAAAACCCCAAATACATGGCACCACCTATAAGCACCATGTACCGGTTTAGGCACTCAAAAAGCTAGGAAGCATGGACACAAGTCTAGCCAGACACGTGTCCAACACGCCAAAAAACATTTATTTTTTTTAATTGTTTAATTTCGGACAAGGCTTAGACATAGGTGGACATGGGTGGACACGGCTCAGACATGTCGGGGACACGGCTCAGACACATCGAGAACACAGCTCGTCTAAATTTTCAGCAGATTTTTTTCCATTTTCAGCGGATTTTCTTCTTCGTTTTTCTTTCTTTCTTTCTTTCTTTTTTTCCTATTTGAACATGCCCTAGAGGCTAGAGCATAGTTACCTAATTCGCAGTTTGGCCAATTTGAGTTCGAATTCGCAATTCATAGTTCGACCCTTGAGCTGATTTCAAAATTCGATGGGGTAGCCTCATTTAGTTTGTTTTCTATTCGCTTAATTTGAAATTCGAGTTCGACAAGTTCGCTTCATTAATTTGAATATATACTTTTTATATAATAGCCAATAATTCATAGGTCTAATTCTACATACAAAGATATTCAAATGAGAACCATCCTCAGGTCTTGCTAAATTTTGGCATTGGCCCACCTATGACCACGCTATCCAACCATTCTAAAATTAGAAAAAATGACTCATACTAAATTCATTATTCACGAGAGCAATAGATGAAGGGTTAGGATAATTTATGGGATTTTTATCTTCAAAAACCATTTGACTCCACTTATTTTATGGTTCATGTATTTTATATATAATCCTTCTCATAGTGGGCACAAATTCAAGTGAAATTTGCAATAAGAGAGGATGGTCATAATTTTGAGCAGTTTAGAGTTCAGATGGAGGCCCTACTGATGTATTAATATGGAGAACTTAGTTTTAAGAAGGATACATCCACTGCCACACAAAAATAGCCACAACATCTCAGTGTCGTATGGGTAAAATAACTAGCATAGTGATATGGTGGATAACTTGCACTGGAAATTGGCTCAATGGTCTCACCATAGAGATGAAAGCTTGATGGATTAGCCATCTATAAAAAATAGCACTCATCAGACATTTTTGGCCATTCAATTAAAGGCATTGATTTTCAACAGCTCATGCTTCTCTTTTAACCATTTATTTTCATTTCTTTTAATCAGATGGCCCAGAAAGAGATTGATTTTTTTTTTTTTTTTGTAATTGTTAATCTTACTTACCATTATTTTTGGGATGGAAACACTAGGGCATCATCTAGTCCAGCTGTAGTAAACTGCACCACTGTACAAGAACATGTAGACAAACAGGCTATCATGCTTGATAGTACCTTTTGCATACTCCTTTACCAAAGCACCCAAAGTTATTGCCCTCATGTCGAACTGCAACAAATTGCCCATTTTCAAATATCCGAATTGCAGCGAATCGAATCACGAATTTGGCACCCATATCAATGAATCAGGTAACCATGGGCTAGAGATGCCAACGAAAAGGGTAAAGAACTCATCGCTTTTTATAAAGGAGTAGGGGCCCGTTGGGCCTTTTTATGTTTCTTTCTTTTTAATGTTAGGCTACTGGGCCAACCAGCCACTCAGCCCAAATTTATTTTCTTTTTTTTTCTTTGTATTTTCTTTTATATTGAGATATTGTCTAGCCCACTTTTCTTCTCTTTTTCTTTTTTTTCTTTTTTTTGTCTATTTTTCTTCTATGTTAAGATATTGTCTAGTGAGGCCTACCTCATTGAAAATTTGATCCACATAGTGAGCCTCACAATATTTGAGTCCTATGATAAGTATATATATAATCATTCTTCAAATTTATAACTATTCTTTAATTTTATAATTACATATATAATATATATTTATTATTTTCCGTGTCCGTATCCTACTTTTTTAGGATTTGCCATATCGCCATGTCCGTTGCATGTTGTATCAGTGTCTCGTGTCCATATCCATACTTCTTAGTCAAAGAGGATTCGAAGTGTGGACCTTTAGAACAATACAAGACTTCCCAACCACTATGAAACATTTAAGGATGGGTAACAATTGCCTACTTTGCTAATAAGGTCCTTCAACTGTATATTTTTGAACAATTTGTAGTTGGGTTTGAGAACTGTTCTCACAAAATTCTTTAAGCTGAGTCCTATAAATCCATCAATGGAGCAGACATAAGAAATCCAGATGCTAAAAAGCATTGTGGCCTTATGTAGAAACTCTAGTGCATATCTAAATCCAATTGCAATTAGCTCCAACTTAAGATTGATCATTTTATCTACTACATCTGTGCATCAATGTTTGACTAAGTCGCAAGTGCTCATTTGCAAATTGCAACAGCGAAGCATTGTCTATTTTACCTTCTAATGTCCGACTGGTGAAAGGTTATGTGCTGATATTCAATGGGCTCCTAGCATCAATAAGGCTCCTAGGGGTACTGCAGACATGGTTGAGGCGGTGCACTCAGCTGGACATCTCGGTGCCTCATTTACCATGTTAAATGGAGTGCAACCTCTTCTGCAGATTATTTAGAAAAGGACTCACATGCCAGAGACTGGTTATAGCTCAAGAGGGTTCATTGTCATAATGGCATGTTTTTTATTTGGCTTTATGTTTCTAGGTTCTCTGCTTTCGCCTAGTGCTTTGTAACTTTCAAAATGTATTTTATACTGTATTGCTATTCCTAACAAAAGTTAACATTAAAAAAAGAAGAAATGATTTTACAGAGTAATCTATATGAATGTCACAAGCTTCTACATCATAAGGAGTACACAAAATGTCATTGATGAGTGTTGACACAAGTCGTCACCATCATCATCATTATAGGCAGAGAAGTGATTAAGGAGGTTCTTGATCTATCAAGGCATCTTCAAGCTACTTTCCAGAATATTAAGAGAGATGCCAATTCCTTAGCAGACTCCCTGGCTAAAGATATGGTTCAAAAAAAGTCAATGTTTATTGTGGTTAACAGTGTGTAGCTTCCTGTTTTGTTTTCTCTCTCTTTGTGTTTGCTTTTAGCTTTGTTTGTGGCTGCAGTCTATCTCTCTTATACTGTTTCTTTTTGTTTTAATAAAGTAATCATTCAAAAATATAAATATATATTTATATAGGAAAATAATCTTATGAGAACTAGTTCTGGCCTTTTTTTTGAGAGAACTCTAGGTGGCGCTCATCTATCACCTGATCCAAACATTGCAATATATAAGGAACCCCTTAATAGTCACATGCCCCAAGTTTCGGTCAAATATGAATTTACTGAACTATTGGATCGAAAATGTGCTAATCCGAATGAATTGGATTTGTGGGCTATGGATGAAAAGGTTAGGGACATGTGATTGGAGCCAAACTTGATATTTGAAGTGGTCCCACATAGATCTTTCCATCCCCCCTCCTCTCATCCCCAAATAAGACTCAAAATTCTCATGGTAGGTGCATGAGAACTGTTCTCACAAGATCAAAGCTCCTATATAATCATCATCATCATCATCAAAACCTTGTCTCAACTATGTTGACACAACCCAAACTTTTGTCACCACCCAAACATGTATTCTATTGACATCACAAGTGTTGGAGAGAAAAAAATGATTGAGTAGCCAACCACAAGGAAAACACTGAGACTTGACATCACCTTGCCACAAAGAGCCACATTCCAGGGTAAAGAAGAATGATGCAGCAGCACCTTTGAAGATCCCTAAGGAGGGGCCCAAATCCACTAAACAAGAGTCCCACATAAGACAAATTTAAAAAGTGTGATCTACGTTTTTTAGAGTATTATTTTTGTGTTTTTTAAGAGATGGGCGTGTTCCATTTGTAAAAAAGTGCCCACTGATATAAAAATTAGTTGCATTTAATGGGTTATCCAATTACTTACCAAATGAGACTGGAGTGAGACCCGAAGCCTCCTTCATCAATAAATGAAGGTGGCTTCAACCACTAGAGAGAAGGAACAAGATAAAATGCACCAGTAAAAAAACTACTAAACAAGAGATAAGAATCATGTCCTACACATTCCAAACCCAAGAATCTCTAATATAAAGTCTCTCAAACAAAAGGACTGTCAAACAGCATCAAAACACATGCGCACAATAAAATGAAATTATTACAAGCCCACCTTACAAAAATATCCTATTTAGAGGTAGTTTCCTATAATCAGAAAGCCAAAAGAGATAAGCCCTCTGCGAGACTCTTTTTTTTTTTATTCTTGAAAATCAAATTAACTCCTACTTCCTCTATCTTCATTTCCTCACTCCAATAAGCTTCCTCTTTGTTTAATTAAGGGCAAATAACAGTCTACTTTGTATAGATATGATTGGTGAACCATCAAGAGAACTAGTCTCTGGACTGACATTAAATCTGATATCCTATGGAGGATACTACTTTACGCTATGTTTGGATGTGCTGCCTAGTTAATCACCTCAGAACAAAAAAAAAAAAACACAACTATATTTACCATCCTAACCAGTCATATCAACAGACTACCCTCCAAACAACAAACAATCTCAAAAGCCTCCCTCATATGAACAAAAAAAAAAAAAAAAACATAGATCCACATAATAAAAGGGATGAAATCAATAAAACCATCCAGCTCAAGCCTCAAAACAGTAAAACTGACAACTTTTGCAGCAACCCCATCTCAAATTATCACAAACCCATATCGAAAACACCAAAACAAATATAACCCAGATCGAAAAATCCATAGTAGCACCAAGATTGAATGCAAAAGAAGCAGAATCTAACAGAAATCACAAATGGGGCTTTGAAGCTGCAAAAACCTCACCAAGTTGCGGTCTTTCTTCAACAACGGACCCAACGGAGCCCAGAACCTGCTGCTGCTGGTCTTTTCCACCCTCAACAGCAGCAAAGCAGCGACCTTTTCTTTTCCTGGGGCGATCCGAAATCCGAAGAAAATCCAATTTGCTGGTGCTGGGGGTTGATTTTTGCAGAGAATTTAGAGTTCTGGATGAATCGAGACGGTGGAAACAGCAGTTTGGCTGCAGATGGGAGATGAAAGCTGTGCTTCCCATCATCTCTCTCTCTCTCTCTCTCTCTCTCTCTCTCTCTTTCTCACTCTCTGGAAGAATAGGAGAAGCCTCCAAATTTCATGTTATAAAAAGATCTTCAGGAATTTGGCGCAGGTTAGAAAGCAACGCATACGGCGCATTTTAGTGAGACTCGTTTGTGGAGAGGCTTTCTCGGAGGGGATGGAAACGAGTTAGGATATGCGGGTAATGTATTGACCCGTATCCGTGCCTTGCGTCCAAAAGGGGTCCACAGTCCCCGCCCAAACTTTTTTGGCCCGGTCCACACGTTTGTGTACATGCTGCAGAAAATATAAGAAAATATTTTCTCAACTATGGGAATTTATTTTTCTAAGTATTATGAAAATTTTATTTCATTTTTATATTTTTTTACAAGAAAAAGCAAAATTTTTTTTATGTAGCACAGTTAAAAGGTGTTTATTGCTGCAACTATGATATTGTATGTTTGAGTCATGTTACGTATCAATAGAGATATATTTGGACAGAAGTAACCACAAAAAGTGGAAAGGGGGAAAGGAAAAATAGAACAAAAGGAAATTTAAACAGATTACATTATGGAGTCAATTCAAGTTCTACTCTTATCAGCTCCCTATTTAGCTGAAGTATCTGCGGCCTCAATGGCATCCCCAGGTAAGGTGAATTTCAACCAAAAGGATGTGAAAGTGTGGGTTTAAACGATGGATGTCACCATTGACCATTTTTTTCCTTTTTATCTTCGTGTGCCTGTTTGCCACTGCTGTAAGTGTTCGGTTTGCGTGTTTTGAGTATGATGCTATTATTTTGTGCTGTTCTGTGATATTCATAATGCACATCCCCCTTTTACACACTAGTAATGATCCATAAACTTGCCTTGGATTAGTTTTGTAGCATTTCAATTATACATAAATCATGTGGTTCTGGTTTTTTTTTTTTTTTCACTGATACGTAGTGGGAGATATGAAAATAGGTGCCTATACCATTAGGATAACCCTAAGTTTCCGCTGTGTTATTTTACTCTATAAGCTTTTGAAACTCAATTATCCTTTGATTTTGCATTAAAATTGCAATGAAAGCACAGATTAGCTTTATTACTGGACAATTTTATTACTGTAGCATAAAATTGTGGACTTCCAAAAAAGAGACTGGTGGGATGAAACAAGCTATGGCTAAGATGCAGAAAACAAGGGTCTGATACAATTCTAGTTACAGCTAAATAAGCCCGAAAAGCTCTATAGTAAATCTGAATTTTTAATATTCAAACTAGAACGAAAATTAGTTTCTAAACTCATTATATCAACCATATAAAAGGTTTGGGAAAATAGCAAAAGGAAAACAGAAGACGGAATTTCAGAACCTTCCAAAGTTAGTTAATTATGATCTTCCCATTGGAGATTAAGGAGAGGTGCTCTTTTAGTTGATGCTATCCTTTGTGGTTCTGTCATTAATAGGAGTTTCTGTTTTGGTTGTGCAGTTATGGATTTATTAAATTGCTTGTAACTTTTGCGGGCTTTACTTTGTACTTGTATTGTTGGGTTTTCTAGTGCAATAAAAGTTCAACATTTGAATAGAGAAAAAGAAGATTTCCTATGATTGAACGATTGGTACGCTAAAACTGATGCTGTTCCGACTCCAAATAACAATTGCATACTAGGAGTAAAATATGAATCTTGCTGTGAAATCACACAACTCTTCTTTCTTTGTTTCAATCTCGAAGAACAACCAAGAGTAACTAATGATTTTATTGTTTTTTTAATTTTTTTTAAAGGATAGGTTCAAGCAAACTAGCTATCAGCGTCTTACTATTAAGTCTATGAATTTGCATCATTTAGACCTTATTTTAGGAATAAAATTTATGGACTTTATTAAATTAAATGCATCAATTTTTATTGAATTTCATCATTTCATGCATTTTCACATTGAAATTAGAATTCAAGCATTTATATTCATTTTTACATCATTTTAATATTTTAATCAATTATTTAATTTTTCTAAGAATTCTAGTTGGATTAGGACTCTCCGGACATATCCCAACTCAACCAAAGTTCTTTTGTAGTTTATCAGTTGAGCTAGATTATGTAGAAAATGAGAATTGTAGGACCTACTGAACCTTAGAGAAGATTTTTTATCGCACTTGAAAATAATGTGAAATGTAGCAGATTCAAGTCCAACACTCACATATTCAATCGCAAAGAAGAATGAGAAAATAACTACCATTCATCATTAATTTTTCTTTAATTTACATGGGTTCAATGCTATGACCTCAAAGATTTAGGTTGTTTACAATTTTGGAAAATTACAACCCCTCGCTCTGGTCTCAGGTGTAAACCAAATTAAAAAATTACAAGAAATTACATGAAAATGGGGACAAAACTCAGGAAAAATGAAGCAGGGAGGGGTGACCGTGGCCTACGATCACTAATAGATAGTGGCCATTTTGGCCACTATTTGTCATGGTTTCACTTCATTTCACTTATGTAGTTCCTTCAGAGAGCTGGAATTCATATCTTCTAACTTTGGGAGTGTTGAATGATCACCAAGAGCACTAAATTCGACCATAAAATCAACCACTACCTTTGGTAATCATCACCTTTTTGTTACGGATCGTTTTCATATAAATTCGGAAAATGTGCTTTATAATAGCAAACCGAAGCCAAAGTTGTGTTATTCTGAACTTATAATTTTCAAGAAATAGAATGAAGCCTAAAGAGGCTTGGTCACAACCTCAAAGATGGCCAAAGCCCTTTCAAGTGAGAAAGCCAAAGGAATGTGGTCTCATCTATTAGTATGCTTAATGGCCTTGGCCCTCATCTTCACTAAGTGATAGTCATGTTTCTTGTTATAACTCGAGCCTAAGAAATCAGAGATTGGGATTAAACCCAATAAATGACACACGTACTCCTGTACGATTCATACCTAGACCAAAGTCTGAATGAAATTATACAAGGAATATTCACATGCTTACATGTGTAAGGTGCTGAACCAGCCGTCTGTCCAAGCATTCAATACATAGAAGCCTGTCAATATCATCTATAGTTTATTTCACTTTTCATTGAACAGTTCAAAATATCATCACAATCATGAAACAGTCCAAATCTTAAATATTTAAAAACATAAATTATTATATTAATTCTACACATTACCGAAACAACCCAAACATGATATGCACATGCATGTCACTATGCCAAGGATAATCATTTTATAAAGAGAATGTAGGACAATGAAGTACAAGGAAACAAAGTCATATGTATCAAGAACAAATTATGTAAATAACAGTCTATATAGTGCAAATATATGCAACACTAAAAGTCCCAAATATCGAATATACACATTCTTAAGATATTAGTGTCTCACTCTCGGTATATGGATTAGGCAACAAGCTTTTGCTGTTCATTCGTTATAGCATAAAGGAATCGTTGTGGTCTCCTTCTCTAATTTCAGGGTTTGTGTCAATTGGGTTCAGGATCTGGACCTGTAGCACTATTAGACAACCTGTAAATGAAACTATTTATCAAAATATAAGCATAATTAAGGTAATACACGTTTTGTCTAAAAGAATTAATGACATGTGATCAATAGAGGTCAATTCAATATACTAGGCATGTTGTGTATATGAAATAAGCATGCTATAAGGATCAATAAGTGAAATACATACTATTTGACTACTACATTTGTCATATCCTCCCTATAGGGATTTATGCATTGAGAACACACTGCAGCGGCATCAACTGGGTCAAAATACGAATGGGTCTCTTGTACATAGAGTTCGGAAACTCCAAGAAAAGCACACTGCAGCAGCATCGTTCGTGCTACACCAAAGTCAACCCGCTGGGTATCATAAGGCTGATGTTGAGTAAAGTTAGATCATTTCAATTCATTCATATACTCAAACGTGAGTAAATCATATAATTCATTCATTGAATAAGAACAATACTAAGAACAACACCAAACTGTATACATTTAATTCATTTATGCAATACGTTCATACTCAATTCATTCGCATTCAATTCCATGTCAATGTCAATAGAAAACGTATATCAAGAAATAGTTCAAATAAAATCAATTGAGAAATGATCATTCAATTCAAATCATTATTGGAAGAATAGAAGGCAATAACCATAATTCAATATGCTATGCAATTCAATTCAATTTAATGAGATCAAAGTGGTTTATTAGCCAACCCTAATCTAGTTATCCATTGTTTCTAACCGTGCATAATGATGTAGTTTTAAGTTATTCGATACACAGTTATCTCCTTTTTTGTGTTACAGTGTGTTGGGAAGGTGTATCGAAGTCTCTTAAACCAACACCCATAGAGAGGTGCTTAACAAATGGACAATATCACATAAACATTACATGAATAAGTCTCAGCTCTTAAGACTTTTCATGATCTTTCATTATTTCATTGGGCCGGTTACTAAGGTAAAAAGATTCAGTAACGAAGGTCCTACAAGGTCTCACACAATACCTATTTTCCCTAAATTTCACTGGCCTTACTGCTTAGCCATGGCTGTCTTACGGCTTAGCCATGGCATCTTATTGCTTAGTCGTAATTTGAACTACAACTTAGCTGTGGGTGTCTTACGGCTTAGCCGTAGGTACCTAACTTTTTCCTCCGTATTTACGGTTTATCCGTATTCCTTCCTACGGCTTAGCCGTGCTTGCTTTATGGCTGAGGTACAGCTTAGCCGTAGCATATTTTACTGTTCATCTCTTGCTTAATTGTAGAAGAAAAATACAATTTGTGGCTCTCTGGATCCTAAGCCGTAACCTCCTTATGGCTTAGTCGTAAACTTCAGTTTTCTGAAGCAACTTCAGTTCGTTTCATGCATTTTCAAATCAGTAAAATAAAGGTTCAATTAAGGGATTCAAAAACACATTAAAATTGATAGATTTACAAGAATCATTATATACCAACATGCATTCAACCAAAATTTACTTATACTTGCTTTTGATTTCAAGTTCCGCTATTGCTCCTCCTCTTGACTCAGTTGAAAAAAAATAACCCACTGTTCTTGGCCTAAAATGACATACATGTAAGAAAAGATGAAGAAGGTGAGCATATGTTTGAGAAAAAGAGTCTTCTTGACTCCCTAAACCCCAAAACTCCACATATTAGGAAGTGCTCTTACCTTAGTGAATGATTAGAGAAGAAGAGCTTGAATCATTCACTTCATAGAGTGAGGAGGCTAAAAGGTAATGAGTCTGGGAGAGGAGAGCTTCATACTACACATGCCAAGCTGTAATCTTCGATAGTTGATGGAAATGGTGTGGAAGAGATGAAGTGGAGAGGAGCAAAGAACTGTAACAGTTGCAAGAGAGGAATGGACAAATGAAATGGGTATCGAAGCCCATTCCAACATATATATAACTTAAAGGTTTATAAAAAGGTCCTTCTTGTTTATTTTATTTTCAATGTAAGTCAAATGAGGGTCCAATTGATTCAAATGATGTCCAATGTTTTTAAGTTAAGTACGAAAGTTGACGAGCTCAATAAGACAAACGTGCTGGTGTCAATATGATCCATGTATGACACAAAACCATGCATTCAAAAATTACGAAAAGGGCTTCTATCTACTTAAGTAAGGTCAAACCCTGCCCAACTATCCATCCATGAGCTGAACTTGACCTACTGGACTCTACAAAATAAAAATGGACTTATTTATGATAAAACCACATTAATAAGCTCGTAACCACAAGTAGTGACTCATTAAATATGCTTAGCTTGGGTCGTAGTGTTACATTTCTTCTCCTCCTTTGAACTGTTTCTCACTTTAAGTTAGTGAAAAAGAGAAGAAGAGTGGCCTTGAATGCTTGTAGTGTTTGAGAAGCCTTGTGATCTTGCTTAAAATCTTAGTTAAAACTCTTCGAACTTTGCTTCAATCCTCTTAGCACTCCTTTTTCAGAGCCAAAGTGTGCTTTTTATAGGCTTTAAAGTGAGTTGGGATGTTTTTGGTAGTTGTGGGGAATTTATACTTCGAAATAAAAAGAAACAACTCCCAAAAACTATTAAGAACCACCTTACAAGTGTCCCTGACTGTGGCCGCAGTCATGGATAGTCCCAGTTTTGGGTTTTTTTGCATATATGACCTGTTTTCATTTGTTTAGGGCCTCAACAATGTTCGATCTTCACAAAACTTGGAGGGATGCTTTTTGACACTATTTTGAGTGGGTCATAGAAATTTTAGCTTGTTTTGACTTCTTAAAGTTGGTCAACCCTCTCTTTGACTTTTCATGAAAATGGGCCCTTATTTCAGTTGTTTAAGGCCCAAATGACCTCCGATTAATTTGAAACTTAGAAGGATTGATGTCAGGAGCATCTTGAAGTATCCATACAAATTTCATATGGTTTTAGACATGTGAAAGTAGGATTTTGACCAGTAACCCACTTGTTGCATATTCTAAGTCAATGTCCTCTTGCATTGTAGGCAATCAGCTTGTTTTCTACAAGTATGATGTTCAATTTATTTGAAACTTTGGAGAATTGACTTTGAACACATTTAGAGTCTCTAATCCAAATTTCATTAGTTTCAGCCTCCTAGAAGTAGGATTTTTGGTCAGTGACCCCATGACTTGGGGGTCATTAACTCCTAAGCTTTGAGACTCCTAAACCTTCGGTTTCCAAATATGCGCATAATCCATTTGGAGTTTTTAACGAGTTTTAGGAGGAACCAAAACACAAACTGAAGTCAGGAGACAGTAGCCTTCATATCATCAAGCCTTGACTGGGGGCAAGGCAGGTCCGGTTCATGGATCACAAGTCAATGACACTTGCAAGTTGCATCCAGCGGCTGCTCAAGGTTCAAGGTCATCATCTACTTGGCCCAAACAACGGATGTTAACAAGTATAACAAGCAAGCATCAGAGGACATTCAGCAACTAATAACTCACAAGAAGGCCTAGAAACATGCGTCCATTCCCGAATACAGCACATGGTCACCGCAGCCATGCATTTCCAAATCTAGTAAAGCTGAGAACAAACCCTTGGCCTCACTTGAAAATAATACATTCTACCCTCTGACTCAAAAAGAGGGACGGAGTTTTAGCAGGAGGTGTCTACTTTCTATCATAGTGGCACCATCCCTGCCATCTTCCTGTCACATGATGCTAAAGACAAAAAGAAAACTGAGCAATTGGTCATCAATAATTCGACCGACCACGTTCGTTTCAAAGATTTGCTCCAACAAAAGAAGGAGCAGAAGAAGAAGAATAAGAGGGGTACTGTTGACATTCTTTCACTTCCCACTTTTGATCCCATGGATTAGGAACAAGTTGCTAGTACTTCCAGGCCACTAGTTGCCAGGTTCAAATATCAAACCTTGGCAACCAGACAGCCTAATCAGATAAAGAAAAAGACTTTGGCTCGCTATAGGGATCAAGCCCGGAAGCTTTCACGGCACACAATTACTCAAAAATGGGTGATTAAAGAAGATGATGTTAGATTTTGTGGACTCAATCCATCAGTTGATGTAATAAATTGATTAATTTCTTTATTTATCAATAAAATCATGCTTTGCTTTCATGAGATGAATGTTATTTTACTACTTCATGCACATGATCAATACGTATGACATAATGGTTCATGAGTTGAACCGGATCCCATTAGTATATTAGATGTGATATATGTGCATGGATGAGATCCACGCGCAGGAGATATATGTCACAAATCTTATACTTAAAATAGCTTCACAACCAGTAATGAGATTGGGCATCTCATTTGATAAGGTTGCAGCACTTTGATCACTATGAGATAGTGTGATTTGTCTCGATCATCAGAATGTAAGATTCTGGATCACGGTGCTGGTACATTGGATGTATTGAAGGACCATGAGATGCACCTTATGGAATTCCATCTCAATAATAAGGTATGCTCTCATAATTCCCTAGCAATAGGCTCTTAATCCTGAGACATTGACGAACTCAAGTTTCTATCTATTCATTTGCTTTGAGTCACCAATGAGTGAGGCCGATTATAGGTTAACACCTCGGTGTCTTGGGTATGTGGTAGTAGAACTGTGGGAACGTTGAATGATCAAGATGGAATCTATCTCTATTATCCCCTTGTGCCAATTAATGGATTTGTCATTAATAAGTGCGCACCCATCTCAATTAAGAGTTAATTGGATGGTACTGATGACTACTGTGTTTAATTGGGGCTCAAGGATAATAAGATGTGGAACTTAGATTGGAAGAGACGGATTTATTCCAATTGATCCACGGATATTGATAGAGGGGCCTACTTGTGGTAATTGGGAAGTTTAGGGTCTTCATTGTAATTTATTCCTAAGACTGGAGTGCAATTGCATTTATATAGTGGTGTTATTTGCAATTAACTGTGGGCCCGGATTGCACATGAGATGTGGGGTCGCGGTGTTCCAGTTGGAGCCAGCTTTCTAAGGAATCCCTAGTGGTCCCCACGCTAGCCCAAGTTATTGGAAAATACTAATCCGACTCGAACTCTAGAAAGAAAGGATAAGAAAGGAGAAACTTGCTAATTGCTTTGGAAGTGAGACTTCTATTTCAATTAGACAAGGAAGAGATTTGGAAGTCTATAAAATATCCTTGGACGTCCAAAAGACTCCTCCTCACGCCAAAACCCTTTCGTGCAAGAGTTGCGCGAGTTACTTTCCTCTCCTTTCTTCTAGTTCCTTGGAGTCTCGAGTTGGGATTTTCTCCTGAAGATTCCACTGTTCTTCTTGAGAAAAGAAATCCAATTCGGGGGTCATAGCGTGGAAGGCTAAGAGGTCTTGAAGAAGTCCATTAGAGCACTGCGGGTCTCCAAAGGTATGATCTACTTCTTCCATGTCGTAGATTATTTTGGATGTTTAGTGCTGGTATAATTTTTACTGTACATGGTCACGAGATCGAGGGTAACGCATCCTGGATTGGGTTTTGGTCTTATGGATAGTTGATCCCTGTGTCAAGTGGGTCAAAAGTTTTGAAAATCTATCCACGAGACCCACCTACTTCCAACAGATGATTCAGACTTGACCTCGTCATGCATGGTCCGACCAGGCTTAACCTGGAGAGTCACTCAAAGTATGGCTCGGACTCAATCGTAGGAATTTGACTCCAACTGCCATTCGGGCAAGACTTCTGAAGGGTATGTTGAAACAAACTTTGATGAGGATCCTATTACTATCCTAGACACAAAAGATAGTAAATTCACTCATATTACATTAACATCCTCCTATCCCTATTAGTACACTGTGTTCATGGCTGAAGCGAGTGGGATTAGTAAGGATGGAAATGATGATGCTAGTGGAAGTAAAGACGCTAGCGAAGAAGATGCTGGTGAAAATTAGGAAGACAATGTTAGTGATGTTGTTAAGCAATAAGGAGCTAAGATTGATCACCTGATGACCCAGTTGAAAATCTTGGCAGATAAATTAGGTGGTCCAGTTGAAGCTCCAGTTAGTCCTTTGTTTGCCGACAAGAGAGAACAAACAATGATCAGGAGAAATGCCACTAAAATTGACCTGCTCGCAGCTCAAATCAAGTCTCTAATGGATAAGGTGATAGCTGCAGGTTCTACTAGTACTGATCATTCATCAATCCTTAGTCTTCACATAGATCTTGAAAAGCATGTACCCATCAAAGAAGTTGAATAGATACTAACAAAATCAAAAGTAGAGACCAGGATGAAAAAGAAGGGTATTACACCCAAGTATCCTCTAGAATTTAATCTAGTTCCATTTCCACCAGATTATAAACCTCTGACTTTTTAGACTTACCTTAGAAAGGGGTCAGCTTATCAACACATCGTGCATTTCAAATCACTCCTTAGAAGCCTGCCAGAGTTGGATGTACTAAAAAATAAGGGTGTTCGTTGGCACATTGAAAGGAGTTGCCTTTAATTGGTGCAAGCAATTACCAGAATTGTCCTTCCTGACATGTCCAATCACAAAAGAGAAGTTCTTACTCCATTTCCAGGAGGAGGATTAGACAGTTACCTTCGCCGTGCTCAGTAGTACGAGACGGGGAGACAATGAAACTACACAAGCCTTTATCAATAGATGGAGAACATTATCCTACAAATGCTTAGAACAACCATCTCAAATAGCTACCATTAAAATGTGCAAAACCAATTTACGACCAGAGGTCGAGGTTATCATACTTAGTCATAAAACTAAATCTCTGGCTTAGTTGGTTGGAGTAGCTACTGATGCAAAACTGAACTTTAAGGAGATCAGTCAAAAGAAGGCAAGTTCCTAAAAATCGGAGTCGTATTCATCTTCTGCTCCAAGATTAAAAAAGAAACAAGAAATCTTCAATGTGCAAACCTCCAAACCACCTCCTCAAAAGTCTCAAAATGCAAAAAATTATCAAAACAAAAAGGAAAAATATGAAAAGAAGAAGAAAAATAAATATCCTTTTGACGGGGATATTGAAATAATCTTTCGATCATTGATGGATAATAATAAAATTGAGCTTCCATCAATAAAGAAGCCTAAACAAGCGGGTCTTGTCAATAATCCAAATTAATGTGCATATCATTGGATGGTATCTCATCCTCTCAAAGACTGCTTTATTTTAAAAGAAAAAGTCAATGAGATGTAGGAGAATGGGGTGATAACTTTTGATCTGAAATATAATGCTACTCCAGTTAATATGCTCTCTTTTGGACAGTTTGCACTTGTAACAGTGTTCGCTCCACCAAAACCATTGACAGTTGAATTCCGAGTCGTTAATGCAGTACATGACAAACAAGGATTGATACCGGTCAAAACCTCTACGGGGAAGGAAATGTGGGTCCACCCAAACCTAGTAAATGATGAAGGTTGGGAAAAAGTCAAAACCAAACCCACACCCGCAGAAAGAAAGAAGGTTAAAAGGAAACTTAAAAATCTTCAAAAAGCTGCCCATAATCGCTTGGTCAAGTAAGAGAAATAAGCTAAGCAGAAGAAATAAAAGGTGGTCAAAGCTTCAGTTTTAAAAGAACCTCGAAAACTAGTTAGAGGTCATTTTACTCTGGCTAACTTCATCTTTCCAATCCCAAAGGATGAGGAAGAGACACCAATATCCAGTTGTAACCAGATATCGTCGAATGGCACACCTCCTAATTCGGAAGATGAGGAAGACTAGTTAGACTATTCCGATTTTGAAGACGATCAGTGGATTGATGACTACTTTGCTGATGAATACCCTTCTGACGAGGATGTGGGTTTTGAACAAACTTTTGATCCTGAAACGGGTACACTCAATATCAAGCACGGTCTCAATACATTGTCGGTGGTCCTTTATGACATACACAGACCAAGCATAAGTAGCTAGTCGAACGATCCTCCTCCTTTTCCACTACCGCCAGAAATTCATCTAGATCCCTTGCCACTAGTTGAATCTGATGAATCGCAGCAATAACAAGCATTGTCTTTTTATTCATACGCAGTAATCCCTGTGACAGATGTTCCTCTTGGACCAACCGTTGAGTTAATCCATTTGAATGCAGATTTTGAACTTAACACTCAGCTTATTGTTCCTGACCTAACTAATGAACTTGAGTTGCCAGAAGAACATAATAACCTCAGCATGGTAATCCTACTGCACCTTAAGAAGTCTCCCAAGTTTAGGATAACCTCTCTGACTCCGAAGAAGAGATACCGTTGGCTCTTACTCTGGTGATTCTGAGCACTACTACTGGCCTTTCCCGACAATGCAAGTCATGAAGCAGACTTGGAAAAAGTTAGTTGACTTTTTGTTGAACCTAAAGAAGTTAATGCAATAAGAAGAGATACTCGTCCAGAAGTTAACCGAAGCAACATAATCAACGACGACACTCGTTTCGGTCGTAACTATAAAGTCAACTATGATAGACCTTCTTCTTCTTCTTACGTAAATCCTTCAGGGATAAACATAAAAACAAATGTAACTTCTTCAGATGTAATTTCTAATGCAAGCCCACCAGAGCCATTCACTTATGATGTTGTTGAACACCTCAAAGATATACCTACATGACTTCACATTTTGATCTTTTGCAGAGGCCTAAGGAGACTTGTAACAACTTCATACGAGCTCTATGGGCTTTGAATACAAACAATCAAACTCATGTAGCACAAGTTCATCAGATAGAGAAGAACTATCTGAAAGCAAAATCCAAAAAGCCTCAGAAACAGTGTATGGAATGTCTTTTTATTCAGAACACTTCCAAAGCCATTATTTCCTTCACCAAAGATGATCTCCTCTTAGGCGATATGAAGCACACAAGGCCGCTTTATTTTACGGCCTATTGCAAGAACATATATATTCCGAGAGTTCAGGTTGACCCGGGATTAGCTCTGAACCTCATCACAATTATAGCTCTTCAGGAACTTAGTATCCCAGTGAGCAAGTTATCTACTACAAAGACCTCAATTCAAGGCTATGATGGGGAAGTCCAGGATCTAATTGGCAGGATTTGGATTCAATTTTAGTTGGGAGATTTAACCTCAGAAACCATTTTACATGTGGTTAAGACTCATGCTTGCAACAACATCCTTTAGGGAAGGCAATGGCTTCATGATTATGCCATAGTACCTTTTACTCTTCATCAATGTCTCAAATATATTGATGACGAAGGTAAAGTACATTGAGTCTTTGCAAATGAAAAACTATTCAAAAGGAAGGAAGTTTATTTCACCGATGCAGCCATGTATTAAGAAAGATATGTAAAGTCTAAGCCAGATATAAATAGCTCTTCAGTGGATGATAATCCTGCATAACTTTTCACTATCTCAACAGAAAGAAAAACTTATCTGGGGTTTGGCAAAAGATCCGATCCTGTAAAAAAATTACAGTCCACAAAAAAGTCCGTAGTCAAGTTTGTGGATACCAAAGCTCCTTTGGTAATCAAGGTGAAATCTGAAATCAAACAATCAGACCAACCTCTGGTCAAATCCACGAAACCAACAAGGACAAAGCAACTAGGTGTCGTTATCCATACAAGCAAGACACGAAGCCCGATTATGTATATAACGCCGGTTCAGAATGGCAAACTACCTGCTGCAAGACATCAAAAGCTCTCATATTCAACCAATGTGATTTCTTTGGTCGGTAACTCAAATTATGAATAAAAAGCAATGATGTACCTCCTCCTACTAGGGGAATGTCCTTCATGAGGCCCGATTCTTCTATCACTTTCAATCAACTTGTGTTAACATCACAACAAAAGGGTGAACTATCTTATAGATACATTGATAGATGGCTTTGCTTAGCTGAAAAATGTGAGAATCCTCCACACTATTTAGGATGGATTCATCTGTGTTGGATAGGTTTCTGGCCAGCCCTCTGTAGCTTGACCATGGCAATGAAGTTTCAAACCTTTGATGAGATGTCCCGAATTGTTTCATCTCTTGAAGTGGCACTCTATCGTCTATGCGGGAGGTCTAGACGGATGCATCCAGTGCATATCTTCTCAATGATCAGAGATTCAGATTCTGACTCGGATTCTGAAGATGCTGAAAAGATGGACACTTTTGTGCACTCTATAACAAACTTGGATGCTCTGCTTTTGCCATAGCCCACCCCATCTCAAATTTATGATTTTGGAGGCTCTTGCTTCTTAGTATTTCGATCCAAACATTATAATCACCCAATCATTTTCCATTAAGCCGAAGATGCTCCTACTTCATGTCCTATCAACAAGATCACTAATGATGGGAGAATGACGGTTGACATCTACAATCTTGTGGTCTACAACATGATGAAGAGCATGGGGTACAATCTCAAGAAGCCCATAGGCCTCAAATTGAGTGCAAATGGGGTTCAGATTCCTTTGGACATCTTCACTCCAGAAATGAAAGAAGATCTTAAAGGGGACCCAAACTTGAATAGTTACAACATTGCATAGGATATGTTCCTTACAGCAATGTTCCTAAGTTAAATCAAAATTTCAGAGCAAGATCTGTAGTTTTCACCGAAGGGTGTGATTCAGATGACTCTCATGAAACTGTTGCCTTCCAAGATCCTGTGATTGGGTTGCTTTTCAATATCCTTAGGGGGCAAGTGATGACGATGACAATATCACAAATAACTGAATGTTGGCCACCTGAACTCAATGAAGAAATAGACCCATCTCAAGACACTCGTTGGGAATGTTTAGCCTTTGATGTAAAAACTAAAAAGCTTAAAAAACAGAATCCATTGAAAAGGATCAGGCCTTGGCTTAAACCCCCAAATGAAATCCTAGATGGTTTCCTAGAGTTGGAAACTTCAGAAAATGCTATGGAAGAGCCTTTTTCTGATCCTTCAACTGAGGACCAAGTACAAGAAAAAAACTTGGAAACCCCAGGAAATCGTCGTCCTACTTTTGTAAGTTCTCAAATCAAATGAAAAGAACTTGATGTGCATGTGAATTTCTTATGAGATTTCATGGATTGAACACTCCGACCCCGCTTGACCTCGTTTAGTGGTTAATTAATCTTGTTTTCGTTGCTAATCGTGTTTTGTTTGTGTTTTATTTTCGTTGCGGGTCATGGATAGGTAGTTGGGTTGAGTTTGACCAGGATTAAGTAGACCAAGCCCTTTTTTTGTAATTTTAGCTTTTCTAAGACATGGTCATTTTTGCATCATCTTGATGTCAACACGTGTCTTTCGTTGAGCTCGTCAACTTTCGTAACTACGTTGTTTGCAAACGATGTCGTGTGATTCCATTGGACCAGGATTTGACTCAAACTGAAAATAGAATTTGGACTTGGACTTCATTGCAATTTAGACATCTACTTATATATATATAAACTTCAGACCCAGAACATCGACTACAAACTCACGTTCTCTCTCTCTCTCTCTCATTTTCCTCACTATACGCGTGAAGATTTCTCTCCCTCTCTTGAATTCTCTCCTCCATCGATCAAGCTCAATTGAGGGGTTTTGGTTCTTTGCAAGCTCTATTGTGTTGTTTGTGAGGTAAGTTGGGGATCCTTCCATCTCTCCCTCATCTCATTCTTATTCTTATCCTTCTTGTTTCCCTGTTGCATGACGTGTCTGTGCTTTGAGATTCTTTCCATTTCTCATGCATGCATGTTGTTTGGTTGGTGTTAGGTTGTGTTTGGACCCAAGGACATCAGTTGTGTAATTGAATTCAAATTGAGGCAAGTATAACCATAACCTGTAAAAACCCATGTTGGTATGCATTTGATTTTGGTTAGTTCACATGAATTTGTATGGAAAAATGTGTTTACAGTCCATTTGATTACTACTTTATCTATCCCTATTGGATATTTGCAATTCTGATGATTTCCCAGGCTTTCTGTACGTGATTCAGAACATTGACTTCCTGCATGTACGGCTAAGCAGTATGTCGCTTACGGCTTAAAGTCCAGAGAGGATAAAAATCCAGTTTTCCTCTACGGCTAGGGCACGGCTAAGCCGTGTATTGCACTATGGCTAAGCCGAACCCCAGTCGTGGCCCAGCCGTAGATCAATACAGGGTGCATTTTTATGGATTAACTAAGAGCAA
The DNA here is from genome assembly GCA_037013555.1 of Sextonia rubra. NCBI lineage: Eukaryota > Viridiplantae > Streptophyta > Magnoliopsida > Laurales > Lauraceae > Sextonia > Sextonia rubra. The sequence goes on from JASUAD010000026.1 coordinate 13,249,960, forward strand.
CCAAATTGACAGACCCTCTACGGCCCAGCCACGGCTAAGCCGTAGAACATACACGGTTGAGCCGTATCCACACTAGAATAATGAAGAACAAGGATAGGTGTAAGGGAAAGACCGATATGGCCTTCATGATAGAATGTAGAGCACCTAGACCTGCCCAACGGAATGTGATACAATGCCTGAATGATCTCGAGGGCTGCGAATCATTCATGTTCATTATCCGGATGTTAAGCACCTCCCCATGGGTGTTGGTTTAAGGGACTTTGTGCACCGCCCGATTCAATGCAACACTAGACAACGGTGTATCGAATAACTTAAAACTACATCATCATGCACGGTTAGAAACACCGGATAATTAGATTAGAATTGGCTTGTAAATAAAGATGATCCAATTTCGCATGATTTGTTGCATAACATGTTGCATTCGATCATTGATCTCTACTCTCTGATATCTTGTGTTCCGTTACTTTCACATTGTGGTTCTTTACCTTGAGTATGTATGTATAATATGTTCACAGATATGCACGTATGATATGTTGTCACGATCTACTCAGGGTTTTCATGATTGACTCTGTATGGTCAGGCACTACTTAGCCTCAGCCTTAGGATCCCGACGGGGTGAATTTGGTATAGTTTACATGGCCTTGCTGCAGTAAGGAAACGTCTTGGGGAACCGGACCCCAGGAAACCGAGACCCATTGTACCCTGGCCCGGACAATGGTGTTCTTTGCATGATACAAGATCCCTCTTTTGGGAGCATATGGCAATGTAGTAGCCACTAGTTATATATACTGCATGTATCCATTGATTTGCATAGCATATTTCCTTCTTGCAGGACAGCCTAGTATACGAAATTGCCTTATTCAATTTACATGATGTTCTTTATTCTATTAGACACAGCGTGTGTTAACTTGTTATGGTTTATACTATGCTGAATTGTCGTATTCACAGTTGTTTTTGGTGTTGCAGGCCCAGATACCCCTGTCGAACCCTCGCCGGTCGGCCAGACTCCAGACGAGACCCCCGAGGCCCCATCAGGCTTAGAGGAGTGGATGTGATCACCCCATGGGAGAGCGTTCTTGACATGCATGGCATTGGAGTCTTGTTTCTTATTTTGAGGATCTTCATACTTGTATCTGTCATGATTGGTCATGATTGTATATATTATCTTGTTCATTTTGTAAGACCTTCACATGTAATTATGTCAGTTCTTTCCTCGTATTCTCTTCTTGCACAGTTAGTTTGATGTCTCTAATAATTACAGCTTCCGCGTATATGTTTGGCACGTGTGAATGTTCCCTTGTGCGTGTGCATTTAGACTCGGTCTACGTGTACATGCACGGAAGTACGTGTGTCATTAGGTTTGGCTTTTGCTAACCCCCAAACCCTGGGCTCGGGTTGTGACATACGTATTGTATGGTATCAGAGCATTCCTTGCTCATTCCTTGCTCTAAATGATAAGCATGTGGGCATGTAGGATCGTGGTGAGGATACGATTATTTCTTTGTGATTTTTCTAGATTTTGGGGCTTGTTGGGCGCAATTGTTTTGTGTTTGTGTCTGACTCTTTCCATTTTACAGGATGGCGTCAGGTTCGGGTTCTCAGCAGAACGCCGGAAATGCCGGAAATAATGAAAGCGGATCCGCACCGTCACCGCAAACACAGAACACAGATAAACGCATCCTCATGTTATTTCAGTCCCTACAGGCATAATCGCAAGCAATGCAAAACTTACAAGCACAAGTGACAACCATGTTAAACCGACAAAGCCAAGCCCCAGCTCAGTCACATATAGACCAACAGGTGGTCTTTCAGCCTCGAGAAAATGACCTGAATGCCCTCTACGATAAATTTCGCAAGCGAGGAGCTATTGAGTTATATGTGACAGAAGAGCCATTAACGGCAGAACAGTGGCCGGAGCAGACGGAGGATGTCTTTGAGACCGTCGTGTGCACGAACCGGCAGAAAGTCGGGCTAGCAGCCTCCATGTTTAAAGACATCGCAAAAACTTGGTGGAAAAGCGTGAAAGATTCATACAGAGACATTCCTAGTGTGACGGTTTGAGAGATGTTCAAGCAATAGTTCAGGAGGAAGTTCATCCCGGCTCATGTGTTTCGAGCCAAGGAGGTTAAGTTTTTAGCTCTCCGCCAGCAGCAGATGACCGTGGCAGAATATGTGAACAAGTTTACTCAGTTGTCGCACTTTGCTCCGGATATGATCAGTACCGAAGAGAGGAAGGTGAATCGGTTTGTTGAAGGTCTGCATCCCCGGTACAAGCACCACGTGACGACGTTTCAGCGTCCGGCTACGTTTGATGATGCAGTGGACAGGGCCTATTCTGCTGAGGCCATTCACCAAGCTGCGAGAGCCGTTGAGCCTAAGCGACAGTCGCCTTTCAGTGCACGAGGACAAGTACAGAAGAAGACAAAAGGCCAGCAGAGTACTTCCAGTTCTGCCAGAGTGACTTGTGGGCATTGTGGCAAGGGCCACACGACTGAAGCTTGTTGGAGGAAGGCAGGTGCTTGTTTCATCTGTGGTTCGAGGGAGCATATGATAGCCAATTGTCCTCGATATAGAGCATCCCAGCCCCCACCATCTGGTACTACCTCCGGTGCAGCTCCTGGCAAACCCAGTGCATCTACAGCTCCGAGCAAGTCACAGTCAGCTCGTCCAGGCTCGAGACAGCCTCGTCAGACAGCCCGTGCTTACGCTGCTACCCATGAGAGTGCCGAGGATCCACAGGTGATTGAAGGTACTGTTTTGATTTCGCACGTCGATGCATTAACATTGTTCAATTCGGGGTCTACGCGGTCATATGTAGCACCTCATTTCGACGAGCGGTTACATCAGCCGTCTAAGCCGTTGCCATATGTGCTGGTTGTATCCACCCCAGTTGGCAAGCGAGTGGAGTGTAGTGTATACTACCCCCATTGCGACGTGCAGATTGCAGGTCATCAATTACCTGTTGATTTGATCCTGTTGTCGATGCTGGACTTCGACGTGATCCTTGGTATGGATTGGCTCGCTCGATATCGTGCCTGTGTTAACTGTTACAACAGGACGATCTTCTTCGATTTAGGCAAGGGTTTCCGTTTCGAGGGCAGTCAGCAGAGATGCCCCAGACGTGTGATTTCGGCGTGTAAGGCAGATCGCTTGATCCGCAGAAGGTGTGAAGGCTTCATTGCCTTTATTTCAGCGAAGAAAGAGACGAAGCAGCTAGGTGAGATCCAGGTGGTCTGTGACTTTCCCGATATCTTCCCAGACGATGTGCCAGACTTACCCCCGGTTCGAGATGTGGAGTTCGCCATTGAGCTTGTTCCCGGCACGGCACCGATCAGCAAGGCTCCGTATCGCATGGCCCCAGCCGAATTGTCAGAGTTGAAGAAGCAATTGCAGGAGCTTTTAGACAAGGGTTTCATTCGCCCGAGCGTCTCACCTTGGGGAGCACCAGTCTTGTTTGTCAAGAAGAAGGATGGTACTTTTCGGATGTGCATAGACTACCGACAGCTAAACAAAGTGACTATCAAGAACAAGTACCCCCTACCCAGGATTGATGAGTTGTTTGATCAACTTCAGGGTGCAGCATATTTTTCTAAGATTGATTTGAGATTTGGATATCATCAGTTGAGGGTCAAAGAGGATGACATTCCTAAGGTTGCCTTCAGGACTCGTTATGGACATTATGAATTCCTCGTGATGCCTTTTGGACTAACCAACGCCCCTGCAGCGTTTATGGCATTGATGAATCAGATCTTTGCTCCTTTCTTGGACCAGTTTGTAGTTGTTTTTATTGATGATATACTGATCTACTCTAAGTCAGCAGAGGAGCATCGGGAGCACTTGAAGAAAGCCTTGTCGTTGTTGAGAGAACATCGATTGTTTGCTAAGTTGTCAAAATGTGATTTTTGGCTTGAGCAGGTGGCATTTTTGGGTCATATCATTTCACGAGACGGATTAGCAGTTAATCCATCTAAAGTAGAGGCAGTGATGAATTGGCCTAACCCTAAGACCGTGACAGAAGTTCGCAGTTTCCTTGGTCTAGCGGGTTACTATCGTCGATTTGTCCAAGACTTTGCTAAGATCTCTTCTCCTTTGACGAAGTTGACCAGGAAGAATGTACCATTTGATTGGACTGAGGAGTGTGAAGCCAGTTTCCGGACTTTGAAAGAAAAGTTGACTACGGTCCCAGTGTTAGCCTTGCCAGATGGTAGTGAAGGGTTCGTGGTATATTCAGATGCTTCTCGAGTTGGTCTAGGCCGTGTATTGATGCAGCACGGGAAGGTTATTGCATATGGATCGAGACAGTTGCGAGAACATGAGAAGAATTACGCCACCCATGATTTGGAATTGGCAGCCATCGTGTTTACATTGAAGCTGTGGAGACATTATCTGTATGGTGTACGATTTGAGGTTCGTTCTGACCACCACAGTTTGCAGTACTTATTCACGCAGCAGGAGCTGAACATGAGACAGTGGAGATGGCTTGAGCTTATTAAAGATTATGACTTCCCGATCAAATATCAGCCAGGCAAGGGGAATGTGGTGGCAGATGCACTCAGCAGGAAAGCAGAGTCTGTGCAGATGTTAAGCAGTTTCCTCTTAGAGTTCCATGGTCTCCCTATTGAAGTGAAACAAGTGGATGAATGCGTGACTTTGGCCAGTACGCTAGTGTTTCAGCCTGAGATGATTCAGCAGATAAAAGACAGGCAATTTGAAGATCTAACCTTGAAGCGCATTCGAGACCACATTGGAGACAGACCCGATTTCAGACTAGAGGATGGTGTACTCTACTTTCGGAGTAGGTTGTGTGTGCCAGCAGTTGATGATTTCAAGGAGAAATTGATGAACGAAGCGCATTACGTTCGATATGCGATGCACCCAGGCAGCACAAAGATGTTTCGGAATCTCAAAGATCGCTTCTGGTGGAACAATATGAAGAGAGAAGTAGCAGGATTTGTTGCTCGCTGTTTGACATGCCAGAAGGTGATGGCAGATCATCAGAGACCGCCAGGCTCGTTGCATCCTTTACATATACCGTAGTGGAAGTGGGAACACATCACCATGGACTTCGTTTCCGGATTACCGCCGACGTGCAGGAAGAACAACGCCATTTGGGTGATTGTAGATCGATTGACGAAGTCAGCCCATTTCATCCCTTTTCGGAAGGGTATGACTTTTTCAGAGATGGCGAGGAAGTTCGTGGATGAGATCGTCAGGCTCCATGGTACCCCCGTGTCGATTGTATCCGATCGTGACAGCCGTTTCGTTTCATCTTTCTGGCGAGCATTCCAAGAGGCTATGGGTACGAAGTTGAGCTTCAGCACGGCATATCACCCACAGACGGACGGGCAATCAGAGCGGACTATTCAGACTTTGGAGGATATGTTGCGAGCCAACGTGTTGAGCTACGAGAAAGAATGGGATCTTCACCTATCGTTGTGCGAATTCGCCTACAATAACAGCTTCCACGAAAGCATTGGGATGGCGCCATATGAAGCATTGTACAGGAAGAAGTGTAGAAGTCCGGTATGTTGGGAAGAAGTTGAAACTCAGAGTTTTCACGGGCCGACGATCATCACCGAGACTACGGAGAAGGTACAGAAAGCAATTGAGAACTTGAAAGTTGCTCGTTCGAGGCAGAAGAGTTATGCAGACACTCGCAGAAGGCCATTAGAGTTTCAAGTTGGTGAGTGGGTTTTTCTGAAGGTCTTACCGATGAAGGGTACAATTCGTTTCGGCCAGAAAGGCAAGTTAGCTCCACGATATGTCGGACCGTTCGAGATCAAGAGTCGGATTGGTGATTTGGCCTATCGATTAGATCTTCCCGAGATGTTTTCAGGAGTACACAACGTTTTCCACGTTTCAATGCTTCGGAAATATATTCATGATCCCCCCATGTCATTCGTTACGACGAGGTTCAGATTCAGCCGAGTGCGGCATACGTTGAGCGACCGCTCCGTATCGTGGGAACCCGAGAACAGATACTCCGCACCAGGACAATTCGATGGGTCAAAGTGCTATGGGAGCATCACAGTCCTGATGAGGCTACTTGGGAGTTAGAAGAGCAGATGGCACGACAATATCCCGATCTGTTTTCACAGGTATGAGTGAGTGAGTGTTCATTCCGAGGACGGAATGATTCTCAAGTAGGGGAGGATGTAACACTCCGACCCCGCTTGACCTCGTTTAGCGGTTAATTAATATTGTTTTCGTTGCTAATCGTGTTTTGTTTGTGTTTTAGTTTCGTTGCGGGTCATGGATAGATAGTTGGGTTGAGTTTGACCTGGATTAAGTAGACCAAGCCCTTTTTTTGTAATTTTAGCTTTTCTAAGACATGGTCATTTTTGCATCATCTTGATGTCAACACGTGTCTTTCATTGAGCTCGTCAACTTTCGTGACTACATCGTTTGCAAACGATGTCGTGTGATTCCATTGGACCAGGATTTGACTCAAACTGAAAATAGAATTTGGACTTGGACTTCATTGCAATTTAGACATCTACTTATATATATATAAACTTCAGACCCAGAACATCGACTACAAACTCACGTTCTCTCTCTCTCTCTCTCTCTCTCATTTTCCTCACTGTGCACGTGAAGATTTCTCTCCCTCTCTTGAATTCTCTCCTCCATCGATCAAGCTCAATTGAGGGGTTTTGGTTCTTTGCAAGCTCTATTGTGTTGTTTGTGAGGTGAGTTGGGGATCCTTCCATCTCTCCCTCATCTCATTCTTATTCTTCTCCTTCTTGTTTCCCTGTTGCATGATGTGTCTGTGCTTTGAGATTCTTTCCATTTCTCATGCATGCATGTTGTTTGGTTGGTGTTAGGTTGTGTTTGGACTCAAGGACATCAATTGTGTAATTGAATTCAAATTGAGGCAAGTATAACCATAACCTGTAAGAACCCATGTTGGTATGCATTTGATTTTGGTTAGTTCACATGAATTTGTATGGAAATATGTGTTTACAGTCCATTTGATTACTACTTTATCTATCCCTATTGGATATTTGCAATTCTGATGATTTCCCAGGCTTTCTGTATGTGATTCAGAACATTGACTTCCTGCATGTACGGCTAAGCAGTATGTCGCTTACGGCTTAAAGTCCAGAGAGGATAAAAATCCAGTTTTCCTCTACGGCTAGGGCACGGCTAAGCCGTGTATTGCACTATGGCTAAGCCGAACCCCAGCCGTGGCCCAGCCGTAGATCAATACAGGGTGCCTTTTTCTGGATTAACTGAGAGCAACCAAATTGACAGACCTTCTACGGCCCAGCCACGGCTAAGCCGTAAAACACACACGGCTAAGCCGTAGAACACACACGGCTGAGCCGTATCTACACTAGAATAATGAAGAACAAGGATAGGTGTAAGGGAAAGACCGATATGGCCTTCATGATAGAATGTAGAGCACCTAGACCTGCCCAACGGAATGTGATACAATGCGTGAATGATCTCGAGGGCTGCGAATCATTTATGTTCATTATCCGGATGTTAAGTACCTCCCCATGGGTGTTGGTTTAGGGGACTTTGTGCACCGCCCGATTCAATGCAACACTAGACAACGGTGTATCGAATAACTTAAAACTACATCATCATGCACGGTTAGAAACACCGGATAATTTGATTAGAATTGGCTTGTAAATAAAGATGATCCGATTTCGCATGATTTGTTGCATAACATGTTGCATTCGATCATTGATCTCTACTCTCTGATATCTTGTGTTCCGTTACTTTCACATTGTGGTTCTTTACCTTGAGTATGTATGTATAATATGTTCACAGATATGCACGTATGATATGTTGTCACGATCTACTCAGGGTTTTCATGATTGACTCTGTATGGTCAGGCACTACTTAGCCTCAGCCTTAGGATCCCGACGGGGTGAATTTGGTATAGTTTACATGGCCTTGCTGCAGTAAGGAAACGTCTTGGGGAACCGGACCCCAGGAAACCGAGACCCATTGTACCCTGGCCCGGACAATGGTGTTCTTTGCATGATACAAGATCCCTCTTTTGGGAGCATATGGCAATGTAGTAGCCACTAGTTATATATACTGCATGTATCCATTGATTTGCATAGCATATTTCCTTCTTGCAGGACAGCCTAGTATACGAAATTGCCTTATTCAATTTACATGATGTTCTTTATTCTATTAGACACAGCATGTGTTAACTTGTTATGGTTTATACTATGCTGAATCGTCGTATTCACAGTTTTTTTTGGTGTTGCAGGCCCAGATACCCCTGCCGAACCCTCGTCGGTAGGCCAGACTCCAGACGAGACCCCCGAGGCCCCATCAGGCCTAGAGGAGTGGATGTGATCACTCCACGGGAGAGCGTTCTTGACATGCATGGCATTGGAGTCTTGTTTCTTGTTTTGAGGATCTTCATACTTGTATCTGTCATGATTGGTCATGATTGCATATATTATCTTGTTCATTTTGTAAGACCTTCACATGTAATTATGTCAGTTCTTTCCTCGTATTCTTTTCTTGCACAGTTAGTTTGATGTCTCTAATAATTACAGCTTCCGCGTATATGTTTGGCACGTGTGAATGTTCCCTTATGCGTGTGCATTTAGACTCGATCTACGTGTACATGCACGGGAGTACGTGTGTCATTAGGTTTGGCTTTTGCTAACCCCCGAACCCTGGGCTCGGGTTGTGACACTTTGCATGGACCTATGTAGAAATACCAGGTCTAGATCCAGAAATTTCCGTACATAAATTGAACATAGCAAATGATGCTAAACCCGTAAAGCACGATCAAAGAAGGACGAAACCAGAAATCATGGATAAAATAGAAAAAGAAGTTCAGAAACTTAGAAATATTCACTTTCACACGTGAAGAGCAACACCCTAACTAGTTGGCTAATATAGTGCCGGTCACTAAAAAGAATGGGCAAATAAGAGTTTGCATCGACTTCAAAAATTTGAACAAAGCTTGTCCTAAAGATGACTTCCCATTGCCCAAACAGAAATCATGATTGACAATACTTTTGGATTTGAAAGGATGTCATTCATGGGTCGGTTCTCGAGATACAATCAAATCAAAATGTATAAGGAGGATGAGAAACACACTTCCTTCAAAACTCCCTTTGGTGTATATTGATACATCGTCATGCCTTTCGGTCTAAAAAATACTAGAGCCACATACCAGAGGGCAATAATGAAAATTTTCAAAGACATGCAACACAAGTCTGTCGAATGTTACGTTGATGACTTAGCAGTCAAGAGCAAGCAGAAATCAGATCATCTAAATGATCTTTGCACAGTTTTAGAGAGGTTACGAAAATTCAACCTTCGATGAACCCTTTGAAGTGTTTCTTTGGAATCTCTTCTAGAAAATTTCTAGGATTTATGGTTCGAAAAGGTGGCATTGAATTAGATCCAGTCAAAGTCAAAGCCATATTAGAGATGCCCTCTCCAAGAACTCTCAAAGAATTGGAGGGATTACAAGGCAGACTTGCTTACATTCATCGGTTCATTTCAAACTTGTCCAAAAAGTGCAAAGCATTCTCCAGACTAATGAAGAAAGGAGTAGACTTTGTATGGGGAAAAACCTACAAAGATGCTTTTCAAGATATTAAATGGTATCTCACAAACCCATTAGTTCTTTCAGCTCCGATTCCAGGCAAACCTTTCATCCTTTATACTCGAGCTCTTAATCACTCTAAGGGGGCATTATTATCTCAAAAGAATGACAAAGATAAGGAGGTGGCTATTGTCAACCATAAGTGCAAAGGTACGATGTAATAATATCCTGGTAAGTACGGGGTCAAATCCACAAGGAGCAATTTTTAAAGATATTTTCAACTTGTCACCTGCCTAAATAAAATTTTAAAACTACCCTAAAAATAAAAATTTAACAAATAAATTCATTCCTAAAAGTTAAACAATTATAATATCAATTCCTAAATTAAGAATCCAAATTCTAAAACTTCCTATAACTAAAACTAAAAGTTCTGCAAAACAAAACACACATTCAAACTTCCCATAATAGAATACAAAAATTAGAAACTTACTAAACTAAAAACTAAACAATGTTAAGAACTAAAGTAAAAGAAAACAAACACTTTTCTAAATTAATAGTTAAATTAAGTTAATAGTCTACACTTTCTACAACAAAAGATTTCTAAATCCTATTCAAATTAGAAAGAGAGTTAATTTTAGAAAGGAGTCTACATGAAAATCTCAAAACCAAATTAGTAAACTTCTAATCTAAAACAATTTCTAAAACTATACAATGCAAAAGTAACTTTTTAAGTTAAGAATGTATCAAAAAAGAACGCAAATCTGAAACCTGAAATTTCTAAAGTGAACAAGATGCAAGAATAATGAAAACAATTTACCTAATGCATGAATATGTAATCTACGTGTGATGGTATGATGCATGAATGATATGGACTGCTAATGGCAATTCAAGAATCAGTTTTAATGGGAATGATTTAGTTTTGTTTCAGACCTGAATCTTATTCTTTTTAGCACAGAAATCAAGTCTTAAAAATAGTTAAAACAATTCAGAAAAAACATCACACAATTTCTTGAATAAATCTGCCAAAAGATTCTTCATTAAGATCATATTTTATCCCTGTTTGAGACTTAATTTTGGATTGTTTTCAATTGTTTTTCATATGTGAATTCAATTTTTAAAACTGTCTGAACATTAAGCATCTAGTTGATATGGACATGCGCAAATATGGTTTGCAAAAATTCGTCCAATATGAACTTATTTTAGACTAGTTTCTGCACAAATTCTGAACTATTTCTCCTCAAACTTGAATTTCAGATTCTGATTTTACTTTTTGGAAAACCAGAACTTGTGAACAAAATCATACACACAATGGAGTGCACAAATCGACCATAACAAATTTAGATTTTGTTTTAATTTATAGATTGATTTTCAGGATTTAGACATGCAATCTGATTTCTAAAGTTCCATGACAAACACTATCAAACATGATTCTAAAAGTTGAGCTATGCATGAACCTAATGTAAATTTTAATAGTGAACAATTCTAGAAAAAAAACTGTACAAGAATATTAAGTGTGCAGGAAATAAAAAAAAAGTGCAAAAAATAAAGTAAAAATGCAAGAAAATTTAAAAGTGGTTATACAAGAACTCAAAGGCAGTAAAAACTAAAGTCAAAGGTGGTAAAACAGGAAGTCAAAGGCAATAAGTTTTTCTTTTAGTTTCTTATCTCAACTTGCGCTCAAAAAGATTAGAAGTACTGACCTAGGGCTTTATTCTTCATCTTAGGTTGTCAATCTAAGTGAGAATAACAAATTTCTATTCAATGTAAAATAAATTTCAAAATTGACCTCTAATCTTTCTTCACTTAAACCTCTTTAACTCCATCTTGTATTGCCTCTAGACATACAATGCATCCAAAGAAATAAAGTATATTGAAAAGGTTACTAAGATGGCTTAATAGTTGTGATTCCAATTCTATCCCAATATTTAAACAAGAATGAAAATTAACTCAATCACAAACAAGACTAATATTAAGAATACTACAAAATCAAGACAAGAAAAAATGAAAGGAAACAAACTTTATCACTAGCATGGAAACTGTGTTATAAAAGATTGAAAATTAAAAACAAATAATTACATCTAGGATGGATGAGAATTCCTCCTTTTAGTTGACACTTCAAAGTTGGTGGTGTGACTTTAGGGTTGAGCCCTTAATTATTTAAGATGCAGAGATACGAGAGGGAGAGATGGATATAAAGATCTAGAGGTGAGAGGTGGGCAATTCTTCCACGCCTTAGACTACCAAAGGGGTGCCCTATTTATACTTTTTCAAATACTTTTCCTTTTCAAACATGATTTGATAAAAATATTTAAAAAATAATTAAAATTGGGAAAAAATGGGCTCCATCATAAGCTTCGGCGTGAATCTCTATGCTGGATTTTTCTCTCTCTCTCTCTTTTTTTTTATTTCTTTCCTTCTTTTGAAGTCCGTCCTTCTTTACTTCTTTTTTCCATCTTTGTATTTGCTACCTTGAATTGAGATCATTGAAGAGATAAAATAGGGATAAGAATCTTCTCTTAGAATCAAACTTGGCCCACATGAGATGTAGAATCTTCCTCCTTTATCCTTTGCTTTGTCAACTTTCTGTCTTTGGAAGGTTCTCCTTGTTGGCTCCAAAATCAAAGAGATCTTTGAGGATAATTCTCCTTGATTTTTTTCTTTCATTTTTCAACGAAAAATTGAATTCAACCTTCCACTAGGCGTTCCACACTGCTTTGCATATATATTTTTATATTTTTTTTCAATTCCAATCCTTCTCAAAGAAGAACTCTTATGTGGCTTTCTTTCTCCATCTTTGATGAAGATTATCTTCACATCTTCTTGAAAATATCTTGAAATATGCAACAAGTGAATGGAACCCATCTTGGATGTCCCAAAGTGTACCCCACATATGTGCATGTGTATGGGACCATGTAGCCAACTTTGCAAAATTTTCTTCTATCTTCTTTTCTCTCTCCAATTCTTCTCTCCTTTCTTTCTTTTTTGAAAATACTTCATTTGCCTCAATTCTTGAAAATGGGACACATGCCCTCAATTTCCTATAAAAGAAATGTGAATTCATGTGAAAAGATAATTTTAACCCTAAGATCACAAATGCATGAATGTAGGCCCATCTCTCATGAAATGATAATGAAAAATGCACACCATTTTTCATGATTTTGTCAATGAACTAATGACAATGAAAATTTGATTTATTTTATGAGAAAAATAAATATTCACAAAACTTTCTAAAAATAGATTTTCCAAAAATGGCAAGTTTCATAAATGTAAGCAAAAAGTATGATTTTTAAGCAAATTATATAGAAATGCACTACAATGAAGTATAAATGCAGGAAACCATTATATCACACTAAATGAAACTCTTTTAAGTCAATAAGTCCTTAAAATGGTCCAAAATGGATATGAAAATATGCATTTTTCAGGACTTATCACACCCCCGAATCAGTGTTTTGCTAGTCCCTAGTCAAAATTGCAAATAAAAATGAGGAATTCTATCATAACCTAAGCTAACCTAAAACTAATGTAATGCAAGAAAAGTAAACATGAATGCAACGCCACTTTCGCTAGCAGTCTCGAATGCATTTAGCATATGCAGCTAATCCTTAAACCACTAAGTTCTCCCTAGTGGATGTGTTATGCCTTGTGAGGGTTTGCAGTGAATATACCCACAAAATTTTTTTTTTTGAAAAGTAACAAAAATAAAGGAGAAAAGGAATTTCCCAAAGGAAAATTCACTCAAAGCAGATATTTTCAAAATTTGGAATAATCAAACTTTTAAACTTTTCAAAGTCCGGTCCACAATTCTATTCTCAGATTCTCAAATTCAAACCAACTTGCATGCACGGTGAAAAATGTATACATCAAAAACCTATTTCAAATATTCCAATATAATGTTGTAAAAACATAATTTTTCCTTTAAATAGTCTGATCCCCTAAAATTTAACAAAAACAAATTTCCTCTCAAAGCTACTAAGATAGTTACCACTTTACTGTTTACTTCGATTGGCCTCTTTTTCTCTTACTATCTTTTTTTCGACATAAGGGTTCGCAAGTTCATATGATATCAAAAAAGTTAGAATCCAGATAGCAAATCTGGTCCTTATTCTTCCCCGCACATTCTCCCTTACGAACTCTTACAGAAACTTTTTACTCACTTACTTTTTCCAATGTAGAAATTTCCAAATTCATATAACATAACAAAAATTAGGATCTAAAGAGCAAACTTAGTCCTTGTGCATTTCCGCACATATCTCTTGAAAATTTATACGGACACTCATTGGGCCATAATTCATCATACTTTTTTTTTTCTAAAAAATTCTTTTGTTGTGACTGTGCAATGTCTAGGTCCCCTAAACTTTCTAATTAACCATGTAGCGAGCGTTAAGCCAATGACTCCCAAACCAGATGGCTTTAGGGCACTAGGTATGAAAATGACCATACGGGCTTACTAGCTCAAGTTAAAAAGGTTACAAACCCAAATTAGTCATAAACTTCTCATTATATGCTCTTTTTTTTTAAATCGAAAGTAAACACTAGGTAGCATTCTTCATTTCACTTGAATTAATTCATCTTGGTTTTAGTATATACAATTCACCCAAAATGAACAAAAAAATAAAAATATTATACAAACTAAATCTCAAGTTCACATTGTGTTCTCCAGAAAAATTCCAAAAACAACATTAAAGCTTCATATCTATAATGTCAAAAAATGTATACATATGTGTATGTGAAGAGCAAGTTTTGGTAATCTTTCGATAGGTTTCATCCTTTAGAAAATGCAAACTTTCTTTTTACTTCATTCCAAAAGTATGAAAATTCCAGATTTCTACATATCTTCAAATTGCTTCATTTCTTTTGAAAACTTTTTTTTCCAAAATGAAAAATAAATTGCTGGCAAAAATTTCTAAAACCAAAACAAAAGTCTAAAAATGTAAAAATTTTCCTAAAAGAATGAAAAAATAACAGAAAAATAAAAAAAAATTTCCCTAAAGTGCCTATGAAGTGCTTAAAATTGGACAAGCATGCTTGTTCTCACCCCTAACTAATTATGTGCATCGTCCTCGACGTTTATGCATGCAATGCAGAGCAATAAAACGAATATGAGGAAATGGAAACTTAAAGGAAAGTAAAGGGAGAAAGCCACCTAAAAGTGTCCCTGTGCTGCTTCTTGTCCAAGGTTAGGCAACACAATAAAAGAAATAATAAAGAAAATCGATAACATACATACTATACACATCAGAAGGCCTCTGCTGGATCCAGGGCCTATTAATCATTGTAGGCAGGATCATCAAGAGGAATGTCTTCCTCTTCAGTTGGTGTGACCTCCAAGAATGGCTTCAATCATTGGCCATTGACTTTGAACAGTTGGCCATCCTTGGGATATAAATCTCAATATCACCATATGGAAACACTGCTTTGACAATGTAAGGATCAATCCATCAAGAGTTGAGCTTGCCAAGGAACAAATGTAGCCTAGAATTGTAAAAGAGGACTTTTTGCTCAAGGTGAAAATTTTTCCTGAGGATTTGATTATCATGAAAACCTTTGTCCTTTATTTGTAAATTTTAGAATTTACATAGGCTTCCCTACGCAATTCTTCCAATTCATTCATTTGCAATTTCCTATTAGATCCAGCCTTATTTATATCAAGGTTGAACTATTTAATGGCCCAATAAGCTCTATGCTCAAGTTCCACTAGCAAGTGGCAAGCTTTTCCGTAAATTAGCCAGTAAAGAGATATTCTAATGGGAGTTTTGAAAGCTGTCTGATAAGCCCATAATACATCAATTAGTCGAGTAGACCAGTCCTTTCAATTAGGGTTTACAGTAGTCTCCAAAGTCCACTTGATTTCATGATTTGAGACCTCTACTTGTCCACTAGTTTGCAAGTGATAAGGGGTGGCCACTTATGAGTTTTTCCATATTGCTTCATAAGGGCCTCAAAGTTCTATTACAAAAATGAGATCCCCCATCACTTATGATGGCACGAAGGGTTCTAAATAGTGAAAACACATCCTTTAAACATCGTTGTACCATTTTAGCATCATTATTCCCGCAGGGAATAGCTTCGATCCATTTTGAGCCATAATCAATAGCAACCAAGATATAAATAAAACCAAAACTGAGATGAAAAGGTCTCATAAAATATATACCTCATATATCAAAAAATTCAACTACCAAAATTGGGTTCAGGGACATCATGTTTCTTTTTGAAATATTGCCCAATTTCTGGCAATGCACACAGGTCTTGCAAAATTTATGAACATCCTTAAAAAGTGTAGGCCAGTAAAAACCGCATTACAAAATTTTGCAAAATGTCTTTTTAGCAGAAAAATGGCCTCCATAAGACTGTGAATGACAAAAGGATATGACATTAGGAATCTCATTATCTGGCACACATCTCCTGATAATTTGATCTGGACAATATCTGAACAAGTATGGATCATTCCAAAAAAAATGTTTAACCTCAGAAAAGAACAAATCTTTATCTTGCTTAATCCACTAACTAGGAATGCTGCTCATAGCAAGATAATTTGCAATATCTGCAAACCAAAAGGGGTTGGCATAATAGAAAAAGGTGTTCATTTGGGAAATTGTCTTGGATTGGTGTTGGCTCAACAAGGTTAGAATGAGAAGTCTAGAAATGTGATCTACCATCACATTTTCTACTCCCTTTTATCCTTGATTTCTAAGTCAAATTCTTGTAGTAGGAGGATCCATTGGATTAGTCTGGGCTTTGCATCTTTTCTATAAAGAAGATACTTGAGTGCAGAATAATCAGTAAACACCATAATCTTGGATCCAATCAAGTAAGAACGAAATTTGTCAAGTGCAAAGACCACTACTAGTAATTCCTTCTCAGTGGTTGAATAGTTAACCTGTGCACTATTCAAACTCTTACTAGCATAATAAATCACGTGAGGCTTTTTATCCTTACGTTGCCCAAAAACAGCCCCAACCACAAAGTCACTGGCATCACACATAAGTTTAAAGGGCAGGTTCCAATCTGAAGGTTGCATAATTAGAGCAGACATTAACATGCCTTTTAATTTTTCAAAAGCCACCTAGCATGCCTCAGTCCATTCGAATTGTGCATACTTGGATAATCATTCACATAGAGGGCGAGATATAGAACTAAAATCCTTAATAAACCTTCTGTAGAACCCCGCATGCCCTAAGAATGATCTTATTTCCCTTATGGTTTTGGGCATGGGTAAGTTGGAGATCAAATCAATTTCTGACTTGTCAACTTTCAGACCTTTTTCAGACACAATATGGCCAAGGACAATTCCTTGGCGAACCATGAAATGACACTTTTCTCAATTGAGCACCAAGTTCTTTTCTTCGCATCTAATTAGAACAATCTTGAGGTTGCTCAAACAGTCATCGAATGAATCACCAAACATAGAGAAATTGTCTATGAAGACCTCAAGAATGCATTCCACTATGTTACTAAATATACTCAGCATACAACACAGAAACGTGGCGGGAGCATTACATAACCCAAAAGGCATTCGCCGATAAGTGAAAATACCAAAGGGGCATGTGAATGTGGTTTTCTCTTCATCTTCAGGGGAGATCTCGATTTGGTTATACCCATAATACCCATCAAGAAAATAATAGTATCGGTGGTTAGCTACCCTTTCCAAAATTTGGTCCATGAAGGGTAGGAGAAAATGATCCTTACATGTGACCACATTGAGCTTCCTGTAGTCTATGTATACCCACCATCCTGAGGGTATTCGGGTAAGAACAAGTTCATTTTGAGCATTCTTGACTACAATGACACCGGCTTTTTTGGTAGGGCTGACCTACTGGCCATCCCAGAGTGGATAGATTATTCCCATATCCAGAAGTTTAAGCACCTCAGCCCTAACCACTTCCTGCATGGTATGATTAAGTCGGTATTGCATCTGCCTACATGGTTTTGCATCCTCTTCAAGGTAGATGAGATGCGTACACACTAAATGGTCAATTCCTTTGATGTTGGCCACATTTCAAGTAATAGCATTCTTGTGTTGTTTGAGCACTTTTAATAATTGGGCCTTTTGGCTTTCACTAAGAAATGAATAAATGACTACTGGGTAGGTCTCTTTATCCCTAAGGTAAGCATATCTCAAGGTAGAAGGGAGGGGCTTCAACTTAGGTTTGGGTGGTTTAACCTAAGATGGAAGAGGTGGTGCACTAGTTGGTACAATCTCCTCAAACTTGGGTGTCCATATTGCATGAGCTTCTTCCATAGTGTCATTATCCAATTCCTCAAGAAAGTCCATGTCCTCTTGGCCTCAAGCGTCAGTGTAATGTGGGAGTTAACACACTCCTCTAAATCATCCTCCAGCACAGTGTTCATAAGATTCATTTCAAGGAAATCATCATCAATATCCTTAGGATGCTTGTATAAATTGAATATGTTCAGTTCTATGGTCATGTTTCCAAAAGAAAGTTTTAACATTCCATTCAGGCAATTGATTAGTGCATTTGACTTAAAAATGGTCTTCCCAAAATTACTAGAATCTGAGCATTGTTGTTATGTACTGGTTGAGTGCCCGGCACGTAAAAATTAGCAGGGAAATAGAACTTATCAATTTGCACTCGTACGTCCTCTATTACCCCTCTTGGTTTCTTTACCGAATGATTTGTGAGTTATAAAGTGACCTTGGTAGATTTTAACTCACCTAGTCCCAGTTGTTGATAAACCAAGTAGGGTAATAGATTAACACTGGCCCCCCAGATCTAACAAAGCCTGACCAATCCGGTGATTTCCAATGGTGCATGATATGGTAGGGCATCCCAGCCAGATCTTTATATTTCTGGGGGCGTGCTACTGTTTAGGAGCACACTAACTTGCTCAGTGAAGAAAGCTTTCTTTTGTACATTCGTCCTATGCTTGATGGTGCAAAGATCCTTAAGGAACTTGGTGCAGGTTGGGATCTAATTAATTGCATCCAACAGAGGAATATTGGTTTTCACTTCTTTGAAAATGTCTAAGATCTCCTGGTTTGGGATTGGCTTCTTCGGATGGGTCAATCTCTGTGGAAAAAGGGCAATGGCGTGATAATCATGGGGTCAGGACCTTTGTCATTCTCAACAACAGTCTTTGCATTAGCACTATACTTTTCAATCTTTTCATTCAAATCCGAGGAGATATGTTAGTCTTTGCCACTACATAAAGTGACAACTTCAACATGCTTATGATAGTTTGGGTTAGTTATGTCATTCACTTCAAATTGGCCTTTTGGATTCAGGAGAGGTTGAGCTAGGACATTCGTTCCTTTCTAATCTATGTGCTGATTCTCTTTGCCAAATTGATTAAGAGGGCTTGTCTTTTCCTTTTGGAATTTTGAGATTTTTTTTCCTAAATGAGAAAAAGCTAGCAGCTAAGTAACTCCCTAAAGTTGAAAAGCTTCCATAAGTTCTCCAACCCGATCCTATAAAACCAACTTGGCCAGGTTAGCCACCAAGAAGTGGTAGAGTCACAGATGGATTCGTTTAAAGGACCAATTTCTTGAACAGACTAACTGTCGCATGCTACAAAGGCAAAAGCTTTCTTTGGCACTAAGAAGAATAAGGACAACAATTAGATCACTTTTAGTTACTCTCTTCCAAAAAGAGTTATGATAAGTTGAAAATAGTAATTGTTTCCAATTTTAAAAAGTTTTTAAAAATAAGAATGATGTGTACTTTCTAACATTCCATGCACTTTTCTAATCCAATTTAGGGTGGTTTATCATTCCATGCATGTCCTCTTATTTCTAGAAAGATGACAAAATTAAATTGCTCCCACAATGTAAATAAGGAAAACTAGAAAAGTTACCTTAAATGGCGCTCCCGGCAATGGTGCCAAAAATTTGTTCGTTAGCCCCAAGTGCAGAGTTGCGATATAGTAATATCTCAGTAAGTAAGAGATCAAATCCACAGGGAGCAATGTTTAAAGATATTTTAAACTTGTCACCTGCCTAAATAAAATTTTAAAACTATCCTAAAAATAAAAACCTAACAAATATATTCATTCCTAAAAATTAAACAATTACAATATCAATTCCTAAATTAAGAATCCAAATTCTAAAACTTCCTATAACTAAAACTAAAATATCTGCCAAACAAAACACACATTCAAACTTCCTATAATAGAATACAAAAATTAAAAACTTACTAAACTAAAAACTAAACAATGTTAAGAACTAAAGTAAAAGAAAACAAACACTTTCTTAAATTAATAGTTAAATTAAGTTAATAGTTTACACTTTCTACAACAAAAGATTTCTAATCCTATTCAAATTAGAAAGAGAGTTAATTTTAGAAAGGAGTCTACATGAAAATCTCAAAACCAAATTAGCAAACTTCTAGTCTAAAACAATTTCTAAAACTATACAATGCAAAAGTAACTTTTTAAGTTAAGAATGTATCAAACAAGAACGCAAATTTGAAACCTAAAATTTCTAAAGTGAACAAGATGCAAGAATAATGAAAACAATTTACCTAATGCATGAATATATAATCTACATGTGATGGTATGATGCATGAATGATATGGACTGCTAATGGCAATTCAAGAATCAGTTTAACTGGGAATGATTTAGTCATGTTTCAGGCCTGAATCTTATTCTTTTTAGCACAGAAATCAAGTCTTAAAAATAGTTAACACAATTCAGAAAAAACATCACACAATTTCTTGAATAAATCTGCCAAAAGATTCTTCATTAAGATCATATTTTATCCCTGTTTGAGACTTAATTTTAGATTGTTTTCAATTGTTTTTCATATGTGAATTCAATTTTTAAAACTGTCTGAACATTAAGCATTTAGCTAATATGAACATGCGTAAATCTAATTTGTAATCCAATATGAACTTGTTTTAGACTAGTTTCTGCACAAAGTCTCTTCAAACCTGAATTTCAGATTCTGATTTTACTTTTTGCAACAAACAAAACTTGTGAACAAAATCATACACACAATGGAGTGCACAAATCGGCCATAACATATTCAGATTTTGTCTTAATTTATAGACTAGCTTTGATAATTTTAAAACACATAAAATTTAGACATGCAATCTGATTTCTAAAGTTCAATGACAAACACCATTAAACATGATTCTAAAAATTAGACCCAATGTAAATTTCAGCAATGAACAATTCTAAAAAAAAAAAAACTGTGCAAGAATATAAAGTGTGCAGGAAATAAAATAAAAGTACACAAAATAAAGTAAAAGTACAAGAAATTTTAAAAGTGGTTGTGCAGGAAGTAAAGGGTGGTAAAAATTGAAGTCAAAGGCGGTAAAACAGGAAGTCAAAGGTGATAAAACAGGAAGTCAAATACGGTAAGTTGTTCTTTTAATTTCTTATCTCAACTTACGCTCAAAAATATTAGAAGTGCTGACCTAGGGCCTTATTCTTCATCTTAGGTTATCAATCTAAGTGAGAATAATAAATTTCCATTTAATATAAAATAAATTTCAAAATTGGCCTTTAATATTTCTTCGTTCGAACCTCTTTAATTCTATTTTGCATTGCTTCCAAACATGCAATGTATCCAAAGAACCAAAGTATATTGAAAAGGTTTTAAGATGAGTTAACAGTTATGATTCCAATTCTATCCCAATACTTAAACAATAATGAAAATTAATTCAACCAAAAACAAGACTAATGTTAAGAACACTACAAAATCAAGACAAGAAAAATTGAAAAGAAATAAACTTTATTACTAGCATGAAAATTGTGTTATAAAAGATTGAAAATTTAAAACAAACAATTACATACTAAGATAGATGAGAATTCCTCATTCTAGTTTACACTTTAAGGTTGGTAGTGTGGCTTTAGGGCAAAGCCTCCCTAATGACTTAAGATGTAGGAAAAGAGATGGAGAGATGGATGTAGAGATCTAGAGGTGGGAGGTGGGCAATTCTTCCATGCCTTAAACTATCAAAGGGGTACCCTATTTATACTTTTTCTAGTCCTTTTCCTTTACCAACTTGATTTGATAAAAATCTTTAAAAAATAATTAAAATTGGCAAAAAAAAAAGGGCTCCATGATAAGCTTGGGCGTGAATCTCCATGCTGGATTTTTTAATCTTTTTTTTTCTTTCCTTCTTTGGAAGTCCTTCTTTGTTTCTTTTTTCCATCTTTGTATTTGCCACCTTGCATTAAGATTTTTGAAAAGATAAAGTAGGGATAACAATCTTCTCTTGGAATTAAACATGGCCACATGAGGTGTAGAATCTTCCTCCTTTATCCTTTGCTCTGTCAACTTTCCTTCTTTGGAAAGTTTTCTGTGTTAGTTCCAAACTCAAAGAGAATTTTGAGGATAATTCTGTTTGATTTTTTTCCTTTCTTTTTTCAACAAAAATCTAATTCAATCCTCCATTGGGCATCCCATGCTTCTTTGCATATATATTTTTTTATATTTTTTTCCAATTTTACTCATTCTCAAAGAAAAACTCTTATGTGGCTTTCTTTCTTCATCTTTAATGAGATTTTCTATATATCTTCATGAAAATATCTTGAAATGTGCAACAAGTGAATGGAACCCATCTTGGATGTCCCAAAGTGTACCCCACACATGTGCATGTGTGTGGAACCATAAAGCCAACTTTGTAAATTTTTCTTCTATCTTCTTTCCTCTCTCCAATTCCTCTCTCCTTTTAACTCTTATGTGGCTTTCTTTCTTCATCTTTAATGAGATTTTCTATATATCTTCATGAAAATATCTTGAAATGTGCAACAAGTGAATGGAACCCATCTTGGATGTCCCAAAGTGTACCCCACACATGTGCATGTGTGTGGAACCATAAAGCCAACTTTGTAAATTTTTCTTCTATCTTCTTTCCTCTCTCCAATTCCTCTCTCCTTTCTTTTTTTTTTTTTTTTGAAAATAATTCTTTTGCCTTAATTCTTGAAAACGGGACCCATGTCATCAATTTCCTATAAAACAAATGTAAATTTATGTGCAAAGATAATTTTAACCCTAAGATCACAAATAAATAAATGCAGGCCCATCTCTCATGAAACGATAATGAAAATGCACACCATTTTTCATGATTTTATGTGAATGAACTAATGATGATGAAAATTTGATTTATTTCATGAGAAAAATAAATATTCCCAAAACTTTCTAAAAATAGATTTTCCAAACATGACAGGTTTCATGAATGTAAGCAGAAGTATGATTTTTAAGCAAATTATGCAGAAATGCACTACAATGAAGTATAAATGCAGGAAACCATTATATCACACTAAATGAAACTCTTTAAGTCAATAAATCCTTAAAATGGTCCAAAATGTATATGAAAATATACATTTTTTAGGATTTATCAGTGACTCTTTATTATTTGTCCAGGATGCTGGTTGGTGCTGAGCATAATTATCATCCAGTGGAAATAGAATGTCTTGCACTGATGTTCGCAATACAAAAACTATGTCACTACATCCTCTTTAATGTGGTGTACATAGTTTCTAACATCAACCCATTAAAGTGGGTGACAAAAGCCGAAGCACTAAATGATCATCTAGCCAAATGGTTTATTCTTCTTTCTCAATATGACATCAAATATACCTCTTCAAAGGCGGTAAAAGGACAAGCTCTTGCTTATTTTTTATCAGAACATTCTTTCGCGGAAGATTCTAAATTCATAGACAATATCTCTGATGAGCCAGTCTTCTCCATTGAACAATTATGGAAACCCACCATTGATCCAGACTCACATTGGATCATGCATTTTGATGGATCTTCCAGATCAACTGCGTTAGGAGAGCTAGTTTCAGGAGTTGGAATCATTTTTTGCAACCCAGAAAGATTTTATGTTCCTCACTCTTTCTCATTAATTAAGCCATGCTTAAACAATGTGACAGAATATACCACATTGATTATGGGTCTCAAACTAGCCTTGGAATTAGGCACCAATATGCTTGGAGTCTATGGAGATTCTCAACTTGTAATTAACCAAATGAATCTCGAGTACGAAGTGAAGAAACCAGACTTAATTCCCTTCTTCAACATAGCTTGTAAACTCAAGGAGAGGTTTATTCTAATTGAGTTTCACCACATTCCAAGACATCAGAATGTCAAAGCAGATGCACTAGCAAGTTTAGCAGCCTCAATGTCGATCCTTGAGAATGACAAAATGGTGTTGGAAGTAGTTGAAAGAAGACTTCTACCTCCGCACAATACCCATAAAGCAATTGCAGATTATTTCAATGTGATCAAAAATCAAATTCATCTTTCCAAAATTCATTTCAGAGATTGGAGAGACCCTTTTATTGATTACATTCTTCATGGAGTGCTACCAGAAAATACCAAAGATAAAACTAGTATTCAAAGATGAGCTTTCACTCTGATTTGCCTTCAAAAACTCTTTATCGCAAATCATATGATGGAGTTCTTCTCCATTGCTTATCACCAAAAGAAGTGGATTATATTGAAAGTAGGTGGGTTTCATGGATAAATTTTCAAAACTTTTGACCCAATTGACACAGGGATCAACTATCCATAAGACCAAAAACCCAATCCAGGATGCATTACCCTCAATCTCGTGACCATGTACAGTAAATATTCTATCTAAAAGACAGAATCAAACAGCACTAAAGATCCATAATAATCTACGACATGCAAGAAGTAGATCATACCTTTGGAGATTCATAGTGCTTTAATGGAGAAGTTGCGACTCTACTTTGACGATGAGAATCTTCAATACCTCTTAGCCTTCTACGCTATGACCCGAATTGAATTTCTTTTCTCAAGAAGATTGGTGGAATCTCCAGGAGAAATCCCAACTTGAAACTCTAAGGAATTAAAAGAGAGAAGGAGAGAGAAACTCGTGCAACTCTTGTACTAATAGGGTTTTGGGCATGAGAGAGACTCTTATTGGACGTCCAAGAGATTTTATATACTTTTTAAATCTCTTCCTTGCTTAATTGAAATAGAAGTCTTACTTTCAAAGTAATTAGCAACTTTCTCCTTTCTTAACCCTTCTTTCTAAAGTTCAAGTCGGATTAGTATTTTCCAATAACTTGGGCTAGCGTGGGGACCACTAGAGATTCCTTAGAAAGCTGGCTCCAACTGGAACACCTCGACCCCACATCTCATGTGCAATCCGAGCCCATAGTTAATTGCAAATAACACCACTATATAAATGCAATTGCTCTCTAGTCTTAGGAATAAATTACAATGAAGACCCTAAACTTCCCAATTACCACAAGTAGGCTCCTCTATCAATATCCGTGGATCAATTGGAATAAATTTATCTCTTCCAATATAAGTTCCACATCTTGTTATCCTTGAGCCCTAATTAATCATAGTAATCATCAGTACCATTCAATTAACTCTTAATTGAGATGGGTGCGCACTTACTAATAACAAATCCATTAATTGGCACAAGGGGATAATAGAGATAGATTCCATCTTAATCATTTAACGTTCCCACAGTTATACTACCACATACCCAAGACACCGAGGTGTTAACCTACAGTCGGCCTCACTCATTGGTGACTTAAAGCAAATAAATAGATAGAAACTTGAGTTCATCAATGTCACAGGATTGAGAGCCTATTGCCAGGGAATTATGAGAGCACACCTTATTATTGTGACAGAATTCCATAAGGTGCATCTCATGGTCCTTCAATACATCCAATGTACCAGCACCGTGATCCAGAATCTTACATTCTGATGATCGAGGCAAATCACACTATCTCATAATGATCAAAGTGGTGCAACCTTATCAAATGAGATGCCCAGTCTCATTACTGGTTATGAAGCTATTTAAGTTTAAGATTTGTGACATATATCTCCCGCGTGTGAATCTCATCCATGCACATATATCACATATAATATACTAATGGGACCCGGTTCAACTCATAAACCATTATGTCATATGTATTGGTCATGTGCATGAAGTAGTAAAATAACATTCATCTTACGAAAGTAAAGCATGATTTTATTGATAAATAAAGAAATTAATCAATTTATTACATCAACTGATGGATTGAGTCCACAAAATCTAACAGATCAAATACTTAAAGAAGTTCATTCTGGTTTATGTGGTGCTCACTAGGTTGGAACAAAACTCCACGATCAAATTCGAAGGTTAGGTTATTGTTGGCCTACCATAGTGTCTGATGCCATCAATTTTTCCAAAAATGTAATGAATGCCAAATTCATGGTGATTACGTTCATCAACCACCTGAGTATTTACATCCTACATCCACCTTTTGGCCGTTCAAGTCTTGGGAAATGGACATAGTTAGAAAAATTAGTCCACCATCAAAACATGGTCTTTAATTCATTTTGGCCGCGATGGATTACTTCTTTAAATGGGTAGAAGCAATGCCTCTTGCAAAAGTCAAAACAGATACAGTCCTCAGTTTCTTGAAGACTCATATTATCCGTTGTTTTAGAGTGCCTAAACATCTGTATCATGACAATGGTCATCAATTCAACAACGACAAATTTTACAAATTCTATAATAAGTATGGAATCCAATGCCATCCTTCTACGACGTATAACCCTGTAGCTAATGGATTTGCTGAAGCTTTCAACAAGACTATTTGTGAAATTCTAAAGAAAATGGTCTCTGGCAACAAGAAGAGTTGGAGTACTAAACTTCCCGAAGTAATGTGGGCTTACAGAACTACAATTCATGGTCCCACCAAATCAACACCATATTCCTCGGTTTATTGCTGTAAAGCTGTAATACCCTTGGAAATTCAGCTTCCTTCTTTTCGGGTAGCTTTGATAAACAAATACACCAAAGAAAAGAATTCCAAGCTTTGACTTTAAGAGTTAGAAAGCTTTGATGAGAAGAGGTTTGTTGTTCGGCAAAGCATCGAATTAATGGCTAGGTCATTCAACAATAAGGTCAAATACAGAGCTTACAAGAAAGGAGACTTAGTCCTTGCAGTTAAGAAGCCCATGTTCTCCACACACTTGCCAAAACGCAAGTTTGAATCCAAGTGGGAAGGACCTTTCTTCATCAACAAGGTCTACTCCAAACGGCACCTACCATTTCTCACACTTAAAGGAGACAAATGCACGATGCCTATCAATGGAAAACTTCTTAAGAAATATATACTTGAATGTCATTGGCATACCTAAACCATGCATCGTATGCATTCTCATCCCCAAAACTTTTTGGTTTCAAGCATCACAACTCATGACTTTTAATCAAAACTCCTTAAACTTGTACAAAATGACTATAAAGACAAAGCCCATTGGCCCCTCTAGTCAACCTTTTGTTACTTGAATAATGTCCCTACAAGACCCCTTGTAACATTCTGCTATATAGATTAAGTCTTTTTGTAAACCCTGTGCAGCAAAACTCAGCTATGTGGAAAAAGTCTCTTTGCAGACCCTACATAGCTAATCCTTAGTTGTATAGAACAAGTTTTTTTTCAGACCCTATATGACTACCTTCGGTTATACAAGACAAGTCTTTTTGCAAACACTGTATAGCCAAAATCTAAACAAAAACCAAAACCAAATCTTAAACAAAACCAAAACAAAATCTTTGTCCTAAGGAATAAGTTAAGGATCCCGGGAAAAGCCTCACAAATGGGGGCACCGGATAACGTCCACCTATATGACTCCCTTATTTTTTATTTGTAGATCTAAAAGATCGCAAATCACACGCTCATATAAGTCTAAGAAGACCAAGCCAAACAAAACATCCATATAAACCACATCCAAAACATCCATACAAAATTAAACCAAACATTCCATGCCAATGACAAAGTGAAGCAAAAATGAAATTTTCATTGATATTCAATTGGAAGTTTAGTAAAAAAAAAAAATGAAGTCAGTGAATACATGGCCCCCAAGGCTAATCAAAATTTAAAAAAAAAAGACAAATGTCAGATAGGAACTGCAACGGAAAGTTTTAGTCCACGACCTTCTCCAGTTGTTTTTTCGCATTCAACAGACCGTCCATCAGGGCACGCCCTTTGTAACTTACATAAGCGGGTATGGTAGTATTGATGACTCTCCAGAGATTGAACGAAATCATCCAAAACCATGCACTTCGCCTCTACATGCACAAGAAAATCATCTCTATGTTGATTGCACTGTAAAACAGACTTATTCAAGTATTTAATATTATTCTCCATGGAAGATAATTGTTGCTGTAACACGGCGATGTGTTGTTGTATATTTTCACACTCGGTCACACGTACAGCTAGCTCATGCATTGTTTTGGCTTGCTTTGCATTCAACCCCCCATATTTCTTCCTCGGTGCTCTCAATCTCTACAGCTAGTTAAACTTTATGCTTTAGAACTTCATCTTGAAATGCTATGGCATGATCAACACTTCTGTCCCAGGTATCCATTTTTTCAAGTTCGTTAAAAAAGAGAACAAAAGCATCACGAAAGCTGCTTAAATCAATTCCAGCACCAAAAGATATCAGCATATCAGCCAAGGCTTTGGCACCCTAAATCTCCTCGGAAGTAAGATCTCCTTGGAAGACTCTGGCCAAAATGCTGTGAATAACCATCTTTATGGCAAAGTTTATGGCAGATTGAGGCTTTAGAGTATCCACAAACAAACTAGGCTCCTTAGGGACGAAAAGATTTGACTCCCACTCCTGCGAATTTGACTGAGTTTGAGAGCCTGAGCAGTCATCTCCTTCCTTCTCAATGTTTATACCCTCACTTGCATGAGTAGTCAATGCCTCTTCATGAACAGAAGGTGAGTAATGCGACCCTTGTGAAGATAAAGTGGTTGAATGATCCCTATTTGCATGCGTTGTTATTGTAACATGCAATAATGCTTTCCAGGACCCCCCACCTTCAGTATCAGAAGCTTTATTTGATATCTTTTGCATAGCTAGGTTTTCAATAATCTTCCTAGGCGATGACTGATTAGCCCTGAATTGAACCCTTGAAGGTGTCATGGCTTTGGGAGGTGTAAACCTGCTAGTAACTGGAGGTACAATACTAGCGATAAGTGTTGTAGGAGCATCATCTTCCATTGGGTTTGCAACTTCATCTTCTAAAATTAACTTCCTCTGAGCAGAAGGACCAGTTTTGGCTATGATCAGTTCTATTTCAATGGCCTCTTCAGTTGGTAACATTACAATATCAGCTTCTTTTTCCACTACGCCAACGGGCTCAGCGCTTGATTCTGTCTAAATATCCAAAACTTCATCGACCCTGAGCTTAATGCTAATAGGCAGTACAACGAGTGCCAATGACAACTCTGGAACATTATTGACACTTTTGGTTGGCAAACTAGGAAGAAGCCTTCCACGAAGCATTGCAAATCACTCTTCAGGGTGCTACTCAGAGAAGCCTCAAAATATCCACTATGAATCGAGATTTTGTCTAAATCAATTGAGGCTTTAGGACTCTCTTTCTCTACTGGCTCTTTAATCGGTGACCCGAAAGGCTTTCTCACTGACGTGGGAGGTATAACAAGAGCACTTTCCTCCATTCAGGTACCTGAGAAGAAATGAATGAAATCAAATCACAATATTGGAACAAATCTTCAATTTCCAAATAACTAAGTCACAAGTTACCTTCAGAAATTAGATTTGTCAGAACTCCTTTAGCAACAGTGCGGATTTCCCCCTCTTCTATTAAGACTCTGGCAGTTGGTCCCACTTTAGGAGGAATCTTTTGCTGCTTAGTTTAAGGCGCTGCATCTCTTGGCTCCATGGGTACATCGTTGTAGGTTACTTTATTAACAGTTGCAGCATCGCCCACATCATTGCTAGATTTCTCCACAACAATGAACTTTGCCGGCATATCCACCGTAGTCTTTTTCTCAGACTCAGGCATCATTGCCTGATCAAACCTATCTTTCTCAAAATCAAACTCGATATCGATGTCACTATCGGTTCGTTCCTCGGTGGTTGGAGTATCCAAGCTGCTATCTCTCCCATCTCCTTCGTCAAAGGCATAGTCTTCAACAATTTTAGCCACTTGCCTCACAACCCCTCCAACAGTTGCAGTTTGAGCTGATAAGGTGGCAAGCAAAGTGTAAACATCAAAACAAAAGTCAAAGAACCAATAAAAAAAAAGTATCTTGAAAAGAAATAGAGAGGTGTTACCAATTTTTAATCTCTCAAAATGATGAGTTCCAGGGCTTTCAGCTCTTCTTTTCTTTAAAGGAGCTCCTTTACTGACAAGAGATCTGGTTATTAGCTTTGAGCGTATGGCCTTGAGCTTCTTGTGCAGAACCAGACCCGTTGGGGGTTTTGTTGGCATCGTAACCAATGGTCTCAATCCGGTAGTTGCTTCAATTGACTAGACCACTTCTGTTGGACTTGGATCTGCATGTGCCTCTATTGGCATTGGAGCAACAGTACTAGCCTACGAAAATTTTGACGAGCAAGGTTTACCTCAGCGGCTGCACACATGATGGCCTATTTTTCTTCAAATTTCCTTGTCTGCTCTCCAACTAAAACTTTAGTTCTAACAAAGTGAGATGCAGATCCAAAATCCATCGCAACTCTATCAACCTGCCTAATCTCAGCAAGACTCTCGCTCTCCTGCAAATTTTCATCCACAGCTTGCTACATCCTCACCGCAATCACATTGGGAGAAGGCAAGAATCTCTCATCTTCTTCACCCCTTAAGGAACGGTGAGCTTTACAGACATCAGACCCGGCCACCAAGCCAATTCACCATCTATCGCTATCATACAACCAATTCTCAAAATTCATTGGGTTAAAACAATCTTTCTCTGCTTTCTCTTCTTTCTTAGAAATAGCCAAAGGATGACATGTAATGTGGGGATTGCTCGTATACGTCTATACAATGGCAATGGTACTTTTAGCATACCATTATGCGAAACCACTCGTATATCCGGGATTTGGGAGGCGAGAGTAGCCAAAATGAGCCCCAGTGTCAAGCACTTGATAGAATTCCCAAGTATTTCGAGCATCTTGTATAAAACCAGTGGTGCGTCAAATTCGGCCGGATGCTCCCACAATGACTTAATGAAAGTCAAATTGTTGGCAAAACCTGGCAGGTATATAAAGTTGAATGTTAATATATGAGTTCTTCCGATATACCAAATATACAGGCCTCAAGCTCAAGAACCAACTCTTCTCTTCATCTGACAAGCCAACATCTCGACCACCCTCTCCGATCTTGTCAATCAGTGGTTCTACAACATTTCTCATACGTGTTGGAACTTCGATGTTGGGTATAGCTTCGCAAGAAGCAACATAATTGTTAAAATTTCACGAGTGTTGGCGTAAGTCAGTCATGGAACAAGTGTTGATCTGACAACTGCCGCCTATAACACACTCCATGAAGATACTTCCTGGTGCACCGCTATGTTAATGAAGATCATTGCAATGATATGTGAACCAGGCGTATAGAAAATACTCAGCATAATACTAGTCGAAAGGTTTCCCTTCTCTGATGGTAAAATCTGACAACTTCAACTCAATCAGCATATAAGCTACAAAAGCAGGGCCCAAGGCAAGACTTTGTCCGAAGGCCATTCTAAGCGCTGGATATATGCAGCCATGCCTGAAGTCACCTCCGAAACTCGGTAAAAGAACATCAGACAACTATGCTACCAAAAATGTGGAAAGCCAACACTTCCTCTTCAAGTCCAGATACTTGGCATAAATATATGGCTGGAAGTCTGGATCCTCATGATAAATGATGGTTGTGTCCTTCTTAGGGTCCTTGCTAGGGATAACTTCTTTCCACTTGAAATATCCACCCTTACTCATGAAGAAAGGGTTTGTAATACTCTTCACTTGACTCATCCATTGGGCAACTTTGCCTCGATTGCGACTAGTCATTTGAATTGAATCTTCAAAAGCAAAGAGGAGATAATATGTGGCCTAGAACTCATCATCTATGGTAGCTAACTCTTCACTGGGCAGAATGGTCTAATCATAAACTTCACCATATAGCGCTAAACCAAAAATTTTCTTTACTTCCCATAAAGAAAACCCCAGCTCCATGTTCAGACTGAAAAAGGTACTGGTCGCCGAGCAGAACAATTCCAGAATAGCCCTGCAGATGTTTTTATTCTTATAAGGGACTTTCTGTGTGGTGGCATTTACATCATCAAAAATTCCAATCAATTTTAAATCCTCTACATAATGATGCTTAATCAAAGTCACCCAACCTTGCCAATCTCCAATGCAGTTAAACCATCCACGAGACTGGTGTCTTTCGCTAAGCTAGGCACTCCCATCTCTGGTGTGGATACCAGCCCAACTGTCCTTAGTTGTGAAATAATTGTGCCCACCTCAAGATTTAGAGTACATGGTTCTATTGCCTCTATTTCAGATCTTGGGAACTCTGTGAAGTAATATGGAAGTTGACACATGAACTTACCAGTTTTGTAATGATTGTGATGCTTTATCCATGAAAATGGATCATTCCTTATTGGAATAGTGGGAGTAATAGACATTATCGTTGGATATCGCCTCACAAACCGAACAGTGGTCAACTCATGAGAAATTCCGGTGAGTCTGTCTAGCAGTACTGTATGTTGTCAAAAGGATGCTTCACGTTCTCTGTCGTAGCATCTCCAAATATATAACGTGGCTTATCGAAGCTCACTTTGTCATTATTCTCCCAAGTAGTTTTGTTGGCTAGACACCAGTATATATACCAGTTTCTCCTTGTCAAGGATCTGGTTCTCTGGTCTCTCAAAGTAGATGCATGCACCTCATTTGGATCTTGTGGATCTGGGTTACTTGTATCTTTACCCTTAGAATGACCCTTTGTGGTGATAAAAGTTAAGGTTATGGGTGCTTTGCCTTTTCTGTCTGCAAAATAAAAATGAGAAGAAAATATCAATAACAGTGAAAATAACTAAGGCATGGAATTCTATCCAAATTTCGGCAACATTTCCCCCCCTCAGAAGGCCAAAAGTAGAAAATAATACTCAGTTTTGAGACCAAAAACTGGCATCAAGGCACACTTAAGTACCAGAACTGAGGATTCCAGTCCAAACAGGTGTTCGAGCACCTTAAGACCTTTCAGGGGACAATTGAATTCGTGTTCAAGCACGAAAAATGTAGTATCCAATGTAGGAAATGCATGTACAATACAAGCAAGGCATGACAACAGCTATATACAGCACAAAGCATAAATAAGTTTAAACATGTATGAAAGTACAATATTTTAAAGTATATGGCATATTTTCAGTAAGGTCGGCGAAAAGCAACATCAATTTTAAAGCATTGAAAATAAAAGTGAGTGTTATCAGTCTATTAGTAGCCACTTTTGGTCACTCCCCGTGGTTTCATTAGACTTACTTGCAAGAATTAGAGATTGTTTCGCTCTCCACATTCAAACTCGAAGCTGACTAAAGGATTTTCACATTCTCGAGACAGCATCCTTAAAAAATTTCAGCAAACAAAGTCCTAAGCGATGATCTACTATGATGGGATCATTAGACATTCTTATGGAATTGACAATGCACTATTTTCGATGTATATAGAGCTAAAGAAGGAAGTATTGCTTAGCAAAGTTAATTTTAAAACAAAGATCATCAATTATCATCAATGATTGGAAAGTGATATTGTATCTGTTAGCTTCCCACACAAAGACAATCGACATCACTCAAAATGACACGGATGACACATCTCGGAGTAGCATTGGAAAAGGCAAGGAAGGATGAAGTAGCCTTGGAAGTTGTAGTTGAGAAAGATAACGTAAAATAGCTTATTCAAAGCTACATCCAACCACTCGACCGAAGGTTCATTAACCTTGGAAGTTGTAATTGAGAAAGACAATGTAAACCAGCTTATTCAAAGCTACATTCAACCACTCGACCAAAGGTTCATTAGCCTTGGAAGTTGTAGTTGAGAAAGATAATGCAAACCAGTTCATTCAAAGCTACATTCAACCATTCGATCGAAGGTACATTAGCCTTGGAAGTTGTAGTTGAGAAAGATAATATAAACCAGCTCATTCAAAGCTACATTTAACCATTCGACCAAAGGTTCATTAGCCTTGGAAGTTGTGGTTGAGAAAGACAATGTAAAACGTTTCATTCAAAGCTACATTCAACACTTAACTAGAGGTTTATCTTATTTTCATCGGTTTCTTTAACCGGCCACTCATTTTTGGGTTATTTATACTTCTTATGTTAATTGAGATTTAAGGGGAGTAACCTTCTCATCAAAACAAAAAGAAGTGTGTCAAAGGCATACTCAGTTCTGAT
Organism: Sextonia rubra; assembly: GCA_037013555.1. NCBI lineage: Eukaryota > Viridiplantae > Streptophyta > Magnoliopsida > Laurales > Lauraceae > Sextonia > Sextonia rubra. The sequence continues at coordinate 13,283,618 of JASUAD010000026.1, forward strand.
TTCCACAGAATCCACGGTGGTCAAGTCCGTGCTCACCTCATGTTATTGAATGAGCAAACTACTACACATCAATCCCCTGTAATTCCAACAGAAGCTATGATGACTTAATGTCTGCCGGCACTATGTTAGGAATCAAGCCGGCTATCACTTCCTAACTCCCTATGCTTCTCACAGTTTGTAAGAGCCGAGTGTGTGCTGAGATTGTGTCAAATATTCAAGCAAAGCATGTGGGTATGCCTTCCACTAATTTCAACAGTGAAGGATCAGGCTTAGAGCTCTAGTAAAGGCATCCATCCCCACCCCCCGACCCCACTAGACAGAGCTTATTCATCTCAAATCTCTTGAAGAATGGATATCCAAGACCCTTGTGAAGCCCAAAGTCTTTGTGCTATTCTAATGACTTCAGGTGCAAACTATTATTTATCATGTGTTGGCTTATTGGCAAAGGAGATAAAAATGAAAAAAACAAACAAAAAAAGGGAGAGGCTATCTCTATGACTGTGGATGTGCTCAGGTGATGCTTTGGAAAAATAAGACCTCACGAGTTCCACTCTCAGCTAAAAGTGATGCCTAGAGAACAAATCTTCATCAGAGTTATTGATTGACAAAAGCACCTCATGCAAGAAAAAGCAAACAAAAGAAAAAGAAAAGAAGGTCACAAATTGGCAATGACCATAAGCCTCCCATGGGTAACATTGGCTGTGCGTATAAACTTGCCCACTCCTTGGATATGACAAAGATTCATTACATGAAGTTCAAATCATTACTATGTGTCAAAAAGAGCCAACTAAGTCAAGAAAATCATAATAAGGAAAAAAAACAAATCAGCCAACCAGTCACCACACCGTGGACCTCCATGGCAACATTGACAGTGGTAATGGACTCTATCACATTATGTACAAAGGGTGAAGCTCAGAGCATCATAGTGCATCAAAAGGGATTCATCAAGTCAAGCATTCTAGAACGAAAAAAAAAAAAAAAAAGAGCTCGGTCACAACTCACTCGGCCATGGCCATGGGACTTCTCTGTACAGTGCTTGAGCATGATGGAGTCCCAAGAAACCCCACTCTTGGGTCGATGATGGTTAGATCATGAAATTGAGATGATGTTTGGAAAAAGAAAGGAATTGCTAAAAACAGTGACAGCCCCAGTTCAATTCAATTATTAGGGAGTCCATATCACATGAATGACCTGTGACTGTGGGGTTAGCCAAGACATATAGTGGCCGTGACCATGGGTGGTCTTTGATCGTGAGATTAGCTAAGGCAGAAGTGGCTGTGACCGAGACTGTAGTCGAACAATGCCCACATCTGAGCAAACAACACTACATCAAAATGCCTGAAGCAAATTCATTTTAAAAAATTTTTTTCATCATCTTCAATTAGTCATTTCGTCAAGCATGTGGTGGTTGTGAAACTCCCACGGATAGTATAAGTCGTGGCTAGAATTGGCTTGGATAATGCTGAATGGAGCAAAAGCAATACAGAAGGAGCCAAGGTAGCATTCTTGCATCAAAAATAAAAACAAAGAGAAGAGAAGAAGGATAAAGAGCAAGGTTGAGACTCATTCCCCTTGCCGTGAATTGAAACCCATAAGACTATAGGTAATGCTCACAATTTGGGTTTATACATCATAAACCCACAGAGAAAATGCGGTACAGTTTGGAGTTGTGGTACTCATCAAACCAAAACAAGGTGTTATGAACGAAATCAAGAACAGAATCAAACAAAAAAAAAAAAAAAAAAAAAAAAAAAAAAAAAAAAAAAGGAGACATAGCCATCAACAGTGCCCATTCGGCCTTGGATAAAACACAAAGATAAGATGAAGTTCAAGATGCCTACCCGCCATATTAGCACTCAAGATAGGAGCAAATTGCAAGAAGAAGTTCGAAGAAGATGCTCTCTGCTATTGCTCTACTCTCACTCTTGGTCCCAGACAATTCGAGATGACAGAATGGGGGGAAAAGGAAGGCACGAGCATTGTATATTACTCGTGCCCAGTCATTGCCTCTTCACCCATGGTCACTACGTTCAATGGGGTCCACGGCCTAGTGATCCACTCCATCTCAGTGATCCACTCCATCTTGGTAGCCCACTCCATCTCACATGACACTTCACGGATACTGCTTGATTGGGTAGTGGGGCCACTGTTTGATGGTCCACCATCTTAGCCCCCCCTTCTTTCTTTCACTAATTAATGGCCCATCCTCTCATTGTGATCATTCAAGACCGCAGTCATAATGCCTTCACCCTCTTTCCCACAGACACAAGTTGTTTGGCATTGGGGTCCACGGCTTGCCCAAGTTCACTAAGACCACTGTCTACCCCTTGCGGTCACTATGATTTTAAGCAGTCACACCACTTAGTGGCTTATTTTCTCAAATGTGATCATCCAAATTCCCACAACAATATGGTGGATCCACTTTAGGTATTTTGAACCCAAAACAAAAACGAATTTCGAACAACTTATGGTGAACTTACTTTGGGTATTTTGCTCCAAACAAAATATGTGTTTTCTTGAAAACCAACCCAATCCAAATTTTAAATTCATCATGGGACAAACTTAGATCATCTCAAATTTCTTTATATCAAAACCCACAAAGCCAATCTCCTTCACAATTCCATCTCATTTTGACTCATGTCAAACCAAGACAAAACCTAAACCTTGATTTTTGAAAATAAACCAAAAAATCCATGAAAATTCCAAACTCAAATCTATTTTAAATCCAAATTTTGATTTTTCTTAAAACCTTAGGGATCCTTTTCGTGGGTGTTCCCCACAATTCCCATAGAAATGTCACTTTGGATATCTTGATAAATAGGTTATGAGAAAATCAAATTTATTTTCAAAACCCAAATGAAAATTCATAAACTTCTGAATTTTCTAAATACCTGAGGGATTTCTTTTGTGAGTGTTTCCCACAGTCCACACAGACATGGTAAATTTGATATCTATGAAAATAGGGCAAAGAAATTCAGATTTTTTATGTTTTTACCAAAATTCCATTATCAAACCCTTCATGGTTTTTCTCAAGATTTTCAAAATTTAAGTCGAAGCCTACAACCTACATTGACAAAACCCTTTTCATCAAAGCCATTTATCATTCCCATAGATTGGCTATTTCGAAGCACAATGATTATCATACTTTAATCATTGCACCTCGATGGGGCACTTGTTGACCTATAAAAAAAAAAGCCACAAATGTTACAGTGAAAACATCAGAAGCAAATTCTAAACTAAGGGTATATAAACCTTAGAATTGTGGAATGACGAGTAAAGTACTACATCCAACCGTTCAAAGCTGGTGCAATCCACTTAGAAGACTTCAGATGAGCTCAGAATACAGCATTTCAAACTTTAAAGTTACTGGACTTTATTTAGTCACTCAACTCACTAAATACCAAATTCAGGGTTCATTGGCTCAAAACTAGAGATCATTGAACACACTCAAACTTTTGGGTTACCAAAGTGGTTGAAACTCTCATAGCAACTCCAAAACATGCTTGGGAATGATATTTTAAAGTCTCAAAGCATTTGAACTTCATCTTCACTTAAACCAAGCTTTAGTGACTATTTGCCAGCTCCTTAAGGAGTCACTATGGAAATTGACAGTCTAAATGTTAGAATAAGCTCAAACTTTGGAGAATGTTGTAAGGTCCTGATCCCAACTAACCTCGATTTCTATTAATTAATCTTATTTTATATTAAACTCCGCTAGTTTTTGTTGCTGGTCCTAAGCCCGGGTAAAGAAGGAGGGTTACGTTAAGTAGGTTGATAGCCAACGTAAAACTTTGTCACAACCCAAACATAAATTCTGAGATAACAAATTTTGACGATATGGCTAGGGCGTTCTCCGCTTTAAGCAACGCATTGCAGCGCCGCCCGGTTGCAATGAAAAGTGTGCAAGGGCTACTGCATGACTTTGGGCTAGTGCGGTTAAAAAAGTTAGTCCATGAGAAGAAAAGGAGGAATAGGAAAATTAGACTTGCTACTTGGAATATAGGAATCTTGACAAGCAAGAGCATGGAGTTGGTTGAGGTAATGAAAAGAAGAAGAATTAGTGTGGCTTATATACAGGAGACAAGATGGAAATGGAATAAACTAAGGAGCTCACGGATGGATATAAGCTTTTATATGCAGGAAAGAGTAATACAAGAAACGGAGTGGGTATAATTGTAGATAAGGATTTTAAAGAGAACATTATGGGGTAAAGAGGTCTGGTGATAGAATTATAACAATTAAACTAGTGCTAGAGGAGGACATAATTCATATCATCAGTGCATATGCTCCCCAAGTAGGACTAGAGGAAATTGTGAAAAGACAATTTTGGAATGAGATGGATGATTTAATGCAAGAAATCCCAAATAATGATAAGATTTTCCTTGGAAGGGATTTAAATGGGCATATAGGAAGAGATAATAGAGGATATGAGAGAGTGCATGGAGGGCTAGGATTTGGAGAAAAGAATGAATTCGGAAACACTATATTGGACTTTGCAATGGCATTTGATCTTGTAGTAGCAAATACTTACTTTAAAAAGAAATATGAGTATTTAATTACCTATCCGGGTGGGAGTAATAGGAGTTAGATGGACTTTTTTCTAGTTAGAAAATAGGACCGATTGGCTTGTAAAGATTGTAAGGTTATCCCAGGAGAGAGTTTGACCATGTAACATAGGTTCGGAGTTTTAGATATTTGCATTAAAAGTAAAACGAGAGAGGTAGTAAACAAAATAGACCCTAAAACAAGATGGAGAGATTTGAAGGGGAAAAAGTAAATATATTTAAAGACAAAATGACTGAGAAGGGAGAATGGAATCTTGAAGGAGAAACTACAGTATTGTGGAATCAAATGGCTAATTGCATTAGGAATGTTACAAAGGAGGTACTTGGAGAATAAAAAAGAAAGAGACATATTAATAAAGAAATATGGTAGTGGAGTGTGGAGGTTCAAGAAGTTATTCGAGAGAAAAGGCATTGCTACAAAGTGTGGCAGGGGACTAGGAGTATGGAAAATTTTGAGCTGTATAAGAAGGCAAAGAAAGAAGCTAAGAAAGTAGTAAGTAGTGCGAAGTTCAAAACATACGATGACCTCTATAATAGGTTGGGAACAAGAGAAGGAGAAAAGGATATTTTTAAGCTTGCAAAAATAAGAGAAAAGAAAAGTAGGGATTTAGATCATGTCAAATGTATCAAGGACAATGAGGAAAATGTTCTGGTGAAGGACAACGATATTAAAGAAAGGTGGAAAGAATATTTTAGCAAACTTTTAAATGAAAAACATTTGGGGGATACAAGAGTTAAAGAGGATACTTCTTCACTAGAGCATACTTTTCTCTTTAGAATTAAAGGGGTGCAAGTGAAGGAAGCATTGAAGTTAATGAAGACAGGAAAGGCTATAAGCTCAAATGGTATTCCGTTAGAGGTATGAAAATGCTTAGGAGAGGTTGGGGTGAGTTGGTTATGTAAACTATTCAATATGATACTTGTGACAAATAAAATGCTAGATGAATGGATAAGAAGCATTGTAGTACCTATATATAAAAATAAGGGAGATATACAAAATTATACCAACTATCGGGGGATTAAACTTATGAGTCATACTATGAAGTTATGGGAAAGAATAATGGAGCAAAGACTTAGACAAAAAATCAAGATCTCTGAAAATCAATTTGGTTTTATGCCAAGGAGATCAACTATGGAAGCTATCTTTTCACTTAGGCAATTAATGGAAAAATATCGAGCAAAGAGGAAAAATCTACACATGCTCTTTATCAATTTAGAAAAAGCTTATATAGGGTACCGAGAAATTTAATTTGGTGGGGTTTGAAGAAAGGGAATGTCCCTAGAGGTTACATTGAAAATTTTAAGGATATGTATGAAGAAGCAGTAACAAATGTGAGAACCATATGTAGAGAAACAGGTAGATTCCCCATGACTATAGGTTTACATCATGAATCAACCTTAAGCCCTTATCTCTTTGCATTAATTATGGATAAGTTAACTGTGCATATTCAAGAAGAAGTAATATGGTGTATGTTGTTTACAGATGATATAGTTTTGGTGGATGAATCAAGAGATGGTGTAAATGCAAAACTAGAGAGATGGCAGGGGGCATTAGAATCTAGAAGCTTTAAATTAAGTCATATAAAGACAAAATATATGGATTGCGACTTCAATGGACATATACAAAGTGTTGAAACCACTGTCAAAATTGAAACTCATGAGATACCACGTAGAGATTCTTTTCGGTACCTAGGCTCGATGATTAGTAAGGATGGGGAGATTGATGAAGATGTGGAGCATAGGATAAAAACTGGATGGCTGAAGTGGAGACTAGCTTCTGGAGTGCTTTGTGACAGACGAATGCCAACGAAATTGAAGGGCAAATTTTACGGGACATTGGTTAGACCAGCTATGACATATGGAGCAGAATATTAGCCAATTAAGAAGACGCATATTCATAAAATGGATGTAACGGAAATAAAAATGCTTAAGTAGATGCGTGGTAAAACTAGGAAAGATAAAATTATAAATGAGTGCTTTCGAGAGCATGTAGGGGTAGCACCAATAGGAGATTAGATTAGAGAAACCCGATTAAGATGGTTTGGACATGTTGAGCATAGGCCAGTAATGGCATCGGTGAGAAGAAGTTCGGCTATACAGGTGGATGGCCCATCAAGAGGTAAGGGTAGGCCGAAGAAAATACTAATGGATGTCATTAAATCAGATTTAAAAGAAGTTTAACTTATTGAAGGATTTGGCTCAAAATAGAACAAAATGGAGAAATAGAATTCATGTAGCCGACCCCAATATGGTTGTGATAAGGCTTTGATGATGATGATGATGAATCTTGTTTTTATATTAATTAAATCGTGTTTAGGCTAATTTAAGTCAAACCCTTTGGGCTTGGGTCTTAGATAGGTAGTTGGGTTGGGTTTGAACCTTACCTAAGTAGTTGAGGACCCTTTTTGTAATTTGTTCATGCATTATATTGACATCTCATTAATCGCATCTTGTGTAATTCTTTGTGTAGATCATTTTTCATGTTGGGCCCAACTTGATTTGGACTCATCTTGGCCAATTGAGGCTATGTGACCTAAACCGTAAATATCCTAGAAGACTTGGACTTGCATGTAACTGCATGAAATTTTCATTTAAAAGAGTGAACTCAATGTTCCATTTCATTTCCTTCTGTACATTGGAGCCACTTCTTTCTCTACTCTCCTTCCTGATCTCCCTCTACTAATGAAGCTGTAAACAAGGAATGAAGCCTTATATGCATTAGTAGGAGCCTCCATTCTTCATCATCTTCTTCTTCTCTTATGCATTTTCTCCTTGGAAGCATTCCCTTCTTCAAGCTATAGCCATATAAGGTGAAGACTTACCTCCATTTCATTCTTTTGGGTTTACTAGAGTCAAAGGGATTCACAAGAATGACATGCATGCATTTCATATAAGAATCACCCATTGCATGTCCTATTTGCAGAGGACCCATCTTGTATTGAGGCTCTCTCTCTACACATCAAAGAAGAGTTAGTGGGGGCAAGCACTGTTAAAAGGCAAGTATTAGAGTATATATGGCACTGCATGTGTGTATAATTTGTTGACTCTTGGAATGATTATTCAAATTCTAAGTTACAGCTCCTTTTTCTTAGATTTAAGCCTATAGCTGTAGAATTGAATGAATTAGGGTATGAATGTGAAATGGGAGTATTGTGTTAATATTGAATAACTCTTAGGGACAAGTTGAAGCCATAGGAACTCACTATAACCCTTTATATTCAGAGTTCTATACTGAAATTGAGCTTCAGAGTTAGTTCCATAGTTTCTGAAGCTTACGGTGAAGCTACGGCTAAGCCGTAAAAGTGTACGGCTCAAAGTCTCGAAAGACTAAAAATCATTCTTGTACTACGGTTAACCCACAGCTGTACCGTGGAATGAACTATGGCTAAGCCGTACCCATCTTGTGACCAAGCCGTAAGCTATTTTACGGTGAACTTTCTCGAGAGCCTGAAAATCCAATTCCCTTCTACGGCTTACCCACGGCTACACCGTGGAATGCACTACGGCTAAGCAGTACCTAGCCATAACCCTAGCCGTATGAAGCCGTAGGTCAGCTTACGGTTAAACCATAAATGCATGTGAAATTAAGGAAGAAACCTGAACCACTCGGCTAAGCCATAACATGTATACGGCTAAGCCGTAAGAACATTGTGAACTTAGGATATTAGGGTTTTCAGAAAACCTTGTAAGGCTTTAGATATGGTTCCTTTCCCACAATTAAATTAGCCCAATGGTACTAAAATGACAAGGCGGACAAGTGTAGAGCTGTCACTTATCCCCTTTGATTTTCCGGACGAATTCCCATTGTCACGTCATGGGTGTTGGCATAAGAAGGGATGTCCCTTGCATACACAATGTGATGCCAAGATTGGTGACACAATGACACTGAACGTCTTATGAATACATCGTGTTAAATGACCCCAGGTTCACGGATTATCTAGTGCAGGGTTGGCTTGTAAAGTTTCCTTGACACCTTCTGTAACACTCCGATCCCCTTTGAGCCGGATTAGTGGCTCATTAGTGTGTGTTTTGTTTTGTTTATTCTTTTGGACTTGGTTTTGGGCCTTGGATAGGTAGTGGAGTGACCTTTGACCTGGAATAGGTAGTTCTAAGCCCTTTTTCGTAATTTTGCTTTTGTTTTGCTCATATCATCTTTGCATCATCTTGGTGTCAGCACGTGTATTTCGTTGAGCTCGTTATATTCCATAACTGTGTCAGATCCGTTTGGAGTCAAGTGGGGAAGATGGACCTTTGTGTGACTTGAACTGTAAATAGTTGAAACTCTTCGGACTTTGACTTAAACTTCCAAATCTATAAATATAAGTCAGCTTCCAGATGTCTTACCCATTTCGTTGATCGACTGCATGCAACTCCAGGAGCTCCACGTTTCTCTCTTTTTCTCTCTCTCTTCTTTGCTTCTCTTGATCGATTGATGTTGGATTCTCATTTTTGATTTGGGTTCTCTTCTTCCCTCATCTCTGTATATTGCTTAGGTAAGTGGGTTCTTGTGCTTCTTCTCCAATTTGGATCTCTCATTCTATGATTACTTTGTCTTCATTTCATGCATGGTGTATCTCTTTGATTTGCTTTGATTTTAGTTGCTTTGGAGCTTGAGTCAGTGGATTTGGTAGAGATTTGAGGCAAGTATAAGTACAGACTTTGATAACACACATGGGTGCTCTAATTGAATGCTTTGATTTCCATCTTCTTTAGTGTATCTATGTTTACAGCCAATGCTTGTGAATTTGGAACCTCTGTAGCTTGTTTGGAGATGTTTCTGTGTCAAATTTCAGTTTCTGTCACTATCCCGAATTCATCTCTGTATTGTACGGCTAAGCCGTGAACTTCTACGGCTTGATTTCCAGAGACTCGAAATTTGAGTTTTGTTCTACGGCTAGGCTACGGCTAAGCCGTAATTTGTTCTACGGCTGAGCCGTAAGCTAGCCGTGACCCAACCGTACCCCAGCCGTGAATTAAATCTCTGATCAGTCGAAACTTTTCTGATATCAGTACTCCTACGGTGAGGCTACGGCTAAGCCGTGGAATGCTACGGCCAAGCCGTGGATTGGTCTACGGCTAAGCCGTATACTGACTGTAGCTCAGCCGAAAAAGGCATCAGATCAGAGGTGAAAGATGATCAGTTTAGCTGTGTTTTGAATGGAACCAAGGTGAAGCCGTAGTGCATAGTACGACGAGCGCGTAAGATGTCTTCGGCTCAACCATAGGTCCCTCATAGCTAAACCGTTAGGCATGGCAATTCTGAAACATAACTTAGGATAATGGTGAGACTTGTAGGGCTCAAACACGGGTTGACCACTCATGTAAACCGGCCCAAATGGATTCTTGGAACGCATGAATAGTCTGTTAGGCTGTGACTTATTCATGTGAGTGTTGTTTTACTGTTAAGCACCTCCCCATGGGTGTTGGTTTAAGGGACGTCGGTGCACGCAAAGATTTCGCAACACTTTGATGGCAACGGTGTATTGACTAACTTAAAACTACATCAACATGCACGGTTAGTGACAGTGAACAACTAGCTTAGGACTGGCTTGTAATGAACCTTGACTCCGTATTAATCTGAGTTGCATTGCATATTGTTTATAGTTTTGCCCTCCGCTCTGTTAATTTATGTTATGCATTCCTCAGTCATTTTGCTTTCGTTCTGTATATCTGTATCATTCTTTGTTCGGCACTAAGTTCTGATCTATGCTGTGCTTTGATTTAATCTATGTTCTAAATTGTAATTCGACTATGCTTTGTATATTCTCTGGCTTTGTATATTTTGGGTATTCCCTGGTGGCTCTGCCTAGAGGTTAATACGTGAGGATAAGATCCGGTCTTTGTCATCGGTGAGTCCAAAGCGGATAATCTCCCTTTCTATGGATTTGATTTGATTGGTATTAGTCTGGCTCTACTCAGCCTCAGCCCTAGGATGCCCGACGGGGTTACCTCTGGCTTAGATCTCTGTATCTCTGTATTCACTGCAGTGTCGCTTTGTCTTGGGACCCCGGAACCCAGGAACCTGAGACCCACTTGTACCCTGGCCCGGTCAGTGGTGTTCTCCTCTGCTCTGCTTTGCTCTGCTCTCTATTGGAGAGAACATGGTTAACGTAGTAGCCACTTAGTCAGTATTTCTATGTTTGATTCACATATCATGCCTTACTTCTATGCACGATTTGCTCAGCATACTAAGATGAAATTCTGAGATTACTATTCTGTCCTTATTCAGCTTTGATACTATGAGTGTTTCATCTCTGCTACTTATATTTGCTGGATCGTTGTATTCATTTGTGTTGTCTGTGGTGTTGCAGGCACAGATACCCTGCCCAGCTCCCCGGCGGTCGAGGAGGCTGCAGGGGCGAGTGTAGAGGCACCCTCAGGTTTGGCAGAGTGGGCCTGATCATCTCTGCCGAGTGCGTTCATGCATGCTGCCAGTGGCTTTTCATTTTGGGATTTTGAGAGATTTGTATTTGGACTTTGGACTTTGGACTTGTATTCTGTGTATTTTGTATATATTAGTTTTGGTGTGTATTTGGTTTTATATCAGTGTATTTGTCTTGTCTTTTCCGTTCCGCATTTGTTTTAGCTTCCGCTATTTTCTTTGTTGCTTGCTATGATATGTACAGCTTCCGCGTACGCTTAGTTCGCACGTGTTAGATCCCTTGTGGGCGTGCATCTGGACTGGGTTTGGGTGCATGTGCACGGGAGTACGTGTGTCACCGGTTTAGCTTTTCGCTAACCCCGATTTCTGGGCTCGGGTCGTGACACCTTCTTAATCAAATGCATTCATATTGTCAAGAAACCATGCCATCAATTTGATGTAGCTCAATTCAGTATGCATTAATTTATTATTAAATACTTGTTAAATTCCGATATCTATGAATGAATATGATCTGAAGAACAAACTCCCTTATGTATGATATGATAAGTATGACTGAAATCTATGAAGGATACGAATTCGAGTCGGTTTTGATACATTGAGTCGGCTCCACTTAGCTATGCCCTTATTAAGTTCGATGTGACCGGTTTGAGTATATTTATGTCGCTACTGCATTAGTCCCTGGAGGAGTGGTCGGCACTCCTCGGGAAACTAGTTTGATCCCTTAGCGACCCATGTGCATGCTTCCTCTAGATGATATGCTCTTTTTTGGGAGAATTTAGCCTCGTGGTTGCCAACTAGCATGTATGATATCTTGTTAATGATTCGTTACTCATGACTACTCACGCACAATATGTCTAGTTTACGTTTATTGCATTATTTTAATCCATATATATGTCTTAATTCATTTGGTACAGCATGCTGGTCGTATGTATCTTTATATTTGCTTAACCGTTGTGTTAATAGTGCTACCCTTGGTGTTACAGGTACAGAGCCAAACCCCAACTCGGTTATTAATGCGTCCTCGGAGGGTGCCCTAACGGTACCTCGGTGTATAGAAGAATGGAAGGATGATGATGTCTTTTATTAGTAATCCTACAGAAAGCGTCCAGTGGTTTAGTTGGGTGAATCGGTTGTGACTATGGTTTTTTACATGTAGATGTTTAAAATGGACCTTGTGTACAAGACATGTTTTAGTTTTGTGGATTTGTATGTGTGGGATTGTGTAATTAAAGGACTTAAGCTCTATATATGTTGGTAAGATATGCTCTTCTATATTCTGCTTATGATCATTACAGAGGTATTTCACAAGTGTCCATTTTATATTGAATTTTAATCTACGTGTTGTTGGTAATACCTCACACGTTCCTGTGGAATCTCCCCTGTAGGAATTTGTGCATATCTTTGCATGGCACGGATTACTATGGGATTACGTATTCACACCTTGGGAGCCCACTCTAATCCCCAATTCCTGGGATTAGGGCGTGACATACGTAAGTAATGGTATTATAGCAACTAAGAAGTTGATTAAAAGACTTAGCAACTTTAAGAAATGTGATGAGGTTCCAATAGGTCCGATTGGGGGTTGAATTTTTGCATCAAGATTATCACTTATCTTATATTGATACCGTATATATATGACTAATTATTGTTTAATTGCAGGAACATGGCATCTAGGTCCAATACAAATAACAGTTCGGGCGGTAATGACCGCAACGACGTGGAATTGGAGGGTGTAGATCCTCCACCACCACCCCCTCCTCATCCTACCTATAACATGGAGGAGCGATTTATGTTGCTGATGCATCAATTGGCCGCCAGCAACGCCAACCAAGCAGCCATGCAAATGCAATTGGTCGTTCTTCTGGAAAGGCAGAACTAGCCCGGAGATCCTAATTCCTTGTATGAGAAATTCCGAAATAGGGGATCTACGGAGTTCACGGGAAGAGAGGATCCATTACAAGCCGATGAATGGCTCGTACATACAAAGAACGTTTTTTTATTTCCTCACTTGCACACAAAAATAGCAAGTGATCCTTACGGCCTCTATGTTTAGAGATATCGTGGATACATGGTGGAAGAGTATCTGGGATCAAATTAGGGCTATGCCAGATGCTACCGTGTGGGAAGTTTTCAAGAGGCAATTCAGAAATAAGTTTATTCCAGAACATGTGACCCGTAAGAAGATGGCCGAGTTTCTCACTCTACAGCAGAACTCCATGACAGTTGTGGAGTACGTACATGTATTCAGCCAACTCTCTCGGTTTGCTTTGGACTTGACCAACATCGAGGAGAAAAGAGTTGAGAGGTTTCTCGAAGGGTTGAGGCCTGTTATTAAAGGACACGCTACGGCTTTCTAGTATCCAGGACAATATGATGACGCTATGGAGAGAGCCTATATAGCTGAAGAAATTGAGAAAAGCTTATTCTTGGGAGAATCTAAAAGGAGTGCCCCGTCTTTAGGGAAAAGTCAACAACACTCTAAGAAATAAAAAGGAGTTTTTGGTGGGACGTCAAGGGTAGTGTACGGTGTGTGCAGAAAAGGCCATGAGACAAGTAAATGTTGGAAATCTTTAGGAGCCTGTTTCGGCTGTGGTTCATTGGACCATAGCATGTTAGAGTGTTCAAAAAGAAAGGTTTCCAGTCAAGCCCCACCCCAGCAGCAGTATCAACAGCTTTCTAAAGTAGCATTACCCGCACCTCCAAGTCAGTAACAGCAGATGAGGTAAGGCCAGGGGTAGACATGATAGGATCAAGATTAACAAAAAGCAAGGATAGCAAAAACCGAGACAACAGAATCGACCCTACAGGCAAGGCCGCACCTATGCATTGACTCATGAAGAAGCGAAAGCAGCAGAGCATGTAGTCGTAGGTAAGGTTTCCATTTGTGATATAGAAGCTAAGGTATTGTTTGATTCGGGATCTTCACACTCTTTTATTTCACTCCAATTCTCTGGTAAGATACGGGAGTAGCCAGCACAGCTACCGTATGTGTTGAGTGTTATCACTCCTGTCGGCAAGCTGGTGACTTGTGAAGACTATTGTTTAGGTTGTCGAGTTCTAATTGGAAAGGTCCTTTTCCCAGTGGAACTCATCGTGCTACTGATGCACGATTTCAATGTAATCCTAGGCATGGATTGATTGACCAAGTATATGGCTTGTTTGGACTGTTTCCGTAAGACTGTCACCCTAAGGTAGACGAAATCGGCCCCAGCATTGTATTCCAGGGTGAGAAGAAGAGCTCAAATACTAGGCTAATCTTAGCACTTCGAGTAAAAAGATTGATTCATAGTGGTTGCGAAGGGTACATTACCTTCATTGTTGAGAAAAAACCACCTAAGAAGTTAGAAGAAATACCTGTGGTTCATGAGTTTCCTGATGTGTTCCCTGACGAGGTACCTGGTCTTCCTCCAGTTAGAGAAGTAGACTTTACTATAGAACTAGTACCCAGCACAACTCCAATTTCTAAGGCTCCGTATAGAATGGCACCTATAGAGTTATGTGAGCTAAAGGCACAGTTACAGGACTTATTGGATAAGGGGTTTATTTGTCGTAGCACATCACCATGGGGAGCTCCAGTTTTATTTGCGAAGAAGAAGGACGACACCCTCAGAATGTGTATTGATTATAGGCAGTTGAATCAAGTGACAATAAAAAACAAGTATCCATTGCCTCGAATTGATGAATTGTTTGATCAACTTTGGGTCAACTTTTAGGTTAAACGAACATCATTTGACCCAATGTTTACAAACATGTCAACTTTGGGTCAATGACCCCCAAGCAATGGTGTCACTGACTAAAGTCCTACTTATCGACCTCCAAAATTGATGAAAATTTGCCACAAAGCTTCAATTATGCTCAAGGAAGATTTTGCAACTTTTTAAGTTAAGAGGACTTCGTTTGGTCCTAGTTCAACTGCATGTCAACTTAGAAGCCAGTGACCTCCGAGCCATGGAGGTCACTAGCCAAAATCCTACTTCTTGACACTCAATTCTAAATAGAGATGCAAAATATGTTCAAAATGAATTTTAAAAACTTTTAAGTCAATTGAACATTGTTCAGGTAGAAAACAAGCTAACTACCTACAGTGTGAAGTGAATAGTGACTTAAAACATGCCGTAAATGGGTCACTGCTTGAAATCCTACTTCCACAAATCCAAACCACATGAAATTTAAATTTACACTCCAAGATATCCCTGATATCAGTCCCTCCAAGTTTCAAAGCAAATCAAGGTCATTTGGGCCTCAAATTGCTGAAATAAGGACCCATTTTCATGAAAAGTCAACGGGGGATTTGACCAAGTTCTGAAAGTCAAAACAAGCTAAAATTTCTATGAAACACTAAAAATAGTGTCAAAGAGTATCCCTTCAAGTTTCATGAAGATCAGACATCGTTTGGGCTCCAAACAGGTGAAAATGGTTTACATATGCAAAAGTTCCAAAAACAGGACCTGAGAATGACTGCGACTACGGTCACTAACACCTATCAAGTAGTTCCTACGGTCTTCGATGGCTTCCTCCACTTCCTTTCAACCTTTAACTCCATAACTCCCAAAAACTACCTCCGAAGTCTATAAAAAGGAGATTTGAACTCTTGGGAGTGGGTACGGAGACAAACAAAGAGAAAGATAACAATTCTCGAAGTTCTAAAGACAACTTCCAAAAAGCCATTCACGAGGCACTCCAAGTTCTCCCAGCATACTTCTTCCTGTCCTTCTCACTTAATTCATTTGCTTAAGGTGAGAAATGGTTTAGAGAAGGGGGAGGAGCATGTAAAAGACAATGTTTGAGTGTTATCAAACACATAAAGGATGACAATCAATTCTTTTGCTTTTCTCACTTGGGAGGGTGTTGGAGTCATCCCAGAAGTTATGAAAAAGCTTTTCGCAACTTCATTATGTCACTTGAAAATCATAGGTTCAAAATGACACAACTTTAGCTCCATTTTGCTTGCACACAGCACCTTCTTCAGATTTGTACAAAAAATAGTCCGTAACTAAAAGTGGTGATTATCAAAGGTTTTGATCAATTCCACGGCCAAATTTAGCCCTCTTGATGGTCAAGCAATACTTCAAAGATTGAAAAGAATGAGTTTTAGCACCCTGGAAGCATCACAGAAGCAAAGTAGGAGAAAGAAGAGACAAACAGTGGCCATTTCAACCACTAAAAACTTATGACTGTGAGCTACGGTCACTGGCAGGTGGCCAATGATAGTAGGTCACAGTCATTACTTGGTTGTTTTCCCTTTTTTATGATTTTTGCTATTTTTCATATGATTTCTTGTAAAATTTAGATTAAGATCACATCTAAGACTAAAGGAAAGGGTTATAAATATTTCCAAATTTATAAACAACCTGCATCCCCGCAGTTAGAGCATTTGAACCCATATAAACAAAGGGAAAGTAATGATGAATAGTAGTTATTTCCCATTCTACTTGACACTTGAAGTGTGTGAATGTTGGACTTGAATTTGTTGCATTTCACATCATATTTCAAGCACGTTCATCTCCCCCCCCCCCCCCCCCCTTCCAACAAAACCTTAGGCACTAACGAAAATCCTACTTCTATAAGGCCATAGCTAATGAGATTTGGATCAGAGACTCAATATGTGTTCAAATTCAACTACTCAAATTTCAAATCAATTGAACATCATTCAGGTAAAAAATAAGCTAACTGCCTGCAATGCAAAAGGACATAGACTTAGAATATGCAACAAATGAGCCACTGGTCAAAATCCTACTTCTACAAATCCAAATCATATGAAATTTGTAGGGATACTCTAAGATGCTTCGAAAATCAATCCCTCTATGTTTCAAGTCATTCTGATGTCATTTGGGCCTCAAACAGCTTATACAAGGGCCCATTTTCATGAAAAGTCAAAGGGAAGGTTGACCAACTTTAAAAAGTCAAAATAGGCTGAAATTTCTATGGCATGCTCAAAATGGTTCTAAAAAATATCCCTCCAAGTTTCATAGAGATCAGATATTGTTCAGCCCCAAACTAATGAAAACGGGTTACATATGAAAAGAACCCAAAATTTGCCTTGTTCGTGACTACGGCCACAGTTACAAACACCTGTAAAGAGGTTCCTGATGCTTTTTGGAGATTGTTCCACTTTATTTCAAAGTCTAACTCCCTCACAACTATTGAGAACTATCTCAGTTTCCTTTGAAGCTTATAAAAGGCACATTTGGGCTCTAAAGAAAGGGTTCAAGCAAGGTTCGGAGATTTCCACCCAAGATCCCAAGAAAAATCCCACATCAAACTTCGAAGTTCACCCTTTATTCTTCTTCCTCTCACAAACTTAAGGTGAGAAATGGTTCAGGAGAGGAGGAAACACATGTTTGTTACTCAAAGAAGATGAATTTCAACGCCGTTAAGCACAAGAAAATTCTAATGGATGAAACTGCATTCCTTTGGTTCTCCCACTTGAAGGGCCTTTAAGCCATCTCCAAGGTTGTGAACAAACCTCTTTAGACTTCATTCTACTCCTTATAAACTATAAGATCAAAATAACACAATTTTGGCCTCAATTACTTGCACAAAAGCAGTCCGTAACAATGAAGTGGTGACCACCAAAGATCGTAGGCGATTCTATGGTTGAATTCAACACTCATGGTGATTATTTAATGCTCTTGAAGTCAAAAATACAAATCCCAGCATTTTGAAAGCACTATAGAGGTAAACTAAGATAAAACAGAGACAAATAGTGGTTAAAATGGCCACTGTCTATCAGTGACTGTGCACCATGGTCACTGGTTAGTGACTGTGAGCCACAGTCACTGCCCTCATGTCTTCATTTTTTCTATAATTCTCAATCTTTTTATGCAATTTCTTTTAATTTTCCCAGTTTAGATCACATCGAGTTAGAGGAAGGGGTTGCAATTTTCCAAGACTTATAAACAACCTGCATCCCCGAGGTTAGAGTATTAAACTCATGTAATTAAAGGGAATTTAATGATGATCTATAATTATCCTCTCATTCTTCTTTGTGCTTGAATGTGTGAATGTTGGACTTGATTCCATGATTAGAAGATTGATGTCGTCTATGGGAAATGCTTTGCTCTAATTTGTGATCAAACTTAGCCAAAAGACATGAAAAAGTGCTGATGTAAGCCAATGACCGCAAGATGTTAGGTAAAATGGGTGTGATAGCAAGGTAAAATGGGTGTGACAGCAAGATGCTGTGTAAAATGGCTTATGACCACAAAGGACTGTATAAAAAGTGTTATGACTGCAAGACACTATGCAAAATGGGTAGTGACCATGGGTACATGATCATTGACCTGTTTTAACCCTAGTTGAGCTTATTTGACTCTCAAGACACCTTATTCAAGACCTTTGATGTCTATGATGGGTTTGGGAGGATTCATGGAAAACCTTGGCACCTTAAAGTGCATTAACTTGTCACTTAAATGGAAGAACCTTTCACCTTAAAGTGCATGAACCAAGTCAATACCTTTGTATGAAATAAAAGGGTGTTGATTCAGTACAAATGACTTTACGTTGCTGGTTGTAGGATCACCAGTTCGTTTATAGGACCTAAACAAATGTTCATTTCAAATTAGTCATAAGAACAATAACATTTGTAGTCATGCATTATCTGGAGTCTTGCACTGAAAGATTCCCTATAATCATTGTTGTAATGGTGCAGGCTTAATCTTGTAGGCCCCATCCCTTTGGTTGGATCCAACCCTTTCCTACTTATAAGTTTGACTACATAGCCCTAAAATGCTACCAAAATGCTAGTAGCCAAGACCAGTTAGCATCGTATACTTTTAAGTCTAACTACAGAGTCCCGAAATGCTGCAGAGACTTTGGTACCTAGACTAGTCAATATAGTATAATGAGATTGGTTTCATGCCTATTTCTAACCATTTGGATTTATCCAATAAGAAAACCATGTTGGTTCAAAAGGCATTCATATACTATTCGGGCTAGCCCAAGAGGCAGCCATGTTGGTTATCAAAATAATACAATCCTTTGAGCTACTGTTTTGTAAAAAATACCAATGGGTTCCCTAATCATTACATTTGATGAAGCCAAGGAGAGGCTATTTAAGATCTCCATGACCGAGAATGGTCCATCTGTAAAAACACCAAAGCACATATTAGGCCTAATACTCCTGCATTAAGGGTCTTAGTATTTCAAAGGTTCTCACTCCTGTAGACTCAACTACTTTTTCTAATTTGAATGAGTCATCAATGACCCCCTAAGTCTACTAAAAGGATGGAAGTTCTCAAATCTTGGGTTTTCAACTATGCCCAAAACCCATTTGGAACTTTTGTTAAGGTTCAGGAGGAACCTAAACTCAAAATGGCTTCACATCATCAAGCCTCGTCTGGGAGCAAGAGAGGTCCGATTCATAGATAGTAAAACAATCACTCTTAGCAAGCCTCATACCATGGTTGCCCAGGGCCCAAAGTCATATTCAACTCAACCCAAGTAGCAATTCATTAAAAATCAAATGCTTAGCGCATCGGAGGACCTTCAGTAGTTCCTTACTCATAAGAAGGCCCAATGGATGCATCTATTCCTTCATACAACACGTGGTCACCCTAACCATGTATTGCAAAACCTAGTAAGGCTAAGAACAAATCCTTAGCCTTACTTGAAGAGAACACTTTCTACCCTCTAACTCAAAAAAAGGGACGAAGGCTCGGTAGAAGGCATCTACCCTTTATCATTGTAGCACCTAACCCACCATTTTTACCTCAGCATCTATCATATGCTACTGAACACCAAAAGAAGATTGAGTGATTGGTCATTAACAATGCGACTGATCTCACTCGCTTTAAAGACTCACTCCAGCAAAAGAAGGAGCAAAAGAAAAAGAACAAAAGGGGTGAGATAGACATCCTCTTGTTTCTTACTTCCAATCTAATGGATTGAGAATGAGCCATTGGCGTTTGAAGGCCACCGATGGCCAGGTTCAAAGATCAAACCTTGGCAACCAGGCTGGTCAATCAAACAAAAAAGGAAGCTTTGGCTCGCCACAGGGAGTGGACTCAACAACTGTCACAATGCAAGATCACTCAAAAGTGGGTGATCAAAGAAGATGATCTTGACTTGACCTCGTCTTGCATGGTTAGGCTAGGTTCAACTCAAAGAGTTACTTGGAATAGGGCTCAGACTCATTTACAAAGGTCTAATTCAAACTCTCATTTAAGCATGACTTCTAAAGGTCACGTCAAAACTGATTTTGATGATGATCCTATCACTATCTTAGATATAGAAGATAGTTTGTCTACTACTCAGGCATTGACATGATCCTACCCTTGTCAGTACACTGTTTATATGGTTGAGGGGAGTGGAACTAGTAGAGATAGAAATGATGATGCTACTGGAAATAAAGTTGCGGACGAAGAAGATGCTAGTGAAAATGTAGATGATAATGTCAGTGATGTTATCAAATAACAAGGAGCTAAGATTGACCACCTGATTGTCCAATTGAAAATCTTAACATATAAGCTAGGTCGTCATTCTGACACTCAAATGAATCCTCTGTTCACTGATCAAAGAGAACAAGTAATGATTTGGAGGAATGCAACTAACTTCGGTCTGATCATGGCTTAAATCAAATCCTTGACAGACAAGGAGACTCTGGTGAGTTATTCTAGTGATCATTCATCAATTCTGGGTTTTCACACAGATCCTGAAAAGCATGTATCCTTAAGGAGGTTGAAGAAATATTAACAAAATGAAAGGTGGAGACTAGGATAAAAAAGAAGGGCATCACACCAAAGTATCCTCTGGAGTTCAATCTTGTGCCATTTCCACTACACTATAAGCTTTCAACTTTCCAACCATGTCTTGGGAAAGGGTCAGCTTATCAACACATCATGCTTTTCAAATCTATTCTTAGACGTTTGCCAGAATTGGATGCATTAAAGATAAAGCTATATGTTGGCACACTAAAAGGAGTTGCCTTTGATTAGTACAAGTAGTTACCAAAACTCTCTTTCAGGACATGGCCAATCACAGAAAAGAAATTATGGCTCCAGTTCTAAGAGGAGGATCAAACAATCACCTTTTCCATGCTCAGAAGTACAAGACAAGGAGACAATGAAACTATACTGTCCTTTTTCAACAATAGAAAGCATTATCCTACAAATGCTTGGAACAACCATCTTAAAGGGCAACAATCGAAATGTGCAAAACTAATTTGCGACTAAAAGTTAAGGCTATTATACTTAGTCACAAAACTACATCTATGGCCAGATTGGTTAAGGTTGCAACTGATGCAAATTGACCCTTAAAGAGATCACTAAGAAGAAGGCAAACTCTTAAAAAACAAAGCCATCTTCATCTTCTACATCAAAACCAAAAAAAAAACGGAGGTCTTCAATGTGCAAACCTCCAAACCCCCTCAAAAGCTTCAAAACACAAAGACTGATCAAAATAAGAAGAGGAATATGAGAAAAGGAAAAAAATAAATATCCCTTTGATGGAGAAATTGTAGTGATCTTCCAATCATTGATGGATAACAATAAAATTGAACTTCCACCAATGAAGAAACCTGAACAAGCGGGTCGTATTAATGATCCCAACTATTGTGCATACCACCGGATGGTGGCACATCCTCTCAAAAACTGTTCAATCCTAAAAGAAAAGATCAATGAGATGTGGTAAAATGGAGTGATAACTTTCGATCGGAGGTATGATCCTGCTCCAGTCAATATAATCTCCTTCACACAGTTTGCACTTGTTGTTTTTTCTCTACAAAAACCAATAATGGTTAAATTCTGTGTTATCAATGCAATGCATGATGAACAAGGTCTGATACCAATCAAGACCTCTTCAAGAAAAGAAATATGGGTCCACCCAGACCTATTGAATGATAAAGACTAGGAAAAGGTCAAAACCAAACCCATATCGGCAGAAAGAAAGAAAGTGAAAGGGTAGCTTAAGAACCTTCAAAGAGCTACCCAGAACCACTTGATCAAGTAAGAAAAACAAACTAAAAATAAGAACAAAAAGGCAAGAAAAGCTTATGCTTTAGAAGAACCGTCTAGGCCAGTCAGAGGTTATTTTACTTTGACTAACTTTATCATTCAAATTCCAAAAGATAAGGAAGAACCACTGATATCTAGTTGCAATTAGATATCATGGGATATTACTTCCCCTAATTCAGATGATGAAGAGGATTGTGCCAGACTTCTTTGACTTCGAAGATGATCAGTCAATGGATGAGAGTTTTAAACAAACTTTTGATCCTGAAACGAGTACTTTTAACATATAACATGGTCTTAACACACTGTTAGTGACTTTTTATGATCTGCATAAACTGAGTACAAGTGGTTGGTCGAATGATCCTCCTCCTTTTCCACTACGTCCAAAGATTCATCCAGATCCTTTCCCTTTGGTTTTATCTGATTGGACACAACAACAACAAGAATCGCCTTTTGGTTCCCAGACGGTGACCTCTATACCAAATGGTTCTCCTAAACCAAGTGTTGAGCCAACTTCTTCAAAACCAAGCTCTAACTCAAGCACTCAACTCATTAACTCCAATGCAAATGATGAGTTTGAATCCTAAGATGAACATCATGAACTCAGCATCGACAATCCTACTATACCTCAAGAAGTCTTCCAAGTTTAGATAGTCTTTCTAATTTAGAAGAAGAAATGCCACTAGCACCTGCTCTAGTAGCCCCTCACACTTGTACAAAATGACTACAAGCATAATGCCCTTTGCCTCCTCTAGTCAACTTTTGTTACTTGGATAATGTCCGTACAAAACCACTTCTAACATCTTATTGTATAGATCAAGTCCTTTTGCAGACCTTGTATAACAAAACTCAGCTATATGGAACAAATCTTTTTATAGACCCCTTGTGGCTAACCCTCAACTGTAATAGAACAAGTCTTTTGTAGACCCTATATGGCTACCTTCGATTATATGGAATGAGTCTTTTTGCTGACCTCATATAACCAAAATCCAAACAAACCCAAAACCAAATTTCCATCCCAAGGATCGAGTCAAGGACTACGAAAAGAGCCTCACACATGAGCACCAGCTAATGTCCACTTTGCTTGACCCCGTTCGGCATCCAAACGGATCAAGTCATAGACCCTAGAGAAAGCCTCACACATGGGCACCAGATAAAATCCACCTATATGACTTATTTTCTTTTTGATTCGCAAATCCAAAAGATCGTAAGTCATACCTTCTACAAGTCTTCAGAAAACAAACCATGCCAAACAAACCTTCAAAACAAACCATCCATATAAAACATACCAAACAAATCCATACAAAACCAATCCATACATTCCATACCAATGGCAAAGTGGAGTAAAAGAAAATTTTCATTGATATTCATTTAAAGTTTATATACAAGAATGAAGTCAAAGAAAAAAAATACATTACCACCCAAGCTGATCAAAATAAAAAGAGCCAAACAAGAGTTACAGTAAAGAGATCTATTCCAAGAACTTCTCAAGTAGCCTCCTCATGTTCAGAATTTCTTCTTTTAGAATGTGCCCTTCGTATTTTACATAATAAGCTAGGACAGCAGCATCAATAGCAATCTTATCCAACTTGATATTCATCTCACTCTGGAGGGATTGAATAAAACCATTCAAAGCTATCTACTTTGCCCATACTTTGACTAAAAAGCTATCTTTGTGGGCCTGGTTCTCTGAACTAGACTTCTTCAAATTATCTAGGTTGCTTCAAAGCTTCAGAGCATTGTCTTCGATGGCTAAACCTATTGCTGCAATGTGATGATCTGTTGTTATAGGCATTCATACTCTTCCCAGCACATACTCATTTCTTGTGCCAACTGAATTTACTTCATCCACCACTTTGGCTTCTTCTAAAGCACTTTCAATATTAGTTACCAACTGAACCCTTTCCGTCAAGACTTCATCTTGAAAGGCCTTGGCATAATCGACACTAACGTCCTACGTGATCTTTTCCTCAATCCTGCTGAACAAGATCACAAAAGCATCCTAAAGGCTGCTCAAATCAACACTAGAGCTAGAGGGTACCAGTATCTCATCCAATGTTTTGTAATTTTGTACCTTTTCAACTATGATGTTCTCTTGCGATACTGTGTCCAAGATGCTGCAAAGCATAATCTTCATTACACCTTTAATGGCAAACTCGGGTCCGGAGGCATCGCCAAACAAATTCAACTCTTGGTGTGTGGGGGGACCTAACTCACGTCTTGTGAATTTGACTAAGTCTAGGAACCTGAGCGGTCAACCTCTCCATTCTCAGTTCTTACACCTATATCCCCAAGAATAGTCAATCCTTCTTCACGGATAGAAGGTGATTCAAGTGATCCTTATGAAGACAAAGTGGCAGAAGGATCCCGATATACATGTGGTGTTACCATAATATTCAATTGTACTCTGTCGGAACCTTAGCCCTTAGAAACTAAAGCTTTATCTGATATTTTCGGCGCAGTTGCACCTTCGGCTCTTTTTGTAGGTGTCAACTGCATAGCCTAAAATGTACTCGTGAGGTAGTCATGGCCCCAGGTGGTGGGAAGTTATGGGTAACTGGCATAGCAATGACATCATCCTCCATAAGATCTACAACTTCGTCTTCAAGAACCAATTTCCTTTAGGCAGAAGGGCCAGTCTTCACGGTAATTGCCTTAATTGGAGTCATTTAATTATCAATCTCCTTCTTAACCATGTCAATGAATTCAAATTTTGGCTCCATTTGAACAGTGAGAGTTACATCAGTCCTTGGCACATCAGTGGCTACAGTTGATCAGCTTGCATGTGAACCTGATTCTAAATCAAGCTCATGAGAGGGATCACACTTGGTACTATTAGGGGCATAGTGCAAATGGACACCAAAACAAGCGCTAATGACAACTCTGGATTGTTATTAACGCTTCTGGTTGGTGGAACTAAGCAGGAGGAATCTTCCATGGCCCTGTGTAGGTCTTTCTTCAGTGAACTGTTTAAAGATATCTCGAAATATTCGCTATGAATGGAGATGTTATCCAAATTAATTGGATCTTCGAGACCTTCTTTCTCTGTTGTCTCTTCACTTGGCGACACAAAAGGCATTCTCGCTGACATGGGAGGCACAATAGGGGTGCTTTGATTCATTTGGGTACCTAAAAAAAAGGAACCAAGAAAAGGAGGTCAAATCAAGATGTTGTAATAAAATTTTCAACTTTCAATATTCAAACTAAAGCTTACCCTCAAGAGTTGGCTTTGCAATAATTCCATCAGCGGTGCTAGGAATTTCTCCTTCTTCCATCATAACATCAGTAATTGGTCCCTTAGAGGCCCCTGGCGAAATCTTTTTCTGTTCGGCTTGAAGGATAGTATCTCTTTTAAAAGCAGGCATCTCTGGTTCAATGTACACCACTCCTTGACTCTTTAACAAAGACATGCTCACCAACTCTGCTGATGTCAACTACACCTTCAACGGCAGCACCAAAATAAGCTTCACCGCCACTCACTTGTCCAGAAGCTAGCTCCATGCTACTACCTACCTTGTCAATGGTAATGGTAGAGTAACGCCCACATCATTGCCAGATTTTTCCACAGCAATAAACTGTACAGGAATTTCCATTATAGTCTTTTTCCTAGACTCGAGCTTCATTACTTGGTCAAATCTGTCCTCAAAATCGAACTCGATATTGATATCGCAATCCGTTCTCTCTTCAGTAGTGGGGGTATCAAAATCACTCCCCCCTCTCGTCAACATCGTCAGAGGCATACTCCTCTACAATTTCAGCCACCTTCTGTGAGACTCCACCAATGGCTGAAGTTTGAACTGATGAGGCTAAAAGATAAATTACAAATGTCAAGATAAAAAAGGGAAAGTAAGTAAAACATCATAAAAAGAGATATTTACCATCTCTTAGCCTTTGGAAATGACAAGTTCCAGGGCTTTCAGCTTTCCTCTTCTTCGATGGAATCCCTTTGCTACTAAGAGCTCTAATTACACTTTTCGAGCATATCGGTAAGAGCTTTTTATGAAGGACTATGCTTGCTGGAGGTTTCGACAATGAGACAACTGGTGGCCTTGACTCAACATCTATCTTTATTGACTATACTACCTCTGCCGGACTTGGAATCGTATGTACCTCTGTTAGCAATGAACCAGCAGTAGTGGTCTTTAGCAAATTTTAAAGAGCCATGTCTACCTCTGTGCCTGCACACGTGATGGCTAACTCCCGTCAAACCTTCTAATCAACTATCTAACTAATACCTTGGTTCTAATAGAACAAGAACTAGACCCAAAGTCCAATGGAGCTCTACCAGCTCACCTGGACTCAGCGAGACTCTCCTTCTTTCGAACTTTCATTGATGGCATGCTGCATCCTCACTGCAGTAACATTAGGAAAAGGTAGGTAGTCCTCGTCTTCTTCACCTTTCAATGAACTATGGGATTTGTAAACGTCAGATCCGGCAACTAATCCAATCCACCGTCGTTTCCATCAAACAACCAATTTTCAAAGTTAGCTAGATTGAGACTTTCTTTCTCCATTTTCTCTCCTTTCTTGTAAATGGGTAAAATGCAACATTTAACGCAGGGATTGCTTGTGAATGTCTCCATAATGGCAGTAATGCTTTTTGCATACCATTGCACAAAACTGCTTGTATAGCCGACCTAGGGAAAATGAGGATAGTCAAAATGAGCTCTAATGCCAAACTCTTGATAAAACTCCCAAGCATTTCTAGCATCCTAAGGAGCCAAGCATGCCCCGAATGCAGCTAGGTGCTCCCACAATACCCTAATAGAAGTCGAATTGCCTGCAAAACCTAGCCGGTACATAAGGTTGAATGTTGATATAAGCATTTTTCCAATACACCAAGTCTGCAGGTCTTAACCTAAAGAGCCAACTTTTTTCTTCATCTGAAGAGTCAAGCTCTTGACCACCTTCTCCAACTTTGTCAATTGGTAGCTCTACCGCATTTTTTATACAGTTTGAAACTTCAAAAATCAGCACAGAGGGGAGAACGGCGACATAATTATGAAAATTGCGCAAGTACTAGTGTAATTCAATCATAGTGTGTGGACATTGATCACACAACTTCCGCTCACCACTCCTTCCATAGAGATGCCCCCTGCTGCACCACTATGCAAATAAAGCCCGGTGCAGCGGTATGTAAACCAGGTGTTGTTGAGTCTTTAAAAATGCATATTTTTATATACATTTTGGACCATTTTAAGGATTTATTGACTCAAAAGAGCCTCATTTAG
Organism: Sextonia rubra; assembly: GCA_037013555.1. Lineage (NCBI taxonomy): Eukaryota > Viridiplantae > Streptophyta > Magnoliopsida > Laurales > Lauraceae > Sextonia > Sextonia rubra. The sequence goes on from JASUAD010000026.1 coordinate 13,310,745, forward strand.
AGTGATATCATGGTTTTTTGCATTTATACATCATTGTAATGCATTTCTGCATAATTTGTTTAAAAATCACACTCTTTGCATAAATTCATGAAACCTACTATTTTTAGGAATCTATTTTTGGAAAGTTTTGTGAAAATAATTTTTCTCATGAATTAAATTCAATTTTGATCATCATTAAGTCATTCACATAAAATCATGAAAAATGGTGTGCATTTTCATTATCATTTAATGAGAGATAGGCACACAGTCATGCATGTGTGATCTTAGGGTTAAAATTATCTTTTCACATGAATTCACATTTTTTTTGTAGGAAATTGATAACATGGGTCCCATTTTCAAGAATTGAGGCAAAAAAATTATTTTCAAAAGCAATGAGAGAAGAATTGAAGAGAGGAAAAAAGATAGAAGAAAATTTTTCACAGTTGGCTTCATGGTCCCACACACATAAGCACATGTGTGGGGATACACTCATGCGACATTGAAGATGGGGTCCACCATCTTTTGCTGCATCATTCAAAATTAGCTTTTGATAATTTAAAGATAATTTCAAAAGATCTCAAGATATTTCATAGAAGGAAAGCCACATAAGAGACCTTTTTTGAAAAGGAATAGAAATTGAAGAAGGAAAATTAATCTCTTTTTTTTGGAACAGTTTGGATTAAAATGATCATATCTCCCAAACCATATATCAAATTGGGCCAATCTTGGTACCATTGGAAAACTTTTTCAGAGTAGATATCGTAGACCCTAAGATTATATAATTTGGGGCTGAAATGAGAAAGTTATGACCCCAAAAATATGGCTGTGAATTTTCTACATGGGATTGAGATTATCTCATCAAAGGTGGGCCCTGTCCTTTGGCAAGTTTTAGCTAAAAAGTTGGATACACTTAGAATTCCAGCAAGAGAAAGAATCTTATCTCATCTCAAACTTCTCAAACTTGGAAGACTTTTTGGCCAAGAAGAGGACTTGCCAATTTAAGGAGATCTTTGCTACAAAGTAGAATCTATGGAGAGAAGCAAGGGGCTCTCAACTCCTATAAATTAAAGGCCTTGGCCTCCCATACTCTTCATGGAAGAATTACCTACCTCCCACCTCTAGATTTTTACATCTATCTCTCCATTTCCTTCCTCTACATCTCAAGTCATCAAGGAGGTTTAGCCCTAAAGCCACACCACCAACCTTGAAGTGTTTAACTAGAAGAAGGAATTCTCATCCATCCTAGTATGTAATTGTTTTCTTTTAATTTTTAATTTTTTGTAAAACAATTTCATGCTAGTAATAAAGTTTGTTTCTTTTCAATTTTTCTTATCTTTGATTTTGTGGGGTTCTTAATATTAGTTTTGTATGTGGGTTAATTTTCATTCTTGTTTAAATATTGAAATAGAATTGGAATCACAACTATTAACCTATCTTAGTATCCTTTTCAATATACTATGTTTCTTTGGATACATAGTATGTTTAGAGGCAATGTAAGATGAGTTAAATAGGCTTGAGTGAAGAAAGATTAAAGGCCAATTCTGAAATTTATTTTATATTGAATGGAAATTTATTATTCTCACTTAGATTGACAACCTATGATGAAGAATAAAGCCCTAGGTCAACGCTTATAATCTTTTTGAGCCCGAGTTGAGATAAGGAATTGAAAGAACAACTTATCACCTTTGACTTCCTGTTTTACTACATTTGACTTTAGTTTATACCACTTTTGACTTCCTGTTTTACTGCCTTTGACTTCCTGCACAACCGCCTTTAAATTTCTGCACCTTTTATTTAAATTTTCTGTACTTTGCTTTATTTTTCTGCACTTATATTTTATTTTCCTGCATACTTTATGTTCTTGCATAGATTTTTTTAGAATTGTTTCACTGCTATAAGTTGCATTAAATTCATGCATATTTTCCTTTTTATTCATAATTTAAGGGTGTTAGTCAAATAAGATTTACAAATCAAATTTGAAGATTTTTATGATTGATTTTTATTTTATGCAAAAACAAGCCTATAGTTTAATGAAAATCTGAATTTAACATAGACAAACTGAGCATGGAATGGTGGCATGTTTGAATCAACTGTAACACTTGATTTCCTACACCACAAGTTGGATAAATTTCATCATTGAAACCAGTCTAGATTTGTGCAGAAATTATTCTTAACAAGGTTCATATTGGATGACTTTTTGCAAACCTGATTTGTACATGTGTACAATAGCTGAATGCTTGATGATTATAAATGTTTTAAACCTGAATTCAAACCTGAAAAATCAATGAAAACAGTCCAAATCATTCTAAAACAGTGGTAGAAGTTGGCCATTATTTAAGTAATTGTTTGATGTGTTTGTTGAACTATTAAAAACTGATTTTCTACACCTGAAAGATTGAATATTCATATTTGAAACTGAATTAATCTAGTAATAGAAATCTGATTTCTGAATGTTTATTGGTAGCACACATTATTCTCATGCATCATACCCTCACATGCTACATTCATTCATACATTAGAACATTCTTTGCATTAGACTAGTTCACTTGTCTCTTTCATCTTGTAGTTTTATTTCTTTTAGAAGTTTACATTGTCATACATCGTAGATTAGTTTAGGAAAGTCTAGTTTCAAGTTTTTGTGTTTATTTCTAGAAAGATTCTATGCATGACAGTTTAGGAAAAATTCATTCTTAATTTAGGAAATTGTTGTATTTTAATTGATTTGTATGGTTGTATTGTTTAGGTTGTTTTTAGAAATTGTTTAACAATAGGAGATTACTAATTTGATTTTAGGTCATCTTTTAGGTTTCTTTCTAAAATTAACCCTCTTTCTAATTTGAATTGGATTTGGAAATCTTTTGTTGTAGAAAGTGTAAACTATTAACTTAATTTAACTTTTAATTTATGAAAGTGCTTGTTTTCTTTCACTCTAGTTTCTAACATTATTTGGTTTTTATTTTTAGTTAGTTTCTAATTTTAGTTTTTGTTTTATTGGAAGTTCTAATATGTGTTTTATTTTGCAGCTAATTTAGTTTTTATTTTTAGGAAGTTTTAGAATTAGGATTTTTAATTTAGGAGTTGTTATTGTAATTGTTTGATTTTTAAGGATGAATGTATTTGTTAGATTTTAAATTTAAATAGTTTTAGAGTTTTATTTAGGCAGGTGACAAGTTGAAAACATCTTTAAACATTGCTCCCTGTGGATTCGACCTCGTACTTGTTGGGATATTACTATATCACAACTCTGCACTTGGAGTTGATGAATAGGTGTATAACAAGTGCTCGGTGTAGTATCGGTTAAAGCATTTCCCCTCTCTAGCCGTGAAGGCTAGTAGCTTCAACTCAGTTGACATATATGCTACAAAAGATGGACCGAGAGCAAGTCTAGGCCCAAATGCCATTCGGAGCATGGAATATATGTAGCCAGGCCTAATTTCACTTCTAGCACTTGTAAAAAGAACATCTGATAGCCATGCCATAAAAGATACAGCAAGCCAGCACTTTATCTTCAAATCCGGATACTTAGTAAAGATATACAACATGAAGTCATGCTTCTCATGATAAACAAGCTTTGGTGGCTTCTGGGGATCTTCGAAGGGAATAACGTCCATCCACTTGTAGTGCCCCTCATTTGAAATGAAGGAGCTTGTAGTGGTCTTCAACCATTCCATCCACTAGACAATCTTAGCCCAACTTCTACTACTTGTCTAAATTAAATCTTCAAGAGCAAAGATGAGATAATAAGCAGCCTGAAATTCATCATCCATGGTGGCCAATTATGCATTAGAGGGGATGGTCTCATCATAAATCTTACTATAGGGTGACAGACCAAAAATCTTTTTCACTTCCCATAAAAAATATCCTAACTCCATGTTCGAAGTGATGAAGGTGTTGGTTACAGGACGTATAGTTCGAGGATTGCCTTGCATATTCATAAGGCAACCTTTGAGTAGTGGTGTTCATGGCTTCAAAAATGCTGACCGCTCTCAAAGTTCCTTCGTAGTGGTGCTTGATCAAGGTTGTCTAGTTCTATCATTCTCCAATGCAATTAAACCATCCATGGGACGTGTGCCTCTCAACAACCCAAGCACTTTCATCCTAAGTGTAAATACCAAGTCCTACTATCCTCAATTGTGAGATGGTGGTACCCATTTCAAGACTTAGGGTACATGGCTCCAAGGCTTCCATTTGGATCATGGAATCTCAAAAAAATAATATGGATGCTGACACATAAACTTGCCAGTCTTGAAATGCACATGGTCCTTTATCCATGAAAAAGGATCTGCCCTTGTCAGGATGGTAAGGGTCATTATCATCACCTTCGGATATCTCTTCACAGATTGAACAGTGATGACCTCATGAGAAACTGCAACCATGTCCACGTAATGGTATCTTACACTCTCACTTGGTTGTTTCTTTGACTCCTTCATCACATCGCCAAATATGTAACAAAGTTTACTGAAGCTCACTTGGTTGTTATTCACCTAATCAGTGCTGTTGACCAAACACCAATAGGTGTACCAATTCTTCAGAGCCAAGGCTCTAGTTCTTTGGTTCTTCAAATTGGTAGCAAAGACTTCACTTGAGTGACTCGTATGTAAGTACTTTCAATTCTACCCTTGGAATGGCTCTTTGATACGTCAGAAGTTAAAGTTGTTGGTTCCTTGCCTTTTCTATCTAAAAACAAAAAAAGAGGAGAGCATTAGTAACAGCAAAAATAGCTAAGGTATGGAATTTGACCAAAATTTTGGCAACATCTCCCCATAGCAGAAGGCCAAAAGGAGAACGTCATACTCAGTTCTGAGACCAAGAATTAGCATTAAGGTACACTTAAGTCCGGAACTGAGGATCCCGGTCGAAATAGGTGCTCGAGTACCTTAAGACCTTTTAAAAGGCAATTTAATGTGCACTCTGGCACAAAAGTTGCAATGTCCAATGCATAGCATGCATGCACAACACAAATAACGCATGACAGCAACTACATACATCCCAAAGCACAAACAAGCCCAAACATGTATGAAAATGCAACATATGAAGGCAAATGGCATGTTTTCAACAAAAGAACAACATCAATTCAAAGCATTGAAGAAAAAAGTAAATGTTATTAGTCTAAGAGAAACCATCTCCAGTCATTTCCCGTGGTTTCATTAGACTTACCTATAACTATTGGAGACTATTTCGATCTCCATACTCAAATTTGAAGCCGACAAAATGATTTCAACATTCCTATGATGGCCTCTTCAACAAAAACAAACAAAGTCCCTCAAACATGTACTTTAACCGAGGTTTGTATCTTGGCAACCAAAGTCTCATGTGGTGATTTGCTATGATGGGACCATTAGACATTCTTAAGGGAGTACAAAAGTGCAATTTGAATGTCATTTGTCACATGGATTCCACATCTGGATGCGCACTCAAAAATACCTCATCGACAAAACTCCACATTACATAATCTTCTTGGTGAATATGGAGCTACTGAAGAAAATATTATTATGCAATGTTAATTTCAAAACAAGATCATCAATTTTCATCAATGATCAAAAGGTCATATTGTATTTATTGGCTTCCCACAAAGACAATCGACATCATCTAGACTCATTTGGAGCTTAAAAAGACAAGAAAGGGTGAATTAGCCTTGGAAGTTATGGTTGAGAAAGATACTGTAAAAAGCTCAATAGTAATGTACTCAAAGCTACACGTGATCACTTGACTGAAGGCTAATCTTATCTTCATTGGTTTCTATACTAGCCACTTATGTTCTTAGGATGATTACTTCTCATGTTTGTTGCGATTTAAAGGGAATAACCTTCTCAGGAAAAAGTAAAATAAGTGTTTCTTTGGCATACTTAGTTTGCTAAACACGAACAATTCCCATAGAAACTGTGGTAACCTCACTTGTACTTAAATTATGCTAAAGATCAAATGGACTTTCACTTCTCAATCCGCTACACACCCCACAGTCCACAAAAACCAGATGTGTGCTTAGACTATGTCAATGTTCATACAGAACAGGTGGGTTTGCCTTCACCAAGTCCAACAGTGAACTAGTGAAGCCTAACGTCCTACATTCCCCTAGACAGAGTTTTTTCAATTTAAGTTTTTTGAAAGGTGGGCGTCCTACAAACCTGTTGAAGTTAAAAGTCTCACGTGCTACTCTGAAGAAAACCCTACACCCAGAAGTGGTTCTGCATCAAGGATATCACACTCCAGCTTCAAAGCAGCAAAAAAAAAAGAAAAAAGAAAAAAGAAAAAAGAGAGGCCCAAACAGTCGCAAAGGAGTTGTGACCGTGGCCATGCTTTGACGGTGGCCTAAGCTATGAGATGTTGTGTAGGTTGATAAATCCTTAAAAATTCATATTTTCATATACACTTTAGACCATTTTAAGGACTTATTGACATGAAAGAGCCTCGTTTAGTATGATATCATGGTTTCATGCATTTTAAATTCATTTTTATATTTTTCTACATAATTTGCTTCAAAATCATACTTTTTGCATACATTCATGAAACCTGTCATTTTTTAAAAATCTATTTTTGGAAAGTTTTATGAAAATTTATATTCTCATGAATTAAATTGAATTTTCATCATTATTAGTTCATTCACATATAATCATGAAAAATGGTATGCATTTTTATTATCATTTCATGAGAAATGAGCCCATTGGTCATGCATTTGTGATCTTAGGGGTAAAGTTGTCTTTTCATATGAATTCACATTTGTTTTGTAGGAAATTTATGATATGGGACCCATTTGTAAAGAATTGAGGCAAGGAATTGATTTTCAAAAGAAAAGAAAGAAGAATTGAAGAGAAAAAAGAAATTGGAAGAAAAATGCAAAAATTGGCTTCATGGTCCCACACACATTCACATATGAGTGGGGTACACATGTGGGACATCTAAGATGAGATCCATTTATTTGTTGCACATTTTCAAGAGATTTTGAAGAGAATTTGAAGAATATCTCATCAAAGATGGACAAGGAAAGCCAGATACAAGTTCTTTTTGGAAAAGGAGAAGATTTAATTGAAAAAAATATATAAAAAAATCTCCAAGCAAGTATGGACGTCCAACACATGTTTTGGATCAGATTTTCACTGAAAAATATAAAGGAAAAAATCAAGGGAAAATTATCTAGAAGATCTCTTTGGGTTTAGAGCTAACAAAGAGAACTTTCCAAAAAAGAAAAGTTGACAATGCAAAGATATAAAGGAGGGGATTTTACACCTCATGTGGGCCAAGGTTTATTCCAAAAGATGATTCTTATCCCTAAATTCTCTCTCCAAAGATCTCAATGGAAGGTGGCAAAAGACAAAGAAGAAAAGAAGCATATAAGAAGGATTCTAAGCCAAGCAAAGAAAGAAAGAAAAGAAAAAAAATGGAGAAAAAAAATCCCAAAAGGGGATCTCACGCCCAAGCCATTATATGGAGCCCATTCTCTTCCATTTTTTTTTATCATTTTTCAAGATTTTATCAAATCAAGTAAAGAGGGAAACTTTGGAGCTAGAAAAAGTATAAATAAAGCACCTCTCTCCCATATTCTTCATGAAAGAATAGACCTCCTCTCTCTAGCTCTCTCCCTCCACATTCTCCATATCTTTCTCTCCACAATTTCTCTATTTAAGAAGGCTCTTTCCAACTTGAAGCTTCCACTAAGAGAGGAGCTTTCATCCTAGATCATGTAATGTTTTATTTTCATTCTCTATCTTCATGAAAAAACATTCATATCTCATAAAAGTGTATGTTTTCGTTTCCTTTATTTACTTATTTTTACTTCTTTGGTAATGAATGCTTGATGTTTGTTTTTAACCTTGTTGCTCTTGGATTGACAACCCAAAGAAGCCTAAGAACATGATTTGAGCAAACATAATCTAGGATAAAAGAAGAATTTGGGAAAAGAAAAAACAATCATACACTTCCATACATTTAAATTCCTTGTTATTCCACACATTTAAATTTCTTATTTTCCATACATTTTAATTATTGTCTTACCACAAATTTAAATTTCTGAAATTCCACACATTTAAATTCTAGTTTATCCAAACATTTACTTCAATGATGAATCTATACATTTAAATTCCATTGTTCTTCTTGCTTTATTTGTGTTTTTTTTTTATGTTGCATGATTTATAACTGGGAGTAATTTTTAGAAGCATGCATTCATATCATGTGTTGCTTTAGTTGTTGGAAATTAGAATTTTAGATCTGATATTTATGATTTTTTTTTTGGAATTAAAGGGACAAATCTCAGATTTAAAAAGACAGTAAAATTAGACAGCAAACAGTCACTGTTTTTGTTCAAATATTGGCAATTTCAAACATGGCATAGAAAGATTATTTTGCCTTGAAATTTTGAGGAACCATTGTTGGATGAGTTAACTTTGTACCATAAAAATTTAAGAGGAAAAGGATCAAGGGAAGGTAGGTTTTCAGTTGGTCTGCCAGTTAAAAATTCTGTACATAGAAATCTGCACAAGGCAAATTTTTTATCCAAAAGTTTGGAATCAATAGACATGTCAAATCGGTGAGTTTTTCTGTAAAAATTAGATGGATTGAACCTTGATGAGTGAACTTTTAAATGCTCGAGTTTCAAAACCAAAAGATTATGGTAAGTTCAATTTCCAAATGCCTAAACTAAAACTGACTACTAAACTGCATTCAGAATTTTTATTTTTGCTAACTATTATTCATGCATATATTTTTTTTATTTTAGAATTTTTTTTCTAAATTCATTTTTTTTAGATTCATGCATCAATAGAGCATGATTTCCAACTATTAAATCTAGTTTAGGATTGCATTATATTAGGATCATATTTTATTTAAATTTTGCATCTCATAGTAGGAAAGTTTGCATTAGTTACATGGCATGCATTGCATTACTAACATTACTAACTTTTTAATTTTAAATTCGTTCCTAGTTTTATGTCTTTTATTGTTTTAGATAATTTCTAGAATTAAAAGGTCTTTCTAAACTTTTTTTAACTGAAGATTTTAAATTAAAAAGTTTTCTAGTTTTAGAAATTCTAACTTATGAAAGTTTTTAACTTTTATTTAATTAGTTTCTAAAATTGTTTAGTTTGGGAAGTTTCTAATCTTAGTTTTATTTTATTAGAATCCTAATGTATGTTTTCTTTTGCAAAGATTTTAATTTTTATTTTTAGGAAGTTTTAGAATCAGGATTTTTAATTTAGGAATTATTATTGTAATTATATAATATTTTGGAATGTATATATTTGTTAGATTTTAAATTAGGATAGTTTTAGAATTTTATTTAAGCAGGTGATAGGTTGAAAATATTTTAAACATAGCTCCTTATAGATTCGACCTCGTACTTACCGAGATATTACTACCACGCAGCTTTGCACTTGGAGTTGACGAACAAGTTTTTGGCACCGTTGCTAAGGAGTGCCATTTAAGGTAACTTTTCTAACTTTCCTTATTTACATTGCTTCGTAGGTGTGGTTTAATTTTGGCATCTTTCTAGAAATAGGAGGACAAGCATGGAATGATGAACCACCTTCAATTAGAATAGGGAAGTCCACGGATTGTTAGAAAGCTCACATCACTGCTGTTTTTAGAAACTTTCTAAAATCGAAAAAAGTTACTATTTTTTCAACTTGTCTTAACTTCTTTTGAGAAGAAAGTATATCAAAAGTGATCTAATTGTTGTCCTTAAACTTCTCGGTGTCCAAGAAGGTCTTTGTCCCTGTAGCGTGCAACAGCTTGTCTGTTCAGAAAACTGGTCCTTAAACAGGTCCATCTGTGACTCTACCACTTCCTAGTGGCTAACCTGGCCGACTTGGTTTCGTAGGGCAAGATTGGAGAACTCAAGGAAACTTTTCTGCCTTTTGGGAGTTATTTAGATTCTAGGTTTGTTTTCTCATTTTTTTTAAAAAAATAAAAATATCAAAAAAATAAAAAAAGCAAAATTTCAAGATTCCAAAAAAAAAAAAAAAAAGGACAAGCCCCCTCAGCCAATTTGGCAAAGAAGATTAGAGCACATATTAGAAAGGAAAGAATCTCCTAGACCCTCAAGTCCTTCGAGATTTCTCCAATGGTGAATGGGTCTGGTAATAATGATGCCCAACTTAGGAATGGGAATAATAATGGGAACCACAATAGTGTTGATGTTAACTAGCCACGAAGGACTTTACATGATTATTTAAACCCCACTTGACAAACCACACCATCATATATAGTGATGCGCCCAATTATAGGACAATTCGAAATCAAACCAGGCATGATCCAACTTCTACCCAAGTTTCATGGGCTTGACTCTGAAAGTTCATACTTGCACCTAAAAGAATTTGATGAAAACAGTTCAATTACAAAATATAGTGCCGGATGTAATCAAACTTCGATTATTTCCATTTTCTTTGAAAGAGAAAGCAAAGAATTGGCTCCACTCTCTTAGACCAAGTTCAATTAATACTTGGAAAGGCCTAAAGACTAAAATTTAGAAGAAATTCTTCCCACAACATCAGACCAACACTTTAAAAAGGGAGATCATGATGTTCAGGCAAAATCTCAATGAACCCTATTATAAGTGTTGGGAAAGATTTAACGAATTGATCCTTGCATGTCCTCATCACGAATTTGAAACATATCATCTCATCAAAATTTTTATTGAGGGTTTAACTCCTAATACCTATTAATTTATTGAGATGATGTGCAACGGTCAATTCAATCAAAAGCAAATAGATGAAAGGTGGGAATTTTTAGAATTAATGGCCAAAAATGCACAAAAATGGGCCTCATCTGATGGGGCAAATCAATCTAGGTCATTGAATTAGTCTAAGGGAGGAGGAATATATCAATTAAACAATCAAACTAAAATCCAAGCTAAGCTTGCTGCACTTTTAAGAGAAATTGAAACCCTGAAACTTGGAAACAATAAGGATATAGTCAAAGTTTGTGGTATTTGTGTTTCTGAAAATCACACATCAACATACTGTTCATCTAGACCTACATTAGAGGAAGCAATTCAAGAACAAGCTAACACTTTGAATTCTTATCAAAAGCCATTCAATACAAATACCATGGGGAACATGTATAATCTTTCGTGGTGGGACCACCCCAATTTTTACTGGAGGATTGGACCTAATGCTACACCTGAGTGTAATCCCTAATGACCATTGAATTTTGGTGCATACATGCCCCCACAGCATAATACATCTTATGCACCACAAGCTCAGAATAGGTCCTAGAGGAATCACTCAGCATGTTAGTACAATCTCAACAGCAGTTTATGCAAAACATGCAAAATAATCAACAGAATATTCAGAATAACCAGCTAACTATTTAAGAAAATCGATAAGCTATCCAAAGGTTAGAAGCTTCTGTCGAACAAATCAAACATAGCCTTCATGTTCAAGGGAAATGAACCTTTCCAACTCAACCTCTCCCTGACCCAAAAGACCAGTTGTAACACTCCGACCCAACTTAATCGGGTTTAGCGACTAATTAATGATGAATTAGTGGTTAATTGCGTTTTGGCTTTGTTTTTGCTTTGTTTCGGGTCATGGATAGGTAGTTGGGTTGAGTTTAACCTGAATTAGGTAGACATGAGCCCTTTTTCATAATTTTAGATTTTGTAAGACATTGTCATTCATGCATCATCTTGGCGTCAACGCATGTCTTTTCTTGAGCTCGTCAATTTCCGTAACTAACTCGTATGCTAAAGATGTCATTTGTTTAAGTTGTATGGTTAATTGACTCAAATTGTAATTCTCTTGAATGTTTGGCCTTTTATATAAATTTTTTAATTCTTATACTTAAAGTCAAGTGCATGCATCGACTCTTTCATTCTTTATCTCAACGTCAGTTTCTTCTTCTTTTCTGATTCTCGTTTCTTCCTTTCTATTTCTTTTTCTTCCTCGATTCAGCTAGGAGAGAGAAAGGGAGAATCCTTTGCACTTAAGCCCTCGATTCATCTCCTGTGTATTCTACAGTAAACTTTGTGTTCTTGATCTTCTTCTTCTCCTTCTACTTCTCGTCAGTTACTACATGTGCTCAACTTTTCCTTCTTCTCTCATGCATGGGGGTTAGAACGGTGGGTCGACATTGAATTTGAGCCAAAGGACAATGATTCACAAGTTAGAATTCATTTGAGGCAAGTAAAAGCATGATTTGGATGTACCCATGTTCGTATATGTGTGATTGTGAAGAATTTCTAAATCTTGCATGTGGATTATATTTTACAGCCCAATTGTGTCAAGATTCTATCTCTTTGATGTTGTTTTGTCATCTTTGTACACTTCCAGTTTGATTCTGTAACAGGTTCAGAAAATGACCCCGTGTAGTGTACGGCTAAGCCGTAATTGCCTACGGCTCAGAATCCAGAGAGCTGCAAAACCAGATTTCTTTCACGATTAGGTTACGGCTAAGCCGTATAATGTGCTACAGCTAAGCCGTAGGCTAGCCGTAACCTAATGGTTGGTCAAGCTACGGTTTGATTTCCAGAGAGCTGAAATTTGAGAGAACTTTCTACAGTCCAACCACGACTAAGCCGTAAGGTGTGCTACGGCTAAGCCATACTCTCACCGTGGCTGAGGCGTAGAATAAGAACAGGGCTAAGCCGTGAATGCAAATGAACAGTAAGGAGAACCACGGCTGAGCCGCAGTACATATTACGGCTAAGCCGTAGGTCACCCACGGCTGAGCCGTGAGACCAATAAAATTTAAGACAGATAGGTGTTAATGAGACCTTGTGGAGCCTTCGGGTTAGAATGTAAGTGACCTTGACTGGCCCAGTTGAATATGAAAGAATTGCATAAATGATCTCGAGCGCTGCGACTTATTCATGTATGTTATCCAGTTGTTAAGCACCTCTCCATGGGTGTTGGGTTAAGAGACTTCGATACACTTTCATAATACAATGCAACACCAGACAACTGTGTATCAAATAACTTAAAACCACATCATCATGTACGGTTGGAAACACTGGATAACTAGATTATGGTTGGCTAGTAAACGATTTTAAGTCGAGTAAGTGAGTTGCATAACATCATGTATGGACGATTATTGACCTCCACTCTTCTGTATGTTTTTTTAGTCCTCATTATGCCCTTTTGACATTGCAAGTTCGATTTGTTTGGTTTGTTCAATATGTTTCCAGTAACTTGAGTATTGTATGTATGTATGAATTGACCGTATACACGTATGCACGTATGATATATGCTCAATTTAATATGTATGATCTACTTAAGTCCTAGTATATGACTGACTCCATATGGTCAGGCACTACTCAGCCTCGCCTTAAGATACTCAACGGGGTTGAATTTGGCGTAGTATGTATGGCACCGCTGCAGTGAGTTTATATCTTGGGGCTTCCGGACCCCAAGAACCCGAGACCCATTCATACCCTGGCCCGGTCGATGGTGTTCTCAGTATGTATGATCCCAAAAGGGAGTATAGGGCAAATGTAGTAGCTACCTAGTTATGTCCATATCATGTAACCATTGATTCTAATAACATGCTTCATTTGAATGCACAATTGGCTAGTATACAAAATTGAAACTCTATGATTTATCAGTTGTTCTTTTTTCTATTAGATACAACATGCGTTAGATTATTGATGCTTATACTTTGCTGAATCGTTGTATTCATGAGTTGCCTTAGTGTTACAGACTCAGATCCCTCAACCGACCCCTCGTCAGTCAATCAGACTTCAGGGGAGACCCCAGATGCCCCATCAGGGTTAGAGGAGTGGCTGTAATCACTCCGCCGAAGCACGACATTGACATGCATGCATTTCAGTCTTCCTTGTTTAGGGATCCTATTTGGTTTTGGTGTTCTTTATGATCTTTATACATTGTATTCTGGCTTATTTTGTATAACTCTGAATTTTATGAAATCTTTTGTATATGCATTATTTTGTTCTTGTATGTCTTCTTTTGTTATGTAATGATACCTATAGCTTCTACGTACATGTTTTGGAACGTGTGAATTTCCCTTGTGCGTGTGCATTTTGATAGAGTCTAAGTGTATGTGCACGAGAATACGTGTGTCACTGGTTAGATTTAGTCTTAACCCCCGATCTCCTGGGCTCAGGTTGTGACACCAATTTGAAGTGAACGACATAACTGACCCAAACTATCAAAGGCATGTTCAAGCTATCACTTTACACAGTGGCAAAGAACTTCAAGATAATCCGAAAAAAGATAAGCAACATGTCTCCTTGGATTTGAATGGGAAGATTGAAGAAAGATAGCACTAGTGCAAACACTGTTGTTGACATTGAAAAGAGTCTGGACCCCACTATTCCTTAATCGATTGCCCCTTTTCCTTTGAGATTGACCCATCCCAAACATAAAATCTCAAACCAAGAAATTTTGGATGTTCTTAAAGAGGTCAAAATTAATTTCTCTCTACTAGATGCCATTAAACAGGTCCCCACCTACACTAAATTCTTAAAAGATCTTTGCACTACTAAGCATAGGGTTCAATGTCCCAAGAAAGCATTCCTCACTGAACAGATAAGTGCATACCTGACTCAAACCACTCCTCCAAAATACAAAGATTCGGAATGCCCCACCATTCATATGTCATTGGAAATCACCAGATAGGTCAAGCTTTACTAGATTTAGGAGTGAGTGTGAACTTATTGCCTTACTCGGTTTATCTGCAATTGGGGCATGGCCAGTTGAAACCAACCAGAACTACCCTTCAACTCACTGATCAATCTGTTAAGAAACTGAGAGGGTTAATAGAGGATGTTTTGGTACAAATTGAGCATTTTTTCTTCCCAGTAGATTTTTATGTGCTGAATACAGAACCAGTACGAAATGAAAGTGGTGAAATATCTGTCATTTTGGGAAGACCATTCTTGGCCACTTCCAATGCATTTATTAACTATCAGAGTGGAAGGCTCAAACATTCTTTTGGGAACATGACCTTGGACCTCAATATCTTTCAAATGGGCAAACAGCAGAGAGATTACAAGACCAACCATCATGATGTAGACTTGACTAGTACATTGGTTGAGGATGATCTTGAGGAGTGCATTAACTCCCACATTGCGCTAATGCTTGAGCCCAAAGAGGACATGGAGACTCTTGAGGAATTGGAACATGAATCTATTGAACATGCCCATGCAATATGGCAACCCCATTTTGAGAAGCTTGTACCAACTGGTATGCCAACTCTTCCATCTCAGGTGTAACCACCTCAACCTGAGTAGAAGTCCCTCTCATCGGACTTGAGATATGCTTACCTAGGGGACAATGAAATATATCCTGTAGTTATTTCTTCACTACTTACTGAGGACTAAGAAGTCAAACTGTTGAAAACACTCAAAATGCACAAAGGAGCAATAGCTTGGAATGTGGTTGATATTAAAGGGATTGACCCTTTAGTGTGTACACATTGCTTCTACCTCGAAGAATATGCTAAACCATGTAAACAGATGCAATGCCGGCTCAATCCTACCATGCAAGAAGTGGTGAGGGTTAAGGTGCTTAAACTTCTGGACAGAGGTATAGTCTATCCAATCTTGGATAGCCAATGGGTCAGCCCTACCCAAGTTGCTCCAAGAAAGCTAGTGTCATTGTAGTAAAAAATGCCCAGGATGAGGTGGTCCCAACCCGAGTACCCACGGGATGGAGAGTATACATTGACTATAACAAACTAAATACATACACACGAAAAGACCATTTCCCTTACCCTTCATGGACCAAATTTTGGAAATGGTAGCCGGCCACTGTTACTATTGTTTCCTTGATGGATATTCTGGCTATAACCAGATCAAAATTTCCCTAGAAGACCAAGAAAAGACCACATTCACATGCCCCTTTGGTGCTTTCGCTTATCGACGGATGCCTTTTAGGTTATGCAATGCTCTAGCCACCTTTCAGCGTTGTATGTTAAGCATCTTTAGTGATATGGTAAAGCATATTCTGAAAGTCGTCATGGACAATTTTACTGTGTTTGGAGATACATTCGAGGATTGTTTGAGCAATCTAGAAATGGTCCTCACTAGATGCGAAAAAAAGAACCTTGTGTTGAATTGGGAGAAGTGCCACTTCATGGTTCGCCAGGGAATTGTCCTTGGCCATATTGTGTCGGAAAGGGGATTAAAAGTTGACAAGTCCAAAATAGATTTGATCACCACCCTACCCACACCAAAAACCATAAGAGACATCAGATCATTCTCAGGTAGGGCTGTCAAAGGGCCGGGCCCGGGCCGGGCTTAGGTAAGCCCTTATCCTACCCTCACATGTGCGGGCCGGGCCTAACTGAGCAAAAGCCCTCAACTTTTACAGCGGGCCTATAATTTTTAGGCCCTTACCCAACCCTCAAGGGCTAGGGCCGGGCCAGGGCCGAGCCAGGGCCAAAAGAAAGGGAAATTCTTTTTCTTTAATGGAAATAAATCTTTTATATGCAACAACCTATGCCACCATCACTAACCAACTTTATACAAACCCTCCTCCTTTGCCCGAGCTAGGGATCGGGAATGTAATGCAAAAGGCAGTATGGCGGAGTTAAAAACTTTTTTTTAAGGCATTGGTGGTGGGATAAAATCATTTTTACAATATAAAACATAAGGTGGATAATAATAATTCTATAAATGATAATAAATATATAACAAATAACAATAATTCTTTATTTAATTATTTAATCTACTTTTAGAATATCTAAAAGACCATCGAATGTATTACATCATTGTGTTGCTGCGTACGTATCCAATCTTATGTGCAAATTAAGACTTTTACAGTGTCAGATTTTAAACAACTCCTATATTGATCAAATACTCTTCCTCCCGTACTAAATGTTGATTCAGAAGCAACTGTAGAAATAGGAATTGCGAAAATGTCACAAGCTATTCTAGAGATAACTGGATATTTTGTTGAATTAACTTTCCACCAATCCAATATATTGAAAATTTCAAATTTATCCCTTGGCTCCTCCAAATAACAATCTAATTTCGATTTTTCCTCTACAACTATCTGAGTCATTTGTTCCTTAAAAGCTAAAAAATCATCTTCAAACTCATTAGATTTCTTTACCAAATCAACTTTATCCATATTTGACAATGTTTTAGTAGGTGCATCATAAACCAAATCATCTTCAAAGTCATTGTGGATATTATATATTTTATATTAAAATTTAATAAACAACGGGCCGGGCCGGGCCCCCTCGGGCCTAATTAGTCAAGCCTAAGCTCAGCCCTCTAGATGCGGGCTTTTAAAAATAAAGCCCTACCCTACCCTCGGGCTTTAAATGAAAAAAATAAGCCCTCGTTTTGAGGGCTTTTGCGGGCCGGGCCGGGCCGGGCCCCCTCTTTAAAGGGCCGGATTGACAGCCCTATTCTCAGGGCATGTAGGTTTTTACATAAGGTTTATCAAAGATTTCAGTGCTATATCTAGACCTCTCTATAATTTGTTCTCCAAAGAGGCCGAATTTGAATGAACTGAGACATGCTAAGAATCATTTGATAAATTAAAAGGCATGCTGGCATCTACACCAATTATGCAACCTCCTGATTGGTCTTTGCCCTTTGAGATCATGTGTGATGCCAACGATTAGCGGTTGGGGCTATGTTGGGCCAGTGCAAGGATAAGAAACCTTAAGTGATTTATTATGCAAGTAGGAGCTTGAATTGTGCACAGATCAACTAGTCAACCACTGAAAAAGAATTGCTGCCAGTGGTCATTGTACTTGACAAGTGTAGATCCTACTTGATTGGATGTAAGATAGTGGTTTTCACTGATCATTCTACACTCAAGTACCTTATTTCAAAGAAGGATGCTAAGCCCAAACTGATCCTTTGAATCCTCTTACTCCAAGAATTTAACTTAGAAATCATGAATAAGAAAGGAGTAGAGAATATTGTGGTAGATTATCTATCAAGGTTGATCACTTCCGACACCACTAACCCGACACTAATTCAGGATAATTTCCCTGATAAACATTTGTTTGCTATATCTCAATCCTCTTGGTATGCCGATAATGCTAACTATCTTGCTGCGAGCAATATTCATGATCATTGGAAGAAGCAAGATAAAGATTCATTCTTTTCTCAAGTTTGATTTTTTTTCTGGGATGTCCACATCTTTTCAAATACTACCTCAACCAAATAATAAGAAGATGTATAGGTGATCATGAAATACATAGTATCATCTCTTTTTGTTACACACAGGCATGTGGGGGCCACTTTTTAAGCAAAAAAGACAATTCATAAAATTCTTCAAAGTGGTTTCTATTGGCTCACACTATACAAAGATGTCTACGATGTTTGCAAAGCCTGTGAACGCTGCCAGAAATTGGGTAGCATTTCAAAAAGGAATATGATGCCATTAAACCCCATTCTGGTTGTGGAGCTTTTTAATGTATGGGGCATTGATTTTATGGGTCCATTTCCTCCCAGTTTTGGCTATATCTATATCTTAGTGGCTGTAGACTATGTATCCAAATGGATAGAAGCTATTCCATGCCAGAGAATGATGCAAAAACAGTCTTAAAGTGTTTGAAAGAAAATATTTTCTCTCGTTTTGGTACTCCACGAGCCATCATTAGTGATGGGGGTGCACATTTTTGTAATCGGGCATTTAAGGCCCTAATGAAACAATATGAGATAACCTATAAAATTGCCACCCCTTATCACCCATAAACTACTAGGCAAGTGGAAGTATCCAATCGAGAAATAAAAAGAATTTTGGAAACTATAGTTAGACCCAATCAAAACGATTGTCCGTTAGGTTAACAGATGCTTTATGGGCTTACCGGACTGCTTTCAAAACTCCAATCGGAATGTCTCCATACCGGCTCATTTATGGGAAAGCATGCCACTTTCCAATAGAGCTGGAACACAAAGCTTATTGGGCCATAAAACAGTTAACTTTGATACGGATAAGGTTGGGACTAAAAGAAATTAAATTGAATGAGCTAAATGGGTTACAACAGGAAGCCTATACCAATTCGAGACTTTATAAAGAAAGGACCAAGATCTTTCACGATAAAAATATTTTGCGAAAGACATTTCACCTTGAACAGAAGGTCCTTCTTTATAGTTCTAGGCTTCATCTATTTCTAGGAAAACTGAGCTCCCGTTGGACTGGACCCTTCATTGTGAAGGAAGTATTTCCATATGGTACTGTGACAATTTATGACCCCAAGGATGGCTAGATGTTTAGAGTCAATGGCCAGAGATTAAAGCCATTCTTGGAGATTGCACCACCTAAGGAGGAAGAAATTCCTCTTGATGATCCTGTCTACAAGGATTAATTGGCCTTGGATCTAACAGAGGCCTTTTGCCGTGTATATTATGTATATTATGTATTTTTCTTTTGTTATTTTTGTTTTACCTAACTTTAGATAGGAGCAACTCAAGTATATCTTCAGGTGCCTTCTTCTCTTTACCCTCCTTTGCATTTCCGTTTCCTCGTGTTATTTTTATTATCTTGCATGCCATTCATATACATCAAAGACGATGCATATAATTGGTTGGGGGGTGGGAACAAGCACGCTTGTCCAATTTTAGGCACTTCATAGGACTTCATAGGCATTTTTAGGTAATTTTTTTATTATTTTGTCAATTTTAGGAAAATTTTTGCATTTTTGCATTTCTTTTAGATTTTTGTTTTGGTTTTAGGATTTTTTGCTGGCATTTATCTTTTATTTATTTATTTTTCATTTTAGAAAAAAAAGTTTTCAAAAGAATTGAAGCAATTTGAAAATATATAGAAATCTAAAATTTTCATACTATTGGAAGGAAGTAAAAAAAAAAGTTTGCATTTTCTAAAGGAGGAAACCTATCAAAAGATTACCAAAACTTGCTTTCCACATACACACGTATACAGTTTTTGACATTTTGGATAGGAAGCTTTAATACTATTTTTCAAATTTTTCTAGAGAATACAATGTGAACTTGAAATTTAGTTTGTAAAATATTTTTGTTTTCTGGTTCATTTTTGGTCAATCGTATACATTAGAACTAAGATGAATTACTTCAAGTGAAATAAGAACTGTCACCTAGTGTTTACTTCCGATTTTAAAAAAAAGTGAAAAAAAGAGCATATAATGAGCAATTTGTGACTAATTTGGGTTCATAGCCTTTTTAATTCGAGCCAGTCAACCTGATGAGATATTTCTATATCTAGTGCCCTAAAGCCATCTATTTTAGGAGTCATTGGCCCAACGCTGGCTACATGGGTTAATTAAAAAGTTTAAGAGACCTAAAAATTGCACAGTCATAAAAAAATGAATTATGGCCCAATAAGAGTTCGTAAAATTTTGCAAGGGATATGTGCGAAAATGCATAAAGACTAAGTTTACTCCTTAGATCCCAACGTTTGCTATATCATATGAACGTAGAAATTTCTATATTGGAAAAAGTGAGTGAGTGACGAGTGTCCACAAGAGTTTGTAAGGAAATATGTGCAGGGAAAGACAAGGACCAGATTTGCTCTCTGCATTCTAACTTTTCTTATATCATATGAACTTAGGAACCCTTACATTGGAAAAAGTTAGTGAGAGAAAAAAGAGTCCAATCGAAGTAAATAGTAAAGTGGCAGCTATCTTAGTAACTTTGAGAGAAAATTTCTTTTTGCTAAATTTCCGGCGATCAGACTATTTGAAGGAAAATTTCTATTTTTGCAGTATTATTGTGGAATATTTGAAATCAGTTTTTGATGTATATAATTTTTCACCATGCACACAAGTTGGTTTGAGTTTGATAAAGTTTATGAGAATAGAATTATGGACTGGACTTTGAAAATTTTGAAAGCGTAATTATTCCATATTTCGAAAATATCCAATATAAGTGAATTTTCTTTTTGGAAATTTCTTTTCTCCTTTACTTTTGTTTATTTTGTTTTCCTTAAAAAAAAAGAATTTTGTGGGTATATTCACCACAAATCCTCACGAGACACAACCCGTCCACTAAGGGGAACCTAGGGGTTTAAGGGCTTGCTGCATATGCTAAATGCAGTGAAAGTGCCAGTGAAAGTGGCGTTGGATTCATGGTTAATTTTATAGGATTGCATTAGTTTTAGCTTAGATTAGGTCAACATGGAAGCCTCATATTTTATCGCATTTTTTGCTAGGGACTAGCAAAACGCTAGTTAGTGGGTGTGATAAGTCCTTAAATATGCATAGTTTCATATACACTTCAGACCATTTTAAGGACTTATTGACATGAAAGAGGCCTCATTTTGTATAATATCATAGTTTCATGCATTTTAAATTCATTTTTATATTTTTCTACATAATTTGCTTCAAAATTACACTTTTTCCATACATTCATGAAACCTGCCATTTTTGGAAAATCTATTTTTGAAAAGTTTTGTGAAAATTTATATTCTCATGAATTAAATTGAGTTTTCATCATTATTAGTTCATTCACAGATAATCATGAAAAATGGTGTGCATTTTTATTATCATTTCATGAGAGATGGCCCATAGTCATGCACTTGCAATCTTAGGGATAAATTTGTCTTTTCACATGAATTCATATTTGTTTTGTAGGAAATTTATGATATGGGTCCCATTTGTTAAGAATTGAGGCAAGGAATTGATTTTCAAAAGAAAAGAAAGAAGAATTGAAGAGAGAAAAGAAATTGGAAGAAAAATGCAAAACTTGGCTTCATGGTCCCACACACATTCACATATGAGTGGGGTATGCATGTGGGACATCTAAGATGAGGTCCATTTATTTGTTGCACATTTTCAAGAGATTTTGAAGAGAATTTGAAGAATATCTCATCAAAGATGGACAAGAAAAGCCACATACGAGTTCTTTTTGAAAAAGGAGAAGATTTAATTGAAATATATATATAAAAAAATCTCCAAGCAAGTATGGACGTCCAACACATGTTTTGGATCAGATTTTCACTGAAAAAAATAAAGGAAAAAATCAAGAGAAAATTATCTAGAAGATCTTTTTGGCTTGAGAGCCAACAAAGAGAACTTTCTAAAAAAGAAAAGTTGATAATGCAAAGAGATAAAAGAGGGAATTCTATACCTCATGTGGGCTAAGTTTGATTCCAAGAAAGGATTCTTATCCCTAAATTACCTCTCCAAAGATCTCAATGCAATGTGGCAAAAGACAAAGAAGAAAAGAAGCATGCAAGAAGGATTCCAAGCCAAGCAAACAAAGACAGAATTTTACTTTTGGTAACTATTATTCATGCATATATTTTTTTTATTTTAGAATTTTGTTCTAAATTCATTTTTTTTTTTAGATTCATGCATTAGTAGAGCATGATTTCCAGCTATTAAACCTAGTTTAGGATTGCATTAGATTAGGATCATATTTTATTTAAATCTTGCATCTCATTTTAGGAAAATTTACATTAGTTACATGGCATGTATTGCATTACTAACTTTACTAACTTTCTAATTTTAAATTTGTTTCTAGTTTTATGTCTTTTATTATTTTAGATAATTTCCATAATTAAAAGATCTTTCTAAACTTATTTTAATTGAAAATTTTAAATTATAAAGTTTTTTTGTTTTGAAAATTCTAACTTAGGAAAGTTTTTAACCTTTGTTTAATTAGTTTCTAACATTGTTTAGTTTAGGAAGTTTCTAATTTTAGTTTTATTTTATTAGAAGTTCTAATGTGTGTTTTCTTTTACAGAGATTTTAGTTTTTATTTTTAGGAAGCTTTAAAATTAGGGTTTTTAATGTATGAATTATTATTGTAATTGTATAATATTTTGGAATGTATATATTTGTTAGATTTTAAATTAGGATAGTTTTAGAATTTTGTTTAGATAGGTGACAAGTCGAAAATATTTGAAACATAGCTCCAGGTGGATTCGACCTCATACTTACCGGGATATTACTAAATCGCAACTCTGCACTTGGAGTAGACGAATATAGGTAAGCATCATTGACTCGGAATGATGTCTAAGGAAGCCATCTTACATCAGAATCATTGATCAGATTCAAGCAAAAAAACAAAAAAAAGGATATAATTTGTTGAATGAGTTGTGACTGAGAAGGAGCCCAGACAGTGCTTTGGCATACTGAGATTCTGTGAAATGCCGATTTGTGCCATGTATTTGGGATGACAAATTTTGCATTAAATTCAGAGTTAAACATCAGAAGAAAAAGGGCTGAACAAATCAAGGAATTCCAAGCCATAGCTCCAATGCCATCATACACAAAACTCACAGGACCGTGACCATTGCCTGAGCTTGGACAGTTGCCCAACTTGAAAAATATCCATGAATCACAGCCCCAATTCATGCCATTCACCATAAAAGAAGCCAAAATAGAATCCTCACATTTAAGATGAATCAAATGGAACAAACAGTAGGTTTCTCAACACTAGCCCCAACTCGTTGTGAGAAAAATCCCCAAAAACCACGAGCAACCCTCAAAACTGTGGGAATGTTTTGATAGAAATCCAAGGAAAAGAAAAGTTCACGCATAGGAAGAATGTTTTGCATCAGTCAAAGTTTGAAACAACAAAAAGAAATAGCAATCATCACTCGGCCATGAAGGAAACTTGAAAGAGATGCAGTGCAAGCACTCACCAGCCATTGAAGGAGCTAAGAAAGGAAAGAGAAGCTTGGATTTCATTCGCAGGTTGAAGGATGAGAAGTCTGAAGCCTTTTCTTTCTCCCTTGTGTTGCACTGCCCTTTCAAAAAGGTGAGAAAGGAGAAGAATAGAACTACAGTTCTTATATAAACCAGGGGGTTGCTAAAGATACACTAAATTTATCTCTTCTTACACCACTTCTCTTTATACACAATGAAGTAAGTGAGGGGGTTTGGTTTTCTTCTCTTTATACACACCACATTCACATATTATACCCCCACCCAACCCAATTTCTCTTTCTCTACACCAAAAATCCCTCTTTCCATTCCCCTTTCTTCCCCAAGGGTTCCTCTCCATTCTTCTTCCATTCCTCCATTCCCTTTTCTTCCCCAAGGGTTCCTCTCCAATCTAGAAAGTAAGCTTTCATCTCTTCTCCACCATTGCCATGGTTGTTCTACATTCTCTTCTCCACATTCTCAAAGGTATTCTCTTCTCTTCTCTACATATTATTCATTACAATGGGTTCTTGCATGTTTAGATTGTGATTTCAGTGTATATTTCTCCCTCCATTCCGTTGTGTGCTCATGCAAGCCGTCGCCATGTTCGGCCCTACGTGGCCGAACATAATGCATATTGTTCGGCCTGGTGTGGCCGAACAACATCATAGTGTTCGGCCACACAGGGCCGAACATATGAAAGATGTTCTGCCAATGTTGGCCGAACATGCTTATTGTGTTCGGCCACCAGTGGCCAAACCATATTAAATAGGTTCGGTCCTGTATGGCCAAACACATTCACTGTGTTCGGTCATACAGAGCCGAACACAATGACTACACTGTACCCCCACTCAACTAACAACTGATTGAATTACTTACAGATATGGCTAGTAGTTTTAGAGCTCGACCAACAGCTTCTAAAAGAAGGCGTCATCAACGCGTTGAAGAGCCAATTATTGAAGAGCCAAAACAACCGGAAGTCCCAGACTTCGAAAAAAAATGAAGATGAGGAGGTGGAAGAGGATAAGGAAGATAATGGAGAAGAAATGGTTGAGCCGACTAACCCTTCGGTCTTGAAGAGTTTTCAAACACATGTTGCAAAATTTATTTAGAAAGGAGAGGTATGTTTTATATATTTTTCATATAAATGTGATATCTTATTTCTTCTTTAATGTATATGCATATTTACAGGACAGTCTTCCGCTCAAGTGTTTGAGTCATGGGCAAAAAGTAAGGGTGTGGTATCTGAATGAGTCCGATTTGTTTAGACAGAAGATTGATAGATCTGGTCTTGCACCGTTGATCAGGACTTCTTACAAATTTGTTGATAAAAGCCTTGTGTCAGTGTTTATAGAAAGGTGGCATCCAGAGACTAATACGTTCCACATGCCTTTTGGAGAGGTGACCATCACGTTAGATGATGTTGCCACCATTCTTGGGATCCCAGTGATGGGGATAACTGTTTCATATAATGATAATTTTGGATTTTCTGAAGCTAAAGATCTATTACACCGAGCATTAGGAGTTCGACACTCAGAGGCTCATGATGAGCTTGCACAGGTGCAGGGTCATTCAGTAAGGTTAGAGTGGCTCAAGAATAAGTTTGATGCAGTGACAGATTCTGATGGAGAAGCAGCCATTGACCAGGCAGTGAGAGCTTATTTGCTATATATATTTGGATGTACACTGTTTAGTGACAAAAGTGGCACACGCGTTTCGGTCATTTATCTTCACTTCCTCATGGATGTTGATGGTGTGGCTTCATATGCATGGGGTGCTGCTGCTTTGGCCTATCTTTATCGGCATTTGGGGTTAGCTACTCGGTATGAAGTGAAACAAACAGCCGGGTAGCTATCACTCCTGGAAGCATGCATATATGAGCATTTTCCATGTTTTGCTTCTAACCCAAATCTCATGTACATTTAACATGACCCTCGAGTATTATTGTGGCAACTGAGCAGAGAGTCAAATAAAGATGGCCGCCTTCAATCATTACGAGAAATGATTGACGAAATGGGCAATGATAAGGTATTATGTTTCTCACCAATAGTAATTTCAAATTATTCTGCATTCTCGTATTTATGTGCTACTAAAGATCTATGTAAATTGAGGCAGGTTACTTGGGATCCATATAGTAATTCAAGGCAAAAACATCCATTTTATGAGTTTGCATTCTACTCTGGATGTATTAGGTGTTTGGAGGTTGTGGAATCGTATCACCCAGAGAGAGTGTTGAGGTAATTTGGAAGACTACAGACTATTCCTCCAGCACCATGGACTCCAGACCGGGCACATCGAGGTCTTAGTGCTCAGCAATATCAAATTGCATATCAATGGGTCGATTAGCAATGGCAAAGATGGGAGAACCATGTATTGTCACCCGCAAACTGGAGTCAGCCTGTCAAATTTCCATTTGATTGTGTTCCCGATTATATGAGCTGGTATGCACAGATATCATGGAGGATAGTACAAAACCCAAGGTATCGATCCAGGTGGGGGCAAAGAAATGAGGCAAGTGGGGCGAGCTCGTCTACAAGTTACGAGCAACGTTATCAAGAAGCACTAAGTATCGTTAAGCCATTGACAGAGGTTGACTTCTATCATGACCCACGGGGGATGTACGCTAATGTTGATGCATGCGCCATGTCTTAAGGGGACTTTCACTTGAAGAGGCGCAACGAATTGTGAGGGCTCCCAATATGACTTCCAATACTTACACACGCCGAAGGAGGAGTGATAAAGGTTGATGTGTCCATGACGTAGTTTTTTGTTTAAGACGGGGTTCTTTATTTTTTGTACATGGAAGTAAGTATGTAAACAATTCACAAATTTCATGTATGAAATTAACAACTGTACTGCTACTAATCAAAGTTGCATATTATCTTCTAAATGACTACAATGAGTTACATTCAATATTAGTTACATCCCAAATGTGTTATGTGCTACAATAAGTTCACCCAATCTCTATCGTTTCACTTGTTACTATATTTGAACTGACAAGCTCTTTGAAATGCTCAATGCGACCAGTATATGCAGTTACCCATTCATTTGCACATGGAAGATGAAATTCACGCCACTTGTTCGCAATCGGTGGAATTGGATGGCCTGAGTCCAAGAAGAGCCGAAACATAACAAAAGTTAGAAAATTCATATGGAAATAATAAAATGTTTAAAAAAAAGTGGAATAATAACCTGAACAAAGTGACTGTTGTTTATAAAACCAATCGTTATCTTCTTGTAAGATACTCTTGACGGTGGCATAGACCAAAGAGACAGAAAGGTAAGACATTGTTGTTGGGAGGTAGCCACCAGGATCCTTAAATATCGCGTACAAATCACTGCGGAAATAAGTTTAAACGGTAATGATTCAAGAACCATACCTTCGAGATCTCTCTGATTTGATCTCGGTCTTATAACAGCCTGAAAATCTCAAGATCTTCTACTGTATTCCTCTATGCTCGAACTCGCACCGGGGTGTGGGCCTCTTCTGTGAATTCTCCTTGCTCTAAAAAATGAGATTTCTCTTGTTTATCTTTTCTAGAGAGCAATATAGCATATTTATAGGCTACAATAGGGACCTTAAGAAGGAAATAAGGAATAGGCTTCTTATAGAAATAGGAAACCCTAATTCGACCCAAATTAAAATCCTAAATCCATAAATTACAATTCAGTCCACTAAAGAATTATAATTGTACTCTTGTCCTTACTCTCAAAATAATATTTCGAGCTTCTTGTTATTATATGCTTATTAATCTCCCCACATTAAGATTTCAGATATCCATCGATTAAATAATTACTGACGCCTATATTTAATCGATATCTTTATAATTCCTTGAGACCTTACACTTAACTTATTTGATATGCCGGACACTAAGTCCACCTGCAGGGTTTGACATAATCAAAACTTATAACCTTCATCAAAGGGATATCATCAATCCCTATTATGGGATGTGGATTCCGTCAATAAACTAATATGCACCATACACGTAGTGTAGTCATCCAATTTACTGAGATTATAGACCCACTAAAGGTCATACTCCTTTGTAAATCAAAATGCCAAATACTAAATGCACGTGTCTACTATTTATATCGGGATTAAGAGTACAAGCTCTCATAATAACTATTTGGATGTTAATAATCTTATATAGTTAATATAAAGACAATAACCCAAAAGTGGTTCTGTTCAATACACACTAAGTGTATTAGCATAACGAGTCGAAACTATACTGTTTCCCGCAACCAAGACAAGCCTACTAAAACATCATGCTACAATCGTACCGATGGTGTGTCCAACTCCATCTAGATTGTGAATAACAATAACATATATTATATAAGAACTGACAAATAAGTCTTCCGTGCATAAGCTGAACTCTACACACAAACTTGTCTACTTTATAGAATAAAAGACGCACTTATGCACAGTAAATAATAATGTAACCATTTACCTATACAAATTCTCATTAAGATAGAAAAAGCAAACTTTACTAATAAGTAAATCAGTCAAAGAAAAATACATAAGAGTATGCTTTTAGTATAAATTTTCAACAATTATTGCCTGTAAAGTGGAATAATACCAAATTATAATGAGATGCGATAATATGCCCCATGTCTGGCATAGTCATCCAATGGGAATAATTGGGATAATTATCATAATATGACAATGCCTCAATCAAATCCTAAACTCTATTTTCAATCCCATGAAGTTGTTGATACTCTTTTGAATGGGCAAGTAATTCATTTACTGAATCTCTCCTAACCCGTGGCCAATCATCTTCAGTTAGCCTAAGTAGCCCTGCAATGGCTCTGAAGCCACAGTTGCCATCAGCTGCAACATCTTTTATGACGCGTATATAGTATCTTATCCCATCTGGAAATTGCTCACGGTAAGAAATAGTAAGCTGTGATCTTATGTGATGCACCTTCGTCTTTCCTTTCTTCTTAACTATACCATGTACAGTTGCCTTGCTGTGAACAGCCTTCGCTTTATTAAATACAGGAGAGAACTATCATGTGCAGATTGCGTTATCTCAAAGGCACTTGGATCACGCTGGGTCGATATATCAGCCTTAACAGATGGGCAATCTCGAGCTTTTAATTTCACTTCTGGTTCTATTAAGCAAGTACTATCTGGTTCATATAACTCTCTCAACTTCCTTAACAATTGCAATTACTTTGTATGATCACCCTCATTAAAAGCCCTTTCAACTAACACCAACTCCCCTTTAACATCCAAAATAGGCCTCTTCATTGCACTGTTAGGCAACATATCAAGTTTACACCAATGTGGATGTACGCAACTGAGGGGAATTGGGCGTTGTTGATAAACATATTCTCCAATCTCATGTGCACAAGGTAAAACATGTGTACGACGAAGGATGCACATGCATGAGACTGGATCAGTTCCAGCTTATTCGGCTCTTTTTCTTTCTGACAATATTTTATCCAATGCATTTTTTGAGATGTTGCCGCGAAGCTCATTGAAATCAGAAGGCTTGAAATTGTGTTGCACAACTGTTTTACTTATTTCAAATGATGCTTTTATACTAGTATGTTACAATTGGAGCAGATTATGGATCTTTATCCAGTTTGATTCAAGATCTCCTTGACATGATCCAAGTTGTCTCTTTAATTGTACATGTGAACTCTCGGCCCCATAAGAAAAATAAAAGTTATTAATTGATATCGATATATTACATAATAAATGTAACTCAATCAATAACAAACATTCACATTACCTATTCGATGTAGTATTCCCCAAATATAAACAATTATTTGCCCATGCAGACACAAATTTTCCTTATATGGATCTAGCCATGTGCTCTTCACATACTGCAGTGCTTCGGGATAAGTATGGAAATCCTTACTTAGCCTATCAAAAAGTTCATTATACTTTTTTTCTGTGGAAGCAGACATCATCATATTCCAACTCATATTAAACTTGTCCCACATTTTCTTAGTTTCAAACAACTTTTTACATTTACTCAAGACATTCTTATTAATGTACCAAGTACACAATAAATGAGTACTCTCCGGAAATACACTGTCGATGGCCTTCATGAGCCCCAACTCTCTGTCGGTGACAATGACTCCAAGAAGAACACAATTAGCATCAACAATAATAAAACATAAGACTTTCAACACCCATGCATAATTATCTTCACATTCAGCTTAGAGATAAACAAAGCATACAGAAAATGTCATTTCTGTGGATGTAACTCCAACAATCTCCAAGAGAGGCAGCCGATACTGGTTCGTCTTGTACGTGCAATTCATTATCAAGACATGTGGATATGCACGCAACAATTTTAAGCTGGTTAGGTGTGTCCAACAAATGTCCCTGATGGTGTCAGTATTATCACAGTTCCTATGCCATTCAATGTACTGATGCCCTGCCAATTTGCAAAGGAGTTGTTGCATTTGACTTCTTCCACCCTGTTCAGAGACTTTCTGCCTATAGCGTGCATTGTAGATAGTCTTCATTGTTGTTACATTTAGTTCACTTCTTTGTTTTAATGTAACCAAAATATATTTTGGCCTAACCATACTCTTTGAGAGATCAATTAACAACTTCGTCTCTTCCTTTGATAATCTCCCTACAAATGAGTGCCCTTCTAGATACTCGGCAGCCGAGTGATTATGAACACCACACACAACTTCCAACATCCAATCATCGCCTATAGCCAACTTCTTGCCCTTTAATGTGAACGGGCATCCACATTTCTTTGTCCCTATTTGCTTAATCTTCTTTTTAGGAGTCCCTTTGTCATTGGACTTACACGCATTATAATATCCAAATCTTTCACATAAAAGCGTAATTCTTGGTTTTACACCAACCCCTCCTGCATTTGAGGCCCTAATCACAACAATAATACCATTTCTCTTGCCAACATCACGAGCCCACTTGATTAAAGCATCCCGGCTCTTGAATATCTACACATAAAAACATTTATTTTTATATATTAACGGATGCAATTAATTTACAAAATTATTAAACTTTGTGCTTTACCTCATGAGTTGTAAATTCACTCATATAATCCATTACACATTCATTAGTCACTCGGCTGTATTGTGTATACGGACCATCCTACAGACGGAAATGAAATGGAATGTTAACTCATATATTATGTTCAGCCCTGAATAGCCGAACATACAAACACTGTTGGCCATTCAGGACCGAACAAAAATAACATGTTCGGCCATGGATGGCCGAACAAACCTAATATGTTCGGCCTTTAATGGCCGAACACTTCTGATGTGTTCGGCCATTAGGGGCCGAACATATATATGTATGTTCGGTCATTGCAGACCAAACATACAGATATATGTTTGGACTTTCGAGACTGAACAGAGCATAAGCATACAAAAAATTTTCAAAAAAAAAAAGAAAAGGAATTTATAAATTTCAAACAAACTCACCTTGTCACTGCCATTCTCATTGAAAACAACTATTTGAGTGGTAATCTCCTTCTCCATCATACTATTTGAGTGTTGATTGATGTTTACTAGGACAAAGAGTAATGAGAAGGGAAGATAATGCTAACTTGTACTCTTAGATAGTGATGCTTTATTTGAAGGAAGGTGGAAGAGGGAAGGAGAGGGTCTGAGGGATGCTCTGTTACATGGAAAAGGGAAGAGGGAAGAGGAAAGAACGAAGAGGAAAGTTGCTCTTGGAGGAAAGAAGGAAGAAGGATGGAAGAGTGTGTATGAAAATAAATAATGGGCTAATGTTGCAAGAGACAAGGGCATTTTTAGTCCTTTCATACATTGGCAAAACTGTAAAAAAATAATAATAAAATCCTGGTGTAAGAAGAGAGAAAAATGGTGTATATTTAGAAGCTCCCTATAAACCATGTCCAGACACTTGTCTTTGCCACGGTCACAATGTGACTATTGCTGGCCATTTCTCCCACGGACACGGCTTGATTAAAGCAATGGGGTCTAAAATGTGCTACACTTTTCAAGCCCACAGACACCACTCCTCTTTCCTCCTTACCCACAGTCACTGCAGTTTTGGCCCACTCGCTCAATTATGATCATTTGAATTCTCACAGCATGTGGTCAAGCCATGTTGGATATTTCATTCAAAAAGAAAAAAATGGGTTTCCTCTTAAGCCAAAATTAACCCAAGTCCCAAGCCATTCTTGGTTAAAACCCCAATTTAAAATTCATCTTGGGTCAAAGCCAATTTTTTATGCCAAATTTGTCATCCTAAATCATTTTGGATTAAAATCCACTAAAGACAATCTCCTGCGGATTCTCATCTCATTTTAAGTCATGTCAAGACAAGTAAAAAACTTAACCTTCAATTTTTTTTTTTTTTTTTGAAAACAAACCAATATCCATGAAAGTCCAAAAACCAAATTCACTTCATATCCAAACCTTGATTTTTCTTAAAATTTCGGGGATTCATTCGGTGAGTGTTCCCCATAGTCCCAACAGAGATGCTACATTAAATATCTTTGACGAATAGGTTATAAGAAAATCAAATCCACTTTCCAAAATCCAAACCAAATTCATAAACTTCTAAATTTTCTAATACGTTAAGGATTTCAATTTGTAGGCATTCCCCCCATCCCCACAGAAATGCTACTTTTGATATTTCTAAAAAATAGGTCAAAGAAAAATCAAAATTTTATTTTTTTACCAAGTTCCATTGTCAAACCCTTCACGTATTTTGATCAAAATTTCAAAATTTTAAAGTCTAGGCCTACAACCTACCTTGACAAAACTACTTTTTCATCAACCCATTCATCCATTCCCACGGATGTTCTATTTCGAAGCACAATGATTCCAAAGTCATTCTTCCATCAATGCACCTCGTGGGGGCACATGTTGACCCATAAAAAATTACAAATATTATAAGTGTTGTAGTGAAAACACCATAAGAAAATCCTAAGCTCAAGAGCACCTAAACCCTAGGGTCATGGGATCCTAGGTCAATTACTGCAGCTAGATGTTCAAAGATAATGCAACTCACTCAGAAGACTTTAGATGAGCTCAGAGTGTAGCAGTTCAAACTTCAAAGCAAATGCACTTCATTTGGTCACTTAAACTCAACAAACACTAAATTCAAGGTTCATTGACCCAAAACCATGAGGTCACTGAACACAATCAAGCTTTTAGAATACCCAAGTGGCTAAAAATCACATGGCAAGTCCAACACATGCTCAAGAATGATGCTTCAAAGTTTCAAAGCATTTGAACCTCATTTTAACTCAAACTCGAGCTTCAGCAGCTGTCAACCAGCTCCTTAGTGTCACTGTGGAAATTAACACTTCTACATGTCAAAATTAAATGAAACTCAGGGGAATGCCTTTAAATACATTCAAGGACTATCTTTCGAAGTTTCAAAACATTTGGACGTCATTTGGACCCAAACTTAGTTCGAGTGGCCATCTACCAAGATCTTTGGGGTCATTATACAAAGTGACATCTCATGAAGACCAAATTAGCTAAAACTCCTAGAGAGATCTCAAATTATATTCAAGAGTGGCTCCACAAAATTGCAAGTCAAACAAATGTCAACTTGGGTTAGTGACCCCCAAACTTTGGGGCCACTGACCAAAGTTTAACTTAAGGTAGCCATAGTTGATGAAATTTAAATGCAAAACTCAAGTCATGCTCAAAAATGACTTTGCAGATTTTCAAGTCAAGGGGACTTCATTTGACCCTATATCAGCTACATATTAGCTTAAGGGTCACTAACCAAAGTTCTACTTCCAAAAGGCTAAAGCTGATGAAAATTGAATCAGAGACTCAAAATATTCTCAAAGTTAAATCCTCAGAGTTTCAAGTTAATTGAACATCATTCGGGTAGAAAACAAGCTAACTGCTTGCAATGCAAAAGAAAGTTGGCTTAGAACATGCAACAAATGGGCCATTGGTCAAAATCCTACTTCTATAAGTTTAAATCACATAAAATTTGGGTAGATACTTTACAATGCTTCTGACATCAATCCCTCCAAGTTTCAAGTCAATCCGAGGTCATTTGGGCCTCAGACAACTAAAATGATAGTTCATTTTCATAAAAGTCAAACATAGGGTTGACCAACTTCAAATGGTCTAAACATGATGAAATTTCTATGACACACTCAAAATAGTATTAGAAAACATCTCTCTAAGTTTCATGAAAGTCGGACATTGTTCGGGCTTCAAACTGATAAAAACGGGTCACATACATAAAAAACCCCAAAATTGGGCCTGTCCATCACCGTCAGACACTTGTAAAGGAGTTGCAGACGGTTTTTAGAAGTTACTTTATTTTGAAACATAACTCCTTCAAAACTGTAGAAAACCATCCCAACTCCCTCTAAAGGCTATAAAAGCATAATGAGGATTCCTGAATAAACACTCTGCACACTTTGAGGACTTTGGCATCCTCTCTGAAGATCCACAAGCAACATTCTCAAGCACTTGGCTTGCAATTTGCTCCCATTCTTCTTCCTCTTACCAACTTAAGGTGAGAAATGGCTCTAAGGAAGAAGATATATATGTTTGTTACTCAGAAAAGATGAGTTTCAAAGCCATCAAGTGCAAGAGAACTCCTATGGATGAAACTATTCTTTTCTTTGGTTCTCCCACTTAAAGGGGTTTTAGGCCATAAAACTAAGGCTGTGAACAAGCCTCTTTAGGTTTTATTCTACTCCTTGAAAGTCATAAGATCAGAATGACACAACTCTAGTCTTAAGTGCTTGTACAAAAGCACCCATTCAAATTTGTATAAACATGATCCGTAACAACAAAGTGGTGATTACCAAAGATCGCAGATGATTCTACGGTCAAATTCAACACCCTTGGTGATCAACCAATGCTCATAAAGTTAGAAGACAC
This sequence comes from Sextonia rubra, assembly GCA_037013555.1. Lineage (NCBI taxonomy): Eukaryota > Viridiplantae > Streptophyta > Magnoliopsida > Laurales > Lauraceae > Sextonia > Sextonia rubra. Next base: position 13,345,035 of record JASUAD010000026.1, read on the forward strand.
AAGTTTCAGTACTCCGGAAGTACTACAGAGGCAAACGGAGATGAAATAGGGACAAATGGTGGCCAAAATAGCCACTATCACTAGTAAGGGAGGTCATTGACCGTGAGCCACGATCACTGACTCCTTGTCTTCATTTTTTTATATATTGTTCCACTTTGTTTCATGTAATTTCTATAATTTTCCTAATTTGGATGACAACTGAGACTAGAGGGAAGGGGTTGTAATTTTCTAACACTTGCATTCCCGAGGTCAGAGCATTAAACCCATGTAAACAAAGGGAAATTTAATGATGATCTGTAATTAATTCCTCATTCTTCTACGTGTTTGAGTGAGTGAATGTTGGACTCAATTCCATTGCATTCATCATCATTTCAAGTGCAATCACAATCTAAAATCTAGTCTCTAAGGAATCTGACACGAGCCTTAGACAACTCTGGGTCTTAAACTTTCTGTCTTTGATTCGCTGAATCAACTCTAGCTGAAAGACTGACATCGCTGCTAACATCACCCTGTCGTTGACAAACTCAATTTCTACATCCAAATCTCTGAACTCCTCAAGAAAAGTCTATTCTCCACACAAGGCTGCAAGCTCTACTAAAGATTTTTGGCTCAAAGCATCTGCCACTACATTGACCTTACCGGCAAAGTACTTAATAGGAAAATCAAAATCTTTAATGAGTTCTAACCATCGGCGCTGCCTCATGTTAAGATCTTGTTGAGCAAAGAGATATTGCATGTGGTCTGAATGAACTTCTAACCTCTCTCTGTAGAGATAATGTCTCCACATTTTCAGCGCATACACAACAGCTGCTAATTGGAGATCATGTGTAGCATAGTTCTTCTCGTATTCCTTTAGCTGCCGAGAACCATAGGCTATAACTCTGCCATTCTGCATCAGCACACAAAGCGAAGACCAACTCTAGAAGCATTAGAATAAATCATGAATCTGCCACTACCCTCTGACAACGATAGAACTGGGGCTGTGGTCAGTTTCTCCTAAAGTAGTTGGAAACAAAACTCACACTGATCTGTCCACTAGAAAGGCACATTATTCCAAATCAATTTGGTTAGTGGATCTGAAATCTTTGAGAAATCTTGAACGAATAGACGATATTATCTGGCCAAACCCAGAAATCTTTGAGTCTCTGCAACTGACCTCAGACTTTGCCAACTAGTGATAGCTTTAATCTTTGATAGGTCAACTGTAAGTCCATCTAAAGATATAATATGGCCTGAGAATGCATCTTTTTTTAACAAAAACTCACACTTCTCCAGCTTAGCATACAACTAATTACTCCTCAAAAGATGGAGTGATGTCCTCAAGTGTTCCATATAGTCATCCTCTATCTTCAAGTACACTAAAATGTCATCAATGGACACCACCACGAACTGATCAAGGTATGGAGCAAAGATTATGTTCATTAATGCCATGAACATGGCCAGGGCATTCATCAACCTAAAGGCATGACCAAGAACTCACAGTGTCCATATCTAGTCTTGAAGGCTGTATAAAAGCATATGACTCTCTAATCCTCAGCTGGCGGCAGCTTGACCTCATGTCAATCTTGGACATTGCACCTTGAATTTGATCAAATAACTCATCAATCCAAGGTAAAGGGTATTTGTTCTTAATAGTCATCTAGTTCGATTGTTTGTAGTCGATACAAATTCGCAAGCTGCCATATTTCTTCTTAACAAATAAAACTGGAGCTTCCCATAGTGAAACACTGGGGCGAATAAAACCTTATCTAATAGCTTTTTCAATTAGATTTTAGCTCATGAAGTTTTGTTGGTGCCATTCGGTACGAAGCTCTGGAAATAGGTGCCATACCAGGCACAAGCTCAATTGCGAAATAGATTCCTCTCACTGGCAGCTAACCCGGTACCTCTTCTAGAAATACATCTAAAAACTCACAAGCAACTAGAATCTCTTCTAGCTTCAAGGACGGCCTCTGCTCTAAGATGAAGGCAATGTATCCCTTGTAACCTTTGCGGATCAACCGCTCATCTCTAAGGGCTGAAACTGTCCTAGTCTCCAAATGTTTCCTCTCACCCCTGAACATTACACGATGACTGGCTTCACCAACCTTGAAGGTGGCAGTCTTATGGAAACATTCCATATAGGCCTTGTAACAAGACAACCAATCCATGCCTAGGATCACATCGAAATCGCACATCGCGAGCACGATTGAATCCACTAGCATCTGCAACTCGTCTACTAGGATCCTACATCGAAGGTAGAAATACTCTCATACAACGCTCTTTCTAACAGAGGTACTGACAAATAACACAAAGGGTAGCTACACTAGCTATTGCCGAAAACCACCCACAGAAAGCAATGCTTCAAAGGAGTAAGTCAATCTCGGATTGAACAACACTCTGGCAACAACATCACAAACAAGAATTGTACCTTCCAAGATGTTGCCGTCTGCCTCTGCTTGTTCCTGAGTCAATGCATACGCTCGTCCTGACTGTTGGAGACATTAATGACCCTACCTGGTCTGACCCTAATGTTGTATGCCTGGTTGCAGCAACTGCTGTCAGGGAGGACATGGTAATGCAGGTCGTGCTGGCAGAGTTAGCAAAGCTATCCCGATAGGCTACTTATAATACAGCTGCTGAGATGACTATTACTGAGGGGCTCTGGAATCAAACTTCTTTTTGGGGCACTCTGATAGCTTATGGGCCATAGAACCACACCTGAAATAAGCTCCTGTCATTCTCCAGCAACTCTGTTACATAACCCTTGCCACAAAGGCCACACACCAGCTAACTAGCACCTTTGTTGTTACTGCCACTTCCTTTCTGCTGCTTGGACTGATGCTGATACCTGCCGGAAGACTAGACATTCTTCTAAGGCTCGTTGGTAATCGCCTTCATCTCAAGTACCTCGGCTGCATAAGCTTTCTCAACTGCGCCTTCATACACTGTTGGCCGCTAGAATGTAGTCACATGGCCCACTAGGGAAGGCCCCAACCCTTCAATGAACCTCTCCGTCTTCTTTTCGTTAGTATCGATGAGATCTGTAGAAAATCTAGAGAGTTGGGTGAAGGTGTGAATATAGTCCACCACGGTAATGAATTGTTATAACTAGGTAAGGAACTCAGCATTCTTCTGTCGACTAATGTCCTTTAGGATGAACTTCTTGCAAAACTGTGCCTTGAAAGTCTCCTAAATTGTAGCCTCAGGCATGACGCGGTAGGCTGGGTGAATGCTCTTCGACCAAGTGCCTGTGATGCCTCTAAACATCGAAGCGATAAGCATCACCTGTTGCTTGTCAATACAAATGGTTGAATCGCAAATGGTCTCAGTATGCTCCATCCACTCATCAGTTACAATCGGATCCTTGCGACTAGTAAACTCAATAGCTCCCTTTTTACAAAATTTCTTATCACGCTCCAGGCTCGAGACTAGGCCATTACGAATAGGCCCATGACATGTAATGCGTAATCCCGTAGTAATTCACGCCGCACTAAGGCAAGCATCAACCACTACAAGGGAATTTTCAAACTTTTCTCATATGTGCGGAAGATCCATAATATATGCACATTCAAATCGAACTACAAAACTTAGTACTTAGTGCACCCAATGAACACCATGTGATAGTATAAGAACCTAAATAAATACCTATTTAATATTCCATAATTAAACTACTTAAAGAGCTATCAAGATGATCATAATCCCATGCATAAACTACATATCTGAATGCATATAAAGTGATAAAGTGCAGAAATACATAACAATCAAAGACCAAAAGTATAATAATTATCCTCAAATGAAATAACATAAATCAAGTCGATAGTCATGGTAATATGATAAAAAGGAGCTATCATAGCTCAAATCCTAAACACCCAAAGGAACCCATGTCACTCTACGGATACACCTAATAGAAGACGTCATTTGATCCCCACTCAACTAGTCTTGAAGGTACCGCTGTCGCAACCTCCGTATCGCATCAATGACCATGTCGAAACTGGGGCCTGCTCATATAACACCAAGAGTAGCATCATAAGCTCAACAGCTCGGCAAGAAATAGGCAAATAGTACACTAAACATGTTTTTCCAAATAGAGTTAAAGACAGTACCAATTAAATAGGGCAAAAGCGAAATCCAAGCATGTTAGCATAAGATCAAGCAGCATAATCATAAAGAATCAAGATGACAGAATATCACAACTAGATGGCAAACCATATGGCTACAATCCTCCCCGAAAAGAGATAGATATCAAAACAAACAGGAGATCAGGTAGCTAATCTGAACCCCTCAAAAGAATGTCGACTTACTCCATAAAAAAACCAACTGCAGTGGTGCACAGAATTTGAACTCATAATCAACCCCACCGGGCCTCATAGAGTCCAACTCAGTAGTGCCGACTCAATGAATCAGTATGGCCAAAACAAATAGCACCATCGCACTCTCATACTTACTTTCATAACAAAACTTACTGACTTAACATTTACAATATCAGAAGCATAATAATATCAATACCAAAAAGTAATAATAAAAGCAAATGTGAAGGTAATGAAAGGAACATAACTAAACTGATAACATAATGAAGGAACGTAACTAAACTAATAACATAAAAAAATGAGTGATTTAGAAGTCATCAAAATGTCCATAATTTCAATTAATTAAGGAATAAGGATAATTTACAAGCCAAACTAATTAAGATGTCTGTATCCTTAGTTTTTCACTTCGGCATGACCACAAAGATTCCTATGTCATGTGTTACCAAATCTAAGTGTTACATTGTGTATGAATTTGGACACCAACTGCTTATACCCATACATGAAAGCATAACATTAGAACTAACCGAAACATTTAATAAGGATGAGTGACAGCTAACATTTTCCTTGTTTACCCCCATTTGATATCGTTGGACAAGGTTTAAGGCATAATCGTTCTAAGAAACAAGGTCTTACATAGTCATAAGGTTCACCTAATAAATTTAAGATAATACTTGATCACAGGTCAAGTCCAAATGTGCCTAATAAAGAGTTTAATATAGCCAATCCAATCCAGACGGATATTGGAATAATAATTAAATAATTAAATAAATTGATTAATTAATAAATTGGGCACGCTCAAGCGAGGTTGAGCACACGCTTAGCAGGCTTCACAGAGACTAACACGCTTGAGCATGAATGAGCAAGCACTCAAGCCTGAAACACAGTGCTCGAAATAACTGAGAATTTTAACTGTGCGCTCGAATGCACATGAGTCCGCTCAAGCGCGCCGGCTCGGGACACAGATCTGCAGCTCTGTTTTGCATCTGAGTTTTTACATAACCCCATATTTCCACCTACATTATTACATGCATTCATACTCCAATTCCTCCACATTTATTGCCTTTTCAACCTCATTCCAAATTATTTAATCCTAACATTCATTTATTCCGTTTAAAACCCATTTTCTACCCATCATAACATTCTCATTTAGGAAACAAGTAGAGAATGAGCTATACTAATATTCAAAACAATAGGAATCTCAGAGAATCAAACTTAAATACAATTATGTATATTACTACTTGCTTAAACTTGCCTTGTGGTGCTCCCAAAATTCCAAATGCAGGCTTTTAAGTGCAAACCCCCAAACCCCTAGCCCAAGTAAACCCCTAATCATGCAAATGACATGAAAAAGAGTTGAATGATGAGATGAATGCCATGAAAGGATAGTAAATGAAGCTAAGCTTGAGAAAAATCTACTACTATACTATTTAACGGCTTAAATACCAAGATGGGTTGTATTTCTTACCTCAAAAGTTGAGTCAAAAAGTGTAGATGAGCTTTTCTCTCCAAACGAACAACAAATGGATAAAAGGGAATGGGAAGGAGAAGGTCGATCTAACTTCTAATGGATGAAATCTCTCTCTCACACTTTAGGTTTGGAAGAGGAAAGAAGATGGAGTAGGGAGAGTTTTATCTAGGAGGCACAAGAAGGCTCTCTCTTTAGAAAGAGTGTCTTTATATAGTGCTAGGATTGTTAGAACTTTTGGATATTTACTAGCAAGTCCATAGGCTTATGTTATTTACAAAAGAAATCACAAGGGTCCCATATAGGTGACTTAGGTGTTACATGAAATAGGTCCACCAATGTATTATAATAATGCAAATGACATGATTAATGAGATGATGAGATAATGAATATTAGGCTTGTTAGATTACTAATTAGTCCTCAAAACTAACTATTTAAGAGTAAGGTTCCCCCAATCTACCTACCCATTGTGAAATTAAGGTTAAAATACTATTAATTGGAAACAAACACTAAAGATTAGCAATTAAATCTTAAATTTAGGGCTGGAATATTACACTTGTCCCCATGCGAGTCATTGTCCCTCGTATGCAGAATAACTTGAGACCCCGTTGGAGCTTAAGGAGCTTGTCCTTGCCTCTCGATCATCATAGCAATTTGAGTCTGCATGGTCTAAACCACCTACATCATAGTCACAAATCAGTCATCGGTAGGCAGACCTGGAGAAGGTCAAAGAGGTAGATCATCCCTCCTTTCCTCGACAAACACATCTTGTCCTCCAATATCGAGAGTGGAGCTAGTCGAGCCCTGACTTGCATTCCTACCTCATGCCATTTATCTGCAAGAAAATTCTCCAATTAAGACAGAGCATTTCTAAACTCAAACTCACTACAAACTGTACCCAACACACCTATCATATCCTCACCACATTCATAAAGTTCTAAGTCTTTTATCCCAAGATTTATTCATGCTCAAATATTATAACCTATCACAAGAACAATGTCTCTAAAACCACTACTTACGTATGTCACGCCCCAAACCTAAGATTAGGTCAATACGGATAGGCCTGTGACGTGGCACATGTAACCTAGTAGTAATTTACTCCACACTAAGGCAAACATGGACCATTGCAAGGGATTTTTACAATTCTCAAATGTGCGGAGGATCCATAATACATGCACATTCAAATCAAACTACAAAACTTAGTGCTTAGTGCACCAAATGAATACCCTATGATAGTATAAGAGCTTATACAAATACCTATTTAAATATTCCTTATTATCTACTTAGTGAATTATCAAAAACATAACCCATGCATAATACTAAATGTCTGAATGCATATAAGTGATAAAGTATGACAATGCATAACGATCATAGACCAAAAGTATAATACATATCCTCAAATGAAATAAGCATAGACAAAATCCAATGTCATGATGATATGATAAAACGAGTTACCATAGTTTGAATCCTAAATGTCCAACAAGACCCTTGTCACTCTACGAATAGATAACTAGTAAAAGACATCATCAAGTCCACACTCGTCTAATCCTAAAAGTACCATTGTGGCAACATCCTTAAGTGTGTCGATAATCGGGTCTAGACTGGGGCCTACTCTTGCAACACTAAGGGTAGCACCCTGAATATGACAACTCAACAAGAAATAGGTAAATAATAAACTAAACAAGTTGTTCCAAATAGAATTACGGATATACTGATTAAATATGGAAAGCAAAATCTAAGTATGTTAACATCAAATAAAACATAATATGAGGAATAAAGAGGAAGAATTATAACAACCAGATGGCAAACCACCTGGCTACAATCCTCCCCAAAAAGAGACAAATATCAGAACACAACGAGAGATCGAGTAGCTAATCTGATTTCCTAAAAGAGTGTGACTTACTTCACAGAAAACTCAACTACAGCGACACACAGAATTTCAACCCATACTCAGCCCCACCGAGCCTCAGAGAGTCTAGCTCAGTAGACCCATACTCAGCCCCACCAGGCCTCATAGAGTCTAGCTCAGTGGTGCCTACTCCATGAGTCAATACCGACAAAACATTTAGCACCTTCATACTCTCATACTTATCTTCTTAATAGAACTTACTGAATTAAAATTTACAGCAATAGAAGTATAATGATATCAATAACGATCAGAAATAACAAAAGCAAATGTGAAGGTAATAAAAGAAATATAAGTAAATTGATAACATAAGTAAGAAGGATTTAGAAGTCATCAAAATATGCGTAATTTCTAATTAACTAAAAAACAAGGATAATTTACAAGCCAAATTAATTAAGATGCTCATGTCCTTATTTTTTCACTTCGGCATGACCATAAGGATTCCGATGCCATGTGTTACCGAATCTTGGTGTCACATTGTAGTGCATAGCATTAGAATGAACTGGATCATCTAACAAGGATGAGCGATAGCTAACACTCTCCTTGTTTTCCCGATTTGATTTTGTTGAACAAGGTTTACAGCATAATATTTCTAAGAAATGAGGTCCTACATAGTCATAGAGTTCATATAATAAATCAAAAATAACACTTGACTGTGGGTCAAGTCCAAATGTACCTTGTGAAAGGTCGGTACAACCATTCGAATCCAGATGGAAATTGAAATAATAAATAAATAAATAATTTAATAATTAAAACAGTGATTTGGGTGTGTGCTCGAGCACCGATGATCATGCGCTCGAGCAGGTCTCAAAGAGACTAGTGCGCCTGAGCTCAAATGAGCGTACGCTTGAGCCTGACACACTCAATATCTAAATAACTGAGAGTTTTGAGTGTGCACTCTAGGGTGCAGGCATGGAACCTAGTTTGGCAACTCTGTTTTGTGTTTGAGTTTCTACACTTTCAATCCCACACTTCCACCTATATTAATACATGCAACAGATCCCGAATCTTTCACATTTAAGTCATTTCATCCCCATTCAATATCATTTAATCCTAACCTTAATTTGCTACATTTAAAATCCATTTCCACTCACAATGACATCCCCATTTATTAAAACAAGAAGAGGATGAACTGTACCAAAAAAATAGAAACATCAAGGAATCAAACTTAAATACAACCATGTATGTAACTACTTGCTTAAACTTGCGTGGGTGCTCCAAAAATCCAAATGCAAATCTTTTAGAGTGCAAACCCCCAAATCTCTAGCTTAAGTAAATACCTAATCATGGAAATGACATAAAAAAAAGAGATGAATGATGAGATGAATAACATGAAAAGATGATTTGATGGATATTTAAGCTAGAAAATCACTAAACACTATTCAAATCGGGACATTTTTGGAACTGTTCTTGAGATTTGGATATTCCACTTAGAGGGTCTCTGTGTGTGTGTGTGTATGCTGTGCGTCACAACTCAAGCCCAGAAATCGGGGGTTAGAGAAAACCTAACCAATGACACACGTACTCCCGTGCATGTACACCTAGACCTCGCCCAAATGTACACACACAAGGGATCAATCACACGTGCAAACAAATGTGCGCGGAAGCTGTAAGTATCAAGGCATACCACAAGATAATAAAAGACACAATACTTACAAAAGGTTGGACTGATTACAACAATATACAACAAAATAGAGAGTCTAGTCCACAAAATCAAAATACAGATATAAATCAGACCCAAAATACAATCTGTAGAAAAATCTCCCAGATAAGATCAGACACAATAGAGGGGAGAACAAAAGGATGCACACCGCTCTCAGAAGAATGGATCAAGTCCACTCCTCTAGGGCGGAGGGGGGCCTCGCGAGCCTCTCCTAGAGTCGGGTTGACCGACGCAGGATCGGAAGAGGGATTTGAGCCTGCAACACCAGGAACAACTCATAAGTACAACGCCTTAGCAAAATATAAGCCACAAGAAGATAACACAAATTGTATCTATCAATAAGCAAAAGTAGTAATGCAAATATCCATAGTGAGCATGTCCGTATACTAGGCAAATCGTGCATAGGAATAAATATGCTGTCAGAATCATCAATCGAAATACACACTCAAGCTGGCTACTACATTTGCCATCTTCTCCCTTTCGAGAGCACACAAATATGAGAACACCATCGACCGGGCCATGGTACAAATAGGTCTCTAATTCCCGGGGTCCGGAAGCCCAGGACACTAGCACTCTGCAGAGGCGATCACACACTCTAAGCCAAAGTTAACCCCGTCGGGTATCCTGAGGCTGAGGCTGAGTAGTGCCATATATAGACAATCTCAATCACAATCAAATCACATAATGCACATCAATCAATAGCACAGCCAGATCTCATATCACAAGCAACGAACAATAGTAGTGCATCACACACTGATAAGCAATACGAATAACAATACGAATAAGCACTGACGAATGAGTACAAATAACACAGAATTACTGAACTCAAGTACTCCACATGAACAATAACAAATATACAGGAGTGGATGGTGCTTGCCTGGGCTTCGCTCTGGGGATGCTGCTATATTTCCCACCGACTCGAGAGGTCCAACGCAGAACACAAAAGGGCAAAACTGAAATCAATATGCAGTGCAATTCAGATTTACTATGACGAATCAAGGTTGTTACTAGCCAATCCTAACCTAGTTGTCCAGTGTTTCAACCGTGCATGCTGATGTAGTTTTAAGGTATTCGATACACAGTTGTTCCATCAAAGAGTGTTGCATTTCATAATGAAAGTGTACCAAAGTCACTTAAACCAACACCCATGGGAAGGTGCTAAACAACTGGATAACATACATGAATGAGACGCAACCCTCGAGATCATTCATGTCATTCTTACATTCCATTGGGCATATTCGGGTTGCCTACATTCTAGCATGAGAGTCATATCAGGTCTCTTCCTTAAACCTCATCTTTTTATTCATTTCTCAGGGTCACACGGTGTAGCTGTAGGTGAACATATGGCTTAACTGTAGGCATCTTACGGTGTAGCCGTAATCTGCACTGCGGCAGAACCGAGGTTCCCCAAACTATGCATCCGCATTTACGGCTCAACCGTAATTTGCTTTACGGCGCAGCCGTATCTTGCTCCACGGCTTAGCCGTAGCACAACAGATGGCTTGGTTCTGGCTGGGCCATAGAAGAGCAGCAAATGTGCCAACTCTCAGTTATTTCAGATGTCACCCTGTATTGATCTACGGTTAAGGTCACAGCCGGGTCACGGTGTAGCCGTAAGACATTTCACAGCTCAGCCGTAGCACAATTCACAGTTTAGCCGTGAGTGCACTGAGTCAGTTTCCTAAAACAGCTACAGAAATACAGAATGGCTAACTCTCGACTGAACACAGAAAGATACAAACAAAACTCACTCAATAGGGCTGTCTAATCATGATTCATACAAGGAGAGTAAAATATACACAATTAAAGCATTACCAATAAGTGTTCAAGCTACTTGTGTTTATACTTGCCTCACAAGTGGAAATCACACACACTCTACGGTCGTTGACTTGGCTCAATCCGCTGGAGACACATGAAGATCACGATTACAGCTCCCTTCCTCTAGTGAACAAGACAACAACGAGAGAGAAGGAGAAAGAGAGCTGAACGAGAGAGAGGTCATTGAAGAAAAGAGAGAGAGAACGGTGGTAGGTAGGATATTTATAAGATAAAAGAAATCAAATTTGCAACCAAGTCCACCATTTGCCTCTATTTACAGTTCGAGTCAATTAACGGTCCAACGAGAGCAAACGAAGTCATTTGGATCCAAAACAATTACGAAGATTAACAAGCTCGACAAAATACACGTTTTGACATCAAAATGACGCAAAACTAACAAGGTCCAACAGAAGCAGAAATTATGAAAAAGGGCTCGAACTACCCAAACCAGGTCAAACTCAACCAAACTACCTATCCATTGCTCAAGACCAAAGAAAAGCAAAACCGAAACACTCTTAGCAACAAGATTACACTTAATTACCCACTAATTCGGCTTAAGTTGGGTCGGAGTGTTACATCCCCCCCCCCCCCACTTAAGAATCATTCCGTCCTCGGAATGAACGCATACCTGAGCGAAAAGATATGGATACTGACGCGCCATCTGCTCCTCCAATTCCCACGTGACTTCATCAGGTCCATGATGTTCTCAGAGTACCTTGACCTATCGGATAGTTCTCGTGCGCAAGATCTGTTCTATGGTCCCAACAATACGGAGCGGACGCTCAACGTATGACACATTCGGTTGCATCTGTATATCATCGTAGCGAATCACATGCGTCGAGTCTCGAACATACTTGCGAAGCATTGACACATGGAAGACATCGTGTACTCCAGAAAACTCCATTGGAAGAGCTAATCTGCACGCCAAGTCTCCAATTCTGCTCTTGATCTCAAACGGACCCACATATCTTGGGGCTAGCTTGCCTTTTTGACCGAAACGTATCGTATCCTTAATCGGTGAGACCTTCAAAAATACCCAATCACCTATCTGGAACTCTAGAACTCTTCTTCTCATATCTACATAGCTCTTCTGTCTCGACCGTGCAATCTTCAAATTATCAATGACCTTCTGTACCTTCGCTGTCGGCAATAACCGTCGGTCTGTGGAAACTCCTTGTTCCCACTTCTTCCCAACAAACAGGGCTTCTACATTTACGCCCATATAGAGCCTCATATGATGCCATACCAATACTCTCATGGAAGCTGTTATTATACGCGAACTCGCACAACGAGAGATGTAGATCCCATTCTTTCTCAAAATTGACTACGCTAGCTCGCAACATATCTTCGAGCGTCTGAATGATTCGTTCTGACTGTCCATCAGTCTACGGGTGATACACCGTACTGAAACTCAACTTTGTTCCCATGGCCTCTTGAAATGCTCTCTAGAAAGAGGAAACAAAACGGCTATTTCGATCAGATACAATCGACACAGGCGAACCATGTAATCTGACAACCTCATCAACGAACTTCTTCACCATTTCAGAAAATGTCATGCCTTTCTTGAATGGAAGAAAATGAGCTGCCTTCGTCAATTTGTCCACGATTACCCAAATGGCACTATTCTTCTTGCTCGTCAAGGGTAGGCCTAAAATAAAATCCATCGTAATATGCTCCCATTTCCACTGAGGAATATGCAATGGATGCAGGGGACCTGAAGGTCTCTGATGGTCAGCTTTCACTCTCTAGCAAGTCAGACATCGGGCGACAAACCCAGCAATTTCCCTCTTCATATTATTCCACCAAAATCTGTCCTTTAGCGCTCGATACTGTTAGATTTTATGGACTCAATCCATCAGTTGATGTAATAAATTGATTAATTTCTTTATTTATCAATAAAATCATGCTTTGCTTTCATGAGATGAGTGTTATTTTACTAATTTATGCACATGACCAATACATATGACATAATGGTTTATGAGTTGAACCGAGTCCCATTAGTATATTAGATGTGATATATGTGCATGGATGAGATCCACACGCGGGAAATATATGTCACAAATCTTATACTTAAATAGCTTCACAACCAGTAATGAGACTGGGCATCTTATTTGATAAGGTTGCAGCATTTTGATCACTATGAGATAGTGTGATTTGTCCCGATCATCAGAATGTAAGTTTCTGGATCACGGTGCTGGTACATTGGATGTATTGAAGGACCATAAGATGCACCTTATGGAATTCCATCTCAATAATAAGATATGCTCTCATAATTCCCTATCAATAGGCTCTCAATCCTGAGACATTGATGAACTCAAGTTTCTATCTATTCATTTGCTTTGAGTCACCAATGAGTGAGGCCGACTGTAGGTTAACACCTCGGTGTCTTGGGTATGTGGTAGTAGAACTGTGGGAATGTTGAATGATCAAGATGGAATCTATCTCTATTATCCCCTTGTGCCAGTTAATGGATTTGTCATTAGTAAGTGCGCACCCATCTCAATTAAGAGTTAATTGGATGGTACTGATGATTACTGTGATTAATTGGGGCTCAAGGATAATAAGATGCGGAACTTAGATTGGAAGAGACGGATTTATTCCAATTGATCCACGGATATTGATAGAGGGGCTTACTTGTGGTAATTGGGAAGTTTAGGGTCTTCATTATAATTTATTCCTAAGACTGGAGTGCAATTGCATTTATATAGTGGTGTTATTTGCAATTAACTGTGGGCCCGGATTGCACATGAGATGTGGGGTCGCGGTGTTCCAGTTGGAGCCAGCTTTCTAAGGAATCCCTAGTAGTCCCCACGCTAACCCAAGTTATTAGAAAATACTAGTCCGACTCGAACTCTAGAAAGAAGGGATTAGAAAGGAGAAAGTTGCTTTGGAAGTAAGACTTCTATTTCAATTAGGCAAGGAAGAGATTTGTAAGTTTATAAAATCTCTTGGACGTCCAGAAGAGTCTCTCTCACGCCCAAAACCCTTTCGTGCAAGAGTTGCACGAGTTTCTCTCTCCTTCTCTCTTCTAGTTTCTTGGAGTTTCGAGTTGGGATTTCTCCTGAAGATTCCACCACTCTTCTTGAGAAAAGAAGTCCAATTCGGGTCATAGCGTGGAAGGCTAAGAGGTATTGAAGAAATCCATTAGAGCACTGCGGATCTCCAAAGGTATGATCTACTTCTTGCATGTCGTAAATTATTATGGATGTTTAGTGCTGGTAGAATATTTACTGTACATGGTCACGAGATTGAGGGTAATGCATCCTGGACTGGGTTTTGGTCTTATGGATAGTTGATCCCTATGTCAAGTGGGTCAAAAGTTTTGAAAATCTATCCACGAGACCCACCTACTTCCAACAATTGGTATCAGAGACATACCTCATCTCTAATCATGTTAGATCAGTAATCTTGTTCTAATCTTTGCATGAGATGTGAAGAGGATAGAGCAAGGGCTATGATAGGATCAGTGTTTATTGGGTTTGCTTGCTTTTGTAGTAGATACATGTTTGGAAAGTCACAAAAGGTTTTAATCATGATAGGAGGATGATAAGATGCCATTAGAAGCATACTGAGATCATTAGAGGTGACTGGGGACAGCAGGAGCCGAATCTGAAAAAGAACCCAAATTTCTGGGTTCGTCAGGTCGGTTAGTCAAACGGACCACTATGGCTGTAGAGGTCTGGATTCATTCTGACTGTCCATCAGTCTGCAGGTGATATGCCGTACTGAAACTCAACTTTGTTCCCATGGCCTCTTGAAATGCTCTCCAGAAAGAGGAAACAAAACAGCTATTTCGATCAGATACAATCGACATAGGCGTACCATGTAATCTGACAACCTCATCAACGAAATTCTTCACCATTTCAGAAAATGTCATGCCTTTCTTGAATGAAAGAAAATGAGCTGTCTTCGTCAATCTGTCCACGATTACCCAAATGGCACTATTCTTCTTGCTCGTCAGGGGTAGGCCTGAAATAAAATCCATCGTAATATGCTCCCATTTCCACTGAGGAATATGCAATGGATGCAGGGGACCTGGAGGTCTCTGATGATCAGCTTTCACTCTCTGGCAAGTCAGACATCGAGCGACAAACCCAGCAATTTCCCTCTTCATATTATTCCACCAAAATCTGTCCTTAAGCGCTCGATACAGCTTTGTGCTTCCTGGGTGCATCGCATAACGAGCACAGTGTGCTTCTGTCATCAGGCTCTCTTTGAAATCATCTACTGCTAGCACACATAACCTGTTCCTGAAATACAAAACATCACCTTCTAGCCGAAAGTCCAGTCGTTCACTGACACTATCCCGAATTCGCCACAACATCGCATCTTCAAACTACTGATCTTTAATACGCCGAATGATGTCGGGTTGAAAACTCACTGTACTAGCAAGTGTCAAACCGTCCTCTACCAATCTCACTTCAACTGGCTGATCATGTCTCACAAAATAAAGACTGTCCCAAGCATGGAGAATCTCCGACTTCCTACTCAAAGCATCTGCAACAACGTTGCCTTTTCCTGAATGATATTTGATGGGGAAGTCATAATCTTTAATCAATTCAAGCCACCTGCATTGCCTCATGTTTAACTCAAGCTGCGTGAAGAGATACTGTAAACTGTGATGATCTGAGTGCACTTCAAATTTCACACCGTACAAATAATGTCTCCACAGTTTCAAGGCAAAAACGATGGCTGCTAATTCCAAATCGTGAGTGGCATAATTCTTCTCATGTTCCCTGAGTTGCCTCGAGCCATAGGCAATCACTTTGCCGTGTTGCATCAGAACACATCCTAAGCCGACTCGAGAAGCATCGGAGTAGATCACAAATCCTTCACTCCCATCTGGTCATGTCAAGACTGGAGCCGAAGTAAGCTTCTCCTTCAACATACAGAATCGGTGCTCACATTCATCCGTCCAAAGGAAAGGAACATTCTTCCTGGTTAATTTAGTCAACGGGGCAGAAATCTTGGCGAAATCTTGAATAAATCGACGATAATATCCAGCAAGTCCAAGAAAACTCCGTACCTCCGTCACAGTCTTTGGGCTGGGCCAATTCACCACTGCCTCAACTTTCATCTGATCAACTGCCAAACCATCTTGTGAAATAGTATGACCAAGAAATGCTACCTACTCGAGCCAAAAATCACACTTCGACAATTTGGCATATAAGTGATGTTCCCTCAACAACTGCAAGGCTCGATGTAGTGGTTCTGTATGCTCCTCTGGGGTCATCGAAGACACCAGAATATCGTCAATAAAGACCACCACAAACCGATCCAAGAAAGGAGCAAAGATCCTCTTCATCAAGGCCATAAAGGCAGCAGGCGCATTGGTTAATCCAAATGGCATCACGAGGAATTCGTAGTGTCCATACCATGTCCTGAAGGCAGTTTTCGAGATATCCTCCTCTTTCACCCGAAGTTGGTGATACCCTGATCGTAAATCAATCTTTGAAAAGTAGGCGGCACCTTGAAGCTGGTCAAACAACTCATCAATATGCGGCAGGGGATATTTATTCTTGATAGTGACTTTATTCAACTGCCGGTAGTCAATGCACATCCGCAATGTACCGTCCTTCTTCTTCACAAACAACACTAGAGCTCCCTAGGTGATACACTCGGCTATATGAAACCCTTCTCCAATAGATCGTGCAATTGCATCTTCAATTCAAGTAGTTCGGCAGGGGCCATACAATATGGAGCTAAACTAATCGGTGCTGTACCAGGCACTACGTCAATGGCGAATTCCACATCCCTGACAGGGGGTAACTCGGGTACCTTCTCCGGAAATACATCCGAGAACTCACATGCTACCGGAATCTCGCCCAACTGCTTCAACTCCTTTTTCTCCGAGACAAAAGCAAGAAAACCTTCACAGCCTCTGCGTATCAAGCAATCCGCCTTGCATGCGAAAATAACACGCCTTGGGCATTTCTTCTGATTGCCCTCGAAGCGAAACCCCTTCTCGAAATCGAAGTAGATCGTCTTGTTGTAACAGTTAACACAGGCACGATACCGCGCTAGCCAGTCCATTCCAAGGATTACATCAAAATCCAACATCGACAACAGGATCAAATCAATTGGCAGCCGACGACCTTCAATCCACACGCCACACTGAGGGTAGTACACACTACACTCCACTCTCTTGCCCACAGGAGTGGACACCACCAACAAATATAGTAGCGGCTGAGGGGGTTGCTGTAACTGTTCAACAAAATGAGGTGCGACATACGAACGCGTAGACCCCGAATCAAATAATGCAAGAGCTTCAGCTTGAGCAATAAGAATTTTACCTTCCACCACGTTCGCATCTTCTGCACTATCATGGGAGGCTGCGTACACGCGAGTGGTCTAACGCTGTGTTTTCTGACCTTGGCGAGATGGCTAGGGGTTGCTAGCGACTACAGAACCAGCAGACCTAGATGGCTGAGAAGTTTTGAATCTTAGGCACTGCGCTATCTTATGCTCCATGGATCCATAGCCTAAACAAGCACCCATCTTCTTCCAGCACTTATCTGTCGGGTGTCCTTGTCCACAAAACTCACATCTGCTCCTAGAGAAACTTGAAGTTCCTTGCTTCCCTTTCCATCTCTTCTGCACTTGTCCCTTGGACCCCATCGGTGCGCTTCTCTTGAGATCGATAGCTCTCTCTGCCAGGTAATTCGCCTCAGCGGCATATGCTCTATCGACTGCATCGTCAAAAGTAGCTGGTCTCTAGAAAGCAGTCACATAATTAGCATACCTAGGATGCAGACCGGTAATAAAGTGATTCACCTTCCTCACCTCAGTAGTAATCATGTCCTCGGCAAAGTGGGACAGCTAGATGAATCGATGAACATACTCTGCTATAGTCAGCTGCTGCTGCTGTAAAGCCAGAAACTCAACTTCCTTTACTCGCTGAACATGGGCAGGGATGAACTTTCTCTGGAATTGTTTCTGAAATGTCTCCCACACCGTTGCACTAGGCATGGTCATATAGGCACTGCTGACGCTCTTCCACCAAGTCTTTGCTACCTCCCTAAACATAGATGCCGTGAGCATAACCTTCTGCCGATTATTACAGACAATGGTAGTGAAGAGATCCCCGGTGTGCTCTAGCCACTGATCAGCCTTCAATGCATTTTCATTGCCATAGAATTCTGTGGCTCCACGTTTCCTGAATTTATTGTACAACGCGTTCGGGTCACTCTCCTTCGGCTAGAAAACCACTTGCTGTTCTACATGCGGCTGAACTAACACTTGGCTCTGTCAGTCTACCAAGGAAACCACCTATGCTTGCAAGGAATGGATTGCCTGCAGCATTGCCAAGAAACGCTCATTGGGGTTTGCAGGTTGCTCTGGGGCGGCTGATCCACTCTCATTATCACCCTGATTGTTATTCTGAGTACCGGATCCAGATGCCATAACCTGCAAAACACAAGAGTCCATCTGCTATCACACTAGGTGACCCACACATACCCCAATTTGAACAAAGACCACACACAAAAGGCAAAAACTGGACTACGTAATCTCACCACGTCCTGTATGCCTACATGCTTAAAAGCTAAAATAGAGACAATGCTCTGATACCATACAATACGTATGTCACAACCCGAGCCCAGAAATCGGGGGTTAGATAAAACCTAACCAATGACACACGTACTCCCGTGCATGTACACCTAGACCTCGCCCAAATGTACACACACAAGGGATCAATCACACGTGCAAACAAATGTGCGCGGAAGCTGTAAGTATCAAGGCATACCACAAGATAATAAAAGACACAATACTTACAAAAGGTTGGACTGATTACAACAATATACAACAAAATAGAGAGTCTAGTCCACAAAATCAAAATACAGATATAAATCAGACCCAAAATACAATCTGTAGAAAAATCTCCCAGATAAGATCAGACACAATAGAGGGGAGAACAAAAGGATGCACACCGCTCTCAGAAGAATGGATCAAGTCCACTCCTCTAGGCCGAAGGGGGCCTCGCGAGCCTCTCCTGGAGTCGGGTTGACCGACGCAGGATCGAAGAGGGATTTGATCCTGCAACACCAAGAACAACTCATAAGTACAACGGCTCAGTAAAATATAAGCCACAAGAAGATAACACAAATTGTATCTATCAATGAGCAAAAGTAGTAATGCAAATATCCATAGTGAGCATGTTCGTATACTAGGCAAATCGTGCATAGGAATAAATATGCTGTCAGCATCATCAATAGAAATACACACTCAAGCTAGCTACTACATTTGTCATCTTCTCCCTTTCGAGAGCACACAAATATGAGAACACCATCGACCGGGCCATGGTACGAATGGATCTCTAATTCCCGGGGTCCGGAAGCCCAGGACACGAGCACTCTGCAGAGGCGATCACACACTCTAAGCCAAAGTTAACCCCGTCGGGTATCCTGAGGCTGAGGCTGAGTAGTGCCATATATAGACAATCTCAATCACAATCAAATCACATGATGCACATCAATCAATAGCACAGCCAGATCTCATATCACAAGCAACGAACAATAGTAGTGCATCACACACTGATAAGCAATACGAATAACAATACGAATAAGCACTGACGAATGAGTACAAATAACACAGAATTACTGAACTCAAGTACTCCACATGAACAATAACAAATATACAGGAGTGGATGGTGCTTGCCTGGGCTTCGCTCTGGGGATGCTGCTATATTTCCCACCGACTCGAGAGGTCCAACGCAGAACACAAAAGGGCAAAACTGAAATCAATATGCAGTGCAATTCAGATTTACTATGACGAATCAAGGTTGTTACTAGCCAATCCCAACCTAATTGTCTAGTGTTTCAACCGTGCATGCTGATGTAGTTTTAAGGTATTCGATACACAGTTGTTCCATCAAAGAGTGTTGCATTTCATAATGAAAGTGTACCAAAGTCACTTAAACCAACACCCATGGGAAGGTGCTAAACAACTGGATAACATACATGAATGAGACGCAACCCTCGAGATCATTCATGTCATTCTTACATTCCATTGGGCATATTCGGGTTGCCTACATTCTAGCATGAGAGTCATATCAGGTCTCTTCCTTAAACCTCATCTTTTTATTCATTTCTCAGGGTCACACGGTGTAGCTGTAGGTGAACATATGGCTTAACTGTAGGCATCTTACGGTGTAGCCGTAATCTGCACTGCGGCAGAACCGAGGTTCCCCAAACTATGCATCCGCATTTACGGCTCAACCGTAATTTGCTTTACGGCGCAGCCGTATCTTGCTCCACGGCTTAGCCGTAGCACAACAGATGGCTTGGTTCTGGCTGGGCCATAGAAGAGCAGCAAATGTGCCAACTCTCAGTTATTTCAGATGTCACCCTGTATTGATCTACGGTTAAGGTCACAGCCGGGTCACGGTGTAGCCGTAAGACATTTCACAGCTCAGCCGTAGCACAATTCACAGTTTAGCCGTGAGTGCACTGAGTCAGTTTCCTAAAACAGCTACAGAAATACAGAATGGCTAACTCTCGACTGAACACAGAAAGATACAAACAAAACTCACTCAATAGGGCTGTCTAATCATGATTCATACAAGGAGAGTAAAATATACACAATTAAAGCATTACCAATAAGTGTTCAAGCTACTTGTGTTTATACTTGCCTCACAAGTGGAAATCACACACACTCTACGGTCGTTGACTTGGCTCAATCCGCTGGAGACACATGAAGATCACGATTACAGCTCCCTTCCTCTAGTGAACAAGACAACAACGAGAGAGAAGGAGAAAGAGAGCTGAACGAGAGAGAGGTCATTGAAGAAAAGAGAGAGAGAACGGTGGTAGGTAGGATATTTATAAGATAAAAGAAATCAAATTTGCAACCAAGTCCACCATTTGCCTCTATTTACAGTTCGAGTCAATTAACGGTCCAACGAGAGCAAACGAAGTCATTTGGATCCAAAACAATTACGAAGATTAACAAGCTCGACAAAATACACGTTTTGACATCAAAATGACGCAAAACTGACAAGATCCAACAGAAGCAGAAATTACGAAAAGGGGCTAGAACTACCCAAACCAGGTCAAACTCAACCAAACTACCTATCCATTGCTCAAAACTAAATAAAAGCAAAACCAAAACACTCTTAGCAACAAGATTACACTTAATTACCCACTAATTCGGCTTAAGTTGGGTCGGAGTGTTACACTGTGCATAATGTTTCTCGTGAATTCATGTCTTTAGTCTATTCCTGTATTGATTATCTCCAATTTCAAACATTAGATAAGGTGTTTTAAAGAGATTGATTTCCAAAAAAAAAGGAAAAATTATATTAATAAGGGAGACAATGATTTGGAAAAAAAATTTAAGGGGCCCTACTCTTGTGCCACCCAATTAGATAAATATATAATTTTTTAGGGAACATATTTGATTAAATGAAACCTCACCCAATCACTTGTTTGTTAAAATGATCCTAAATATAATTAATTCAAAACACTATTTGTGCACATGCTGCTGATAGAGAATAAATTAAAGACATCAATCAAAATGAGAAAAAAAAAAAAGAAAACAAACAAACAAACAAACCAATAGACAAGTAGGTGACACATTTATAGCATTGGGGTAATTTAATGAATCTATTATTCAACCCATATTGGGAGTATATTATTTAATATTAGAAACCTTAGGAGGGTATATACATAATGGTTATAGCCAAAAGTATCATTTTTGATAAAATTTAACAACATTCTCATAGTGGTTGCTCATTACTATCAAATCTACTTACTTTGGCATATGAGAGGTATTAAAATGCCAAAGCAGAGACCTATTTACAAATACTAAAACCAAAGTAATCTATTTACAAATATTAGAAACTTTAGGGGAGTATATGCATAAAAAAAAAAGTGGAAGGCCGATGTTGATTGCAACAATTTCAATTTTGACCAATTCCTCCTAAGATTTCGACATATAAAATAAAAAGTAAGAGAAAATCAAGACTCTTTTAAGATAATAAGGCACCTTTGAATTCAAATCCTAAAATCTCTGAGTTACTGTCTAAGTGCCCTTTATAAAGCATATCTTAGAGATTTGCTATATAAAAACAAAAAAGGGACTTAGTACACTCACAAAAAAATACCTAAACTACCCACACCCTTTTCTTTCCCCACTCACCTTTCCCACCTCCCCCTCCTGTCTCCTCCACTTCCCCACCTCCCCTCCAACAACGATCAACAGCTCTGGTGGAGGGAGCCACGGATCTCCCTCCCTCTTCCTTTCTCTCCCTCTTTCTCTTCTTCCTTTTCCTTTCTCTCCCTCTCCCTCCCCCTCCTCTCCATTATCCTTTCCCTCCCTCTCCTTCTTCCTTTTTCTCCCTCTCTATCCCCTCCCTCTTCCTCTCCTCTTATCTCCTCCCCCGCTTCCTCTCCCTATTCCATTTTCGACCTATTCGGCCCTACAAGCCCAAACATTATACTTTTTTTCGACATTGCAAGGCCGAGCAAAAAAAGAAAGACTATTTGGCCAATCTTGGCCAAATAGTGTGGGGGTGCTGTGGCAGGGGAAGGGAAGGAGAAGGGGAAGGCAAGGGGGTGGGGCGGGGAGGGGGGAACCTTGATCTCCCCGGCAGGGAGATCAAGCAGGGGGGGGAAAAGGGGGAGAGGGAGAGAAAAGGAGAGGGAGAGGAAGAGGGGGAGGGAGGGATATCCGGCGGCCGCTAGAGTCGCCGATCGTGGCTAAAAGGAGGAGGTGGGGAAGGTGAGGAGCGAGGAGGAGAAGATGAGTGGGAAGAGCAGAGGGTGGAGATAGTTTAGGCATTTTTTTTTAAGGTGAGTGTAGTGAGTTCCTTTTTTAGTTCATATAGCAGGTCCCAAATCTTATTGCCGTCAATAATCTTAGTGGTAATAGCAAAACCACTAGAATCTTTCCTTATATTAAGCAGGTCATATCACAAGCCTCTACCATCCATCTCTTTTTGGGGAGTCTCTGTTTCTCCATCTAACTATGTGCACGGCACCTCTATATTTAATTCAACAACTTTGTTTTTCTTTTATAGGTAAAGCATGTTGATACAAACAATGAGAAATCATCATGGATTCAATGATTACATATTATTTAATCAGATATGGGGAAAAAACCACCAGACCGACATTTCTTGTACAAATTGATGCAATTGAGTGCAATTTCATTGCTCAATTGGAATTTGATTTTAACCATGATTTTGAATTCAATTTAGTGTCAAAATGTTCTCGTATTTATATACTGTAATACATGTATGGGTCAAAATGCAAGTAAATGTGACAAGCTTAGCGATCAACTATTCAGCTTGATTAGAACTAAGTTACATTGATAAAGGTAAAGCCCATACTTTCTCCGGTTGGCAGTTTATTGTACTGATTCCTTTTCTTAGCTCCATCATCCTTGAACTAATATTCATCTCTCAAAACATAACAGTCTTAAACACTCACCAACCAGTGAACTGTTGCATCTTAGATGCTGCTTGTGGTGCGCGCGTATGCAAAAGTGTGAGCAAATCACGATTAACAAACAATCAACCACACAAGAAGAGAAAAATCACAGATTTACATGGTTCAACAAGCTCACCCACAACCCCGGGAAACTAATTTTCACTAAATTCCACCCAACGTGGTGGGTTAAACTTTGAGCACCATGGGAGAGAGAGTTCTTATCTCTCTCACACATAGTCTAGGACTACATATTACATCAATATATAATCACTACTTTTTAGGCCCTAAAAAAATCCAATCTTAGTCAACAAGAAAGTTCTGGTACAATTATTAAAATACCCATAACCCTGAACTTAGTCCTTGGCCAACCCAATGAACCAACCCGGTCAAACTGAAATACAAAACATAAATTCCAACATGAACAAGACCTCACTTCCAGCCCAATAAAGTGACAAAATGCTTCATTTTCACATTCGTTGCCCAAGTTGGGCAAGCAGGTTTGATTGTAGATTGAGGGTGTCAACAATTCAGTTAAATAAAATAATCCTAGACCTTAATTTTAGCTCTGTAAAGTTTAATGGCCACATATGATGGAAAATCTATTGTCAAAAAACTCAACTGTAAACAATTTTGGATCATTGTCAAAACTAGAACTAGTGCCTTTCAAGCTAGATGGGTATCCGTGAAGAAATTGAATTAACCATAGGCGAGTCCCATTATAACCTTCCTACTCCCACTCTTACGAGTCAAAGCACCGATAGCAGTCAAAACCCGACCCACAAAACGAAGTTGCAACCCATCCTCTCTCTCTCTCTTCCTTGCTGATTTCTTTTAAGAGAGAGCGAACTGGAAAGTAACCAAATACTCATTCTTGCTATCCTTCCAATTCTTCTGTTCCTTCTAAGTAGTTAGAAAAGACACATTTGAGGAAACATAAAAGAGATAATAAAAAGTCCAAGCGAGGTCGCAATCAATCGAGCTTAGCACAATGGAGTCTTTTTTTTTTACTATTATTATTATGATTATTTTAAGCGTAGACTGAATAACAAATTGGAGTCTAAATTTTCAAGTCAGACAAATGCGTTCTTTCAAACAGAATGATTCCCGATCCTCTCCTTGGAGAGGATCATATGCAGCTTTTATAAATAAAGCACACATGACATTTTCTTTTATGTTTTCGGATACCCCAGGGGCCGGATGAAGAGAGCCCACACAAGTGAAAAAAGAAAAAAAAAATCCATAAAGTGGGAAGGATAGCCCATGCATGTGGAAAGAGTGACATATCCAAGGATTAATCTCTACGCAGCAGACAATGTTTGATGGATCAGATTCTGATATTTTGCTAATCTACACGCTCTCCTTTACTGATGGACCAAGGGGCCGAGGCTCACATTGAACAAGTAGACTTGCTGTATGCTCACAAAGATGACAGTTATGCTCTATTGAAAAAGCCAAAGAGAAACTGGGCCCCAGAGGATCCAGACTCATTTGTTATTTATTGGGCTCTTACTTTGGTTTTATGCCATGCATGAAAATGACAAAGCAATTCACTTGGAAAACTCCACACCCAAGCACAAATAGGAAACACGCCCAAGAAACTTCCATGTCCCACACCCACATACTTCGATCCTCCCTATGTTTGCCATGGAAAAGCCCCCAATACAGAAAACTACCCTTTTCTCCCAACAACTTCAAGAAGGCTTTGATGAAATCATCCTCCATGACAAAATTTACCTACTTTGGCATTCTCTCTTTGACCTCTCCCCACATCAAAGCATCTCCAAGCCTCTGTCAGCTGCTCTTCTCAACAACTATAAAAACACAACCACACCCATGTCTCCTTTCCAACATTTTCTCCTCACCCTCATCCAAAACATGGCTTCTCTTACCTCTCACGCATTCTTCTACCATCTCAAATGCTCCTCTGCAAGGGAAAATGACCCAACAAACCATAAGCAAAGCAGCAACTCCTCCATTAAAGTAAATGGGATCTCTACCATGTCTACAACCAAGATCGACTCAAATAGTACGGCCACAAAATATGCTTCCACTGCACCTGTGGAAGAAACCAGTTATGTTACTGTCGCGGGAGAGCAAAGCCGCCAGAATATTCCGACCAAGAAGCAATTGGTAGATACTCATCGCCAGGGGGTCATCACTCAAGCTGGAGTTGGATATACACAGACTGTCGTCATTCGCTCATATGAAGTTGGCGCCGACAAGACTGCAACGTTAGAGACCATCCTAAATCTTCTTCAGGTGAGGATCTAACTTGTTCTTTACTATAGATTGAATAGTAATGACATGAAGTGTATGCAACTACATCAAAATAGAGGATGAACACTTAGCATATTTTATATGAAATGATTAAAGTAATAGGCATTAGTTCCTTGTGTTATTATTATCATGTGTGTTTAGGAGACTGCATTGAACCATGTTTGGATGTCGGGTCTTCTCGGTAATGGATTTGGGGCAACCCATGGCATGATGAAGAATAATCTCATTTGGGTTGTCACAAGGATGCAAGTAGAAGTTGATTGCTATCCCATCTGGTGAGTTTTCCATTCATCACCATTATCTAAATCATCAATTGAATGTTGTTCATGTACAAATAGTTATTTGCTTGCCTTAAAAACACATGAACTCCATGGAATACTGAATTTTAGGGGAGAAGTGGTCAAGATGGATACATGGGTTGGTGCATCAGGGAAGAATGGGATGCGAAGAGATTGGCTGATTCGAAGTCACCTCACGGAAGAAGTGTTCGCACGTGCAACCAGGCACGTGTGATGAGTTCAATGATTTTGCACCTTTTCTTCTTGATGATTTCATTGCTGTGATTTCGATCTAAAAGAGTTGAACATGGACAGTACTTGGGTGATGATGAACCAACAAACGAGGCGCCTGTCAAAGATGCCAGAAGAGGTGAGAGCTGAGATTTCACCATGGTTTATCGATAAGCAAGCGATACAGGTAGATAATCCACAGAAGATCATCAAGCTGGATGAAAAGGCCAAATATGTGAACTCCAATTTGAAGGTAAGCTTCTAGCTAATCATGCATAATTCAGATATATTTGATCATGTGATCATGTTTGATAGCATTTTAGCTGTCATTCAAAAGAAATGTTTATAATGAGCATTAAAGCAATATGTAGAACATGGAAAGTAGAATATTTGGACTTCTTGCTGCTCAGAATTTTAATATAGGGGATATGCGTTAGTATATCACACCATATGTCTTTCCTCCTTTTTTTTAATATTATATATCAGACCATATGTTGTTAGGAATATGTAATGAAAAACATGAACGTAGTAAAGCATCCCAATCTCTAGAATTATGTGTCAACAAAATAACATTCACCACTTACATTCATTGACTGTCAATTAATATTATCCATAAATCGTTACGTTATTGTCCACTTGCCACGAAAGAATCATTTGGCATGGCACTGTAATTGTTTTCGGTCATAGTCATAGTTTTCCAATTCCACCTTTTTCTAGCATTATTTACGGATCCTAGTTTTCACTCACTAAAGAACTACAACAATTTTGCAGCCAAAGAGAAGCGACTTAGATATGAACCACCATGTCAACAATGTGAAGTATGTCAGATGGATGCTAGAGGTAATGAAACTAACAAAATTTCCAACTCATTTGTGGGGTTGAGTCCCCATAATCTACTGGTGCACAGTAGTTTGCACTAATACGTTTTCCCTTTGGGCCCCACCCTACAAATGACAACTAGGATGGAAGAAGAAAACATCACCATAGTTGGATCTAATTTCTTTAAACTACTCTTCTCCAGACTATCCCTGACTTGTTTTTGGAGAACCACCAACTTTCTAGTATCACACTAGAATATAGAAGAGAATGTGGGAGTTCAGATATAGTGCAATCCATTTGTGAACCTGATGAAGATGCAACAAAAGAAGACAGAAATGACATCAACCTACTTAGAAGATTTTCTTTAACATCAGAGATCTTTGAGGGCCATATGCTCTTGGGTCCATTTGAAAAATGGCCTTTGAGGTATACACACCTACTTCAAGCCAAAGGGGAGCTTAAAAATGAAGAGATAGTTAGAGGAAGGACTACATGGAAAAAGAAGCTCTCTCTGCTGCCATTTCCTGCAGTTAACATAGTCTAAGCTAATGGCATGACACTAGATTTTCAAGCTTGGGTCTTTTTACTACACTCAAGCTATGTGAATGTAGCAGAAGTGAGATGGGGAGGGCTGAAGTGTTGATGGTCTGTGCATGTGATTCATTTATCTAAACAGAATATTCCATTGTGCATTTATCAAATGATTTGATTGTGTAAAAGTTCTCATGCGAAGATCGTCCAAATAAGACATGAGGGCTGTCAGCCACGGATGGGAAGAAGACAATGAAGTCAAGATCTTAGAATGAATGAGTTCCAAAGAAGATGTGATCTGGGGGGATTTGCTAGGTGTAAAATGCTTCTGAGAATTGAATATCCTGTCAACCTGTTTGGTTTTGTTCATCTACCCTTCTCTGTTCTCTGTTACCCACAGGAAGCATAAGAAAAGTACCAGACCTTCAACCCGCATCTTCATTGTAATGCAGTGTGTCCTCGTTTTCATAACTTCCTTCAGAAATCTGTATTGGCTAATGTTTTACAAGATAACATTAAATGAGCATGCATGTGCCATCAAACGACCAGTGCAAGTAGCATTTGGTTAAGACACCTCCCTCAAAGGGAGGAGCTCTTTGTTTGGATTTCAGTCTGCCTGAACATAAAAGAATACCTGTTTCTGTTGGTCACTTGTATCTACAAGACAGTAATCCAATACAAAAAGTGACACTCTATTATACTAGAACCAAGCATACTATTGGTCTGGATTATCTGCCTGGGTAAGCCCACCTATATGCATGTTTGACAGCTTTTCCTGTACATTTGTAGGAAAAACCTATGTGCATGCTCAAGCTGAGCCTAAATCATCAGTCAAAGTGTATTATTACCAAAAGTGGACACTCCAGATTGATAATTGGACTATATCATGTTTAACATAGGAAGGAGTTAATAAAAGAAGTTGTATGTGTATTTTAGGTCGCAAAAAAGCACTAAGATATGCAAATGTCCTCATACAGTACACGTTATTAATCTACTTTAGGGACCCTTTAGTCTGCATGGAACTGAATTCCTAGGAATTCTAAGAAATGTATTCCTAGAAGTGGCTAAAGCTGAAAAAAAAAAACGAAGGTAAAATCCGTAAATGGCTTCTCAATGTAAAATGAATTCAGGGAAGATGGAAAATGAAAACCAAAGCAACACTCTAAGAAACCAAATCCTAGGAAAGTTAGCCATCTAAATTTGCACCTTACATCCTACACACCTCATCTCTTTAATAATCCTTTCTTGGAACCCCTTTTTTCATGGGTTCCTATGAAATATTCAATTCCATGCAAAAATAAAAATAAAAAAGGACCCTTAGTCATATGGTTAGGGAAGCTTATAAGTCCTAGGCCACAAATCACAAGGATCAATCAACTATAATAAGGGATTCTATCTTGCTTCATCAACTTCATTATTGTGTAAAATTAGAGAGCTTCTCTAAATGAAAAACCCATTTTTTCAATAAATTGGCAACATGTAATCATTTACCCAATATACAAGACACATACCAATCGAGGCTAAAATTGTGATCTACAGAAAAGCAAAATCATAGCCTCTTTCTCTCTAAAGTTCGATGGAGTTTCCATGACCACATGAGCAAGAATGTCACAAGGGCTGCCCCAAAAGATCCCCAGAAAAACATCGACCATGGAGGCATTGAGCGGGGAAATAGACCTGGTAAGATCTACAGATGTCAGGAGGCGTATTATAAGCAAGTGTACTAAATATTGTCTGATAATTGGTGCCAATATATAACACAAGCAGTCACTAAAATGCTATTATATAGATTAAAAGGTCACATCCAGACTAAGGCAGTGCAATGTAAGCTATCCACCATTTTTATTGCTCAGCTTTTAGAGTTGAAGTTTGCAAGGAAAATCAACTCAACATAGCTTAAGCTAAAACGGCTGTCATAGGAAGCATTATTCAGTGCCATGTTCCAAATGGAAGTGATTCTTATTTTAAAGTTAAATAAATTTCAATGATTTTAATGAGGACCATTGATTATGGATTCCAATGTTCACATACACTTAAAATTCATGCATTGGCACTGACCTCCATTGCACACTCATTAGATATCCCCCGTTGAATTAAAACATACACAAAGCACCTCATCCAACTATTATTAGCTTAAACTCCAAGGCCCTCAATTCAAGGGTTAAGTTGATGCCATAGGGAGTAGGTGTTAGTGTCATTGTAAGAATGTGTTGTCAATTACGTGACCCAAGTCTAGTCTTGCTCTAAGGAAGGTCAAGTTTCGTCAATGAAGATCAAGCTAGATCAAGGAAGCTCAAGGTAGATCAAGCAAGTCCAAGGAAGATCAATCAAGAAGATCATCTATGAGTGCCAAGGGATAAGGTAACATTGCCCTTATTTGCCATAGAAATTGTATAGGAAAAAGGGTTTCTAAACACCCTGACTTTGTTCTACGACTTGGACCACGGCTAAGCCGTAGATCCTACAGCTCACTCTCCAGAGAGTTTATTTTGAGTCATTTTGTTCTTCGGCTGACCCTACGGCTGCACCGAAAAGGGATACGGCTAAGCCGTAGTATGTTTCATGGCTAAGCCGTAAAATCTACGGGCCACAGTCCAGAGAGTGCTCTTGGCCATATAATGCCTACGGTTGACCTTGCGGCCAAGCTGAAAGGCCTTCACGGCTAAGCCGTAGTGTGATTCACGGCTAAGCCGTAAAGTTTACGGGCCACTTTCCAGAGAGCAATTTTGGGAGATTTCAGCTTACGGCTGACCCCACGGCTAGGCCGAAAGGTGCTCATGGCTAAGCCGTATGAGGATTTACGGCTAAGCCGTAAGCTTAACTGTAAGAAGAAATATTGTTGAATCTAGTCAAACTAGCTGTTGGATGTTGTCAGAGCATACGGCTAAGCCACCTTTTTGTTCTTAACCGTAGATCTATCCGTTGGAGCTTATCTGTATTTAAAGAGGACCTCTCCTTTGCTCCAAACACTGACTTTATTACTGAGAAAATCACCAGTATAGCTGAGCCTTTGCACCTGCAGTAGAACCATTTTTAAAGCTCCCACAACCACCTACTCTTCAACACTTAAAGTGCCATTATTGTTCCAAGAAGAGTAGTTGGTCATTTAGGAAAGGCCTCATTAAATCTGAGAGAATATCTTAGCCTTCCAAACCCTCTTAAAACCTCTTCCCTTGGCTGAGCACTCATCTGAAGATCTTCATCACCAAGGAGCAAGAACAAGGGGTCAAAGCTTGGAGGTAATCTTTCAAGTATCAAGAGCACCACTCAAAACTAAGGTATACAATTCCTTGTTTAGGTGTTCTTTAATATTTCAATCCTCTTTGCTGTATTTGGTGGAAGACAAACCACCGCATCAAAAATTGTTGTAGTTGATGGACTAGATCAAGGATCAACCACCTGATCAAAAATCTAGTTGGTGGAAGACAAACCACCAAATCAAAAAATTGTTGCTAGAGGTGTTTGTAATGTAAATACCTCATACTTAGTGGAACCAAGAGAGATTGCTCTTGAGAGTGGATGTAGGTCTAGGACTGAACCACTACAAATTACTGTGTTGATTGCTTATTGTGTGTGGTGGTTGCCTTATATTCTTTTTACTTGTGTTGATCATCTTTTTAAGCTATATCTTCCTGATTCTAGTTACATTTCTATACACTGTTAGCACACACAACTCTGAGCATCTTTCTTAATCTTCTTGTGGACTCTCAATCTTAATTAATCCTTCAGATTGCACACTAATAAAACCTCGTTTTTGGAAAGAAATTTTTAATAGTCTTATTCATCCCCCCTCTAGGACTTGGTGAGATCTAGCTATTGCACTTTCAATTGGTATTAGAGCAGGTTACTTCTTAAGGGTGTAATAACCTGAAGTAGATCTATCTTTTTGCTAGATTCACCATGAATCCTGAAGGAAGCTCTATCACCCGGCCACCTTTCTTTAATGGAACAAATTATGCCTTCTGGAAAGCCCGAATGACAGCGTTTCTGAAATCCATGGACTGGGCAGTTTGGGAGGCTATAGAGAAAGGCTGGACGGAACCCACTGAAGAAGTGAACACAAATGGTGTCATAACCACTAGACCATTGGATCCAGCAAAATGGTCTGCTGCTCAGCTACTTCTTAGACAAAATAATGCTAGAGCTTACAATGCTATAGTGTGTGCCATGAATCAAGAAAAGTTTAAAAAGATCATGACAACCACTAATGCAAAACAGGCCTGGAGAATCCTTGAAGTTACTTATGAGGGTACCTCAGTTGTCAAAAGATCTAAACTTCAGACGCTCACAAGTCAGTTCGAAAACATTCGCATGGAAGAAAATGAAATGTTTACTAACTTTCATACTAAGCTCATGAAAATTGTAAATGAAATGTGGGCTCTTGGAGAAACCCTTCCGGAAGGAAAATTTGTAGTAAAATCTTGAGATCACTTCCGGAAAGATTCTATCCTAAGGTAACCTCCATAGAGGAACACAAGGATTCAGAACAAATGAAAATTGAAGATTTAGTGGGATCCTTTCAGACCTTTGAACTCAAATTTAACAATGACAAAAAGAAATCAATTGCACTAATCACCTCTCATAACACATCTTCCTCTAAAGATGACATAGGAATAACTAGTAATGACGAGGATGAAGATGTGGCCCTTTTGGCTAAAAGATTTTTGAAACAATTTAAGAAAAAGAGAGTGAAAGATTATAAAAATGAAAACATTAATGATAAATACAAAGGTCGATCAAGTTCCTTCTCTAGAAGTAAGCATAAGGAACCCATGTGTTACATATGTAAGAAATTTGGACACATATCCACCGATTGTCCACCAAAAGGGAAATCCAAAAAGAAGAATCTTGTAGCCACTTGGGATGATTCATCTGAATTAGATTCTGACTCAGATGAATCACATCAAAATGAATCAGACAAATATACAGTTCTGATGGCTACCACTGCAACATTCAATCTCTCTGAGGAAATGATTAAAATATCGAATGAAGAAATCTCAGGAAGTGAGTCAGAGAGTGAATATGAAAATTCAAATGATGAGGATAATGACAACAACACGGATTCCTATGAACTACTTTATGAGGGAACCTGTAGGCTCGTTAAAACTGTAAGCAATCAACAAAACAAAATTAAGAATTTAAAAGAAAAGGTTGATAGTATTAATGCTGAAAAGGAGGAGTTAATCAAAGAACTTGAAAGTGTAAAAACCCAATTATCAACATTAAGAGAAAATGAAAAATCCCTTTTGAAAATAAAAGATGAAAATAATGCTCTCCACAATGAAGTGACTATTCTGAAACGATATAAAGAAAAGTATGAGTACAGATTTACCCAAAATGATGAGAAATACATTAGACTATTCAAAATTGGGAAAGCTTATAAGGATATGACCGGTCTTGGATATGACAAAAATGCGAATCAGTGACCAAGTTCCGGAACTGTTTTTGTCAAAAATGCTTTAAAGAAGGAAGATACTAGTGTTAAAAACACTTTGGATAAGACTGTTACATAGGCCCAAAGCCCATCTGAAAAGAGCCCATCTGAAAAGAGAAGCCTTCTTTACTTGGAATACTATTGCTGTAATTAGCTGTATTAGTCTTCCTTCTTAACTTAGAATCCTAATTGATATAAATTAGTGAGTTTTCCTTTCTTAGAGCCTAGATTAAAGGCATGTAAAGATATATATTGATGTATAATCTCAATAGAAGGACACACAAATTAATACACTCTCAAGAGAATTCAAAATCTCTTCTCTATGATCGTGAGTTTGTCATGGTATCAAAGCCCTAATCTACAGTCCTCTTCTCTTCTAATCTTTTTCTTCAACTAGTTTGTAGAATCTTGGTGATAACAGTCATTGGTATCCTGTCGTTGATTGTTTGTGCATGTTACATCAGCAGACCCTCCCATCCTGGTCGACCACTCATCCTGGAATTCTTGGACATTTTTTCAGATTTTTTCGATCATCAAAGGTAGGCCATCTCATCTCTTTTAGTATTTCAGTTTTGTCCAATAGATTTCATCTTAGCCGTTCAAAATTGTGGATTTTGATCCGTTTTGAGTGAGACCTCTTCCAGCAGTAGCGAAATTTGACTACCCTTCCATCCCGCTTTGATCTGTCTCGAGATCACTTGGTGGGGTCCACGTGCTACCTTTTCCCCTGAAATCAAGGACGTACTACTTTCCTGTTGTTCTCTTTTGGCCAAAATCAATTTTAATCTAACATTGAGATGGACAAATCTGAGGTTACTTTGATCAAATTCACTGGACAAAATTACCCTACATGGTCTTTTCAATTCCAAACCTACCTCAAAGCTAAGGAATTGTGAGGTTTTGTTTCTGGTGTTGACCCTAAACCCACTGAGGATGAAAAAAAGATCTCCTCTTGGCAGACAAAAGATGCCAAAATCAAATCCTGGATTCTGGGATCGGTTGAGCCTCATCTGATAATGAATCTCAAGCCTTACCCCACTTCTAAAGCCATGTGGGGGTATTTGAAGAAAGTATACCATCAAGATAACTCTGCGCGACAGTTCCATCTTGAATGTGCTATTGCTGAATATACCCAAGGGACTTTGTCAGTACAAGATTACTATTCAGGTTTCCGTACACTGTGGTCGGAATACAGCAGTATTAAATATGCGGATGTAGCTGACAATGTGTTGGCGGTAATTCAAGACCTTCAGGCATCTAGTTAGCGAGATCAATTTTTGATGAAACTGCGGCATGAATTTGAAAGTGTCCGATCTACTCTGATGAATCGGTTGCCCCTACCTTCCTTGGATGTATGCTTGAATGAGCTCTTACGCGAAGAACAGCGCCTTACGACCTCGGCTCATATTGCTCAACAAAAGACTGAAACCTATTCAGTCGCATTTTCGGCACATAAAACTTCTCAGCCTCGAGACTTGAGCAAAACCCAATGCTACAGTTGTCAAAAATTTGGGCACGTTGCCTCTCAATGCAAGCAAAAAGTCTGCAGTTACTGTAAAAAGTCGGGACATATCATCTCTGAATGTCGTCGCCGTCCTCCACGTCAGTCGACACAATATCAGACTCCACAGTCTCCAGCATCGCAATATCCTACTCTACCGTCTCAGACTCCGCATGCTTATGTGGCTGCCTCGGTTATGCCTGTTCCTACATCTGCAACCCCACAACCTGGGTCCTCCTCATCTCTCACTCCTGAATTGGTTCAACAAATGATTATCAATGCCCTCTCTGCTTTTGGTCTATCAGGTAAGTCTTCTTCATCTTCCACTTGGTTTCTTGATTCCAGGGCATCTAATCATATGACGTATTCCCACACTCCTCTCTCCAATATGACAAGTTACACTAGCCCTCTTCAAATACAAACAGCCGATGGAGGACATGTTCCCATTACTGCCATTGGCGATATCCCTGGTTCCATCCTATTGAGAAATGTTTATCTTTGTCCTAATTTAACTTCCAACCTATTATCAGTCGGACAACTTGTTGAAAATAATTGTAACATCTCTTTTTCTTCTTCTGGTTGTGTTGTGCAGGACCAGATGTCCGGGAAGGAGATCGCGAGGGGGCCTAAGTGTAGACGCTTGTTTCCGCTGGATCTTTCTCAAATTTCTAGGAATCAATTTGCCAATAATGTGTTCTGTTTTTCTCTTAGAGATAATTGTTGGTTGTGGCATAATAGACTCGGACATCCTAATTCCAAGGCTTTGTCCTTTATGTTCAATTCTGGTTTATTAAATAAATCTCTTCGTTTATCTTCTTGTGTGCCTTTTGATTGTGCTACTTGTAAAATGGGAAAGAGCAAAGCACTTCCGTTTCCTCAATCCACTTCTCACACTTCTCAGTGTTTTGATTTAGTTCATAGTGATGTATGGGGAATTGCTCCCGCTCTTTCCCATGCTCACTATAAATATTTTGTGACCTTTATTGATGATTTCAGTCGGTTCACATGGGTCTACTTTCTGCATTCCAAATCTGATGTTTTTCATGTTTTTCAAATTTTTTTGGCTTATGTTGAAAATCAATTTTCCACCTGCATTAAAATCTTGCGAACTGATTCTAGCGGGAAATATATGTCCTCTGATTTCCAACAGTTTTTGCAAACCAAAGGCATTATTTCTCAAAGATCTTGTTCTTATACTCCTCAGCAGAATGGAGTCGCTGAACGGAAAAATAGACATCTTCTTGATGTCACTCGTTCCTTTCTTCTGGAATCCTCAGTTCCTACTTGTTTTTGGGTTGAGGCACTGGCTACAGCAGCTCATCTTATCAATCGTATGCCATCAACCTCTATTGAGAATCAAAGCCCATATCACCGTTTGTACAAGACTGCTCCA
Organism: Sextonia rubra; assembly: GCA_037013555.1. NCBI lineage: Eukaryota > Viridiplantae > Streptophyta > Magnoliopsida > Laurales > Lauraceae > Sextonia > Sextonia rubra. The sequence goes on from JASUAD010000026.1 coordinate 13,381,068, forward strand.
TCCTATGATGATCTTCATGTTTTTGGCTCCATTTGTTTTGTGCACTTGCCTCCTTCTGAAAGGAGAAAACTCACGGCACAATCAGCTCAGTGTGTGTTTTTAGGTTATGCACCCTCTTCCAGAAAGGGTTCCTTTGCTATGATCCTCACATTCGTCGGTTCCGTATCTCTAGGAATGTCGTCTTCTTTGAACATCAGTATTTTTTTCAAAAACACATTGATCCTCCTGACTCCTCTTTTGTGTCATTACCTGGTTTTTCTGAAGACTCGTCAGTTGTTCGTTTTAATCCTAATTTTGTGTATCACAGACGGAACAGCACAGCGCATACTAGTGATCCCCCTCCTGATCTTCCTCCAGCATCCGGTTCCGGCCATACTTCACTGCGTCGCTCCACTCGGATTTCGGTCCCGCCAGATCGTTATGGCTTCTCCCATACTTCCTTAATGGCCACTTTGTCTTCTTCTTCCATTCCACAGTCATATTCTCAGGCTGTGCAGGTTCCATGTTGGAAAAAGGCTATGCAAGATGAATTGGATGCGTTAGCACAAAATCATACGTGGGATATTGTACCATCTCCTGTGGGTGTCAAACCTATTGGCTATAAGTAGGTTTTTTCTCTCAAATTAAAATCTGATGGATCTTTAGATCACTACAAGGGGCGTCTTGTTACTCTTGGCAATCGGCAGGAATATGGCATTGATTATGATGAGACCCTTGCTCCGGTTGCCAAGATGACCACCGTCCGCACTATTCTTGCTGTTGCTGCATCTCAATCTTCGCCTCTCTATCAAATGGATGTCAAAAATGCGTTTCTCCATGGTGATCTCAAAGAAGATGTTTATATGCGATTGCCTCAGGGATGCTCCTCCGGCCCCGGTATGGTTGCTAAACTTCGTCGCTCCCTCTATGGTCTGAAACAAGCTCCTCGCGCATGGTTTGAGAAATTTCAAGCTGTTCTTCTCCGGTTGGATTTTCATCCAAGCCCGTATGATCCTTCTATGTTTTTACATCATGCTCCATCCGGGATCACAATACTCCTTGTCTATGTTGATGACATCGTCATTACCAGTCCTAATGCCGGAATAATTCAGAAGCTCCAAGCGTCTCTTCGTCAGTCATTTAAAATGAAGGATCTTGGCCCTCTCCACTATTTCCTCGATCTTGAAGTTCATCAATCGCCTAAAGGTATTGTTCTCCATCAGCACAAATACACTATTGATCTCATCGCCTTGGCTGGTCTTACTGCTTCTGCTCCTGTTGATACGCCAGTAGAACTGAATGTCAAACTCAGTCGCGACGAAGGTGATCTTCTTTCCGATCCTACTGCCTATCGCCAGTTGGTTGGGAGCTTGATCTACCTCACGATCACTCAACCCGATATCTCTTATGCGGTCAACCTGATGAGTCAATTCATGACTGCTCCTCGTCACCTTCATCTGGTTGCTGTTCGCCGCATCATTCGGTACCTTATTCGCACACCGACTCGTGGGTTGTTTTTTTCCATCCAACAATCCTCTGACTCTCAAAGCTTATTCAGATGCTGATTGGGCTGGTTGTCCGGATACTCGCAGATCGACAACTGGATGGTGCATGTTTTTAGGTGATAGTCTCATTTCTTGGAAATGCAAGAAACATGACAAAGTTTCCAAATCCTCTACTGAGGCAGAGTACTGCGCCATGTCTACTGCATGCTCCGAAATTCTTTGGCTCCGTAGTTTGCTTTCTGACATTGGTTTTCTAGCAGCAGGAGCTACCCCCCTCTATGTGGATAATACCAGTGCTATTCGGATTACTGAAAATCCGGTTTTTCATGAACGTACTAAACACATCGAGGTTGATTGTCACTTCATCCGTGATGAGCTTAAACGTGATGTCATCAGCCTGCCACATGTCTCCACTGAACTTCAACTTGCTGATATTCTCACCAAAGGCCTTCCACGACCGCGCCATCAGTTCTTGGTTTCCAAATTGATGCTTGTCAATTCTCCCGCATCAATTTGAGGGGGGGTGTTACATAGGCCCAAAGCCCATCTGAAAAGAGCCCATCTGAAAAGAGGAGCCTTCTTTACTTGGATTACTATTGCTGTAATTAGCTGTATTAGTCTTCCTTCTTAACTTAGAATCCCAATTGATATAAATTAGTGGGTTTTCCTTTTTTAGAGCCTAGATTAAAGGCATGCAAAGATATATATATTGATGTATAATATCAATAGAATGACACACAAATTAATACATTCTCAAGAGAATTCAAAATCTCTTCTCTATGATCGTGAGTTTGTCAAAAGCATCTACTAGTACTCATACTGTTTCATCAAATGTCATCTGTCATTATTGTGGAAAAAGAGGTCATTTCAAAATGGAGTGCAAGTTAAGAAAAATTCATTATAACATTAGTCAAAAAATTGAGAATAACACCTATAAGAAAATAGAACTTGAAAACAAAAAGCTGGAGTCTCAAATAAACAAGTTCCCCTTGAACCAAAAGATGGATAATCTGTTAAAAGAAGTCCAAAAGTTAAGAAAACAATTTGAAATATACAAAAAGGATGGAGCAAACATTCTTATTCCCCAACAAAAAACTTTTCAAGTGAAACACCAAAAGCCAATTGTGATCCCCACTACTAGTACACTTAAGTGGATACCTAAAAACAAGAATCTAGTGGTCCACACAGCTTTTAAAGCTGCAGAACAATAAAGATGGTATCTGGATAGTGGATGCTCAAAACATATGACTGGTGATAAATCATGTTTGTCTAAAATGATTGAATTCGATGGAGGCACAGTTACTTTTAGTGATGGCAGTACTGCAAAAATTATTGGGAAAGGAACGGTAAATGTTCCAAACCTACCACCTTTTGAGAATGTTTTGTGCGTTGATGGTTTGAAACATAATTTACTTAGCATATCGCAAATCTGTGATAAAGACTATGCTGTGAACTTTAGTAGTCATAGTTGTGAGATCTCAAGGAATGGAAAGATAATCTTGAGAGGTCTTAGAACTACCGATAATTGTTATGTGGTGGGAAAATCTAATACTTCATCCTCCGCTTCGTGCTTATTAACTAGTATTGATGAAGCTAAGTTGAGGCATCAAAGACTTGGGCATGTAAACTACAGGGACTTATCCCATCTAAACAAATATGTTGAAGGACTGCCCAAGATCAGTAGTCAAGAAAAGATGATCTGTGGAGAGTGCCTCCAAGGAAAACAAATTAGAAGTGCCCATAAAATGGTGAATGCTAAGAAAACTTCTCGATCTCTAGAACTTATTCATATGGACTTGGTTGGACCAACTAAAAGAGAGAGTCGAAGTAAGAAAAGGTACTTTCTTGTCATGGTAGATGATTTATCTAGATTCACTTGGGTTGCATTCTTGAGAGAAAAATCTGAAGCCTTTGGAGAATTTAAAAGGATTGTAAAACAAATTCAAATTGAAAAAGGGACTTTAGTAGCCCGAATCAGAAGTGATCATGATGGAGAATTTGAAAATGATCAATTTGAAAAATTCTGTGAGAAATATGGGATTCATCATGAATATTCAGCACCTAAAACTCCACAACAAAATGGGGTAGCTGAAAGGAAAAATCGAGTTCTCCAAGACATGGCCACAGTCATGCTTCATAGTAAGAATCTTCCTAGAGACTTGTGGGCCGAAGCTGTTAATACCAGCTGCTACATCATCAACCGAGTTTATCTTAGGACTGGTACAAATCAGACAGCTTATGAATTGTGGCATGGGAAGAAACCAAATGTGAAATATTTTAAGGTCTTTGGAAGTAAATGTTACATTTTGAAAGATAGAGAACAACTGAGTAAATTTGACTCAAAAAGTGATGAAGGTATATTCTTAGGCTATTCAACACGGGGTCGAGCCTATCGTGTTCTAAATATAAGAACCGGAGTCATCCAAGAGTCAATAAATGTTATTATAGATGATGAATCCACAGTATCTGATAATGTTGATGAAGTGGAAGTCCCTCAATGTCTGAACCCACACAATCCACAGTAAAAACTGATGTACCTGCTTCCACTGAAAATTTGGTGAACATAAAAGATCATCCTATAGATCAGATTATTGGTGACCCTCTAACAGGTGTAAAAACTAGGAAACAATTGGAGAACATTATGAGTCACTTGTGCTTTACTTCTGTTTTAGAACCTACCTGCGTTGATAAAGCCTTCTCAGACAATGATTGGATAAAAGCTATGCAAGTAGAATTGAATCAATTTACAAGAAGTGATGTTTGGTACCTAGTTCCAAGGCCAAATGGTAAAAATGTGATAGGCACTAAATGGATCTTCAAAAATAAACTAGATGAAAATGGCGTCATTGTTAGGAACAAAGCTAGGTTGGTAGCGCAGGGATATTCTCAAATTGAAGGTATTGACTTTGATGAGACCTTTGCTCCAGTTGCTCGTTTAGAATCAATTAGGATTTTATTATCTATAGCTTGTTTTTTAAAGTTCAAATTGTATCAAATGGATGTTAAAAGTGCTTTTTCCAAAATGGAATTTTGAATGAGGAAGTGTATGTTGAACAACCTAAAGGTTTTATAGACACAAAATTCCCTAATCATGTGTTTAAATTAAAGAAAGCTCTGTATGGTCTTAAGCAAGCTCCACGTGCTTGGTATGAAAGGTTGACAAAATTCTTGTTAGACAATAATTTTCAAAGAGGTAGTGTTGATAAAACTCTTTTTATCCAAAAGACAAGAAAGTCAGTTTTAATAGCGCAAATATACGTAGATGATATCATCTTTGGCCCACGTGTAATGAATTGACTACTCAGTTCGCTAATCTAATGCAATCTGAATTCGAAATGAGTATGGTTGGCAAATTGAATTTCTTCTTAGGTTTGCAAGTCAAACAATTACATGATGGTATCTTCATTTCCCAGTCCAAGTATGCAAAAGAATTGGTAAAACGATTTGGTCTAATGACTAGGAAACATGTCAAAACCCCCATGAGTACAACCATCAAACTTACTAAAGATGCTAATGGTAAAGGGGTTGACTCTAGCCTATATAGAAGTATGATCGGTAGCCTGCTATACCTTACTGCAAGTAGGCCAGACATAGCATTTAGTGTGGGAGCATGTGCACGATATCAAGCAGATCTGAAAGAATCCCATCTGACTGCTGTAAAAAGAATCATTAAGTACGTTGCAGATACAACTGAATATGGTCTGTGGTATCCTCATGACTCATCATCTTCCATTGCTAGATACTCAGATGCTAATTGGGCAGGAAACTTAGATGATAGAAAATCCACAAGTGGAGGCTGTTTTTATGTTGGAAATTGTCTAGTAGCTTGGCATAGTAAAAAGCAAAATTCTATATCTCTTTCCACTGCTGAGGCTGAATATATAGTTGCCGGAAGCTGCTGTTCTCAACTCTTGTAGATGAAGCAAATGCTTATGGACTATGGCATTAAACAAGAAATAATGAGCTTGTATTGTGATAACACTAATGCCATACATATTTCTAAAAATCCGGTCCAGCACTCTCCACCCTCTCCCCGAGTTTTGGTTCCACAGGAACCCACTCGTGATAGGTCCTTCTTCTCCCCTCCAATTACTGTGGAACGCGATGTCAATCTCCTTGCTGTTGAAACCTATGGCGTTCATACCCTCCTCAAAACGGTTGGGTGGGAAAACATTCTCAAATGGGGTGGTCCTGGCTTCCCCTCTACTGTGCGCACCATGTATGCATCCATCAAGGAAGCCTCGCTAGACTCTCTGTCGTTTGAGATTGATTTCACTGATGGCACCAATACCATCACCCTGCCATCATTTCTGCCCTTCTATGTGTTCCTCTTTCCGATGTGCACCCTTCGGTCCTCAAGGATTCTCTCTCCGAAGAGGAAAAACAAACAGCCACTTTTGCCTTATGTGGAGCGACCATCCCGTGGAAGGACAAGGGCTTCCTCCCTGCAGCTTCCCTGCTTCCTCACTTCCGGATCCTCCATGCTATCTTCACATGTAACATCTATCCTAGGAGGGGAAATTTCTCTAACCTGACCCCTTTCATGGTTAATGTCCTCTACAATGTCCATATGGGGGTCAAAGTGTGTCTTCCCTCTCTGATTTGTGCTACTATCATTCGTTTTTGGCTTTGTCCGGGAAGAGGCACCAATGCTTGCGTATTTAGATATCTCATGACTCGCCTTGCCTCTCAATGTGGGGTCAATTTACCTTCTGATGAAGCTCCTGAGTCTCACCCCACCTTTGGCACAGTCAATATTCAGAACATGCACTTCTCCAAGCAACAAGCGGCTGGTCCCCGCTTTCATGACTCTGGGGATGAGGAAGACTCACCGGATGCGCCTCCTCCTACCGCACCCTCTACTGCTTCACCAGTTCCGGTTCCTCCCCCGGCTTCTTCCTCTGCCTCTTTTGAAGCTCGGCTGGCAACGCTCGAACAACGGCAAACCAAGATGGAGAAGCTATTGAAGAAATCTTTTCAATACCTTTCAAAGATCTCCAAGAGCTGCCGGAGAGACGATGTGGCGATTCCATCCCCCTCTCCTCCTTCTGATTGATGTTTGTTCTGTCATGTCTTGTTGGCACTGCATTCTTTCTGTATTTTGGGCATTGACTGTATTTCACCTGATGGTTCTGTTTGTAGATACATCTTTTGTCATTATGGGTGATGCACTATTTTGAAATGGTTGTGCCTTGTACTGCCCTTATTTTCTAATAACATATGGCCTTTACTTCGCCGTTGCTTATCTTTGTGTGCACTTATTTGTCTTCATGCTTTTCTTTCTGCTTTATGGCTGTGGTGCTTCTTGTATATCTCTTTGTCAATATTGTGCCAAAAAGGGGGAGAATTCTATGCATGTCTTCAGGGGGAGCTTTCTAACCTCCCACCTGTCCAGTAGATTGTATTTGCAGACTTTTGTAGGTTAAGCATCTTCAAAGGGGGAGCTTCAATGTGTTGAACCTTCAGACTTATGTAAATCTGTTAGGATAAGGTGTATTGAGTATTGTAATACTTGTTGTATCCTGTTTGTTGAGCTAAAATGTTGTATCTTCTTCATTATATGTAATTTTGTCACGAAATTGACAAAGGGGGAGATTGTTAGTGTCATTGTAAGAATGTGTTGTCAATTACGTGACCCAACTCTAGTCTTGCGCTAAGGAAGATCAAGTTTCGTCAATGAAGATCAAGCTAGATCAAGGAAGCTCAAGGTAGATCAAGCAAGTCCAACGAAGATCAATCAAGATGATCATCTATGAGTGCCAAGGGATAAGGTAACATTGCCCTTATTTGCCATAGAAATTGTATAGGAAAAAGGGTTTCTAAACACCCTGACTTTGTTCTACGGCTTGGACCACGGCTAAGCCGTAGATCCTAAGGCTCACTCTCCAGAGAGTTTATTTTGAGTCATTTTGTTCTTCGGCTGACTCTATGGCTGCACCGAAAAATGGATACGGCTAAGCCGTAGTATGTTTCACGGCTAAGCCGTAAAATCTACGGGCCACAGTCCAGAGAGTGCTCTTGGCCATATAATGCCTACGGTTAACCTTGCAGCCAAGCCGAAAGGCCTTCACGGCTAAGCCGTAGTGTGATTCACGGCTAAGCCGTAAAGTTTACGGGCCACTTTCCAGAGAGCAGTTTTGGGAGATTTCAGCTTACGGCTGACCCACGGCTAGGCCGAAAAGTGCTCACGGCTAAGCCGTATAAGGATTTACGGCTAAGCCGTAAGCTTAACTTTAAGAAGAAATATTGTTGAATCTAGTCAAACTAACCGTTGAATGTTGTCAGAGCATATGGCTAAGCCGTAGACCTTTTTGTTCTTAGCCGTAGATCTATCCGTTGGAGCTTATCTGTATTTAAAGAGGACCTCTCCTTTGCTCCAAACACTGACTTTATTACTGAGAAAATCACCAGTATAGCTGAGCCTTTGCACCTCCAGTAAAACCATTTTGAAAGCTCCCACAACCACCTACTCTTCAACACTTAAAGTGCCATTATTGTTCCAAGAAGAGTAGTTGGTCATTTAGGAAAGGCCTCATTAAATCTGAGAGAATATCTTAGCCTTCCAAACCCTCTTAAAACCTCTTCCCTTGGCTGAGCACTCATCTGAAGATCTTCATCACCAAGGAGCAAGAACAAGGGGTCAAAGCTTGGAGGTAATCTTTCAAGTATCAAGAGCACCACTCAAAACTAAGGTATACAATTCCTTGTTTAGGTGTTCTTTAATATTTCAATCCTCTTTACTGTATTTGGTGGAAGACAAACCACCGCATCAAAAATTGTTGTAGTTGGTGGACTAGATCAAGGATCAACCACCTGATCAAAAATCCAGTTGGTGGAAAACAAACCACCGAATCAAAAAATTGTTGCTAGAGGTTTTTGTAATGTAAGTACCTCATACTTAGTGGAACCAAGAGAGATTGCTCTTGAGAGTGGATGTAGGTCTAGGACCGAACCACTATAAATTACTGTGTTGATTGCTTGTTGTGTGTGGTGGTTGCCTTATATTCTTTTTACTTGTGTTGATCATCTTTTTAAGCTATATCTTCCTTATTCTAATTGCATTTCTATACACTGTTAGCACACACAACTCTGAGCATCTTTCTTAATCTTCTTGTGGACTCTCAATCTTCATTAATCCTTCAGATTGCACACTAATAAAACCTCGTTTTTGGAAAGAAATTTTTAATAGTCATATTCACCCCCCCCCCCCCCCCCCCCCCCCCCCCTCTAAGACTTGGTGAGATCTAGCTATTGCACTTTCAGTAGGGACCATTTTTGAACTACCCACAATCCCCAAATAGCCCTACCCATCCCCTCTTCCCCCATGGTTTGCATCCAGCTGATGTAGAAAGAAAACATGGCCTCAGGTTTGATAAGCCTGGTGAACATGGGCTAATGGGTCATCTGTTGAACCAGTTGTGACAGTTAGATAGGTGTAGAATTCAAGAAGGATTATCAGCAAAGATTGTTGAGAAATTGCTGGAGAATAGGCATGCACTCTTACCTCTTACAAGTATAAAAGGATCAACTGGGCATGGGCATCCATAGGAGACCACCAAAAATTATCTAAAATTTCTTGAGGCCCCACAGAATTTTACAATAAGGAACCAGTTCCCTCTTGTATCAGTATGCGTATTCAAGAGAGATGGAAAGACAAATATATGTGTTTGTGTTTGTGTGTGTATGGAGTCATATATAGTGGTAGCTTCCGCCTGGATGAGTTTCAACACATGGTAGTGGGAGGAATGTGTAAGCAAAGCATGAGTGATGGTTCATGGTTCCATGCAAAAATCAAGGGTTCATACATACATTACATACACACATACATAAACACACACACACATACATACAAACATATATATATATGAGAAACAATCGCTTAATGACCGTCCTTACAAACCAAATTTGACTTTTTCGCATAGTGGGGCCTACATTGCAAGCCATCCAAATGGATCACACACGACCCCCCTGAATTGCACACGTCCACCAATTTTGGGTTCCATCAAAATAAACTGGACCATTGGATCGACTGGATCAACTACACACACACTCTATATATAGAGAGAGAGAATCAATGCGACTTTATATATAAATATATATATATGGAGAATATTGGTATGCATCCATCCCTCACCATAGGGTGAGGAATAGTTCCATATTTGAATATATTAATGTGCAAAAGACAAAAAGTTATCTGAAAAAGAGGAATGCTCAAGTACGAATATGGAAGGCCATGTAAGCATCCATCACCCTATGGTGAGGGAAGGATGCATACTAACATTCCGCTCTCTCTCTTTCTCTCTCTCTCTATATATATATATGACAGGTAACTCACCTTTTTTTTTAGTGCGACCAGCACTATAAGGGTCATGGAAATTCCACTTATCACGGTCAATTTGAATAATTTACACAAAGAATGAGTTTTCTGCCAAAACATTAAATGCACCAAAACATTTTTTGTTTGAACAGTTTTTTGGAAAAATGATAGTAATGCATTCCCCTAAAATATTCAATATGATTGTGATTGATTAGTGATACATTTAAAGCTATTATGATTTGGAATGCCTTTAAATTCATTGTGATTTGGGATACATCCAAGTGCACTGTTCATGCCAAGATCAAATGTATGCAGCCTGCTCTTACCATGACTGAATTTGATACAGATTAGTAGTTCCACTATGCAGATGGCAAGAGAAAGCCAACAAAATGCTCCAATCTTTTTCACCGGTTTTCTGAAATTGGTCAAATGTATCAAAACTCAAAACCAAAATTATATATCTATGTAGACTGCACAGAGAGAGAGAGAGAGAGAGAGAGAGAGAGAGAGAGACCTGTCCTGTAAATATGAATTGTACTCTCGAATGGTCGGTATCGCAATCAGCCACCACAGGATCAACCTATATACAATCAGAGGATTGCGAGGAGGAATCCAAAGACAGAACTTGAGAAAGAAGGTATTCAGCTCCACGGTTAAAAACACAACACAAAGGCTGAGCACTTGGATGAACCGCCATGGACCAAGCAAAGGATGCCACTCATCTTTGTCCCATTGTGCTGGTGTGAATTGACCCAATGTTCGTTTCACCTTACAGGAAGTAAAAGAAGAGGATTAGTGGAAAAGAAGGCAAATAAAATAATGACAACACAATAGAAACTGAACAATCTCTCATGAATTTAGCTCAACCTATAAGCAATACTGGAAGTTAAAATCATACAATAATTAGATGTTGACCAAAGTCACAAAAATAAGCAATATTTTGAATATACAGTGATTCTTTTGAGGGAACAAGGAACTGATATAATCCCAATATTATCCGGATGCTTTCCAAAAATCATCAACAATGCAAAAATCTCACAGTATTTTCATTAGATTTGCCTGGACTCTTTATATTACAAGCTTTTATATGTTTTAAGCATTACTAATATATATTTAGCAAGATTTACCTGAAATATCTCAACAAAAGCCAAAAATGTTAAAATCCCCCAATAATGCTCAGGAAAAAGAAACATCAGAGGATATGTGGCAATGAATTTAAATGTGAATGGTAGCCCTTTCTGCGAAAGTTAAAATATAAAAATATTAAAAAAATATGCAGATGTTTCATGTAGATTGCTTCTCGCTGAACTTACTTTACCAATGATATTTGGCTGCCGACTTATTCCAACCCACTCATATGTTTTTCCATCGAAGTATCTGACAGTCCGCATTCCTGCCCAAATTCCTGCCATGTAAAAGGAAACTGATTATGATAACTAAACAGCATATTTAGTACTTTTGAGGCCATAATAAATTGGCAAAACTAAAAAAGAGAAGTCATAGGATTCTGAAACTGTCATACGAGTTCGTTCGGGAAACGAAACTACAAATAGGTTCTGTCCGTCCATATACAGGACTTACATGCCACCATGGGACCTCTGTCCAAATCAAAATTACCTCTGTCCAAATCAAAATTGTTCTTCCATGGGCCCAGAGTATATTTGCCCTGCCCAAAACTCATGCCGGTCCACTTATCAGGTGGATATTTAACTGAAACAAAAGTGATAAAAAGACCCCAATGTCCACATTCAGAGTACATCTGTGGTACTCATGATTCTTGGACCAGGTCATCAACATGGAGGGATCAACCTAGTGCCTTTCACAGTCACACATTGGGTCGACCTAGCCCCATGTGGAGGCTATGAAAACAGTACATAGGTGTCATATAATCATATACATCACTGTTAGATGTGGTAGCAACACTTAGTATTTCTGCATTTTCCCTTTCAAAATGGACAATTCAAGAAAAACAAGCAGTTCCATAAATTTAATGGTTGAACACCTAATGCAATTAAACTTTGGACATTCTAAATTTTTTCAAGATAAACAGAGAGCTAAAATGCTATAACGGGTCAAGATATACGCTGCCCTGTTCAAAATTGCAGAAGTGATATTTGAAAAGCTAGCTGTAAGGAGGGTTTCCACTCCACCCAATTATTGTAGAGGGAGACTCTACTTGTGCTATTCAATGGGCTTTGGATTCTTCCAGGTGCCTTGGCATATCGCTGATGTAAAGGAAGAGGTAGGTTTGGGTTTTCCATGTGCCCTGGCGTATTGCTGACGTAGAGGGAGACAAGTCAGACTTAGCTAGGTAGCTGCAAGTATCATTTTCTCAAGTAATTAGAAGTGTGAAATCAGATGCGGAAAGACTCGCCAAGGAGGGAGTTGGATTATCGAATTTGGTTCCAGAGAACTATTTTGTTTCATCCTTATCTTTTTGCTCATTTAGGTGATTTTAGTGATTTTTCTCTTTCTATTTTCCTCTTCGTAGAAATGCAAGTCTCTTATGCTGGATTGGTTTTTATAAAATTTAATTACAATTCAAGGAAAAAATCAATTGGTTAAAACCTGCAATAGTAATAAGTAAAATAGCTAATAATGAAACGGGGATGACTGTTTCCACCAATTGATACCAAAGACCGGACTGCAATCATAGCAAATTACCAAACAATGAAGGAGCATTTACCCCTACTTAGGTTTAAATAGGGTTTGTTGAGATGTGTAAGGATCAGCAGATCCTTATATTAACTAGAATAGGAGAAGAAGAAGAACACAAAACAAGAGGAGTTGGAGATTCTATCATATGCTTTGGATGGGTACCAACCTTCACATTTATAATGTGTATTGCCTTGATTAAAGGCTGATTTACAATGATTAGTATCTAATTACAAGCAAATAAGGAAAGACAATAAAGCTTACAACTATACAGAATATTGAATGACTGACTGATGCTAACTAAATCCCTCACATGGGACAGCCTAATGAGCCTAATGGGCCTAAGCTAATGGGCCTGATCTTACTATGCTTCTACACTCTCCCTCAAATTGATGTGGTTGTTCAAGAAACACCAATTTGGAAATAATGTAATCATGATTGTCAAGCAAGCCCAGGCCCATTAGGCCCATTTATTGTACCCATTTGTTACATTGTAATTAGTCAAAGGTTGTTACTTAATTTGTGGCTTCAGTTTAGGATCTAAGATTTGTAATTGATTGTAATTAGGGAATTAAACCCTTACATAAGAACGGTCGATCCTCAAAGGAGGTACGACATTCATCTCTCTTATGTTCTGTATTTCATCTCTCTCTAAATATCATGGTATCAGAACTCGATCATCTGTGATCTTCTCCTAAATCATCTTCCAAACATTGGAAGCCAGTATATGATCATCTGTGATCATTCTCTTCAGCCAGATCCTCCTGATCATCTCAGATCCGACATGGCCCACCTGTTATTATCACCAACTCATCAGCGGAATCCTACCATCTTGGTCGCCTGAAGCTTCCAGGATTTATGAAGAACTTGTTTCTGATTTATTGATCATCAGAGTCATCTTCCAAGATCTGGAAGCCTTGATCGTCCCTGTTCATCTCAGATCTAAAGTGGCCCACTTGCGATCATCATCACTACTCAGCTGGACCAGCCCATCTTGGTTGTCTGGATTTCTTCATTTTTTTGGAGATTTTCTCACCATTTATGGATCATCAGAGGTAGGCCATCTACCCTTTATTGTAGAAACTCTGTTTTGTCCATTTCTTTTCATCTCCGCCATCCAAAAGTTTGGATTTGGATTCGTTATGCCTGAGACCACTTCCAATAGTTGCGGAAATTGGTTGTGAACCCATCCTCACCCTCAGATCTGCCAGCAGATCATTTGGTGGGACCCATGTGCAGATCTACATAGTGACGACAGGGTCGTCTGTGTCAATCCGTGCACTGTGTTAGTGCGCCATTCGTTGTATGCCTTTTGGGGATTGTTCTGGACTATTTTTTTTCTGTGCACTATTTTTTTTTTCCACTATTTATCCTATGGATTCTGGACCTCTTCACACATCAGCTTTTGTTCAATTGTGGCTGTGGTCTCTTTTGCCTAAACTTGGACTATATCAGTGCTGCTGCTCCATTTCCCCTATTTGACAATATCTTTTCCGGACTGATTTGTGTGGGCTTCTTCCTTCTCTTTAGTCATGGACAAACATGAGATTGCCATGATTCGCTTTGATGGTACAAATTATACCTCATGGGCCTTCCAATTTCAAATTTATTTGGAAGGAAAAGAACTCTAGGGACACATTGATGGCTCTGAACCTCAACCTGAGGACAGTGATAAGAACATTTCAGCTTGGAAGAAAAAGGATGCTAAAATCAAGACCTGGTTGCTGGGCTCTGTTGAGTCACATTTTATTCTCAACCTCAAACCCTACAACAATGCCCGTGCAATGTGGGAGTATCTTCAGAAAATTTACCAACATGGCAATGCTGCTCGCCAGTTTCAATTAGAACTTGAAATCTCTCAATTCACTCAAGGCACCCAGTCTATTCAGGAGTACTATAATGGCTTCCGCAAACTGTGGTCCGAATATGATGAGATTAAGTTTGCCTCGGTATCTGTAGCTCTTCTCCAAGAATTACTTCCATTACAGCAATGTAGTCATCGGGATCAGTTTCTTATGAAACTTTGTCTAGAGTTTGAGACAGTTAGATCTAACTTAATGAGTAGGGCTTCTCTTCCTAGCTTGGATGATTGTCTTCAGGAACTTCTACGGGAAGAACAACGTCAGGTCACTCAAACTACACTGGAACAACAGAGATCTGTTGAGGCTCCCCTTGCCTATGTTGCTACAACTAAACCACCTTCTAGGGACCTCAGTAAAGTTCAGTGCCATACCTGCAAGAAATATGGTCACTATGCAAATCAATGTAAGGCAAAAATCTGCCGATATTTTAAGGCCACTGGTCATGTTATTGAAGAGTGCCGGAAGAAGAATCGCAATTCTATTTCCTGCAACTATGTGCCGCCAGCCCCTGGTACTTCCAGCGTGCTGTCAGCTCCTAGTGCTTACACTATGACTACTCCTCCATATGCTTCACCTGACTTCAATGGTTCTCTGCAGTATGATTCTTCCTCCCAACCTGGTTCCTCACAATCTGCATCACCAGCTCCTCTCACCCCTGAGATGGTCAACCAAATGATCATCAATGCCTTAGCTTCCATGCACATCGCCGGTACTACGTCCTCTCTTTCCAATACCTGGTACTTAGATTCCGGTGCAAGTAACCATATGACCACTTCAGCCCTAAAATTACAAAATGTTGTTCCTTACACTGGTCATCTTACCGTCCAAGCTGCCAATGGGGATCATCTTCCTATCACCTCTGTTGGTGATACCCCTAGCCCCTTACCATTAACCAATGTTTTAGTTTCTCCTCATCTTGCTACCAATTTGGTTTCTGTGGGTCAACTTGTTGAAAATAACTGCAATGTTTGTTTTTCTCCTTCTGGTTGTGTTGTGCAGGACCGGGAGTCAGGGGAAGTGATCGCGAGGGGGCCTAAGCGTGGAAGACTTTTTTCCTTACCAGTGTCTTCATTTATTCCTAATAAAACTTTACATCAGTTATTTTGTTTTTTCATTAAGAATAATTCTCGGTTGTGGCAAAATAGACTCGGCCATCCGACTGCTTCTACAATGTCTACTTTATTTCAATCTGGATTAATAAATAAATCTGTTGATTCTGCTTCTTCTGACTGTGATGCTTGTAAATTAGGAAAGAGTCAAACTTTACCCTTTCCAAATTCTAACACACGGAGCACTACATGTTTTGACTTAATTCACAGTGATGTTTGGGGCATTGCTCCGACCCTTTCACATAGTCATTTCACGTACTTTGTAACATTCATTGATGACTACAGCAGATTTACTTGGGTTTATTTATTACATTCAAAGTCTGATGTTCTTAATGCATTTAAATTTTTTGTTCAATATGTTAAAAACCAATTCTCTAAATGCATTAAAACTTTCCGCTCAGACTCAGGGGGGGAGTATGTTACCAAAGATTTTCAATCATTTTTAACCACTAATAGAATCATTTCTCAACGTACCTGTCCATATACTCCACAACAAAATGGAGTCACAGAACGGAAAAACAGACATCTTCTTGCTGTCACTAGAACTCTTCTGATTGAAGCATCCGTTCCCCTTTGTTTTTGGATTGAAGCTCTCACCACAGCTGTCTATCTCGTAAACCGCCTTCCATCACATACCATTGCTCATTTAATGCCTCATTTTAAATTGTTTGGTCATCATCCTGTGTTTGATCACCTACGCACCTTTGGCTATGTTTGTTTTGTTCATCTACCTCCCACCGAAAGAACGAAACTAACGGCATAATCATGCAGGTGTGCTTTTTTAGGTTATGCCACTACTCAAAAAGGTTTTGTTTGTTATGATCCCATTGGTCGTCGTCTCAAGGTTTCTAGAAATGTTATTTTCTTTGAAAATCAATATTTCTTCCAAACTCACATGGACTGTCCTCAGCCCTCTTCACCAGCTTTCTTACCAGGTTTTTCGGATCAACCCTCTGTTACTAGGTTTAATCCTGCTTTGGTATACCACCGTTGGGAGAAGACTCCCACAGAAGATTGCCCCCCCCCCCCCCCCCCCCCGATCCTCCACTGGCTACTGGTTCCACAACCATTCCTACCTTACGTCGCTCCTCCAGAAATTCTAGACCGCCTGATCGGTATGGCTTTACCCATACTTCTTTGATGACCACTCTATCTTCTATTTCTATCCCAAGTTCTTATTTGCAGGCTGTCCAACAAGATTGTTGGAACCAAGCCATGAAGGAGGAATTGGATGCATTGGATCAGAATCACACCTGGGATATTGTGGAGTGTCCTCCCGCAGTTAAACCCATCGGCTGCAAATGGATCTACTCGATCAAGCTTAAATCTGATGGGTCATTGGATAGACACAAAGCTAGACTTGTGGCACTCGGCAACAGACAAGAGTATGGCATTGACTATGAGGAAACGTTTGCACCTGTGGCAAAAATGACATTTGTTCGGTTACTTCTCGCCATTGCTGCCTCTAAATCCTGGCCTTTATACCAAATGGATGTCAAAAATGCATTTCTCCATGGGGACCTGCACGAAGAAGTCTATATGCGGATACCACAAGGCGTCTCCTCTCCCTTAAAGAGGTCTGTCTGTTGCCTGCACAAATCGCTTTATGGTTTAAAGCAAGCTCCTTGCGCTTGGTTCGAAACCTTCAAAGCTCGCTTATGCGAGAGTGGCTTTACCCAGAGTCCTTCTGATCCATCTCTCTTTTTATGCCGAACATCTACTGGTGTTACTGTGCTTCTCGTCTATGTTGACGATATTGTTATCACTGGCACGGATGATAGTATGATCAAATCTCTCCAAGCTTCTCTCAGGGATTCTGTCCGTATGAAGGATTTGGGTCCTTCGCATTATTTCTTGGGCCTCGAGGTGCATCAATCTCCAAAAGGTCTATTTGTTAATCAACACAGATACACATCAGATCTTATCGAGTTAGCTGACCTCACTAATTCTTCACCTCTTGATACGCCTGTAGAGGTCAATCTCAAGTTGAGTAAAGATGATGGCGATCTTCTTCCTGATCCTCATACCTACCGGCGTCTGGTGGGAAGTCTTGTCTATCTCACCATCACTAGACCTGACATATCATATGCTGTTCATCTTGTGAACCAATTCATGACAGCTCCTCGGCACCTTCATTTGACAGTTGTGAAGCGCATTATCCATTATCTACTCAAAACTGTCCCTCGTGGTTTACATTATCCAAAGGATAATCCTCTTCATCTGACCGCTTATGCAGATTCTGACTGGGCTGGTTGTCAAGACACACGCCATTCTACTACTGGTTGGTGCATGTACCTTGGAACCTCTCTCGTTTCTTGGAAATGCAAAAAACAAGAACAGGTGTCCCGATCTTCCACGGAAGCTGAATATAGGGCTATGTCTTCTGCTTGTTCTGAGATCTTATGGTTACGTGGACTTCTTTCGGAACTCGGGTTTGCTCAAAACTCTCCTACTCCATTGCATGCCGATAATACTGGGGCTATCCGAATCAATGAAAATCCCGTCTTCCATGAACGCACCAAACATATCGAAGTTGACTGCCACTTTATTTGCGATGAATATAAGCGTGGTGTCATTACTCTTCCTCATGTTCCTACATCATTTCAGTTTGCCGATATCTTCACAAAGGGACTTCCTCGTCCTCGACATCAATTTCTTGTTTCCAAATTACTGCTTTATGACTCCCCAGCATCAATTTGAGGGGGGGTGTCAAGCAAGCCCAGGCCCATTAGGCCCATTTATTGTACCCATTTGTTACATTGTAATTAGTCAAAGGTTGTTACTTAATTTGTGGCTTCAGTTTAGGATCTAAGATTTGTAATTGATTGTAATTAGGGAATTAAACCCTTATATAAGAACAGTCGATCCTCAAAGGAGGTACGACATTCATCTCTCTTATGTTCTGTATTTCATCTCTCTCTAAATATCAATGATGATCCCCAGGCAGTCCTTTGGTAAACACATCTGCTAGTTGTTCAGATGATGAAATATATGGTAAACAGATTTTGTTGGTGACAAATATTGACGGATAAAATGGCAGTCAATCTTAATATTCTTAACACGCTTATGGAAGATGGTATTCTTGGCAATCCGGATGGCACTAGTGTTATCAGCATAAAAAGGGGTATGGCCATTGAGGAAGACGCCAAACTTACGAAGAAGATGCCGGAGCCATATGACCTCGCTACTAGCGGCAGACATGGAACAATACTCTAACTTAGCAGTGGATTTTGAGACTGTGCTTTGTTTCTTGCTTTTCCAAGAAATAAGAGAGGACCCTAAGTACATGCAACAACCTGTCGTTGATCGACGAGTATCAGGACATTCTGCCCAATTAGCATCAGCATAGGCTTGCAATTGTAACAAGGATGTGGAGGGGTAGAATGAGCCACAACTACAAGTACATTTGACATAACGAAGAATCCCATAGACAACTTGAAGATGTGGTTTATGAGGATCCCCAATAAATTGATTAACAGTTTGCACAGCATGGGAGATATTCGGCCTAGTCATTGTTAAGTAGAGAAGGCTGCCGACAAGACGACGAAATATAGTATGATCTGGAAGAGGATTCCCATCTTCTTTGTTGATTTTGACATTGAACTCTAGGGGAGCGGCAAAGGTTTTAGCGTGCTGAGTCGTGAAGAATGAAGTGAGTCATCAGCATATTTTGATTGAATGACTCAGATTTCGTCCTTTTTAAGTGCAACTTCCAACCCCAGAAAGTAAGTCAAAGGACCAAAGTCCTTCATTTTAAAGGTACTCATGAGATGTGACTTGAGTTCAAAGATGCCTACGTGATCATTGCCGCTAAGGATAATATCATCAACATAGATCAATAGAATTGTACGACCATGAGATGTTCGCCAAATGAAGCGAGAGTTGTCATTTGGACTCTGTTAGAAATTTGCTTAAAGGATGGCAGAGCAAAACTTGCCAAACCAGGCACGTGGTGCCTGTTTAAGTCAGTACAAGGATTTGGTCAACTTACAGACATGCCGTGGTGGCCAAGTATATCCTAGTGGAGGACACATATAAATAGTTTCCTTGAGATCCTCGTGTAGAAAGGCATTTTTTACATCCATCCGCCAAAAGGGCCAATGACGAGCTGTTGCAACAGAAAGTAAATACCTAACTATAATCATTTTGGCTACCAGGGCAAGGTTTCCTCACAATCAATCACATACTCCTGTTTGTAACCTTGGGCTGCTAGGTGAACCTTGTATCTATCAATAATACCATCAAGTCACTGTTTAATATAGTAGAACCACTTGCTTCCAATAATGGAAGTATATACAAGAAGAAGCACTAATTCCATGTTTGATTGGCCTCTAGGGCAAGGAGTTCATCTTTCATTGCATCTTACCAACATAGGGTATTAGCAGCCTTCGAATAAGATATTGGTATGGAAATAGGATCATATGCAGCAAATAAAGCTGGAAAGCCATATCTATCATGGGGCACCGAGGGACGATTAGAGTGTCTTAAGAGAGGGCCAAAGTCCGTACCTTCAGCAGAAGTATCATTGTCCGGAGGAACTGACTCAGGAGGTGTATCAAAAGAGGGAGCAGTAGGAGGCAGCTGTCTCAGACATAGGAATAAACTTGAGTGATAGGAGGAGGCTTAATGGGAGAAGATGGCGAAAAGGATGGAAGATAAAAGACTTGAATATTAGAGGGATTTGGTGACTGAGAATAAAATGGGACGTATTCTAAGAAAACAACATTCAAATATACTCTCAATCATTGCTCTTTAGGATCATAACACTGGAAACCTTTGTGTTTATCACTGTAGTCAAGAAACATGCATCGAGCCGCTTGTGGTGATAGTTTGTAACACTCCACAAAGGGAAAATGCACAAAACAGAGGTATCCAAAAATCCGTAAATGTGAGTAGGAAGGAGGATGACCAAATAAACACTCAAAAGGAGATATTTTAGCCAGGACAGAGCTAGGTAATCTGTTGATAATATGGACAGCTGTATAGGCTGCCTCACACCAAAACTTGGGAGAAAGTGATTCCAAAAGGAGAGTTCTAACAGTTTCTAAGAGATGGCAATTTTGTTAAGGCGTGTGAGGGCAACCCTTTTTTTTTATTAAGAATCCCTTTTTCTGTTAAAAAATTATGGAATTCAGTGGTGTATATTCTCCCCCTGAGTCGGAACAGATGATTTTAATAGACTTCTGAAATTGAGTGCTCACCATATTATAGGATTTTTGAAACATAGAGAAAACTTCAAATTTAGGTTTTAAAAAATATATCCATGTGTATTAACAGTGTGTTAGATTTTGTGGACTCAATCCATCAGTTGATGTAATAAATTGATTAATTTCTTTATTTATCAATAAAATCATGCTTTACTTTCATGAAATGAATATTATTTTACTACTTCATGCACATGACCAATACATATGACATAATGGTTCATGAGTTGAACCGAGTCCCATTAGTATATTAGATGTGATATATGTGCATGGATGAGATTCACACGCGGGAGATATATGTCACAAATCTTATACTTAAATAGCTTCACAACCAGTAATGAGATTGGGCATCTCATTTGATAAGGTTGCAGCACTTTGATCACTATGAGATAGTATGATTTGTCTCGATCATCAGAATGTAAGATTCTGGATCACGGTGCTGGTACATTGGATGTATTGAAGGACCATGAGATGCACCTTATGGAATTCTGTCTCAATAATAAGGTATGCTCTCATAATTCCCTAGCAATAGGCTCTCAATCCTGAGACATTGACGAACTCAAGTTTCTATCTATTCATTTGCTTTGAGTCACCAATGAGTGAGGCCGACTGTAGGTTAACATCTCGGTGTCTTGGGTATGTGGTAGTAGAACTGTGGGAACGTTGAATGATCAAGATGAAATCTATCTCTATTATCCCCTTGTGCCAATTAATGGATTTTTCATTAATAAGTGCGCACCCATCTCAATTAAGAGTTAATTGGATAGTAATGATGATTACTGTGATTAATTGGGGCTCAAGGATAATAAGATGTGGAACTTAGATTGGAAGAGACAGATTTATTCCAATTGATCCACGGATATTGATAGAGGGGGCTACTTATGGTAATTGGGAAGTTTAGGGTCTTCATTGTAATTTATTCCTAAGACTGGAGTGCAATTGCATTTATATAGTGGTGTTATTTGCAATTAACTGTGGGCCCGGATTGCACATGAGATGTGGGGTCGCGGTGTTCCAGTTGGAGCCAGCTTTCTAAGGAATCCCTAGTAGTCCCCACGCTAGCCCAAGTTATTGGAAAATACAAATCCGACTTGAACTCTAGAAAGAAGGGTTAAGAAAGGAGAAAGTTGCTAATTGCTTTAAAAGTAAGACTTCGATTTCAATTAAGCAAGGAAGAGATTTGAAAATATATAAAATCTCTTGGACGTCCAATAAAAGACTCTCTCACGCCCAAAACCCTATTTGTGCAAGAGTTGTACGAGTTTCTCTCTCCTTCACTCTTCTAATTCCTTGGAGTTTCGAGTTGGGATTTCTTCTAGAGATTCCACCAATCTTCTTGAGAAAAGAAATCCAATTCGGGTCATAGCATGGAAGGCTAAGGGTGTTGAAGATTCTCATCACCAGTAAAGTCGCAACTTCTCCATTAAAGCACTACGAATCTCCAAAAGTATGATCTACTTCTTGCATGTCGTAGATTATTATGGATGTTTAGTGTTGTTTGATTCTGTTTTTTAGATAGAATATTTACTGTACATGGTCACGAGATTGAGGGTAATGCATCCTGGATTGGGTTTTTGGTCTTATGGATAGTTGATCCCTGTGTCAAGTGGGTCAAAAGTTTTGAAAATCTATCCACGAGACCCACCTCCTTCCAACACAGTGATCATCAATAAAGATGCCACAATATTTATATCCAAGTCTACTTAAATGAGGAGCAATCCCCCATACATCTGTGTGAACTATATCCACAGGAGCAGTGCTACGTGAATAATGAATAGGGAAAGGTAAGATATAACTTTTGCTTAGACAGCATGATTCACATTTAGATTTTGAAAATTATAAGCCATGGAACTAGAAATAGATTTATCCAAACATCCAAGTTTAAATAAAGACAGCAAATTTGCATAATTCAAATGGCCAAGGCATTTATGCCAAGTGGTCCACACATTATTGATAAGACTCCTAGAGGATGCAAATAGCGATGCTTGTCCATTGCCAAGGACTAGTCTGCCATGCTTACTCCCCATCCCAATCACCTTCCTAGTTTGCCGTTCCTATCTGACACAACCGGATGTAAAAAAGTTAACCAAATAACCATAATTAATAAGTTGACCAGTGGAAATGAGATTTGCAACCACATTTGAGACAAAATAAACATTGTGTAGGGCAAGAGTTCCAATGGAGACAGTTCCAATACCAGAGATAGGCAATTGATGACCATTTGCG
Organism: Sextonia rubra; assembly: GCA_037013555.1. Classification (NCBI taxonomy): domain Eukaryota; kingdom Viridiplantae; phylum Streptophyta; class Magnoliopsida; order Laurales; family Lauraceae; genus Sextonia; species Sextonia rubra. The sequence goes on from JASUAD010000026.1 coordinate 13,403,925, forward strand.
GTGGTAATTGAATTACGACCGGTAAAAGGACATTGGTTGTGCAAATGTTATGCCACAAAGGTCATGTGATTGGAGGCTTCTAAGTCTAGGAACCATGTGGTAGGGGTGAGAGATGTAAATGGTGAGGTGATGAGTGAAATGCAAGAAATGCAAAAGAAAAAAACAGACCACTAATACCCATGGAGGTAAATGCAAACGCCTGAGGAGTTGACAAATCCTTAATATGAGCTGCAGTCATTATGACAGAGGTAGTGTCTGAGGAAATTGCCAGATCCGCTAGAATAGTAGTCTAAATTTGAAGTGCAGTATTCCCATGCCTCAAAGTCTATGCTGATTTCTTTTCAGGCCTTCATGTGCAAGTTGAAATGACATGACCATTTATTTTGCAGTAGTTGCAAAACAATTTTCTCCTGCAATCTCAAGCCACATGCCCATACTTCTTACACTCAAAACACTATGGCTTCTGACCATGACTAGTGAACATGACCATCTCGTTAGCTGATGATAAAGCTGGTGTTGTCAAAAGCATTTTTGGTTCTACAAGGAGAGAATGAGTCGATGATAGGTGAATTTCTTCATAGAGAACCTCCTAGACACATGTCCAGATCAGGAAAGATCTCTTTATTCATAAGCGCAACCCGTTTGGTTCAAAATCCGAGCAAAGGTTCATGAGAAACTGACTGACATGTTATTCCTCCTGTAATTTAATGGCTTGTGGAAGAAGCTCAGTTGATACAAATTGGATGAGCATTTGATCCCTTAATGTCCATAAGGTTGGAAGCCATTATAGTATTCCTGGACAGATTTGTCATTTTGGAACCTATGGCAGACCAATCAACAGAATTAGCAGTAGAAAAACCAACAGAACGGCCAGAACCAACAAAGGGGATATCCACAGAATCCGCCACAGGGGCAAAATTATAATCAAGGAAGGAACAATCAAGGCGGAAACCAGCAGAAACAACAACCCAATGCTAGGGCCTATGCAATCACTCATTAGGAAGCAGACATGGCCAATAATGTAGTTGAGGGTACACTCCTTATCTTTGGTACTAAAGCCATTACACTATTTGATTCTGGCTCCACATACAGCTTTGTTTCACATGTGTTTTGTAATAACCTAACCTGTCTTAGTGAGCCAGCCTTATAGGTGGGCCATGTTAGTTTAGCATAGCTGAAAATCAGAATCAGAGTCATGGATTAGAATTCGTTGAAAATTCAATATAGGCAAGAACAAGGAGTCATGTACCGACCTTTCTCTAGGAATACTATTACCAAAAGGCTTCCCTGTAGTTTCCAAACAGGACTTTCCTCTAAGCACTATATATGTATATGTAGAATCCCTTATCTCACACACAGCAATGAAAGTAGCTCTAAGAGCAAGAGAGAAAGAGAGAGAGAGAGAGAAAGGAGAGACTAACCTGCGTTGGAAAATTTGTAGAAAAAGAAGATCACGAAGGAAACAAGGAAGATCGACGGTGGGACGCGTAACGGATGTCCAGTTCGAGGCCAATCCTTGATCGAGCAACACACGTCTATACCAGGTGAGTAGAATTCTTACCTGATTAATGAAAATTTGAAATTTGAAGAATTCGGACCTTCGGATTTCGTGATGTAATGAAACCGTGATGAAACTGATCATCCAGAGTGAGGATTTTGTCAACCATGTTACGGTTGCAGCACCTTTTCTTCACTGTCAACATGCTCTGGTCAAGTAATCAGTAGAAAAGCCCTTCGATCAGACCCTAATGAACTGCCAATGGAAACCATAAGGTAGATCAGACCCCTAACTCGTGTTCCGTGTGCATCAAGTCCCAGATCTGGAAGAAACTAGTGCTGGAGAGGAGTCTGATGCAGATCAGGCCGTCCTGGGACTGATTTACGTTGGAGAGTACGGGCCCCACGTGGGCCACCCGATTGAAGATCACATCCCTACATCTGGTGGTGGACCCTAGGGCGACCCCACTGGTGGTGGACCCATGTGATTTGAACCGTTGGAGTCCCTCTATCTCTAGACTCCATCGTAGCTGGACGAGAACCTTCCAAGCCGAACAGGTCTCTTTGTTAGCAAAAGATATTGCTTCTGTTGACTTGTATATGAAGAGATGAATTTATTAGAATTTCAAATTGGTCCCTATTGTTCTAGTGATACTTTAATAACCCCATTAAAGCCTTTGATGTTTACACAGATATATATTGAAACCACCCAACATTATTTATGAATCTAACTCGTGGGCCCAGTGTTCGGATGTTTCCTCTAAATTAAAGTGAAGACCATCATTACAAAATATTAGTTTTAACCCTTTTAGATGGAAATAATCATTTATATTATGTAATTTGGAAGTGGTGTAAATTACATGAAATTTTGCTGGATATTTGAATATAATAGAATATGATTCTATATGGATTCAATAGTATGTTTTGATACCTGTGGTTGATTTTTATGATGAATAATTAGCTCCCATTAAAATATAGACAATGCCACAGCCTGGTACCAATTTCGACTATGAATGGGGCGAGGACTAACCAGTGTTATTTGGTACTGGCCAAAGAGAAGAATATGATGATGTAACCAAGTATAGTGGAGGTGGATCTCTAATGAATTTGTTGAATGAACTTGTCATTGATGATTGAAATAAGAGTAACCCCAACTGTCAGCATTGAGTATGGAACTTCTCTCACGGATGTTGGTCGAGGGAAGTAGGTTCAACAATCATGATGGCAAGATAGGCCATGTTGTTTATAGAAATGTAGATACTTTAGTGTGGGAGTATCGGAACAGGCTCAACATTCATGGTAATTGACAAGCCATGTTGTTGATAGAAACGTAGATACATCCGTATGGGGTATCGGAACCATTTGATGCCGCAATGGGAAATTACTCAAGAAAGAAATTGATTAAGATGTTATTTTAATACTATTATTGAATATATATACATATTCTCTAAATGATTGAAAATATGCCATACCTTAATGTTTTCTTATTCTACTCACCAGTGTTACTGACCAGTGGTTCGCCCCACTTCAGGTAATGCATTCGTGGAGGTTGCGGGGAGTGACGGATATCAGCCGGTGGATTTTGGCATGCGTGGTTGATCCAAAGCGCGAAAAGAAAAGAATAGATTTGAAGTTGGGATTAGCCCAAGACTTAGATATTTTCTTTTCTACAATTAGAGATTGTCTTATTCAGTAGTGTTATCAAGACTTCTAATATTTACATAATAGTTGAAATACAATGAAATTTGATCGTTTATGACCTTGATGCTCATGAGCATTTGATCTATGTGGTGTTGTTATAAAAATTTGAGTACGTCTTAAGAATCTGAAGAGCTCCAGATTCTTGGGCCGTTACATGTTTGCCCCGAAACTAAACATACGACCCTCTAAACTTCCCCAAGTTTTAATTGTATCAATCCCCAGCGGAGGACAAGTGAACACTAGAACCATATTTTATGACTGCCCCCTGAATCATGATAAAGTCACTATGCCCGCAAACCTAATATTATTACCAATGCCTGATTTCGACATTATTTTGGGAATGGATTGGCTATATTAGAATGTTTCAATAAGATAGTTCGCTTCAAATTAGAAGTATATAAGAATGTGCATATAGTGGGAACAAGGAGACCAGTGGAGTCTAGGATAATCTCGGCGATCAAGGCCAGTCAATTGCTAAGAAATGGGTGCAAGGGATACCTCACATTTGTCACTGAGAAGAAACAAAAACCTAAGTTGGAGGATATTCCTATAGTGAGAGAATTTTCTGATGTCTTCCAAGATAACTTACCCGGTTTACCACCAATACAGAAGGTTGATTTCACTTTTGAATTGGTACCAGGAACAGCCCCAGTCTCTAAGGCACGCTACCGCGTGACACCTGATGAACTAAGAGAACTAAAAGAGCAGTTGCAGGAATTGATGGATAAGGGATTCATTGGACCTAGTGTCTCACCATAAAAAGCGCCTATACTGTTTGTTAAGAAAAAGGATGGAGCCTTGCGCATGTGCATCGATTACCGACAACTAAATCCGGTCATTATTAAGAATAAGTATCCACTCCCACGAATAGATGAATTATTTGACCAACTCCAAAGTGCAAGATACTTCTCTAAGATTGATCCGCAGTCCAGATACCATCAGCTAAGGGTGAGGAATGAGGATATACCTAAGACAGCCTTTCAGACACGGTATGAACATTACGAGTTCCTAGTAATGCCATTTGGGCTAACAAACACACCTGCAGTGTTCATGGCACTTATGAATCAAATTTTCAAGTCGTATTTGGATCAATTTGTAGTGGTCTTCATTGATGACATTCTAATTTATTCAAAGACGGAAGCGGAACATGGAAATCACTTGCGCACTACACTACAATAGCTAAGAGATAATTAGTTATACGCAAAGTTGAGTAAATGCAACTTCTGGTTAGCACAAGTAAACTTCTTAGATCACATCACCTCAGGAGAAGGATTGTTAGTGGATCCTATAAAGATCGAAGCTATCACAAATTGGAAACGACCAACCACAGTGGCAAAAGTCCGAAGTTTCTTAGGACTCACAGGATATTACAAACGATTTGTGAAAAGATTTTCTTCCCTCGCAAGACCTTTGACCCGGTTCACTAGGAAAGATGTCCAGTTTATTTGGGATGACAAATGTGACTCTAGTTTTCAGACATTGAAGGACAAGCTAACTTCGGCACCGATCATGGCCTTGCCGTCTGGCAGTTGTGGTTTTGTAATATTTTGCGATGCATCACTTCATGGTTTGGGATGTGTACTCATGCGGCATAGCAGAGTGATTGTTTATGCATCCAAACTATTAAAGACTCATGAGCAAAATTATACAACACATGATTTAGAATTCGCTGCAGTAGTTTTTGCACTCAAGATTTGGAGACACTACCTATATGGAGAAGAATTCCAAGTATATACAGATTATAGAGAGCCTAAAATATATTTTCTCTCAAAAGGACTTGAACTTGAGGCAACGGCGATCGTTGGAATTTCTAAAAGATTATAATTCTCCATTTCCTACCACCCTGGTAAAGCATATGTAGTAGCCGATGCTTTGAGTCGGAAATCAATTCAACTAGCCTGTTTGACTGCGAAGTGGAGATTACTAGAGGAGATCAGAGATCTGGAATTAAATCTTTGGCCCGTAAGTGACAAGGTCTTAGTTGGTAATTTCAAAGTTCAACCAGATTTCATACAGCAAATGAAGGATCACTAAAGGGATGATGAGGCACTATTGGAAATCTTCAACAAAATGGATAACAAGCTTGAATTTTCACTCGCCAAATGGTACTTTGTATTTCCAAGATAAGCTATGTGTCCCTAATGTTCGGGAGATCAAGGACGAGATATTACAAGAAGCCCACCATACTCGATATACCATTCACCCAAAGAATACTAAGATGTATCAAAACCTCATAAAATGATTTTGGTGGATAGGTATGAAAAATGACATTACAAAATTTGTGAGAAGGTATTTAACATGCCAACAAATAAAGGTAGATCATCAGAAGCAAGGAGAATTGTTACAACCACTTCCCACTCTCGAATGGAAATGAGAGCATATTACTATGGATTTTGTATCGGGATTCCCGCGAACCTTTTGGAACAAAGAAGTCATATGGGTTATTGTGGATCATTTGACTAGATCTGCACATTTTCTTTCTCTTAAAGAGTAAAACTTCAATGAAGGAATTAGCACAAATATATGTCGAGGAAATTGTTCAGTTACATGGCATTCCAGTTTCCATTGTTTCGGATAGAGATTCTAGGTTTGTGTCTGTAATAACCCAACCTGTCTTGGTGGGCCAGCCTTATAGGGTGGGCCATGATGGTCCAAACCATGTTTGGAGTCCTAATTTGATCAGAATATTTGTAAGTCATCGAATCAGGACTTTTGGTAAGTCCATTGTAGCAGTCCCAATAGACTTCCTCTCTCAGAATATGTTTCCTATAAGACTCCCTGTAGTTTCCAAATAGGACTTCCCTCCAAACACTAAATACATATATATATTAGACAGTAGGCAGAATCCATCGTTTGCACACAGCAACGATAGAAATTACGAGAGAGATAGAGAGAGAGAGAGAGAGAGAGAAAGAAGACTGACTTGGCTGTGAAATTGCTAGGAGGAGAAGAAGACCCCAGCGGGACAACGGTGGATATCTGACGCGAAACCACTCACCGCCGGATCAATACAATATTATACCAGGTGAGTAGAATCAATCATCAACCTCTGATGAACTGTGATTATTTTGTTCCGACGCCATAGTGATTGTCAGCATAGGGTATCGGCCAGATTTGGTTTTAAATCCAAAAAAATAAATCATCAAATCAATGATCTAATCTGATGGTAACGAGTGGGACTGTTAGTCGACCCCTTTTTGGCCCTGGTTTGGAATGGGAATCAACGAAACTGGACCTTGAGTGAAGAATTAAGGGAGTACCCAAATCTGTCGACGGTGTACTGGTAGAAACTTCCTTCAAAAACCTAATTCGTAGATGGGAATGAGGCAAATTAAAATCTGGTGATTCACATACCTTTGAAACTTTGATTTCGGCTGAGAAGATGATGGATTATCCTACAAATTCAGATCGGAACAGAGATTTCTAAACTCCCAGACCATCAAGATTTCGCTTGGCCGACTGAGGTTGTGGGCCACGTGGGGCCACCTGATCCAAGATCACATCCACACATCTTGGAGAGGACCCCTGGGCGACCACTATGGTGTAGATCCCATGTGCATCGGACCGTTGGGCCCCACCCTGCAACTGCCGCCAGTCGAGCCAAGCGGTGTTCTTCTCTGACGAACGAAACCAGTGAAGAAGACACAGGTGGGTATTATGCAATCGACGAATTGGGAGAGATATTTTATAGACCTTTGGAAATTACGAAATTGCCCTTACTATTTTCATTATATCCTAAAATCCCTTTTTAAGGCTTATGATAAATTTAGGGCATGATAAATTATAAGTCCCATAGTTTTCTATTACTTAAATTCACATGTGTTCGGTTAATTGAATGTTATGTGGGCCCTTTCATCATAATTAACTATTCTTTATGACTTAATTTTCCATGATAAATTCTAGAATAACTAGTTCCTTCAATGTGATATTTTCACTTGGATTTATTAATTGTGTCTTGATTCCTTTGGATAACTTTGGGATAAATAATTGATTACCGTAATAAGACATGGGTAATACCACCACCTGGTACCAACTCCGATTCGGAGTGGGTCGAGGATTAACCAGTGTTGTGTGATACTGGCCAAAGAAAAGAGTAAGATGATGCAGCCAATTTTGGTGTAGATGAATTTATACCAAAATTATTGAAATGAATTCAACATTGATGACCGAAATAAGCGTAATACCAACTGCTGGCATTGAGTATAGAACTTCCCTCGTGGATGTTGGTCGAGGGGAGAAGGTTCAGCAATTCTGGTGGTACAATAGGCCATGTTGTTGATAGAAATGTAGATATTCCAGTTTGGAGTATCGGAACAGGCTCAACATTCATGGTGGATGACAAGCCATGTTGTTGACAGAAACGTAGATACACCGTATGGGGTATCGGAACTATTTGATGCCACAGTGGAAAATTACTCAAGAAAGAAATTGATTAGAATGTTACGGAAATTATATCATTGAATATATATATGTTCTCTGAATGATTGAAATACGCTTTATCTTATTGTCCTTATTCTACTCACCAGTTTTACTGATTAGTGGTTCGCCCCACTTCAGGTAATGCAGTTGTAGAGGTTGCAGGGAGTGACGGGGATCAGCCAGTGGATTTTGGCATGCGTGGCTAATCCAGAGCGCGGAAAAACAAAGAATATATTTTAGTAGGGATCAACCCAAGACTTAGATATTTTTCTTTTCTACAAACAGAGATTGTCATATTCAGTAGTGTTATCCAGATTCCTAATAACTACATAGTAGTTGAAATACAATTAAATTTGATTGTTTATGACCTTGATGCTCATAAGAATTTGATTTATGTGATGTTGTTATAATAATCTGAGTACGGCTTAAGAATCTGAAGAGCTCCAGATTCTTGGGTCGTTACAGTGTCTAACTTTTGGAGGAAACTACAGATAGCTATAGGAACTCAACTGCGTTTCAGTAAGGCATATCATCCCAAAACCAACGGGCAGACTAAAAGGACCAACCAAACTCTTGAAAATATGTTGCGAGTATGTGCCTTAGATTTCAAGGACAGTTGGGATGAACAATTACCAGTTGTGGAATTTGCTTATAATAACAGTTATCATTTAAGCATTCAAATGGCACCTTTTAAGGTGTTGTATGGACGAAATTGTCGAACCCCTATTTGCTAGGAAGAGGTAGGTGACCAAAGAATACTTGGGCCAAATTAGGTGCAGACTTCAACGGACAATATCAAGAAAATTAGGGAAAGACTTAATACTGCTCAAAGTAGACAGAAAAGTTGTGCCGACAACCGCAGGAGAGAATTGGAATTCGCCATGGGAGACCACATCTTAAAGTCTCCCCAACCAAAGGAGTTATGAGGTTCGGGAAAAAAGGAAAGTAGAGTTCACGTTATATCGGACCATTCAAAGTTACAAGACGTGTCAGTGATGGAAATGCCTATGAGCTAACACTACCACCACAACTGTCAAGTGTACATAATGTCTTTCATGTATCTATGCTAAAAAAATACAAACCAGACCCGTCACATGTTATTGACTTTGAGCCACTTCAGATACAACAAGATTTGTCATATGAAGAGAAACCGATGGCTATTCTAGAGACGAAGGAAAGAGACCGATGGAACAAAACTATTCGACTAGTTAAGGTACTATGGCAACATCATAACCAACTAGAGGTCACATGGGAGACAAAGGAGGAGGTCCGCGAAAAATATCCACACCTTTTTCCGCCGGGTATGATTTAAATTTGGAGGACCAAATTTCCTAAGGAGGAGAGTATGTTATAACCTAACCTACCTTCAGTGGGCCAACCCTTACAAGGTGGGCCATGCTAGTCCAAACCATGTTTAGGGTCAGACTGGGAGTCTTGCAACATTATTGTTTTAGTTCAGCTGGAAAACTAATTAGTGGAACTCTTAATTTGACCAGAATATCAACAAGTCCTCGATCAGGACTCTTAGTGAGTACATAGTTAGACTAGAACAAGGTTATTAGGAGAATGAGTCCTAAACAAACCTCTCTCTCTCTCTCTCTCTCTCTCTCAAGAATGCTTTTCCAATAGGACTTCCGTATAGTTTCTAAACAGAACTCCTAGTGTATAAACTGTCCAAGCACACGTATAAATAATAGGAACCAAGATCTCCTTTTCCTACACATCAACAAGAGAGAGAGAGAGAGAAACTGACCCAGTTATGAATTGTTAGAAGAAGAGGATCGCAAAGGGGGCAGCAATGAAGATCAACAGTGGAACGCGTAACAGATGTCCTGTTCAAGACCACTCACTTCTCGAGCGACGAATTTCTATACCAGGTGAGTAGAACTTCTGAACTGGATGATGTAAGGCCTGGATTTGATGAAACTCTCTGATATTTGATCCATTGATGGGCTGTGCTCTACCTTAGACACTGTAACAGTGCTGTCGACATTAACAAGATGGAAGACATCATCCAGAAACTCATAAATCTTAAGTAGAACTTGTCAAATTGGGTTTCTATGATTAGTAGGATTGCTGAATATGTAATTACATACTTGAGATCAAGGATTTCCATGGTGATCGAAATCAGAATTAGATTAACATTGAATCCATATCGTCTAAACCTAATTTGGTCGACTTGGGTTGTGGGCCATGTGGGGCCACCTGATCAAAGATCAGGTCCACTCATCTTGTAGAGGACACATTGGCAACCCTAAGGGTAGGTCCCCTTGTGATTTGGACCGTTGGGCCCCACCATCCAACTGTCCGAATAGGAACCCAGCGTAAGCCCTTTTACTGGCGGAAGCCACTGACAAAAGAGCTAAGTTCTATCGGCTCAAATTTTAGAATAGTTTATGGAAATTGCAAATAGGCCCCCAAGGTTCCAACTAATATGATTAAACTCTCTTTTAAGATTTTTGACTAATATATATAAACAAAGACAAGTTGTTTATATTCTTTTATTTAAAAAGAATTCTCTGAATTTCCAAAACAACCATTAGGTGTTGGATTAAACTGAAAAAACCCTTGTTAAGGCTTTGATATACATAGAATGACAACCATAATGGGTCAAAGCTCTTCTAAGGCTCAATGTTGATTAACATGAATCACTTTACCTGACTTAATAATTTCTGGTTTTATTTTAAGTCTGTTTTTTCTCCATTGATTTTACATTATTTATCTTTTTGTTATAATGAATAATAAAGTATGTGATGACAAATTTATATCTAAATTGGGATAAATTTGAATTATTGATTATGATCTTGACGATATGATTTCTGTGAACATGGAGAATGCCACATCCCTGGGTACCAATTCTGATTCGTTGTGGGGCGAGAACTAACCCAGTGTTATGTGGTAATGGCCAAGGAAGAAAGCAAGTTAATGATACCTATTATTGATGGAGATGAATCTCTAATAAGCTTATTAATTTGAACTTGATACTTATGTTTGAAATAGAGTAAACACATACCGCTAGTACTGAGCATAGAGCTTCTCTCGTGGATGTTGGTCAAGGGAAGTAGGTTCAACAATCATGTTAGTAGGACTAGCCATGTTGTTGACAAAAATGTAGATACTCTGGTGTGAGAGTGTCGGAACTGGCTCAACAATCATGGTGGATGACAAGCCATGTTGACAGAAACGTAGATATACCCGTGTGGGGTATCGAAACCATTTGTTGCTTGCGGTGGAAAATTACTCAAGAAAGAATTGATTAAGATGTTTTAACACCATTAGTGAATATATAAATATTCATATGAATAATTGAAAATATATTATACTATTATTTATTTATTCTACCCACCAGTGTCACTAACCAGTGGTTTGCCCCACTTCAGGTAATGCATTCGTAGAGGCTGTGGGAAATGACGGAGATCAGCCGACAGATTTTGGCATGCATGCCTAATCCAGAGCGAGAGAAACAATGACTAGATTCACAGATAGGACTAGCACAACATTTCGATATTTTCTCTACTTGATTTAGAGACTTGTCTTTTACTCAATAGCTTTTATTATGATTTCCAATACACGTAATGATTTAAGTATAATTGAAAATGAATGTTGTTGGACCTTATACTCATTGAAATTTGATTTATGTTGTGCGGATATAAATTTGAGTATGTCTTGAGAATCTTAAGAGCTCCAGATTCTTAGGTCGTTACAATATCAGTTGTAGGTCATCACTTACATTCAATTGTTTGCAGATCACTATTTTTCAAGCAATACAGTTTCTGCAAGAACCACCTTGAAATCTCTGTGTTCCTTCATATTTGTTTTCCCTTCTCTCTATTCTTTGGTGATGTGTGCAAGAGCGAGTGTTCTTTTCTAAAACCGCTAGAGCTCTATTCATGAACTATCACGTTATGTCATCGTGTTACAATACGTGACTGCAATAAGAAACAATTGTTCATAGAAAACAACAACTGTGCACAGAAAACAATCACTACAAGAAAATAATTCTTGCTGTGCGTCCCAAAGTTTTGGAAGAGGAAGTGAATCTGCTTATCGTGGGTTTCTGTTTCTACAAATCAGCCTTCCAGGTTCGGCAAAATACCTAATTTCGCAACTCTTGGAGGTGGAATTTTTCTGATTTAACCGTTGGATGTAGATCTGATGGACCAATCTCAACTCAGTTTGTGGAAAACTGTCGAACCGAAGATCAGTTAGAACACTCATCTTTTGAGGAGATAAAATTCCAGAAAAATATTGATAAATCCCAGAATAAAAAGTCAACTGGCCTGGTGCAAAAATTTGTTCAAGTGTCACAATCTGAGGTGGGCCCTACTTCTTAAATCAGATGGACAGAATGATTGCTACATGCTGGGAGTGATATCAGAAAGATTTTTCTTGCTCGGAGAAGAAGATCTGATGGCCAAGATGCAGTCTAATGCAGACCTGCTGCAATGAACTCAATCTCTTGTTGGCTTTGTTGCAAAGAAAGAGAAAAAACAAAGAAGAAATCTCTGTTGTAGCACGACACAAAGGCTCTGAGATACTTAGAGGTGTGGCTCTGATACCATGTAAGGATCAGCAGATCCTTATATTAACTAGAATAGGAGATGAAGAAGAACACAAAACATGAGGGGTCAGAGATTCTGTAGTATGCTTTGGATGGGCATCAACCTTCACATTTATAATGTATATTGCCTTGATTAAATGCTGATTTACAATGATTAGTATCTAATTACAAGCAAATAAGGAAAGACAATAAAGCATACAACTATACAAAATATTGACTGACTGACTAATGCTAACTAAATCCCTCACGTGGGATGGCCTGATCAGCCTGATGGGCCTAGGCTGATGTGCCTGATCTTACTATGCTTCTACAGGATGAGCACAATTATCTGCGTTGGAATTGCTTGAACCCTTAAATATTTGGATAAGGAGATGTCTAGCTTGTTAAGCACTTAAGCCTCATTATTTTGTTGAAAGCCAAATTAATAAATAGGCCTACTATACAAATGGAAATGATCCACAAAATCTCTCATGTAATGAATTTCTAGATCCATTATGTTGATTATATGCTAATTTGGAGAACATGTTGTTTTTCAAGTTCTGTCAGTGTTTAATTCAACAGGTGAAAAATGGCAGTATTTTGAAACCATAACAAGAATATTAATGCTTACATTTATGTATCAATACATATAACTACAAAATAGAGATGGTTTAAGGCTTTGACGATGATGATGAAATAGTTTTGTCCCTTTTTTAAGGTTAAGTGACTCAAACCTGCAACTTTCTGGATGCAGCAATAAGAATCTTCCCACCATGCTACATCCCCTAGTTATTGTTAAATGTTAACTACACAGAAATTAAATATTGACTGAAACAGAATAAAAATATTCATCTGATGATTCCAAAAAAAAAGACCAAAACAAGGCTTCAGGGTTCTTACCAAACCAATTGCAGATCAAAATATCCAAAATAATACTATCCCACCAGCACTCATTGAAGTTCGGTAACATGTGGCGAAATGTGAGCTGCATAATATTTTATATTAGAATGATCATTACTGCACTTTAATTGGGAAATGATAATAACATTAACGGCCCAGCAGAGTACAGCCAGTCAACCATCCATGTGTACACAGACAAAAAATATATGTACATTAATTGACCTCATCCAAGCCACTATACTTCCATAAGTGGATCATATCGTAACCCCAAAATCAGATATCTTCAGCAATCCTGACTAATGGTTAAATTATTAATAGACAATTGTTGTAAGGGACATTGTTTTCCAAATTTGTATTTCATGCATAACAAGAATTGAGAGATAGTAAAAGGACCATTTTTATTAGGAAGTAGCGGGATTGTTTGACTACCTTAGGGTATTTCCTTGGAGCTTCATAGAGAACTTTCAAGATTAGCTTTTTAATGAAAATTGGCAAGTTATTTGAAGATTATTACCAAGCAGTTGCACTTGACATGAAGTGCGAAGATAGGAATTACAATAATGCTGTAGTCCATCCATCTAAAATGAAGGATTTTAAAAAACTGTGTAGTGAAGTGGGTTCTTGCAAGAAAAGAACACGTGAAGGTTAAGATTTCCAAATTCATGTAACTGGGAAGTGGTAATCTACGGAAGATTGCCACTAAGATAAAAGAGTAAATGGAAATTCTATTGCTAGATATTAGAGAGTTGATTGTCAATAAAGCAAGCATGTGAAGTGATGGTCTTGCAGTCTACCATACTAGAGAAGTACTTCAAATTTATAGACATGAAGGATGCTGGATTCTAATATTTTAGTGAGATTAATTATCTGTGATTATGGTGGTAGTTAGATTTGATGATAGTTAGATTAGGGCCATAATCAGATTGTATTTAGTCCCAATAAAATGGGAGACACCCGCCTCAAAGGTAGCAGAAGATTTCATCTAAAATCTACCAAAAGATCTTCAATATACAAGAATGCTAAGTTCCAGTAGAGTTAAGCGCATCTAATCCTCATCACTCTTTTTTGGTGGACCTCACTACAGTTGATCCCCATCTCTAGTGCAAAAACAAAGTGAACAGCTGGGAAGAATGATGGAACAAATAAGGCAAAGAGAAATGTTGAATCTTCTTTTTGTACATCTCTAAAGCCATGATACACTGCAAACAGAGAAGGACAAATAAAGGGCTTCGGGAATTATGAGCAGAAATCTTCTACCTCCTTTGGTTTGAGGTGGGTTTAGCCCTAATGTAATACAACAAAATCTAGTTATAACTTATAAACTTAATCATATTAATAAATTATACTATAGTATCTTAGAATCCAATGTAGCTGAAAGCCCGAAACTATTGTCAGAATTGGAGCTCATGGATATCATAAAGAGATTCATTCCATTACCTTGGCTTATTAAGGATGGGGAGATTGATAAAGATGTCGAACATAGGATAAAAGTGGGACTTTTCTGATCAACAAAAGCCAACAAGATTTAAGAAACAATTTTGTGGGACAGACCCTAGACCAACTCTAACCTAAGGAGCAGAATGTTGGTCGATCAAGAAACAATATATGCAAAAAACAGATATAGCAAAGATGAAAATGTTGAGATGGATGTGTGGTAAAAATAAAAAGGATAAAATTACAAATGAACGGCTGGTAATGGCACTAGTAAGGAAAATTCTGGCTTTGCTAGCGGAATTGGCCACAGAGTACGTGGATGAATGTAGTAAAATAGACCTAAAGAAGTGCAACTTACCTGAGGATATGGCTCAATATAGATTGAAATGGAAAGGCAGAATTCATATAACCAATCCCAACATAGTTGGGATAAGGTTTTGATGATGATGATTACAACAATGATGATGATCTTAGAATCCAGAGTCCTATATGTTGAAGCCTCCTCTAGTATGGTACACTGCAGGACTATCATTTCACAAGCATGGTTTTAGCTTGGTATCTGTCAACCAACTTGGCCTCCAGAGTGACGACTACAACTCGGCAAGGTTGCACCAAGACTAAGCCAATATTATGAGCGTAAGATTCAGTAAGGACCAAGTCTGGCATAGCTCAGCTGAACAAATTGGATTCGGCCCAGATTTAAAATCCTATCAGAAGGCAAGCCAATCTGCATTTCCAGGGTGCTTAGCCATGAAGCAAGAAGCAGAAAAATGACTTTCCCCAGGCCAATTGAATAGGGTGACTACGATGCAGATTTGAAGTGCTAAGGATTAAAGATAAGCTCGTCTCCGAAATTCTTCAGTTGAAGGATCAATTTATCCAAGGCGTGGCTAACCTAATGGAGGGCAAATTAAGAAAAAAGCCATTGGAACAGAAGCTTCATACATTGGACAGTCTTCTGCATTAGTATAAAGTGGAATTTGATATTTTGTGATATTTCTTGTATATTCTTCTCTGTTCTTTCTTGGATATTTTTTTATGATATTTCTTGATATTTGAACATAATAGTCCACGTTACTATATAGCTACATTTTTGGGTCCAGTCTCATTTACTAGGGAGTGTACCATTGGGATGGCTTGAATTGTATTAAATGCATGTCACATATATAGTGGATGTGTGCCTGCCAATGGAACATACTGCTAAAAGTTCCTCTTGAGAAATAGAAAATGCACATCTAAGTGTATCAATGGCAATCCTTGAAGAAACTGACCTCCATTAGCTCAAACCCAATTGAAAGGACCCACAAAAGGGGCTGGTTACGAATCATTATAGCTTTGCCCCACCATCCAAAAATATGAGCCAGAACAAATTCATCGAACAAGGTCTCCTGAAAATCCAAAACCACAATCAGTAGTTTGTGGCGTCTGTGACACTGCAGTGGAATGCAATAGATTTAATTATTCAAAGAGAAATTACAGGGTGCTGTCCACAAGGATGTGAATAACATCATTTTGCCCCATTCCAGAAACGTGAGGACTACAGTTAATTTGTGGACATATGTTTTAACACCATCGCTCAAAGACCCCAAAAAGATGGTACATGGTCCAATTCTTTGAGTCCATTAAATAATTCGATTCAGATCAAGATGAACAAATATGGATCTATAGAAATTCAGATCAGATCCTTAGTTCTTATTCATTTGTTACCCATTTGCTCATTTCTCTCATGACATCATTACAAACAATAGTAATTTTTAGGGTATATCGTAACACTATAGTCAACAATCAGATGTGGGTCCAGATTTTTCTGAAACTTGTATCTCAGCATTCAAAACATAGTCAACTTGGGATCTAGATAATGGGCATCAGATATTCAGATACAGACCCTGTGCTAATTGGGTCTGGAGATCCCCTGGATTCAACCCATATCCAACTCTTTTATTGCCTAACAATGGCTCAGTTATTCCAAAGCTGATCTGATGGACTCCATGCAAGCCATTGCACTGCGAACGCAATAGGTCACACAAAATGGACTCCAATATGGTAGAAGAACAAGCAAATAGAAATCCACGGGGTGATTACTAGAGACCACTACCATAGGCTTCACTCACAATCACAATCCAACAGCAGTGTTGGATGGCCACAAGATCCACCATACAAAGGTTTGAACTCCGAGGGAAACAAAATGGAGAGAGAATGGTGCATGGCGATGGAATGACATTTCAAGTTTGTCCTACAGATTTGGACCCTACAATATATCGAGGAAAGGTGATGGATAAATAAAGGGGATTACCAATTTAACATACATCATTCCAAGCATGTGTGGTCCATTTGGATTAACATTAGCCCATGTACATTAAATAGGCCTTGACCCATTATAGTGATAGGATCTACACAGTCAAAGATGATGATTATATGCAACCTTTCTTTCCCTTTTTGTTTAATAGGTGGTTGTGTACCGATTGTAATTATTAAATCAAGCCATGATTAAGGCCATAAGGGATGATAAAGGGAGAGTCCATCAACTCTCAGAGCAGTCTTTTCTGCACTCACAATATTTCCCTCTTTTCACTTTGTCTCTGCACCTTTGTATTTGACAAATTCACGATCACAAAAAGAGTTTGAATATACTCTTGAGAATGCAATAATTTTTGTGTATTTTTCTATGAAGATTGTACATCATTAAATAGATATTTACATGCCAATAATCTAAGCTCTAAGAAAGGAAAACCATCTAATTGTATCAATCACTAATCTAAGTTAAGAAAGCAACTAATTACAACAATTGTTATTCTAAGGAAAGCTAAAGCTGTCTCAATATTGACCAAATCAATTCCAGCTATCTCAATATTGACCAAATCAATTCCACGTGAGATATAACATTGATGGGCTTTGGGCCTTGGGCCTTGGGCCTGGTTAACACCCCCCCCCCCCTCAAATTGATGCGGGAGAATCAAAAAGCATCAATTTGTCAACCAAGAACTGATGGCGTGGTCACGGAAGGCCTTTGGTGAGAATATCAGTAAGTTGAAGGTCAGTGGAGACATGTGGCAGGCTGATGACATCACGTTTAAGCTCATCACGGATGAAGTGACAATCAACCTCGATGTGTTTAGTACGTTCATAAAAAATCAGATTTTTCAGTAATCCGAATAGCACTAGTATTAACCGCATAGAGGGGGGTAGCTCCTGCTGCTGGAAAACCAATGTCAGAAAGCAAACCACGGAGCCAAAGAATTTCGGAGCATGCAGCAGACATGGTGCGGTACTCTGCCTCGGTAAAGGATTCGATAACTTTGTCATGTTTCTTGCATTTCCAAGAAATGAGACTATCACCCAAAAACATGCACCATCCAGTCGTCGATCTGCGAGTATCCGGACAACCAGCCCAATCAGCATCTGAATAAGCTTTGAGAGTCAGAGGATTGTTAAATGAAAAAAACAACCCACGAGTCGGTGTGCGAATAAGGTATTGAATGATGCAGCGAACAGCAGCCAGATGAAGGTGACGAGGAGCAGTCATGAACTGACTCATCAGGTTGACCGCATAAGAGATATCGGGGCGAGTGATCGTGAGGTAGATCAAGCTGCCAACCAACTGGCGATAGGCAGTAGGATCGGAAAGAAGATCACCTTCTTCGCGACTGAGTTTGACATTCAGTTCGACTGGCGTATCAACAGGAGCAGAAGCAGTAAGACCAGCCAAGGCGATGAGATCAATAGTGTATTTGTGTTGATTGAGAACTATACCTATAGGCGATTGATGAACTTCAAGACCGAGGAAATAGTGGAGAGGGCCAAGATCCTTCATTTGAAATGACTCACGAAGAGACGCTTGGAGCTTCTGAATGATTCCGGCATTAGGACCGGTAATGACGATGTCATCAACATAGACAAGGAGTATAGTGATCCCGGATGGAGCATGATGTAAAAACATAGAAGGATCATATGCGCTTGGATGAAAATCCAAGCGGAGAAGAGCAGCTTGAAATTTCTCAAACCATGTGCCGTCTGTGATACACAAAGGTAGGATTAAAACAAACAACTGACGAGTCTTCAAAAAAACCAGGTAATGACACAAAAGAGGAGTCAAGAGGATCAACGTGCGTTTGAAAAAAATACTGATGTTCAAAGAAGACGACATTCCTAGAGGTACGGAAACGACGAATGTGAGGATCATAGCAAAGGAACCCTTTCTAGAAGGGTGCATAACCTAAAAACACACACTGAGCTGATTGTGCCGTGAGTTTTGTCCTCTCAGAAGGAGGCAAGTGCACAAAACAAATGGAGCAAAAAACATGAAGATCATCATAAAATGGAGCGGTTTTGTACAAACGGTAATATGGGCTTTGATTCTCAATGGAGGTGGATGGCATACGATTGATAAGATGAGCTGCCGTAGCCAGTGCCTCAACCCAAAACCGAGTAGGAACCGATGATTTCAGAAAAAGGGAACGAGTGACATCAATGAGATGTCTATTTTTTCTTTCAGCGAATCCATTCTGCTGGGGAGTATAAGGACAAGATCTTTGAGAAATAATGCCTTTATTTTGAAAAAACTGCTGAAACTCAGAGGACATATATTCCCCGCCTGAATCAGATCTCAAGATTTTAATGCAGGTGGAAATTTGATTTTCAACATAAGCTAGAAATATTTTAAAAACATTAAAAACATCAGATTTTGAATGCAAAAAGTAGACCCATGTGAACCGACTGAAATCATCAATAAAGGTCACAATATTTATAGTGAGCGTGGGAAAGAGCTGGGGCAATTCCCCATACATCACTATGAACTAACTTAAAACACTGAGAAGTATGTGAAGTGGAATGAGAAAACGGAAGAGTTTTGCTATTTCCCATTTTACAAGTAGCACAATCAAAAGGCACACAAAAAGATAAACCAAGAGATTTATTTAATAAACTAGAATTTAACATAAGGGACAAGGCCTTGCAATTACGATGGCCGAGTCTATTATATCACAACCGGCAGTTATCTCTAAGAGAAAAACAAAATACATTATTGTCAAATTGATTCCTAGAAATTTGAGAAAGATCCAGCGGAAACAAGCGTCCACACTTAGGCCCCTCGCGATCTCCTTCCCAGACATCTGGTCCTGCACAACACAACCAGAAGAAGAAAAAGAAATGTTACAATTATTTTCAATAAGTTGTCCAACTGACAATAGATTGGAAGTTAAATTAGGACAGAGGTAAACATTTCTCAATGGGATGGGACCAGATATATCTCCGATAGCAGTAATGGGAACATGGCTGCCGTCAGCAGTTTGTATTTGAAGATGGCCATTGTAACTTGTCATATTGGAGAAAGGGGTGTGGGAATACGTCATATGATTAGACGCCCCGGAATTAAGGAACCAAGTAGAAGATGATGGTGACTTACCGGAGAGACCAAAAGCAGAGAGGGCATTGATAATCATTTGTTAAACCAATTCAGGAGTGAGAGATGATGAGGGCCCAGGCTGTGGGGGTGCAGATGTAGGAATAGGCATAACCGAAGAAGCCACATATGCGTGTGGAGTCTGAGACTGTGAATTCTGATACTGCGGAGCGGGATATTGTGGAGTCTGATACTGTGTTGACGGACGTGGTGGACGGCGGCGACATTCAGAGATGATATGTCCTAACTTTTTACAGTAACTATAGACTTTTTGTTTGCATTGAGATGCAAGATGCCCAAATTTCTGACAACTGTAGCATTGGGTTTTGCTCAAGTCTCGAGGCGGAGGCTGAGAAGTTTTATTGGCCGAGAACGCGACTGAATAGGTTTAAGTCTTTTGTTGAGCAATATGAGCCGAGGTCGTAAGGCGTTGTTCCTCTCGTAAGAGTTCATTCAAGCAGGCATCCAATGAAGGCAAGGGCGTCAAAGTCATTAGGGCAGAGCGGACACTTTCATATTCATTACGCAGTTTCATCAAAAATTGATCTTGCTGACTAGAAGCCTGAAGGTCTTAGATTACTGTCAACACATTGTCGGCCACATCCGCATACTTAATACTATCGTATTCCGACAACAGTGTACGGAATCGAGAATAATAATCTTATACTGACAAAGTCCATTGTGTATATTCAGCAATTGCACATTCAAGATGGAATTGACGTGCAGAGTTATCTTGATGATATACTTTCTTCAAATAACCCCACATGGCTTTAAAAGTAGAGTAAGGCTTGAGATTCATTATCAGATGGGGCTCAACGGATCCCAGAATCCAGAATTTGATTTTGGCATCTTTAGTATGCCAAGAAGAGATCTTTTTCTCATCCTTAGTGGGTTTAGGTTCCGTGCCAGAAACAAATCCCCACAATTCCTTGGCTTCGAGGTATGTTTGAAATTGGAAAGAACAGGCAGGGTAATTCTTTCCCGTAAATTTAATCAACGTGACCTCAGATTTTTCCATTGCAACCGAAATTGGAAGCAAATCGTTCTGAAGAGAAAAAGAACTAGCCACAAACAAAAGAAACTATGTAGGATGTCTTCCCTGTGTGTAGGAACCAGAATCCAACCAAGCAGAGAGAGAGAAAACACAAAACAGCAAAAAAACTGTTAAAAAACAGCCCACACGAATTGGACGGTGGCTGTTTTTCCACTACGTGGGCCCCACTTAAGGATCTTGGCCCCAGAACAGACAACAGATCTCTGATATCCCTCAATTCTGGCTTCTACTGAACCAAGTTTCAACTGATTCTACTAAGTATCCAATATCCTGGACGGTCCTGATGAAAACAATATAAATTTCTGGTAAATCATGAGAATGAGTAAAATACCAACCTTGAGTCTCTAAAAAATTCTTGAAAAATCACTAATATCCTTAGAAATATGAGGCGACCATGAGTGGGTGATTTCTGAAATTGATCTGATCGATCAACAGTGGGCCACTAACAGAATATCTTTGACGCAGAAAGAAGGTATCGCTGGCACTGTGTTGCTGGAAACTTCTTGAAAATAGATCCTGAATCTATTTGTTGCACGAGAGAGACTTATTCTCTCTATCCCTATTCCCTCAAGGCTTTGGAAGATGTCTGAGATCAAGACTGCCTTGATCCTCGCTCTGATACCATAACAAATTCACGATCACAAAAAGAGTTTGAATATACTCTTGAGAATGCAATAATTTTTGCGTATTTTTCTATGGAGATTGTACATCATTATATAGGTATTTACATGCCTATAATCTAGGCTCTAAGAAAGGAAAACCATCTAATTATATCAATCACTAATCTAAGTTAAGAAAGCAACTAATTACAACAATTGTTATTCTAAGAAAGGAAAGCTAAAGCTGTCTCAATATTGACCAAATCAATTCCAGCTGTCTCAATATTGACCAAATCAATTCCACGTGAGATATAACATTGATGGGCTTTGGGCCTTGGGCCTTGGGCCTAGTTAACAGTATTATGAATGACATAAAATCAAAGCATATGCATAAAGATGGAGAGTCTTCGCTGATTATGTAAGATCAAGGAATCCTGGTTGGCACAATTTCTTGTTTCTTCCATGAATCTACACAGTCTAGCGTCTGGAAATCAAGCACGTCCAGACCACGACCCACCATTGATCACCTCTACTCAAAAGGAGCACAACATGTTGGTCGACTAGAGATTCTAAGATTTCTAAAGATTTTTCTGGATTTTTTTAACATCAGAGGTAGTCCATCTGCCTTGATTTGTGTTTTAAGGATTTTCTGCAGTACTTTTCTTCAAATCCATCCAACTTCTTGGATGTTTGTCCTATCCTTCTAAAATTTTGTCGAGAGGATCACAACTCAGTTACCTTCAAGGTATTTTTCTCTGATCAAACATCTGATCGTGTTGTGGGGCCTACATGATCACCTGATCATAATATTTCTGCTCGCTTGGGATGTTTTTGGGCTAAATTTGTGTTCCAGTCATAGATCTGCTCTCTCTGCTATTGTATTCTCTGCATAATTCATAACTCTATGAATTTATGCTATTTTAGTTGCTATTTCTTCGTATGGATTGCCTTTTGGATGCTTGACCTATGTATTCCACTTTGATTTTGGTGTCTAAAGGAAACTTCTAGCAATATTTCTTCTCTGCTGGTGACTGCAATTATTGTTTACTTTACTTTCCAGTAATATTTTAATCACGGACAAATTTGACATTTCAATCATCAAGTTTACTAGCAAAACTACACTTCCTGGGCCTTCCAACTACCAATTTATCACAAGGGTAAAGAGCTACGGGGCCATATGGATGGTACCAATGATAGACCTACTGATAATAAGGACTTGCCAAATGGGAGACCAAAGATGCCCAAATCATGAGTTGGATCTTAGGATCTGTCAAATCCCAATTTATTCTACATTTTCGACCCTACAAGATTGCCAAAGATATGTGGCATTACTTAAAAACTATTTATCAGCAGGAAAATTATGCCCGTAGATTTCACTTAGAGCATGAAATATCCCAATTCACTCAAGGAAATCTATCCATTCAAGAGTTTTACTCTCAGTTTATTAGCTAATGGACTGACTATACTAAAGTGATTTATGCGGACCTTCCAACTACTTCCGTGGCTACTATTCAAAATATTCATAATACCAATCGAAGGAATCAATTCTTGATGAAACTAAGAGTGGAGTTTGAAACACAAGGTCAAACCTCCTAGGCCATGTGCCCTCTCCTTCCATAAAGATATGCTTAACAGAACTTCTACGTGAGAAACAAAGGATTGTCACTCAAGTTGTACTTATGCAAAAAGCCCCGGGAGGACCTATTGATGTTACATATGCTGCACATGGAAGACCACAGGGTTAGGATATGAGTAAGGTTCAATGCTACAGTTGCCAAAAATATAGACATGTCTTTACTCAATGCACTCAAAAATATTGTACCTATTGTAGAATCAAAGGTCATGTTCTTCCTGAATGCCGGAGGTGTCCTCAAAATCAAACTCAGAAAGTCAATCTTGCCACTATGACAGAATCCTCCTCTGCATCTCCCTCTGTTGCTAATACGTCTATGTCTACGCCTACTACTTCGCCTTCACTCACCACCGAACTTGTCCAACAAATGATCATCAATGCTTTTTCTGCTCTTGGTGTTTCAATTAAAACTAAATCGTCATCCACCTGGTATTTTGAATCAGGGGCTTCTAATCATATGACGTTTTTTTCAAAAAATATATCTCATCTAAATATATATGATGAAAACCTTAGAATCAATACTGCTAATGGTGGCCGCATTCTTATTACTGCTGTTGGTACAATTTCTCATTCCCTACTTTTGAACCATGTATTTGTTTCACCTGAATTAACTACTAATCTATTGTCTGTCGGTCAACTTGTTGATAATGATTGTGCCATTTCTTTCTCTCGTTCTGGCTGTGTTGTGCAAGATCAAGTGTCGAGGAAGGTGATAATGAAGGGACCTAAGTGTGGACGCCTCTTTCCACTACAACTTTCTACATATGACAGGAATAAACCGAGCCTACTTTGTTATGTGATTCTAGGAATAATAAAAGCCGATTGTGGCACAACAAATTAGGACATCCTAATTCTAAGACTTTATTGTTTCGATTAAATTCTATTTTACTTCATGATGGTAATAAAATTTCTTTCAATAATGTGTCTTTTGATTGCACTAGCTGTAAGATGGGAACAAGTAAAACCCTACCTTTTCCAAACGACTCTTTAACTCAAAAGAATTTTGATCTTATTCACAGTGACATATGGGTATTGCACCTAAACCTTCTCACTCAAATTTTAAATACTTTGTCACTTTCATTGATGACCATAGTCGGTTTACATAGATTTACTTTCTACACTCCAAATCTTAAGTATTTTCAACTTTTCAAGCTTTCCTAGCATATGTTGAAAACCAATTCTCCACTTCTATTAAAATCCTTCGTTCAGATTCTGGAGGAGAATATATGTCTAAGGAGTTCCAAAACTTCTTATAGCAAAAGGGCATTATCTCTTAACGAACATGACCATATACTCTGTTAGATTTTGTGGACTCAATCCATCAGTTGATGTAATAAATTGATTAATTTCTTTATTTATCAATAAAATCATGCTTTGCTTTTATGAGATGAATGTTATTTTACTACTTCATGCACATGACCAATACATATGACATAATGGTTCATGAGTTGAACCGGGTCTCATTAGTATATTAGATGTGATATATGTGCATGGATGAGATTCACACGCGGGAGATATATGTCACAAATCTTATACTTAAATAGCTTCACAACCAGTAATGAGATTGGGCATCTCATTTGATAAGGTTGCAGCACTTTGATCACTATGAGATAGTATGATTTGTCTCGATCATCAGAATGTAAGATTCTGGATCACGGTGCTGGTACATTGGATGTATTGAAGGACCATGAGATGCACCTTATGGAATTCTGTCTCAATAATAAGGTATGCTCTCATAATTCCCTAGCAATAGGCTCTCAATCCTGAGACATTGACGAACTCAAGTTTCTATCTATTCATTTGCTTTGAGTCACCAATGAGTGAGGCCGACTGTAGGTTAACATCTCGGTGTCTTGGGTATGTGGTAGTAGAACTGTGGGAACGTTGAATGATCAAGATGAAATCTATCTCTATTATCCCCTTGTGCCAATTAATGGATTTTTCATTAATAAGTGCGCACCCATCTCAATTAAGAGTTAATTGGATAGTAATGATGATTACTGTGATTAATTGGGGCTCAAGGATAATAAGATGTGGAACTTAGATTGGAAGAGACAGATTTATTCCAATTGATCCACGGATATTGATAGAGGGGGCTACTTATGGTAATTGGGAAGTTTAGGGTCTTCATTGTAATTTATTCCTAAGACTGGAGTGCAATTGCATTTATATAGTAGTGTTATTTGCAATTAACTGTGGGCCCGGATTGCACATGAGATGTGGGGTCGCGGTGTTCCAGTTGGAGCCAGCTTTCTAAGGGATCCCTAGTGGTCCCTACGCTAGCCCAAGATATTGGAAAATACTAATCCGACTTAAACTCTAAAAAGAAGAGTTTGGAAAGGAAAAAGTTGCTAATTGCTTTAGAAGTAAGACTTCTATTTCAATTAGAAAAGGGAGAGATTTGAAAGTCTATAAAATCTCTTGGACGTCCAATAAGACTCTCACACACGCCCAAAACCCTTTCGTGCAAGAGTTGCACGAGTTACTCTCTCCTTCTTTCTTCTAGTTCCTTGGAGTTTCGAGTTGGGATTTCTCCTGAAGATTCCACCATTCTTCTTGAGAAAAGAAACCCAATTCGGGTCATAGCGTGGAAGGCTAAGAGGTGTTGAAGATTCTCATCATCAAGTAGAGTCGCAACTTCTCCATTAGAGCACTGCGAATCTCCAAAGGTATGATCTACTTCTTTCATGTCGTAGATTATTGTGGATATTTAGTGCTATTTGATTCTATCTTTTAGATAGAATATTTACTGTACATGGTCACGAGATTGAGGGTAATGCATCCTGGATTGGGTTTTTGGTCTTATGGATAGTTGATCCCTGTGTCAAGTGGGTCAAAAGTTTTGAAAATCTATCCACGAGACCCACCTGCTTCCAACAATTGGTATCAGAGACATACCTCGTCTCTAATCATGTTAGATCAGTGATCTTGTTCTAGTCTTTATATGAGATGTGAAGAGGATAGAGCAAGGGCTATGAAAGGATCAGTGTTTATTGGGTTTGATTGCTTTTGTAATAGATCCATGTTTGGAAAGTCACAAAAGGTTTTAATCATGGTAGGAGGATGGTAAGATGCCATTAGAAGCATACTGAGATCATTAAAAGTGATCGGGGCCAGCAGGAGCCGAATCTG
Source organism: Sextonia rubra (assembly GCA_037013555.1). NCBI lineage: Eukaryota > Viridiplantae > Streptophyta > Magnoliopsida > Laurales > Lauraceae > Sextonia > Sextonia rubra. The sequence goes on from JASUAD010000026.1 coordinate 13,430,232, forward strand.
AAAAAAAAAAGGACCCAAATTTCTGGGTTCGTCAGGTCGGTTAGTTAAACAGACCACTATGGCTATAGAGGTCCGTTGGCTAACCGTAGGGACCAGATCGGCTAGCCGAACCCAAGCAGAATCATTTTGTTCTTGGTCTGAGTTGTTTTTTTTTTTTTTTTTCAGGGGCACTGCCCCCGAGCCCCCGTAAGGGGCGCTGCCCCTTGGAACCCCGCGAGCCCCGGACCCCCGCTGCGTAGGGGATCTTATATAGTAGTGGCAAACTATTGGCATCTTGTTTTTCCATTGTGGTTTGGCAACCTGGTTTTGTGAGATGTTTTGTTGTATGAGATACTAACTTGCAGGTGATAATGTCCTCTCCATATGGCCCACATGTTTTTTCTTTCCTTTTACTTATTGGTTTATTTGTGGCTAAGTGTAAAGGACATCATGGTTTCCTTGGTTTCCCATGAAAGGGCAAGGCATGGTGAATTTCCCTATAGCCCTTTTATTTCCATGATTAGATTACCATGTAAGTCTCATTATAGAGACATAGGAATTTATGCATTCTTTAAAATTTGTAAATTCTGGAGATGTCCGAAAGAAAGAAGGAAAGAGAAAAAGGACTCCTAATCAAAGAGTTTGAAGATTACCAAAAGCTGTTTTGGAGATGCCCAAAGAGTTTGAGGAATCCCAAAGTTTTGGAAAATCTAGAAGTCCAAGAAGTCTTTTCCGCCTGGGCCATGTGGAGGAGAGGACTAGTCTTTTATTATAGCACTTTCTATTTATGGATGAATGCTTACTTTAAAATATTTCCATATCCGATCCAAACATAGCAAATTCCAAAATTGGTCAAATCAAATTAATTTTTGGAAAGAGTTCTAATTAGAGTTGGTGGGCCCATGAGATGGATCTATTGGTAACACTAATTTTAGAAACTGGACTTTCCTTAAAATAACTTGACTTGGAACCAATCATTGGTCGTATCATGAGATGAATTTACACGTATAAGGAAATCCTCAACTCTAAAATATTAAGTGGGAGCGGGGCATTTATATCTATACAAATCCCCATGGTTTTCCACCATAGGTCCATTGTAAGGAAAGTATTAGCCTTGCGCCATTTTGAGAATGGCCATTCCCCACGGAGGGCTTGTATTTATCTGGATACTGGATATGAATCTCCTATGGATAGTGTTGATGAGACGTGGTGGGAGCCCACTCCCCAAGGAGGAGCTGCCCGCAACGGTTGTCATGCAATGCTAATTGGTGGGTCACACTTAACTAAAATAATGATGTAGTATCCCTAAGGATTTGCCTCATGTATTTTAGAAACCGAAGCTAATCGGGAGTCATACATTATTTAGTATGAGATACCTAGATAGTAATGAATGAAGGGGATCATGGATAGTTAGTCTTAATCCCAATTTTGACCAACTTTGATCCGTACCAGTCTAGGAGGTATTCGCACTCCCCAAGGAGGCATACCCCGCAGGATTGGGATTCCGATGTATTCTGAATTTTGTGGTTATGAGGATTCCCACATAAATTTGGTAGAATACTAAACCCTAATGTCATTTAAATTCATTAATTGAATGTATGGTTATGTGCTACAGTATTACAAGCATGAATTCGAATACTTTCAATCCACTTGCGACCATCCTCAACCAGAATAAGTTGGTGGGATCCAACTATGTAGACTGGAAACGGAATCTGGATATTGTCCTGACAGCTTCAGGATATAAATATATCCTTACCAAAACCCCCCTTGAAGAGCCTGGCCCAGATGCATCAGAAGTAGAAAAGGACCTTTACACCAAATGGGCCAAAGACGATGAGATGGCCCAATGTTACATTCTGGCATCCATGTCTAGTGTGCTGCAACACCAACATCAATCTTATAAGACTGCATATGATATGATATCGAACTTAAAGGAGATGTTTGCAGAACAAGGCAGACCTGCTAGGCAGGCAGCCATGAGGGTGCTCATTAGCACCAAGATGGCTGAAGGTACATCAGTACAAGAACACATGTTGAAGATGATGGACTCATTAAATGAGTTAGATGTACTGGGAGCTACGATTGATGCAAAATCGCATATTGACATAATCCTTGAGTCACTACCAGAGTCATTCAACAATTTCAAGGTCAATTATAATATGAATAAAATGAATCTGACTCTGGCTGAGCTATCTAGTCAGCTGGTAGCAACTGAAGGGATTATGAAGAAGAAACCAACTGCCTTAATGACAGAAAAGTCAGATGCCAAGTCCAAGCCGAAAGGCAAAGGGTGGAAAGGCAAAAAGAAATCAGTTCCAAAGGGTCCTAATGTGGAGAATGGTCCAACTGGTGGCGTGGCCAAAGCTAAGGGTTCAGGGACAAAAGGAAAGTGTTTCCATTGTGGTAAGACAGGACATTGGAAGAGGAATTGTCCAGAATATCTATCTAAGAAAAAGACCCCAGGTATGATTGAGTCACTTATATCTGAAGTTAGTTTTGCAACTGGTACTTCAGAATCCTGGTGTGTAGATTCCGGGACAACTAATCACATATGTAATATGTTGCAGGGGTTCAAGGAAACCAGGAGGCTAAGTGATGGAGAAATCATTGTCAACCTAGGATCTGACGCTAAGGCAGAGGCTGTTTCAATGGGAGTCATTACTTTATGTTTTTTAAATAATAAATTGGTTTTGTCAGAAACATTATATGTACCATCTTCAAGGCGGAATTTAATTTCAGTTTCTAGTTTGGTGAATAAAGGTTATTCTATTACTTTTGGTATTGAAGTTGTCATAAAAAGGAATGATACTTTCATATGTTCTGGCAAGGTAACCAATGGACTTTATTTGTTAACTCCCACAATGTATGAGATACATGATACTGAAACAATTAATAGACCATCATTAAAGAGAAAGTTTCCTTCATCTAATCCAACAAAACTTTGGCACCTGACGCTAGGTCATATAAACTTTAACAGGATTGAGAGGCTAGTGAAAGATGGTATCTTACCTTCATTGGTGGTAGAACCAATGCCTGTCTGTGAGTCTTGTTTGGAAGGTAAAATGACCAAAAGAACCTTTTCAGCTAAGGGTAATAGGGCCAAAGATTTATTGGAATTAGTGCATACTGATGTCTGCGGACCCATTAATGTCAGGGCCAGAGGAGGATATGAGTACTTCATCACTTTCACAGATGATTACTCAAGATATGGTTACATATTCCTTATGCACCGCAAGTCCGAAGCTTTTGAAAAGTTCAAAGAGTTTCAAGCGGAAGCAGAAAAGCAATTAGGTAAGAGTATCAAGGCTCTTCGATCAGATCGAGGAGGGGAATATCTCTCTGCTGATTGTATGGGTTACTTATCAAAAAATGGGATTCTATCCCAGTTGTCTGCTCCTAATATGCATCAACAGAATGGAGTAGCAGAAAGAAGGAACCGGACTCTTTTAGATATGATTAGGTCTATGTTGAGTTTCTCAAGATTACCTATATCCTTTTGGGGATAGGCTTTGGATACTGCAATGTACATACTAAACCTCGTACCATCTAAGTCTATACCTAAGACTCCCCGGGAATTGTGGTCTGGGCGAAAGCCTAGTCTACAACATTTACACATTTGGGGTTGTTCAGCACACGTGCTCAAGGTTAAGACGGATAAGTTGGAAACGAAGTCGGAAGTACGCACTTTTGTAGGATATCCTAAAGGAACTAAAGGTTGGTTATTCTATAATCCCAGAGAGTAGAAAGTGTTAGTCAGCACCAATGCGGTTTTTCTGGAGGAAAATTATATGATGGACCAGAAATCCTTAGAAAAGGTGATCTTGGAAGAGATTCAGGAGCAATCAATTCCAAATCCAAGTATGACCGGACTTGAGGAAAAACCGCCCTTACCAGACCCAGTAGTTACACCAGTACCTCGTCGTAGTGGGAGGATTATCAGACCCCTGACAGATTCTCATTCTTGGGAGAGTCTTATGAAGCAATCCCAGAAGAACCGAAACAAGATCCCTCTAACTATGATGAAGCAATCAATGACTTAGACTCGGGACGCTGGCAAGATGCTATGAAAGCTGAGATGGAGTCTATGTACTCAAATCAGGTCTGGACACTTGTGAACTTGCCTGCCAATATTAAATCTATTGGGTGCAAGTGGGTCTACAAGAGAAAAAGAGGACCAGATGGAAGAGTGGAGACCTATAAGGCTAGGCTTGTTGCGAAAGGATATACTCAGAAAGAGAGGATCGATTATGAGGAAACCTTCTCGCCAGTAGCCATGCTCAAATCCATCCGGATACTCTTATCCATTGCGGCTCATCTCGATTACGAGATTTGGCAAATGGATGTCAAGACGGCGTTTCTCAACGGCCATCTTGAGGAAGAAATCTATATGGTGCAGCCAGACGGTTTTGTAGCTAAAAACCAGGAGTAAAAAGTTTGCAAGCTGCAGAAGTCTATTTATGGACTGAAGCAGGCATCCCGAAGCTGGAATATCCGTTTTGACCAGGCAATCAAGTCATTTGGTTTTTGTCAAAATCCGGATGAGTCATGTGTGTACATGAAAAGTGAAGGTAACAGGGTAGTTTTTCTAGTTTTATATGTCGATGACATCCTTCTCCTCAGGAAAGACATAGGAATGTTGTCAACGGTAAAAGTTTGGTTAGCCAAGACTTTTGATATGAAGAACTTGAGAGAAGCTAGTTATATCCTAGGGATCAAACTCTATCGAGACCGGAAAAATAGGATGATTGGCTTATCCCAAGCTGCATACATAGATAAGGTGCTAGTACGGTTTGCAATGCAAGACTCCAAGAAGGGTATCACACCTTTCAGGCATGGAGTGCACCTTTCTAAAGATCAGTGTCCTAAGACACCCGAGGAAAAGGAGCAAATGAGGTCGATACCATACGCTTCGGCTGTTGGTAGCCTCATGTATGCTATGTTATGTACTAGACCAGATATCTATTATGTAGTGGGCCTAGTCAGCAGATATCAATCTAATCCAAGACCTGAACATTGGACTGCTGTAAAATGTATTCTCAAATACTTGAGAAGGACTAGAGATTATACGTTGATTTATAGCAGTGATGAGTTGATTCCAGTCGGATACACAGATTCTGACTTTATGTCAGATAAGGATTCTAGGAAATCCACCTCTGGTTATGTATTTATGCTTGGAGGCGGAGCTATCAGCTGGAGGAGTATAAAACAAGAATGTACCGCTGATTCAACCTCGGAGGCTGAATATGTAGCAGCTTGTGAAGCAGCTAAGGAAGCAGTATGGCTTAGAAGATTCCTTTTGGAACTTAGGGTGGTACCTTTGGCACGACAGCCACTCACAGTTTACTGTGACAGCAACGGGGCAGTCGCTCAGTCAAAGGAACCCAAAAGCCATAAAAGCCAAAAGCATGTACAGAGGAAGTATCACTTAGTCAGAGAGATTGTGCAAAGAGGTGATATTGCTATTACCAAGATAGCCTCTGCAGACAATTTGGCAGATCCCTTTACTAAGCCTTTGACAACTAAAGCCTTGAGCAGCATGTAGAAGGGATGGGCATGAGATGCAACCCTGACTGGCATTGAGCCCAAGTGGGAGATTGTTAGATTTTATGGACTCAATCCATCAGTTGATGTAATAAATTGATTAATTTCTTTATTTATCAATAAAATCATGCTTTGCTTTTATGAGATGAATGTTATTTTACTACTTCATGCACATGACCAATACATATGACATAATGGTTCATGAGTTGAACCGGGTCTCATTAGTATATTAGATGTGATATATGTGCATGGATGAAATCCACACGCGGAAGATATATCTCACAAATCATATACTTAAATAGCTTCACAACCAGTAATGAGATTGGGCATCTCATTTGATAAGGTTGCAGCACTTTGATCACTATGAGATAGTATGATTTGTCTCGATCATCAGAATGTAAGATTCTGGATCACGGTGCTGGTACATTGGATGTATTGAAGGACCATGAGATGCACCTTATGGAATTCTGTCTCAATAATAAGGTATGCTCTCATAATTCCCTAGCAATAGGCTCTCAATCCTGAGACATTGACGAACTCAAGTTTTTATCTATTCATTTGCTTTAAGTCACCAATGAGTGAGGCCGACTGTAGGTTAACATCTCGGTGTCTTGGGTATGTGGTAGTAGAACTGTGGGAACGTTGAATGATCAAGATGAAATCTATCTCTATTATCCCCTTGTGCCAATTAATGGATTTTTCATTAATAAGTGCGCACCCATCTCAATTAAGAGTTAATTGGATGGTACTGATGATTACTGTGATTAATTGGGGCTCAAGGATAATAAGATGTGGAACTTAGATTGGAAGAGACAGATTTATTCCAATTGATCCACGGATATTGATAGAGGGGGCTACTTATGGTAATTGGGAAGTTTAGGGTCTTCATTGTAATTTATTCCTAAGACTGGAGTGCAATTGCATTTATATAGTGGTGTTATTTGCAATTAACTGTGGGCCCGGATTGCACATGAGATGTGGGGTCGCGGTGTTCCAGTTGGAGCCAGCTTTCTAAGGAATCCCTAGTGGTCCCCATGCTAGCCCAAGATATTGGAAAATACTAATCCGACTTAAACTCTAAAAAAAAGAGTGTGGAAAGGAGAAAGTTGCTAATTGCTTTGAAAGTAAGTCTTCTATTTCAATTAGAGAAGGGAGAGATTTGAAAGTCTCAATTAGAAAAAGGAGAGATTTGAAAGTCTATAAAATCTCTTGGACGTCCAATAAGACTCTCACACACGCCCAAAACCCTTTCGTGCAAGAGTTGCACGAGTTACTCTCTCCTTCTTTCTTCTAGTTCCTTGGAGTTTCGAGTTGGGATTTCTCCTGAAGATTCCACCATTCTTCTTGAGAAAAGAAATCCAATTCGGGTCATAGCGTGGAAGGCTAAGAGGTGTTGAAGATTCTCATCATCAAGTAGAGTCGCAACTTCTCCATTAGAGCACTGCGGATCTCCAAAGGTATGATCTACTTCTTTCATGTCGTAGATTATTGTGGATATTTAGTGCTATTTGATTCTATCTTTTAGATAGAATATTTACTGTACATGGTCACGAGATTGAGGGCAATGCATCCTGGATTGGGTTTTTGGTCTTATGGATAGTTGATCCCTGTGTCAAGTGGGTCAAAAGTTTTGAAAATCTATCCACGAGACCCACCTACTTCCAATATACTCCACAACAAAATGGAATGTCTAAAAGAAAGAATCGTCATTCACTGGATATTGTTCATTCACTGCTCTTGGAATCTTATGTCCCTGACCGATTTTGGCTAGAGGCACTTTCTACAGTGGTCCATATCATCAACAGGTTGCCTTCTGCTGGCATTGCAAACCATACTCCTTATTTCCGCCTCTTCCAGAAACAACTTACATACTCTCATCTTCATACCTTTGGGTGTGTGTACTTTGTTCTTCTTCCTCACTCTAAGCAGGCAAAATTATCCGCTCAATCATCTTGATGCGTGTTCTTAGGAGATGCTACCGACCAAAAAATCCACTAGTACAACGCATTAGGGTCTCTCACAATGTGGTTTTCTTTGAGAATTAGTATTTCTTTCAAAATCATGTTAATAATGTTGAACACTTTCAAATTTCATTTCTTCCCAACTTCTCTAATTCCACTTCTCCTTTTGTCATAAGATTTAAACCTAATATTGTGTATGAAAGATGTAGACTGCAAAAAGACACTGCACTGAGCCACCTAATATTATTATCGACTCTACACTTGACCTTCTTTTGTCTTCTCCCCAAGCTCCCTTGGTTCCTCTCCACCGGTCAACACGACCCTCGCGGCCACTTGATCATCTCAGCTTTACTCATACATCTTTACTAACAACTTTATCATCTATTCAAATTCCTACCTCTTATAGGCAAGCAATACAGCATGACAGTTGGCAAAAAGCTATGCAAAAGGAACTTGATGCTCTAAAGGAAAATCACACTTAGGATGTTGTTCCATGTCCTTCTGTTCAACCAATTGGACGTAAGTGGGTTTATTCTATCAAATTAAACCCCGATGGCTCGGTGGCTCATTATTAGGGTCAGTTAGTGGCATTAGGGAATCAGCAAGAATATGGAATTGATTATGACAAGACATTTGCTCCTGTGACCAAGATGACCACAGTTCACACAGTTCTTGCTCTTGCTGCTTCTTAGTCATGGCCATTATATCAAATGGATGTAAAAAATGCGTTCCTCCACGGCGATCTAAAAGAGGAAGTTTATATGTGTCACCCACAAGGCTATCCATCCAACTCAATAAATGATGTTGCACGGTTATAACGATCCTTTTATGGTCTTAAGCAGGCACCCTGAGGTTAGTTTGAAAAGTTGCGTACAACTCTACAAGACATTCAATTTTTGCAAAGTCCTTATGATCCATCTCTATTTACTCAAACTACTTCCAAAGGAATACCATACAGTTACTAGATGTCGATGATATCATTATCACCAGGACCCATAGTGTCATGATACATAAACTTCAATCTTCTCTACGAGAGGCTTTTCATATGAAAGACCTAGGTCCCTTAACCTATTTCTTGGGCTTGGAATTTCAACAAAACAAGAAAGGACTTTTTCTTCACCAACATAAACATCTCACCGCCCTGATTGAGATAGCCAACCTTCACGATTCCACTGCTGTGGATACACCCCTCGAAGTGAATGTTAAATTGTGTAAAGATGAAGGTGATCTTCTTCCTGACCCGACAACTTATCGTCGCTTAGTTAGGAGTCTGATATACTTGACAATTACTCGACCCAATATCTTCTATGCTGTGAATATGGTGAGTCAATTTATGACTGCACCACGGCATCTACATTTGGCCGCTGTGAAACACATCATTTGTTATCTCCTTGGTTTTGTAACACGTGATCTCTTCTTTCCGGTTGGCACACCCCTTAACTCTTACTACATATTCTGATGCTGACTGAGCTAGATGTCTAAACACTCGTTGCTCTACAACTGGATGGTGTGTTTACTTGGGGGGATCTCTCATCTGATAGAAATGCAAGAAGCAAGATAAAGTATTCAAATCCTCCACCGAGTCTGAGTATCGCATTATGTCGGCTGCCTATTCTGAAATTGTATGGTTATGCGGTTTGCTTTTAAATCTTGGTTTTCCACAGACTACTTATACACCCCACTATGTTGACAACACAAGAGCCATTCATCTCACTGAAAATTCCAGTTTCCATGAACGAACCAAGCACACTGAGGTAGATTGTCATTTCATTCGAGATGACTATGATCGCAAAGTCATCACTCTTCCACATATCTCTACCGAACACCAGCTTGCAGATATCTTCACCAAAGGCTTTCCTAGGCCACGTTACGAATTCTTGGTCCGCAAATTGTTGCTATGGACCAGCATCAATTTGAGGGGAGATGTTAACATTAGCCCAAGAACATTAAATGGCCTTGACCCAAAGTGAGAGGATCTACACAGTCAAAGATGATTATTATGTACAACCTTTCTTTCCCTTTTTGTATAATACGGTAGTTGTGTACCAATTATAATTAATTAAATCAAGCCTTGATTAAGGCCATAAGGGATGATAAAAGGGAGTCCATCGACTCTCAGAGCAGAGTCTTTTCTGCACTCACAATATTCCTCTCTTTTCATTTTGGCTTTGCACCTTTGTATTATGAATGACATTGGATGGGTCATAAGATGCGCCCCACTTGGTGGTTCGCACCATAAGGCAATAAGGACCGCCTTCCCAAGAACGACAGGACCACTACTCATACACGTGTGTGTGTGTGTGTGTGTATTATTAACATATGTAATATATGAGAAGGCATGAGTGTGGAATGAAGCCATGCGCATGTGGCATGTGGGCCTCCCACGAAGTCCAACACCCCCCTGTAGATGTATGATAATCTAATGATCTTCCATATAAGATGGTGGCCATTACCTAAAAGACGTCTTACAAACAAAATGTTATCTACCAATCTTTGTCCTTTTTCCTAAGAAGCACGAATATGGACACGAGACACGGATACGACACGACACGGATACATTGATATAACAAATCCTAGAAAAGTAGGATACGGACACAGAAAATAAAAAATATATATTTTTATATATAATCATAAAATTAAAGAATAGTTATAAAATTAAAAAATAATTGTACATATACTTATCATACGGTTCAAATATTGTAAGGCCCACTGTGGATCAAATTTTTAATGAGGTGGGCCTCACTAGACAATATCTCAATATAGAAGAAAAAAAGACAAAAAAAAAAAGAAAAGAAAAGTGGGCTAGACAATATCTCAATATAAAAGGAAAAAGAACAAAAAGAAATGTGGGTTGAGTGGCTGGTTGGCCCAGTAGCCCAACATTAAAAAGAAAGAAACATAAAAAAGCCCAATGGGCCCCTACTCCTTTATAAAAGGTGATGAGTTATTTATCCTTTTCATTGGCATCGCTAACCACTAGGGCATGTTCGAATGGGGAAAAAAAAACCAAAGAAGAAAATTCACCAAAAATTTAGACGAGCTGTGTCCACCCGTGTCAGGGCCATTTCCATCCATGTTTGAGTCGTGTCCGAAATTAAAAAAATTAAAAGAAAAATTAGAACACGTTTTTTGGCATGTCGAACATGTGTCTAAGCCATGTCTGTGTCTAACACATGTCTGACACGGACACGAGGACCCTAGACGCAGGTTCATGCTTCCTAGCCTTTTTCTATAAAATTTATGTTATGTTTCGTAAGTCATAACTGTAAGGCAACCCTAACTCCGTGGAATCCACTCGAGAAACTTCTAGCAAAATCCCCAAATTTGCACATGCATGGGTGTAGCTTCCACAGGTTTCTCCAAACCTCAAAACCGACTCAAACTTCTCTTATCTTCCAGAAATCTCTCATCTCGCCGACTTTGGGAATGAAGGAGACTGGGCCATGTGGACCACTTCATAGCCACAAATGATCTATCCACCGACTTACTTGATGCCCGTAAATAGAGGTGTGATGCCCATTTGTGAAATGCAAGTGCAAGTGGTGAGTGATGTGAGTGAAGTGCCAAGTGGTGAGAGGTGTACTGCTGCTTAGTACATGTGAGTGGAGTAGTGGACTCTATAACGTGCTAGAGTAATTTGTAGTGCATTGTGTAGTGATAATGATATGTATGCGTGACATGTGATGTGATATGTTAGTAGTATGTACTCAAGTGTAATGTGTAACGTGTATCCTTATGTATAATTTGTATTAAGGGAATTTAAGTTGTTATATTGTACAAAATATAGTTGTGGGTTGTCTTGAGTGTGGATCCACCTTGGTGTGGCTTCCCTACAGTAACCATCTATTAATAAGCCGAAGATTTGATGGACAGGACTTTTCAGTTGGATAAATTTTTGGAAAATCCCCACCAGATCAATGATTCAATCACCACTGAGTACACCGGAAAGAATGAGTGCATGCATCCCATCCATGAGGACCTACAGTTCTCCAAGTATAGAATATGGAAAAGGAAATTAAAACATGATGGTGAATGAAGACATCATACATAAATATTGTTAAACCTGCTTGTGGGATGCTCTGGTACATAAATGCGGCAATCAGTTCCATATGATCTTTCAGGAAGTTCTGCAAAAAATAGAAAACAAAAGAAGATAAAAATCATATTGGTCTTACTAATGCAATCATTTAGCCATTTTCATCAAAAATAAATAAATCAGCAATTTAGCAAGACAAAAACTTTGCAATACCAACACCAAGACTGGGATGGAGATATTTCATGAACTGCCGAGCATCATCACGTTTCTGGAAAGTAAAAAGTTATTACTGATTTTCTGATAAACTCGTGCCATAGAATGCAAACAATGGAAAAGTAAAATGCTTTGGAAGAAAGCATATAAGTTTATAGACAGAAGATCTCACTTGAACATCTTCAAGAATTAACATCGATAAAGAGTTGAAGGTTATTTTAGCTTTACCAAAAATCAAAGTCTGAATAATCTGGAAGAATGGGTGATTATCCATTCTGCTACGCATTTGGATGGAGCTGAAACTAGAAATTACATGAGGTCATATGGCTTTTACACTGCATAAATGTTGTTAGAGGGAAATTCATGGTGTTGATGTGGGATTAAAATTACAAAAGTTAAATGAATCCACCTAATGAGAGATTATTTCCTGCACCGCCTCAAAGATAGCAGAATTAATAACCCCATTCTGCTAAATATTCTAATCAGTCACCAACCATGATATTGACTGCCTCGTGAATATAGATTTAAAAAAAAAGAAGAAGAAAAAAAGAAATCATGAAAGCAGCAAACAGAGGGAAGAAGACTAGGAAGCTCAAATGTCCAATCATCAAGAAGTCCTGTCAAATAGCCTTTTTTTTTTTTTTTTGGAATGGTAACTAGTTAATTAAATAAATCAAGAACACCAACAAAGATATCAGCCACAAACCTAGTGCAGTTCATTGGACTCCCCCTCCTTTTGGCATTCCAAAGTTTAATGCTGATGGGGCAGCTATAGGTAAATCGGGAATGGCTGGAACTAGTGGAGTTCCTTGCAATCATAAGGGGGAGTTTGTGCTAATGTTTTCCAAAAATGTGGGTTCCAAGGAGTCTAATAAGGCAGATTTAATGGCAGTACTAAAAGCTCTTCATATTTTCTCAACTTCTTGCCGAGTCAAGTTGATCGTTGAGAGTGATTCAGCTAAATGCAGTGAAGTGGGTTTCACATCATGAAACAAACCCGTGGAGACTCCAACTTCTTTTCAACAAGATTAAGAAGTAGTCCTTTCATATGGAGGTATTCTGTCATGCGGTTAGCTCAGCAAATAGCACGGTGGATGCTCAAGCAAACAATGGCTGGATAGAGTCTTTCCTTGGGTTGCTAATACTTTTTAATTTTAGTAGGGTATAATTCTCTTGTACCCCCACTTGGTTTTTTTTATGGGTGTTGTTATGAATGGAAAATAAACTATTTGAAAATCACTCTTTTAAATAAACCCAACAACTGCTAGCAAATAAATAAATAAACCCCACAACATTCTACCCAGCACCTCCACAGGTCAGAAGCATAAATACCAAAGAATTCATTGAGTGGCAAAGCCTGAGATATGGCTTTAGTCCTCACCATAATCACATTGCAATATAGTTTTCTTCCTAATTGTTAAAATTTTGATTATTCAGCTATAATCAAATTGACAACAAAACAGCTATCAGTTCAATTCCAAAGAATACAGATTTTCATATTAAAGTATCCGGTATCCACACAGCCCATCACTCCACTGTGGGAGACCAGACCCAATTAACACCAAACAGCTGCATGAAATAGCCCCAAACTGGTGTGTTGAAGAGGGAATAAATGACGAAATGACTGACATCTTCAGCGTTACTCATACAGCAGTTGCATATGTTAACTAAAACCATAGCCGGTTTCACAACAGGTCAATGATTAGAATCTTATCCAAGGCCACTGCCCAAGTGGGGCTAGAAGCCTAGAACCCCTGGAGGTCCTATAATCTTCCAAATAGAATGGAAAGCATCACATCATGGATCTCTTGCCTACCATATCCAATTTCACAAATGGTCAATTATTAAAATCCTTTTTTTTTGGAAAATGGCAACTTTATTCATAAAAAGCAAAAGGTGGTATAAGAGAGATATACTGCCAAATGAGAACAAAGGCCAACAGACCTTAAAAGCACAGAAAATAAAAACTAAAAACACTAAAACAAAAACTAATCATTAAAATATTATCCGAGGCCACTGCTCAAGTGGATGCTAGAACACTTGGAGGTCCTATAATCTTCCAAATAGAACGGAAAGCATCATATTCATGGATCTCTTGCCTAACTTGCAGATTAATATAAAAATTCTTAACAGAAAACTGACAATTAGCATCTGGAGCCAACACACAATTATCATCAACTATAATTGAATAAATAGTGATGCAACAGACCAGTAAGTTTTCAAATTTCATCATCCCATAAATCATGATGAAAGATTGGAGTCCAAACAAGTGTTTCTCCAACTCTTTCCATCTAACAAAAACAGTAGCAGCCTAGTCAGTCACGATAGTAATGAGGACTAAAAGTCAGCAAATCTCTCATTTCATGTAACGGGTCTGTCCAAAACCGAATGTTGGAACCATCTCCACATCTATATTGAATACTACAAGAGAAAGATTGTCCAACTTTCAAAATTGATTTTCAAGTACCAGGTTCCATCTTAGAAGATTCAGGAACATCCTTTCAAGTAGCACGAAGGCGGAAGCAAAAGTTTGGTTTTTCTTGCCTCCCTAACACTCGTTGTGGAGAGCCGGACTGCTACGTCAATCCATGTTGGGGGTCAAGTTCTTTGGGGGATAGTGCCACATGTAATCTCATTGTGCATTTGGAAGGAACATAAAAATAAAAATAAAGACTCCCTTCTCCTTTTGAGGTGAAAACAATGGCTGATAATGCCTTTAGGAGCAAAAGTACGAAAAGGAGTCAATGTGTGGGATTTCCAAAGAGATGATCTCATTATAAACAACGAGTAATGCCCTCGATTAAAGATAAGGGGCTCATGCCATCCACCAACTAGAAGTCTAATGAAACTGAATATCAGTGGGATTATGCCCTTACAGAATCCAAGGCCATATAGAGTGTGTTTTGGGGGATGGGGGTGGTTATGAGATTTTTAAGAAACACTTAATTCCAAGGCCACAGAGAGAGTGTCAAGGGGGATGGGGGTGGTGGTAAGATTTTTTAAGGAACACTTTTATGGGAAGCTCAATGTAAAAAGGGACTCCAAGAACACAATTATGTCGGCTGTCAAGGAATCAGGCCCACCATGGAGGTTTGTGTTCATTATTAACGATGCAAGAGATCTAACATAAATGATGCATATAAGTTTTTCTCACATTCCTAGGGCGGTCAACGTAGAAGTTGATGCTCTTCCAAAGGTGGGTGTTGAAAAATAGGGTTTAGCTGTTGCCTCAATGATAGATCTGTTGTCAGCACTGCTCCTCCACAGCCCCACCTTGATGAAGAAATTATGGCACGTAACTGCTCTATAAATCTATTTTCTTGTTACTAAAACTCTCTTGAGGAAGCACAAATTTCTGAAACCACATTAAGTGGGATAAAATTTTTCATCTTTATTCATTAGGGATGGAGAAGACAGAGAAACTGTATCCTTAATGAAGTCTACAACATGCTTGCTGTTGACAACCACTTATTCTAAAAGTTTAAGTTGATAGAGAACGTTACAATGTATATCACAATTCACAAACTACCCCCCCAGGTGTACATGTACAATCCGCATGGGAACATATACACATAACAGCCTCCGTCGGAGAATACAGGGGCTCTGCGCAGAAATCGAATCCTCCATGGGAAAATACAAGGCACAACAGCCCGAGGGACACAAACGCTTGACCTCCCGCTTTGATACTCTGTTGAAAACCACTTACTCTAAAAGCTTAAGCTGATAGAGAACGATATAACAATGTATATCAGAATTCAAAACACTTGCCACCCCAAGTGCACGCAAAGGGTCCAGCCTGATAACTATTCTACCAAAATCATCAAATTGGTTTCAACATTGTGTGCATCCAAATAGACCATACTTGGTCAACTGGTTGAAAAACAGCATTGCCTCACAATAGGTAGGGAATCAGATGATGCTTATGAGTCATGATTAACTTTATGATTAATAGAATAAAGAAATGGGAAAAGAAATTCACCTGGAAAAGCAAAAATGTAAGGGCAACAAGGTAAACTACTGCCATTCCATGAACCAGTCGCCATATTGCAGGATGCGGCCGAATAAGTATCCTGGAAAATACAATTACCAGTATCACAGTACTCAACCATCCGCATCTTGCTGTATTAAATTGAATGAAATGGAAACAGATTCAGGCCATTTATAATTCAAGCCATTGATATTTTTTATTCATGTCAACAGAAGTCAGTTTGGCTTCCATTGTAATGAGGTGCCAAAACAGACCAGGCCCCACACAGACCCACGGGAGCCTCCAAACCCAGTTGGGTGCACAGAGGCTGGCCCAGCCATGTGACAGGCTGGATACAGACTCCAATGCCCAGCAATCAAGGCATTCCACCTACAACACTTAGTCAATTTTTTATTATTAATTGTCTATTTCACATGGTTTGGATCATATTTTGTGTTTAAAAACTCAATTTAGAAGTGTGTTTGGATTGGATTTAGGTTTCTATTTGTTGAGATGCATATGTCTTCAGTGATAAGCCACAACAAAGTTATAACCTTTTTATTGCAAGAAAACTAATATAACCTTTTTAGTGTGGAAAATTGTCAACTTGCATGTGGAGTTCATGCCCAATCTAGGGTTTGCAGTGCATATCAAGTTGGATAAGATCCCAACTCAACCAAGATAGAGGTAATATTTTTTTGGAGCATGCATTTTTGGTATTTTGTCTTGATAATTGTGCTGAATGGGGAGATTTTTGGAATATTCAGTCAGATTATGTTTTGAATCATTTAGCTATTTGCTTATTAAGTGTACTATATGATAGACTCATAAATGAAACATAACTCAAAGAACCAGCGTTTGAAGGTAATAGGGCAGGTCCCTAGACATCAGAGTGAATTAAATCAAATGATGCATGTTGACTCTCATTTCATTCATGAACACCATGAATATGAAACCATCATAATCCCACATATCTCATCTCAGCTACAATTTGTCAATCTATTTACTAAAGCCATGTCTCGCGATTGTCATAATTTCTTGGTGTCCAAATTGATACTTCTTGATTACCCGCATCAATTTGAGGGGGAATGTGGAGAAAGTACCAATTCCAGTACTCCTGTGGAGCCTGATGCCCTACAGGACTAAGTCCTTTTAAAATACTACTTGTAAATTAGTTGTTCCAATATACTCCTGTACATATCCTCTTTAAACCCTTTCAAAGGGGTACATGTACATTGTAAACATCTATATCAATACAGGGCTCTCCCTCTAGAGGGTACCACAGTTTTTACGCCATTCTGAATTTGTCATCATCTTCCTCCAGCGCCTCCCATTTACCAAGCAGGTGGTCCCAAGTGGGCCTTACAAAGTTAATACTTAACCTCACTTAAGGCAAAACCTCACAAAAAACATCCAAGTTTTTCAGATTTTTATGATATTCTGAAACCTCATGGTAATATTAGATATCTCATTTCTCATGGCAATATTTGTCCTACTAGCCATCATGACATAAGGAAAGGAACAAAATCAACTAGGTTTTGCATGATATCCATAGATATAGAAACTTACGTTGAAGGTGCTTGAAGCAAGCAATAAGCAAGAAACACTGCAATCATTGCCCATACACCCCTATTAAAAAAAGCAAGCACGTGCATTAAAAGTGACTTTCATATTCAAAAAAAGTAAGATAACTCCACAAGAAAGGGAAAAACAAAAAAAAATAAAAGAAAAGAAAAGAGGAAGTCTCAATGAAAATGGCATACCTCTTCACAGACATAACAAGATCACCTGACGAAGTGCTTTCTGGATCAAGAGCTCCACTTGCCCAACTGAAAGCAAAGATAAACATATATGAGCAATTTTAAATATTTTGCCTAAAAGAGCATAACAAATAGGATAATAGAGATTTTCAGGGATCAAAAGATGAATTCTTCATTGACCTGTTGGGTTAATCATAAGCCACTCTCAGTTGACCAAGAAATGTCTAAGAAATTTTTTTTTCCATAAATACATCATAAGCCGCTAAGTCCATCAAACATTCTACATAGCAAGTGAAACGGGCTATTTCCTATGTGCATTTTCCATGAAGTAATATGGTGCAGTGGAAACTCATCCACTAAGCATGTGGCATCTATGCACACCATTCTATATTATCCAAATTACTGGACCTCAGTGTAGAATGTAGATGGAATATATCACCAGAACCTTGCTGATTAATTGATCTTCATCATCCAGTAGTACCCATCAAATGGCAGTTGACAAGAAAAATAATCAGAGGTCCAAATCCAAACATTAAAACCACTTATTCCCATATAAATGACATACAGAAATTTAGATTCCATCAGTATAGTTTTCATGCATGAACTAAACAAACCACCCAATCTGAAGCAGCAATGGTGAATCCTTAAGAGGAAAAAGAGGAGCACTACATTTTGTAACAAGAATCAAGTATCCTAAGCTCACAACAATTTCAAGAACAAAGGAACTCACATTAGAAGGCATGCACCAATAAGTAGCAATGAAATCGTACGAGGCCTGTATGCCCATGCTGTCCATGGATCAAATTCATCATTCAATGATTTCAAATGACTATTTTCTCGAACAATTTGATCTGTTCTCATTTTCTCAGGACCATTAAGCCTCAGTAGACCCAGTTGGAGTACCTAAAACGAGATTGCTACCTGGAAACAAACAGGAATAAAAGTAATTTTGAGATCAAACTGATAATTAAACACTATTGAGAATGAAATCAAACTGATAATTAAACACTGTGAAGAATGAAAACAAACAAAAAACAATAATAAATCATTCATAAAAACAAATATAATCACCCTAGAACAAATCTGTTGGTGGCATGGCTGCTCTCTAAAAGGCGTGGTTGTTTTGTACGGTATGATGCTCTGATACCTATGCAGATGAGGTTTTCTTCCCCTCTTTGGGATGTAGGCTTTGCTATGCCACGTTCTGTACTCACTTCTTTATCTAATGAAATTTACTCGTTACTGATTAGAATCCACAATCAATCAATAGAACAAGACACAGGAGAAATGATGGGTTGCAAAATTCAACAATCATGAGGAATTCAACAATTCCCTCAACTACAACTAAAATCAAATGAAACTGGAAGTAAACAAACAAAAAACTCTACCAATTTCATATATTGATAAAATCTTGTATAGAAAGTGACAAATTCACGATCACAAAAAGAGTTTGAATATACTCTTGAGAATGCAATAATTTTTGTGTATTTTTCTATGGAGATTGTACATCATTATATAGGTATTTACATGCCTATAATCTAGGCTCTAAGAAAGGAAAACCATCTAATTGTATCAATCACTAATCTAAATTAAGAAAGCAACTAATTACAATAATTGTTATTCTAAGAAAGGAAAGCTAAAGCTGTCTCAATATTGACCAAATCAATTCTAACTGTCTCAATATTGACCAAATCAATTCCACGTGAGATATAACATTGATGGGCTTTGGGCCTTGGGCCTTGGGCCTGTTTAACACCCCCCCTCAAATTGATGCAGGAGAATCAACAAGCATCAATTTGTCAACCAAGAACTGATGGCGTGGTCGCGGAAAGCCTTTGGTGAGAATATCAGCAAGTTGAAGGTCAGTGGAGACATGTGGCAGGCTGATGACATCACATTTAAGCTCATCACGGATGAAGTGACAATCAACCTCGATGTGTTTAGTACGTTCATGAAAAATCGGATTTTCAGTAATCCAAATAGCACTGGTATTATCCGCATAGAGGTGGGTAGCTCCTGCTGCTGGAAAACCAATCTCAGAAAGCAAACCACAGAGCCAAAGAATTTCGGAGCATGCAGCAGACATGGCGCGGTACTCTATGCTGTCTGTGCAGCAGACATGGCCAGAGGAAGATCAGGAGGGGGATCACTAGTAGGCGCTGTGCTGTGCCGTCTGTGATACACAAAGGTAGGATTAAAACGAACAACTGACGAGTCTTCAGAAAAACCAGGTAATGACACAGAAGAGGAGTCAGGAGGATCAATGTGTGTTTGAAAAAAATACTGATGTTCAAAGAAGACGACATTCCTAGAGGTACGGAAACAACGAATGTGAGGATCATAGCAAAGGAACCTTTTCTGGAAGGGTGCATAACCTAAAAACACACACTGAGCTGATTGTGCCGTGAGTTTTGTCCTCTCAGAAGGAGGCAAGTGCACAAAACAAATGGAGCCAAAAACATGAAGATCATCATAAAATGGAGCGGTTTTGTACAAACGGTAATATGGGCTTTGATTCTCAATGGAGGTGGATGGCATACGATTGATAAGATGAGCTGCCGTAGCCATTGCCTCAACCCAAAACCGAGTAGGAACCGATGATTTCAGAAAAAGGGAACGAGTGACATCAATGAGATGTCTATTTTTTCTTTCAGCGAATCCATTCTGCTGGGGAGTATAAGGACAAGATCTTTGAGAAATAATGCCTTTGTTTTGAAAAAGCTGCTGAAACTCAGAGGACATATATTCCCCGCCTGAATCAGATCTCAAGATTTTAATGCAGGTGGAAAATTCATTTTCAACATAAGCCAGAAATATTTTAAAAACATTAAAAACATCAGATTTTGAATGCAAAAAGTAGACCCATGTGAACCGACCGAAATCATCAATAAAGGTCACAATATTTATAGTGAGCGTGGGAAAAAGCTGGGGCAATTCCCCATACATCACTATGAACTAACTCAAAACATTGAGAAGTGTGTGAAGTGGAATGAGGAAACGGAAGAGTTTTGCTCTTTCCCATTTTACAAGTAGCACAATCAAAAGGCACACAAGAAGATAAACCAAAAGATTAATTTAATAAACCAGAATTTAACATAAGGGACAAGGCCTTGTAGGATGTCCGAGTCTATTATGCCACAACCGGCAGTTATCTCTAAGAGAAAAACAAAATACATTATTGTCAAATTGATTCCTAGAAATTTGAGAAAGATCCAGCGGAAACAAGCGTCCACACTTAGGCCCCTCGCGATCTCCTTCCCGGACATCTGGTCCTGCACAACACAACCAGAAGAAGAAAAAGAAATGTTACAATTATTTTCAACAAGTTGTCCAACTGACAAGAGATTGGAAGTTAAATTAGGACAGAGGTAAACATTTCTCAATGGGATGGGACCAGGTATATCTCCGATAGCAGTAATGGGAACATGGCCGCCATCAGCAGTTTATATTTGAAGATGGCCATTGTAACTTGTCATATTGGAGAAAGGAGTGTGGGAATACGTCATATGATTAGACACCCCGGAATCAAGGAACCAAGTAAAAGATGAAGGTGACTTACCGGAGAGACCAAAGGCAGAAAGGGCATTGATAATCATTTGTTGAACCAATTCAGGAGTGAGAGATGATGAGGGCCCAGGCTGTGGGGGTGCAGACGTAGGAATAGGCATAACCGAAGAAGCCACATATGCGTGTGGAGTCTGAGACTGTGAATTCTGATACTGCGGAGCGGGATATTGTGGAGTCTGATACTGTGTTGACGGACGTGGTGGACGGCGGCGACATTCAAAGATGATATGTCCTGACTTTTTACAGTAACTACAGACTTTCTGTTTGCATTGAGATGCAAGATGCCCAAATTTCTGACATCTGTAGCATTGGGTTTTGCTCAAGTCTCGAGGCGGAGGTTGAGAAGTTTTATTGGCCGAGAACGCGACTGAATAGGTTTCAGTCTTTTGTTGAGCAATATGAGCCGAGGTCGTAAGGCATTGTTCCTCTCGTAAGAGTTCATTCAAGCAGGCATCCAATGAAGGTAAGGGCGTCCGATTTATTAGGGCAGAGCGGACACTTTCATATTCATTACGCAGTTTCATCAAAAATTGATCCTGCTGACTAGAAGCCTGAAGGTCTTGGATTACTGTCAACACATTATCAGCCACATCCGCATACTTAATACTATCGTATTCCGACCACTGTGTACGGAATCTAGAATAATAATCTTATACTGACAAAGTCCCTTGTGTATATTCAGCAATTGCACATTCAAGATGGAATTGACGTGCAGAGTTATCTTGATGATATACTTTCTTCAAATAGCCCCACATGGCTTTAGAAGTAGAGTAAGGCTTGAGATTCATTATCAGATGGGGCTCAATGGATCCCAGAATCTAGGATTTGATTTTGGCATCTTTAGTATGCCAAGAAGAGATCTTTTTCTCATCCTCAATGGGTTTAGGTTCCGTGCCAGAAACAAATCTCCACAATTCCTTGGCTTCGAAGTATGTTTGAAATTGAAAAGACCGGGCAGGGTGATTCTTTCCCGTAAATTTAATCAACGTGACCTCAGATTTTTCCATTGCAACCGAAATTGGAAGCAAATCATTCTGAAGAGGAAAAGAACTAGCCACAAACAAAAGAAACTATGTAGGATGTCTTCCCTGTGTGTAGAAACCAGAATCCAACCAAGCAGAGAGAGAGAAAACACAAAACAGCAAAAAAAACTGTTAAAAAAACAGCCCAGACGAACTGGACAGTGGCTGTTTTTCCACTACGTGAGCCCCACTTAAGGATCTTGGTCCCAGATCAGACAACAGATCTATGATATCCCTCGATTCTGGCTTCTACTGAACCAAGTTTCAACTGATTCTACTAAGTATCCAATATTCTAGACGGTCCTGATGAAAACAATATAAATTTCTGGTAAATCTTGAGAATGAGTAAAATACCAACCTTGAGTCTCTGAAAAATTCTTGAAAAATCACTAATATCCTTAGAAATATGAGGCGACCATGAGTGGGTGATTTCTGAAATTGATCTGATCAATCAACAGTGGGCCACTAACAGAATATCTTTGACACAGGAAGAAGGTATCGCTAGCACTGTGTTGCTGGAAACTTCTTGAAAATAGATCCTGAATCTATTTGTTGCACAAGAGAGACTTATTCTCTCTATCCCTATTCCCTCAAGGCTTTGGAAGATGTCTGAGATCAAGACTGCCTTGATCCTCGCTCTGATACCATAACAAATTCACGATCACAAAAAGAGTTTGAATATACTCTTGAGAATGCAATAATTTTTGCGTATTTTTCTATGGAGATTGTACATCATTATATAGGTATTTACATGCCTATAATCTAGGCTCTAAGAAAGGAAAACCATCTAATTATATCAATCACTAATCTAAGTTAAGAAAGCAACTAATTACAACAATTGTTATTCTAAGAAAGGAAAGCTAAAGCTGTCTCAATATTGACCAAATCAATTCCAGCTGTCTCAATATTGACCAAATCAATTCCACGTGAGATATAACATTGATGGGCTTTGGGCCTTGGGCCTTGGGCCTGTTTAACAGAAAGATACTCTATTCAAGCATTAACTCCAAAGCCATCCCAACTGATATTTAAATAATAAATAAACAAAACCCACATTAATTAAAAAAATAAAGCATATAATATCAAAAATCCAAAGCACTCAATTTCCTTTGAAACAGGGGAAAAACGTATTAGGAAAAAGATTCAATGCTCCCTCACAATCACAAACTTCAACAACAACAATCACAATAATAATCAACATAGAAAAGAATGGTTAAAAAGAAAAAATCCAGAGTGACACCAATTAAGAAATTCAAATAAATAGAAGAAAATGACCAAAAGTCACACATAAGATCCAATTCATGTAATATCAAATATCCAAAAGGAGACATTCCATAACAACAGAAGAAAAAACAAAAAAGAAAAAAGAATGAAACAATTCAGGAAAGAAGATTTCAATGCTCCCTCACAATCAGAAACTCGAACAACAACAAAATACAAATATATATATATAAATCAAAGAAAAGTTACCCCAGTTAAGAAATTCAAACAAATAGAAGAAAATCACCAAATCCCACACAAATCAACCCCAGCAAACGTAAAATTGACTATCCAATCTATTGAATTCCCAAAGAAACAGTAAAGGAAAATACATATTAGAGGAGTGGGTGGCGGGGAGAAATATTGAGACAGAAAGATTAATGATCTTTACAGCTATGAACTCCAACAACAATGATAACTATTGGTATAGAAAACAAAACCTAAAAAAAAAGTCCCTAATTAAGAACTTCAAACAAATACCAAAAGATCACCAAATCTCACACGCATCAAATTCAATGCATACCATTGAAATCAAAACACTGGCTTTCCATTCCAATATAATAATAATAATAATAATAAACGGAAACTTATTAGAAAAGAACATTCCAGTACTTCCTCATAATCACAAACTCCTGCAACAACAACAACAACGAAAACAAAACACCTTTCTCCGCCCTTGGGCTAAAAGCAACTGTAGCATCTGTTCTTATCAGTTGAAATACAAATGAAAAAACGAAAACAAATTGACCCCAGTTTAGAAATTGAAACGAACACAAGAAAATCAACCAAACCCACAAAAATTAAACCCAATCATATAGAACACCCAGTACCCAAAACGTTGAATTTTCTTACAAACGCCAACAACATCATCCGAAAACACACCGATGAACAACAAAAGAACAAAAAAGATTGTTTTTTTAACATGGAATGGAAGTATTGGAGATTGTGATAAAATGAATTAATGATTAGAAGCTCAAAAGAACTGTTTTTTACTTTCTTTCTCTTTCAGTTTGGGTTGCTTACGTAGAAGAACATGGAAGTCTCCAAGCAGACTCCCTGGCCGTTGATGAGGGATGAGAAGATCCAAATCGTTGAAAGGTTCTGAGCCCGGAAAGCTCGGGTGATAGATGGCAATGAAAGAAAACCGAAGCAGAGAGAGAGAGAGCTAGCGAGAGAAAGAGAGAGGAGCAGTGAATATATGGCGTTATGGATACGCGCGGAACACGAGTCTTTTCAAAATACCGAAACTACCCTCCGAAGTGGCAGGGGACATCATTTTCCATTTTTATGTAGTCTTTGACTTAATCTGAATGGGGCTGTGCCACCAAGATAATGCAGACTTTAAGGTGTGAAAACCTTCAAAAGAAACGTTACATCGAGTTGATTTATGGGAGATTTCTTTATAAAAAAAAGCATCTTTATTTATGAATAAATGAGATAAGAAATCGCTAACAATGTTATATCCTAATCACCAAGGAGTTGGATGAGTGGCATAAGCCCTATGTCGTGTACTAAAATCCTATCAAGCAAGGCAGACCTAGAAAATTCAATTTAAAGGAGCTTCATGTGAAAGAAATATTGGAAAAGGGAGTAAATGTTAAAAAAATTATATTAATTTCCAAAATTTATGGGAGGCTTTTACCAATTTTAGTATATGTGTGGGGGCTTCAACCCTCATACCTATGTACCTCGTTTCACCAGTGTAGCCCAAACACGTGCACTCGAGGAAAAATTATGTCTAATTATATACCATGGGGAAGCCTTCTTTGTAACAAAAAAAAAAACAATCTTATATCCTCTAATTTTATCCTCTCTAATGTATTCCTAATATATCTAACAAGAGAAACCTCCTACAAAGATGATGTACGTCCACCAAGATGAAAAGAAAAATTTTATTCCGACCTTGGCCAATTTTTGGCTTTTTATCCATTGTACAAAAAATACCTTAAAATTAACCTCATTCCTAGTTAAATTGACTTTGGTTCCATAGTCTTCTTTCCTCCCCACTCCTCGAGTTATTCCAAAGCTAGCTTAGATCTAAGAGAGCTTCCAACATTGTACAATACAATAAGTTTTGTCAAACAATTTCCACAAAATGAGCAACAATGAATTCTAAATTAATAGAGCACGTTTTTCATATTTCTTTCAATAAGTCCTCACCATATCCTCATTTCAATTTTCAAATTTTCTTTTAATAAATTATTTAAGAAAAATAATCTAATAGGGCCCACTTCAGCTACCTTTATGTATAAATAGTTTAAATAGATGCATTTTTATGGATTTCAAATGCAGAAAAAACTACTTTAATTAAAATGCTTATGATCATTTCAATCAAGTTGAAACGCGGCTATATAACATCAAGAGCAAAGAACTTTAAAATGAGGCATCTCGCTATCAATATTTGAACAGTGAGGCCCATAAAATAAATTTGGGTTCGATTTGAAGATTAAAGAATGTTAAAAAAAATTTATCATAAGGGTATTCAGAAAAAGAATTTCAAGGCTAATTCTAACATTCTCCTAGGTGATTGAACTGTTAAAAGCATGTATCTCACTATTAATTGAATTTGGTGTTAGGATTCAAGATAAATTAATGTCACAAGAAAAAAGGGACAATAACTTGTGAAAAGGATAATTTTATAATTTATAAAAGAAAAATGAAGCCGATGCGGTGACAGAAGCAGAGAACGTGAGAAACATGAAATAAATGACTTCAATGGTAAAAAGCAGAAAGTGTTTTGATGTCTAGTGAGAACTGGAAAAAAGAAAAAAGAGGAAATTATGGCAAAAAATCACCTTAGTAGGCCACTAAACAAAAAAAGCACCATTAGCATTTGACAAACGGGAATGATCCCATGGAACCGTTTTTGTTTTTTTTTTTTTCTATGTTTTTGTGGAGTGTTGACATTGTCACTCCACAGAACATATTTTTTTCTCTTCTTCATACTTTGTTGTGCTTTCTTTTTTTACTTTTCTGCTTCCCTTCTTATTCTTCTTCTTTGCATGCAACCAGTCACCCATAATAAAAACACCAGCCAATCTTTATCTTCTTCCCCTTCTACATTTTATTCTTCTAATTCCCATCTTCTTCACCTATTATTCTTCTTGTTGGAAGTAGGTGGGTCTCGTGGATAGATTTTCAAAGCTTTTGACTCACTTGACACAGGGATCAATTATCCATAAGGCCAAAAACTCAATCTAAGAAGCATTACCCTCAATCTCGTAATCATGTACAGTAAATATTCTATCTAAAAGACAGAATCAAATAGCACTAAACATCCATAATAATCTACAACATGCAAGAAGTAGATCATACCTTTGGAGATTCGTAGTGCTTTAATGGAGAAGTTGTGACTCTACTTGATGATGAGAATCTTCAACACCTCTTAGCCTTCACGCTATAACCCGAATTGGATTTCTTTAGATTGGTGGAATCTCCAGGAGAAATCCCAATTCGAAACTCCAAGGAATTAGAAGAGAGAAGGAGAGAGAAAATCGAACAACTCTTGCACGAACAGGGTTTTGGGCGTGAGAGAAACTCTTATTGGACGTCCAAGAGATTTATATATACTTTCAAATCTCTTCCTTGCTTAATTGAAATAGAAGTCTTACTTCCAAAGCAATTAGCAACTTTCTCCTTTCTAATCTCTTCTTTCTAGAGTTCAAGTCGGATTAGTATTTTCCAATGACTTAGGTTGACGTGGGGACTACTAGGGATTCCTTAGAAAGTTAGCTCCAACTGGAACACCGCGACCCCACATCTCATATGCAATCCGGGCTCACAGTTAATTGCAAATAACACCACTATATAAATGCAATTGCACTCCAGTATTAGGAATAAATTACAATGAAGACCCTAAACTTCCCAATTACCACAAGTAGGCCCCTCTATCAATATCCGTGGATCAATTGGAATAAATCTGTCTCTTCCAATATAAGTTCCACATCTTATTATCCTTGATCCCCAATTAATCACAGTAATCATTAGTACCATCCAATTAACTCTTAATTGAGATGGGTGCGCACTTACTAATGACAAATCCATTAATTGGCACAAGGGGATAATAGAGATAGATTTCATCTTGATCATTCAACGTTCCCACAGTTCTACTACCACATACCCAAGACACCGAGATGTTAACCTACAGTCGGCCTCACTCATTGGTAACTCAAAGCAAATGAATAGATAGAAACTTGAGTTCGTCAATGTCTCAGGATTGAGAGCCTATTGCTAGGGAATTATGAGAGCATACCTTATTATTGAGACAGAATTCCATAAGGTGCATCTCATGGTCCTTCAATACATCCAATATACCAGCACCGTGATCCAGAATCTTACATTCTGATGATCGAGACAAATCACACTATCTCATAGTGATCAAAGTGTTGTAACCGTATCAAATGAGATGCCCAGTTTCATTACTGGTTGTAAAGCTATTTAAGTATAAGATTTGTGACATATATCTCACGCGTGTGGATCTCATCCATGCACATATATCATATCTAATATACTAATGGGACCCGGTTCAACTCATGAACCATTATGTCATATGTATTGGTCATGTGCATGAAGTAGTAAAATAACATTCATCTCATGAAAGTAAAGCATGATTTTATTGATAAATAAAGAAATTAATCAATTTATTACATCAACTAATGGATTGAGTCCGCAAAATCTAACACTTCTAATTCCCATCTTCTTCTTCTTTTCTTTCTTCTCCAGGTTTTATTCTCGGCAATGACGAACAAAAGACTGGCGTCGGTAGTAGATGGCAAGGATGATGCTCCAACAATGTTCTACAAAGGGTGGTGCAGATGAGGGAGACGGCACAACGGCAGTGGAGGCATATTCTAGAGATTTTTTTTCCTTCTTTTGATTTTATAACAAAAAATAAAAACGGAAAGTTTGGTGCTGGAGCACAGTGACCGTAGCAAAGGCAAAGCCTGGGACCAAGTAGTTATCTTCTTCAACGAAGGTCATGGAGGAGAGCATGGGCAAAAAGGCTACAGAGATGAGAGATGGGCAGGCTCGGCCGGTGGGCTTGGGGTGGATGACGCAGCTAGAGAAAACATCGAAGAATGGAGGGTCATCCCCTCCAGTCCCACCAGCCACACCGACCCATCCTTCATCTCTGCTGCCCACTCATTCTGTTTCATCTATAAAACGCCCGCCAACTGCTTATCGAAAAGTTTCATAGAGATTTTGAGCAAGAAACTCACTCTTTCAAGCCACTACCGCATCTTTCATGGTTCAAAGCGCTTCTTCTTGGTTGAATCATCTCAAGATAGTCCCTTTGCAACGTATTGATGCATCGTCTTCTCTATTGACAAAATGTATATTTCATGCTACTGCCCCATGTTTGTTTTCTTTTCTTTTTTTTATCTTCTTTTTAATCTACCAACTATTAACTGATTTCGAATTAAAATCCATTTGATATTCATGCATTTTGATGCAATGTTTAAGGTTGATGCAGTGATATATATTATTGATAAAGGGTTTTCCTCCCTTTGTTCGGTGACTTCAAATATTGAGTGTAGAATTTAAGTAAGTGCCGTAACTATTATTTAGAAGCACAGATGGAGTGTTTTGTCTTGTTTTTTTTAATCCATTTTCATATTTATGAATTTTTGTGTAGTGTTAGTTTTTTCCTTTAAAGACTTCATGCATTGTTTCTTTGTTTATTTTCATGTGTATGAAAACGATACATGGTTTTGGATTATGGGTATGTGGAGAGAGTTGGGAGCTTTTGATGTTAAGTCCATGATACATTAGTACGTGGAGAGATTTGGGTTGAGGTGAGGTATAAGGTTGGCGACTGCTCTTGTTGGTATGTATATAAGTTGGATTGAAGGTTGGAAATTGCCATTGTTCAAAGCTCTCATCCTTCGATCTATTTACAATGTGTTCGTTTATCCTTCCGTCTCTTTTTATTCATCTAATGCTTTATTTTATCAAAGTTTTTTCTTCCAAGTTATTAATAATGCAGTTCGGCGTTGCTCATTAATAATGATGGTGTGAACTTTTTTGCAATTTCTATTCCTTTGATATATTTGAATGAAATTGTAGATATATGTTTCAATGAAGTGTTTTATGGAGACTTTGTTTTTTATATTATAAATCCCTGTATAATGGCGAAAGGCAAAAGTTGTAGTGATTTGATGCAAGAGGAATTAAGGTTTGTGATTTAAAAGAGGTTGGTGGAAATTCAAACGGTGTTAGAGTTGGAAATATTAATACAAGGATGAATGTAAATAGAAATTTTACAATTGGTTAACTTTGATATGTTTGTGAATTTGAGTTTTTAATGCACTTTTGAGTTTTGTAATAGATGATAAGTGTGAACTTTTTTGCAATTTGTGTTCCATTGATATGTTCGAATGAAATTGTAGATATATGTTTGAATGAAGTGTATGGATGATCATTTCTTTCTTTCTTTCTTTTTTTTTTTTTTTTGTAGGTTATGTGAAGTGAAGGCATCGTCATTGGGTAACACAAATTTTTTTTTCAAAGGTTCTGTGAAGTGACGGCATCATCACTCGTTAACATAGTTATTTTTTTTAGCTTTTGTGAAGTGACGATGTCGTCACTTGTTAACAAAGAAAATTCTTTTTATAGATTCTGTGAAGTGACTATATCATCACTCGTTAACAAGAAAAATTCTTTTTAGGTTATGTGAAGTGACGACTTTGTCACTCATTAATATAGTTTTTTTTTTATAAAGTTCTGTAGTCACCGATGGAGTTTTTCTCTATACGTAATGTCATTTATCATGGCATATCAATTGCAAATCTTCACATTCAAACATTCACAGTTTTCACATTATTGATATATAATTATTCGCATTGGTATACTCCAAATGCTATCATTCCTCAACTCCCTGCATCAATTAATCAACTTTAAACATTCATACAATATCAACTTTAAACATTTATAAAAACTCCAAACTTTCATGTAATATCATTCATACAAATCTTCACATACGTTATACATACAATCCATATATTACAATATGCATGTAATTTACTAACAAAAATATAACATTCCAAACATCATTCATATAATCCATATTACTATACATCTATATATTACTTGCTATCGTTGAATGAACAATCAAACTTCCAAATCTTCATCTTCCAAGTCTATTTCTTCTAAATTCAAATGATATGCGTTCAGCTGCCAGCTTTTCTTGAATAATATCTAAATGATAATTTTTTGAATTTTTTCTTATTACATAAATCAACAAACGACGCTACAAAATCCATAAATCTACATTACCATGAATTAAACACAAGTCCAATACAAATTATATTGCCTTCTTTTAACACAATTCCACATCAAATAAAATGAATAGACGTCATTTTCTAATATAATTCCTTTGACAACAAAACACATTCACGGTTGAATAGAAGGATTGCGACACCTCAATTTATCCCAACTCAATATCCAACTGTCTTCAACCTCAACCTAACTCTCTTCACATACCCATGAATCCTCAACTGAACATCCAAAGCTCCCAACTGAGTATAAGCACAAAGAGCACTCACCAAAACATCGCCAACCCTTCCTTTAAATAGTTGTTATCCACGTCCTAAGAATCATGAATCACTCTCATACATGCGAAAATAAACAAAGAACCATTGCATGAAGTCTTCAAAGGAACAAACTATGAAGTCTTCAATAGATGATGCACAACACATTGCAAAAGAACAACTTGAAGTGATTCAATGAAGGAGAAGAGTTTTGAACGGTGGAAGATGAGGTAGTGGCTCGAAAGAGTGGATTCTTTGCTCAAAATCTCTATGAAGCTTTTCGTAAAGCGGTTGGCGAGCGTTTTATAGATAAAGGAGAAAGAGTGGAAGTGGTGGGTAGCAGAGATAAAGGAGGGAATGGCATGGCATGGTGGGTGTGCTTGGAGCGAATAACCCTACTTTCTTCGGCATATTCTCCAGCCGTGTTATCCACCGTAAGCTAAACCATCGAGCCCACCACTCTCTCATCGTCGTCGCCTCCTTGCCCGCGTCCTCCTCTACGATGTTTGTCGAAGAAGACAACTATCTGATCCCAAGCCATGCCTTTGCTACGATCGCTGTCCACCAGCGTCAAACTTTTCATCTTTATTTCTAGTTATAGAATCAAAAGAAGAAAAAAAATCGCTAGAATATGCCTCCACTACTGTTGTGTCGTCGCCCTCATCTACGCTGCCATTTGCCGAACGTCAGTAGAGCATCATCCCTGTCATCTACTACCTACGCCGGTCTTCTGTTCGTCATTGTCGAGAAGAAAACATGGAAAAGAAAGAAAAGAAGAAGAAGATGGAAACCAGAATAAGAAGATGGGAATTAGAAGAATAAAGGTAGAAGGGGGAGAAGATGAAAATTGGCTGGTGTGTTCATTACGGGTGATTAGTTGCAGCAACAAAGAAGAATAAAAAGAAAAGCAGAAAGTGAAAAAAGAAAGGACAATGAAGCATGAAAAAGAGAAAAAATATATTTTGTAAAGTGACGACATCGTTACTCCACAAAAACATTAAAAAAAAACGCACAAAAAGGGTCCAGTGAGATTATTCCCGTTTGCAAAATGCTAGTAGTGCTTTTTTTTTTTTTATGACCCGCTAAGGTAATGTTTGCAGTAATTTCCTCAAGATAAAAGGACCCGTTAATGTGGAATCCACGAGGTCTCCATTACCAATCAATAAGACCATCACAATAATGACCCACATGCACTTAGCCCCAACCTGCTAATCCCCTCAGTGGGGGGCCTCTTTTGCACCCAAACAGGTCAAAATGATGCTCCCCCCACCCCACGAACCCCCAATTTTTAAGCGGAGCTCACCACGTATGAAGTATGAACTACTAATTTAAAATATAAAAAATTCAGATTTTACGCACTATCAAATTAACGATCAAACCAATTTTATTTTCACTCAAATTTGGCTGATATACGACAAACAAAGGGACAGTCAATTTGAATGGCTTGGATTTTATAACTGGGACCCATTGATGAATTATGAAAGATGGAATTTGAGGATGAGGATTGTACAGCCACCCACTGTGAGCACTGCTTTTGAATTGAATTACAATGACGGGCAAACAAAAAAAAAAAGTGGGACCCATAAACTGCCAGCACCTGGCCATTAATTCATAAATGCAGATGTTGGGTGAGGCCCACCACACAGGAGGAGAGCTACAACAACGGCATGGGAACAGGCATTGATGATCTGGCAGGGGTGCGGCTGCCCATGCGCTTGCCACCCACACGTGAATGTCGACTATAGTGTCGCTTTTTTATGCGTCGCTGTCAGACTTGAATGCAGATGAGAAAGATACATATCAACTGTGGACGTGGCCCACCTCTAAAACATCACAGCCATTCATCTGCTTCTACAGTGGAAGCACTTTTTGTGGCAATATACCGGAGAGTGAGTTTATCCATCTTCCTAGCCAAAAAATTAAAAAAGAAAGTTTATCTTTTGCTGCAGTTTTTGTAATGTGCCAAAGCTAACGTGTAGAAATGGATTTTAAGTGATAGATTTTGGTTTTAAATTAGAGATGTTTAAAAAAATTAGATAAGTTTAGGAATTTATGTGCAATTCCTTTTCTTCGTATGTCCTAGCCACTGGGCCAACCAAGCCAAAAAAAAAAAAAAAACTAGAAATTAGAGGAGTCAATGTAAGGGATTTATATGAACACATGGGAAGGTTAAGAATGTTGATGGAACTTATTTTTTCTTTTTTTTAACTTTTATAAAGAAATTATAAAAGATCTAACTAAATGCATTTTTATATATAATGAAGTTATTGCAACATATTAATCCGCTAAGATTGAAGGCATGTTTGGCAATAGTCCTCACTAGAGATAGGAATCCTCTACCCAAATGATTTCTTCATTCCTTTGGAACCTTATTATTTACATTGTGGATTTCAAAGCGGAGGAATAGTTGAGTCTCACCTTTAGTGAACACCCAAAACTCCTACAAACTATACTAAACCACATCCAATGATCACACATTTTCACTAACTTTTTATAATTCGTGATGAATCAAGCCTTCGAATTTAACTCCCTATCTAATTTTTGTCTTCTAGAGATTTTGAATGATTCAAATGTCCAAATGGGGCCCATAGATATAAGAAATTTAGCTTTCTATGGTCGGAATTTTAAAAAAATATATATCTTAAAATTCATAAAGAATCTATGGCTAATTTGGACTCCCCGACCTTTTTGGAATTTTGGATATTCTAAACCATTCATCCTCTCGACGCAAATGCTCACTCCACGCGTGCACTGGGTAGATTTAGAGAGATTTCGAATACAATACTCCAATGAGTGAACCCATGTTTTATGTCAAAGAGCCAACACGCAGGCGTGTCACAAAACACTAATTAATCATAGGGATTTCAACTTTTGCCAGAAAAGGATAATTAGATCTTTTAAGGAAGTCTATTACTAATTAGGATTATCCCTAGCTAGAAAATAATTGGGTTAACCCTTTGGAAAAAATTTTGAATCTTATCACTAAGTAGCATTTAGTGAGTTTTTTTTTTATTGTGGTAACTTCCTTCTTCTTACGATCGTAACTCAGAACCCACGAACAATCCAACTAGGATGCCACGTGTCTTATCATCTCTAAGATAAAATAGTTGATTCCTCGCTGTTCATATTATCATTCTCTCTATAGCTAATTGCTAGCTAGTCTGATTTAAGTCCTAATTTATCTTGCTAAGAAGGTAAAGGATGTCAAGAAAATCACATTTATGGCACATTTGTGTGGGCCCTTTCCGCTGAAACAAGACCACATTTCCTCTTTCATCTAAATATCTATATTCGATGTACGGCAAGCTGCGTCGAACAAATTTTTTAAAAAATAGTTGTTATATCCTCTTTTGCATGAAATAGAAGTTTGAACCTTTCCATAAAGAGTTTTTTTTTCTTTTTCATCTACCGCACTAAGGTTTCTAATATTTGTAAATAGATTTTTTTAGCTTTAATATTTATAAACAAGCCCCTGCTTTGGCATCTTAACATCTCATATCCCAAAACTTGTGGATTTGATTATAATGAGCAACCACCATGAGGATTTTACTCTTTTTTTTTTTTCAAAATAGCACTTTTTCCCTTACAACCATTTTGGTATATGCCTCTCATAAGGTTTCTAATATTTATTAATAGATCCCTAATGTAGGTTGAATAATACATCCGTTAAATTACCTCACTATTATAAACTTGTCACCTTTTCTTCTCTTGTTTTTCTCAATTTTAATTGATATCTTTAATCTATTCCCCATTCACATGCATAAACCATATTTTGAATTAATTAATTTATGTTTATTTTAAGAGAGCAAGTGATAGAATAATGTTTTATTTAATCTAATATGTCCACTAAAAATTCACATTTCATCTAATTGGGTGGCTCAAGAGTAGGGCCTTATAAAACTATTTTTTTAAATCATTATCTCCCCTATATATTACTACATTTTTTTTCCTTTTAGAGAAAATTAGACTATTCAAAACCTATATAAAATATTTTCAAATGTTTGAAATTGAAGATAACCTATATAAAATATTAAAATAAACTATACATATATGAATTTACAAGAACTATTATGCAGAGAAATGACTAACATAAATTTCTAAAATCCACAAGGCGCACCTTCCTAGCCCTTGGAACCATTATGCGAAGATATATATATATATATATCTATCTTGTACTATTTAGGTGAGAATGGTTCTCACGGAGTTTTTTTCGAGAACTCTAGGTGGGATCAATCTATCACTCAATTCAAACATTACAATACACAAGGAACCCCATAATAGTCATATGCCCCAAGTTTCAGTTGAATTTGAATTTACTGAACCGTTGGATCAACTATACATCAATCCAAATGAACTGGATTCGTAGGCCACGGATGAAGCAGTTAAAAATATGTGAATGAGACTAAACTTGATATGTGGGGTGGCCTAGCATGAATCTTTTCATCCCCCTGGTCCCATCCCAAAATAAGACCCACAAGTGAGCTCCATAAAAAGTTCTCACGATAATCCTGTAAGAACAATTCTCACATGAACATTACCCTATATATATATATAAAGAGAGAGAGATGCCTCATCAAAATAACATCCAAACCTATTTCAAGGTTTCCTTGTTTTCAAAACAATGATGCCAAAGAAGCCCTGAAATTCTAAAAAAAATAACAATGTGAAAACGAAAAAGACTAAAAAAAATTATCTTAATATTAAAAGAGAGGATGCCACATATTGCGTACAGTGAAGAACTTTGTTGGCTTAATTATAAGAAAAAATGAAAGCTACAGTGAAAATGGTAAAAAAAATTTCATATGAAGGATAAGTGTCCTTTTAGTGATAAATAAACAAATGAAAAAAACTACCAAAATTCAGCACAAACCCAATAACCTCTTCTCTTTATTATTAAATCCACTTAATTAGGGATATGAAAAGTATGAAAATGTGAAAGTAGAGTTCGATTTATAAATACTAAAACCACAAAGGTATATTTACAAATATTAAATAACTTGGGGGGTATATACGAAAAACTCTTTCATAAAAATTATGTTTATGTAGAAGAGAAATGGACTTTCCTCTTTTGCAAATATATACCAACATATCCAAGGTATGTTTGCGTGATGAGAAAATTATATTTACGTTTCTGCCATTTAACAAGAAATTAAAATAATCTTCATTTAGAAAAGTCAAATTTTACTTTTTCTATTCTACGAGAGGAACATGTTGAATTAGTCAATGAAAAGAAAGAGCGACTGCATGAAAAGTCAAAAGAATTTTTCCTCAAATATGTAGAAATCCTCTATTCACATTTATGTGGTCCCTTTCGCACGGGAAAGGCATAAAAAATGAAAACATTTTTTTACAGCATTGAAATTTTCATGTTTTATGTGACCCTTTTTTTGTGAGGAAAAACACGCACACGAAAAAAAAAAAAAAAAAACCATAACGTTTCTGCAAGGCATGGAAAACCATTTGATAGGAAGATTGTTTGGTTTGGATTTGCATTTTGAAAACACATAAAAAGATTGTCACCTTATCTGGTTATCTGCGGTGCCAGAATAAAAGTGCCCCTTAGAGTTAGACCCTAGCTCAGCGTAGGGAAACTGATCCAGGACAACAAAATAGTCTTCTAAATAGAGCATCAAAATTTTCCCATACAGCGGTATGGAAACTACCTGAGTATTATTACTGGAAACTGGAAAGGCCGGCAATATTAGGGAAGAAGGAACATTTTTTCATTGCAGTGAAGTGAAATTAAAAACGACCATGGAAAAGAGAGTGGTAACTGGGAAGTGCCCGGGCCCAGCTTCACATCAGCCAACCTGACATTTATGATAAGACGAAAATACGGCTAGTCACCAACCATCGATGTCAATAATTTCTTCTGCATGAAAAACCCCACTGACATATGTTCTGTCCAAGGCTCCATGCCATACAATATTAGTATATTGTGGAGTGGGCCGCTCCTAGCTTTTGATGACTGAGATTGTAGTGAGCCTACCTACCGTGGATGATGGATGATGGCCCACTCTAGCAGTCCATCCAATCATACACAAGCAGCCACATGGATGGACACTCTATGGGCGCTTCTGGAGATTCCTGAGCTGACCCAACCAGACCCAAGCTGGTAGATCAGGCTTACGGTTACCTGATCCATGAATGGGTCTGGAATCCATTCCTGCTTCTCGATCGGCCAATGTGATCCAGACCCAATCCAACGCGACCTATTAATTCAACAGTTTTACTCACGCAATGGGTTCAGTTTGGCACTTTCAACCTGATTAATAAATGGGGTGGATTTGGGTTTGTCCCACATGTTAGCACAGTTTGTTGAACAGGACCCGACCTATAGCCGGTGGCGGCAGTTGCCATGGCCTGACTCACGAACCACACCCTAACCGAACCACAGTAACCCCAGGCCTGGTTAACAGGGCATGCCATACATACATCTGGAGGTGCCAACTAAGCTTCAATCTAACTTGTGAATGTGGGGTTTTGGGTTGACATCTCTAATTTGATTAATTAATTTAAATCGAAACCGACTCAATACAATGAGGTCCGTGCGTCGACATCTTCCAGCATGGAATGGCCTGTCCCTGTGGACCACCAAAATTTAGCACTTAATGCAAAGTTGGGTAGATCTCTAATTGCATTTCTCATTTGATAAACCACTAAGTTGGAGCTTTTGGAGGCTCTAAAAATAAGCTCTTATTTATTATTTAAGACGTTATTAGGTTTTAGAAAATTTGGTAAGCCTCTAACTGCATTTCATAATTGATTAAAAGTATGGTTTCAACCTCTAAAAAAGGAAGTAGGACAGCTGGGTTTCTTTTCAAGCATTTTGTCTAAAGTGATAAAAGGTTGAAGTTGAGTTTTGTTTCTTGTTTTTGCTGATGTAGCCCACTTATGGTCAATTGAAGCACTTACTGAGGAAGGAAATAATTCATTTCAAACCTATTCTGATCCAAAGTTCAATCACATTTTTGAAAATAACAGAAAGCTGGTCAAACAAACTCTAATTAGTATGTTTACCAAACATCCTAATGAGAGGGGCGTGTGTGTGTTATTATTATTATTTTTTTTTGCAAAATTTTACCAACCAAACTAATTGTAAATTAAACCTTGAAAATTAGTGCCATTAATTCTTGACCTAATCCAACTAGCTCTATAGATTAGACGGAAGTTTCAAAACTCAATGCCCGACTTGATGAACCTACTAAGACTTGGTCAACTTTGAGAAACCCAAAATAGTACCTACCTGTGAACCAACTTTACTGAGTCTGAACAAACCATGTTCTTCGGGACCAACTACCCATACAGCAGAAACAATTGAGACAATGCAGGACCCTATTTTGATGAAACTCAAATGCCCTGCAGCCAAAAAACAGGGTCCAGCATCGAGACAATGCCGTTGAATTTCATCAAAACAGGGTCCTGCATTGTCTTAATTGTTTCTGCTGTATGGGTAGGTGGTCTCATTAGGTTCGTCAAGGCAACTGTAAGCCAAGCCATCTACACTAGGTTCATGAAGATCCAAGTGAGCTCTATTTCTTACAATCCAAACAGCCCCTAACAAACAAGACGTGGATCTCTCAACTAGTGAGCAAAGAGAGCAATAAGCCTAACTTGATTCTAGCAGCATTACGAATTGCAGCGAAAAGGGGCAAAAAAGGGGATGCAGGCAAATGATTGTACACATTCTAAACTAATTATTATTATTTTCAAAAAACAAAACTGATTATTATTATAATCACAGTATAATATACAAATTGATTTTCTATGACATCTCATCAGCTAGTTAAGTTTGATATCTCAGTATTCAGAACTTCCAATTCACAGTTGTAAACCCATTTCCAATTTCTGATGTCCACTGACATTGCGAGGCACTTTCTTCTACAACCACTGGGAACTGCATATATCCTTTAAATGAGGGGCTGGTAGACCATCATCTTTGGAACTATTAACACCACAAACTATTGGGCCATCTGTAGCTTCTCCAACCAGATCAGATCCACTTCAGAATTCACAGCATAATTCACTTGGAGTCCACTCCCCCTATGAAAAGATTTTTTTTTTCCAAAATCCCTATATGGGCAGCTGCTGTTTGGCTATTCTCACCATCTGTCTCATACCCTTCTGTGATGTTTGTTTTTGCTCTGTTTCAGAAGCGTAGACATGCGATCGATGTCCTCATGACGCGGCTTAGTTGCACCAGTCAACCATCGCAATGCCTCAGCCGCTGCATCTTTCTCTGCAAGCTTTTTGTTGTGGCATGGATGTCCAATAAACTGCATTCCATTGAATTCAACTGTTGTTTGGAATTGATTATTTGGTAGTTGGTTAGTCTTGTATGTTGGTGCCTCATGTCCAGCTCGGGTAACCAGTGTCTGCAACTGGCTCTTGGAATTATCACCTCCAGGACCATCACCATGTTTGGGCACAGTTGACACAGATTTGATGGGATTTGGCTCTGGCTGAACTGGAAGCTGTCGTTGCTCCTGGTGGCCAAAGACAAACCTCCCATCACATGGGTCTTCCGAAATGAGCAAGCGCACAGCTGATAGTAGTTGTTCATTTACTTGAATGTCAATTCTAGGGTTAAGAAGCTGCAAAACAAGGAATCATTTCGGCAGAAAAGCATGAATCAATAAAAACAGAGGAAAAAGGACAACCGAGGAAACTGCACTGATGCACCTATAATACAAGTGGGGCCAACAGATTAGACATCTTGACTGTAGATAGGACCTACTATAGGCATTAAGTATCACCTTGATCAGTGCGTGATCTCCGAGCTACCCAATGGGAAACCCAGCAGGCAAATTGATGGTGTTAATCAATGAGCTAGTGAAACATTTATAAGAGCTTTTTTGCACTGGATATTTGGCATGCCAATATATTAAGACATTTTAACTTTTTGACGTGCGCGTCACACACACACACACAGCTAGAGGTTTAGATGGGAAGCCAATGACAGCACTAATCACAAGTCCCAAGCCTAGATTCCATCTTTCACAGTAGATGGAGACACTCAAAAACTTCACAATATAGATAGGATCTGTAGGGGCAGTTACTTGGAAGTACATTTTGTGCCACAGCCCTTCCTGTCTGATAGACAAAGATCCCGATCGCAAAACTGAAGTTTTTCCACGAAAAGCTGACCTAAGGGTATTAGTGTTGATAATTGATTTCTTCTGTTCAATACTAATTGATAGTGCCTCATTGGTGAGTGCTACAAGATCTCCTCCATTGGAACCCATGGTTATGGACACAAATCCATTAGTATGGAATATTTTCCTTTCCGTGTGAAATACACTAACATGAAAGTATGGAAAAAGTGCTTTCATTGTTATAGAATGAGAAGCATTATATATATATATATATTAAAGCTACAAGAATGGAGGCCTCTGGAGGTTGCCACATCAGTAATTTTTTTTCTTTTTTTCTAGAGCGCCACGTCATCTTCTAAAAATATCAATATTAAAAAATGGTTTTTCTTATCCCTAAAATCTCTCCCTCTCTCTTCAAACTTGAATTCCTCAAATCTAAGACTTATTGACGCAGCCCTGGATCGTAAGCCGGGTGTAGAACAATCTCCCGAGGGATTGTTCGAATCCGAAGATTCAGTGACAGTCACGATCAAAACCTAGAACGAGAAACTCTGGAAAACTGAATTTTTATTGATAAAAGCATACCTATTACAATGAAGAACTCCTCCTTCTATAGGAGTGATTGTTTCTAAAAAATAGAAGAACTAATTCTAAACAAACATGACTTACTAAAAATAAAATAGGAAGTAGATAAATAAGGATAGGGATCCTTTGAGGAAGCCAAGGATCAATCGGACGTCCTGCGGGCCTGCGATCTGGGCCAGACTTGGGTTCAGCTTACATCAGCTCTCTCCGGCTTGGAAAAACTCGACTCCGGCGAGTTGAGCGTTGATATCTCTCATAAAGATCATGATTGATGCGCTGGAAGTCAGTAGCTGTAATCCATGTAGCATCGGAGAAAGGACGATTCCGCCAACGCACATAAAACTTCTGGTAACCTCCTTGTCGTGTAGAAACAATTTGATCATCAAGGACATCAACAATTTCATCAGTAGGTGGGGAATTAACTGGTAAAGAAATAAGCTGCTCCTCATTTTCTTCTTCATTATCATGGCCATGATAGAGAGTAAGATCCTCGACATTGAATGAAGAACTGACGCCTAAATGAGTAGGAATATCAAGAATATAGGCGTTGGGATTAATCTTCTAGAGAATCTTGAAAGGACTCGAGTTACGAGGGTGTAACTTCTTGTTAACTCCAGGTGGCAACCTCTCAGGTCGAATACATACCATAACCATATCGCCTTCATTAAATTCAACAAAGCGACGATGCTTGTCAACTTGCTGCTTATAAACATTATTGCTGGCAGATATATGGCAACGTACTTCATTGTGGACTTGCTGCATGTGCTGGAAGAAATGTTCAGCATCAGCACTCACTTTGGCATCAACTGATAACGGAACAAGATCAACAGGGAGTCGTGGACGAACTCCTGTAACAGCTTCAAATGGTGAAAGTCCAGTTGATTGGTTGACAGAATTATTGTAAGCAAATTCTGCCATAGGAAGCACTTGATCCCAGTTTGTGATACGGTCACGTACAAGGCAACGTAACAATTGGCCAAGACTTCTGTTTACCACCTCTGTTTGTCCATCAGATTGAGGGTGATAAGCAGTAGAGAAATTAAGCTTGGTGTTAGACAACATCCATAATGTCTTCCAGAAGTAACTCATAAACTTCGTATCTCGGTCAAAAACAATAGTTTTTGGAAGCCCATGTAGCCGAACAACTTCTTTGAAAAATAATTTGGCTACCTTATAAGCATCAGCGGTTGCCGTGCAAGGAATAAAGTGTGCCATCTTTGAAAGTGGTCAACAACAACGAAGATGGAATCAACCTTTCTAGCAGTTGTAGGTAAACCGAGCACAAAATCCATGCTAATGTCTTCCCAAGGAGTATGTGGAACAGGCAAAGGCTAATATAATCCAGCATTCTTCTTGTTTCCTTTTGCAATCTGGCATGTTCAGCATCTTTCACAAATATGAATCACATTGGTCTTCATGCGAGGCCAATAATATCCGTCGCTGACAAAAGCAAGTGTTTTGTCGGGACCAAAATGTCCACCACATCCTCCTGCATGCAACTCTCACACAACATATTCACGAATAAAAGTGGCTGGAAGACAGAGTTGCGTACCTTTGAATAAGAAGCCATCATGAAGACTATAATGAGGATGCTAAATATGATCACCTTTAAGGAGATCCGCATAAATAGGACTAAAATCTTTGTTAGCTGCATAATCTTGTTTAGTGTGCTCAAAACCAGGCACATTAATAGACATGGCAGTCAAAAGATGTTTCCTCCGACTTAAGGCATCCGCAATCATGTTATCCTTTCCAGCTTTATGACGAATGCTAAATTTGAACTCTTGTATATATGCACTCCATTTAGCACGGTCAGCGCTGATCTTCTGCTGAGATTGTAGATGTTGCAGAGCATCATTATCAGAATAAAGTACAAACTCATTAGCAATCAAATAATGTCTCCAGTGACGAAGTGTT
Source organism: Sextonia rubra (assembly GCA_037013555.1). Lineage (NCBI taxonomy): Eukaryota > Viridiplantae > Streptophyta > Magnoliopsida > Laurales > Lauraceae > Sextonia > Sextonia rubra. The sequence continues at coordinate 13,472,664 of JASUAD010000026.1, forward strand.
TGGACAAGTGCATAGAATTCCAAATCATATGCAGTATACTTTCGCTTGGCATCAGAAAGTTTCTTACTGAAGAATGTAATAGGATGTCCTTCCTGGCTAAGGACACCGCCAATGCCAACATTTGAGGCATCGCAAGCAATTTCAAATAGTTTGTTAAAATCAGGAACCTGTAGAACGGGTGCTTCGGTAATCTTTTTCTTAATCTTCTCAAAAGCCCTGGTGGCTGCATTGGTCCACTTGAAGTCACATTTCCTCATACAATCAATAATAGGAGCCATAATAGTACTGAAGTTTCTGATAAACCTTTTGTAAAAATTGGCAAGACCATGAAAACTGCGAACTTCAGTAAGGGTAATAGGAATTGGCCAATCAAGAATAGCGCTTACTTTTGCAGGATCCATCTTAATTCCTTATGCAGATACTACATATCCCAAGAAAAAACAGAATCACTCATGAAAGTGCATTTCTTGAGATTGAAATAGAAACGCTCTCGGCGGAGAAGTTGACAGATCTTATCTAAATGCTGAAGGTGATCTTCTTTTGACTTGCTGTAAATAAGAATATCGTCGAAGTAGACGACAACAAATTTTCCAATATAAGGCTGCAATAATTGTGTCATAACCCGCATAAAAGTACTAGGAGCATTGGTTAAACCAAAAGGCATAAACATCCATTCAAAGAGACCATCCTTTGTTTTAAAGGCAGTTTTCCATTCATCTCCTGGTCTTATGCGAATTTGATGATAACCGCTCTGCAGATCAATTTTTGAAAATATGCATGCACCAGTCATCATATCTAACATATCATCCAATCGAGGGATAGGGAAGCGATATTCTACCGTGATTTTGTTAATTGCACGGCTGTCTACACACATTTGCCAACTTCCGTCCTTCTTTGGAGTGAGAAGTGCTAGAACACCACATGGACTGAGACTTTCCTTTATATAGCCTTTCTGAAGCAAGCCATCAACTTGTCTTTTTAACTCCGCATGTTCTGCTGGACTCATCCGATAAGCAGGCAAGTTAGGTAAAGAAGCTCCTGGAACAAGATCAATGGCATGCTGAATGTTTCTAAGCGGCGGTAATTCCTTGGGTAACTCATCAGGAACTAAATCAGCAAATTTGTCCAATAACGGCTTCACTTCCTGAGGAATGACATGAGAATCATTAGCAACTTTTTTAGTAACTAAGGCATATATGACACCTTGCTCTTTGCTTTCAACTTCAAATCTCCGCATTGTTAAAATATACGATGTAGGAGAAGATGTGGCAACAGGGGAAGAGGAAGGTGAGGATGGTGGAGTCTGCAAAGGACGCAATATGATTCTTCTACCTTTCCAGTTGAAAGCATAGGTATTATGTTCATGATCTGTAATAATTTTAAGCTTCTGTAGCCATGGCCGTCCAAAAAGGATATGTGTAACGTTCATTGGGATGACGTCGCATAGAAGAGTATCCTCATAATTGCCAATTTTAAAAAACACACAGCATTGCTGATGAATAGGAATGGAATAATTATCAACCCATGCAACTTTATATGGCCTTGGATGCTTTACCGTGGGAAGTTTAAGCTTATCAACTACTTCTTGAGAAATAACATTCATAGTACTTTCACTATCAATAATCATATTACATGATCTGCCCATACATCTGACACGAGACCAAAAAATAGAAGCATGATTCCAATCTTCTTCCTCTTTAGCATTTGCTACTAGCAAACGACGATCTAGAAAAAGAAGTGGAATACCATCATCAGCATCTGCATAATCTATCTGATCTGCTTGATCTTCATAAGGAGGATCTATGTGAGCTTGCCCTGATTCGACATGCTCATCATGCTGAGTATCAATATCAGGCTCATTGAAAGTGTATAAATTGCGATGAGGGCATTCATTGGCATAATGTCCTCGTTGCTTGCAGGCATGACAAACAATATCCCTTCTGTCTGTTCTTCCATAAGCACGATTATCATTCTGGTTCTGTGGAAACCTCTGATTCTGTTGGGGATTCATCTGCTTTTGTTGTATACCTGGCCGAGGATTCTGAGGGGTCTGCTAAATTGGACGCTGGGGAGGAGGCCTATAAACTTGTGCTTGATTGCGATTATAGTTAGGGTCAGGACCTCTTTTCATGGACGACTCCCCGGCTTGAAAAGTATTACGCTTCTGCAACTGAATTTCATGTTGGGCTTTGCGGGCTTTATTGAATATTTCATCCATTGTAGTATAATCAAACATTGCCACCTCTCGTTTGATATCGGCACGCAGATTATCTCTGTATCTGATGATAGTAAGACGATCATCGGTCCTCAAGTTACAACGAATAATGTATTTGCGAAACTTGTTGGTATATTCTTCCACAGTCATAGTGCCATGCTGGAGACTCAGATATTCTTAGTGAAGTGTATCCATATAATCAGAAGGAAGAAAATTGCCTTTGAGCTTTTCTTTCATGACATTCCACCGGAGAATCGGCTAGCCCACTTCAAGCTCATTGTTTTCAACACCATACCACCAAATACGAGCAGGACCCTTTAGTTTAACCTTGGTAAAGGCTATCCTCTGTGCATCATTCATACTATACCAAGCAAAATAATCCTCCAAAGAATTAAGCCAATCAACAAAAACTTTCGGGCTTGCATCACCACTAAAGTCTGCAATTTCAATTTTGACTTTCCTAGTGATGTCATCTGGTGGGGGTGCAACATGGTGAGCTTGATGATCTCGTTCAGCCAGAAGGCGCTGCATAAAATCACGAATGGATTTATGATTTTCAGGTCTTTCTGGTTGGACGGGCATGTAAACCATAGACACATTGGAGGATCCTTCTTGATGTAATAACTGAACCTACTTTTGTAGGCCAACCCTTTTCCAGGTGGGCCATGATAGTCCAAACTATGTTTGGAGCCTGACAGGGAGTCTCCTAATTTGATCGGAATGTTTTAAGACTTTTGGCAAGTCCATTGTAGGAGTCCCAATAGACTTCCTCTCTCAGAATAGTAGTTTCCAAACAGGACTCCCCACCAAACACTAAATATATATATAGATCAGACAGCAGGCAGAACCTATCGTAGGTACAGCAACAATAGAAACTACAAGAGAGAGAGAGAGAGAGAGAGAGAGAGACTGACTTGGCTGTGAAATTGTTAGGAGGAGAAGAAGATTCCAGCGGGACAACAGTGGGTGTCTGACGAGAGGCCAATCACTGCCGGAGCAATACGCTACTATACCAGGTGAGTAGAATCTAACTTGATTATCTGAATAGAGTAGAAGATTAGACCTATTTGATCATCTGATGAACCGTGGCTACTATATACTAGTACCACAATGATCGTTAATACATAACGTCGGCCAGATTTGGTGTTGAGCCCAATTCGACCATCAAAAACAGTAATCAGACCTGCTGACATACTGTATGAATCCTAATCGACACCTTTTGGCCCTGTTTTGGAATGGAATCAACGAATCTGATCCTTGAGTGAAGAGATAAGAAATTACCCAGATCTGATGACTGTGTAATAGCAGAAACTCCTTCCAAAAACCCAAATTTGGGATGAAAATGGGGCAAATAAAGATCTTATGATTTACATACCTCTGAAACCTTGATTTCGGCAGAGAAGATGACGGATAAACTTGCAAATCCGGATCAGAACTGGAACTTCTAAATTTCCAGGCCGTCAAACACTCGTGTGGCCGACTGGAGTTGAGGGCCACGTGGGGCCACCTGATCAAGGATCAGGTCCACACATCTTAGAAGGGACCCCTGGGCGACCACTATGGTGTAGGACCCATGTGTATCGGACCGCTGGGCCCCACCCCGCAACTGCCTCAAGCCGAGCTTGGCGTCACTCTCCTCTGACGAACGAAACAGGCAAACGGCATTAGGTTGAAGAGGTGAGGTGACAACCTGGAGGAGATATTATATAAAACTCTGGAAATTACGAAATTGCCCCTTCTATTTTCATTATATCCTAAAATTCCTCTTTAAGGCTTATGATAAATTTATGGCATGGTAAGTTACAAATCCCATATTTGTCTATTACCTAAACTAACATATGTTCAATTAATTGAATGTTATGTGGGCCTTTCATAACAATTAACTAATTTTTTTGACTTAATATTCCATAATAAATTTTATAATAACTAGTTCCTTTAATTTTCACTTGGATTTATTAATTGTGTCTTGATGGATAACTTTATGATAAATAATTGATTACCTCAATAAGACATGGGCAATACCACCGCCTGGTACCAACTCCGATTCGGAGTGGGGCGAGGATTAATCAGTGTTGTGTGGTACTGGCCAAATACAAGAATAAGATGATGTAGCCAATTAGGGTGGAGATGATTCTATACTAAAACTATTGAAATGAATTTACCATTGATGATTGAAATAAGCGTGATACCAACTGCTGGCACTGAGTATAGAACTTCCCTCGTGGATGTTGGTTGAGGGGAAAATGTTCAGCAATCATGGTGGCATGATAAGCCATGTTGTTGATATAAATGTAGATACTCCAGTTGGGAGTATTGGAACAGGCTCAACATTCATGGTGGATGACAAACCATGTTGTTGACAGAAATGTAGATACACCGTATGGGGTATCGAAACTATTTGATGCCACAGTGGGAAATCACTCAAGAAAGAAATTGATTAGAATGTTACTGAAATCATATCATTGAATATATATATATATGTTCCCCGAATGATTGAAATATGCTTTATCTTAATGTTCTTATTTTACTCACCAGTTTTACTAATTAGTGGTTCGCCCCACTTCAGGTAATGCAGTTGTGGAGGATACGGGAAGTGACGGGGATCAGCCGGTGGATTTTGGCATGCGTGGCTGATCCAGAGCGCGGAAAAGCAAAAGAATAGATTTATAGTCGGGAGTAGCCCAAGATTTAGACATTATTATTATTTCCTTTTCTCAAATAGAAATTGTCTTATTCAATAGTGTTATCAAGACTTATAATATTTACATAATAGTTGAAATACAAGGAAATTTGATTGTTTATGACCTTGATGCTCATGAAAAATTTGATTTATATGGTATTGTTATTACAATTTGAGTACGGCTTAAGAATCTGAAGAGCTCCAGATTCTTGGGTCGTTACACTTGACTAACAAATTGCTTTGTTTGTAGCTCGGCAATGGTAGTTTCTGCAATTTTGAGACGTCCCGTGACGTCTTCTAATTCTTGACTTAATTTAAGGATGGTTTCATCCCTCTGCCGGTCGGTCATCCAATGCTGAAGATCATCACCTTTTCTAGGCATGATTGCTGGATCTTTTTTTTTTTTTTTTTTTCAATGTGTGTAGGTTGGGTCGGGTGGGTCGGACTTACTTAAGTCCAGATGCAACCCGCTCCACGAGAGGAGCAAAGAGCAGATCCTCTCCTCTTTACTGTCTCGGTTTGCATGCAGAAAAAGAAAATAAAAGAGAGACGAAGGTAGACCTTATCTGCTACTGCAAGGAGAGGAAATAATGGAAAGGGGTTGGAGCTTGGCGACGAAGATCGGCAAAAGGAGGTGATTAGCAATGGTGGCGACGACTGGATGCGCAACCTTCGATGGCGCATGATGCGACAGCGCCTACTTGCTGCTGACATAGAAGCCGACGAGGATGGAAGCCCCGGAGCCTGGTACGTTCGCTGTTTCTTCTCTCCGGCTGCTCTCTGTTTTTTTTTTTTTCACTCTGGTTTGGGAAGGAGGGCTTTGGCTGAAAAGTGGGTTTGCAGGGGTCTGGAATGCAGAAAAGGGTCGATTAATGTGTGGAGGGGGAAAAGGGTTAGGTTTGGTGTCGCCCTTTCGTAAAGGCGTGGGGACTAGGTCGGAAAGTGGGAATTTGTGGGATCGGGGTTTTCGGTGGTGGATCTGGGTAGACAGAGGGTGTCGGTTCAGGATGAGGGTTAACGGATGGGGGGTAGTGGATGGGTTCCAGCGAATGGGTTTTAACAGAGGCGTGGTTTTAGGGTTTCGGTTTGGTGTGAGGTGTGGTGATTTAGGGATAGGTGTCGGCAGGAGTTTAGGGTTTGAAGATGGCGGTAGTAGATTGGGTGTCGTCTGGAATGGTAGCGGAGAGGATGGGTCGTCTGGGATGGCAGCGGAGAGGATGAGATGAATAGTGGATGGGTGACAAATTCCGGGAACAACAGATGGCTCCCGACGATCGGATCTGGTCTCTGATACTAATCTGGCGTAGCCCTGGATCGTAAGCCGAGTGTAGAACAATCTCCCGAGGGATTGTTCGAATCCGAAGATTCAGTGACAGTCACGATCAAAACCTAGAACGAGAAACTCTGGAAAAACTGAATTTTTATTGATAAAAGCATACCTATTACAATGAAGAACTCCTTATATAGGAGTGATTGTTTCTAAAAAATAGAAGAACTAATTCTAAACAAACATAACCTACTAAAAATAAAATAGGAAGTAGATAAATAAGGATAGAGATCCTTTGAGGAAATCAAGGATCAATCGGACGTCCTGCGGGCCTGTGATCTAGGCCGGACTTGGGTTCGGCCTACATCACTTACTTTCTTATTAAAAATAACAAATTGATCCTATTATGTTTGTAGATTACACATATGAATTAATTGAAATATCATTAACACCCCCCAAATTCTTGCTTTTATGTGGATCGTCACATTAATTTAAAATCGCCTTTGATTGGATGATCTTGACCCCATGATTATTACCCACTAAATCCCCACAATTGTTTGTAGTCATGTTTCATTGCAAATTTCTCAGCATCTCATCCAATCAGTGTAATTGTTTGGCCACATTGTATCTATGAGTTGGCTAATATTGGCAACTATATGTGTTTATTATGTGAATCATTGGTGGATAGTTGTATGCTTCCAAATCCTCGCTTTCATGTGGATCGTCACATTAATTTAGAATCGCATTTGATTGGATGATCTTGATCCCATGATTATTACCCACTAAATCCACACAATTGTTCAGTCATGTTTTATTGCAGAATTTTCAGCATCTCAACCAATTAGTGTAATTGTTTGGCCATAATTTTGTAATTTAAAAGATATTATAACGACTAAGATATAGCATATTTCTTTTTTTTTTAATTTCAAAAATTCACTTGAAAAATACAATTGGGTGGAAATTTATAATTTTGGATTATGTTTATACTTTTTGTAAGGTTATTTCAAAATTTTCTTTTTTATATAGAATGTTATTGCGTAGAATAAATATTAATGATGAAAGATAAATACATTATATATATTTTTATTTAAGATTTACTTCTCTTAAAAATATTCCCAACAAAAACTAAATTTTTGATAATATGTTTTCATTTTTGGGCCCGGGCTTAGCACGGGCCTTTATCCTCATACTATGTGACCATTTTGTTTTAATTTTATTTGAAATCCTCATACTATGTGACCATTTTGTTTTAATTTTATTTGAGTTTCATATTACCTTTTTCCTATTTATATTTTATCTTCATCATTTTATTTCTCCTTGCAGTTCAAGGAACGGTTGTTCAAAGGATATTCAATTATTGAAAATCAGTTGTCACAAATGAAGTTGCGGAAATAGAAAAATAAATCGAAAATAAAAATATTATTATTTGTCTTCGTTTTTTTTTTCACCCATTTGTATTCATCATGTATACGACCCTAGCCCCTAAATCCAAAAAGAAAAGATAAACCTAAAATAAAAAGACTAATAGAAAAAATAAAAAAACATATAATTTTTAAAATAATATTTTAATATTTTAATATTTTAATATATTCTCATTTTTTTGCCTGGGCTTAGCACGGGCCTTTGTTGTTAGTTTTTATTTAAATAAAAAGGGACGGCCCAGTGCACGAGGATCCCGCATAGCGAGGTCTAGGGAGGGTAAAATGTACGCAACCTTACCTTCATTTTGAAGAGGCTATTTCCGTGACTTGAACCCACGTCCTCTAGAACGCTACCAGTAAACTTTTACCGTTGGGCCAAACTGCCCTTCTCACACAAGGTTCCTGCATAGCAGGGTCTAGGGGAGGGCAAAATGTACGCAACCTTACCTTCATTTTGAATAAACTATTTCCGTTACTTGAACCTGCATCCTCTAGGACGCTACCGGTAAGCCTTTACCGTTGAACTAAGCATTTTTTTATTTAAATGCATGTATTTAATTTATTTGGAGCTATAAGAGTGGATCCACTTTTGGGGGAATATGAGTCAAAGCAATAACAAGAATATTTCTAGCAGAACATCTTTCACTATCTCTGGAGAGAGAGAGTTCACTAATAGACCAAGGGATAAGTAATTGAATAGATTCACATATAAATGATGAATGTTTGAAATCCATATTATGCATGGGGACATTGCTTTTGTTAATTCTAATTGAGTGATGTCATATCGATCTATTTTTTGTGTCATATACATAGCACATTTTTCAAAATTAGCAGCTCCATATCTAGGCCATCAACAATACCACAACCGTCATCACTATCATATAGTCAAATTATTTTGTTTAGTGAAAAAATATCAAATTTCCAAACACTTACTCTGTTTTGAATTAGTTCATCAAGCTCTCTCTTTAGATTTAGATATGTCTCTGCCAAAGTGGGTTTCATGAAGAAATCCAGGTACCCACCTAACATTTTTAAATGTCCATCCTGTAAATCAGAAACAAAAGAATTATTGAAGTGAAAACTCTCAACATGAAAGCAGATAAATAAAAAATAAATAAAAAACTTGGATAAATTACAATTTTCATCAGTGGAATAGAAAGGAAAGAAACCTGGTGTCATTAGACCCATATATCTAAGTCCTTATTATTATTATTTTTTTCCACCAGCATATCAAAGTAGACAAAGCCTCTCTGCGCATGTGACAGAGATGTATAAAATCTGGATGGTTTACCCGCAAGGCCCTTTGCACCCAAAATTCACATTTTCCAGATGATTATACTTCCACTTGAAGGGTTTTGAAAATTACAAATGGGAGGACAAAATTTACAACTACCCTTCAATGAAGATTTTTCCACTGACTGGAGGCTAGATTCATCAGACTGCTGCACTTTAAGGCCCATCAAATGAACAGTAAGTCTTGTACATCCCATGAGTTTATGGAGATAGAGTGTAACTATGTATATGGGGTAGACACTAGTCCTCTATGTCTGTCTTTAATTCATAAGGGTGTATTTGGAAACAAGGGCATTTTTTGGGCAATGTTTTGAAAGATTTTATAGGGTAAACTTTCATAAGGGTGTATTTGGGAACAAGGGCCTTTTTTTTTGTATGTTTTGAATGATTTTATAGGGTAAACAGAGGTTAATCAATCACATTAACTAACACGTATTTCAAGCACTTCTCCTTTTCTCTTCTTCTTCTCTTCTCCTTTTCTACTCATTAAACCACCATCCCCCACCCCCTCCCCACTCTCTCTCTTTCCACAGCTCTAACTTCTAATTTCACTTTCTTACAGGTTGCCAACCAGATTCATTCCTGAATAGAAAGCTCTAGTGAAAGTAACTTACAAACAAACCATGAGAAATTTCTCCTCCAAATAGTAGCAGTACAGAATCCGATACTGCAGTTGAATCTCTGAGAAACACAGATTTCACCTTCATTTTCTCATTGAAAACTAGCCAAGGATATGGAATTTTTTGCTCCCGAGCATTGACAGAATTCTGGAACCAACCACAAAAATGTGAAACTGAATTAGAAACGACATAATCACAAAACACACAGATTCTGTAATAACACCAAAGGAAACCATGACCTCATACTTAAAAGGGTACGTACTGAGTAAAGCAAGACCTGACCGTCCTCCATAGTCTTTAGTGCTACTGACTTCTCCCTGTTCTGTAAAACAGCAGTAAGATTAGTATTCATCTCTCAGGTAGGAGAAGACTATAATACTAGAATATATCATGATTTAACAGCATAGTTTAAAATATTGACCAACACATACCGTATCCCCACAAATTATTATGCTATTTTGATGTAACTTGGAATTGGCCCATATACCAGCCAATATTGGCAGATAATATTGGCATCAATGGTCACTGCAATCAGTTTTTTTTTTTTTTTTTTACGATCAATATTATCAGGAACTATGGCTGTGACCACTGTGAAATTGATTTTTTTTAATATTAAAGCTCTTTTTATTTTATAGGTATTGAATTCCTGGAATTGTAAAAGGACAGGGGGCTTTGAGGTGGAGGCCCATGAGGGGACATCAAATGATCTCTCATTTGATATGTAATGACTATCAAATTATCACGTTAGCAAAAGAAATCCTAGGGAAGTGATGGTCCCTTTAAAATCTAAACCTCAGACTGTTTCCACCACACCTCTTTAATAGTCATTTTATACATCCCATTTAACCATGAAATCCTTATGAATTCAACTTACAATACCCAGTAGGCAAACATGTCCTCAATGTAATACAATATAAATTATAGAATGTTCTCTGGAGAGTTTCCTTTTTGGGCCCACTTGAGAACACACCATTAATGTAATGCAATATCTTTTATCCTCGTGGGGCCTAACTGAGACCATGACCAAATTACAGGACTAAATGGGATGGAAAGAGTTCATCACAGATGAATGATAGAGTACAGGGAGCAAACACATCGTAGATTAGTAGAGCTACCTAATTTAAAAAAGAAGAAGAAGAAGAAGTAGAAGAAGAAGAAATTTTAGAATCACACTAAATTTGTTGAAACACATTTGATTCAATTAATAAACTTCAACAGAATCAACAATTTGAGATAAAAAATCGAGACAGGAACTATTACCACTTGAGGAGTCCACTATATACCCTGATGCTGTACCATAACAAGGAAAAAAATTACATCTAGGCTTTTTCTGATATTCTAGATTTTTTTATATTTTCATTGATTTTTTAGTGTCAGAATAAAATTCATGCAGCAAAAGCCCGTGATGGCTGCAGACCCGCTACATTACCGTGGCATCTCTTTTCTAGGCCAAAGGCAATGCCCCATGACCACAATTATAAACCATTTTTTGCGGTCATCCATTTCAACAAAACAGAAATTATTCAATTGAAAAAGATTGGCCCTGTTATGTCTACCCAAATCCAATTTTTTAAGTCTGATTTACTAGATATCAGGGATACTGATTTCTTTGAGGTGCCTTTTAAAAATGCTACAACTAAAGGAAGGTTCAAATGCAGTCAAAGGCACAATCAGATTTTGTGTCTTCGCAGAATGGTTTGTTATAATCAGATCTCGAAAGCGCAACGGATGAAATTGAAAATCAATCGTCGCCAACCACCTCTGACATTGACTTGATTATGAAGGCAGAAACCTCTGATAATGACTTAAGAAGGCAGACATACAGTATCTCACTAAATGTGGCCTCCAATTTTCCAGACCATCCAAAATTGGGGAAAAAACCCCGCAATATGTGAAAATATTTTTAACACTTTCAAAACTGAGCACACAAACTTAAGCTAAACAAATTTATTTTAGCACCAAATGCCAAGGCAGCATTTTTCCAGTATAAACAACAACAAAGAAAGCAGCCTAGAACTTATTTGAACAATGAGCTCCTGCAATTAAGACAATTAGACTGGAAGCTACAAATTGAAAAGCATTTAAGATATAAATTCTCTAGTCAACAAAAGGGAAAAAAAATGAGGAAAAGGTTAGAACCCACCACAACTGAGGAAACACCAGGATACAGACCAGCACAGATGACTGCCCGGATAAGGTGTTCATCCTGGCTCCACATATTGACATTGGATGTGACAAAATTGTGGTCAACCAGACCAGCATCCCTGAGCAAAGAAAGGAACTGGTTTCGTAGGGAATCAATAGCCTTCAGTGTTTGTAGTGAAAGGAAATTCTTCCAGCAGTAATCATATCCATTTTGTTCCTTTTCTGCACCTTTCCAACCCTCATAAGCTCGAACCAGTGTGAGATGGTCACTGTAGTCTCGAGCAGAAAACTGGGACTTAGCAGATTCCGCAAGCTGGGGAAGGAAGAAAATGAAAAAAAGAAAAAGAAAAAGAGAGAGAGAAAGGATGAGTTAAATCATTCTCTCATAGTCTCATTATATATAAACATATATAGATAATCTTAGCATTAAGTGTAATAGGTGATTCCACAAGATGTACTGCTCACTGTTTATTTTTATGGACATGTAACAGAGTGGAAAGTTCATTAAAAGGAAAAGAAGAAATATAGAGGCATTGGTAATTTGGAATATTAACCACAAAAAGAAACTAAATCATAGGACCTAGATGCATAGACTTTCTTTGAACTCACTCTTTAACTAATGAGTCGGCAACCTAATTAGCTATGCATGATTGAACTTGGCATCCAGGGTTAAGCATAGCCCCTTTTATTTATCTCATTGATGATAATGCAGCTTCCATGGACCTTCCATTCTAGGTGACCAACTGATGGCATTAAAAGAATCACAGTCCACAACAAGAAACCCTGAAAACAAAGATTTGAAAACCAAAAGCTTCTTTGATGGCCAAAATCTCAGCTTCATTAGAACCCTTTTCCATTACCATACCAGGAAAGACAACTATTAACTTCTCCACCAGCATTGTGAAGAACACCTCTAGTGGCTGCCAAACCTTGTTTTTCATTGGCTATCCCATCAACATTGATTTCTAAAATACATTGAGGAGGCTTCATTTTATTCTACTTTTCTGCTGCTCATAAACCATGCTAGCTTTCTGAATTGATCATAAAATCATAGTGTAAATTGATGAAATCCTTTCTTGCAATGGCCCACATTTGACTTCACATTCACAAGTCACACATCATGCAAGTCTATCAACTCCTTCCCACTGAAAATTCTCCTGATTAAAAAATTTGTCCTATTTTTCATACAGAACAAACTGATAACCTCCGCAAGATTTGCGGAATAGGATACTGACCTCTGGACCAAGCCTCCACTACTCTTCCAAGAGTGCTGGGAACAAAGCATTTCATACCACACAAGTGAAAGAAGTACCACAAGTTTGGCTAGAGAACTCACTATGAATAGGGCAGTCAAGTAGAAGAAGTACATGACCATGGATTTGTGTGTTTTACATTTCTACCCAACCCTATCTATTATCATGCCTTTCCTCACTACTTCATTAGTCTTTACCAATCTCTCCCTCCTATTTCTGAGCACATGAAATACATCAAAACATCTTCTAGGGATTGTTTCTGATCTTTTTTCTACACCATTTTAAACAACATTCCTTTATCTTTTTCCCTTTTGATGGAGCTACCCATAATTTCCTCTTATGGGCTCATTTCTAATTTTATCCTTTCTGATAATCCACACATCCATCTTAGCATGTCCATCTTAGTAACATGAACTTCAGCTTCTAATTTGTTAGTTCCTCAACATTCAGTATGGATTAGCATAGCAGATCTAACTGTTGTCTTTGTAAAAATGTCCCTGTAATCTAAACAGCACTCAACTATAGTTTTGTCAAAGAATGATTTCCTAAATGCTGAGGCCACTATTAGGTGGTCTAGACTGTTGATCCGATATGTTATCAGCATGGAAAGATCATGCCCCAAAAATAGCTTTAGGACAAAAAAAGAATACCTCAAAATTCAAGACAGGAAGATCTAAACCGAATTCTTTTACCAAAGGGTTACAAATAGATGGCTAAGAACAAGATACAACAAAACTTTCACATTTTTCCCACGAAATGAAATAAAGTTCAACATTCAGAAGAAAATAGAGCAAATATCAAACAAGGATGAACTTCAAAATTTTGAGGTATGACCCATCCACCATGGGTATAATTATCAATTAAGGATCCACATCTCTGAACCATAGGCTCTGTGAATCAGCAAAATATGCACTTGGGCTCAACACCCCCACAATTCCTTATCTTAACTCAAAACATATAGTGAATAATGATCAATAAAATAATATCAAGGGACCATATGCTAAAATACTGGAGAAGAACAAACAAAAAGAACATATGGCTATGCTAAATAGACACATTGAACAAGTGAACACCATCTAAATAGCACTTTGATCTTCACTTACATCCTTCTTGTCAAATGGCATCAAAAATGGATCTCTGACACTTAAACCAGCAACAATTGTCACAATGGGATCAAGGCATTTGAATATAGCTCCTAGTATGAGCATCTTTCCAAGTTTGGGCTCCACTGGAAGCATTGATAAGTGGCGTCCTGAAAAAAAGTCCCATAAACTATGAGGTACATCCTTCCTGGAAAGAGAGTCAAGTATTTACATATACCTAAGGGTCCATCTCAAGGAACCCACAAATTGCAGGTCAGCAGATGCCGAGGATGAGATTACAACAAAATCAACTGTATTTGGGGTCAAATGGAAAACCGAAAATCAGAAACTACATTATGTGGCTTATACCTTTCTGATGTTACCGCAGAAAATTGAGAAAAGGATCATACCTAAAATGCAACAATCAGTTATTTCAGTGGAATTCTCCACCCAAGCACACTCTTTGAGACATCCAAACATACCCGTGGGCAATGTTTTTTTACAAGTGGTAAAGTGAAAACAATGGGAAAGCAATCCTAGAATTCTTTTTTTTTTTAACCCATGTTTGGTAGATCGCAACAAGATGGGAAGCAAAGTCTGATATGCCAAAAAATTTTACTTCAAAAAACACAAGTAAACTAGTTAATTTACTAGTTGTTAACCTCTGATCTCATTTCAATTTACTTAACCCATGAAAAAAAAAGGAAATATAGTTTACCAGAAAGCATACTTCTTTACACAACAATTACTTTTCCCATTGATTTTATATTTACTTTACTTTCTTGATAAATTATACAAATATCACCTAAAGATTTATTATATCAAAGGATCATTGAAACATCAATTAAAGGAAAAGCAGAATTTGCATACCTAGTACAGTCAAATTTTCCTTCTCATCTAGAGCCCCAATGATTTTCAAATACTCAACAGCATTTTGAACCTACAAGATAAATCATTTGAAATCCACTATAGCATGAGGGCATGCAAAAATCATGCAACACGACTTGGAACTGTAAATGGAGACTGATGCCAAGAGAAAATTAAAAGCTGTCACTAAATGTTAGAAAGCAGGTGAGTAGGTGAAAGCTTTTGCCATAAAGGTCACACTATAGAACTTAAATGTGTACAAACTTAAAAGAAAGAAGATTGAAAAAGGAGGCTTACTGAGAGCAGTTCTGGTGATTGTATAGCCCTAGATAAGAACTCTGAAATGCTTCCAAGCTTTAGAATCTTGATTTGCAAGCAAAGGGATTGTAAAGGTGTCCTCAAAAGTTCTGGCAATTGGAAATCCGCAAATGCATCATATACACATCTTGGATAGAGATGGTAACACTTTCCAGGCTGAACACGACCAGCTCTTCCTCTTCTCTACATCAAGGGTCAGAAGAAGCCAATATAATCAAACTCACGATATATGGATTGGGAAGAAAGAAATAGAAGCCATTAGCTTTTAACTCAGAAATTCCTAGTCTTCACAGCTATTTTTCACGTCATAGAAATCACAATACACAAAGATGTAAGAAGCCAAAAAGTTTATAAGCATATTACAGTATACGTCTTCAAACTCTGGAACTACTTTTCTTCTTAACTGACTTGTTTGCAGCTATAAAAAAATAAATGCTATATGGATTCACTAGCAATACAAATCAGAAGTCGGCATGCAAAACCTAGTGCATACCTGAAATCGAACAGCATATCCAGTTCTAGTCCCTTTGGATGGAAATCACAAGCAGCTTGGAAGCCAAATTAGTTCAAAAGAAGGGATCATAAATGTTAACAAAGGCCCATGTATATTAGGTCTAACTGTACAATAAATGGGCTGTGGCCCAATGGAGTATGAGATCCTACGTGAGAGGACTCAGTCAAACTGTACAGCAATACCTTCCTTTTGTGTTAGATTCCATAGAAAAAATTGATTAAAGATTGATTGTAATTAATGCTGATTGTAGGCATTAACCAAGGCAACTATTGTCTATATAAATAGAGAGCTAAGAAGCAACCCTTTTGGGTAAATTTTACCAAAGCAATTGTCTCTCGACTGAAATTAAATGATTCCTGTATAATTCTGTCATGGTATTAGAGCCCACGATGATCCTTGGCTCCTTCTGAAACATCACAACTGCTGCTGCACTCAAACTATTGTCTGGATAAGTAGCTGATCAAACAGTGGGCCACACCATCACAACATCTGATCTCTGGAAGAGTAGTATAATTCTGGTCGCCCATATTTTCTAGGAATTCTGGTGATATTTTAAGATTTTTTTGAAGAGCACAGAGGTGAGATTCCACCCTATCTTAGTATCAACTGTTTCCATGAAATAGTTTTATCACAGCTGTTGCATTTTGTGATCAATGGTCTGATCTAGCTCAAATCCTGTCTGGAGTAGTCTAACTACAATACGAATCTAACCTGCAAGTTAGATTCTTGCGTTGATTTCTGATCAAGAAACAAACAGCCTTCCAGTGGCTGGTTTATAGGTTGCCGAGCACTGTATTATTTAATTTCTGGTCTCTTCTCTCTGTGGTGTCTGGTCACAGATTTAAGAAAGGCAACTTCATCTTGACAATTTATTTACAGATCTAAGGATCTGTTCTGGCCGTTTACACACTATTTGGATGCTTTAGTAATCTGATTGCAGACTTGAAGAAGTTTGAAGATCTGTTTTCAGATCTGTCCAAGACTTTTATTTTCAGAAATCAGAACTGTTTCTGCCCATTTTTTTCTGTGCTTTTTTTCTGACGACCTGCAGACAAACCTGTGCTGCATTTTGTGATCCTGCTCTAGATTTTTGTGGAAAATCTGAATACATCACAATTTTGTTATTTTGCTGGGATTTGTTCACTATCATTTCTCTGTTAACAAAATTGGGTGTCTGTCTGATCATGTCTATTGAGATGGATAAAAGTGAGATTGCCTTCATTAAATTTAATGGGAAAAATTATACCACATGGGCTTTCCAATTTCAAAACTACGATAAAGGCAAAAAATTGTAGGGTCATATCGATGGATCTGAAGCTTAACCAAATGACGACAAAGCCAAAACAAAATGGGATTACTTAAAAAATAATTATCAGCAAGAGAATACTGCTTGTCAGTTTCATTTAGAGCATGAGATCTTACAATTTGCCCAAAGTAGTATGACCATTCAGGATTACTACTCTCACTTTGTTACCTAGTGGACTGATTACATTGAGATTATCTATGCGGCTCTATCCGGTGCTTCCTTGGCTTCTGCTCAAGACATCCAGAAGACAAGCTGTAGGGATCAATTTCTCATGAAATTACGGCCAGAATTTGAAACTGTTCGCTCTAATTTAATGAGTCAAATTCCTTCACCGTCAATTGAAGCATGCCTAAGGGAACTTCTCCGAGAAGAACAAAGGCTTGCCACTCAAACTATACTTGCACAGAAAACCACTAGTAGTCCTACTGATGTGGCTTATGTTGCTAGAGGGAAACCCCATGGCCGAGATATGCGTAAAGTACAGTGTTATAGTTACCAAAAATAAGGCCACGTTGCTACATAATGCAACTAGAAATTCTGTACCTATTGCAAGAATAAGGGACATGTTCTCCCAAAATGTTGGAAACGACAAAAAAAGTCAACAACAGAAGGCCAACTTTGCAATCATAGATGATACTGCTTCTACGTCAACTCCTACTACCACCATAGCTCCCATTGCACAACCCGTTTCCTCATCTTCACTTGATCGAACTCCGGATATGGTCCAACAAATGATAGTGAATGCCTTTTCTGCTCTTGGACTTTTAGGTAAACTCAAATCTTCAACCTCCACCTAGTATCTAGATTTGGGGGCCTCCAACCATGAGATTTAAGTCTAAAAACTTATCTCATCTATGGAAGTACGATGGAAACCTTCGAATCAGTACTGCTAATGGTGGCAGCATTCCCATTACTGCTGTATGGTCTGTCACTCACTCCCTGCCATTGGATCATGTGCTCCTATCTCCTCATTTAGCCTCAAATCTATTATTTGTTGGGCAACTTGTTGACAAAAATTGCTCCATTTCATTTTCTCAATTTAGTTGTATTGTGCAGGACCAGGTGTTAGGGAAAATAATAGCGAAGGGGCCTAAGCATAGACCTCTCTCTCCTCTACAGCTCTCCACAAAAGATGGGAATAAATCCATATTTGCTTTACTTTGTGATTCTAGTTTCAATAAATGCCAATAGTGGCACAACTGTCTAGGACATCCCAATTCTCAGGCATTAATGTTTGCATTAAATTCAATGATGCCCGATTATAAAATTTCTTTCAATAATGTTTCTTTGGATTGTGGTAACTGTAAAATGGGAAAGAGCAACACACTTCCATTTTCTATGAGTGAAACTTAAACCTCAAAGTGCTTTGATCTTGTTCATAATGATGTATGAGGTATAGCACAAGGGATATTACACTCACAATTTAAGTATTTTGTTACTTTTATTGATGATTATAATCATTTTACATGGATTTATTTTCTGCCCTCCAAAGCTGAAGTTTTTCAAACTTTCCAATTTTTTTTGGCTTATGTTGAAAACGAATTTTCTACCTCCATTAAAATTCTTCATTCAGATTCCTGGGGAGAATACATCTCTAATAAATTCCAACAACTTTTGCAACAAAAAGGGATCATATCCCAACGCACATGTCCTTACACTCGACAACAAAATGGAGTATCTGAAAGAAAACATCGACATCTTCTAGACATAGTGTATACACTTCTATTGGAATCCTCTATCCCTGCTAGATTTTGGCCTGAAACACTATCCACAACGATTCACCTCATTAATAGGTTGCCATCTGCTCGTATTGAATATCAAACACCCCCCTACCATCTTTTTCCAAAAACAACCAACATACTCACATCTTCACACATTTGGTTGTGTGTGTTTTGTTCTTCTTCCTCCAACAGAAAGAAAAAAATTGCCTATTCAATCTTCTCGATGTGCCTTTTTAGGGTATGCCATAGGCCAAAGGGATTTTCCTTTTTATGACCCGAAAATCGAACGTATTCGGGTATCTCAAAATGTTGTTTTCTTTGAAAATCAATATTTTTTCTAGAAACACAAAGATCACAGTAATTCTTCTACCCTTTCGTTCCTTCCAAATTTCAATGACCAATCTCTTGTCGAAAGTTTAAACTTAATTTTGTGTACGAAAAGCGTAGACTACAAGGAGACACTATGCCAGAGCCTCCTAACACTACTACAGACTCTGCACTTGTTCTAAGCACAACACTTCACCCTAGTTCAAGTGGATCTCTTCGAAGGTCCACTAGATCTTCTCGTCCTCCAAATCGGTTTGGTTTTATTCATGCCCCCTTACGTGCTACTCTTTCTTCAGTCCAAATTCCTAACTCTTATTCACAAGTTGTGCAGCTTGATTGTTCGCAATAGGCTATGCAAGAAGAACTTGAGGCTCTCAAGGCTAACAACACCGGGGATATCGTGCCACATCCTCCTTTTGTGAAGCCCATTGGGTGTAAATGGGTATACTCTATTAATGATATTGGATCTGTCAGGCTTCTTTAAACAGAGAAAGAACCAGCTCTGATACCATGTCACGATATTTAATACTAATAATAAATAGTTTGGAATGGGATGATATGATCGAAGCATTCATTTAGATTATATAGTGTTACAAGTGCCCTGTCACGGGCTACAAATCAGCAATTACATGGTCAAAATACAATCAGCATAGTCCTAATATGCTGAGTAATATCTGTACATAAATATTAGTATTTGACTATACTAGTGGGCTGGGCTTTAGTATATAGGTGGGTTTGGCCTGACAGATTCAATATCATTAACATACTCAATTAAGCTGAACCCAGACAGTTCATTAGCTCAAAATAAGGCACGTTTGGTGGCATTGGGCAAGGCAATCAACAAGAGTATGGTATCAATTATGAGGAGACCTTTGCTCCCGTGGCCAAAATGACAGCCGTTCACACCATTCTTGCTATTGCTGCTTCTAAATCCTAGCCTTTATATCAAATCAATGTGAAGAATGCTTTTCTTCATTGGGATCTCAAAGAAGAAGCTTATATGCGTCTTCCTCAAGGCTACACTTCTACTTCCAAATCTAATGCTGCATGGTTGCATAGATCTTGTATGGGCTGAAACAAGCCCCTCGGGCTTGGTTTGAGAAGTTCTGTAATACTATGCTATAGTTTCATTTTTCACAAAACCCATATAATCGATCCATATTTACTCATACTGTTACTCAAGGGATTACTATACTTCTAGTATATGTGGATGATATCATTATCACCGGTCCTTATAGTGATATGGTACGTGCACTTCAATCCTTACTCTAGGATGTCTTTCATATGAAAGATTTGGGACCATTGACATATTTCTTAGGCTTGGAAGTTCAACAAACTAAGAAGGGACTTTTTTTTCATCAACATAAATATGACATGGACCTCATTGATCTTGCTGGACTTCATTATTCTACTTCGGTAAATACACCTTTAGAAGTGGAGCATAGGATAAAAGCAGGATGACTGAAGTGGAGACTAGTTTCTGAAGTGTTTTGTGACAAACGAATGCCAACGAAATTGAAGGGTAAATTTTACAAGACATTGGTTAAACCAGCTATGACATATGAAGCAGAATATTGGCCAATTAAGAATATGCATATATATAAGATGGATGTAGCAAAAATGAGAATACTAAGGTGAATGTGTGATAAAATTAAAAAAGATAAAATTTGAAATGAGTGCTTTTGAGAGCATTTAGGGGTAACACCAATAGAGGATAAGATTAGAGAAACTCGTTTAAGATGGTTTGGGCATGTTGAGCGTAGGCCGGTAATGCCATCGGTGAAAAAAACTTTAGCTATACAGGTGGATGGCCCATCAAGAGGTAGGGATAGGCCGAAGAAAACATTGAGGGATGTCATTGAATCAGATTTGAAGAAGTTTAACTTATCTAAGGATTTGGCCCAAAATAGAACGAAATGGAGAAATAGAATTCATGTAGCCGGCCCCAACATGGTTGGGATAAGGCTTTAATGATGATGATGATGATGATAAGATACACCTTTAGAAGTCAATGCCAAACTAAGTCTGCATGATAGCGATCTCCTTCCTGATCCTACTATGTATCGTCGCGTAGTTTGCAGCCTCGTCTACTTAACAATCACTAGACTAGATATATCTTATACTGTTAATGTCGTAAGTCAATTCATGACTCTGCTGAGGCATCTTTATTTGGCTGCAGTCAGACAAATCATTCGATATATACTTGGAAAAAAGAATTGTGGGTTGTTTTATCCCGTTGGAACTCCACTTACACTTACTGCTTATTCTGATGTGGATTGGGCAGGATGCATAGACACTCGTAGATCTAGAACAGGATGGTGTATGTATCTAGGTGAAGCTTTAATATCCTGGAAATGCAAAAAACAAGATAAGGTGTCCAAATCATCCACATAATCTGAATATCACACCATGTCTTCAGCTTATTCTGAGATCCTTTGGCTATAAGGATTACTTTCTAAGCTAGGTTTTTCACAAGCTACTCCTACCCCTATTAATGCAAATAATACCAATGCAATTCACCTTACTGAAAACTCAATCTTCCATGAACGCACAAAGCATATAGAGGTGGATCATCATTTCATCCGGGATGAATATGATTGTGATGTCATTAGCCTTCCACATGTATCCTCAGAACTTGAAATTGCAGATATCTTTACCAAAGGTCTTCCACGGCCGTGACAAGAATTCTTAGTTCGCGGATTGTTGATGCTTGACTTGCATCAATTTGAGGGGGTATATTAACAAAGGCCCATGTATATTAGGTCTGACCTAACTGTACAATAAACGGGCTATGGCCCAACGGCACATGGGATCCACGTGAGAGGACTTAGTCAAACTGTATAGAAATACCTTCCTTTTGTATTAGATTCCATAGGAATAATTGATTAAAGATTGATTGTGGTTTATGCTGATTGTAAGCCTTAACTAAGGCAACTATTGTATATAAATGGAGCTAAGGATCAACCCTTCTGGGTAGATTTTACCAAAGCAATCGTCTCTTGACTGATATTAAATGATTCCTATACCATCTTGTCAATAAAGGTGCATAGTATAAGTAGAGGAGGTAAGTGAAAAATTGAAATTGAGTGAGTGAAATATTGATAAAGACTAACCAGCCAAAGAGGGGAAAGAAAATTGAACAATAACAACAACAACAACAACAACTATGCCTTTTTAATGTTCATATAACCATTAAAAAGAAAATCATCTAATCTTAGCAATCCATTGCTTTTACTCCTATCTAGCTATTTTAAATAATAATAATAATAGTAATCATCATCCTCATCAAAGTCTTGTCCCAAATTTGTTGGGGTCGGCTACTTGAATTATGTTTCTCTATTCATATATATCCTGAACCAAATCCTCAGTTAGATAGCACTTCTTTAGATCCACCCTTACCACTTCCATCGATGTCCTCTACAGCCTACCATTCTCCTTCATGGGTGATGCAGGCCCTAGAGTTAGGGCCGCGTAGTTGTGCTAAAGCATGTGTCCAGGGACGCTTCGAATCGTCAAGAAGACTTCAAACACACGAGGACGCACCTCTCAAGGATAAAACTCAATTCTATTAATCAATCCAAGTCTGAGAAACTCTTCTCTACAATACCATATAAATAAGAAAAGATAACTTAGAACCTAAGAAATCTAATTAAACTAGGAAACTAAATAATATAGGAAACTAAATCCTAATTACAACTCATTAAATAAAATTACCAATCTAATGACGCATAATTACAAAATAAAAATCCTAAATCTAATTTGGCTCTATGCATGTGGCCATGAGGTCAATACTGTATCATTCTCCCCGGCTTGGAAAGAACTCGACCTCAAGTTCTGTAAATGTCCGCCTGGATCAAATATCAATCAAACGAACTTTCGATTTGCTAGCTGATCGTGAACTATTGCACACATCTTGACAACTCTATGCAATTTTCATCCTTAATTTGAAGTAATCTTGATGCATTGTTTATCATGGAAGTCGAACTCTATGAGGATGTGCGATTGAATCGTTGGATCTAGCCATTCTTCATCTCCCAGTTTCCATTGTTGATCCCCGAAGACAAAATCAATGTGAGAATTTATATGAGGGATAGCAACAACTGTTTACATTTTTTTATCATCATTGCACCTAGGAGAAATTTTGAGGCCAAGTGTAGATGTGGAATCTTCTGTGTTTGGCTCTAGCTCCAGCTTCTCAGTCTGCATTTCTTCTTTCACTGGTTCCTCAACATGGTATGCTGATATTTGTGGAGACTTGTCTTCCGGAGGCTTAACTTTCACCAGACGATACCCTTAAGCATCCGTTCCACATGAATTGCTTCCCAATATGCTTCATAGATGTTCCTGCAATCATTCATTTTCTCCACTATTTCTAGTCTCAAACCTCTGACGAAACTAATCAAGTCATGTTCTTCCTCATCTTTGAATCCACACTTGTCTTGGAGCCATAAAAACATGTCACTATAGTTAAGAACAGACATTACTCCTTGTTTCAAATTAAGGAATGACTGAAAATAGACTTGATTTTCAAAACACCATGAGCTATATTTTTCTTCATATTTGTATCTTTGAAGTAGAAGGGTGGCTTAGCCCAATGGTAAAGGCTTACCGGTAGCGTTCTGAAGGACGCGGGTTCAAGTTGCAGAAACAGCCTCTTCAAAATGAAGGTAAGGCTGCTTACATTTTGCCCTCCCTAGACCCTGCTATGCCGGAGGCCCGTGCACTAGGTTGCCCTTTTTTATTTGTATCTTTTAAGTATGTTGAAGATTGTAGTATCACGAAATTTCATCATGGATTAAAGAATGGACTGCCCTGAGAAGTAGATCTGCTCCCTAAGACAAAGCGGAAATCGGAGCGTAGATGGTGTTGATAACTCAGAAACAATTTTGACCCTTGATTGTTAAAAATCAGACCTGATATCAACACTTAAGCCACATAAAAGCTTGAATCGCTACTCAAGATGGGCCCTCGGTTTAATGGAATAAGCCAAACCCAGACTGAACTGGACTCGACCCACTTTGTAACTTGTCTTGATCTTCGTGTTGAAAAGAGAAGAATTAGGTATAAGAAAAACCCCTTTCTACCTTTTCGTTTCTGCTTCGTCCAAAAAGGAAGGGCCTTTGCAGAAAATGGAAATAAAAAAGGGCTTTTGCTCCCTCTAGTTTCTGGTGCCCAAAGAGATGACGACAAGTGAGGATCGACGTCAACAAGCAGCCAGCAGTGACAAACAACAAGCGGCAAACTTCTGTGACAACTGTGGTGGAGGCAAAATCCAGCGACTTGACAATGGTGGCAACGATGGTGCTGGGAGTAGCAACAGCATGGCGAGATGCTGGTCGATGGTGTTGGCGGAAATAGGTACACCTCTTCTCAGACTCCCTTCTTCTTCTTCTCCAAATTTCACCCCCCCCCCCTCCCTTAAATTTTTGTCTACTGTAATGGGGAATAGTGGTGGGCTAGGGATTTGATGGTCGGTGCATGACGAGGATGGGGTTGGTGAGATTTGGTCGCAAAGGGGTTTCAAGAGGGGGCGGCTGGTGTAGGTGGGGTGGCTGGCTGTTTTGTAGAGGAAAGGGTTTGGGGACTGGGTTGGGTTTTAGATGGATGCAGGAGGACCCCCGATGGGGTTTTTTTTTTTTTTTTTCGGTTTCTAGTAGCGGGGTTGATGGGGCTTGGGGCTATGATAGTGGAGATGTGGGCAAGGAGATGGTAACAATGAGGGATACAAAGATGGAGAAAGATGGAAGATAGAGTTCGGTCGGCTGGGATTTGTTGCAATGGATGGGAGGATAGGGGTAACACGCCAATCTATCCAGAATTGGCTCTGATACCAAACTGATGCAAGCCTTAGGGTCAAGGCTACATAGGGGTGCCGAAGCACGTGTCCAGGGACACTTTAAATCGTTGAGAAGACTTCAAACACATGAGGACGCACCTCTCAAGGATAAAACCCAATTCTATGAATCAATCCAAGTCTGAGAAATTCTTCTCTACAATACCATACAAATAAGAAAAGAAAACTTAGTGCCTAAGAAATTTAATTAAACTAAGAAACTAAATAATATAGGAAAATAAATTCTAATTACAACTCATTAAATAAAATTAGCAATCTAATGACGTATAATTACTAAATAAAAATCCTAAATCTAATTTGGCCCTATACATGTGGCCATGAGGTCAATCCTGCATCAATGGGCCATCAACTTACAGAGAAAAACTTCTCCTAAAGGTACCATTGTTGACCTGCATTAGACATATCCAAACCACATCAAACAAGTTTCTCTTAATTTATCACCTATTTATGCTACCCCTAAATGCACCAAAAGCATTCATTTCTAATTCTATCTTTCATAGTTCGACCACATATCCATCTCAACTTTCTTAGTTAAGACTATGCTAATT
Source organism: Sextonia rubra (assembly GCA_037013555.1). Taxonomy (NCBI): domain Eukaryota; kingdom Viridiplantae; phylum Streptophyta; class Magnoliopsida; order Laurales; family Lauraceae; genus Sextonia; species Sextonia rubra. The sequence continues at coordinate 13,498,095 of JASUAD010000026.1, forward strand.
TTTACTATTGGTCCCAAAATTGGACAAAAGGAGGGTTGGCTAGGTAGGTTGACAACCAACTTAAAACTTTTATTACAACCCAAACATGAATTTTAAAATAAATGATAAAATAATAAAAATTAAGCTCCTGACATAGTTGGGACAGGCTTCGATGATGATGATCAATAAAAATTAAGCTCACCCCATCCTATGCTACCACCCGCAATTGGATTTAGTTTAATTTTATGCATGTTTAAGATAATATCACTTCTAACATAGGACTTGGCTTCCTTACCACAAGATTTGGTCCAAGAAATATTATATTATTTTTCCATTGAAATTTATGCAGTATCATGATCATCGTCTTTTTTTCATTAACTACAGACTATTTTCCTTTATCTTATTCCCTAGCACAAATCACCCACAATCTTTCACGCACCCATTCCTTCAACTTAGTCAAAGCACTACTTTGAAGCTGTAAAGATCCCAATGTTTGGCCAAGTAACAATCCAGGTCATCACTGTGCCACCTCAGCCAGTAGTTATAGGACTGACATATCCTATAGGACTTAAGCGAATCCTTTAGGACTCAGCCAACTCTGTAGTCCATGACTCCATGTTGACTCAGACTCAGCTGATTTTGAAAACGTGATCATAATAAAATGCAGTTTTTTAGGCTATTGAGTACCATGAGAATTTATTAACTATTAACAGATGCATCTAAAACAAAATATTCTGATGAACATGCACAACAGAACCTCGGATAATCTCACCTGTTGTGCAGCAGCCTTAGATATCCACGAAGGAAGCAAACAAGGAGTATTGTTCAATGCATCATAAGATGTCTCTTTCGCCTTCCCACAATCAACAACAAAAACCACATCATCAATGGTAATACTTGTCTCTGCCATATTAGTAGCGAGTACTATTTTTCGCACTCCATTTTCCGGCTTATCAAATATTAACCTCTGCATACAAAAGAAATAAATATGAATCAAAGAAACAAAAAGGAATGTTGCAATAAAGGGGATGGAATGAAGGAACTAACTCGTAATAAATCACCTTTAACTAGATGTGTAATGGGTAGAGATGACTCTAATCATTTGCCAATTTTTTTAATAATAAATAAAGCTCAAAATTCTATTAAGTATCAAATATTCTATGACAAATGTTACGATGCTAAAGAACTCAAAATCCCAGATAGTGGACCAAGCATGAATGTAGACAAACTAAAATTTAGCAAAAACAGAAAAAGGCAAACAAAAGCAAATCATTGTGATTCATTAAGCACTGCAGCTTAAATTGCAATGAGATACTCAACTGATCACCTTCAATGCTGAAAATGTGCTATCATCAATGGTTGTATGTTGTACAATTATCCATGGTTGTCTATTGTGCAATAAGTTAGCTTATAAATTATTATAGAGGTTCTCAACCATCTGGTGATCCATAGCTCAGGTTTGCAACAACAGTTAGGGAGAGTTTCTACAGACTTTTAGCATCTGTTGACCAATAGTGAGGTTGGCGTTGGAGTAGCTTGGAGCTTAATATTACAGTTGTCATACTGGTCAAGACCATATTTTGAAAACAGCCTTTCCTTGATGCTATATGGTTTATATGGTATGAAATATGAAAGAAACAAATCAATCATGCCTTTCAAACGAATCAATTCAGCCAAAAGTGTTTGTTACTTGTGAGTGAGGCTAGATGAGAAATAATAGCACGGAGGCTGTCCAAAAAGGAGTTTGAGGGTGTGCAAGCCTTTGATCTCTGGAAATGTTGGACTCTGTGTTTTTGTCAGGCATGCAATTCTGCATAGAGACCATTTTTTCAGACTCCTATTTTGGGTGTGTGGACTGTGGACCCTAAATTTGATACAAGTGCTTCAATGAAATCTATGACACTGGGCATTGAAAGGTCCATTAGCTATTACATTTACATGGGTGTTCATATACAGAAATCTTCAGTCAAATATGTGGCTCTACCTCCGATTAGGCTAAAGCTATGTCTATAGTTCAGTGATTAGCTTTTACAAGATGGTGCTGTGGGGGCTAGGGTGACTCATCTTACGGTATTAAATCACTGTCTCCAATTTTTGAGGTTGGCTTTGTCAACTATCACTGCTATTTAGCGTCAACCTTGTAAGTTCTACTCCATTCATCCCCTTTTAGGTTCAACCTTGTAAGCTAAATTCTCCATTGCCTCACATCCTAACATGTCTAATTACTTCCTTAAGTGTCGTCATTTGCATCCACTACCTCTTGAACCTAATAATTGAAACACTCCAATTCCTTCATGCTGATGTTGTTCCCACATCTTAGCACATGCCTAAGAACAAAGAACAAGAGGTCTGGCAGTGATTCAAGGAAGAGGTTGGGGGAAGCAAAAGTACAATGAAATCAATGCAGGAGGACGACAGCGACAAGAAAGAAGAGATCTCAGCATCAGATGAGGAAGCGATCAGTGACAGCAACAGGTACAGCACCAACGATCATTCTCAGGACGGGGTAACGAGTATGGAGGTGGTGAGATGCCCGATTGAGGATGACGACTTCGACAATGGAGTCAATTAGAGATATCACATAGCGGAAGAGGATCCGGTGACTAGCGATAGCAAGGATGGTCATCAACAAACAGAAGAGGCTCCTGAAATCATCGACATCAAGAAGGGGTCTCCTTAAGAAGCGGTGCGACAGACCATCCTCTAATCAGGACGTGTTGTTAGTTGTCACACAACACCGAATAAGGAATCAGGGGGCTGGATTTCTATTCTGAAGAGAATGTGCAGGATCTGCACCTCCTCAACGACAATGGAACAAGGAATTCTCTCCACATCGTTCCAGAGGCACCAAAAGGGTATCACTTTTAACACCAGATTGATAGCCCACAAAGAGAGAGTGAATGAAAGGAGAAGATGGGAGAAGATCACATGCAAATGACTAACCGGAAGCTCTTGTGGCTTCCACAGAAAATTGTCCAATGTGGAAAGGCAATGGGAGTGATGGTGGATGAGACTAAAGAAGGTTGGTCAGAGCTCATACACTTCACTCAGAGAAGGGCAGAGCAAAATAGAGCAGACTCAGGCAAGGGGAAAGCTATAAGAAAAGGGGCTAGAGAGCTTAACAGATTGAGCTGCCCAATTAATTATGAGAAAAGCAGGGACTCTCAAGTTGAGAAATCCAGTTCAGGTACAGGGAAAAAAGAAGCTTAGGGGGGGATTCAGCAGATCTTAAATGAAGATAGCAACCTGAAATGTAAGGTGTCTTGGGGAGTTTTTCGAAGGATGATGGCGAAGGAGATGCTACGAGGTTGAAAGGTTCAGATTGCACTAATCCAGGAGTCCAAATTAAAAGAGATAAATGAAAGGATTGTGAAAGAAATTTGGGGAAGTAGGTTCATAAGGTGCATAGAGGTTGATGCAGTGGGGTCAGCAGGGGGGATTATCTTATTGTGGAATTCTCGTTCAGTTAAGGTTCTGAACAGATGGAGATGTATTCTCTATGTCAGCGCTATTGGAGGATCCTTCCAACAATTCAAAGTAGCTTATCACTACTGTTTACGGACCAAATGATAGCAGTAAAAGGAAAGACTTCTGGAAAGAGCTGGACTTGGTATGAGGAAGGTGGGATGGAGCGTGGTGCATTGGAGGAGACTGGAACATAGTCAGATTTCCCAGTGAAAAGGTGGGGTACTGCAGGATTACAGGGGAGATGAGGTCCTTTTCAGATAAGATAAACTCCCAATCTTTGGTAGACTTACCAATGAAAGGTGCCTCCTCTACTTGGTCCAATAACCAGAGCATACCTAAGCTATCAAGGTAGGACAGATTCTTAGTTTCTGATGACTGGGTGGAATTGTATCCGGAGGTATGTCAAATAGCTCTCCCCAAGCCTACATCGGATCACACAAGCTACAAATGGTGGGGTCCTGCTCCCTTCAACTGTGGGCTAATGTGGTTGTAGGAAAACAAATTCCCACAAATGATCATGAAATGGTGGAAGGAATTTAAGGTGGAGGGTTGGGCTGGTTATAGACTCGCCACCAAATTAAAACTGTTGAAGGTTAAAATTAAAGAATGGGTCAAAAGGGAATTTGGAGATATGCAGAGAAAGAAGACTCAAGTTGCTTGAAGAAATTCAGCTTCTTGATACTAAGGAGGAAAGTGGTCAGCTATCTGCTGAAGACATAGTAAGAAGAATAAGTATTAAAAAAGAATTCCAAAGGAAGCTTAGGGAAGAGGAAATCGAAATCAAGATGCAAATGGTTAAAAGAAGGTGACAGGACCACTAAGTTTTTCATGGGCTGGCGTCCTCAAGGAATAGGAGAAATAGAATCTCCTCTTTGGTGGATGGGGAGAAAGGGTTGGAAAGAAAGGAGGAAATTATTAAGCATATTCAGGAGTACTTTTCTCTTTGTATTCTAAGGATCCTTTGTAACGACCCAAGAATCTGGAGCTCTTCAGATTCTTAAGCCGTACTCAAATTTTTATAACAACACCACATAAATCAAATTCTCATGAGCATCAAGGTCATAAACAATCAAATTTCATTGTATCTCAACTATTATGTAAATATTAGAAGTCTTGATAACACTACTAAATAAGACAATCTCTATTTGTAGAAAAGGAAATATCTAAGTCTTGGGCTAATCCCAACTACAAATCTATTCTTTGCTTTCCGCGCTCTGGATCAGCCACCCATGTTAAAATCCAGCGGCTGATCTCCGTCACTCCCCGCAACCTCCAAGACTGCATTACCTGAAGTGGGGCGAACCACTAGTCAGTAACACTGGTGAGTAGAATAAGAAAACACTAAGATATGGCATATTTTCAATCATGCAGAGGATATTTATATATATTCAATAATAGTATTTAAAATAACCTCTTAATCAATTTCTTTCTTGAGTAATTTCTCACTGTGGCATCAAATAGTTCCAATACCCCATACAGTACATCTACGTTTCTGTCAACGACATGGCTTGTCATCCACCATGAATGTTGAGCCTGTTCCGATACTCCCAACTGGAGCATCTACATTTCTATCAACAACATGGCCTATCATGCCACCATGACTGCTGAACCTCTTCCCCTCGACCAACATCCACGAGGGAAGTTCTATACTCAATGCCAGCAGTTGGTATTACGCTTATTTCAATCATCAATGGTAAATTCATTTCAATAATTTTAGTATAGATTCATCTCCACCATAATTGACTAAATCATCTTATTCTTTTCTTTGGCCAATACCACATACCACTGGTTTAATTCTCGCCCCACTCCGAGTCGGAGTTGGTACCAGGCTGTGGCATAGCCCATGTTTTACCAAGGAATTACTTGTTCTTTATAAAATTAATTACAGGAAGCAAGGCATAATTATTGAACTCAGATTAAATTATCTCCTAGTAGATTTGAGTGTTCAGTAAATATCCCATATTAATTTACAATCTATTCCAACCCAAATTAATATGTGATGACCAAATTTCACCATTTAATATCATAAATATCATGCTAGTTGGATTTAGCAACAATCAGAATTACTGTTCTTTATGTGTTCTCAACAGAATTTTAGTAAAAGGGGCTATTAATAAAATTATGTACATCGGGGACTATACTGTAATTATATGAATCTAAATTTACAAGTTGTGCCACTCGACAACTTCACCCATATAATATCGTAACCCAGACGTCAATACAGGGTATTCTCGCCTGGCTCTTTTTGACACATCAGATGGTGGGGCCCAACGGTCCAAATCGCATGGGACCATGACCAGTGGGGTCGCCCATGTGTCTCCTCCAAGATGTGGGGTCCTGATCTTTGATCAGGGGACCCATGTGGACTCACAGCTACTGACGATCCAAGGTATATTTGACGACCTGTTTTCCTAAAAATTCAAATAAGGTTTGAGTCTCCCTGTAAATCTAGCACCTTTCCTTCCTAATCCAGAGTTCAGAGGAATGTTAATTATAGGGAAGCTATTTCAGCACGGTTCTGATGATGTTGATATCAATATAAACTCAAAATCTCAGAAACTACTGTCGCCCAGAATTTTCTTTTCGTCAGAGCTATTAACAGAGTTTGGATAGTGGACCCTCAGTGGTCCAATCTACATGGGACCACTACAACTGTGGTCGCCCAACAGTTCCACACCAGATGTGGGGTCTTGATCTCTCATCAGGTGGGCCACGGGGACCCACAACCCAGGTCTACCAAATTGGGCATTGACGACCTGTATACAGAGATTTCTAAACTTGGTTTCGATCATCATAGCAGCCATAATTTCTGTTATCTGAACCCATGTGTATTAAATTCACAATCACAGCAACCCAATTGACAAATTCTAACAAAACCTTTGTTTAATGTCGACAGCCACTGTTGCAGTAGACTGTGGTCGATAAACAGATCGTACATCATCAAGTTTTGAAATTCTACTCACCTGGTATAGTAGTGTATTGCTCCGGCGGTGATCGGCCTCGCGTTAGACATCCACCGTTGTCCCGCTGTAGTCTTCCTCTGCTCCCAGCAATTCCAAGCGAAGTTAGTCTTTCCCTCTCTCTCTCTCTCTCAGAAATTTTATTCTCATTAATGTCTGAGATAAGGGACTCTACATATACATATATATTGCTTAGAGGAGAGTCCTGTTTGGAACTTACAAGGAAGTCTTTATGTGGTAGAGTTCCTAGAGAAAGGTGGGTTCTGGACTCCTTGTTATTTCCTATTTTGAATTTTCAATGAATCCTAATCCATGACTCTTATTGTGATTTTTAGCTATGCTAAACTAACATGGCCCACCCTATCAAGTTGGCCCACCAAGACAAGTTAGGTTATTACATACTCCCCTCCTTTAAGAAATTTGGTCCTCCAAATTTAAATCATACATGATGAAAAAAGTTGCGGATATTTGTCACGGACCTCCTCCTCTGACTCCCAGGTGGCTTCGAGTTGATTATGATGCTGCCATAGGACCTTAACTAACCGAATAGTCTTGTTCCGCAGGGCTCTTTCCTTTGTCTCTAGAATAGCCACCGGCTTCTCTTCATAGGATAAATCTTGTTGTAACTGGAGAGGCTCGAAGTCAATAACATGCGAGGGATCTGAGTTGTATTTCTTTAGCATAGACACATGAAAGACATTGTGGACGCCTAACAATTGAGGTGGTAGTGCGAGCTCATAGGCATTCCCATCACTGACTCGTCCCGTTACTTCGAATGGTCCAATATAACGCGGACTCAACTTACCCTTTTTCCCGAATCGCATAACTCCCTTCGTTGGAGAGACTTTGAGAAAAACAAGGTCTCCTACAGCGAATTCCAATTCCCTCCTGCGGTGGTCAGCATAACTTTTCTGTCTGCTTTGAGCAATCTTTAGCCTATCTCGGATTTTTTTGATATTATCTGTTGAAGTTTGTACCCAATCTGGCCCAAGTATTCTTCGGTCGCCTACCTCCTCCCAACAAATAGGAGTTCGACAATTTCGTCCATACAACGCCTCAAAAGGCGCCATCTGAATGCTTGAATGATAACTATTATTATAAGCAAACTCCACAAGTGGTAGTTGCTCATCCCAACTGTCTTTGAAATCTAAGGCACATGCTCACAGCATATCTTCAAGAGTTTGGTTAGTCCTTTCAGTCTGGCCGTCAGTTTGGGGATGGTATGCCGTATTAAAGCGCAATTGTGTTCCCATAGCCATCTGTAGTTTCCTCCAAAAATTAGACACAAACCTGGAATCCCTGTCCGAAACAATGGAAACCGGAATGCCATGTAACCGAACAATTTCCTTGACATATTTTTGAGCCAATTCCTTCATCGAAGTCTTATTCTTGAGAGGAATAAAATGTGCGGATTTAGTCAAACGATCCACAACAACCCAAATAACTTCGTTGTTCCGAAAGGTTCGTGGAAATCCCGACACAAAATCCATAGTGATATGTTCCCATTTCCATTCAGGAATAGGAAGTGGTTGTAGCAATCCTCCTGGCTTCTGATGATCTGCCTTTATTTGTTGACATGTGAGACACCTCCCTACGAATTCAGAAATGTCATTTTTCATTCCAATCCACCAAAATCGTTTTCTGAGGTTTTGGTACATCTTGGTATTCCCTGGGTGTATGGTGTACCGAGTATGGTGTGCTTCCCGTAATATCTCATCCTTGATCTCTCGAATATTAGGAACACATAGCCGATCTCGGAAATATAAGGTATCATTGACGAGTGAAAATTCTGGCTTGTTATCCACCTTGTCGAAAATTTCCGAAAGTGCTGCATCATTCCTTTGGTGATCTTTGATTCGCTGTATGAGTTCTGGCTGCACCTTAAAATTACCCAATAAAATCTTATCACTTATGGGCCAAAGAGTTACTTCTAGATCCTTGATCTCTTCTAATAATCTCCATTCTGCTGTCAAACAGGCTAGTTAAATTGATTTCCGACTCAAAGCATCGGCTACTACATTTGCTTTACCAGGGTGGTAGGAAATAGAGAAATCATAATCTTTTAGAAATTCCAACCATCGCCTCTTTCTCAAGTTCAAGTCTTTCTGAGAGAAAACATATTTCAGGCTCTTATGATCTATATATACTTGGAATTCTTCTCCATAAAGATAGTGTCGCCAAATCTTGAGAGCAAAGATGACTGCAGCCAATTCTAAATCGTGTGTCGCATAATTCTGTTCATGAGTCTTCAGTTGTCTGGAAGCATAAGCAATCACTTTACCATTTTGTATGAGTACACATCCTAGTCCATGAAGAGACGCATCGCAAAATATCACAAAACCACCATTGCCAGATGGTAGGGCTAGGATTGGTGCTGAGGTTAGCTTGTCCTTTAATGTCTGAAAACTAGACTCACATTTATCATCCCAGTTGAACTGGACATCCTTCCTAGTGAGCCGAGTCAAAGGTCCCGCAAGTGAAGAAAAACCTTTCACAAACGCCTGTAATATCTTGCGAGTCCTAAGAAACTTCGGATTTCTGCCACCGTAGTTGGTCGTTTCCAATTAGTGATAGCTTCAATTTTTGCAGGATCTACTGACAAGCCTTCGCCTGAAATGATGTGGCCTAAGAAATTTACCTGCGCTAGCCAAAAGTCGCATTTACTCAACTTTGCATACAACTGATTATCTCTTAGCAATTGCAGTGCAGTGCGCAAGTGATTCCCATGTTCCGCTTCCGTTTTTGAATAAATTAGGATGTCATCAATGAATACCACTACAAACTGATCCAAATATGGCTCGGAAAGCTGTCTTTGGTATATCCTCATTCCTCACCCTTAACTGATGGTATCCATACCGTAAATCAATCTTTAAGAAGCATCTCGCACCTTGTAATTGGTCAAATAATTCATCTATCCGCGGCAGTGGATACTTATTCTTAATAGTGACCTGGTTTAATTGCCGGTAATCAATGCACATGCGCAAGGTTCCATCTTTCTTCTTAACAAACAATACAGGTGCTCCCCACGGTGAGACACTAGGTCTAATGAATCCCTTATCCATCAATTCCTGCAACTGTTCTTTCAGTTCCCTTAGTTCAGCAGGCGCCATGCGGTAGGGTGCCTTAGAGATTGGGGCTATTCCTGGCATCAATTCAATAGTGAAATCGATCTCCCGTATTGGCGGTAATCCGGGTAAATCATCTTGGAAGACATCGGGAAATTCTCTCACTGCTGGTATATCCTCCAACTTAGGCTTTTATTTCTCCTCAGTGATGAATGCAAGGTAATCCTCTACACCCATTTCTTAGTAATTGGCTGGCTTTAATTGCCGAGATCACTCTAGACTCCATGGGTCTCCTGGTTCCCACTATCTGTACCTCCTTTTATCCTTTTGATTTGAAGCGAACTATCTTATTGAAACAGTTTAACACAGCCCTATACTTTGCTAACCAGTCCATTCCCAAAATAATGTCAAAATCATGCATTGGTAATACTATTAGATTTGCGGGCATGACGACTTTATCCTGATTCAGAAGGCAATCATAGAATATTGTTCTAGTGTTCACTTGTCCTCCAGTGGGGGTTGATACAATTAAAGCTTGAGAAAGTTTAGAGGGTTGCATGTTTAGTTTTGGGGCAAACACATGTGAAACAAAGCTGTGTGTAGAACCAGAATCAAATAGTGTAATAGCTTTAATACCAAGGATAAAAAGCGTACCCTCAACTACATTGTTTGCCATGTCTGCCTCCTGCTGTGTGATTGCATAGTCCCTAGCATTAGGTTGCTGTTTCTGCTGATTTCCGCCTTGATTGTTCCTTCCCTGGTTATAATTTTGCCCCTGTGGCGGATTTTGTGGATATCCCCTCTGCTGGTACTGACCGTTCTGTTGGTTCCTTTGTGGCGGCTGATTCTGTTGATTACTTTGCTGTGGGTTTCCTTGATTCCGAGGAGGAAAATTTTGGTGGTTTTGGCGTGACTGTGAGAAATTTTGTTGGTCCTGCTGCGATTGCTGTCCCTGTCGCTGTGTCTGATTTTTCTTTTGCCATTTTGGATAGTCCTTACGCCTATGACCTACTTGGCCACATGTAAAACACGCACCACGCTGCCATGGGCACTGCGCCTATTCATGGTTCTTGCCGCAGCGACTGCATTCAACCCGAGAATCCACCTTTTGCTTCCTCCGGGATGGATGGTTTTCTCGCTTTCTCTTTCCATTATCTGTCGTTGTTGGTGGAGTCACCCCATTGATTTCATCAGTAGCTTCTTCTGATACATATGCCCTTTTCAAAGCATCCGCATAAGTTACTGGCTGTCCCAGCCGAACATCCTTCTTAATATCCGAACGCAACCCTTCAATGAACTTATTACGTTTCATCTCCTCTGCTGCTATCAAGCCCTCCGCAAAATGAGACAGCTCAGTAAATTTATTATTATATTTTGTCACTGTCATCTCGCCTTGCACTAGATTCTGGAATTCTCTTCTCTTCCTTTCCTTAATATGCTCCGGTATAAACTTCATAATGAATTCCTTTTTAAAGAAAGCCCAAGTAATCTCGCCCTCTGGACCTGGATAGGTTTTCTTTGCAGATTTCCACCACTCTTTTGCATCTCCTTCCAGTTTAAATGCTGCCAACAGGGCTTTCTGGTGATCCGTGCAGCCCATCACTTCAAAGATTGCCTCCAGGTTTTCTATCCATTTGTTCGCCTCCCATGGATTTATGGTGTCATCAAAATATTGAGGACGAAACTCATTGAACCTCCTGTATAACGAGTCTCGCTCTCTGTCTCTGCCTCCCCCAGCATGGACCCCGTCTTGTGGTCGATCATTGTCATTTGATCGCTGCGCCAAAGTCTGTATCTATTCTTGCACCTGATTATATGCTCTCATGAAAGTATCAAACATAGTTTTCACGTATTCAGGCACCTGAGTCTGTCCCTCGTTCAGATTCGAGGTACCACTTTCAGTTCCATTCTGATTAGAATTACGGATGGGGTTTCCTTGGGAAGTCGTGTTCTTTCTCCTACAGTGGAAATACAGTTGTTAGTACGTAATAAATAAATTCCTCATCTAAATACCCAATCTACGACCTCACCACGTTGCCTAGTGGTTTCTAAGGCTTTTAGAGTTTGCCCAAGACCTTGCTCTGATACCACTTTGTAATGACCCAAGAATCTGGAGCTCTTCAGATTCTTAAGCCGTACTCAAATTTTTATAACAACACCACATAAATCAAATTCTCATGAGCATCAAGATCATAAACAATCAAATTTCATTGTATCTCAACTATTATGTAAATATTAGAAGTCTTGATAACACTACTAAATAAGACAATCTCTATTTGTAGAAAAGGAAATATCTAAGTCTTAGGCTAATCCCAACTACAAATCTATTCTTTGCTTTCCGTGCTCTGGATCAGCCACGCATGTTAAAATCCAGCGGCTGATCTCCGTCACTCCCCGCAACCTCCAAGACTGCATTACCTGAAGTGGGGCGAACCACTAGTCAGTAACACTGGTGAGTAGAATAAGAAAACACTAAGATATGGCATATTTTCAATCATGCAGAGGATATTTATATATATTCAATAATAGTATTTAAAATAACCTCTTAATCAATTTCTTTCTTGAGTAATTTCTCACTGTGGCATCAAATAGTTCCAATACCTCATACAGTACATCTACGTTTCTGTCAACGACATGGCTTGTCATCCACCATGAATGTTGAGCCTGTTCCGATACTCCCAACTGGAGCATCTACATTTCTATCAACAACATGGCCTATCATGCCACCATGATTGCTGAACCTCTTCCCCTCGACCAACATCCACGAGGGAAGTTCTATACTCAATGCCAGCAGTTGGTATTACGCTTATTTCAATCATCAATGGTAAATTCATTTCAATAATTTTAGTATAGATTCATCTCCACCATAATTGACTAAATCATCTTATTCTTTTCTTTGGCCAATACCACATACCACTGGTTTAATTCTCGCCCCACTCCGAGTCGGAGTTGGTACCAGGCTGTGGCATAGCCCATGTTTTACCAAGGAATTACTTGTTCTTTATAAAATTAATTACAGGAAGCAAGGCATAATTATTGAACTCAGATTAAATTATCTCCTAGTAGATTTGAGTGTTCAGTAAATATCCCATATTAATTTACAATCTATTCCAACCCAAATTAATATGTGATGACCAAATTTCACCATTTAATATCATAAATATCATGCTAGTTGGATTTAGCAACAATCAGAATTACTGTTCTTTATGTGTTCTCAACAGAATTTTAGTAAAAGGGGCTATTAATAAAATTATGTACATCGGGGACTATACTGTAATTATATGAATCTAAATTTACAAGTTGTGCCACTCGACAACTTCACCCATATAATATCGTAACCCAGACGTCAATACAGGGTATTCTCGCCTGGCTCTTTTTGACACATCAGATGGTGGGGCCCAACGGTCCAAATCGCATGGGACCATGACCAGTGGGGTCGCCCATGTGTCTCCTCCAAGATGTGGGGTCCTGATCTTTGATCAGGGGACCCATGTGGACTCACAGCTACTGACGATCCAAGGTATATTTGACGACCTGTTTTCCTAAAAATTCAAATAAGGTTTGAGTCTCCCTGTAAATCTAGCACCTTTCCTTCCTAATCCAGAGTTCAGAGGAATGTTAATTATAGGGAAGCTATTTCAGCACGGTTCTGATGATGTTGATATCAATATAAACTCAAAATCTCAGAAACTACTGTCGCCCAGAATTTTCTTTTCGTCAGAGCTATTAACAGAGTTTGGATAGTGGACCCTCAGTGGTCCAATCTACATGGGACCACTACAACTGTGGTCGCCCAACAGTTCCACACCAGATGTGGGGTCTTGATCTCTCATCAGGTGGGCCACGGGGACCCACAACCCAGGTCTACCAAATTGGGCATTGACGACCTGTATACAGAGATTTCTAAACTTGGTTTCGATCATCATAGCAGCCATAATTTCTGTTATCTGAACCCATGTGTATTAAATTCACAATCACAGCAACCCAATTGACAAATTCTAACAAAACCTTTGTTTAATGTCGACAGCCACTGTTGCAGTAGACTGTGGTCGATAAACAGATCGTACATCATCAAGTTTTGAAATTCTACTCACCTGGTATAGTAGTGTATTGCTCCGGCGGTGATCGGCCTCGCGTTAGACATCCACCGTTGTCCCGCTGTAGTCTTCCTCTGCTCCCAGCAATTCCAAGCGAAGTTAGTCTTTCCCTCTCTCTCTTTCTCTCTCAGAAATTTTATTCTCGTTAATGTCTGAGATAAGGGACTCTACATATACATATATATTGCTTAGAGGAGAGTCCTGTTTGGAACTTACAAGGAAGTCTTTATGTGGTAGAGTTCCTAGAGAAAGGTGGGTTCTGGACTCCTTGTTTTTTCCTATTTTGAATTTTCAATGAATCCTAATCCATGACTCTTATTCTGATTTTCAGCTATGCTAAACTAACATGGCCCACCCTATCAAGTTGGCCCACCAAGACAAGTTAGGTTATTACATCCTTGGGAGAAACCATCTTTGAATAATTTGGAGTTTGCCACAATTGGGGATGAGAGGGCTCAATGGTTGAAGAGGAAGTTTGAAGAACATGAGGTCAGCACTGCTGTCTTTGCTCTAGCAGGTGCTAAAGCTCCAAGCCCCGATGGCTTTCCCATGGCCTTTTTCCAAAGGTTTTGGAATATGTTAAAAAGATGATGTGCTTGATTGTATGGAAGAATTCCATTCTAGAGGTAAGCTGCTAAAAGGTATAGGTGCATCCTTCATTGCTTTAATTCCAAAAAAGGAAGGGGAAATAGGCATTTAAGATTTCAGACCCATTAGCTTGATTAGTAGTGTGTACAAGATTCTAGCAAAGGTCTTGACAGGGAGGCTCCAGGAAATTGTACCAGGGATTATCTCAAAAGAACAAGGGGCTTTTGTCAAAATAAGGTAATTCTAGATAGAGTTCTTACAGCTAATGAATGTGTGCATTCAAGGGAGAAAGAAAGAAATCCAGGTCTCATCTGCAAGCTAAACTTGGAGAAGGCCTATGATTGGGTGGACTAGGGATTTCTGCTATATATTCGCAATAGACTAGGATTTGGAACTAGATGGAGAAAATGGGTTAAGGGATGTCTGTCTTCAGCTTGTTTTTCTATCTTAATTAATGGATCCCCAAAAGGTTTTTTCCAAGCTCATAGACGATTAAGGCAAGGTGACCCCTTATCCCCCTCCCCTTTTGTAACAGTTACAGAGGCATTCAGCGGGATGGTGAAGGCAGCTAAAAAACAAGGCCTCATTACGGGATTCAAGGCAACAAGAATGGCTCCCTCCATATCTCATTTGCAATTTGTAGATGACACCCTCATATTTTGTGAAGCGAATGAAGATCAAATAAAAAACGTCAAAGCCATTCTCTTCTGTTTTGAAGCAGTGTCTGGATTAAAGATTAACTTCTTCAAAAGTAAGCTGTTAGGAATAAGAGTAGAGGAAGCCCTCACAAGAAAATTTGCAAGAATTCTTGGGTGCAAAGTGGGATCCTTCCCATTCACGTAGTTAGGCCTTCCTTTGTGTTTAGGACCACCAAACAAGGTTGTGGAACCCAGTTGTGGAAAGGGTGGGGCGTAAGTTATCATTATAGAAAGCTCATTACCTTTCCCTAGGTGGCAGAATCACTTTGATAAAAGTAGTGTTGAGAAATCACCCTGCCTACTTGATGTCAATTCTCAAGTGCCCAATCTCTGTAATTAACAGGATTGAGAAGCTACAAAGGGATTTCCTTTGGCAGGGAAGATGTGTTGCAAAGAAGATTCACCTCATAGACTTGGGAACAATGTGCACACCTAAGTTGGAGGGAGGATTGGGCATTAGATCTCTAAGATTCATGAATCAAGCTCTACTAGGCAAGTGGCTATGGAGACGAGGAGAAGAGACTAAAGGCTTATGAAGACAGGTTGTTTTGGATAAGTATGGAAATCATAAGGGAGGTTCGGATGTCAAGGAAGCTATCCCTACAAGCTCCGCAATGTAGAAGGGCATAAATTCTACAAAGGTAAAATTCATGCAAAATATTAAATATCAAGTACTCTCAGGGGAGAAGATCCTTTTGTGGAAAGATAATTAGATGGGTGATAGACCACTAACGTCCAAATACCCAGAATTGGCAAATTGTGCTTTGGAGAAGGATGCAACTGATATATGCTATATTCATCAATCTGGGATAGGAGGACAACTGATTTGGTGCCCGATTTTCAAAAGAAATCTGAATGAGAGTGAGGAGATGCAATTCATGTCTCTTTCAAATCTGTTGAAGGGCATTATAATCACAAATGAAGGAGAAGATGCTAGGGTTTGGAAAGCTTCTAAAAGTGGTTTGTTCTCTATTTCGTCCTTTTATTCCGCCCTATCCACAAGGGAAAGTAGGAGTAATGTAGCAAGCATTTGGAAATTGAAGGCCCCTCCCAGGGTAGTGGCTTTGGATGAATTGCCATTTGAAAACGAATTCTTACTCAAGACAATCTTAGAAGACGAAGAAAAATCATCGTGAACGCTTGCTCAATGTGCTTAAAGAACGAGGAAAACGTAGACAACGTTCTACTGAAATGCAAATACGCGATGAAACGAATTCTTACTCAAGACAATCTTAGAAGACGAAGAAAAATCATCGTGAACGCTTGCTCAATGTGCTTAAAGAACGAGGAAAACGTAGACCACCTTCTACTGAAATGCAAATACGCGATGAACATATCGAATTCAGTCATATCATATGCTAGTTTGGACGAAATTGAGTTCTACCGAAGCTGCTTCAAAACCATTTTCAGGAATGGAAATCCTATAGTGGGCCCACGAAAGGAAAGGAAATGTGGAAGGTGTCCTTTCTAACAGTCATTTGGCATATTTGGAATGAAAGGAATAACCGATGCTTTGATGGAATATCAACAAATGAAGAGGTGTTGTACAGTAAAATTAAGTTTTCAATTGCTCAATGGGTGAAGACTGTAATAACCCAACCTGTCTTGGTGGGCCAGCTTTATGGGTGGGCCATGATGGTCCAAACCATGATTGAAGTCCTAATTTGATTCGAATATTTGTAAGTCATCGAATCAGGACTTTTGGTAAGTCCATCGTAGGAGTCCCAATAGACTCCCTCTCTCAGAATATGTTTCCTATAAGACTCCCTGAAGTTTCCAAACAGGATTTTCCCCAAACACTATATATATATATAGATTGGCAGAACCCATCGTATGTATTGCAACAGTAAAGATTTCATAGAGAGAGAGAGAGAGAGGGGAGACGACTAACTTGGCCGTGAATCTGTTAGGAGGAGAAGAAGATCAATAGCGGGACGCGCGACGGATGACTGACGAACGACCGACCACTGCCCGATCAACACGCGTCTACACCAGGTGAGTAGAAATTTTTACATATTCAATGAGATTTGAATTCTGACGAACCCAGATCTTGGATCTTTTGGGTGATGTAATGAAACGGGGATGAAATCGAACATCCTGAATGATGTTTTCTTCACTGTCGACATACCCAAGTAATAAATCTGTAGAAAAAAAAAACCCCTCGATTGAACCCTGTTGAGATGCCAAATGGAGATTTTAAGATAGGTAAGACCCCTACCTGATCTTCCTTGCGCATCAAGCCCCAAACCTGGATGAAATCTAAGCCGGAGAGGAGATTGATGCAGGTCGGGGCGTGTAAGGACAGATTTACGTTGGAGGCCACGAAACTTCCGTGGCCCACCTGATCGAAGATCACTTCCCACATCTGTTAGTAGACCCTAGGGCGACCCCACTGATGGTGGACCCACGCGATTGGAACCGTTGGAGACCCTTCATCTCTAAACTCCATTGAAGCCGGGCGGAAACCTCAAACCAGCGAGAGTTTCGTTTCCTGAGACAGAAAGCTTCAGTCGATCGAATGTTTTTAAAGAAAGGGATTTATTAAAATTTCAGATAGGCCCTTGTTGTTAGTAATATTTTTATAAGCTCATTAGTCTTTGATGTTTACATAGTTGATATATTACGAACCCACCCAACATTACTTATGAATCTAACTCGTGGCCCAGTGTCCGGATACTTCCTCTAAATTAGAGTGAAGACAATCATTACAAAATATTAGTTTTAACCTGTTAGATGGAAATATTCGTTTATATTATGTAATTTGGCAGTAGTGTAAATTACATGAAAATTGCTGCATATTTGAAAATAATGAAAATATGATTCTACATGAATCCAATGATATGTTTTGATATCTGTGGTTGATTTTATAATGAATGCAGTTGTGGAGGTTACGGGAAGTGACGGGGATCAGCCGGTGGACTTTGGCATGCGTGGCTGATCCAGAGCGCGGAAAAGCAAAAGAATAGATTTATAGTCGGGAGTAGCCCAAGATTTAGACATTATTATTATTTTCCTTTTCTCAAATAGAAAATTTTCTTATTCAGTAGTGTTATCAAGACTTATAAAATTTACATAATAGTTGGAATATAAGGAAATTTGGTTGTTTATGACCTTGATGCTCATGAGAATTTGATTTAAGTGGTGTTGTTATTAAAATCTGAGTGCGGCTTAAGAATCTGAAGAGCTCTAAATTCTTGGGTCGTTACAAAGACGAAAGAGAAATATCTCTCTCTTAAGCAGGTTGTAAGTCTAGTTATCAGTTTTGTTATTTTGTAGGTTGTTGACTTGTATCCTAGCTTTGGGATTGTTCTACATTCATATCGGCCAGTATAAATCTTTTATACTTGTTGTGTTTTTCAATGAAAGTTAACATTCCAAAAAAAAAAAAAACCTTAGCACATGCCTACCTAAACCATCTCAAATGACATTATTTTGTTTTATCTCGTATTGAAATACAATAGATTTCTTCACATCCCTCTTGAGCTTTATACTTGAAACATTCGAGCTCTTCATGTCAAGGTTGTTCTATTATATACTTTAAACACTGCACAACTATGTCACCATAATCATTTCTAATTCCATCCTTCCACATGTCCATATTAGAGTCCACAACGGAGGTGCAAGTCACCATAATCATTTCTAATTCCATCCTTCTACATGTCCATATCAAAGTTTGCAACGAAGGTGCAAGTCACCATAATCATTTCTAATTCCATCCTTCCACATGTCCATGTTAGAGTCCACAATGAAGGTGGAAGTATTTTGTCCCCCACCTCATTTCTAATTCCAGCCTTCCACATGTCCATGTTGGAGTCCACAATGAAGGTGGAAGTATTTTGTCCCCCACCTCAACTCTGTGCATGTATTTTTCCTTTTTGTTTCTTTGCGGCCTGTAATAGAAATTTTCCACTTCCTTACTCACCCACCCCCAACCCCACAACAGCGGCCACCCCAACACCCCCCACGCCCCGCTCCTCCCTTCTTCATTCTTCTCTTCACCGTGCCCCTGTAAAACATATAAAATTACATATAAAAATCATCATAAAATATATGATAACCAACTTAAGCACCCACATGGGCCACACCAATTGGCACTCATACTTAGCCCTATCAATTTGGCCCTGAGACAAAGAGAAAAGCCCTTAAAATAAGGGCTTTAGTTACTAAGGAAAAGCCTTACGGCAAGGCTTCGACAAATTTTTACAAACCCTGAAATTTAAGGGCCAACCTTGGACAGTACCATCCCTGGACCTGACCCTGACCCTGACCCTCCTACTTTTTATAAATTTTTATTTTATGCATATATTTATATATGTAAATATATCTTTGATGATGATTTATATATGCAAATATATACTAAAATGCACTTATCACTATCACTAGTATTAATAAAAAGGAGATATGAAAGCAATTTTATACCCACCTACCCATTACAAAATGTCCTAAAATCAAAACACATACTTGGTTCATTTCATCCATATTTAATTATTTAAGTTCTGTATTATACTTAATACATAAGCAATAAGATTTTGGTGTGTAAGTGCTTTACACCACATTTACGTATCACATGCATATATAAGTGTAGACAAGCATAACTGATGTGTAACCATTACACATGTTCATCACTCATATATGTAAACGAGTGCAACCAGATAGTACGAAATAGCAAGATTTGATGATCCTAACCATGTATTGCATGGCCCCAAGATTTAACAGATTATAAGTGTATATAAACCATAACAATATAATAATATATGTCCATGATGTAAATACCATGCATACTTTAAAAAAAAAAAAAAAGACATGAGCACATACACTGCAGACAGTTGATAGACCCTTGCCTGTCAATTTAGTTCTATATTTCTAAAATTCATGGATAAAAGCTCCCCAAGGCATAAGATAAAAAGGAAATAACATCTTATTTCGAGAAAACATGGAACACATATAATTAGAAGCTCACTTGTGCATTAAATCAATGAGCAAAGTGCAAACAATGAAGCTACCTGCTCTGAGCTGGCCATTGAGCCATGACATGCAAGCAATAAAACATTGCTTGGATCTCCCAAAAGAGGATGCACTTGGAGTTGTTCCTTCAGGGCATTTATGTCATCCCACCCAGTCATAAAAACCAAAATAGCACCAGGCCTTTCTTCTCTACATATATAGCACAGAACATTTTCGATGAGGTTAAACCCAATCGAATCTGGGTTCCAACAAGATAGAGACTCCTTGGTCTTGCAGCTGTACTCCTTAAAATCAGCAGCTTCTAGTGCATCCTGCTAAGAGGAAAATTTCACAATAGATACGAATAAAATGGGAATAATTAAAGAAAGATAAAAAAACACTTGTTAAAAAGATATCACATACCACAACAATAGAAGCGATTTGGCTTTTTCTCTTCCTGACAGCTTGTTTCTGTGTTTTCCACATTTTATCTTGCCCATAATCGTCAACTTGATTGTATGGTGTCAATACATATCCAGTAATTTCAAGAACATCTTCCAAATAATGAGATTGTACTGGATACGTAAAACCCTGAATATGAACCATAAAGTCAAATTTTGACCACCGCATCTCACAAAACCATCATGCTTACACAACTCTCTTTGTAATATGATGCATTACAAATAAATAAAAAAGAAATAAAAACTATGTATAAGCACGATAGATGCTTCCAGTTCCAGCACATGTAATATAAAAAAAATGCATAGAATGGGAGACACATGACCTATTAGTCTTCAGAGACCAATTCCTCGGTAAAATTGATTTAGGTTCAGGTTGCCACTTAAATCCCCGGATTGTCATCATCACATTTGAACTTCATCTCATTTGACTAGGGCCAGCTTTTAAGTTCTATTGCTTTGCTCCCTTCTCACACAAGCAAGCACACACACAGTCAATCCCATACCAGGTGCAAAGGTACGTTGTCCTCAGAATACAATCTTCACAAACAGGATGTTCTCGACTCTCGTCCTTGAAGCACATTCCCAAACCATCTCAGATGCCATTCATTTATTTTCTCCCATATTGGAGACACCTTTAGGTTTCCTTGTGTTGGTCCTAATTTATCCTTTCCCATTACCCATTACACAGTCATCCACTTAGCACCCACATCATTTTTCTTTTCTGTTATTTTTTTTTTCTTCGGTAACAGAACCTTTATTAATGAGGAAGAAACACGGGAGAAAATCCAAAATACAAGGGTATAAGAGGATCACACCCCACAAACCAAAGCCAGCAACCAATCAAATAAGGAAATAGTCTCCTTGCATACTCCCATCATAATCCAGAATGTTGATTTTGATGGAGAGATCTACATTTTTGTCATCTCTCTCTTCACAAACAACTACCCACTCACTGAAGCTCATCATGTGAAGCTCCCCCTTCAGTTAACATTAATTAATCACAAAAACCAATTGTTGTTTGTTGGTCACATCACCCTAGAGAGATTAATTAATCACAAAAACCAATTGTTGTTTGTTGGTCACATCACCCTAGAGAGATGGTTCACTTCTCACCGAAAAATTCAGTAAGTTGCTGGGGAATGGTCTGCATTTGCCTTTCTAATGTGGCAACCTGTTCTTCAAAGGGATTTCAGAACTCTTCCTCCTCTCCCATGCCACATTCTAAACAAGTAGTGAAGCATTTAAAAAAAATAACGAGGTGGAAATGAGGACTCTAAATCCAGTCTAGTCCAGTTGCCAGCAACAAATCAATTTAGGAAGTAGTCTCCATGCCTACACCCATCATGATCCAGAATGTTGATTTTGATGGGACATCTACAGTTTTATCATCTCTCTTCACTACTACCCACTTACTGAGGCTCATCATGTGAAGCTCCCCCTTCAGCTAACATTAATTAATCACAAACACCAATTGTTGTTTGTTGATCACGTCACCCTAGAGAGATGGTTCACTTCCCATTAAAAAATTCAGCAAGTTGTTGGGTAATGGTCTGCATTTGCCCTTCTAATGTGGCAACCTGTTCTTCAAAGGGATTTCAGAACTCTTCCTCCTCTCCCATGCCACATTCTAAACAAGTAGTGAAGCATTCATGCCACAGTCTAAACAAGTAGTGAAGCATTTTTAAAAAATTACTAGGTGGAAATGAGGACTCTAAATCCAGTCTAGTTCAGTTGCCAGCAACCAATCAATTTAGGAAATAGTCTCCTTGCCTACACCCATCATAATCCAGAATGTTGATTTTGATGGAGAGATCTACAGTTTTATCATCTCTCTCTTCACAACTACCCACTCACTGAAGCTCATCATGTGAAGCTCCCCCTTCAGTTAACATTAATTAATCACAAAAAACAATTGTTGTTTGTTGGTCACGTCACCCTAGAGAGATGGTTCACTTCTCATTAAAAAATTCACCAAGTAGTTGGGGAATGGTCTGCATTTGCCTTTCTAATGTGGCAACCTGTTCTTCAAAGGGATTTCAGAACTCTTCCTCCTCTCCCATGCCACATTCTAAACAAGTGGTGAAGCACTTAAAAAAAATAACTAGGTGGAAATGAGGACTCTAAATCCAGTCTAGTCCAGTTGGTTTGTTCAATCTTATTGCCAACACATGTTTTAAAGACAAAAGCCGCCCTCGAACAGATCTAGCTTGCACATCTAGCATACAGTCTTGGCAAGATGTTTTAATCTTACCCTACCCTTAAAACTTAACTGCTACTTATTGAGCCTCTGAAATAAACAATTATGAGGCTTGTACATCCAGCCTATGTGGTAGTAAACACCAATATGCCTAATAGGCCATCACATGCAGAACTGACTACAGGCTCCACATCGACTAGGTTACGTTTTCTTCCCACTGGCACAGTTAAACATCCACATCTAAGCTTCTGTTATGGCTATCACACTCTCTTCTAGCACTCAATCAACCTGGCCCACATCAAAAGGTCCATGCATATGCATGCATATCAAACTAATTGGATTCCTACGATGTAGCAGATTTTAGGGCCTAAAAATCAGTGGTGACGAAAGAGGAAGAGGGTATCCCAATCCAACAACAAAAAGGTGGGATGGAATGATAATGTGAGAACAAATTTTTTATTGGACAGGGGTTGGCTTGCTCATCATCGGGAGCCCTGGGGGCCCTTTTTTTTTTTTTTTTTGGAAGAGTAAGTTACGTCTACAAATTACTGAAAATATGGTGGCCCGATGTTAGTGCTGTTAACAAACCACAGTTAAGACTAACCAAGCTGTATTTAGTTTTTGAGTTGTATTACTTGCAGACTCACTGAAATGAACTGGAGCAACTGACAGTTACAACTGTCATGAAGTCATGTATGTCATGTTTTTCATTAGATGTTTGTTTCAACAAGATTCAGTTGAGATTAGTTGAGATTGTTGCAATTAGTTGAGCTTGCTGCAACTAATCCCTTCTCTGAGTATAAATAGAGCTTTGGCTCATATTCTCATTTATGAGAAAATATTCAGTCAGAAGAACTCAACTTCTTCCCTGTTTCTCTTCTCTCTTTATGGTTTTCCAGGGTCACCTATATCTATCCAATGAGTGATGTTGTCAGTGGATCATTTGTGTGTGGGTACTGTAGAAAGAGAGGGAATTTTCATCTGATGAAGAATGGATGCAGCAAGACTTGTTCATACGCTGCTTTTCACGAAGGATCTGACTACCTCTATCAGGTGGGTAGCAATTTTTCTTGTACGAGTTTGGCACAAGAGTTAAACTACCTCTTAGCCCCTGACTTTAACCCCAAATGCAACTCATTCCTCGCTCAACAGTGTTTAAAAAAACAGGTACCAGGAGAGTTTAGCCCTACAGAACATGGACATCCAGTCCCAACCCTCCATAAGCGCCCCAATCCTACCCCTGCCCCCCCAACATTCCTTGTCCCGCAACAAAGGCACAAATCCATTTTTCCTACATCCCGTGTCCCATGGGTGAAAACAACCTAATAACCTAGAGCCTTGTCATTGAAGTTCCTCTCATAAAGCAGCTATATGAACGAGTTTTAGTTAATGCAAGATCCTTGCAATGTCAGCTAAAATGCCCCGATCCATGGAAAGTACCTTTTGTGAAAGCAGATATAAGCAATGTCCAAGTCTCGCTGATAGAAACAAATGATGCACATATACTTCAAAACTGGCAACATATCGCATCATATCATAACCGATAATTCACATTTTAGTTTGTATATGTAAAATCCATGTCCTGCAATATTCATAGTGTGTCCCTGCCATATCTAGGCAACATAGTGATGCAACGTGGGAAAAGAAGAATAACCAATGGACTAACCTCCAAGCCAAAAGGCTTAGGGTAGAATGACTTGGTCTCCACCAAAGTCAGAAAACTCACAAAAGAGAAGAAATCAATTTCTATTCAATTGCGATGTCCCCTCTTGAGAAGGGATTACATCTCTTATATAATTTAGCCAAAGCTTATAACTTGGAAAACAAATCATCACAAAATTAGGAACTACCTAATTACTACTAAGCAATTACTAAATCTAGGAAATCTAGGAAAATCAGGAAATCTGCAAAATTAGGGAAGATGTCCTTGTTGGATCCCTCTTTACTGGGTCCTTCTTGGACTTGGGCCATCTACTAAAACTTTTGGGCTTAGCCCAATCGGCTAGCAGACCATGAATCTGGCCTGCATCACTTCTCCTTCTCTTTGTTGGAACTTGTCCTCGAGTTTAGTAAATGTCCTTCTGTGTTAATCTTGAGATAGAACAAAGAGCCCTTTTTTAGTCGCACATGTCCCACTTAACGTGACATGACTAAGCGCTCTCTTGAGCTTGAAATCGGGTGAAGTTTGACCCAACAACAGTGAGATTTAAAAAAAGGGGGCCCTCAAGCAGCTCCACCACATATCAGGCATTATAGGCACATAGGTCTGGTCCAGTAGGCGCTACCTAGTTTGCAGGCCAGCTCTAGTGAGCCCAATGCGACCCATCTGGGAGTTGTACATACTCTGCCACTTCAGCATTATCAAGCATTAAAAGGTCCATCACTTGTCACTGCTCATCAAGGGACAAAATCTCAAACATGTTTAATCCTAAAACTCCAAAAGTTCCAATTTTTTTATGGCCATACAAATCCAAATATTTTCTTGAATTCGATTAAAGTGCTTGAAGAGTATTTTCGTGGCGTCAATTAAGAGGTAATTCATGCAAGGATTACGTAAAAAGAAAACTTCAAGGAGATGCACACATATGGTGTAATGAAGTAGAATGTCAGTTGTATCAACATTTGCAAATATGGAAGAAGATGAAATTGCTAACAGAAGATAAATATCTACATGGCAGAGATAAATTCTCCGCGCTGAAGAAAGCCAATTCACAGCCCACCAGAGGTCCCTTTAATACTGGAGACTTCTGCCAAAGAACTAATATTATTGAATCACATTTTGCAAAAAAGAATACTCCCACAATTGTCATATGTCAACTTCTTACCACAAATGAAAAGGAAGATGAAGAGTGGAAACAAACTATGATATTCTGAATGCGAGCCAAGTGTGAAGAAAGGTTAGCTAATTTGGTTATTAACAATTGTAGTCCTATAAATTTCGTGCGCAAGTAGTTATTGATAAACTTCATTGGCCCACTGAGAAACTCCAGACACCTTATAAAGTCACTTGGTCTAATGGTTCTCTTATTCTTGTGACTCATAAATGTTTGGTATCTTTCAAGATTAGTGGTCATGAGGATAAAATTTGCTGTGATGTGATTCACATGAATATTGCTCATATTGTTCTTAGACGAGCATGGGTTTTCAATCGAGAAGTGCAACATAACAAAGAAAAGAAATCAATTTCTATTCAATTGTAGTGTTCCCCATTGAGAAAGGATTACATCTCTTATATAATTTAGCCTAAGCTTATAACTTGGAAAACAAGTCATCACAGAATCAGAAACTACCAAATTACTACTAAGCAATTAATAATTCTAAGAAAATCAGGAAATCTGCAAAAATAGGGAAGATATCGTCGTTGGATCCCTCTTTACTGGGCCTTGTTGGACTAGGCCTTTTGCTAAAACTTTTGGGCTTGGCCCAATGGGCTGGCAGACCCTGGATCTGGCCTGCATCACATAGACAGAAACAGACAGAGACAACAAGAAGCTATACTGCCAATGACTGAAACATTTAAGATGTCTCAGTATTAATTCTTTTGAACCAATATTAATCATGAAAAAAGACCCAAAATAAGTAGCTGAAGAGATATAAAAACCATCCAATCAATTGTTTCCATTTGATAGAAAGAATGAAGTGCAGTAGATGCTGTCATAACACTAGTAACTTTTGTCTTTTAAGTGCATTCCAAATGTTCATGTTAACCATTTCCAGAAATAATCTGCCATTGAGTTACGAGAGAATATTGAAAGCAAAAACAAGTTAACCAGTATAGAATTAAGAACTAATTGAAAAACAAACATACTTCTAGGAGCTTAACTGAAATGATCCCATGAACAAGAAATATTAAATTTTAAAAGCCGAGAGCCATCCAACAATTTCCTTCTTTTTTTTATAGATAGATCCAACAATTTCCTTCTAACAGGTATAAAAGCAATGGTTGTATCATGTATGCATCTGGTACTGATCATTAATGACACAAGGGGGCAGGATCAGATGGTGACAATTTGCTGATCTCATTATTGAATGGGTCAATATACGCCATTAATCAATTGAACCAGCATTGATCAATAACTTGGCAAACCTCTAGAGTCCAGACCCAGCCAAGACAGATGCTTAGCTAGGGGGGCATTGGAGGCACTAGATGACAAGAATGATTTCTTCTCAAAACAACAACTGAAATCTGATTTCTTCTCAAAACAACAACTGAAATCTGTCTTCCATTCATCCTATTATTAGCTTTTACACAAGGAAATCTATAAAACTTGCCAAAAGGACATGAACTAGAACAAGGACAAAGGAATTTTAAATGATTACAAAAGTAGCTAAAAGGGAAACTTCAACAAATATTGGGTCTACACTTAAGCAGATCACTTGATGGCATCAACTAACAATAAAACTTACAGGGATATGAACAATTGGAGCCCCAACAAAATAGGATGAGAAGAGCTCAGCATTTAGGGTTGCACTCATCAACACAAGCCTCAATTCTGGACGACGAGGAAGAAGATCTTTCAGGACAATAAGCAGAAAATCTGGAGAAAGAATAAAACCTGGATAAGTTTCCACTAATACATATCCAAGGAAAAAAATGACTGAATAAATTCAAAAAGTTACCCTCATTCATCCCACGTTCATGGATTTCATCAACAAAAACATGAGTCACACCCTTCAGATTTCTGTCAACCAGTAATCTCCTGAGCAAAATGCCAGTGGTGCAAAATAGAAGGCGGGTATCCCTCCCTTTTGTACCCTCAAGGCGAACTTTATAGCCAACCTATTACAGGATAAAAAAAAAATTTTTTGAAGTAGGTGAGGCTTGAATTTGTCAAGGAAAATCAAACCAGACAACTCCTACACGATAGTAATGATAAATAATATATTTATTTATTAATGAGGAAATACTTACAGATTCACCCAATTTCTCTCCTCTCTCTGCAGCAACTCTTTCAGAAACAGCCATAGCAGATATTCGTCTAGGCTGAGTGCAAATGACACTACAGACTGCACCACGGAAAGCTTCTATCTCAGATTCTAATACGTACTGAGGGATCTGTGTGGTCTTGCCACAGCCAGTTTCACCTGAGACGACAACAACCTGTGAAATAATCAGAAAGATTGCGCCAATATTATTAAAGAAGAGAAATTTTGAAAAAAAAAAAAAAGAAAACTAATTTTCATCTCTTGAAGAGGAAAGAGAAGGAGAAAAAAAAAACTGTCAATAGAAATCACATGAAAATTTATTTCTAACTGACAAAGATAACTGAAAATTGACAGCAGACGAGATAAGGTTAAGAACTGAAAATTGACAGCAGATGAGATAAGGTTAAGATGATAATATGATAATATACTGGTGATTAATGAATTAGGCTTAGCATCCCTAACTTTATAAACAGTGTACTTATTAAATTGTGGCTAGTTCTTCTACCAGATTTTCTCCATGTCCAACAGTTTCAAGAAGGGCTCATTTGTTTGTAGTAATTTACATATGAAAATGATTCACACCACATGCACAATTGATCCGCGAACTTCGCGCTCACTAAGGCATGTTATATGAAAATGGTTTGTAAATAAGGCCATTTTCACATGAAAGTTTTCACACTTCAAGTTTTCTATGGTTTTTCTCCTGTAGAAAGGTAAATCACCCTCCCTAACACCTCCTCAGTTGAAAAAAAACAAAAGAAATATATTTTGGGCTTCAAAAACCACTGTTGACCCAACTAAAGTGGCACAAGTGTGAGTCAGCTGATACGGACAAATGGTCACAATACAAGCGAGCGGCATTATGTTCATAGTACCATCATGCCCTTAGCCGAAATGAATGATTTATCAACTAATGACATTCATCGCCTGTAATTTGAATCATCCCTTGATGATACAGCATTGCAACCCCAAATCCACGATAAAAAGAATAGACCAATATCCAATGGGATTGATCGAATCCAAGAATCGATTCAGCAACTAGGGAAAACTCCATACAATGGAAAACACTATAATAGAAGAGAAAACTCAGAAATCTTAATTAATTGAAATATGCATGAACTGCAAGGAGGTTTGATAATCCTTATATAAGAATAGGATCAATCCCTTAGCAAACAAGTCTTTCTAAATAAAATAGGACTCTATCTAATCCTAATCAAACAAGAAGATAGAATTTAGAAATATTTCTCTAATCAAACTAGGAATGAAAATAGAAAGGATACCACAGTAATCTATCGATAAGATTGGGACTATGGGCTAAAGCCAATAGACCAAGTTGAACAATGGGCCAATGGTTCAGCCCACTTGATTTCTTGGACCTGGTCTTGGTCTGTACTACGTCACCTACTTTCCATAGGAACCTAATCCCGATCCATAATCACCATCTAAAAACCATCAAATTTGTTGCACATCACCCCTCTATCCTGGTTACAAGAACCTATGATGCACGGATACGAACATGGGTATGGATATAGACACGGAAAACAAGGGTCCAATACGGCAACTTCAAAAAGTTTGGATACAGATACGGTTATGGCATCACAAATTATATTTATAAAAAAATTATATATATAGAAAAAAAACATAGTTAGAAAAATTTTAACATAAAGTTTTTATCCAGCCCTACCCATTTATAAGATTTGACCCAGGCCCTGCACTAATTTTATGAAACCTTCCCCATCCCTAGGGCCCATCCATACAACCAAATCTGCCCTACCATTTTAAACGTGAGGATGTGCGGACTTAGGAAATGGTACTTAGCTAGACTATCATCACTTTGGCCCATTTATCATTTTACTTATGTGCACGTAGGCTTCAAGGATCCAAAGCTAAGAATGCATCAATTGTAGAGGCCTAACATGCCTTTCGCTTATCACAACCTGAAAACATTCTAGGGAAAACAAATGAAAGAAGAGAGAGAGAGGAGAAAGAGAGGGAAGACCGGAGGGAGAAAGAGAGAGATGGGGGAGATGGCAATGGGCATGGGCATTGGCATCAGTGATGGCGATGAAGATGGAGATGGTGATGGTGAGCAACAACGGCATCGGTGTCGGCTACATCTACAAAGCAAGGTACTCAGCCCCTTATCTCTCTGCCTTCCATTCCCTTCCCGTTGTTTCTCTTTATCTTTTGGTTTTTTTTTCCCTGCAACCAGCCACAAAATGGAATCTCATGTGTATGCAGAGGACCCATTTTTTCTTTCTCCTTATCACACAAAATGGAGAAAAAGGGTTCAGTTTTTTTTTTCCCTTTTTAAGTTATAACAAAATCAGATTAAGGCGATTAGGAGGTTTGATGAAATTAATTGTTTCAACCAATTTCAATTTTTTTTCCATAAAAATCAAGTAAGTGATGCCCTAAATTCCAACACCATATCCCATCCGTGTCTTGCAGTATCCTGTGCCCATATCCGTATTGGACCGTGTCCGCACAAGTACAATGGGTGAAATGCTGAATCCGGGTATCATAGACAAGAACACAACAAGTTATACAACACCCTTTTTCCTCTCACTCGTCTCTTTTTTTGCTATCATTTCCGCTTGTTCATGTTTCTCTCTATGTTTTAAGCAATCCGCCCTGCCAGGTCATACTCTCATTCATTGAAAGGAGTGTGGATGTGTGATTTAACTTCGGACCTTTGAAGGCATCTTAATTCCAAATGTGTTTTCACATGTTTTTTGCATTGTTAGA
The DNA here is from genome assembly GCA_037013555.1 of Sextonia rubra. Classification (NCBI taxonomy): domain Eukaryota; kingdom Viridiplantae; phylum Streptophyta; class Magnoliopsida; order Laurales; family Lauraceae; genus Sextonia; species Sextonia rubra. The sequence continues at coordinate 13,528,226 of JASUAD010000026.1, forward strand.
CACTTTGAACTCAAGTTATCATGCAGACCATCTCCAAAAACGAACGCTGTGGCATTCAGCAAGAATATCTCCCAAATCATTTTTGCTCCAAGGTGCTTACTATAATGGGTGTGATAGGTGTTACTATTGAAGGCAACTCCGTTTGCATGATTCAATATGCTTCAGCATGAATCCCTTCACCTAGCATTTGGCAGATTGGATAGAGGAAGCCCACATGCTTGCTTGTGACAGTCACTTATTATTATTTTCCTTTTTTTTCTTTCTTTTTCTTTTTCTTCTTGATAGGAGACTTGCACTCACACAACCACGCGCACCAAATGATTTCCTAACCAGTTGAGCGACAACCGTAGTGAAGCGGCTAGTTTTTATCATATTTATCAAGACGAGTATTAAGAGTTTCAGATTCTAGTACGTTAGCAAAAGAGGAGCCTCATAGAACTTGGTCTTTGGCGTGATATCTTTAAAAAAAAAAAAAAAAGTCAAGTTTGCTATCCTACACTTTCCAAGTATTGATGAAGTTTAACCTTAATATTTGCACAAACCCCCAAACCCCACCCCCACAGAAAAAAAAAAACACCACACACACACACACACACACACACACAATGTAAACAAGAAAAAAGTAAAATCAAGTGACGGCCAATTACCTAGCGAATAATTAAGCACACATCATCCATGCTACCAACGAAAAGCAAAGAAGAGAAATATGACAAACCTGGTTCTGGAAAATGGTTGTTAATAGTGCATCCATCTCTTTGTAAGAGGGAAGACTTCTGCGGAACTTTAGCATTTTTTGTCCTTCTGGAGACTCCTGTAAAAGTGTGAAATTGTCACTACAATAAGCAACTTCTTAGTTTTAAACAGCTGACAAAATACTTATTACAAGTCATACATCAAACGATAATATACAGCGAAGTAGTTGAAAATTGGAAGCAGAATAGGACTATAAAGATGTTAGCTTCCAATTCATGATTGTAAAGAAATGAACAAAGCATCAACCTCCAACTCATCATGGTAATGCACAAAGAGGGTAAGCACAACAGGTAAATTTCTCCGTTAGATGTTGATAGAGATGCTATATTTCATGAATCACAGAGTATCTCTACTAAAGTGGAAGTATATACACAAAAAAAAGAGGAAGTAGGTGATAAAAGGAATGAACTCGTTACATCTCATAAAATGAGAACTCACACACAAAACCAAGTTAATAGTCCACATTTAAGTCATGTACTATCAAAATAAACACATATAATTGTGCCAGTCAAAAAATGGAATGACTGCCCCTCCAATTGCAAGAGTAAACACAACTTATCTTTTAACTAGTTTGACTTAAAAAAAAAATCAATTATAGGTCTGTTCCTTTAATTCCATCACTTGGAGCGAATGGTTGACATCACAAGATACCGGATTTCAGGAACAAAATGTGTTTAAAAGTAAAAAAGAAAGATGCAAAATAGGAAATTGAGCACCACTATGAATCCTAACATGCAAACAACCCTTGCAAATTTATTTATTTTTTTGTATGCAAACGTTTCATGTAATTTTGCATGACAAGCATAGTAGTGCATTTTTTGTTGTCGACATTCATATTTAAAAATGATATCGCTGCATATTGACTATTTAAAATGCAAAATTGTTACGTGCCAATGAGTCTTCATTTTTTTCATAGTGATTAAATCAACTAGCAAATAGTGTGATATAAATATATATATAGAGAGAGAGAGAGAGATTGTTATAGATCCCTATCTTTCCTCTTCCTTCCATGCTTCGTTAGTTACAAGCATCATGCCGCCATCCATATGCACTAAAGGTCAGTGACTTTAACCTTTAGGATTCCTACTTCTGGTTCTGGCCGCGAAAAAGAAAGAGGTCACTTACTGCTTAGGTTAAAATTCTTCAGACCTTTAAATGAACCTCTGCTTGCTCCCTGAACTCAAAAGTCTACAAGTGTTTAAAAAAATATAATTAAATTAAATTTTAAAAAAAATCTGCTTCTGGTCTAGCTATTAAGATTAAGTGAAGGCAGAGCTCAACACATGGCGACGTGTTCCAGGGATTTTATCTAAGAATCTTTCTTGCATTGACGGCAGTACCCAGTTATGGTTTATTTCCTCTTCCAAGTGAGGGAATAGCATTTGGAGATGTGGATATAGAGAGAAAAGGAGATGCATACCCTATATTTAGTGACTCGCCATGATCCTATTTTTAGTGACTGACTGACTGGGATTGGGAAGGCAAGGAAATCCCTACCCTGACGTGTCAGTACACATCACAATGAACAGTCCAAGCCAATGTAGGAAAAAATACCTCATCCATTTTTGAGAGATCAGAACTAGAAATAAGCCTTTTTTATTGGTTAGAAATAAGCTATGATGCATTGATAGGAGCCTCCATCAAGAACCAATTGGTTTCCCTTAAAAGCCCCTGCTTTTCCAGCACCCCAGCCCTTTGTGAAGCAACCTCCTTGAGGATTGGAGGGCCATATGAGACATCTATTTGTGAGGGCCTACTTCATGTGGAGGCACAACACACTTTATTGGGTGGCTGCTGGGCATCGAGTCATCGATATCACCACCTCATCTTATAACAAGATCAAAATTCAACTCGCTTCAATGCCCCATCAAAGGTGTATATGTCTATCTTATAATGCATAATTTTTTTGTTGTATCCATGAACCTCACTTGTTTAGAATAAGTCAAAAAAATGCACATCGGAAAAAAGTGCGTCATGAACAGCAGGACAACCATGTACAAATCCATGTGCATGATTTTTGGGTATCATATTCCCAGTTGCACATACATTCCCTAACAGTATCCAGATCTGTGAATGATAAAAGCTACTAGCAAGACTAGATCAATTTCAGATGGGAAATACTGCAGATCAGTAACATAATTATCATAAAATATATATATATATTAAAAGTAAAAATGAAAAATGAACTTTCTTTACTCAACTATCATTCTTTTGTTTTGTGCCAACAATTTTTCCATAGAGGGACCATACATAGTTAATTTTTTTACAAATAGTAGTAGGGAAGTAGTTAATCTGTTACAAATAGTAGTAAAGAAGACATACAAAAATAAATCGAACACACTTCAGCCAGCAGAAAGAGGACCTGCATCTAGTTACTTTGTTACAAATAGTAGTAAGGAAGTAGTTAATTTGTCAAAAATAGTAGTAAAGAAGACATATATAAATAAATCAAACAAACTTCAGCCAGCTGAAAGAGGGCATGCGTCCTCCAGCATAGCATTGACAAAGGCATTTATTTATTGCTACTTTCTCTTTTGTTGATAAAACGAGGACATGCATCCTCCAACAAACTTCAGCCAACAGAAAGAGGACATTGCTTTCCTTTGTGTGTGCGCACGCTCTTGAGTGGGTGAGGGACAACAGTGGTGGCGGTGCGGGAGTTGACTAATTATTCAACTGGCTAAAGTCCCTTATATTGTTAATAGTGCATCTTTATCCTAATTAGTGAATTAGGAAGGAACCAGCAATAGTAAAATATCTTTTACCAATTAAAATAAAAATAGTAAAAAGTGACTGAAATTTTAACAATGTCCTTCCTTTAGAAGTGTACTAATAAATTTATAGCAATAAAAGTTAGCCTTCCATCAAATTATCTAATTGTCAGCAAAATAAGCTTCATTTTAACCTTGAGTGTCAACTGTCAATATTAACACTCTTTGTCAAAGATAATGTCTAAATTTTACAATATTTATCAAAAGGTAAGAAGTTCTCAATATGGATGTAAAAAAGAACCTGCCAATCACGTTGTTGATCATGCAGCTGCATACTTTTACGCTTTAGGAGTTTATCCAAGACACCACTAGCTGCTGCAAAAGGTTCAGGTTGCTCAAAAAGCCCTTCATCAGTGGCATTACTGTCATTGCTGCTTGACCTTGGAAAGGGAGGAAGGCCCAAAACACTTCCCTTGCTAATGGGCTTCTGAGAAAAGTGCTCTCCCAGAAAACTATCCACTCGTCTTTGCAGAGTATTAGGAATTATTACCTATAAATACTGGAGGACATTAATGTAATTGTCCGAGAAGCAGGTAGAAAATAATGAGAGATTGGGATCCTAGGTTACCCCACCTTTTAAGAAACACACAATTGCCAAGTACTCAAGTGTCATTGAAAGAGTCAAAACTTAAGACTCTGCTTGCCTACCCTTTTAGCAGGCTCGCACTAAATGAAAAGTCGCCACTACGAGTACTTTGTGTTCACACAAAAGCAAGTTAGTAGGTATTCTTTTAAGCATGGGGAATCACTACAGTATACCCAAACGTATACTTGAGCCACCATCAGAAAATACTGCACAGTAGAACAAGAAAATACCTTCCTCTGAGGACGCAAATCATCCAGATCAGGTCTGTAGTTTGGCAGTGGGACCTTACTAAAAACAACCACCCTTGTATATTGGCGGCTGCCAATATCAAGAACCTAGTTTAGAACGCAGGGATCGGATAAACGAAAACAGAAGATGAAACATCAAAGAAACATAAGTTAAACATACCTATATAAACCCATTGTAGTGGCCAGTGCAGAGAGTTGCCTATAATCCCGTCTATCCTTCTTCTCCCTTGACACTATCTCTTGCTCATGCTTGTTGCGAATAAGAACGTTTAGTTTCCACTTCCAATCATCAATGTTATCAGAAGTGGATGCTCTCTGAAATATCACAGTTAAAAAAGCGTAAAGACCAAAAGTATAAAAAAAAAAAAAAGAAATTCAGAAATACCCAACATATAGAAACAGTAAAATACAAATAAAAAATGTAATTTTAAGTTGCATTTATATGCAACATTGAAAGATATGGCTCCATTTATCAGTTTATCCTCTTCCATGTCAAACTACTCATCGTTCATCACTGAACCTGAAGCAGGTGGCTCGGTTACTTCCAACAGCATGGCCATAACTCAAAACACTTTTTCGAAATTTCTCACGCAACAAAGTTACATGCCGCGAATACCAGCTAATTCTCTAGCCAATGCGGCCGATCAATTAGCTAACAACTAAATAAATAAATGATATTCAGCAAGCAGTGAAATCTTAACACCAAACACTTGACTACTATGCATTCCAATTGTCTAGTGAAATTATCCTCAACAGAGATTTGTTGGTGCCATAACTGCCACCCTGCAACCACACCCAATTGGGTAAAATGACCAATTTGCCCTCCATCTCATCTTTCAACCTATAAATCTTTAACATGGAGCCAAAAAACAAAAGCCAACTTTAGCCTCAATCTCCACTCAGAAAATGCCAATCCCACTGAATTGAGACCACCACGGCCGACTATGATCAAATCACACCACATTCATGCATTCAACTGTGTTCTTCACTGTAATGATAGCAATAACAACAACAGTGATGCTAACAATAGTAATCAAAACCTGACCCTGCTTGACGAGGGCTCGGTCTCGTGATCGGATTCGTCGTCGGAGTAATCCTCGGACGCATACCGCCCGTCCTGCACTAGGAAGGGGTAAGAGTCATTGCGGCGATTGGATGCGAGGCCGCCGCCGCCACCGCCGCCGCGGCGCCAGTCGGAGTCGAGGGAGCGGGTGGAGGAGGAGGAGGAGACGACGACGGAGGAGAGGCGGCGCTGGGGGACGCAATAGGTGCCGTTGCCCGCGGGGAGATCCTTCATGGCGGTGGCGCGGTGGAGTAGATGGATTCTAGGGTTTTGGGGGTTCCTAGGGTTTTGAAGAGGGAGTGGGGATGATTTAAGAGCGGTAGGTCTCAGGAGCATGGTAGGTGGAGAGCCGTCCCTGCGAGAGCACCCCACCCTTGCGGGAGCACGGAGGATTGCTGCACCCGATGTGTGCGGAATTTCAGCGGATTTTAGAGGAAATGGGAAGAGGTTTGTGATTCTGATGCTAAAAGCCTAAAACCCTGTTGATGGTGGAAGGGAGCACCCTGGGAAAGGCAGTGACCCTATGTTTTTTTTTTTTTAATTTTATTTCTCTTTTATTAGATTGGATCAGATTGGGTTAGATGCTGTTGGAGGGGCTTTTGTATTTGGGTCCTAGGGTCACAAATTAGATGCATATGTCCTGGGCAGTGGGCACTAGGAAATTAATTCCTATATAATGATATAGTAAATATGTTAATAATAAATATATTTTTTTGCAATGAGTCTCATTGTGATTGTCAACACCAAATAAATCTTATCGTTATTGTGAGCAATGCATCATGGATTGAACTCTAAAAGAAAAATGAGATGATTGTATTTGATAATCCAGACTAAAATGGAAGTGATAAATGCTATGTTATAACTTTAAGTACCATGAGTTCAAGAGACTAGGTTAGGATATATAAAATGTGATAATGATTTTTAGAGATATTAATTTCAAAAGCCTTCTTAGGATTAAGTCTTAAAAGAAAGTTGCCATGTTTTTTTATTATTATTATGTTTTATTTTATTATGCATCGCCGTATCATAAAATAAAGGGTGTTGTCTTCTACACGATGAGAGTTTGCTTCATCGATTGAGCTAGTTCAACAACGTCAATGACCCCTTTTACCATCCATTTCTTCTAGGAGCATTACAAACATAAATTTCTTATGCTAGGAATTTTTATCATTAACATGATGACCATCCCTTTGGCACTTCAAGTGCCATGTTAGAATTTGGAATTCCTGGACTCTTGAAAAGTTACAGATATCCTTTAGCGGTCTCTAATTTATGAGATTTCAAATGTTAAATGGGATACGAGCATTTTTAAATCTCATGCAGGGATAACATTTGGAGAATTTCAAAACCTCCCAATATGGATTTTGAGAATTTTCAATAATAATAATTTGGTGAATCACTGGCAAAATGCACGTTTACTGATCATGAGCAATGATGTTTATAGTATTAAAATTTTATAAACATGTAACAATGATATTTCTTGCATGAATTAAATTGGTATGGTGACAATTGCAGCGAGGGTATTTTATGGAAAAATATCCCTTCGATGTCCCATGCCAGAAAAAAGGTTGCAAAAGATATTCATGGAGAGTAAAGGTCCTCATGTCACCTTCTTTTTTATTTTTTGCCTTTCAACTCGAGTGCCGATATTGACGCTTAATACAGGTTTAGGGCTTAGTTCAATGTTGATATTCACACTCAATAAAGGTTTGCAACTTGGTTGAGTGTCAATATCAACCCAAGTTCCCTCTCTTTCATTTCTCCCTCCTCTTTCTCAATCTCCCCGCTTCATTTATTGCCCAACCTACCATTCTCAACACCTCCATCATCAACACAGCTAAACGTCATTATTCATTTCTCTCGTTTCATCGATCTCATATATTTATTCCATTCATACGAGCATCTACTTCTTCTTCCTCCAGCACCATAATCCATCTTCACTGTCTCTATTATTATTCCATCTTTCTTCTCACAATCTAAAGAGCCCCATCAAACCCAACCTCTATTAAAATACATGAGGCCATCATCTTCACTAGAACCTTTACACCATTGTTGCATATTATCCTATTGCAAACATGCCATCATTTTCTCCAAGATTTGATTCACCTTCTTCCACTAGTGCCTCAACTTTTTGTTAGCAGTGGCCTGCTGAATTCCATCACTCAGAGAATAAGTTGCAGAAGTTCTTATAATATTTGAGTGTGGGGAAGATGCACTTAGTGAACAAAATCTTATTAAGGTCCACGTTCCGCTTTAAATTAAAAATGAAAGAAAAAAAAGAGCATCAATATTGACGTTGGGCTTCCACAATTAAAATTTTTTTTATAAAACTAGTCCACATGGCCACAGCCGTCACATGTATTTATTAAAGGGTTTTTTATTCATTGGATATCTAAGGAGTTTTTTTCCATAAAATCCCCCAAAATTATTGCATAAAAGAAACTCATATCATAGAAAATTATGAATAATGGTTCTTCTTGCATGAATTAGTCCGAGATAGTAAATTTTTAATGAGAATCACTTTATAAAAACCAAACATTTAAGTACTTAATTTAAAAAATCAGATATGCAATAATCACATTGCACTATACAAAGAGCAAATTTGTGGGTTTAAGAACATAAATGCAATTATAAATGCACTCCTTCCCCTCCCACCTTGAAAAATCCAGTGTATTTTTTTTATGGGTTGTGTATAAATAAAAATAATAGCCTTCATAAACAACCTTGAATCTTGCATGCAAATATCTTATATCCATGTTATCTTGCCCAAAATATTGAGAGCTCTAGTTGAGAAATGAGTTTTCTTTTCATAAATGGCATGGTGTTAAGTATACAATGATACATTTGTTATCCCTAGAGCCAATATCATCTCCACTACTCTTAGGAATATGCCTTGCTTTATTGTTAAAAAAGCAGAATGCTCTTTGTATGCATAAGATCAATTACAGTCAGACACAAGATGTGCCTGTTTCATTTTTATTTATTTTTTCTTCTAAATCAGACTAAAAGCAATACACACCACAATCATAAAAGAAATGTGCTTGGAGGACTCAAAGTGAACATAATTGAAACCCATGTGTTTAAATTGGACAATTTCGAATATGGGCCCACTTTAGAAATTTTAACATTAAAGCCACCTTTGGTATATTATTTGTGCGGTAGAATATTAAACAATAGCACATCAGAGTCGTTGGATGGGCTTGATTTGTTTTTCATGTGGGCCCACCAAAAGGGAAAAAAAGTGATGAGATGACGGTGTAGTTTAACCGAGAGAAAAAACATTTTAAAAACCTAATTAGCTCTAAATTCTAACTTGATGCCAACAAGTAACATATCTAGTACAAAACAAAGGAGAAAAAAATCAATAGGGATTTTGACATGAAAAAAAAAAATCTTAGAAAAGGAGAGGAAATTTGCATTGAATCAAATTACTAGATAAAAAAGAATTAGTTTAGCCCAAAAAAAAAAGGGTTGGAGATTGAGGTACCTTCCATTATAAAAAAAAAAACAAATGCTAGATAAAAGTTTTAACTTAGCGAAAGTGAGGCAATTTGGACTGAATCAAATTGCTAAATAAAAGGGATTAGTTCGGCCTAAACAGATGTAACACTCTTTCTTATAAAAATAAATGCTAAATAAAAATGAAGCTAAAGAAAACTAAATCAAATATGAAAAAAACAGAAGATGAAAACCAAATCAAATAGGGCTGTGTTTTTATAATTGATGCGTATGTTTTTAAAAGAAATTAACCAAATAAGATTGGCTATACATTCTTAATCAATCCTCAATGCCAATATAATTTGGTAAAACTAAATGTTGGTGGGTTGAAACTAAATCTGCCTTGGTCAAAATCATCGACTCCGATGAATCATTGATCTCGACGCTCAATGCTCTCCCAGATTTTTACATGGGCCGCGCAATGCAGTGCGGGAAAGTTGCCCTGAAATAGCTGCGAGAACGGAGAACTTCTTCTGTTTCGTCTTCTCCATTTCTCTCTAAGCCCATCGCTCCCTTCACTGATCCCAGCAACCCAAGTGAAAATTTTTGATTATAGAGGGCACTTGAGATCTCGATTGAGTTTGGTAAGGGATTTCTCTTTTCAAAGACTTTGGTTTTGCTCGAGCTCCTTCATTCTTCTTGTATTAATTACCTCAGAAGGTGGCTTGTCTGGGGTTTTTTGATTTCAGGGTTATTGCTTTAATTAACTGATAATACATGCTTTTATCAATCTGGGGTTTCAGTTTGTGGTATGAATGCTTTCATGTTTTCTTTGGGGGATTTAGTGTGTAGTTTTAGGCATTTGATTTGTTGGGTTTTGGGTTTTCAGAGGGCATGATTCTCTCTTTCTTTCTTTCCCCCTTTCAGATTGTCAATTTGTCTTCATCCCTTTACCACCATTGGGTGTTACAGACTCTATTGCATCCCCAAATTATATAGCAGGAACCCCACCAAGTATGTAGTATGTACCCACAAGTCCTCCAGCTCTGATTCTGATAGTTTCTTCTTCAACTCATGTAAAAGGCTCAGATTTTCACATTCTTTTTCTTATATGCCCATCACAATTAATTAGGGTTTCCTTTCTCCCTCCATGTATTTTTTATGACCCTAATTCATGGAGGAAAACTACTGTTGTTGTTGTTGTTGATGATGATGATGATGAGGATGATAACTATAATGATCATTGCTTCTATTAATATTTTAGTCTTAATGGCTTGTAATCTAATACTAATATTTCCACCCCCATAGGGAGCTAGTAAGAGAATGGCAACGGAGTCGGATGGGGAGGAGGAAGGAAAGCTGGTAGTCAATAAGCATCTGGTTGTGGATGACGACCTCAGGGAGATGGCAAAGAAGGCTGCTTGGAGTGTCAGTTCTTGCAAGCCTGGCAATGGCGTCCAATCCCTCCGTGACGATAATCTTGATACCTATTGGCAGTAAGCACCCACACATGTAACTGTTTTGAAAGATGGGCGATCTACACAATAGAATTGACTTTTCTGAATGCCTCCAATATGTGATGCTTTACAGCTTTTGGAATTTCAATTCAATTGCTTCATTATATCTAACTGTTGTTGGGATTTTTTATTATAATTATAATTATTTTTATTTTTTTATGAGACTATCTTATTTCTTGTCTCAGATCAGATGGTGCCCAACCTCATTTAGTAAATATCCAGTTTCAGAAAAAAGTCAAGTTGCAAGTATGCCATTATTACCTGTAATCCTCCTGTTTTAAATTTATATGGCCCTGGAGATTGATGAGTTGGAACTTGTATGCTGTTGTCCAGCTTGTTGTACTCTATGTGGATTTCAAGCTTGATGAAAGCTATACACCAAACAAAATTTCTGTCCGGGCTGGTGATGGCTTCCACAACCTAAAGGTAACTTCTTTTTACAAGTCCGATGAGAAACTAATTTGACAATTGCGTCTCATGCAGAGCAAGTATACATGCACAGAATTTTCTCCTCCGTCAACATTTGATGAGGACGCCTTGAGCTGACCATTGAAGAGTCAGGGGCCTCCATAAAAAAACTGGGACCTGAATTAAAACGTGCCCACCGGGAAATCCTTATGTGGGCATCATGTAGGAGAAAATCCCCATTTATATATAGTTAGAAATAACATACTTTGAATCATTCATGCAAGTGACTTTTTTTTAGTTAATCAAACAATCACTTAAGCTGCCTATTCATTTACCTAATGCTGTTTGTGGTTTCAATTTCTTAGCCATTTTTGAGCAGAGAAAAACTCATTTCTAATTTGGGAATTTCACTCTCAGTTCAATTACCAAAGAACAGCTAATTAGGAAGGAAATTTCTCAGTCCGAAACTGCTTGTATCCTAATGCTGCCTGAACTCATAATACATAGTTGTACTATTCATTAAATTTACCCTTAATCATGCTACTAAATAAAATAAAATAAAATAAATCCTAGCATGTAACACTGGAATGATAAGATATGTAGAAGTGTAGTGAGGTTTGTGTTGGCAAAAGTCTGAAACTTGAACTTGAAGTTGTCTGGCCATGCCTATTTGGGTGCTCTTTTTTTTTTTTTTTTTTGATCGGTAACAAAATCTTCATTAAAAGAAAGGAACATACAAAAATCAAAAGTACATAAGAGAAGGAGAAGGAAAGGTACAAGAGCACTGTACCAAACCCACACCTAACTACAGAGGCACACCTACCCAAGGATACATCCTCCGAACCCCTTGCTTGGCTAAAGCATCCACCATAAAGATCTAATCTCATGACAAAAAGAAACACTAATAGTAGAAGATAACTCCCTAATTTTATTGAAATGAAAATGAAATTTCCAAGGATATGCCTTCTGATTAGATACCCAAGCGATTGCTTTCGAAGAATCACTTTCAATAATAAGCTTACTATGACATCTTGTGGAGAACAACCTTAGAACTTCCACAATGGCTAACACCTCCGCCACATTGGGATCACAAACACCCACATTCTTGGAAAACATTAGTAAAACATTACCCTTGTAATTGCGAAGCACACTTCCAACTCCTGTTGGCCCCGGTTTACCCTTTAAAGTGCCATCCACATTAAACTTTAATACCCCAAAGGGAGGGGGACACCAAGGAATTGATCTTGTCACCTTAATTCTCCAACACTTTATACACGCTTCCCAATTATAAAAATATTATCAATGTTGAAGTTGGAGAACTTTTGAATCGAAGCCCATTTCGCAATTCTAAAGGTAACATTAGAGATTAACTCTGCAATCGAAGATAAAGAGCGTAAAAAAATCCTCTCAATCCTTTCCTTCCAAATGGAGCACAAGATAGCTAAAGGACCATTCCCCATGAGATGCTACCACACCCAATAAAATTTGCACATGACCAAGACATTGCCGCATTTGCAATATTGTCTATTTGGGTACTGTCAACAGCAATTTCACATAATGGTTGGGTGCATTAAACTAAAAATAATAGCGGGCTCCCTCCATAGTGATTATATATTGCATATAATATATGAAGTACTTCTGAGTTCCAACACTCATCATAAGATTCCAGCACGTTGTGTCCAAGTTTTTGCATGAAATTAACTCTTTGGTTTGTTAGTGACACTTCAAATCTGGCTGCCTATAATATAATGTGAAGTTGCAAAGAAACTACAAGCATTCTTAGCATACAAAGTTACAGACAATTTGCTCATGTGGCACTTATCTCTATATGGATTATTTTTTTAAGTCGAACAATATAGATGAACAGAAGTCAGTGAATATGCAAGACTTTAGTAATTGATACTACTCTTCTAGGTGCCCGCCCTTTAAGTAATACAAAAGAAAAAAAAAAGATCCAAAATTTGGTTTTAACAACTCTTTTGGAGCTAATCTTTGAAATTCCCGTCCTACCCTTGTCAGCAAAATGAGGTTTATATTAACCTAGAGAACACCTACATGGAGATAGAATGGATTCTTGTTAGTTGTTACACGGGAAGAAAGTAGTTGAATCGTCTCGAAGTAGGAACTGATGAAAAAGAAATGATGGCTTTCCCCTTCAAAATATGAAAGCTGTAGCGAATTCCCAAAACCAAAGGTTAATTCTGACCCAAAAAGATGGCATTGCATCAGCTCTTTGGAAGATGAATTCCAGCTCTCTCAACATGTCTTCTGAAATGAATTCGAGCTGAATTCAGTCTTGATTGTGGTAGGGGAAGTCTGTTGCCATATTAATGCTAACATCTTTACTGGATTGGAATGGCTGATCAGAGGAGAAAATGTCTGAACATGGTAATATAAAGTCTTCTCTTTGCTGAAAAAAAAGAGGTCGTTGCTTTTCTTTGTTGGGCTAAGGAAAGGATGCCAATGGCATAAAACAGTTGGATGTTGACAAAGGGTTGAAGCTAAAGGCCAAAAGAATATGGTTAAGTTTGACCTCTACTGTGAACTAAGACCTTTGTTGTGAGAGGACACAGTTTTTATAATGCTACCTTATTAGTATATAAAACCTTGTCTAATCTTTTTATAATCCAGGTATATTGGTATACAATACCTTGTCTAATATGTAAACTTTATCTCACCCCCTTTATTGAGCTCTAATTGGGAAGGTTCAACAACTTCAGTTATGATTCATATCTGCTAGAATGGTGCACTGCAGGAGTTTAGTGAAATGGTGCTCACCTTCTCTGTAAGTGATGTAGTCTTCATATGCTTTTATTGTCATGTTCTCTATATCAGGATATACAGAACAGAGTCCAATGACCAAAAAGAATTAACAGAGACATTTCCCTAATTATCAATAGGAGCAAGTGAACCATCTGCTATCTTAATAGAACCGAAGGAACAGTTTCAGAGCATGATAAAAAAGAGAGGACATACTAGTTATATGCTCTGGGGAGCAAAAGTTATTGGGCCAATCTCTGTAGGGCCCAGCTAAACTCAGCTGATTCAACTTGGATTCATCATAAAATGAATACATAGTGATGGCCAGACTTATTATGACTCAGTCAAGACTTGGTGGACCCAGCCTTGACACGATCAATGGTTGTTTATGCCCAAGAAAATCTATAAGTTATTAATTTCTATTATTTATTTATTTATTTATGTTGACCTTTGACTTTATGACTCAGTCAAAATGTCACCGAATCTGAGTCTGCTGGGAGTTGGATTAAGTTTTGGATGAAAAATGGGTAGAAGAAACATGTTGGACAGATAAGAAGGCACCTGTTTAGGCCGCGTAAAACTTAGCCATACTGGAAGCAGGCTCTTGTCAATGGTGGTTGTATTGTACAAGATCACTCAGATCCTCTTTAATTTAAGACCTTGTTACTGAGTTAGATCATTCTTCAGTCCCTCCCATACTGTTCAAAAAGGAAAGTGGGGAGAGGGGAGGGGGTTGGGGGGGGGGGGGGGGGGGGGGTGTTTGAAGAAGCCTTTTTCCACTATATGATATGACTTTTTCATTCAGTATTCTTTCTTATTTGATTGTTCAAATGTTTGTCTCTTTGACCTTTATTACTTTTTTTTTTCATTCTATATTTTCTAATTTGTTCAGGGGAGTGGGGAGTGGGGTGGGGAAGCCGTTTTCCATTATATGATATGACTTTTTCATTCAGTATTTTTTCTTATTTGATTGTTCAAATGTTTATCTCTTTGACCTTTATTACCTTTTTTTTTTCCATTCTATATTTTCTAATTTGTTCAGGAGATCAAAACAGTGGAACTCGTGAAGCCAGATGGTTGGGTTTATATATCCTTGTCTGGAACTGATCCTCGGTAAGCCATACGATTCTAGATATTGGATGCCCATATCCATTTAGGAGAGCATTTTCAGTTATTCAGAATTAGTTTTCATAATGTATATCGTTGAAAAAAAAGTGAGTGATAATTCATTTTTTATTTATCAGTTAAGTTATTTAGTTTGTAACATATAGGGTTCAACGAGGTTCAGTTGTTATTTGTGGTTGTTCAAAACCTCTTTGGACTTTCTTCTAATGACCTGCTTTGTGTGTGTCATTTATTTGCAATGAGCACCACTCTTTGCATAAGTTATATGAGCACCACCTTGTGGCACCCACATGGACCCACTTTCTACATCGTGGGGAGATCGAACATGACCCAACTTTCACCTCCACCGGATTTTGGAACACCCTTTTTTTACAAATTTTTTTTACCATTGATTGTTTGGACTTATAAAACCCACATCTGTCATTAGATTGGGTTGATTTTTGAAGTATCTCTAATCAATACATTGAGCTACCCAGCCCTACTTCCTTTATTTGAAGGTGGTTTTAGATGCACCCTACAGTGCTGTGCACAGTGTTGCTCATATAGTCACATTTTCTTTTCTTTTCCTCCCCTTTCCCTCCTTTTTCTTTGTGATTGGCAACATATTTTTAAGGGAACCCCCAGTTGTTGGTAATTTTTTAATCTGATCTCGGGGGAAATGATTGGCATATTGACTCTATAGTTTGCTAATTTTTGCTGAGTGTATGATTAGCCCCCATGGGCCTTGTATCCTATTTTTCTTATAATGACATAATGATGCAGCTATCGGTGGTCCATGTTAAAATGTAAGGCGATATCAGTTATTCATTTTCATGTTTTTTTAAAGTAAGTGGTATTGTTTGATCCATCTAGTTTGGCCATTCATTAAAAGCACGAAAAAATTATTTATACTTCCTTCTACTATCCATCTAGACAATTACCACTTGTAGGGGCATCCTAGGAAGCACGGACACGTGTCTGGGGTCCCCATGTCCATTTCGGACATTGACATGGCTTGGACAAGCATCCGACAGGCCAAAAAACGTCTCTTATTTTATTTTTTTTTTATTTTTTAATTTCGGACATGGCTGGACAAGGATCAGACATGGCTTGGTCACTTTGGGGACATGGCTCATCTAAATTTTCGGCAGATTTTCTTCTTCAGTTTTCTTTTTTTGTTTTTTTGTATTCGAGCATGCACTAGAGGCTAGAGATGCCAACGAAAAGGGTAAAGAACTCATTGCTTTTTATACAGGAGTGGGGGCCCATTGGGCTTTTTATGTTTCTTTCTTTTTAATGTTGGGCTACTGGGCCAACTAGCAACTTGGCCCGCATTTCTCTTTTTTTTTTATATATATATTGAGATATTGTCTAGCCCACTTTTCTTTTCTTTTTTTTTCTTTTTTTCTTCTATTTTGAGATATTGTCTAGCGAGGCCCACTTCATTGAAAGTTTGATCCACATAGTGGGCCTCACAATATTTGAGCCCTATGATAAGTGTATGTCTATATAATTATTCTTTAATTTTATGATTATATATAATATATATTTGTTATTTGCCGTGTCCCACCCGTGTCTGTATCCTGCTTTTTTAGGATTTGCCGTATCATCGTGTTCTTGTCGTGTTGAATCCATATCCTATGTCTATATCCGTGCTTCTTAGGGGGCATCATTCTCCCGTGGTGGAAGAAGACTCAACCTCAAGTATGCTTCTCCAATTGTTATTGACTTTTTTTTTTTTTTTGGCTTCTACCTCTCACTGTTATCTAGCAATCTGTGTGTCACTTATGTTACAACATATTTGTGGATTCAGTGGTAGATTAAAGGCAATGGAGACCTTAAATCTCTACTTATTTTTCTCCAGGCTGCATATGGTGGTTTCTGACTGTCACCTGATCAGTTTCCATTTCAATAAGTGGTCAAATGGTGTT
Organism: Sextonia rubra; assembly: GCA_037013555.1. NCBI lineage: Eukaryota > Viridiplantae > Streptophyta > Magnoliopsida > Laurales > Lauraceae > Sextonia > Sextonia rubra. The sequence continues at coordinate 13,544,805 of JASUAD010000026.1, forward strand.
TTGCTAATAGCAACACAACAAGTAGCAACCCTGTGTGGTGCCTACCTTTGATCAATTAGTTCCTGTCAAACTCATCCCCTCACCACGAATTGACACTTAGCCTAAGTGTGACACTCGTTTGATCCAAGGATTGTACATTTCTTATTTCTTCGGCTGATTAGAGGGGGATAAAATTTGGCCACTAATAGTCCATGTAATGTCCTGTTATGGGCTTCCTTGCAAGTGACATTGGCTAATACATATTTTCTATGACTTCAGAAGGCCAGTGTTTGGCCTTTAGTGTGTTTAGAGCCAAGTAGGCAACTTGTCTGTATTGAAATTATCATCGAGCTTTTGGTTAGGTTCAGGGATGCAAATATTAAATGTATTGGCCATGGCATATCTGATAAATAGAAAAGATCGCCACTCATCAGCTGATAAATAGGTGTATGGGGGCCCATATATACTTAGGAGTGTTGGAGGGCAACAAGAAACAATGTGGAGCCATGGTTGCTATCGTCTGTATGAAGGGTACTACACAAAGCGTGATTCAAGACAATTGTAATACTTTCATACATGCCCTCACTATGCAGTAATATACCAATAATCATTAAAATTAGGCTTATTGGACCAATATGCCTTTCCAAGACCCTTTGCATGATATCGCTTTTTCTCTATGAATGATTTATGATTATACATTTATATATTGTTCCCTATGGTCAAGTGCTTATTTGAATTTAGAAATGCTTATTAGTGATTTTGATGAAACTTTTTGATAATTAGCAATATATTAGTTTCTAACTTAATCTAGCTAATTGTCATGAATATATGTGGACAAATTGATTAATGCTATTTTCTTATAACCATTTAATGATATAGGACCTGTATGATATGTAGTAACTTATCTTAGTGATGCAGGCCTTAGGGTTAGGGCTTGAGTAAAGTGTCGGAGCACGTGTTTGAAGACACTTCAAATCGTCAAGAAGACTTCAAACTCGGAGCACGTGTCTAATACCAGATATATATAACAAAAGCAAACTTAATGCCTAAGCAAACCCTAATCTATTAATAGAAACTTCCTTAATAATGCAAGTAGAAAGCTACTAATTAAATAACATAGTCTAATCTAATTAGATTTGAATGGGACCACTTGTGGGGCTTAGGCTACATTATCCTCCCTAGCTTGAAAGAAGAGTTTGTCCTTGAACTCAAGTCTTCTTCGGATTGTCTCTGTAAATGTGGTGAACATAAAGGACTTTCTTTGCTGCAATTACCTGAGAAATTTTCTTTGGCGGCTCTGGTTTCTTAGGATGAAGAGTAACTTGTTTTCTACCATGCATCGATGTATACGTGTTATCATGCATACCATGAGTTTCATTTTTGTCATATATCCATGGGTGGCACCTTAAGATATCGCTACCGTCCATAGGTAGCACATTACATCAAATTGTATCTTTGTAATCATCATCGATAGCAAATGTAACCTTTAATGTGTGACGTACGTGCACTTGATCACACGTGATCAGCCATTTGACAAAATACGCTAATTGTGATTGTAAACCTTCAACTTGAGTGATCAACAAGAGATTGAGTGATGATATTTTTGCAACTTCCTCCATCAACAACAATTGTGCAATGCTGTTCAAGAATTATACCTGTGGAAGGAAATTTTTTTTCCGCGACCATTTCCTTGCAATAGTGGGTGGAGCCTCCTTGATGACCATGAGAGTTTCACTATCTTTGTTTGCTTCATATTCTACTGCTTCCTTTACCTCTTCTTTGTCTGAAGGATCATCCCATGCGGTTGGTTCATCACGTACACTTTTCATTAGGTTCACTCATTTGGGACATTCAGAGGAGTAATGCCCTTTTTGTTTGCAATGAAAACATGTAACCTTGTTATTATCTTCAGGCTTGGAGATAATTTTTTCTAGTGAACCATTGGATTTATCATCTTGGAAAGATGAATTCTTTTATGGAGTCCATTTGGATGCATTGAATTTTTGTGCTTGATGATTTACAATTTCCTCGGCTTTGGTGGCATGTTGGATGAGCTCATCGACATTGTCAAAATATTGAAATGCTAGGATGTTTTGAATGTTTAGTCTCAATCTATTGAAAAATCTATCAACCAATACATCATCATCTTTATTCTATCTACAACGAGCTTGCAAATTCAAAAATTCTTCAGAGTATTCAACAACCGTCTTGGATTGTGGTTTCAAATTCTGAAAACTTGCACGAAGATCTCGTGAATAATTGATGGGGAGGCATTCTGTTTCAAAATATTTTTCATCTCAGCTCAAGTTTCAACAAGGTCCATGTTCTGATTCTTTGGTTTCTTTGCAATGCAGCCCGCCAAGTTGCCACATAGTTACGAAATCGGGTGGTAACCAGTGTAACTTTGTGGTTCTCATTCATTGGTTGTGTGCAAAAATATTTTCCACACACTAACTAATCCATGAATTCAATGGATTGTAATTTTCCATCATATTTTGGAATCATATAATTCTTAAATCTCGATTAGGATTATTAACTGGTGGATCTCGTTGTTTCCGAATGTTTTCACCATCACCATGATTGTGATCCCCACACTAAGTATTTTCTAAATTTGTCACTCTAGTTTCCAGTTGTTGCAGCGTGGTTTGCATGTTGTTAATTGTGGTAATGAAATCTCTAATGGTACCAACCAAATCTTCAATTAAAGAAGATGAAGATTCCACTTCAACTTGCTTCTTATGAGGCATTTTTTTAATGCAAATTTAAAAGCTGACTGACGTGATGTGTAGATTGGCTTTCCACAAATGTTTTGGTGAAGGAGGATCTAAAATTTGATGGTTGACGGCTATGATATAACAAAAACAAAATTCTGACCTTGATTTGCTAAATTTGTTGGGACTGAAAAGATATTAATGCAAATATGATGTCAGCAATATGCTGTTGCTAGCCCATTATTTATGGGCTTTCAAAAGCTGGATCTGGTCTAACTTGCGCCCAAGCTAATTCAAACTTGAAAAGGCCCACGTAGACAGTCTTTGCTTCATCTCGGGAGAGGTGTCAGCACAAGACTCTCAAGAGGGGTTACAAGAAAACAAAACTTGTGACTTGTTTCCTGAAGACCAAAGGGAGCCTCTTCTCACTTGCGATGGGCTACGGCCGGACTTGCGGCTCCTAGGGGCTTGACGCAAGGTGATAACGATGGGGCTCGGGGAATGCTTGATTGGGTGGAGCTGTGATGGACGGCTTGAGGCGCTGCTCTATGTCCAATGGTGCATCGTGCAATGCTAGTGACCGGCAGGATGCAGACGGCAGTGGGGCGATCCGACGATTGCAATGGATTCTAGGTATGCCTTCTGACACCTCTGTGCTGATCTTTTCCTCTTCTTCTTCTTCTTCATATTCTTCTTCTTTATTTATTTATTCATTTATTTATTTGAAGATGGGGTTGGACAGAGATTTGGGAGAAGGTGGGTGTTGCAGACGTGTTTGGGGAGTGGGTATGAGGCTGAGTGGAAAATGGGGTTTTGGCTGAACAAAATTTTGAATCTTTGGATTTCTTTTTTTGAAAATTTCATCCTTATTTTTCAATTTAGAATGCTAAGTGAAACGTACCATTTTGGCCGCTGGCCGATACACCCATGCATCCGAATTTTTTTTCCTCCTTCGTCAGGTTTGAGCCATGATTTTTTAATGTAAATAGATCTTTTTTGTCCCTCTTGGTAGTCCAGGTAAGCATGGAAGCTGGACTGACTGTATGCATTGTTTCTGAGAACACTGTGCTTTAACCGCATGGCATCCATGACTTTGTTTACTGCCTTTCAGAGAAGCGTTTATTCACACATTCATGCTGCAACTTGCTGTGCTTTCCAATCACCTAAATGGGAGGGATACACATGTTCGTCAGATTAAAATTTACGGCCCCAGACCGTAAGTCTCGATCCCCTTTCCTTCCATTTTGTTGTATATCAGTTTCTAAACTGAAACTTTTTTTTTAATGTTTTATTGTAGGAACCCAATTCCGCATCAACCATTTCAGTTTACTTCTAGAGAGTTCATCACTTACTCTTGTGTAAGATAAGAACTATTAGATCTCAGCTATCAGAGCCCTTGGAACTGAAAGTGGAGGCCATAAGTTAAACTTAATTAATTTTGGTACCAAGAACCTCAAATCATGTGATATTAAATGAGGAGCGAACTTTTTAGTGAGGATTCTGGTCTACAACAGAGGTGCTGCTTGGCAGGCTTTCTTGATCATCTGTTTGATACTGAAAAGTATTGTCTTTGACATGACAATGTTTTGTATCTGGTGGCATATTCAATCTCTACATAAACTTCTTCAGTTTTAATGAAACCTTCCTTTTTCTGTTTTTTAGCAGTTGTCTTCCATGCAGCATTCTTAAAGCATTAGCTTCACATAGTATGTAACCTTTGTTTAAAATGGAGACCATTAAAACCTTTCAATTGCTTTGTAGAGCCAACTCTATTTATCAAGCTAGGAACTTTTCAACTCTTTTCTAAAAGCTAGAAATGTACACCTAAACTCTACTTCTCAAGGATTTGCATTATTATTTCCATCTCAAACTGAAAATATGGCTGAAAATAGGGTTGTAGAAAAGTAGCACATAAAGCTATCCCAAAGTGGATGGGATAAGGCTTGCATTATGATATTTTCTAGGTGCATATAGCTCTTGTTTTATTTAATTGTAAACTTAAGTAGAGCCCTGCTTACATCTTAGCCTTGAATCAGGCTTAGCCTTATACCTTAATTAGGGCCCTGCTCTTAGCCTCTAATCAGGCTTAGCCTCATACCTTAATTAGAGCCCCATTGCAATCTTAGTATCTAAGCAGGCTTAATCTTTTAGCTAGATGTTCCAACCCTAGCCACACATGCTTTAGATAATGTCCAACTAGCCTTATAACTTTCACCTACTGTTGAAGAATACCATCCAAATAATGATATGAAACAAGAGTGCCAGGCCATCCTTGGCATGGTATGACCATGGCGCCACACTTCAATTGATGCTCCTGGCTCTAAGAGATCTATGGTCCTTTAACTTATTTTGGTATCAATTAAAATGATTTCCAATCCTGGGGTTTGTTGGAGTTATCTAACCCTTCCAAATATTTAATTTCCTGGTAATATGATCCTAATCAATGCCGAATTCATATCAGAACCTGTATCACAACTGGAAGGCGCTCACCATCACAACCACAAGGTTGCAGTAAGTTTTGTTGCCTGTAATAAAACAAACAATAGCTTCAATGCGCCTGGACTTTTGCATTGAAATTTCACCGTTTAACACTAGATATTAAAGGTAGTTGCTGTATGCCCTAGTCAAAGTCTTTGGGATGCCACTGCAATTTATTCCAGTCCAGCTTGAGGCAAATTGAGTGAAACACTTTCTGTTTTTGGAGCCGTTTAGTGAGTAGGATAGGGGTGATAAAGCCAAAGGAAACTTCTGCTTAAGCTGACTATATGACTGGTCAGTCCTGATCACTGAATTAATTATTTTTCCTACTAAGTTGGATTAGTGGCATGGGACATGTGGGACAATCTTATGGGGGATCGATCCCTCGGTGGCTATGCGAGGTGATTGCTGACATCAGGCCTACACAAAGCGATGCTGATCAGGCTAACATTATTAGCATGGGCCTTGGTATTTTAGTAGTTTGTGTGGGATGGTTTCTGCCTCATCTTCTTTTCAGGATATGGTTTTATTTTAAGGAAAAAAAATGCAAAATAGAAGATTCTATTTTCCTACGCTTTCCAGTTTGTGTTCTATTTTCCTACAATTTCCAGTTTGTGTTCATTGGTGGAAGCAAAGCATTTCTGTGGTGAAATGTGTTTGCCTCCTGTGTAAGATTGAAGAAAATAGCTATCTTCCTCTTGGATCTGAATCATTATCTCACAAAACTTGTGCGAATTTCTTTTGCCAATAGAAACCAGTGAAAAAGTGTAAGCACCGAAGGACATTATTTTCGTTTTTCACAAAATGCTCGGCACAAGTGTCCCATCATACATTGTGACATCAATGATTTTTTGGGGCTGTTGTTAAAATGGGCTTCAACAAAAGAAATCTTAGGTGAGGGCTGAAAGAGATGCAGATGAGACCTCACTTTTCTAGAATTTGATTTACTAGAGCGATGCGTGTGTCTCATCATATATATATATATGTAAACAATTACAAATACATTTATTGGCAAAGTGTCTTTCTTTGTCATCTCTCTCACATCATTTAAAAACAATTACAACGATTTTTAGGATGTTTAAATTACGTGTCACAGTTTTATCAAAATCTCTCTCATGAAAAAAGCTCCTACAGGAATGCCTGAAGAACTCTCCTATAGAATGGACTCTTGCCCATACTAGAGTATCCAACAAATAAAAGAAAAGATTAAATCACTTCTACGCTTAAGCATCCCTAATCCAATCTCTTCAAAATTGTTTAAACAAATGCATCCGAGATAGGATTTGGTGGAATCTTGTTCCAAAAAATCCCCAATCAAAAGAATAAATTATTAGATTTTATTCAGGCATTTAAAATGCAACTCAACAAAATTATTCAACAATAAAAAAGGAAGTCTTAACCATAGTCATATGCATTCTCAAATTTCCAAGTGATTTTTTGAATAAAAAGTTCCTCATTCATATTGATTGTAAATCTGCAAAAGATATTATAGAAAATGATATTAAAAATCTTGCATCAAAACATATTTTTGATCGATGGCAAGATTTGCTAGCAATTTTGATTTTGACATTAAATTTATCAAACGTTCTTCAACTTCTCTTCCTAATTTTCTCTCTCTTGAATTTCTACAGGGAGGAAGTAAGGTAAAAAGCTGTGATGCCTCCAAAAGGAAAAAGGCAAAAATCCAGTAATTGACATCATAAATGTCCTCTCCAACAATAAATTTAAAGCCCTTAATCCAGCCTCTCCAATGCTAATACCACCTTCCCCTTTCAAAAGATCCCAATATTTCAAAACCTTTGAATCACCAATTGTCCTCCTTGATGATAAAGTCTTTGAAAATCCCACCATAGACCATTGTTACCAAACTCTTCCTCCTAAAAACACATTTCACCACTAAGGACCTCAATATTTCTCAAAGCTACTATGAAGCCATTTTGCTACAATAAAAAAGTGTTATTATTAATCATAAAGAGCAAGATGATGAACATTCCTGTTAAAAAATGAAAATTATGCATGTTTTATTCTCCTCATATTGGGTAGACAATTTCTCATCCACCAAATTTTTTATCAATCCCACTGGCGCATCATGGCCCTATAATTATTGGGATTATATGAATGTTTGGGAATATACCCTTTTGTATCAAACATCTATTTATAGGTCTTCTCAGTTGTTCGGAATCTAGTCTCCATTGGGCTCAAGTCCAAAGTCTCATGGGCTGGTCTGGGCTAGGAGATACGCTAAGTTATTAGAATAAATAAATAAATAAAACCATATGACGAATAATATGTAACACTCCGATCCCCTTTGAGCCGGATTAGTGGCTCATTAGTGTGTGTTTCTGTTGTTTTATTCTTTCGGACTTGGTTTTGGGTCTTGGATAGGTAGTTGAGTAACCTTTGACCTGAGATAGGTAGTTCTAAGCCCTTTTTCGTAATTTTTCTTTTGCTTTGCTTGCATCATCTTTGCATCATCTTGGTGTCAGCATGTGTATTTTGTTGAGCTCGTTATATTCCATAACTGTGTCAGACCGATTTGGAGCCTATTGGAGGAGTTGGACCCTCGTGTGACTCGATTTGTAAATAACCGAAACTTACCGGACTTTGACTTAAACTCCAAAACCTTTATATATAAATGAGTCAGCTCCCAGGTGTCTCTCTCCCTGCTCATTTGGCAACGTGCATGCAAGGAGAGCTCCACGTTTTCTCTCCCACTCCTTCTTCCCTCTTCATTCTCTTCTTCGGTCTTGGTTGGTGTTGGGAGCTTGCACCCATCTTGATTTGGGTTTCCTCTTCTCTCTCATCTCTGTCTATTGCGTGAGGTAAGTGGGTTTTGAATTCTTCCTCTCCAATTGGATTCCTTCTCCAAGCTCTGTGTGTTTCCTACAGCTCATGCATGGTTTATTTCTTTGATTTGTTTTGATTTTAGCTGATTTGGAGCTTGATTCGGTGGATTGACAGAGTTTGAGGCAAGTATAAGTACAGGATTTGATAACACATATGGGTGTTTTGTTTGATTGCTTTGATTCCTTCTTATTCTCTGTATACAAATGTTTTACAGCCAATTTTTGTGAATTTGGAACCTTTGTAACTCGTTTTGTTCAGCTTCTGTACCAAATTTCAGTTTCTGTACTCAGCCCGAATTCGTTTTCTGTATTGTACGGTTAAGCCGTAACTTTCTACGGCTCACAATCCAGAGACTTGAAATTTCACTTTTGTTCTACGGCTAGTCTACGGCTGAGCCGTAACTTGTCCTACGGCTGAGCCGTAAGCTAGCCGTGACCCAACCGCAACCCAGCCGTGAATTAAATCTCTGATCAGTCGAAACTTTCCCGATACAGTACTCCTACGGTGTGGCTACAGCTAAGCCGTGAAGTGCTACGGCTAAGCCGTGGATTGGTCTACTGCTAAGCCGTATACTGACTGTAGCTCAGCCGAAAAAGGTATCAGATCGGAGTGTGAAGATGGCCAGTTTAGCTGTGCTTTCAATGGAACCACGGTTAAGCCGTAGTGCATATTACGACGAGCGCGTAAGATGTCTCCGGCTCAACCATAGGTCACTCATGGCTAAACCGTTAGGCGTGGCAAATCAGAAATATAACTTAGGATAATGGTGTGACTTTGTAGGGCTTATATATAAGGAACCATACACGTAAACCGGCCCAATGGATTATTTGGATCGCATGAATAGTCTGTTAGGCTGTGACTCATTCATGTGAGCGTTGATTCTCTGTTAAGCACCTCCCCATGGGTGTTGGATTAAGGGACTTCGATGTACATGAGGATTACATTGCAACACTAGGATGACAACGGTGCATCGAATAACTTAAAACTACATTAACATGCAAGGTTAGTGACAGTGAACAACTAGATTAGTATTGGCCTGTAATGAACCTTGACTCCGTATTAATCTGAGATGCATTGCATATTGTTTACAGCTTTGCCCTCTGTTCTGCCAATCTATGTCTATGCATTCCGCAGTCATTTTGCTTTCGTCCTGTATGTCTGTTTATTCTTCGATCTGCACTACGCTTTGATCTATGCTGTGCTTTGACTTAATCTATGTTCTGATCTGTATTTTGGCTATGCTTTGTATATTTCTGGCTTTGTATATTTTGGGTATTCCCTGGTGGCTCTGCCCAGAGATTAACACGTGAGGATAAGATCCGGTCTTTGCCATCGGTGAGTCCAAAGCGGATAATCTCCCTTCTTTTAGATTTGATTTGATTGGTATTAGTCTGGCTCTACTCAACCTCAGCCCTAGGATGCCCGACGGGGTTACCTCTGGCTTAGATCTCTGTATCTCTGTATCACTGCAGTGTCGCTTTGTCTTGGGACCCCGGAACCCAGGAAACCGAGACCCACTTGTACCCTTGGCCCGGTCAGTGGTGTTCTCATCTGCTCTGCTCTGCTCTCTATATTGGAGAGAATATGGTTAACGTAGTAGCCACTTAGTTCAGTATTTCTATGCTTTGATTCAAATATCATGCCTTACTTCTACGCACGATTTGCTTAGCATACTAAGATGAAATTCTGAAATTACTATTCTGTCCTTATTCTACTTGATACTATGAGTGTTTCAGCCTTGTTACTTGTATTTGCTGGATCGTTGTATTCATTTGTGTTGTCTGTGGTGTTGCAGGCACAGATCCCTTGCCCAGCTCCCCGGCGGTCGAGGAGGCTGCAGGGCCGAGTGTAGAGGCACCCTCCGGTTTGGCAGAGTGGGCCTGATCATCTCTGCCGAGTGCGTGCATGCATATCAGTGGCCTTCTGTTTGGAGTTTTGGTCTTTTGAGATTTTGTATTTGGGCACTTTGGACTTTGGACTTTGTACTCTGTATATTTTGTACATCATGTTTTTGGGTGTATTCGGATTTTATATCATCGTAATTATCTTTGTCCTTTGCTTTATCTTTCCGCTCCGCATTTGTTTTTGGCTTCCGCTATTTTCCTTTGTTGCTTGCTATGATATATACAGCTTCCGCGTACGCTTAGTTCGCACGTGTTAGATCCCTTGTGTGTGTGCATCTGGACTGGGTTTGGATGCAAGTGCACGGGAGTACGTGTGTCACCGGTTTAGCTTTTCGCTAACCCCCAACTTCTGGGCTCGGGTCGTGACATACGTATTGTATGGTATCAGAGCATGCTAGTTATAAGTATGTAGGCATCTAAGATCGTGGTGAGATAACGCTATCAACTATTTGACTCGAAGTCTAATATGCTGACTTTTGGGATTTGACTAACTCAGGGCATTTTATATTTGTGTACTGTGTTTCTTTTTCTTTTTGCAGGATGGCATCCGGATCAGGATCTCGGGATGAGAATCAACAGGGCCATAACGGTGATAGTGGATCGTTACCCCCACATATCAGTAGTGAGGAACATATCATGATGATGATGCAGTCTATGCAGTCATTACAGGCGCAAATGGCATCCATGGTAGATAGACAGAGTCAGGCTGCCGCGTCAGCATCACCTCGTGTGGACCAGCAAGTGATCTTTCAGCCCAAGGAATTAGATCCAAATGCTCTGTTTGACAAGTTCCGTAAGCGAGGGGCGACCAAGTTCCATGGGATAGAGGATGCATTACAGGCTGAGCAATGGTTGGAGCAGACTGAAAAGCTATTTGATACGATTGTGTGCAGCAACAAACAGAAGGTAGTTCTCACAGCTTCTATGCTTCGGAGTGTAGCCAAGACATGGTGGAGGAGTGTTAAGAGCTCATTTCAGACTATGCCCAGTGCCACAGTTTGGGAGACCTTCAAGCAGCAATTCTGTTGGAAGTTCATGCCTCTCCATATTCAGCGAGCCAAGGAAGTGGAATTCTTCAACCTTCAGCAGAGACAGATGTCGGTTGCAGATTATGTGCACAAGTTTACAGAGCTGTCCCATTTTGCAGAGGACATGGTGAACACTGAGCATAAGAAGGTGACTCGCTTCGTCAACGGCCTGAACCCGAGGCATAAACGCCACGTAGTTGCATGTATGTGGCCGGCTACCTTGGATGACGCTATTGACAGGGCTTATGATGCAGAGGCCATATTTGAGGAGGAGCGAACCGAGGCTAAGAGGGCAGCAGGTTCCAGTAGCAGAAGTCAGTTTCAGAAGAAGTTCAAGGGTAAGCAGGGCAGTTCGAGCAGTACTCAGGTGATTTGTGGTCACTGTGGGAAGGATCACCCAACAGACAGATGTTGGAGGAAGAGTGGAGCCTGTTTCGGTTGTGGCTCTACGGATCACAAGCGGGCCCAATGCCCAAAGTTTCAGTCCTCTCCACAGACGAGATCGGCAGGACCTACAGCGCAGGGCAAATCTCAGCCAACTCGCCCAGCCCAGAAGCAGAACCGCCAGACAGCACGAGCCTATGCTGCTACGCATGAGGGCGCAGAGGAAGCTACTGTCGTGGAAGGTAAAATTTTAATTTCTGATGCTGAAGCTTTAGCCTTATTTGACTCCGGGTCTACGCGTTCGTACGTAGCACTCCATTTTGCTGTGCAGCTTCGACAGCGACCCACACCGCTCCCATACTTGTTGCTAGTATCCACTCCGGTTGGTAAACGGGTGGATTGCAGTGTCTTCTACCCTCAGTGTGATGTGCGGATAGCTGGTCATCAGCTCCTGGTAGACCTCGTGTTGCTCACGACACTGGATTTTGATGTGATCCTTGGTATGGACTGGCTTGCGAGATATCATGCGTGTATCAATTGCTACAGCAAGGCTATCTACTTTGATTTGGGCAGCGGATTTCGATTTGAGGGCAGCCAGACGAAATGCCCAAGGCGTGTGATTTCTGCTTGTAAAGCAGACAGGATGCTTCGTAGGGGATATGAGGGATTTCTTGCATTCATTTCAGAGAAGAAAGATCAGCGACAGCTCAGTGAGATCCCAGTAGTCAGCGAGTTTCTGGACGTCTTTCCGGAGGATGTACCAGAGTTACCACCAGTTCGAGAGGTAGAGTTCTCGATCGACGTGATGCCAGGTACAGCACCCATCAGTAGAGCTCCATATCGTATGGCACCTGCAGAATTGTTGGAATTGAAGAAACAGTTGCAGGATCTGTTGGATAAAGGGTTCATACGCCCAAGTGTTTCACCTTGGGGAGCTCCTGTATTGTTTGTTAAGAAGAAGGATGGCAGTTTCCGGATGTGCATTGACTACAGGCAGTTGAACAAAGTGACTATCAAGAACAAATATCCATTGCCTAGGATCGATGAGTTGTTCGATCAGCTTCAGGGTGCAGCTTACTTCTCAAAGATTGACTTGAGGTCAGGGTATCATCAGCTCAGGGTGAAAGAGGAGGATGTTCCTAAGACAGCTTTCAGGACTCGGTATGGACACTACGAGTTCCTTGTCATGCCATTTGGTTTGACGAACGCACCCGCAGCTTTTATGGCGTTGATGAATAGGGTGTTTACTTCCTTTTTGGACCAATTTGTTATGGTTTTCATAGATGACATATTGGTCTATTCGAAGACTGCTGAGGAACATGCAGACCATCTGAGGAAAGCATTGCAGCTGCTTAGAGATCACAAGTTCTATGCAAAGTTGTCTAAGTGTGATTTCTGGTTAGAGCAAGTTGCATTTCTGGGTCATAAAATTTCTAGAGAGGGATTGATGGTGGATCCGGCTAAGATTGAGGCAGTAGTCCATTGGCCCCGTCCTAGATCAGTGACAGAGATTCGGAGTTTTCTGGGTTTGGCGGGATATTACCGCAGGTTCGTGCAGGACTTCTCGAAGATTTCAGCCCCGCTGACTCAGTTGACTCGGAAGAAGGTCCCGTATGAGTGGACAGAGAAGTGTGAGCGTAGTTTTCAGATGCTGAAAGAAAAGCTCACTACGGCGCCAGTGTTGACTCTCCCGGATGATAGTGAGGGATTCGTGATTTATTTCGATGCTTCTCGAGTTGGACTAGGCTGTGTGCTGATGCAGAATCAGAAAGTGATTGCCTATGGATCCAGACAGCTGAAAGAGCATGAGAAGAACTATGCCACACATGACTTGGAGCTAGCAGCCATTGTATTTGCACTGAAGTTGTGGCGACATTACCTGTACGGTGTGAAGTTCGAGGTCCATTCCGATCATCACAGTCTACAGTATTTGTTTGATCAGCATGACTTGAATATGAGACAGCGAAGGTGGTTGGAGTTCATCAAGGACTACGACTTTCCGATCAAGTACCACCCAGGCAAGGGGAATGTGGTTGCAGATGCACTTAGCAGGAGGACAGACAGTCTTCAGGTGTTGGCAGGATTCATATGCTTGTGCATGATCAGCCGGTTGAGGTTCGGATGGTAGGTGGATTGGTGACATTAGCTACTACCGTCGTGTTTCAGCCTGAGGTGATTCAGCAGATCAAGGATCGCCAGTTTGAGGACCCCCTTCTGGTGAAGTTCAGAGATCGGATTACAGATCGACCTGATTTCGGCCTGGTAGATGAAGTTTTGTACTTCAGGAATAGATTGTGTGTTCCCGCTGTGGATGAGCTGAAAGAAAAGTTGATGACAGATGCGCACGATGCCCGATATGCGATGCACCCAGGGAGTACGAAGATGTACCGGAACTTGAAGGACAGATTTTGGTGGAATAATATGAAGCGGGAGATCGCAGGGTTCGTAGCTCGATGTTTGACCTGTCAGAGGGTGAAAGCTGATCATCAGCGGCCTCCAGGATCATTGCATCCACTACACACTCCGCAGTGGAAGTGGGAGCACATTACCATGGATTTCGTCTCCGGTTTTCCGCCGACCAGCAGAAAGAACAATGCGATCTGGGTAATAGTGGACAGATTGACTAAGTCAGCACATTTCCTTCCGTTCAAGAAAGGGATGACATTCACAGAGATGGCCAGGAAGTTTGTTGACGAGATAGTTAGATTGCATGGTACCCCAGTATCGATTGTATCTGATCGCGACAGTCGTTTTGTGTCTTCATTCTGGAGAGCATTTCAGGAAGCTATGGGCACGAAGTTAAGCTTTAGTACGGCATACCACCCCCAGACGGATGGGCAGTCGGAGCGTACCATTCAGACGTTGGAGGATATGCTCAGAGCCAGCGTGCTGAACTTTGAGAAGGAATGGGATATGCATTTGGCATTGTGTGAGTTTGCTTACAACAACAGCTTCCACGAGAGCATTGGTATGGCACCCTATGAGGCTCTATACGGACGCAAGTGCAGGACTCCCGTGTGCTGGGAGGAAGTTGGAACAAGAAGTTTCCATGGTCCGACAATCATTGCTGAGACGACAGAGAAAGTGCAGAAAGTGATAGAGAATCTGAAGATTGCTCGATCCAGGCAGAAGAACTATGCGGATACTCGGAGGAGACCTTTGGCATTCCAAGTCGGAGATTGGGTGTTCCTTAAAGTTTCTCCGATGAAGGGCACGGTACGGTTTGGTTAGAAGGGCAAGTTAGCTCCGAGATATGTAGGACCGTTCGAAATCAAGAGCCGAGTTGGAGATTTAGCCTATCGGTTGACGCTTCCAGTTGAGTTCTCCGGTGTTCATGATGTATTCCATGTGTCGATGCTCCGTAAGTATGTGCCAGATCCGAGCCATGTGATTCGCTACGATGATATTCAGATTCAGCCTAATGCGACTTACGTTGAGCGTCCGCTTCGCATCGTTGGTACCCGAGAGCAGATTCTCCGTACCAGGACTATCAGATGGGTTAAAGTGTTGTAGGAGCATCATGGTCCAGATGAGGCTACATGGGAGCTAGAGGAGCAGCTAGCGCGCCAGTACCCACAGCTCTTTGCGCAGGTAGGTAGTCATTCCGAGGACGGAATGATTCCTAGTGGGGGAGGATGTAACACTCCGATCCCCTTTGAGCCGGATTAGTGGCTCATTAGTGTGTGTTTCTGTTGTTTTATTCTTTCGGACTTGGTTTTGGGTCTTGGATAGGTAGTTGAGTAACCTTTGACCTGAGATAGGTAGTTCTAAGCCCTTTTTCGTAATTTTTCTTTTGCTTTGCTTGCATCATCTTTGCATCATCTTGGTGTCAGCATGTGTATTTTGTTGAGCTCGTTATATTCCATAACTGTGTCAGACCGATTTGGAGCCTATTGGAGGAGTTGGACCCTCGTGTGACTCGATTTGTAAATAACCGAAACTTACCGGACTTTGACTTAAACTCCAAAACCTTTATATATAAATGAGTCAGCTCCCAGGTGTCTCTCTCCCTGCTCATTTGGCAACGTGCATGCAAGGAGAGCTCCACGTTTTCTCTCCCACTCCTTCTTCCCTCTTCATTCTCTTCTTCGGTCTTGGTTGGTGTTGGGAGCTTGCACCCATCTTGATTTGGGTTTCCTCTTCTCTCTCATCTCTGTCTATTGCGTGAGGTAAGTGGGTTTTGAATTCTTCCTCTCCAATTGGATTCCTTCTCCAAGCTCTGTGTGTTTCCTACAGCTCATGCATGGTTTATTTCTTTGATTTGTTTTGATTTTAGCTGATTTGGAGCTTGATTCGGTGGATTGACAGAGTTTGAGGCAAGTATAAGTACAGGATTTGATAACACATATGGGTGTTTTGTTTGATTGCTTTGATTCCTTCTTATTCTCTGTATACAAATGTTTTACAGCCAATTTTTGTGAATTTGGAACCTTTGTAACTCGTTTTGTTCAGCTTCTGTACCAAATTTCAGTTTCTGTACTCAGCCCGAATTCGTTTTCTGTATTGTACGGTTAAGCCGTAACTTTCTACGGCTCACAATCCAGAGACTTGAAATTTCACTTTTGTTCTACGGCTAGTCTACGGCTGAGCCGTAACTTGTCCTACGGCTGAGCCGTAAGCTAGCCGTGACCCAACCGCAACCCAGCCGTGAATTAAATCTCTGATCAGTCGAAACTTTCCCGATACAGTACTCCTACGGTGTGGCTACAGCTAAGCCGTGAAGTGCTACGGCTAAGCCGTGGATTGGTCTACGGCTAAGCCGTATACTGACTGTAGCTCAGCCGAAAAAGGTATCAGATCGGAGTGTGAAGATGGCCAGTTTAGCTGTGCTTTCAATGGAACCACGGTTAAGCCGTAGTGCATATTACGACGAGCGCGTAAGATGTCTCCGGCTCAACCATAGGTCACTCATGGCTAAACCGTTAGGCGTGGCAAATCAGAAATATAACTTAGGATAATGGTGTGACTTTGTAGGGCTTATATATAAGGAACCATACACGTAAACCGGCCCAATGGATTATTTGGATCGCATGAATAGTCTGTTAGGCTGTGACTCATTCATGTGAGCGTTGATTCTCTGTTAAGCACCTCCCCATGGGTGTTGGATTAAGGGACTTCGATGTACATGAGGATTACATTGCAACACTAGGATGACAACGGTGCATCGAATAACTTAAAACTACATTAACATGCAAGGTTAGTGACAGTGAACAACTAGATTAGTATTGGCCTGTAATGAACCTTGACTCCGTATTAATCTGAGATGCATTGCATATTGTTTACAGCTTTGCCCTCTGTTCTGCCAATCTATGTCTATGCATTCCGCAGTCATTTTGCTTTCGTCCTGTATGTCTGTTTATTCTTCGATCTGCACTACGCTTTGATCTATGCTGTGCTTTGACTTAATCTATGTTCTGATCTGTATTTTGGCTATGCTTTGTATATTTCTGGCTTTGTATATTTTGGGTATTCCCTGGTGGCTCTGCCCAGAGATTAACACGTGAGGATAAGATCCGGTCTTTGCCATCGGTGAGTCCAAAGCGGATAATCTCCCTTCTTTTAGATTTGATTTGATTGGTATTAGTCTGGCTCTACTCAACCTCAGCCCTAGGATGCCCGACGGGGTTACCTCTGGCTTAGATCTCTGTATCTCTGTATCACTGCAGTGTCGCTTTGTCTTGGGACCCCGGAACCCAGGAAACCGAGACCCACTTGTACCCTTGGCCCGGTCAGTGGTGTTCTCATCTGCTCTGCTCTGCTCTCTATATTGGAGAGAATATGGTTAACGTAGTAGCCACTTAGTTCAGTATTTCTATGCTTTGATTCAAATATCATGCCTTACTTCTACGCACGATTTGCTTAGCATACTAAGATGAAATTCTGAAATTACTATTCTGTCCTTATTCTACTTGATACTATGAGTGTTTCAGCCTTGTTACTTGTATTTGCTGGATCGTTGTATTCATTTGTGTTGTCTGTGGTGTTGCAGGCACAGATCCCTTGCCCAGCTCCCCGGCGGTCGAGGAGGCTGCAGGGCCGAGTGTAGAGGCACCCTCCGGTTTGGCAGAGTGGGCCTGATCATCTCTGCCGAGTGCGTGCATGCATATCAGTGGCCTTCTGTTTGGAGTTTTGGTCTTTTGAGATTTTGTATTTGGGCACTTTGGACTTTGGACTTTGTACTCTGTATATTTTGTACATCATGTTTTTGGGTGTATTCGGATTTTATATCATCGTAATTATCTTTGTCCTTTGCTTTATCTTTCCGCTCCGCATTTGTTTTTGGCTTCCGCTATTTTCCTTTGTTGCTTGCTATGATATATACAGCTTCCGCGTACGCTTAGTTCGCACGTATTAGATCCCTTGTGTGTGTGCATCTGGACTGGGTTTGGATGCACGTGCACGGGAGTACGTGTGTCACCGGTTTAGCTTTTCGCTAACCCCCGACTTCTGGGCTCAGGTCGTGACGTAATATCATGATTAACACGGTCTTATGTGTACCCAATGAAAAAAAAAGGAGGAGCTTATGTGTTAAGAGTTAATAAGTGGAACGTGGCAGGTCCCAAGTACCCATTTACCACATATGGGGTCCAATACAATCTGGTGCCATATATATGCACATTTACACTACTGGGTAAGTAGGTTGGCTATTGTTGATCCATTAGGTGAGGTAAATAATGACTAGCTTAATTGACATGATCCTATGTGTTAGGAATTAATGGGTGAGATGTGGTGTGTCCCAAGTTTCCATCTAATACCTAGTGGGTCCTAAAAAGAGTAACCTTTTTGTAGATGCACAAATGTGCGACTGGATAAGTAAATTGGCTACTATAGATCCATTAGGTAAAGTAAACAATGACTAAATTAACAAAATCTTAGGTGTTAGGAATTAATGGGCTGGATGTAGTGGGTCTTAAGTTTTCATTTACTATCTGGTGGGTCACTAAAGTGTAACCTCACGTACATGAACAAATGCGCAACGGGATAAATAGATTGGCTACTATAGATCCATTAAGATTAGGTTTTTAGGGTATCTATCATAGGTCTTCTCGGTTGTTCAAAATCAAGTCTCCTTTGGGCTCAAGACCAAAGTCTCATGGGCTAGTTTAGGATAGGCGGGGGATACCCAAAGTTATTTAAAAAAATAAAATAAATAAATACAACCATATGATGAATAATATCATGATTAACACGGTCTTATGTTTACAAACCCCCCCCACCCAACCTAAAAAAAAGATCTTATATGTCAAGAGTTAATAGGAGGAACGTGGCAGGTCCCAAGTGTTGGAAATTTATACTAAAAGCACACTTTTATGTTTTTTTCTTTGACTGATTTACTTATTAGTAAAGTTTGCTTTTTCCATCTTAATGAGAATTTGTATGGGTAAATGGTTGCATTATTATTTACTGTGCATAGGTGCGTCTTTTATTCTATAAAGTAGACAAGTTGGTGTGTAGAGTTCAGCTTACGCGCGGAAACTTATTTATCGGTTCTTGTAGAATATAAGTTATTGTTGTTCACAATTTAGATGGAGCTGAACACACCATCGGTATGATTGTAGTATGATGTTTTAGTAGGCTTGTCTTGGCTACGGGAAACAGTATAGTTTCGACTCATTATGCTAGTACACTTTGTGTGTATTGAACAGGACCACTTTTGGGTTATTATCTTTATACTGACTATATAAGATTATTAACATTTAAATGGTTATTATGAGAGCTTGTACTCTTAATCCCGATATAAATGATAGACACGTGCATTTAGTATTTGGCATTTTGATTTACAAATGAGTGAGACCTTTTGTGGGTCAATAATCTCAGTAAATTGGATGACTACAATAAGTTAAGTGTAAGGTCTCAAGGAATTATAAAGATATCGATTAAATATAGGCGTCAGTAATTATTTAATCGATGGATATCTGAAATCATAACGTGTAGAGATTAATAAGCATTTAATAACAAGAAGCTCGAAATATTATTTTGAGAATAAGGACAGAAGTACAATTATAATTCTTTAGTGGACCGAATTATAATTTATGGATCTAAGATTCTAATTTGGGCCGAATTAGGGTTTCCTATTTCTATAAGAAGCCTATTCCTTATTTTCTTCTTAAGGTCCCTATTATAGCCTATAAATATGCGCTATTGCTCTCTAGAAAGAATATACAAGAGAAATCTCATTTTTGAGAGCAATGATAATTCGTAGAAGAGGCCCACACCCCGGTGTGAGTTCGAGCATAGAGGAATACAGTAGAAGATCTTGAGATTTTCAGACTGTTGTAAGATCGAGATCAAATCAGAGAGATCTCGCGGTATGGTTCTTGAATCATTATTGTTTAAACTTATTTCTGCAGTGATCTGTGCGTGATATCAAAGGATCATGGCGGCTGCCTCCTAACACCAAGTACCAATTACTACATATGGGGTCCGATACAATCCGATGCCATATATATGCACATTTGCACTACTGGGTAAGTTGGTTGGCTATTATCGATCAATTAGGTAAGGTAAATAATGAATAACTTAATTAACATGATCCAATGTGTTAGGAATTAATAGGAGGGATGTGGTGGGTCCCAATCTTCTATTTACTATCTAGTGGGTCCCGTATAGAGCAACTTCAAGTAGATGCACAAATGCGCGACTATATAAGTAGATTGGCTACTATAAATCCATTAGGTAAAGTAAACAATGACTAACTTAATTAACACAATCCTATGTGTTAAGAATTAATGGGCTGGATGTGGTAGGTCCCAAGTTTCCGTTTACTACCTAGTGAGTCCCTTAAAGAATAACCTCGCGGAGATGAACAAATGCGCGACTATATAAGTAGATTGGCTACTATAAATCTATTAAGATAAGGTTTCTAAGGTATCTATCAATAAGTCTTCTTGGTTGTTCGGAAATGATCGGCCTTGGGCTTAAGGCTAAAGTCTCATGGGCTGGTCTGGGCTTAGTAGGAGATACCCTAAGTTATCAAAAAATAAAAAATAAATAAAACCATGTGATGAATAATATCATGATTGATACGGTCTTATGTTTAAACACCACCCACCCACCCCTCCAAAAAAAAAAAAAAAAAAAAAGAAGGATCTTATGTGTTAGGAGTGCATAAGCAGAACATGGGAGGTCCTAAGTACCCATGCACCACATGTTGGGTTTGATACAATCTGGTGCCATATATATGCCCATTTGCACTACTGGGTAAGTAAGTTGGCTATTGTTG
This sequence comes from Sextonia rubra, assembly GCA_037013555.1. Lineage (NCBI taxonomy): Eukaryota > Viridiplantae > Streptophyta > Magnoliopsida > Laurales > Lauraceae > Sextonia > Sextonia rubra. The sequence continues at coordinate 13,565,359 of JASUAD010000026.1, forward strand.
GTCCATTAGGTAAGGTAAACAATGAATAACTTAATTAAAATGAACCAATGTGTTAGGAATTAATCGGCAGGATGTAGTGGGTCCCAAGTCTCCATCTACTACCAGTGGGTCTCTTAAAGAGTAACCTCATATAGATGCAAAAATGCGCGACTGAATAAGTAGATTGGTTACTCTAGATCCATTAGGTAAAGTAAATAATGACTTAATTAATACAATCCTATATGTTAGGAATTAATGGGCAAGATGTAGTGGGTCCCAAGTTTCCATTTACTATTTAGTGAGTCACTTAAAGAGTATCCTCGCATAGATGCACAAATGTGAGACTTGACAAGTATAGTGGCTACTATAGATCTATTAAGATAAAGTTTATGGGGTATCTATCTATAGGTCTTCTCGGTTGTTCAGAATCTAGTCTCCCTTGGGCTCGTGGCCAATGTCTCATCGGCTGGGTTGGGTTTGAAGGGAGATACCCTAAGTTATCAATATATCTATATATATATATATTTCAATAGTTATTTTCTAACTCACGGTATTCGGATACCGGTCATGTAAGTTATGTCGGTCAACCCTCAACCAACCTATTTTACTGCGTGTCAAGTTGGGTTATTTGGGTTAGACTTGGGTCCTATTTCAGTTAGGTAAATGGGATGGGTTTGATTTTTTCACCCCTGCTCAACTCATTTGATTTGATGGTCATTTTCTATATATATATATATTGTTTTTTAGGTTTAATCATGTCTAGAAAGACAAGTCACAATGTTCCTGGCAATTAACTGGCGAATGTGATTAAGTGGCTCTTTGCGGGATTGGTACGTGCACTCAATTAGTATAGTGTGTAACTGGAAACGACTGTTAGATTGGTTGTGTTTTATTGGAACGATTAATATTAATTAATAAAGGTGGGGCTCAATATCTGCAGATCCATCCTGCTCAAAGTCAATCCATGGGGAGTGAAAAGATGGGCCTTAATGATGATGGAGATTGGTGGGGCATCACTGTCACGAATTGAGAGGGCCAGCCCATCACAGAAACATTTATGTGGGGCCCACCTTGATAGGTCGGATTCACACACTCCTCGTCCAAAAGTAATAAGACATATAAATATATATATATGCAAATGAAGCCACTGGCACTAATTAGAAATTAGAAAGAACCCACTGGAAGTAATTAGAAATTAGAAAGAACAAGAACCTCGGAGAGTCCAACGGTCCACAACCCAACGGCTCTTTTTATGTTCCTTCCTCGCAGATACTCTCTAGTCTCTCGATTCCAATGGAAATGCCCTCTTCTGGACTCTCTCTCTCTCTCTCTCTCTCTCTCTCTCTGAGTCTCTCCAATACTCGACCTTCTCCAACCTTAGAAATCAAAACAAAAAACGAGATAGAAATCGAATGATAAAGTGACCGACCGATTAGAGAAAATGACGGAAGTGATGATGATAAGGAAGAAGCTGTGGCCTGTGGGGATGGCTATTGGCTAGGCATTAGCAAGCAATTGTGCCATTTCCTTCTTCGCATTCGGCGGTTCCCCTTATCTTTTCTTGGTCATGAGATGGTCAGATCTCATCTCATCTCATCTCTCTCTCTCTCTCTCTCTCTCTCTCTCTCTCTCTCTCTACATATCATCTCTATGGTTTTGGGTTTGGGTTTGTCCTTTTTTTTTTGGGTTTTTGTCGATTTGGGAGAAATTGGTGTTTGTGGTTTTTGTTGGGGTTTTGGTGTTTGTTTGATTAACAAATTTGAAGAACTCAGCGTTTTTTTTTTTCTTGGATACGTATTGTATTATGTTTGTGACTTTTAGGGTTTTTTATGATTTGTGATAAACGAAATGCAGTTTCTTAATTCAGATCCTGAATCCAAGCAATGCCCTGAAAGTATTCCTCTTCTTGGTTATGGTTTTGGGTTACACTGGCTATGTGGGTTAACCCTAACAATACAATGTTTCTTCCTTTTTCTTATCTAAGGAGGACACATGGCAATGTTTGTGGGGTCGATCAGTTTCATGCCTTCCAAGCTCAAAGAAAGGAAGTTGGTAACTCAATCTCCTATTGGTTGTCTTTCTTGTACTATCAATGACATGCAGTCTTGTTTATTCCATTTTCCCTTAATTTTACTCTATGGTTGGATGGACCTTGTAACTCATTCTTCTTTACAGACTTTTGTTGGATGGAAAATTTTTTAATTATCTATCGATCCTGGGGTTTTTGAAATGATCATAGGTCTGTGTTGTTTTTTTTTCCCTTTAATAATGAGTTGGTTTGTTTATGATGGTTGTGTTTACTTATTATGGATGGTTTGTCTTTTCATTTAAATCATGATGTACATGCGCCCTTCTGTTAGGCAGCAGTTTGATTTTTTGGTGCGTGTTCTATATGCAGATTGAGCTGCCTGGCTGCAAGGAAATTTGGACTGTGTAACACAAGAGCTCTTGTGCTCATAGTGCTGATTCTTCTAGAATTGCTTCTGAAGATAATGAATATCATGCATATTTGATCATAAGCTTGGAATCTCGAACAATGGTACATTGCAAAATTGAATGTGAAGTATCTTTATTTCTTTTTTTTCACACTTCTCTTTTTTCCATTTCGAATAATGCACTAATATTTGTATTTTCTTTGGGTAAAAAGATTATAATTTCTCTGGAGTGCATGCGGTCGATTTTTTCAGCTGATTAAAATTTTTTGGTATTTTAGTTTTGAAGGGGAATTCATTTATTTATTTAATTTTTTGTAGTGTTTGACAAACCTTGTTGGCATTGTAATGTATGATGCAACTGGTTTCAACCATTTTTTTTTCTTGTTGATAATTATGCTCTGTGCCATCCTCATTAACTATATTGTTTTTGTGACACTTATGTTCTTGAGACAGTTGATTTGTCGGGGGAAGTTACAGAAACTGTTGACTCTTATGTTAAGGAAAGTACTATTGTTTCAGGAAACTTGTTTGTAAGGAGAATATGCATGCGGTCTTAAACTTCTTGATTGTTAGGTTTAGTTCATAATACAGTGATACGGGTACTCATGCAATGAGGGGACTGCTTGCCCTCTTACCTTAAATACTTTTGGTAATATATATATATATATAGAAGAATTCTAGTATGCATCCTTCCCTCACCATAGGGTGAGGGACATTTGGTCGATTTGAAACATTCATGTGCAAAGGACAAAAAGGTATATGAAAAAGTGGAATGCTTATATACAACTAAGGAAAGCCATGTAAGCATCTCTCACTCTGGAAAACTAAGAACATTCTGACTTCTATGCTGTGACAAATATCCTTGGGATGTTGGTGTGGAAGGAAATTTCATTAGGTGGGGTGTGGGAGTGGTTTTGGGTTGAAAGGGTGCTTTAAGGACGGGGGATGTAAGGGTCCCCAAAGTCCCCATCAGGGGTCTCCTTGTGCACCCAAGTTTAGATCCCTCTTGCATAAAATGTTAAATATTGGTGGCTTTTGTATGGAATAGTTTATGTATGTGTTGTTACTTGTTGGAGAGCAAAATGTGGAGAGGAAACACTCACATGCACATAAATGGATTGATTTGTTTATTACCTTGATAGTTTAATAAAGCAACTAGCTCAGCTACTAATGAAATTGTTTATTACCTTGATACTAATGAAATTGGTTGTTCCAAGATTTGAGAATCTAACTTCCTAGTGTTTTAAATTTATTATGTCTCTTCTATTGGCTGACAAGCGAATCATCAAAATCATAATAATTGTACATGCATTTGTTTATAGGATCTATATCAGAGAGTGGGAAAACCATTAGTATTTAGTACCCGCTTTTGGGTTTAATTTTCTATTTTTTAAATTATTCTCTAAATATATCAAATCTGGGTTGTGTTTTCCATTGATTTGATTTGGGCTGTGTTTTTTTATATTAGTTATCCGTGTCAAGCAAGCCCAGGCCCATTAGGCCCATTTATTGTACCCATTTGTTACATTGTAATTAGTCAAAGGTTGTTACTTAATTTGTGGCTTCAGTTTAGGATCTAAGATTTGTAATTGATTGTAATTAGGGAATTAAACCCTTATATAAGAACAGTCGATCCTCAAAGGAGGGACGACATTCATCTCTCTTATGTTCTGTATTTCATCTCTCTCTAAATATCATGGTATCAGAGCTCGATCATCTGTGATCTTCTCCTAAATCATCTTCCAAACATTGGAAGCTAGTATATGATTATCTGTGATCATTCTCTTTAGCCAGATCCTCCTGATCATCTCAGATCCGACATGGCCCACCTGTGATTATCACCAACTCATCAGCGGAATCCTACCATCTTGGTCGCCTGAAGCTTCCAGGATTTATGAAGAACTTGTTTTTGATTTATTGATCATCAGAGTCATCTTCCAAGATCTGGAAGCCTTGATCTGTTCATCTCAGATCTGAAGTGGCCCACTTGCGATCATCATCGCTACTCAGCTGGACCAGCCCATCTTGGTTGTCTGGATTTCTACATTTTTTTGAAGATTTTCTCACCATTTATGGATCATCAGAGGTAGGCCATCTACCCTTTATTGTAGAAACTCTGTTTTGTCCATTTCTTTTCATCTCCGCCATCCAAAAGTTTGGATTTGGATTCGTTATGCCTGAGACCACTTCCAATAGTTGCGGAAATTGGTTGTGAACCCATCCTCATCCTCAGATCTGCCAGCCGATCATTTCGTGGGACCCATGTGCAGATCTACATAGTGACGACAGGGTCGTCTGTGTCAATCCATACACTGTGCCTTCTGGGGATTGTTCTAGACTATTTTTTTCTGTGCACTATTTTTTTCTACTATTTATCTTGTGGATTCTGGACATCTTCACACATCAGCTTTTGTTCAATTGTGACTGTGGTCTCTTTTGCCTATACTTGGACTATATCAGTGCTGCTGCTCCATTTCCCCTATTTGACAATATCTTTTTCGGACTGATTTGTGCGGGCTTCTTCCTTCTCTTTAGTCATGGACAAACATGAGATTGCCCTGATTCGCTTTGATGGTACAAATTATACCTCTGGGCCTTCCAATTTCAAATTTTTTTGGAAGGAAAAGAACTCTGGGGACACATTGATGGCTCTGACCCTCAACCTGAGGATGATGATATGTCTTCTGCTTGTTCTGAGATCTTATGGTTATGGGGACTTTTTTCGGAACTCGGGTTTGCTCAAACCTCTCCTACTCCATTGCATGCCGATAATACTGGGGCTATCCGAATCACTGAAAATCCCGTCTTCCATGAACGCACCAAACATATCGAAGTTGACTGCCACTTTATTCGCGATGAATATAAGCGTGGTGTCATTACTCTTCCTCATGTTCCTACAGCATTTCAGTTTGCCGATATCTTCACAAAGGGACTTCCTCATCCTTGACATCAATTTCTTGTTTCCAAATTGCTGCATTATGACTCCCCAGCATCAATTTGAGGGGGGGGTGTCAAGCAAGCCCAGGCCCATTAGGCCCATTTATTGTACCCATTTGTTACATTGTAATTAGTCAAAGGTTGTTACTTAATTTGTGGCTTCAGTTTAGGATCTAAGATTTGTAATTGATTGTAATTAGGGAATTAAACCCTTATATAAGAACAGTCGATCCTCAAAAGAGGGACGACATTCATCTCTCTTATGTTCTGTATTTCATCTCTCTCTAAATATCAATCTGCGTCATTAAGAGCCCAATAGATAAACAGGGAGGGCCAACTATGGCAGGGTCTTTCCTATCGGAAGCCTAATTTTATCTTTCTGTGTTATCTTTACTTACCTGATTATCTAATTTGAAGGCAACCGCCAAATTCCTATATGGCTTTTAACTAGTGCCCCTCTTTTATTGGATGCTTCATTCTGTTGGAATTTATTATTTGGAAGTCTCTTTTTTTTTCCCGCTAGTTGGCCTAGTGGCCAAAGAAGTAGAAGGAACCATGGGAGGGGCTGTGGGAGGTGGCTGTTCTATCCACAGAGATACCTTATGATTCCCGAAGTCTTCTTTTCACTTGAGCAAGTGTTCTTAGTTTTCCATGCCATGTAAGCAACTGGTTAGCCTAACTCTATATGGGGATAATTATACTAGACTGTTCGCTTATTTGATAGTTAGTATTTTAGTATTTTACTCTTTCTTAAAAAAGTAGAAGGAACCATGGGAGGGGCTGTGGGAGGTGGCTGTTCTATCCACAGAGATACCTTATGATTCCCGAAGTCTTCTTTTCACTTGAGCAAGTGTTCTTAGTTTTCCATGCCATGTAAGCAACTGGTTAGCCTAACTCTATATGGGGATAATTATACTAGACTGTTCGCTTATTTGATAGTTAGTATTTTAGTATTTTACTCTTTCTTAAATACAATCTATGGATAAATGACATGGATTGGTTTGGGTGCTCTATACTTCTTTTGTTATGTTATCCTATATGGTTGTTGCATTATTTATAAAGCATAAGGCAACACACATCATATATATTATTTAGATTTTCCTTTTATTGTGCCTTGTTATTTCGTGTTATTTATATATTTATTTGACTCTTGTGGTTCATAATGCAGATTTCTAGGAACAAGTCCTCCCGCAAGATTATGCTTAAGAAGTTAAAACATTGGATTAAACCCGAATTGATCTATATTACAACTATTTATTAGCTGGAATTAAATCGTTGTCGCTGTTTATACAATGATTATCTAATTTATCTTATTATTTTCATTTATTTTAATTTTGCTGGTGAAATCTAATAATGGTGGGCCTGCATTAGTCAACAATTTTTTCTTTTTGAGAGGTGCGGGCCAAAACTAAGTTGACTACATGTTTTATAGATATTTATTGCTTTTTGCTGGTTTTGTTCTTTATTCATCTTTCATTTCTGAAATGCTTGTTTCATTTCTAATGTTGCCTTTTTTTTCCTTTGACTTGGTTTGATTATCTATGAATGAGTTTGAGGGGCTTGCATTTTTTACTGATATTTACTGCTTTTAGCTGCAAACAACTCTTGTTTTGTTCTTTATCCGTCTTTCATTTCTGAAATTATTGTTTTATTTCTAATGTTGTCTTTTTTTGTTTGGCTTTGTTTAATTATCTATGAATGAGTTGAGGGGCTTGCACTTTGATGTATTTGAAATGGTTTTGTTTTATAATTATTTCTCTTATCACATCAATTTTGTAGTGACCCAAATTTTGATTTTAAATTAGAATAAATCTTGACCTTATATTTGATCTTTGCTGAACCTCACTTGCATTTAATTTTCTTTTGTGAATTGTTTCTTTTTAAAATTTAGTAATTATTTGTTTAATAGCAGTGGGTCCCATGTTGTGTTAGAGTTTGAGATTCTAGGAAGTTTGGCTCAACAATGAGATTCGATTTGATAAGTCTTCTTGAGTTGTCTCCTATTCCATTTCACCTCTACTTTGATATTAGAGTCTGACTCAACATTTTTTTCCTCTGGCTAGAATCTCAGAATTATTTTTACCATCTCAAATTCCATCTTGGAGATAAAGTCCAGCCCAAATTGTTAGTTTTGGCTAATCTTAGTGTAGGACTCTTGTTATTTTGGAACTCTTTTATTCCTTTCTATAAAAAGACCACATATCCTCACACGATCTTGCCCAGCTCTTCTCTGCAACTCTTGAAAATAAGGGGGGTTTTAGACTTGGACCAGCTAGGAGTAGGAGAGCAATCTTAATGATCATCTCTGATAATCTTTTTCTAATAGATTTGCACATGGAACTCTAAGTAAGTGGTTGTTTAGATAGTCCTGATTGTTCAGTTTTAGACTTGGACCAGCTAGGAGTAGGAGAGCAATCTTAATGATCATCGCTGATAATCTTTTTCTAATAGATTTGCACATGGAACTCTAAGTAAGTGGTTGTTTAGATAGTCCTGATTGTTCAGTTTCCTCATAGGATTGATCCACTTTGTACCACAACTCTATGACTCCATGCCCAATTGATTGATTTGAACATGTGCGTGGGGCATGGTCCTAAACACTAGATCATGGTCACCTTATCTTGATGGCTTATAGTTAACTACATGTGACCCACTTGCATGATCATCGATCCTATACATTGATTGTGCTCGGACTTGGACTATGTGTATAGGAAAAAAAAAAAAAACAAACGGCCATATATCTAGATGCATCCAAGCACCGAAGGGAGCATGGCTTACCCACCTGTTGTAAAGAACCAAGTGTGCGCCTGCATGCACATGACTAAACATGCCCATGCACGTTCTACCCCAAATTTGTCCCTCGGATCCGCCTCGCGCATCTCATACACACCTGACACTGTTTATGTATATGTATGTACTCAAACATGTCTTACCCTAACTATTGTACTTAGGCCTACATAATTAGGTTCGCTAAATTGACCGTTCTAGATATGATCTGACTCATCCAAGAATTGATTTGTGAGGGTTCAAAGAAGTGCATCACTTTGACCAAATCAAGCGGATGCTGCCCATCCTGGAAAGATTATTGTGTTAATTATGCATTCATAAAAAGTACACTCATCAAAATCAAATATGTCTATTGGAATGGTTAGATCAATCATCCATCAATTAATAAAGTATGGCCCAAAGTTGATTGATTTCTAGTATATGTGCACGATCATTACTAGATTTGCAAATTGGATTATTATCGAATCTGATCAGAGTCGTTGATATGACAGATCGAGCGTTAAGGATCATCACCATCACACTTTTTGCATGTTGTGCCACAGGTAAGTGGTCAAACTCAATTCCTCATGCTTTGTTATTCATTGTAATTTGATTTGATATGTTTTTGCATGGTTGCCAAATTCTGTCATATTTTCTATGATAAAGCAAAATTTATTTTTAGGAATTTAATAAATGGGTTATTTTTATCCTTTGCTCAGTGTATAACGGGCTTTGATGTGTTTCAACAAATGGTGGTGTTTCATACCTATCTATGTTTGAACTTGACAAAATGAAGCTTTTGATTTTGTGTGGATTAAATTTATGAGTAAATTGATATATTGACTGACATATCCACGACCCTTCTTAGCATTCCCAAAAAATTTTATGTACCTCGTATGGATTAGGATTATATATATTTGGCCATTTGTTCATGCAAATATTTAAGGGAAAATTTGATTTGTGATAAACTTGTACTATTTTTGGAAATTCGATTAGTATATTTATCTATTTATTTATTCGGAGAATAAATTACGAAGAGTTTATTTTAAGTGATTTGCATCAGCAAATGAAACCAATTGAGTCTAGTCTTGTTCAAAAATTCGTGGGGTGATTTTATGTCATTCTGTATTTGTACTTTTGGTTATATGGACCATTTATGACTCGATCAAGCCAAGAACTTGTTGGAACTTAGGGCCTCTGTGATTTGAATTAGTTATTGTATTCTGAATGGGTGTGTATTATGGAATGAAAATCATGCAATCATGTTTGTGTTATCAAATCGTACTTTGAGTTATCAAATCCACACTTTCTGCTCTACTATTGTGAAATATGTCGACACTTGCCCTTAAGATCACAAATTTATGAAATGAGCCATGGTCGAGGGTTATGTTTCTTAAGTTGTCTAAAGTTTGATCAAAGGTTGGAATTTTGGGGATTTGATGAGAACATGATTTTGGATTCGTATTTCCAACCCCCGCGCATTTGTAAATCGAAATCGGGTACTGTTGGACTTTGAAAATGTACACCATTGAACTCTAAGGCATTTTGTGCAAAAATGCTAGTCTGCAGCTAGCTCCTGCTATGTTTTGGAGATTACCGGTATTCTCGGGCCTCGTGCCAACATTGTATAGGTGTAATTCGGAGTGCACCTAGCGGGGGTACTTTGTGCTTGGTCAAGGCTTAATTTTGGCAAGCACACTTTGTGAAATTTGATATTTTGTGTATGGGAAGAGATGCCTTATCTTAGTTTTGATTTAGGGTAATTGTTCCTTGAACCTTGCCTCATCTTAAGTCAAATTGATCCTGATATTTGAACTTGTTTCTAGTATTATCTCGGCTCGGCTCTCAAACTTGACTAAAATTTCATCTTTTTCCACATCCTAGTTAAATTGATTTAATTGATTTACGTTATTCGGACTTGTTAATAATTGCCTCTATCTCACCAAAACCTTGTGTTTTTCCTAAAATATTTGTACTCATGAATCGTGGCCTCAAATTTGTTATCGATGGATTAAAAATATTTTGTTTAGATTTGTTTTATCGTAATATTGGATTTTACACATATTTTTGGTTTTCTAAGTTCCATAATTGGATTTGACTTTGAATACTTAAATTTCCAAAACTTTATGATCTTTATTTTTCAGAATTTAAGTAAGTTGTGATGATGTGAAAATAGTCTTCTTAAGTTACAATGTTTACATAGTATGTTTAATTGATATTTGATTACTTACTGAAAAACTCACCCCCCCTCCAGTCTCAGTTGTGCAGGGAATTTTGGTATCCGCAACCTTAGAAAGTGTGAGTGAGAAGCCTGTGAATTTAAAGAAACTTAAAGATTTAATTTCCTTTAGAATCAGCAATTTGTATAGATTCTTTATAAATGTTGTAATGTAGCCATTGGCTAGTTTTTTTTTTTTTTTAATATTATCTAATGTTGAATTTGTTTTTAAATGAGAAAAAAAATAGTTGAGCTCTGTGTTTTTACTCTAAATATATTAAGTGGGACCGTAACACTCCGAAATTTGAGGGTCCCAAGGACCACGGATCTCGGGGTGTTACAAATTTCATATTGGTTTTGTAATAATTAGCTGCAAACAATTCTTTGTTTCTTTATTTATTTATTTATCTCATTTCGTGTATTAGTAAAAACAGACAACTAGTAATTATAAGATGATCATTCTTCCTTCTTCCAATTTGATTTCAATGGAGCAATTGGTTGGCATAAATCTATATGGGAATAACTATACTATCCTATTTATTGCTTTCAGCTGCCAACAACTCTAGTTTTGTTCTTTATTCATCTTTCATTTTTGAAATGCTTGCTCGTTTCATTTCTAATTTTGACTTTTTTTTATTCTTTTATGTATCTCATTTGGTGTATTAGTAAAAATAGAAAACTTGTAATTATAAGATGATCGTTTTTCCCTCTTTTAATTTGATTTCAATGGAGCTACTGTTGGCATCAATCGATATGGGAATAACTATAGTAGACTGTTCCCTTGTTTGATAATTAGTCTCTTACTCTTTCTTAAATGCAATAAATGTATAAATGACATGGATTGGTTTGGGTGCTCTATACTTCTTGTGTTACATTATCCTATATGGTTGTTGCTTATTTATAAAGCATAGGGTGACATATACCATATCTATTGTTTAGGATTTCTTTTTATTATGTCCTTTTGTTTCCTGTTATTTCTATATTCGAGTATTTCACTCATGTAACCATAATACAGATTTCTATGAACAAGTCCTCACACAGGACTATGCTTAAGAAGTTAAAACATTGGATGAGACCCGAACCGATTTATATTACTACTATTTATTTGCTGGAATTAAATCATTGTCAGTGTTTGTAGCATGATTATCTAATATAACTTATTATTGTCATTTATTATTATTTTTCTAGTGGGGACGGAGATTCAAACTATAGTTGAGAGGAAAAATGGCGAAAAATCATCATTTGGCGAAAGATCAGACAAATGAGCTAAGATTGAACTATGTCATTGAGGTAATGTAACTCTCTTAAATGGGGCCTATTTTATGCTAGAAAAGTAAATGCATGTTTATATTTAGATCTCAAACTACAAAGGGCATTTGGTTCGCTAAATATAAATGTAGATCCCTGTACACTTGTCATGGACTTAGAGGGTACTGACACTTGGCATATTTTTCTATGTATTGAACTTATTCTATTTATATCTTTTTGTTTCCCCTTGATAATTAACTTTTGTTTCACATGCAAGAACAGCGGGTTTCATGGCCATAGCTGCAACTGTGGTTTGTCTGCAATAGTTGCTTATCTATTTCAAAATTCTCTTTATTGGAAAATGTTCAGTAGTGAGTGGAAATATGAAATTTGTGATATGGGTTTTCTGTTTTTCTAACTTTATTTCATAGTAATGATTATTTTGAATCTCTTATTTCTGATAATTGTGATTGTGATGTTTGCCACAGTGAAAATGGGAGAAGCATTGTACTTGGCTGTTGCTTCCTTTTCAATCGATCATTTTCTTTAATAGAGAGTAGTATTAACTACATAACCCCAAGAGTGTGAAATTGGTTTCAAAGTTAATCCTCTAAAGAGGTTTGGACTTACAATGTAGGCATACCACAAAAATCAGTCCATCCTAATTGTTAATTAGTATTCCATTTTGAAGACACCAAGACTGCAAGCATAGTATAAGGTGACCTCCCTATGCATTGGCCATTTGGGGTGAGTATGAACTAAATCAGATTGTTGCAAGGTTGGTTCTTATTTTGTGATTTTGGACCATTATGTTCATTTTGTTGTGTACATGAGGTTGTGGGGGAAATCTTTGGGAACAAATATGGTTTTGAAGGCATCCATGTGATGGCATCTTAGGGTGCAATTGTTATGGGCCCGTGCCACCAAGCAGCTAGGTGGTAGTGATCGGATGTGACCTTAACCATTTGATAAACTTGAACATAGATCTTATGTTGCTCCATATTTAACTTACGTGTTTTATTAAATTTATTTTCACACACATCAGTACACAGGTAAATTGAGATTTCCGTTCACTTCGTTTGTTTTGATCTCTAGTTTGCCCCTGCCAAGTAACTAGCATGTAAGAGACCACATATGCTGCGATGACCAAGAACTAGGTTTTGACATCTGTGGCTAAAAAATCGGCTGAGAGTCGGGTCCCATCGGACTCGGATTCGAATTATGGGACTTGGCTGGGTCACATCGAACTCAGCTATGTGCTATGTAATTCCGCCATGCAACTCAACCATCAAAATCAGCCGGCTATTTTTATTTTTTTCATTTTTTTAAAATTTGGACTCGGCTTGACTCGACTGAATCCCATGTGACTCACTGAGTCAACTCAGACTCAGCCCTAACCGAGTCCACTCTTGAGTCCAAGTTTTTTTTATTTCTCTTTGCTGAGAGGCGCTTCGCTATTTAGTTCGAGGAGTAGCCTCTTATATTTTATCTAGACTTAAACATGATAAACTTTTTCATTTCGGCTAGACTTGTTTAGTTTTATATAATAATATTTTTTTTAGAAGTTTCCTTTAATTGTGGACAAAAATGGTTACTATTTATTTCATATAAAATCAGTGGATTGATTCCTATCTCACGGATTTAATTTTTGTTAGTTTATGATGCTTATTTGTCATGATATGGAGTTTGAATGGGCTGCGAGTTTGGAAGGGGGCAAAGGTGAGTGAAGATCTTGAAATAATTGTCTCGGTTGTATTTATCATATTTTGCAGCTCGTAAGTGTATTGATCAATTAGTTTCATACTTGAATCCAAACAATTTCCTTTAGTTGTGGACAATAATGGTTCCTATTTATATCAAATAAAATCAGTGGATTGATTCCTATGTCATGAATTTAATTTTTGTTAGTTTATGATGCTTATTTGTCATGATCTATTATGCACGGATACTTTAAAATGGGCAACATATTGTGTCGTATCACATTGAATATTTCACTTTTTACGTGTAAAATCTTTATCGCTTCCGTATCCATGGCTTGCCCTTGCCTTGTCGTATTCATGCTGTATCTGGGCATCTTAGGTCATAATATGGAAAGTGAATTGGCTGCGAATTTGGGATATGGCAAAGGCGAGTGAAGATCTTAAAATAATTTCCTTGCTGGTATTTATCATATTTTTCTGCCCACGAGTGTGTAGATCTATTAGTTTCAGACTTGAATCAATGTTTGGATGTATTTATGAACTATATTTGATGGAAAATCCATATGGGGAGTAGATCTCCATAGCCAAACCTATGAATTGGGTTCTATGGGTTGACTAAATGCAAGTTTTGGATTTTGGACTCTTGAAACCCCATACCAAGGTTTTTATTGTGAGTAGGACCGTAGGAACCATACCAAGGTTTTTATTGTGAGTAGGACCGTAGGAATGGTTCTGCTACAGTTGGTCTAGCCCAAATTATGTGTGTAGGCTGGCCAAATGTGAGACAACCCTATTGAAATCATGTCACAACTCACAATACTATTGTTATTAATTCAGAGCTGAACTCCTCATATAATCTGATTATAAACAGTTTTGTTATGATCCATTCTTATTTTATGACTTCAATCCGTGGTAGTACTTTATAGTGAAATCTGAGTTTTTATACGAATAATGGAGCCTAATATGTTAGTGATGAACATCACACAACCCTATTTGGATGTGGACTGTAACTTTGATAAAACCCCTAGTTTTGACCCTAGTTGAATGGCCAATGTCTTGGGGATATTATAATTGACTATGTTTAATAGATAACCTAATTATCTGTATTTTTATGGTTGGTGTTTGATATTGTCATTATGTATCAAGTTGTTTACTATGGTTCTCATGTGGTTCAACTTTTGTTTCCAAATATTTTTTCAATGGTTTATTTGGCTACCTGAGATGAAATCAATTTTGTTGATTAGAGGTGTCAGTCACATCTCAAATCTGAAAGGGTATTATTTATTGGACCTGCCACACACTACTGAATACCTATAATGATACTGTCGGGGGAAAATGAAATTCAAAGCATGGAGTATGGAATTGGTTTCAGCCTACAGAGGTTGGGATCTCCAATGTAGGCATTCCACAGAAATCAGTGGGTTAGATCGAATGGGCTATGAATTTGGGACATGGCAAAGGTGAGTGAAGATCTTGAAATATTTGTCTCGGTAGTATTTATCATATTTTGCAGCCCATAAGTGTGTAGTTCTATTAGTTTCGAACTTGAATCCAAACAATTTCCTTTAGCTGTGGAAAATAATGGTTACATTTATTTCAAAGAAAATCAGCGGATTGATTCCTATGGAAAATAATGGTTACATTTATTTCAAAGAAAATCAACGGATTGATTCCTATGTCACGGATTTAATTTATGTTAGTTTATGATGCTTGTCCAGATATGGAAAGTGAATGGGCTGCAAGTTTGGGACGTGGCAAAGGTGAGTGAAGATCTTGAACTAATAGTCTTCGTGGTATTTATCATATTTTTCAGCCATGATTGTGTAGATCTATTAGTTTCAGACTTGAATCAATATTTGGATGCATTTATGAAATATATATGATGGAAAACCATATGGGGAGTAGATCTCCTTAGCCAAACCTATGAATTGGGTTTCGTGGGTTGACTAAACACAAATTTTGGATTTTGGACTGATCAAACCCTCTATCAGGGTTTTGATTCTGGGTAGGGACCATAGGAATGGTTCTCCACAATTGGCCAAACCCTAATTATCTGTGTATGCTGGCCTAATGTAGGACAACCCTATTGAAATCATATCTCAATACTATTCTTATTATTTCAGAGGTGAACTCCTCTTATAATCTGATTATAAATAGTTCTGTTATGATCCGCTCTTATTTAATGATGCCAATCTGTTGTATCTCAATACTATTCTTATTATTTCAGAGCTGAACTCCTCTTATAATCTGATTATAAACAGTTTTGTTATGATCCGCTCTTATTTAATGATGCCAATTTGTTGTAGTACTTTCAGTTCTGATATGATCCATTCTTATTTTATGATGCCAATCTGTCGTAGTACTTTTATAGTGAAATATGAGTTTTTATACATGAGCAATGATGGAGCCTAATATGCTAGGGATGAGCATCACCCAACTAGATTTGGATGGGGACTGTAACTTTGATAAAATCCCTAGTTTTGACCTTGGTTGAATGGCCAATTTGTTGGGGATATTATAATTGATTATGTTTAATAGATAACCTAATTATCTGTATTTTTATGGTTGGTGTTTTATTTTGTCATTTGTGTATCAAGTTGTTTAATATGGTTCTCATATGGGTCAACTTCTGTTTCCATATATTTTTTCAATGGTTGATTTGGTAACCTGTGATGAAATCACTTTTGTTAGTTAGAGTTGCTAGTAGCTTCTCAAAGTTGAAAGGGTATTAGTTATTGGACTTGCCATCTGTTGACAACCACTTACTCTAAAAGCTTAAGTTGATAGAGAATGGTATGACAATATATATCAAGGTTACAACACGTGCGGGCTCTTTCATAGGAATTACACCTCCTTCATGGGAATTACCCCATCCATGGGAGAATATAGGGTCTCCGCACGGGAATCACACCCTCCATGGAAAAATGCAAGGTACAACTGCCTCGGAATTCGAACACTCGACCTCCCACTTTGATACCATGTAAGATACCATGTACCAACCCAAAAGCTTAACTTGATAGGTGGTAGGCCTAAATAGGTATATGAAGCCACGTCAAACCCATTACTTGGTGATGTGGGACGTTTGACTTTTTTCGAACACCATACACTACTTAAATACCAATAATGATCTTGTCAGCCGCAAGAGAAATTCTGAGCAAGGAGTATGGAATTGGTTTTGACCTATAGAGGTTGGGATCTCCAATTTAGGCATACCACCTATGATGCACGGATATTTCAAAATTGGCAACGTATCGTATCCAATACTTCACTTTTTGTGTATAAAATTCGTATCCCTTCCGTATTGATGCAGCAAGGGCTCACAAGTGGTCCATTTCAAGTTAAATTAGGATTATATTATTATTAGCAGATTTCTAATTTCACTGTTATTAGGGAGTTTCCATTATTAGATTAGGGTTTTCTTAGGCACTAAATTTTTTTTGTTATTTAGATGGCATTGTAGTAGGTTATTATGAAGAGTTATGAGTTAATATCTGTGGGTTTTATCGTTGGAGAATTCCCTTCTTCTTCATGTGATTGTTTCTATGGAAACCCCCATTGTGCCAAGGCACTCAAAGTTGCAAATCCTAATCCTAGGATTGCATCACGTATCCATGCCGTGTCCTTATCGTATCCATGCCTTATCTGGGCATCATAGCATACCATGTTGTGTTCTTATCGTATTCATGTCGTATCCGAGCATCATAGCATACCACACAAATCAGTCCGTCCAATTGGTATTTAGTATTCCCTTTGGAGACCCCTAGACTGCTAGCATAATATATGGTCACCTTCATATACAAGGGCCATTTGGGGCAAGTATGGACTAAAGTCAGATTGTTAGAAGGGTGGTTCTCATTTGGTGATTTTGGACTAGTATGGTCATTATGTTGTCTACTTGAGGTTGTGGGAGGTATCATTGTGAATGTATATATTTTTGGAGGCGTCCATGCAATACATATATTTTGGATGGCATCATAGGCTACAATTGTTATTTGCGTATGCTACCAAGCAGTTTGTTGGTAGTCTTTAGATGTGATCGTAACCATGTGAAAAACTTGAACTTAGATCTTACATTGTTTCATATTTAAATTGTGCATTTTCTTAAATTTATGTTTGCACACATCAATGAAGTAATTTGACATTTTCTTTCACTCAATTCATATCGATTTGCCCATGCCAAGTAATTAGCATGTAGGAGACTACGCGTACCAGGATGATCATGAACTAAATTTTGACATCTGTGGCCGAGAGCATGGATTTTTGACATTGTAGCTGAGAGCATGTTATAAAAACTTGTCCAAGTCCAAGCTAACTTGGCCCTAAATGAGTCGGGTCCTATGGGGTTTA
The DNA here is from genome assembly GCA_037013555.1 of Sextonia rubra. Lineage (NCBI taxonomy): Eukaryota > Viridiplantae > Streptophyta > Magnoliopsida > Laurales > Lauraceae > Sextonia > Sextonia rubra. The sequence continues at coordinate 13,582,989 of JASUAD010000026.1, forward strand.
GGCTCAAATTATGGCATTAGTCAATTGATTACCATGCGACTCTCCCGAATCGACTAGGGGTCGCCCTTGATAGAGTCTGATTCTGAGTCCTAGTTTTATCTTTTCTTCCTTGGCAAAGAGGTGCTTCACTAGTGATTTTGAAGAATAGCCTCTGTTATTTTATCTAGATTTAAAATTGATGGACTTTATTTTATTTCGGTTGGACTTTTTGTAATAACCCAACCTGTCTTGGTGGGCCAGCCTTATGGGGTGGGCCATGTTGGTTTGGCATAGCTAAAAATCAGAATAGTAGCCATGGATTAGGATTCTTTAAAAATTCAAAATAGGAAAGAACAAGGAGTTCAGAACCCACCTTTCTCTAGGAACTCTACTACCTAAAGACTTCCTTGTAAGTTTCAAACAGGACTTTCTTTTAAACTATATATATATGCGTAAAGTCTCCTGTAATCTCTCACACCAACGAGAGAGAGAGAGAGAGAGAGAGACTGAAACTGATTTCAGATTTGTAGAAGAAGAGGAAGATTGACAGCGAGACGACAACGGATGCCTGACGAAAGACCGACTACTGCCCGATCAACATACGTTTATACCAGGTGAGTAGAATTTCCAAACTTGATGATGTATGGTCTGTTTCTTTGCCACAGTCCATGTAAGAGTGGCTGCTGACATTAAACAATGGAAGATATCATCCAGCAACCAAAGGTTTCAATAGAACCTGTCAAATTGGGTTGCTGTGATTGTAAATCTATTACACATGGGTTCAGATAACAAAAATTATGGTTGCTATGATGATCGAAACCAAATTTAGAAATCTCTATATACAGGTCGTCAATACCCAATTTGGTAGACTTAGGTTGTGGGTCCCCGTGGCCCACCTGATGAGAGATCAAGACCCCACATCTGGAGTAGAACCGTTGGGCGACCATAGCTGTAGTGGTCCCATGTGGATTGGACCACTGAGGGTCCACCATCCTAGCACTGTTCACAGCCCTGACGAGAGGAAGTCTTTGACGGAAGTAGCATTCAACGTTTTGGGTTTTTGATGATATCAATATCGTTGGAAACTTGGTAAATTTAACACTCTGGGATTGATATACCTCTGAACAATGTAATAGGAAGGAGGAATGCTAGATTTACAGAGAAATCCAAATCTTATTAGAATCTTTAGAAAATCAGGTCGTCAAAACCCCTTTGGGTCGACAGTGGTTGTGTAATCGCATGGGACACCTGACCACAGATCAGGTCCACACATCTGTCAGTGGACCTCTGGGCGACCACCTTAGTACAGGTCCCAGGTGATTTGGACCGTTGGGCCCCACTATCCATAGGTCTCAAAATACCTAGGCGGAAACAATAGCCTAAACGAACTGAGTTCTGTATATTTGTCGAGTGGCACAAAACGTAAATTTAAGACTCCAGAAATTGCAGAATAGTCCATGATCAAAATATATTTTTATTAATAGTCCTTGTTACTAATATTTTGTAGGGACAAGTTACTAGAGTAAAATCAGATATGATGCTCAGTGTAACAATTACTAAAGCTTTATCTTCACTTCTAAATTGGAGATAGATGTGATGAAAACTGATATGGAATGTTTATTGAAATTTCAACTAACTGGAGAATATTCCAATCTGAGTTTATTAAATTTAAAAATGTAATCATGTGATTAAATTATGGTAAACTATTTAATTTCTCAATAAGACATGGGCAATGCCACAGCCTGGTACTAACTCCGACTCGGAGTGGGGCGATGATTAACCAGTGTTGTGTGGTATTGGCCAAAGAAAAGAGTAAGATGACGTAGCCAATTATGGTCTAGATAAATCTATACTAAAATTGTTGAAATGAATTTACCATTGATGACCGAAATAAGCGTAATACCAACTGCTGGCACTGAGTATAGAACTTCCCTCGTGGATGTTGGTGGAGGGGAAGAGGTTCAGCAATCATGGTGGTACGATAGGCCATGTTGTTGATAGAAATATAGATACTCCAGTTGGGAGTATCGGAACAGGCTCAACATTCATGGTGGATGACAAGCCATGTTGTTGACAGAAACGTAGATACACCGTATGGGGTATCGGAACTATTTGATGCCATAGTGGGAAATTACTCAAGAAAGAAATTGATTAGAATGTTACTGAAATTATATCATTGAATATATATATGTTCTCTGAATGATTGAAATACGCTTTATCTTATTGTCCTTATTCTACTCACCAGTTTTACTGATTAGTGGTTCGCCCCACTTAGTTGTGGAGGTTGCGGGGAGTGACGGGGATCAGCCGGTGGATTTTGGCATGCTTGGCTGATCCAGAGCGCGGAAAAACAAAGAATATATTTGTAGTTGGGATTAGCCCAAGACGTAGATATTTTTCTGTTCTACAAACAGAGATTGTCATATTCAGTAGTGTTATCAAGATTCCTAATAACTACATAATAGTTGAAATACAATGAAATTTGATTGTTTATGACCTTGATGCTCATAAGAATTTGATGTATGTGATGTTGTTATAATAATTTGAGTACGCCCCAGATTCTTGGGTCGTTACAAAGTGGTATCAGAGCAAGGTCTTGGGCAAACTTTAAAATACTTAGAAACCACTAGGCAACGTGGTGAGGACGTGGAATAGTTGTAAGGATAAGGTAATCATTTATTAAGTACTAACTGCTGTACTCCCACTGTAGGAGAAAGAACATGACTTCCCAAGGAAACCCCATCCGTAATTCCAATGGAACTGAAAGTGGTACCTCGAATTTGAATGAGGGACAAACTCAAGTGCCCGAATATGTGAAAACTATGTTTGATACTTTCATGAGAGCATATAATCAGGTGCAAGAGCAGATACAGACCTTGGCACAGCGACCGAATGATAATGATCGACCACAAGGCGGGGTCAATGCTGGGGGAGGCAGAGACAGAGAGCGAGACTCGTTATACAAGAGGTTCAATGAGTTTCGTCCTCGATACTTTGATGACACCATAAATCCATGGGAGGCGAACAAATGGATAGAAAACATGGAAGCAATCTTTGAAGTGATGGGCTGTACGGATCACCAGAAAGCCCTATTGGCAGCATTTAAACTGGAAGGAGATGCAAAAGAGTGGTGAAAATCTGCAAAGAGAACCTATCCAGGTCCAGAGGGCGAGATTACTTGGGCTTTCTTTAAAAAGGAATTCATTATGAAGTTTATACCGGAGCATATTAAGGAAAGGAAGAGAAGAGAATTCCAGAATCTAGTGCAAGGAGACATGACAGTGACAAAATATAATAATAAATTTACTAAGCTGTCTCATTTTGCGGAGGGCTTGATAGCAACAGAGGAGATGAAACGTAATAAGTTCATTGAAGGGTTGCGTCCGGATATTAAGAAGGATGTACGGCTGGGACAGCCAGTAACTTATGCGGATGCTTTAAAAAGGGCATATGTATCAGAAGAAGCTACTGATGAAATCAATGGGGTGACTCCATCAACAACGACAGAAAATGGAAAGAGAAAACGAGAAAACCATCCATCTCGGAAGAAGCAAAAGGTGGATTCTCAGGTTGAATGCAGTCGCTGCGGCAAGAACCATGAACTGGCGCAGTGCCCATGGCATCGCGGTGCGTGCTTTACATGTGGCCAGGTGGGTCATAGGCGTAAGGACTGTCCAAAATGGCAAAAGAAAAATCAGACATAGCGACAGGGACAACAGTCACAGCAGGACCAACAAAATTTCTCACAGTCACGCCAGAACCACCAAAATTACCCTCCTCGGAATCAAGGAAACCCACAGCAGAGTAATCAACAGAATCAACCACCATAGAGAAACCAACAGAACGGTCAGTACCAGCAGAAGGGATAGCCACAGAATCCGCCTCAGGGGCAGAATTATAACCAGGGAAGGAACAATCAAGGTGTAAATCAGCAGAAACAACAACCCAATGCTAAGGCTTATGCAGTCACATAACAGGAGGCAAACATGGCAAACAATGTAGTTGAGGGTACGCTTTTTATCCTTGGTATTAAAGCCATCATACTATTTGATTCTGGTTCTACACACAGCTTTGTTTCACATGTGTTTGCCCCAAAACTAAATATGCAACTCTCTAAACTTTCCCAAACTTTAATTGTATCAACTCCCACTGGAGGACAAGTGAACACTAGAACAATATTCTATGATTGCTCCCTGAGTCATGATAAAGTCGTTATGCCCGCAACTAATAGTATTACCAATGCATGATTTCGACATTATTTTGGGAATGGACTGGTTAGCAAAGTATAGAGCTGTGTTAGATTGTTTCAATAAGATAGTTCGCTTCAAATCAAAAGGATATAAGGAGGTACAGATAGTGGGAACCAGGAGCCCGTGGAGTCTAGGGTAATTTTGGCAATTAAAGCCAGCCATTTACTAAGAAATGAGTGCAGGGGATACCTTGCATTCATCACTGAGGAGAAACAAAAGCCTGAGTCGGAAGATATACCAGTAGTAAGAGAATTTTCCGATGTCTTCCAAGATGATTTACCCGGTTTATCGCCGGTACGGGAGATCGATTTCACTATTGAATTGATGCCAGGATCAGCCCCAATTTCCAAGGCACCCTATCGCATGGCGCTTGCTGAACTAAGGGAACTAAAAGAACAGTTGCAGGAATTGATGGATAAGGGATTTATTAGACCTAGTGTCTCACCGTGGGGAGCACCTGTACTGTTTGTTAAGAAGAAAGATGGAACCTTGCGCATGTGCATTGATTACCGGCAATTAAACCAAGTCACTATTAAGAATAAGTATCCACTGCCGCGGATAGATGAATTATTTGACCAATTACAAGGTGCGAGATGCTTCTCAAAGATTGATTTACGGTCTGGATACCATTAGTTAAGGGTGAGGAATGAGGATATACCAAAGACAGCTTTCCGGACACGGTACGGATATTATGAGTTCCTAGTAATGCCGTTCGGGCTAACAAACGCACCAGCGGTGTTCATGGCACTCATGAATCAAATTTTCAAGCCATATTTGGATCAGTTTGTAGTGGTATTCATTGATGACATCCTAATTTATTCAAAAACGGAAGCGGAACATGGGAATCACTTGCGCACTGCACTGCAATTGCTAAGAGATAATCAGTTGTATGCAAAGTTGAGTAAATGCGACTTTTGGCTAGCGCAGGTAAATTTCTTAGGCCACATCATTTCAGGCGAAGGCTTGTCAGTAGATCCTGCAAAAATCGAAGCTATCACTAATTGGAAACGACCAACCACGGTGGCAGAAATCCGAAGTTTCTTAGGACTCGCAGGATATTATAGACGGTTTGTGAAGGGTTTTTCTTCTCTTGCGGGACCTTTGACTCGGCTCACTAGGAAGAATGTCCAGTTCAACTGGATGATAAATGTGAGTCTAGTTTTCAGACACTAAAGGACAAGCTAACCTCAGCACCAATCCTAGCCTTACCATCTGGCAGTGGTGGTTTTGTGATATTTTGCGATGCGTCTCTTCATGGACTAGGATGTGTACTCATGCAGAATGGTAAAGTGATTGCTTATGCTTCCAGACAACGGAAGACTCATGAACAAAATTATGCGACACATGATTTAGAATTGGTTGCAGTCGTCTTTGCTCTCAAGATTTGGTGACACTATCTTTATGGAGAAGAATTCCAAGTATATACAGATCATAAGAGCTTGAAATATGTTTTCTCTCAGAAAGACTTGAACTTGAGACAGAGGCGATGGTTGGAGTTTCTAAAAGATTATGATTTCTCTATTTCCTACCACCTTGGTAAAGCAAATGTAGTAGCCGATGCTTTGAGTCGGAAATCAATTCAATTAGCCTGTTTGACAGCAGAATGGAGATTATTAGAAGAGATCAAGGATCTAGAAATAACTCTTTGGCCCATAAGTGATAAGATTCTATTGGGTAATTTTAAGGTGCAGCCAGAACTCATACAGCGAATCAAGGATCACCAAAGGGATGATGCGGCACTTTTGGAAATTTTCAACAAGATGGATAACAAGCTAGAATTTTCACTCGCCAATGGTACTTTATATTTCCGACATCGGCTATGTGTTCCTAATATCCGAGAGATCAGAGATGAGATTGTTAGTTTTTGTGGACTCAATCCATCAGTTGATATAATAAATTGATTAATTTCTTTATTTATCAATAAAATCATGCTTTACTTTCATGAGATGAATGTTATTTTACTACTTCATGCACATGACCAATACGTATGACATAATGGTTCATGAGTTGAACCGGGTCCCATTAGTATATTAGATGTGATATATGTGTATGGATGAGATCCACACGCGGGAGATATATGTCACAAATCTTATACTTAAATAGCTTCACAACCAGTAATGAGACTGGGCATCTCATTTGATAAGGTTGCAGCACTTTGATCACTATGAGATAATGTGATTTGTCTCGATCATCAGAATGTAAGATTCTGGATCAATAGTGCCGGTACATTGGATGTATTGAAGGACCATGAGATGCACCTTATGGTATTCCGTCTCAATAATAAGGTATGCTCTCATAATTCCCTAGCAATAGGCTCTCAATCCTGAGACATTGACGAACTCAAGTTTCTATCTATTCATTTGCTTTGAGTCACCAATGAGTGAGGCCGACTATAGGTTAACACCTCGGTGTCTTGGGTATATGGTAGTAGCACTGTGGGAACGTTGAATGATCAAGATGGAATCTATCTCTATTATCCCCTTGTGCCAATTAATGGATTTGTCATTAGTAAGTGCGCACCCATCTCAATTAAGAGTTAATTGGATGGTACTGATGATTACTGTGATTAATTGGGGCTCAAGGATAATAAGATGTGGAACTTAGATTGGAAGAGACGGATTTATTCCAATTGATCCACGGATATTGATAGAGGGGCCTACTTGTGGTAATTGGGAATTTTAGGGTCTTCATTGTAATTTATTCCTAAGACTGGAGTGCAATTGCATTTATATAGTGGTGTTATTTGCAATTAACTGTGGGCCCGGATTGCACATGAGATGTGGGGTCGCGGTGTTCCAGTTGGAGCCAGCTTTATAAGGAATCCCTAGTGGTCCCCACGGTAGTCCAAGATATTGGAAAACACTAATCCGACTTGGACTCTAGAAATAAGAGTTTGGAAAGGAGAAAGTTGCTAATTGCTTTGGAAGTAAGACTTCTATTTCAATTAGACAAGGGAGAGATTTGGAAGTCTATAAAATATCCTTGGACGTCCAAAAGAGTCCCCCTCACGCCCAAAACCCTTTCGTGCAAGAGTTGCGCGAGTTACTCTCCTCTCCTTTCTTCTAGTTCCTTGGAGTCTCGAGTTAGGATTTTCTCCTGAAGATTCCACCGTTCTTCTTGAGAAAAGAAATCCAATTCGGGGGTCATAGCGTGGAAGGCTAAGAGGTCTTGAAGAAGTCCATTAGAGCACTGCGGGTCTCCAAAGGTATGATCTACTTCTTGCATGTCGTAGGTTATTTTGGATGTTTAGTGCTGGTATAATTTTTACTGTACATGGTCACGAGATTGAGGGTAACGCATCCTGGATTGGGTTTTGGTCTTATGGATAGTTGATCCCTGTGTCAAGTGGGTCAAAAGTTTTGAAAATCTATCCACGAGACCCACCTACTTCCAACAGAGATATTACGGGAAGCACACCATACTCGGTACACCATACACCCAGGGAATACCAAGATGTACCAAAACCTCAGGAAACGATTTTGGTGGATTGGAATGAAAAATGACATTCTTGAATTTGTAGGGAGGTGTCTCACATGTCAAAAAATAAAGGCAGATCATCAGAAACCAGGAGGATTGCTATAACCACTTCCTATTCCTGAATGGAAATGGGAACATATCACTATGGATTTTGTGTTGGGATTCCCACGAACCTTCCGGAACAACGAAGTTATTTGGGTTATTGTGGATCGTTTGACTAAATCCGCACATTTTATTCCTCTCAAGAATAAGACTTCGATGAAGGAATTGGCTCAAAAATATGTCAAGGAAATTGTCCGGCTACATGGCATTCCGGTTTCCATTGTTTCTGACAGAGATTCCAAGTTTGTGTCTAATTTTTGGAGGAAACTACAGATGGCTATGGGAACACAATTGTGCTTTAGTACGGCATACCATCCCCAAATTGACGGCCAGATTGAAAGGACTAACCAAACTCTTGAAGATATGTTGCGAGCATGTGCCTTAGATTTCAAAGACAGTTGGGATGAGCAATTACCACTTGTGGAGTTTGCTTATAATAACAGTTATCATTCAAGCATTCAAATGGCACCTTTTGAGGCGTGTTGTATGGACGAAATTGTCGAACTCCTATTTGCTGGGAGGAGGTAGGTGATCGAAGAATACTTGGGCCAGATTGGGTGCAGACTTCGACGGATAATATCAAGAAAATCCGAGATAGGCTAAAGACTGCTCAAAGTAGACAGAAAAGTTATGCTGACCACCGCAGGAGAGAATTGAAATTCGCTGTAGGAGACCATGTTTTTCTCAAAGTATCCCCGACCAAGGGAGTAATGCGATTCAGGAAAAAGGGTAAATTGAGTCCGCGTTATATTGGACCATTCGAAGTAACGGGACGAGTCAGTGATGGGAATGCTTATGAGCTCGCACTACCACCTCAATTGTCAGGCGTCCATAATGTCTTTCATGTGTCTATGCTAAAGAAATACAACCCAGATCCCTCGCATGTTATTGACTTCGAGCCTCTCCAGTTACAACAAGATTTATCCTATGAAGAGAAGCCGGTGGCTATTCTAGAGACAAAGGAAAGAGCCCTGCGGAACAAGACTATTCGATTAGTTAAGGTTCTATGGCAGCATCATAATCAACTCGAAGCCACCTGGGAGTCAGAGGAGGAGGTCCGTGACAAATATCCGCAACTTTTTCCATCAGGTATGATTTAAATTTGGAGGACCAAATTTCCTAAAGGAGGGGAGTATGTAATAACCCAACCTGTCTTGGTGGGCCAGCCTTATGGGGTGGGCCATGTTGGTTTGGCATAGCTAAAAATCAGAATAGGAGCCATGGATTAGAATTCTTTAAAAATTTAAAATAGGAAAGAACAAGGAGTCCAGAATCCACCTTTCTCTAAGAACTCTACTACCTAAAGACTTCCTTGTAAGTTTCAAACAGGACTTTCTTTTAAACTATATATATATGCGTAAAGTCTCCTGTAATCTCTCACACCAACGAGAGAGAGAGAGAGAGAGAGAGAGAGAGAGAGAGAGAGAGACTGAAACTGATTTCAGATTTGTAGAAGAAGAGGAAGATCGACGCGAGACGACAACGGATGCCTGACGAAAGACCGACTACTGCCCGATCAACATACGTTTATACCAGGTGAGTAGAATTTCCAAACTTGTTGATGTATGGTCTGTTTCTTTGCCACAGTCCATGTAAGAGTGGCTGCCGACATTAAACAATGGAAGATATCATCCAGCAACCAAAGGTTTCAATAGAACCTGTCAAATTGGGTTGCTGTGATTGTAAATCTATTACACATGGGTTCAGATAACAGAAATTATGGTTGCTATGATGATCGAAACCAAATTTAGAAATCTCTGTATACAGGTCGTCAATACCCAATTTGGTAGACTTGGGTTGTGGGTCCCCGTGGCCCACCTGATGAGAGATCAAGACCCCACATCTGGAGTAGAACCGTTGGGCGACCACAGTTGTAGTGGTCCCATGTGGATTGGACCACTGAGGGTCCACCATCCTAGCACTATTCACAGCCCTGACGAGAGGAAGTCTCTGACGGAAGTAGCATTCAACGTTTTGGGTTTCTGATGATATCAATATCGTTGGAAACTTGGTAAATTTAACACTCTGGGATTGATATACCTCTGAACAATGTAATAGGAAGGAGGAATGCTAGATTTACAGAGAAATCCAAATCTTATTGGAATCTTTAGAAAATCAGGTCGTCAAAACCCCTTTGGGTCGACAGTGGTTGTGTAATCGCATGGGACACCTGATCACAGATCAGGTTCACACATCTGTCAGTGGACCTCTGGGCGACCACCTTAGTACAGGTCCCAGGTGATTTGGACCGTTGGGCCCCACTATCCATAGGTCTCAAAATACCTAGGCGGAAACAATAGCCTAAACGAACTGAGTTCTGTATATTTGTCGAGTGGCACAAAACGTAAATTTAAGCCTCCAGAAATTGCAGAATAGTCCCTGATCAAAATATATTTTTATTAATAGTCCTTGTTACTAATATTTTGTAGGGACAAGTTACTAGAGTAAAATCAGATATGATGCTCAGTGTAACAATTACTAAAGCTTTATCTTCACCTCTAAATTGGAGATAGATGTGATGAAAACTGATGTGGAATGTTTATTGAAATTTCAACTATACTGGAGAATATTCCAATCTGAGTTTATTAAATTTAAAAATGTAATCATGTGATTAAATTATGGTAAACTATTTAATTTCTCAATAAGACATGGGCAATGCCACAGCCTGGTACCAACTCCGACTCGGAGTGGGGCGATGATTAACCAGTGTTGTTTGGTACTGGCCAAAGAAAAAAGTAAGATGACGTAGCCAATTATGGTGTAGATAAATCTATACTAAAATTGTTGAAATGAATTTACCATTGATGACCGAAATAAGCGTAATACCAACTGCTGGCACTGAGTATAGAACTTCCCTCGTGGATGTTGGTGGAGGGGAAGAGGTTCAGCAATCATGGTGGTACGATAGGCCATGTTGTTGATAGAAATGTAGATACTCCAGTTGGGAGTATCGGAACAGGCTCAACATTCATGGTGGATGACAAGCCATGTTGTTGACAGAAACGTAGATACACCGTATGGGGTATCGGAACTATTTGATGCCATAGTGAGAAATTACTCAAGAAAGAAATTGATTAGAATGTTACTGAAATTATATCATTGAATATATATATGTTCTCTGAATGATTGAAATACGCTTTATCTTATTGTCCTTATTCTACTCACCAGTTTTACTGATTAGTGGTTCGCCCCACTTAGTTGTGGAGGTTGCGGGGAGTGACGGGGATCAGCCGGTGGATTTTGGCATGCGTGGCTGATCCAGAGCGCGGAAAAACAAAGAATATATTTGTAGTTGGGATTAGCCCAAGACGTAGATATTTTTCTGTTCTACAAACATAGATTGTCATATTCAGTAGTGTTATCAAGATTCCTAATAACTACATAATAGTTGAAATACAATGAAATTTGATTGTTTATGACCTTGATGCTCATAAGAATTTGATGTATGTGATGTTGTTATAATAATCTGAGTACGGCTTAAGAATCTGAAGAGCTCCAGATTCTTGGGTCATTACACTTTTCTAGTTTTATATATAAAAAATGTTTTTTTTATATTTTTTAAGTTTTCCTTTTGTTGTGAATAAAATTAATGGTGACTATTTATTTTAAATAAATTGCGTGGTATGATTTGGACCTAACCAATACACCGAAAGCACTAGGACTGATGGAGTACGTCAAATTAAGTCTTATAACTATTTAGGACCGTAGTAGACCACCACGCTTCCACAATCGACATCCTCGGCAACTCACTCAAGTGGCAGGTAGCCCTTTTCCTCTCTTGGGACGGCTCACACTCTGCTCCAAGTAGCTGTCTCCATGGGGGCTTTTACTCTGACGGTAGGTAGCGCTTTCATTTTTGGTTTTTTAATGGCTCTCACTATACCCCAAGTAGCCCTTTCTATGACTTGAATCCATGACGTAGAGGTCGACTTTGATGCCTAACGTTATGAACCTAACCAATACTCCAAAAGACCCAAGACTGATGGAATGTGTCAAATTAAGTCTTATAACTATTTAGGGCTGTAACAGATTCTTATGTCATGGATTTAATTTTGTAGGACCTTAGTATTGGCACCTTCTATACTACAGAGGCCCAATGGTAAGTAGGGGAGAATGAATGATTCCCGGAGGGTCTCCCAATGGCAAGTCGTGGATGTTGGCATAAGAAGGGTGTCCCGTATGCACAAGGCAATACCTAGACACGGTAACACAACGACACTGAACGTTTTATGTGTACATCGTGTTGAATGCCCTTGGGGACTATAGGTGTGAAGGTAGGAATTCCTTGGACTCACTTAAGCTGAATGCATCCATATTGTTATGATATACCACCTTTAACATGAATTACTTCTTTTAGTAAAACCCTGAGGCAAATTCAGACCTGAGCTTTTATTGAGTGAGTGTCTGACAAGCCAGAGCTTCTAATGAGTGCGAGCTTGTTAGCCAAGGGTATGATATGACTGATACGAGTTGATATGAGTCGGCACCACTCAGCTTACGCCCTTTTGGGTGTATGTTATGTATGTCACCACTGCAGTAGGTTTACGGAGGAGTAGTCGGCGCTCCTCGGGAAGCTAGCCTGATCCCCTAGCGACCCATACGATATGTGTATGCTCCCTTCTTGGGAGAATAGAGCGTCGTGGTTGTCAATCAGTATGTATGATATTTAAGTTGTAATTTCTCATTTATGCATCAGGTCCAGTGATTATTCGTATTGAGATATTATGTTATACTTGTTTAATATGCCTCAGTACTTGCTTAACCGTCGTGTTAACATTGTTACTCTTGGTATTGTAGGCCCAGCGACCGGTCTCAACGCGGATACTGATGCGCACCCGGAGGGTACCCCAACGGTACCTTGGGATGTAGATGAGTGGAAAGATGGCGACGCCTTTTATTAGCCATCCCACGGAGCGCGACTGTTCTAAGTGGAAAGATCATTGTTATGCTTGGGACCCTTTTGTATCAAACGCTTAAGTAGTCCTTTGTAATGTATTAAAGACTTCAACACTGTTATATGTATGTATATATGTTTACCTTTGAAAGATAACTGACTATGAATTCGTGTGCTCTGATAATTACTGAGTATTTCGCAGGATTTCGTTTATGATAAATTATGTTTGTACGTGTGTCAGCATACCTCACACGTTCCTGTGGAATCTCCCTTGTAGGAATTCGTGCATAATTCTTCAGGGCACGGATTTCTACGGGATTACGTATCCACGCCCTGGGGGCCCACTCAAATCCCCAATTTCCCGGGATCGGGGTGTGACATACGTAAGTAATGGTATCAGAGACGCACCAAGAAGTCATTTAAAAGACTTTGCAACATTAGGGAGCGTGGTGAGGTTCCGATAGGTCCGTTTGGGTGGATTTCTATTATAATGATAACTTATGGTATGATTGTGGTATGTATGAATGTACATATATATATGATATACATTTGAATAATCACCCTTGTGATTGCAGAACCATGGCATCTGGGTCCGGCACGAACAATAGCTTAGGTGATAATGATCGCAACGATATTGAATTGGAAGGTGCGGACCCTCCACCGCCACCTCCTTCGCGTCCCACATACAACACAGGAGCGGTTTATGATGATGATGCACCAGTTAGCCGCTAGCAATGCTGACCAGGCTGCAATGCAATTACAATTGGCCTCCTTGTTAAACCGACAAGATCAGTTAGGGGATCCCAACTCCTTGTATGAGATGTTTCGTAAGAGGGGAGCAACCGAATTTATTGGACATGAGGATCCATTGCAAGCGGATGAATGGTTTGTCCACACAGAGAACGTTTTTGATACATTGACGTGCACACCCAGACAGCAAGTGGTCCTTGCGGCATCCATGTTCAGGGACATCGCGGATACGTGGTGGAAGAGTATCCGGGACCACATGAGGGCCATGCCTGATGCCACGGTTTGGGAAGCCTTTAAGAGGCAATTCAGGAAAAAGTTCATCCCCGACCACGTGACTCGCAAGAAGAAGGCAGAGTTCCTTACCCTGCGGCAGAACCTCATGACCGTTGCAGAATACGTGCGTATATTTAGCCAGCTCTCTCGGTTTACTCTAGACTTGATTGACACTGAGGAGAAGAGAGTGGAAAGATTTCTAAAAGGGTTGAGGCCTGCTATCAAGGGACATGCCACTGCTTTCCAACGTCCCGTTCAGTATGATGATGCGGTAGCCAGGGCTTAGAAGAGCCTATTCTTGGGGGAGTCTAAGAAGAGTGTCCCGCCTTCTGGGAAAGGTCAGCAGTATTCTAAGAAACAGAAGGGAGTTGCTATTGGCACATCACGACCAATCTGCGGTACATGCGGGAAGGGTCACGAGACTAGCAAATGTTGGAGGTCCATGGGAGCCTGTTTTGGCTGTGGCTCCATGGACCATCGCTTGTCCGAGTGCCCGAGAAGGAGGGAGTTTAGCCGGGACTCGCAGCAGCAATATCAGCAGCCTTCTAAGGCGACATCTCCTGTACCTAACCATCAGCAACAGCCAGTGAGACAAGGCCAAGGGTAGACATGGCAAGGCCAGGGACAACAGAGACAAGGACAGCAACACCGACCCCAAAGGCAAGGTCGTGCTTACGCTTTGACATAGGAAGAAGCAGAAGCGGCGGAGCACGTGGTTGTAGGTAAGGTTTCTGTTTGTGGCATTGAAGCTAAAGTATTGTTTGATTCAGGATCTTCATACTTCTTCATCTCACCTTGATTTTCTAGTAGGATACAGGAATCACCAGTACAGTTGCCATATGTGTTGAGTGTTATCACTCCCGTTGGTAAGAGGGTAGCTTGTGACGATTATTGCCCTGGTTGTCGAGTTCTCATCGGAGAAGTTCTTCTCCCAGCTGAACTTATTGTGTTACCCATGCACGATTTCGATGTAATCCTAGGCATGGACTGGTTGACCAAATATATGGCTTGTCTCGATTGTTTCCGTAAGACTGTTACCGTAAGGGTGAGTGAAGAGGGCCCAAGTGCTGTATTCCAAGGTGACAAGAAGAGTTCGAACACTAGATTGATTTCAGCACTTCGAGCAGAAAGACTAATCCATAGTGGTTGCGAGGGGTATATTACTTTCATTGTGGAAAAGAAAGCCCCTAAGAAATTTGAAGAAATACCCATGGTTTGTGAATTCCCTGATGTATTCCCGGATGAAGTGCCCGGCCTTCCTCCAATTAGGGAAGTGGATTTTACTATAGAGCTAGTATCGGGTACTGCTCCTATTTCTAAGGCTCCATATAGAATGGCCCCGGCAGAGTTACGTGAACTGAAAGTGCAGTTATAGGACTTATTGGATAAGGGGTTCATTCGTCCTAGCACATCACCATGGGAGCCCCGATTTTATTTGTGAAGAAGGATGGCACCCTTAGAACGTGTATTGATTACCGACAGTTGAACCAGGTGACAGTTAAAAATAAATATCCACTGCCTAGAATTGATGAATTGTTTGATCAATTACAGGGTGCGACCCATTTCTCTAAGATTGATCTTAGATCCGGATATCATCAGCTGTGAGTGAGGGACCAAGATACATCGAAAACAGCTTTCAGGACAAGATATGGGCATTATGAATTCTTGGTCATGCCTTTTGAATTGACAAATGCGCCCGCAGTATTTATGGCCTTGATGAATAAAATTTTTTCATCATATCTTGATTGGTTCGTGGTAATTTTCATTGATGATGTTTTGGTATACTCCAAGACCAAAGACGGGCATGTGGAACATTTGAGGACTTCTCTGCAATTGCTAAAGGACCACCGACTGTATGCTAAATTGGACAAGTGTGAATTCTGGCTGGAACAAGTTGCCTTTTTGGGGCATATTATCTCAAAGGATGGGCTTGCAGTAGATCCAGCTAAGATTGAGGCTGTAACTACTTGGCCGAGTCTCAAGACTGTTGCGGAAATTAGAAGTTTAGTTGGTTTGGCCGGTTACTATAGAAGGTTTGTAAAGGACTTTTCCAAGTTAGTTGCACCTTTAATCAAATTGACCCGAAAGAATGAGCTATTCGTTTGGTCAGCGGACTGTGAGTCGAGTTTCCAACTCCTTAAGGAGAAACTAACTTCAGCCCCGATCTTATCCCTACCAGAAGGGAGTGGCGGATTTGTTATCTATACAGATGCTTCGGGGGTCGGGCTAGGATGTGTACTCATGCAGAATGGGAAGGTAATAGCATATGGATCTCGACAATTGAAGGAACATGAGAAAAGCTATGCCACACATGATTTAGAATTGGCTGCAGTAGTCTTCGCGCTGAAGATATGGAGACATTACTTATATGGAGAGAAATTTGAAGTTCATAGTGACCATCACAGTCTCCAGTACCTGTTTTCGCAGCATGATCTTAACATGAGATAGCGCAGGTGGTTGGAATTTATAAAGGATTATGATTTCCCGATTAAATACTTCCCTGGGAAAGGGAATGTAGTGGCCGATCTTTAAGCAGGAAATCCACCACTGAGTTGGCAGCCTTATGTGGTGAATGGTCTCTAGTAGAGGAATTCCGAGATCTGGATGTGGAGGTTGAATTCGTGGATGGTAAGGTCATGTTAGTGGCTATGTCAGTCTTCGAACCCACCTTAATTCAACAAATCAAGGAGAGGCAGTTTGAAGACCCGGAGTTTGTCAAGATTCGTGACCATATATCCGAGAAACCTGATTTCAGGATGATAGACGGTGTATTGTACTTTAGAGACCGGCTTTGTCAGTCTTCGAACCCACCTTAATTCAACAAATCAAGGAGAGGCAGTTTGAAGACCCGGAGTTTGTCAAGATTCGTGACCATATATCCGAGAAACCTGATTTCAGGATGATAGACGGTGTATTGTACTTTAGAGACCGGCTTTGTGTTCCAGCGGTTCAAAATCATAACTTGAAAAGGGCAATTATGACTGAAGCACACCATGCTCGATATTCCATGCATCCCGAGAGTACAAAAATGTACCGAAATTTACATGGCAGGTTTTGGTGGAATAACATGAAGAGGGATATAGCGGGTTTCGTGGCAAGATGCCTTACCTGCCAACGAGTGAAGGCTGAACACAGGAAGCCTCCCGGTTTGTTACATCCCCTGCAGATTCCTAAGTGGAAATGGGAGAATCTCACGATGGATTTCGTTTCAGGGCTGCCCCGAACGAGTAGGCACCATGATGTAATATGGGTGATTGTCGACCGATTAACAAAATCAGCCCACTTTATTCCCATCAAGAAAGGGATGAAATTTCAGGAGATGGCCAAGACCTTTATTGATGAAATTGTGCGGCTACATGGTACTCCAGCCTCAATTGTGTCTGATCGAGACAGTAGGTTCGTGTCTTCTTTTTGGCAATCTTTTCAGAAGTCCTTAGGCACCAAACTCAGTTTCAGCACGGCTTACTATCCTCAGACAGATGGGCAATCGGAGCGAACGATACAGACCCTGGAAGATATGCTACGAGCTAGCGTATTGGACTTCGGAAAGGAGTGGGATGAACACCTCTCCTTGTGCGAGTTCGCATACAACAACAGTTTTCACGTGAGCATCGGAATGGCTCAATTTGAAGCCTTGTATGGACGTAAGTGTCGTACGCCCGTCTGTTGGGAAGAGGTTGGGGTTAGGAGTTTCCATGGACCCACCATGGTGGCAGATCTGGCGGAAAAAGTGCAAAAGGTGCAAGATAGATTGAAAACTGCACAATCACGTCAGAAAAGTTATGGAGATAACCGCCGTCGGCCCCTTGAGTTCCAAGTGGGAGACAAGGTCTTTTTGAAGGTTTCCCCAATGAAAGGTACTATCAGGTTTGGACAGAAGGGCAAGCTAGCTCCGCGTTTTGTAGGGCCTTTCGAGATACAGAGTAGAGTGGGAGACTTAGCTTATCGGTTGGAGCTACCACCCCCGCTTGCGGGAGTTCATAATGTGTTCCATGTGTCGATGCTCAGGAAGTACTTCCCAGATCCTTCACATGTCCTCGAGTTGGACAACATAGAAGTGAGGCCTGACGGAAGCTATGAAGAAAGGCCGCTTCGCATCGTTGACACTAAAGAACAAGTGCTGCGTACCCGAACAATTAAATGGGTTAAGGTCCTATGGGAGCATCATGGACAGGAAGAGGCCACTTGGGAACTTGAAGATCAAACTCGGGCGAAATATCCAGAGCTACTACCCCAGGTACGTTGCATTCGGAGGACCGAATGATCTTAAGTGGGGGAGGATGTAAGGTCCCGAATTCCACTAATTGTGATTTATGTTAATTAAGTTCATTCTATATTAATTGAACTCGATTAAGGCTAATTAATCCAAAATTTAACGGGTTTGGGCCTTGGATAGGGAGTTTGGTGGAGTTCGGCCCCACTTTAGGAGTTAAGGGCCTTTTCGTAATTTGTCCTCGCACCTCTTGGACACCCCGTCCTTTTCCTTAAGTGTAACTTTACGCGTGGATCATCTTTCCTGCTGGGTCCGACTTGATCTGGACTTATCTTGGCCCGTTTGAGGTGCTTTTGGCCTAAATTGTAAATTTATAGAAAAGCTCGGGCTTGCATGCCAACTACAGGAAATTTTGTTTCAAAGAGGCTCGACTGTCTTTTCCTTCATTCCCCTCCCGGTCATTAGAGCTGTTTTCTTCTTCTGAGCTTCTCCATCTTCCCTCAACGTTGGAGAGCACCTCGGCTTGGGAAGGTTGTGCATGCAAGGGTGGGAGTTCTTCTTCTCCTTTTCCTTCATTCTCTTCCCTTCTCCCTGTGCATTTCTCTCTTAGAGTAACTCATCTTCTAAGCTACAGCTGCAGCTGTGTAAGGTGAAGGATTTCTGTCATTCATTTAGTCATTTAGGGTATTGGAGTCATAAAGACTCAACTACATGGCATGCATGTGAATCTAGACCTCATTCTTCATTGAATGCTTTACTTGTAGAGAACCCATTTCAGTTTAGAGAGTTTCCTCTGAGCACTCAACAAGAAAGAGTTGGGATGGCTAACACTGGTGAAAAGGCAAGTATTAGAGTCATATGTGTTGCATGAATGACTAAGTTATTGTGTATTGAACCAGCTCTTCATATTTTCTATTTCAGCTATTCCCCTTCAGTGTTTTAATCGATATGAATGTGGTGTGCATTGAGTTAGAATGCCAATAAGGGAATAGGAGGGTGTGTGAGTATGGGATACTCTCAAGGACACTTCAATTGAGCCTTAGAATTTCCTCACAAGTCAGTTCTGTGTTGATTCCGTACAGAACTAAGCTACAGAATTGATTCTGAAGCTTACGGCGAAGCTACGGCTAAGCCGTGAGCATTTACGGCCTAAAGTCCAGAGAGCAGAAAAATGGAATTTTGTACTACGGCTCGACTATGGTTGAGCCGTGGATTTCACTACGGCTAAGCCGTATCCAGCCCGTATCCAAGCTGTAGGTCTTCCTACGGCAAGCTTTCCAGAGAGCTCATGGAACTCAGTTTCTTCTACGGCTTGCACACGGCTGCACCGTGGAATACACTACGTTTAAGCAGTAACTTCCCCGTACCCTAGCCGTAGGCTTAGCACGGCTAAGCCGTAGGCCAACATACGGTTGGGCCGTAATTGCGCATGAAAAATCCGAAAGGAATCTGACCCGCTCGGCTAAGCCGTAGCCTTGTATACGGCTAAGCCGTAAGAACCCAGTAATTAGGATGTTAGGGACTCCTAATGATTTTGTAGGACCTTAGTATTGGCACCTTCTATACCACTACAGAGGCCCAATGGTAAGTAGGGGAGAATGAATGATTCCCGGAGGGTCTCCCAATGGCAAGTCGTGGATGTTGGCATAAGAAGGGTGTCCCGTATGCACAAGGCAATACCTAGACACGGTAACACAACGACACTGAACGTTTTATGTGTACATCGTGTTGAATGCCCTTGGGGACTATAGGTGTGAAGGTAGGAATTCCTTGGACTCACTTAAGCTGAATGCATCCATATTGTTATGATATACCACCTTTAACATGAATTACTTCTTTTAGTAAAACCCTGAGGCAAATTCAGACCTGAGCTTTTATTGAGTGAGTGTCTGACAAGCCAGAGCTTCTAATGAGTGCGAGCTTGTTAGCCAAGGGTATGATATGACTGATACGAGTTGATATGAGTCGGCACCACTCAGCTTACGCCCTTTTGGGTATATGTTATGTATGTCACCACTGCAGTAGGTTTACGGAGGAGTAGTCGGCGCTCCTCGGGAAGCTAGCCTGATCCCCTAGCGACCCATACGATATGTGTATGCTCCCTTCTTGGGAGAATAGAGCGTCGTGGTTGTCAATCAGTATGTATGATATTTAAGTTGTAATTTCTCATTTATGCATCAGGTCCAGTGATTATTCGTATTGAGATATTATGTTATACTTGTTTAATATGCCTCAGTACTTGCTTAACCGTCGTGTTAACATTGTTACTCTTGGTATTGTAGGCCCAGCGACCGGTCTCAACGCGGATACTGATGCGCACCCGGAGGGTACCCCAACGGTACCTTGGGATGTAGATGAGTGGAAAGATGGCGACGCCTTTTATTAGCCATCCCACGGAGCGCGACTGTTCTAAGTGGAAAGATCATTGTTATGCTTGGGACCCTTTTGTATCAAACGCTTAAGTAGTCCTTTGTAATGTATTAAAGACTTCAACACTGTTATATGTATGTATATATGTTTACCTTTGAAAGATAACTGACTATGAATTCGTGTGCTCTGATAATTACTGAGTATTTCGCAGGATTTCGTTTATGATAAATTATGTTTGTACGTGTGTCAGCATACCTCACACGTTCCTGTGGAATCTCCCTTGTAGGAATTCGTGCATAATTCTTCAGGGCACGGATTTCTACGGGATTACGTATCCACGCCCTGGGGGCCCACTCAAATCCCCAATTTCCTGGGATCGGGGCGTGAGACATCCACATGATGCATATGTTTCGGACGACATCTTAGGGCACAATTGTTTTAGGTACTACCATGCAGTTAGGTGTGATAGTCATTGGATGTGACGTTAGCCATGTGATAAAATTGAACATAGGTCTTACGTCGTTCCCCATTTAAATTGTGTAATTTATTATGTTTATGTTGTTTACACAAATTGTGTCATTTATTGTGTTTATGTTGTTTACACACACATCAATACACAAGTAACAAGCATGTAGGAGACTACACGAGGCGTGATGATCAAGAATTGGATTTTGACATTTGTGGTTGAGAGCATGGATGAAAAAATCGGCTTGACTCTAAACGAGTTTGGTCATATGGGACTTAGACTCAAATTATGGGACCTGGCCTTGAGACTAAGCTAACTACTTTTGTTCTAAATTGGGGCTTGGCCCTACTTGGCCAAGTCCCATGTGACTCGCCTGAGTCAACTCAGAGTGCGTCCGGTCCCGAGTACAAGTTTCTTTTTTTCAGCTGAGAGGCTCTTCACTAGTGATTTTGAGGACTAGCGTCCTACATTTTCTAAAGATTGCAACTTGATAAACTTTCTTTTATCTAAGCTCAAGTTGTTTAGTGCTATATACTAATGTATTTTTTCTTTTTTGTTTTTTTTCTTCTTATAATTTTCCTTTAGTTTTCCACAATAATGTTGGTAACTATTATTTCAAAAAAAATTACGCGGAATGATTCTTATATCATGGATTTAATTTTTGTTAGGATATGATACTTATTAGCTGTGATTCGGAAGTTGAATGGCCACGGATTTAGGACTTGACTAATGTGAGTGGAGATCTTGAAATAGTTGTCTTGGTGGTATTTATCATCTTTTACTGCCCGTGAGTGTGTAAATCTATTAGCTTCAGACTAAAAGCCATGTTTAGATGTATTGTTTATGAAATATATGTGATGGAAAAACAATATGGAGCCCAGGTCTTGTTAAACAAGCCCAAGGCCCAAGGCCCAAGGCGCAAAGCCCATCAATGTTATATCTCACGTGGAATTGATTTGGTCAATATTGAGACAGCTGGAATTGATTTGGTCAATATTGAGACAGCTTTAGCTTTTCTTTCTTAGAATAACAATTGTTGTAATTAGTTGCTTTCTTAACTTAGATTAGTGATTGATACAATTAGATGGTTTTCCTTTCTTAGAGCCTAGATTATAGGCATGTAAATACCTATATAATAATGTACAATCTCCATAGAAAAACACACAAAAATTATTGCATTATCAAGAGTATATTCAAACTCTTTTTGTGATCGTGAATTTGTCATGGTATCAGAGCAAGGATCAAGGCAGTCTTGATCTTAGACATCTTCCAAAGCCTTAAGGGAATAGGGATAGAGAGAATAAGTCTCTCTCGTGCAACAAATAGATTCAGAATCTATTTTCAAGAAGTTTCCAGCAACACAGTGCCAGCGATACCTTCTTCCTACGTCAAAGATATTCTGTTAGTGGCCCACTGTTGATCGATCAGATCAATTTCAGAAATCACCCACTCATGGTCGCCTCATATTTCTAAGGATATTAGTGATTTTTCAAGAATTTTTCAGAGACTCAAGGTTGGTATTTTACTCATTCTCAAGATTTACCAGAAATTTATATTTTTTTCATCAGGACCGTTGTAATGGAAAAATCTGAGGTCACGTTGATTAAATTTACGGGAAAGAATTACCCTGCTCGGTCTTTCCAATTTCAAACATACCTCGAAGCCAAGGAATTGTGGGGATTTGTTTCTGGCACGGAACCTAAATCCACTGAGAATGAGAAAAAGATCTCTTCTTGGCATACTAAAGATGCCAAAATCAGATCCTGGATTCTGGGATCCATTGAGCCCCATCTGATAATGAATCTCAAGCCTTACTTTACTTCTAAAGCCATGTGGGGTTATTTGAAGAAAGTATATCATTAAGATAACTCTGC
This sequence comes from Sextonia rubra, assembly GCA_037013555.1. Lineage (NCBI taxonomy): Eukaryota > Viridiplantae > Streptophyta > Magnoliopsida > Laurales > Lauraceae > Sextonia > Sextonia rubra. Next base: position 13,605,637 of record JASUAD010000026.1, read on the forward strand.
ACGTCAATTCCATCTTGAATGTGCAATTGCTGAATATGCACAAGGGACTTTGTCAGTACAAAATTATTATTCTGGATTCCGTACACTGTGGTCGGAATACGATAGTATTAAGTATGCGGATGTGGATGACTATGTGTTGACAGTAATCCAAGACCTTCAGGCTTCTAGTCAACGAGATCAATTTTTGATGAAACTGCGTAATAAATATGAAAGTGTCCGCTCTGCCCTAATGAATTGGACGCCCTTACCTTCATTGGGTGCCTGCTTGAATGAACTCTTACGAGAGGAATAACGCCTTACGACCTCGGCTCATATTGCTCAACAAAAGACTGAAACCTATTCAGTCGCGTTCTCGGCCAATAAAATTTCTCAGCCTCCGCTTCGAAACTTGAGCAAAACCCAATGCTACAGTTGTTAGAAATTTGGGCATCTTGCATCTCAATGCAAACAGAAAGTCTGTAGTTACTGTAAAAAGTCGGGACATATCATCTCTGAATGTCGCCGCCGTCCACCACGTCCGTCAACACAGTATCAGACTCCACAATATCCGGCTCCGCAGTATCAGAATTCACAGTCTCAGACTCCACACACATATATGGCTTCCTCGGTTATGCCTATTCCTACATCTGCACCCCCACAGCCTGGGCCCTCATCATCTTTCACTCCTGGATTGGTTCAACAAATGATTATCAATGCGCTCTCTGCCTTTGGTCTCTCCGGTAAGTTACCTTCATCTTCTACTTGGTTCCTTGATTCCGGGGTGTCTAATCATATGACGTATTCCCACACCCCTTTCTCCAATATGACAAGTTACAATGGCCATCTTCAAATACAAACTGCTGACGGCGGCCATGTTCCCATTACTGCTATCGGAGATATACCTGGTCTCATCCCATTGAGAAATGTTTACCTCTGTCCTAATTTAACTTCCAATCTCTTGTCAGTTGGACAACTTGTTGAAAATAATTGTAACATTTCTTTTTCTTCTTCTGGTTGTGTTGTGTAGGACCAGATGTCCGGGAAGGAGATCGCGAGGGGGCCTAAGTGTGGACGCTTCTTTCCGCTGGATCTTTCTCAAATTTCTAGGAATCAATTTGACAATAATGTGTTTTGTTTTTCTCTTAGAGATAACTGCCGGTTGTGGCATAATAGACTCGGACATCCTAATTCCAAGGCCTTGTCCCTTATGTTAAATTCTGGTTTATTAAATAAATCTCTTGGTTTATCTTCTTGTGTGCCTTTTGATTGTGCTACTTGTAAAATGGGAAAGAGCAAAACTCTTCCGTTTCCTCATTCCACTTCACACATTTCTCAGTGTTTTGAGTTAGTTCATAGTGATGTATGGGGAATTGCCCCAGCTTTTTCCCATGCTCACTATAAATATTTTGTAACCTTTATTAATGATTTCAGTCGGTTCACATGGGTCTACTTTTTGCATTCAAAATCTGATGTTTTTAATGTTTTTAAAATATTTCTGGCTTATGTTGAAAATCAATTTTCCACCTGCATTAAAATCTTGAGATCTGATTCAGGTAGGGAATATTTGTCCTCTGAGTTTCAGCAGTTTTTGCAAAACAAAGGCATTATTTCTCAAAGATCTTGTCCTTATATTCCTCAGCAGAATGGAATCGCTGAAAGAAAAAATAGACATCTCCTTGATGTCACTCGTTCCCTTCTTCTGGAATCATCGGTTCCTACTCGTTTTTGGGTTGAGGCACTAGCTACGGCTGCTCATCTTAGCAATCGTATGCCATCCACCTCCATTGAAAATCAAAGCCCATATTACCGTTTGTACAAAACCGCTCCATCTTATGATGATCTTCATGTTTTTGGCTCCATTTGTTTTGTGCACTTGCCTCCTTCCGAGAGGACAAAACTCATGGCACAATCAGCTCAGTGTGTGTTTTTAGGTTATGCACCCTTCCAGAAAGGGTTCCTTTGCTATGATCCTCACATTTGTCGTTTCTGTGCCTCTAGGAATGTTGTCTTCTTTGAACATCAGTATTTTTTTCAAACACACATTGATCCTCCTGACTCCTCTTTTGTGTCATTACCTGGTTTTTCTGAAGACTCGTCAGTTGTTCGTTTTCATCCTACCTTTGTGTATCGCAGACGGCACAACACAGCGCCTACTAGTGATCCCCCTCCTGATCTTCCTCCGGCATCCGGTTCCGGCCATACTTCACTGCATCACTCCACCCGGATTTCGGTACCGCCAGACCGTTATGGGTTCTCACATACTTCCTTAATGGCCACTTTGTCTTCTTCTTCCATTCCACAATCATATTCTCAGGCTGTGCAGGATCCATGTTGGAACAAGTCTATGCAAGATGAATTGGATGCGTTAGCGCACAATCATACGTGGGATATTGTACCATCTCCTGTGGGTATCAAACCTATTGGCTGTAAGTGAGTTTTTTCTCTTAAGTTGAAATCTGATGGCTCTTTAGATCGATATAAGGCGCGTCTTGTTGCTCTTGGAAATCGGCAGGAATATGGCATTGATTATGATGAGACTTTTGCTCCGGTTGCCAAGATGACCACCGTTCGCACTATTCTTACTGTTGCTGCATCTCAATCTTGGCCTCTCTATCAATTGGATGTCAAAAATGCATTTCTCCATGGTGATCTCAAAGAAGATGTTTATATGCGTTTGCCTCTGGGATGCTCATGCGGCACTGGTATGGTTGCTAAACTTCGTCGCTCCCTCTATGGTTTGAAACAAGCTCCTCGCGCATCGTTTGAGAAATTTCAAGCTGCTCTTCTCCGCTTGGATTTTCCTCCAAGTGCATATGATCCTTCTATGTTTTTATATCATGCTCCATCCGGGATCACTATACTCCTTATCTATGTTGATGACATCGTCATTACCGGTCCTAATGCCGGAATTATTCAGAAGCTCCAAGCGTCTTTTCGTGAGTCATTTCAAATGAAGGGTCTTGGCCCTCTCCACTATTTCCTCGGTTTTGAAGTTCATCAATTGCCTACAGGTATAGTTCTCAATCAGCACAAATACACTATTGATCTCATCGCCTTCGCTGGTCTTACTGCTTCTGCTCCTGTTGATATGCCAGTCGAACTGAATGTCAAACTCAGTCGCGACGAAGGTGATCTTCTTTCCGATCCTACTGCCTATCGCCAGTTGGTTGGCAGCTTGATCTACCTCACGATCACTCGCCCCGATATCTCTTATGCGGTCAACCTGATGAGTCAGTTTATGACCGCTCCTCGTTACCTTCATCTGGCTGTTGTTCGCCGCATAATTCGGTACCTTATTCGCACACCGACTCGTGGGTTGTTTTTTCCATCGAACAATCCTCTTACTCTCAAAGCTTATTCCGATGCTGATTGGGCTGGTTGTCTGGATACTCGCAAATTGACGACTGGATGGTGCATGTTTTTGGGTGATAGTCTCATTTCTTGGAAATGCAAGAAACATGACAAAGTTTCCAAATCCTCTACCGAGGCAGAGTACCGCGCCATGTCTGCTGCCTGCTCCGAAATTCCTTGGCTTCGTGGTTTGCTTTCTGACATTGGTTTTCCAGCAGTAGGAGCTACCCCCCTCTCTGCGGATAATACCAGTGCTATTCGGATTACTGAAAATCCGATTTTTCATGAACGTACTAAACACATCAAGGTTGATTGTCACTTCATCCGTGATGAGCTTAAACGGATGTCCTTAGCCTGCCACATGTCTCCACTGACCTTCAACTTACTGATATTCTCACCAAAGGCCTTCCGCGACCACGCCATCAGTTCTTGGTTGACAAATTGATGCTTGTTGATTCTCCCGCATCAATTTGAGGGGGGGTGTTAAACAGGCCCAAGGCCCAAGGCCCAAAGCCCATCAATGTCATATCTCACGTGGAATTGATTTGGTCAATATTGAGACAACTGGAATTGATTTGGTCAATATTGAGACAACTTTAGCTTTCCTTTCTTAGAATAACAATTGTTGTAATTAGTTGCTTTCTTAACTTAGATTAGTGATTGATACAATTAGATGGTTTTCCTTTTTTAGAGCCTAGATTATAGGCATGTAAATACCTATATAATGATGTACAATTTCCATAGAAAAATACACAAAAATTATTGCATTATCAAGAGTATATTCAAACTCTTTTTGTGATCGTGAATTTGTCAGGTCTCTATAGCCGAACCTAAGAAATTGGGTTTAATGGGTTGATTGAACCCCAAATATTGGATTGTGGACAGATCAAACACCATACTAAGGTTCTGATTGTGAATTGAACGAACCATGGGAATGGGGCTGCCCCAATTGGCCAAACCCTAATAATGTGTGTGTAGGCTAGCCGAATGTAAGATAGACCAATTGAAGGCATTGATTCATTGGATATAAGGGCCTCTTTGACATTAGCTAGCTTCTTAACCACTTTGGACGTAGGAGTACCATTGATGATTATGTTCCAAGCTTCTTGAACTAATCTGAAGAATTCAGCGTCTGTCGTGGATCTAACCTTTGAATAACTTTTTGTGGTCACTTATGTTCGAATAGACTTGGATTTAGGAGGTTCCATTGCATTTATGAGCAATCTATTTGGAGTGAGTGTTAACTAAACCTCTGTCCCGTCTACATTCAATGCGACTAGGACGAATGGTGGAGTTTGTCCAAGAGTAGCAGTATTCAGAAATATTTAAATCCTCCAACCCACAATTACCAGTGCAGTCATTAAACTCCTGTATTGGAGTTGTCTTTGGCTTTCATCCACCTAATTTCTCATTCTCCCATCTAATGGAATTAAAATCTCCTAGAACTATCTAAGGGGAGTTTTATATATAAGGCCTAAGAAGTTAGAGAGATCCATAGCAGCTGCCTATTTTGGCTTTTGGTATCTCCATAGTAGACTGTCAAAGTGAATGGCTTCATAAAAATGGGTGACTTTGCAGTGGATGTGCTAGGGTGCATCACGAGTATATCCACTGTGACTGTTGGGCTTAAAAAAATCCAGATTCTAGCTGTTCCACAGTGCTGACTTTGCAGTGGATGTGCTAGGGCGAATCACTGAGTATATCCACTGTAACTGTTGGGCTTCAAAAAATCCAGATTCTAGCTGTTCCACAGTGCTGAATGTTTGAATGGTCTTTCCAGTTATCACGAAAGCATTTTCTCTTGATTTGCTGGAGGCTTGTATCTTTGACTTAACATTTGACTAAGCCAACAAAATGAATCTGGAGATGATCAACTTACCTTCTTCTTTCAGAATGGATGGAGGAGTGGTGGAACATTCTATGTTAAGAAATTTATGGAAGAACTTGGGAGGTTTAGGGAACCCCTACTGTATGGTCTCCTTCTTTGTTGAAATTTAAAGTATGGAAGGCCATCTGCTTAATAACAAAATCATTTGTTCTTTACATTTCTTGTTAAGATGCCTCAGAATTGCCATCCAGATCATTAAGGACTGTGAATCTATTTTTTGATCCTGAGGTGGGAGATCCCATACCTTTTTTATGGTTTCCTTTCTTTGTTCATTGTGTTGCCCAATCATCGGTTCTGCTATTAGCAGCTTCCTTTCCTTTGCTTGAAATTGTTGCTGATGAAGTTGCAGTTTCTCTTGTTCTGGCTTCTTTTGGACCCAGACTTTTTGGCTATTGTTGAGGAGCTGCTCCTGTTGGGTTTTTTGTTTTGGGTAGGTTAAATGAGAGTGATTGAAAGATTCATGATTTTGGTGTCCAAGTGAACTCAACAACTTGATTGAAAGAGCATCCTTTAATCAATTACGAGGGAATCTGGGTGGCTAGGTTTAGCTGAAAGTTTGACGAGAACCCTCGCAAAGGGTAGGCATTTTCCAGTGGTTGTAGAGTCATCCATGCATCTAGGCATCCGTATGCAACTGGCTATCTTTGAGAGGGTGCTTTTGGACCTACAGGTTAGTTTTAGATTTGGAGACTTCCTGAGATTTGTTAGAATTGCAATACATAAGAATTGACGTCATATGATATATGTTATATGTGATTAAAATTGAAGATTGAAGGTGAATTTTAAAAAATAAGCATCAAATGACCTTTCCTTCTCTGGAAAGAGAATGAAAGGAAGATGAGAAATGAATAACTAAGGGTGATCCAAATTCCAAAACTCTCTCTCTCTCTCTCTCTCGTTTTCTTTCTTATTTTCCTCTTTTTACATTTGTTGCAATTGATGTGGAGTTTTTTTACTGTCTGCACATTTGATTATCTGTGTCTTATAATTTTCCTTTTTGTTCAATCACTACTTATATATAATATGTGGGTAAGTTTGGTTTCTTTAACCCATTTCATTTCAAAAGGAATTGACATGTAATCTGTGCTGTGGCGGTGATCAGGTTTAGATTTGTGTGGCCAGGGGACTATATTGTTATCAAAGCTGTTGGTATTATGGGTTCATGAATTAGTTTTTCTTTTCTCTTCTTTTCTTCTTTACAAAGTAGGCCAAACTCAAAAGTTTTCTAAGCATGAGCTGTCATTTGTGTGGCACATCATTCAAATGGTTTTTGGATATTGAACTCTTGGATCCCGCTAGTTCAAAATGAAACTAGTTCATGAATTAGTTTTTCTTTTCTCTTCTTTTCTTCTTTACAAAGTAGGCCAAACTCAAAAGTTTTCTAAGCATGGGCTGTCATTTGTGAGGCACATCATTCAAATGGTTCTTGGATACTGAACTCTTGGATCCTGCTAGTTCAAAATGAAACTAAAGCAGTAAAATGTGAATACCAAAAAAATAAGTTAACCTGGGAGGTTAGGACCCTATGATGCCCAGATACGGACATGGGTATGGATATGGATACGGGGAACGATGGTTCGATACACCGACTTGAAAATTTTAAGATATGGATACGGGTATGGCATTTTAAAAAATATATTCATATAAATATTTATTGTAGTACTCAAATATTACGAGGCCCATTGTGTGGATCAAATTTTTAATGAGGTGGGCCTAACAATATCTTAACATAGAAGAAAATAAAAGAAAAGAAAAGAAAAAGTAGGCCAAGTGTCTTGGTTGGCCCAGTAGCTCAACATTAAAATAGAAAGAAATAAAAAAAAGCCCAACGGGCCAGTTCTCATTGATAAAATGCGATGGGTTCTTTTGTTCATTTTGCATCTCTGGGGCATCATTGAATGAAAAAGAAGGAGAATAATGAATAAGGAGAGGAGGCGTACATAACACCTTGAAGCTAGAAGTTCAAAGCAGCAACAGTAGCAGAAAGCAACATAGTGGTCTACCATCTAGTTGAAAGAGCAACTCGTCAAAACAAAAGTAGTAGCCCCTGTCAGTTTAGTTATCTTCATCCTCGCTGCCACCTTCTCCTTCTCTTCTCCTTCTTTTTTGGTTTCCTTTTGATCAAACTGAGAGAGAGCTCGTTTAGGAGTAAATTGGTCAAAATGGACAAAATTTGTTGTAATTTTGGGTAAAAAATATTGCATAGCCGTATCCTAAAATTGGGGGTCGTATCCAAGCCGTATCTTGCCGTATCCCGTACCCGTATCTGTATCGTATCGTGTCGGTAGCAATACCACATTGCATTTGGAGTATCCGGATCATAGGTTAGGACTATAAGTATCTTTTCTTAAAATGGTAAATGACATTTCCTTGTTAGATGCTTTTTCCTTTCTTTTTATTGAATCTATGATGCATTGCCTTTGGATGGGATCTAGGGTTTTTCAGTATATATTTTTCTTTGAATCTTTGTTTATAGTGGATTTGTCCAACAGTTCAGCAGATCTGTGAATATGTAAGAGTGACATGATTGCCATTTATACTTGATGCGGATTTTGAGTGGGAATGCTGCGGTTGACATATGTCTAATGATGTATTTGGGTTGCATAGTTCGTTAGCATGTGTCATTTGCTTAGTTCTCTACTCATCTTGTCACAATCAATGTTGTAGTTAACTTAGTTGCCATTTATACATTCTTGACACGGATTTTGAGTGGGAACGCTGTAGTCGACATGTTTCTAATGATGTATTCAGGTTGCATAGTTGGTTAGCATGTGTCATTTGCTTAGTTCTCTACTCATCTTGTCACAATCAATGTGGTTACAATTTTGGAATTTGTGCTATTTTATCTGCTGTATTTTTGTGTCTTTGATCTTGTGTAATCATTTTCTATTTTGAAGTTTGTTACTAAAATCCTATGATTTTCTTTTTGCACCAAAAAAAAAAAAAATTCCTTGAAGAAAATAAAGAAAAGATTTGAAGTTAGGTGTTGCAGGTGTCTTTTGCCTAGAAGAAGAAGAACCTAGTTCAAAAACCAAAAGAACTTGATTCAACCTAAAAACTGATAGGTCAAGAATTGATTTTGAGAAGTCCTCTGGGTTAGGTGTCAAGGCTGTTAAGTTGTTGACTTTTTAAGAAATAAAATGCATATCTGAAGGTTATATTAAGATAGGACGATACGTGCATGAAAGGTAATGACTGTGTATGAAATATGTGGGGAGATCTGAATTTCCATTGGAGTCAAATTGCACCAAGGGTTTCACTTTTAGTTTATTTGAATTGCCTATAGACAATTTGATGACATATTTGCTGGAGGAACTCTTGCTATGGATTACATTGGTTATAGACTATTCAAGGTTTCCCATCATTCAATTATTGGTATATTATTACTTCTAACGTGATTATATGTTTTTATTGTTATTACTATTACTTATCACTATGGGGTTTCTCTGTACGGTAAGTTTTATGTGTTGATTTGCCCATGCCCTTACCAATGACTTGCTATTTATCACACGTTTTCCCACTTCTTTGGTATGGAGAAGTACTTGTTGTAGGGAAGGTGGTCAGAGATTTTGCAAAAGCGCAAGGTTACTTTATGTGAAATCACATATTGTTTTTTCCTTTAAACTTCCTCAGCCCACAGAATGAAAATATAAACAAGAAGGCCCTTGTTAACTTTTTAAAAAATTAATGTATGATATCACATAAAGCATATGCGATTTCGCATAAAGTTATTTTGCGATATTGCAAAAAAGAAACCTTTTCTACAAATCATGGGTATTGTCAGTACCAAAAATGTGTAGGTAAATAGCTCAAATTTAGCGAGGGCATGGGAAAATTCACCCCTAAAGGTGATCGTATGGAAAAGAACCCCTATCATTATTGGTCTTGTTTTTGTTTTTTAAAGATGGGAGGAAAATGGTTTTATGCAAGTGAAGGTGCTCCACCATGTGATATGAGGAGGTGCTACTTTTTATATGAATCTTTGGAGGTGGACACGTTGGTTTTCAATACAGTAATCTACAAAATTGTTCATGATTGCATTTGATACTGCCCTTGATGCGGCCAAGAAGACAACCCTGGGCTGACTCCAACAGGAGGCTATTGGCACTTGTATATGGTGCACATATGCTAGGTTCAAAGCCTAGGTTTAAAATATTATTGGTTTCCTAATTTATAGTTTATTTTTCTAAAATATCATTTAGATTTCTATTTTGCACTTATTTTAGTTTTACTCCTTGGAGTAATTTCCTTTACCCAATGACTTGAAATGGAATAGGATGGATTTTTTTTCTTTTCTAAGAAATGTCATTTCTAGAACCTTGGGCTGAGTCCGATAAAAGGCTTTGCCAGGTTGAAGATTTCATGGTTATTGGCACTTGTATAATGTATATACATCAAACTTCTATAGGGGTGGAATGTTAGGCATCTATAACTAGTTGCCTGATCACATTAATTGCACTGGTTAAGAGCAGTATTATGAGTTAAGTTCTGCACTACTACAACTGTCCTTTTACAATCGTAATGTAACGACCCAAGAATCTAGAGCTCTTCAGATTCTTAAGCCGTTCTCAAATTTTTATAATAACACCACATAAATCAAATTCCCATGAGCATCAAGGTCTAAAACATTCAAATGCCATTATATTTAAATCATAAAGTATATATTATAATTTATGATAAAGACTACTGAGCAAAAGACAAATCTCTATTTGCAATAGAATAATCAACTAAGTGTTGGGCTAATCCCATCTACGAATCTATTCTTTTGCTTCTCGCGCTCTGGATCAACCACGCATACCAAAATTCACCGGCTAATCTCCGTCACTCCCCGCAACCTCTACAAATGCATTACCTGGAGTGGGGTGAATCACTGGTCAGTAATACTGGTGAGTAGAATATGAATACATTAAGGTTTAACATATTTTCAATCATTCAATTAATATTTATATATTCAATAAAGGTGTTAAAATAAACATCTTAATCACTTTCTTTCTTGAGTAATTTTCCTACCGCAATATCAAATGATTCCGATACCCCATATGGGTGTATCAACGTTTCTATCAACAACGTGACTTATCGTCTATCATGATTGTTGAATCTGTTTCGACACTCCTACACCGGAGTATCTACATTTCTATTAACAACATGGTTACTCTTTCTACCATGTGTGTTGAACCTACTTTCCTCAACCAACATCCACGAGAGAAGTTTTATATTCAGTGCCAGCAGTTAGTGTTACTCTATTTCAATCATCAATAGCAAGTTCATTCAATAAATTTACTATAGATTCATCTCCACCATAATTGGTTGCATCTTCTTATTCTTTTCTCTGGCTAGTACCATATACCACTGGTTAATCCTCGTCCCATTCCTAGTCGGAATTGTTACCAGGTTGTGGCATTATCCATATTCTATTAAGATAGTAATTTATTTATCATAAACTCAACCACAGGTATCAATACATAGCTATTGAATTCATATAGTATCATATTCCACTATATTTGAATATTCAGAGAATTCCATGTAAATTTTCACCATAAGATATATATGATTATTTCCTTCTAAGAGATTAGGTCCTCACTTTTAGTCTAAGAAAACATCCAGACATTGGGCCCCACGAGTTAGATATTAAAATAATGTTGGGTGGTTCATAGTACTTCAACTGTATATACATCATAAGACTGTAAAGGTTTCTTCAAATATCATTAAACCAAAAGGACCAATTTGTAATTTTTAATAAGTCTCTCCCTCTTATATGCATATCGACAACGATCATCTCCTTTGAACAGAACCCACGCTCGGTTTGGGGGTTCTCGCTTAGCTGCAATGAAGCCTAGGGATGGAAGGATTCAACGGTCCAAATCACATGGGTCCATCACCAGTGGGGTCGCCATAGGGTCCACTAGCAAATGTGGGGACCTGATTGCTGATCAGGTGGTCCACAAGGGTTTCCAACTCAATTATGTCCAGGTTGTTTTGACGAGTGCCAACTGTGACAAATCTCAGATACTGGCCTGAGTTTCATTCGAATCTGGTTTCTATGGACAGGAGGCCTTAATTGGGGATTAAAGCAAGATCAAGGCAGCCATTTACTCCAGTTTCTCCATCTGGAAGGTGAGTCTCCGTGTCTGTTTTATTTTTTTGTAAAGTTGTCACAGCGATGAGGGATCTTCTTCTCCACAATCGATGGTGTATTTGAGTTAGTTTCCAATCTTGTATAGGGTCATTAGGGTCGAACTCTAATTTTACTATAGATTATCAGATCTAATTCATCATTGGATGGATCATTTGGGCCCTACAGATCAATTAGTCCCATAATCATGTGTCCGGTCACTGTGATAATGGTATTTGACAGAGATTTTATTTTTCGGATGATCAGATCTCTTTCAATTTCCCTCCTACGACAGAGTACTTAACACAAAGTTCTTGAATTAAAATTTTCAACTAACAGTGGAGAAGTTCTACTCACCTGGTATAGAAGTGGGTTGCTCGGGCAATGATTGGTCTCGCACCGGACATTCGTTATGTGTCCCGCTGTCAATCTTCCTTTTCTTCTGCAGATTTGAAATCAATTTCTCTCTCTCTCTCTCTCTCTCTCTCTCTCTCTCTCTCATTGATGTGTGTAGGACAAGACTAGCCTCTTATCTATTTTTACATTAGTGCAGGGAGGGGAGTCCTACTAGGGGTCTACTTTCTCCTTAAGAGAAAGTCCCGTTCACCTTTAGAGAGAGCCTTGTTCACAATTCTTAATTTTCTAGTAACCTTAAGTTAGTCTAATTACAATTTTACCAAGGGTCCTGGTAGGGATATGACACGTAATGAGCTCAAATCAGTGTGATTGACTTCAAGTTTCACATTATCTTTTCCCCTTACACCAAGATTAGTTGAAAAATGTATTTGAATATTCAACAAAATCTGTTTTGTTGTTTACTTTATGCACTCAATTCTATAGTTGACTGACGTCCCTTTGATACTACTCTCTCTTCAGTTAACACCATCTCAACACCAATTTATGAAATGCCTTTCTGATTATCTGCCTTGTGAGATAAATGTAGGGACATCCATAAAAATCATCTGTTGTCTGCATGCCACTTTCAATTTTTACAGGCCAAAGTCATTTCACAAAGTAGATATTTTTCTTATGTTTTTTAGGATTATGCATATTTTTTTTGTGCAATTATTTCAAGAAAATTAAAATTAATGTAAATCTTGTTACCATGTAGTTTGTATGATGTAGTCCTGTAAACCAGTCTTATTGGTTCCTATCTAGTTAAGAAGTTCGAGAGCTTATCACTTTTCATCATTGAGCTCATACATGCTAATTGTTTCAAATTCATATTTACTCAGAAGCTATGATGCCCAAGTACGACATGGATTTGGTAAGTCTACGCTGTGGACATGGTAGGGACATGGATTTTACACATAAAAATGAAGTATCGGATAGGATATGACACGATACGTTGGCCATTTTTAAGTATCCGTGCATCATAGCCCATAAGTGACGTAGTCCCAATTTGACAAAACCAAAATGTCTAGGGCCCAAATAACCAAACCCTGAAAATATCCCAACAACCACACTAAGATGCAGTAGAGAAACAAAAACCAAAAACTTAATGGGAAGGAACAATGCAGAAAACCCAAAATATCCGACCTGTAAGGGCCTTGCTCAATGCCTAGATACACTTGAGATCAAGAGAGAGGGCAGAAATCTGTGCTTTATTGCTGATTGCAAAACTGCAAAGCATAAAAGTCTAGATAGTGTTCATGTCACTGTAGCATGTCCGCCACTGTTGACAGTAATAAGGCATATATATATGCATAAAAATCACCCCAGATCCCTAATATCTCTTCTATATTTGGTCCTACTAATAGAAAGCTAAGGCAAGTTTCTAAACAACTTTTAGCAAGAAAATCCCAAGAAAATATAGGAAATAATAAAATTTCCAGAACTGGGACATCAAGGATAGCCTGCAAGAGATTTGATGTGGGGCCCACATGGGCCATACTTTGGAAACTAGCCACCACTGATTTGAAAGTAGACTCATGGTCGATCCTGGAGATATTTTCCTTCCTTGGATTGGGTCACTTTAGGCCCAGAAACCGAATGCCCAAGAAAACCCAATAGGTGAGTTAATTCTGTATATTGCCAAAACAGTCACCTGATATTCAGATTTAACTAAAAGCTGGACTGTTGGGTTTCAAGTTTTCAGTCAAAACTTGTTGGGACCCTCGCGGGCCGTCTTGGGAAGCTCCCAATGTGCCATATGCAATTCATCTAATGCAATAATACTATCATCATCAATTTCTGTATCAATAAGTGCATCCTTATCATGCCATTTTGATTTTTTTCAGAAATTAAATGTCACCATGTATCATCGTTGTCATTTGATTATTGCAGGTTCCTTATATCGCTTAGACATTTACAGTGATGCTTGTTTTCACTGACCCATGTGTAAGTGTTGTCATATTCTAGGTTCTGTTCAATTGGTTTGTTAACGTTACCTTTTGGGCTTCTATTTCTTGTCCATGTTTTTAGATAAAAAGCATCATGTCCAAATATGTTCAACATTTGAGCGGGTAGTTACTCCTCAGATATAACATGATTCTGGTTGATAATTGATATGCTTGGTTCTAGGTATAACTAAGTCCTCCAATTATGATCTCCATATCAACTAAGTTTATATTGGACAAATTTATACTTTTTTTTAATCAGAAAATTTTATTCAATGCATGTCTATGGAACATAATTTCTTTGTATCTCTTTTATTGTGATGACATAACATGTTTTTGATCCCAAGATAGCTAAGCGTCTAGTATTTTTGCAAAGGGGGGTGGCAATGGAATTTTTGATGTAGTGCTGGTTAAACTGAAAGGCGGTGTATTAAAGTCTTTGGTATGTTTTTGTTGTATTGCTGAAATACTTTTTCAATGCGCGTGAATGCCTCATTAAAAAGGGAAAGATTTTGAGCAATTTTAACACTTCATTCTTATTTTTCCATATGCTATGTTATTTGATTATTTTTTTCCACTTTAGTTACTAATTCCTTTTTTTAGTTGGCGGTCAATGTTACAAACTTACAATCTATTATTCACTAGGAAAGAAAGGGTAAATGTTGACTCCTTTTTGTCGATATTTATTTGTCCTTTTTTAAGAACTTTCTAGAAACTCTTCCAACTCATTTCTTTACTCTTTTGTTTTTTCAGGAGCATGCTTTGAAGAATATACTTATGTTATGCAAAGCAAGCATTGAATTTCCAATTTTTATTGGCAGGCCATTTTCACCCGAAACACACTACACCATGTGTTTGTTTTTTGTTTGAAATGAACTTTTGGCATTTATGGATATCTTACTACCAAAAATGTACTAAAACACAGTGGATTTCATTAATGGTTATTGTTGTATGCTTAATCTTTTCCACGTTGGATTTCTTTTATCATATTGAAATGAACCATTTTGTCAGGTGGATATTTCTCTGAAGGCTAGGAGCATAGGTTGGTTCCTTTCTCCCTGCCCCCTCGGCCCCCTCCCTCGTTTTTGTTTTTTGTTTTTTGTTTTTTTTTGGTTCCTCTAACTACTACTTTAAAAGTGAAAACCATTTTAAAGCATTGGAAGCTGTGGCACAAGTAAAACTAGAACATGTATCCTCTATACTATGATCAACTATGGATAGCTTTAAAAATGAAAACCAGTTGACTACACAAAAACTTGTGCTTCTGAATTACTACACATAAACTTGTTCCCCCAACTCCCCCGTTTTTGTTTTTTTTTGTTTTTTGGTTGCTCTAACTACTACTTTAAAAATGAAAACCAGTTTAAAGCATTGGAAGCTGTGGCACAAGTAAAACTAGAACATGTATCCTCTACACTATGATACTATGGATAGCTTTAAAAATGAAAACCGGTTGACTACACATAAACTTGTGCTTCTGAATTACTTTATATTTTTTAGTACAATTTAGATGAATCTTTGAATTTAGGTCCATCTTGGATATGTGCAGGTGGATGCCTTTGTGCAGGTGGCAGTTTGTATATTAGGTTGCTGTTCATGTGTGTGCAGGTGGATGATAATGTGCAGTTGACTGTGTGTGTGTAGGTGGCTGTTTATGTGTTTGTATAGGTGGCAGTTAGTGTATTAGGTGGTTGTTTGTGTGTGTGTGTTTACAGGGGGATGGCTATGTGCGAACCTGTTTTGTATCTCCAGTTTGTCAAAATAAAAAATTTGGAGATAGAGGAGAAAATCAATAACATTAGATGGTGTGAGACAGCCAAAAGTGCCTTGTGGGTGTTACAGACCACCCACACGGTTTTTCCTTCCCTTCTTTATATAGCCAAAAATTTTCCTTCCCTTCTTTATATTGTCAATTTGTCCTCATCCCTTTACCACCACTGGGTGTTACAGACTCTATTGCATCTCCAAATTATATAGCAGGAACGCCACCAAGTATGTACCCACAAGTTCTCAAACTCTGATTCTTATAATGTCTTCTTCAACTCATGTAAAAGGCTCAGATTTTCACATTCTTTTTCTTGTATGCTCATCATAACTAATAAGGGTTCCCTTTCTCCCTCCATGTATTTTTGATGATGCTAATTCATGGAGGAAAACTACTGGCTGTTGTTGTTGTTGTTATTGTTATTGATGATGATGAGGATGATAACTATAATGATCATTGCTTCTATTAATAGTTTAGTTTTAATGGCTTATATTTTAATACTAATATTTCCGCCCCGATTGGGAGCTAGTAAGAGAATGGCAACAGAGTCGGATGGGGGGGAGGAAGGAAAGCTGGTAGTCAATCAGCATCTGGTGGTGGATGACGACCTCAGGGAGATGGCAAAGAAGGCTGCTTGGAGTGTCAGTTCTTGCAAGCCTGGCAATGGCGTCCAATGCCTTCATGACGATAATCTTGATACCTGTTGGCAGTAAGCACCCACATATGTCACTGTCTTGAAAGATGGGTGATCTACACAATAGAATTGCCTTTTCTGAATGCCTCCAATATGTTATGCTTTAAAGATTTTGGAATTTCAATTCAATTGCTTCATTATATCTAACTGTCGTTGGGATTTTTTATTATAATTTTTATAATTTTTATTTTTTTATGAGACTATCTTATTTCTTGTTTCAGATCAGATGGTGCCCAACCGCATTTAGTAAATATCCAGTTTCTGAAAAAAAGTCAAGTTGCAAGTATGCTATTATTAACTGTAATCCTCCTGTTTTAAATTTATATGGCCCTGGAGATTGATGAGTTGGAACTTGTATGCTGTTGTCCAGCATGTTGTACTCTATGTGGATTTCAAGCTTGATGAAAGCTATACACCAAACAAAATTTCTGTCCGGGCTGGTGATGGCTTCCACAACCTAAAGGTAACTTCTTTTTACAAGTCCGATGAGAAACTAATTTGACAATTGCGTCTCATGCAGAGCAAGTATACATGCACAGAATTTTCTCCTCCATCAACATTTGATGAGGACGCCTTGAGCTGACCATTGAAGAGTCTGGGGCCTCCATAAAAAAGCTGGGACCTGAATTAAAACGTGCCCACCGGGAAATCCTTATGCGGGCATCATGTAGGAGAAAATCCCCATTTATATATAGTTAGAAATAACATACTTTGAATCATTCATGCAAGTGACTTTTTTTTAGTTAATCAAACAATCACTTAAGCTGCCTCTTCATTTACCTAATGCTGTTTGTGGTTTCAATTTCTTAGCCATTTTTGAGCAGAGAAAAACTCATTTCTAATTTGGGAATTTCACTCTCAGTTCAATTGCCAAAGAACAGCTAATTAGGAAGGAAATTTCTCAGTCCGAAACTTCTTGTATCCTAATGCTGCCTGAACTCATAATACATAGTTGTACTATTCATTAAATTTACCCTTAATCATGCTACTAAATAAAATAAAATAAATCCTAGCATGTAACACTGGAATGATAAGATATGTAGAAGTGTAGTGAGGTTTGTGTTGGCAAAAGTCTGAAACTTGAACTTGAAGTTGTCTGGCCATGCCTATTTGGGTGCTCTTTTTTTTTTTTTTTTGATCGGTAACAAAATCTTCATTAAAAGAAAGGAACATACAAAAATCAAAAGTACATAAGAGAAGGAGAAGGAAAGGTACAAGAGCACTGTACCAAACCCACATCTAACTACAGAGGCACACCTGCCCAAGGATACATCCTCCGAACCCCTTGCTTGGCTAAAGCATCCACCATAAAAAGAAACACTAATAGTAGAAGATAACTCCCTAATTTTATTGAAATGAAAATGAAATTTCCAAGGATATGCCTTCTGATTAGATACCCAAGCGATTGCTTTTGAAGAATCACTTTCAATAATAAGCTTACTATGACATCTTGTGGAGAACAACCTTAGAACTTCCACAATGGCTAACACCTCCGCCACATTGGGATCGCAAACACCCACATTCTTGGAAAACATTAGTAAAACATTACCCTTGTAATTGCGAAGCACACTTCCAACTCCTGTTGGCCCCGGTTTACCCTTTAAAGCGCCATCCACATTAAACTTTAATACCCCAAAGGGAGGGGGACACCAAGGAATTGATCTTGTCACCTTAATTCTCCAACACTTTATACACGCTTCCCAATTATAAATAATATCATCAATGTTGAAGTTGGAGAACTTTTGAATCGAAGCCCATTTCGCAATTCTAAAGGTAACATTAGAGATTAACTCTGCAATCGAAGATAAAGAGCGTAAAAAAATCCTCTCAATCCTTTCCTTCCAAATGGAGCACAAGATAGCTAAAGGACCATTCCCTATGAGATGCTACCACACCCAATAAAATTTGCACATGACCAAGACATTGCCGCATTTGCAATATTGTCTATTTGGGTACTGTCAACAGCAATTTCACATAATGGTTGGGTGCATTAAACTAAAAATAATAGCGGGCTCCCTCCATAGTGATTATATATTGCATATAATATATGAAGTACTTCTGAGTTCCAACACTCATCATAAGTTTCCAGCACGTTGTGTCCAAGTTTTTGCATGAAATTAACTCTTTGGTTTGTTAGTGACACTTCAAATCTGGCTGCCTATAATATAATGTGAAGTTGCAAAGAAACTACAAGCATTCTTAGCATACAAAGTTACAGACAATTTGCTCATGTGGCACTTATCTCTATATGGATTATTTTTTTAAGTCAAACAATATAGATGAACAGAAGTCAGTGAATATGCAAGACTTCAATAATTGATACTACTCTTCTAGGTGCCCGCCCTTTAAGTAATACAAAAGAAAAAAGAAAGATCCAAAATTTGGTTTTAACGACTCTTTTGGAGCTAATCTTTGAAATTCCCGTCCTACCCTTGTCAGCAAAATGAAGTTTATATTAACCTAGAGAACACCTACATGGAGATAGAATGGATTCTTGTTAGTTGTTACACGGGAAGAAAGTAGTTGAATCGTCTCGAAGTAGGAACTGATGGAAAAGAAATGATGGCTTTCCCCTTCAAAAAATGAAAGCTGTAGCGAATTCCCAAAACCAAAGGTTAATTCTGACCCAAAAAGATGGCATTGCATCAGCTCTTTGGAAGATGAATTCCAGCTCTCTCAACATGTCTTCTGAAATGAATTCGAGCTGAATTCAGTCCTGATTGTGGTAGAGGAAGTCTGTTGCCATATTAATGCTAACATCTTTACTGGATTGGAATGGCTGATCAGAGGAGAAAATGTCTGAACATGGTAATATAAAGTCTTCTCTTTGCTGAAAAAAAAGAGGTCGTTGCTTTTCTTTGTTGGGCTAAGGAAAAGGATGCCAATGGCATAAAACAGTTGGATGTTGACAAAGGGTTGAAGCTAAAGGCCAAAAGAATATGGTTAAGTTTGACCTCTACTGTGAACTAAGACCTTTGTTGTGAGAGGACACAGTTTTTATAATGCTACCTTATTAGTATATAAAACCTTGTCTAATCTTTTTATAATCCAGGTATATTGGTATACAATACCTTGTCTAATATGTAAACTTTATCTTACCCCCTTTATTGAGCTCTAATTGGGAAGGTTCAACAACTTCAGTTATGATTCATATCTGCTAGAATGGTGCACTGCAGGAGTTTAGTGAAATGGTGCTCACCTTCTCTGTAAGTGATGTAGTCTTCATATGCTTTTATTGTCATGTTCTCTATATCAGGATATACAGAACAGAGTCCAATGACCAAAAAGAATTAACAGAGACATTTCCCTAATTATCAATAGGAGCAAGTGAACCATCTGCTATCTTAATGGAACCGAAGGAACAGTTTCAGAGCATGATAAAAAAGAGAGGACATACTAGTTATATGCTCTGGGGAACAAAAGTTATTGGGCCAATCTCTGTAGGGCCCAGCTAAACTCAGCTGATTCAACTTGGATTCATCATAAAATGAATACATAGTGATGGCCAGACTTATTATGACTCAGTCAAGACTTGGTGGACCCAGCCTTGACACGATCAATGGTTGTTTATGCCCAAGAAAATCTATAAGTTATTAATTTCTATTATTTGTTTATTTATTAATGTTGACCTTTGACTTTATGACTCAGTCAAAATGTCACCGAATCTGAGTCTGCTGGGAGTTGGATTAAGTTTTGGATGAAAAATGGGTAGAAGAAACATGTTGGACAGATAAGAAGGCACCTGTTTAGGCCGCGTAAAACTTAGCAATACTGGAAGCAGGCTCTTGTCAATGGTGGTTGTATTGTACAAGATCACTCAGATCCTCTTTAATTTAAGACCTTGTTACTGAGTTAGATCATTCTTCAGTCCCTCCCATACTGTTCAAAAAGGAAAGTGGGGAGAGGGGAGGAGTGGGGGGGGGGGGGGGGGGGGGGGGGCGGGGGGGAGGGTGTGTTTGAAAGAGCCTTTTTCCACTATATGATATGACTTTTTCATTCAGTATTCTTTCTTATTTGATTGTTCAAATGTTTGTCTCTTTGACCTTTATTACTTTTTTTTTTCATTCTATATTTTCTAATTTGTTCAGGGGAGGGGGGAGTGGGGTGGGGAAGCCGTTTTCCATTATATGATATGACTTTTTCATTCAGTATTTTTTCTTATTTGATTGTTCAAATGTTTATCTCTTTGACCTTTATTACCTTTTTTTTTCCATTCTATATTTTCTAATTTGTTCAGGAGATCAAAACAGTGGAACTCGTGAAGCCAGATGGTTGGGTTTATATATCCTTGTCTGGAACTGATCCTCGGTAAGCCATACGATTCTAGATATTAGATGCCCAAATCCATTTAGGAGAGCATTTTCAGTTATTCAGAATTAGTTTTCATAATGTATATCGTTGAAAAAAAAGTGAGTGATAATTCATTTTTTTATTTATCAGTTAAGTTATTTAGTTTGTAACATATAGGGTTCAACGAGGTTCAGTTGTTATTTGTGGTTGTTCAAAACCTCTTTGGACTTTCTTCTAATGACCTGCTTTGTGTGTGTCATTTATTTGCAATGAGCACCACTCTTTGCATAAGCTATATGAGCACCACCTTGTGGCGCCCACATGGACCCACTTTCTACACCGTGGGGAGATCGAACATGTCCCAACTTTCACCTCCACCGGATTTTGGAACACCCTTTTGTTACAAATTTTTTTTACCATTGATTGTTTGGACTTATAAAACCCACATCTGTCATTAGATTGGGTTGATTTTTGAAGTATCTCTAATCAATACATTGAGCTACCCAGCCCTACTTCCTTTATTTGCAGGTGGTTTTAGATGCACCCTACAGTGCTGTGCACAGTGTTGCTCATATAGTCACATTTTCTTTTCTTTTCCTCCCCTTTCCCTCCTTTTTCTTTGTGATTGGCAACATATTTTTAAGGGAAGCCCCAGTTGTTGGTAATTTTTTAATCTGATCTCTGGGGAAATGATTGGCATATTGACTCTATAGTTTGCTAATTTTTGCTGAGTGTATGATTAGCCCCCATGGGCCTTGTATCCTATTTTTCTTATAATGACATAATGATGCAGCTATCGGTGGTCCATGTTAAAATGTAAGGCGATATCAGTTATTCATTTTCATGTTTTTTTAAAGTAAGTGGTATTGTTTGATCCATCTAGTTTGGCCATTCATTAAAAGCACGAAAAAATTATTTATACTTCCTTCTACTATCCATCTAGACAATTCCCACTTGTAGGGGCATCCTAGGAAGCACGGACACGTGTCTAGGGTCCCCATGTCCATTTCGGACATTGACATGGCTTGGACAAGTATCCGACAGGCCAAAAAACGTCTCTTATTATTATTATTATTTTTTTGATTTTTTAATTTCGGACATGGCTGGACAAGGATCAGACATGGCTTGGTCACTTCGGGGACATGGCTCATCTAAATTTTCGGCAGATTTTCTTCTTCAGTTTTCCTTTTTTGTTTTTTTGTATTCGAACATGCACTAGAGGCTAGAGATGCCAACGAAAAGGGTAAAGAACTCATTGCTTTTTATACAGGAGTGGGGGCCCATTGGGCTTTTTATGTTTCTTTCTTTTTAATGTCGGGCTACTGGGCCAACTAGCAACTTGGCCCGCATTTCTCTTTTTATATATATATATATATATTGAGATATTGTCTAGCCCACTTTTCTTTTCTTTTTTTTTCTTTTTTTCTTCTATTTTGAGATATTGTCTATTGAGGCCCACTTCATTGAAAGTTTGATCCACATAGTGGGCCTCACAATATTTGAGCCCTATGATAAGTGTATGTCTATATAATTATTCTTTAATTTTATGATTATATATATAATATATATTTGTTATTTGCCGTGTCCTACCCGTGTCTGTATCCTGCTTTTTTAGGATTTGCTGTATCATCGTGTTCTTGTCGTGTTGAATCCATATCCTGTGTCTATATCCGTGCTTCTTAAGGGGCATCATTCTCCCATGGTGGAAGAAGACTCAACCTCAAGTATGCTTCTCCAATTGTTATTGACTTTTTTTTTTTTGGCTTCTACCTCTCACTGTTATCTAGCAATCTGTGTGTCACTTATGTTACAACATATTTGTGGATTCAGTGGTAGATTAAAGGCAATGGAGACCTTAAATCTGTACTTATTTTTCTCCAGGCTGCATATGGTGGTTTCTGACTGTCACCTGATCAGTTTCCATTTCAATAAGTGGTCAAATGGTGTTTTGCTAATAGCAACACAACAAGTAGCAACCCTGTGTGGTGCCTACCTTTGATCAATTAGTTCCTGTCAAACTCATCCCCTCACCATGAATTGACACTTAGCCTAAGTGTGACACTCGTTTGATCCAAGGATTGTACATTTCTTATTTCTTCGGCTGATTAGAGGGGGATAAAATTTGGCCACTAATAGTCCATGTAATGTCCTGTTATGGGCTTCCTTGCAAGTGACATTGGCTAATACATATTTTCTATGACTTCAGAAGGCCAGTGTTTAGCCTTTAGTGTGTTTAGAGCCAAGTAGGCAACTTGTCTGTATTGAAATTATCATCGAGCTTTTGGTTAGGTTCAGGGATGCAAATATTAAATGTATTGGCCATGGCATATCTGATAAATAGAAAAGATCGCCACTCATCAGCTGATAAATAGGTGTATGGGGGCCCATATATACTTAGGAGTGTTGGAGGGCAACAAGAAACAATGTGGAGCCATGGTTGCTATCGTCTGTATGAAGGGTACTACACAAAGCGTGATTCAAGACAATTGTAATACTTTCATACATGCCCTCACTATGCAGTAATATACCAATAATCATTAAAATTAGGCTTATTGGATCAATATGCCTTTCCAAGACCCTTTGCATGATATCGCTTTTTCTCTATGAATGATTTATGATTATACATTTATATATTGTTCCCTATGGTCGAGTGCTTATTTGAATTTAGAAATGCTTATTAGTGATTTTGATGAAACTTTTTGATAATTAGCAATATATTAGTTTCTAACTTAATCTAGCTAATTGTCATGAATATATGTGGACAAATTGATTAATGCTATTTTCTTATAACCATTTAATGATATAGGACCTGTATGATATGTAGTAACTTATCTTAGTGATGCAGGCCTTAGGGTTAGGGCTTGAGTAAAGTGTTGGAGCACGTGTTTGAAGACACTTCAAATCGTCAAGAAGACTTCAAACTCGGAGCACGTGTCTAATACCAGATATATATAACAAAAGCAAACTTAATGCCTAAGCAAACCCTAATCTATTAATAGAAACTTCCTTAATAATGCAAGTAGAAAGCTACTAATAAAATAACATAGTCTAATCTAATTAGATTTGAATGGGACCACTTGTGGGGCTTAGGCTACATTATCCTCCCCAGCTTGAAAGAAGAGTTTGTCCTTGAACTCAAGTCTTCTTCGGATTGTCTCTGTAAATGTGGTGAATATAAAGGACTTTCTTTGCTGCAATTACCTGAGAAATTTTCTTCGGCGGCTCTGGTTTCTTGGGATGAAGAGTAACTTGTTTTCTACCATACATCAATGTATACGCGTTATCATGCATACCATGAGTTTCATTTTTGTCATATATCCATGGGTGGCACCATAAGATATCGCTACTGTCCATAGGTAGCACATTACATCAAACTGTATCTTTGTAATCATCATCAATAGCAAACGTAACCTTTAATGTGTGACGTACGTGCACTTGATCACACGTGATTAGCCATTTGACAAAATACGCTAATTGTGATTGTAAACCTTCAACTTGAGCGATCAACAAGAGATTGAGTGATGATATTTTTGCAACTTCCTCCATCAACAACAATTGTGCAATGCTGTTCAAGAATTATACCTGTGGAAGGAAATTTTTTTTCCGCAACCATTTCCTTGAAATAGTGGGTGGAGCCTCCTTGATGACCATGAGAGTTTCACTATCTTTGTTTGCTTCATATTCTGTTGCTTCCTTTACCTCTTCTTTGTCTGAAGGATCATCCCATGCGGTTGGTTCATCACGTACACTTTTCATTAGGTTCACTCATTTGGGACATTCAGAGGAGTAATGCCCTTTTTGTTTGCAATGAAAACATGTAATCTTGTTATTATCTTCAGGCTTGGAGATAATTTTTTCTAGTGAACCATTGGATTTATCATCTTGGAAAGATGAATTCTTTTATGGAGCCCATTTGGATGCATTGAATTTTTGTGCTTGATGATTTTCAATTTCCTTGGCTTTGGTGGCATGTTGGATGAGCTCATCGACATTGTCAAAATATTGAAATGTTAGGATGTGCTGAATGTTTAGTCTCAATCTATTGAAAAATCTATCAACCAATACATCATCATCTTTATTCTATCTACAACGAGCTTGCAAATTCAAAAGTTCTTCAGAGTATTCAACAACCGTCTTGGATCGTGGTTTCAAATTCTGAAAACTTGCACGAAGATCTCGTGAATAATTGATGGGGAGGCATTCTGTTTCAAAATATTTTTCATCTCAGCTCAAGTTTCAACAGGGTCCATGTTCTGATTCTTTGGTTTCTTTGCAATTCAGCCCGCCAAGTTGCCACATAGTTACGAAATCGGGTGGTAACCAGTGTAACTTTGTGGTTCTCATTCATTGGTTGTGTGCAAAAATATTTTCCACACACTGACTATTCCATGAATTCCATGGGTTGTAATTTTCCATCATATTATGGAATCAGATAATTTACTAAATCTCGATTAGGATTATTAACTGGTGGATCTCATTGTTTCCGAATATTTTCACCATCACCATGATTGTGATCCCCACACTAAGTATTTTCTAAATTTGTCACTCTAGTTTCCAGTTGTTGCAGCGTGGTTTGCATGTTGTTAATTGTGGTAATTAAATCTCTAATGGCACCAACCAAATCTTCAATTAAAGAAGATGAAGATTCCACTTCAACTTGCTTCTTATGAGGCATTTTTTTAATGCAAATTTAAAAGCTGATTGACGTGATGTGTAGATCGGCTTTCCACAAATGTTTTGGTGAAGGAGGATCTAAAATTTGATGGTTGACGGCTATGATATAACAAAAACAAAATTCTGACCTTGATTTGCTAAATTTGCTGGGACTGAAAAGATATTAATGCAAATATGATGTCAGCAATATGCTGTTGCTAGCCCATTATTTATGTGCTTTCAAAAGCTGGATCTGGTCTAACTTGCGCCCAAGCTAATTCAAACTTGACAAGGCCCACGTAGACAGTCTTTGCTTCATCTCGGGAGAGGTGTCAGCACAAGACTCTCAAGAGGGGTTACAAGAAAACAAAACTTGTGTCTTGTTTCCTGAAGACCAAAGGGAGCCTCTTCCTCACTTGCGATGGGCTACGGCCGGACTTGCGGCTCCTAGGGGCTTGACGCAAGGTGATAACGATGGGGCTCGGCGAATGCTTGATTGGGTGGAGCTGTGATGGACGGCTTGAGGCGCTGCTCTATGTCCAATGGTGCATCGTGCAATGCTAGTGACCGGCAGGATGCAGACGGCAGTGGGGCGATCCGACGACTGCAATGGATTCTAGGTATGCCTTCTGACACCTCTGTGCTGATCTTTTCCTCTTCTTCTTCTTCTTCATATTCTTCTTCTTTATTTATTTATTCATTTATTTATTTGAAGATGGGGTTGGACGGAGATTTGGGAGAAGGTGGGTGTTGCAGACGTGTTTGGGGAGTGGGGATGAGGCTGAGTGGAAAATGGGGGTTTTGGCTGAACAAAATTTTGAATCTTTGGATTTCTTTTTTTGAAAATTTCATCCTTATTTTTCAATTTAGAATGATAATTGAAACGTACCATTTTGGCCGCTGGCCGATACACCCATGCATCCGAATTTTTTTTTCTCCTTCGTCAGGCTTGAGCCATGATTTTTTAATGTAAATAGATCTTTTTTGTCCCTCTTGGTAGTCCAGGTAAGCATGGAAGCTGGACTGACTGTATGCATTGTTTCTGAGAACACTGTGCTTTAACCGCATGGCATCCATGACTTTGTTTACTGCCTTTCAGAGAAGCGTTTATTCACACATTCATGCTGCAACTTGCTGTGCTTTCCAATCACCTAAATGGGAGGGATACACATGTTCGTCAGATTAAAATTTACGGCCCCAGACCGTAAGTCTCGATCCCCTTTCCTTCCATTTTGTTGTATATCAGTTTCTAAACTGAAACTTTTTTTTTTAATGTTTTATTGTAGGAACCCAA
This sequence comes from Sextonia rubra, assembly GCA_037013555.1. NCBI lineage: Eukaryota > Viridiplantae > Streptophyta > Magnoliopsida > Laurales > Lauraceae > Sextonia > Sextonia rubra. The sequence continues at coordinate 13,632,002 of JASUAD010000026.1, forward strand.
TTCCTCATCAACCATTTCAGTTTACTTCTAGAGAGTTCATCACTTACTCTTGTGTAAGATAAGAACTATTAGATCTCAGCTATCAGAGCCCTTGGAACTGAAAGTGGAGGCCATAAGTTAAACTTAATTAATTTTGGTACCAAGAACCTCAAATCATGTGATATTAAATGAGGAGTGAACTTTTTAGTGAGGATTCTGGTCTACAACAGAGGTGCTGCTTGGCAGGCTTTCTTGATCATCTGTTTGATACTGAAAAGTATTGTCTTTGACATGACAATGTTTTGTATCTGGTGGCATATTCAATCTCTACATAAACTTCTTTAGTTTTAATGAAACCTTCCTTTTTCTGTTTTTTAGCAGTTGTCTTCCATGCAGCATTCTTAAAGCATTAGCTTCACATAGTATGTAACCTTTGTTTAAAATGGAGACCATTAAAACCTTTCAATTGCTTTGTAGAGCCAACTCTATTTATCAAGCTAGGAACTTTTCAACTCTTTTCTAAAAGCTAGAAATGTACACCTAAACTCTACTTCTCAAGGATTTGCATTATTATTTCCATCTCAAACTGAAAATATGGCTGAAAATAGGGTTGTAGAAAAGTAGCACATAAAGCTATCCCAAAGTGGATGGGATAAGGCTTGCATTATGATATTTTCTAGGTGCATATAGCTCTTGTTTTATTTAATTGTAAACTTAACTAGAGCCCTGCTTACATCTTAGCCTCGAATCAGGCTTAGCCTTATACCTTAATTAGGGCCCTGCTCTTAGCCTCTAATCAGGCTTAGCCTCATACCTTAATTAGAGCCCCATTGCAATCTTAGTATCTAAGCAGGCTTAATCTTATAGCTAGATGTTCCAACCCTAGCCACACATGCTTTAGATAATGTCAAACTGGCCTTATAACTTTCACCTACTGTTGAAGAATACCATCCAAATAATGATATGAAACAAGAGTGCCAGGCCATCCTTGGCATGGTATGACCATGGCGCCACACTTCAATTGATGCTCCTGGCTCTAAAAGATCTATGGTCCTTTTACTTATTTTGATATCAATTAAAATGATTTCCAATCCTGGGGTTTGTTGGAGTTATCTAACCCTTCCAAATATTTAATTTCCTGGTAATATGATCCTAATCAATGCCGAAATCATATCAGAACCTGTATCACAACTGGAAGGCGCTCACCATCACAACCACAAGGTTGCAGTAAGTTTTGTTGCCTGTAACAAAACAAACAATTACTTCAATGCGCCTGGACTTTTGCATTGAAATTTCACCGTTTGACACTAGATATTAAAGGTAGTTGCTGTATGCCCTAGTCAAAGTCTTTGGGATGCCACTGCAATTTATTCCAGTCCAGCTTGAGGCAAATTGAGTGAAACACTTTCTGTTTTTGGAGCCGTTTAGTGAGTAGGATAGGGGTGATAAAGCCAAAGGAAACTTCTGCTTAAGCTGACTATATGACTGGTCAGTCCTGATCACTGAATTAATTATTTTTCCTACTAAGTTGGATTAGTGGCATGGGACATGTGGGACAATCTTATGGGGGATCGATCCCTCGGTGGCTATGCGAGGTGATTGCTGACATCAGGCCTACACAAAGCGATGCTGATCAGGCTAACATTATTAGCATGGGCCTTGGTATTTTAGTAGTTTGTGTGGGATGGTTTCTGCCTCATCTTCTTTTCAGGATATGGTTTTATTTTAAGGAAAAAAAATGCAAAATAGAAGATTCTATTTTCCTACGCTTTCCAGTTTGTGTTCTATTTTCCTACAATTTCCAGTTTGTGTTCATTGGTGGAAGCAAAGCATTTCTGTGGTGAAATGTGTTTGCCTCCTGTGTAAGATTGAAGAAAATAGTTATCTTCCTCTTGGATCTGAATCATTATCTCACAAAACTTGTGCGAATTTCTTTTGCCAATAGAAACCAGTGAAAAAGTGTAAGCACCGAAGGACATTATTTTCGTTTTTTACAAAATGCTCGGCACAAGTGTCCCATCATACATTGTGACATCAATGATTTTTTGGGGCTGTTGTTAAAATGGGCTTCAACAAAAGAAATCTTAGGTGAGGGGTGAAAGAGATGCAGATGAGACCTGACTTTTCTAGAATTTGATTTACTAGAGCGATGTGTGTGTCCCATCATATATATATATATGTAAACAATTACAAATACATTTATTGGCAAAGTGTCTTTCTTTGTCATCTCTCTCGCATCATTTAAAAACAATTACAACGATTTTTAGGATGTTTAAATTATGTGTCACAGATTTATCAAAATCTCTCTCATGAAAAAAGCTCCTACAGGAATACCTGAAGAACTCTCCTATAGAATGGACTCTTGCCCATACTAGAGCTATCCAACAAATAAAAGAAAAGATTAAATCACTTCTACGCTTAAGCATCCCTAATCCAATCTCTTCAAAATTGTTTAAACAAATGCATCCGAGATAGGATTTGGTGGAATCTTGTTCCAAAAAATACCCAATCAAAAGAATAAATTATTAGATTTTATTCAGGCATTTAAAATGCAACTCAACAAAATTATTCAACAATAAAAAAGGAAGTCTTAACCATAGTCATAAGCATTCTCAAATTTCCAAGTGATTTTTTGAATAAAAAGTTCCTCATTCATATTGATTGTAAATCTGCAAAAGATATGATAGAAAATGATATTAAAAATCTTGCATCAAAACATATTTTTGATCGATGGCAAGATTTGCTAGCAATTTTGATTTTGACATTAAATTTATCAAACGTTCTTCGACTTCTCTTCCCAATTTTCTCTCTCTTGAATTTCTACAGGGAGGAAGTAAGGTGAAAAGCTGTGATGCCTTCAAAAGGAAAAAGGCAAAAATCCAGTAATTGACATCATAAATGTCCTCTCCAACAATAAATTTAAAGCCCTTAATCCAGCCTCTCCAATGCTAATACCACCTTCCCCTTTCAAAAGATCCCAATATTTCAAAACCTTTGAATCACCAATTGTCCTCCTTGATGATAAAGTCTTTGAAAATCCCACCATAGACCATTGTTACCAAACTCTTCCTCCTAAAAACGCATTTCACCACTAAGGACCTCAATATTTCTCAAAGCTACTATGAAGCCATTTTGCTACAATAAAAAAGTGTTATTATTAATCATAAAGAGCGAGATGATGAACATTCCTGTTAAAAAATGAAAATTATGCATATTCTATTCTCTTCATATTGGGTAGACAATTTCTCATCCACCAAATTTTTTATCAGTCCCACTGGCGCCTCATGGCCCTATAATTACTGGGATTATATGAATGTTTGGGAATATACCCTTTTGTATCAAACATCTATTTATAGGTCTTCTCAGTTGTTCGGAATCTAGTCTCCCTTGGGCTCAAGTCCGAAGTCTCATGGGCTGGTCTGGGCTAGGAGATACGGTAAGCTATCAGAATAAATAAATAAAGAAAACCATATGATGAATAATATCATGATTAACACAGTCTTATGTGTACCCAAAGAAAAAAAAAGGAGGAGCTTATGTGTCAAGAGTTAATAAGTGGAACGTGGTGTTGTGAATTTGCTGATAATCACCCGTTGTGCGCATCCACGGAAACACAAGATCAACAAGAACAAGCCACACAAGAAGAGACACCGAAATTTACGTGGTTCACCCAAACCGGGCTACATCCACGGGCACAGGAGGACGAACATCTTCACTATGACAAGTAAAGCATACAAGAGATTCCCACTCTCTCACCTCATCTCTCCTACGTGGTGTGGGAACACCACGGGCAACTATTGCCGCCGCCGCAAGGTCTAGGGTTACAGACTATACATATATATAATCTCCGCTTTCTTGGCCACCAAGAAAGCCCCGGTACAATTACCAAAATACCTTTGACCTTAAACCAGTCTCTGGTTAACCTAGTGACTCATCCGGCTAAACCGGAATACAAGACATAAACCTAACAATCTCCACCTTGGCTTGAATTCCGTACAACTCCGTACAACTCGAGCTACTAGGAGATAAAGACCCTGTCGTTGCGCCTGGGTTGTTGAAGACAACCCTGTTCTGGGTTTTGGGTCAGTTCACAACCCGCCGCCGCAAGGTCTAGGGTTACAGACTATACATATATATAATCTCCGCTTTCTTGGCCACCAAGAAAGCCCCGGTACAATTACCAAAATACCCTTGACCTTAAACCAGTCTCTGATTAACCCAGTGACTCATTCGGCTAAACCGGAATACAAGACATAAACCTAACACGTGGCAGGTCCCAAGTACCCATTTACCACATATGGGGTCCAATACAATCTGGTGCCATATATATGCACATTTGCACTACTGGGTAAGTAGGTTGGCTATTGTTGATCCATTAGGTGAGGTAAATAATGACTAACTTAATTGACATGATCCTATGTGTTATGAATTAATGGGTGAGATGTGGTGTATCCCAAGTTTCCATCTAATACCTAGTGGGTCCTAAAAAGAGTAACCTTTTGTAGATGCACAAATGTGCGACTGGATAAGTAAATTGGCTACTATAGATCCATTAGGTAAAGTAAACAATGACTTAATTAACAAAATCTTAGGTGTTAAGAATTAATGGGCTGGATGTAGTGGGTCCTAAGTTTTCATTTACTATCTGGTGGGTCCCTAAAGTGTAACCTCACGTACATGAACAAATGCGCAACGGGATAAATAGATTGGCTACTATAGATCCATTAAGATTAGGTTTTTAGGATATCTATCATAGGTCTTCTCGGTTGTTCAAAATCAAGTCTCCTTTGGGCTCAAGGCCAAAGTCTCATGGGCTAGTTTAGGATTGGCGGGGGATACCCAAAGTTATTTAAAAAAATAAAAGAAATAAATACAACCATATGATGAATAATATCATGATTAACACGGTCTTATGTTTACCCGCCACCCCCCCCCCCCCCCCCCCCCCCCTCCTCAAAAAAAGATCTTATATGTCAAGAGTTAATAGGAGGAATGTGGTAGGTCCCAAGTGTTGGAAATTTATACTAAAAGCATACTTTTATGTATTTTTCTTTGATTGATTTACTTATTAGTAAAGTTTGCTTTTTCCATCTTAATAAGAATTTGTATGGGTAAATGGTTGCATTATTATTTACTGTGCATATGTGCGTCTTTTATTCTATAAAGTAGACAAGTTGGTGTGTAGAGTTCAGCTTACGCACGGAAACTTATTTGTCGGTTCTTGTAGAATATAAGTTATTGTTGTTCACAATCTAGATGGAGCTGGATACACCATCAGTACGATTGTAGCATGATGTTTTAGTAGGCTTGTCTTGGCTACGGGAAACAGTATAGTTTCGACTCATTATGCTAGTACACTTTGTGTGTATTGAACAGGACCACTTTTGGGTTATTATCTTTATACTGACTATATAAGATTATTAACAATCAAATGGTTATTATGAGAGCTTGTACTCTTAATTCCGACATAAATAATAGACACGTGCATTTAGTATTTGGCATTTTGATTTACAAATGAGTGAGACCTTTTGTGGGTCAATAATCTCAGTAAATTGGATGACTACAATAAGTTAAGTGTAAGGTCTCAAGGAATTATAAAGATATCGATTAAATATAGGCGTCAGTAATATTTAATCGATGGATATCTGAAATCATAACGTGTGGAGATTAATAAGCATTTAATAACAAGAAGCTCGAAATATTATTTTGAGAATAAGGATAGGAGTACAATTATAATTCTTTAGTGGACCGAATTGTAATTTATGGATCTAAGATTCTAATTTGGGCCGAATTAGGGTTTCCTATTTCTATAAGAAGCCTATTCCTTATTTTCTTCTTAAGGTCCCTATTGTAGCCTATAAATATACGCTATTGCTCTCTAGAAAGAATATACAAGAGAAATCTCGTTTTTGAGAGCAAGGATAATTCGCAGAAGAAGCCCACACCCCCGTGTAAGTTCGAGCAGGAATACAGTAGAAGATCTTGAGATTTTCAGGCTGTTGTAAGATCGAGATCAAATCAGAGAGATCTCGCGGTATGGTTCTTGAATCATTATCGTTTAAACTTATTTCTGTAGTGATCTGTGCATGATATCAAAGGATCATGGCGGCTGCCTCCTAACACCAAATACCATTTACTACATATGGGGTCCGATACAATCCGATGCCATATATATGCACATTTGCACTACTGGGTAAGTTGGTTGGCTATTGTTGATCAATTAGGTAAGGTAAATAATGAATAACTTAATTAACATGATCCAATGTGTTAGGAATTAATAGGAGGGATGTGGTGGGTCCCAAGCTTCTATTTACTATCTAGTGGGTCCTGTATATAGCAACTCCAAGTAGATGCACAAATGCGCGACTATATAAGTAGATTGGCTACTATAAATCCATTAGGTAAAGTAAACAATGACTAACTTAATTAACACAATCCTATGTGTTCAGAATTAATGGGCTGGATGTGGTAGGACCCAAGTTTCCGTTTACTACCTAGTGAGTCCCTTAAAGAATAACCTCGCGGAGATGAACAAATGCGTGACTATATAAGTAGATTGGCTACTATAAGTCTATTAAGATAAGGTTTCTAAGGTATCTATCAATAAGTCTTCTTGGTTATTCGGAAATGATCGGCCTTGGGCTTAAGGCTAAAGTCTCATGGGCTGGTCTGGGCTTAGTAGGAGATACCCTAAGTTATCAAAAAATAAAAAATAAATAAAACCATGTGATGAATAATATCATGATTGATACGGTCTTATGTTTAAACACCACCCACCCACCCCTCCAAAAAAAAAAAAGAAAGAAGGATCTTATGTGTTAGGAGTGCATAAGCGGAACTTGGGAGGTCCCAAGTACCCATCCACCACATGTTGGGTTTGATACAATCTGGTGCCATATATATGCCCATTTGCACTACTGGGTAAGTAAGTTGGCTATTGTTGGTCCATTAGGTAAGGTAAACAATGAATAACTTAATTAACATGAACCAATGTGTTAGGAATTAATCGGCGGGATGTAGTGGGTCCCAAGTCTCCATCTACTACCAGTGGGTCTCTTAAAGAGTAACCTCATATAGATGCAAAAATGCGCCACTGAATAAGTAGATTGGTTACTCTAGATCCATTAGGTAAAGTAAATAATGACTTACTTAATTAATACAATCCTATATGTTAGAAATTAATGGGCAAGATGTAGTGGGTCCCAAGTTTCCATTTACTATTTAGTGAGTCAATTAAAGAGTAACCTCGCATAGATGCACAAATGTGAGACTTGACAAGTATAGTGGCTATTAAGTTAAAGTTTATGGGGTATCTATCTATAGGTCTTCTCGGTTGTTCAGAATCTAGTCTCCCTTGGGCTCGTGGCCAATGTCTCATCGGCTGGGTTGGGTTTGAAGGGAGATACCCTAAGTTATCAATATATCTATATATATATATTTCAATAGTTATTTTCTAACTCAGGGTATTCGGATACCGGTCATGTAGGTTATGTCGGTCAACCCTTAACCAACCTATTTTACTGCGTGTCAAGTTGGGTTATTTGGGTTAGACTCGGGTCCTATTTCAGTTAGGTAAATGGGATGGGTTTGATTTTTTCACCCCTGGTCAACTCATTTGATTTGATGGTCATTATATATATATATATATAGATATTGTTTTTTAGGTTTAATCATGTCTAGAAAGACAAGTCACAATGTTCCTGGCAATTAACTGGCGAATGTGATTAAGGGCATGTTTGGTTTGGCTTGTCAAAATATAAAAGTGCTTTTTATGAAATACATGTTAGAAAGCTACTTCTTAATAGCAACTTATCTAAAAAAATTTAGTTTGGTCAGCTCAACTTCTACCTTTACTTTTTAACAGTAAAAGCATATAAATTTGTTTGGTTGAACGTATAGAAAACAACTTTAGCATATGGTGACGGATAAGTTATACAAATTTTTATAAAATAATTACGCAATATGTAAAAACTTTATACGTAGATAAACTGGTTTCGTACATAAAAAAATTAGTTTTTTAATTCAAATATTGCTTTTAAATCATTAAAAAAATCTACATATTTTCTAAAAATGTAACTACGATGCTATAAAAGAGAAATTAAATAGAGATAATGGTCAAAGACAACAAACTTCAACATATAAATAAATTTATTCAAATATAAGTAGCAAACTTTATCATCTTAAGGATGTGAGAATTGAGCTAGATTAATTATTTGATTGGAGTGCCGTGGCTCAACACAGAAAGTCTCCTCTCCTGGACATTGGTAACCATTGCAAATGGATTAATACAATTATGACCTGCAGCAACAAAGCTTCTTCCTTGCAACATAGTACATGATTAGGAGGGAGATTAATTAAGAGCATAGTGAACTCATTCAAGAAATCGAACAACTTGGTCAACAAAAGGTGGCTCTGGGGTTGAACTCTCTATACGAGGCAGAGATGATGCTGGTGGAGATAGATAGCATGCCATGGGTATTTGGATGTTGCAGGTGTAACAGCAACAGAAATCCGTATACAGATTTCTAATGGAATATAAGCATGGCATATGAATAATAGTAAAACGAGAAGAAATCCGAGTGCCTTTCTTCCGGTTCCCGCCATTCTTCTTCCGCTTCCCGCTATAGGGTACATCCTACTTCACGCAAAAGTAAGACTTCAGCTTTCAATGCAAAGTTGGTAAATATCCACTTCCTCTAAAAGTGGGTTTTCACATTTGCTTTCAAATAAGTGCATTTAGGCTTTTAGAAACCAAACATAATTTTTGAGCTTTTGGGCTTTTAAAAATTCAAAAGCCCAAAAGCCTCATTTGAACAGCTGAACCAAACACACCCTAAGTGGCTCTTTGCGGGATTGGTACGTGCACTCAATTAGTGTAGTCTGTAACTGGAAACGACTGTTAGATTGGTTGTGTTTTATTGGAACGATTAATATTAATTGATAAAGGTGGGGCCCAATATCTGCAGATCCATCCTGCTCAAAGTCAATCCATGGGGAGTGAAAAGATGGGCCTTAATGATGATGGAGACTGGTGGGGCATCACTGTCACGAATTGAGAGGGCCAGCCCATCACAGAAACATTTATGTGGGGCCCACCTTGATAGGTCGGATTCACACACTCCTCGTCCAAAAGTAATAAAACATATATATATATATATATGCAAATGAAGCCACAGGCACTAACTAGAAATTAGAAAGAACCCACTGGAAGTAATTAGAAATTAGAAAGAACAAGAACCTCGGAGAGTCCAACGGTCCACAACCCAACGGCTCTTTTTATGTTCCTTCCTCGCAGATACTCTCTAGTCTCTCGATTCCAATGGAAATGCCCTCTTCTGGACTTCTCTCTCTCTCTCTCTCTCTCTCTCTCTGAGTCTCTCCAATACTCGACCTTCTCCAACCTTAGAAATCAAAACAAAAAACGAGATAGAAATCGAATGATAAAGTGACCGACCGATTAGAGAAAATGACGGAAGTGATGATGATAAGGAAGAAGCTGTGGCCTGTGGGGATGGCTATTGGCTAGGCGTTAGCAAGCAATTGTGCCATTTCCTTCTTCGCATTCGGCGGTTCCCCTTATCTTTTCTTGGTCATGAGATGGTCAGATCTCATCTCATCTCATCTCTCTCTCTCTCTCTCTCTCTCTCTCTCTCTCTCTCTCTACATATCATCTCTATGGTTTTGGGTTTGGGTTTGTCCTTTTTTTTTTGGGTTTTTGTCGATTTGGGAGAAATTGGTGTTTGTGGTTTTTGTTGGGGTTTTGGTGTTTGTTTGATTAACAAATTTGAAGAACTCAGCGTTTTTTTTTTTCTTGGATACGTATTGTATTATGTTTGTGACTTTTAGGGTTTTTTATGATTTGTGATAAACGAAATGCAGTTTCTTAATTCAGATCCTGAATCCAAGCAATGCCCTGAAAGTATTCCTCTTCTTGGTTATGGTTTTGGGTTACACTGGCTATGTGGGTTAACCCTAACAATACAATGTTTCTTCCTTTTTCTTATCTAAGGAGGACACATGGCAATGTTTGTGGGGTCGATCAGTTTCATGCCTTCCAAGCTCAAAGAAAGGAAGTTGGTAACTCAATCTCCTATTGGTTGTCTTTCTTGTACTATCAATGACATGCAGTCTTGTTTATTCCATTTTCCCTTAATTTTACTCTATGGTTGGATGGACCTTGTAACTCATTCTTCTTTACAGACTTTTGTTGGATGGAAAATTTTTTAATTATCTATCGATCCTGGGGTTTTTGAAATGATCATAGGTCTGTGTTGTTTTTTTTTCCCTTTAATAATGAGTTGGTTTGTTTATGATGGTTGTGTTTACTTATTATGGATGGTTTGTCTTTTCATTTAAATCATGATGTACATGCGCCCTTCTGTTAGGCAGCAGTTTGATTTTTTGGTGCGTGTTCTATATGCAGATTGAGCTGCCTGGCTGCAAGGAAATTTGGACTGTGTAACACAAGAGCTCTTGTGCTCATAGTGCTGATTCTTCTAGAATTGCTTCTGAAGATAATGAATATCATGCATATTTGATCATAAGCTTGGAATCTCGAACAATGGTACATTGCAAAATTGAATGTGAAGTATCTTTATTTCTTTTTTTTCACACTTCTCTTTTTTCCATTTCGAATAATGCACTAATATTTGTATTTTCTTTGGGTAAAAAGATTATAATTTCTCTGGAGTGCATGCGGTCGATTTTTTCAGCTGATTAAAATTTTTTGGTATTTTAGTTTTGAAGGGGAATTCATTTATTTATTTAATTTTTTGTAGTGTTTGACAAACCTTGTTGGCATTGTAATGTATGATGCAACTGGTTTCAACCATTTTTTTTTCTTGTTGATAATTATGCTCTGTGCCATCCTCATTAACTATATTGTTTTTGTGACACTTATGTTCTTGAGACAGTTGATTTGTCGGGGGAAGTTATAGAAACTGTTGACTCTTATGTTAAGGAAAGTACTGTTGTTTCAGGAAACTTGTTTGTAAGGAGAATATGCATGCGGTCTTAAACTTCTTGATTGTTAGGTTTAGTTCATAATACAGTGATACGGGAACTCATGCAATGAGGGGACTGCTTGCCCTCTTACCTTAGATACTTTTGGTAATATATATATATATAGAAGAATTCTAGTATGCATCCCTCCCTCACTATAGGGTGAGGGACATTTGGTTGATTTGAAACATTCATGTGCAAAGGACAAAAAGGTATATGAAAAAGCGGAATGCTTATATACAACTAAGGAAAGCCATGTAAGCATCCCTCACTCTGGAAAACTAAGAACATTCTGACTTCTATGCTGTGACAAATATCTTTGGGATGTTGGTGTGGAAGGAAATTTCATTAGGTGGGGTGTGGGAGTGGTTTTGGGTTGAAGGGTGCTTTAAGGACGGGGGATGTAGGGGTCCCCAAAGTCCCCATCAGGGGTCTCCTTGTGCACCCAAGTTTAGATCCCTCTTGCATAAAATGTTAAATATTGGTGGCTTTTGTATGGAATAGTTTATGTATGTGTTGTTACTTGTTGGAGAGCAAAATGTGGAGAGGAAACACTCACATGCACATAAATGGATTGATTTGTTTATTACCTTGATAGTTTAATAAAGCAACCAGCTCAGCTACTAATGAAATTGTTTATTACCTTGATACTAATGAAATTGGTTGTTCCAAGATTTGAGAATCTAACTTCCTAGTGTTTTAAATTTATTATGTCTCTTCTATTGGCTGACAAGCGAATCATCAAAATCATAATAATTGTACATGCATTTGTTTATAGGATCTATATTAGAGAGTGGGAAAACCATTAGTATTTAGTACCCGCTTTTGGGTTTAATTTTCTATTTTTTAAATTATTCTCTAAATATATCAAATCTGGGTTGTGTTTTCCATTGATTTGATTTGGGCTGTGTTTTTTTATATTTGTTATCTGTGTCAATCAAGCCCAGGCCCATTAGGCCCATTTATTGTACCCATTAACATTGTAATTAGTCAAAGGTTGTTACTTAATTTGTGGCTTCAGTTTAGGATCTAAGATTTGTAATTGATTGTAATTAGGGAATTAAACCCTTATATAAGAACAGTCGATCCTCAAAGGAGGGACGACATTCATCTCTCTTATGTTCTGTATTTCATCTCTCTTTAAATATCATGGTATCAGAGCTCGATCATCTGTGATCTTCTCCTAAATCATCTTCCAAACATTGGAAGCTAGTATATGATCATCTGTGATCATTCTCTTTAGCCAGATCCTCCTGATCATCTCAGATCCGACATGGCCCACCTGTGATTATCACCAACTCATCAGCGGAATCCTACCATCTTGGTCGCCTGAAGCTTCCAGGATTTATGAAGAACTTGTTTTTGATTTATTGATCATCAGAGTCATCTTCCAAGATCTGGAAGCCTTGATCTGTTCATCTCAGATCTGAAGTGGCCCACCTGCGATCATCATCGCTACTCAGCTGGACCAGCCCATCTTGGTTGTCTGGATTTCTACATTTTTTTGAAGATTTTCTCACCATTTATGGATCATCAGAGGTAGGCCATCTACCCTTTATTGTAGAAACTCTGTTTTGTCCATTTCTTTTCATCTCCGCCATCCAAAAGTTTGGATTTGGATTCGTTATGCCTGAGACCACTTCCAATAGTTGCGGAAATTGGTTGTGAACCCATCCTCATCCTCAGATCTGCCAGCCGATCATTTCGTGGGACCCATGTGCAGATCTACATAGTGACGACAAGGTCATCTGTGTCAATCCGTACACTGTGCCTTCTGGGGATTGTTCTGGACTATTTTTTTCTGTGCACTAATTTTTTTCTACTATTTATCTTGTGGATTCTGGACATCTTCACACGTCAGCTTTTGTTCAATTGTGACTGTGGTCTCTTTTGCCTATACTTGGACTATATCAATGCTGCTGCTCCATTTCCCCTATTTGACAATATCTTTTTCGGACTGATTTGTGCGGGCTTCTTCCTTCTCTTTAGTCATGGACAAACATGAGATTGCCCTGATTCGCTTTGATGGTACAAATTATACCTCTGGGCCTTCCAATTTCAAATTTATTTGGAAGGAAAAGAACTCTGGGGACACATTGATGGCTCTGACCCTCAACCTGAGGATGATGATATGTCTTCTGCTTGTTCTGAGATCTTATGGTTATGGGGACTTTTTTCGGAACTCGGGTTTGCTCAAACCTCTCCTACTCCATTGCATGCCGATAATACTGGGGCTATCCGAATCACTGAAAATCCCGTCTTCCATGAACGCACCAAACATATCGAAGTTGACTGCCACTTTATTCGCGATGAATATAAGCATGGTGTCATTACTCTTCCTCATGTTCCTACAGCATTTCAGTTTGCCGATATCTTCACAAAGGGACTTCCTCATCCTCGACATCAATTTCTTGTTTCCAAATTGCTGCTTTATGACTCCCCAGCATCAATTTGAGGGGGGGTGTCAAGCAAGCCCAGGCCCATTAGGCCCATTTATTGTACCCATTTGTTACATTGTAATTAGTCAAAGGTTGTTACTTAATTTGTGGCTTCAGTTTAGGATCTAAGATTTGTAATTGATTGTAATTAGGGAATTAAACCCTTATATAAGAACAGTCGATCCTCAAAGGAGGGACGACATTCATCTCTCTTATGTTCTGTATTTCATCTCTCTCTAAATATCAATCTGCGTCATTAATAGCCCAATAGATAAATAGGGAGGGTCAACTATGGCAGGGTCTTTCCTATCGGAAGCCTAATTTTATCTTTCTGTGTTATCTTTACTTACCTGATTATCTAATTTGAAGGCAACCGCCAAATTCCTATATGGCTTTTAACTAGTGCCCCTCTTTTATTGGATGCTTCATTCTGTTGGAATTTATTATTTGGAAGTCTCTTTTTTTTTCCCGCTAGTTGGCCTAGTGGCCAAAGAAGTAGAAGGAACCATGGGAGGGGCTGTGGGAGGTGGCTGTTCTATCCACAGAGACACCTTATGATTCCCGAAGTCTTCTTTTCACTTGAGCAAGTGTTCTTAGTTTTCCATGCCATGTAAGCAACTGGTTAGCCTAACTCTATATGGGGATAATTATACTAGACTGTTCGCTTATTTGATAGTTAGTATTTTAGTATTTTACTCTTTCTTAAATACAATCTATGGATAAATGACATGGATTGGTTTGGGTGCTCTATACTTCTTTTGTTATGTTATCCTATATGGTTGTTGCATTATTTATAAAGCATAAGGCAACACACATCATATATATTATTTAGATTTTCCTTTTATTGTGCCTTGTTATTTCGTGTTATTTATATATTTATTTGACTCTTGTAGTTCATAATGCAGATTTCTAGGAACAAGTCCTCACGCAAGATTATGCTTAAGAAGTTAAAACATTGGATTAAACCCGAACTGATCTATATTACAACTATTTATTAGCTGGAATTAAATCGTTGTCGCTGTTTATACAATGATTATCTAATTTATCTTATTATTTTCATTTATTTTAATTTTGCTGGTGAAATCTAATAATAGCGGGCCTGCATTAGTCAACAATTTTTTCTTTTTGAGAGGTGCGGGCCAAAACTAAGTTGACTGCATGTTTTATAGATATTTATTGCTTTTTGCTGGTTTTGTTCTTTATTCATCTTTCATTTCTGAAATGCTTATTTCATTTCTAATGTTGCCTTTTTTTTTCCTTTGACTTGGTTTGATTATCTATGAATGAGTTTGAGGGGCTTGCATTTTTTACTGATATTTACTGCTTTTAGCTGCAAACAACTCTTGTTTTGTTCTTTATCCGTCTTTCATTTCTGAAATTATTTTTTTATTTCTAATGTTGTCTTTTTTTTTTTTTGGCTTTGTTTAATTATCTATGAATGAGTTGAGGGGCTTGCACTTTGATGTATTTGAAATGGTTTTGTTTTATAATTATTTCTCTTATCACATCAATTTTGTAATAACCCAAATTTTGATTTTAAATTAGAATAAATCTTGACCTTATATTTGATCTTTGCTGAACCTCACTTGCATTTAATTTTCTTTTGTGAATTGTTTCTATTTAAAATTTAGTAATTATTTGTTTAATAGCAGTGGGTCCCATGTTGTGTTAGAGTTTGAGATTCTAGGAAGTTTGGCTCAACAATGAGATTCGATTTGATAAGTCTTCTTGAGTTGTCTCCTATTCCATTTCACCTCTACTTTGATATTAGAGTCTGACTCAACATATTTTTCCTCTGGCTAGAATCTCAGAATTATTTTTACCATCTCAAATTCCATCTTGGAGATAAAGTCCAGCCCAAATTATTAGTTTTGGCTAATCTTAGTGTAGGACTCTTGTTATTTTGGAACTCTTTTATTCCTTTCTATAAAAAGACCACATATCCTCACACGATCTTGCCCAGCTCTTCTCTGCAACTCTTGAAAATAAGGGGAAATTTAGACTTGGACCAGCTAGGACTAGGAGAGCAATCTTAATGATCATCTCTGATAATCTTTTTCTAATAGATTTGCACATGGAACTCTAAGTAAGTGGTTGTTTAGATAGTCCTGATTGTTCAGTTTTAGACTTGGACCAGCTAGGAGTAGGAGAGCAATCTTAATGATCATCGCTGATAATCTTTTTCTAATAGATTTGCACATGGAACTCTAAGTAAGTGGTTGTTTAGATAGTCCTGATTGTTCAGTTTCCTCATAGGATTGATCCACTTTGTACCACAACTCTATGACTCCATGCCCAATTGATTGATTTGAACATGTGCGTGGGGCATGGTCCTCAACACTAGATCATGGTCACCTTATCTCGATGGCTTATAGTTAACTACATGTGACCCACTTGCGATCATCGATCCTATACATTGATTGTGCTCGGACTTGGACTATGTGTATAGGAAAAAAAAAAAAAAAAACAAACGGCCATATATCTAGATGCATCCAAGCACTGAAGGGAGCATGGCTTACCCACCTGTTGTAAAGAATCAAGTGTGTGCCTGCATGCACATGACTAAACATGCCCATGCACGTTCTACCCCAAATTTGTCCCTCGGATCCGCCTCGCGCATCTCATACACACCTGACATTGTTTATGTATATGTATGTACTCAAACATGTCTTACCCTAACTATTGTACTTAGGCCTACATAATTAGGTTCGCTAAATTGACTGTTCTAGATATGATCTGACTCATCCAAGGATTGATTTGTGAGGGTTCAAAGAAGTGCATCATGCTGATATAATTGGTTAACTCACTTTGACCAAATCAAGCGGATGCTGCCCATCCTGGAAAGATTATTGTGTTAATTATGCATTCATAAAAAGTACACTCATCAAAATCAAATATGTCTATTGGAATGGTCGGATCAATCATCCATCAATTAATAAAGTATGGCCCAAAGTTGATTGATTTCTAGTATATGTGCACGATCATTACTAGATTTGCAAATTGGATTATTATCGAATCCGATCAGAGTCGTTGATGTGACAGATCGAGCGTTAAGGATCATCATCATCTAGCACCATCACACTTTTTGCATGTTGTGCCACAGGTAAGTGGTCAAACTCAATTCCTCATGCTTTGTTATTCATTGTAATTTGATTTGATATGTTTTTGCATGGTTGCCAAATTCTGTCATATTTTCTATGATAAAGCAAAATTTATTTTTAGGAATTTAATAAATGGGTTATTTTTATCCTTTGCTCAGTGTATAACGGGCTTTGATGTGTTTCAACAAATGGTGGTGTTTCATACCTATCTATGTTTGAACTTGACAAAATGAAGCTTTTGATTTTGTGTGGATTAAATTTATGAGTAAATTGATATATTGACTGACATATCCACTAACCCTTCTTAGCATTCCCAAAAAATTTTATGTACCTCGTATGGATTAGGATTATATATATTTGGCCATTTGTTCATGCAAATATTTAAGGGAAAATTTGATTTGTGATAAACTTGTACTATTTTTGGAAATTCGATTAGTATATTTATCTATTTATTTATTCGGAGAATAAATTACGAAGAGTTTATTTTAAGTGATTTGCATCAGCAAATGAAACCAATTGAGTCTAGTCTTGTTCAAAAATTCGTGGGGTGATTTTATGTCATTCTGTATTTGTACTTTTGGTTATATGGACCATTTATGACTCGATCAAGCCAAGAACTTGTTGGAACTTAGGGCCTCTGTGATTTGAATTAGTTATTGTATTCTGAATGGGTGTGTATTATGGAATGAAAATCATGCAATCATGTTTGTGTTATCAAATCGTACTTTGAGTTATCAAATCCACACTTTCTGCTCTACTATTGTGAAATATGTCGACACTTGCCCTTAAGATCACAAATTTATGAAATGAGCCATGGTCGAGGGTTATGTTTCTTAAGTTGTCTAAAGTTTGATCAAAGGTTGGAATTTTGGGGATTTGATGAGAACATGATTTTGGATTCGTATTTCCAACCCCCGCGCATTTGTAAATCGAAATCGGGTACTGTTGGACTTTGAAAATGTACACCATTGAACTCTAAGGCATTTTGTGCAAAAATGCTAGTCTGCAGCTAGCTCCTGCTATGTTTTGGAGATTACCGGTATTCTCGGGCCTCGTGCCAACATTGTATAGGTGTAATTCGGAGTGCACCTAGCGGGGGTACTTTGTGCTTGGTCAAGGCTTAATTTTGGCAAGCACACTTTGTGAAATTTGATATTTTGTGTATGGGAAGAGATGCCTTATCTTAGTTTTGATTTAGGGTAATTGTTCCTTGAACCTTGCCTCATCTTAAGTCAAATTGATCCTGATATTTGAACTTGTTTCTAGTATTATCTCGGCTCGGCTCTCAAACTTGACTAAAATTTCATCTTTTTCCACATCCTAGTTAAATTGATTTAATTGATTTACGTTATTCGGACTTGTTAATAATTGCCTCTATCTCACCAAAACCTTGTGTTTTTCCTAAAATATTTGTACTCATGAATCGTGGCCTCAAATTTGTTATCGATGGATTAAAAATATTTTGTTTAGATTTGTTTTATCGTAATATTGGATTTTACACATATTTTTGGTTTTCTAAGTTCCATAATTGGATTTGACTTTGAATACTTAAATTTCCAAAACTTTATGATCTTTATTTTTCAGAATTTAAGTAAGTTGTGATGATGTGAAAATAGTCTTCTTAAGTTACAATGTTTACATAGTATGTTTAATTGATATTTGATTACTTACTGAAAAACTCACCCCCCCTCCAGTCTCAGTTGTGCAGGGAATTTTGGTATCCGCAACCTTAGAGAGTGTGAGTGAGAAGCCCGTGAATTTAAAGAAACTTAAAGATTTAATTTCCTTTAGAATCAGCAATTTGTATAGATTCTATATAAATGTTGTAATGTAGCCATTGGCTAGTTTTTTTTTTTTTAATATTATCTAATGTTGAATTTGTTTTTAAATGAGAAAAAACATAGTTGAGCTCTGTGTTTTTACTCTAAATATATTAAGTGGGACCGTAACACTCCGAAATTTGAGGGTCCCAAGGACCACGGATCTTGGGGTGTTACAAATTTCATATTGGTTTTGTAATAATTAGCTGCAAACAATTCTTTGTTTCTTTATTTATTTATTTATCTCATTTGGTGTATTAGTAAAAACAGACAACTCGTAATTATAAGATGATCATTCTTCCTTCTTTCAATTTGATTTCAATGGAGCAATTGGTTGGCATAAATCTATATGGGAATAACTATACTATCCTATTTATTGCTTTCAGCTGCCAACAACTCTAGTTTTGTTCTTTATTCATCTTTCATTTTTGAAATGCTTGCTTGTTTCATTTCTAATTTTGACTTTTTTTTATTCTTTTATGTATCTCATTTGGTGTATTAGTAAAAATAGACACCTTGTAATTATAAGATGATCGTTTTTCCCTCTTTTAATTTGATTTCAATGGAGCTACTGTTGGCATCAATCAATATGGGAATAACTATAGTAGACTGTTCCCTTGTTTGATAATTAGTCTCTTACTCTTTCTTAAATGCAATAAATGTATAAATGACATGGATTGGTTTGGGTGCTCTATACTTCTTGTGTTACATTATCCTATATGGTTGTTGCTTATTTATAAAGCATAGGGTGACATATACCATATCTATTGTTTAGGATTTCTTTTTATTATGTCCTTTTGTTTCCTGTTATTTCTATATTCGAGTATTTCACTCATGTAACCATAATACAGATTTCTATGAACAAGTCCTCACACAGGACTATGCTTAAGAAGTTAAAACATTGGATGAGACCTGAACCGATTTATATTACTACTATTTATTTGCTAGAATTAAATCATTGTCAGTGTTTGTAGCATGATTATCTAATATAACTTATTATTTTCATTTATTATTATTTTTCTAGTGGGGACGGAGATTCAAACTATAGTTGAGAGGAAAAATGGCGAAAAATCATCATTTGGCGAAAGATCAGACAAATGAGCTAAGATTGAACTATGTCATTGAGGTAATGTAACTCTCTTAAATGGGGCCTATTTTATGCTAGAAAAGTAAATTCATGTTTATATTTAGATCTCAAACTACAAAGGGCATTTGGTTCGCTAAATATAAATGTAGATCCCTGTACACTTGTCATGGACTTAGACAGTACTGACACTTGGCATATTTTTCTATGTATTGACCTTATTCTATTTATATCTTTTTGTTTCCCCTTGATAATTAACTTTTGTTTCACATGCAAGAACAGTGGGTTTCATGGCCATAGCTGCAACTGTGGTTTGTCTGCAATAGTTGCTTATCTATTTCAAAATTCTCTTTATTGGAAAATGTTTAGTAGTGAGTGGAAATATGAAATTTGTGATATGGGTTTTCTATTTTTCTAACTTTATTTCATAGTAATGATTATTTTGAATCTCTTATTTCTGATAATTGTGATTGTGATGTTTGCCACAGTGAAAATGGGAGAAGCATTGTACTTGGCTGTTGCTTCCTTTTCAATCGATCATTTTCTTTAATAAAGAGTAGTATTAACTACATAACCCCAAGAGTGTGAAATTGGTTTCAAAGTTAATCCTCTAAAGAGGTTTGGACTTACAATGTAGGCATACCACAAAAATCAGTCCATCCTAATTGTTAATTAGTAGTCCATTTTGAAGACACCAAGACTGCAAGCATAGTATAAGGTGACCTCCCTATGCATTGGCCATTTGGGGTGAGTATGAACTAAATCAGATTGTTGCAAGGTTGGTTCTTATTTTTTGATTTTGGACCATTATGTTCATTTTGTTGTGTACATGAGGTTGTGGGGGAAATCTTTGGGAACAAATATGGTTTTGAAGGCATCCATGTGATGGCATCTTAGGGTACAATTGTTATTGGCCCGTGCCACCAAGCAGCTAGGTGGTAGTGGTCGGATGTGACCTTAACCATTTGATAAACTTGAACATAGATCTTATGTTGCTCCATATTTAACTTACGTGTTTTATTAAATTTATTTTCACACACATCAGTACACAGGTAATTTGAGATTTCCGTTCACTTCGTTTGTTTTGATCTTTAGTTTGCCCCTGCCTAGTAACTAGCATGTAAGAGACCACATATGCTGCGATGACCAAGAACTAGGTTTTGACATCTGTGGCTAAGAACATGTATAAAAAAATCGGCTGAGTGTCGGGTCCCATCGGACTCGGATTCGAATTATGGGACTTGGCTGGGTCACATCGAACTCAGCTATGTGCTATGTAATTCCGCCATGCGACTCAACCATCAAAATCAGCCGGCTATTTTTATTTTTTTTATTTTTTTAAAATTTGGACTCGGCTCGACTCGACTGAATCCCATGTGACTCACTGAGTCAACTCAGACTCAGCCCTAACCGAGTCCACTCTTGAGTCCAAGTTTTTTTATTTCTCTTTGCTGAGAGGCGCTTCGCTATTTAGTTCGAGGAGTAGCCTCTTATATTTTATCTAGACTTAAACATGATAAACTTTTTCATTTCGGCTATACTTGTTTAGTTTTATATAATAATATTTTTTTTAGAAGTTTCCTTTAGTTGTGGACAAAAACTGGTTACTATTTATTTCATATAAAATCAGTGGATTGATTCCTATCTCACGGATTTAATTTTTGTTAGTTTTTGATGCTTATTTGTCATGATATGGAGTTTGAATGGGCTGCGAGTTTGGAAGGGGGCAAAGGTGAGTGAAGATCTTGAAATAATTGTCTCGGTTGTATTTATCATATTTTGCAACTCGTAAGTGTATTGATCAATTAGTTTCATACTTGAATCCAAACAATTTCCTTTAGTTGTGGACAATAATGGTTCCTATTTATATCAAATAAAATCAGTGGATTGATTCCTATGTCATGAATTTAATTTTTGTTAGTTTATGATGCTTATTTGTCATGATCTATTATGCACGGATACTTTAAAATGGGCAACATATTGTGTCGTATCACATTGAATATTTCACTTTTTACGTGTAAAATCTTTATCGCTGCCGTATCCATGGCTTGTCCTTGTCTTGTCGTATTCATGCTGTATCTGGGCATCTTAGGTCATAATATGGAAAGTGAATTGGCTGCGAATTTGGGATATGGCAAAGGCGAGTGAAGATCTTAAAATAATTTCCTTGCTGGTATTTATCATATTTTTCTGCCCACGAGTGTGTAGATCTATTAGTTTCATACTTGAATCAATGTTTGGATGTATTTATGAACTATATTTGATGGAAAATCCATATGGGGAGTAGATCTCCATAGCCGAACCTATGAATTGGGTTCTATGGGTTGACTAAATGCAAGTTTTGGATTTTGGACTGTTGAAACCCCATACCAAGGTTTTTATTGTGAGTAGGACCGTAGGAATGGTTCTGCTACAGTTGGTCTAGCCCAAATTATGTGTGTAGGCTGACCAAATGTGAGACAACCCTATTGAAATCATGTCACAACTCACAATACTATTGTTATTAATTCAGAGCTGAACTCCTCGTATAATCTGATTATAAACAGTTTTGTTATGATCCATTCTTATTTTATGACTTCAATATGTGGTAGTACTTTATAGTGAAATCTGAGTTTTTATACGAATAATGGAGCCTAATATGTTAGGGATGAACATCACACAACCCTATTTGGATGTGGACTGTAACTTTGATAAAACCCCTAGTTTTGACCCTAGTTGAATGGCCAATGTCTTGGGGATATTATAATTGACTATGTTTAATAGATAACCTAATTATCTGTATTTTTATGGTTGGTGTTTGATATTGTCATTATGTATCAAGTTGTTTACTATGGTTCTCATGTGGTTCAACTTTTGTTTCCAAATATTTTTTCAATGGTTTATTTGGCTACCTGAGATGAAATCAATTTTGTTGATTAGAGGTGTCAGTCGCATCTCAAATCTGAAAGGGTATTATTTATTGGACCTGCCACACACTACTGAATACCTATAATGATACTGTCGGGGGCAAATGAAATTCAAAGCATGGAGTATGGAATTGGTTTCAGCCTACAGAGGTTGGGATCTCCAATGTAGGCATTCCACAGAAATCAGTGGGTTAGATCGAATGGGCTATGAATTTGGGACATGGCAAAGGTGAGTGAAGATCTTGAAATATTTGTCTCGGTAGTATTTATCATATTTTGCAGCCCATAAGTGTGTAGTTCTATTAGTTTCGAACTTGAATCCAAACAATTTCCTTTAGCTGTGGAAAATAATGGTTACATTTATTTCAAAGAAAATCAGCGGATTGATTCCTATGGAAAATAATGGTTACATTTATTTCAAAGAAAATCAACGGATTGATTCCTATGTCACGGATTTAATTTATGTTAGTTTATGATGCTTGTCCAGATATGGAAAGTGAATGGGCTGCAAGTTTGGGACGTGGCAAAGGTGAGTGAAGATCTTGAACTAATAGTCTTCGTGGTATTTATCATATTTTTCAGCCATGATTGTGTAGATCTATTAGTTTCAGACTTGAATCAATATTTGGATGCATTTATGAAATATATATGATGGAAAACCATATGGGGAGTAGATCTCCTTAGCCAAACCTATGAATTGGGTTTCGTGGGTTGACTAAACACAAATTTTGGATTTTGGACTGATCAAACCCTATATCAGGGTTTTGATTCTGGGTAGGGACCATAGGAATGGTTCTCCACAATTAGCCAAACCCTAATTATCTGTGTATGCTGGCCTAATGTAGGACAACCCTATTGAAATCATATCTCAATACTATTCTTATTATTTCAGAGGTGAACTCCTCTTATAATCTGATTATAAATAGTTCTGTTATGATCCGCTCTTATTTAATGATGCCAATCTGTTGTATCTCAATACTATTCTTATTATTTCAGAGCTGAACTCCTCTTATAATCTGATTATAAACAGTTTTATTATGATCCGCTCTTATTTAATGATGAATTTGTTGTAGTACTTTCAGTTCTGTTATGATCCATTCTTATTTTATGATGCCAATCTGTCGTAGTACTTTTATAGTGAAGTATGAGTTTTTATACATGAGCAATGATGGAGCCTAATAAGCTAGGGATGAGCATCACCCAACTAGATTTGGATGGGGACTGTAACTTTGATAAAATCCCTAGTTTTGACCTTGGTTGAATGGCCAATTTGTTGGGGATATTATAATTGATTATGTTTAATAGATAACCTAATTATCTGTATTTTTATGGTTGGTGTTTTATTTTGTCATTTGTGTATCAAGTTGTTTAATATGGTTCTCATATGGATCAACTTCTGTTTCCATATATTTTTTCAATGGTTGATTTGGTAACCTGTGATGAAATCACTTTTGTTAGTTAGAGTTGCTAGTAGCTTCTCAAAGTTGAAAGGGTATTAGTTATTGGACTTGCCATCTGTCGACAACCACTTACTCTAAAAGCTTAAGTTGATAGAGAATGGTGTGACAATATATATCAAGGTTACAACACGTGCGGGCTCTTTCATAGGAATTACACCTCCTTCATGGGAATTACCCCATCCATGGGAGAATATAGGGTCTCCGCACGGGAATCACACCCTCCATGGGAAAATGCAAGGTACAACTGTCTCGGAATTCGAACACTCGACCTCCCACTTTGATACCATGTAAGATACCATGTACCAACCCAAAAGCTTAACTTGATAGGTGGTAGGCCTAAACAGGTATATGAAGCCACGTCAAACCCATTACTTGGTGATGTGGGACGTTTGACTTTTTTCGAACACCATACACTACTAAATACCAATAATGATCTTGTCAGCCGCAAGAGAAATTCTGAGCAAGGAGTATGGAATTGGTTTTGACCTATAGAGGTTGGGATCTCCAATTTAGGCATACCACCTATGATGCACGGATATTTCAAAATCGGCAACGTATCGTATCATATTGTATCCAATACTTCACTTTTTGAGTATAAAATCCGTATCCCTTCCGTATTGATGCAGCAAGGGCTCACAAGTGGTCCATTTCAAGTTAAATTAGGATTATATTATTATTAGCAGATTTCTAATTTCACTGTTATTAGGGAGTTTCCATTATTAGATTAGGGTTTTCTTAGGCACTAAATTTTTTTTGTTATTTAGATGGCATTGTAGTAGGTTATTATGAAGAGTTATGAGTTAATATCTGTGGGTTTTATCGTTGGAGAATTCCCTTCTTCTTCATGTGATTGTTTCTATGGAAACCCCCATTGTGCCAAGGCACTCAAAGTTGCAAATCCTAACCCTAGGATTGCATCACGTATCCATGCCGTGTCCTTATCGTATCCATGCCATATTTGGGCATCATAGCATACCATGCTGTGTTCCTATCGTATCCATGTCGTATCCAAGCATCATAGCATACCACACAAATCAGTCCGTCCAATTGGTATTTAGTATTCCCTTTGGAGACCCCTAGACTGCTAGCATAATATATGGTGACCTTTATTTACAGGGGCCATTTGGGGCAAGTATGGACTAAAGTCAGATTGTTAGAAGGGTGGTTCTCATTTGGTGATTTTGGACTAGTATGGTCATTATGTTGTCTACATGAGGTTGTGGGAGGTATCATTGTGAATGTATATATTTTTGGAGGCGTCCACGCAATACATATATTTTGGATGGCATCATAGGCTACAATTGTTATTTGCGTATGCTACCAAGCAGTTTGTTGGTAGTCTTTAGCTGTGATCGTAACCATGTGAAAAACTTGAACTTAGATCTTACATTGTTTCATATTTAAATTGTGCATTTTCTTAAATTTATGTTTGCACACATCAATGAAGTAATTTGACATTTTCTTTCACTCAATTCATATCGATTTGCCCATGCCAAGTAATTAGCATGTAGGAGACTACGCGTACCAGGATGATCATGAACTAAATTTTGACATCTGTGGCCGAGAGCATGGATTTTGACATTGTAGCTGAGAGCATGTTATAAAAACTTGTCCAAGTCCAAGCTAACTTGGCCCTAAATGAGTCGGGTCCTATGGGGTTTAGGCTCGAATTATGGCATTAGTCAATTGATTACCATGCGACTCTCCCGAATCGACTAGGAGTCGCCCTTGATAGAGTCTGATTCTGAGTCCTAGTTTTATCTTTTCTTCCTTGGCAAAGAGGTGCTTCACTAGTGATTTTGAAAAATAGCCTCTATTATTTTATCTAGATTTAAAATTGATGGACTTTATTTTATTTCGGTTGAACTTTTTGTAATAACCCAACCTGTCTTGGTGGGCCAGCCTTATGGGGTGGGCCATGTTAGTTTGGCATAGCTAAAAATCAGAATAGGAGCCATGGATTAGAATTCTTTAAAAATTCAAAATAGGAAAGAACAAGGAGTCTAGAACCCACCTTTCTCTAGGAACTCTACTACCTAAAGACTTCCTTGTAAGTTTCAAACAGGACTTTGTTTTAAACTATATATATATGCGTAAAGTCTCCTGTAATCTCTCACACCAACGAGAGAGAGAGAGAGAGAGAGAGAGAGAGAGAGAGAGAGAAACTGATTTCAGATCTGCAGAAGAAGAGGAAGATCGACAGCGAGACGACAACGGATGCCTGACGAAAGACCGACTACTGCCCGATCAACATACGTTTATACCAGGTGAGTAGAATTTCCAAACTTGATGATGTATGGTCTGTTTCTCTGCCACAGTCCATGTAAGAGTGGCTGCCGACATTAAACAATGGAAGATATCATCCAGCAACCAAAGGTTTCAATAGAACCTGTCAAATTGGGTTGCTGTGATTGTAAATCTATTACACATGGGTTCAGATAACAGAAATTATGGTTGCTATGATGATCGAAACCAAATTTAGAAATCTCTGTATACAGGTCGTCAATACCCAATTTGGTAGACTTGGGTTGTGGGTCCCCGTGGCCCACCTGATGAGAGATCAAGACCCCACATCTGGAGTAGAACCGTTGGGCGACCACAGCTGTAGTGGTCCCATGTGGATTGGACCACTGAGGGTCCACCATCCTAGCACTGTTCACAGCCCTGACGAGAGGAAGTCTCTGACGGAAGTAGCATTCAACATTTTGGGTTTCTGATGATATCAATATCGTTGGAAACTTGGTAAATTTAACACTCTCGGATTGATATACCTCTGAACAATGTAATAGGAAGGAGGAATGCTAGATTTACAGAGAAATCCAAATCTTATTGGAATCTTTAGAAAATCAGGTCGTCAAAACCCCTTTGGGTCGACAGTGGTTGTGTAATCACATGGGACACCTGACCACAGATCAGGTCCACACATCTGTAAGTGGACCTCTGGGCGACCACCTTAGTACAGGTCCCAGGTGATTTGGACCGTTAGGCCCCACTATCCATAGGTCTCAAAATACCCAGGCGGAAACAATAGCCTAAACGAACTGAGTTCTGTATATTTGTCGAGTGGCATAAAACGTAAATTTAAGACTCCAAAAATTACAGAATAGTCCCTGATCAAAATATATTTTTATTAATAGTCCTTGTTACTAATATTTTGTAGGGACAAGTTACTAGAGTAAAATCAAATATGATGCTCAGTGTAACAATTACTAAAGCTTTATCTTCACCTCTAAATTGGAGATAGATGTGACGAAAACTGATATGGAATGTTTATTGAAATTTCAACTATACTGGAGAATATTCCAATCTGAGTTTATTAAATTTAAAAATGTAATCATGTGATTAAATTATGGTAAACTATTTAATTTCTCAATAAGACATGGGCAATGCCACAGCCTGGTACCAACTCCGACTCGGAGTGGGGCGATGATTAACCAGTGTTGTTTGGTACTGGCCAAAGAAAAGAGTAAGATGACGTAGCCAATTATGGTGTAGATAAATCTATACTAAAATTGTTGAAATGAATTTACCATTGATGACCGAAATAAGCGTAATACCAACTGCTGGCACTGAGTATAGAACTTCCCTTGTGGATGTTGGTCGAGGGGAAGAGGTTCAGCAATCGTGGTGGTACGATAGGCCATGTTGTTGATAGAAATGTAGATACTCCAGTTGGGAGTATCGGAACAGGCTCAACATTCATGGTGGATGACAAGCCATGTTGACAGAAACGTAGATACACCGTATGGGGTATCGGAACTATTTGATGCCACAGTGGGAAATTACTCAAGAAAGAAATTGATTAGAATGTTACTGAAATTATATCATTGAATATATATATGTTCTCTGAATGATTGAAATACGCTTTATCTTATTGTCCTTATTCTACTCACCAGTTTTACTGATTAGTGGTTCGCCCCACTTCAGGTAATGCAGTTGTGGAGGTTGCGGGGAGTGACAGGGATCAGCCGGTGGATTTTGGCATGCGTGGCTGATCCAGAGAGCGGAAAAACAAAGAATATATTTGTAGTTGGGATTAGCCCAAGACTTAGATATTTTTCTTTTTTACAAACAGAGATCCCCGGTGGATTTTGGCATGCGTGGCTGATCCAGAGCGTGGAAAAGCAAAGAATATATTTGTAGTTGGGATTAGCCCAAGACTTAGATATTTTTCTTTTTTACAAACAGAGATTGTTATATTCAGTAGTGTTATCAAGATTCCTAATAACTACATAATAGTTGAAATACAATGAAATTTGATTGTTTATGACCTTGATGCTCATAAGAATTTGATGTATGTGATGTTGTTATAATAATCTGAGTACGGCTTAAGAATCTGAAGAGCTCTAGATTCTTGGGTCGTTACAAAGTGGTATCAGAGCAAGGTCTTGGGCAAACTTTAAAATACTTAGAAACCACTAGGCAACGTGGTGAGGATGTGGAATAGTTGTATGGATAAGGTATTCATTTATTAAGTACTAACTGCTGTACTCCCACTATAGGAGAAAGAACATGACTTCCTAAGGAAACCCCATCCGTAATTCCAATGGAACTGAAAGTGGTACCTCGAATTTGAATGAGGGACAAACTCAAGTGCCCAAATATGTGAAAACTATGTTTGATACTTTCATGAGAGCATATAATCAGGTGCAAGAGTAGATACAGACCTTGGCACAACGACCGAATGATAATGATCGACCACAAGGCGGGGTCAATGCTGGGGGAGGCAGAGACAGAGAGCGAGACTCGTTATACAAGAGGTTCAATGAGTTTCGTCCTCGATACTTTGATGACACCATAAATCCATGGGAGGCGAACAAATGGATAGAAAACATGGAAGCAATCTTTGAAGTGATGGGCTGCACGGATCACCAGAAAGCCCTATTGGCAGCATTTAAACTGGAAGGAGATGCAAAAGAGTGGTGGAAATCTGCAAAGAAAACCTATCCAGGTCCAGAGGGCGAGATTACTTGGGCTTTCTTTAAAAAGGAATTCATTATGAAGTTTATACCGGAGCATATTAAGGAAAGGAAGAGAAGAGAATTCCAGAATCTAGTGCAAGGAGACATGACAGCGACAAAATATAATAATAAATTTACTGAGCTGTCTCATTTTGCGGAGGGCTTGATAGCAACAGAGGAGATGAAACGTAATAAGTTCATTGAAGGATTGCGTCCGGATATTAAGAAGGATGTACGGCTGGGACAACCAGTAACTTATGTGGATGCTTTAAAAAGGGCATATGTATCAGAAGAAGCTACTGATGAAATCAATGGGGTGACTCCATCAACAACGACAGAAAATGGAAAGAGAAAACAAGAAAACCATCCATCCCGGGAGAAGCAAAAGGTGGATTCTCAGGTTGAATGCAGTCGTTGCGGCAAGAACCATGAACTGGCGCAGTGCCCATGGCAGCGCGGTGCGTGCTTTACATGTGGCCAGGTGGGTCATAGGCGTAAGGACTGTCCAAAATGGCAAAAGAAAAATCAGACACAGCGACAGGGACAACAGTCACGGCAGGACCAACAAAATTTCTCACAGTCACGCCAGAACCACCAAAATTACCCTCCTCGGAATCAAGGAAACCCACAGCAGAGTAATCAACAGAATCAACCACCACAGAGAAACCAGCAGAACGGTCAGTACCAGCAGAAGGGATATCCACAAAATCCGCCACAGGGGCAGAATTATAACCAGGGAAGGAACAATCAAGGTGTAAATCAGCAGAAACAACAACCCAATGCTAGGGCTTATGCAGTCACATAACAGGAGGCAAACATGGCAAACAATGTAGTTGAGGGTACGCTTTTTATCCTTGGTATTAAAGCCATCATACTATTTGATTCTGGTTCTACACACAGCTTTGTTTCACATGTGTTTGCCCCAAAACTAAATATGCAACTCTCTAAACTTTCCCAAACTTTAATTGTATCAACTCCCACCGGAGGACAAGTGAACACTAGAACAATATTCTATGATTGCCCCCTGAGTCATGATAAAGTCGTCATGCCTGCAACTAATAGTATTACCAATGCATGATTTCGACATTATTTTGGGAATGGACTGGTTAACAAAGTATAGAGCTGTGTTAGATTATTTCAATAAGATAGTTCGCTTCAAATCAAAAGGATATAAGGAGGTATAGATAGTGGGAACCAGGAGACCCGTGGAGTCTAGGGTAATTTTGGCAATTAAAGCCAGCAATTTACTAAGAAATGAGTGCAGGGGATACCTTGCATTCATCACTGAGGAGAAACAAAAGCCTGACTTGGAAGATATACCAGTAGTGAGAGAATTTTCCGATGTCTTCCAAGATGATTTACCCGGTTTACCGCCGGTACGGGAGATCGATTTCACTATTGAATTGATGCCAGGATCAGCCCCAATTTCCAAGGCACCCTATCGCATGGCGCTTGCTGAACTAAGGGAACTAAAAGAACAGTTGCAGGAATTGATGGATAAGGGATTTATTAGACCTAGTGTCTCACCGTGGGGAGCACCTGTACTGTTTGTTAAGAAGAAAGATGGAACCTTGCGCATGTGCATTGATTACCGGCAATTAAACCAAGTCACTATTAAGAATAAGTATCCACTGCCGCGGATAGATGAATTATTTGACCAATTACAAGGTGCGAGATGCTTCTCAAAGATTGATTTACGGTCTGGATACCATCAGTTAAGGGTGAGGAATGAGGATATACCAAAGACAGCTTTCCGGACACGGTACGGACATTATGAGTTCCTAGTAATGCCGTTCGGGCTAACAAACGCACCAGCGGTGTTCATGGCACTCTTGAATCAAATTTTCAAGCCATATTTGGATCAGTTTGTAGTGGTATTCATTGATGACATCCTAATTTATTCAAAAACGGAAGCGGAACATGGGAATCAGTTGCGCACTGCACTGCACTGCAATTGCTAAGAGATAATCAGTTGTATGCAAAGTTGAGTAAATGCGACTTTTGGCTAGCGCATGTAAATTTCTTAGGCCACATCATTTCAGGCGAAGGCTTGTCAGTAGATCCTGCAAAAATCGAAGCTATCACTAATTGGAAACGACCAACCACGGTGGCAGAAATCCGAAGTTTCTTAGGACTCGCAGGATATTACAGACGGTTTGTGAAGGGTTTTTCTTCTCTTGCGGGACCTTTGACTCGGCTCACTAGGAAGAATGTCCAGTTCAACTGGGATGATAAATGTGAGTCTAGTTTTCAGACACTAAAGGACAAGCTAACCTCAGCACCAATCTTAGCGTTACCATCTGGCAGTGGTGGTTTTGTGATATTTTGCGATGCGTCTCTTCATGAACTGGGATGTGTACTCATGCAGAATGGTAAAGTGATTGCTTATGCTTCCAGACAACTGAAGGCTCATGAACAAAATTATGCGACACATGATTTAGAATTGGTTGCAGTCGTCTTTGCTCTCAAGATTTGGTGATACTATCTTTATGGAGAAGAATTCCAAGTATATACAGATAATAAGAGCCTGAAATATGTTTTCTCTCAGAAAGACTTGAACTTGAGACAGAGGCGATGGTTGGAGTTTCTAAAAGATTATGATTTCTCTATTTCCTACCACCCTGGTAAAGCAAATGTAGTAGCCGATGCTTTGAGTCGGAAATCAATTCAATTAGCCTGTTTGACAGCAGAATGGAGATTATTAGAAGAGATATCAAGGATCTAGAAATAACTCTTGCGCCCATAAGTGATAAGATTTTATTGGGTAATTTTAAGGTGCAGTCAGAACTCATACAGCGAATCAAGGATCACCAAAGGGATGATGCGGCACTTTTGGAAATTTTCAACAAGATGGATAACAAGCCAGAATTTTCACTCGCCAATGGTACCTTATATTTCCGAGATCGGCTATGTGTTCCTAATATCCGAGAGATCAGAGATGAGATATTACGGGAACCACACCATACTCGGTACACCATACACCCAGGGAATACCAAGATGTACCAAAACCTCAGGAAACGATTTTGGTGGATTGGAATGAAAAATGACATTCCTGAATTTGTAGGGAGGTGTCTCACATGTCAACAAATAAAGGCAGATCATCAGAAACCAGGAGGATTGCTACAACCACTTCCTATTCCTGAATGGAAATGGGAACATATCACTATGGATTTTGTGTAGGGATTCCCACGAACCTTCCGGAACAACGAAGTTATTTGGGTTATTGTGGATCGTTTGACTAAATCCGCACATTTTATTCCTCTCAAGAATAAGACTTCGATGAAGGAATTGGCTCAAAAATATGTCAAGGAAATTGTCCGGTTACATGGCATTCTGGTTTCCATTGTTTCTGATAGAGATTCCAGGTTTGTGTCTAATTTTTTGAGGAAACTACAGATGGCTATGGGAACACAATTGCGCTTTAGTACGGCATACCATCTCCAAACTGACGGCCAGACTGAAAGGACTAACCAAACTCTTGAAGATATGTTGCGAGCATGTGCCTTAGATTTCAAAGACAGTTGGTGTCTAGTCCTGAATTTTTATATTGGGTCATACTGGTTTATCGGGTTTGAGTTGGGTTAAGAGGGTCAAATAGATCGGTTTAACACATTTGGGCCTGAGTTAGTGGACCCTTTTGGGCCAGAGGACTTTTTTTGAAATTTCTTAAAGCCCACTAAAAAGCAGGAGGCCCTTCTTTGTAATTTAGAAAAACCCCCTCTTTTATATAAACTCTATTCTTAGGGTTTTCCCCCATTCCCCAACCCTCTTCTTTTCTTCTTCAACCAAAACCCTAGAGGCTCTCTAAGGGGGAAACCAAGGTAGGCTCTTCCAAGCTTTGATCTTCAGATCTATTTTGGCTTCAAGATCCAGTTAAGTGGATAGCTAAAACAATGGTTTTTGGTTCTTGTAATATATCTTAGTTGCTTGTTGATTAACACACTTTTTTTGGCATGACTTCTTCTTGTTTGGATTAATGGCTCTTGGGGGTAATAGGTGTGGTTTGATTTTCTTCCAAACTTATAAGTAGGATTTGTGATTTTGTTTTGTTTCAAAAAAAAAAAAAATTTTTTTTTTTGAGCCACCGCCCAGGCAGCGGCCCAGGCCGCAGCTGTCGCCTGGCAGGTCCGGGCCGGCCTGGCGGGTCTGGCCCGGCCTGGCTGGCAGCGGGCCGGGCCTGGCTGGCCTGGGTCCGGGTCGGGTCGGGGCCCGTCAGCCGATTCTTTCGAAAAAAAAAATATTATTAAATATATATATTTGTACATAATATTACTAAATAAATAATTAGGTTAGGACATTCTTATAAAGGATTAATGGGTTAAGTTTTGATTAATGGTTTAGTATTTTAATGGAGACTAGGTTTTATTAAATTAATTTTAATTTGATGTTATTAGAAATGTATTTTGGATTATTTATAAACTTAATTAAGGATTATGAAATTTTGATTAGTGTTCATTTGGGTTGATTGAAATAAAATAAAAATGTATTTAGTAGCGATTAAACCGTAAATAGAATGTATTTATAATTTTAAATTGGAATCTTAATTGAGTTAGATTTCAAATTGGGATCCGAAATTTGTACCTTCTGTTTTGCATAAAATGATAATGTGAATTTGTACACAACAATGATATTAAGGAATTAATTATTTTGTTTCCCTTTTTGAACGTAACTTGATTTAACTTTGGATTCAGAAATTGAACATCTTTTACCTAATTTGTAAAACACACTAATTATATATAATTGGATTAGATGAATTATGTCTTTTAGGAATGTTAGTTGAATGTTCACATGAGAATTAGACTAGATGCAGAATGGGAATGTGGGGTTCGGGATGCACCACATGATAGGCACCAAAAGTAGTATATCGGCATCGTGGACTCATATTTCCATTGTGATAGAGAGTTAGTTCTCATGTGCATATTTATCTAACTTGACCGTTGGTGGATTAGTACTTACCCTCAATAATTTGAATTGACACACGTTCATAATACACTTTCAAATTTAAGTACTCTAAATACTCAAAATGGTATTGGATTGAATGTTGGGATTGAGGGTTTCATATCATGGTTCGTTTTGCATCGATATACGTATGTATTTGTAAATAAGTATATTTGTATATATGTATCTGACCGACTGTAGTTCGGAGGTGGACGTACGCCATCGGGTCAGCGTATACTGTGGATAATAGTATACAGCTGTGCCTTCTGTTATTATCTGCGGGATTACCCGTTTCTGTTATTATCTGCGGGATTACCCGTTTCTGTTATCTGTATGCGGGATTACCCGTTTCTGCATATTTATCTGCGGGGATACCCATTTCTGTGCATTCATGCCATTGGGGTTTGCATCTGATTTATTTTGGTTCATAATGAATGCATCATTTAATTCAGTTGATTAATCCATTGTTGCAGCTTACCCTCTTGCCAGATTATGTCAATCTGACCCACTACTTTTGGTGTCTAGGTTCCGTTATAGGGGCTGAACCAGAGGGTCAGGCTACGCAGGAAATTCCGCCAGGTGGCGGAGTTGTTGAGTGGTGCACCGATGACATCATCTGAGGTGTCCTAGTGCGGTGCAGAGTTCGAAAACTTTAGGTTATGTAATAAGGCTATTTTTGGGCCATTAGTTTATTTAATTAAATTTATTTGTTTGAAATTATAACTTTAATTGTTATGCTTCGAAGCACTTGACCTTGATTTTATTATTAATGAGATTTGTTACATGGTTGTTACGTGATATCCGTCTGCGATGAGTATGGATTTTAGTTCCGCGTGTGATTATGGTTGCTTGATCACCAAGCATAGCCTCACGAAGGACTTCGATCCACCCGGAATTGGGGCTCGTATTGATTATGTTAAAAAATTTTAATTAGCCCCAATTCTCACACCCCTGGAACCGGGTTTGGATCCGGCCCAGTTTTGGGGGCGTGACAGTTGGGATGAGCAATTACCATTTGTGGAGTTTGCTTGTAATAACAGTTATCATTCAAGCATTCAAATGGCACCGTTTGAGGCGTGTTGTATGGACGAAATTGTCGAACTCCTATTTGCTGGGAGGAGGTAGGTGATCGAAGAATACTTGGGCCAGATTGGGTGCAGACTTCGACGGATAATATCAAGAAAATCCGATTTAGGCTAAAGACTGCTCAAAGTAGACAGAAAAGTTATGCTGACTACCGCATGAGAGAATTGGAATTTGCTGTAGGTGATCATGTTTTTCTCAAAGTATCCCTGACCAAGGGAGTAATGCGATTCGGTAAAAAGGGTAAATTGAGTCCTTGTTATATTGGACCATTCGAAGTAACGGGACAAGTCAGTGATGGGAATGCTTATGAGCTCGCACTACCACCTCAATTGTCAGGCGTCCATAATGTCTTTCATGTGTCTATGCTAAAGAAATACAACCCAGATCCCTTGCATGTTATTGACTTCGAGCCTCTCCAGTTGCAACAAGATTTATCCTATGAAGAGAAGCTGGTGGCTATTCTAGAGACAAAGGAAAGAGCCCTGCGGAACAAGACTATTCGATTAGTTAAGGTCCTATGGCAGCATCATAATCAACTCGAAGCCACCTGGGAGTCAGAGGAGGAGGTCCGTGACAAATATCCGCAACTTTTTCCATCAGGTATTATTTAAATTTGGAGGACCAAATTTCCTAAAGGAGGGGAGTATGTAAGAACCCAACTTGTCTTGGTGGGCCAGCCTTATGGGGTGGGCCATGTTAGTTTGGCATAGCTAAAAATCAGAATAGGAGCCATGGATTAGAATTCTTTAAAAATTCAAAATAGGAAAGAACAAGGAGTCTAGAACCCACCTTTCTCTAGGAACTCTACTACCTAAAGACTTCCTTGTAAGTTTCAAACAGGACTTTGTTTTAAACTATATATATATGCGTAAAGTCTCCTGTAATCTCTCACACCAACGAGAGAGAGAGAGAGAGAGAGAGAGAGAGAGAGAGAGAGAGAAACTGATTTCAGATCTGCAGAAGAAGAGGAAGATCGACAGTGAGACGACAACGGATGCCTGACGAAAGACCGACTACTCCCGATCAACATACGTTTATACCAGGTGAGTAGAATTTCCAAACTTGATGATGTATGGTCTGTTTCTCTGCCACAGTCCATGTAAGAGTGGCTGCCGACATTAAACAATGGAAGATATCATCCAGCAACCAAAGGTTTCAATAGAACCTGTCAAATTGGGTTGCTGTGATTGTAAATCTATTACACATGGGTTCAGATAACAGAAATTATGGTTGCTATGATGATCGAAACCAAATTTAGAAATCTCTGTATACAGGTCGTCAATACCCAATTTGGTAGACTTGGGTTGTGGGTCCCCGTGGCCAACCTGATGAGAGATCAAGACCCCACATCTGGAGTAGAACCGTTGGGCGACCACAGCTGTAGTGGTCCCATGTGGATTGGACCACTGAGGGTCCACCATCCTAGCACTGTTCACAGCCCTGACGAGAGGAAGTCTCTGACGGAAGTAGCATTCAACATTTTGGGTTTCTGATGATATCAATATCGTTGGAAACTTGGTAAATTTAACACTCGGATTGATATACCTCTGAACAATGTAATAGGAAGGAGGAATGCTAGATTTACAGAGAAATCCAAATCTTATTGGAATCTTTAGAAAATCAGGTCGTCAAAACCCCTTTGGGTCGACAGTGGTTGTGTAATCGCATGGGACACCTGACCACAGATCAGGTCCACACATCTGTCAGTGGACCTCTGGGCGACCACCTTAGTACAGGTCCTAGGTGATTTGGACCGTTGGGCCCCACTATCCATAGGTCTCAAAATACCTAGGCGGAAATAATAGCCTAAACGAACTGAGTTCTGTATATTTGTCGAGTGGCACAAAACGTAAATTTAAGCCTCCAGAAATTGCAGAATAGTCCCTGATCAAAATATATTTTTATTAATAGTCCTTGTTACTAATATTTTGTAGGGACAAGTTACTAGAGTAAAATCAGATATGATGCTCAGTGTAACAATTACTAAAGCTTTATCTTCACCTCTAAATTGGAGATAGATGTGATGAAAACTGATGTGGAATGTTTATTGAAATTTCAACTATACTGGAGAATATTCCAATCTGAGTTTATTAAATTTAAAAATGTAATCATGTGATTAAATTATGGTAAACTATTTAATTTCTCAATAAGACATGGGCAATGCCACAGCCTGGTACCAACTCCGACTCGGAGTGGGGCGATGATTAACCAGTGTTGTTTGGTACTGGCCAAAGAAAAAAGTAAGATGACGTAGCCAATTATGGTGTAGATAAATCTATACTAAAATTGTTGAAATGAATTTACCATTGATGACCGAAATAAGCGTAATACCAACTGCTGGCACTGAGTATAGAACTTCCCTTGTGGATGTTGGTCGAGGGGAAGAGGTTCAGCAATCATGGTGGTACGATAGGCCATGTTGTTGATAGAAATGTAGATACTCCAGTTGGGAGTATCGGAACAGGCTCAACATTCATGGTGGATGACAAGCCATGTTGTTGACAGAAACGTAGATACACCGTATGGGATATCGGAACTATTTGATGTCACAGTGGGAAATTACTCAAGAAAGAAATTGATTAGAATGTTACTGAAATTATATCATTGAATATATATATGTTCTCTGAATGATTGAAATACGCTTTATCTTATTGTCCTTATTCTACTCACCAGTTTTACTGATTAGTGGTTCACCCCATTTCAGGTAATGCAGTTGTAGAGGTTGCGGGGAGTGACGGGGATCAGCCGGTGGATTTTGGCGTGCATGGCTGATCCAGAGCACGGAAAAACAAAGAATATATTTGTAGTTGGGATTAGCCCAAGACTTAGATATTTTTCTTTTCTACAAACAGAGATTGTCATATTCAGTAGTGTTATCAAGATTCCTAATAACTACATAATAGTTGAAATACAATGAAATTTGATTGTTTATGACCTTGATGCTCATAAGAATTTGATGTATGTGATGTTGTTATAATAATCTGAGTACGGCTTAAGAATCTGAAGAGCTCCAGATTCTTTGGTCGTTACACTTTTCTAGTTTTATATATAAAAAAGATGTTTTTTTATATTTTTTAAGTTTTCCTTTTGTTGTGAATAAAATTAATGGTGACTATTTATTTCAAATAAATTGCGTGGTATGATTTGGACCTAACCAATACACCGAAAGCACTAGGACTGATGGAGCACGTCAAATTAAGTCTTATAACTATTTAGGACCGTAGTATACCACCACGCTTCCATAGTCGACGTCCTCGGCAACTCACTCAAGTGGCAGGTAGCCCTTTTCCTCTCTTGGGACGGCTCACACTCTACTCCAAGTAGCTGTCTCCATGGGGGCTCTTACTCTGACGGTAGGTAGCGCTTTCATTTTTGGTTTTTTAATGGCTCTCACTATACCCCAAGTAGCCCTTTCTATGACTTGAATCCATGATATAGAGGTCGACTTTGATGCCTAACGTTCTGAACCTAACCAATACTCCAAAAGACCCAAGACTGATGGAATGTGTCAAATTAAGTCTTATAACTATCTAGGGCTGTAACAGATTCTTATGTCATGGATTTAATTTTGTAGGACCTTAGTATTGGCACCTTCTATACCACTACAAAGGCCCAATGGTAAGTAGGGGAGAATGAATGATTCCCGGAGGGTCTCCCAATGGCAAGTCATGGATGTTGGCATAAGAAGGGTGTCTCGTATGCACAAGGCAATACCCAGACACGGTAACACAACGACACTGAACGTTTTATGTGTACATCGTGTTGAATG
This sequence comes from Sextonia rubra, assembly GCA_037013555.1. Taxonomy (NCBI): domain Eukaryota; kingdom Viridiplantae; phylum Streptophyta; class Magnoliopsida; order Laurales; family Lauraceae; genus Sextonia; species Sextonia rubra. Next base: position 13,670,545 of record JASUAD010000026.1, read on the forward strand.
CCCTTGGGGACTATAGGTGTGAAGGTAGGAATTCCTTGGACTCGCTTAAGCTGAATGCATCCATATTGTTATGATATACCACCTTCAACATGAATTACTTCTTTTAGTAAAACCCTGAGGCAAATTCAGACCTGAGCTTCTATTGAGTGAGTGTCTGACAAGCCAGAGCTTCTAATGAGTGCGAGCTTGTTAGCCAAGGGTATGATATGACTGATACGAGTTGATATGAGTCGGCACCACTCAGCTTACGCCCTTTTGGGTATATGTTATGTATGTCACCACTGCAGTAGGTTTACGGAGGAGTAGTCGGCGCTCCTCGGGAAGCTAGCCTGATCCCCTAGCGACCCATACGATATGTGTATGCTCCCTTCTTGGGAGAATAGAGCGTCGTGGTTGCCAATTAGTATGTATGATATTTAAGTTGTAATTTCTCGTTTATGCATCAGGTCCAGTGATTATTCGTATTGAGATTTTATGTTATACTTGTTTAATATGCCTCAGTACTTGCTTAACCGTCGTGTTAACATTGTTACTTTTGGTATTGCAGGCCCAGAGACCGGTCTCAACGCGGATATTGACGCGCACCTGGAGGGTACCCCAACGGTACCTCGGGATGTAGATGAGTGGAAAGATGGCGACGTCTTTTATTAGCCATCCCATGGAGCGCGACTGTTCTAAGTGGAAAGATCATTGTTACGCTTGGGACCCTTTTGTATCAAACGCTTAAGTAGTCCTTTATAATGTATTAAAGACTTCAACACTGTTATATGTATGTATATATGTTTACCTTTGAAAGATAACTGACTATGAATTCATGTGCTCTGATAATTACTGAGTATTTTGCAGAATTTTGTTTATGATAAATTATATTTGTACGTGTGTCAGCATACCTCACACGTTCCTGTGGATTCTCCCTTGTAGGAATTCGTGCATAATTCTTCAGGGCACGGATTTCTACAGGATTACGTATCCACGCCCTGGGGGCCCACTCAAATCCCCAATTTCCCGGGATCGGGGCGTGACATACGTAAGTAATGGTATCAGAGACGCACCAAGAAGTCATTTAAAAGACTTTGCAACATTAGGGAGCGTGGTGAGGTTCCGATAGGTCCGTTTGGGTGGATTTCTATTATAATGATAACTTATGGTATGATTGTGGTATGTTTGAATGTACATATCTATATATATGATATACATCTGAATAATCACCCTTGTGATTGCAGAACCATGGCATCTGGGTCCAGCACAAACAACAGCTTAGGTGACAATGATCGCAACGATATTGAATTGAAAGGTGCGGACCCTCCACCGCCACCTCCTTCGCGTCCCACATACAACACAGAGGAGTGGTTTATGATGATGATGCACCAGTTAGCCGCTAGCAATGCTGATCAGGCTGCGATGCAATTACAATTGGCCTCCTTGTTAAACCAACAAGATCAGCTAGGGGATCCCAACTCCTTGTATGAGATGTTTCGTAAGAGGGGAGCAACCGAATTTATTGGACATGATGTAACGACCCAAGAATCTGGAGCTCTTCAGATTCTTAAGCCGTACTCAGATTATTATAACAACATCACATAAATCAAATTTTCATGAGCATCAAGGTCATAAACAATCAAATTTCCTTATATTTCAACTATTATGAAAAATATTATAAGTCTTGATAACACTACTGAATAAGACAAATTTCTATTTGAGAAAAGGAAAATAACAATAATGTCTAAATCTTGGGCTACTCCTGACTATAAATCTATTCTTTTGTTTTTCCGCGCTCTGGATCAACCACGCATGCCAAAGTCTACCGGCTGATCCCCGTCACTTCCCGTAACCTCCACAACTGCATTACCTGAAGTGGGGCGAACCACTAATCAGTAAAACTGGTGAGTAGAATAAGAAATATTAAGATAAAGCATATTTCAATCATTCAGAGAACATATATATATATATTCAGTGATATTACAATAACATTCCAATCGATTTCTTTCTTGAGTAATTTCCCACTGTGGCATCAAATAGATCCGATACCCATACGGTGTATCTACATTTCTGTCAACAACATGACTTGTCATCCACCATGAATGTTGAGCTTTTTCCGATACTCTTAACTGGAGTATCTACCTTTTTATCAACCACATGGTTAATCTTTCCACCATGTGTTGAACTTACTTCTCTCAACTAACGTCCATGAGAGGAGTTTGTTACTCTGTGCCAGCAGTTGGTATTACTCTACTTAAATCATCAATGACAATATATTATAATAAATTTAGAATAGATTCATCTCCACCATAATTGACTACATCACCTTATTCTTTTCTTTGGTCAATACCACACAACACTGGTTAATCATCGCCTCACTCCGAGTCGGAGTTGGTACCAGGCAGTGGCATTACCCATGTCATATTACGGAAATAAGTGCTCATCATAAAATTTCCACAACTAATTCAAAATATAATTAATAAATTCAAATGGAAATATCTTATTAAAATGGGCTAATTATTCATTATAAGGTCATCAAGTCCTAAGAAATAATTAATTGCTACGAAAACCCACATAACACTCAAATAATTAATTCTCTACTAGTTCAGTAGTTAGATAACTTTGGATTCCTAATTGTCATGCTGTAATTTTTTTATCATAACACCTTAGTAGGGTCCTTAGGATATAATTTCAAATAGCAGGGGCTAATTCGTAATTTCAAAAGGTTTATAAATATCTTCCCCAAGTCGTTCACGCCTTCACTCGTTGCTGTTGCCTGTTTCGTTCGTTAGCGAAGTGTAACGCGAAGCTCGGCTTGAGGCAGCTGCGGGGTGGGGCCCAGCGGTCCGATGCAGATGGGTCCTACACCATAGTGGTCGCCCAGGGGTCCTCTCCAAGATGTATGGACCTGATCCTTGATCGGGGAGCCCAGGTGGACCCACAGCCCTTGACGACCAAACCCCTTTTCTGTAGGTCTGGAAATTCCAATCTCAATTCAGATCTGAGATTCAAGAGTAATCCATCCCTTTTTCAGCCTAAATCAAGGTCCTCGAGGCGTGCTAATCAGAAGATATTGTTAGATTTTGTGGACTCAATCCATCAGTTGATGTAATAAATTGATTAATTTTTTTATTTATCAATAAAATCATGCTTTACTTTCATGAGATGAATGTTATTTTACTACTTCATGCACATGACCAATACGTATGACATAATGGTTCATGAGTTGAACCGGGTCCCATTAGTATATTAGATGTGACATATGTGCATGGATGAGATCCACACGCGGGAGATATATGTCACAAATCTTATACTTAAATAGCTTCACAACCAGTAATGAGACTGGGCATCTCATTTGATAAGGTTGCAGCACTTTGATCACTATGAGATAGTGTGATTTGTCTCGATCATCAGAATGTAAGATTCTGGATCAATAGTGCCGGTACATTGGATGTATTGAAGGACCATGAGATGCACCTTATGGTATTCCGTCTCAATAATAAGGTATGCTCTCATAATTCCCTTGCAATAGGCTCTCAATCCTGAGACATTGACGAACTCAAGTTTCTATCTATTCATTTGCTTTGAGTCACCAATGAGTGAGGCCGACTATAGGTTAACACCTCGGTGTCTTGGGTATGTGGTAGTAGAACTGTGGGAACGTTGAATGATCAAGATGGAATCTATCTCTATTATCCCCTTGTGCCAATTAATGGATTTGTCATTAGTAAGTGCGCACCCATCTCAATTAAGAGTTAATTGGATGGTACTGATGATTACTGTGATTAATTGGGGCTCAAGGATAATAAGATGTGGAACTTAGATTGGAAGAGACGGATTTATTCCAATTGATCCACGGATATTGATAGAGGGGCCTACTTGTGGTAATTGGGAAGTTTAGGGTCTTCATTGTAATTTATTCCTAAGACTGGAGTGCAATTGCATTTATATAGTGGTGTTATTTGCAATTAACTGTGGGCCCGGATTGCACATGAGATGTGGGGTCGCGGTGTTCCAGTTGGAGCCAGCTTTCTAAGGAATCCCTAGTGGTCCCCACGCTAGCCCAAGATATTGGAAAACACTAATCCGACTTGGACTCTAGAAATAAGAGTTTGGAAAGGAGATAGTTGCTAATTGCTTTGGAAGTAAGACTTCTATTTCAATTAGACAAGGGAGAGATTTGGAAGTCTATAAAATATCCTTGGACGTCCAAAAGAGTCCCCCTCACGCTCAAAACCCTTTCGTGCAAGAGTTGCGCGAGTTACTCTCCTCTCCTTTCTTCTAGTTCCTTGGAGTCTCGAGTTGGGATTTTCTCCTGAAGATTCCACCGTTCTTCTTGAGAAAAGAAATCCAATTCGGGGGTCATAGCGTGGAAGGCTAAGAGGTCTTGAAGAAGTCCATTAGGGCACTACGGGTCTCCAAAGGTATGATCTACTTCTTGCATGTCGTAGGTTATTTTGGATGTTTAGTGCTGGTATAATTTTTACTGTACATGGTCACGAGATTGAGGGTAACGCATCCTGGATTGGGTTTTGCTCTTATGGATAGTTGATCCCTGTGTCAAGTGGGTCAAAAGTTTTGAAAATCTATCCACGAGACCCACCTACTTCCAACAGATATTGTCCCAACGAGTTTCCATCTACTGTGGGGGATTATTGAGGATGTTTCATGTCTGTGCCGGGTCGCCGATCTTAGCAGGGGACTTCATCATTTAACCAGAGCTTCAGGTGAGTTGGTTTCTAACCCAGACAAGGCTTAAGGGTATCAATTAGGCATCATACAGCACAACTGCAGGTCTGATCATTGTTTTGATGATCGGTTTGGGCTCTAAATCAAATCTGGCCGATAATCACTGTAACAGTACAATATATATTGGCCATTATTTAACGGGGAATCAAATAGGTCCAATCTTTTACTCTATTCAGATAATCAAGTCAGATTCTACTCACCTGGTATAGTAGTGTATTGCTCCAGCAGTGATTGGCCTCTCGTTAGACATCCGCCGCGCGTCCCGCTATTGATCCTCTTCTCCTCTTAATCAATTCCACAGCCAAATCAGTCCTCTCTCTCTCTCTCTCTCTATGAAATCTTTACTGTTGCAGTACATACGATGGGTTCTGCCAATCTATATATATAGTGTTTGGGGAAAATCGTGTTTGGAAACTACAGGGAGTCTTATAGGAAACATAATTTGAGAGAGGAATTCTATCGGGACTCTTACAATGGACTTGCCAAAAATCTTAAAACATTCCGATCAATTAGGAGACTCCCAGTCAGGCTCCAAACATAGTTTGGGACTACCATGGCCCACCTGGAAAAGGGTTGGCCTACAAAAGTAGGCTCGGTTATTACACATGAGGATCCATTGCAAGCAGATGAATGGTTTGTCCACACAGAGAACGTTTTTGATACATTGACGTGCACACCCAGACAGCAAGTGGTCCTTGCGGCATCCATGTTCAGGGACATCGCGGATACGTGGTGGAAGAGTATCCGGGACCGCATGAGGGCCATGCCTGATGCCACGGTTTGGGAAGCCTTTAAGAGGCAATTCAGGAAAAAGTTCATCTCCGACCACGTGACTCGCAAGAAGAAGGCAGAGTTCCTTACCCTGCAGCAGAACCTCATGACCGTTGCAGAATACGTGCGTATATTTAGCCAGCTCTCTCGGTTTACTCTAGACTTGATTGACACTGAGGAGAAGAGAGTGGAAAGATTTCTAAAAGGGTTGAGGCCTGCTATTGTAATATCTAAGGTGGGAATGCCAGGCTATATTATATATATATACTTGATTATACTTAAATTATTAATCCCAAGGTGGCATTGGATTGTTAATTAATGGCCGAGGGACAGGATGTTGAATTTAATATCATGAGTTAAGTAATGGGACCCATTCTATTTCTAAGATCCCCATTCTATTTCTAAGATCTCACGACATCTTCACCCTTAAGGAAACAAATTGTTAGATAGGAAACAAATCTTTGATTTAGATAAGGAATTCTGTACACAGTCCCCATTAGGAAAGCAAAGATTGGATAGGCTCCTAGGAAGAAAGGGGATCGGAGGTGTACATATCTATATATATATACTCTTGTAGCCTCTAAATTGCTTCACGTTATCTCCTTCTAAACACTAGGAGAGGAGCACAGAGAAAGAGAGAGAGAGACTGAAAAGAGAGACCAAGAGGAAGAAGAAGTAGGCAAACACCCAGGCAGTTGATGTCCCACGCTCGGCCAAATACTACTAAAGTCTACAAGAGGTGAGTGATCTCTCCCATGTCTATTCTTGAGAATTTGAGTGTGATTTGTATATGATTTAGAAAGCTTGATGCCAAGAATGAGTCCAGAACTATGTCGTTTTTGTGAAACGTATATAACTAGACTGAGGGCCCCACATGGATCATGTGGTAGTCAATCAGATCCGATGATCTGAAACAACACCCTGGGTCGACCTCAGTAGAACTGTCGGTGGTGGGGAACAAATCAATTTAATCACTAGAATTGAGGATTTCAGGAAGCCAGACACAATGGGTTGTGTCTGACGACCCCTGTGTGAGCAAGATGATGGCTGAATAAATAATATGGCGATCTGAAACTGAAAGAGGGTGATTCCTTGTGATTGTACATCCTTGAGAGTTGATTTATGAAGTAAAGAAGGATGATGGGGAGGAGATTCAAATAGGAAAAAGGGGACTCACATGTTTCAGTCGACGAATACTCTTCTCTGCCGACATGAGTTGTGGGTCCACATGACCCACCTGATGCGAGATCTGATCCACAGATCTGGTAGAGGACCCTTGTGCGAACCTGGAAGTTGTGGTTTCAATGGATTCGAACCGTTGATCTCCAACAGCAGATGGTCTGAAAAAGGGCAGGGCGAGAGGAGGCCTTGCACGACTGGATCTTGAGTCTTCTGATGCAATCGACTGTGATGGCTTCCACTGATAATATTTTATACTTGATTTAAAGATATTTCATCGGAAGTTATAAAAACAGCCATAACGTTAATAAAAAATTACATAGAAGTCCTCTTGTATTCTATAATCTGAGCAATTAAATTGGAATAAAGCCTATTATCAAAGATGTTAGTTATAAATTGATGGTGTGTGATAAAAAGGGGCTGGGCACGTATTAAATAATAAATAAGATAATATTATGATCAATAAGTCCTGCTATGTATGATTTGATCTGGACCACTAGCACAGAATTGTTTATTATGATTGTCTAGTCTTGGAATCATTTGATTCGATTTGATAGATTGTTTATGTTGTCTGTGGATGTGGAGATTAGGACAATGAGGTCCTGAAGCGAAGGGTCTTAAGGGCCGTTAAATGTGGAGATGCAGGAAAGGCATCTCGATGAATTTTAGTATAATGAAATGTTATGTGGATGTGGACTTGATGCAAGGATGTGGTTCGGAAATGTATTGTAAAATGAATACTATTCTTTGAATTATTTGATTAATTTAAATTATTCATTGCTTATATTTATTTGTGCTGATGAAGTCACTATGTTAATTGCAAATGTATGATAGAGTAGGAGAATCATTCACCAGTTTATACTGATATTGGTTACCCCCTTCAGGTAATCGAGTTGCGGTGGGACCGGAAAATGGCGAAGATCAGCCTGTAGTGTTTGGCATGCGTGGCTGAAGAGAGCGATACTTTCATATTCAGTAGATTAGGAAATTTTTAGTTTGGCATTTAAAATTATTATCTGATGTTTTATTTTGAAATCTTAGACATTGAAAACCTTATTGGTTAAATTATATGGAGAGATTTATTTTAATAATTAATGCTTATGCCTTATGTGTTTATTTGATTAATGTGTATGAATTGTATGCTATCGTGTTATAATTTAGATTCCGTCAGGGCCCCGGAATTTGGGTCGTGACAGCTATCAAGGGACATGCCACTGCTTTCCAACGTCCCGTTCAGTATGATGATGCGGTAGCCAGGGCTTATGCAGCTGAGGAAATTGAGAAGAGCCTATTCTTAGGGGAGTCTAAGAAGAGTGTCCCGCATTCTGGGAAAGGTCAGCAGTATTCTAAGAAACAGAAGGGAGTTGCTATTGGCACATCATGACCAATCTGCGGTACATGCGGGAAGGGTCAAGAGACTAGCAAATGTTGGAGGTCCATGGGAGCCTGTTTTGGCTATGGCTCCATGGACCATCGCTTGTCCGAGTGCTCGAGAAGGAGGGAGTTTAGCCGGGACTCGCAGCAGCAATATCAGTAGCCTTCTAAGGCGACACCTCCTGTGCCTAACCATCAGCAACAGCCAGTGAGACAAGGCCAAGGGTAGACAGGGCAAGGCCAGGGACAACAGAGACAAGGATAGCAACACCGACCCCAAAGGCAAGGTCGTGCTTACGCTTTGACATAGGAAGAAGCAGAAGCAGCGGAGCACGTGGTTGTAGGTAAGGTTTTTGTTTGTGGCATTGAAGCTAAAGTATTGTTTGATTCAGGATCTTCATACTCCTTCATCTCACCTCGATTTTCTAGTAGGATATAGGAATCGCCAGTACAGTTGCCATATGTGTTGAGTGTTATCACTCCCGTTGGTAAGAGGGTAGCTTGTGACGATTATTGCCTTGGTTGTCGAGTTCTCATCGGAGAAGTTCTTCTCCCAGCTGAACTTATTGTATTACCCATGCACGATTTCGATGTAATCCTAGGCATGGACTGGTTGACCAAATATATGGCTTGTCTCGATTGTTTCCGTAAGACTGTTACCGTAAGGGTGAGTGAAGAGGGCCCAAGTGCTGTATTCCAAGGTGACAAGAAGAGTTCGAACACTAGATTGATTTCAGCACTTCGAGCAGAAAGACTAATCCATAGTGGTTGCGAGGGGTATATTGCTTTCATTGTGGAAAAGAAAGCCCCTAAGAAATTAGAAGAAATACCCGTGGTTTGTGAATTCCTTGATGTATTCTTGGATGAAGTGCCCGGCCTTCGTCCAATTAGGGAAGTGGATTTTACTATAGAGCTAGTACCGGGTACTGCTCCTATTTCTAAGGCTCCATATAGAATGGCCCCGGCAGAGTTACGTGAACTGAAAGTGCAGTTACAGGACTTATTGGATAAGGGTTTCATTCGTCCTAGCACATCACCATGGGGAGCCCCGATTTTATTTGTGAAGAAGGATGGCACCCTTAGAATGTGTATTGATTACCGGCAGTTGAACCAGGTGACAGTTAAAAACAAATATCCATTGCCTAGAATTGATGAATTGTTTGATCAATTACAGGGTGCGACCCATTTCTCTAAGATTGATCTCAGATCCGGATATCATCAGCTGCGAGTGAGGGACCAAGATACATCGAAAACAGCTTTCAGGACAAGATATGGGCATGATGAATTCTTGGTCATGCCTTTTGAATTGACAAATGCGCTCGTAGTATTTATGGCCTTGATGAACAAAATCTTTTCATCATATCTTGATTGGTTCGTGGTAATTTTCATTGATGATGTTTTGGTATACTCCAAGACCAAAGACGGGCATGTGGAACATTTGAGGACTTCTCTGTAATTGCTAAAGGACCACCGACTGTATGCTAAATTGGACAAGTGTGAATTCTGGCTGGAACAAGTTGCCTTTTTGGGGCATATTATCTCAAAGGATGGGCTTGCAGTAGATCCAGCTAAGATTGAGGCTATAACTACTTGGCCGAGTCCCAAGACTGTTGCGGAAATTAGAAGTTTTGTTGGTTTGGCCGGTTACTATAGAAGGTTTGTAAAGGACTTTTCCAAGTTAGTTGCACCTTTGATCAAATTGACTCGAAAGAATGAGCCATTCGTTTGGTCAGCGGACTGTGAGTCGAGTTTCCAACTCCTTAAGGAGAAACTAACTTCAGCCCCGATCTTATCCCTACCAGAAGGGAGTGGCGGATTTGTTATCTATATAGATGCTTCGGGGGTCGGGCTAGGATGTGTACTCATGCAGAATGGGAAGGTAATAGCATATGGATCTCGACAATTGAAGGAACATGAGAAAAGCTATGCCACACATGATTTAGAATTGGCTGCAGTAGTCTTCGCGCTGAAGATATGGAGACATTACTTATATGGAGAGAAATTTGAAGTTCATAGTGACCATCGCAGTCTCCAGTACCTGTTTTCGCAGCATGATCTTAACATGAGATAGCGCAGGTGGTTGGAATTTATAAAGGATTATGATTTCCCGATTAAATACTTCCCCGGGAAAGGGAATGTAGTGGCCGATCTTTAAGCAGGAAATCCACCACCGAGTTGGCAGCCTTCTGTGGTGAATGGTCTCTAGTAGAGGAATTCCGAGATCTGGATGTGGAGGCTGAATTCGTGGATGGTAAGGTCATGTTAGTGGCTATGTCAGTCTTCGAACCCACCTTAATTCAACAAATCAAGGAGAGGCAGTTTGAAGACCCGGAGTTTGTCAAGATTCGTGACCATATATCCGAGAAACCTGATTTCAGGATGATAGATGGTGTATTGTACTTTAGAGACCGGCTTTGTGTTCCAGCGGTTCAAAATCATAACTTGAAAAGGGCAATTATGACTGAAGCACACCATGCTCGATATTCCATGCATCCCGGGAGTACAAAAATGTACCGAAATTTACATGGCAGGTTTTGGTGGAATAACATGAAGAGGGATATAGCGGGTTTCGTGGCAAGATGCGTTACCTGCCAACGAGTGAAGGCTGAACACAGGAAGCCTCCCGGTTTGTTACATCCCCTGCAGATTCCTAAGTGGAAATGGGAGAATCTCATGATGGATTTCGTTTCAGGGCTGCCCCGAACGAGTAGGCACCATGATGTAATATGGGTGATTGTCGACCGATTAACAAAATCAGCCCACTTTATTCCCATCAAGAAAGGGATGAAATTTCAGGAGATGGCCAAGACCTTTATTGATGAGATTGTGCGGCTACATGGTACTCCAGCCTCAATTGTGTCTGATCGAGACAGTAGGTTCGTGTCTTCTTTTTGGCAATCTTTTCAGAAGTCCTTTGGCACCAAACTCAGTTTCAGCACGGCTTACTATCCTCAGACAGATGGGCAATCGGAGCAAACGATACAGACCCTGGAAGATATGCTACGAGCTAGCGTATTGGACTTCGGAAAGGAGTGGGATGAACACCTCTCCTTGTGCGAGTTTGCATACAACAACAGTTTTCACGCGAGCATCGGAATGGCTCAATTTGAAGCCTTGTATGGGCGTAAGTGTCGTACGCCTGTCTGTTGGGAAGAGGTTGGGGTTAGGAGTTTCCATGGACCCACCATGGTGGCAGATATGGCGGAAAAAGTGCAAAAGGTGCAAGATAGATTGAAAACTGCACAATCACGTCAGAAAAGTTATGCAGATAACCGCCGTCGGCCCCTTGAGTTCCAAGTGGGAGACAAGGTCTTTTTGAAGGTTTCCCCAATGAAAGGTACTATCAGGTTTGGACAGAAGGGCAAGCTAGCTCCGCGTTTTGTAGGGCCTTTCGAGATATAGAGTAGAGTGGGAGACTTAGCTTATCGGTTGGAGCTACCACCCCCGCTTGCGGGAGTTCATAATGTATTCTATGTGTCGATGCTTAGGAAGTACCTCCCAGATCCTTCACATGTCCTCGAGTTGGACGACATAGAAGTGAGGCCTGACGGAAGCTATGAAGAAAGGCCGCTTCGCATCGTTGACACTAAAGAACAAGTGCTGCGTACCCGAACAATTAAATGGGTTAAGGTCCTATAGGAGCATCATGGACAGGAAGAGGCCACTTGGGAACTTGAAGATCAAACTCGGACGAAATATCCAGAGCTACTACCCCAGGTACGTTGCATTCGGAGGACCGAATGATCTTAAGTGGGGGAGGATGTAAGGTCCCGAATTCCACTAATTGTGATTTATGTTAATTAAGCTCATTCTATATTAATTGAACTCGATTAAGGCTAATTAATCCAAAATTTAACGGGTTTGGGCCTTGGATAGGGAGTTTGGTGGAGTTCGGCCCCACTTTAAGAGTTAAGGGCCTTTTCGTAATTTGTCTTCGCACCTCTTGGACACCCCGTCCTTTTCCTTAAGTGTAACTTTACGCGTGGATCATCTTTCCTGCTGGGTCCGACTTGATCCGGACTTATCTTGGCCCGTTTGAGGTGCTTTTGGCCTAAATTGTAAATTTATAGAAAAGCTCGGGCTTGCATGCCAACTACAGGAAATTCTGTTTCAAAGAGGCTCGACTGTCTCTTCCTTCATTCCCGTCCCGGTCACTAGAGCTGTTTTCTTCTTCTGAGCTTCTCCATCTTCCCTCAACGTTGGAGAGCACCTCGGCTTGGGAAGGTTGTGCATGCAAGGGTGGGAGTTCTTCTTCTCCTTTTCCTTCATTCTCTTCCCTTCTCCCTGTGCATTTCTCTCTGAGAGTAACTCATCTTCTAAGCTACAGCTGCAGCTGTGTAAGGTGAAGGATTTCTATCATTCATTCAGTCATTTAGGGTTTATTGGAGTCATAAAGACTCAACTACATGGCATGCATGTGAATCTAGACCTCATTCTTCATTGAATGCTTTACTTGTAGAGAACCCATTTCAGTTTAGAGAGTTTCCTCTGAGCACTCAACAAGAAAGAGTTGGGAGGGCTAACACTGGTGAAAAGGCAAGTATTAGAGTCATATGTGTTGCATGAATGACTAAGTTATTGTGTATTGAACCAGCTCTTCATATTTTCTTTTTCAGCTATTCCCCTTCAGTGTTTTAATCGATATGAATGTGGTGTGCGTTGGTGTGCATTGAGTTAGAATGCCAATAAGGGAATAGGAGGGTGTGTGAGTATGGGATACTCTCAAGGACACTTCAATTAAGCCTTAGAATTTCCTCACAAGTCAGTTCTGTGTTGATTCCGTACAGAACTAAGCTACAGAATTGATTCTGAAGCTTACGGCGAAGCTACGGCTAAGCCGTGAGCATTTACGGCCCAAAGTCCAGAGAGCAGAAAAATGGAATTTTGTACTACAGCTCGACTATGGCTGAGCCGTGGATTTCACTACGGCTAAGCCGTATCCAGCCCGTATCCAAGCCGTAGGTCTTCCTACGGCGAGCTTTCCAGAGAGCTCATGGAACCCAGTTTCTTCTACGGCTTGCACACGGCTGCACCGTGGAATACACTACGGTTAAGCCGTAACTTCCCCGTACCCTAGCCATAGGCTTAGCACGGCTAAGCCGTAGGCCAACATACGGTTGGGCCGTAATTGCGCATGAAAAATCCGAAAGGAATCTGACCCGTTCGGCTAAGCCGTAGCCTTGTATACGGCTAAGCCGTAAGAACCCAGTAATTAGGATGTTAGGGACTCCTAATGATTTTGTAGAACCTTAGTATTGGCACCTTCTATACCACTACAGAGGCCCAATGGTAAGTAGGGGAGAATGATTTCCGGAGGGTCTTCCAATGGCAAGTCATGGATGTTGGCATGAGGGGTGTCCCGTATGCACAAGGCAATACCCAGACACGGTAACAACGACACTGAACGTCTTATGTGTACATCGTGTTGGATGCCCTTGGGGACTATAGGTGTGAAGGTAGGAATTCCTTGGACTCACTTAAGCTGAATGCATCCATATTGTTATGATATACCACCTTCAACATGAATTACTTCTTTTAGTAAAACCCTGAGGCAAATTCAGACCTGAGCTTCTATTGAGTGAGTGTCTGACAAGCCAGAGCTTCTAATGAGTGCGAGCTTGTTAGCCAAGGGTATGATATGACTGATACGAGTTGATATGAGTCGGCACCACTCAGCTTACGCCCTTTTGGGTATATGTTATGTATGTCACCACTGCAGTAGGTTTATGGAGGAGTAGTCGGCGCTCCTCGGGAAGCTAGCCTGATCCCCTAGCGACCCATACGATATGTGTATGCTCCCTTCTTGGGAGAATAGAGCGTCGTGGTTGTCAATCAGTATGTATGATATTTAAGTTGTAATTTCTCATTTATGCATCAGGTCCAGTGATTATTCGTATTGAGATTTTATGTTATACTTGTTTAATATGCCTCAGTACTTGCTTAACCGTCGTGTTAACATTGTTACTCTTGGTATTGCAGGCCCAGCGACCGGTCTCAACGCGGATACTGACGCGCACCCGGAGGGTACCCCAACGGTACCTCGGGATGTAGATGAGTGGAAAGATGGCGACGTCTTTTATTAGCCACCCCACGGAATGCGACTGTTCTAAGTGGAAAGATCATTGTTATGCTTGGGACCCTTTTGTATCAAACGCTTAAGTAGTCCTTTGTAATGTATTAAAGACTTCAACACTGTTATATGTATGTATATATGTTTACCTTTGAAAGATAACTGACTATGAATTCGTGTGCTCTGATAATTACTGAGTATTTCGCAGGATTTCGTTTATGATAAATCATGTTTGTACGTGTGTCAGCATACTTCACATGTTCCTGTGGAATCTCCCTTGTAGGAATTCGTGCATAATTCTTCAGGGCACGGATTTCTACAGGATTACGTATCCACGCCCTGGGGGCCCACTCAAATCCCCAATTTCCCGGGATCGGGGCGTGACACATCCACATGATGCATATGTTTCGGACGACATCTTAGGGCACAATTGTTTTAGGTACTACCATGCAGTTAGGTGTGATAGTCATTGGATGTGACCTTAGCCATGTGATAAAATTGAACATAGGTCTTACGTCGTTCCCTATTTAAATTGTGTAATTTATTTTGTTTATGTTGTTTACACAAATTGTGTCATTTATTATGTTTATGTTGTTTACACACACATCAATACACAAGTAACAAGCATGTAGGAGACTACACGAGGCGTGATGATCAGGAATTGGATTTTGACATTTGTGGTTGAGAGCATGGATGGAAAAATCGGCTTGACTCTAAACGAGTCTGGTCATATGGGACTTAGACTCAAATTATGGGACCTGGCCTTGAGACTAAGCTAACTACTTTTGTTCTAAATTGGGGCTTGGCCCTACTTGGCCAAGTCCCATGTGACTCGCCTGAGTCAACTCAGAGTGCGTCCGGTCCCGAGTACAAGTTTCTTTTTTTTCAGCTGAGAGGCTCTTCACTAGTGATTTTGAGGACTAGCGTCCTACATTTTCTAAAGATTGCAACTTGATAAACTTTCTTTTATCTAAGCTCAAGTTGTTTAGTGCTATATACTAATGTAGTTTTTCTTTTTTGTTTTTTTTCTTCTTATAATTTTCCTTTAGTTTTCCACAATAATGTTGGTAACTATTATTTCAAAAAAAATTGCGCGGAATGATTCTTATATCATGGATTTAATTTTTGTTAGTATATGATACTTATTAGCTATGATCCGGAAGTTGAATGGCCACGGATTTAGGACTTGACTAATGTGAGTGGAGATCTTGAAATAGTTGTCTTGGTGGTATTTATCATCTTTTACTGCCCGTGAGTGTGTAAATCTATTAGCTTCAGACTAAAAGCCATGTTTAGATGTATTGTTTATGAAATATATGTGATGGAAAAACAATATGGAGCCCAGGTCTTGTTAAATAGGCTCAAGGCCCAAGGCCCAAAGCCCATCAATGTTATATCTCACATGGAATTGATTTGGTCAATATTGAGACAGCTGGAATTGATTTGGTCAATATTGAGACAGCTTTAGCTTTCTTTTCTTAGAAAAACAATTGTTGTAATTAGTTGCTTTCTTAACTTAGATTAGTGATTGATACAATTAGATGGTTTTCTTTTCTTAGAGCCTAGATTATAGGCATGTAAATACCTATATAATAATGTACAATCTCCATAGAAAAACACACAAAAATTATTGCATTATCAAGAGTATATTCAAACTCTTTTTGTGATCGTGAATTTGTCATGGTATCAGAGCAAGGATCAAGGCAGTTTTGATCTTAGACATCTTCCAAAGCCTTAAGGGAATAGGGATAGAGAGAATAAATCTCTCTCGTGCAACAAATAGATTCAGAATCTATTTTCAAGAAGTTTTCAGCAACACAGTGCTAGCGATACCTTCTTCCTACGTTAAAGATATTCTGTTAGTGGCCCACTGTTGATCGATTAGATCAATTTCAGAAATCACCCGCTCATGGTCGCCTCATATTTCTAAGGATATTAGTGATTTTTCAAGAATTTTTTAGAGACTCAAGGTTGGTATTTTACTCATTCTCAAGATTTACCAGAAATTTATATTTTTTTCATCAGGATCGTTGCAATGGAAAAATCTGAGGTCACGTTGATTAAATTTACGGGAAAGAATTACCCTGCCCGGTCTTTCCAATTTCAAACATACCTCGAAGCCAAGGAATTGTGGGGATTTGTTTCTGGCACGGAACCTAAACCCACTGAGAATGAGAAAAAGATCTCTTCTTGGCATACTAAAGATGCCAAAATCAGATCCTGGATTCTGGGATCCATTGAGCCCCATCTGATAATGAATCTCAAGCCTTACTTTACTTCTAAAGCCATGTGGGGCTATTTGTAGAAAGTATATCATTAAGATAACTCTGCACGTCAATTCCATCTTGAATGTGCAATTGCTGAATATGCACAAGGGACTTTGTCAGTACAAGATTATTATTCTGGATTCCGTACACTGTGGTCGGAATACGATAGTATTAAGTATGCGGATGTGGATGACAATGTGTTGACAGTAATCCAAGACCTTCAGGCTTCTAGTCAACGAGATCAATTTTTGATGAAACTGCGTAATGAATATGAAAGTGTCCGCTCTGCCCTAATGAATTGGACGCCCTTACCTTCATTGGATGCCTGCTTGAATGAACTCTTATGAGAGGAACAATGCCTTACGACCTCGGTTCATATTGCTCAACAAAAGACTGAAACCTATTCAGTTGCGTTCTCGGCCAATAAAATTTCTCAGCCTCCGCTTCGAAACTTGAGCAAAACCCAATGCTACAGTTGTCAGAAATTTGGGCATCTTGCATCTCAATGCAAACAGAAAGTCTGTAGTTACTGTAAAAAGTCGGGACATATCATCTCTGAATGTCGTCGCCGTCCACCACGTCCGTCAACACAGTATCAGACTCCACAATATCCGGCTCCGCAGTATTAGAATTCACAATCTCAGACTCCACACACATATGTGGCTTCCTCGGTTATGCCTATTCCTACATCTGCACCCCTACAGCCTGGGCCCTCATCATCTCTCACTCCTGAATTGGTTCAACAAATGATTATCAATGCCCTCTCTGCCTTTAGTCTCTTCGGTAAGTCACCTTCATCTTCTACTTGGTTCCTTGATTCCGGGGTGTCTAATCATATGACATATTCCTACACCCCTTTCTCCAATATGACAAGTTACAATGGCCATCTTCAAATACAAACTGCTGACGGCGGCCATGTTCCCATTACTGCTATCGGAGATATACCTGGTGTCATCCCATTGAGAAATGTTTACCTCTATCCTAATTTAACTTCCAATCTCTTGTCAGTTGGACAACTTGTTGAAAATAATTGTAATATTTCTTTTTCTTCTTCTGGTTGTGTTGTGCAGGACCAGATGTCCGGGAAGGAGATCGCGAGGGGGCCTAAGTGTGGACGCTTGTTTCCGCTGGATCTTTCTCAAATTTCTAGGAATCAATTTGACAATAATGTCTTTTGTTTTTCTCTTAGAGATAACTGCCGGTTGTGGCATAATAGACTCGGACATCCTAATTCCAAGGCCTTGTCCCTTATGTTAAATTCTAGTTTATTAAATAAATCTCTTGGTTTATCTTCTTGTGTGCCTTTTGATTGTGCTACTTGTAAAATGGGAAAGAGCAAAACTCTTCCGTTTCCTCATTCCACTTCACACATTTCTCTGTGTTTTGAGTTAGTTCATAGTGATGTATGGGGAATTGCCCCAGCTCTTTCCCATGCTCACTATAAATATTTTGTGACCTTTATTGATGATTTTAGTCGGTTCACATGGGTCTACTTTTTGCATTCAAAATCTGATGTTTTTAATGTTTTTAAAATATTTCTGGCTTATGTTGAAAATCAATTTTCCACCTGCATTAAAATCTTGAGATCTGATTCAGGTAGGGAATATATGTCCTCTGAGTTTCAGCAATTTTTGCAAAACAAAGGCATTATTTCTCAAAGATCTTGTCCTTATACTCCTCAGCAGAATGGAATCGTTGAAAGAAAAAATAGACATCTCCTTGACGTCACTCGTTCCCTTCTTCTGGAATCATCGGTTCCTACTCATTTATGGGTTGAGGCACTGGCTACGGCTGCTCATCTTAGCAATCGTATGCCATCCACCTCCATTGAAAATCAAAGCCCATATTACCATTTGTACAAAACCGCTCCATCTTATGATGATCTTCATGTTTTTGGCTCCATTTGTTTTGTGCACTTGCCTCATTCTGAGAGAACAAAACTTACAACACAATCAGCTCAATGTGTGTTTTTAGGTTATGCACCCTTCCAGAAAGGGTTCCTTTGCTATGATCCTCACATTCGTCGTTTCCGTGCCTCTAGGAATGTCGTCTTCTTTGAACATCAGTATTTTTTTCAAACACACATTGATCCTCCTGACTCCTCTTTTGTGTCATTACCTGGTTTTTCTGAAGACTCGTCAGTTGTTCGTTTTCATCCTACCTTTGTGTATCACAGACGGCACAACACAGCGCCTACTAGTGATCCCCCTCTTGATCTTCCTCTGGCATCCGGTTCCGGCCATAGTTGACTGCATCGCTCCACCCGGATTTCGGTACCGCCAGACCGTTATGGGTTCTCACATACTTCCTTAATGGCCACTTTGTCTTCTTCTTCCATTCCACAATCATATTCTCAGGCTGTACAGGATCCGTGTTGGAACAAGTCTATGCAAGATGAATTGGATGCGTTAGCGCACAATCATACGTGGGATATTGTACCATCTCCTGTGGGTATCAAACCTATTGGCTGTGAGTTTTTTCTCTCAAGTTGAAATATGATGGCTCTTTAGATCGATATAAAGCGCGTCTTGTTGCTCTTGGAAATCGGCAGGAATATGGCATTGATTATGATGAAACTTTTGCTCCGGTTGCCAAGATGACCACCGTTCGCACTATTCTTACTGTTGCTACATCTCAATCTTGGCCTCTCTATCAATTGGATGTCAAAAATGCGTTTCTCCATGGTGATCTCAAAGAAGATGTTTATATGCGTTTGCCTCAGGGATGCTCATCCGGCACTGGTATGGTTGCTAAACTTCGTCGCTCCCTTTATGGTTTGAAACAAGCTCCTCGCGCATTGTTTGAGAAATTTCAAGCTGCTCTTCTCCGCTTGGATTTTCCTCCAAGCGCATATGATCCTTCTATGTTTTTATATCATGCTCCATCCGGGATCACTATACTCCTTGTCTATGTTGATGACATCGTCATTACCGGTCCTAATGCCGGAATTATTCAGAAGCTCCAAGCGTCTTTTCGTGAGTCATTTCAAATGAAGGATCTTGGCCCTCTCCACTATTTCCTCGGTCTTGAAGTTTATCAATTGCCGACAGGTATAGTTCTCAATCAGTACAAATACACTATTGATCTCATTGCCTTGGCTGGTCTTACTGCTTCTGCTCCTGTTGATACGCCAGTCGAACTGAATGTCAAACTCAGTCGCGACGAAGGTGATCTTCTTTCCGATCTTACTGCCTATCGCCAGTTGGTTGGCAGCTTGATCTACCTCACGATCACTCGTCCCGATATCTCTTATGCGGTCAACCTGATGAGTCAGTTTATGACTGCTCCTCGTCACCTTCATCTGGCTGCTGTTCGCCGCATAATTCGGTACCTTATTCGCACACCGACTCGTGGGTTGTTTTTTCCATCCAACAATCCTCTGACTCTCAAAGCTTATTCCGATGCTGATTGGGCTGGTTGTCCGGATACTCGCAGATCGACAACTGGATGGTGCATGTTTTTGGGTGATAGTCTCATTTCTTGGAAATGCAAGAAACATGACAAAGTTTCCAAATCCTCTACCGAGGCAGAGTACCTCGCCATGTCTGCTGCCTGCTCCGAAATTCCTTGGCTTCGTGGTTTGCTTTCTGACATTGGTTTTCCAGCAGTAGGAACTACCCTCCTCTCTGCGGATAATACCAGTGCTATTCGGATTACTGAAAATCCGATTTTTCATGAACGTACTAAACACATCGAGGTTGATTGTCACTTCATCCGTGATGAGCTTAAACGTGATGTCCTTAGCTTGCCACATGTCTCCACTGATCTTCAACTTGCTGATATTCTCACCAAAGGCCTTTTGCGACCACGCCATCAGTTCTTGGTTAACAAATTGATGCTTGTTGATTCTCCCGCATCAATTTGAGGGGGGGTGTTAAACAGGCCCAAGGCCCAAGGCCCAAAGCCCATCAATGTTATATCTCACGTGGAATTGATTTGGTCAATATTGAGACAACTGGAATTGATTTGGTCAATATTGAGACAGCTTTAGCTTTCCTTTCTTAGAATAATAATTGTTGTAATTAGTTGCTTTCTTAACTTAGATTAGTGATTGATACAATTAGATGGTTTTCCTTTCTTAGAGTCTAGATTATAGGCATGTAAATACCTATATAATGATGTACAATCTCCATAGAAAAATACACAAAAATTATTGCATTATCAAGAGTATATTCAAACTCTTTTTGTGATCGTGAATTTGTTAGGTCTCTATAGCCGAACGTAAGAAATTGGGTTTAATGGGTTGATTGAACCCCAAATATTGGATTGTGGACAGATCAAACACCATACTAAGGTTCTGATTGTGAATTGAACCATGGGAATGGGGCTGCCCCAATTGGCCAAACCCTAATAATGTGTGTGTAGGCTAGCCGAATGTAAGATAGACCTATTGAAGGCATTGATTCATTGGATAAGGGCCTCTTTGACATTAGCTAGCTTCTTAACCACTTTGGACGTAGGAGTACCATTGATGATTATGTTCCAAGCTTCTTGAACTAATCTGAAGAATTCAGCGTCTGTCATGGATCTAACCTTTGAATAACTTTTTGTGGTCACTTATGTTCGAATAGACTTGGATTTAGGAAGGTTCCATTGCATTTATGAGCAATCTGTTTGGAGTGAGTGTTAACTAAACCTCTGTCCGGTCTACATTCAATGCGACTAGGACCAATGGTGGAGTTTGTCCAAGAGTAGCAGTATTCAGAAATATTTAAATCCTCCAACCCACAATTACCAGTGCAGTCATTAAACTCCTGTATTGGAGTTGTCTTTGGCTTTCATCCACCTAATTTCTCATTCTCCCATCTAATGGAATTAAAATCTCCTAGAACTATCTAAGGGGAGTTTTATATATAAGGCCTAAGAAGTTAGAGAGATCCATAGCAGCTGCCTATTTTGGCTTTTGGTATCTCCATAGTAGACTGTCAAAGTGAATGGCTTCATAAAAATGGGTGACTTTGCAGTGGATGTGCTAGGGTGCATCATGAGTATATCCACTGTGACTGTTGGGCTTAAAAAAATCCAGATTCTAGCTGTTCCACAGTGCTGACTTTGCAGTGGATGTGCTAGGGCGAATCACTGAGTATATCCACTGTAACTGTTGGGCTTCAAAAAATCCAGATTCTAGCTGTTCCACAGTGCTGAATGTTTGAATGGTCTTTCCAGTTATCACGAAAGCATTTTCTCTTGATTTGCTGGAGGCTTGTATCTTTGACTTAACATTTGACTAAGCCAACAAAATGAATCTGGAGATGATCAACTTACCTTCTTCTTTCAGAATGGATGGAGGAGTTGTGGAACATTCTATGTTAAGAAATTTATGGAAGAACTTGGGAGGTTTAGGGAACCCCTACTGTATGGTCTCCTTCTTTGTTGAAATTTGAAGTATGGAAGGCCATCTGCTTAATAACAAAATCATTTGTTCTTTACATTTCTTGTTAAGATGCCTCAGAATTGCCATCCAGATCATTAAGGACTGTGAATCTATTTTTTGATCCTGAGGTGGGAGATCCCATACCTTTTTTATGGTTTCCTTTCTTTGTTCATTGTGTTGCCCAATCATCGGTTCTGCTATTAGCAGCTTCCTTTCCTTTGCTTGAAATTGTTGCTGATGAAGTTGCAGTTTCTCTTGTTCTGGCTTCTTTTGGACCCAGACTTTTTGGCTATTTTTGAGGAGCTGCTCCTGTTGGGTTTTTTGTTTTGGGTAGGTTAAATCAGAGTGATTGAAAGATTCATGATTTTGGTGTCCAAGTGAACTCAACAACTTGATTGAAAGAGCATCCTTTAATCAATTACGAGGGAATCTGGGTGGCTAGGTTTAGCTGAAAGTTCGACGAGAACCCTCGCAAAGCGTAGGCATTTTCCAGTGGTTGTAGAGTCATCCATGCATCTAGGCATCCGTATGCAACTGGCTATCTTTGGGAGGGTGCTTTTGGACCTACAGGTTAGTTTTAGATTTGGAAACTTCCTGAGATTTGTTAGAATTGCAATACATAAGAATTGACGTCATATGATATATGTTATATGTGATTAAAAATGAAGATTGAAGGTGAATTTTAAAAAATAAGCATCAAATGACCTTTCCTTCTCTGGAAAGAGAATGAAAGGAAGATGAGAAATGAATAACTAAGGGTGATCCAAATTCCAAAACTCTCTCTCTCTCTCCTTTTCTTTCTTATTTTCCTCTTTTTACATTTGTCGCAATTGATGTGGAGTTTTTTTACTGTCTGCACATTTGATTATCTGTGTCTTATAATTTTCCTTTTTGTTCAATCACTACTTATATATAATATGTGGGTAAGTTTGGTTTCTTTAACCCATTTCATTTCAAAAGGAATTGACATGTAATCTGTGCTGTGGCGGTGATCAGGTTTAGATTTGTGTGGCCAGGGGACTATATTGTTATCAAAGCTGTTGGTATTATGGGTTCATGAATTAGTTTTTCTTTTCTCTTCTTTTCTTCTTTACAAAGTAGGCCAAACTCAAAAGTTTTCTAAGCATGAGCTGTCATTTGTGTGGCACATCATTCAAATGGTTTTTGGATATTGAACTCTTGGATCCCGCTAGTTCAAAATGAAACTAGTTCATGAATTAGTTTTTCTTTTCTCTTCTTTTCTTCTTTACAAAGTAGGCCAAAATCAAAAGTTTTCTAAGCATGGGCTGTCATTTGTGAGGCACATCATTCAAATGGTTCTTGGATACTGAACTCTTGGATCCTGCTAGTTCAAAATTAAACTAAAGCAGTAAAATGTGAATACCAAAAAAATAAGTTAACCTGGGAGGTTAGGACCCTATGATGCCCAGATACGGACATGGGTACGAATATGGATACGGGGAACGATGGTTCGATACACCGACTTGAAAATTTTAAGATATGGATACGGGTATGGCATTTTAAAAAATATATACATATAAATACTTATTGCAGTACTCAAATATTACGAGGCCCATTGTGTGGATCAAATTTTTAATGAGGTGGGCCTAACAATATCTTAACATAGAAGAAAAGAAAAGAAAAGAAAAGAAAAAGTACGCCAAGTGTCTTGGTTGGCCCAGTAGCTCAACATTAAAATGGAAAGAAATAAAAAAAAGCCCAACGGGCCCGTTCTCATTGATAAAATGCGATGGGTTCTTTTGTTCATTTTGCATCTCTGGGGCATCATTGAATGAAAAAGAAGGAGAATAATGAATAAGGAGAGGAGGCGTACATAACACCTTGAAGCTAGAAGCTCGAAGCAGCAACAGTAGCAGAAAGCAACACAGTGGTCTACCATCTAGTTGAAAGAGCAACTCGTCAAAACAAAAGTAGTAGCCCCTGTCAGTTTAGTTATTTTCATCCTCGCTGCCACCTTCTCCTCCTCCTCTTCTCCTCCTTTTTTGGTTTCCTTTTGATCAAACTGAGAAAGGGCTCGTTTAGGAGTAAATTGGTCAAAATGGACAAAATTTGTCGTAATTTTGGGTAAAAAATATTGCATAGCCGTATCCTAAAATTGGGGGTCGTATCCAAGCCGTATCTTGCCATATCCCGTACCCGTATCTGTATTGTATCGTGTCGGTAGCAATACCACATTGCATTTGGAGTATCCGGATCATAGGTTAGGACTATAAGTATCTTTTCTTAAAATGGTAAATGACATTTCCTTGTTAGATGCTTTTTCCTTTCTTTTTATTGAATCTATGATGCATTGCCTTTGTATGGGATCTAGGGTTTTTCAGTATATATTTTTATTTGAATCTTTGTTTATAGTGGATTTGTCCAACAGTTCAGCAGATCTGTGAATATGTAAGAGTGATATGATTGCCATTTATACATTCTTGATGCGGATTTTGAGTGGGAATGCTGCAGTTGACATTTGTCTAATGATGTATTTGGGTTGCATAGTTCGTTAGCATGTGTCATTTGCTTAGTTCTCTACTCATCTTGTCACAATCAATGTTGTAGTTAACACAGTTGCCTCTTATACATTCTTGACACGGATTTTGAGTGGGAACGCTGTAGTCGACATGTTTCTAATGATGTATTCAGGTTGCATAGTTGGTTAGCATGTGTCATTTGCTTAGTTCTCTACTCATCTTGTCACAATCAATGTGGTTACAATTTTGGAATTTGTGCTATTTTATCTGCTGTATTTTTGTGTCTTTGATCTTGTGTAATCATTTTCTATTTTGAAGTTTGTTACTAAAATCCTATGATTTTCTTTTTGCACCAAAAAAAAAAAAAAAAATTCCTTGAAGAAAATAAAGAAAAGATTTGAAGTTAGGTGTTGCAGGTGTCTTTTACCTAGAAGAAGAAGAACCTAGTTCAAAAACCAAAAGAACTTGATTCAACCTAAAAACTGATAGGTCAAGAATTGATTTTGAGAAGTCCTTTGGGTTAGGTGTCAAGGCTGTTAATTTGTTGACTTTTTAAGAAATAAAATGCATATCTGAAGGTTATATTAAGATAGGACGATACGTGCATGAAAGGTAATGACTGTGTATGAAATATGTGGGGAGATCTGAATTTCCATTGGAGTCAAATTGCACCAAGGGTTTCACTTTTAGTTTATTTGAATTGCCTATAGACAATTTGATGACATATTTGCTGGAGGAACTCTTGTTATGGATTACATTGGTTATAGACTATTCAAGGTTTCCCATCATTCAATTATTGGTATATTATTACTTCTAACGTGATTATATGTTTTTATTGTTATTACTATTACTTATCACTATGGGGTTTCTCTGTACGGTAAGTTTTATGTGTTGATTTGCCCATGCCCTTACCAATGACTTGCTATTTATCACACGTTTTCCCACTTCTTTGGTATGGAGAAGTACTTGTTGTAGGGAAGGTGGTCAGAGATTTTGCAAAAGCGCAAGGTTACTTTATGTGAAATCACATATTGTTTTTTCCTTTAAACTTCCTCAGCCCACAGAATGAAAAGATAAACAAGAAGGCCCTTGTTAACTTTTTAAAAAATTAGTGTATGATATCACATAAAGCATATGCGATTTTGCATAAAGTTATTTTGCGATATTGCAAAAAAGAAACCTTTTCTACAAATCATGGGTATTGTCAGTACCAAAAATGTGTAGGTAAATAGCTCAAATTTAGCGAGGGCATGGGAAAATTCACCCCTAAAGGTGATCGTATGAAAAAGAACCCCTATCATTATTGGTCTTGTTTTTGTTTTTTAAAGATGGGAGGAAAATGGTTTTATGCAAGTGAAGGTGCTCCACCATGTGATATGAGGAGGTGCTACTTTTTATATGAATCTTTGGAGGTGGACACGTTGGTTTTCAATACAGTAATCTACAAAATTGTTCATGATTGCATTTGATACTGCCCTTGATGCGGCCAAGAAGACAACCCTGGGCTGACTCCAACAGGAGGCTATTGGCACTTGTATATGGTGCACATATGCTAGGTTCAAAGCCTAGGTTTAAAATATTATTGGTTTCCTAATTTATAGTTTATTTTTCTAAAATATCATTTAGATTTCTATTTTGCACTTATTTTAGTTTTACTCCTTGGAGTAATTTCCTTTACCCAATGACTTGAAATGGAATAGGATGGATTTTTTTTCTTTTCTAAGAAATGTCATTTCTAGAACCTTGGGCTGAGTCTGATAAAAGGCTTTGCCAGGTTGAAGATTTCATGGTTATTGGTACTTGTATAATGTATATACATCAAACTTCTATAGGGGTGGAATGTTAGGCATCTATAACTAGTTGCCTGATCACATTAATTGCACTGGTTGAGAGCAGTATTATGAGTTAAGTTCTACACTACTACAACCGTCCTTTTACAATTGTAATGTAACGACCCAAGAATCTAGAGCTCTTCAGATTCTTAAGCCGTTCTCAAATTTTTATAATAACACCACATAAATCAAATTCCCATGAGCATCAAGGTCTAAAACATTCAAATGCCATTATATTTAAATCATAAAGTATATATTATAATTTATGATAAAGACTATTGAGCAAAAGACAAATCTCTATTTGCATTAGAATAATCAACTAAGTGTTGGGCTAATCCCATCTACGAATCTATTCTTTTGCTTCTCGCGCTTTGGATCAACCACGCATACCAAAATTCACCGGCTAATCTCCGTTACTCCCCGCAACCTCTACAAATGCATTACCTGGAGTGGGGCGAACCACTGGTCAGTAATACTGGTGAGTAGAATATGAATACATTAAGGTATAACATATTTTCAATCATTCAATTAATATTTATATATTCAATAAAGGTGTTAAAATAAACATCTTAATCACTTTCTTTCTTGAGTAATTTTCCTACCGCAACATCAAATGATTCCGATACTCCATATGGGTGTATCTACGTTTCTATCAACAACGTGACTTATCATCTACCATGATCGTTGAATCTGTTTTGACACTCCTACACCGGAGTATCTACATTTCTATTAACAACATGGTTACTCTTTCTACCATGTGTGTTGAACCTACTTTCCTCAACCAACATCCACGAGAGAAGTTTTATATTCAGTGCCAGCAGTTAGTGTTACTCTATTTCAATCATCAATAGCAAGTTCATTCAATAAATTTACTATAGATTCATCTCCACCATAATTGGTTGCATCTTCTTATTCTTTTCTCTGGCTAGTACCATATACCACTGGTTAATCCTCGTCCCATTCCTAGTCGGAATTGTTACCAGGTTGTGGCATTATCCATATTCTATTGAGAGAGTAATTTATTTATCATAAAATCAACCACAGGTATCAATACATAGCTATTGTATTCATATAGTATCATATTTCACTATATTTGAATATTCAGAGAATTCCATGTAAATTTTCACCATAAGATATATATGATTATTTCCTTCTAAGAGATTAGGTCCTCACTTTTAGTCTAAGAAAACATCCAGACACTGGGCCCCACGAGTTAGATATCAAAATAATGTTGGGTGGTTCATAGTACTTCAACTGTATATACATCATAAGACTGTAAAGGTTTCTTAAAATATCATTAAACCAAAAGGACCAATTTGTAATTTTTAATAAGTCTCTCCCTCTTATATGCATATCGACAACGATCATCTCCTTTGAACAGAACCCACGCTCGGTTTGGGGGGTTCTCGCTTAGCTGCAATGAAGCCTAGGGATGGAAGGATTCAACGGTCCAAATCACATGGGTCCATCACCAGTGGGGTCGCCATAGGGTCCACTAGCAAATGTGGGGACCTGATTGCTGATCAGGTGGTCCACAAGGGTTTCCAACTCAATTATGTCCAGGTTGTTTTGACGAGTGCCAACTGTGACAAATCTCAGATACTGGCCTGAGTTTTATTTGAATCTGGTTTCTATGGACAGGAGGCCTTAATTGGGGATTAAAGCAAGATCAAGGCAGCCATTTACTCCAGTTTCTCCATCTGGAAGGTGAGTCTCCGTGTCTGTTTTATTTTTTTGTAAAGTTGTCACAGCGATGAGGGATCTTCTTCTCCACAATCGATGGTGTATTTGAGTTAGTTTCCAATCTTGTATAGGGTCATTAGGGTCGAACTCTAATTTTACTATAGATTATCAGATCTGATTCATCATTGGATGGATCATCTGGGCCCCACAGATCAATTAGTCCCATAATCATGTGTCCGGTCACTGTGATAATGGTATTTGACAAAGATTATATTTTTCGGATGATCAGATCTCTTTCAATTTCCCTCCTACGACAGAGTACTTAACACAAAGTTCTTGAATTAAAATTTTCAACTAATAGTGGAGAAGTTCTACTCACCTAGTATAGAAGTGGGTTGCTCGGGCAATGATTGGTCTCGCACCGGACATTCGTTATGTGTCCCGCCGTCAATCTTCCTCTTCTTCTGCAGATTTGAAATCAATTTCTCTCTCTCTCTCTCTCCCTCTCTCTCGTTGATGTGTGTAGGACAAGACTAGCCTCTTATCTATTTTTACATTAGTGCAGGGAGGGGAGTCCTACTAGGGGTCTACTTTCTCCTTAAGAGAAAGTCCCGTTCACCTCTTTAGAGAGAGCCTTGTTCACAATTCTTAATTTTCTAGTAACCTTAAGTTAGTCTAATTACAATTTTACCAAGGGTCCTGGTAGGGATATGACACGTAATGAGCTCAAATCAGTGTGATTGACTTCCAGTTTCACATTATCTTTTCCCCTTACACCAAAATTAGTTGAAAAATGTTTTTGAATATTCAACAAAATCTGTTTTGTTGTTTACTTTATGCACTCAATTCTGTAGTTGACTGACGTCCCTTTGATACTACTCTCTCTTCAGTTAACACCATCTCAACACCAATTTATGAAATGCCTTTCTGATTATCTGCCTTGTGAGATAAATGTGGGGACATCCACCAAAATCATCTATTGTCTGCATGCCGCTTTCAATTTTTACAGGCCAAAGTCATTTCACAAAGTAGATATTTTTCTTATGATTTTTAGGATTATGCATATTTTTTTTGTGCAATTATTTCAAGAAAATTAAAATTAATGTAAATCTTGTTACCATGTAGCTTGTATGATGTAGTCCTGTAAACCAGTCTTATTGGTTCCTATCTAGTTAAGAAGTTTGAGAGCTTATCACTTTTCATCATTGAGCTCATACATGCTAATTGTTTCAAATTCATATTTACTCAGAAGCTATGATGCCCAGGTACGACATGGATTTGGTAAGTCTACGCTGTGGACATGGTAGGGACATGGATTTTACACATAAAAATGAAGTATCGGATAGGATATGACACGATACGTTGGCCATTTTTTAAGTATCCGTGCATCATAGCCCATAAGTGACGTAGTCCGAATTTGACAAAACCAAAATGTCTAGGGCCCAAATAACCAAACCCTGAAAATATCCCAACAACCACACTAAGATGCAGTAGAGAAACAAAAACCAAAAACTTAATGGTGAAGGAACAATGCAGAAAACCCAAAATATCTGACCTGTAAGGGCCTTGCTCAAGAGAGAGGGCAGAAATCTGTGCTTTATTGCTGATTGCAAAACTGCAAAGCATAAAAGTCTAGATAGTGTTCATGTCACTGTAGCATGTCCGCCACTGTTGACAGTAATAAGGCATATATATATATGCATAAAAATCACCCCAGATCCCTAATATCTCTTCTATATTTGGTCCTACTAATAGAAAGCTAAGGCAAGTTTCTAAACAACTTTTAGCAAGAAAATCCCAAGAAAATATAGGAAATAATAAAATTTCCAGAACTGGGACATCAAGGATAGCCTGCAAGAGATTTGATGTGGGGCCCACATGGGCCATGCTTTGGAAACTAGCCACCACTGATTTGAAAGTAGACTCATGGTCGATCCTGGAGATATTTTCCTTCCTTGGATTGGGTCACTTTAGGCCCAGAAACCGAATGCCCAAGAAAACCCAATAGGTGAGTTAATTCTGTATATTGCCAAAACAGTCACCTGATATTCAGATTTAACCAAAAGCTGGACTGTTGGGTTTCAAGTTTTCAGTCAAAACTTGTTGGGACCCTCGCGGGCCGTCTTGGGAAGCTCCCAATGTGCCATATGCAATTCATCTAATGCAATAATACCATCATCATCAATTTCTGTATCAATAAGTGCATCCTTATCAAGCCATTTTGATTTTTTTCAGAAATTAAATGTCACCATGTATCATCGTTGTCATTTGATTATTGCAGGTTCCTTATATCGCTAAGACATTTACAGTGATGCTTGTTTTCACTGACCCATGTGTAAGTGTTGTCATATTCTAGGGTTCTGTTCAATTGGTTTGTTAACGTTACCTTTTGGGCTTCTATTTCTTGTCCATGTTTTTAGATAAAAAGCATCATATCCAAATATGTTCAACATTTGAGTGGGTAGTTACTCCTCAGATATAACATGATTCTGGTTGATAATTGATATGCTTGGTTCTAGGTATAACTAAGTCCTCCAATTATGATCTCCATATCAACTAAGTTTATATTGGACAAATTTATACTTTATTTTAATCTGAAAATTTTCTTCAATGCATGTCTATGGAACATAATATCTTTGTATCTCTTTTATTGTGATGACATAACATGTTTTTGATCCCAAGATAGCTAAGCGTCTAGTATTTTTGCAGGGGGGGGGGGGGGGGGGGAATGGAATTTTTGATGTAGTGCTGGTTAAACTGAAAGGCGGTGTATTAAAGTCTTTGGTATGTTTTTGTTGTATTGCTGAAATACTTTTTCAATGCGCGTGAATGCCTCATTAAAAAGGGAAAGATTTTGAGCAATTTTAACACTTCATTCTTATTTTTCCATATGCTATGTTATTTGATTATTTTTTTCCACTTTAGTTACTAATTCCTTTTTTTTAGTTGGCGGTCAATGTTACAAACTTACAATCTATTATTCACTAGGAAAGAAACGGTAAATGTTGACTCCTTTTTGTCGAGATTTATTTGTCCTTTTTAAAGAACTTTCTAGAAACTCTTCCAACTCATTTCTTTACTCTTTTGTTTTTTCAGGAGCATGCTTTGAAGAATATACTTATGTTATTCAAAGCAAGCATTGAATTTCCAATTTTTATTGGCAGGCCATTTTCACCCGAAACACACTACATGTGTTTGTTTTTTGTTTGAAATGAACTTTTGGCATTTATGGATTTCTTACTACCAAAAATGTACTAAAACACAGTGGATTTCATTAATGGTTATTGTTGTATGTTTAATCTTTTCCACGTTGGATTTCTTTTATCATATTGAAATGAACCATTTTGTCAGGTGGATATTTCTCTGAAGGCTAGGAGCATAGGTTGGCTCCTTTCTCCCCGCCCCCTCGGCCCCTCCCTCGTTTTTGTTTTTTGTTTTTTGTTTTTTTTTTTTTTTTTTTTGGTTCCTCTAACTACTACTTTAAAAGCGAAAACCATTTTAAAACATTGGAAGCTGTGGCACAAGTAAAACTAGAACATGTATCCTCTATACTATGATACTATGGATAGCTTTAAAAATGAAAACCAGTTGACTACGCAAAAACTTGTGCTTCTGAATTACTACACATAAACTTGTGCCCCCCACTCCCCCGTTTTTGTTTTTTTTTGTTTTTTGGTTGCTCTAACTACTACTTTAAAAATGAAAACCAGTTTAAAGCATTGGAAGCTGTGGCACAAGTAAAACTAGAACATGTATCCTCTACACTATGATACTATGGATAGCTTTAAAATTGAAAACCGGTTGACTACACATAAACTTGTGCTTCTGAATTACTTTATATTTTTTAGTACAATTTAGATGAACTTTGAATTTAGGTCCATCTTGGATATGTGCAGGTGGATGCCTTTGTGCAGGTGGCAGTTTGTATATTAGGTTGCTGTTCATGTGTGTGCAGGTGGATGATAATTTGCAGTTGACTGTGTGTGTGTAGGTGGCTGTTTATGTGTTTGTATAGGTGGCAGTTAGTGTATTAGGTGGTTGTTTGTGTGTGTGTGTGTGTGTGTTTACAGGGGGATGGCTATGTGCGAACCTGTTTTGTATCTCCAGTTTGTCAAAATAAAAAATTTGGAGATAGAGGAGAAAATCAATAACATTAGATGGTGTGAGACAGCCAAAAGTGCCTTGTGGGTGTTACAGACCACCCACAAGGTTTTTCCTTCCCTTCTTTATCTAGCCAAAAATTTTCCTTCCCTTCTTTATATTGTCAATTTGTCCTCATCCCTTTACCACCACTGGGTGTTACAGACTCTATTGCATCTCCAAATTATATAGCAGGAATGCCACCAAGTATGTACCCACAAGTTCTCAAACTCTGATTCTTATAATGTCTTCTTCAACTCATGTAAAAGGCTCAGATTTTCACATTCTTTTTCTTGTATGCTCATCATAACTAATAAGGGTTCCCTTTCTCCCTCCATGTATTTTTGATGATGCTAATTCATGGAGGAAAACTACTGGCTGTTGTTGTTGTTGTTATTGTTATTGATGATGATGAGGATGATAACTATAATGATCATTGCTTCTATTAATAGTTTAGTTTTAATGGCTTATATTTTAATACTAATATTTCCGCCCCGATTGGGAGCTAGTAAGAGAATGGCAACAGAGTCGGATGGGGAGGAGGAAGGAAAGCTGGTAGTCAATCAGCATCTGGTGGTGGATGACGACCTCAGGGAGATGGCAAAGAAGGCTGCTTGGAGTGTCAGTTCTTGCAAGCCTGGCAATGGCGTCCAATGCCTTCATGACGATAATCTTGATACCTGTAGGCAGTAAGCACCCACATATGTCACTGTCTTGAAAGATGGGTGATCTACACAATAGAATTGCCTGTTCTGAATGCCTCCAATATGTTATGCTTTAAAGATTTTGGAATTTCAATTCAATTGCTTCATTATATCTAACTGTCGTTGGGATTTTTTATTATAATTTTTATAATTTTTATTTTTTTATGAGACTATCTTATTTCTTGTTTCAGATCAGATGGTGCCCAACCTCATTTAGTAAATATCCAGTTTCAGAAAAAAAGTCAAGTTGCAAGTATGCTATTATTAACTGTAATCCTCCTGTTTTAAATTTATATGGCCCTGGAGATTGATGAGTTGGAACTTGTATGCTGTTGTCCAGCATGTTGTACTCTATGTGGATTTCAAGCTTGATGAAAGCTATACACCAAACAAAATTTCTGTCTGGGCTGGTGATGGCTTCCACAACCTAAAGGTAACTTCTTTTTAGAAGTCGGATGAGAAAGTAATTTGACAATTGAGTCTCATGCAGAGCAAGTATACATGCACAGAATCTTCTCCTTCGTCAACATTTGATGAGGGTGCCTTGAGCCGACCATTGAAGAGTCAGGGGGCTCCATAAAAAAAACTGGGACCTGAATTAAAAAGTGCCCACCGGGAAATCCTTATGCGGGCATCATGTAGGAGAAAATCCCCATTTATATATAGTTAGAAATAACATACTTTGAATCATTCATGCAAGTGACTTTTTTTGAGTTAATCAAAGAATCACTTAAGCTGCCTATTTATTTATCTAATGCTGTTTGTGGTTTCAATTTCTTAGCCATTTTCGAGCAGAGAAAAATTCATTTCTAATTTTTGGGAATTTCACTCTCAGTACAATTACCAAAAAACAGCTAATTAGGAAGGAAATTTCTCAGTCCCAAACTGCTTGTATCCTAATGCTGCCTGAACTCATAATACATAGTTGTACCAATCATTAAATTTACCCTTAATGATGCCACTAAATAAAATAAAATAAATCCTAGCATGTAACATTGGAATGATAAGATTCGTAGAAGTGTAGCGAGGTTTGTGTCGGCAAAAGTCTGAAACTTGAACATGAAGTTGTCCGGCCATGCCTATTTGGGTACCTTTTTTTTTTTTATCGGTAAGAAAATTTTCATTAAAAGAAAGGAACATATAGAAATCAAAAGTAAATAAGAGAAGGAAAAGGAAAGGTACAAGAGCAATATACCAAACCTACACCTAACTACAGACTCACACCTACGCAAGGATACATCCTCCTAACCCCTTGCTTGGCTAAAGCATCCGCCATAAAGATCTAACCTCATGACAAAAAGAAACACTAATTGTAGAAGATAACTCCCTAATTCTATTGAAATGAAAATGAAATTTCCAAGGATATGCCTTCCGATTAGATACCCAAGCGATTGCTTTCGAAGAATCAGTTTCAATAATAAGCTTACTATGACATCTTGTGGTGAACAACCTTAGAGCTTCCACAGTGGCTAACACCTCCGACTCATTGGAATCACAAACACCCACATTCTTTGAAAACATTAGTAAAACATCACCCTTGTAATTGTGAAGCACACCCCCGACTCCTGCTGGCCCCGGTTTACCCTTTTGAAGCGCCATCCACATTAAACTTTAATACCCCAAAGGGAGGGGGAGACCAAGGAATTGATCTTGTCACCTTAATTCTGCGATACTCCATACACGCTTCCCAATTATAAATAATATCATCAATGTTGAAGTTGGAGAACTCCTTTCGAATCGAAGCCCATTTCCCAATTCTAAAGGCAACATTAGAGATTAGCTTTGCAATCGAAGATGAAGAGCCTGAAAAAATCCTCTCATTTCTTTCCTTCCAAATGGACCACAAGATAGCTAAAGGCATCATCCTCCATGAGATGCTATCACATCCAATAAAACTTGCACCCGACCAAGACATTGCTGCATTTGCAATATTGTCTATTTGGGTACTGTCAACAGCAATTTCAGATAATGGTTGGGTGCATTAAACTAAAAATAATAGTTGGCTGCCTCCATAGTGGTTATATATTGCATATAATATATGAGCTACGTCTTAGTTCCAACACTTATCAAAAGTTTCCAGCGCGTTGTTGGGTTTTAAGAGGTTTCAAAATTAAGTTTTATACATGAGAGGTTTGTGGTTTTCAAAAGTCCCACATTGGAAAAGTACTAACTCTTTGAAGCACTATATATGCATTCCTTCTCCTTTACATTTCAAGTTATTTTGGGCTCTTTTGCTACAAGCCCTATGCGCACGCATGAGTCGGGTTTGGCCCGAGGATCTCGATCTGGAAATCGTTTAACCGGGTGTGCATGCGTGATTATCGCGTGCAGGGGGGGTGCAAATTCTGGCTGGTCTTCCTCGGGGGACCCATATTGTGATATAGAAATTGTATGCTTTTGCAAAAAATTATTTTAAAATATTTTTCATTATTCAAAACACTTTATTAATAAGTTGATTAAAGCCCATTAAACATAACTTTCAAATTTCAAAATGTTTTAATTGATTGAGACATACTTAATTAAAGACTTTTAATAGGACGTTTAACGTTCAATATTTAAATTCTTCAACGTTTTTTTAATGGATTTTTATTATTGAAACGTTTTTCTTAATTGGGATATTAATGGTATTTTTAAATACCCAACGTTCATTTTTACTACAAAAAGGGCACGTGGGTTCAATGGACAAAACAATTTTTTTTCTCTCTCTTGTTTCCACAATTTTCTTTCCTTCGTGCATTTTCTGTTGGAGTCCGGTTGGTCTCAACTTGGTGTGCGACCAGGGGAGATCGTAGCGTGGAGGCCGTTGTATCCCGAGGGCGATTCCTGCTGAGAACCTCATCGCATCTGGGTTTATCCCGAGGGGCGGAACTCGTCCTAAAGAAAGCGTCCGCTGACGTGCCTCGGCCAACGGCTGTTTTCGTAGATTTCAACCATCACAACAGTCCCCCACAGCACTGTAGATAATTCGGTACTATTGTTTCAATTATTTGTAGTTTAACAGCATTTTGTAGCTTTCATTTTAACAACAATTTTAGGACGAATTATGGCTACATCCGCTGTTAAGTTTATGCATCAAGATCTGGTCCGGTTGGATAGTTTTGATGGCTCCAACTTCCGACGTTGGCCACAGAAAGTGTTATTTCTGTTGACAGCTTTGAAAGTAGCATATGTCTTAACCGAACCATGTCCTGATCGTGAAGAGCAACCCGAAGGCTCATATGCACGGAAAAAATGGAAAGAAGATGATTATTTGTGCAAAGGCCATATCCTTAACTTGGTTGCGGATAACATCTACAACCTATATTCTAATGCCCGAACTGCAAGAGATCTCTGGCAAGCCCTTGATAAGAAATATATGATAGAGGAGTCTGGGGCCAAAAAATATGTAGTTGGTCATTATTTGAACTTTAAGATGGTAGATGACAAACCAGTTCTTCCTCAAATACATGATTTACAGACCATAGTGAATGAAATCATCGAAGAAGGAATCCAAGTTGATGAACAGTTTCAAGTAGCAATTGTAATTGAGAAACTGCCACCAACTTGGAAGGATATTCAAAAGACCCTTAGGCATAAACGAAGAGATTATTCACTGGAACGTCTTCAGCGATACTTAAGAATTGAGGAGGAAGCCCGGATATGTGATCAAATTTCCCTACCTGAGAATAGTGGAAAAATAAATTTTGTTGAACCTAAAGCAAGTGGTGACAGTGAAAAGAAAGGCAAATTTGATCAACATCTTGGCAAAAACAAAAAGAGTAAAACTTCTTTCAAGAGGCAGCACCCAAATCAGAAAAAAGGTCCAAATCAGAATCAGAATCAAGGGGCCAATAAACCAGCATCTAAGGATGGTTGTTTTGTTTGTGGTAAACTGGGCCACTTTGCAACAGAATGTCGCTACCAGAAAAAGTTTCCACAACAGTCCCAATCCAACAAACCTCAAGCAAATGTCACTAAAGAGGATCACTTTGTGGCTGTTATCTCTGAGGTGAACACAGTCAGCACAGGAAAGAGCGAGGGGTGGTGGATCGACATAGGAGCCATTACTCATGTAACCTTTGATATAGGTGCATTCAAGACCTATGAAGAGGTAAAAAATGATTGCAAACTCGCTCTGGGAACTACCGTTACTACACAAGTGATTGGTAAAGGGAAGGTAGAACTTCAGTTCACTTCCGGGAAGACTATGACATTGCTGAATGTGTTCCATGCTCTAGAGATGAGAAAAAATTTAGTTTCTGGTTATCTTCTGAATAAGGCAGGGTTTAAGCAGGTGATTGAATCCGATCAATTTGTAATTACCAAAAAAGGTGTTTTTGTTGGTAAGGGTTATGCTTCTAATGGTATGTTTAAGTTAAATGTTATCAATAATAATGCATCTTCTTCTGCTTATATGGTTGCTTCTGTTTATAATTGGCATGGTAGACTAGGTCATATAAACTTTCGAACTTTGAAGAATATGAGTAAAGATGGATTGATTGATAAATATAAATATGAATATCAGAAATGTGAAATTTGCTCTCAATCCAAAATTACTTGTAAACCCTTTCATAGTGTACAAAAAAAATTTGAATTACTTCAGTTAGTACATTCTGATATATGTGATTTAAGTAATACTATGACTAGAGGTGGAAAATATTATTTTATTACTTTTATTGATGACTGTTCTAGATATACCTATGTATATTTACTTAAAACAAAAGATGAAGCTCTATCTAAATTTAAAATCTTTGTGTCTGAAGTTGAAAACAAATTAAATAAAAAGGTGATTACATTTAGAAGTGATAGAGGTGGTGAATACACTTCAACAGATTTTTTGGACTTCTGTGAAGCTAAGGGAATCAAAAGAACTAGTACCGCTCCCGATACACCTCAGCAAAATGGCATAGCAGAAAGAAAAAACTGAACCTTGATTGAAATGGTTAATTGTATGTTGATTTCGGCCGGTAGTCCAAAAAATCTATGGGGTGAAGCTCTATTAATTGCATGATATATATTAAATAAAACTTTACATTCTAAAACAAAATGCACACCCTTTGAGATTTGGGAGGGAAGGAAACCTAATCTTAGATATTTTAAAGTTTGGGGTTGTCTGGCCCATGTTAGGATAGTAGATCCAAAAAGGCCTAAGTTAGGACCCCATTCATGGGAATGTGTATTCATAGGATATGCACAAGATAGTGCTGCTTATAGATTTCTTAGAATAACAGACCAAAGTCTAGTTGAGTCTAGAGATGCAGACTTCTTCGAAGATGTATTCCCCTTTAAAACTAGGATTAAAACTGACCCGTCTCTTCTAAAAGAGCTGTACAAACTACGGCGGAAGATGAACCCCAACTTAGGAAGAGTAAGCGAGTTAGGATATCTACTAGTTTTGGTCCCGACTTTGAAACTTATCTAGTAGAAAAGGATCCATCTATGTTTAAAGAAGCTATTTCTGCCCATGATGCTGCCTTTTGGAAGGAAGCCTTGGATGATGAAATGAAATCCATTCTAGCAAATAATACTTGGGAACTAGCTGACCTACCTTCGGGTACAAAACCTTTAGGATGCAAATGGATTCTTAAGAAAAAACTTAGGCCTGATGGTTCAATATAGCAATACAAAGCCAGGCTAGTAGCCAAAGGTTTTAGGCAACAAGAAGGGGTAGATTTTTTCAACACTTATTCACCTGTACCTCGAATCAGTTCTATTAGAACTTTGATTGCCATAGCCACTGTACATAATTTGTATATTCATCAAATGGATGTGAAAACTGCTTTTCTAAATGGTGATTTAGAATAGGAAATTTATATGGATCAACCTGAAGGTTATGTGATAGCAAGACAAGAACATAAAGTGTGTAAACTGATAAAATCGTTATATGGACTAAAACAAGCACCAAAACAGTGGCATATGAAGTTTGATAAAATTGTGCTTTCTAACGGCTTCAAAATAAATGAGGTTGAAAAATGTATTTATTATAAATCTCATTGTAATTCGACTATAATTTTGTGCTTGTATGTTGATGATTTGTTGATTTTTGGAACAAACTTAGAGTGTGTCAAAGACACTAAAGCACTTCTCTCAAATAATTTTGATATGAAAGACTTGGGAGAAGCTAATGTAATATTGGGAATAAAAATTATTAGAGATGATTCTGGCATCAAACTATCCCACTCCCATTACATTGAAAAAGTATTAAAAAAGTTTAATCATTTTGATTGTAAACCAGTTGCTACTCCTTTTGACCCAAGTGTTAAATTAGTCAAAAATCCTGATAATAGTGTAGCACAACTTGATTATGCTAGTGTGATTGGTAGTTTAATGTATGCTATGAACTGTACTCGTCCTGATATAGCTTATGCTATCAGCAAATTAAGTAGATATACTAGTAATCCTGGTGTTCAACAATGGGATGTTGTATCTAGAGTACTTAAATATTTAAAGCATATTATAAACTATGCATTATGTTATTCTAATTATTCAGCTGTAATAGAATGTTATAGCGATGCTGACTGGAACTCGGACTTGGATGATTCTAAGTCTACCAGTGGATATATTTTCACCTTAGGAGGTGTTGCGATATCTTGGAAATCAAAGAAACAAACTTCGATATCGCATTCCACTAAGGATTCAAAATTTCTAGCTCTGGGAGTTGCTGCAACAGAAGCGGAAAGGATTTGAAATTTATTATATGATATTCCTTTGTGGACTAAACCAATTCCTCCTATTATTATTCATTGTGATAACACTGCAGCAATTATAAATGCACACAATGCTACATATAATGGCAAGTCTAGACAAGTGCGACTGCAACATAGCTATGTGAGATAATTACTCGGTGAAGGAGTGATTGCAATTGATTATGTGAAATCAAAGGACAATTTAGCAGATCCTTTGACAAAAGGCCTTGCAAGGGAAAAAATTAAAGAAACAACTAAGGGGATGGGTCTTAAGCCCATAAATCATCAATAGCGGAAACCCAACCTAATGACCGGAGATCCCGACCATTAAGTTCAATGGGAAAAACAAGCTAACTCGATGATTGGAATACTGACATAATGAGAATATATGATTCTCAAAACAAAAAACTCATCCCTTTAATATTAAGTTATGCGAGATTAAATGTCAGTACATTACCTGTAGCGATTGAGATTGGATTTAATCCTTAATGAGATCTATAGCCTATATGGTGGCGTGCACAGCTGCAGGAGCACCCTTGATAGACTCATCTATGTGAGTGTGAAAGTGGGGCTGCTTTCTATGAGAATTCAGGCAAATTCTCTAGAGCACTCATGAAATCCAGGATAAAAGCACATGGCTGTAAAGTGCTGCACCATGGACTCCAGCATATAAAACTTGATATTTTTTTTTTAACCAAAATAAAGAGTTGACGTTCAAGACTCCGGTCACCTCAACTCCTACAGGTTTGAAAATTTTGTCATGACGGTGAGGTTCAAACTTTGTCACCTTACCAGTATACTACTCTTTGGAAAATTTGAAACTGGGGGAGATTGTTAGGTTTTAAGAGGTTTCAAAATTAAGTTTTATACATGAGAGGTTTGTGGTTTTCAAAAGTCCCACATTAGAAAAGTACTAACTCTTTGAAGCACTATATATGCATTCCTTCTCCTTTATACTTCAAGTTATTTTGAGCTCTTTTGCTACAAGCCCTATGTGCGCGCACGAGCCGGGCTTGGCCCAAGGATCTCGATCCGGAAATCATTTAACAGGGTGCGCATGCGTGATTATCGCGCGCAGGGGGGGCAAATCCTGGTCGGTCTTCTCAGGGCACCCATATTGTGATATAGAAATTGCATGCTTTTGCAAAAAATTATTTTAACATATTTTTCATTATTCAAAATGCTTTATTAATAAGTTGATTAAAGCCCATTAAACATAACATTCAAATTTCAAAACGTTTTAATTAATTGAGACGTTACTTAATTAAAGAATTTTAATAGGACGTTTAACGTTCAATATTTAAATTCTTCAACATTTTTTAATGGATTTTTATTATTGAAACGTTTTTCTTAATTGGGCTATTAATGGTATTTTTAAATACCCAACGTTCATTTTTACTACAAAAAGGGCACGTGGGTTTGAATGGACAAAACAATTTTTTTCTCCCTCTCTCGTTTCCACAATTTTCTTTCCTTCGTGCATTCTCTGCTGGAGTCCGGTTGGTCTCGACTTGGTGTGCGACCAGGCGAGATCATAGCGTGGAGGCCGTTGTTGTTAGTTTTTGTGGACTCAATCCATCAGTTGATGTAATAAATTGATTAATTTCTTTATTTATCAATAATATCATGCTTTACTTTCATAAGATGAATGTTATTCTACTACTTCATGCACATGACCAATACGTATGACATAATGGTTCATGAGTTGAACCGGGTCCCATTAGTATATTAGATGTGATATATGTGCATGGATGAGATCCACACGCGGGAGATATATGTCACAAATCTTATACTTAAAATAGCTTCACAACCAGTAATGAGATTGGGCATCTCATTTGATAAGGTTGCAGCACTTTGATCACTATGAGATAGTGTGATTTGTCTCAATCATCAGAATGTAAGATTCTGGATCAATGGTGCTGGTACATTGGATGTATTGAAGGACCATGAGATGCACCTTATGGTATTCCGTCTCAATAATAAGGTATGCTCTCATAATTCCCTTGCAATAGGCTCTCAATCCTGAGACATTGACGAACTCAAGTTTCTATCTATTCATTTGCTTTGAGTCACCAATGAGTGAGGCCGACTATAGGTTAACACCTCGGTGTCTTGGGTATGTGGTAGTAGAACTGTGGGAACGTTGAATGATCAAGATGGAATCTATCTCTATTATCCCCTTGTGCCAATTAATGGATTTGTCATTAGTAAGTGCGCACCCATCTCAATTAAGAGTTAATTGGATGGTACTGATGATTACTGTGATTAATTGGGGCTCAAGGATAATAAGATGTGGAACTTAGATTGGAAGAGACGGATTTATTCCAATTGATCCACGGATATTGATAGAGGGGCCTACTTATGGTAATTGGGAAGTTTAGGGTCTTCATTGTAATTTATTCCTAAGACTGGAGTGCAATTGCATTTATATAGTGGTGTTATTTGCAATTAACTGTGGGCCCGGATTGCACATGAGATGTGGGGTCGCGGTGTTCTAGTTGGAGCCAGCTTTCTAAGGAATCCCTAGTGGTCCCCACGCTAGCCCAAGATATTGGAAAACACTAATCCGACTTGGACTCTAAGAATAAGAGTTTGGAAGGGGGAAAGTTGCTAATTGCTTTGGAAGTAAGACTTCTATTTCAATTAGACAAGGGAGAAATTTGGAAGTCTATATAATATCCTTGGACGTCCAAAAGAGTCCCCCTTACGCCAAAAACCCTTTCGTGCAAGAGTTGCGCGAGTTACTCTCCTCTCCTTTCTTCTAGTTCCTTGGAGTCTCGAGTGGAATTTCTCCTGAAGATTCCACCATTCTTCTTGAGAAAGGATATCCAATTCGGGTCATAGCGTGGAAGGCTAAGAGGTGTTGAAGAAATCCATTAGAGAGCACTGCGGATCTCCAAAAGGTATGATCTACTTCTTCCATGTCGTAGATTATTTTGGGTGCTTAGTGCTGGTAGAATTTTACTGTACATGGTCACGAGATTAAGGGTAACGCATCCTGGATTGGGTTTTGGTCTTATGGATAGTTGATCCCTGTGTCAAGTGGATCAAAAGTTTTGAAAATCTATCCACGAGACCCACTTACTTCCAACAATTGGTATCAGAGACATACCTCATCTCTAATCATGTTAGATCAGTAATCTTGTTCTAATCTTCGCATGAGATGCGAAGAGGATAGAGCAAGGGCTATGATAGGATCAGTGTTTATTGGGTTTGCATGCTTTTGTAGTAGATACATGTTTGGAAAGTCACAAAAGGTTTTAATCATGATAGGAGGATGATAAGATGCCATTAAAACATACTGAGATCATTAGAGGTGATTGGGTACAGCAGGAGTCGAATCTGAAAAAGAACCCAAATTTCTGAGTTCATCAGGTCGGTTAGCCAAACGGACCACTATGGCTATAGAGGTCTGTTGGCTAACCGTAGGGACCAGATCGGCTAGCCGAACCTAGGCAGAATCATCTTGTTCTTGGTCTGAGCTGTTGTTGTTTTTTTTTTTTTTTTTTTCGGGGGCGCTGCCCCCGGACCCCCGTTGCGTAGGGGGTCTTGTATCGTGGTGGCAAAATATTTGGCATCTTGTTTTTCCTATTGTGGTTTGGCAACCTAGTTTTGTGAGATGCTTTGTTGTATGA
This sequence comes from Sextonia rubra, assembly GCA_037013555.1. Classification (NCBI taxonomy): domain Eukaryota; kingdom Viridiplantae; phylum Streptophyta; class Magnoliopsida; order Laurales; family Lauraceae; genus Sextonia; species Sextonia rubra. The sequence continues at coordinate 13,713,447 of JASUAD010000026.1, forward strand.
GATACTAACTTGCAGGTGATAATGTCCTCTTCATATGGCCCACATGTTTTTCTTTCCTTTTAATTATTGGTTTATTTGTGGCTAAGTGTAAAGGGCATCATGGTCTCCTTGGTTTCCCGTGAAAGGGCAAGGCATGGTGAATTTCTCTATAGCCCTTTTATTTCCATGTTTAGACTACCATGTAAGTCTCATTATAGAGACAGGAATTTATGTATTTTTTTAAAATTTGTAAATTCTGGAGATGTCCGAAACAAAGAAGGAAAGAGAAGCTGGACTCCTAATCAAAGAGTTTGAAGATTACCAAAAGGTGCTTTGGAGATGCCCAAAGAGTTTGAGGAATCCCAAAGTTTTGGAAAGTCTAGAAGTCCAAGAAGTCTTTTCCGCCTGGGCCATGTGGAGGAGAGGACTAGTCTTTTATTACAGCACTTTCTATTTATGGATGAATGCTTATTTTAGAGTATTTCCATATTTGTTCCAAACATAGCAAATTCCAAAATTGGTCAAATCAAATTAATTTTTGGAAAGAGTTCTAATTAGAGTTGGTAGGCCCATGAGATGGATCTATTGGTAACACTAATTTTAGAAACTGGGCTTTCCTTAAAATAACTTGACTTGGAACCAATCATTGGTCTTATCATGAGATGAATATAAAACTATATTTGATGGACCCATACACCTATAAGGAAATCCTCAACTCTAAAATATTAAGTGGGAGCGGGGCTTTTCTATACATATAAAAATCCCCATGGTTTTCCACCATAGGTCCATTGTAAGGAAAGTATTAGCCTTGCGCCATTTTGCGAATGGCCATTCCCCACGGAGGGCTTGTATTTATCTGGATACTGGATATGGATCTCCTATGAATAGTGTTGATGAGACGGGGTGGGAGCCCACTCCCCAAGGAGGAGCTACCCACAACGGTTGTCATGCAATGCTAGTTGGTGGGTCACACTTAACTAAAATAATGATGTAGTATCCCTAAGGATTTGCCTCATATATTTTAGAAACCGAAGCTAATCGGGAGTCATACATTATTTGGTATGAGATACCTAGATTGTAATGAATGAAAGGGATCATGGATAGTTAGTCTTAATCCAAATCTTGACCAACTTTGATCCGCACCAGTCTAGGAGGTATTTGCACTCCCCAAGGAGGCATACCCCGCAGGATTGGGATTCCGATGTATTCTGAATTTTGTGGTTATGAGGATTCCCACATAAATTTGGTAGAATACTAAACCCTAATGTCATTTAAATTTATTAATTGAATGTATGGTTATGTGCTACAGTATTACAAGCATGAATTCGAATACTTTCAATCCACTTGCGACCATCCTCAACCAGAATAAGTTGGTGGGATCCAACTATGTAGACTGGAAACGGAATCTGGATATTGTCCTGACAGCTTCAGGATACAAATATGTCCTTACCAAAAACCCCCTTGAAGAGCCTGCCCCGGATGCATCAGAAGCAGAAAAGGACCTTTACACCAAATGGGCCAAAGACGATGAGATGGCCCGATGTTATATTCTGGCATCCATGTCTAGTGTGCTGCAACATCAACATCAATCTTATAAGACTGCATATGATATGATATCGAATTTAAAGGAGATGTTTGCAGAACAAGGCAGACCTGCTAGGCAGGCAGCCATGAGGGTGCTCATTAGCACCAAGATGGCTGAAGGTACATCAGTACAGGAACACATGTTGAAAATGATGGACTCATTAAATGAGTTAGATGTACTGGGAGCTGCGATTGATGCAGAGCCGCAGATTGACATAATCCTTGAGTCACTACCAGAGTCATTCAACAATTTCAAGGTCAATTATAATATGAATAAAATGAATCTGACTCTAGCTGAGCTATCTAGTCAGCTGGTAGCAACTGAAGGGATTATGAAGAAGAAACCAACTGCCTTAATGACAGAAAAGTCAGATGCCAAGTCCAAGCCGAAAGGCAAAGGGCGGAAAGGCAAAAAGAAATCAGTTCCAAAGGGTCCTAAGGTGGAGAATGGTCCAACTGGTGGCGTGGCTAAAGCTAAGGGTTCAGGGACAAAAGGAAAGTGTTTCCATTGTGGTAAGACAGGACATTGGAAGAGGAATTGTCCAGAATATCTGTCTAAGAAAAAGACCCCAGGTATGATTGAGTCACTTATATCTGAAGTTAGTTTTGCAACTGGTACTTCAGAATCCTGGTGTGTGGATTCCGGGGCAACTAATCACATATGTAATACGTTGCAGGGGTTCAGGGAAACCAGGAGGCTAAGTGATGGAGAAATCATTGTCAACCTAGGATCTGACGCTAAGGCAGAGGCTGTTTCAGTGGGAGTCATTACTTTATGTTTTTCAAATAATAAATTGGTTTTGTCAGAAACATTATATGTACCGTCTTTAAGGCGGAATTTAATTTCAGTTTCTAGTTTGGTGAATAAAGGTTATTCTATTACTTTTGGTACTGAAGTTGTCATAAAGAGGAATGGTACTTTCATATGTTCTGGCAAGGTAACCAATGGACTTTATTTGTTAACTCCCACGATGTATGAGATACATGATATTGAAACAATTAGTAGATCATCATTAAAGAGAAAGTCACCTTCATCTAATCCAACAAAACTTTGGCACCTGAGGCTAGGTCATATAAACCTTAACAGGATTGAGAGGCTAGTGAAAGATGGTATCTTACCTTCATTGGTGGTAGAACCAATGCCTATCTGTGAGTCCTGTTTGGAAGGTAAAATGACTAAAAGACCCTTTTCAGCTAAGGGTAATAGGGCCAAAGATTTATTGGAATTAGTGCATACTGATGTCTGCGGACCCATTAATGTCAGGGCCAGAGGAGGATATGAGTACTTCATCACTTTCACAGATGATTACTCAAGATATGGTTACATATACCTTATGCACCGCAAGTCCGAAGCCTTTGAAAAGTTCAAAGAATTTCGAGCGGAAGCGGAAAAGCAATTAGGTAAGAGTATCAAGACTCTTCGATCAGATCGAGGAGGGGAATATCTCTCTGCTGATTTTATGGGTTACTTATCAGAAAATGGGATTCTATCCCAGTTGTCTGCTCCTGGTATGCCTCAACAGAATGGAGTAGCAGAAAGAAGGAACCGGACTCTTTTAGATATGATTAGGTCTATGCTGAGTTTCTCAAGATTACCTATATCCTTTTGGGGATATGCTTTGGATACTGCAATGTACCTACTAAACCTCGTACCATCTAAGTCTATACCTAAGACTCCCCGGGAATTGTGGTCTGGGCGAAAGCCTAGTCTACAACATTTACACATTTGGGGTTGTCCAGCACACGTGCTCAAGGTTAAGATGGATAAGTTGGAAGCGAAGTCGGAAGTATGCACATTTGTAGGATATCCTAAAGGAACTAAAGGTTGGTTATTCTATAATCCCAGAGAGCAGAAAGTGCTGGTTAGCACCAATGCGGTTTTTCTGGAGGAAGATTATATGATGGACCAGAAATTTTTAGAAAAGGTGATCTTGGAAGAGATTCATGAGCAATCAATTCCAAATCCAAGTATGACCGGACTTGAGGAAGAACCGCCCTTACCAGACCTAGTAGTTACACCAGTACCTCGTCGTAGTGGGAGGATTGTCAGACCCCCTGACAGGTTCTCATTCTTGGGAGAGTCTTATGAAGCAATCCCAGAAGAGCCAGAACAAGATCCCTCTAACTATGATGAAGCAATAAATGACTTAGACTCGGGACGCTGGCAAGATGCTATGAAAGCTGAGATGGAGTCTATGTACTCAAATCAGGTCTGGACACTTGTGGACTTGCCTGCCAATATTAAACCTATTGGGTGCAAGTGGGTCTACAAGAGAAAAAGAGGACCAGATGGAAGAGTGGAGACCTATAAGGCTAGGCTTGTTGCGAAAGGATATACTCAGAAAGAGGGGATCGATTATGAGGAAACCTTCTCGCCAGTAGCCATGCTCAAATCCATCCGGATACTCTTATCCATTGCGGCTCATCTCGATTACGAGATTTGGCAAATGGATGTCAAGACGGCTTTTCTCAACGGCCATCTTGAGGAAGACATCTATATGGTGCAGCCAGACGGTTTTGTAGCTAAAAACCAGGAGCAAAAAGTTTGCAAACTGCAGAAGTCTATTTATGGACTGAAGCAGGCATCCCGAAGCTGGAATATCCGTTTTGACCAGGCAATCAAGTCATTTGGTTTTTGTCAAAATCCGGATGAGTCATGTGTGTACATGAAAAGTGAAGGTGACAGGGTAGTTTTTCTGGTTTTATATGTCGATGACATCCTTCTCCTGGGGAAAGACATAGGAATGTTGTCAACGGTAAAAGTTTGGTTAGCCAAGACTTTTGATATGAAGGACTTGGGAGAAGCTAGTTACATCCTAGGGATCAAACTCTATCGAGACCGGAAAAATAGGATGATTGGCTTATCCCAAACTGCATACATAGATAAGGTGCTAGTACGATTTGCAATGCAAGACTCCAAGAAGGGTATCACACCTTTCAGGCATGGAGTGCACCTTTCCAAGGATCAGTGTCCTAAGACACCCGAGGAAAAGGAGCAAATGAGGTCGATACCATACGCTTCGGCTGTTGGTAGCCTCATGTATGCTATGTTATGTACTAGACCAGATATCTGTTATGTAGTGGGCCTAGTCAGCAGATATCAATCTAATCCAGGACCTGAACATTGGACTGCTGTAAAATGTATTCTCAAATACTTGAGAAGGACTAGAGATTACATGTTGATTTATAGTAGTGATGAGTTGATTCCAGTCGGATACACAGATTCTGACTTTATGTCAGATAAGGATTCTAGGAAATCCACCTCTGGTTATGTATTTATGCTTGGAGGCGGAGCTATCAGCTGGAGGAGTATAAAACAAGAATGTACCGCTGATTCAACCTCGGAAGCTGAATATGTAGCAGCTTGTGAAGCAGCTAAGGAAGCAGTATGGCTTAAAAGATTCCTTTTGGAACTTGGGGTGGTACTTTTGGCACGACAGCCACTCACAGTTTACTGTGACAGCAGCGGGGCAGTCGCTCAGTCAAAGGAACCCAGAAGCCATAAAAGCCAAAACATGTACAGAGGAAGTATCACTTAGTCAGAGAGATTGTGCAGAGAGGTGATATTGCTATTACCAAGATAGCCTCTGCAGACAATTTGGCAGATCCCCTTACTAAGCCTTTGACTACCAAAGTCTTTGAGCAACACGTAGAAGGGATGGGCATGAGATGCAACCCTGACTGGCATTGAGCCCAAGTGGGAGATTGTTAGTTTTTGTGGACTCAATCCATCAGTTGATGTAATAAATTGATTAATTTCTTTATTTATCAATAATATCATGCTTTACTTTCATAAGATGAATGTTATTCTACTACTTCATGCACATGACCAATACGTATGACATAATGGTTCATGAGTTGAACCGGGTCCCATTAGTATATTAGATGTGATATATGTGCATGGATGAGATCCACACGCGGGAGATATATGTCACAAATCTTATACTTAAAATAGCTTCACAACCAGTAATGAAATTGGGCATCTCATTTGATAAGGTTGCAGCACTTTGATCACTATGAGATAGTGTGATTTGTCTCAATCATCAGAATGTAAGATTCTGGATCAATGGTGCTGGTACATTGGATGTATTGAAGGACCATGAGATGCACCTTATGGTATTCCGTCTCAATAATAAGGTATGCTCTCATAATTCCCTTGCAATAGGCTCTCAATCCTGAGACATTGACGAACTCAAGTTTCTATCTATTCATTTGCTTTGAGTCACCAATGAGTGAGGCCGACTATAGGTTAACACCTCGGTGTCTTGGGTATGTGGTAGTAGAACTGTGGGAACGTTGAATGATCAAGATGGAATCTATCTCTATTATCCCCTTGTGCCAATTAATGGATTTGTCATTAGTAAGTGCGCACCCATCTCAATTAAGAGTTAATTGGATGGTACTGATGATTACTGTGATTAATTGGGGCTCAAGGATAATAAGATGTGGAACTTAGATTGGAAGAGACGGATTTATTCCAATTGATCCACGGATATTGATAGAGGGGCCTACTTATGGTAATTGGGAAGTTTAGGGTCTTCATTGTAATTTATTCCTAAGACTGGAGTGCAATTGCATTTATATAGTGGTGTTATTTGCAATTAACTGTGGGCCCGGATTGCACATGAGATGTGGGGTCGCGGTGTTCTAGTTGGAGCCAGCTTTCTAAGGAATCCCTAGTGGTCCCCACGCTAGCCCAAGATATTGGAAAACACTAATCCGACTTGGACTCTAAGAATAAGAGTTTGGAAGGGGGAAAGTTGCTAATTGCTTTGGAAGTAAGACTTCTATTTCAATTAGACAAGGGAGAAATTTGGAAGTCTATATAATATCCTTGGACGTCCAAAAGAGTCCCCCTTACGCCAAAAACCCTTTCGTGCAAGAGTTGCGCGAGTTACTCTCCTCTCCTTTCTTCTAGTTCCTTGGAGTCTTGAGTGGAATTTCTCCTGAAGATTCCACCATTCTTCTTGAGAAAGGATATCCAATTCGGGTCATAGCGTGGAAGGCTAAGAGGTGTTGAAGAAATCCATTAGAGAGCACTGCGGATCTCCAAAAGGTATGATCTACTTCTTCCATGTCGTAGATTATTTTGGGTGCTTAGTGCTGGTAGAATTTTACTGTACATGGTCACGAGATTAAGGGTAACGCATCCTGGATTGGGTTTTGGTCTTATGGATAGTTGATCCCTGTGTCAAGTGGATCAAAAGTTTTGAAAATCTATCCACGAGACCCACCTACTTCCAACAGTTGTATCCTGGAGGCGATTCCTGCTAAGAACCTCATTGCATCTGGGTTTATCCCGAGGGGCGGAACTCGTCCTAAAGAAAGCGTCCGTTGACGTGCCTCGGCCAACTACTGCTTTCGTAGATTTCAACCATCACAACAACCCTCCACAACACTGTAGATAATTCGGTACTATTGCTTTAGTTATTTGTAGTTTAACAGCATTTTGTAGCTTTCATTTCAACAATAGACGTTGTCTCCAAGTTTTTGCTTGAAATTAACTCATTAGTTTGTCAGTGACACTGCACATCTGGCTGCCTATAATATATTGTGAAGTTGCGAAGAAACTACAATCATTCTTAGCATACAAAGTTACAGACAATTTGCTCATGTGGAACTTATCTCTACATGGATTATTTTTTAAGTCAAACAATATAGATGAACAGAAGTCGGTGAATATGCAAGACTTTAGTAATTGATACTACTCTTCTAGGTGCCCGCCCTTCAAGTAATACAAAAAAAAAAAAAAAAATCCAAAATTTTGTTTCAACGACTCTTTTGGAGCTAATCTTTGAAATTCCTGTCCTACCCTTGTCAGCAAAGGTTTATATGAACCTAGAGAACACCTAGATGGAGATAGAATGGATTCCTGTTAGTTGTTACACAGGAAGAAAGCAGTTGAATCCTCTCGAAGTAGGAACTGATGAAAAAGAAATGATGGCTTTCCCCTTCAAAATATGAAAGCTGTAACGAGTTCCCAAAACCAAGGTTAATTCTGACCCCAAAAAGATGGCATTGCATCAGCTCTTTGGAAGATGAATTCCAGCTTTCTCAACATGTCTTCTGAAAATGAATTCGAGCTGAATTCAGTCCTGATTGTGGTAGAGGAAGTCTGTTGCCATATTAATGCTAACATCTTTGCTGGATTGGAATGGCTGATCAGAGGAGAAAATGTCTGAACATGGTAATATAAAGTCGTCTCTTTGCTGAAAAAGAAGTGGTTGATGCTTTTCTTTTTTCGGGGTAAGGAAAAGGATGCCAATGGCATATAACAGTTGGATGTTGACACAGGGTTGAAGCTAAAGGCCAAAAGAATATGGTTAAGTTCGACCTCTACCTTAGTAGTATATAAAACCTTGTCTAATCTTTTTATAATCCAGGTATATTAGTATGCAATACCTTGTCTAATATGTAAACTTTATCTTACCCCCTTGATTGAGCTCTAATTGGGAAGGCTCAACAACTACAGTTATGATTCATATCTGCTAGAATGGTGCACTGCAGGAGTTTAGTAAAATGGTGCTCACCTTTCTGTAAGTGATGTAGTCTTCGTTTGCTTTTATTCTCATGTTCTCTATATTAGGATATACAGAACAGAGTCCAATGACCAAAAAGAATTGACAGAGACATTTCCCTAATTATCAATAGGAGCAAGTGAACCATCTACTATCTTAATAGAAAGGAGGAAGTTTTCAGAGCATGATAGAAAAGAGAGGACATACTAGTTATATGCTCTGGGGAACAAAAGTTATTGGGCCAATCTCTGTAGGGCCCAGCTAAACTCAGCTGATTCAACTTGGATTCATCATAAAATGAATACATAGTGATGGCCAGACTTATTCTGACTCAGTCAAGACTTGGTGGACCCAGCCTTGACACGATCAATGGTTGTTTATGCCCAAGAAAATCTATTAAGTTATTAATTTCTATTATTTATTTATTAATTAATGTTGACCTTTGACTTTATGACTAAGTCAAAACGTTGCCGAATCTGAGTCAGCTGGGAGTTGGATTAAGTTTTGGATGAAAAATGGGTCGAAGAAACATGTTGGACAGATAAGAAGGCAACTGTTTAGGCCAAGTAAAACTTAGCCATACTGGAAGCAGGCTCTTGTCAATGGTGGTTGTATTGTACAAGATCACTCAGATCCTCTTTTCCTCTTTAATTTAAGACCCTGTTACTGAGTTAGATCACTCATCAGTTCCTCCCATACTGTTCAAAAAGGAAAGTTGGGTTGTTGTGGGGGGGGGGGGGGGGGGGGTGGTTGGGTTGAAGAGGCCGCTTTCCATTATATGATATGACTTTTTCATTCGGTATTTTTTCTCATTTGATTGTTCAAATATTTATCTGTAATATCCCTACAAGGACTCTAATTAGAATTATAATTAAACTAAAAAAAAAAAAAACAAGGGCAATGGAAGACTAAGAATATTAGCAGTACTCTCTCACACTAATACTCTCTTAGAAGGACTCTTAGTACAAGATTGTTTAAAACACTACTATATATATGTATGTGGAAGCCTATTTTATTCTACCCATCAACGACAAAGAAAGAGAAGAGAGAGAGAGAGAGAGAGAGTGAGAGAGAGGAGGGACTGACCTTAGCTGGAAAATTTGTTGAAGAAGAAGAAGACGAGGAAGATCGACGGCGGGACGCATAACGGATGTCCGGTTCAAGGCCAATCCTTGCTCGAGCAACACATGTCTATATCAGGTGAGTAGAATTCTTCACTATTCAATGAAAATTGGAATTCGGAGAACCATGGCCTAGGGATTTTGTGATATAATGAAACCGTGATGAAATTGATCACCAAAAATGATGATTTCTGTCAACTACGTTATGGCTACAGAAACTTTTCATTACTATCGACATGTTCCGGTCAATTGATCAGTAGAAAAACCCTTCGATCGACCCTAATGAATTGCCAATGGAGATCCAAAGGTAGATAGGACCCTTCATCAAGTCCCAAAATTTGAAAGAAATTAAAGCCGGAGAGGAGTTTGTTGTGGATCTGGTCGTTCTGGGGCTGACTTGCGTTGGAGGGTACGAGGTCCACATTTGCCACATGATCAAAGATCACATCCCCACATTTGCTAGTGGACCCTAGGGCGACCCCAAATGCGATGGTCCCTTGTGATTTGGACCGTTGGGTCCCTCCATCTCGAGGCTTCAAAATAGCTTAGCAAGAACCCCTTTTTAACCGAGCATGAAGTCTGTTCCTTCTGTAATATGGAGATGGTCTCTGTCGACCTACATATGAGATTATCAACTTATAAGAAATTACAAATTGGCCCCTATTGTGGTAGTCATATTTTAAGAATCCCCTAAGGCCTTATGGAGTAAATACAGACTGATATGTTATAAACCCAATATTATTTGGACATCCAACTTGTGAGGCTTAGTGTTCAGGTGTTTCTTTTAGACCAAAAGTGAAAACTTTTCCTTACTAAATATTAGTTTATCTTTTAGATTGAAAGTAATCACATGCATTATGTGACTTGGAAATGGTGTAAATTTATATGGAATTTTTACTAGATATTTGAATATAATGAAATATGATTCCATATTAATTTAATAATTATCTTGATTTTACGATGAATAACTACCTTCTTCAATAGGATATGGACAATGCCACAGTTTGGTATTAATTTTGACTAAGAATGGGGTGAGAACTAACCAGTGTTGTGTGGTACTAGCCAAAGAAAAGAATAAGATGATTATGATGGAGATGAATCTCTTATAAATTTACTGAATTGAACTTGACATTGATGATTGAATAGAGTAACACAAACCGCTAGCTCTAAGTATAGAACTTTTTTCGTGGATGTTGGTCGAAGGAAGTAGGTTCAACAATCATGGTAGTAGGACAGACATTTGATAGAAATGTACATAATCCAATTTGGGAGTATCGGAACAGGCTCAACAACCAGGGTGGATGACAAGCCAGGTCGTTGATAGAAATGTAGATACACCCGTATGGGGTATCAGAATCATTTGATGCTTGTGGTGGAAAATACTCAGAAAAGAAATGATTAAGACATTGTGTTTAATTCTATTATCAAATTTATAAATGTTTGTATGATTGTTTGAATATGTGTTATACCTTGATTCTTAAACTGTTCTATTCACCAGTGTTACCGACCAGTGGTTCGCCTCACTCCAGGTAATGCAGTTGTGGAGGTTGCGGGGAGTGACGGAGATCAGCCGGTGGATTTTGGCATGCATGGCTGATCTAAAGCGTGAAAAGCGAAGAATAGATTAGTAAATGGGATTAGCCCAACATTTAGTCATTTATTTTACTGCAAATAGAGATTTGTCTTATCCTCAGTAGTTTTATCAAGACTCCTAGTATACTTAATGATTTAAATACAATGAAATTTGAATATTTTAGACCTTGATGCTCATGGGAATTTGATTTATGTGGTGTTGTTATAAAAATTTGAGAACGTCTTAAGAATCTGAAGAGCTCCAAATTCTTTGGTCGTTAAAAAGTGGTATCAGAGCAAGGTCTTGGGCAAACTCTAAAAGACTTAGAAAACACTAGGCATCGTGGTGAGGTCGTGGATTGGGTGTGTATTAGAATAAGGTATTTATCTACTATGTACTAACTATTGTACTTTTATTGTAGGAGAAAGAATATGACTCTCCAAGGAAACCTCATTCGTAATACTAATCAGAATGGAACTGAAAGTGGGACCTCGAATTTGAATAAGGGACTGATTTAGGTGCCCGAATACGTGAAGACTATGTTCGATACTTTCATGAAAGCATTAATCAGGTGCAAGAACAGATACAGACTCTGGCACAACATTCAAATGACAATGATCGGCTACAAGGCGGGGTCAATGCTGAAGGAGGCAGAGACAGAGAGCGAGACTATTTGTACAAGAGATTTAATGAGTTTTGTCCCCGATACTTTGATGAAACTATAAACCCATGGGAGGCGAACAAATGGATGGAGAACATGGAAGCAATCTTTGAAGTAATGGGTTGCTCGGATCACCAAAAAGCTCTATTAGCTGTCTTTAAAATGGAAGGAGATGTGAAAGAGTGGTGGAAATCTGCAAAGAAGACCTATCCCGGCCCGTAGGGTGAGATTACGTGGGCTTTCTTTAAAAAGGAATTCATCATGAAGTTTATACCTGATCACATCAAGGAAAGAAAGAAAAGAGAATTACAGAATCTAGTACAGGGAGACATGAAAGTGACGAAATATAATAATAAATTTACAAAGCTGTCTCATTTTGCTGAGTGCTTGATAGCAACAAAAGAGATGAAACGCAACAAGTTCATTGAAGGATTGCATCCGAATATTGTAACACTCCGATCCCCTTTGAGCCGGATTAGTGGCTCATTAGTGTGTGTTTTGTTTTATTTTATTCTTTTGGACTTGGTTTTGGGCCTTGGATAGGTAGTTGAGTGACCTTTGACCTGGAATAGGTAGTTCTAAGCCCTTTTCGTAATTTTGCTTTTGTTTTGCTCATATCATCTTTGCATCATCTTGGTGTCAGCACGTGTATTTTGTTGAGCTCGTTATATTCCGTAACTGTGTCAGATCCGTTTGGAGTCAATTGGAGAAGTTGGACCCTCGTGTGACTCGATTTGTAAATAACCTAAACTTCCCGGACTTTGACTTAAACTCCAAAACCTTATATATATTAGGAGTCAGTTTCCAGATGTCCTCATTTCTGTGAATTTGGCTTCAACGTGCATGCAAGGAGAGCTCCACGTTTCTCTTCCACTCCTTCTCCCCTCTTCATTCTCTTCTTCGGTCTTGGTTGGTGTTGGGAGCTTGCATCTCGATTGGGTTCTTCTTCCTTCTTTCTCTCCCTGTCTTTGTTTTGGTAAGTGGGTTCTTCTCCAATTCTTTCTTCTTCTTCTCCAATTGCTTCTCCCATTCTCTGATTTCTTTGTCTTCATCTCATGCATGGTGTATCTCTTTGATTTGTTTTGGTTTTAGTTGCTTTGGAGCTTGAGGTTGTGGATTTGATAGAGCTTTGAGGCAAGTATAAGTACAGGCTTTGATAACACATATGGGTGTTTGTTTGATGGCTTTGATTCACTCTTATTCTTTGTCTAGCATGTTTTACAGCCACAATTTGTGAATTTGGAACCTCTGTAACTCATTTTATTCAGTTTCTGTATCAAATTTCAGTTTCTGTACTCAGCCCGAATTCATCTCTGTATTGTACGGCTAAGCCGTGAACTTCTACGGCTTGGTTTCCAGAGACTCGAAATTTGAGTTTTGTTCTACGGCTAGGCTACGGCTAAGCCGTAATTTGTCCTACGGCTGAGCCGTAAGCTAGCCGTGACCCAACCGTACCCCAGCCGTGAATTAAATCTCTGATCAGTCGAAACTTTCTGATATCAGTACTCCTACGGTGAAGCTACGGCTAAGCCGTGGAATGCTACGGCTAAGCCGTGGATTGGTCTACGGCTAAGCCGTATACTGACTGTAGCTCAGCCGAAAAAGGGCATCAGATCAGAGGTGAAAGATGATCTGTTTAGCTGTGTTTTGAATGGAACCAAGGTGAAGCCGTAGTGCATAGTACGACGAGTGCGTAAGATGTCTTCGGCTCAACCATAGGTCCCTCATGGCTAAACCGTTAGGCATGGCAATTCTGAAACATAACTTAGGATAATGGTGAGACTTGTAGGACTCAAATACAGGTTAACCACCCATGTAAACCGGCCCAATGGATTCTTGGATCGCATGAATAGTCTGTTAGGCTATGACTTATTCATGTGAGTGTTGATTTACTGTTAAGCACCTCCCCATGGGTGTTGGTTTAAGGGACGTCGGTGCACGCACAGATTACATTGCAACACTTTGATGGCAACGGTGCATTGACTAACTTAAAACTACATCAACATGCACGGTTAGTGACAGTGAACAACTAGCTTAGGACTGGCTTGTAATGAACCTTGACTCCGTATTAATCTGAGATGCATTGCATATTGTTTATGATTTTGCCCTCTGTTCTGTTAATCTAAGTTTATGCATTCCGTAGTCATTTTTGTTTTCGTCCTGTATCTCTGTTCTATGCTTCGTTCTGCACTATGCTTTGATCTATGTTGTGCTTTGGATTTATATCTATGCTCTGCTGGCTTTGTTTATCTCTGAGTTTGGGTATTCCCGGGTGGCTCTGCCCAGAGGTTAATACGTGAGGATAAGATCCGGTCTTTGTCATCGGTGAGTCCAAAGCGGATAATCTCCCTTTCTATGGATTTGATTTGATTGGTATTAGTCTGGCTCTACTCAGCCTCAGCCCTAGGATGCCCGACGGGGTTACCTTTGGCTTAGATCTCTGTATCTCTGTATAACTGCAGTGTTGCTTTGTCTTGGGACCCCGGAACCCAGGAAACCGAGACCCACTTGTACCCTGGCCCGGTCAGTGGTGTTCTCATCTGCTCTGCTTTGCTCTGCTCTCTATTGGAGAGAACTTGGTTAACGTAGTAGCCACTTAGTCAGTATTTCTATGTTTGATTCACATATCATGCTTTACTTCTATGCACGATTTGCTTAGCTTACTAAGATGAAACTCTGAAATCATTATTCTGTCATTTATTCACTTTGATACTATGAGTGTTACACCCCTGTTACTTATATTTGCTGGATCGTTGTATTCATTTGTGTTGTCTGTGGTGTTGCAGGCACAGATACCTTGCCCAGCTCCCCGGCGGTCGAGGAGGCTGCAGGGGCGAGTGTAGAGGCACCCTCAGGTTTGGCAGAGTGGGCCTGATCATCTCTGCCGAGTGCGTTCATGCATACTTCCAGTGGCTTTTCGTTTTGGGATTTTGAGTTTTGGTTTCAGGGGACTTGTATTTGGACTGTGGATCTTTGGACTTTGGACTTGTATTCTGTGTATTTTGTATATATGGTTTTGGTGTGTATTTGGTTTTATATCAGTGTATTTGTCTTTGTCGCTTCCGTATTTGTTTCTGCTTTGGCTTCCGCTATTTTCTTTGTTGCTTGCTATGATATCTACAGCTTCCGCGTTCGTCTGTTTCGCACGTGTTAGATCCCTTGTGTGCGTGCATCTGGACTGGGTTTGGGTGCACGTGCACGGGAGTACGTGTGTCACCGGTTTAGCTTTTCGCTAACCCCCGAATTCTGGGCTCGGGTCGTGACATACGTATTGTATGGTATCAGAGCATGCTAGTTATAAGCATGTAGGCATCCAAGATCGTGGTGAGATAACGCTATCAACTATTTGACTCGAAGTCTCATATGTTGATTTGGGGTTTGACTAACTCAGGGCATTTTATATTTGTGTGTTGTGTTTCTTTTCCTTTTGCAGGATGGCATCAGGATCGGGATCTCGGGATGAGAATCAACAAGGCCACAACGGTGATAGTGGATCAGTACCTCCACACATCAGTAGTGAGGAACGAATGATGATGATGATGCAGTCTATGCAGTCATTACAGGCACAGATGGCATCCATGGTAGATAGACAGAGTCAGGCTGCCGCAGTAGCATCACCTCGTATAGATCAGCAGGTGATTTTCCAGCCTAAGGAATCAGATCCAAATGCTCTTTTCGACAAGTTCCGTAAGCGAGGGGCGACTGAGTTCCATGGGATAGAGGACGCATTGCAGGCTGAGCAATGGTTGGAGCAGACTGAAGAGCTTTTTGATACGATTGTGTGCAGTAACAAGCAGAAGGTAGTTCTCACAGCCTCTATGCTTCGGAGTGTAGCTAAGACATGGTGGAGGAGTGTTAAGACTTCATTTCAGACTATGCCCAGTGCCACAGTTTGGGAGACCTTCAAGCAGCAATTCCGTCGTAAGTTCATGCCTCTTCACATTCAGCGAGCTAAGGAAGTGGAATTCTTCAACCTCCAGCAGAGACAGATGTCAGTTGCAGATTATGTATACAGGTTTACCGAGTTGTCTCATTTTGCAGAGGACATGGTAAACACTGAGCAGAAGAAGGTGACTCGCTTCGTCAACGGCCTGAACCCGAGGCACAAACGCCACGTGGTTGCTTGTATGTGGCCGGCTACATTAGATGACGCTATTGACAGAGCCTATGATGCAGAGGTCATCTTTGAGGAGGAGCGAACAGAGGCTAAGAGGGCAGCAGGTTTCAGTGGCAGAAGTCAGTTCCAGAAGAAGTTCAAGGGTAAGCAGGGCAGTTCGAGCAGTGCTCAGGTGATTTGCGGTCACTGTGGGAAGGATCACCCCACAGACAGATGTTGGAGGAAGAGTGGGGCTTGTTTCGGGTGTGGCTCTACGGATCACAGGCGGGCCCAATGCCCGAAGTTTCAGTCCTCTCCACAGACGAGACAGGCAGGACCTACAGCGCAGGGCAGATCTCAGCCAGCTCGCCCGGCTCAGAAGCCGAACCGCCAGACAGCCCGAGCCTATGCTGCTACGCATGAGGGCGCGGAGGAGGCCACAGTCGTGGAAGGTAAAATTTTAATTTCTGATGCAGAAGCTTTAGTTTTATTTGACTCCGGGTCTACGCGTTCGTACGTAGCACCCCATTTTGCTGTGCAGCTTCGACAGCGACCCACACCACTTCCATATTTGTTGTTAGTATCCACTCCGGTTGGTAAACGGGTGGAGTGCAGTGTTTTCTACCCTCAGTGTGATGTGCGGATAGCTGGTCATCAGCTCCCAGTAGACCTCGTGTTGCTCACGACACTGGATTTTGATGTGATCCTTGGTATGGACTGGCTTGCGAGATATCATGCGTGTATCAATTGCTACAGCAAAGCTATCTACTTTGATTTGGGCAGCGGATTCCGATTTGAGGGCAGCCAGATGAAGTGCCCAAGACGTGTGATCTCTGCTTGTAAGGCAGACAGGATGCTTCGTAGGGGATGTGAGGGATTTCTTGCATTCATTTCAGAAAAGAAAGATCGGCGACAGCTCAGTGAGATTCCAGTAGTCAGCGAGTTTCCGGATGTCTTTCCGGAGGATGTGCCAGAGTTGCCACCAGTTCGGGAAGTAGAATTTGCTATTGACTTGATGCCAGGTACAGCACCTATCAGTAGAGCTCCATATCGTATGGCACCTGCAGAATTGTTGGAATTGAAGAAACAGTTGCAGGGTCTGTTGGATAAAGGGTTCATACGCCCAAGTGTTTCACCTTGGGGAGCTCCTGTATTGTTTGTCAAGAAGAAGGATGGCATTTTCCGGATGTGCATTGATTATAGGCAGTTGAACAAAGTGACTATCAAGAACAAATATCCATTGCCTAGGATCGATGAGTTGTTCGATCAGCTTCAGGGTGCAGCTTACTTCTCGAAGATTGACTTGAGGTCAGGATATCACCAGCTCAGGGTGAAGGATGAGGATGTTCCTAAGACAGCTTTCAGGACTCGGTATGGTCACTACGAGTTCCTTGTCATGCCATTTGGTTTGACAAACGCACCCGCAGCTTTCATGGCGTTGATGAATAGGGTGTTTACTTCCTTCTTGGACCAGTTTGTTGTAGTCTTCATAGATGACATATTGGTCTATTCGAAGACTGCTGAGGAACATGCAGACCATTTGAGGAAAGCATTGCAGCTGCTTAAGGATCACAAGTTGTATGCCAAGTTGTCCAAGTGTGATTTCTGGTTAGAGCAAGTTGCATTTCTGGGTCATAAGATTTCTAGAGATGGATTGATGGTGGATCCGGCTAAGATTGAGGCAGTAGTCCATTGGCCCCGTCCTAGATCAGTGACAGAGATTCGGAGTTTTCTGGGTTTGGCGGGATATTACCGCAGGTTTGTGCAGGATTTCTCGAAGATTTCAGCTCCGCTGACTCAGTTGACTCGGAAGAAGGTCCCGTATGAGTGGACAGAGAAGTGTGAGCGCAGTTTCCAGATGTTGAAAGAAAAGCTCACTACGGCGCCAGTGTTGACTCTCCCGGATGGTAGTGCGGGATTCGTGATTTATTCCGATGCTTCTCGAGTTGGATTAGGCTGTGTACTGATGCAGAATCAGAAGGTGATTGCCTATGGATCCAGACAGCTGAAAGAACATGAGAAGAACTATGCCACACATGACTTGGAGCTAGCAGCTATTGTATTTGCACTGAAGTTGTGGCGACATTACTTGTACGGTGTGAAGTTCGAGGTCCATTCCGATCATCACAGTCTGCAGTACTTGTTTGATCAGCATGACTTGAATATGAGGCAGCGTAGATGGTTGGAGTTTATCAAAGACTATGACTTTCCGATCAAGTACCACCCAGGCAAAGGAAATGTAGTTGCAGATGCACTTAGCAGGAGGACAAACAGCCTTCAGGTGTTGGCAGGATTTTATATGCTTGTGCATGATCAGCCTGTAGAGGTTCGGATGGTAGGTGAATTGGTGACATTAGCTACTACCGTCGTATTTCAGCCTGAGGTGATTCAGCAGATTAAGGATCGCCAGTTTGAGGACCCCCTCCTGGTGAAGTTCAGAGATCGGATTGCAGATCGACCGGATTTCAGCTTGGTAGATGGAGTTTTGTACTTCAGGAATAGGTTGTGTGTTCCCGCTGTGGATGAGCTGAAAGATAAGTTGATGACAGATGCGCACGATGCCCGATATGCGATGCACCCAGGGAGTACGAAGATGTACCGGAACTTGAAGGACAGATTTTGGTGGAACAATATGAAGCGGGAGATCGCAGGGTTCGTAGCTCGATGTTTGACCTGTCAGAGGGTGAAAGCTGACCATCAGCGACCTCCAGGATCATTACATCCATTGCACACTCCGCAGTGGAAGTGGGAGCACATTACGATGGATTTCGTCTCCGGTTTTCCGCCGACCAGTAGAAAGAATAATGCGATCTGGGTAATAGTGGACAGATTAACCAAGTCAGCACATTTCCTTCCGTTCAAGAAAGGGATGACATTCACAGAGATGGCTAGGAAGTTTGTTGACGAGATAGTCAGATTGCATGGTACCCCAGTATCTATTGTGTCTGATCGAGACAGTCGTTTTGTGTCTTCATTTTGGAGAGCATTTCAGGAAGCTATGGGCACGAAGTTGAGTTTTAGCACGGCATACCACCCCCAGACTGATGGACAGTCGGAGCGTACCATTCAGACGTTGGAGGATATGCTCAGAGCTAGTGTGCTGAACTTTGAGAAGGAATGGGATATGCATTTGGCATTGTGTGAGTTTGCTTACAACAACAGCTTCCATGAGAGCATTGGTATGGCACCTTATGAGGCTCTATACGGACGCAAGTGCAGGACCCCGGTGTGCTGGGAAGAAGTTGGAACTAGAAGTTTCCATGGTCCGACAATCATTGCTGAGACGACAGAGAAGGTGCAGAAAGTGATAGAGAATCTGAAGATTGCTCGGTCCAGACAGAAGAGCTATGCGGATACTCGGAGGAGACCTTTGGCATTCCAAGTCGGAGATTGGGTATTTCTTAAAGTTTCTCCGATGAAGGGCACAGTTCGATTTGGTCAGAAGGGCAAGTTAGCTCCGAGATATGTAGGACCGTTTGAAGTCAAGAGCCGAGTTGGAGATTTAGCCTATCGGTTGGCGCTTCCAGTCGAGTTCTCCGGTGTTCACGATGTATTCCATGTGTCGATGCTCCGTAAGTATGTGCCAGATCCGAGCCATGTGATTCGCTACGATGACATTCAGATTCAGCCTAATGCGACTTACGTTGAGCGTCCGCTTCGCATCGTTGGGACACGAGAGCAGATTCTTCGTACCAGGACTATCAGATGGGTGAAGGTGTTGTGGGAACATCATGGTCCAGATGAGGCTACATGGGAGCTAGAGGAGCAGCTAGCGCGCCAGTACCCACATCTCTTTGCGCAGGCAGGTAGTCATTCCGAGGACGGAATGATTCCTAGTGGGGGAGGATGTAACACTCCGATCCCCTTTGAGCCGGATTAGTGGCTCATTAGTGTGTGTTTTGTTTTATTTTATTCTTTTGGACTTGGTTTTGGGCCTTGGATAGGTAGTTGAGTGACCTTTGACCTGGAATAGGTAGTTCTAAGCCCTTTTTCGTAATTTTGCTTTTGTTTTGCTCATATCATCTTTGCATCATCTTGGTGTCAGCACGTGTATTTTGTTGAGCTCGTTATATTCCGTAACTGTGTCAGATCCGTTTGGAGTCAATTGGAGAAGTTGGACCCTCGTGTGACTCGATTTGTAAATAACCTAAACTTCCCGGACTTTGACTTAAACTCCAAAACCTTATATATATTAGGAGTCAGTTTCCAGATGTCCTCATTTCTGTGAATTTGGCTTCAACGTGCATGCAAGGAGAGCTCCACGTTTCTCTTCCACTCCTTCTCCCCTCTTCATTCTCTTCTTCGGTCTTGGTTGGTGTTGGGAGCTTGCATCTCGATTGGGTTCTTCTTCCTTCTTTCTCTCCCTGTCTTTGTTTTGGTAAGTGGGTTCTTCTCCAATTCTTTCTTCTTCTTCTCCAATTGCTTCTCCCATTCTCTGATTTCTTTGTCTTCATCTCATGCATGGTGTATCTCTTTGATTTGTTTTGGTTTTAGTTGCTTTGGAGCTTGAGGTTGTGGATTTGATAGAGCTTTGAGGCAAGTATAAGTACAGGCTTTGATAACACATATGGGTGTTTGTTTGATGGCTTTGATTCACTCTTATTCTTTGTCTAGCATGTTTTACAGCCACAATTTGTGAATTTGGAACCTCTGTAACTCATTTTATTCAGTTTCTGTATCAAATTTCAGTTTCTGTACTCAGCCCGAATTCATCTCTGTATTGTACGGCTAAGCCGTGAACTTCTACGGCTTGGTTTCCAGAGACTCGAAATTTGAGTTTTGTTCTACGGCTAGGCTACGGCTAAGCCGTAATTTGTCCTACGGCTGAGCCGTAAGCTAGCCGTGACCCAACCGTACCCCAGCCGTGAATTAAATCTCTGATCAGTCGAAACTTTCTGATATCAGTACTCCTACGGTGAAGCTACGGCTAAGCCGTGGAATGCTACGGCTAAGCCGTGGATTGGTCTACGGCTAAGCCGTATACTGACTGTAGCTCAGCCGAAAAAGGGCATCAGATCAGAGGTGAAAGATGATCTGTTTAGCTGTGTTTTGAATGGAACCAAGGTGAAGCCGTAGTGCATAGTACGACGAGCGCGTAAGATGTCTTCGGCTCAACCATAGGTCCCTCATGGCTAAACCGTTAGGCATGGCAATTCTGAAACATAACTTAGGATAATGGTGAGACTTGTAGGACTCAAATACAGGTTAACCACCCATGTAAACCGGCCCAATGGATTCTTGGATCGCATGAATAGTCTGTTAGGCTATGACTTATTCATGTGAGTGTTGATTTACTGTTAAGCACCTCCCCATGGGTGTTGGTTTAAGGGACGTCGGTGCACGCACAGATTACATTGCAACACTTTGATGGCAACGGTGCATTGACTAACTTAAAACTACATCAACATGCACGGTTAGTGACAGTGAACAACTAGCTTAGGACTGGCTTGTAATGAACCTTGACTCCGTATTAATCTGAGATGCATTGCATATTGTTTATGATTTTGCCCTCTGTTCTGTTAATCTAAGTTTATGCATTCCGTAGTCATTTTTGTTTTCGTCCTGTATCTCTGTTCTATGCTTCGTTCTGCACTATGCTTTGATCTATGCTGTGCTTTGGATTTATATCTATGCTCTGCTGGCTTTGTTTATCTCTGAGTTTGGGTATTCCCGGGTGGCTCTGCCCAGAGGTTAATACGTGAGGATAAGATCCGGTCTTTGTCATCGGTGAGTCCAAAGCGGATAATCTCCCTTTCTATGGATTTGATTTGATTGGTATTAGTCTGGCTCTACTCAGCCTCAGCCCTAGGATGCCCGACGGGGTTACCTTTCGCTTAGATCTCTGTATCTCTGTATAACTGCAGTGTTGCTTTGTCTTGGGACCCCGGAACCCAGGAAACCGAGACCCACTTGTACCCTGGCCCGGTCAGTGGTGTTCTCATCTGCTCTGCTTTGCTCTGCTCTCTATTGGAGAGAACTTGGTTAACGTAGTAGCCACTTAGTCAGTATTTCTATGTTTGATTCACATATCATGCTTTACTTCTATGCACGATTTGCTTAGCTTACTAAGATGAAACTCTGAAATCATTATTCTGTCATTTATTCACTTTGATACTATGAGTGTTACACCCCTGTTACTTATATTTGCTGGATCGTTGTATTCATTTGTGTTGTCTGTGGTGTTGCAGGCACAGATACCTTGCCCAGCTCCCCGGCGGTCGAGGAGGCTGCAGGGGCGAGTGTAGAGGCACCCTCAGGTTTGGCAGAGTGGGCCTGATCATCTCTGCCGAGTGCGTTCATGCATACTTCCAGTGGCTTTTCGTTTTGGGATTTTGAGTTTTGGTTTCAGGGGACTTGTATTTGGACTGTGGATCTTTGGACTTTGGACTTGTATTCTGTGTATTTTGTATATATGGTTTTGGTGTGTATTTGGTTTTATATCAGTGTATTTGTCTTTGTCGCTTCCGTATTTGTTTCTGCTTTGGCTTCCGCTATTTTCTTTGTTGCTTGCTATGATATCTACAGCTTCCGCGTTCGTCTGTTTCGCACGTGTTAGATCCCTTGTGTGCGTGCATCTGGACTGGGTTTGGGTGCACGTGCACGGGAGTACGTGTGTCACCGGTTTAGCTTTTCGCTAACCCCCGAATTCTGGGCTCGGGTCGTGACAAATATAAAAAAGGATGTACGGCTGGGACAGCCAGCAACCTATGCGGATGCTTTAAAGAGGGCCTATGTATTGGAAGAAGCTACTGATGAAATCAATGGAGTGACTCTACCTAAAACGTTAGGAAATGGAAAGAGAAATTGAGAAAACCACACACCCCGGAAAAAGCAAAAGGTGGATTCTCAAGTTGCAGTCGCTGCGGAAAGGACCATGAATTCGAGCAGTGTCGATGGCAGCGCGATGCGTGCTTTACATGTGGTTAGGTGGGTCATAGGCGTAAGGACTGTCCAAAGTGGCAAAAGAAGAATTAGGCACAGCAACAAGGGCAGCAATCGCATAAGAACCAATAAACTTCCAACAGCCATGCCAGAACCACCAAAACTACCCTCTTAGAAATCAAGGGAATCCACAGCAGATCCATTTACAGAATTAGCCGCAGAAGAACCATCAGAATGGTCAGAACTGGCAGAAGGGATACCCACAGAATCTGCCACAGTGGCAGAATCATAATCAAGGAACAATTAAGGCGAAAACCAATAGAGACAACAAGCCAATGCTAGGGCTTATGCAATCACACATCAGGAGGCAGATAAGGCAAACAATGTAGTTAAGGGTACGCTCCTTATCTTTGGTACTAAAGCCATTACACTATTTGATTCTGGTTCCACACACAGCTTTGTTTCACATGTGTTTGCCCCGAAACTAAGCATACGGCCCTCTAAACTACCCCAAGCTTTAATTGTATCAACCCCCAGTGGAGGACAAGTGAACACTAGAACCATATTTTATGACTGCCCCCTGAATCATGATAAAGTTTCTATGCCCACAAACTTAATATTATTACCAATGCATGATTTTGACATTATTTTGGGAACGGATCGGCTAGCAAAGTATATGGCTGTGCTAGATTATTTCAATAAGATAGTTCGCTTCAAATTAGAAGGATATAAAGATGTGCGTATAGTGGGAACCAGGAGACCCGTAGAGTCTAGGGTAATCTCGGCGATCAAGGCCAGTCAATTACTAAGAAATGGGTGAGGGATTCCTCGCATTTGTCATTGAGGAGAAACAAAAACCTTAGTTGGAGGATATTCTGGTAGTGAGAGAATTTTCTGATGTCTTTCAAGACGACTTACCCGGTTTACCATCGGTACGGTAGGTTGATTTCACTATTGAATTAGTACCAGGAACAGCCTCGGTCTCCAAGGCACCCCACCGCATGGCACCTACTGAACTAAGAGAACTAAAAGAACAGTTGCAGGAATTGATGGACAGGGGATTCATTAGACCTAGTGTCTCACCGTGGGAGCACCTGGACTGTTTGTCAAGAAAAAAGGATGGAACCTTGCGCATGTGCATTGATTATCGACAATTAAATCAGGTTACTATTAAGAATAAATATTTACTTCCATGAATAGATGAAGTATTTGGCCAACTTCAAGGTGCAAGATACTTCTCTAAGATTGATTTACGGTCCAGATACCATCAGCTAAGGGTGAGGAATGAAGACATACCAAAGACAGCTTTCTGGACACCGTACGGACATTACGAGTTCCTAGTAATGCTGTTTGGGCTAACAAACGCACCAGCAGTGTTCATGGCACTTATAAATCAAATCTTCAAGCCATATTTAGATTAATTCGTAGTGGTATTCATTGATGACATTCTAATTTATTCAAAGATGGAAGTGAAGCGTGGGAATCACTTGCGCATTGCACTGCAATTGCTAAAAGATAATCAGTTATACGCAAAGTTGAGTAAATGCGACTTCTAGTTAGCGAAGGTAAACTTCTTAGGCCACATCATTTTAGGTGAAGGCTTATCAGTGGATCCTGCAAAGATCGAAGCTTTACTAATTGGAAACGGCCAACCATGGTGGTAGAAATCCGAAGTTTCTTAGGACTCGCAGGATATTACAGACGATTTGTAAAGGGATTTTCTTCTTTCGCGGGACCTTTTACCCGACTCACTAGGAAGGATGTCAGTTCAACTGGAATGACGAATGTGAATCTAGTTTTCAGATATTAAATGAAAACCTAACTTCGGCACTGATCCTGGCCCTGCCATCTAGTAGTAGTGGTTTTGTAATATTTTGCGACGCGTCACTTCACAGATTGGGATGTGTACATGGCAGAGTGATTGCTTATGTGTCCAGACAATTAAAGACTCATGAACGAAATTATGCGACACATGGTTTAGAATTGGTTGCAGTCGTTTTTGCTCTCAAGATTTGGAGATAGTATCTTTATAGAAAGAATTCCGGGTATATACAGATCATAAGAGCTTGAAATATGTTTTCTCTCAGAAGGACTTGAACTTGAGAGAGAGGCGATTGTTGGAATTTCTAAAAGATTATATTTTCTCCATTTCCTATCACCCTAGTAAAGCAAATGTAGTAGCCAATGCTTTGAGTCGGAAATCAATTTAACTATAGCCTGTTTGACAGTGGAGTGGAGATTATTAGAAGAGATCAGAGATCTATAAGTAAATCTTTGGCCCATAAGTGACAAGATCTTACTGGGTAATTTCAAGGTTCAGCCAGAACTCATACAACGAATCAAGGATCACCAAAGGGATGATGCGGCACTCTTGGAGATTTTCAACAAGATGGATAACAAGCCTGAATTTTTACTCGCCAATGCTACTTTGTATTTCTGAGATTGGCTATGTGTCCCTAATGTTCGGGAGATTAAGGATGCAATCTTACGGAAAGCGCACCATACTCGATACACCATTCACCCAGGAAATACCAAGATGTATCAAAACCTCAGAAAATGATTTTGGTGGATTGGTATGAAAAATGACATTTCGCAATTTGTAGGAAGGTGTTTAACATGTTAACAAATAAAGGCAGATCATCAGAAGCCGGGAGGATTGCTGCAACCACTCCCCATCCCCGAATGGAAATGGGAGCATGGTACTATGGATTTTGTATGAGGATTCCCGCGAACCTTTCGGAACAACGAAGTGATTTGGGTTATTGTGGATCCTTTGACTGAATCCGTACATTTTATTCCCTTTAAGAATAGAACTTCGATGAAGGAATTAGCACAAAAATATGTCAAGGAAGTTGTTCGGTTACATGGCATTCCAGTTTCCATTGTTTCGGATAGGGATTCTAGGTTTGTGTCTAACTTTTAGAGAAAACTATAGATGGTTATGGGAACTCAGTTGCGGTTCAGTATAGCATATCATCTCCAAAC
This sequence comes from Sextonia rubra, assembly GCA_037013555.1. NCBI lineage: Eukaryota > Viridiplantae > Streptophyta > Magnoliopsida > Laurales > Lauraceae > Sextonia > Sextonia rubra. Next base: position 13,738,846 of record JASUAD010000026.1, read on the forward strand.
TGATGGCCAGACTGAAAGGACTAACCAAACCCTGGAGGATATGTTGCGAGCATGTGCTCTAGATTTCAAGGATAGTTGGGACAAACAGTTACCACTTGTGGAATTTGCTTATAATAATAGTTATCATTCAAGCATTCAGATGGCACCTTTTGAGGCGTTGTATGGATGAAATTGTTGAACCCTTATTTGCTGGGAAGAACTAGGTGACCGAAGAATACTTGGGCCAGATTGGGTGCAGACTTTGACGAATAATATCAAGAAAATGCGGGATAAGCTTCAGACCGCACAAAGTAGGCAGACAAGTTATGCTGATAACAGCTGGAGGGAATTAGAATTTGCTGTGGAAGACCATGTTTTTTTCAAAGTCTCCCCAACCAAAGGAGTTATGAGGCTCGAGAAGAAGGGGAAATTGAGTCCTCGTTATATTGGACCATTCAAAGTAACAAGACGAGTCAGTGATGGAAATGCTTATGAACTCGCACTACCACCACAACTGTCAGGTGTACACAATGTTTTTCATGTGTCTATGCTACAGAAATACAAACCAGACCGATCACATGTTATTGACTTCGAGCCACTTCAACTGCAGCAAGATTTGTCCTATGAAGAGATTCCGGTGGCTATTCTAGAGACGAAGGAAAGGGTTCTACGGAACAAAACTATTCGACTAGTAAAAGTACTATGGCAACATCATAATCAACTTGAGGCAACGTGGGAGACAAAGGAGGAGGTCCGTGACAAATATCCACACCTTTTTTCATCAGGTATGATTTAAATTCGGCGGACCGAATTACTTAAGGAGAGGAGTAAGTAATATCCCTACTAGGACTCTTATTAGAATTATAATTAAACTAAAAAAAAAAGAAGGTCAATAGAAGACTAAGAATGTTAGTAAGACTCTCTCACACTAATACTCTCTTAGAAGGACTCCTTTGTAGTCCCAAATTGGACTCCTAGTACAAGATTGTTTAAAACACTACTGTATATATATATATGTACATGGAAGCCTATTTTATTCTACCCATCAACGACAAAGAAAAAAAAAAGAAGAGAGAGAGAAAGGACTGATCTTAGCTGGAAAACTTGTAGAAGAAGAAGAAGATCATGAAGAGGACAAGGAAGATTGACGGCGGGCGCATAACAGATGTCCGGTTCAAGGCCAATCCGTACTCGAGCAACACACGTCTATACCAGGTGAGTAGAATTCTTCATTGTTCAATGAAAATTGGGATTCGGAGAACCATGGCTTAGGGATTTTGTGATATAATGAAACCGTGATGAAATTGATCACCAAGAATGATGATTCTGTCAGCTACGTTACCGCTATAGAAACTTTTCATTACTGTTGACATGTTCCGGTCAATTGATCAGTAGAAAAACCCTTTGATCGACCCTAATGAATTGCCAATGGAGATCCAAAGGTAGATAGGACCCTTAGCTAATGTTTCTTATACATCAAGTCCCAAAATTTGAAAGAAATTAGAGCCAGAGAGGAGTTTGTTGTGGATCTGGTCGTTCTGGGGTTGACTTGCGTTGGAGGGTATGGGGTCCACATATGCCACCTGATCAAAGATCACATCCCCACATTTGCTAGTGGACCATAGGGCGACCCCAAAGGCGATGGTCCCTTGTGATTTGGACCGTTGGGTCCCTCCATCTCGAGGCTTCAAAATATCTTAGCAAGAACCCCTTTTTAACCGAGCATGAAGTCTGTTCCTTCTGCAATGTGGAGATGGTCTCTGTCGACCTACATATGAGATTATCAACTTATAAGAAATTACAAATTGGCCCCTATTGTGGTAGTCATATTTTAAGAATCCCCTAAGGCCTTATGGAGTAAATACAGACTGATATGTTATAAACCCAATATTATTTGGACATCCAACTTGTGAGGCTTAGTGTCCAGGTGTTTCTTTTAGACCAAAAGTGAAGACTTTTCCTTACCAAATATTAGTTTTTGAATCTTTTAGATTGAAATTAATCACATGCATTATGTGACTTGGAAATGGTGTAAATTTATATGGAATTTTTACTAGATATTTGAATGTAACAAAATATGATTCCATATTAATTTAATAATTATCTTGATTTTACGATGAAACCTTCTTCAATAGGATTTGGACAATGCCATGGTCTGGTACCAATTTTGACTAGGAATGGGGCGAGGACTAACTAGTGTTGTGTGGTACTAGCCAAAGAAAAGAATAATATGATTATAATGGAGATGAATCTCTAATAAATTTACTTAATTAACTTGACATTGATGGTTGAATAGAGTAATACAAACTGCTAGCTCTGAGTATAGAACTTCTCTCGTGGATGTTGGTTGAGGAAGTAGGTTCAACAATCATGGTAGTAGGACAGGTATGTTGTTGATAGAAATGTAGATACTTTAATGTGGGAGTATCGGAATAGGCTCAACAACCAGGGTGGATGACAAGCTAAGTTGTTGATAGAAATGTAGATACACCCGTATGGGGTATTGGAATAATTTGATGTTTGTGGTGGAAAATACTCAAAAAAGAAATGATTAAGACATTGTGTTTAATTCTATTATCGAATTTATAAATGTTCGTATGATTGTTTGAATATGTGTTATACCCTAATACTTAAACTGTTCTATTCACCAGTGTTACCGACGAGTGGTTCGCCTCACTCCAGGTAATGCAGTCGTGGAGGTTGCGGGGAGTGACGGAGATCAGCCGGTGGATTTTGGCATGCATGGTTGATCTAGAGCGCGAGAAGCGAAGAATAGATTAGTAAATGGGATTAGCCAAACACTTAGTCATTTATTTTACTGCAAATAGAGATTTGTCTTATACTCAGTAGTTTTATCAAGACTCCTAGTATACTTAATGATTTAAATACAATGGAATTTGAATATTTTAGACCTTGATGTTCATGGGAATTTGATTTATGTGGTGTTGTTATAAAAATTTGAGAACATCTTAAGAATCTGAAGAGCTCCAGATTCTTTGGTCGTTAAAAAGTGGTATCAGAGCAAGGTCTTGGGCAAACTCTAAAAGACTTAAAAAACACTAGGCATCGTGGTGAGGTCGTGGATTGGGTGTATATTTAGATAAGGTATTTATCTACTATGTACTTGTTGGGAGGTAGCCGCCAGGATCCTTAGATATCGCCCACAGATCATTGCGGAAATAAGTTTAAACGATAATGATTCAAGGACTATACTTGCGAGATCTCTCTGATTTTATCTCGGTCTTATAACAGCCTGAAAATCTCAAGATCTTTTACTGTCTTCCTCTATGCTCGAACTCGCACCGGGTTGTGGGCCTTTTCTGCAAATTCTCCTTGCTCTTAGAAAATGAGATTTCTCTTGTATATATTTTCTAAAGAGCAATAGCGCATATTTATAGGCTACAATAGGACCTTAAAAAGGAAATAAGGAATAAGCTTCTTATAGAAATAGGAAACCCTAATTCCACCCAAATTAGAATCTTAGATCCATAAATTACAATTCAGTCCACTAAAGAATTATAATTGTACTCCTGTCCTTATTCTCAAAATAATATTTCGAGCTTCTTGCTATTAAATGCTTATTAATCTCCCCACGTTAAGATTTCAGATATCCATCGATTAAATAATTACTGATGCCTATATTTAATCGATATTTTAATAATTCCTTGAGACTTTACACTTAACTTATTTGATATGTCGGACACTAAGTCCACCTGCAGGGTTTGACATAATTAAAACTTATTAGCTTCATCAAGGGGATATAATCAATCCTTATTACGGGATGTGGATTCCGTCAATAAACTAATATGCACCATACACGTAGTGTAGTCATCCAATTTACTGAGATTATTGACCCACAAAGGTCTCACTCCTTTGTAAATCAAAATGCCAAATACGAAATGCACGTGTCTAGTATTTATATTGGAATGAAGAGTATAAGCTCTCATAATAACCATTTGGATGTTAATAATCTTATATAGTCAGTATAAAGACAATAACCCAAAAGTGGTCCTGTTCAATACACACAAAGTGTACTAGCATAACGAGTCGAAACTATACTATTTTCTGCAGTCAAGACAAGCCTACTAAAACATCAAGCTACAATTGTACCGATGGTGTGTCCAGCTCCATCTAAATTGTGAATAACAATAACTTATATTCTATAAGAATCGACAAATAAGTCTTCCGTGTGTAAGCTGAACTCTACATACCAACTTGTCTACTTTCTAGAATAAAAGACGCACTTATGCATAATAAATAATAATGCAACCATTTACCCATACAAATTCTTATTAAGATGGAAAAAGCAACCTTTACTAATAAGTAAATCCGTCAAAGAAAAATACATAAAAGTATGCTTTTAGTATAAATTTCCAACAGTACTAACTATTGTACTTTTACTGTAGGAGAAAGAATATGACTCTCCAAGGAAACCCCATCCGTAATATTAATCAGAATGGAACTGAAAGTGGGACCTCGAATTTGAATGAGGGACCGATTTAGGTGCCCGAATATGTGAAGACTAGGTTTGATACTTTCATGGAAGCATATAATTAGCTGCAAGAATAGATACAGACTTTGGCACAACATTCAAATGACAATGATCGACCACAAGGCGGAGTCAATGCTGGAGGAGGCAGAGACAGAGAGCGAGACTATTTGTACAAGAGATTTAATGATTTTTGTCCTCGATATTTTGATGAAACTATAAACCCATGTGAGGCGAACAAATGGAGAGAGAACATGGAAGCAATCCTTGAAGTAATGGGTTGCTCGGATCACCAGAAAGTTCTATTAGCTGTCTTTAAATTGAAAGGAGATGCGAAAAAGTGGTGGAAATCTGCAAAGAAGACCTATCCCAGTCTGGAGGGTGAGATCACTTGGGCTTTCTTTAAAAAAGAATTCATCATGAAGTTTATACCTGATCACATCAAGGAAAGAAAGAAAAGAGAATTCCAAAATCTAGTACAGGGAGACATGACAGTGACGAAATATAATAATAAATTTACAAAGCTGTCTCATTTTGCGGAGTGCTTAATAGCAACAGAAGAGATGAAATGCAACAAGTTCATTGAAGGATTGCGTCCGAATATAAAAAAGGATGTACAGCTGGGACAACCAGCAACCTATGCGGATGCTTGAAAGAGGGCTTATGTATTGGAAGAAGCTACTGATGAAATCAATGGAGTGGCTCTACCTAAAACGTTAGGAAATGGAAAGAGAAATTGAGAAAACCACACACCTTGGAAAAAGCAAAAAGTGGATTCTTAAGTTGTAGTCACTGCGGAAAGGACCATGAATTCGAGCAGTGTTGATGGCAGCGCGATGTGTGCTTTACATGTGGTTAGGTGGGTCATAGGTGTAAGGATTGTCCAAAGTGGCAAAAGAAGAATCAGGCACAGCAACAAGGCAGCAATCACACCAGAACAAACAAAACTTCCAACAGCCATGCCAGAACCACCAAAACTACCCTCCCAGAAATCAAGGGAATCCACAACAGATCCATCAACAGAATTAACCACAGAAGAACCATTAGAATGGTCAGAACCAGCAAAAGGGACACCCACAGAATCCGCCACAGGGGTAAAATTATAATCAAGGAACAATCAAGGCGGAAACCAATAGAGACAACAATCCAATGCTAGGGCTTATACAATCACACATCAGGAGGCAGACAAGGCAAACAATGTAGTTGAGGGTATGCTCCTTATCTTTGGTACTAAATATAAGGTCCCGACCCAACTTAATTATAATTTATACTAATTAAGCTTGATTTTCCTATTAATATGCATATTTTAGTCTTAATTTATCTTGCTTTTAATTATTAGTGGGTCTCAGTTGGATAGGTAGTTGGGTTCGGACTTTACTTAGCTAGTCAAGGACCTTTTTATAATTAATCTTGCACCATATGGACATCTCATCAGTTGCATTATATGCATTTCATCTCGTGGGTCAACTTTCATGTTGGGCTTAACTTGATTAGGATCCATTTTGGCCTAGTTGAGGTCCATATGACCTAAACTGTAAATTTCTAGAAACTGTGGGCTTTATGCAAAAGCTGTAGGAAATTTGGTTTATAAGAGAACCCAACGTCTCTTCCTCCCTCTGTTTTCTTTGGTACTCAGTGAAGCCACTCTCCTCTTCAACCTTCCTCCTCTCCATCTCCACTTGAAGCTAGGAGTAATGGCTTTGAAGCCTTGCATGCGTGAGGATTATACTCTACTTCTCTTCTCCTTCAAGATTTGGGTAACTCTTTCACTGGAATCAACCCATTCTCGATCTCTTTCAAGCCACAGCCCCTCTAAGGTGAAGAATCTACTCCCATTTCACATTTTTGAGTTTGTTGGAGTTAAGGGGACTCCATCATGCAACATGCATGCATTTTTACACCTTATACATCAATTGCATGTCTTCTATGTAGAAAACCCACCTTCCATTGAGGATTTCCCTAACCACACACCAAGGAGGAGTTAAGTAGGGACAAGCACTATGTTAAGGCAAGTATTGGAGTATATATGGTACTGCATGTATGTTTAATTTGATTGATTCTTGAATTGATCATTCAATGTTCAACTTACAGCTCATTTCCCCTTAAATAAGCACATATAGATATGGAATTAGGCGATAATGAGTATAACTGGGCGATAGTAATGATATTGAACAATTTAAGACCTATTATGGAGTTTAGAAGTATAAGAACCCTCATTGGAACCCAAATGATAGAGTTCTGCACGTGAACCCGAGCTGCAGAATCAGTTTCAAAAATTCTAAAGCTTACTGCGAAGCCCACGGCTAAGCCGTAAGTCTCTACGGCTCAGAATCCAGAGAGCCAATTTGAACTACGGTTAACACTCGGCTAAGCCGTGGAATGAACTATGGCTAAGTTGTAACCACCCCGTGACCAAGTCGTAGGCTATTCTACGGTGAACCTTCCAGAGAGCTCAAAACCCAGAATTTATCTACGGCTCACGCACTGCTACGCCGTGAACTCTGCTACGGCCACGCCGTACCCAAGCCGTAACCCTAGCCGTAGGCTTAGCACGGCTAAGCCGTAGGTCAATATACGGTCAAGCCGTAAATGCGTATTGAATTAAAAGGAAAACCTGAACTATATGGCTAAGCCGTAGCCTTGTATACGACTAAGCCGTAAGAACCCAGTGAATGTAGGATATGAGGAACCTTCAATGACCTTGTAGGGCTCTAGATATGATACCTATTTCCTAACCAAATTAACCCAATGGTGATCAAGTGAAAGGTGGACAAGTGTAGAGCTGTCACTCATCCCCTTCAATTTTCCAGACGAATTCCCGATGTCACGTCATGGGTGTTGGCATAAGAAGATGTGTCCTTTGTATACACAATGTAACGCCAAGATTGGTAACACAATGACACCGGATGTTTTATGAATACATCGTGTTGAATGCCCTCGGGATCACGGATTATCTAGCATAGGGTTGGCTAGTAATTATCCTCGATACTTACTCAATCTAAATGCATCCATATTGTTAAGAAACCATGCCCTCAACATATGTAACTCAATTAAGTATGCATGAATTGATTATCAGATATGAATGAATGAATGAATGTAATCTCAAGACCGAACTCCTAGTATGTATGATATGACAAGTATAACCAAGATGCATAAAAGATATGAATTTGAGTCTGTCTTGATACGTTAAGTCGGCACCACTTAGCTACGCCCTTAGTAGGTTCGATGGGACCAGTTTGGGTATGATATGATATGTCGCTACTGCAGTAGTCCTTGGAGGAGTTGTCGGCGCTTCTCAATAAGCTAGGCTGATCCCCTAGAATATGTACGCTCCCTCTAGATGATATCCTCTCTCTTGGGAGAATATGGACACGTGGTTTCTAATAAGTTTGTATGATAATCTGTTTATGATTCGTTACTCATGCTTACTCATGCACGACATGCCTAGTGTACGATTTTTGCCTTCTTTTAATTAATATATACTCTTACTTCATTTGATACGGCATGATGGTCTTATGAACCTCTATATACTTGCTTAACTGTCGTGTTAACAGTGCTATCCTTGGTGTTACAGGTACTAAACCTCGGGGATAGATGAGGGTAATGCAGACAACGCCTTTTGTTAGTCATCGTACGAAGAGCGACAACGGGATACTTGTTGAGTGTTTAAGTTTAGATAGGCCTGTTTACACTTTAAGATTTTGTTCATGCTTAAATAATTATTATCATGTAAATGAGAATGGTTAAGTACAGACTTATTTATGGATTTTATAATAATTTGGTTGTTATTGCTTATGATCATTATAGATGTATTACACAGGCTTCCGTTACTAATGAATGTAATTTACGTGTTGGAGAAACTTCTTTACACGTTCTTGTGCAATCTCCCTTGTAGTGATTTGTGTGTGTGCGTTTACATACACAGATTACTACGGGATTACGTATGTACACCCCGTGGGGCTATCCTAACCCTAATTCCTGGGATAGGGGCGTGACACTAAAGCCATTATACTATTTGATTCTGGTTCCACACATAGCTTTGTTTCACATGTGTCTGCCTCGAAACTAAACATACGACCCTCTAAATTGCCCCAAGCTTTAATTGTATCAACCTCCACTGGAGGACAAGTGAACACTAGAACCATATTTTATGACTGCCCCCTGAATCATGATAAAGTCACTATGCCTGTAAACTTAATATTATTACCAATGCATGATTTTGACATTATTTTGGGAATGGACTGGCTAGCAAAGTATATGGCTGTGTTAGATTGTTTCAATAAAATAGTTTGTTTCAAATTAGAAGGATATAAAGATGTGCATATAGTGGGAACCAGGAGATTAGTGGAGTCTAGGGTAATCTCAGCGATCAAGGCCAGTTAATTACTAAGAAATGACTGCAAGGGATACCTCACATTTTTAACTGAGGAGAAACAAAAACCTAAGTTGGAGGATATTCTAGTAGTGGGAGAATTTCCTGATGTCTTTCAAGACGACTTACTCGGTTTACCATCGGTGCGGTAGGTTGATTTTACTATTGAATTAGTACCAGGAACAGCCTCGGTCTCCAAGGCACCCCACCGCATGGCATCTACTGAACTAAGAGAACTAAAAGAACAGTTGCAGGAATTGATGGACAGGGGATTCATTAGACCTAGTGTCTCACTGTGGGAGCGCTTGGACTGTTTGTCAAGAAAAAGGATGGAACCTTGCTCATGTGCATTGATTATCGACAATTAAATCAGGTTACTATTAAGAATAAATATTTACTTCCATGAATCGATGAAGTATTTGGCCAACTTCAAGGTGCAAGATACTTCTCTAAGATTGATTTACGGTCCAGATACCATCAGCTAAGGGTGAGGAATGAAGATATACCAAAGACAATTTTCTGGACACCGTACGAACATTACGAGTTCCTAGTAATGCTGTTTGGGCTAACAAATGCACCAGCGGTGTTCATGGCACTCATAAATCAAATCTTCAAGCCATATTTAGATCAGTTCATAGTGGTATTCATTGATGACATTTTAATTTATTCAAAGACGGAAGCGGAGCATGGGAATCACTTGCGCATTGCACTGCAATTGCTAAAAGATAATTAGTTATATGCAAAGTTGAGTAAATGCGACTTCTGGTTAGCGCAGATAAACTTCTTAGGCCACATCATTTTAGGTGAAGGCTTATCAGTGGATCCTGCAAAGATTGAAGCTGTTGCTAATTGGAAATAGCCAATCACGGTGGCAGAAATCCGAAGTTTCTTAGGACTCGCAGGATATTACAGACGATTTATAAAGGGATTTTCTTCTCTCGCGGGACCTTTTACCCGGCTCACTAGGAACGATGTCCAGTTCAACTGAGATGACAAATGTGAATCTAGTTTTCAGACATTGAAGAAAACGCTAACTTCAACACCGATCCTGGCCCTGCCATCTGGCAGTGGTGGTTTTGTAAAATTTTACGATGCATCACTTCACGGATTGGGATGTGTACTCATGCAACATAGCAGAGTGATTGCTTATGCATCTAGACAATTGAAGACTCATGAACGAAATTATGCGACACATGATTTAGAATTAGCTGCAGTCGTTTTTGCTCTCAAGATTTGGAGACACTATCTTTATGGAGAAGAATTCCAGGTATATACAGATCATAAGAGCTTGAAATATATTTTCTCTTAGAAGGACTTGAACTTGAGATAGAGGCGATGGTTGGAATTTCTAAAAGATTATGATTTCTCCATTTCCTACCACCCTGGTAAAGCAAATGTAGTAGTTGATGCTTTGAGTCAGAAATCAATTTAACTAGCTTGTTTGACAGCGGAGTGGAGATTGTTAGAAGAGATCAGAGATTTAAAAGTAAATCTTTGGCCCATAAGTGACAAGATCTTATTGTGTAATTTCAAGGTTCAGCCAGAACTCAAACAATGAATCAAGGATCACCAAAGGGATGATGCAGCACTCTTGGAGATTTTCAACAAGATGGATAACAAGCCTGAATTCTCACTCGCCAATGGTACTTTGTATTTTCGAGATCGGCTATGTGTCCCTAATGTTTGGGAGATTAAGGATGTAATCTTACGAAAGGCGCACCATACTCGATATACCATTCACCCAAGAAATACCAAGATGTATCAAAACCTCAGAAAACGATTTTGGTGGATTGGTATGAAAAATGACATTTCGCAATTTATAGGAAGGTGTTTAACATGTTAACAAATAAAGGCAGATCATCAGAAGTCAGGATGATTGCTGCAACCACTCTCCATCCCCGAATGGAAATGGGAGCATATTACTATGGATTTTGTATGAGGATTCCTGCGAACCTTCCAGAACAACAAAGTGATTTGGGTTATTGTGGATCGTTTGACTAAATCCACACATTTATTCCCTTTAAGAATAGAACTTCGATGAAGGAATTAACTCTATATAATCTGGTCTTCCTAAACTTCGATGAAGGATCATTATCAAAACTCTATACAATCGATGCAAGTAACTCCGAAATTTTTCAAGAAAAATTCATATCTGGTCTTCCTAAACTTTTTACAGAAAATGTTAAAGAAGAATTAAAATAAGTAAAATTATAGAAATTTGAATTATGGAATGTATACATATCGTGATCTAATTCAAAAGATTAATAAAGTTGGATTTTCATTATGCAATGAAATCAAACTTAAACATCAAATTGAAAATAAAAAAAGAGTCAGCAAGTATGAACTTGGTGATTTTTGTTTTCAATTTGGCATGGAACCATCAATCAGTCATTCTAACAAAAATAAAAAGAAAAACTTAAAAAGAAACCATCAAAAAAGAAAATATAAACATTTTTCAACTCCACAATATTATATTCCCTCAAAAAGATATCATAAAAAATTTTCTCATAAAAACCCTTATAAATAATTAAAGAAATCTTATACAAAAGATAATCCATCCAATTCTCATCCAAAGAAAGAAGAAATACAATGTTATAGTTGTAAAGAAAAAGGACATATAGCTCCTAACTACCTAACATAAAAGTAAAAATAGAAAAAGAAATCAAAACTATCTTAAAAGGATCCTTATCCTCATCCTTAGAATCATCTAGTTCCTCTGATAAAGATTATTCTTCGGATACAAGTCATTGTAAAATATTTGACAGTGAAATCCAGTATCAATCTGCTTCTTTTTCCTCTTTATCTTTAAATGTACTTTCTGCTCCAGAAGAACTGGTGCTAGAAATGTTTAAAGATCTCAAAGATGAAGAATTAAAAATAAATATTTTGGAAAAATACAGAATATAAATAAAGGAAATAAAAAGGAAAAGCTTCTACTTCAAATAATATATCTGACTTACCTGAATAATTCAGCGTTAAAACTGTATTAGATAGATTAAGAGAGCAGCAAGCTCCTCCTTATCTTTCAATTCAAGATCTTTATAAAGAAATTAATAATCAAAATCAAGAAATAAAAGAATTAAAATAAGACTTAATTGAACGTCAAGAACTCAAATAACGTGTTGAGAATCTTGAATTTTACACACTAAAAAATTATTAAGAAAAAAATGATAACAAATTAGAATATCAAGAAAAATTTGGTGAAAACTTAAATGGTTTTGTAAACTCTTTAACAAGAAATCCACTTAAAAAATGGAAAACTCAAGCTATAATTAAGATAAAAGACTTCTCTATTAAAACACTTTACTTACTAGATAGTAGCGCAGATGTTAATTTAATAGGAAAAGGATTAATCCCAACAAAATATTATGAAAAAACCAATAATAAACTCAATCTAGCTACTGCTAGCAAAAAACTACATATCAAATCAAATTAAGTAATGTTTATGTCTGTAAAAATGGAACATGCATAAAGACTAATTTCCTTTTAGGGAAGGATTAAAACAATGATGTTATCCTTGGAAATCCTTGTCTACAAATTTTACAGTCTTTTTAAATTGACTCATCAAGTCTAAAAACTATTTTAGACAATAAATAATTAAATTTTGATTTTGTTGAATTAACTCTTATTCAACATATCAAAATTATTCAGACAAAGTGTAAACAAGAATAAGATGTTCAAAAACCATTCAGATATCCAGTTCCAAACAAAATAGATCTTATTAAACGTCTCTGTGATGTCTTCATTTTTACATTTAATCCTACATCTAAATTTCGGTACCTTCAAATTCGATCTGGAGGATAGATATAAAATTGCTTTTCTTTTCCCAAAGAAAATAAAAATTCATGTTATTGATAATTCTCATTCAGACCTATCTTTTACTCCTATATGCCTTCAGGAAGTATCTCTTCTCATTATGACATCAAGTAAAGCCCTTATTCAAGAGTTGTCACAACCCGAGCCCAGAAATCAGAGTTAGCGAAAAGCCAAACCAGTGACACACGTACTCCCGTGCACGTGCATCCAAACCCAGTCCAGATGCACACACACAAGGGATCTAACACGTGCGAAACAAACGAACGCGGAAGCTGTAGATATCATAGCAAGCAACAAAGAAATAGCGGAAGCCAAAACAAATGCGGAACGGAAAAGACAACGATAGATACAAAACTCTAAAACCAGATACAAATCTGAGTACACGACAAAATAGCGATATACAAAATGATACAGAGTACAAAGTCCGAAGTGCAAATAACAAAATCTCAAAACCAAAACAACTAGGCCACTGATGATATGCATGTACGCACTCGGCAGAGGTGATCAGGCCCACTCTGCCAACCCGGAGGGTGCCTCGAAGCTCTGTCCTACAGCCTCCTCGACCGCCGGGGAGCTGGGCAAAGGGATCTGTGCCTGCAACACCACAGACAACACAGTGAATACAACGATCCAGCAAATATAAGTAACAGGGATGAAACACTCATAGTATCAAATTGAATAATGACAGAATATTAATTACAGAGTTTCATCTTAGTAGGCTAAGCAAATCGTGCATAGAAGTAAAGCATGATAAGTGAATCAAAGCATAGAAATACTGAACTAGGTGGTTACTACGTTAACCATATTCTCTCCAATAGAGAGCAGAGCAGAGCAGATGAGAACACCACTGACCCGGCCAAGGGTACAAGTGGGTCTCGGTTTCCTGGGTTCCGGGGTTCCAAGACAAAGCGACACTGCAGTGATACAGAGATACAGAGATCTAAGCCAGAGGTAACTCCGCCGGGCATCCTAGGGCTGAGGCTGAGTAGAGCCAGACTAATACCAATCAAATCAAATCCAAAAGAAGGGAGACTATCCGCTTTGGATTCACCGATGGCAAAGACTGGATCTTATCCTCACGTATTAATCTCTGGGCAGAGCCACCAGGGAATACCCAATGAATCAGAGATATACAAAGCCAGAGATATACAGAGCATAGCAGAAATACAGATCATAGCATAGATTAAGTCAAAGCACAGCATAGATCGAAGCGTAGTGCGGAACGAAGAATGGCACGTACTTACGGAGCATCGACACATGAAATACATCATGGAAACCGGAGAACTCAACTGGAAGCGTCAACCGATAGGCTAAATCTCCAACTCGGCTCTTGACTTCAAACGGTCCCACATATCTCGGTGCTAACTTGCCCTTCTAACCAAACCGTACCGTGCTTTTCATCGGGGAAACTTTAAGGAACACCCAATCTCCAACTTGGAAAGCCAAAGGTCTCCTTCGAGTATCTGCATAGCTCTTCTGCCTGGATCGGGCAATCTTCAGATTCTCTATCACTTTCTGCACTTTCTCGGTCGTCTCAGCAATGATTGTCGGACCATGTAAACTCCTTGTTCCTACCTCTTCCCAGCACACTGGGGTCCTGCACTTACGTCTGTATAGAGCCTCATAGGGTGCCATACCAATGCTCTCATGAAAGCTGTTGTTGTAGGCAAACTCACACAATGCCAGATGCATATCCCATTCCTTCTTAAAGTTCAGCACGCTAGCTCTGAGCATATCCTCCAACGTCTGAATGGTATGCTCCGACTGCCCATCAGTCTGGGGGTGGTATGCCGTACTAAAACTTAACTTCGTGCCCATAGCTTCCTGAAATGCTCTCCAAAATGAAGACACAAAATGACTGTCGCGATCAGACACAATCGATACTGGGGTGCCATGCAATCTGACTATCTCGTCAACAAACTTCCTGGCCATCTCTGTGAATGTCATCCCTTTCTTGAACGGAAGGAAATGTACCGACTTCATCACTCTATCCACTATTACCCAGATCGCATTGTTCTTTCTACTGGTCGGCGGAAAACCGGAGACGAAATCCATGGTAATGTGCTCCCACTTCCACTGCGGAATGTGTAATGGGTGCAATGATCCTGGAGGTCACTGATGATCAGCTTTCACCCTCTGACAGGTCAAACATGGAGCCACGAACCCTGTGATCTCCCGCTTCATATTGTTCCACCAAAATCTATCCTTCAAGTTCCGGTACATCTTTGTACTCCCTGGGTGCATCGCATAACGGGCATCATGCGCATCTGTCATCAACTCTTCTTTCAGCTCATCCACAGCGGGAACACACAATCTGCTCTTGAAATACAAAACTCCGTCTACCAAACTGAAATCAGGTCGATCTGCAATCCGATCTCTGAAAGTCACCAGAAGGGGGTCCTCAAACTGGTGATCCTTGATCTGCTGAATCACCTCAGGCTGAAACACGACGGTAGTAGCTAATGTCACCAACTCACCCACCATCCGAACCTCAACAGACTGATCATGCACAAGCATATAGAATCCTGGCAACACCTGAAAACTTCCTGTTCTTTTGCTGAGTGCATCTGCAACCACATTCCCCTTGCCTGGATGGTACTTGATCAGAAAGTCGTAGTCTTTGATGAACTCCAACCACCTCCGCTGCCTCCTATTCAAGTCATGCTGATCAAACAAATACTGCAGACTGTGATGATCGGAATAGACCTCGAACTTCACACCGTACAAGTAATGCCGCCACAACTTCAGTGCAAATACAATGGCTGCTAGCTCCAAGTCATGGGCGGCATAGTTCTTCTCGTGTTCTTTCAGCTGTCTGGAACCATAGGTAATCACTTTATGATTCTGCATCAGTACACAGCCTAGTCCAACTCGAGAGGTATCTGAATAAATCACGAATCCCTCACTACCATCAGGGAGAGTCAACACGGGTGCCGTAGTGAGCTTTTCTTTCAACATCTGAAAACTACGCTCACACTTCTGTGTCCACTCATACGGGACTTTCTTCCGAGTCAACTGAGTCAACGGGGTTGAAATCTTCGTGAAGTCCTGCACGAACCTGCAGTAATATCCCGCCAAACCTAGAAAACTCCGAATCTCTGTCACTGATCTAGGACGGGGCCAATGGACTACTGCCTCAATCTTAGCCGGATCCACCATCAATCCATCTCTAGAAATCACATGACCCAGAAATGCAACTTGCTCTAACCAGAAATCACACTTGGCCAACTTTGCATACAACTGGTGATCTCTAAGTAGCTGCAATGCTTTCTGCAGATGATCTGTACGCTCCTCAGCAGTCTTCGAATAGATCAATATATCATCTACGAAAACCACAACAAACTGGTCCAAAAAGGAAGTAAACACCCTATTCATCAATGCCATGAAAGTTGCGGGTGCATTCGTCAAACCAAAAGGCATGACAAGGAACTCGTAGTGTCCATACCGAGTCCTGAAAGCTGTCTTAGGAACATCCTCATCCTTCACCCGGAGCTGGTGATACCCTGACCTCAAATCGATCTTCGAAAAGTAAGCTGCACCCTAAAGCTGATGGAACAATCCATCAATCCTAGGCAATGGATATTTGTTCTTGATGGTCACTTTGTTCAACTGCCTGTAGTCAATGCACATCCGGAAACTGCCATCCTTCTTTCTTACGAACAATACAGGAGCTCCCCAAGGTGAAACACTTGGGCGTATGAACCCTTTATCCAACAGATCCTGCAACTGTTTCTTCAATTCCAACAACTCTGCAGGTGCCATACGATATGGAGCTCTACTGATGGGTGCTGTACCTGGCATCAAGTCGATCGAGAACTCTACCTCTCGAACTGGTCGCAACTCTGGTACATCCTCCTGAAAGACATCCGAAAACTCGCTGACTACTGGGATCTCACTGAGCTGTCGCTGCTCCTTCTTCTATGAAATGAATGCAAGAAATCCCTCACATCCCATACGAAGCATCCTGTCTGCTTTACAAGAAGATATCACATGCCTTGGGCACTTCGTCTTGCTGCCCTTGAATCGAAATCCGCTGCCCAGGTCAAAATAGATAGCCTTGCTGTAACAATTGATACAAGCATGAAACCTCGCAAGCCAGTCCATACCAAGAATCACATCGAAATCCAGTGTCGCGAGCAACATGAGGTCTACAGGGAGCTGATGACCAGCTATCCGCACATCACACTGAGGGTAGAAAATACTGCACTCCACCCGTTTACCAACCGGAGTGGATACTATCAACAAGTATGGGAGCGGTGTGGGTCGCTGTCGAAGCTGCACAGCAAAATGGGGTGCTACGTACGAACGCGTAGACCCGGAGTCAAACAAGGCTAAAGCTTCAGCATCAAAAATTAAAATTTTACCTTCCACGACCGTAGCCTCCTCCGCGCCCTCATGCGTAGCAGCATAAGCTCGAGCTGTCTGGCGGTTCTGCTTCTGGGTTGGGCGAGCTGTCTGGGACTTGCCCTGCAAGGTAGATCCTGCATATCTCATTTGTAGAGAGTACTGAAACTTCGGGCATTGGGCCCGCTTGTGGTCCGTAGAGCCACAACCGAAACAGGCTCCACTCTTCCTCCAACATCTGTCTGTTGGGTGATCCTTCCCACAGTGACCACAAACTACTTGAGTACTGCTCGAACTACCCTGCTTACCCTTGAACTTCTTCTGGAACTGACTTCTGCCACTAGAACCTGCTGCCCTCTTATACTCAGTTCGCACCTCCTCAAATATGACCTCTGCATCATAGGCCCTATCAATAGTGTCATCTAAGGTAGCCGGCCACATACATGCAACCACGTCGCGTTTATGCCTCGGATTCAGGCCGTTGACGAAGCGAGTCACCTTCTTATGCTCAGTGTTCACCATATCCTCTGCGAAGTGAGACAGCTCTGTAAACTTGTGTACATAATCTGTAACCGATGTCCGTTTCTGCTGAAGGTTGAAGAATTCCACTTCCTTGGCTTGCTGAATATGAAGAGGCATGAACTTTCGATGAAACTGTTGCTTAAAAGTTTTCCAAACCGTGGCACTGGGCATAGTCTGGAACGAGATCTTGACACTCATCCACCAAGTCTTGGCTACACTCCGAAGCATGGAGGCTGTGAGAACCACTTTCTGTTTGTTACTACACACAATTGTATCAAAAAGCTCCTCTGTCTGTTCCAACAATTGCTCGGCCTGCAATGCATCCTCTATCCCGTGGAACTCAGTCGCCCCTCGCTTACGGAACTTATCAAAAAGAGCATTTGGATTGGTTTCTTTGGGCTGGAAGATCACTTGCTGTTCTACACGAGGAGAGGCTGATGCCGCAGCCTGACTCTGCTTGTCCACCATAGATGCCATCTGAGCATGCAAGGACTGCATGGACTGCAACATCATCATCAGACGCTCCTCACTACTCCTGGGTGGGGGTAACGATCCACTCTCGCCGTTATGACCCTGCTGATTCTCTTCTCTAGACCCTGATCCTGATGCCATGGTGTGCTATCTTGCAAAAGGAAAATGAACAAAATACAAATAAAAATGCCCCGAGTTAGCCAATCCCCAAGAATCAACATATTAGACTTGGAGTCAAATAGTTGACATCGTCATCTCACCACGATCTTAGATGTCTACATGCTTATAACTAGCATGCTCTGATACCATACAATACGTATGTCACAACCCGAGCCCAGAAATCGGGCTTAGCTAAAAGCCAAACCAGTGACACACGTACTCCAGTGCACGTGCATCCAAACCCAGTCCAGATGCACACACACAAGGGATCTAACACGTGCGAAACAAACGAACGCAGAAGCTGTAAATATCATAGTAAGCAACAAAGAAATAGCGGAAGCCAAAACAAATGCGGAACGGAAAAGACAACGATAGATACAAAACTCTAAAACCAGATACAAATCTGAGTACACGACAAAATAGCGATATACAAAATGATAAAGAGTACAAAGTCCGAAGTGCAAAATACAAAATCTCAAAACCAAAACAACTAGGCCACTGATGATATGCATGTACGCACTCGGCAGAGGTGATCAGGCCCACTCTGCCAACCCGGAGGGTGCCTCTAAGCTCTGCCCTGCAGCCTCCTCGACCGCCGGGGAGCTGGGCAAGGGATCTGTGCCTGCAACACCACAGACAACACAGTGAATACAACGATCCGGCAAATATAAGTAACAGGGATGAAACACTCATAGTATCAAATTGAATAATGACAGAATATTAATTACAGAGTTTCATCTTAGTAGGCTAAGCAAATCGTGCATAGAAGTAAAGCATGATAAGTGAATCAAAGCATAGAAATACTGAATTAGGTGGCTACTACGTTAACCATATTCTCTCCAATAGAGAGCAGAGCAGAGCAGATGAGAACACCACTGATCGGGCCAAGGGTACAAGTGGGTCTCGGTTTCCTGGGTTCCGGGGTCCCAAGATAAAGCGACACTGCAGTAATACAGAGATACAGAGATCTAAGCCAGAGGTAACCCCGTCGGGCATCCTAGGGCTGAGGCTGAGTGGAGCCAGACTAATACCAATCAAATCAAATCCAAAAGAAGGGAGGCTATCCGCTTTGGACTCACCGATGGCAAAGACTGGATCTTATCCTCACGTATTAATCTCTGGGCAGAGCCACCAGGGAATACCCAATGAATCAGAGATATACAAAGCCAGAGATATACAGAGCATAGCAGAAATTCAGATTATAGCATAGATTAAGTCAAATCACAGCATAGATCAAAGCGTAGTGCGGAACGAAGAATGGCACGTACTTACGGAGCATCGACACATGAAATACATCGTGGAAACCGGAGAACTCAACTGGAAGCGTCAACTGATAGGCTTAATCTCCAACTCGGCTCCTGACTTCAAATGGTCCCACATATCTCGGTGCTAACTTGCCCTTCTAACCAAACCGTACCGTGCTTTTCATCGGGGAAACTTTAAGGAACACCCAATCTCCAACTTGGAAAGCCAAAGGTCTCCTTCGAGTATCTGCATAGCTCTTCTGCCTGGATCGGGCAATCTTCAGATTCTCTATCACTTTCTGCACTTTTTCGGTCGTCTCAGCAATGATTGTCGGACCATGTAAGCTCCTTGTTCCTACCTCTTCCCAGCACACTGGGGTCCTGCACTTGCGTCTGTATAGAGCCTCATAGGGTGCCATACCAATGCTCTCATGAAAGCTGTTGTTGTAGGCAAACTCACACAATGCCAGATGCATATCCCATTCCTTCTTAAAGTTCAGCACGCTAGCTCTGAGCATATCCTCCAACGTCTGAATGGTATGCTCCGACTGCCCATCAGTCTGGGGGTGGTATGCCGTACTAAAACTTAACTTCGTGCCCATAGCTTCCTGAAATGCTCTCCAAAATGAAGACATAAAATGACTGTCGCGATCAGACACAATCGATACTGGGGTGCCATGCAATCTGACTATCTCGTTAACAAACTTCCTGGCCATCTCTGTGAATGTCATCCCTTTCTGGAACGGAAGGAAATGTGCCGACTTCATCACTCTATCCACTATTACCCAGATCGCATTGTTCTTTCTACTGGTCGGCGGAAAACCGGAGACGAAATCCATGGTAATGTGCTCCCACTTCCACTGCGGAATGTGTAATGGGTGCAATGATCCTGGAGGTCACTGATGATCAGCTTTCACCCTCTGACAGGTCAAACATGGAGCCACAAACCCTGTGATCTCCCGCTTCATATTGTTCCATGTTACGTCCATGAATTTGCACAATTTAGGCATCATTTTATATTGGATTAGGGACTTAATTAGGTTAAATGCATCATTATTCATTTAATTTCATCATTTCATGCATTTTCACCTAATTATTGGAATTTGTACAATTTTTGCACATTTTATGCATTAATTAAGAATGTTTGCAATTTTTCTCCGAAGAACCCCAGTTGGAGTAGAACTCTGTCCGGACGGGTTGCACTTCAATGTGGGCTCTTCAGTATTTGATGTGTTCAATCAGAATGTGCAGGAAATGAAATTAGTAGGACCCACAGAACCCTAGGATGATTTGGGTCCCACTGCTTGAAGATCCACACTCTTAGAGTTCATCTGCCCGTGGATCCCATCTGAAGATCAGCTAAGGCTTCCAGAAGATCTTATCTCATCCTATTGAACCAAGAAATATTCTTAGAGATAGAGTCCATTGCAAATTAAAATACAATCCCGTTTTTCTCAAAATAGCCTATCTTAAAATGATCATAACTCTCAATCCAGACGTCGGATCAGTGCAAATGACCCACCGTTGGAAAGCTCTTTCAGAGTAGATATCCGTGGAGCCCAAGATTTCACAAATCGGAGCTAAAATGAGAAAGTTATGGGCCTGAGAAGTTGCATGTACATTTTTAGACGGGATTGCAATTGCATCTACACCATTGAAGTACAACTGTTGCACATTTCTTTGTGGAGCCCATAAGAAGATCAGATAAGAATGCTGAAAGCTTCCACTTCATCTTATCTCTAAATCTCTCTCATCTAAGGAGATAAACCCAATCAACATGCAGCTGATCTTATCTCTCAATCCACCAAAAAGAGGTCCAGATTCAATGAACCCAAGGAGCTAGAAAACTATAAAAGGAGGTCATGGGAGGCTCTTCCTCATTCTCAGCCAGATTTGGAAGGCCCAGATCTCTCTCTCTCTCTTCTCCACCTCTCCCTTCCATTAATTTCTATTTTTATTTTAAAGGGATTCTGGAGCCTTGTTCCAGAAACTAGGATCTAAAAGAGAGAATTCTGAGAGACCATTGTATAAGAAGAAGGAATCAATGAAG
Organism: Sextonia rubra; assembly: GCA_037013555.1. Lineage (NCBI taxonomy): Eukaryota > Viridiplantae > Streptophyta > Magnoliopsida > Laurales > Lauraceae > Sextonia > Sextonia rubra. Next base: position 13,760,292 of record JASUAD010000026.1, read on the forward strand.
TTATTTTTGATGTTCTTTGCAATGGTGGGCTGAGTTTCTGATTAGAGCGAAAGATGAAGCTAAGTATTTTAATGTTCTAATTTATATTTATTATTTTACTCTTTTCTGATTGTCTCTTGTTAATGTGCTTTTAAAATATAATAATAGATCTGTCTTCATGCCAAAGGCAAACCTCTGATTTGTGTTCTTAATGAATAAATTTTGATCATTTATACTTACTTTGATAGATTATGCTTAGATCTATAGTTATCTTTGATAGTCTATGCTTAGTTTGATAGGTGATACTTAGGATGTTCATTCTTTTATGAGGTGAAGGAGGTCTTGGGTATTGATTTTGTTTTTCTTAATTAAAGTTGGTTTTTGCAATGGTCAAATCATCCGGATCAGAAACATTGACTTGGTTCTGATCTGAGTAATAATTGAGACAAAAGGGTAAATTAATAACATAAATTGGAATTTTAAATAATTTAGTGGATTCTGGCTGCTCTGATCTAGTTCTTATCATTATTATTAATTTATTTAGTTTCTAATTTGCATATCACATTTTTTTTATTATTGCTTTTCTTTTGAAAAAAAATTCAGATTGTTAATTAAAAAGTTCAAAAGTGCTCTCTGTGGGATCGACCTGTATTTGCCACTGTCTCAACAAGACAACTGTGCACTTGCAGTTTTAAGTAGATTGATTAAATTCACATCAAGTTTTTGGCGCCGTTGCCGGGGAGCCAATTCTGAATTTTTTTTTATTAAAATCTGAATTTTTTTTAGTCATATTTAGGTTCATGAGCATACATAGGTTGCATTAGTTTGCATCATCCATACAATTGTATTTTACATCATTAGTTTTTATTTAGTTAGTTTTTCTAAAAAAAATTTTTTTTTCCTGATTTTTTTAATGATTTTTCTGATTTTCTTTTCATTTTATTGAATTTTCGGAATTTTTTTTAAGAGAAAAAAAAATAAAAAAATCAAATTTCTAAATTAGATTAGATAGAATTTCAGATTTTTTTAGGATTAGATTAGAGTTTCTTGTATTTTTCTACTAACTTTTGAATTTTGCATTTGAATTTCCAAAGTTGTTGAGATAAGTTTGAATTTCAAATCTGAAAATTATGATTAGATAAGATTTGATTAATTTGGATAGCTTTTCATTTTGAATTCTAATCATATCTTGCAACTTGAGTAGATAGGTTTGAATTTCTAATTTTCTAGATTAGATTAGATAGGATTTTGATTTTGGTTACTAATTTGAATTTGCTTGTAATAGAGTTTGGATTAACTTTGTCATCTTTTGATTTTTTTTTTAATCTCTTTTTATAGATTAGGATAAGATTGCAACTTTTAGATTAGGTTAGATAGAGTTTTATTTTTCTGATTATCTTAGGTGATAAGATTTACTAATTTTTGAATTTTCTTTGGATAGGTTGCTTGTTTCAGGAGATTTGGATAGGTTGCTTGTGGGAACAGGAAACTGCTGGATTTGCTTTTAGGCAAACAAGATTGCTCTCAAAATTCAAAATTGGAAAATCAAATTGAAGTTAAAGATAAGCTTGCAAGAAGATAAGATTGCTTGGATTGGTTGTAAGATTCTCTATCTTTAACCCACGAATCTTTATCTGCAAGTGGGCTTGTGTGATTTAAATTTCCTCAAATTGTGATTGCTTGCTTGGCACACAAACTAAATTGGACCCACACACTTAGTTAAGGGCAGGCTATCCAAACAAGATAAGGACTGGATTTCATCACCAGATCCTTGCCCACCTAAGTCTAATCATTTCACACTAGCACCTAATTTAAATTAAAATCAAGTAGCAACGAGACCATAGGACTCGAGCTCAGTAGGACGAAGACCACTGACGGTTGCACCAGTTGTGTTCTTTGACCAAAGTTGATGTCTAGAAAAGCCTTTGCTCCTGAGAGTGCGACAGCTTGTCTGTTCAGGGTACTGGTTCTTAAGCGGGTTCATCCCCACCACTCCCTGGTGGCTCACCTGGTCAACTGAGGTTTCATAAGATCAAATTGAAGGCCCACGTGCTCTCTTCAACCAGTTAGGAGCTGTCTAGTGAGTAACATTATGAACCTTCTTGTGCTCAATGATTGTGCATGACTGCTTGTGCATCATACTAGGACTATTAGGACCCTGCATATAGATTAGGTTAATTTTTTTTTTAGGTCTAAACCAGTGTATGCGAACAAAGAAAAATCAGTCTGAGAGAAGTATAGCGTGGGAACGTAAGAAAAAAAGGCTAGTCAGAATTGAACCCGACCTACATCTCTCCGTTGTAGGAAATTCTTCAATTTTTGAAGAATTTGAACAAAAAATGGCGGAAGTTGACCAAGGGGACCCACCCATGACTTTAAAGGATTACATGTACCCCACCAGGACAACTCAACCGTCCTGTATCAGGTTGCCCCAGACCAATGCTACCTTTGAGATCAAATCTGGCATGATCCAGATGCTCCCAGTCTTTCGTGGGATAGACCAAGAGAATCCATACCAACATGTTAGGGAATTTGAAGATATCTGTGGGACCATGAGGATAAATCAAATGACTGAGGAAACGCTAAAGCTTAGATTATTTCCTTTTTCTCTAAAAGAGAAAGCTAAGGCATGGCTGTATGCCTTACAGGCCGGGTCCATCACTACGTGGGCCAAGCTAGTCGAAGAATTTTATAAAAAATTCTACTCTAAGCAGAAAACCGCTTCGATTAGGCAGGCCATTAATGGGTTTTATCAGATGGAAGGGGAGACACTTTACAATTATCTAGAACGGTTCAAAGACCTTTTGATCCAGTGTCCCCACCATGGATTTGAAAAAATCCGGTTGGTCCAGATTGTGTACGAAGGCATGGATTACCCAACTAAACAAATGGTAGAATCTTTTTGTGGTGGGAATTTTACACAGAAAACAGCAGAAGAAGCATGGACATTTTTAGAAGAAACTGCTGAAAATACATTGCAGTGGGCTCCTATCAAGAGGGAGCCCCCTAAAACTACCATTCCAGAAAAGGGGGGAATGTTCAAACTTGAACCCAAAATTGAAGCAGAGGCCAAGCTGGCTACATTAATGAGGAGAATAGAGGCCTTAGAAATGAACCAAAAACCCACTCCAAACACTTTGGGGTCACTGAATTATAATCAGACAATGAGTGGAGAGCTTGACCCAACAACTTTGGATCAAGCTGAATCTATTGAGGAAGTAAATGCTCTTTATCAAAACACTCGTTTTGATAATCGTCAACGGTATGACCCGTATTCCAATACTTACAATCCAGGTTGGAGGGACAACCCGAACTTTTCTTGGACCAAGGGTCTAACTCAGGGTGGCCCATCACAGACCATTCAATCTCAAGCCAATACCCCACCCGGCTTCCAAAAACCCAACCTCAACCCCAATCCATTGACCCAGAGGATAGATTCTTTAGAAGATGCCTTAAAACTCATGACTCAGAGTACTGTTCAATTTCAGCAGACCAGCACTCAACTTTTGAATGGCCACACTCAATCCCTTGCAAAACTAGAACTCCAAATGGGTCAATTGGCCAATTCCTTGAGTACTAGAGATAAGGGAACCTTCCCTAGTCAACCTGAACCTAATCCTAAGGGCCAAGTTTTTCATGATAACAAAGGAAAAGGCCTAGAGCAAGTCAAATCGATAATCACTCTTAGGTCAGGTACACAGGTTGATAACAAGGTAGAACTACCCACGGAACCTAAGGAAAAATCGAGTGAGAAAATGGAAATTGAGGAATTAATTGAGAATGCTGAGTCCAAGATAGAGTCTCACCTAGCCAAGGAGAATCGAGTTAATGCTGAAGCATCCCCTAGTGAGCCCACTCCTCAGACCTATATTCCTAAGGCACCATACCCCCAGAGATTAGGCCCAGCCAAGTCAACTGCCCAGTTGGATAAAATGCTAGAAGTATTCAAACAGGTGAGAATCAATATCCCACTTCTTGATGCTATCCAACAAATTCCGGCCTATGCCAAATTTTTGAAGGACCTTTGCACCTTTAAAAGGACTACCAATGTGCCCAAGAAAGTTTTTCTAGCTCAACAAGCAAGCTCGATCATTTCCTGTCCAACCCCGATCAAATACAAGGATCCAGGGTGCCCAACCATTTCATGTCAAATAGGGGACCATCATATAGAGCAAGCTTTGCTAGACTTGGGTGCGAGTGTGAACCTACTTCCGTACTCTATTTACGAAGAATTAGGTTTGGGGGAGCTGAAAAAGACTCATGTGACCTTGCAATTGGCAGATGCATCAATTCGATACCCTAAGGGGGTAATCGAAGACGTTTTAATCAAAGTAGAAAACTTTGTGTTTCCAGTCGATTTTGTTGTCTTGGATACAACAAACACATCTGGGGTTTCACCCAAAATACCAGTGATCTTAGGAAGACCATTCCTAGCGACTTCCAATGCTTTGATCAATTGTAGGAATGGAGTAATGCAAATTTCATTTGGGACCATGACAGTTCAAGTGAACATTTTTAATGTTAGTAAACAACCTCCTGATGAGGATGATGGGGTATTTGAAGTTAGTTATATTCATGAATTGGTGGAAAATCACTTGCCTTATTTGAATTCTGAGGATCCATTGGAGGTTTGTCTGGCACATTTCGGAACTGATTTTGATATGGATGGACATATTGAAGAAATAAATGCCCTTTTGAACTCAACCCCAGTCATGGATTGCACTAGGTGGCAACCGAAGCACGTCATTTTGACCCCATCTGCTTCCCCACCTGTTCCATCTATTGTAACACCTCCCAAGTTAGAACTCAAGCAGCTGCCAGATACATTAAAATATGTATTTTTAGGTCCATTAGACACCCTTCCAGTAATTATAGCTTCAGACTTGGACACAGATCAGGAGGAAAAACTCATAAAAATTCTTGGCGAACACCAGGAAGCTATAGGGTGGTCCATAGCAGACATCAAAGGAATATGCCCATCTGTGGTCCAACATCGAATCCATTTGGAAGAAAATGCAAACACCTCTCGTGAACCACAAAGGAGATTGAACCCAACAATGAAGGAAGTGGTTAGGTCAGAAGTTCTAAAATTACTAGATGCATGGGTGATTTACCCCATCTCTGATAGTGCATGGGTGAGCCCAGTACAAGTGGTACCTAAAAAATCAGGAATTACAGTGGTTCAAAATGAGGGCAATGAATTGGTACCTACTAGAATACAGACTGGATGGAGAGTATGCATTGACTATAGGAAGTTGAACTCGGTCACCCGAAAAGATCACTTTCCACTCCCATTCATGGATCAAATGCTTGAAAGGCTAGCCGGTCATGCTTACTACTGTTTTCTTGATGGTTATTCCGGCTACAATCAGATTCCAATTGCACCCGAGGATCAGGATAAGACTACCTTCACCTGTCCATTTGGCACATTTGCCTACAGACGTATGCCCTTTGGGTTATGCAATGCACCAGCCACCTTTCAGAGGTGCATGCTTAGCATATTTTCTGACATGGTGGAAAGATTCTTAGAAGTTTTTATGGATGATTTCTCAATCTTTGGAAATTCATTTGACGACTGCTTACATCATCTATCACTAGTACTTGAAAGATGTAGAAAGAAAAATCTTGTTTTGAATTGGGAGAAATGTCATTTCATGGTGAAAAAAGGCATAGTTCTGGGACACATTATTTCCAAGAAAGGAATTGAGGTGGACAAAGCGAAAATTGATTTGATTTCAAAATTGCCACCGCCAAAATCTGTTAAGCAGGTTAGATCATTCTTGGGCCATGCTGGTTTTTATCGGAGATTTATCAAGGATTTCAGTAAAATTGCTAAACCTTTGTGCCATCTGCTGACAAAAGAAGCTCCATTTGAATTTGATGAGAAATGTCTAAAGGCGTTTGAAAGATTAAAAAAGGACCTAACCTCAGCCCCTATAATCCAACCACCTGATTGGACCATTCCATTTGAGCTCATGTGTGATGCATCAGATACAGCTATAGGGGTCGTTTTAGGTCAACGGGTTGGAAAATTGCCTCATGTGATTTACTATGCAAGTCGGACCCTCAATGATGCACAGCTAAATTATACTACTACTGAAAAGGAATTATTAGCTGTGATTTTTGCCTTGGAGAAATTTCGGTCCTACCTAATAGGATCCAAAGTAATCATTTATACGGATCATGCAGCCTTAAGATACCTTCTTTCGAAAAAGGATGCGAAAGCCCGATTGATCCGATGGATCCTCTTGCTACAAGAATTTGATTTGGAAATAAGAGACAAGAAAGGGTGTGAAAATGTCGTAGCAGATCATCTTTCGAGGTTACCCTTGGAGCCATCAGATGAGGGCCCAGTGAATGAAAATTTTCCGGATGAACAATTAATGAGTATTTCCCAGATTCCTTGGTTTGCAGATATAGTCAATTACCTTGTTACAGGGAGGATGCCTACCCATTGGTCGAAACAAGATCGATCAAAATTTCTAGTTGAGGTCAGGTACTTTTTCTGGGATGACCCCTATCTTTTTAAGTATTGTCCAGACCAGATCATCAGGAGATGCATTCCTGATCATGACCATTACTCGGTCATTTCATTCTGCCATGACCATGCATGTGGGGGCCATTTTAGTTCAAAAAAGACAGCTGCAAAAATTTTACAATGTGGATTTTACTGGCCCACAATCTTTAAAGATTGCCACACTTTCTGTCTAAACTGTGAGAGGTGTCAAAGGCTTGGAAAGCTCAACCGGAGGAACATGATGCCCCGTAATCCCATACTTATTGTAGAAATTCTTGATGTGTGGGGAATTGACTTCATGGGGGCATTTCCAAATTCTTTTGGAAATCTTTACATTTTGCTGGCTGTAGATTATGTTTCCAAGTGGGTCGAGGCCATACCAACTAAGAGAAATGACCACCATGTGGTAATAAAATTTGTCAAGGATCACATTTTCTCTCGGTTCGGTACCCCTAGGGCGATCATTAGTGACGGGGGCACCCACTTTTGCAACCGTCCCTTTGAAAGTTTATTAAAGAAATATTCTGTCACCCATAAGGTTGCTACACCTTATCACCCCCAAACAAGTGGCCAGGTAGAAATTTCGAATAGGCAAATTAAGCAAATTTTGGAAAAGACAATCAATCCTACTCGGAAAGACTGGTCTTTACGTTTAATCGATGCACTATGGGCCTATCGAACCGCTTATAAGACACCTATTGGGATGTCCCCATATAGGTTGGTCTATGGGAAGGCTTGCCACTTACCTGTTGAACTTGAACACCGAGCTTATTGGGCTATTAAGAAGTTTAATTTTGATTTACCCACTGCGGATAATCTGCGCAAATTGCAACTCAATGAGTTGGAAGAACTTAGAAATGATGCCTATGGGAATACCAAGATCTACAAGGAAAGGATGAAGCTGAAACATGATACGTCAATTTTGAGAAAATCATTTGAACCGGGTATGAAAGTCCTTTTATATAATTCCCGGTTACATCTCTTTCCAGGGAAGTTAAGAACTCGGTGGACTGGTCCATTCATTGTCCGGACTGTTTACTTTCATGGTGCTGTGGAAATTGAAAATCCCAAAAATGGGGATGTTTTCAAAGTTAATGGACAACGGTTGAAACCATTTCTTGAGCTCAAAGACAAACACACTGAAGAGATCCTTCTACAGGATCCCATTTACACTGAGTAGTCATCATCATCATCGTATTTACCCCAGTGCATTCTTTATTCATAACATTGAGGACAATGTTAGGTTTAGGTTGGGGGGGGGGGGGTGTATGCCGCTTAATCGCTTGCTTTTTATTTTTATTATATATATATATATTTTTTCTTTTCTTTCTTAAAAAATATATCTAGGATTCCTTGGTCCGGCTGAAGACGTTAAACTTAGCGCTTGTTGGGAGGCAACCCAATGGTTTCAAGTATTGTGCATTGCATGTGGGTCGTGTCAAAGCTTGATGTACTTCCTTCTGACATCAAGTTCATCATCGTGATGAAAATAAGGAAGGCCTTTGAATAAGAAATGAAAGTTAAACAATCACTGCCATTTGATGGTAGGAGCCTCTATGCCATTAAACGTAGAGCAAAGAGGCTAGGATGTTGCTACCGTTGTGCAAGATTGAACTGTAATTCAGTTCTTAGGGAAAATGGAAAAAAGTGCAATGGATTAGTCTGGTCCTCATCGGGTAAGGAAAAAGGAAGACTACTGATACGGGAACCGCTGAGTAAGACCAAAGAAATTTGGTCTGAGACGGGTTACATCGGTAGGGACCAAAATGATTACTTGATGAGACAAGATGAAACATGGCCACAGTAGTCAATTCGTCTGGGAATCTGACGTTAAAAGACCCTCATGACGGTCCGAGGTGGACTAGCTTTTGTTGCTTTTTCTTTGATGTCTTAGGTTTTTTTTTTTTAAAGAAAATTCAGGAAAAAAATTTTTTTTTTTTCAAAGGAATTGAAGCAAATTGAAAATATATAAGGAATCTGGAATTTTCATACATTTGGAAGGAAGTAAAAAGAAAGTCCACTTTTTCTGAATGAAGAAGCTTATTAGAGGATTACCTAAATTTGTCCCTACTATATACACTTTACATTTCTTGAAGTTTGGATAGGAAGCTAAAATGGTTGCTTTCAGAATTTCTCTGAGGATTCGATGAGAACCTGAGATTTAGTTTACAAATATTTTCTCTCCTGGTTCATCAAAAGGAATTAATTCGGGCAAATTGAAAACGGCTGCCTTTTGTTCGGGGATCAAAGTGCTTCTCCACGTTTCTTTGCAAAAAAAAAAAAAAAAAAAAAGTGATGAATAATGTTTTGTGACTAGTTTGGGTTCGTAGCCTTTTTAACTCGAGCTAGTAAGCCCGTAGGGGTATAACCATACCTAGTGCCCTAAAGCCATCTGGTTTGGGAGTCATTGGCCTAACGCTTGTTACATGGGTTAATTAGAAAGCTTAAGGGACCTGGGCATTGCACAGTCACATAAGATTAAAATGGTGTGTGTTCAAAAAAAAAAAAAAAAAAGGGGAGAAGAATGGAGAAGTTTTCTGACCCTTAACAACAGTGTGAAGCCGTCATAGTAGCCTTGAGAGGAGGAATTTATTTTGGCTAGATTTTTGGGGGATCAGACGATTTAAAGAAGAATTCTGTTTAAGTGGCATTGGTGTGGAATATTCAAAACTGATAGTTCTGTATACATTTTTCACCGTGCACACAAGTTTTGGTATGAATTTGAGAAAGTTTTTGAAAATAGAATAGTGGACCGAATTTTGAAAAGTCTAAATTCTCGATCATTCCGGATTTCGAATGTATTCGATAGGAGTGGATTTTCTTTTGAGAAAAAAAAAATTCTTTTTTTTTTTTTGGCTACTTTTGAAAAAAAAGAATTTTGTGGGTATATTCACTGCAAACCCTCACGAGGCACAACTCGTCCACTAGGGGGAACCTAGGGGTTTAAGGGCTTGTTGCATATGCTAAATGCAACCGAGAGTACCAGCGAAAGTGGTTTTGTTTTCATTCTTACTTGTTTTCTTAGATTAAGTCAAAGAACTTCAAACTTTTTATTCGCAACTTTTGCTAAGGGACTAGCAAAATGCTGGTTGGGGGGTGTGTTACGTCCATGAATTTGCACAATTTAGGCATCATTTTAGATTGGATTAGGGACTTAATTAGGTTAAATGCATCATTATTCATTTAATTTCATCATTTCATGCATTTTCACCTAATTATTGGAATTTGTACAATTTTTGCACATTTTATGCATTAATTAAGAATGTTTGCAATTTTTCTCCGAAGAACCCCAGTTGGAGTAGAACTCTGTCCGGACGGGTTGCACTTCAATGTGGGCTCTTCAGTATTTGATGTGTTCAATCAGAATGTGCAGGAAATGAAATTAGTAGGACCCACAGAACCCTAGGATGATTTAGGTCCCACTGCTTGAAGATCCACACTCTTAGAGTTCAACTGCCCGTGGATCCCATCTGAAGATCAGCTAAGGCTTCCAGAAGATCTTATCTCATCCTATTGAACCAAGAAATATTCTTAGAGATAGAGTCCATTGCAAATTAAAATACAATCCCGTTTTTCTCAAAATAGCCTATCTTAAAATGATCATAACTCTCAATCCAGACGTCGGATCAGTGCAAATGACCCACCGTTGGAAAGCTCTTTCAGAGTAGATATCCGTGGAGCCCAAGATTTCACAAATCGGAGCTAAAATGAGAAAGTTATGGGCCTGAGAAGTTGCATGTACATTTTTAGACGGGATTGCAATTGCATCTACACCATTGAAGTACAACTGTTGCACATTTCTTTGTGGAGCCCATAAGAAGATCAGATAAGAATGCTGAAAGCTTCCACTTCATCTTATCTCTAAATCTCTCTCATCTAAGGAGATAAACCCAATCAACATGCAGCTGATCTTATCTCTCAATCCACCAAAAAGAGGTCCAGATTCAATGAACCCAAGGAGCTAGAAAACTATAAAAGGAGGTCATGGGAGGCTCTTCCTCATTCCCAGCCAGATTTGGAAGGCCCAGATCTCTCTCTCTCTCTTCTCCACCTCTCCCTTCCATTAATTTCTATTTTTATTTTAAAGGTATTCTGGAGCCTTGTTCCAGAAACTAGGATCTAAAAGAGAGAATTCTGAGAGACCATTGCATAAGAAGAAGGAATCAATGAAGTTATTTTTGATGTTCTTTGCAATGGTGGGCTGAGTTTCTGATTAGAGCGAAAGATGAAGCTAAGTATTTTAATGTTCTAATTTATATTTATTATTTTACTCTTTTCTGATTGTCTCTTGTTAATGTGCTTTTAAAATATAATAATAGATCTGTCTTCATGCCAAAGGCAAACCTCTGATTTATGTTCTTAATGAATAAATTTTGATCATTTATACTTACTTTGATAGATTATGCTTAGATCTATAGTTATCTTTGATAGTCTATGCTTAGTTTGATAGGTGATACTTAGGATGTTCATTCTTTTATGAGGTGAAGGAGGTCTTGGGTATTGATTTTGTTTTTCTTAATTAAAGTTGGTTTTTGCAATGGTCAAATCATCCGGATCAGAAACATTGACTTGTTTCTGATCTGAGTAATAATTGAGACAAAAGGGTAAATTAATAACATAAATTGGAATTTTGAATAATTTAGTGGATTCTGGCTGCTCTGATCTAGTTCTTATCATTATTATTAATTTATTTAGTTTCTAATTTGCATATCACATTTTTTTTATTATTGCTTTTCTTTTGAAAAAAAATTCAGATTGTTAATTAAAAAGTTCAACAGTGCTCTCTGTGGGATCGACCTGTATTTGCCACTGTCTCAACAAGACAACTGTGCACTTGCAGTTTTAAGTAGATTGATTAAATTCACATCATTCCACCAAAATCTATCTTTCAAGTTCCGGTACATCTTTGTACTCCCTGGGTGCATCGCATAACGGGCATCATGCGCATCTGTCATCAACTTTTCTTTCAGCTCATCCACAGCGGGAACACACAATCTGCTCTTGAAATACAAAACTCCGTCTACCAAACTGAAATCAGGTCGATTTGCAATCCGATCTCTGAAAGTCACCAGAAGGGGGTCCTCAAACTGGTGATCCTTGATCTGCTGAATCACCTCAGGCTGAAACACGACGGTAGTAGCTAATGTCACCAACTCACCCACCATCCGAACCTCAACAGACTGATCATGCACAAGCATATAGAATCCTGCCAACACCTGAAGACTTCCTGTTCTTTTGCTGAGTGCATCTGCAACCACATTCCCCTTGCCTGGATGGTACTTGATCAGAAAGTCGTAGTCTTTGATGAACTCCAACCACCTCCGCTGCCTCATATTCAAGTCATGCTGATCAAACAAATACTGCAGACTGTGATGATCGGAATAGACCTCGAACTTCACACCGTACAAGTAATGCCGCCACAACTTCAGTGCAAATACAATGGCTGCTAGCTCCAGGTCATGGGCGGCATAGTTCTTCTCGTGTTCTTTCAGCTGTCTGGAACCATAGGTAATCACTTTATGATTCTGCATCAGTACACAGCCTAGTCCAACTCGAGAGGTATCTGAATAAATCACGAATCCCTCACTACCATCAGGGAGAGTCAACACGGGTGCCGTAGTGAGCTTTTCTTTCAACATCTGAAAACTACGCTCACACTTCTGTGTCCACTCATACGGGACTTTCTTCCGAGTCAACTGAGTCAACGGGGTTGAAATCTTCGTGAAGTCCTGCACGAACCTGCAGTAATATCCCGCCAAACCTAGAAAACTCCGAATCTCTGTCACTGATCTAGGACGGGGCCAATGGACTACTGCCTCAATCTTAGCTGGATCCACCATCAATCCATCTCTAGAAATCACATGACCCAGAAATGCAACTTGCTCTAACCAGAAATCACACTTGGCCAACTTTGCATACAACTGGTGATCTCTAAGTAGCTGCAATGCTTTCCGCAGATGATCTGTATGCTCCTCAGCAGTCTTCGAATAGACCAATATATCATCTACGAAAACCACAACAAACTGGTCCAAAAAGGAAGTAAACACCCTATTCATCAATGCCATGAAAGCTGCGGGTGCATTCGTCAAACCAAAAGGCATGACAAGGAACTCGTAGTGTCCATACCGAGTCCTGAAAGCTGTCTTAGGAACATCCTCATCCTTCACCCGGAGCTGGTGATACCCTGACCTCAAATCGATCTTCGAGAAGTAAGCTGCACCCTGAAGCTGATGGAACAATCCATCAATCCTAGGCAGTGGATATTTTTTCTTGATGGTCACTTTGTTCAACTGCCTGTAGTCAATGCACATCCGGAAACTTCCATCCTTCTTTCTTACGAACAATACAGGAGCTCCCCAAGGTGAAACACTTGGGCGTTTGAACCCTTTATCCAATAGATCCTGCAGCTGTTTCTTCAATTCCAACAACTCTGCAGGTGCCATACGATATGGAGCTCTACTGATGGGTGCTGTACCTGGCATCAAGTCGATCGAGAACTCTACCTCTCGAACTGGTCGCAACTCTGGTACATCCTCCTGAAAGACATCCGAAAACTCGCTGACTACTGGGATCTCACTGAGCTGTCGCTGCTCCTTCTTCTATGAAATGAATGCAAGAAATCCCTCACATCCCATACGAAGCATCCTGTCTGCTTTACAAGAAGATATCACATGCCTTGGGCACTTCGTCTGGCTGCCCTTGAATCGAAATCCGCTGCCCAGGTCAAAATAGATAGCCTTGCTGTAACAATTGATACAAGCATGAAACCTCGCAAGCCAGTCCATACCAAGAATCACATCGAAATCCAGTGTCGCGAGCAACACGAGGTCTACAGGGAGCTGATGACCAGCTATCCGCACATCACACTGAGGGTAGAAAATACTGCACTCCACCCGTTTACCAACCGGAGTGGATACTATCAACAAGTATGGGAGCGGTGTGGGTCGCTGTCGAAGCTGCACAGCAAAATGGGGAGCTACGTACGAACGCGTAGACCAGGAGTCAAACAAGGCTAAAGCTGCAGCATCAAAAATTAAAATTTTACCTTCCACGACCGTAGCCTCCTCCGCGCCCTCATGCGTAGCAGCATAAGCTCGAGCTGTCTGGCGGTTCTGCTTCTGGGTTGGGCGAGCTGTCTGGGACTTGCCCTGCAAGGTAGATCCTGCATATCTCGTTTGTGGAGAGGACTGAAACTTCGGGCATTGGGCCCTCTTGTGGTCCGTAGAGCCACAACCGAAACAGGCTCCACTCTTCCTCCAACATCTGTCTGTTGGGTGATCCTTCCCACAGTGACCACAAACTACCTGAGTACTGCTCGAACTACCCTGCTTACCCTTGAACTTCTTCTGGAACTGACTTCTGCCACTAGAACCTGCTGCCCTCTTATACTCAGTTCGCACCTCCTCAAATATGACCTCTGCATCATAGGCCCTATCAATAGTGTCATCTAAGGTAGCCGGCCACATACATGCAACCACGTCGCGTTTATGCCTCGGATTCAGGCCGTTGACGAAGCGAGTCACCTTCTTATGCTCAGTGTTCACCATATCCTCTGCGAAGTGAGACAGCTCTGTAAACTTGTGTACATAATCTGTAACCGATGTCCGTTTCTGCTGAAGGTTGAAGAATTCCACTTCCTTGGCTTGCTGAATATGAAGAGGCATGAACTTTCGATGAAACTGTTGCTTAAAAGTTTCCCAAACCGTGGCACTGGGCATAGTCTGGAACGAGCTCTTGACACTCATCCACCAAGTCTTGGCTACACTCCGAAGCATAGAGGCTGTGAGAACCACTTTCTGTTTGTTACTACACACAATTGTATCAAAAAGCTCCTCTGTCTGTTCTAACAATTGCTCGGCCTGCAATGCATCCTCTATCCCGTGGAACTCAGTCGCCCCTCGCTTACGGAACTTATCAAAAAGAGCATTTGGATCGGTTTCTTTGGGCTGGAAGATCACTTGCTGTTCTACACGAGGAGAGGCTGATGCCGCAGCCTGACTCTGCCTGTCCACCATAGATGCCATCTGAGCGTGCAAGGACTGCATGGACTGCAACATCATCATCAGACGCTCCTCACTACTCCTGGGTGGGGGTAACGATCCACTCTCGCCGTTATGACCCTGTTGATTCTCATCTCTAGACCCTGATCCTGATGCCATGGTGTGCTATCCTGCAAAAGGAAAATGAACAAAATACAAATATAAAACGCCCCGAGTTAGCCAATCCCCAAGAATCAACATATTAGACTTGGAGTCAAATAGTTGACATCGTCAGCTCACCACGATCTTAGATGTCTACATGCTTATAACTAGCATGCTCTGATACCTTACAATACGTATGTCACAACCCGAGCCCAGAAATCGGGGTTAGCGAAAAGCCAAACCAGTGACCCACGTACTCCCGTGCACGTGCATCCAAACCCAGTCCAGATGCACACACACAAGGGATCTAACACGTGCGAAACAAACGAACGCGGAAGCTGTAGATATCATAGTAAGCAACAAAGAAATAGTGGAAGCCAAAACAAATGCGGAACGGAAAAGACAACGATAGATACAAAACTCTAAAACCAGATACAAATCTGAGTACACGACAAAATAGCGATATACAAAATGATACAGAGTACAAAGTCCGAAGTGCAAAATACAAAATCTCAAAACCAAAACAACTAGGCCACTGATTATATGCATGTACGCACTCGGCAGAGGTGATCAGGCCCACTCTGCCAACCCGGAGGGTGCCTCTAAGCTCTGCCCTGCAGCCTCCTCGACCGCCGGGGAGCTGGGCAAGGGATCTGTGCCTGCAACACCACAGACAACACAGTGAATACAACGATCCGGCAAATATAAGTAACAGGGATGAAACACTCATAGTATCAAATTGAATAATGACAGAATATTAATTACAGAGTTTCATCTTAGTAGGCTAAGCAAATCGTGCATAGAAGTAAAGCATGATAAGTGAATCAAAGCATAGAAATACTGAACTAGGTGGCTACTACGTTAACCATATTCTCTCCATTAGAGAGCAGAGCAGAGCAGATGAGAACACCACTGATCGGGCCAAGGGTACAAGTGGGTCTCGGTTTCCTGGGTTCCGGGGTCCCAAGACAAAGCGACACTGCAGTAATACAGAGATATAGAGATCTAAGCCAGAGGTAACCCCGTCGGGCATCCTAGGGCTGAGGCTGAGTAGAGCCAGACTAATACCAATCAAATCAAATCCAAAAGAAGGGAGACTATCCGCTTTGGATTCACCGATGGCAAAGACTGGATCTTATCCTCACGTATTAATCTCTGGGCAGAGCCACCAGGGAATACCCAATGAATCAGAGATATACAAAGCCAGAGATATACAGAGCATAGCAGAAATACAGATCATAGCATAGATTAAGTCAAAGCACAGCATAGATCAAAGCGTAGTGCGGAACGAAGAATGAAACAGATATACAGGACGAAAGCAAAATGACCTCGTAATGCATAAACAGAGATCAGCAGAATAGAGGGCAAAACTGTAAGCAATATGCAATGTATCTCAGATTAATAAGGAATCAAGGTTAATTACAAGCCAACCCTAATCTAGTTGTTCACTGTCACTAACCGTGCATGTTGATGTAGTTTTAAGTTATTCGATGCACCGTTGCCATTCAAGTGTTGCAAAGTAATCCTCACGTGCACCGAAGTCCCTTAAACCAACACCCATGGGGAGGTGCTTAACAGTAAATCAATGCTCACATGAATAAGTCACAGTCTAACAGACTATTCATGCGGTCCAAAGAGTCCATTGGGCAGGTTTACATGGGTGGCTAACCTGTATTTTAACCCTACAAAGTCAGACCATTATCCTAAGTTTTATTTCAGATTTTCCAGGTCTTACGGTTTAGCCATGGGTGACCTACGGCTTAGCCGTAACCACTTTACGACCTAGCCGTAACTTGCACTGCGGCTTAACCGTGGTTCCCTTCAATACACAGCTAAACTGGTCATCTTCCACCTCTGATCTGATACATTTCACGGCTGAGCTACGGTGGAGTCCACGGCTTAACCGTAGACCAATCCACGGCTTAGCCGTAGCTTTACCGTAAGGGTACTGAAATCAGAAAGTTTCGACTGATCAAGGGGATAATTCACGGCTGGGTCACGGCTAGCTTACAGCTCAGCCGTAGAACAATGTACGGTTCAGCCGTAGCCTAGCCGTAGAACAAAATACGAAAATTTAAGTCTCTGGAATCTGAGCCGTACAAAGTTACGGCTTAGCTGTACAATATAGAACACAAAATTGAAGTGAGTACAGAAACTGAAATTTGATACAGAAACTTAGCAAAACAAGTTCCAGAGGTTCCAAAATCATAGAATTTGGCTGTAAAACACAACAGACATGTATAGGATGTAATAGATGAAATCAAAGCAGCCAAACAAAATACCCATATGTGTTGTACAATCCTGTACTTATACTTGCCTCAAAGCCTTGTCAAATCCACTGAGATCAAGCTCAAATCCAGCTAAAATCCAAGCAAAGCAAAGCAAAACACAATCCATAAGCATGCACAGAGAGAGATGGGAGATCCAATTGGAGAAGAAGAAGGGAAGAACCCACTTACCCAAACCATAGACAGAGATGAGAGAGAAAGAACCCAACCAACTGAGAGTAAAAACCCAATCGACAAAGATGCAAGCTCCCAACACCACAAGACTGAAGAAGAGAATGAAGAGAAGAGAAGAGAGGAGAAGAAGGGACGTGGAGCTATTGCATGCAGTCATCGAATGAAAATGAGCAGGAGAGAGACACTTGGGCTCATGACTCTTATATAGTTTCTGAAGTTTAAGTCAAAGTCCAGTGAACTTCGGTTATTTACAAATCAAGTCACACAAGGGTCCAACTTCTCCAATTGACTCCGAATGGGTCTGAGGCAGTTATGGAAAACAATGAGCTCAACAAAATACACGTGCTGACACCAAGATGATGCAAATATGATGCACTCAAAGTAAAAGCAAAATTACGAAAAAGGGCTTACAACTACCTATCCCAGGTCAAAGGTTACTCAACTACCTATCCAAGACCCGAAACCAAATCCAAAAGGATTAATTAACAGAAAAGCACACTAATGAGCCACTAATCCGGCTTAAAGGGGATCGGAGTGTTACAAGAGTCAAGCTCTTCCTTCATAACATCCCAACAAATATCAATTCCCTTCTTCAATCCAGGATTATCTATCATTTCACAAGAACTTATCAATTCCCATTGGAGTGCCATTCTTTGATAAAAAGAAAAACATTAGAAAAACCCTATCCGAAATTGCAAACCATATCAAGGACTTATGATGCAGGCCAATCCCAAGGTCGGCCTAGATCACAGGCCCGTAGGCCCCCTGATTGATCCTTGACCTCCTCAAGGATCCCTATCCTTAATTATCTGCTTCCTATTTTATTTTTACTTGGTTATGTTTATTTAGAATTAGTCCTTTTATTTTAGAAACAATCACTCCTATATAAGGAGGAGTTTTTCATTGGAATAGACATGCTTTTATCAATGATAATTAAGTTTTTCCTAGAGTTTTCTCGTTCTAGTTTTGATCATGACTGTCATTGAGTCTTCGGATTCGAACAATCCTTTGGTAGATTGTTCTACACCCGGCCTACGATCTAGGGCTGCGCTAGATTGGTATCAGAGACGAGATCCGGTTGCTGGTAACCATCGTCATTCCCGGAATTCATCCTTACATCCATTGTTCACGGCAATCATCTCCAACGACAACACCGAAGCACAATAGCAGCAGTAAGTCCTCTTCGGATGACCCTAGTCCCATACTGCCAACATCTCTGCACCCCAACCCGATTTCCTGAATCCATAACCATCTCCACGAACCCATCTCCCTGTCTCTTTCCTAGATCAACAACCCCTAACCCTACCGTACCATGTCCTTAACTCCCCACACCAATACCGAACCCTCAAACCATAACCCTGCCAAAACCCATTCGCCGGAGCCAACCCAAAACCCATCGACCCCTTTCGGTCCATCCTGAACTAAATCCTTCTTCAAATCCTAAACCCCATCTTTAACCCTAACCCCTCTCCCACCTCCAAACCTTAATCTTGAGCCAATACCCCTGTTAACGCAGATCTCCACTCACGAATCAGTCATCCTTTCACCCCTTGACTTCTGTTTCAACCCTCGATCGCCGCAGTCCATACCCACCCCAAAGTATAAAAAAGAGAGAGAGAGAGTAGCCGGAGAGAAAGAGAGAGCAAAGAGAATAGCTAAATTGTTCTTCAAAGAAGTTGTTCGGCTATATAGACTTCCAAAGACTATTGTTTCTGACCGAGATACGAAGTTTATGAGCTACTTTTGGAAGATATTACGGATGTTGTCTAATACCAAGCTTAATTTCTCCATTGCTTATCATCCTCAATCTGATGGACAAATAGAAGTGGTTAATAAAAGTCTTGGCCAATTGTTATGTTGCCTTGTACGTGACCGTCGAAAATTGGGATCAAGTGCTACCTATGGCAGAATTTTTTTACAATAATTCTGTCAATCGATCAACTGGAATTTCACCATTTGAAGCTGTTACAGGAGTTCATCCATGACTCATTGTTGATCTTGTCCTGTTACCAGTTGATGCAAGAGTTAGTGCAGATGCTGAACATTTCTTCCAACACATGTAGTAAGTCCACAATGAAGTACGTCGCCATATATCTGCTAGCAATGATGTTTACAAGTAGCAAGTTGACAAGCATCGTCGTTTCATTGAATTTAATGAAGGCCATATGGTTATGGTGTGTATTCGACCTAAGAAGTTGCCATCTGGAGCTAATAAGAAGTTAGAACCTCGTAACTCAAGTCATTTCAAGATTCTCCAAAGGATTAGTCCCAATGCCTATATTCTTGATATTCCTCCTGATTTAGGCGTTAGTTCTTTATTCAATGTCGAGGATCTTACTCTCTACCGTGGTCATGACAATGAAAGAGATAATGAAGAGTAGCTTGTTTTTCTACTAGTTAATTGCCCACCTACTGATGAAATTGTTGATGTCCTTGATGATCAAATTGTTTTTACACGTCAAGTGGTTACCAGAAGTTTTTTGTACGTTGGCGGAATCGTCTTCTCTGATGCTACGTGGATTACAGCTATTGACTTCCAGCGCATCAATCTTGATTTTTATGAGAGATATCAAGTGCTCAACTCGCCGGAGTCGAGTTTTTTCAAGCCGGGGAGAGCTGATGCAGGCCGATCCCAAGGCCGGCCCAGATCACAGGCCCGCAGGCCATCCGATTGATCCTTGACCTCCTCAAGGATCCCTATCCTTAATTATCTGCTTCCTATTTTATTTCTAGTAGGTTATGTTTGTTTAAAATTAGTCCTTCTATTTTAGAAACAATGACTCCTATATAAGGAGTTCTTTATTGTAATAGACATGCTTTTATCAATGATAATTAAGTTTTTCCGAGAGTTTTCTCATTCTAGTTTTGATCGTGACTGTCATCGAGTCTTCGGATTCGAACAATCCTTCGAGAGATTGTTCTACACCCGACCTACAATCCAGGGCTGCGCCAACTTAGAAAGCCAAATCCTTGTATGTCATAACATCCATCAAAGAGCACTGTTATCCACCTATGCTGAAGAAAAAACATCTAAATTCACCTCTTGGAAAAGGTTAAAATAGTCCTTCTAGATGAGATAGCTACAAAAATTAGAGAAAAAACTCTTTCTTGTCAGATCAAGGAGTGATTAATACTCAAAGCTGAATATATAAGCCAGGCAACTAGCTTTCCCAAATTGTTCCTGCCATCACATGAAGTTGATATCTCATATATCGAACAAGGATTAGTCCAAAGATTTTCTTTATGCAGAAATGATTTTGAAATAATGCAACAGCTCTTTGTAATCATGCGTCATGCCCTTCACAGTCTTGGAGTTACTAAAAGACAACTTCTCAGAATGATTTCATCAAGTTTGGGTGAAAGATCAGAAATCCAATTTTATCAACCTTATCAGTTATGGACTATCATGACTTATAAAGAAGGAGATTTAGTCTGCAAAAAATTTATCTCTACCTTAAATGATTACAAGCATCTCCCTGTTGATCATCCAGCTTAATGGTATGAATCTCATGAAGTCGCTACAATTGAATACAGCTTAGAATGTCTCCAAAATTATGATCCAGCATCTGATCAATATCAAAGATTTCTCAATCTAAAAGGACATCTAGAATTTGCAAGTACATACAGATATGTTTGGTATGACGGTCAACGAGTTGTTTGCATTGCTGATGATCTCGCTGAGCAAACATCGGTGATACAGAATCTATATAAATCTGGACATACAGCTCTCAATCAAATTATCAATACTTATGAAGACATGTCTTTTGATATTTCTGAAGAAACTCGAGAAGAGTTAATCCAATTATTCCATGGTGAATTAACAAACAAAGGTTGAAATGAGCACTTTTGATGCAAGTCTCCAGTAATACTATTCCTAGCAAAAAGATTCTTCCTACAAGAGCTTTTTCGAAAAAATTGGAAGGATGAGAAAAGCTTTTTCTACTAGCCCATCAATGAGTTCTTAGAAAATGTATGTACAAAAGTACCAAAAGACAAAGCATATCTCTTATAAGAATGAAGTAGTATTTTATTCCCGATATGCACATCCATGAAGAACTTATCTCCAGAAAGGGAAAAGAAATAAAGACATGACACATACCTTATCAAGTCATTCAAAGCAATCATGACATCTCACTATTCAGAATAAAGTTCACCTACAGTAAAGATTGTGATTTTTGCCTGCAGTTCGGGAGCATCATGAAATTTGTCAGCACATTAAATGAAATTCACATCCAGTCTAAATTTAGTTGTAATGAAATGCAAATTATGTTTATTATGACTATAAATAGGTTTAGCCTTCCTCATGTATAAGCAAGAGTTGGAATACTAGTCAAAATCCAACGTTGCTTCCACCACCATCTTCTCTCTCCTCTCCCTTCCGCTTTTGTATACCTACCATCTTCCCCATTTGGTATCAAAGCCAAGTTGGCATCTAGTTTGTAATCAAGTATCGTTGCAATATAAAGTTGTTTTGTGAGTATTTCTTCACTTATCTTTATATTTTGATTTTGTTTAAGGAATGGCGACTCATAAGCAAGAACGTTAAAAATCTTAATACTTGGTTGTGTGTTTGTTATTATTGAGAAATTTTAATCATATTCTGCCTCGAGCGAAGCTGAGGTAGCTATTATTGTTGCCATTCTTAGCCGTGTTAAGGCATTTTGTTGGTGTGTAAATCCTCTATTTCGTTAAATACTCGTGGTGGATCTCGTTAAAATAACTCTGTAATACAAATTATGGTTAAGCTTATTAAGAAGTTTGTACCTTCTTCTTCCTCATCATCAAATTCCTTATCTTCTATGTCTATTAAAAATAGTGAAGAAATCAGTTATGACAATTTAGATCAAGTTATTTGTGACAAGACTATTCCAACTATAAATAAAAATGAAATTTATAAAGTTAGAAGTTTTCAATTAAAATCAAGTTATAAAGTAAAAACCATTGAAAGAACTGAATCCATTACCAGTAATATTTAGCATCTTTCTTTAATCAAGCCCCATGAAATAAAGGAGTGTATTAAAACATACAATTATATTCATTTTGGATTAGTGCAAGTTGCTCTAAAGCCACTAACAAGACTTGGACTTAGAACAGAAGCTCTCATCTAAGTTCAAGATATAAGACATAAAAAATTCAGTGATTCATTACTTGGAATGGTTGAATCAATTTGACTAATGGCCTTACTTTCTTCAATTGCTTTCCAAATTTTTTTGTTTCTCTTACAGATCCAGGTGCACATGAGCTCCTACTCTTGCTATCCAGATAAAAGGTTTTGATATGAATCCTCATAATCAAAATCTTGCTCTCATATATAGAGTTTATTATAAACTCATGAATTCAGTTGTTCCAGGCATAGCCTGTTCCCATCAAGCAAAAGGTATGACTACTTTATTTCAAACTAATTTAAAAAATAAAGTTAATATTCCAAAACTCATACAGTGGAATGATATTAATCTATCTGGTAAATGACACTTGGAAAACGCTCAACCTGAAAGGTCTTTAGAAAATCACGATATTGAAATAATTATTGAGCATGAAGATGGAAGTGTTGAAATAAATTTTCAAACAGATTTAAGAGATACAACTCCTACAGTTTATCAACCTTTTAGAAAGTCTTATTCTTATCCTCCCTCTGTGGTAGGATCTTCCATAAAAGAATCATCCCGAGTTTCTTACTCTATACCTAATGTAGACCTTCGAACTACAAGACTTGTGTATCCTTCTTATCAAGCTTCTCCATCTAATACATATAGTCCTTTAGAATCCGTTTTCAATATAAATGTTATTGAATGCTTTGAAATTGATAAAGAAATGTTAAAAAAGAATTTAGCTCTACGTCCATTAACAAAATCCTTTTTTAGACAGGTTTCTTAAGAACATAAAGACTTTTTAAAAGAAAAATGGTACAAATATATGTATGATAATCAAAGAAATATTTATTTTTTTGATTGGCTTAAACTAGCCATAAAGAAAGCTTACAATACTAAAGATTTATCCATCAATATGATAACAAAATTAAGCTCATCTTGGATTATAGCTTTTACCAGTTCCTCTCCACAAAGAACTGAAGAATCTATACATCCTCCATTACATCAAATCATATATAAAGAAACTTTGGCCGCACCCATAAAAGATGTAACAAAGATACAAGGAGATAAAGGTAAATCTGAATTAATTTATAAATCAGACTTAAGTAATATTTTAGAGCAAAATAATTATACAAATGTTAACCTTCATCCTATTGGCCAACAAAACAATAGAATTGAAGATAAAGTTGAAAATATTTTAAGAATTTATGAAGCATCTTCTTCATAAAAGGTAATTAAGATATAAACTTTAGGTTTTCACGGTAAATCCTTTAAATATTAAAGTTAGAAAGGAAACCTTTAAAATTTTTAGATGAACTAATCAATCAATTATCTCATAATTTTACAAATATAAAACTTCAAGAAAATAAAGATAAAAAAGCTGACAAATCTATAAATGTTTTAGTCTCGAATTCTAAAGCCTCTAGCTCAGATTCAGAATTTTCTGTAGCTGATCCTATAGAAGAAGAGTCTAAAACAAATGAGAATCAAAATAATCAAAATAAAAAATCTCTATAAATCAATAAAATATTTAAAAGACAAAAACCAATAATCACTGCACCAAAAACAAGAAATTATTATCCAAGACCTACTCCGGTTGATCTTCAATTTGTAGAACAAGCTATTCTAAATGGCCTTCGATTTGAAAACTCCTCACTATACTAATGGAATGTAGATGGACTCTCTGAATATCAAATCCTACAACTATGCCAACACATGATGATATAGGCCTCTACCATCATGGCTGCCGGTAATGATCAAAGACATGTAGTAAATGCAGTTGTCCTTGGATTTACTGGATAATTACATGGTTGGTGGAAAAAGTACCTATCTGATATAGAAAGACAAGATATATTAAATGTAGTAAAAAGGGATCCTTTAGGAAATCTTGTTATTACTCCTCAAAGTCAAATGATTTTTGATTCTATTTACATGCTTATTACCAATATAGTAAAACATTTTATTGGTAATTAAATGAATGTAGAAGAAAAAATAAAAACTCAATTAATCAATTTATCTTGCCCAACATTATCAGATTTTCGTTGATATAAAGATGTTTTCTTTTCAAAACTTTATACAATCGATGCAAGTAATTCAGAATTTTGGAAAGAAAAATTCATATCTGGTCTTCCTAAACTTTTTGCAGAAAAAGTTAAAGAAGAATTAAAATAAGTAAAATTATAGAAATTTGAATTATGGAATGTATACATATCGTGATCTAATTCAAAAGATTAATAAAGTTGGATTTTCATTATGCAATGAAATCAAACTTAAACATCAAATTGAAAATAAAAAAAGAGTCAGCAAGTATGAACTTGGTGATTTTTGTTTTCAATTTGGCATGGAACCATTAATCAGTCATTCTAGCAAAAATAAAAAGAAAAACTTAAAAAGAAACCATCAAAAAAGAAAATCTAAACATTTTTCAACTCCACAATATTATATTCTCTTAAAAAGATATCATAAAAAATCTTCTTATAAAATCCCTTATAAATAATTAAAGAAATCTTATACAAAAGATAATCCATCTAATTCTCATCCTAAGAAAGAAGAAATACAATGTTATAATTGTAAAGAAAAAGGACATATAGCTCCTAACTGCCCAAAAATAAAAGTAAAAATAGAAAAAGAAATCAAAACTATCTTAAAAGGATCCTCATCCTCATCCTTAGAATCATCTAGTTCCTCTGATAAAGATTATTCTTCGGATACATGTCATTGTAAAATATTTGATAGTGAAATCCAGTATGAATCTACTTCTTTTTCCTCTTTATCTTTAAATGTACTTTCTGCTCCAGAAGAACTGGTGCTAGAAATGTTTAAAGATCACAAAGATGAAGAATTAAAAATAATTATTTTGGAAAAATATAGAATATAAATAAAGGAAATAAAAAGGAAAAGCTTCTACTTCAAATAATATATCTGACTTACCAAAATAATTCAACATTAAAACTGTATTGGATAGATTAAGAGAGCAGCAAGCTCCTCCTTATCTTTCAATTCAAGATCTTTATAAAGAAATTAATAATCAAAATCAAGAAATAAAAGAATTAAAATAAGACTTAATTGAACGTCAAGAACTCAAATAACGTGTTGAGAATCTTGAATTTCACACACTAAAAAATTATCAAGAAAATAATGATAGCAAATTAGAATATCAAGAAAAATTTGGTGAAAACTTAAATAGTTTTGTAAATCTTTAACAAGAAATCCACTTAAAAAATGGAAAACTCAAGCTACAATTAAGATAAAAAACTTCTCCATTAAAACACTCTGCTTACTAGATAGTGGCGCAGATGTTAATTTAATAAGAAAAGGATTAATCCCAACAAAATATTATGAAAAAACCAATAATAAACTCAATCTAACTACTGCTAGCAAAAACCTATATATCAGATACAAATTAAGTAATGTTTATGTCTGTAAAAATGGAACATGCATAAAGACTAATTTCCTTCTAGGAAAGGATTTAAACAATGATGTTATCCTTGAAAACCTTTTTCTACAAATTTTATAGCCTTTTCAAATTGACTCATCTAGTCTAAAAACTATTTTAGACAATAAAGAATTAAATTTTGATTTTGGTGAATCAACTCCTATTTAACATATCAATAGTATTCAGACAAAGTGTAAACAAGAATAAGGTGTTCAAACAACAATCAAATATCTAGTTCCAAATAAAACGGATCTTATTAATCATCTCTCTGATTTCTTCATGTTTTCCACATTTGATCCTACATCCAAATTTTAGTACCTTCAAATTCTACTCGGAGGACAGATATAAAATTATTTTTCTTTTCCCAAAGAAAAAAAAAATTCAAATTATTGATAATTCTTATTCAGACCTATCTGCCTTCAGGAAGTGTCCCTTCTCATTATGACATCAAGTACAAGCAAAAGCAAAGCCTCTATTCAGGAATCAAGCTCTTCCTTCATACCTACATCCCAACAAATATCAATTCCCTTCTTTAATCTAGGATTATTTGTCACTTCACGTAACTTATCAATGCCCATTAGAGTTCCATTCTCTATGATAAAAGAAAAAATACTAGAAAAACTCTATCCAAAATTGCAAACCATATCAAGGACTTAGAAAGCCAAATCCTTATGTGCCATAATATCCATCAAAGAGCACTGTTATCTACCTATGCTGATGAAAAAACATCCAGAATTCACCTCCTGAAAAGGTTAACACTACCCTTCCAAATGAGATAGCTACAAGAATTAGAGAAAAAACTATTTCTTGTCAGATCAAAGAGCGATTAATGCTCGAAGCTCAATATATAAGCTAGACAACTGGTTTTCCTAAATTGTTCCTACCATCATATGAAGTTGATATCTCATATATCAAACAAGGATTAGTCCAAAGATTTTCTTTATGCAGAGATGATTTTGAATGATACAGCAGCTCCCTGCAATCATGCGTCATGCCCTTCGCAGCCTTGGAGTTAACAAAAGACAACTTCTTATTACGATTTCATCAAGTTTGGGTGAAAGATCAGAAATCCGGTTTTATCAACCTTATCAATTATGGACCATCATGAATTATGAAGAAGGAGATTTAATCTGGAAAAAATTCATCTCTACTTTAAATGATTACGAGCATCTCCCTGTTAATCATCCAGCTCAATGGTATGAATCTCATGAAGTCGCTACAATAGAATATAGCTTAGAATGTCTCAAAAATTATGATACAGCTTCTAATCAATATCAAAGATTTCTGAATCTAGAAGGACATCTTGAATTTGCAAGTACATACAGATATGTTTGGTGTGACGGTTGATGAGTTGTTTGCATTGCTGATGAGCTCGCTGAGTAAACTATGGTGATACAGAATCCTTCTAAATCCGAACATGCCAAGTTTAATCAAATTCTCAATGCCTATGAAGATATCTCTTTTGACATTTTAGAAAAAATTCGTGAAGAATTAATTCAGCTATTCCATGGAGAATTCAAAAATGATAATGAAGGTTGGAATGACCCTTGTCATAATTTTGACTCTATTATGAAGTTCTCCGCCAGCTGCAATGGAATTCATCAGGATGGTAATTAATCTTATCAAGATTTAGATTTATCAAGATTTACTAAGAGTTTTCTTTACAAAGCATGCAAAGAAAAGATAACAAAAACTTTATCATTGCTACCGTATCCATAGCTATGCTATTCTCTACAAACACACCAAAGTTATGTTGAAAAAGTACTATACAAAAAGCTACTTTGAGAAAAAAGACAAAAGACAATCATGAAAAATCCAAAAGACAACAAGAATGAACAAGGCTCCATAAACTCCTCTCTCTCCGCAAACGACCAACTAGGTACTATGCAGAAGAATAAAGCAACTATGCAGAAGAATAAAGCAACATGCTCTTAGTCAATAAGTACAATCATCACAGCATGAAGACAAACCATCTATATGGCAACCTGTGATCCTATCCAGTGGTAAAATCCCGAAACATCATGCAATATGCCAGCACATAAAATGAAATGTAAATGTAGTGTAAATTCAGTTGTAATGAAATGTAAATTATGTTTGCTAAGGCTATAAATAGTACCAGCCTTCTCCATGTGTAGGCAAGAGTTGGAATACTAGTCAAAATCCAACCTTGCTTCCACCACCATCTTCTCTTTCCTCTCCCTTCCGCTTTTCTATACCCACCATCTTCCCCATTTTGTATTAGAGCCATTTAGAATAGCTTGTTTTTCGAATTGAAGATCAACTGGAGTAGGTCTTGGATAATAATTTCTTTTTTTTTTTGCTATAGTGACTATTCGTTTTTGTCTTTTAAATATTTTATTGATTTGTAGGGATTCTTGATTTTGATCATTTTGATTCTCATTTGTTTTAGACTCTTCTTCTATAGGATCAGCTACAAAAAATTTGGAATCCGAGCTAGAGGCTTTAGAATTTGAGACTAAAACATTTATAGATTTGTCAGCTTTTTGATCTTTATTTTCTTGAAGTTTTATATTTGTAAAACTATGAGATAATTGATTGATTAGTTCCTCTAAAAATTCTAAGGGTTTTTTTTAACTTTAGATATTTAAAGGCTTCACCTTGAAAACCTATAGATTGTGTCTTGATTACTTTATGGGAAGAAGTAGTTTCATAAAATTTTAAAATATTTTCAACTTTATCTTCAATTCTATTGGTTGTTGGCCAATAGTATGAAGGTTAATATTTGTATAATTATTTTGTTATAAAACATGACTTAAATCTAATTTGTAAATAAATTCAGTTTTACCTTTGTCTCCTTGTATTTTTGCAACACATTTTATAGGTACAACTGAAGTTTCTTTATAAATGATTTGATGTAATGGAGGACGTATAGATTCTTCAGTTCTTTGTTGAGAAGAACTGATAGAAATTGTAATCCGAGATGAACTTAATTTTTTTATCATATTGACGGATAAATTTTAGTATTATAAGCTTTCTTCATGGCTAGTTTAAACAAATCAAAGAAATAAATATTTCTTTGATTATCATACATACATTTATACCATTTTGCTTTTAGAGAGTCTTTATGTTCTTAAGAAACATGGTTAAAAAAGGATTTTGTGAGAGGATGTAAAGCAAAATTCTTTTTTAACATTTCTTTATCAATTTCAAAGCATTCAATAACTTTTATATTGAAATCGGATTATGAGGGATTATGTGTATTAGTTAGAGAAGCATGATTTCTTATGTTTTCTGAAGCTTGATAAGAAGGATACACAAGTCCTGTAGGTCGAAGGTCTACATTCAGTGCAGAGCAAGAAACTCGGGATGGTTCTTTTATAGAAGATCCTACCACAGAAGGAGGATGAGAATAAGACTTTCTAGAAGGTTGATAAACTGTAGGAGTTGTATCTCTTGAATCTGTTTGAAAATTTATTTCAACACTTCCACTTCATGTTCAATAATTATTCCAATATCTTGATTTTTTAAAGACCTTTCGGGTTGACCGTTTTCTAAGCGCCATTTACTAGATAGATTAATTTCATTCCACTATATGAGTTTTGGAATATTAACTTTATTTTTAAAATTAGTTTGGAATAAAGTAGTCATACCTTTTGCTTGATGGGAATAGGCTATGCCTGGAACAACTGAATTCATGAGTTTATAATAAACTCTATATATGAGAGCAAGATTTTGATTATGAGGATTCAGATCAAAACCTTTTGTCTGGATAGCAAGAGTAAAAGCTTTATGTGCACCTGGATCTGTAAGGGAAACAGAGAAATTTGAAAAGCAATTGAAGAAAGTAGGGCTATTAGCGAAACTTGATTCAACCATTCCAAGTAATGAATCACTAAATTTCTTATGTCTTGTATCTTGATTATAGATGAGAGCTTCAGTTCTAAGTCTAAGTCTTGTTAATGGTTTTAGAGCAACTTGCACTAATCCAAAATGAATATAAATGTATTTTTAACATGCTCCTTTATTTCATGGGGCTTGATTAAAGAAAGATCCTGAATATTACTGGTAATGGATTCAGTTCTTTTAATAGTTTTTACTTTATAACTTAATTTTAATTGAAAACTTCCAACTTTATAAATTTCATTTTTATTTACGGTTGGAATAGTCCAGTCATAAAAAACTTGATCTAAATCATCATAACTGATTTCTTCATTATTTTTATTAGACATAGAAGATAAGGAATTGGATGATGAGGAAGAAGAAGGTACAAACTTCTTAATAAGCTTAGCCATAATTTGTATTACAGAATTATTTTAACCAAATCCACCAAGAGTATCTAATGAAATAGAGGATTTACACACCAACAAAACGCCTTAAACGCCTTCACACGGCTAACAACGGTGACAACAATGGCTACCTCAGCTTCGCTCCGGGCAGAATATGATTAAAATTTCTCAATAATAACAAACACATAACCAAGTATTAAGATTTTTGATGTTCTTGCTTCTGAGTCAGCATTTCCTTAAACAAAATCAAAATATAAAAATAAGTGAAGAAATACTCACAAAACGACTTTATATTGCAATGATACTTGATTACAAACTAGATGCCAACTTGGCTTTAATACCAAATGGGGAAGATGGTGGGTATACAAAAGCGGAAGGGAGAGGAGAGAGGAGATGGTGGTGAAAGCAAGGTTGGATTTTGACTGGTATTCCAACTCTTGCCTGTACATGAGGAATGCTATACTTATTTATAGTCATAACCAACATAATTTATATTTCATTACAACTGAATTTAGACTGAATGTGCATTTCATTTAATGTGCTGGCAAATTTCATGATGCTTTCGGACTACAGGCAAAAATCATAATCTTTGTTGTAGGATGAACTTTATTCTGAATAATGAGATGTCATGATTGCTTTGAGTGACTTGATAAGGTATGTGTCATGTCTTTATTTCTTTTGCCTTTTTGGAGATAAGTTCTTCATGGATGCGCATGTCAGGAATAAAATACTGCTTCATTCTTATGAGAGATATGCTTTGTC
The DNA here is from genome assembly GCA_037013555.1 of Sextonia rubra. Lineage (NCBI taxonomy): Eukaryota > Viridiplantae > Streptophyta > Magnoliopsida > Laurales > Lauraceae > Sextonia > Sextonia rubra. Next base: position 13,790,923 of record JASUAD010000026.1, read on the forward strand.
TTTTAGTACTTTTGTATGTACTTTTTCCAAAAAACTCATTGATGGGCTAGTAGAAAAAGCTCTTATAGGAATCTTTATGCTAGGCATAGTATTAATGGAGACCTGCATCAAAAGTGCTGATCCTAGCCATCATTTGTTAATTCACCATGGAATAATTGGATTAACTTTTCTTGAGTTCTGTCAGAAATATCAAAATATGTCTTCATCAGCATTGATAATTTGATTAAGAGCTGTATCTCCAGATTTATATGGATTCTGTATCACCGTTGTTTGCTCAGCGAGATCATTAGCGATGCAAACAACTCTTCAACCTTCACATCAAACATATCTGTATGTACTTGCAAATTCAAGATGTCCTTCTAGATTGAGAAATCTTTGATATTGATCAGAAGCTGGATCATAAGTTCGTAGGAGTTCTAAGCTATATTCCATTGTAACGACTTTATGAGATTCATACCAATGAGCTGAGTAATCAATAGGGAGATGCTCGTAATCGTTTAAGATAGAGGTGAACTTTTTACAGACTAAATCTCCTTCTTCATAATTCATGATGGTCTATAATTGATAAGGTTGATAAAATCAGATTTTTGATCTTTCACCCAAAATTGATGAGATCATTATGAGAAGTTGTCTTTTGGTAACTCCAAGGCTGTGAAGGGCATGACGCACGTTTACAGGGAGTTGCTGTATCATTTCAAAATCATTTCTGCATAAAGAAAATCTTTGGACTAATCCTTGTTCAATATTTGAGATATCAACTTCATATGTTGTTAGGAACAATTTGGGAAAGCCAGTTGCCCAGCTTATGTATTGAGCTTTGAGCATTAATCGCTCCTTGATCTGACAAGAAATAGTTTTTTTCTCTAATTCTTCAGCTATCTTATTTGGAAGGGCTGTGTTAACCTTTTCTAGGAGGCGAATTCTGGATGTTTTCTCATCAGCATAGGTGGATAACAGTGCTCTTTGGTGGATGTTATAACACAAAGATTTGGCTTTTTAAGTCCTTGATATGATTTGCAATTTTGGGTAGGGTTTTTCTAGTGTTTTTTTTTTATCAGAGAGAATAGCACTCCAATGGGCATTGATAAGTTATTATGAAGTGACAGATAATCCTGGATTGAAGAAGGAAATTGAAATTTGTTGGGATGTAGTTATGAAGGAAAAGCTTGATTCCTGAATAGGGGCTTTGCTTTTGCTTGTACTTGATGTCATAATGAGAATGGATACTTCCTGAAGGCAGATAGGTCTGAATGAGAATTATCAATAATCTAAAATTTTATTTTCTTTGGGAAAAGAAAAATAATTTTATATATGTCCTCCAGGTAGAATTTGAAGGTACCAAAATTTGGATGTAGGATCAAATGTGGAAAACATAAAACATCAGAGAGATGATTAATAAGATCCATTTTATTTGGAATTGGATATTTGATTGTTTTTTTGAACACCGTATTCTTATTTACACTTTGTTTGAATACTATTGATATGTTGAACAGGAGTTGATTCACCAAAATCAAAAATTAATTTTTTATTGCCTAAAATAGTTTTTAAACCTGATGAGTCAATTTGAAAAGGTTGTAAAATTTGTAGAAAAGGATTTCCAAGGATAACATCATTGTTTAAATCCTTTTCTAGAAGGAAATTAGTCTTAATCCATGTTCCATTTTTATAGTCATTAACATTATTTAATTTGTATTTGATATTTAGTTTTTTGCTAGCAGTAGCTAGATTGAGTTTATTATTGGTTTTATCATAATATTTTGTTGGGATTAATCCTTCTCTTATTAAATTAACATCTACGCCACTATCTAGTAAGCAGAGTGCTTTAATAGAGAAGTCTTTGACCTTAATTGTAGCTTGAGTTTTCCATTTTTTTAGTGGATTTCTTGTTAAAGAATTTACAAAACCATTCAAGTTTTCATCAAATTTTTCTTGATTTTCTAAATTATCATTAATTTCTTGATAATTCTTGAGTATGTGAAATTCAAGATTCTCAACACGTTGTTTGAGTTCTTGAAGTTCAATTAAGTCTTGTTTTAATTCTTTTATTTTTTTATTTTGATTATTAATTTCTTTATAAGATCTTGAATTGAAAGATGAGGAGGAGCTTGTTGCTCTCTTAATCCATCTAATATAGTTTTAATGCTGGATTGTTCAAGTAAGTCAAATATATTATTTGAAGTAGAAGCTTTTCCTTTTTTATTTCCTTTATTTATATTCTGTATTTTTTCAAAATATTTATTTTTTAATTCTTCATCTTTGAGATCTTTAAACATTTCTAGCACTAGTTCCTCTGGAGAAGAAAGTATGTTTAAAGATAAAGAGGAAGAAGAAGTAGATTTATACTAGATTTCACTGTCAAATATTTTACAGTGATATGTATTTGAAGCATGAGAGGAAGAATAATTTGTATTAGAGGAACTGGATGACTCTGACGCTGATGATCCTTTTAAGATAGTTTTAATTTCTTTTTCTGTTTTAACTTTTATTTTTGGGTAGTCAGAAGCTCTATGTCCTTTTTCTTTGCAATTATAATATTATGTTTCTTTTTTCTTAGAATGAGATGTGGATGGATTATCGTTTGTATAAGATTTCTTTAATTCTTTACAAGGGTTTTTATGAGAAGATTTTTTATAATATCTTTTTAAGGGAGTATAATATTGTGGAGTTGAAAAATGTTTAGATTTTCTTTTTTAATGGTTTCTTTTTAAGTTTTTCTTTTTATTCTGGCTAGAAGGAATGATTAATGATTCCATACCAAATTAAAAACAAAAATCACCAAGTTCATACTTGCTGATTCTTTTTTGATTTTCAAATTGATGTTTAAGTTTGATTTCATTACATAATGAAAATCTCACTTTATTAATCTTTTGAGTCAGATCACCATATGTATACATTTCATAATTCAAATTTCTATAATTTTTTTATTTTAATTCTTCTCTAACTTTTTTTGCAAAAAGTTTGGGAAGACCAGATATGAATTTTTCTTTCCAAAATTCTGAATTACTTGCATCGATTGTATAAAGTTTTGATAAGAAAACATCTTTATGCCAATGAAAATCTGATAATGTTGGGCAAGATAAATTGATTAATTGTGTTTTTAATTTTTCTTCTACATTCATATAATTACAAATAAAATGTTTAACTATATTGGTAATAAGCATGTAGATGGAATCAGGGATCATTTGGCCTTGAGGAGTAAGAACATGATTTCCTGAGGGATCTCTTTATACTGCATTTAATATAGCATTTCTTTCTGTATCAGATAAGTATTTTTTCCACCAACCATGTAATTATCCAGTAAATCCAAGGACGACTGCATTTACTGTATGTCTTTGATCATCACCGGCAGCCATAATGGTAGAGGATATATCATCATGTGTTGGCATAGCTGTAGGATTTGATATTTAGATAGTCCATCTACATTCCATTTGTATACTGAGGAGTTTTTAAATCGAAGGCCATTTAGAATAGCTGGTTCTTCGAATTGAATATCAACTGGAGTAGGTATTGGGTAATAATTTCTTGTTTTTACTGCAGTGACTATTGGTTTTTGTCTTTTAAATATTTTATTGATTTGTAGAGATTCTTGATTTTGATCATTTTGATTCTCATTTGTTTTAGACTCTTCTTCTATATGATTAGTTACAGAAAATTCTGAATCTGAGCTAGAGGCTTTAGAATTTTAAGACTAAAACATTTATAAATTTGCCAGCTTTTTAATCTTTATTTTCTTGAAGTTTTATATTTGTAAAATTATGAGATAATTGATTGATTAGTTCATCTGGAAATTTTAAAGGTTTCCTTTCTAACTTTAGATCTTTAAGGGTTTCACCTTGAAAACCTAAAGTTTGTGTCTTAATTATCTTTTATGAAGAAGAAGCTTCATAAAATTTTAAAATATTTTCAACTTTATCTTCAATTCTATTGGTTTGTTGGCCAATAGTATGAAGGCTAATATTTGTATAATTATTTTGCTCTAAAACATGACTTCAGTCTGATTTATAAATTAATTCAGATTTACCTTTATCTCCTTGTATCTTTGCTATATCTTTTATAGGTACGGCCAAAGTTTCTTTATATATGATTTGATGTAATGGAGGATGTATAAATTCTTCAGTTCTTTGTGGAGAAGAACTGGTAGAAGTTATAATCCAAGATGAACTTAATTTTGTTATCATATTGATCGATAAATCTTCAGTATTATAGTTTTCTTTATAGCTAGTTTAAGCCAATAAAAAAATAAATATTTCTTTGATTATCATACATATATTTGTTCCATTTTTCTTTTAAAAAGTCTTTATGTTCTTGAGAAACCTATTTAAAAAAGGATTTTGTTAAAGGATGTAAAGCTAAATTCTTTTCTAGCATTTCTTTATTAATTTCAAAGCATTCAATAACATTTATATTGAAATCGGATTCCGAAGGATTATATGTATTAGATGGAGAAGCTTGATAAGAAGGATACACAAGTCCTGTACGTCGAAGGTCTACATTAGGTGTAGAGCAAGAAACTCGGGATGGTTCTTTTATGAAATATCCTACCACAGAGGGGGGATGAGAATAAGACTTTCTGGAAGGTTGATAAATTGTAGGAGTTGTATCTCTTGAATCTGTTTGAAAATTTATTTCAACAATTCCATCCTCATGTTCAATAATTGTTTCAATATCATGATTTTCTAAAGACCTTTTTGGTTGGGCGTTTTTGAAGTGCCAGTTACTAGATGGATTAATATCATTTCACTGTATGAGGTTTGGAATATTAACTTTATTTTTGAAATTAGTCTGGAATAAGGTAGTTATAACTTTTGCTTGATGGGAATAAGCTATGCCTGGAACAACCGAATTCATGAGTTTATAATAAACTCTATATATGAGAGCAAGATTTTGATTATAAGGATTCATATCAAAACCTTTTGTATGGATAGCAAGAGTAAGAGCTTCATGTGCACCTGGATCTGTAAGGGAAATAGAGAAATTTGGAAAGCAATTGAAGAAAGTAGAGCCATTAGCCAAACTTGATTCAACCATTCCAAGTAATGAATTACTGAATTTTTTATGTTTTGTATCTTGAACATAGATGAGAGCTTCAGTTCTAAGTCCAAGTCTTGTTAATGGTTTTAAAGCAACTTTCACTAATCCAAAATGAATATAATTGTATGTTTTAACATACTCCTCTATTTTATGGGGCTTGATTAAAGAAAGATGCTGAATATTACTGGTAATAGATTCAGTTCTTTCGATAGTTTTTACTTTATAACTTAATTTTAATTGAAAACTTCCAACTTTATAAATTTCTTTTTTATTTACTGCTGGAATAGTTCAGTCACAAATAACTTGATTTAAATTGTTATAACTGATTTCTTCACTATTTTTAATAGACATAAAAGCTAAGGAATTTGATGATGAGGAAGAAGAAGGTACAAACTTCTTAATAAGTTTAGCCATAATTTGTATTACAGAGTTATTTTAACTAAATCCACCATGAGTATCTAACGAAATAAAGGATTTACACACCAACAAAATGCCTCAAACACCTTCACATGACTAACAATGGCGACAACATTGGCTGCCTCAACTTCGCATTAATAACAAGCACAGAACTAAGTATTAAGACTTTTGACGTTCTTACTTCTGAGTCAACAATTCCTTAAGCAAAATAAAAAAAGATAGATAAGTGAAGAAATACTTACAAAACGACTTTAAATTGTAACAATGCTTGATTACAAACCAGACGCCAACTTGGCTTTGATACCAAATGGGGAAGATAGTGGGTATACAAAAGCGGAAAGGAGAGGAAAGAAGAGATGGTGGTGGAAGCAAGGTTGGATTTTGACTGGTATTCCAACTCTTACCTATACATGAGGTAGATTAAACTTATTTATAGTCATAACAAAAATAATTTACATTTCATTACAACTGAATTTACACTGCATTTGCATTTTAATTCATGTGCTGACAAATTTCATGATGCTTCAGGACTACTGGATAAGATCACAATCTTCATTGTAGATGAACTTTATTCTGAATAGTGGGTTGTCATAATTGCTTTGTGGGAAATTGAGTGGCTTGATAAAGCATATGTCTTGTCTTGGCTTTATTTTTTTCCTTTTCTTCGGATAGATATGAATCCTTCATTATCACTTTTTGTCTCATCAGCATCTGTATCTAGTTCAGGAGCAATATTTTCAAAAGGATTGTCATCAGCCCAAAGATGATGCAGCTGCTGACGAAAACTTAATGGAGAATTTTCGGATGACCATTCTTTTTGTATTTGTTCAATAATTTCCTTTTGAAGTTCTTTTTTGAGTTGAAGCAAATTTGCTGTTGCATAGAGAACAGAAGGAGAGGCTGAACAAGAATTCTTCTGTTTGTCAATATCTCTTGCTGGATGAAGCCTTTCTTTTTCTTTTTTAGGAGTTTTGAGAACTTCAGAGAATGATGGCATTATAGCTTGATCGGTAGAATGTTGCTGGAGTATTGCAGTATAATCAAATTGATGCTAAAACTTGATATAAATCATTTGAGATAAAACTGGTGGACTGAAGTCCATTTCTTTAATAAAAATTTCATTTCAAGATCCAAGGAATCTCCTGCTTATGATAAAACTGCATAGTAACATAAGGTTCTGTTGCAAGTTGTAAGTGTTGATAAAGGCTTTTTTCTTTTGATTTAAGAAGGGCTTTAAATGATACAGAATAGGATTCATAAATAGGAAAAAGTACTTGAGGAAGGATGTCTTTAGTGGCACCAAAAGGGATCTAGAATTGTGTGAAGAACCACATAGGTATTTTATAGGAGTTTGATTTGAATCTGATGAACCAGGAATACTGGAAGGATGGGTTTTGATAATAGGGGATGACTTCCCAAGCAGAAATATAATCATAATAATTAAAAATAAGTTCTGAATCAAGCCTTTGAGGCATATGAAGAAGTCGTCCCCATTTTTCTACAGAGAGAACATGCAAGATTTTGATTTTTAAATAGAGGATACTAATATTGGGTGGTAAAGCATTTAAGTATGAATTTTTTGATCCATCTGTACGATCAATAGTACAGCTGCTAGTTCTGATCAGAATCTGTTCATAGACTTTATAGTCAAGAGGTTGGATAAATAAGTGATCAGGAGAAAAAAGGCGTTTAGATAAGATGTTCAATAGAAATGATATTGGCATAAGACATGTCATGTAAGGAATAAATTCTCAAGGGTGCTTTTGTGGCAAAATATTAGGCTTGTGAAGCTTAAGGTTTTCTGGATACAGGGTTTAATGGGCTTTGAAATTGAGGAATATTAGAAGTATGGGTTGCTCCCCATCTCTCAAGATAATTGCCTGCTAGATTTTCTGGATAAAGGTGTAGTGTTCATAATGGAAGAAACTTTATCAGTTGGGGACTGGAGAAAGGGTCTAATCTGCCAAGGCTTCATTTTTTTGTCCCTGTAAAAACTCATGAGATAAAAAATCAGGAAAATAATTATTTTTACCTGCAACATACTCAATGTAAAAGCTAAATATGGCTAATAAAGCTTGCTAGCGAGCAAAGATTTGCTTAGCAGCAAGATTTTTTACATCTTTTTCTAGAATTTTTTAATAGATTTATAATCTATTCTTAATAAAATTTTTTTGTTTAATAAATCACTTTGGAACTTCATTATACTATTTACTATGGATATGATTTCCTTTTTAATCATTGAATAATTCTGTTGAATGGGCGTCCATGTTCCAAAAGTGAAACGAAGAATTTCTTCTTTTCCAAGGACGTTTCTTTGTAGAAGGATTCCTCCAAAACCTATTTCAGATGCATCTGTTTAAGTTATTTTTAATAAATTTGGATGAGGGGTGGTTAAACAAGGTAAATTTTGGACTTTCTATTTAATATTTTAAACAGCTTTTGTATGAGCAGGTGACCATTCTACAGGATTTTTGGTCAAGCGCATTTGCAAGATTTTTCTTTCTTTAGCAAGATCTTTATAGAAGTCAGAAACATAATTAAGGCATCCAAGAAAATGTTGCAATTGCTCTTTATTAAGAATTTCATCAGGAAATTGGGATGTAAACTTAATAACTCTTTGGACTGGAGAAATAGTTCCTTTTTTTGTTATAAAGCCAAGAAACTGGATTTCTGTTTGAAAAAGCTTCATTTTCTTTTGGGATAAGACAAGTCCATTCTTTATAATAACTTTTTTAAAAATATTTAAATGTTTCTAATGGTCACAAATAGATTTTGAAAACACAAGAATCTCATCTATATAGACAAGTATAAAAGCTTGATATGGATTAAAAATGTCATTCATTATTCTTTGAAATTCTGAAAGAGCATTTTTTTAACCAAATGGCATAACGTCCATTCGTAATGGCCAAATGGTACTGTAAAAGTAGTTTTATACCAATCCTCCGAGGTGATCTGAATTGGTAAAAACCCTGATTTAAGATCAAATTTGGAAAAAAAGAAGGCACCAACTAGACAGTTAATAAGATCAGTTTTATTTGGAACTGGATATCTGATAGACTTTAAGACTTTATTTAAAGGCTTGTAGTTGATAACAAGACGGGGAACACCTTGTTCTTATTCAGGCACTTTATTTACATAAAATGCTGCACAACTCCAAGGGGATCGTGATTTCTGAATAAGCTTTTTAACAAGAAGATCATTGATTTCTTTAGTACATAGTTGTACAAGGTCCTTATTTATCTGAATAGGTTGAGCTTTAGTACGAATTTGAGATTCATCGAAATTATCAATATATGGAAAATAAATAGTATAGTGTTTCCTATGCTAAAAGGCAGAAGGAAGGTCAGAACAGCATTCTGTTTCAAGAGATTTTTGAAATTAGATTAAATCATTTTGAAATTTTGGTCTTTTTAATTCTTTTTCAATTTTTAAAGAATTCATATCTTCTTGAAGATATGTAATTTGTTTTTCTTTATAAGCAATTTGATTTTGAATGATATTGATATGTTTAATAGGAGTTGATTCGAAAAAATCAAAAATTAATTTTTTATTGTCTTTAATAGTTTTAAGGCCTGATGAATTAATTTGAAAAGGCTGTAGAATCTGTAGAAAAGGATTTCCAAGGATAACATTATTGTTTAAATATTTTCCGAGCAAGAAATTAGTCTTCATACATGTTCCCTTGTTGCAAACTTGGACGTTATTTAATTTATAATGGATATAGAGTTTATTACTAGTAGTTGCTAGGTTGAGTTTATTTTCTGGTTTTTTCATAATATTTTGTTGGGATTAATCCTTCTCTTATTAAATTAACATTTGCGCCACTATCTAGTAAGCAGAGTGATTTAATAGAGAAGTCTTTGACCTTAATTGTAACTTGAGTGTTCCATTTTTGAGGTGGATTCCTTAAAGAATTTACAAAAACCATTTAAGTTTTCATCAAATTTTTCTTGATGTTCTAAATTATCATTATTTTCTTGATAATTTTTGAGTGTGTGAAATTCAAGATTCTTAACATGTTGTTTAAGTTCTTCAAGTTCAATTAAGTCTTGTTTTAATTCTTTTATTTCTTGCTTTTGATTATTAATTTCTTTAGAAAGATCTTGAATTAAAAGATGACTAGGAGCTTGTTGCTCTCTTAATCTATCTAAAACAGTTTTTATACTGAATTATTCAGGTAAGTCAAATATATTACTTGATGTAGAAGCTTTTCCTTTTTTTTATTTCCGTTGTTTATTTTCTGTATTTTTTCAAAATATTTATTTTTTAATCCTTCATCTTTTAGATCTTTAGACATTTCTAGTACCATTTCTTCTGGAGTAGAGAGTGTTTAAAGATAAAGAGGAAGAAGAAGTAGATTCATACTGGATTTCACTATCAAATATTTTACAATGGCATGTATTTGGAGAATAATCTTTATCAGAGGAACTAAATGATTCTAAGGATGAGGATGAGGATCTTTTTAAAATATTTTTGATTTCTTTTTGAGAAGAAATAATTTCAAAAGGCTATAAAATATTTTCAACTTTATCTTCAATTATATTAGTTTGTTGGCCAATAGTATGAAGGTTAATATTTGTATATTTATTTTGTTCTAAAGTATGACTTAAATCTGATTTATAAATAAATTCAGATTTACTTCTATCTCCTTTTATTTTTGCAACATCTTTTATGGGTACGACTGAAGTTTCTTTATATCTGATTTCATGTAATGGAAGATGTATAGATTCTTCAATTCTTTGTGGAGAAGAATAGGTAGAAGCTATAATCCAAGATGAGCTTAATTTTGTTATCATATTGATGGATAAATCTTTAGTATTATAAGCTTACTTTATGGCTAGCTTAAGCCAATTAAAGAAATAAATTCTTCTTTAATTATTATATATATATTTGTACTATTTTTCTTTCAAAAAGTTTTTATGTTCTTGAGAAATCTGTTTAAAAAAGGATTTTGTTAAGGTATGTAGAGGTAAATTCTTTTTTAACATTTCTTTATCAATTTCAAAACATTTAATAACATTTATATTGAAATTGGATTCCAAAGGATTATATGTATTAGTTGGAGAAGCTTGATAAGAAGGATACACAAGTCCTGTAGGTTGAAGCTCTACATTAGGTGTCGAGCAAGAAACTCGGGATGGTTCTTTTATGGAAGATCTTACCACAGAGGGAGGATGAGAACAAGACTTTCTAGAATGTTGATAAACTGTAGGAGTTGTATCTCTTGAATTTGTTTGAAAATTTATTTCAACACTTCCATCTTCATGTTCAATAATTGTTTCACTATCTTGATTTTCTGAAGACCTTTCGGGTTGGGCGCTTTCTAAGCGCCATTTACCGGATAGAATAATATCATTCCACTGTATGAGTTTTGTAATATTAACTTTATTTTTGAAATTAGTTTGGAATAAGTAGTCATACCTTTTGCTTGATGGGAATTGGCTATGCCCAAAACAATTGAATTCATAAGTTTATAATAAACGCTATATCTAAGAGCAAGATTTTGATTATGAGGATTCATATCAAAACCTTTTGCCTGGATAGCAAGAGTAAGAGCTTCATGTGCACTTGGATCTGTAAGGGAAATAGAGTAATTTGGAAAGCAATTAAAGAAAGTAGGGCCATTAGCCAAACTTGATTCAACCTTTTCAAGGAATGAATCACTGAATTTTTTATGTCTTGTGTCTTGAACATAGATGAGAGCCTCGGTTCTAAGTCTAAGTCTTGTTAAAGGCGTTAGAGCAACTTGAACTAATCCAAAATGAATATAATTGTATGTTTTAACATACTTTTTTATTTCATGGAGCTTGATTAAAGAAAGATGCTGACTACTCCTGGTAATGGATTCAGTTCTTTTAATAGTTTTTACGTTATAACTTAATTTTAATTGAAAACTTCCAATTTTATAAATTTCACTTGTAATTAACGTTGGAATAGTCTAGTCACAAATAACTTGATCTAAATCATCATAACTGATTTCTTCACTATTTTTAATAGACATAGAAGATAAGGAATTTGATGATGAAGAAGAAGAAGGTACAAACTTCTTAATAAGCTTAGCCATAATCTGTATTACAGAGTTATTTTAACCAAATCCACCACGAGTATCTAATGAAATAGAGGATTTACACACAAACAAAATGCCTTAAACGCCTTCACATGGCTAATAACGGCAACAATACTGGCTACCTTAGCTAAACTCCGGGTAGAATATGATTAAAATTTCTCAATAATAACGAACACAAAATTAAGTATTAAGACTTTTGATGTTCTTACTTTTGAGTCAGCAATTTCTTAAGCAAAGTTAAAGCATAACATAACAAAGATAATTGAAGAAATACTCACAAAACAACTTTATATTGCCAAAGCACTTATTACAAATTTGATACCAACTTGGCTCTGATGCTAAATGGGGAAGATGGTGGTATACAAAAGCGGAAGGGAGAGGAGAGAGGAGATGGTGGTGGAAGCAAGGCTGGATTTTGATTGGTATTCCAACTCTTGCTTGTACATGAGGAAAGCTAGACCTATTTATAGTCATAACAAACATAATTTACATTTCATTATAACTAAATTTAGACTGAATGTGCATTTCATTTAATGTGCTAGTAAATTTCATGATGTTTCCATACTGTAGGCAAAAATCACAATCTTTGCTATAGATGAACTTTATTCTGAATAGTGAGATGTCATGATTGTTTTGAGTGACTTGATAAGGTATGTGTCATATCTTTATTTCTTTTCCTTTTCTGGAGAAAAGTTTTTCATGGATGTGCATGTCGGGAATAAAATACTACTTTATTCTTATGAGAGATATGCTTTCTCTTTTAGTACTTTTGCATGTTCTTTTTCTAAGAACTCATTGATGGGCTTATAGAAAAAGCTTTTCTCATCCTTCCAATGTTTTAGAAAAAGCTCTTGTAGGCAGAATCTTTATGCTAGGCATAGTATTATTGGAGACTTGCATCAAAAGTGCTCATTCCAACCTTCATTTGTTAATTTACCATGGAATAATTGGATTAATTCTTCTCGAGTTTCTTCAGGAATTTCAAAAGACATGCCTTCATAAGCATTAATAATTTGATTGAGAGTTGTATGTCTGGATTTATATGGATTCCGTATCATCGTTTTTTGCTCAGCAAGATCATCAGCAATGCAAACAACTCGTCGACTGTCACACTAAACATATCTGTATGTACTTGCAAATTCAAGATGTCCTTTTAGATTGAGAAATCTTTAATATTGATTAGATGCTGGATCATAATTTTGGAGACGTTCTAAGCTGTATTCCATTGTAGTGACTTCATGAGATTCATACCATTAAGCTGAATAATCAACATGGAGATGCTCGTAATCATTTAAGGTAGAGATGAATTTTTTGCAGATTAAATCTCCTTCTTCATAAGTCATGAAAGTCCATAATTGAAAAGGTTGAGAAAATCGGATTTCTGATTTTTCACCCAAACTTGATGAAATCGTTATAAGAAGTTGTCTTTTGGTAACTCCAAGGCTACGAAGGGCATGACGCACGATTGCAGGGAGCTGCTGTATTATTTCAAAATCATTTCTGCATAAAGAAAATCTTTAGATTAATCCTTGTTTGATATATGAGATATCAACTTCATGTGATGGCAGGAACAATTTGGGAAAGCCAGTTGCCTAGCTTATACATTGATCTTTGAGCATTAATCGCTCCTTGATCTGATAAGGAAGAGTTTTTTCTCTAATTCTTGTAGCTATCTCATCTAGAAGGGTTGTTTTAACCTTTTCCAGGAGGTGAATTCTATGTTTTTTCATCAGCATAGGTGGATAACAGTGCTCTTTGATGGATACTATGGCATATAAGGATTTGGCTTTTTAAGTCCTTGATATGGTTTGCTATTTTGGATAGGGTTTTTCTAGTGTTTTTTCTTTGTTCAAAGAAAATGGCACTCCAATGGGCATTGATAAGTTCTTGTGAAATGACAGATAATACTGGATTGAAGAAGGGAATTGATATTTGATAGGATGTAGGTATGAAGAAAGAGCTTGATTCTTGAATAGCGGTTTTACTTTATGTCATAATGAGAAGGGATGCTTCTTGAAGGTAGATAAGAGTAAAAGATAGGTCTAAATGGGAATGATCAATAACCTGAATTTTTATTTTCTTTGGGAAAAGAAAAGAAATTTTATATGTATCCTCTGGGTAGAATTTGAAGGTACCAAAATCGGGATGTAGGATTAAATGTAGAAAACATGAAGACATCAAAGAGACGATTAATAAGATCTGCTTTATTTGGAACTGGATATCTGAATGGTTTTTGAACATCTTATTCTGGTTTACACTTTGGCTAAATAATATTGTTATGTCGAATAGGAGTTAATTCAACAAAATCAAAATTTAATTCTTTATTATCAAAAATAGTCTTTAGACTTGATGAGTCAATTTGAAAAGGCTGTAAAATTTTTAGAAAAGGATTTTCAAGGATAACATCATTATTTAAATCCTTTTCTAGAAAGAAATTAGTCTTTATGCATGTTCCATTTTTACAGACATAAAATTACTTAATTTGTATTTGATATGTAGTTTTTCGCTAGCAGTAGCTAGATTGAGTTTATTATTGGTTTTTTCATAATATTTTGTTGGGATTAATCCTTCCATTATTAAATTAACATCTACGCCACTATCTAGTAAGCAGAGTACTTTAATAGAGAAGTCTTTGACCTAAATTGTACCTTGAGTTTTCCATTTTTTAAGTGGATTTCTTGTTAAATAATTTGCAAAACCATTTAAGTCTTTATCAAATTTTTCTTTATTTTCTAAATTATCATTATTTTCTTGATAATTTTTGAGTGTGTGAAATTCAAGATTCTTTACCTGTTGTTTGAATTCTTGAAGTTCAATTAAGTCTTGTTTTAATTCTTTTAGTTCTTGATTTTGATTATTAATTTCTTATAAAGATCTTGAATTGAAATATGAGGAGGAGGTTGCTGCTCTCTTGATCTATTTAATATAGTTTTAATGCCGAATTGTTCACATAAGTTAGATATATTATTTGAAGTAAAAGCTTTTCCTTTTTTATTTCCTTTATTTATAGTTTTTATTTTTTCAAAATATTTATTTTTTAATTCTTCATCTTTGAGATGTTTAAACATTTCTAACACTAATTCTTCTAGTGCAGAAAGTACATTTAAAGATAAAGAAGAAGAAGAAGCAGATTCACAATAGATTTCACTGTCAAATATTTTACAATAACATTTATTTGAAGAATAATCATTATTAGAGGAACTAGATGAATTTAAATATGAAGATGAGGATCCGTTTAAAATATTTTTGATTTTTTTCTCTATTTTTACTTTTATTCTTGGGCGATTAGGAGCTATATGTCTTTTCTCTTTGCAATTATAACATTGTATCTCTTTTTTCTTAGGATGAGAAGTGGATGGATTATCTTTTTCCTGATGGGAATAAGCTATGCCTGGAACAACTGAATTCATGTGTTTATAATAAACTCTATATATGAGAGCAAGATTTTGATTACGAGGATTCATATCAAAACCTTTTATCTGGATAGCAAGAGTAAAAGCTTCATATGCACTTGGATTTGTAAGGGAAACAGAGAAATTTAGAAAGCAATTAAAGAAAGTAGGGCCATTACCCAAACTTGATTCAACCTTTCCAAGTAATGAATCACTAAATTTTTTATATCTTGAACATAGATGAGAGCTTCTGTTCTAAGTCCAAGTCTTGTTAATGGCTTTAGAGCAACTTACACTAATCCAAAATGAATATAATTGTATGTTTTAACATACTTCTTTATTTCATGGGGCTTGATTAAAGAAAGATGCTGAATATTGCTAGTAATGGATTTAGTTCTTTCGATGGTTTTTACTTTATAACTTGATTTTAATTGAAAATTTCCAACTTTATAAATTTCATTTTTATTTACAGTCAGAATAGTGCAGTCACAAATAACTTGACCTAAATCGTCATAACTGATTTTTTCACTATTTTTAATAGACATAGAAGATAAAGAATTTGATGATGAGGAAGAAGAAGGTACAAACTTATTAATAAGCTTAGCAATAATTTATATTATAGAGTTATTTTAACCAAATCCACCATGAGTATCTAACGAAACAGAGGATTTACACACCAACAAAACACCATAAAGGCCTTTACACGGCTAACAACGATGACAACAATGGCTACCTCAGCTTCGCTCCGAGTGGAATATGATTAAGATTTCTCAATAAACACAGAGCTAAGTATTAAGACTTTTGACGTTCTTACTTCTGAGTCAACAATTCCTTAAGCAAAATCAAAGCATAACATATCGAAGATAAGTGAAGAAACACTCACAAACCGACTTTATATTGCCAAAGTACTTGATTACAAAAGAGATGGTGCTAGAAATGTTTAAAGACCTAAAAGATAAAGAATTAAAAAAATAAATATCTTGAAAAAATACAAAAAATAAACAATGGAAATAAAAAAGGAAAAGCTTCTACATCAAGTAATATATCTGACTTACCTGAACAATTCAGTATAAAAACTATTTTAGATAGATTAAGAGAGCAACAAGCTCCTACTCATCTTTCAATTCAAAATCTTTCTAAAGAAATTAATAATCAAAAGAAAGAAATAAAAGAATTAAAACAAGACTTAATTGAACATCAAGAACTCAAACAACATGTTAAGAATCTTGAATTTCACACACTCAAAAATTATGAAGAAAATAATGATAATTTAGAACATCAAGAAAAATTTGATAAAAACTTAAATGGTTTTGTAAATTCTTTAACAAGGAATCCACTTCAAAAATGAAAAACTCAAGTTACAATTAAGGTCAAAGACTTTTCTATTAAATCACTCTACTTACTAGATAGTAGCGCAGATGTTAATTTAATAAGAGAAGGATTAATCCCAACAAAATATTATGAAAAAACCAAAAATAAACTCAGCCTAGCAACTACTAGTAACAAACTCCATATCCATTATAAATTAAATAATGTCCATGTTTGTAAAAATGAAACATGTATAAAGACAAATTTCTTGCTCAGAAAAGATTTAAACAATGATGTTATCCTTGGAAATCCTTTTTTACAGATTCTATAGCCTTTTCAAGTTGATTCATTAGGCCTTAAAACTACTAAAGACAATAAAAAATTAATTTTTGATTTTGTTGAATCAACTCTTATTCAACATATCAATATCATTCAAAATCAAATTACTTATAAAGAAAAACAAATTGCATATCTTCAAGAAGATATGAATTCTTTAAGAATTGAAAAAAATTACAAAAACTAGAATTCCAAAAAGATTTAATTCAATTTCAAAAATCTCTTGAAACAGAATGCTGTTCTGACCTTCCTTCTGCCTTTTAGCACAGGAAACACCATACTGTTTCTCTTCCATATATTGATTGTTGGAAGTAGGTGGGTCTCGTGGATAGATTTTCAAAACTTTTGACCCACTTGACACAGGGATCAACTATCCATAAGACCAAAACCCAATCCAGGATGCATTACCCTCAATCTCGTGACCATGTACAGTAAATATTCTACCATCACTAAACATCCATAATAATCTACGACATACAAGAAGTAGATCATACCTTTGGAGATCGGCAGTGCTCTAATGGATTTCTTCAACACCTCTCAGCCTTCCATGCTATGACCCGAATTGGATTTCTTTTCTCAAGAAGAATGGTGGAATCTTCAGGAGAAATCCCAACTCCAAACTCCAAGGAACTAGAAGAAAGAAGGAGAGAGTAACTCGTGCAACTCTTGCACGAAAGGGTTTTGGGCGTGAGAGAGACTCTTTTGGACGTCCAAGGAGATTTTATAAACTTTCAAATCTCGTCCTTGCCTAATTGAAATAGAAGTTTTACTTCCAAAGCAATTAGCAACTTTTTCCTTTCTTATCCCTTCTTTCTAGAGTTCGAGTCGGATTAGTATTTTCCAATAACTTGGGCTAGCGTGGAGACCACTAGGGATTCCTTAGAAAGCTAGCTCCAACTGGAACACCGCGACCCCACATCTCATGTGCAATCCGGGCCCTCAGTTAATTGCAAATAACACCACTATATAAATGCAATTGCACTCCATTCTTAGGAATAAATTACAATGAAGACCCTAAACTTCCCAATTACCACAAGTAGGCCCCTCTATCAATATCCGTGGATCAATTGGAATAAATCCATCTCTTCCAATCTAAGTTCAACATCTTATTATCCTTGAGCCCCAATTAATCACAGTAATCATCAGTACCATCCAATTAACTCTTAATTGAGATGGGTGCGCACTTACTAATGACAAATCCATTAATTGGCACAAGGGGATAATAGAGATATATTCCATCTTGATCATTCAACGTTCCCACAGTTCTACTACCACATACCCAAGACACCGAGGTGTTAACCTACAGTCGGCTTCACTCATTGGTGACTCAAAGCAAATGAATAGATAGAAACTTGAGTTCATCAATGTTTCAGGATTGAAAGCCTATTGCTAGGGAATTATGAGAGCATACCTTATTATTGAGACGGAATTCCATAAGGTACATCTCATGGTCCTTCAATACATCCAATGTACCAGCACCGTGATCCAGAATCTTACATTCTGATGATCGAGACAAATCACACTATTTCATAGTAATCAAAGTACTGTAACCTTATCAAATGAGATGCCCGGTCTCATTACTGGTTGTGAAACTATTTAAGTATAAGATTTGTGACATATATCTCCTGCGTATGGATCTCATCCATGCACATATATCACATCTAATATACTAATGGGACCCGGTTCAACTCATGAACCATTATGTCATATGTATTGGTCATGTGCATGAATTAGTAAAATAACACTCATTTCATGAAAGCAAAGCATGATTTTATTGATAAATAAAGAAATTAATCAATTTATTACATCAACTGATGGATTGAGTCCACAAAATCTAACATTGATAATTTCGATGAATCTCAAATTCCTACTAAGGCTCGACCTATTTAGATGAATAAAGACCTTGTACAACTATGTACTAAAGAAATCAATGATCTTCTTGCTAAAAAGCTTATTCAGAAATCACAATCCCATGGAGTTATGCAGCGTTTTATGTAAAAAAAGCGCCTGAACAAGAACGAGGTGTTTCCCGTCTTAGTATTAACTACAAGCCTTTAAATAATGGCTTAAAGTCCATCAGATATCCAATTCCAAATAAAACTGATTTTATTAACCGTCTAGCTGGTGCCTTCCTTTTTTCCAAATTTGATCTTAAATTAGGATTTTGACAAATTCAAATCACCCCAGAGGACAGGTATAAAACTGCTTTTATAGTACCATTTGGCCATTAGAATGGAACGTTATGCCATTTGGTTTGAAAAATGCTCCTTCAGAATTTCAAAGAATAATGAATGGCATTTTTAATCCATATCAAGCTTTTACACTCGTCTATATAGATGACATTCTTGTGTTTTCAAAATCTACTTATGACCATTGGAAACATTTAAATACTTTTTAAAAATTTATTATCAAGAATGAACTTGTCTTATCCCAAAAGAAAATGAAGTTTTTTCAAACAGAAATTCAGTTTTTTGGCTTTATAATAAAAAAGGAACTATTTCTCCAGTCCAAAGAGTTATTAAGTTTGCTTCCTAATTTCCTGATGAAATTCTTAATAAAGAGCAATTACACCGTTTTCGTGGATGCCTCAATTATGTTTCTGACTTTTATAAAGATCTTGCTAAAAAAAGAAAAATCTTACAAATGCGCTTGACCAAAAATCCCGCAGAATGGTCACCTGCTCATACAAAAGCTGTTCAAAACATTGAATAGAAAGTCCAAAATTTACCTTTTTTAACTATCCCTCATCCAAATTTATTAAAAATAGTTCAAACAGATGCATCTGAAATAGGTTTTGGAGGAATCCTTTGACAAAGAAACGTCCTTGGAAAAAAGGAAATTTTTCGTTTCACTTCTAGAACATGGACGCCCACTCAACAGAATTATTCAACTATTAAAAAGGAAATCCTATCCATAGCAAATAGTGTAATGAAGTTCCAAACTGATTTATTAAACAAATTTTTTTTTATTAAGAATAGATTGTAAATCTTCTATAGAAATTTTAGAAAAAGATGTAAAAAATCTTGCTGCTAAGCAAATCTTTGCTCACTAGCAGGCTTTATTAGCCATATTTGACTTTGACGTTGAATATATTGCAGATAAAAATAATTCTCTTCCTGATTTTTTATCTCGTGAGTTTTTAGAGGGACAAAAGAATGAAGCCTCGGAAGATTGGACCCTTTCTCCAGTTCCCAACTGATAAAGTTTCTTCCATTATGAATACTATACCTTTATCCAGAAAATCCAGTGGCAATTATCTTAAGAAATGGGGAGCAACCTATTCTTTTAATATTCCTCAATTTCAAAGCCCATCAAGCCCTGTATCTAGAAAATTTAAGCTTTACAAGCCCAATATTTTGCCACAAAAAATACCCTTGAGAATTTATTCCTTATATGACATGTCTTATGCCAATACCATTTCTATTGGACATCTTATCCAAACCCCTTTTTCTCCTGATCACTTATTTAGCCAACCTCTTGATTATAAAGTTTATGAACAGATTCTGATCAGAACTGGTAGCTGTACTATTGATCATACAGATAGATAAAAAAATTCATACTTAAATGCTTTACCACCTAATATTACTATCCTCTATTCAAAAATCAAAATCCTGCATGTTTTCTCTGCATAAGAATGGGGATGACCTCTTCATATGCCTCAAAGGCTTGATTCAGAACTTATTTTTAATTATTATGATTATATTTCTACTTAGGAAGTCATCCTCTATTATCAAAACCCGTCCTTCCAGCATTCTTGGTTCATCAGATTCAAATCAAACTCCCATAAAATACCTATTGGTTCTTCACACAATTCTGGATCCTTTTTGGTGCCACTAAAGACATCCTTCCTTAAGCACTTCTTCCTATTTATGAATCCTATTCTGCATCACTTAAAGCCCTTCTCAAATCAGAAGAAAAAAGCCTTTTTCAGCACCTACCACTTGCAGTAGAACCTTATGTTATTATGCAATTTTATCGCAAGCAGGAGATTCCTTGGATCTTGAAATGGAATTTTTATAAAGAAATGGACTTTAGTCCACTAGTTTTATCTCGAATGATTTATATCAAGTTTGGCATCAATTTGATTATACTGCAATACTCCAGCAATATTCTACCGATTAAGCTATAAAGTCATCATTCTTTGAAGTTCTCAAAACTCCTGAAAAAGGAAAAGAAAGGCTTCATCCAGCAAGTGATATTGACAAATAGAAGATTTCTTATTCAGCCTCTCCTTCTGCTCTTTATGCAACAACAGATTTGCTTCAACTCAAAAAAGAACTTCAAAAGGAAATTTTTTTACAAATACAAAAAGAAAGGTCATCTGAAAATTCTTCATTAAGTTTTGGTCAACAGCTGTATCATCTTTGGGCTGATGACAATCCTTTTGAAAATATTGCTTCTGAACTAGATACAGATGCTGATGAAACAAAAAGTGATAATGAAGGATTTATCTCTATCCCAAGAAAAGAAAAGAAAATAAAGCCAAGACAAGACATATGCTTTATCAAGCCACTCAATTTTCTACAAAGTAATCATGACAATCCCCTATTCAAAATAAAGTTCATCTACAATGAAGATTGTGATCTTATCTAGCAATCCTAAAGCATCATGAAATTTGTTAGTACATGAAATGAAATGCAAAAGCAGTGGAAATTCAGTTGTAATGAAATGTAAATTATGTTGGTTATGACTACAAATAGGCCTAGCCTTCCTCATGTATAGGCAATATAAAGTTGTTTTGTGAGTATTTTTTCACTTATCTTTGTTATGTTATGCTTTGATTTTGCTTAAGGAATTGCTGACTCAAAAGTAAGAACGTCAAAAGTCTTAATACTTAGTTCAGTGTTTGTTATTATTGAGAAATTTTAATCTTATTCCGCTCGAAGCGAAGCTGAGGTAGCCATTGTTGTCCTTGTTATTAGCCGTGTGAAGGCATTTAAGGCATTTTGTTGGTGTGTAAATCCTCTATTTCATTAGATACTCGGAGTGGATACAGTTAAAATAACTTTGTAATATAAATTATGGCTAAGCTTATTAATAAGTTTGTACCTTCTTCTTCCTCATCATCAAATTCCTTATCTTCTATGTCTATCAAAAATAGTGAAGAAATCTGTTATGAGGATTTAGATCAAGTTATTTGTGACTGGACTATTCCAACCATAAATAAAAATGAAATTTATAAAGTTGGAAGTTTTCAATTAAAATCAAGTTATAAAGTAAAACCATTGAAAGAACTGAATCCATTACCAGTAATATTTATCATCTTTCTTTAATCAAGCCCCATAAGATAAAAGGGTATGTTAAAACATACAATTATATCAATTTTGGATTAGTGCAAGTTGCTCTAAAGCCTTTAACAAGATTTAGACTTAGAACAAAAGCTCTCATCTATGTTCCAGATACAAGACAAAAAAAAATTTAGTGATTCATTACTTGGAATGGTTAAATCAAGTTTGGCTAAAGACCCTACTTTCTTCAATTGCTTTCCAAATTTCTCTGTTTCCCTTACAGATTCAGGTGCACATGAAGCTCTTACTCTTACTATCCAGATAAAAGGTTTTGATATGAGTCCTTATAATCAAAATCTTGCTCTCATATAGAGAGTTTATTATAAACTCATGAATTCAGTTGTTCCTGGCATAGCCTATTCCCATCAAGCAAAAGGTATAACTACTTTATTCCAAACTAATTTAAAAAATAAAGTTAATATTCCAAAACTCATGCAGTGGAATGATATTAATCTATCTGGTAAATGGCGGTTAGAAAACGCCCAACCAGAAAGGTCTTTAGAAAATCAAGATATTGAAACAATTATTAAACGTGAAGATGGAAGTGGTTGAAATAAATTTTCAAACAGATTCAAGAGGTACAACTCCTACAGTTTATCAACCTTCTAGAAAGTCTTATTCTCATCCTCCCCCTGTGGTAGGATTTTTCATAAAAGAACTATCCCAAGTTTCTTGCTTTACACCTATTGTAGACCTTCGACCTATAGGACTTGTGTGTCCTTCTTATCAAGCTTCTCCATCTAATATATATAACCTTCGGAATTCCAACAGAAATCTTATTGAATGTTTTGAAATTGATAAAGAAATGTTAAAAAAGAATTTAGCTCTACATCCTTTAATAAAATCCTTTTTTAAACAGGTTTCTCAAGAACATAAAGACTTTTTAAAAGAAAAATGGTACAAATATATGTATGATAATCAAAGAAATATTTATTTCTTTGATTGGATTAAACTAGCCATATAGAAAGCTTATAATACTGAAGATTTATCCATCAATATGATAACAAAATTAAGCTCATCTTCGATTATAGCTTCTACCAGTTCTTCTCCATAAAGAATTGAATAATCTATACATCCTCCATTACATCAAATCATATATAAAGAAACTTCGGCCATACCCATAAAAGATGTAGCAAAGATAGAAGCAGATAAAGGTAAATCTGAATTAATTTATAAATCTGACTTAAGTCATGTTTTAGAACAAAATAATTATACAAATATTAGCCTTCATACTATTGGCGAACAAACCAATAGAATTGAAGATAAAGTTGAAAATATTTTAAAAATTTATAAAGCATCTTCTTCACAAAAGATAATTAAGACACAAACTTTAGATTTTCAAGGTAAAGCCCTTAAAGATCTAAAGTTAGAAAGGAAATCTTTAAAATTTTCAGATGACCTAATCAATCAATTATCTCATAGTCTTATAAATTTAAAACTTCAAGAAAATAAAGATAAAAAAGCTGACAAATCTAAAAATGTTTTGGTTTCAAATTCTAAAGCCTCTAGCTCAGATTCAGAATTTTCTGTAGCTGATCCTTAGAAGAAGAGTCTAAAACAAATGAGAATCAAAATGATCAAAAACAAGAATCTTTACAAATCAATAAAATATTTAAAAGACATAAACCAATAGTCACTGCAGGCAAAACAAGAAATTATTATCCAAGACCTACTCTTGTTGATCTTCAATTTGAAGAACAAGCTATTCTAAATGGCTTTTGATTTGAAAACTTCTCAATATACGACTGGAATGTAAATGGACTATCTAAATATCAAATCCTGCAACTATGCCAACACATGATGATATATGCCTCTACTAGCATGGCTGCCGGTAATGATCAAAGACATGTAGTAAATGCAGTTGTCCTTGGATTTACTGGACAATTACATGGTTGGTGGTAAAAGTACCTATCTGATATAGAAAGACAAGCTATATTAAATGCAGTAAAAAGAGATCCTTCAGGAAATCCTGTTATTACTCTTTAAGGTCAAATGATTCATGATTCTATTCAAATGCTTATTACTAATATAGTAAAAGATTTTATTGGTAATTATATGAATGTAGAAGAAAAAATAAAAACTCAATTAATCACTTTATCTTGCCCAACATTATTAGATTTTCATTGGTATAAAGATGTTTTCTTATCAAAACTTTATACATTCGATGTAAGTAATTCAGAACTTTGGAAATAAAAATTCATATCTGGTCTTCCTAAACTTTTTGCAGAAAAAGTTAGAGAAGAATTAAAATTAGAAAATTATGGAAATTTAAATTATGGGATGTATACATATGGTGATCTAATTCAAAAGATTAATAAAGTTGGATTTTCATTATGCAATGAAATCAAACTTAAACGTCAAATTGAAAATAAAAAAGAATCAGCAAGTATGAACTTGGTGATTTTTGTTTTCAATTTGGCATGGAACCATTAATCAGTCCTTCTAGCAAAAATAAAAAGAAAAACTTAACAAGAAACCATCTAAAAGAAAATTTAAACATTTTTCAACTCCACAATATTATATTCTTCAAAAAGATATCATAACAAATCTTCTCATAAAAATCCTTATGAAGAATCAAAGAAGTCGTATACAAAAGATAATCCATCCACTTGTTATCCCAAGAAAAATGAAATACAATGTTATAATTGCAAAGAAAAAGGACATATAGCTCCTGACTGCCCAAAAATAAATGTAAAAACAGAAAAAGAAATCAAAACTATCTTAAAAAGATCCTCAACGTCAGAGTCATCCAGTTCCTTTGATACAGATTATTCTTCCTCTCATTCTTTAGATACATGTCATTGTAAAATATTTGACAGTGAAATCCAGTATGAATCTGCTTCTTCTTCCTCTTTATCTTTGAACGTACTTTTTGCTCCAGAAGAACTGGCACTAGAAATGTTTAAAGATTTCAAAAATGAAGAATTAAAAAATAAATATTTTGAAAAAATACAGAAAATAAATAAAGGAAATAAAAAAGGAAAAGCTTTTATATCAAATAATATATCTGACTTACCTGAACAATTCAGCATTAAAACTGTATTAGATAGATTAAGAGAGCAGCAATCTCCTCCTCATTTTTCAATTCAAGATCTTTATAAAGAAATTACTAATAAAAAGAAAGAAATAAAAGAATTAAAACAAGACTTAATTAAACTTCAATAACTCAAACAGCGTGGTGAGAATCCTGAATTTCACACACTCAGAAATTATCAAGAGAATAATGATAATAAATTAGAACATCAAGAACAATTTGGTGAAAACTTAAATGGCTTTGTAAATTCTTTAACAAGAAATTCACTTAAAAATGGAAAAGTCAAGCTACAATTAAGATCAAAGACTTCTTTATTAAAGCACTCTGCTTACTAGATAGTGGAGCAGATATTTATTTGATAAGAGAAAAATTAATCCCAACAAAATATTATGAAAAAACCAATAATAAACTCAATCTAGCGACTGCTAGTAAAAAGCTACATATCAAATACAAATTAACTAATTTTATGTCTGTAAAAATGGAACATGCATAAAGACTAATTTCCTTCTAGGAAAGGATTTAAACAATGATGTTATTTTTGGAAACCCTTTTCTACAAATTTTATAGCCTTTTCAAATTGACTCATCAGGTCTAGAAACTATTTTAGACAATAAAGAATTAATTTTTGATTTTGGTAAATCAACTCCTATTCAACATATCAATAGTATTCAGACAAAGTGCAAACAAGAATAAGGTGTTCAAAAAATAATAGAATATCTAGTTCCAAATAAAACGGATCTTATTAATTGTCTCTCTGATGTTTTTATGTTTTCTACATTTGATCCGTCATCTAGATTTTGGTACCTTCAAATTCTACTCAGAGGACAGATATAAATTATTTTTCTTTTCCCAAAGAAAATAAAAATTCAGATTATTGATAATTCTCATTAAGACCTATCTGCCTTCAGAAAGTATCCCTTCTCATTATGACATCAAGTATAAGCAAAAGCAAAGACCCTATTCAGAAATCAAGCTCTTCCTTCATACCTACATCCCAACAAATATCAATTCCCTTCTTCAATCCGGGATTATCTGTCATTTCACAAGAACTTATCAATGCCCATTGGAGTTCCATTCTCTCTGATAAAAGAAAAAATACTAGAAAAACCCTATCCAAAATTGCAAAACATATTAAGGACTTAGAAAGCCAAATCCTCATGTGCCATAACATCCATCAAAGAGCACTTTGATCCACCTATGCTAATGAAAAAAAATCTAGAATTCACCTCCTGGAAAAGGTTGACACTGCCCTTCTAGATGAGATAACTGCAAAAATTAGAAAAAAAATTATTTCTTGTCGGACCAGGGAGCAATTAATGCTTAAAGCTCAATATATAAGCTGGGCAACTGGCTTTCCCAAATTGTTTTTGCCATCATATGAAGTTGATATCTCATATATTGAACAAGGATTAGTCCAAAGATTTTCTTTATGCAGAGATGATTTTGAAATGATACAGTAGCTCCTTGCGATCGTGCGTCATGCCTTTCGCAGCCTTAGAGTTACCTAAAGACAACTTCTCATAACAATTTCATCAAGTCTAGGTGAAAAATCAAAAATCTGGTTTTATCAACCTTATCAATTATGGACCGTCATGAATTCTGAAGAAGGAGATTTAATCTACAAAAAATTCATCTCTACCTTAAATGATTACGAGCATCTTCCTGTTTAATATCCAACTCAATGGTATGAATCTCATGAAGTCACTACAATGGAATACAGCATAGAACGTCTCTAAAATTATGATCCAGCTTCTCATCAATATCAAAGATTTCTAAATCTAAAAGGACATCTTGAATTTGCAAGGACAAACAGATATGTTCAGTATGACGGTCGACTAGTTGTTTGCATTGCTGATGATCTTGTTGAGCAAACAATGGTGATAAGGAATCTTTCTAAATCTGGACATGCCAAGCTTAGTCAAATTCTCAATTCCTATGAAGAAATCTCTTTTGACATTTCAAAAAAAACTTGTGAAGAATTAATTCAGCTGTTCCATGGAGAACTCAAAAATGATAATGAAGGTTGGAATGACCCTTGTCATAATTTTGACTCTATTATGAAGTTCTCCCCCAGCTGCAATGGAATTAATCAGAATGGTGATTAATCTTATCAAGATTTAGATTTATCAAGATTTATTAAGAGTTTCCTCTATAAAGCATGCAAAGAAAAGATAACAAAAACTTTATCATTGTTACCGTATCCATAGCTATGCTATTCTCTACAAACACATCAATGTTATGTTGAAAAAGTACTATACAAAAAGCTACTTTGAGAATGAAGACAAAAGACAATTGTGAAAAATCCAAAAGACAACAAGAATGAACAAGGCTCCATAAACTCCTCTTTCCAGAATAGACCAACCAGGTACTATGCAGAAGAATAAAGCAACTATGCAGAAGAATAAAGCACCATCCTCTTAGTCAACAAGTACAATCATCACAGTATGAAGATAAACCATCTATAGGGCAACTTGTGATCCTATCCAGTAGTAAAATCCCAAAACATCATGCAATATGCCAGCACATAAAATGAAATGCAAATGCAGTCTAAATTTAGTTACAATGAAATGTAAATTATGTTTGCTAAGGCTATAAATAGTACCAACCTTCTCCATATATAGGCAAGAGTTGGAATACTAATAAAAATCTAGCCTTGCTTCAACCACCATCTCCTCTTCTCCCTTCGGCTTTTTTATACCCACCATTTTCCCCATTTGGTATCAGAGCCAAGTTGGTATCAAATTTGTAATCAAGTCCTTTGGCAATATAAAGTTGTTTTGTGAGTATTTCTTCACTTATTTTTGTTATTTTATGCTTTGATTTTGCTTAAATAATTGCTAACTTAGAAGTAAGAACGTCGAAAGTCTTAACACTTAGTTCTGTGTTTGTTATTATTGAGAAATTTTAATCATATTCCGCCCGAAGCGAAGTTGAGGTAGCCATTGTTGTCGTCGTTGTTAGCCGTATGGAGGTGTTTAAGGCGTTTTGTTGGTGAGTAAATCCTCCATTTCGTTAGATACTCGTGGTGGGTTTGGTTAAAATAACACTATAATACAAATTATGGCTAAGCTTATTAAGAAGTTTGTACCTTCTTCTTCCTCATCATCAAATTTCTTATCTTCTATATCTATTAAAAATAGTGAAGAAATCAGTTATGACGATTTAGATCAAGTTATTTGTGATTGGACTATTCTAGCCGTAAAGAAAAATGTAATTTATAAAGTTGGAAGTTTTTAATTAGAATCAAGTTATAAAGTAAAAACCATTGAAAGAACTGAATCCATTACTAATAATATTCAGCATCTTTTTTTAATCAAGCCCCATGAAATAAAGGGGTATGTTAAAATATACAATTATATTCATTTTGGATTAGTGCAAGTTGCTCTAAAGCCTTTAACAAGACATAAAAGATTCAGTGATTCATTCTTGGAATGGTTAAATTAAGTTTGGCTAATGGCCCTACTTTTTAATTGCTTTCCATATTTCTCTGTTTTTTTTATAGATCCAGGTGCACATGAAGCTCTTACTATTACTATCCAGACAAAAGGTTTTGATATGAATCATCATAATCAAAATCTTGCTCTCATATATAGAGTTTATTATAAACTCTTGAATTCAGATGTTTTAGGCATAGCCTATTCCCATCAAGTAAAAGGTATGACAACTTTATTCCAAACTAATTTTAAAAATAAAGTTAATATTCCAAAACTCATACAGTGGAATGATATTAATCTATCTGGTAAATGGCGCTTAGAAAACACCCATCTAGAAAGGTCTTTAGAAAATCAAGATATTGAAACAATTATTGAATATGAAGATGGAAGCGTTGAAATAAATTTTCAAATAGATTCAAGAG
Organism: Sextonia rubra; assembly: GCA_037013555.1. NCBI lineage: Eukaryota > Viridiplantae > Streptophyta > Magnoliopsida > Laurales > Lauraceae > Sextonia > Sextonia rubra. The sequence continues at coordinate 13,819,652 of JASUAD010000026.1, forward strand.
ATACAACTCCTACAGTTTACCAACCTTTTAGAAAGTCTTATTATCATCCTCTCTCTGTGGTAGGATCTTCCATAAAAGAACCATCCTGAGTTTTTTGCTCTACACCTAATGTAGACCTTCGACCTATAGGACTTGTGTATCCTTCTTATCAAGCTTCTCCATCTATTACATATTATCTTTCGGAATCCGATTTCAATATAAATGTTATTGAATGTTTTGAAATTGATAAAAAAATGTTAAAAAAAATTTAGCTTTACATCCTTTAACAAAATCCTTTTTTAAACAGGTTTCTCAAGGACATAAAGACTTTTTAAAAGAAAAATAGTACAAATATATGTGTGATAATCGAAGAAATATTTATTTCTTTGATTGGCTTAAACTAGCCATAAAGAAAGCTAATAATACTGAAGATTTATCCATCAATATGATAACAAAATTAAGCTCATCTTCGATTATAGCTTCTACTAGCTCTTCTCCACAAAAAACTGAAGAGTCTGTACATCCTCCATTACATCAAATTATATATAAAGAAACTTCCGCTGTACCCATAAAAGATGTTGCAAAAATACAAGGAGATTAAGGTAAATTTGAATTTATTTACAAATCAGATTTAGGTCATGTTTTATAACAAAATAATTATACAAATATTAACCTTCATATTATTGGTGAACAAACTAATATAATTAATGATAAAGTTGAAAATATTTTACAGCCTTATGAAATTATTTCTTCTCAAAAAGAAATCAAAACTATTTTGAAAGGATCCTCATCCTCATCCTTAGAATTATCTAGTTCCTCTGATAAACATTATTCTTCAGATACATGCCATTATAAAATATTTGACAGTGAAATCCAATATGAATCTGCTTCTTTTTCCTCTTTATTTTTAAACATACTCTTTGCTCCAGAAGAAATGGTGCTAGAATTGTTTAAAGATCTAAAAGATGAAGAATTAAAAAATAAACATTTTGAAAAAATACAGAAAATAAACAACAGAAATTAAAAAAAAAAGAAAAGCTTCTACATCAAGTAATATATCTGACTTGCCTAAACAATTCAGTATAAAAACTGTTTTAGATAGATTAAGTGATTAACAAGATCCTACTCATCTTCCAATTCAAGATTTTTTGAAAGAAATTAATAATCAAAAGCAAGAAATAAAAGAACTAAAACAAGACTTAATTGAACTTCAAGAACTCAAACAACGTGTTGAGAATCTTGAATTTCATACACTCAAAAATTATGAAGAAAATAATGATAATTTAGAACGTCAAGAAAAATTTGATGAAAACTTAAATGATTTTGTAAATTCCTTAACAAGGAATCCACCTCAAAAATGGAAAACTTAAGTTATAATTAAGGTCAAAGACTTCTTTATTAAAGCACTCTACTTACTAGATAGTGGCACAGATGTTAATTTAATAAGAGAAGGATTAATCCCAACAAAATATTATGAAAAAACGAAAAATAAATTCAGCCTAGCAACTGCTAGTAGTAAACTCCATATCCATTATAAATTAAATAATGTCCATGTTTACAAAAATGGAACATGTATAAAGACTAATTTCATATTCTAGAAAATATTTAAACAATGATGTTATCCTTGAAAATCCTTTTCTACAGATTCAATAGCCTTTTCAAATTGATTCATCAGGCCTTAAAATTATTAAAGATAATAAAAAATTAATTTTTAATTTTTTTTAATAAAATCCTATTCAACATATCAATATCATTCAAAATCAAATTACTTGTAAAGAAAAACAAATTTCATCTCTTCAAGAAGATACGAATTCTTTAAGAATTGAAAAAGAATTACAAAAACTAGAATTCCAAAAAGATTTAATCAAATTTCAAAAATCTCTTGAAATAGAATGCTGTTCTGACCTTCCTTCTGCCTTTTGGCACAAAGAACATCATACTGTTTCTCTTCCATATATTGATAATTTCGATGAATCTCAAATTCCCATTAAAGCTCGACCTATTCAGATAAATAAAGACCTTGTACAACTATGTACTAAAGAAATCAATGATATTCTTGCTAAAAAGCTTATTCAGAAATCATAATCCCCTTGGAGTTGTGCAGCGTTTTATGTAAATAAAGCACTTGAACAAGAACGAGGTGTTCTCCATCTTGTTATCAACTACAAGCCTTTAAATAAAGTCTTAAAGTTCATCAAATAGCCAGTTCCAAATAAAACTGATCTTATTAACCATCTAGCTGGTGCCTTCTTTTTTTTTTTTCCAAATTTGATCTTAAATCAGGATTTTAGCAAATTCAAATCACCCGGAGGATAGGTATAAAATTGCTTTCATAGTACCATTTGGCCATTACGAATGGAACGTTATGCCATTTGGTTTAAAAAATGCTCCTTTAGAATTTCAAAGAATAATGAATGACATTTTAATTCATATCAAGCTTTTACACTCGTCTATAAAGATGACATTCTTGTGTTTTCAAAATCTATTTGTGACCATTGGAAACATTTAAATATTTTTGAAAAAGTTATCATCAAGAATGGACTTGTCTTATCCCAAAAGAAAATGAAGTTTTTTCAAATAGAAATTCAGTTTTTTGACTTTATAATAAAAAAGGAACTATTTCTCCAGTCCAAAGTGTTATTAAGTTTGCTTCCCAATTTCCTAATGAAATTCTTAATAAAGAGCAATTACAGGGTTTTCTTGGATGCCTTAATTATGTTTCTTACTTTTATAAAGATCTTGCTAAAGAAAGAAAAATCTTACAAATGCGCTTGACCAAAAATCCCGCAGAATGGTCACCTGCTCATACAAAAGCTGTTCAAAACATTGAATAGAAAGTTCAAAATTTACCTAGTTTAACTATCCCTCATCCAGATTTATTAAAAATAGTTCAAACAGATGCATCTGAAATAGGTTTTAGAGGAATCCTTTTACAAAGAAACATCCTTGGGAAAAAAAAATTCTTCGTTTCACTTCTGGAACATGGACGCCCACTCAATAGAATTATTCAACTATTAAAAAGGAAATCCTATCCATAGAAAATAGTATAATGAAGTTCCAAACTGATTTATCAAACAAAATTTTTTTATTAAAAATAGATTGTAAATCTTTTAAAGAGATTTTAAAAAAAGATGTAAAAAATTTTACTGTCAAGCAAATCTTTGCTCACTAGCAGGCTTTATTAGCCATATTTGACTTTGACGCTGAGTATATTGTAGATAAAAATAATTCTCTTCCTGATTTTTTATCTCGTGAGTTTTTAGAGGGATAAAAGAATGAAGCCTCGGCAGACTAGACCCTTTCTCCAGTCCCCAACTGATAAAGTTTCTTCCATTATGAACACTACACCTTTATCCAGAAAATCCAGTGGCAATTATCTTGAAAGATGGGGAGCAACCCATACTTCTAATATTCCTCAATTTCAAAGTCCGTCAAGCCCTGTATTCAGAAAGCCTTAAGCTTCACAAGCACAATATTTTGCCATGAAAATTTATTCCTTAGATGATATGTCTTATGCCGATACCATTTCTATTGAACATCTTATTTAAACCCTTTTTTCTCCTGATCACTTATTTATCCAACCTCTTAACTATAAAGTCTATAAATAAATTCTGAGCAGAACTGGTAGCTATACTATTGATCATACAGATGGATCAAAAAATTCATACTTAAATCCTTTACCACTTAATATTTCTATTCTCTATTCAAAAATCAAAATCCTGCATGTTCTCTCTGCAGAAGAATGGGGACGACCTCTTCATATGCCTCAAAGGCTTGATTTAGAACTTATTTTTAATTATTATGATTATATTTCTTCTTGGGAAGTCATCCTCTATTATCAAAACCCATCCTTCTAGCATTCCCTATTCATCAAATTCAAATCAAACTCCCATAAAATACCTATGTGGTTCTTCTTCCTCTTTATCTTTAAACGTACTTTTTGCTCCGAAAGACTGGAGCTAAAAATGTTTAAAGATCTAAAAGATGAAGAATTAAAAAATAAATATTTTGAAAAGATATAGAACATAAATAAAGAAAAAAAAAAGGAAAAGCTTCTACTTCAAATAATATATCTAACTTACTTGAACAATTCAGTATTAAAACTGTATTAGATAAATTAGGAGAGCAGCAAGCTCCTCCTCATCTTTAAATTCAAGATCTTTATCAAGAAATTAATAATCAAAATCAAGAAATAAAAGAATTAAAACAAGACTTAATTGGTTTTATAAATTATTATTATTTTCTTGATAATTTTTGAGTATGTGAAATTCAAGATTCTCAACACATTGTTTGAGTTCTTGAAGTTCAATTAAGTCTGGTTTTAATTCTTTTATTTCTCGATTTTGATTATTAATTTCATTATGAAGAGCTTCAATAGAAAAATGAGTAGGACCTTGTTGCTCTCTTAATCTATCTAATACAGTTTTAATGCTGAATTATTCAAGTTTGATATGTTATTTGATGTAAAAACTTTTCCTTTTTTATTTCCTTTATTTATATTTTGTATTTTTTCAAAATATTTATTTTTTAATTCTTCATCTTTTAGATCTTTAAACATTTCTAGCAGCATCTCTTCTAAAGTAAAAAGTACGTTTAAAGATAAAGAGGCAGAAGAAGCAGATTAATACTGGATTTCATTATCAAATATTTTTACAATGACATATATCTAAAGAATGAGAGGAAGAATAATCTGTATCAGAGGAACTAGATGACTCTGACTCTGAGGATCCTTTTAAGATAGTTTTGAATTCTTTTTCTATTTTAACTTTTATTTTTGGGCAATCAGGGGCTATATGTCCTCTTTCCTTGCAATTATAACATTGTATTTCTTTTTTCTTAGGATGAGAAGTAGATAGATTATTTTTTGTATAAGATTACTTTAATTCTTTATAAGGGTTTTTATGAGAAGATTTTTTATGATATCTTTTTGAGGGAATATAATATTCTGGAGTTGAAAAATGTTTAGATTTTCTTTTTTGATGGTTTCTTTTTAAGTTTTTCTTTTTATTCTGGCTGAAAGGACTGATTAATTGTTTCATGCCAAATTGAATATAAAAATCACCAAGTTCACACTTGCTGATTCTTTTTTGATTTTCAATTTGATGTTTAAGTTTGATTTCAGTGCATAATGAAAATCCAACTTTATTAATCATTTGAATTAGATCACCATATGTATACATTCCATAATTCAAATTTCCATAATTTTTTTATTTTAATTCTTTTCTAACTTTTTTTGGAAAAAGTTTAGGAAGATCAGATATGAATTTTTCTTTCCAAAATTCTAAATTACTTGCATCGATTGTATAGAGTTTTGATAAGAAAACATCTTTATACCAACAAAAATCTGATAATGTTGGGCAAGATAAATTGATTAATTTTTTTTTAATTTTTCTTCTACATTCAATAAAATGTTTAACTATATTGGTAATAAGCATGTAGATGGAATCAGGGATCATTTGGCCTTGATGAGTAAGAACAGGATTTCCCGAGGGATCTCTTTTTACTACATTTAATATAGCATTTCTTTCTATAGTAGATAGGTATTTTTCCCACCAATTATGAAATTGTCTAGCAAATTCAAGGACAACTGCATTTCCTGCATGTCTTTGATCATCACCGGCAGCCATGATGGTAGAGGCATATATCATCATGTGTTAGTATAGTTGCAAAATTTGAAATTCAGCTAGTCCATCTACATTCCATTCATATACCGAAGAGTTTTCAAATCGAAGGCCATTTAGAATGGTTTGTTCTTCGAATTGAAGATCAACTGGAGTAGGTCTTGGATAATAATTTCTTGTTTTTGCTGCAGTGACTATTGGTTTTTGCCTTTTAAATATTTTATTAAGTTGTAGGGATTCTTGGTCTTGATTTTCATTTGATTTTTCTTCTACAGAGTTAGAAACAGAGAATTCTGAGTTTGAGCTTGAAGCTTTAGAAACTAAAACATTTAAGGACTTTTCATCTTTATTTTCTTTATTATATTTAAGTTTTATGTTTGTAAAACTATGAGATAACTAATTGATTAGTTCGTCTGAAAATTTTAATGGTTTTTTTTCTAACTTTAGATCTTTAAGGGCTTCACCTTGAAAGCCTAAAGATTGTGTCTTGATTACTTTATAGGAAGAAGTAGTTTCATAAAATTTTAAAATATTTTCAACTTTATCTTCAATTCTATTGGTTTGTTGGCCAATAATATGAAGGTTAATATCTGTATAATTATTTTGTTATAAAACATGACTTAAATCTGATTTGTGCATAAACTCAATTTTACCTTTGTCTCCTTGAATTTTTACAACATCTTTTATGGGTACAGGTGAAGTTTCTTTATAAATGATTTGATGTGATGGAGGATGTATAGATTCTTCAGTTCTTTGTGGAGAGGAACTGGTAGAAGCTATAATCCAAGAAGAGCTTAATTTAGTTATCATATTGATGGATAAATCTTCAGTATTATAAGCTTTCTTCATGGCTAGTTTAAGCCAATCGAAAAAATAAATATTTCTTTGATTTTCATACATATATTTATACTATTTTGCTTTTAGAAAGTCTTTATGTTCTTAAGAAACATTGTTAAAAAAGGATTTTATGAGAGGATGTAAAGCTAAATTTTTTTAACATTTCTTTATCAATTTCAAAGCAATCAATGACATTTATATTGAATCGGATGCCGAAGGATTATATGTATTAGATGGAGAGGCTTGATATGAAGGATACACAAGTCCTGTAAGTCAAAGGTCTACATTAGGTGTATTGCACAAAACTTGGGATGGTTCTTTTATGGAAGATCCTACCATAGAGGGAGGATGAGAATAAGACTTTCGAGAAGGTTGATAAACTATAAGAGTTGTATCTCTTAAATCTGTTTGAAAATTTATTTCAACACTTTCATCTTCATGTTCAATAATTGTTTCAATATCTTGACTTTTTAAAGACCTTTCTGGTTGGGCATTTTTTAAGCATCATTTGCCAGATAGATTGATATCATTCCACTAGATGAGTTTTGGAATATTAACTTTATTTTTGAAATTAATTTGGAAAAAAGTAGTCATACCTTTTGCTTGATGGGAATAGGTTATGCCTAGAACAAATGAATTCATAAGTTTATAATAAACTCTATATATGAGTGCAAGATTTCGATAATGAGGATTCATATCAAAACCTTTTGTCTAGATAGCAAGAGTAAGAGCTTCATGTGCACCTGGATTTGTAAGGAAAATAGAGAAATTTGGAAAGCAATTGAAGAAAATAGGGCCATTAGCCAAATTTGATTCAACCATTCCAAGTAGTGAATCATTGAATTTTTTATGTCTTGTATCTTGAACATAGATAAGAACTTCTGTTCTAAGTCCAAGTCTTGTTAACGGGTTTAGAGCAACTTGCACTAATCTAAAAGGAATAGAATTGTATGTTTTAATGTACTCCTTTATTTCATGGGGCTTGATTAAAGAAAGATGCTGAATTATTACTGGTAGTGGATTTAGTTCTTTCAATGGTTTTTACTTTATAACTTGATTTTAATTGAAAACTTTCAACTTTATAAATTTCATTTTTATTTTCGGCTGGAATAGTCCAGTCACAAATAATTTGATCTAAATCGTCATAACTGATTTCTTTACTATTTTTAATAAACATAGAACATAAGAAATTTGATGATGAGGGAGAAGAAGGTATAAACTTCCTAATAAGCTTAGCCATAATTTGTATTACAAAGTTATTTTAACCAAATCCACCATGTGTATCTAACGAAATAGAGGATTTACATACCAATAAAAAGCCTTAAACGCCTTCACACAGCTAACAATGGCGGCAACAATGGCTACCTCAACTTCGCTCCGAGCGGAATATGATTAAAATTTCTCAATAATGACAAACATACAATCAAGTATTACAATTTTTGACATTCTTGCTTCTGAGTCAGTAATTCCTTAAACAAAATCAAAACATAAAGATAACTGAAGAAATACTCACAAAACGACTTTATATTGCAATAATACTTGATTATAAACTAGATGCCAACTTGGCTCTGATACCAAATGGGGAAGATGGTGGGTATACAAAAGCGGAGGGGAGAGGAGAGAGGAGATGGTGGTGTAAGCAAGTTTAGATTTTGACTAGTATTCCAACTCTTGCCTGTACATGAGGAAGGCTAGACTTATTTATAGTCATAACAAACATAATTTACATTTCATTACAACTGAATTTAGACTCAATATGCATTTCATTTAATATGCTGGCAAATTTCATGATGCTTCCGGACTGCAGGCAAAAATCACAATCTTTGCTGTAGATGAACTTTATTCTGAATAGTAAGATGTCATGATTGCTTTGAGTGATTTGATAAGGTATGTGCCCTGTCTTTATTTCTTTTCCCTTTTTGAAGATAAGTTCTTTATGGATGTGCATGTCGGGAATAAAATACTACTTTATTCTTATGAGAGATATGCTTTGTCTTTTAGTACTTTTGCATGTATTTTTTCTAAAAACTCATTGATGGGCTAGTAGAAAAAGCTTTTCCCATCCTTCCAATGCTTTAGAAAAAGCTCTTGTAGGAAGAATCTTTATGGCAGGCATAGTATTATAGGAGACTTGGATCAAAAGTGCTCATCCCAACCTTCATTTGTTAATTCATCATGGAATAATTGGATTAACTCTTCTCGACTTTCTTCAAAAATATCAAAAGACAAGTCTTCATAAGCATTAATAATTTGATTAAGAGCTGTATGTCTAGATTTATATGGATTCTATATCACCGTTGTTTGCTCAACGAGATCATCAGCAATGCAAACAACTCGTCGACCATCACACCAAACATATATGTATGTACTTGTAAATTCAAGATGTCCTTTTAGATTCAGAAATCTTTGATATTGATAAGAAGCTGGATCAAAATTTTGGAAACATTCTAAGCTGTATTCCTTTGTAGTGACTTCATGAGATTCATACCATTACGCGGGATAATCAATAGGGAGATGCTCGTAATTATTTAAGGTAGAGATGAATTTTTTGCAGGCTAAATCTCCTTCTTCATAAGTCATGGTAGTCTAGAATTGATAAGGTTGATAAAGCTGGATTTCTGATCTTTCAACCAAACATGATGAAATCATTATGAGAAGTTGTCTTTTAGTAACTCCAAGGTTGTGAAGGGCATGATGCACGATTGCAGGGAGCTGCTATATTATTTCAAAATCATCTCTGTATAAAGAGAATCTTTGGACTAATCCTTATTTGATATATGAGATATCAATTTCATATGATGGCAGGAACAATTTGGGAAAGCCAGTTGCCTAGTTTATATATTGAGCTTTGAGCATTAATCGCTCCTTGATCTGACTAGAAATAGTTTTTTCTCAAATTCTTGCAACTATCTCATCTGGAAGGGCTGTGTTAACCTTTTTCAGGAGGTGAATTCTGAATGTTTTTTCATCAGCATAGGTGGATAACAGTGCTCTTTGATGGATGTTATGACACATAAGGACTTGGCTTTTTAAGTCCTTGATATGGTTTGCAATTTTGGATAAGGTTTTTCTAGTGTTTTTTTTATTAGAGAGAATGACACTCTAATGGGCATTGATAAGTTCTTGTGAAGTGATAGATAATCCCGGATTGAAGAAGGGAATTGATATTTGTTGGGATGTAGGTGTGAAGGAAGAGCTTGATTCCTAAATAGGGACTTTACTTGATGTCATAATGAGAAGGGATACTTCCTGAAGGCGGATAGGAGTAAAAGATTGGTCTGAATGAGAATTATCAATAACCTGAATTTTTATTTTCTTTGGAAAAATAAAAGCAATTTTATATCTGTCCTCCGGGTAGAATTTGAAGGTACCAAAATTTGAATGTAGGATTAAATATAGAAAACAAGAAGACATCAAAGAGACGATTAATAAGATCTATTTTATTTGAAATTGGATATCTAAATGGTTTTTGAACATCTTATTCTTGTTTACACTTTGTCTGAATAATATTAATATGTTGAATAAGAGTTAATTCAACAAAATCAAAATTTAAATCTTTATTGTCTAAAATAGTTTTTAGACTTGATGAGTCAATTTGAAAAGGCTATAAAATTTATAGAAAAGGATTTCCAAGGATAGCATCATTGTTTAAATCCTTTCCTGAAAGGAAATTAGTCTTTATGTATGCTCCATTTTTACAGACATAAACATTACTTAATTTGTATTTGATATGTAGTTTTTTTGCTAGCAGTAGTTAGATTGAGTTTATTATTGGTTTTTTGTAATATTTTGTTAGGATTAATCCTTCTCTTATTAAATTAACATCTGCGCCACTTTCTAGTAAGCAGAGTGCTTTAATAGAGAATTCTTTGATCTGAATTGCAGCTTGAGTTTTCCATTTTTTAAGTGGATTCCTTGTTAAAGAATTTACAAAACCGTGTAAGTTTTCATTAAAATTTTTTTTGATTTTATAAATTATCATTATTTTCTTGATAATTTTTGAGTATGTGAAATTCAAGATTCTCAACACATTGTTTTAGTTCTTGAAGTTGAATTAAGTTTTGTTTTAATTCTTTTATTTCTTGATTTTAATTATTAATTTCTTTATAAAGATCTTGAATAAAAAGATGAGTAAGAGCTTGTTGCTCTCTTAATCTATCTAATACAAATTTAATGCTGAATTGTTTAGGTAAGTTTGATATGTAATTTGATGTAGAAGCTTTTTCTTTTTTAGTTCCTTTATTTATATTCTGTATTTTTTCAAAATATTTATTTTTTAATTCTTCATCTTTTAGATCTTTAAACATTTCTAGCACCACCTCTTCTAGAGCAGAATGTATGTTTAAAGATAAAGAGGTAGAAGAAGCAGATTCATACTGGATTTTGCTGTCAAATATTTTACAATGACATGTATTAAGAATGAGAGGAAGAATAATCTGTATCAGAGGAACTGAATGACTCTGACTCTGAGGATCCTTTTATGATAGTTTTGATTTCTTTTTCTATTTTAACTTTTATTTTTGGGCAATCAAGGGCTATATGTCCATTTTCTTTGCAATTATAACATTGTATTTCTTTTTTCTTGGGATGAGAAGTGGATGGATTATTTTTTGTATAAGATTTCTTTAATTCTTTATAATGTATAAGATTTCTTTAATTCTTTATAAGGGTTTTAATGAGAAGATTTTTTATAATATCTTTTTGAGGGAATATAATATTCTGGAGTTGAAAAATGTTTAGATTTTCTTTTCTGATGGTTTCCTTTTAAGTTTTTCTTTTTATTCTTACTAAAAGGACTAATTAATGGTTCCATGCCAAATTGAAAACAAAAATCACCAAGTTCGTACTTGCTGATTCTTTGTTGATTTTCAATTTGACGTTTAAGTTTGATTTCGGTGCATAATGAAAATCCAACTTTTTTAATCATTTGAATTAGATCACCATATGTATAAATTCCATAATTCAAATTTTCATAATTTTTTTTAATTCTTATTTAACCTTTTCTACAAAAAGTTTAGGAAGACCAAATATGAATTTTTCTTTCCAAAATTCTGAATTACTTGCATCGATTGTATAGAGTTTTGATAAGAAAACATCTTTATACCAATGAAAATCTAATAATGTTGGGTAAGATAAATTGATTAATTTTGTTTTTTATTTTTCTTCTACATTCAATAAAATGTTTAACTATATTGGTAATAAGCATGTAGATGGAATCAGGGATCATTTGGCCTTGATGAGTAAGAACAGGATTTTCTGAGAGATCTCTTTTTACTGCATTTAATATAGCATTTCGTTTTGTATCAGATAGTTATTTTTCCCACTAACCATGAAATTATCCAGTAAATTCAAGGACAACTGCATTTCCTGCATGTCTTTGATCATTACCGGCAGCCATGATGGTGGAGACATATATCATCATGTGTCAGCATAGTTGTAAGATTTGATATTTAGATAGTCCATCTACATTCCATTCATATACTGAAGAGTTTTCAAATCGAAGGCCATTTAGAATAGTTTGTTCTTCGAATTGAAGATCAATTGGAGTAGGTCTTGGATAATAATTTCTTGTTTTTGCTACAGTGACTATTGGTTTTTGCCTTTTAAATATTTTATTAAGTTGCAGGGATTTTTGATCTTGATTTTCATTTGATTTTTCTTCTACAGAGTCAGAAACAGAGAATTCTGAGTCTAAGCTTGAAGCTTTAGAAACTAAAACATTTATGGACTTTTCATCTTTATTTTCTTTATTATCTTTAAGTTTTATGTTTGTAAAACTATGAGATAACTGATTGATTAGTTCCTCTGAAAATTTTAAGGGTTTTTTTTAAACTTTAGATCTTTAAGGGCTTCACCTTGAAAACCTAAAGATTGTGTCTTGATTACTTTATGGGAAGAAGTAGTTTCATAAAATTTTAAAATATTTTCAACTTTATCTTCAATTCTATTGGTTGTTGGCCAATAGTATAAGGTTAATATTTGTATAATTATTTTGTTCTAAAACATGACTTAAATCTGATTTGTAAATAAATTCAGTTTTACCTTTGTCTCCTTGTATTTTTGCAACATCTTTTATGGGTATAGCTAAAGTTTCTTTATAAATGATATGATGTAATGGAGGAACTGGTAAAAGTTAAAATCCAAGAAGAGCTTAATTTAGTTATCATATTGATGGATAAATCTTCAGTATTAATAGCTTTCTTCATGGCTAGTTTAAGCGAATTGAAGAAATAAATATTGTTTTGATTATCATACATATATTTATACCATTTTGCTTTTAGAAAGTCTTTATGTTCTTGAGAAACATGGTTAAAAAGGAATTTTGTGAGAGGATGTAAAGCTAATTTTTTTTAACATTTTTTTATCAATTTCAAAGCATTCAATAACATTTATATCGAAATGGGATTATGAAGGATTATATGTATTAGATGGAGAAGCTTGATAAGAAGGATACACAAGTCTTGTAGGTCGAAGGTCTACATTCAGTATAAAGCAAGAAACTCACGATGGTTCTTTTATGAAAGATCCTACCACAGTGGGAGGATGAGAATAAGATTTTCTAGAAGGTTGATAAACTGTAGGAGTTGTATCTCTTGAATCTATTTGAAAATTTATTTCAACACTTCCATCTTCATGTTCAATAATTGTTTCAATATCCTGATTTTTTAAAGACCTTTCTAGTTGGGCGTTTTCTCAGCACCATTTACCAAATAGATTAATATCATTCCACTGTATGAGTTTTGGAATATTAACTTTATTTTTGAAATTAATTTGGAAAAAAGTAGTCATACCTTACTTGATGAGAATAGGCTATGCTTGGAACAACTGAATTCATGAGTTTATAATAAACTCTATATATGAGTGTAAGATTTTGATTATGAGGATTCATATCAAAACCTTTTATCTGGATAACAAGAGTAAGAGCTTTATGTGTACCTGGATCTGTAAGGGAAACAGAGAAATTTGGAAAGTAATTGAAGAAAGTAGGGCCATTAGCCAAACTTGATTCAACCATTCCAAGTAGTGAATCACTGAATTTTTTATGTCTTGTATCTTGAACATAGATGAGAGTTCTGTTCTAAGTCCAAGTCTTGTTAATGGCTTTAGAGCAACTTGCACTACTCCAAAATGAATATAATTATTTGTTTTAACATACTCCTTTATTTCATGGGGCTTGATTAAAGAAAGATGCTGAATATTACTGGTAATGGATTCAGTTCTTTCAATGGTTTTTACTTATAACTTGATTTTAATTGAAAACTTCCAACTTTATAAATTTCATTTTTATTTATGGCTGGAATAGTCCAGTCACAAATAACTTGATCTAAATCATCATAACTGATTTTTTCACTATTTTTAATAGACATAGAAGATAAGGAATTTGATGATGATGAAGAACAAGGTACAAACTTCTTAATAAGCTTAGCCATAATTTGTATTATAGAGTTATTTTAACCAAATCCACCATAAGTATCTAACGAAATAGAGGATTTACACACCAACAAAATGCCTTAAACGCCTTCGTATGGCTAACAACGGTGACAACAATGGCTTCCTCAGCTTCGCTCTGGGTGGAATATGATTAAAATTTCTCAATAATAACAAACATAGAACTAAGTATTAAAACTTTTGACATTCTTATTTCTGAGTCAGCAATTCCTTAAGCAAAATCAAAGCATAACATAGCAAAGATAAGTGAAGAAATACTCACAAAACGACTTTATATTGCCAAAGTACTTGATTACAAATTTGATACCAACTTGGCTCTGATACCAAATGGGGAAGATGGTGGGTATACAAAAGCGGAATGGAGAGGAGAGAGGAGATGGTGGTGGAAGCAAGGCTAGATTTTGATTGGTATTCCAACTCTTGCCTGTACATGAGGAAGACTAGACTTATTTATAGTCATAACAAACATAATTTACATTTCATTACAACTGAATTTACACTACATTTGCATTTCATTTCATGTGCTGACAAATTTCATGATGCTTCAGGACTGTTGAATAAGATCACAATCTTCACTATAGATGAACTTTATTCTGAATAGTGGATTGTCATGATTGCTTTATGGGAAATTGAGTGGCTTGATAAAGCATATGTCGTGTCTTGGCTTTATTTTTTTCCTTTTATTCTAATAGATATGAATCCTTCATTATCACTTTTTGTCTCATTAGCATCTGTATCTAGTTCAGGAGCAATATTTCAAAAGGATTGTCATTAGCCCAAAGATGATGTAGCTGCTGACTAAAACTTAATGGAGAATTTTCAGATGATTGTTCTTTTTATATTTGTTAAATAATTTCCTTTTGAAGTTCTTTTTTGAGTTGAAGCAAATCTGTTGCTACATAAAGAGTAGAAGGAGAGGCTGAACAAGAATTCTTCTGTTTGTCAATATCACTTGTTGGACGAAGCCTTTCTTTTTCTTTTTCAAGAGTTTTGAGAACTTCAGAGAATGATGGCTTTATAGCTTGATCGGTAGAATATTGCTGCAGTATTACAGTATAACCAAATTGATGCCAAAACTTGATATAAATCATTCGAGATAAAACTAGTGGACTGAAGTCCATTTCTTTATAAAAATTCCATTTCAAGATCTAAAGAATCTCCTGCTTGAGATAAAACTGCATAGTAACATAAGGTTCTGTTGCAAGTTGTAGGTGCTGATAAAGCTTTTTTCTTCTGATTTGAGAAGGGCTTTAAATGATGCAGAATAGGATTCATAAAAAGGAAGACGTGCTTGAGGAAGGATGTCTTTAGTGGCACCAAAATGGATTTAGAATTGTGTGAAGAACCACATAGGTATTTTATAGGAGTTTGATTTGAATCTGACGAACCAAGAATACTGGAAGGATGGGTTTTGATAATAGGGGATGACTTCCCAAGTAGAAATATAATCATATAATTAAAAAAAAGTTCTGAATCAAGCCTTTGAGGCATATGAAGGGGTCGTCCCCATTCTTCTACAGAGAGAAAATACAAGATTTTGATTTTTGAATAGAGGATAGTAGTAAAGCATTTAAGTATGAATTTTTTGATCAATCTGTATGATCAATAGTACAGCTGCTAGTTCTGATCAGAATTTGTTCATAGACTTTATAGTCAAGAGGTTGGATAAAAAACTGATCAGGAGAAAAAAAAGGTTTGGATAAGATGTTCAATAGAAATGATATTGGCATAAGACATGTCATGTAAGGAATAAATTCTCAAGGGTGCTTTTGTGGCCAAATATTAGGCTTGTGAAGCTTAAGGTTTTCTGGATATAGGGTTTAATGGCATTTGAAATTGAGGAATATTAGAAGTATGGGTTGCTCCCCATCTCTCAAGATAATTGCTCATTGGATTTTTAGGATAAAGGTGTAGTGTTCATAATGGAAGAAACTTTATCAGCTGGGGATTGGAGAAAGGGTCTAATCTGCCGAGGCTTCTTTCTTTTGTCCTTGTAAAAACTCACAAGATAAAAAATTAGGAAGAGGATTATTTTTACCTACAATATACTCAATGTCAAAGTCAAATATGGTTAATAAAGCTTGCCAGCGAGCAAAGATTTGCTTAGCAGTAAGATTTTTTACATCTTTTTCTAAAATTTCTTTAGTAGATTTACAATCTATTCTTAATAAAAATTTTTTGTTTAATAAATCACTTTGGAACTTCATTATACTATTTACTATGGATAGGATTTCCTTTTTAATAGTTGAATAATTTTGTTGAGTGGGAGTCCATATTTCAGAAGTGAAATGAAGAACTTTTTCTTTTCCAAGGACGTTTCTTTGTAGAAGGATTCCTCCACAACCTATTTCAGATGCATCTGTTTGAACTATTTTTAATAAATCTGGATGAGGGATAGTTAAACAAGGTAAATTTTGGACTTCCTATTTAATATTTTGAACAGCTTTTGTATGACTAGGTGACCATTCTATGGGTTCTTTTGGTTAAGCGCATTTGCAAGATTTCTCTTTTTCTTTAGCAAGATCTTTATAAAATTCAGAAACATAATTAAGGCATCCAAGAAAACGTTACAATTGCTCTTTATTAAGAATTTCATCAGGAAATTGGGAAGCAAACTTAATAACTCTTTGGACTGGAGAAATAGTTCCTTTTTTTTTATTATAAAGCCAAGAAACTGAATTTCTATTTGAAAAAGCTTCATTTTCTTTTGGGATAAGATAATTCCATTCTTGATAATAACTTTTTTAAAAATATTTAAATGTTTCCAATGGTCACAAATAGATTTTGAAAATACAAGAATGTCATCTATATAGATGAGTGTAAAAGCTTGATATGGATTAAAAATGTCATTTATTATTCTTTGAAATTCAGAAGGAGCATTTTTTAAACCAAATGACATAATGTTCCATTCGTAATGGCCAGATGGTACTGTAAAAGTAGTTTCATACCTATCCTTCGGGGTGATTTGAATTTGCCAAAATCCTGATTTAAGATCAAATTTGGAAAAAAAGAAGGCACCAACTAGACGGTTAATAAGATCAGTTTTATTTGGAATTGGATATCTGATAGACTTTAAGACGTTATTTAAAGGCTTGTAGTTGATAACAAGACATGGAACATTTTGTTCTTGTTCAGGCACTTTATTTACATAAAACGCTGCACAACTCCACGGGGATCGTGATTTCTGAATAAGCTTTTTGACAAGAAGATCATTGATTTCTTTAGTATATAGTTGTACAAGGTTTTTATTCATCTGAATAGGTTGAGCTTTAGTACTAATTTGAGATTCATTGAAATTATCAATATATGGAAAAGAAATAGTATAGTGTTTCCTGTGCCAAAAGGCAGAACGAAGGTCAGAACAACATTCTGTTTTAAGAGATTTTTGAAATTGGATTAAATCTTTTTGAAATTCTGGTTTTTGTAATTCTTTTTCAATTCTTAAAGAATTCATATCTTCTTGAAGATATGCAATTTGTTTTTCTTTATAAGCAATTTGATTTTGAATGATATTGATATGTTTAATAAGAGTTGATTCAACAAAATCAAAAATTAATTTTTTATTATCTTTAATAGTTTTAAGGCCTGATGAATCAATTTGAAAAGGCTGTAGAATCTGTAAAAAAGGATTTCCAAGGATAACATTATTGTTTAAATCTTTTCCGAGTAGGAAATTAGTCTTCATACATGTTCCATTTTTGCAAACATGGACATTATTTAATTTATAATGGATATGGAGTTTATTACTAGCAGTTGCTAGGTTGAGTTTATTTTTTCGTTTTTTCATAATATTCTGTTGGGATTAATCATTTTCTTTTTAAATTAACATCTGCGCCACTATCTAGTAAGTAGAGTGCTTTAATAGAGAAGTCTTTGACCTTAATTGTAACTTGAGTTTTCCATTTTTGAGGTGGATTCCTTCTTAAAGAATTTACAAAACCATTTCAGTTTTCATCAAATTTTTCTTGATGTTCTAAATTATCATTATTTTCTTGATAATTTTTTAGTGTGAAATTCAAGATTCTTAACACATTTTTGAGTTCTTCAAGTTCAATTAAGTCTTGTTTTAATTCTTTTATTTCTTGCTTTTGATTATTAATTTCTTTAGAAAGATCTTGAATTGAAAGATGACCAGGAGCTTATTGCACTCTTAATCTATCTAAAACAGTTTTTATACTAAATTGTTTAGGTAAGTCAGATATATTACTTGATGTAAAGCTTTTCCTTTTTTATTTTCGTTGTTTATTTTCTGTATTTTTTCAAAATATTTATTTTTTAATTCTTCATCTTTTGGATCTTTAAACATTTCTAGCACCATTTCTTCTGGAGTAGAGAGTATATTAAAGATAAAGAGGAAGAATAAGCAAATTCATACTGGATCTCATTATCAAATATTTTATAATGGCATGTATCTGAAGAATAATTTTTATTAGAGGAACTAGATGATTCTAAGGATGAGAATAAGACTTTTTAGAAGGTTGATAAACTGTAGGAGTTGTATCTGTTGAATCTATTTGAAAATTTATTTTAACACTTCCATCTTCATGTTCAATAATTGTTTTAATATCTTGATTTTCTAAAGACCTTTCTGGTTGAGCATTTTCTAAGCGCCATTTACCAGATAAGTTAATATCATTCCACTATATGAGTTTTGGAATATTAACTTTATCTTTGAAATTAGTTTGGAAAAAAGTAGTCATACTTTTTGCTTGATGGGAATAGGCTATGCCTAGAACAACTGAATTCATGAGTGTATAAAAGACTCTATATATGAGAGCAAGATTTTGATTATGAGGACTCATATCAAAACCATTTGTCTGGATAACAAGAGTAAGAGCTTCATGTGCACCTGGATCTATAAGGGAAACAGAGAAATTTGGAAAGCAATTGAAGAAAGTAAGGCCATTAGCCAAACTTGATTCAACCATTCCAAGTAGTGAATCACTGAATTTTTTATGTCTTGTATCTTGAACATAGTTGAGAGCTTCTATTCTAATCCAATTCTTGTTAATGGCTTTAGAACAACTTGCACTACTCCAAAATGAATATAATTATATGTTTTAACATACTCCTTTATTTCATGAGGCTTGATTAAAGAAAGATGCTGAATATTACTGGTAATGAATTCAGTTCTTTCAATGGTTTTTACTTATAACTTGATTCTAATTGAAAACTTCCAACTTTATAAATGTCATTTTTATTTACGGTTGGAATAGTCTAATCACAAATAACTTGATCTAAATCGTCATAACTAATTTCTTCACTATTTTTAATAGACATAGAAGATAAGGAATTTCATGATGAGGAAGAAGAAGGTACAAATTTCTTAATAAGCTTAGCCATAATTTGTATTACAGAGTTATTTTAACCAAATCCACCATGTGTATCTAATGAAATAGAGGATTTACATACCAATAACAAGCCTTAAACGCCTTCACACGGCTAACAATGGCGGCAACAATGGCTACCTCAGCATTGCTCTGGGCGGAATATGATTAAAATTTCTCAATAATAACAAACATAGAACTAAGTATTAAGACTTTTGACATTCTTACTTCTGAGTCAGCAATTCCTTATGCAAAATCAAAGCATAACATAACAAAGATAAGTGAAGAAATACTCACAAAACGACTTTGTATTGCAACGATACTTGATTACAAACTAGATGCCAACTTGGCTCTGATACTAAATGGGGAAGATGGTGGGTGTACAAAAGTGGAAGGGAGAGGAGAGAGGAGATGGTGGTGGAAGCAAGGTTGGATTTTGACTGGTATTCTTACTCTTGCCGATACATGAGGAAGGCTAGACCTATTTATAGTCATAACTAACATAATTTACATTTCATTATAACTGAATTTACACTACATTTGCATTTCATTTCATGTGCTGACAAATTTCATGATGCAATCGGATTGCAGGCAAAAATCACAATCTTTGCTGTAGATGAACTTTATTTTGAATAGTGAGATGTCATGATTACTTTAAGTGACTTGATAAGGTATGTGTGCATGTCGAGGAATAAAATACCACTTCATTCTTTTGGGAGATATGTTTTGTCTTTTAGTACTTTTGTATGTACTTTTTCCAAAAAAAATCATTGATGGGTTAGTAGAAAAAGCTCTTGTAGGAAGAATATTTATGCTAGGCATAGTATTATTGGAGACTTGCATCAAAAGTGCCCATCTCAGCCATCATTTGTTAACTCACCATGGAATAATTGGCTTAACTCTTCTCGAGTTCTGTCAGAAATATCAAAAGACATGTATTCATAAGCATTGATAATTTGATTAAGAGCTATATGTCCAGATTTACATGGATTCTGCATCACCGTTGTTTGCTCAGCGAGATCATCAGTGATGCAAACAACTCTTCGACCGTCACACCAAACATATCTGTATGTACTTGCAAATACAAGATGTCCTTATAGATTGAGTGATCTTTGATACTGATCAGAAGTTGGTTCATAAGTTTGGAGGCATTCTAAGCTGTATTCCATTGTAACGACTTCATGAGATTCATACCATTGAGCTGGATAATCAATAGGGAGATGCTCATAATCATTTAAGGTAGAGATGAATTTTTTGCAGATTAAATTTCCTTCTTCATAATTCATGATGGTCCATAATTGATAAGGTTGATAAAATCGGATTTCTGATCTTTCACCCAAACTTGATGAAATTGTTATGAGAAGTTGTCTTTTGGTAACTCCAAGGCTACAAAGGGCATGACACACAATTCCAGGGAGCTGCTGTATCATTTCAAAATCATCTCTGCATAAAGAAAATTTTTGGACTAATCCTTGTTTGATATATGAGATATCAACTTCATATGATGGCAGGAACAATTTGGAAAAGCTAATGGCCCAGCTTATATATTGAGCTTTGAGAATTAATTGCTCTTTAATCTAATAAGAAATAGTTTTTTCTCTAATTCTTGCAGCTATCTCATCTGGAAGGGCTGTGTTAACCTTTTCCGGGAGGTGAATTCTGGATGTTTTTTCATCAGCATAGGTGGATAACAGTGCTCTTTGATGGATGTTATGGCACATAAGGACTTGGCTTTCTAAGTCCTTGATATAGTTTGCAATTTTGGATAAGGTTTTTCTAGTGTTTTTTCTTTTATCAGAGAGAATGACACTCTAATGGGCATTGATAAGTTCTTGTGAAGTGAAAGATAATCCTAGATTGAAGAAGGGAATTGATATTTGTTGGGATGTAGGTATGAAGGAAGAGCTTGATTCCTAAATAGGGACTTTACTTGATGTCATAATGAGAAGGGATACTTCCTGAAGGCAGATAGGAGTAAAAGATAGGTTTGAATGAGAATTATCAATAACCTGCATTTTTATTTTCTTTGGAAAACGAAAAGCAATTTTATATCTGTCCTCCGGGTAGAATTTGAAGGTACCAAAATTTGGATGTAGGATTAAATATAGAAAACAAGAAGACATCAGAGAGATGATTAATAAGATCTGTTTTATTTGGAACTGGATATCTGAATGGTTTTTGAACATCTTATTCTTGTTTACATTTTGTCTGAATAATATTGATTTGTTGAATAGGAGTTAATTCAACAAAATCAAAATTTAATTCTTTATTGTCTAAAATAGTTTTTAGACTTGATGAGCAATTTGAAAAGGCTGTAAAATTTGTAGAAAAGGATTTCCAAGGATAACATCATTGTCTAGATCCTTTCTTAGAAGGAAATTAGTCTTTATATATATTCCATTTTTACAGACATAAACATTACTTAATTTGTATTTGATATGTAGTTTTTTGCTAGCAGTAGCTAGATTGAGTTTATTATTGGTTTTTTCATAATATTTTGTTATGATTAATCCTTCTCTTATTAAATTAACATCTGCGCCACTATCTAGTAAGCAGGGTGCTTTAATAGAGAAATCTTTGACCTTAATTGTAGCTTGAGTTTTCCAATTTTTAAGTGGATTTCCTTCTAAAGAATTTAGAAAACCATTTAAGTTTTTATCAAATTTTCCTTGATTTTATAAATTATCATTATTTTCTTGATAATTTTTGAGTGTGTGAAATTCAAGATTCTCAACACGTTGTTTGATTCTTAATTCTTTTATTTCTTGCTTTTGATTATTTATTTCTTTATAAAGAGCTTGAATAAAAAGATGAGCAGGAGCTTGTTGCTCTCTTAATTTATCTAATATAGTTTTAATGTTGAATTGTTCAAGTAAGTCTGATATGTTATTTGATGTAAAGGCTTTCCTTTTTTTAGTTCTTTTATTTATATTTTGTATTTTTTCAAAATATTTATTTTTTAATTCTTCATATTTTAGGTCTTTAAACATTTCGAGTACCATTTCTTTTGGAGCAGAAAGTATGTTTAAAGATAAAGAGGAAGAAGAAGCAGATTCATACTGGATTTTACTGTCAAATATTTTACAATGATATGTATTTGAAGCATGAGAGGAAGATCTATATCAGAGGAACTAGATGACTCTGACGCTGAGGATCCTTTTAAGATAGTTTTGATTTCTTTTTATATTTTAACTTTTATTTTTGGGCAGTCAGGAGCTATATGTCCTTTTTCTTTGTAATTATAACATTGTATTTCTTTTTTCTTAGGATAAGAAGTGGATGGATTATTGTTTGTCTAAGATTTTTTTAATTCTTTATAAGGGGTTTTATGAGAAGATTTTTTATAATATCTTTTTGAGGGAGTATAATATTGTGGAGTTGAAAAATGTTTAGATTTTCTTTTTTTATGGTTTCCTTTTAAGTTTTTCGTTTTATTTTGGCTAGAAGGACTGATTAATGGTTCGATACCAAATTGAAAACAAAAATCGCCAAGTTCATACTTGCTGATTCTTTTTTGATTTTCAAATTGACGTTTGAGTTTGATTTCATTACATAATGAAAATCCAACTTTATTAATTATTTGAATTAGATCACCATATGTATACATTCCATAATTCAAATTTCCATAATTTTATGATTTTAATTCTTCTCTAACTTTTTTCGCAAAAAGTTTAGGAAGACCAGATATAAATTTTTCTTTCCAAAGTTCTGAATTGCTTGCATCAATTGTTTAGAGTTTTGATAAGAAAACATCTTTATACCAACGAAAATCTGATAATGTTGGGCAAGATAAATTGATTAATTGTGTTTTTATTTTTTCTTCTACATTCATAGAATTACCAATAAAATGTTTTACTATATTGGTAATAAGCATGTAGGTGGAATCGGGGATCATTTGACCTTGAGGAATAAGAACACGATTTCCAGAGGGATCTCTTTTTATTGCATTTAATATAGCATTTCTTTCTATATCAGATAGGTATTTTTCCCACCAACCATGTAATTGTCTAGTAAATCCAAGGATGACTGCATTTACTGCATGTCTTTGATTATTACCGGTAGATAGATGGTAGAGGTATATATCATCATGTGTTGGCATAGTTGCAGGATTTGATATTCAGATAGTCCATCTACATTCCATTCATATACTGAAGAGTTTTCAAATCAAAGCCCATTTAGAATAGCATGTTTTTCGAATTGAAGATCAACTACAGTAGGTCTTGGATAATAATTTCTTGTTTTTGCCACAGTAACTATTGGTTTTTGTCTTTTAAATATTTTATTGATTTGTAGAGATTTTTTATTTTGATCATCTTGATTTTCATTTGATTTTTCTTCTATAAAGTCAGAAACAGAGAATCCTGAGTCTGAGCTCGAACCTTTAGAAACTAAAACATTTACTGACTTTTTGTCTTTAGTTTCTTTATTATCTTTACGTTTTATGTTTGTAAAACTATGAGATAATTGATTGATTAGTTCATTTGAAAATTTTAAGGGTATTTTTTCTAACTTTGGATTTTAAGGGCTTCACCTTGAAAACTTAAAGATTGTGTCTCGATTACTTTATAGGAAGAAGTAGTTTCATAAAATTTTAAGATATTTTCAACTTTATCTTCAATTCTATTGGTTTGTTGGCCAATAGTATGAAGGTTTATATTTTTATAATTATTCTGTTCTAAAACATGACTTAAATCTGATTTGTAAATAAATTCAGTTTTACCTTTGTCTCCTTGTATTTTTGCAACATCTTTTATGGGTACAGCTGAAGTTTCTTTATAAATGATTTGATATAATGGAGGATGTATAGATTCTTTAGTTCTTTGTGGAGAGGAACTAATAGAAGCTATAAACGAAGAAGAGCTTAATTTAGTTATCATATTGATGGATAAATCTTCAGTATTCTCAACTTTCTTCATGGCTAGTTTAAGCCAAACAAAGAAATAAATACTTCTTTGATTACCATACATATATTTATACCATTTTGCTTTTAGAAAGTCTTTATGTTCTTGAGAAACATGGTTAAAAAAGGATTTTGTGAGAGGATCTAAAGCTAAATTCTTTTTTAACATTTGTTTTATCAATTTCAAAGCATTCAATAACATTTATATTGAAATCAGATTCTGAAGGATTACAAGTATTAGATGGAGAAGCTTGATAAGAAGGATACACTAGTCCTGTAGGTCGAAGGTCTACATTAGGTGTAGAGTAAGAAACTATCTTAAAAGGATCCTCATCCTTATCCTTAGAATCAACTAGTTCTTCTGATAAAGATTATTATTTAGATACATGCCACCGTAAAATATTTGACAATGAAATCTAGTATGATTCTACTTCTTCTTCCTTTTTATCTTTAAACGTACTCTCTGCTCTAGAAGAAATGGTGCTAGAAATGTTTAAAGATCTAAAAGATGAAGAATTAAAAAATAAATATTTTGAAAAAATATTGAAAAAAAAACAACGAAAATAAAAAAGGAAAAGCTTCTACATCAAGTAATATATCTGACTTACTTGAACAATTTAGTATAAAAGTTGTTTTAGATAGATTAAGAGAGTAACAAGCTCTTACTCATCTTTCAATTCAAGATCTTTCTAAAGAAATTAATAATCAAAAGCAAGAAATAAAAGAATTAAAATAAGACCTTATTGAACTTCAAAAACTCAAACAACATGTTGAGAATCTTGAATTTCACATACTAAAAAATTATCAAGAAAATAATGATAATTTAGAACATCAAGAAAAATTTGTTGAAAACTTAAATGGTTTTGTAAATTCTTTAACAAGGAATCCACCTAAAAAAAGGAAAACTTACATTACAATTAAGGTAAAAAACTTCTCTATTAAAGCACTCTGCTTACTACATAGTGGCACAGATGTTAATTTAACAAGAGAAGGATTAATCCCAACAAAATATTATGAAAAAATCAAAAATAAACTTAGCCTAGAAACTGCTTGTAATAAACTCCATATCCATTATAAATTAAATAACGTCCATGTTTGCAAAAATGGAATATGTATAAAGACTAATTTTCTGCTCAGAAAAGATTTAAACAATGATGTTATCCTTGGAAATCCTTTTCTACAGATTCTATAGCCTTTTCAAATTGATTCATCAGGCCTTAAAACTATTAAAGACAATAAAAAATTAATTTTTGATTTTGTTGAATCAACTCCTATTGAATATATCAATATCATTCAAAATCAAATTGCTTATAAAGAAAAAAAAATTGCGTATCTTTAAGAAGATATGAATTCTTTAAGAATTGAAAGGAATTACAAAAACTAGAATTCCAAAAAGATTTAATCCAATTTCAAAAATCTCTTGAAACATATGCTGTTCTGACATTCCTTCTGCCTTTTGTCATAGGAAACACCATACTATTTCTCTTCCATATATTGATAATTTCGATGAATCTCAAATTGCAACTAAACCTTGACCTATTTAGATGAATAACGACGTTATACAACTATGTACTATAGAAATCAATGATCTTCTTGCTAAAAAGCTTATTCAGAAATCACAATCCCCATGGAGTTGTGTAGCGTTTTATGTAAATAAAGTGCCTAAACAAGAACAAGGTGTTCCCCATCTTGTTATCAACTACAAGCCTTTAAATAAAGTCTTAAAGTCTATCAGATATCTAGTTCCAAATAAAACTGATCTTATTAACCATCTAGCTGCTGCCTTCCTTTTCCCAAATTTGATATTAAATCAGGATTTTGGTAAATTCAAATCACCTTGGAGGACTAGTATAAAACTACTTTTACCATACCATTTGGCCATTACAAATGGAACATTATGCCATTTGGTTTAAAAAATGCTCCTTCAAAATTTCAAAGAATAATGAATGACATTTTTAATCCATATCAAGCTTTTACACTCGTCTATATAGATGTCATTCTTGTGTTTTCAAAATCTATTTGTGACCATTGGAAACATTTAAATATTTTTGAAAAAGTTATTATCAAGAATGGACTTGTCTTATCCCAAAAGAAAATGAAGCTTTTTCAAAAAGAAATTCAGTTTCTTGGCTTTATAATAAAAAAAAAGAACTATTTCTCCTGTCCAAAGAGTTATTAAGTTTGCTTCCCAATTTCCTGATGAAATTCTTAATAAAGAGCAATTGCAATGTTTTCTTGGATGTCTTAATAATGTTTCTGACTTTTATAAAGATCTTGCTAAAGAAAGAAAAATCTTGCAAATACGCTTGACCAAAAATCTCGTAGAATTAATGGTCCCCTGCTCATACAAAAGCTGTTCAAAATATTAAACAGAAAGTCTAAAATTTACCTTGTTTAACTATCCCTCATCCAGATTTATTAAAAATAGTTCAAACAGATGCATTTGAAATAGGTTTTGGAGGAATCCTTCTACAAAGAAGCATCCTTGGAAAAGAAGAAATTCTTCTATTCACTTTTGGAACATGGACGCGCACTCAATTGAATTATTATTCAACTATTAAAAAGGAAATCCTATCCGCAATAATAGTATAATGAAGTTCCAAAGTGATTTATTAAACGAAAAATTTTTATTAAGAACATATTGTAAATCTGATAAAGTAATTTTAGAAAAAGATGTAAAAAATCTTGCCACTAAGCAAATCTTTGCTCGCAGGCAAGCTTTATTAGAAATATTTGACATTGACATTGAGTATATTGTAGGCAAAAATAATTCCCTTCCTAATTTTTTATCTCGTGAGTTTTTATAGGGATAAAAGAATGAAGCCTCGGTAGATTAGGGACAAAAGAATGAAGCCTCGGCTGATTAGACTCTGTCTCTGGTCCCCCAACTGATACAGTTTTTTCCATTATGAACACTACACCTTTATCCAGAAAATCCAGCAGCAATTAGCTTGAGAGATGGGGAGCAACCCATACTTTTAATATTCCTCAATTTCAAAGCCCAACAAGCCCTGTATCTAGAAAACCTCAAGCTTCACAAGCACAATATTTTGCCACAAAAGCACCATTGAGAATTTATTCCTTAAATGACATGTCTTATGCTGATACCATTTCTATTGAACATTCTTATCCAAACCCTTTTTTCTCCTGATCACTTATTTATCTAACCTCTTGACTATAAAGTCTATGAACAGATTCTGATTAGAACTAGCAGCTTTACTATTGATCATACAAATGGATCAAAAAATTCATACTTAAATGCTTTACCACCAAATATTACTATCCTCTATTCAAAAATCAAAATCCTTCATGTTCTCTCTGCAGAAGAATGGGGACGACCTCTTCATATGCCTCAAAGGCTTGATTCAGAACTTATTTTTAATTATTATGATTATATTTATGTTTGAGAAGTCATCCTCTATTATCAAAACCCATCCTTCCAGTATTCCTGATTCATCAGATTCAAATCAAACTCCCATAAAATACCTATGTGGTTCTTCACACAATTCTGGATCCCTTTTGGTGCCACTAAAGACATCCTTCCTCAAGTACTTCTTCCTATTTATGAATCCTATTTTGCATCATTTAAGGCCCTTCTCAAATTTGAAAAAAAAAACCTTTA
The DNA here is from genome assembly GCA_037013555.1 of Sextonia rubra. Classification (NCBI taxonomy): domain Eukaryota; kingdom Viridiplantae; phylum Streptophyta; class Magnoliopsida; order Laurales; family Lauraceae; genus Sextonia; species Sextonia rubra. The sequence goes on from JASUAD010000026.1 coordinate 13,847,387, forward strand.
TTAGCACCTACAACATGCAATAGAACCTTATGTTACTATGTAGTTTTATCGTAAGGAGGAGATTCCTTGAATCTTGAAATGGAATTTTTAAAAAGAAATGGACTTTAGTCCACCAGTTTTATCTCGAATGATTTATATCAAGTTTTGGCATCAATTTGATTATACTACAATACTCCAGCAATATTCTACCGATCAAGCTATAAAGCCATCATTCTCTGAAGTTCTCAAAACTCCTAAAAAAGAAAAAGAAAGGCTTCATCCAATAAGTGATATTGACAAACAGAAGAATTCTTGTTCAGCCTCTCCTTCTGCACTTTATGCAGTAGCAGATTTGCTTCAACTCAAAAAAGAACCTCAAAAGGAAATTTTTGAACAAATACAAAAAGAACGGTCATCTGAAAATTCTCCATTAAGTTTTGGTTAGCAGCTGCAGCATCTTTGGGCTGATGACAATCCTTTTGAAAATATTGCTATTGAACCAAATACAAATGTTGATGAGATAAAAAGTGATAATAAAGGATTCATATCTATCCAAAGAAAAGGAAAAAAAATAAAGCCAAGACAAGACATATGCTTTATCAAGCCACTCAATTTCCCATAAAGCAATCATGACATCCAGTATTCAGAATAAAGTTCATCTACAGTGAAGATTGTGATCTTATCCAGCAGTCCTGAAGACTCATGAAATTTGTCAGCAAATGAAATGAAATGCAAATGCAGTGTAAATTCAGTTGTAATGAAATGTAAATTATGTTTGTTATGACATAAATAAGTTTAGTCTTCTTCATGTACATGTAAGAGTTGGAATACCAGTCAAAATCCAGCCTTGCTTCCACCATTATCTCCTCTCTCCTCTCCTTTCCGCTTTTGTACACCCACCATCTTCCCCATTTGGCATTAGAGCTAAGTTGGTATCAAATTTGAAATCAAGTACTTTGGCAATATAAAGTTGTTTTGTGAGTATTTCTTCACTTATCTTTGTTATGTTATGCTTTGATTTTGCTTAAGGAATTACTGACTCAGAAGTAAGAACGTCAAAAGTCTTAATACTTAGTTCAGTGTTTGTTATTATTAAAAAATTTTAATCATATTCTGCCCAGAGCGAACCTGAGGTAGCCACTGTTGTCGTCGTTGTTAGCTATGTAAAGGCGTTTAAGGCATTTTGTTGGTGTGTCAATCCTCTATTTCATTAGATACTCGTGGTGGATTTGATTAAAATAACTCTGTAATACAAATTATGGCTAAGCTTATTAAGAAGTTTGTACATTCTTCTTCCTCATCATCAATTTCCTTATCTTTTATGTCTATTAAAAATAGTGAATAAATCAGTTATGATAATTTAGATCAAGTTATTTGTGACTAGACTATTCCAATCGAAAATAAAAATGAAATTTATAAAGTTAGAAGCTTTCATTTAAAATCAAGTTATAAAGTAAAAAACATCAAAAGAACTGAATCCATTATCAGTAATATTCAGCATTTTTCTTTAATCAAGCCCCAAGAAATAAAGGTGTATCTTAAAACATACAATTATATTCATTTTGGATTAGTGCAAGTTGCTTTAAAGCCATTAATAGGACTTGGGCTTAGAATTGAAGCTCTCATCTATGTTCAAGATACAAGACACAAAAAATTCAGTGATTCATTACTTGGAATTGTTGAATCAAGTTTGGCTAATGGCCCCACTTTCTTCAATTGCTTTCCAAATTTCTCTGTTTCCCTTACAAATCCAAGTGCACATGAAGCTCTCACTCTTGCTATCCAGACAAAAGGTTTTGATATGAATCCTTATAATTAAAATCTTGCTCTCCTATATAGAGTTTATTATAAACTCATGAATTTAGCTATTCCAGGCATAGCCTATTTTCATCAAGCAAAATGTATGATTACTTTATTCCAAACTAGTTTAAAAAATAAAGTTCATATTCCAAAACTCATACAGTGGAATGATATTAATCTATCTAGTGAGATAGATTGATAATGATAATTTAGAAAATCAAGAAAAATTTGATAAAAACTTGAATAGTTTTGTAAATTCTTTAACAAGGAATCCACTTAAAAAATGGAAAACTCAAGTTACCGCTAAGATCAAAGAATTCTCTATTAAAGCACTCTGCTTACTAGATAGTGGTGCAGATGTCAATTTAATAAAAGAAGGATTAATCCCAACAAAATATTATGAAAAAACCAATAATAAACTCAACCTAACTACTGCTAGCAAAAAACTACATATCAAATACAAATTAAGTAATGTTTACGTCAGTAAAAATGGAACATGCATAAAGACTAATTGCCTTCTAGGAAAGGATTTAAATAATGATGTTATCCTTGGAAATCCTTTTCTATAAAGTTTACAGCCTTTTTAAATTGACTCATCAGGTCTAAAAACTATTTTAGACAATAAAGAATTAAATTTTGATTTTGTTGAATTAACTCTTATTCAACATATCAATATTATTCAGACAAAGTGTAAACAATAATAAGATGTTCAAAAACCATTCAGATATCCAGTTCCAAACAAAACGGATCTTATTAATCGTCTCTTTAATATCTTCATGTTTTCTACATTTAATCCTACATCCAGCTTTTGGTACCTTCAAATTCTACTCGGAGGATAGATATAAAATTGCTTTTCTTTTCCCAAAGAAGATAAAAATAAAGGTTATTGATAATTCTCATTCAAACATACCTTTTACTCCTATTTGCATTCAGGAAGTATCCATTCTCATTATGACATTAAGTAAAGCTCCTATTCAAGAATTAGGCTCTTCCTTCATACCTACATCCTAACAAATATCAATTCCCTTCTTCAATCTAGGATTATCTGTCACATCATTGGAGTGTCATTCTCTCTTATAAAAGAAAAAAACACTAGAAAAAATTGCAAACCATATCAAGGACTTAGATAGCTAAATCCTTATGTGCCATAACATCCATAGAAAAGTACTGTTATCCACCTATGCTGATGAAAAAAACATCTAGAATTCACCTCTTGGAAAAGGTTAACACAACCCTTCCAGATGAGATAGCTACAAAAATTAAAGAAAAAACTATTTCTTGTTAGATCAAGGAGCAATTAATGCTCAAAGCTCAATATATAAGCTGGGCAATTGGCTTTCCCAAATTGTTCCTGCCATCATATGAAGTTGATATGTCATATATCGAACAAAGATTAGTCCAAAGATTTTCTTTATGCAGAGATGATTTTGAAATGATATAGCAGCTCCCTGCAATCATGCGTCATGTCCTTCGTAGCCTTGAAGTTACCAAAAGACAACTTTTCATAATGAAATCATCCACTTTGGGTGAAATATCAGAAATTTGGATTCATCAACCATATCAATTATGGACTATCATGACTTATGAAGAAAGAGATTTAGTTTGCAAAAAATTCATCTCTACCTTAAATGATTACAAGCATCTCCATGTTGATTATCTAGCTTACCGGTATGAATCTTATGAAGTCACTACAATGGAATACAGCTTAGAACGTCTCCAAAATTATGGTCCAGCTCAAAGATTTCTCAATGTAAAAAGACATCTTGAATTTGCAAGTACATACAGATATGTTTGATGTGATGGTCAATGAGTTGTTTGCATTGTTGATGATCTCGCTGAGTAAACAACGGTGATACAAAATCCATATAAATCTAGACATATAGCTCTTAATCAAATTATCAATGCTTATGAAGACACGTCTTTTGATATTTTTGAAGGAACTAAGAAGAGTTAATCTAATTAGTCAGTGGTGAATTAACAAATGAAGGTTAGAATGAGCACTTTTGATCCAAGTCTCCTATAATACTATGCCTACCATAAAGATTCTTCCTACAAGAGCTTTTTCGAAAGCATTGGAAGGATGGGAAAAGCTTTTTCTACTTGCCCATCAATGAGTTTTTAGAAAAAGTACATGCAAAAGTACTAAAAGACAAAGCATATCTCTCATAAGAATGAAGAAGTATTTTATTCCTGACATGAACATCCATGAAGAACTTATCTTCAAAAAGGGAAAAGAAATAAAAACAGGGCACATACCATCCCAAGTCACTCAAAGCAATCATGACTTCTCACTATTCAGAATAAAGTTCATCTACAGCAAAGATCGTGATTTTTGCCTGCAGTCCGGAAGCATCATGAAATTTTCCAGCACATTAAATGAAATGCACATTTAGTCTAAATTTAGTTGTAATGAAATGTAAATTATGTTTGTTATGACTATAAATAAGTCTAGCCTTCCTCATGTACAAGTAAGAGTTGGAATACCAGTCAAAATCGAGCCTTGCTTGCACCACCATCTCCTCTCTCCTCTCCCCGCTGCTTTTGTATACCCACCATCTTCCCCATTTGGTATCAAAGCCAAGTTGGCAACTAGTTTGTAATCGACTATTATTGAAATATAAAGTCGTTTTGTGACTGTTTCTTCAGTTATCTTTATGTTTTGATTATTTTTAAGGAATTGCTGACTCAGAGGCAAGAATGTCGAAAATCTTAATACTTGGTTGTGTGTTTGTCATTATTGAGAAATTTTAATCGTATTCCGCCCAGAGTGAAGCTGAGGTAGCCATTGTTGTTACCATTGTTAGCGGCGTGAAGGCATTTGGTTGGTGTGTAAATCTTCTATTTCGTTAGATACTCGTGGTGGATTTGCTTAAAATAACTCGGTAATACAAATTATGGCTAAGCTTATTAAGAAGTTTGTACCTTCTTCTTCCTTATCATCAATTTCCTTATCTTCTATGTCTATTAAAAATAGTGAAGAAATCAGCTATGACAATTTAGATGAAGTTATTTGTGATTGGACTATTCCAACCGTAAATAAAAATGAAATTTATAGAGTTCAAAGTTTTCAATTAAAATCAAGTTATAAAGTAAAAACCATCGAAAGAACCGAATCCATTACTAGTAATATTTAGCATCTTTCTTTAATCAAGCCCCATGAAATAAATGAGTATGTTAAAACTTACAATTATATTCATTTTGGATTAGTGCAAGTTGCTCTAAAGCCATTAACAAGACTTGGACTTAGAACTGAAGCTCTCATCCATGTTCAAGATACAAGACATAAAAAATTCAATGATTCATTATTTGGAATGGTTGAATCAAGTTTGGCTAATGGCCCTACTTTCTTCAATTGCTTTCCAAATTTCTCTATTTCCCTTACAGATCCAGGTGCACATGAAGCTCTTACTCTTGCTATCTAGAAAAAAGTTTTTGATATGAATCCTCATAATCAAAATCTTGCTCTCATATATAGAGTTTATTATAAACTCATGAATTCAGTTGTTCCAGGCATAGCATATTCCCTTTAAGCAAAAGGTATGACTACTTTATTCCAAACTAATTTCAAAAATAAAGTTAATATTTCAAAACTCATATAGTGGAATGATATTAGTCTATCTGGTAAATGACGCTTAGAAAACGCTCAACCTGAAAGGTCTTTAGAAAATCAAGATGTTGAAACAATTATTGAACATGAAGATGGAAGTGTTGAAATAAATTTTCAAACAGATTCAAGAGATACAACTCCTATAGTTTATCAACCTTCTAGAAAGTCTTATTCACATCCTCCATCGGTGGTAGGATCTTCAAAAGAACCATCTCGAGTTTTTTGCTCTATAGCTAATGTAGGCCTTTGACCTACAGAACCTGTGTATCCTTCCTATCAAGCTTCTCCATCTAATACATATAATCCTTTGAAATCCAATTTCAATATAAATGTTATTAAATGCTTTGAAATTAATAAAGAAATGTTAAAAAATAATTTAGCTTTACATCCTCTCATAAAATCCTTTTTTAACCATGTTTCTCAAGAACATAAAGACTGTCTGAAAGCAAAATGGTATAAATATATTTATGATAGTCAAATAAATATTTATTTCTTTGATTGGCTTAAACTAGCAATGAAGAAAGCTTATAATACTGAAGATTTATCCATCAATATGATAACTAAATTAAGCTCTTCTTGGATTATAGCTTCTACCAGTTCCTCTCCACAAAGAACTGAAGAATCTTTGCATCCTCCATTACATCAAATCATTTATAAAAAAATTCAGCTGTACCCATAAAAGATGTTGCAAAAATATAAAGAGACAAAGGTAAAATTGAATTTATTTACAAATCAGATTTATTTCATGTTTTAGAATAAAATAATTATATAAATATTAACCTTCATACTATTGGCCAACAAACCAATAGAATTGAAGATAAAGTTGAAAATATTTTAAAATTTTATGAAACTACTTCTTCCCATAAAGTAACCAAGACACAATCTTTAGGTTTTCAAGGTGAAGCCCTTAAAGATCTAAAGTTAGAAAAAAATCCTTAAAATTTTCGGACGAACTAATCAATCAATTATCTCATAGTTTTACAAACATAAAACTTAAAGAAAATAAAGATGAATTAGTTTCTAAAGCTTCGAGGTCAGGCTTAGAATTTTTTGTTTCTGACTCTATAGAAGAAAAATCAATTGAAAATCAAGATGATCAAAACTAAGAATCTCTCCAAATCAATAATACTTAAAAGACAAAAACCAATAGTCACTGTAGAAAAAACAAGAAATTATTATCTAAGACCTACTCCAGTTGATCTTCAATTCGATGAACAAGCTATTCGAAATGGCCTTTGATTTGAAAACTCTTCAGTATATGAATGAAATATAGATGGACTATTTAAATATCAATATTATTCAGACAAAGTGTAAACAAGAATAAGATGTTCAAAAATCATTCAGATGTCTAGTTCCAAATAAAACGGATCTTATTAATCGTCTCTCTGATGTCTTCATGTTTTTTACATTTAATCCTACATCCAGATTTTGGTACCTTTAAATTCTACTCGAAGGATAGATTTAAAATTATTTTTCTTCTCCCAAAGAAAATAAAAATTCAGATTATTGAGAAGTCTCATTCTCACCTATCTGCCTTCAAGAAGTATCCCTTCTCATTATGACATCAAGTATAAGCAAAAGCAAAGCCCCTATTCAGGAATCAAGCTCTTCCTTCATACTTACATCCCAACAAATATCAATTCCCTTCTTCAATCCAGGATTATCTATCACTTCACAAGAACTTATTAATGCCCATTGGAGTGCCATTCTCTCTGATAAAAGAAAAAATACTAGAAAAGCCCTATCCAAAATTGCAAACCATATCAAGGACTTAGAAAGCCAAATCCTTATGTGCCATGACATCCATCAAAGAGTACTGTTATCCACCTAAGCTGATGAAGAAATATCAAGAATTCACCTCCTGGAAAAGGTTAACAAAGCCCTTCCAGATGAGATAGCTACAGGAATTAGAGAAAAAACTATTTCTTGTTAGATCAAGGAGCGATGAATGCTCAAAGCTCAATATATAAGTTGGGCAGCTGGCTTTTCCAAATTGTTCTTGCCATCATATGAAGTTGATATCTCATATATCGAACAAGGATTAGTCCAAAGATATTCTCTATGCGGAGATGGTTTTGAAATAATACAGCAGCTCCCTACAATCGTGAGTCAGGCCCTTTGCAGCCTTGGAGTTACCAAAAGACAACTTCTCATAATGATTTCATCAAGTTTGGGTGAAAGATCATAAATCCGGTTTAATCAACCTTATCAATTATGGACCATCATGAATTATGAAGAAGGAGATTTAGTCTGCAAAAAGTTCATCTCTACCTTAAATGATTACGAGCATCTCCATGTTGATTATCCAGCTCAATGGTATAAGTATCATGAAGTCACTAGAATGGAATATAGCTTAGAACGCCAACAAACTTCTGATCCAGCTTCTGATCAATATTAAAGATTTATCAAACTAAAAGGACATCTTGAATTTGCAAGTACATACAGATATGTTTGGTGTGACGGTCGAAGAGTTGATTGCATCGCTGATGATCTCACTGTGCAAACAACGGTGATACAAAATCCATATAAATCTAGACATACAGCTCTCTATCAAATTATCAATGCTTATGAAGACATGCCTTTTGAAATTTCTGACAGAACTCGAGAAGAGTTAATCAAATTTTCCATGGTGAATTAACAAATGATGGCTAGGATGAGCACTTTTTATGCAAGTCTCCAATAATACCATGCCTAGCACAAAGATTCTTCCTACAAGAGCTTTTTCTACCAGCTCATCAATGAGTTTTTTGAAAAAAGTACATACAAAAGTACTAAAAGATAAAGCATATCTATCATAAGAATGAAGTAGTATTTTATTTCCGACATGCACATCGATGAAGAACTTATCCCCAGAAAGGGAAAAGAAATAAAGACATGACACATACCTTATCAAGTCACTCAAAACAATCATGACATCTCACTATTCAGAATAAAGTTCATCTACAGCAAAGATTGTGATATTTGCCTGCAGTCCGGTTGTATTATGAAATTTGTCAGCACATGAAATGAAATGCAAATGCAGTGTAAATTCAGTTGTAATGAAATGTAAATTATGTTGGTTATGACTATAAATAGGTCTAGCCTTCCTCAGGTATAGGCAAGAGTTGGAATACCAGTCAAAATCCGGCCTTTCTTCCAACGCCATCTCCTCTCTCCTCTCCCTTCTGCTTTTGTATACCCACCACCTTCCCCACTTGGTATCAGAGCCAAGTTGGCATCTAGTTTGTAATTACGTATTGTTGCAATATAAAGTCGTTTTGTAAGTATTTCCTCATTTATCTTTATGTCTTGATTTTGTTTAAGAAATTGCTGACTCAGAAGTAAGAATATCAAAAGTCTTAACACTAAGTTCTGTGTTTGTTATTATTAAGAAATTTTTATCATTTTCCGCCCAGAGGTAGCCATTGTTGTCACCGTTGTTAGCCGTGTGAAGGCGTCTATGGTGTTTTGTTGGTGTGTAAATCTTCTATTTCGTTAGATACTCGTGGTAGATTTGCTTAAAATAACTCTGTAATACAAATTATGGCTATGCTTATTAAGAAGTTTGTACCTTCTTCTTCCTCGTCATCAATTTCCTTATCTTCTATGTCTATTAAAAATAGTGAAGAAATCAGCTATGACAATTTAGATGAAGTTATTTGTGATTGGACTATTCCAACCGTAAATAAAAATGAAATTTATAGAGTTCGAAGTTTTCAATTAAAATCAAGTTATAAAGTAAAAAACCATCGAAAGGACTGAATCCATTACTAGTAATATTTAGCATCTTTCTTTAATCAAGCCCCATGAAATAAATGAGTATGTTAAAACTTACAATTATATTCATTTTGGATTAGTGCAAGTTGCTCTAAAGCCATTAACAAGACTTGGACTTAGAACTGAAGCTCTCATCCATGTTCAAGATACAAGACATAAAAAATTCAATGATTCATTATTTGGAATGGTTGAATCAAGTTTGGCTAATGGCCCTACTTTCTTCAATTGCTTTCCAAATTTCTCTATTTCCCTTACAGATCCAGGTGCACATGAAGCTCTTACTCTTGCTATCTAGAAAAAAGTTTTTGATATGAATCCTCATAATCAAAATCTTGCTCTCATATATAGAGTTTATTATAAACTCATGAATTCAGTTGTTCCAGGCATAGCATATTCCCTTTAAGCAAAAGGTATGACTACTTTATTCCAAACTAATTTCAAAAATAAAGTTAATATTTCAAAACTCATATAGTGGAATGATATTAGTCTATCTGGTAAATGACGCTTAGAAAACGCTCAACCTAAAAGGTCTTTAGAAAATCAAGACGTTGAAACAATTATTGAACATGAAGATGGAAGTGTTGAAATAAATTTTCAAACAGATTCAAGAGATACAACTCCTATAGTTTATCAACCTTCTAGAAAGTCTTATTCACATCCTCCATCGGTGGTAGGATCTTCAAAAGAACCATCTCGAGTTTTTTGCTCTATAGCTAATGTAGGCCTTTGACCTACAGAACCTGTGTATCCTTCCTATCAAGCTTCTCCATCTAATACATATAATCCTTTGAAATCCAATTTCAATATAAATGTTATTAAATGCTTTGAAATTAATAAAGAAATGTTAAAAAATAATTTAGCTTTACATCCTCTCATAAAATCCTTTTTTAACCATGTTTCTCAAGAACATAAAGACTGTCTGAAAGCAAAACGGTATAAATATATTTATGATAGTCAAATAAATATTTATTTCTTTGATTGGCTTACACTAGCAATGAAGAAAGCTTATAATACTGAAGATTTATCCATCAATATGATAACTAAATTAAGCTCTTCTTGGATTATAGCTTCTACCAGTTCCTCTCCACAAAGAACTGAAGAATCTTTGCATCCTCCATTACATCAAATCATTTATAAAAAAATTCAGCTGTACCCATAAAAGATGTTGCAAAAATATAAAGAGACAAAGGTAAAATTGAATTTATTTACAAATCAGATTTATGTCATGTTTTAGAATAAAATAATTATATAAATATTAACCTTCATACTATTGGCCAACAAACCAATAGAATTGAAGATAAAGTTGAAAATATTTTAAAATTTTATGAAACTACTTCTTCCCATAAAGTAACCAAGACACAATCTTTAGGTTTTCAAGGTGAAGCCCTTAAAGATCTAAAGTTAGAAAAAAATCCTTAAAATTTTCGGACGAACTAATCAATCAATTATCTCATAGTTTTACAAACATAAAACTTAAAGAAAATAAAGATGAAAAATCCATAAATGTTTTAGTTTCTAAAGCTTCGAGCTCAGGCTTAGAATTTTTTGTTTCTGACTCTATAGAAGAAAAATCAATTGAAAATCAAGATGATCAAAACTAAGAATCTCTCCAAATCAATAATACTTAAAAGACAAAAACCAATAGTCACTGTAGAAAAAACAAGAAATTATTATCTAAGACCTACTCCAGTTGATCTTCAATTCGATGAACAAGCTATTCGAAATGGCCTTTGATTTGAAAACTCTTCAGTATATGAATGAAATATAGATGGACTATTTAAATATCAATATTATTCAGACAAAGTGTAAACAAGAATAAGATGTTCAAAAATCATTCAGATGTCTAGTTCCAAATAAAACGGATCTTATTAATCGTCTCTCTGATGTCTTCATGTTTTTTACATTTAATCCTACATCCAGATTTTGGTACCTTTAAATTCTACTCGAAGGATAGATTTAAAATTATTTTTCTTCTCCCAAAGAAAATAAAAATTCAGATTATTGAGAAGTCTCATTCTCACCTATCTGCCTTCAAGAAGTATCCTTTCTCATTATGACATCAAGTACAAGCAAAAGCAAAGCCCCTATTCAGGAATCAAGCTCTTCCTTCATACTTACATCCCAACAAATATCAATTCTCTTCTTCAATCCAGGATTATCTATCACTTCACAAGAACTTATTAATGCCCATTGGAGTGCCATCCTCTCTGATAAAAGAAAAAATACCAGAAAAGCCCTATCCAAAATTGCAAACCATATCAAGGACTTAGAAAGCCAAATCCTTATGTGCCATGACATCCATCAAAGAGTACTGTTATCCACCTAAGCTGATGAAGAAATATCAAGAATTCACCTCCTGGAAAAGGTTAACAAAGCCCTTCCAGATGAGATAGCTACAGGAATTAGAGAAAAAACTATTTCTTGTTAGATCAAGGAGCGATGAATGCTCAAAGCTCAATATATAAGTTGGGCAGCTGGCTTTCCCAAATTGTTCTTGCCATCATATGAAGTTGATATCTCATATATCGAACAAGGATTAGTCCAAAGATATTCTCTATGCGGAGATGGTTTTGAAATAATACAGCAGCTCCCTACAATCGTGAGTCAGGCCCTTTGCAGCCTTGGAGTTACCAAAAGACAACTTCTCATAATGATTTCATCAAGTTTGGGTGAAAGATCATAAATCCGGTTTAATCAACCTTATCAATTATGGACCATCATGAATTATGAAGAAGGAGATTTAGTCTGCAAAAAGTTCATCTCTACCTTAAATGATTACGAGCATCTCCATGTTGATTATCCAGCTCAATGGTATAAGTATCATGAAGTCACTAGAATGGAATATAGCTTAGAACGCCAACAAACTTCTGATCCAGCTTCTGATCAATATTAAAGATTTATCAAACTAAAAGGACATCTTGAATTTGCAAGTACATACAGATATGTTTGGTGTGACGGTCGAAGAGTTGATTGCATCGCTGATGATCTCACTGTGCAAACAACGGTGATACAAAATCCATATAAATCTAGACATACAGCTCTCTATCAAATTATCAATGCTTATGAAGACATGCCTTTTGAAATTTCTGACAGAACTCGAGAAGAGTTAATCAAATTTTCCATGGTGAATTAACAAATGATGGCTAGGATGAGCACTTTTTATGCAAGTCTCCAATAATACCATGCCTAGCACAAAGATTCTTCCTACAAGAGCTTTTTCTACCAGCTCATCAATGAGTTTTTTGAAAAAAGTACATACAAAAGTACTAAAAGATAAAGCATATCTATCATAAGAATGAAGTAGTATTTTATTTCCGACATGCACATCGATGAAGAACTTATCCCCAGAAAGGGAAAAGAAATAAAGACATGACACATACCTTATCAAGTCACTCAAAACAATCATGACATCTCACTATTCAGAATAAAGTTCATCTACAGCAAAGATTGTGATATTTGCCTGCAGTCCGGTTGTATTATGAAATTTGTCAGCACATGAAATGAAATGCAAATGCAGTGTAAATTCAGTTGTAATGAAATGTAAATTATGTTGGTTATGACTATAAATAGGTCTAGCCTTCCTCAGGTATAGGCAAGAGTTGGAATACCAGTCAAAATCCGGCCTTTCTTCCAACGCCATCTCCTCTCTCCTCTCCCTTCTGCTTTTGTATACCCACCACCTTCCCCACTTGGTATCAGAGCCAAGTTGGCATCTAGTTTGTAATTACGTATTGTTGCAATATAAAGTCGTTTTGTAAGTATTTCCTCATTTATCTTTATGTCTTGATTTTGTTTAAGAAATTGCTGACTCAGAAGTAAGAATATCAAAAGTCTTAACACTAAGTTCTGTGTTTGTTATTATTAAGAAATTTTTATCATTTTCCGCCCAGAGGTAGCCATTGTTGTCACCGTTGTTAGCCGTGTGAAGGCGTCTATGGTGTTTTGTTGGTGTGTAAATCTTCTATTTCGTTAGATACTCGTGGTAGATTTGCTTAAAATAACTCTGTAATACAAATTATGGCTATGCTTATTAAGAAGTTTGTACCTTCTTCTTCCTCGTCATCAATTTCCTTATCTTCTATGTCTATTAAAAATAGTGAAGAAATCAGCTATGACAATTTAGATGAAGTTATTTGTGATTGGACTATTCCAACCGTAAATAAAAATGAAATTTATAGAGTTCGAAGTTTTCAATTAAAATCAAGTTATAAAGTAAAAAACCATCGAAAGGACTGAATCCATTACTAGTAATATTTAGCATCTTTCTTTAATCAAGCCCCATGAAATAAATGAGTATGTTAAAACTTACAATTATATTCATTTTGGATTAGTGCAAGTTGCTCTAAAGCCATTAACAAGACTTGGACTTAGAACTGAAGCTCTCATCCATGTTCAAGATACAAGACATAAAAAATTCAATGATTCATTATTTGGAATGGTTGAATCAAGTTTGGCTAATGGCCCTACTTTCTTCAATTGCTTTCCAAATTTCTCTATTTCCCTTACAGATCCAGGTGCACATGAAGCTCTTACTCTTGCTATCTAGAAAAAAGTTTTTGATATGAATCCTCATAATCAAAATCTTGCTCTCATATATAGAGTTTATTATAAACTCATGAATTCAGTTGTTCCAGGCATAGCATATTCCCTTTAAGCAAAAGGTATGACTACTTTATTCCAAACTAATTTCAAAAATAAAGTTAATATTTCAAAACTCATATAGTGGAATGATATTAGTCTATCTGGTAAATGACGCTTAGAAAACGCTCAACCTGAAAGGTCTTTAGAAAATCAAGATGTTGAAACAATTATTGAACATGAAGATGGAAGTGTTGAAATAAATTTTCAAACAGATTCAAGAGATACAACTACTATAGTTTATCAACCTTCTAGAAAGTCTTATTCACATCCTCCATCGGTGGTAGGATCTTCAAAAGAACCATCTCGAGTTTTTTGCTCTATAGCTAATGTAGGCCTTTGACCTACAGAACCTGTGTATCCTTCCTATCAAGCTTCTCCATCTAATACATATAATCCTTTGAAATCCAATTTCAATATAAATGTTATTAAATGCTTTGAAATTAATAAAGAAATGTTAAAAAATAATTTAGCTTTACATCCTCTCATAAAATCCTTTTTTAACCATGTTTCTCAAGAACATAAAGACTGTCTGAAAGGAAAACGGTATAAATATATTTATGATAGTCAAATAAATATTTATTTCTTTGATTGGCTTAAACTAGCAATGAAGAAAGCTTATAATACTGAAGATTTATCCATCAATATGATAACTAAATTAAGCTCTTCTTGGATTATAGCTTCTACCAGTTCCTCTCCACAAAGAACTGAAGAATCTTTGCATCCTCCATTACATCAAATCATTTATAAAAAAATTCAGCTGTACCCATAAAAGATGTTGCAAAAATATAAAGAGACAAAGGTAAAATTGAATTTATTTACAAATCAGATTTATGTCATGTTTTAGAATAAAATAATTATATAAATATTAACCTTCATACTATTGGCCAACAAACCAATAGAATTGAAGATAAAGTTGAAAATATTTTAAAATTTTATGAAACTACTTCTTCCCATAAAGTAACCAAGACACAATCTTTAGGTTTTCAAGGTGAAGCCCTTAAAGATCTAAAGTTAGAAAAAAATCCTTAAAATTTTCAGACGAACTAATCAATCAATTATCTCATAGTTTTACAAACATAAAACTTAAAGAAAATAAAGATGAATTAGTTTCTAAAGCTTCGAGCTCAGGCTTAGAATTTTTTGTTTCTGACTCTATAGAAGAAAAATCAATTGAAAATCAAGATGATCAAAACTAAGAATCTCTCCAAATCAATAATACTTAAAAGACAAAAACCAATAGTCACTGTAGAAAAAACAAGAAATTATTATCTAAGACCTACTCCAGTTGATCTTCAATTCGATGAACAAGCTATTCGAAATGGCCTTTGATTTGAAAACTCTTCAGTATATGAATGAAATATAGATGGACTATTTAAATATCAATATTATTCAGACAAAGTGTAAACAAGAATAAGATGTTCAAAAATCATTCAGATGTCTAGTTCCAAATAAAACGGATCTTATTAATCGTCTCTCTGATGTCTTCATGTTTTTTACATTTAATCCTACATCCAGATTTTGGTACCTTTAAATTCTACTCGAAGGATAGATTTAAAATTATTTTTCTTCTCCCAAAGAAAATAAAAATTCAGATTATTGAGAAATCTCATTCTCACCTATCTGCCTTCAAGAAGTATCCCTTCTCATTATGACATCAAGTACAAGCAAAAGCAAAGCCCCTATTCAGGAATCAAGCTCTTCCTTCATACTTACATCCCAACAAATATCAATTCCCTTCTTCAATCCAGGATTATCTATCACTTCACAAGAACTTATTAATGCCCATTGGAGTGCCATTCTCTCTGATAAAAGAAAAAATACTAGAAAAGCCCTATCCAAAATTGCAAACCATATCAAGGACTTAGAAAGCCAAATCCTTATGTGCCATGACATCCATCAAAGAGTACTGTTATCCACCTAAGCTGATGAAGAAATATCAAGAATTCACCTCTTGGAAAAGGTTAACAAAGCCCTTCCAGATGAGATAGCTACAGGAATTAGAGAAAAAACTATTTCTTGTTAGATCAAGGAGCGATGAATGCTCAAAGCTCAATATATAAGTCGGGCAGCTGGCTTTCCCAAATTGTTCTTGCCATCATATGAAGTTGATATCTCATATATCGAACAAGGATTAGTCCAAAGATATTCTCTATGCGGAGATGGTTTTGAAATAATACAGCAGCTCCCTACAATCGTGAGTCAGGCCCTTTGCAGCCTTGGAGTTACCAAAAGACAACTTCTCATAATGATTTCATCAAGTTTGGGTGAAAGATCATAAATCCGGTTTAATCAACCTTATCAATTATGGACCATCATGAATTATGAAGAAGGAGATTTAGTCTGCAAAAAGTTCATCTCTACCTTAAATGATTACGAGCATCTCCATGTTGATTATCCAGCTCAATGGTATAAGTATCATGAAGTCACTAGAATGGAATATAGCTTAGAACGCCAACAAACTTCTGATCCAGCTTCTGATCAATATTAAAGATTTATCAAACTAAAAGGACATCTTGAATTTGCAAGTACATACAGATATGTTTGGTGTGACGGTCGAAGAGTTGATTGCATCGCTGATGATCTCACTGTGCAAACAACGGTGATACAAAATCCATATAAATCTAGACATACAGCTCTCTATCAAATTATCAATGCTTATGAAGACATGCCTTTTGAAATTTCTGACAGAACTCGAGAAGAGTTAATCAAATTTTCCATGGTGAATTAACAAATGATGGCTGGGATGAGCACTTTTTATGCAAGTCTCCAATAATACCATGCCTAGCACAAAGATTCTTCCTACAAGAGCTTTTTCTACCAGCTCATCAATGAGTTTTTTGAAAAAAGTACATACAAAAGTACTAAAAGATAAAGCATATCTATCATAAGAATGAAGTAGTATTTTATTTCCGACATGCACATCGATGAAGAACTTATCCCCAGAAAGGGAAAAGAAATAAAGACATGACACATACCTTATCAAGTCACTCAAAACAATCATGACATCTCACTATTCAGAATAAAGTTCATCTACAGCAAAGATTGTGATATTTGCCTGCAGTCCGGTTGTATTATGAAATTTGTCAGCACATGAAATGAAATGCAAATGCAGTGTAAATTCAGTTGTAATGAAATGTAAATTATGTTGGTTATGACTATAAATAGGTCTAGCCTTCCTCAGGTATAGGCAAGAGTTGGAATACCAGTCAAAATCCGGCCTTTCTTCCAACGCCATCTCCTCTCTCCTCTCCCTTCTGCTTTTGTATACCCACCACCTTCCCCACTTGGTATCAGAGCCAAGTTGGCATCTAGTTTGTAATTACGTATTGTTGCAATATAAAGTCGTTTTGTAAGTATTTCCTCATTTATCTTTATGTCTTGATTTTGTTTAAGAAATTGCTGACTCAGAAGTAAGAATATCAAAAGTCTTAACACTAAGTTCTGTGTTTGTTATTATTAAGAAATTTTTATCATTTTCCGCCCAGAGGTAGCCATTGTTGTCACCGTTGTTAGCCGTGTGAAGGCGTCTATGGTGTTTTGTTGGTGTGTAAATCTTCTATTTCGTTAGATACTCGTGGTAGATTTGCTTAAAATAACTCTGTAATACAAATTATGGCTATGCTTATTAAGAAGTTTGTACCTTCTTCTTCCTCGTCATCAATTTCCTTATCTTCTATGTCTATTAAAAATAGTGAAGAAATCAGCTATGACAATTTAGATGAAGTTATTTGTGATTGGACTATTCCAACCGTAAATAAAAATGAAATTTATAGAGTTCGAAGTTTTCAATTAAAATCAAGTTATAAAGTAAAAAACCATCGAAAGGACTGAATCCATTACTAGTAATATTTAGCATCTTTCTTTAATCAAGCCCCATGAAATAAATGAGTATGTTAAAACTTACAATTATATTCATTTTGGATTAGTGCAAGTTGCTCTAAAGCCATTAACAAGACTTGGACTTAGAACTGAAGCTCTCATCCATGTTCAAGATACAAGACATAAAAAATTCAATGATTCATTATTTGGAATGGTTGAATCAAGTTTGGCTAATGGCCCTACTTTCTTCAATTGCTTTCCAAATTTCTCTATTTCCCTTACAGATCCAGGTGCACATGAAGCTCTTACTCTTGCTATCTAGAAAAAAGTTTTTGATATGAATCCTCATAATCAAAATCTTGCTCTCATATATAGAGTTTATTATAAACTCATGAATTCAGTTGTTCCAGGCATAGCATATTCCCTTTAAGCAAAAGGTATGACTACTTTATTCCAAACTAATTTCAAAAATAAAGTTAATATTTCAAAACTCATATAGTGGAATGATATTAGTCTATCTGGTAAATGACGCTTAGAAAACGCTCAACCTGAAAGGTCTTTAGAAAATCAAGATGTTGAAACAATTATTGAACATGAAGATGGAAGTGTTGAAATAAATTTTCAAACAGATTCAAGAGATACAACTACTATAGTTTATCAACCTTCTAGAAAGTCTTATTCACATCCTCCATCGGTGGTAGGATCTTCAAAAGAACCATCTCGAGTTTTTTGCTCTATAGCTAATGTAGGCCTTTGACCTACAGAACCTGTGTATCCTTCCTATCAAGCTTCTCCATCTAATACATATAATCCTTTGAAATCCAATTTCAATATAAATGTTATTAAATGCTTTGAAATTAATAAAGAAATGTTAAAAAATAATTTAGCTTTACATCCTCTCATAAAATCCTTTTTTAACCATGTTTCTCAAGAACATAAAGACTGTCTGAAAGGAAAACGGTATAAATATATTTATGATAGTCAAATAAATATTTATTTCTTTGATTGGCTTAAACTAGCAATGAAGAAAGCTTATAATACTGAAGATTTATCCATCAATATGATAACTAAATTAAGCTCTTCTTGGATTATAGCTTCTACCAGTTCCTCTCCACAAAGAACTGAAGAATCTTTGCATCCTCCATTACATCAAATCATTTATAAAAAAATTCAGCTGTACCCATAAAAGATGTTGCAAAAATATAAAGAGACAAAGGTAAAATTGAATTTATTTACAAATCAGATTTATGTCATGTTTTAGAATAAAATAATTATATAAATATTAACCTTCATACTATTGGCCAACAAACCAATAGAATTGAAGATAAAGTTGAAAATATTTTAAAATTTTATGAAACTACTTCTTCCCATAAAGTAACCAAGACACAATCTTTAGGTTTTCAAGGTGAAGCCCTTAAAGATCTAAAGTTAGAAAAAAATCCTTAAAATTTTCAGACGAACTAATCAATCAATTATCTCATAGTTTTACAAACATAAAACTTAAAGAAAATAAAGATGAATTAGTTTCTAAAGCTTCGAGCTCAGGCTTAGAATTTTTTGTTTCTGACTCTATAGAAGAAAAATCAATTGAAAATCAAGATGATCAAAACTAAGAATCTCTCCAAATCAATAATACTTAAAAGACAAAAACCAATAGTCACTGTAGAAAAAACAAGAAATTATTATCTAAGACCTACTCCAGTTGATCTTCAATTCGATGAACAAGCTATTCGAAATGGCCTTTGATTTGAAAACTCTTCAGTATATGAATGAAATATAGATGGACTATTTAAATATCAATATTATTCAGACAAAGTGTAAACAAGAATAAGATGTTCAAAAATCATTCAGATGTCTAGTTCCAAATAAAACGGATCTTATTAATCGTCTCTCTGATGTCTTCATGTTTTTTACATTTAATCCTACATCCAGATTTTGGTACCTTTAAATTCTACTCGAAGGATAGATTTAAAATTATTTTTCTTCTCCCAAAGAAAATAAAAATTCAGATTATTGAGAAATCTCATTCTCACCTATCTGCCTTCAAGAAGTATCCCTTCTCATTATGACATCAAGTACAAGCAAAAGCAAAGCCCCTATTCAGGAATCAAGCTCTTCCTTCATACTTACATCCCAACAAATATCAATTCCCTTCTTCAATCCAGGATTATCTATCACTTCACAAGAACTTATTAATGCCCATTGGAGTGCCATTCTCTCTGATAAAAGAAAAAATACTAGAAAAGCCCTATCCAAAATTGCAAACCATATCAAGGACTTAGAAAGCCAAATCCTTATGTGCCATGACATCCATCAAAGAGTACTGTTATCCACCTAAGCTGATGAAGAAATATCAAGAATTCACCTCTTGGAAAAGGTTAACAAAGCCCTTCCAGATGAGATAGCTACAGGAATTAGAGAAAAAACTATTTCTTGTTAGATCAAGGAGCGATGAATGCTCAAAGCTCAATATATAAGTCGGGCAGCTGGCTTTCCCAAATTGTTCTTGCCATCATATGAAGTTGATATCTCATATATCGAACAAGGATTAGTCCAAAGATATTCTCTATGCGGAGATGGTTTTGAAATAATACAGCAGCTCCCTACAATCGTGAGTCAGGCCCTTTGCAGCCTTGGAGTTACCAAAAGACAACTTCTCATAATGATTTCATCAAGTTTGGGTGAAAGATCATAAATCCGGTTTAATCAACCTTATCAATTATGGACCATCATGAATTATGAAGAAGGAGATTTAGTCTGCAAAAAGTTCATCTCTACCTTAAATGATTACGAGCATCTCCATGTTGATTATCCAGCTCAATGGTATAAGTATCATGAAGTCACTAGAATGGAATATAGCTTAGAACGCCAACAAACTTCTGATCCAGCTTCTGATCAATATTAAAGATTTATCAAACTAAAAGGACATCTTGAATTTGCAAGTACATACAGATATGTTTGGTGTGACGGTCGAAGAGTTGATTGCATCGCTGATGATCTCACTGTGCAAACAACGGTGATACAAAATCCATATAAATCTAGACATACAGCTCTCTATCAAATTATCAATGCTTATGAAGACATGCCTTTTGAAATTTCTGACAGAACTCGAGAAGAGTTAATCAAATTTTCCATGGTGAATTAACAAATGATGGCTGGGATGAGCACTTTTTATGCAAGTCTCCAATAATACCATGCCTAGCACAAAGATTCTTCCTACAAGAGCTTTTTCTACCAGCTCATCAATGAGTTTTTTGAAAAAAGTACATACAAAAGTACTAAAAGATAAAGCATATCTATCATAAGAATGAAGTAGTATTTTATTTCCGACATGCACATCGATGAAGAACTTATCCCCAGAAAGGGAAAAGAAATAAAGACATGACACATACCTTATCAAGTCACTCAAAACAATCATGACATCTCACTATTCAGAATAAAGTTCATCTACAGCAAAGATTGTGATATTTGCCTGCAGTCCGGTTGTATTATGAAATTTGTCAGCACATGAAATGAAATGCAAATGCAGTGTAAATTCAGTTGTAATGAAATGTAAATTATGTTGGTTATGACTATAAATAGGTCTAGCCTTCCTCAGGTATAGGCAAGAGTTGGAATACCAGTCAAAATCCGGCCTTTCTTCCAACGCCATCTCCTCTCTCCTCTCCCTTCTGCTTTTGTATACCCACCACCTTCCCCACTTGGTATCAGAGCCAAGTTGGCATCTAGTTTGTAATTACGTATTGTTGCAATATAAAGTCGTTTTGTAAGTATTTCCTCATTTATCTTTATGTCTTGATTTTGTTTAAGAAATTGCTGACTCAGAAGTAAGAATATCAAAAGTCTTAACACTAAGTTCTGTGTTTGTTATTATTAAGAAATTTTTATCATTTTCCGCCCAGAGGTAGCCATTGTTGTCACCGTTGTTAGCCGTGTGAAGGCGTCTATGGTGTTTTGTTGGTGTGTAAATCTTCTATTTCGTTAGATACTCGTGGTAGATTTGCTTAAAATAACTCTGTAATACAAATTATGGCTATGCTTATTAAGAAGTTTGTACCTTCTTCTTCCTCGTCATCAATTTCCTTATCTTCTATGTCTATTAAAAATAGTGAAGAAATCAGCTATGACAATTTAGATGAAGTTATTTGTGATTGGACTATTCCAACCGTAAATAAAAATGAAATTTATAGAGTTCGAAGTTTTCAATTAAAATCAAGTTATAAAGTAAAAACCATCGAAAGGACTGAATCCATTACTAGTAATATTTAGCATCTTTCTTTAATCAAGCCCCATGAAATAAATGAGTATGTTAAAACTTACAATTATATTCATTTTGGATTAGTGCAAGTTGCTCTAAAGCCATTAACAAGACTTGGACTTAGAACTGAAGCTCTCATCCATGTTCAAGATACAAGACATAAAAAATTCAATGATTCATTATTTGGAATGGTTGAATCAAGTTTGGCTAATGGCCCTACTTTCTTCAATTGCTTTCCAAATTTCTCTATTTCCCTTACAGATCCAGGTGCACATGAAGCTCTTACTCTTGCTATCTAGAAAAAAGTTTTTGATATGAATCCTCATAATCAAAATCTTGCTCTCATATATAGAGTTTATTATAAACTCATGAATTCAGTTGTTCCAGGCATAGCATATTCCCTTTAAGCAAAAGGTATGACTACTTTATTCCAAACTAATTTCAAAAATAAAGTTAATATTTCAAAACTCATATAGTGGAATGATATTAGTCTATCTGGTAAATGACGCTTAGAAAACGCTCAACCTGAAAGGTCTTTAGAAAATCAAGATGTTGAAACAATTATTGAACATGAAGATGGAAGTGTTGAAATAAATTTTCAAACAGATTCAAGAGATACAACTACTATAGTTTATCAACCTTCTAGAAAGTCTTATTCACATCCTCCATCGGTGGTAGGATCTTCAAAAGAACCATCTCGAGTTTTTTGCTCTATAGCTAATGTAGGCCTTTGACCTACAGAACCTGTGTATCCTTCCTATCAAGCTTCTCCATCTAATACATATAATCCTTTGAAATCCAATTTCAATATAAATGTTATTAAATGCTTTGAAATTAATAAAGAAATCTTAAAAAATAATTTAGCTTTACATCCTCTCATAAAATCCTTTTTTAACCATGTTTCTCAAGAACATAAAGACTGTCTGAAAGGAAAACGGTATAAATATATTTATGATAGTCAAATAAATATTTATTTCTTTGATTGGCTTAAACTAGCAATGAAGAAAGCTTATAATACTGAAGATTTATCCATCAATATGATAACTAAATTAAGCTCTTCTTGGATTATAGCTTCTACCAGTTCCTCTCCACAAAGAACTGAAGAATCTTTGCATCCTCCATTACATCAAATCATTTATAAAAAAATTCAGCTGTACCCATAAAAGATGTTGCAAAAATATAAAGAGACAAAGGTAAAATTGAATTTATTTACAAATCAGATTTATGTCATGTTTTAGAATAAAATAATTATATAAATATTAACCTTCATACTATTGGCCAACAAACCAATAGAATTGAAGATAAAGTTGAAAATATTTTAAAATTTTATGAAACTACTTCTTCCCATAAAGTAACCAAGACACAATCTTTAGGTTTTCAAGGTGAAGCCCTTAAAGATCTAAAGTTAGAAAAAAATCCTTAAAATTTTCAGACGAACTAATCAATCAATTATCTCATAGTTTTACAAACATAAAACTTAAAGAAAATAAAGATGAATTAGTTTCTAAAGCTTCGAGCTCAGGCTTAGAATTTTTTGTTTCTGACTCTATAGAAGAAAAATCAATTGAAAATCAAGATGATCAAAACTAAGAATCTCTCCAAATCAATAATACTTAAAAGACAAAAACCAATAGTCACTGTAGAAAAAACAAGAAATTATTATCTAAGACCTACTCCAGTTGATCTTCAATTCGATGAACAAGCTATTCGAAATGGCCTTTGATTTGAAAACTCTTCAGTATATGAATGAAATATAGATGGACTATTTAAATATCAATATTATTCAGACAAAGTGTAAACAAGAATAAGATGTTCAAAAATCATTCAGATGTCTAGTTCCAAATAAAACGGATCTTATTAATCGTCTCTCTGATGTCTTCATGTTTTTTACATTTAATCCTACATCCAGATTTTGGTACCTTTAAATTCTACTCGAAGGATAGATTTAAAATTATTTTTCTTCTCCCAAAGAAAATAAAAATTCAAATTATTGAGAAATCTCATTCTCACCTATCTGCCTTCAAGAAGTATCCCTTCTCATTATGACATCAAGTACAAGCAAAAGCAAAGCCCCTATTCAGGAATCAAGCTCTTCCTTCATACTTACATCCCAACAAATATCAATTCCCTTCTTCAATCCAGGATTATCTATCACTTCACAAGAACTTATTAATGCCCATTGGAGTGCCATTCTCTCTGATAAAAGAAAAAATACTAGAAAAGCCCTATCCAAAATTGCAAACCATATCAAGGACTTAGAAAGCCAAATCCTTATGTGCCATGACATCCATCAAAGAGTACTGTTATCCACCTAAGCTGATGAAGAAATATCAAGAATTCACCTCTTGGAAAAGGTTAACAAAGCCCTTCCAGATGAGATAGCTACAGGAATTAGAGAAAAAACTATTTCTTGTTAGATCAAGGAGCGATGAATGCTCAAAGCTCAATATATAAGTCGGGCAGCTGGCTTTCCCAAATTGTTCTTGCCATCATATGAAGTTGATATCTCATATATCGAACAAGGATTAGTCCAAAGATATTCTCTATGCGGAGATGGTTTTGAAATAATACAGCAGCTCCCTACAATCGTGAGTCAGGCCCTTTGCAGCCTTGGAGTTACCAAAAGACAACTTCTCATAATGATTTCATCAAGTTTGGGTGAAAGATCATAAATCCGGTTTAATCAACCTTATCAATTATGGACCATCATGAATTATGAAGAAGGAGATTTAGTCTGCAAAAAGTTCATCTCTACCTTAAATGATTACGAGCATCTCCATGTTGATTATCCAGCTCAATGGTATAAGTATCATGAAGTCACTAGAATGGAATATAGCTTAGAACGCCAACAAACTTCTGATCCAGCTTCTGATCAATATTAAAGATTTATCAAACTAAAAGGACATCTTGAATTTGCAAGTACATACAGATATGTTTGGTGTGACGGTCGAAGAGTTGATTGCATCGCTGATGATCTCACTGTGCAAACAACGGTGATACAAAATCCATATAAATCTAGACATACAGCTCTCTATCAAATTATCAATGCTTATGAAGACATGCCTTTTGAAATTTCTGACAGAACTCGAGAAGAGTTAATCAAATTTTCCATGGTGAATTAACAAATGATGGCTGGGATGAGCACTTTTTATGCAAGTCTCCAATAATACCATGCCTAGCACAAAGATTCTTCCTACAAGAGCTTTTTCTACCAGCTCATCAATGAGTTTTTTGAAAAAAGTACATACAAAAGTACTAAAAGATAAAGCATATCTATCATAAGAATGAAGTAGTATTTTATTTCCGACATGCACATCGATGAAGAACTTATCCCCAGAAAGGGAAAAGAAATAAAGACATGACACATACCTTATCAAGTCACTCAAAACAATCATGACATCTCACTATTCAGAATAAAGTTCATCTACAGCAAAGATTGTGATATTTGCCTGCAGTCCGGTTGTATTATGAAATTTGTCAGCACATGAAATGAAATGCAAATGCAGTGTAAATTCAGTTGTAATGAAATGTAAATTATGTTGGTTATGACTATAAATAGGTCTAGCCTTCCTCAGGTATAGGCAAGAGTTGGAATACCAGTCAAAATCCGGCCTTTCTTCCAACGCCATCTCCTCTCTCCTCTCCCTTCTGCTTTTGTATACCCACCACCTTCCCCACTTGGTATCAGAGCCAAGTTGGCATCTAGTTTGTAATTACGTATTGTTGCAATATAAAGTCGTTTTGTAAGTATTTCCTCATTTATCTTTATGTCTTGATTTTGTTTAAGAAATTGCTGACTCAGAAGTAAGAATATCAAAAGTCTTAACACTAAGTTCTGTGTTTGTTATTATTAAGAAATTTTTATCATTTTCCGCCCAGAGGTAGCCATTGTTGTCACCGTTGTTAGCCGTGTGAAGGCGTCTATGGTGTTTTGTTGGTGTGTAAATCTTCTATTTCGTTAGATACTCGTGGTAGATTTGCTTAAAATAACTCTGTAATACAAATTATGGCTATGCTTATTAAGAAGTTTGTACCTTCTTCTTCCTCGTCATCAATTTCCTTATCTTCTATGTCTATTAAAAATAGTGAAGAAATCAGCTATGACAATTTAGATGAAGTTATTTGTGATTGGACTATTCCAACCGTAAATAAAAATGAAATTTATAGAGTTCGAAGTTTTCAATTAAAATCAAGTTATAAAGTAAAAACCATCGAAAGGACTGAATCCATTACTAGTAATATTTAGCATCTTTCTTTAATCAAGCCCCATGAAATAAATGAGTATGTTAAAACTTACAATTATATTCATTTTGGATTAGTGCAAGTTGCTCTAAAGCCATTAACAAGACTTGGACTTAGAACTGAAGCTCTCATCCATGTTCAAGATACAAGACATAAAAAATTCAATGATTCATTATTTGGAATGGTTGAATCAAGTTTGGCTAATGGCCCTACTTTCTTCAATTGCTTTCCAAATTTCTCTATTTCCCTTACAGATCCAGGTGCACATGAAGCTCTTACTCTTGCTATCTAGAAAAAAGTTTTTGATATGAATCCTCATAATCAAAATCTTGCTCTCATATATAGAGTTTATTATAAACTCATGAATTCAGTTGTTCCAGGCATAGCATATTCCCTTTAAGCAAAAGGTATGACTACTTTATTCCAAACTAATTTCAAAAATAAAGTTAATATTTCAAAACTCATATAGTGGAATGATATTAGTCTATCTGGTAAATGACGCTTAGAAAACGCTCAACCTGAAAGGTCTTTAGAAAATCAAGATGTTGAAACAATTATTGAACATGAAGATGGAAGTGTTGAAATAAATTTTCAAACAGATTCAAGAGATACAACTACTATAGTTTATCAACCTTCTAGAAAGTCTTATTCACATCCTCCATCGGTGGTAGGATCTTCAAAAGAACCATCTCGAGTTTTTTGCTCTATAGCTAATGTAGGCCTTTGACCTACAGAACCTGTGTATCCTTCCTATCAAGCTTCTCCATCTAATACATATAATCCTTTGAAATCCAATTTCAATATAAATGTTATTAAATGCTTTGAAATTAATAAAGAAATGTTAAAAAATAATTTAGCTTTACATCCTCTCATAAAATCCTTTTTTAACCATGTTTCTCAAGAACATAAAGACTGTCTGAAAGGAAAACGGTATAAATATATTTATGATAGTCAAATAAATATTTATTTCTTTGATTGGCTTAAACTAGCAATGAAGAAAGCTTATAATACTGAAGATTTATCCATCAATATGATAACTAAATTAAGCTCTTCTTGGATTATAGCTTCTACCAGTTCCTCTCCACAAAGAACTGAAGAATCTTTGCATCCTCCATTACATCAAATCATTTATAAAAAAATTCAGCTGTACCCATAAAAGATGTTGCAAAAATATAAAGAGACAAAGGTAAAATTGAATTTATTTACAAATCAGATTTATGTCATGTTTTAGAATAAAATAATTATATAAATATTAACCTTCATACTATTGGCCAACAAACCAATAGAATTGAAGATAAAGTTGAAAATATTTTAAAATTTTATGAAACTACTTCTTCCCATAAAGTAACCAAGACACAATCTTTAGGTTTTCAAGGTGAAGCCCTTAAAGATCTAAAGTTAGAAAAAAATCCTTAAAATTTTCAGACGAACTAATCAATCAATTATCTCATAGTTTTACAAACATAAAACTTAAAGAAAATAAAGATGAATTAGTTTCTAAAGCTTCGAGCTCAGGCTTAGAATTTTTTGTTTCTGACTCTATAGAAGAAAAATCAATTGAAAATCAAGATGATCAAAACTAAGAATCTCTCCAAATCAATAATACTTAAAAGACAAAAACCAATAGTCACTGTAGAAAAAACAAGAAATTATTATCTAAGACCTACTCCAGTTGATCTTCAATTCGATGAACAAGCTATTCGAAATGGCCTTTGATTTGAAAACTCTTCAGTATATGAATGAAATATAGATGGACTATTTAAATATCAATATTATTCAGACAAAGTGTAAACAAGAATAAGATGTTCAAAAATCATTCAGATGTCTAGTTCCAAATAAAACGGATCTTATTAATCGTCTCTCTGATGTCTTCATGTTTTTTACATTTAATCCTACATCCAGATTTTGGTACCTTTAAATTCTACTCGAAGGATAGATTTAAAATTATTTTTCTTCTCCCAAAGAAAATAAAAATTCAGATTATTGAGAAGTCTCATTCTCACCTATCTGCCTTCAAGAAGTATCCCTTCTCATTATGACATCAAGTACAAGCAAAAGCAAAGCCCCTATTCAGGAATCAAGCTCTTCCTTCATACTTACATCCCAACAAATATCAATTCCCTTCTTCAATCCAGGATTATCTATCACTTCACAAGAACTTATTAATGCCCATTGGAGTGCCATCCTCTCTGATAAAAGAAAAAATACCAGAAAAGCCCTATCCAAAATTGCAAACCATATCAAGGACTTAGAAAGCCAAATCCTTATGTGCCATGACATCCATCAAAGAGTACTGTTATCCACCTAAGCTGATGAAGAAATATCAAGAATTCACCTCCTGGAAAAGGTTAACAAAGCCCTTCCAGATGAGATAGCTACAGGAATTAGAGAAAAAACTATTTCTTGTTAGATCAAGGAGCGATGAATGCTCAAAGCTCAATATATAAGTTGGGCAGCTGGCTTTCCCAAATTGTTCTTGCCATCATATGAAGTTGATATCTCATATATCGAACAAGGATTAGTCCAAAGATATTCTCTATGCGGAGATGGTTTTGAAATAATACAGCAGCTCCCTACAATCGTGAGTCAGGCCCTTTGCAGCCTTGGAGTTACCAAAAGACAACTTCTCATAATGATTTCATCAAGTTTGGGTGAAAGATCATAAATCCGGTTTAATCAACCTTATCAATTATGGACCATCATGAATTATGAAGAAGGAGATTTAGTCTGCAAAAAGTTCATCTCTACCTTAAATGATTACGAGCATCTCCATG
The DNA here is from genome assembly GCA_037013555.1 of Sextonia rubra. Lineage (NCBI taxonomy): Eukaryota > Viridiplantae > Streptophyta > Magnoliopsida > Laurales > Lauraceae > Sextonia > Sextonia rubra. The sequence continues at coordinate 13,876,263 of JASUAD010000026.1, forward strand.
TTGATTATCCAGCTCAATGGTATAAGTATCATGAAGTCACTAGAATGGAATATAGCTTAGAACGCCAACAAACTTCTGATCCAGCTTCTGATCAATATTAAAGATTTATCAAACTAAAAGGACATCTTGAATTTGCAAGTACATACAGATATGTTTGGTGTGACGGTCGAAGAGTTGATTGCATCGCTGATGATCTCACTGTGCAAACAACGGTGATACAAAATCCATATAAATCTAGACATACAGCTCTCTATCAAATTATCAATGCTTATGAAGACATGCCTTTTGAAATTTCTGACAGAACTCGAGAAGAGTTAATCAAATTTTCCATGGTGAATTAACAAATGATGGCTGGGATGAGCACTTTTTATGCAAGTCTCCAATAATACCATGCCTAGCACAAAGATTCTTCCTACAAGAGCTTTTTCTACCAGCTCATCAATGAGTTTTTTGAAAAAAGTACATACAAAAGTACTAAAAGATAAAGCATATCTATCATAAGAATGAAGTAGTATTTTATTTCCGACATGCACATCGATGAAGAACTTATCCCCAGAAAGGGAAAAGAAATAAAGACATGACACATACCTTATCAAGTCACTCAAAACAATCATGACATCTCACTATTCAGAATAAAGTTCATCTACAGCAAAGATTGTGATATTTGCCTGCAGTCCGGTTGTATTATGAAATTTGTCAGCACATGAAATGAAATGCAAATGCAGTGTAAATTCAGTTGTAATGAAATGTAAATTATGTTGGTTATGACTATAAATAGGTCTAGCCTTCCTCAGGTATAGGCAAGAGTTGGAATACCAGTCAAAATCCGGCCTTTCTTCCAACGCCATCTCCTCTCTCCTCTCCCTTCTGCTTTTGTATACCCACCACCTTCCCCACTTGGTATCAGAGCCAAGTTGGCATCTAGTTTGTAATTACGTATTGTTGCAATATAAAGTCGTTTTGTAAGTATTTCCTCATTTATCTTTATGTCTTGATTTTGTTTAAGAAATTGCTGACTCAGAAGTAAGAATATCAAAAGTCTTAACACTAAGTTCTGTGTTTGTTATTATTAAGAAATTTTTATCATTTTCCGCCCAGAGGTAGCCATTGTTGTCACCGTTGTTAGCCGTGTGAAGGCGTCTATGGTGTTTTGTTGGTGTGTAAATCTTCTATTTCGTTAGATACTCGTGGTAGATTTGCTTAAAATAACTCTGTAATACAAATTATGGCTATGCTTATTAAGAAGTTTGTACCTTCTTCTTCCTCGTCATCAATTTCCTTATCTTCTATGTCTATTAAAAATAGTGAAGAAATCAGCTATGACAATTTAGATGAAGTTATTTGTGATTGGACTATTCCAACCGTAAATAAAAATGAAATTTATAGAGTTCGAAGTTTTCAATTAAAATCAAGTTATAAAGTAAAAAACCATCGAAAGGACTGAATCCATTACTAGTAATATTTAGCATCTTTCTTTAATCAAGCCCCATGAAATAAATGAGTATGTTAAAACTTACAATTATATTCATTTTGGATTAGTGCAAGTTGCTCTAAAGCCATTAACAAGACTTGGACTTAGAACTGAAGCTCTCATCCATGTTCAAGATACAAGACATAAAAAATTCAATGATTCATTATTTGGAATGGTTGAATCAAGTTTGGCTAATGGCCCTACTTTCTTCAATTGCTTTCCAAATTTCTCTATTTCCCTTACAGATCCAGGTGCACATGAAGCTCTTACTCTTGCTATCTAGAAAAAAGTTTTTGATATGAATCCTCATAATCAAAATCTTGCTCTCATATATAGAGTTTATTATAAACTCATGAATTCAATTGTTCCAGGCATAGCATATTCCCTTTAAGCAAAAGGTATGACTACTTTATTCCAAACTAATTTCAAAAATAAAGTTAATATTTCAAAACTCATATAGTGGAATGATATTAGTCTATCTGGTAAATGACGCTTAGAAAACGCTCAACCTAAAAGGTCTTTAGAAAATCAAGACGTTGAAACAATTATTGAACATGAAGATGGAAGTGTTGAAATAAATTTTCAAACAGATTCAAGAGATACAACTCCTATAGTTTATCAACCTTCTAGAAAGTCTTATTCACATCCTCCATCGGTGGTAGGATCTTTAAAAGAACCATCTCGAGTTTTTTGCTCTATAGCTAATGTAGGCCTTTGACCTACAGAACCTGTGTATCCTTCCTATCAAGCTTCTCCATCTAATACATATAATCCTTTGAAATCCAATTTCAATATAAATGTTATTAAATGCTTTGAAATTAATAAAGAAATGTTAAAAAATAATTTAGCTTTACATCCTCTCACAAAATCCTTTTTTAACCATGTTTCTCAAGAACATAAAGACTGTCTGAAAGCAAAACGGTATAAATATATTTATGATAGTCAAATAAATATTTATTTCTTTGATTGGCTTAAACTAGCAATGAAGAAAGCTTATAATACTGAAGATTTATCCATTAATATGATAACTAAATTAAGCTCTTCTTGGATTATAGCTTCTACCAGTTCCTCTCCACAAAGAACTGAAGAATCTTTGCATCCTCCATTACATCAAATCATTTATAAAAAAATTCAGCTGTACCCATAAAAGATGTTGCAAAAATATAAAGAGACAAAGGTAAAATTGAATTTATTTACAAATCAGATTTATGTCATGTTTTAGAATAAAATAATTATATAAATATTAACCTTCATACTATTGGCCAACAAACCAATAGAATTGAAGATAAAGTTGAAAATATTTTAAAATTTTATGAAACTACTTCTTCCCATAAAGTAACCAAGACACAATCTTTAGGTTTTCAAGGTGAAGCCCTTAAAGATCTAAAGTTAGAAAAAAATCCTTAAAATTTTCAGACGAACTAATCAATTAATTATCTCATAGTTTTACAAGCATAAAACTTAAAGAAAATAAAGATGAAAAATCCGTAAATGTTTTAGTTTCTAAAGCTTCGAGCTCAGGCTTAGAATTTTTTGTTTCTGACTCTATAGAAGAAAAATCAATTGAAAATCAAGATGATCAAAACTAAGAATCTCTCCAAATCAATAATACTTAAAAGACAAAAACCAATAGTCACTGTAGAAAAAACAAGAAATTATTATTTAAGACCTACTCCAGTTGATCTTCAATTCGATGAACAAGCTATTCGAAATGGCCTTTGATTTGAAAACTCTTCAGTATATGAATGAAATATAGATGGACTATTTAAATATCAATATTATTCAGACAAAGTGTAAACAAGAATAAGATGTTCAAAAATCATTCAGATGTCTAGTTCCAAATAAAACGGATCTTATTAATCGTCTCTCTGATGTCTTCATGTTTTTTACATTTAATCCTACATCCAGATTTTGGTACCTTTAAATTCTACTCGAAGGATAGATTTAAAATTATTTTTCTTCTCCCAAAGAAAATAAAAATTCAGATTATTGAGAAGTCTCATTCTCACCTATCTGCCTTCAAGAAGTATCCCTTCTCATTATGACATCAAGTACAAGCAAAAGCAAAGCCCCTATTCAGGAATCAAGCTCTTCCTTCATACCTACATCCCAACAAATATCAATTCCCTTCTTCAATCCAGGATTATCTATCACTTCACAAGAACTTATTAATGCCCATTGGAGTGCCATTCTCTCTGATAAAAGAAAAAATACTAGAAAAGCCCTATCCAAAATTGCGAACCATATCAAGGACTTAGAAAGCCAAATCCTTATGTGCCATGACATCCATCAAAGAGTACTGTTATCCACCTAAGCTGATGAAAAAATATCAAGAATTCACCTCCTGGAAAAGGTTAACAAAGCCCTTCCAGATGAGATAGCTGCAGGAATTAGAGAAAAAACTATTTCTTGTTAGATCAAGGAGCGATGAATGCTCAAAGCTCAATATATAAGTTGGGCAGCTGGCTTTCCCAAATTGTTCTTGCCATCATATGAAGTTGATATCTCATATATCGAACAAGGATTAGTCCAAAGATATTCTTTATGCGGAGATGGTTTTGAAATAATACAGCAGCTCCCTACAATCGTGAGTCAGGCCCTTTGCAGCCTTGGAGTTACCAAAAGACAACTTCTCATAATGATTTCATCAAGTTTGGGTGAAAGATCATAAATCCGGTTTAATCAACCTTATCAATTATGGACCATCATGAATTATGAAGAAGGAGATTTAGTCTGCAAAAAGTTCATCTCTACCTTAAATGATTACGAGCATCTCCATGTTGATTATCCAGCTCAATGGTATAAGTATCATGAAGTCACTAGAATGGAATATAGCTTAGAACGCCAACAAACTTCTGATCCAGCTTCTGATCAGTATTAAAGATTTATCAAACTAAAAGGACATCTTGAATTTGCAAGTACATACAGATATGTTTGGTGTGATGGTCGAAGAGTTGATTGCATCGCTGATGATCTCACTGTGCAAACAACGGTGATACAAAATCCATATAAATCTAGACATACAGCTCTCTATCAAATTATCAATGCTTATGAAGACATGCCTTTTGAAATTTCTGACAGAACTCGAGAAGAGTTAATCAAATTTTCCATGGTGAATTAACAAATGATGGCTGGGATGAGCTCTTTTGATGCAAGTCTCCAATAATACTATTGTCACGACCCGAGCCCAGAAATCGGGGGTTAGCGAAAAGCTAGACCAGTGACACACGTACTCCCGTGCACGTGCATCCAAACCTAGTCCAGATGCACACACACAAGGGATATAACACGTGCGAACTAAGCATACACGGAAGCTATACATATCATAGCAAGCAACCAAGGAAAATAGCAAAAGACAAAACAAATGCGGAATGGAAAAGTCAAAGCTAAATACCATACATGAAAACCAGATACAAGTCTGGGTACACGACAAAATCAAGATGTACAAATATACAGAGTACAAAGTCCGAAGTGCAAAATACAAAATCTCAAAACCAAACAACTAGGCCGCTGATATGCATGCACGCACTCGGCAGAGGTGATCAGGCCCACTCTGCCAATCCGGAGGGTGCCTCTAAACTCGACCCTGCAGCCTCCTCGACCGCCGGGGAGCTGGGCAAGGGATCTGTGCCTGCAACACCATAGACAACACAATGAATACAACAATCCAGCAAATACAAGTAACAGGGATGAAACACTCATAGTATCAAATAGAATAATGACAGAAGATTAAATACAGAGTTCCATCTTCGGATGCTAAGCAAATCGCGCATAGGAGTAAAGCATGATAAGTGAATCAAACATAGAAATACTGAACTAAGTGGGTACTACGTTAACCATATTCTCTCCAATAGAGAGCAAAGCAGAGGAAAACACCACTGATCGGGCCAGGGTACAAGTGCGTCTCGGTTTCCTGGGTTCCGAGGTCCCAAGACAAAGCGACACTGCAGTGATACAGAGATACAGAGATCTAAGCCAGAGGTAACCCCGTCGGGCATCCTAGAGCTGAGGCTGAGTAGAGCCAGACTAATACCAATTAAATCAAATCCAAAAGAAGGGAGATTATCCGCTTTGGACTCACCGATGGCAAAGACCGGATCTTATCCTCACGTATTAATCTCTGGGCAGAGCCACCAGGGAATACCCGATAAATCAGAGATATACAAAGCCAGAAATATACAGAGCATAGCATAGACTGAGCCAAAGCACCGAGCATAGATCATAGTATAATACAGAACGAAGTCTAAACAGACGTACAAGACAAAACAAAAGAATCTCGAAATGCGTGAACATAGATTAACAGAACAGAGGGCAAGATTGTAAACAATATGCAATGCATCTTAGATTAAGACGGAATCAAGGTTCATTACAAGCCAGCCCTAATCTAGTTGTTCACTGTCACTAACCGTGCATGTTGATGTAGTTTTAAGTTATTCAATGCACCGTTGCCATCAAAGTGTTGCAATGTAATCTTTGCGTGCACCGAAGCCCCTTAAACCAACACCCATGGGGAGGTGCTTAATAGTGAATCAACGCTCACATGAATGAGTCACAGCCTAACAGACTATTCATGCGATCCAAAGAACCCATTGGGCCGGTTTACGTGTGTGGTTAACCTGTATTGAGCCCTACAAGTCTCACCATTATCCTAAGTTTTATTTCGGATTTTCCATGCCTTATGGTTTAGCCATGGGTGACCTACGGTTTAGCCGAAGACATCATATGGACTAGACATAGCATGCACTATGGCTTAACCGAGGTTCCCTTGAAAACACAGCTAAACTGGTCATCTTCCACCTCTGATCTGATGCCTTTTACGGCTGAGCTACGGTTCAGTATACGGCTTAGCTGTAGACCAATCCACGGCTTAGCCGTAGCCACACCGTAGGAGTACTGTTTCTGAAAAGTTTCGACTGATCAGATATTTAATTCACGGCTTAGTCACGGTTGGGTCACGGCTAGCTTACGGCTCAGCCGTAGAACAATCTACGGCTCAGCCGTAGCCTAGCCGTAGAACAAAAGGTGGAATTCAAGTCTCTGGAATGTGAGCCGTATAAGGTTACGGCTTAGCTGTACAACACAGAGAACGAGTCGGGAAAGTTACAGAACTTGGAAAAACATGTATAAATTGAGCAAAACAAACTCCAATGAATCCCAAAAAGGTAAATTAGGCTGTAAGTTCATGCTAAGCCTATGAGAACAAAAGAAGCACAGCAATCAAACAAATACCCATATGTGTTATCAAATCCTGTACTTATACTTGCCTCAAAACTCTGTCAATCCACTGAATCAAGCTCCAAATCAACTAAAATCAAAGCAAATCAAAGAAACAACACATGCATGAGATGAAAACACAGCAACAGAGAATGAGAGTTACAATTGGAGAAGAAGAAGAAAGAGTTGCAGAGAACCCACTCACCTCAAGCCACAAAACACAGACAGAGATGAGAAAGAAAGAGGAAGAACCCAATCGAATCAACTCCCACACCAACCAGAGACTGAGAAGAGAAGTGAAAAGAAGAGAGAGAGATGAACGTGGCTCCTTCTGGAGTTGCATGCAGTCGATCAACGAAATGAATAAGACATCTGGAAGCTGACTCATTATATATATTGGTTTTGGAGTTTAAGTCAAAGTCCGAAGAGTTTAAACTATTTACAGTTCAAGTCACACGAAGGTCCAACTTCTCCAATGTACTCCGAATAGATTTGACACAGTTACAGAAATTGACGAGCTCAACAAAATACACGTGCTGACACCAAGATGATGCAAAGATGATGCAAGCAAAGCAAAAGCAAAATTACGAAAAAGGGCTTAGAACTACCTATCTCAGGTCAAAGGTTACTCAACTACCTATCCAAGACCCAAAACCAAGTCCGAAAGAAAAACACACTAATGAGCCACTAATCCGGCTCAAAGGGGATCGGAGTGTTACATCCTCCCCCATTAGGAATCATTCCGTCCTCAGAATGACCACCTACCTGCGCAAAGAGCTGTGGGTACTGGCGCGCTAGCTGCTCCTCTAGCTCCCATGTAGCCTCATCTGGACCATGATGCTCCCACAACACTTTAACCCATCTGATAGTCCTGGTACGGAGAATTTGCTCTCGGGTACCAACGATGCGAAGCGGACGCTCAACGTAAGTTGCATTAGGCTGAATCTGAATATCATCGTAGCGAATCACATGGCTCGGATCTGGCATGTACTTACGGAGCATCGACACATGGAATACATCGTGAACACTAGAGAACTCAACTGGAAGCGTCAAACGATAGGCTAAATCTCCAACTCGGCTCTTGACTTCGAACGGTCCCACATATCTCGGAGCTAACTTGCCCTTCTGACCAAACCGCACCGTGCCCTTCATCGAAGAAACTTTAAGGAACACCCAATCTCCGACTTGGAATGCCAAAGGTCTCCTCCGAGTATCCGCGTAGCTCTTCTACCTGGATCGAGCAATTTTCAGATTCTCTATCACTTTCTGCACTTTCTCTGTCGTCTCAGCAATGATTGTCGGACCATGGAAACTTCTCGTTCCTACTTCTTCCCAGCACACCGGGGTCCTGCACTTACGTCCGTATAGAGCCTCATAAGGTGCCATACGAATACTCTTGTGGAAGCTGTTGTTGTAGGCAAACTCACACAATGCCAGATGCATATCCCATTCCTTATCAAAATTCAGCACGCTAGCTCTGAGCATATCCTCCAACGTCTGAATGGTACGCTCCGACTGTCCATCGGTCTGGGGGTGGTATGCCGTACTAAAACTCAGCTTCGTGCCCATAGCTTCCTGAAATGCTCTCCAGAATGAAGACACAAAACGATTGTCGTGATCAGATACAATCGATACTGGGGTGTCATGCAATCTGACTATCTCGTCAACAAACTTTCTGGCCATCTCTGTGAATGTCATCCCTTTTTTGAATGGAAGGAAATGTGCTGACTTGGTCAATCTATCCACTATTACCCAGATCGCATTGTTCTTTCTACTGGTCGGCGGAAAACCGGAGACAAAATCCATGGTAATGTGCTCCCACTTCCACTGTGGAGTGTGTAATGGATGCAATGATCCTGGAGGTCGCTGATGATCAGCTTTCACCCTCTGACAGGTCAAACATCGAGCTACGAACCCTGCGATCTCCCGCTTCATATTGTTCCACCAAAATCTATCCTTCAAGTTCCGGTACATCTTTGTACTCCCTGGGTGCATCGCATAACGGGCTTCGTGCGCATCTGTCATCAACTTTTCTTTCAACTCATCCACAGCGGGAACACACAATCGATTCCTGAAGTACAAAACTCCGTCTACCAAGCTGAAATCCGGTCGATTTGCAATCCGATCTCTGAAAGTCACCAGAAGGGGGTCCTCAAACTGGCGATCCTTAATCTGCTGAATCACCTCAGGCTGAAACACGACGGTAGTAGCTAAGGTCACCAATTCACCTACCTTCTGAACCTCAACAGACTGATCATGCACAAGCATATAGAATCCTACCAACACCTGAAGACTTTCTGTCCTCCTGCTAAGTGCATCTGCAACTACATTCCCCTTGCCTGGGTGGTACTTGATCGGGAAGTCGTAGTCCTTGATGAACTCCAACCACCTCCGCTGCCTCATATTCAAGTCATGCTGATCAAACAAATACTGGAGACTGTGATGATCGGAATGGACCTCGAACTTCACACCGTACAAGTAATGTCACCACAACTTCAGTGCAAATACAATGGCTGCTAGCTCCAAGTCATGTGTGGCATAGTTCTTCTCATACTCTTTCAGCTGTCTGGATCCATAGGCAATCACTTTCTGATTCTACATCAGTACACAGCCTAGTCCAACTCGAGAGGCATCGGAATAAATCACGAATCCCTCTCTACCATCCGGGAGAGTCAACACTGGTGCCGTAGTGAGCTTTTCTTTCAACATCTGAAAACTACGCTCACACTTCTCTGTCCACTCATACGGGACTTTCTTCCGAGTCAACTGAGTCAGCGGGGCTAAAATCTTCGAAAAGTCCTGTACAAACTTGCAGTAATATCCCGCCAATCCCAGAAAACTCCGAATCTCTGTCATTGATCTAGGACGGGGCCAATGAACTACTGCCTCAATCTTAGCCGGATCCACCATCAATCCCTCTCTAGAAATCTTATGACCCAGAAATGCAACTTGCTCTAGCCAGAATTCACACTTAGACAACTTTGCATACAACTTGTGATCCCTAAGCAGCTGCAATGCCTTCCGCAGATGATCTGTATGTTCCTCAGCAGTCTTCGAATAGACCAATATATCATCTATGAAAACCACAACAAACTGATCCAAAAAGGAAGTAAACACCCTATTCATCAATGCCATAAAAGTTGCGGGTGCGTTCGTCAAACCAAATGGCATGACAAGGAACTCGTAGTGTCCATACCGAGTCCTGAAAGCTGTCTTAGGAACATCCTTATCCTTCACCCGGAGCTGGTGATACCTTGACCTCAAGTCGATCTTCGAGAAGTAAGCTGCACCCTGAAGCTGATCGAACAACTCATCGATTCTAGGCAATGGATATTTGTTCTTGATGGTCACTTTGTTCAACTGCCTGTAGTCAATGTACATCCGGAAACTGCCATCCTTCTTCTTAACAAACAATACAGGAGCTCCCCAAGGTGAAACACTTGGGCGTATGAACCCTTTATCCAACAGATCTTACAACTGTTTCTTCAATTCCAACAACTCTGCAGGTGCCATACGATATGGAGCTCTACTGATGGGTGCTGTACCTGGCATCACGTCGATCGAGAACTCTACCTCTCGAACTGGTGGCAACTCTGGCACATCTTCCGGGAAGACATCGGGAAACTCACTGACTACTGGGATCTCACTGAGCTGTCGCTGATCCTTCTTCTCTGAAATGAACGCAAGAAATCCCTCACATCCCCTACGAAGCATCCTGTCTGCTTTACAAGCAGATATCACACGCCTTGGGCACTTCGTCTGGCTGCCCTCAAATCGAAATCTGCTGCCCAGATCAAAGTAGATAGCCTTGCTGTAGCAATTGATACAAGCATGATATCTCGCAAGCCAGTCCATACCAAGAATCACATCAAAATCCAGTGTCGTAAGCAACACGAGGTCTACCGGGAGCTGATGACCAGCTATCCGCACATCACACTGAGGGTAGAAGACACTGCACTCCACCCGTTTACCAACCAGAGTGGATACTAGCAACAAGTATGGGAGCGGTGTGGGTCGCTGTCGAAGCTACACAGCAAAATGGGGTGCTACGTACGAACGCGTAGACCCGGAATCAAATAAGGCTAAAGCTTCAGCATCAGAAATTAAAATTTTACCTTCCACGACCGTAGCTTCCTCCGCACCCTCATACGTAGCAGTATAAGCTCGGGCTGTCTGGCGGTTCTGCTTCTGGGCTGGGTGAGCTGTCTGAGATTTGCTCTGCGCTGTAGATCCTGCAGATCTCGTCTGTGGAGAGGATTGAAATTTCGGGCATTGGGCCCGCTTGTGGTCCGTAGAACCACAACCAAAATAGGCCCCACTTTTCCTCCAACATCTATCTGTTGGGTGATCCTTCCCACAGTGACCACAAACCACCTGAGTACTGCTCGAACTACCCTGCTTACCCTTGAACTTCTTCTGGAACTGACTTCTGCCAATGGAACCTGCCACCCTCTTAGCCTCAGTTCGCTCCTCCTCAAATATGGCCTCTGCATCATAGGCCCTGTCAATAGCGTCATCCAAGGTAACCGGCCACATACATGCAACTACGTGGTGTTTATGCCTCGGGTTCAGGCCGTTGACGAAGCGAGTCACCTTCTTATGCTCAGTGTTCACCATATCCTCTGCGAAGTGAGACAACTTGGTGAACTTGTGTACATAATCTGCCACCGATGTCTGTCTCTGCTGAAGATTGAAGAATTCCACTTCCTTGGCTCGCTGAATATGGAGAGGCATGAACTTCCGACGGAATTGCTGCTTGAAGGTCTCCCAAACTGTGGCACTGGGCATAGTCTGGAATGAGCTCTTGACACTCCTCCACCATGTCTTGGCTACACTCCGAAGCATAGAGGCTGTGAGCACTACTTTCTGTTTGTTGCTACACACAATCGTATCAAATAGCTCTTCAGTCTGCTCCAACCATTGCTCAGCTTGCAATGCATCCTCTATCCCATGGAACTCAGTCGCCCCTCGCTTACGGAACTTGTCAAAAAGAGCATTTGGATCTGATTCCTTGGGCTAGAAAATCACTTGCTGGTCTATACGAGGTGATGCTGACGCGGCAGCCTGACTCTGCCTATCCACCATGGATGCCATCTGGGCTTGTAATGACTGCATAGACTGCATCATCATCATCATCATACGCTCCTCACTACTGATATGTGGGGGTAGCGATCCACTATCACTGTTATGGCCCTGTTGATTTTCATCCCGAGATCCTGATCCTGATGCCATCCTGCAAAAGGAAAAGAAACACAGCACACAAATATAAAATGCCCTGAGTTAGTCAAATCCCAAATCAACATATGAGACTTCGAGTCAAATAGTTGATAGCATTATCTCACCACGCTCTTAGATGTCTACATGCTTATAACTAGCATGCTCTGATACCATACAATACGTATGTCACGACCCGAGCCCAGAAATCGGGAGTTAGCGAAAAGCTAGACCAGTGACACACGCACTTCCGTGCACGTGCATCCAAACCCAGTCCAGATGCACACACACAAGGGATCTAACACGTGCGAACTAAGCGTACGCGGAAGCTGTACATATCATAGCAAGCAACCAAGGAAAATAGCGAAAGCCAAAACAAATGCGGAATGGAAAAGTCAAAGCTAAATACCATACATGAAAACCAGATACAAGTCTGGGTACACGACAAAATCAAGATGTACAAATATACAGAGTACAAAGTCCGAAGTGCAAAATACAAAATCTCAAAACCAAACAACTAGGCCGCTGATATGCATGCACGCACTCGGCAGAGGTGATCAGGCCCACTCTGCCAATCCGGAGGGTGCCTCTAAACTCGGCCCTGCAGCCTCCTCGACCGCCGGGGAGCTGGGCAAAGGATCTGTGCCTGCAACACCACAGACAACACAATGAATACAACGATCCAGCAAATACAAGTAACAGGGATGAAACACTCATAGTATCAAATAGAATAATGACAGAAGATTAAATACAGAGTTCCATCTTCGGATGCTAAGCAAATCGCGTATAGGAGTAAAGCATGATAAGTGAATCAAACATAGAAATACTGAACTAAGTGGGTACTACGTTAACCATATTCTCTCCAATAGAGAGCAAAGCAAAGCAGAGCAGAGGAGAACACCACTGACCGGGCCAGGGTACAAGTGGGTCTCGGTTTCCTGGGTTTCGGGGTCCCAAGACAAAGCGACACTGCAGTGATACAGAGATACAGAGATCTAAGCCAGAGGTAACCCCGTCGGGCATCCTAGAGCTGAGGCTGAGTAGAGCCAGACTAATACCAATCAAATCAAATCCAAAAGAAGGGAGATTATCCGCTTTGGACTCACCGATGGCAAAGACCGGATCTTATCCTCACGTATTAATCTCTGGGCAGAGCCACCAGGGAATACCCGATAAATCAGAGATATACAAAGCCAGAAATATACAGAGCATAGCATAGACTGAGCCAAAGCACCGAGCATAGATCATAGTATAATACAGAACGAAGTCTAAACAGACGTACAAGACAAAACAAAAGAATCTCGAAATGCGTGAACATAGATTAACAGAACAGAGGGCAAGATTGTAAACAATATGCAATGCATCTTAGATTAAGACGGAATCAAGGTTCATTACAAGCCAGCCCTAATCTAGTTGTTCACTGTCACTAACCGTGCATGTTGATGTAGTTTTAAGTTATTCAATGCACCGTTGCCATCAAAGTGTTGCAATGTAATCTTTGCGTGCACCGAAGCCCCTTAAACCAACACCCATGGGGAGGTGCTTAACAGTGAATCAACGCTCACATGAATGAGTCACAGCCTAACAGACTATTCACGCGATCCAAAGAACCCATTGGGCCGGTTTACCTGTGTGGTTAACCTGTATTGAGCCCTACAAGTCTCACCATTATCCTAAGTTTTATTTCGGATTTGCCATGCCTTATGGTTTAGCCATGGGTGACCTACGGTTTAGCCGAAGACATCATATGGACTAGCCATAGCATGCACTACGGCTTAACCGAGGTTCCCTTGAAAACACAGCTAAACTGGTCATCTTCCACCTCTGATCTGATGCCTTTTATGGCTGAGCTACGGTTCAGTATACGGCTTAGCCGTAGACCAATCCACGGCTTAGCTGTAGCCACACCGTAGGAGTACTGTATCTGAAAAGTTTCGACTGATCAGAGATTTAATTCACGGCTTAGTCACGGTTGGGTCACGGCTAGCTTACGGCTCAGCCGTAGAACAATCTACGGCTTAGCCGTAGCCTAGCCGTAGAACAAAAGGTGGAATTCAAGTCTCTGGAATGTGAGCCGTACAAGGTACGGCTTAGCCGTACAACACAGAGAACGAACCGGGAAAGTTACAGAACTTGGAAAAACATGTATAAATTGAGCAAAACAAACTCCAATGAATCCCAAAAAGGTAAATTAGGCTGTAAGTTCATGCTAAGCCTATGAGAACAAAAGAAGCACAGCAATCAAATAAATACCCATATGTGTTATCAAATCCTGTACTTATACTTGCCTCAAAACTCTGTCAATCCACTGAATCAAGCTCCAAATCAACTAAAATCAAAGCAAATCAAAGAAACAACACATGCATGAGATGAAAACACAGCAACAGAGAATGAGAGATACAATTGGAGAAGAAGAAGAAAGAGTTGCAGAGAACCCACTCACCTCAAGCCACAAAACACAGACAGAGATGAGAGAGAAAGAGGAAGAACCCAATCGAATCAACTCCCACACCAACCAGAGACTGAGAAGAGAAGTGAAAAGAAGAGAGAGAGATGAACGTGGCTCCTTCTGAAGTTGCATGCAGTCGATCAACGAAATGAATAAGACATCTGGAAGCTGACTCATTATATATATATAGGTTTTGGAGTTTAAGTCAAAGTCCGAAGAGTTTAAACTATTTACAGTTCAAGTCACACGAAGGTCCAACTTCTCCAATGTACTCCGAATAGATTTGACACAGTTACAGAAATTGACGAGCTCAACAAAATACACGTGCTGACACCAAGATGATGCAAAGATGATGCAAGCAAAGCAAAAGCAAAATTACGAAAAAGGGCTTAAAACTACCTATCTCAGGTCAAAGGTTACTCAACTACCTATCCAAGACCCAAAACCAAGTCCGAAAGAAAAACACACTAATGAGCCACTAATCCGGCTCAAAGGGGATCGGAGTGTTACAACTATGCCTAGCACAAAGATTCTTCCTACAAAAGTGATCGTGAGTTCCAAGTGCGGAACCGCGATGTATTAATAAAACTGGTGAGACCAGGTCGATCCTCAGGGAGCAATATGTTTAAGGTATTTTCAACTTGTAACCTGTCTTAAATAAAAATCTAAAACTAGCCTAATTTAAAGTCTAACAAATACAAGTGTCCTACTTACCAAAATTAAATTAGTTACAAACCAATGAAAGAAACTTTCCTAAATCTAAAAACCTAAAATAAAACTAAAATTGCTGCAAAACTAAAACACAAGTTAGAACTTCCAAAAATAAAAACTAAAATTAGAATCTTACTAAACTAAACAATGTTAGAAACAAAATAAAAAAAATTAAAAACTTTCCTTGGTTAGAATTTCCAAAACTAGAAAACTTTTCAATTTAAAATCTTCAATTAAAACAATTTTAGAAAGATATTTAATTCTGAAAATTAACTAAAACAACACGAAAGTCAAAGGCTGTAAACAACTGAAGTCAAAGGCGGTAATAACAAGAAGTCAAAGGCGGTATATTCACTCAAATTCTCCCTTAGTCTAGGCCTAATAATTTCTTAAAGTATGCTCTTTATTTGGGTCGTCAATCCAAACAAGAAAAAACACAAATCAAGCAATCATACAACCATAAGAATAAGAAGAATAAGAAGATGAATATTATTGAACTAGTATGACAATCCTTTACATAAGATGAAAAAAAAATTAAACCAAAAGATTATACATACTAGGATGGAAAAGAATTCCTCCTTCTAGTTGATCTTCAAGGTTGGTGGTGTGGCTTTAGGGCTAAGCCTCCTTGATGACTTGAGATGGAGAGACAAGAGAGGGAGAGATGGAGTGTAGAAATCTAGAGGTGGGAGGTGGGTAATTCTTCCATGAAGAATATGGGAGAAGGGTGCCCTATTTATACTTTTTCAAGTCCTACTCCTTCTCAAACTTTAAAATCTTAAAAATAATAAAAAAATAAAAAAAAGGGGCTCCAACCAATGCTTTGGACGTGCAATATCCTTGGGGATTTTTTTTCTTTTTATTTTTCTCTTCTTTCCTTGCTTGTTTTGTCCAGAAATCCCTCTTGGATGCTTCTTTCCTTCTTTGTCATTGCCACCTTGCATTAAGATCTTTTGAGAGATGAAATAGGGATAAGAATCCTCTCCTAGAATCAAACTTGGCCCACATGAGGTGTAGAACTTCCCCTTTTATCCATTTGCATCGTCAACTTTCCTTTTTTGGAAAGTTCTCCTTGTTGGCTCCTAACTTGAAGAGATCTTCTAGATAATTCTCCCTTGATTTTTTCCTTTACTTTTTCAATCAAAATTTGATCCAAAATCTCTTTTGGACATGGAATAGCTTGCTTGGATATTTTTTTGCATTTTTTTTTCAATTAAATCTTCTTCTTCTCAAAAAAGAACTCCTATGTGGCTTTCCTTGTCCATCTTTGATGAGATATTCTTCAAATTCTCTTCAAAATCTCTTGAAAATGTGCAACAAATAAATAGACCCCTTCTTGGATGTTTTACAAGTGTGCCCCACACATGTGCATGTATGTGTGGGACCATGAAGCCGACTTTTTACAATTTTCTTCCAATTTCCTTTTCTCTTTAATTCTGCTCTCCTTGCTCTTGAAAATCAATTCCTTGCCTCAATTCTTTACAAATGGGAACCATATAATCAATTTCCTACAAAACAGATGTGAATTCATGTGAAAAGACAATTTTACCCCTAACATCACATATGCATGACTGTGGGCCCATTTCTCACGAAATGATAATAAAAATGTACATCATTCTTCATGATTTTGTATGAATGAACTAATGATGAAGAGAATTCAATTTATTTTATGAGAAAAATTATTTTCACAAAACTTTCCAAAAATAGACTTTCCAAAAATAGCAGTGCAAAAAGTGTGATTTTTAAGCAATTTATGCAGAAAAATATAAAGATGAATTTAAAATGAATTAAACCATGATATTACACTAAATGAGGCTCTTTAAAGTTAATAAGTCCTTAAAATGGGTCAAAATGTGTATGAAAATATGCATTTTTAAAGACTCATCACATCCCCCAACCAGCGTTTTGCTAGTCCCTAGCAAAAAATTCGATAAAATATGAGGCTTCTATCCTAACCTAATCTAATCTTAAACGAATGCAATGCAATAAAATTAAACATGAATGCAATGCCACTTTCGCTGGCACTTTCGACTGCATTTAGCGTATGCAGCGAGCCCTTAAACCCCTAGGTTCCTCCTAGTGGACGAGTTGTGCCTCGTGAGGGTTTGCAGTGAATATACCCACAAAATTCTCTTCTCTTTTTTTGTTTTTGAAAAAAGATAAACAAATGAATAAAAGAGAAAAGAAATTCCCAAAAGAAAATTCACTCATATCAGATATTTTCGAAATCTGGAATAATTACACTTTCAGACTTTTCAAAGTCCAGTCCACAATTCTATTCTAAAAAACTCTCTCAATTTCAAACCAACTTGCGTGCATTATGCGAAATTGTATACATCAAAAACTTATTTCGGATATTTTACAATAATGCTGCAAAAACAGAATTTTTCCTTCAAATAGTCTGATCCCTTGAAATTTAGCAAAACGAAATTTCCTCTCAAAGTTACTAAGATAGTTGCCACTTTACTATTTACTTCGGTTGGCCTCTTTTTCTCTCACTATCTTTTTCCGACGCAAGAGTTCCCAAGTTCATACGATATAAGAAAAGTTAGGATCCAGAGAGCAAATCTGGTCCTTGTCCTTCCCCACACATACTCCCTTGCAAACTCTTACGGACACTCTTCACTCTTTTACTTTTTCCAACATAGAATTTTCCAAGTTCATATGATATAGCAAAAGTTGGGATCTAAGGAGCAAACTTAGTCCTTATGCTTTTCCACACATTTCCCTTGAAAATTTCTACGGACACTCGTTGGGCCATAATTCATCTTTATTTTCTTTTTTTTTCTTTTCTTTCCTGTGACTGTGCAATGTTTAGGTCCCTTAAGCTTTCTAATTAACCCATGTAGCGAGCGTTTGGCCAATGACTCCCAAACCAGATGGCTTTAGGGCATTAGATATGGAAATATCCCTCCGGGCTTACTAGCTCGAGTTAAAAAGGCTACGAACCCAAACTAGTCATAAATTGCTCATTATATGCTCTTTTTTTTTTCACTCTTTCTTCTTCTTTTTTTTAACCAAAGTAAACACTAGGTGGCAATTCTCATTTTACTCGAATTAATTCATTTTGGTTCTAATATATACAATTTACCAAAAATGAATCAGGAAACAAAAATATTCTACAAACTAAATTTCAAGTTCACATTGTATTCTCCAGAAAAATTCCAAAAACAAACAGCATCAAAGCTTCATATCCAAAATTTTGAAAAATGTATACGTGTGTGTATATGAAGAGCAAGTTTTGGTTGTCTTTTTGATAGGTTTTCTCCTTCAGAAAATGCAAACTTTCTTTTTACTTCCTTCCAAAAGTATGAAAATTCCATATTTCTATATATCTTCAAATCGCTTCAATTCTTTTAAAAATTTTCTTTTCCAAAATGAAAAATAAATACCAACGAAAAAGAAATAAAGGTCCTAATTTTTTTGTTTTTTGAAAAAAAAACTACAATCATTAAAAACTAACTAAAATGATAAAAGTGATAGAAAAATCAAAAAAAAATTTTGTCTAAAATTGGACAAGCGTGCTTGTTCCCACCCCCATCCTAAGATGAACATCGTCCTCGATGTTTATGCATGCAACGCAGAACTGTAAAAATAACATGAGAAAATATAAATGTAAATGAGAGTAGAGAGAAAAAGTCACCTGAAGATGTGTTCGAGCTGCTCCCTGTCCAAAGTTAGACAAAACAGAAAAACAAGAACAAAAAAACAAGAAGCTATTCTAAAAGGAAATATCTACTCTAAAAAGAAAAGAAGAAAAAAACTACACTACTATATTCGAAATCATGAGTCCACCCAGATCCCAAATGAAATTTTCCTCCACACAGTTTACAAGAAGCACAGAAAGAGATGAAACCATGAGGACTGCATATTTCTGTAGACTGTGTGAAGAAGGGACCATAAAGAAAATTTCTTCCTCCTCCCTTAAAAATGGATATTTGAAAGAGAGGAGAGTATGCAATGAACAGCTAGGTGGCCTTAGGTCCTCGCGTGCCACAAATTCTTTTAAATTGATTTCCACAGTCTATTTAGGCACGAGCTGAAAGGATTCCAAATTATCGGACTTGGGTGTCTGAATGGGACCACTATTCCTTAATTCTGTAAGTTTTTCTGAATAACATTGAGGGCCAATAAATGCAGGGCAATTTCTTTAAGGGTTGGATCATCAGATTTCATGAAGAAGTCAGTACATGATTCTAAAGATTCCAGATTATCCAACTCAGAAATCTGAAAAATGGGGTCATCCTCCCAATTGTAATCTTCCTTTTGAGACTCAGTAGGTTCATTTGCAGTTTCCTCAATTGTAGGAACATCAAATTTGTGAAAGACTACAATGCCAAATTCATCAGAGGAATCGGAATCATAGAAAGGATTTATGTAAAAGGGCATCGATTCCTCTTTAATGAAGTGGAATGGCCAGTACTGAGGAAAAGTGGGGCACATAGGCTCATGTGATTCATCAATTGGTTCATGCATCGCCCCATCATCCATGTACTCATGTACACCCTTGGATATCCACTGTGTGTTTGTGTGATCCATATCTACGAGTTCTTTAATGAATGTAGGATCATCTTTAATTCCAACAGTGGCATTTTGTTTTCTCATTTCAAGCTCGGTTTGATTAATCGAAGTCATTAGGCTTTTCATGTTGTGTTCATTTTTTTGTATGATTTGCATGGTATTTTGTGTGAACTCAACCAATTTGGCTAAAGTATCCTCCAAAGAATTTTTCAGGGTTGGTGGTGGTTCATATGACCATTCAGGCGGAGAGGGATTATGAGGTGCATATGACCAAGGAGAAGAAGGGGGTACATATGATGTATCCTGTGAAGGGTAGTCATACGACCCGTCCTGAGTAAATTCTTGGGAAGAAGAGACATGATCCATGTTGGGCCCATTACGCCAATTGTTTAGTGAGTGATCATTCCAATTTGGACTACATATGTTATCCATTTCATTATAGTAATGCCATTGATTTGATTCAGCCCACCATGGAAATCCCACATCCATATTATAATGAGTGAATGATTGTATGGGGTGTGGGTAATCATACGGGACCCTTATTAGTTGATCATCTGACCTAATCATTCCATTAAACTTTTCCATAAATTCCTCATTGTAACAATGATCATATTGATTAGCCCATTCCCATTCATAAGATCTAGCTGAACAATTTCTTAGATGTAACTTTGCAATTCTTTCTTGTTCACACAAGGCACGCCAAGACTTTGGGGGGCCATCAGCATTGGTTCTATTCCTATTGATTTGCCCGTTGTTAAGTCCCCTCATGTTTGTGGATTTCCACCAATCCATTTTTGGAATCACTTGTTCTTTTTTTTTTTTTTGAAAAAAATGATAAAAACCTAAGTTAGAAAAAAAAAGACATCTAAGCAACTCCTTAAGGTTGAAAAGTTTCCTCAAGGTCTCCAATCTGGTCCTATGAAACAAACTCGGCCAGGTAAGCCACCAGGAAGTGGTAGAGTCACAGATGGACCCGTTTGAAGGACCAGTTTCCTGAACAGACAAGCTGTCGCGCACTACAGGGGCAAAGGCTTCCTTAGACACCGAGAAGATTAAGGGCAATGATTAGATCACTTTTGGTATACTTTCTTCCCAAAAGAAGTTGAGACAACTTGAAAAACAGTAACTTTTCCTGATTTTAGAAAGTTTCTAAAAATAGCAGTGATGTGTACTTTCTAGCATTCCATGCACATTCCTATTCCAAATTAGGGTGACTCATCATTCCATGCATGTCCTCCTATTTCTAGAAAGATGCCAAAATTAAACCAAACCCACAAAGCAATGTAAATAAGGAAAGTTAGATAAGTTACCTTAAATGGCGCTCCCCGGAAACGGCGCCAAAAACTTGATCGTGAGTTCCAAGTGCAGAACCGCGATGTAGTAATAAAACTGGTGAGACCAGGTCGATCCTCAGGGAGCAATGTGTTTAAGGTATTTTCAACTTGTAACCTGTCTTAAATAAAAATTTAAAACTAGCCTAATTTAAAATCTAACAAATACAAGTGTCCTACTTACCAAAATTAAATTAGTTACAAACCAATGAAAGAAACTTTCCTAAATCTAAAAACCTAAAATAAAACTAAAATTGCTGCAAAACTAAAACACAAGTTAGAACTTCCAAAAATAAAAACTAAAATTAGAATCTTACTAAACTAAACAATGTTAGAAACAAAATAAAAAAAATTAAAAACTTTCCTTGGTTAGAATTTCCAAAACTAGAAAACTTTTCAATTTAAAATCTTCAATTAAAACAATTTTAGAAAGATATTTAATTCTGAAAATTAACTAAAACAACACGAACGTCAAAGGCTGTAAACAACTGAAGTCAAAGGCGGTAATAACAAGAAGTCAAAGGCGGTATATTCACTCAAATTCTCCCTTAGTCTAGGCCTAATAATTTCTTAAAGTATGCTCTTTATTTGGGTCGTCAATCCAAACAAGAAAAAACACAAATCAAGCAATCATACAACCATAAGAATAAGAAGAATAAGAAGATGAATATTATTGAACTAGTATGACAATCCTTTACATAAGATGAAAAAAAAATTAAAACAAAAGATTATACATACTAGGATGGAAAAGAATTCCTCCTTCTAGTTGATCTTCAAGGTTGGTGGTGTGGCTTTAGGGCTAAGCCTCCTTGATGACTTGAGATGGAG
Organism: Sextonia rubra; assembly: GCA_037013555.1. Lineage (NCBI taxonomy): Eukaryota > Viridiplantae > Streptophyta > Magnoliopsida > Laurales > Lauraceae > Sextonia > Sextonia rubra. Next base: position 13,898,002 of record JASUAD010000026.1, read on the forward strand.
AGACAAGAGAGGGAGAGATGGAGTGTAGAAATCTAGAGGTGGGAGGTGGGTAATTCTTCCATGAAGAATATGGGAGAAGGGTGCCCTATTTATACTTTTTCAAGTCCTACTCCTTCTCAAACTTTAAAATCTTAAAAATAATAAAAAAATAAAAAAAAGGGGCTCCAACCAATGCTTTGGACGTGCAATATCCTTGGGGATTTTTTTTCTTTTTATTTTTCTCTTCTTTCCTTGCTTGTTTTGTCCAGAAATCCCTCTTGGATGCTTCTTTTCTTCTTTGTCATTGCCACCTTGCATTAAGATCTTTTGAGAGATGAAATAGGGATAAGAATCCTCTCTTAGAATCAAACTTGGCCCACATGAGGTGTAGAACTTCCCCTTTTATCCCTTTGCATCGTCAACTTTCCTTTTTTGGAAAGTTCTCCTTGTTGGCTCCTAACTTGAAGAGATCTTCTAGATAATTCTCCCTTGATTTTTTCCTTTACTTTTTCAATCAAAATCTGATCCAAAATCTCTTTTGGACGTGGAATAGCTTGCTTGGATATTTTTTTGCATTTTTTTTTCAATTAAATCTTCTTCTTCTCAAAAAAGAACTCCTATGTGGCTTTCCTTGTCCATCTTTGATGAGATATTCTTCAAATTCTCTTCAGAATCTCTTGAAAATGTGCAACAAATAAATGGACCCCTTCTTGGATGTTTTACAAGTGTGCCCCACACATGTGCATGTATGTGTGGCACCATGAAGCCGACTTTTTACAATTTTCTTCCAATTTCCTTTTCTCTTTAATTCTGCTCTCCTTGCTCTTGAAAATCAATTCCTTGCCTCAATTCTTTACAAATGGGACCCATATAATCAATTTCCTACAAAACAGATGTGAATTCATGTGAAAAGACAATTTTACCCCTAACATCACATATGCATGACTGTGGGCCCATTTCTCACGAAATGATAATAAAAATGTACATCATTCTTCATGATTTTGTATGAATGAACTAATGATGAAGAGAATTCAATTTATTTTATGAGAAAAATTATTTTCACAAAACTTTCCAAAAATAGACTTTCCAAAAATAGTAGGTTTCATGAATTTATGCAAAAAGTGTGATTTTTAAGCAATTTATGCAGAAAAATATAAAGATGAATTTAAAATGAATTAAACCGTGATATTACACTAAATGAGGCTCTTTAAAGTTAATAAGTCCTTATAATGGGTCAAAATGTGTATGAAAATATGCATTTTTAAAGACTCATCAAAAAGCTTTTTCTACCAGCTCATCAATGAGTTTTTTGAAAAAAGTACATACAAAAGTAATAAAAGATAAAGCATATCTATCATAAGAATGAAGTAGTATTTTATTTCCGACATGCACATCGATGAAGAACTTATCCCCAGAAAGGGAAAAGAAATAAAGACATGACACATACCTTATCAAGTCACTCAAAACAATCATGACATCTCACTATTCAGAATAAAGTTCATCTACAGCAAAGATTGTGATATTTGCCTGCAGTCCGGTTGTATTATGAAATTTGTCAGCACATGAAATGAAATGCAAATGCAGTGTAAATTCAGTTGTAATGAAATGTAAATTATGTTGGTTATGACTATAAATAGGTCTAGCCTTCCTCAGGTATAGGCAAGAGTTGGAATACCAGTCAAAATCCGGCCTTTCTTCCAACGCCATCTCCTCTCTCCTCTCCCTTCTGCTTTTGTATACCCACCACCTTCCCCACTTGGTATCAGAGCCAAGTTGGCATCTAGTTTGTAATTACGTATTGTTGCAATATAAAGTCGTTTTGTAAGTATTTCCTCATTTATCTTTATGTCTTGATTTTGTTTAAGAAATTGCTGACTCAGAAGTAAGAATATCAAAAGTCTTAACACTAAGTTCTGTGTTTGTTATTATTAAGAAATTTTTATCATTTTCCGCCCGGAGGTAGCCATTGTTGTCACCGTTGTTAGCCGTGTGAAGGCGTCTATGGTGTTTTGTTGGTGTGTAAATCTTCTATTTCGTTAGATACTCGTGGTAGATTTGCTTAAAATAACTCTGTAATATAAATTATGGCTATGCTTATTAAGAAGTTTGCACCTTCTTCTTCCTCGTCATCAATTTCCTTATCTTCTATGTCTATTAAAAATAGTGAAGAAATCAGCTATGACAATTTAGATGAAGTTATTTGTGATTGGACTATTCCAACCGTAAATAAAAATGAAATTTATAGAGTTCGAAGTTTTCAATTAAAATCAAGTTATAAAGTAAAAACCATCGAAAGAACTGAATCCATTACTAGTAATATTTAGCATCTTTCTTTAATCAAGCCCTATGAAATAAATGAGTATGTTAAAACTTACAATTATATTCATTTTGGCTTAGTGCAAGTTGCTCTAAAGCCATTAACAAGACTTGGACTTACAACTGAAGCTCTCATCCATGTTCAAGATACAAGACATAAAAAATTCAATGATTCATTATTTGGAATGGTTGAATCAAGTTTGGCTAATGGCCCTACTTTCTTCAATTGCTTTCCAAATTTCTCTATTTCCCTTACAGATCCAGGTGCACATGAAGCTCTTACTCTTGCTATCTAGAAAAAAGTTTTTGATATGAATCCTCATAATCAAAATCTTGCTCTCATATATAGAGTTTATTATAAACTCATGAATTCAGTTGTTCCAGGCATAGCCTATTCCCTTTAAGCAAAAGGTATGACTCCTTTATTCCAAAATAATTTCAAAAATAAAGTTAATATTTCAAAACTCATATAGTGTAATGATATTAGTCTATCTGGTAAATGACACTTAGAAAACACTCAACCTGAAAGGTCTTTAGAAAATCAAGATATTGAAACAATTATTAAACATGAAGATGGAAGTATTGAAATAAATTTTCAAACAGATTCAAGAGATACAACTCCTATAGTTTATCAACCTTCTAGAAAGTCTTATTTACATCCTCCATCAGTGGTAGGATCTTCAAAAGAACCATCTCGAGTTTTTTGCTCTATAGCTAATGTAGACCTTTGACCTACAAAACTTGTGTATCCTTCCTATCAAGCTTCTCCATCTAATACATATAATCCTTTGAAATCCAATTTCAATATAAATGTTATTAAATGCTTTGAAATTAATAAAGAAATGTTAAAAAATAATTTAGCTTTACATCCTCTCACAAAATCCTTTTTTAACCATGTTTCTCAAGAATATAAAGACTGTCTGAAAGCAAAACGGTATAAATATATTTATGATAATCAAAGAAATATTTATTTCTTTGATTGGCTTAAACTAGCAATGAAGAAAGCTTATAATACTGAAGATTTATCGATCAATATGATAACTAAATTAAGCTCTTCTTGGATTATAGCTTCTACCAGTTCCTCTCCACAAAGAACTGAAGAATCTTTGCATCCTCCATTACATCAAATCATTTATAAAAAAATTCAGCTGTACCCATAAAAGATGTTGCAAAAATATAAAGAGACAAAGGTAAAATTGAATTTATTTACAAATCAGATTTATGTCATGTTTTAGAACAAAATAATTATATAAATATTAACCTTCATACTATTGGCCAACAAACCAATAGAATTGAAGATAAAGTTGAAAATATTTTAAAATTTTATGAAACTACTTCTTCCCATAAAGTAACCAAGACACAATCTTTAGGTTTTCAAGGTGAAGCCCTTAAAGATCTAAAGTTAGAAAAAAAATCCTTAAAATTTTCAGACGAACTAATCAGTTAATTATCTTATAGTTTTACAAACATAAAACTTAAAGAAAATAAGAAAATAAAGATGAAAAATCCATAAATGTTTTAGTTTCTAAAGCTTTGAGCTCAGACTCAGAATTTTTTGTTTTTGACTCTATAGAAGAAAAATCAATTGAAAATCAAGATGATCAAAACTAAGAATCTCTCCAAATCAATAATACTTAAAAGACAAAAACCAATAGTCACTATAGAAAAAACAAGAAATTATTATCTAAGACCTACTCCAGTTGATCTTCAATTCGATGAACAAGCTATTCTTAATGGCCTTCGATTTGAAAACTCTTCAGTATATGAATGGGATGTAGATGGACTATCTGAATATCAAATTCTGCAACTATAGCAACAGATGATGATATATGCCTCTACCATCATGGCTGCCAGTAATAATCAAAGACATGCAGTAAATGCAATCATCCTTAAATTTACAGGACATTTACATGGTTGGTGGGAAAAATACCTATTTGATACAGAAAGAAATGCTATATTAATTGTAGTAAAAAGAGTACCCTCAAGAAATCATGTTCTTATTCCTCAAGGCCAAATGATCCTTGATCCCATCTACATGCTTATTACCAATATAGTTAAACAATTTATTGGTAATTATATGAATGTAGAAGAAAAATTATAAACACAATTAATCAATTTATCTTGCCCAACATTATCAAATTTTTGTTGGTATAAACATGTTTTTTTATCAAAACTTTATACAATTGATGCAAGTAATTCAGAATTTTGGAAAGAAAAATTCATATCTAGTCTTCCTAAACTTTTTGCAGAAAAAGTTAGAGAAGAATTAGAATAAAAAAATTATGGAAATTTGAATTATGGAATATACATATATGGTGATCTAATTCAAAAGATTAATAAAGTTGGATTTTCATTATCCAATGAAATCAAACTTAAACGACAAATTGAAAATAAAAAAAGAATCAGCAAGTATGAACTTGGTGATTCTTGTTTTCAATTTGGTATGGAACCATTAATCAATCCTTTTAGCCAGAATAAAAAGAAAAACTTAAAAAGAAACCATTAAAAAAGAAAATCTACACATTTTTCAACTATATAATATTATACTCCCTCAAAAAGATATTATAAAAAATCTTCTTATAAAAACCATTATAAAGAATTAAAGAAATCTTAGACAAACAACAATCCATCCACTTCTTATCCCAAGAAAAAAGAAATACAATGTTATAATTGCAAAGAAAAAGGACATACAGTTCCTGACTGCCCAAAAATAAAAGTTAAAATAAAAAAAGAAATCAAAACTATCTTAAAAGGATCCTCAGCGTCAGAGTCATTCGGTTCTTCTGATACAGATTATTCTTCCTCTCACGCTTCATATACATGTGATTGTAAAATATTTGATAGTGAAATCCAATATGAATATGCTTCTTCTTCCTCTTTATCTTTAAACGTACTTTCTGTTCCAGAAGAGATGATGCTAGAAATGTTTAAAGATCTAAAAGATGAAGAATTAAAAAATAAATATTTTGAAAAAGTATAGAATATAAATAAAGGAACTAAAAAAGGAAAAGCTTCTACATCAAATAACATATTAGATTTACCTGAACAATTCAGCATTAAAACTGTATTGATAGATTAAGAGAGTAACAAGCTCTTACTCATCTTTTTATTCGAGATCTTTATAAAGAAATTAATAATCAAAATCAAGAAATAAAAGAATTAAAACAAGACTTAATTGAACTTCAAGAACTCAAACAACGTGTTGAGAATCTTGAATTTCACACACTCAAAAATTATCAAGAAAATAATGATTATGTGGAAAATCAAGAAAAATTTGATAAAGACTTAAATAGTTCTGTAAATTCTTTAACAAGAAATCCACTTAGAAAATGAAAAACTCAAGCCACAATTAAGGTCAACGACTTCACTATTAGAGCACTCTGCTTATTAGATACTGGCGCAGATGTTAATTTAATAAGAGAACGATTAATCCCAACTAAATATTATGAAAAAACCATTAAAAAACTCAATCTAGCTACTGCTAGCAGAAAACTACATATCAAATACAAATTAAGTAATGTTTATGTCAGTAAAAATGGAACATGCGTAAAGACTAATTTCCTTCTAGGAAAGGATTTAAACAACAATGTTATCCTTGGAAACCCTTTTCTACAAAATTTTCAACCTTTTCAAAATGACTCATCAAGTCTAAAAACTATTTTAGACAATAAAGAATTAAAATTTGATTTTGTTGAATTAACTCTTATTCAACATATCACTATTATTCAGACAAAGTGTAAACAAGAATAAGATGTCCAAAAACCATTCAGATATCCAGTTCTAAATAAAATGGATCTTATTAATCGTCTCTCTGATGTCTTCATTTTTTCTACATTTTATCCTACAGCTAGATTTTGGTACCTTCAAATTCAACCCGAAGGATAGATATAAAATTGCTTTTTTTTCCCAAGAAAATAAAAATTCAGGTTATTGATAATTCTCATTCAGACCTATCTTTTACTCCTATCTGCCTTCAGGAAGTATCCCTTCTCATTATGACATCAAGTAAAGCCCCTATTAAGGAATCAATCTCTTCCTTCATACCTACATCAAGCATTCCCTTCTTCAATCTAGGATTATCTGTCACTTCACAAGAACTTATCAATGCCCATTGGAAAGCCCTTCTCTATGATACAAGAAAAGAAAACTACAAAAACTCTATCTAAAATTGCAAACCATATCAAGGACTTAGAAAGCCAAAGCCTTATGTGCCATAACATCCATCAAAGAGCACTGTTATCCACCTGTGCTGATAAAAAAATATCAAGAATTCACCTCCTCGAAAAGGTTAACACAACCTTTCCAGATGAGATAGTTGCAAGAATTAGAGCAAAAACTATTTCTTGTCAGATCAAGGAGCGATTAATGCTTAAAGCTTAATATATAAGCTGGGCAACTGGCTTTCCCAAGTTGTTCCTGCCATCATATGAAGTTGATATCTCATATATCGAATAAGGATTAGTCCAAAGATTTTCTTTATGCAGAGATGATTTTGAAATAATACAACAGCTCCCTGCAATCGTGCATCATGCCTTTCACAGCCTTGGAGTTACCAAAAGACAACTTCTCATAACGATTTCATCAAGTTTAGGTGAAAGATCAGAAATCCTGTTTTATCAACCATATCAATTATGGACTGTCATGAATTATAAAGAGGGAGATTTAGTTTGCAAAAAATTCATCTCTACCTTAGATGATTTTGAGCATCTCCCTGTTGATCATTCAGCTCAATGGTATGAATCTCATGAAGTCGCTACAATGGAATACAGTTTAGAATGTCTCCAAAATTATGATCCAGCTTCTGATTAATATCAAAGATTTCTCAATCTAAAAGGATATCTTGAATTTGCAAATACATACAGATATGTTTGGTGTGACGGTCAACGAGCTGTTTGCATTGCTGATGATCTCGCTGAGCAAACAACAGTGATATAGAATCCATATAAATCTGGACATACAGCTCTCTATCAAATTATCAATGCTGATGAAGACATGTCTTTTGATATTTCTGACAGAACTCGAGAAGAGTTAATCCAATTATTTCATGGTGAATTAACAAATGATGGATGGGATGAGCACTTTTGGTGCAAGTTTCCAATAATACTATGCCTAGGATAAAGTTTCGTCCTACAAGAGCTTTTTCTACAAGCCCATCAATGAGTTTTTTGGGAAAAAGTACATACAAAAGTATTAAAAGACAAAGCATATCTCTCATAAGAATGAGGTAGTATTTTATTCTCGACATGCACATCTATGAAGAACTTATCTCCAAAAAGGGAAAATAAATAAAGACGTGACACATACCTTATCAAGTGACTCAAATCAATCATGACATCTCACTATACAGAATAAAGTTCATCTATAGCAAAGATTGTGTTTTTTGTCTATAGTCCGGAAGTTTCATGAAATTTGCCAGCACATTAAATGAAATGCACATTCAGTTTAGATTAAGTTGTAATGAAGTATAAATCATGTTTGTTATGACTATAAATAAGTTTAGTCGTCCTCATGTACAGGCAAGAGTTGTATGCCAGTCAGAATCCAGCCTTACTTCCACCACCATCTCCTCTCTCCTCTCCCTTCTGCTTTTATATACCCACCGTCTTCCCCATTTTAGAATTTGTAATCAAGTATTGTTGCAATATAAAGTCGTTTTGTGAGTATTTATTCACTTATCTTTATGTTTTGATTTTGTTTAGGGAATTGCTGACTCAGAAGCATGAACGTCAAAAATCTTAATAGTTGGTTATGTGTTTGTTATAATTGAGAAAATCTTAATCATATTCTACCCAGAGCAAAGCTGAGGTAGCCATTGTTATTGCCATTGTTAGCATGTGAAGGCGTTTAAGGCTTTTTGTTGGTGTGTCAATCCTTTATTTCATTAGATACTCATGGTGGATTTGGTTAAAATAACTCTGTAATACAAATTATGGTTATGCTTATTAAGAAGTTTGTACCTTCTTTTTCCTCATCATCAAATTCCCTATCTTCTATGTCTATTAAAAATAGTGAAGAAATCAGCTATGACGATTTAGATCAAGCTATTTGTGACTGACTATTCCAACCGTAAATAAAAATGTAATTTATAGAGTTGGACGTTTTCAATTAAAATCAAGTTATAAAGTAAAACCATTCAAAGAACTGAATCCATTACCAGTAATATTCAGCATCTTTTTTTAATCAAGCCCCATGAAATAAAGGAGAATGTTAAAATATACAATTATATTCATTTTGGATTAGTGCAAGTTGCGCTAAAGCCATTAATAAGACTTGGACTTAGAAAAAAAGCTCTCATCTATGTTCAAGATACAAGACATAAAAAAATTAGTGATTCATTACTTAGAATGGTTGAATCAAGTTTGGCTAATGGCCGTACTTTCTCCAATTGCTTTCCAAATTTCTCTGTTTCCCTTACAATCCAGATGTACATGAAGCTCTTACTCTTGCTATCCAGAAAAAAGGTTTTGATATGAATCCTCATAATGAAAATCTTGCTCTCATTTATAAAGTTTATTATAAACTCATGAATTCAGTTGTTCTACGCATAGCCTATTCCCATTAAGCAAAATGTATGACTATTCCAAACTAATTTCAAAAATAAAGTTAATATTCCAAACTACAGTGGAATGATATTAATCTATTTGGTAAATGGCACTTAGAAAATGCCCAACCAGAATGGTCTTTAGAAAATCAAGATATTGAAACAATTATTGAACATGAAGATGGAAGTGTTGAAATAAATTTTCAAACAGATTCCAGAGATACAACTCCTACAGTTTATCAACCTTCTAAAAATTCTTATTCGCATCCTCCCTCTTTGGTAGGATCTTCCATAAAAGAACCATCCCGAGTTTCTTGCTCTACACCTAATGTAGACCTTCGACCAATAAGACTTGCGTATCCTTCTTAATAAGATTCTCCATCTAAAACCTATAATCCTTCGGAATCTGATTTCAATATAAATGTTATTGAATATTTTGAAATTGATAAAGAAATGTTAAAAAAGAATTTATTTCTACATCTTTTAACAAAATCATTTTTTAAACAAGTTTCTCAAGAATGTAAAGACTTTTTAAAAGAAAAATGGTACAAATATATTTATGATAATCGAAGAAATATTTATTTCTTTGATTGGCTTAAACTAGCCATAAAGAAAACATATAATACTGAAGACTTATCCATCAATATGATAACAAAATTAAGCTCATCTTGGATTATAGCTTCTACCAGTTCTTCTCTTAGAACTGAAGAATCTATACATCCTCCATTACATCAAATCATATATTAAGAAACTTTAGCCGTGCCCAGAAAAGATGTTGCAAAAATACAAGGAGATAAAGGTAAATCTAAATTTATTTACAAATCAGATTTAATTCATATTTTAGAATAAAATAATTATAAGAATATTAACCTTCATACTGTTGGCCAACAAACTTATATAATTAAAGATAAAGTTGAGAATATTTTACAGCCTTCTGAAATTATTTCTTCTCAAAAAGAAATCAAAACTATCTTAAAAGGATCTTCATCCTCATCCTTAGAATCATCTAGTTCCTCTGATGAAGATTATTCTTCAGATACATGCCAATGTAAAATATTTGACAGTGAAATCCAGTATGAATCTGTTCTTCTTCCTTTTTATCTTTTAACGTACTCTCTGCCCTAGAAGAAATGGTGCTAGAAATGTTTAAAAATCTAAAAGATGAAGAATTAAAAAAATAAATATTTTGAAAAAATACCGAAAATAAATAACGGAAATAAAAAAGGAAAAGCTTCTACATCAAGTAATATATCTGACTTACCTGAACAATTCAGTATAAAAACTATTTTAGATAGTTTAAGAGAGCAACAAGCTCCTATTCATCTTTCAATTCAAGATCTTTCTAAAGAAATTAATAATCAAAAGCAAGAAATAAAAGAATTAAAACAAGACTTAATTGAACGTCAAGAACTCAAACAACGTGTTAAGAATCTTGAATTTCACACACTCAAAAATTATCAAGAAAATAATGATAATTTAGAACATCAAGAAAAACTTGATGAAAACTTAAATGGTTTTATAAATTCTTTAACAAGGAATCTACCTCAAAAATAGAAAAATCAAGTTACAATTAAGGTCAAAGACTTCTTTATTAAAGCACTCTACTTACTAGACAGTGGCGCAGATGTTAGTTTAATAAGAGAAGGATTAATCCCAAAAAAATATTATGAAAAAACCAAAAATAAACTCAGCCTAGAAACTGATAGTAATAAACTCCATATCCAATATAAATTGAATAACATACATGTTTGCAAAAATGGAACATGTATAAAGAGTAATTTCCTGCTCAGAAAACATTTAAACAATGATGTTATCCTTGGAAATCCTTTTCTATATATTCTATAACCCTTTCATATTGATTCATCAGGCCTTAAAACTATTAAAGACAATAAAAAATTAATTTTTGATTTTGTTGAATCAACTCCTATTCAACATATCAATATCATTCAAAATGAAATTACTTATAAAGAAAAAGAAATTGCATATCTTCAAGAAGATATGAATTCTTTAAGAATTGAAAATGAATTAAAAAAACTAGAATTCCAAAAAGATTTAATCCAATTTCAAAATCTCTTGAAATAGAATGTTGTTTTGACCTTCCTTCTGCCTTTAAATAAAGTCTTAAAGTCCATTAGAAATCCATCTCCAAATAAAACTAATCTTATTAACCATCTAGCTGGTGCCTTCTTTTTTTCCAAATTTGATCTTAAATCAAGATTTTGGCAAATTCAAATCACCCTAAAGGACAGGTATAAAACTGCTTTTACAGCACCATTTGGCCATTACGAATGGAACGTTATGCCATTTGGTTTAAAAAATGCTCCTTTAGAATTTCAAAGAATAATGAATGACATTTTTAATCTATATCAAGCTTTTACACTCGTCTATATAGATGACATTCTTGTGTTTTCAAAATCTATTTATGACCATTAGAAACATTTAAATATTTTTAAAAAGATTATTATCAAGAATGGACTTGTCTTATCCCAAAAGAAAATGAAGCTTTTTCAAATAGAAATTCAATTTCTTGGTTTTATAATAAAAAAAGAAACTATTTCTCCAGTCCAAAGAGTTATTAAGTTTGCTTCACAATTTCCTGATGAAATTCTTAATAAAGAGCAATTGCAACGTTTTCTTGGATGCCTTAATTATGTTTCTGACTTTTATAAAAATCTTACTAAGGAAAGAAAAATCTTGCCAATGCGCTTGACCAAAAATCCCGTAGAATGGTCACCTGCTCATACAAAAACTGTTCAAAATATTAAACAGAAAGTCCAAAATTTACCTTGTTTAACTATCCCTTATCCAAATTTATTAAAAATAGTTCAAACAGATTGTAATACTCCGACCCAGCTTGACCTCGTTTAGCGGTTAATTAATCTTGTTTTCGTTGTTAATCGTGTTTTGTTTGAGTTTTATTTTCGTTGCGGGTTATGGATAGGTAGTTGGGTTGAGTTTGACCTGGATTAAGTAGACCAAGCCCTTTTTCGTAATTTTAGCTTTTCTAAGACATGGTCATTTTTGCATCATCTTGATGTCAACACGTGTCTTTCGTTGAGCTTGTTAACTTTCGTAATTACGTCGTTTGCAAATGATGCCGTATGATTCCATTGGACCAGGATTTGACTCAAACTGAAAATAAAAATTCTAACTTGGACTTCATTGCAATTTGGACATCTACTTATATATATATAAACATAAATGTCCCAGAACTTGACTACAAACTCACGTTCTCTCTCTCTCTCATTTTCCTCACTGTGCACGTGAAAAATTTCTCTCCCTCTCTTGAATTCTCTCCCCCATCGATCAAGCTATTGAGGGATTTTGGTTCTTTGCAAGCTCTATTGTGTTGATTGTGAGGTGAGTTTTCTCTTCCATCTCTCTCCTCTCATTCTTCTTTTTCTCCTTCTTGTTTCCCTGTTGCATGACGTGTCTGTGCTTTGAGATCCTTTCAAATTCTCATGCATGCATGTTGTGGTGGTTGGTGTTAGGCTGTATTTGGACCCAAGGACAGCAAGTTGTGTAATTGAAGTCAATTGAGGCAAGTATAACCATAACCTTTAAGAACCCATGTTGGTATGCATTTGATTTTGATTAGTTCACATGAATTTGTATGGGAAAATGTGCTTACAGCCCATTTGGTTAGTACTCTATCTATCTCCATTGGACAATTGCAATTCTAATGATTTCACAGGGTTTCTGTACGTGCTTCAGAACATTGACTTCGTGCATTTATGGCTAAGCCGTATGGCACTCACGGCTTAAAGTCCAGAGAGGGTAAAAATCCAGTTTTCCTCTACGGCTAGGGCACGGCTAAGCCGTGTATTGCCCTACGGCTAAGCCGAAGCTCAGCCGTGGCCCAGCCGTAGATCAATACATGGTGCCTTTTTCTGGATTAACTGAGAGCAATCAATTGACAGATCTTCTACGGCCCAGCCACGGCTAAGCCGTAGAACACACACGGCTAAGCTGTACGTTCACCTACGGCTACGCCGTATCCACACTAGAGAATAATAAAGGACAAGGATAGGCGTAAGGGAAAGACCAATATGGCCTTCATGATAGAATGTAGAGCACCTAGACCTGCCCAGCGGAACGTGATACAACGCGTGAATGATCTCGAGGGCTGCGAATTATTCATGTTCGTTATCCGGATGTTAAGCACCTCCCCATGGGTGTTGGTTTAAGGGACTTCATGCACCGCCCGATTCAATGCAACACTAGACAACGGTGCATCGAATAACTTAAAACTACATCATCATGCACGGTTAGAAACACCGGATAATTAGATTAGAATTGGTTTGTAAATAAAGATGATCCGATTTTGCATAATTGGTAGCATAACATATTGCATTCGATCATTGATCTCAACTCTCTGATATGATTACTTGTGTTCCGTTACTTTCACATTGTGGTTCCTTACCTTGAGTATGCATGTATAATATGTTCACAGATATACACGTATGATATGTTGTTACGATCTACTCAGGGTTTTCACGATTGACTCTATATGGTCAGGCACTACTTAGCCTCAGCCTTAGGATCCCGACGGGGTGAATTTGGTATAGTTACATGGCCTTGCTGCAGTGAGGAAACGTCTTGGGGAACCGGACCCCAGGAAACCGAGACCCATTGTACCCTGGCCCGGACAATGGTGTTCTTTGCACGATACAAAATCCCTCTTTTGGGAGCATATGGCAATGTAGTAGCCACTAGTTCTGTACACTGCATGTATCCATTGATTCGCTTAGCATATTTCTTTCTTGCATGACAGCCTAGTATACAAAAATGCTTTATTTAATTTACATGACGTTCTTTATTTTATTAGACACAGCATGCGTTAACTTGTTATGGGTTATACTTTGCTGAATCATCGTATTCACAGTTGTTTTTGGTGTTGCAGGCCCAGATACCCCTGCCGAACCCTCACTGGTCGGCCAGACCCCAGACGAGACCCCCGAGGCCCCATCAGGCCTAGAGGAGTGGATGTGATCACTCCACGGGAGAGCGTTCTTGGCAACCATGGCATTGGAGTCTTGTTTTTGAGGATTTTTCACACTTGTGTACATGTCAGGATTGTATATATTATTTTGTTCCTTTTGTAAGACCTTCATATGTAATTATGTCAGTTCTTTCTTCGTATTCTCTTCTTGCACTGTTAGTTTGATGTTTCTGATATTTACAGCTTCCGCGTACATGTTTGGCACGTGTAAATGTTCCTTTGTGCATGTGCATTTAGACTCGTCGACGTGTACATGCACGGGAGTACGTGTGTCATTAGGTTTGGCTTTTGCTAACCCCCGAACCTTGGGCTCGGGTTGTGACACAGATGCATCTGAAATAGGTTTTGGAGGAATCCTTCTACAAAGAAACGTCCTTGGAAAAGAGGAAATTCTTCATTTCACTTCTGGAACATGGACGCCCACTCAATAGAATTATTATTCAACTATTAAAAAGGAAATCCTATTCACAGTAAATAGTATAATGAAGTTCCAACGTAATTTATTAAACAAAAAATTTTTATTAAGAATAGATTGTAAATCTACTAAAGAAATTCTACAAAAAAGATGTAAAAAATCTTGCTACTAAGCAAATCTTTGCTCGTTGGCAAGCTTTATTAGCCATATTTGACTTCGACATTGAGTATATTGCAGGTAAAAATAATTCTCTTCTTGATTTTTTATCTCGTGAGTTTTTACAGGGACAAAAGAATAAAGCCTTGGCAGATTAGACCCTTTTTCTAGTCCCCAATTGATAAAGTTTCTTCCATTATGAACACTACACTTTTATCCAGAAAATCCAGCAGCAATTATCTTGAGAGATGGGGATCAACCCATACTTGTAATATTCCTCAATTTCAAAGCCCATCAAGCCTTGTATCCAGAAAACTTCAAGCTTCACAAGCCCAATATTTGGCCACAAAAGCACCATTGAGAATTTATTCCTTAGATGACATGTTTTATGCCGATACCATTTCTATTGAACATCTTATCCAAACCCTTTTTTCTCTTAATTACTTATTTATCCAACCTCTTGACTATTAAATCTATGAACATATTTTGATTAGAACTGGCAGCTGAACTATTGATCATATAGATGGATCAAAAAATTCATATTTAAATGCTTTACCACCCAATATTACTATCCTATATTCAAAAATCAAAATCCTGTATGTTCACTCTGTAGAAGAATGGGGACGACCTCTTCATATGCCTCAAAGGCTTGATTTAGAACTTATTTTTAATTATTATGATTATATTTCTGCTTGGGAAGTCATCTTCTATTACCAAAACCCATCCTTCCAGCATTCCTGGTTCATTAGATTCAAATCAAACTCCCATAAAATATCTATGTGGTTCTTCACACAATTCTGGATCCCTTTTGGTGCCACTAAAGACATCCTTCCTCAAGCACTTCTTCCTATTTATGAATCCTATTTTGCATCATTTAAAGCCCTTCTCAAATTAGAAATAAAAAGCCTTTGTCAGCACCTACAACTTGCAACAGAGCCTTATTTTACTAAGTAGTTTTATCGCAAGCAGGAGATTCCTTGGATCTTGAAATGGAATTTTTAAAAAGAAATGGACTTCAGTCCACCAGTTTTATCTCGAATGATTTATATCAAGTTTTGGCATCAATTTGTTTATACTACAATACTCCAGCAATATTCTACCGATCATGCTATAAAGCCATCATTCTCTGAAGTTCTCAAAACTCCTGAAAAAGAAAAAAAAGGTATTATCCAGCAAGAGATATTGAAAAATAGAAGAATTCTTATTTAGCCTCTCTTTCTGCTCTTTATGCAGCAATAGATTTGCTTCAACTCGAAAAAGAACTTCAAAAGGAAATTATTGAACAAATACAAAAAGAATGGCCATCTGAAAATTCTCCACTAAGTTTTGGTCTGCAGTTGCATCATCTTTGGGCTGATAACAATCCTTTTGAAAATATTGCTCCTGAACCAGATACAGATGTTGATGAGACAAAAAGTGATAATGAAGGATTCATATCTATCCGAAG
This sequence comes from Sextonia rubra, assembly GCA_037013555.1. Lineage (NCBI taxonomy): Eukaryota > Viridiplantae > Streptophyta > Magnoliopsida > Laurales > Lauraceae > Sextonia > Sextonia rubra. The sequence continues at coordinate 13,913,858 of JASUAD010000026.1, forward strand.
AAAAGGAAAAAAATAAAGCAAACACATGACATATAATTTATCAAGCCACTCAATTTCCCACAAAGCAATCATGACAATCCACTATTCAGAATAAAGTTCATCTATAGTGAAGATTGTGAGCTTATCCAGCAGTCCTGAAGACTCATGAAATTGGTCAGCACATGAAATGAAATGCAAATGCAGTGTAAATTCAGTTGTAATGAAATGTAAATTATGTTTGTTATGACTATAAATAAGTCTAGTCTTCCTCATGTATGGGTAAGAGCTGGAATACCAGTCAAAATCCAGCGTTGCTTCCACCACTATCTCTGTTCTCCTCTCCCTTCCGCTTTTGTACACCCACCATCTTCCCCATTTGGCATTAAAGCCAAGTTGGTATCAAATTTGTAATCAAGTACTTTGGCAATATAAAGTTGTTTTGTGAGTATTTCTTCACTTATCTTTGCTATGTTATGATTTGATTTTGCTTAAGGAATTGCTGACTCAGAAGTAAGAACGTCAAAAGTCTTAATCTTTAGTTCTGTGTTTGTTATTATTAAGAAATTTTAATCATATTCTGCCGAGAGCGAACCTGAGATAGCCATTGTTGTCGTCGTTGTTAGCCGTATAAAGGTGTTTAAGACATTTTGTTGGTGTGTAAATCCTCTATTTCGTTAGATACTCATGATGGATTTGGTTAAAATAACTCTGTAATACAAATTATGGCTAAGCTTATTTAGAAGTTTGTACCTTCTTCTTCCTCATCATCAAATTCCTTATCTTCTATGTCTATTAAAAATAATGAAGAAATCAGTTATGATGATTTAGATCAAGTTATTTGTGACTAGACTATTCCAACTGAAAATAAAAATGAAATTTATAAACTTGGAAGTTTTCAATTAAAATCAAGTTATAAAGTAAAAACCATCGAAAGAACTAAATCCATTACAAGTAATATTCAACATCTTTCTTTAATCAAGCCCTATGAAATAAAGGAGTATGTTAAAACATACAATTATATTCATTTTGAATTAGTGTAAATTGCTCTAAAGCCTTTAACAAGACTTGGACTTAGAATAGAAGTTCTCATCTATGTTCTAGACACAAGACATAGAAAAATTTAGTGATTCATTACTTGAAATGGTTGAATCAAGTTTGGCTAATGGCCTTACTTTATTCAATTGCTTTCCAAATTTCTCTGTTTCCCTTACAGATTCAGGTGCACATGAAGCTCTTACTCTTGCTATCAGACAAAAAGTTTTGATATGAATCCTCACAATCAAAATCTTACTCTCATATATAGAGTTTATTATAAACTCATGAATTCAGTTATTACAGACATAGCCTATCCCATCAAGCAAAAGGTATGACTACTTTATTCCAAACTAATTTCAAAAATAAATTTAATATACCAAAACTCATACAGTGGAATGATATTAATCTATCCTGGTAAATGGCGCTTAGAAAACGCTCAAATAGAAAGGTCTTTAGAAAATCAAGATATTGAAACAATTATTGAACATGAAGATGGAAGTGTTGAAATAAATTTTCAAATAGATTCAAGAGATACAACTCCTATAGTTTATCAACCTTCTAGAAAATCTTATTCACATCCTCCATCAGTGGTAGGATCTTCCATAAAAGAACCATCACGAGTTTCTTGCTCAACACCTAATGTAGACCTTCGAACTACAGGACTAGTGTATCCTTCTTATCAAGCTTCTCCATCTAATACATATAATCCTTCGGAATCCAATTTCAATATAAATGTTATTGAGTGCTTTGAAATTGATAAAGAAATATTAAAAAAGAATTTAGCTCTACATCCTCTCACAAAATCCTTTTTTAACCATGTTTGTCAAGAACATAAAGACTTTCTAAAAGGAAAATGGTATAAATATATGTATGATAATCAAAGAAATATTTATTTCTTTGATTGGCTTAAACTAGCCATGAAGAAAGCTTATAATACTGAAGATTTATCCATCAATATGATAACAAAATTAAGTTCATCTTGGATTATAGCTTCTACTAGTCCTTCTCCACAAAGAACTGAAGAATCTATACATCCTCTATTACATCAAATCATATATAACGAAACTTCGGTCGTACCTATAAAAGATGTAGCAAAGATACAAGAAGATAAAGATAAATCAGAATTAATTGATAAATTAGACTTAAGTCATGTTTTAGAACAAAATAATTATACAAATATTAACCTTAGTACTATTAGTAACAAACCAATAGAATTGAAGACAAAGTTGAAAATATTTTGAAAATTTATGAAGCATCTTCTTCACAAAAGATAATTAAGACACAAACTTTAGGTTTTCAAGGTGAAGCCCTTAAAGATCTAACGTTAAAAGGGAAACCTTTAAAATTTTTAGCTGAACTAATCAATCAATTATCTCATAATTTTACAAACAAAACTTTAAGAAAATAAAGATCAAAAGGCTGAGAAATCTATAAATGTTTTAATCTCAAATTCTAAAGCCTCTAGCTCGTATTCAGAATTTTCTGTAGTTGATCCTATAGAAGAAGAGTCTAAAACAAATAAGAATAAAAGTGATCAAAATCAAGAATCTCTATAAATCAATAAAATATTTAAAAGACGAAAACTAATAGTCACTGCAGCAAAAACAAGAAATTATTATCCAAGACCTACTCCAGTTGATCTTCGATTCGAAGAACAAGCTATTCTAAATGGCCTTCAATTTGAAAACTCCTTAGTATACGAATGGAATGTAGATGGACTATCTAAATATCAAATCCTACAACTATGCCAACACATGATGACATATGCCTCTACCATCATGGCTGTGGTAATGATCAAAGACAAGCAGTAAATGCAGTTGTCCTTGGATTTACTGGACAATTACATGGTTGGTGGGAAAAGTACCTATCTGATATAGAAAGACAAGCTATACTAAATGCAGTAAAAAGAGATCTCTCATGAAATCCTTTTATTTCTCTTCAAGGTTAAATGATTCTTGATTCTATTTACATGCTTATTACCAATATAGTAAAAAATTTTATTGGTAATTATATGAATGTAGAAAAAATAAAAATGCAATTAATCAATTTATATTGCCCAACATTATTAGATTTTTGTTGGTATAAAGATGTTTTCTTATCAAAACTCTATACAATCAATACAAGCAATTCAGAATTTTGGAAAGAAAAATTTATATCTGGTCTTCCTAAACTTTTTGCAGAAAAAGTTAGAGAAGAATTAAAATCAGAAAATTATGGAAATTTGAATTATGGAATGTATATATATGGTGATCTAATTCAAAAGATTAATAAAGTTGAATTTTCATTATGCAATGAAATCAAACTTAAACGTCAAATTGAAAATAAAAAAAGAATCAGCAAGTATGAACTTGTTGATTTTTGTTTTCAATTTGGTATGGAATCATTAATCAGTCCTTCTAGCTAAAATAAAAAAAAAAACTTAAAAAGAAACCATCAAAAAAGAAAATCTAAACATTTTTTTAACTCCGCAATATTATACTCCCTCAAAAAGATATTATAAAAAATCTTCTCATAAAAACCCTTATAAAGAATTAAAGGAATCTTATACAAACAATAATCCATCCACTTCTTATCCCAAGAAAAAAGAAATACAATGCTATAATTGCAAAGAAAAAGGACATATAGTTCTTGACTGCCCAAAAATAAAAGTTAAAATAGAAAAAGAAATTAAAACTATCTTAAAAGGATCCTGAACGTTAAAGTCATCTAGTTCCTCTGATACAGATTATTCTTCCTCTCATGCTTCAGATACATGTCTTTGTAAAATTTTTGACAGTGAAATCCAGTATGAATTTGCTTTTTCTTCCTCTTTATCTTTAAACGTACTTTCTGTTCCAGAAGAGTTGGAATACTAGTCAAAATCCAGCCTTGCTTCCACCTCCGTCCCCTCTCTCCTCTCCTTTCTGCTTTTGTATACCCACCATCTTCCCCATTTGGTATCAGAGCCAAATTGGTATCAAATTTGTAATCAAGTACTTTGGCAATATAAAGTTATTTTGTGAGTATTTCTTCACTTATCTTTGTTATGTTATGCTTTGATTTTGCTTAAGGAATTGCTGACTCAGAAGTAAGAATATCAAAAGTGTTAATACTTAGTTCTGTGTTTGTTATTATTGAGAAATTTTAATCATATTCCACCCGGAGCAAAGCTGAGGTAGCCATTGTTGTCACCGTTGTTAGCCGTGTGAAGGCATTTAAGGCATTTTGTTGGTGTGTAAATCCTTTATTTCGTTAGATACTCGTGGTGGATTTGGTTAAAATAACTCTGTAATACAAATTATGGCTAAGCTTATTAAGAAGTTTGTACCTTCTTCTTCCTCATCATCAAATTCTTTATCTTCCAAGTCTATTAAAAATAGTAAAGAAATCAGTTATGATGATTTAGATCAAGTTATTTGTGACTGGATTATTCCAACCATAAATAAAAATAAAATTTATAAAGTTGGAAGTTTTCAATTAAAATCAAGTTACAAAGTAAAAGCCATTGAAAGAACTGAATCCATTACCAGTAATATTCAGAATCTTTCTTTAATCAAGCCCCATGAAATAAAGGAGTCTGTTAAAACATACAATTATATTCATTTTGAATTAGTGCGAGTTGTTCTAAAGCCTTTAACAAGACTTGGACTTAGAATAGAATCTCTCACCTATGTTCAAGATACAAGACATAAAAATTCACTGATTCATTACTTGGAATAGTTGAATCAAGTTTGGCTAATGGCCTTATTTTCTTCAATTGCTTTCCAAATTTCTCTGTTTCCATTACAGATCTAGGGGTACATGAAGCTCTTACTTTTGCTATCTACACAAAAGGTTTTGATATGAATCCTCATAATCAAAATCTTACTCTCATATATAAAGTTTATTATAAACTCCTGAATTTAGTTGTTCCAGGCATAGCCTATTCTCGTCAAGGAAAAGGTATGACTACTTTATTTTAAACTAATTTCAAAAATAAAGTTGATATTCAAAAACTCATATAGTGGAATGATATTAATCTATCCGGTAAATGGCACTTAGAAAATGCCAAACCAGAAAGGTCTTTAGAAAATCAAGATATTGAAACAATTATTGAACATGAAGATGGAAGTATTGAAATAAATTTTCAAACAGATTCAAGAGATACAACTCCTACAGTTTATCAACTTTCTAGAAAGTCTTCTTCTCATCCTCCCTCCGTGGTAGAATCTTCCATAAAAGAACCATCTCGAGTTTCTTGCTCTACACCTAATGTAGACATTTGACCTACAGGACTTGTGTATCCTTCTTATCAAGCTTCTCCATCTAATACATATAATCCTTCGGAATCCGATTTCAATATAAATGTTACTGAATGTTTTGAAATTGATAAAGAAATGTTAAAAAAGAATTTAGCTCTACGTCTTTTAACAAAATCCTTTTTAAACAGGTTTCTCAAGAACATAAAGACTTTTTAAAAGAAAAATGGTACAAATATAAATATGATAATCAAAGAAATATTTATTTCTTTGATTGGCTTGAACTAGCCATAAAGAAAGCTTATAATACTGAAGATTTATCCATCAATATGGTAACAAAAATAAGCTCATCTTGGATTATTGCTTCTACCAGTTCTTCTCCACAAAGAACTGAAGAATCTATATATCCTCTGTTAGTGTCATTGTAAAAGTGTGTTGTCAATTACGTGTCCAAAGTGTAGTTCGATTCTAGAACGATGCAGTTCACCTCGGAAGTTCATTGAAGATCAAGTTAAGTTTAAAGAAGTTCAAGCTAGCTCAAGACCATTCAAGGAAAACCTATCAATGAAGACTAAGCAAAGAAGTTCAACATCAAAGAAGATCATCTGTGGGTGCCAAGGGATAAGGTATTTGTGATCCCTAAGTGTCCATGGAAATAAACTAGGAAATTAGGTCTTTCAAACACCCTATTTTGTTCTACGGCTTGGACCACGGCTAAGCCGTAGATCCTACGGCTCACTGTCCAAAGAGTATATTTTGAAGCCTTTTTGTTCTACGGCTGACCCTACGGCTGCACCGAAAAAATGTTACGGCTAAGCCGTAGTGTGTTTCACGGCTAAGCCATAAAATCTACGGGCCACAATCCAGAGAGTGTACTTGGCCATATTATGCTTACGGTTGACCTTACGGCCAAGCCGAAAGGCCTTCACGGCTAAGCCGTAAAGATTACGGGCCACTCTCCAGAGAGCAGTTTCTGGGAAATGTGAGCTTACGGCTGACCCACGGCTAGGCCGAAAGGTGCTCACGGCTAAGCCGTATAAGGATTTACGGCTAAGCCGTAAGCCTAACCGTAAGAAGGAATTTTTGTTGCATCTGGTCAAACTAGCCGTTGGATGCTGTCAGAACTTACGGCTAAGCCGTAGACCATTCTGTTCTTAGTCGTAGAACTATCCGTTGGAGTTCATCTGTATTTAAAGAGGACCTCTCCCTTGCTCCAACTACTGAATTAATTGCTGAGAAAATCACTAGTATAGCTGAGCCTTTGCACCTCCATTAAAATCATCTTCAAAGCTCCCACAACCACCTACTCTCCAACATCAAAGAGTGCCATTATTGTTACAAGTAGAGTAGTTGGTGAGTTAGGAAAGGCTTCTTCAAATCTGAGAGAATACCTTAGCCTTCCAATCCCTCTTGGAACCTCTTCCCTTGGCTGAGCTCACATCTGAAGATCCTCATCTCCAAGGAGCAAGAACAAGAGGCCAAAGCTTGGAGGTAGTCTTCAAGCATCAAGAGCACCACTCAAAACCAAGGTATTCAATTCCTTGTTTAGGTGTTCTTTAACATTTCAATTCATATTGCTGTATTTGGTGGAAGACAAACCACCGCATCAAAAATTGTTGTAATTGGTGGACTAGATCAAGGATCAACCACCTGATAAAAAAAAACTCTAATTGGTGGAAGACAAACCACCGTATCAAAAAACTGTTGCAAGAGGTGTATGTTATGTAAGTACCTCTTATTTAGTGGAACCAAGAGAGATTGCTCTTGAGAGTGGATGTAGGTCTAGGACCGAACCACTATAAATCATTGTGTTTATTGTTTGTTGTGTGTGGATGTTGCTTTGCTTTCTTGTCACTTGAGTTGATGATCTTTTATAAGCTACATCTTTGTTGCTCTAGTTGCATTTCTAGACACTCATAACTCTGAATATCTCTCTCAATTTTAATAATCTTTCAGATAGTTCTTTAATAACATCTAAGTCTTGAAAAGAAATTTTTAATAGTCCTATTCACCCCCCCTCTAGGACTTGGTGAGATCTAGTTATTGCACTTTCAATTGGTATCAAAGCCGGTTACTTCGTAAGGGTGTAATAACCTAAAGTAGATCCATCTTTTGCTAGATTCACCATGAATCATGAAGGAAGTTCTATCACCCGACCACCTTTCTTCGATGGAACTAACTATGCTTTTTGGAAAGCCCGGATGACAGCATTCTTAAAATCCATGGACTGGGTTGTTTGGGAGGCTATAGAGAATGGTTGGACGGAACCCACTGAAGATGTGTCTACAAATGGTGTCACAACCACTAAACCATTAGATCCAGCTAAATGGTCTCAAGCTCAGCTAAATCTTAGACAAAATAATGCTAGAGCGTACAATGCTATAGTGTGTGCCATGAATCAAGAAGAGTTTAAAAAGATCATGACAACCACTAATGCAAAACAGGCATGGAGAATCCTTGAAGTAACTTATGAGGGTACCTCAGTTGTCAAAAGATCTAAACTCCAGATGCTCACAAGTCAGTTCGAAAACATTCGCATGGAAGAAAATGAAATGTTTACTGACTTCCATACTAAGCTCATGAAAATTGTAAATGAAATGTGGGCGCTTGGGGAAACTCTTCCGGAAGGTAAAATCTGTAGTAAAATCTTGAGATCACTTCCGGAAAGATTCCATCCTAAGGTAACCTCTATAGAAGAACACAAGGATTCGGAACAAATGAAAATTGAAGATTTAGTGGGATCCCTTTAAACCTTTGAACTCAAATTTAACAATGACAAAAAGAAATCAATCACTCTAATCACCTCTCATAACACATCTTCCTCTAAAGATGACATAGGAATAACTAGTAATGACGAGGATGAAGATGTGGCCCTTTTGCCGAAAAGATTTTTGAAACAATTTAAGAAAAAGAGGGTGAAAGAGTATAAAAATGAAACCACAAATGATAAATATAAAGGTCGGTCAAGTTCTCACTCTAGAAGTAAACATAAGGAACCTATGTGTTACAGATGCAAGAAAATTGGACACATTTCCACCGATTGTCCTCAAAAAGGGAAATTCAAAAAGAAGAATCTTGTAGCCACTTGGGACGATTCATCTGAATCAGATTCTGACTCAGATGAATCACATCAAAATGAATCAGACAAATATACAGTTCTGATGGCTACCACTGCCACCTTCAACCTTTCTGAAGAAATGATTAAAATATCGAATGAAGAAATCTCAGGCAGTGAGTCAGAGAGTGAGTATGAAAATTCAGATGATGAGGATAATGACAACACCACGGATTCCTATGAACTACTCTATGAGGGAACATGTAGGCTCGTTGAAACTGTAAGCAATCAACAAAACAAAATTAAAAATTTAAAGGAAAAGGTAGATAGTATTAATGCTGAAAAGGAAGAATTGCTCAAAGAACTCGAAAGTGTAAAAATTCAATTATCAACTGAAAGAGAAAATGTACTCAAATTAAGAGAACATGAAAAATCCCTTTTAAAAATAAAAGATGAAAATAATGCTCTCCACAATGAAGTGACTATTCTGAAACGATATAAAGAAAAGTATGAGTACAGATTTACTCAAAATGATGAGAAATACATTAGACTATTCAAAATTGGGAAAGCTTATAAAGACATGACTGGTCTTGGATATGACAAAAATGCTAATCAGCCTCCAAGTTCCGGAACTGTTTTTGTCAAAAGTGCTTTAAAGGATGAAGATATTAGTGCTCAAAACACTGTGGATAAGGCATCTACTAGTACTCATACAGTTTCGTCAAATGTTCTATGTCATTATTGTGGAAAAAGAGGTCATTTCAAAATGGAGTGCAAATTAAGAAAAAATCATTGTAACATCAGTCAGAAAATTGAGAAAAACACCACGAAGAAAGGGGAACCTGAAAACAAAAATCAAAAGTCTCAGATAAACACATTTCCCTTAAACCAAAAGATGAATAATTTATTAAAAGAAGTCCATAAGTTAAGAAAACAATTTGAAATATACAAAAAGAATGGAGCAAACATTCCTATTCCCCAACATAAAACTTTTCAAGTGAAACGCCAAAAATCAACTGTGATCCCTACTACTAGTACACTTAAATGGATACCCAAAAACAAGAATCTAGTGGTTCACACAGCTTTTAAAGCTGCAGAACAATCAAGATGGTATCTGGATAGTGGATGCTCAAAACATATGACTGGTGATAAATCTTGTTTGTCTAAAATGATTGAATTCGATGGAGGCACAGTTACTTTTGGTGATGGCAGTACTGCGAAAATTGTTGGGAAAGGAACTTTAAATGTTCCGAACTTACCACCTTTTGAGAATGTTTTGTGCGTTGATGGGTTAAAACATAATTTACTTAGCATATCTCAAATCGGTGATAAAGATTATGCCGTAAACTTTAGTAGTCATAGTTGTGAGATCTCAAGGAATGGAAAGATAATATTGAGAGGTCTTAGAACTACTGATAACTGTTATGTGGTGGGAAAAACAAATGCTTCATCCTCTGCTTCTTGCCTACTAACTAGTATTGATGAAGCTAAGTTGTGGCATCAAAGACTTGGGCATGTAAACTACAGAGACTTATCCCATCTAAACAAATATGTTGAAGGACTGCCCAAGATCAGTAGTCAAGAAAAGATGATCTGTGGAGAGTGCCTTCAAGGAAAACAAATTAGAAGTGCCCATAAAATGGTGAATGCTATGAAAACTACTCGACCTCTAGAACTTATTCATATGGACTTGGTTGGACCAACTAAAAGAGAGAGTCGAGGTAAGAAAAGGTACTTTCTTGTTATGGTAGATGATTTCTCTAGATTTACTTGGGTTGCATTTTTGAGAGAAAAATCTGAAGCCTTTGGAGAATTCAAAAGGATTGTAAAACAAATTCAGACTGAAAAAGGTACTTCAGTAGCCCGAATCAGAAGTGATCATGGTGGAGAATTTGAGAATGATCAATTTGACAAATTTTGTGAGAAATATGGGATTCATCATGAATATTCGGCCCCCAAAACTCCCCAGCAAAATGGGGTAGCTGAAAGAAAAAATAGAGTTCTCCAAGACATGGCCACAGTCATGCTCCATAGTAAGAATCTTCCTAGAGACTTGTGGGCCGAAGCTGTTAATACCAGCTGCTACATCATCAACCGAGTTTATCTTAGGACTGGTACAAATCAGACAGCTTATGAATTGTGGCATGGGAAGAAACCAAATGTGAAATATTTTAAGGTCTTTGGGAGTAAATGTTACATCTTGAAGGATAGAGAACAACTGAGTAAATTTGACTCAAAAAGTGATGAAGGTATATTCTTAGGCTATTCAACGTGGAGTCGAGCCTATCGTGTACTCAATATGAGAACCGGAGTAATCCAAGAATCAATAAATGTCATTATAGATGATGAATCCACAATGTCTGATAATGTTGATGAAGTGGAAGTGCCCTCAATGATTGAACCCACACGATCCACAATAAAAACTGATGCACCTATCGCTACTGAAAATTTGGTGAATGTAAAAGATCATCCTATAGATCAAATTATTGGTGACCCCCTAACAGGTGTAAAAACTAGGAAACAATTGGAGAACATTATGAGTCACTTGTGCTTTACTTCGGTTTTAGAACCTACCTGCGTTGATGAAGCTTTTTCAGACAATGATTGGATAAAAGCTATGCAAGAAGAATTGAATCAGTTTACAAGAAGTAATGTTTGGTACCTAGTTCCCAGACCAAAGGATAAAAATGTGATAGGCACTAAATGGATCTTCAAAAATAAATTTGATGAAAATGGAGTTATTGTTAGGAACAAAGCTAGGTTGGTAGCTCAGGGATATTCTCAAATTGAAGGTATTGACTTTGACGAGACCTTTGCTCCAGTTGCTCGTTTAGAATCAATTAGAATCTTACTATCTATTGCTTGTTTTTTGAAATTCAAATTGTTTCAAATGGATGTTAAGAGTGCTTTTCTAAATGGAATTTTGAATGAGGAAGTGTATGTTGAACAACCTAAAGGTTTTATAGACTCAAAATTCCCCGATCATGTGTTTAGACTGAAGAAAGCTTTGTACGGTCTTAAGCAAGCACCACGTGCTTGGTATGAAAGGTTGACAAAATTCTTGTTAGACAATAATTTTCAAAGAGGTAGTGTTGATAAAACCCTTTTTATTCAAAAGACAAGAAAGTCAGTGTTAATAGCGCAAATATATGTAGATGATATCATCTTTGGTTCCACATCTAATGACTTGACTACTCAGTTCGCTAATCTAATGCAATCTGAATTCGAAATGAGTATGGTTGGCGAATTGAATTTCTTCTTAGGTTTACAAGTCAAACAATTACGTGATGGTATCTTCATTTCCCAGTCCAAGTATGCTAAAGAACTGGTGAAACGATTTGGTCTAATGACTGGGAAACATGTCAAAACCCCCATGAGTACAACCATCAAACTTACTAAAGATGCAAATGGTAAAAAGGTTGACTCTAGCCTATATAGAAGTATGATTGGTAGCCTGTTGTACCTTACTGCAAGTAGGCCAGACATAGCATTTAGTGTGGGAGCATGTGCTCGATATCAAGCGGATCCAAAAGAATCTCATCTAACTGCTGTAAAAAGAATCATTAAGTACATTGCCGATACAACTGAATATGGTCTGTGGTATCCTCATGACTCCTCATCCTCCATTGCTGGATACTCAGATGCTGATTGGGCAGGAAACTTAGATGATAGAAAATCCATAAGTGGCGGCTGTTTTTATGTTGGAAATTGTCTAGTAGCTTGGCATAGTAAAAAGCAAAATTCGATATCACTCTCCACTGCCGAGGCTGAATACATAGCTGCCGGAAGCTGCTGTTCTCAACTCTTGTGGATGAAGCAGATGCTTATGGACTATGGCATTACACAAGGTATAATGAGCTTGTATTGTGATAATACGAGTGCCATACACATTTCTAAAAATCCAGTCCAGCACTCTCGCACCAAACACATTGATATTCGACATCATTTCATTAGAGAATTGGTTGAAGAAGGAATCATTGAGCTCGAATATATTCAGACTGAAAAACAACTTGCAGACATCTTGACTAAACCTCTTGATGTGTTAAAATTTGAAAATTTGAGGAAATCAATTGGTGTTTGCTGTTTGAATTAACTTGTGTTTTTACCCAGGGTCTACGGCTAAGCCGTACACCACTTTACAGCTAAGCCGTAAGCGCTTACGGCTGAGCCGTAAAACACTCTACGGCTAAGCCGTAAGTACCCTCGTTCTGCGCGCCGAGACCTTCTTAAACCCGACGCTTCGCCTCTTTTCTTTTTTCTCTCAGTCTTTTCGTCTCTGCTCTTCTGCTTCCACCTTTTTCTCGCTACTCTTGTCTTCTCTTCTCGATCCTTCTCCTCCGGTCTTCTCTCTCCGGCCTCCTCCTTCTCCGGCATCTTCCTCCTCCTTCCTTCTCCGGCGTCCACCGCCTCGGCCCCGTCCTTGTCTCCACGGCCTCCACGCCTAAATCCGCGGCCAAGTCCTCGGTCTCCCCGGTCTCCACGCCCGAATCCTCGGTCTCCACGGCCTCCACGCCCGGATCCGGCGTTCTCCTCTCTGTTTGATCTCTGTAGTGTTCTCCTTTCTTTTCTTTTCCCTCACTGTGTCATTCGTTTACTGTGCTCTGTGTGCGTTTTCCTCCTGTTTGTGGTGTGTGGCCTTCTCTCTGTGTCTCACTATGCCTCCGCGCTCCAAGAATGCATACCCTCCAGGTAAGAGGCCTCGTGCCTCCGGTAGCTCCTCCCGGGCTCGACAGCCCTCTCCACGCTCTCCCCGAGTCTTGGTTCCACGGGAACCCACTAGTGATCGGTCTTTCTTTTCGAGACCCATCACTGTCGAGCGGGATGTTAACATTCTAGCTGTTGAGGCCTACGGAGTACACACTCTTCTCACTCACGTTGGGTGGGAAAACATTCTGAAGTGGGGTGGTCCTGGCTTCCCCTCTCTTGTGCGTACCATGTATGCATCTATCTCCCACGCATCGATCGACACCATGTCCTTTGACATTGGGTTCAGTGATGGCACCAATACCATCACCCCTGCCATCATCTCCTCTTTGTTGTGTGTGCCTCTTTCCGACTCCCCTTCGATCATCTCGGATTCTCTATCCGAAGAGGAGAGACATACTGCCACCTTCGCCCTCTATGGCGCCTCCATTCCATGGAAGGCCAAGGGGTTCCTTCCTGCCGTCTCATTGCTTCCTCACTATCGGATCCTCCATGCCATCTTCACGTATAACATCTACCCTCGGAGGGGGAACTTCTCTGACCTCACCCCATTCATGGTGAATGTCCTCTACTCCGTCCACATGGGGGTCAAAGTGTGTCTTCCCTCGCTCATCTGTGCCACCATTATTCGCTTTTGGCAGTGCCCAGGCAGAGGCACCAATGCATGTGTCTTTGGGTATCTCATGACTCGCCTCACCTCTCAGTGTGGGGTCACTTTACCTACAGATGAGGCTCCTGAGTCTCACCCCACCTTTGGCACCGTCAACATCCAGAACATGCGCTTCTCCAAACAGCAGGCAGCTGGTCCCCCACTTCCTGACTCCGGAGATGAAGAAGATTCACCGGTTGCGCCTCCTTCTGCAGCACCCTCTACCACTTCTCCGGTTCCGGTTCCTCCCCCGGCTTCTTCCTCTTCGTCGTTTGAAGCTCGGTTGGCCGCTCTCGAATAGAGGCAAACTAAGATGGAGAAGCTCTTGAAGAAATCATTTCAGTACTTGTCAAAAATCTCCAAGAGCTGCCGGCGCGACGATGTGGCGATTCCTTCCCCCTTCCCCCTCTCCTCCTTCGGATTGATGTCTGTTCTTGTTGTTTTGTTTGTATTTTGGGAAATGGCTGTACCTCACCTGTTAGTCTTAATTGTTATCTCATGTATGCTTATGGGTGAAGTATTGTTTTGCTATGGTTGTACTTAATTTCTACATCTAATATAGCCATTGTTTCTCTTTGTGTGCATTTCTGTTCTCAATTATGCTTTATCTCTTTGTCAATCTTGTGCCAAAAAAGGGGAGAATTGTATGCATGTGTTTAGGGGGAGCTTTCTAACCTCCCACCTTTCTAGTAGATTGTGTTTGCAGCCTTTTTGCAGGTTAAGCATCGTCAAAGGGGGAGTTTCAAAGTGTTGTGTATGTAGATGTGGGTGCTTAAGGTGTATTCACTGATGTAATACTTTGTGTATCTCAATTGCTGAGCTTAAATGTTGTATCTTCTTCACATTATGTAATTTTGTCACGAAATTGACAAAGGGGGAGATTGTTAGTGTCATTGTAAGAGTGTGTTGTCAATTACGTGTCCAAAGTGTAGTTCGATTCTAGAACGATGCAGTTCACCTCGGAAGTTCATTGAAGATCAAGTTAAGTTCAAAGAAGTTCAAGCTAGCTCAAGACCATTCAAGGAAAACCTATTAATGAAGACTAAGCAAAGAAGTTCAACATCAAAGAAGATCATCTGTGAGTGCCAAGGGATAAGGTATCTGTGATCCCTAAGTGTCCATGGAAATAAACTAGGAAATTAGGTCTTTCAAACACCCTGTTTTGTTCTACGGCTTGGACCACGGCTAAGCCGTAGATCCTACGGCTCACTGTCCAGAGAGTATATTTTGAAGCCTTTTTGTTCTACGGCTGACCCTACGGCTGCACCGAAAAAATATTACGGCTAAGCCGTAGTGTGTTTCACGGCTAATTCGTAAAATCTACGGGCCACAATCCAGAGAGTGTACTTGGCCATATTATGCTTACGGTTGACCTTACGGCCAAGCCGAAAGGCCTTCACGGCTAAGCCGTAAAGATTACGGGCCACTCTCCAGAGAGCAGCTTCTGGGAAATGTGAGCTTACGGCTGACCCACGGCTAGGCCGAAAGGTGCTCACGGCTAAGCCGTATAAGGATTTACGGCTAAGCCGTAAGCCTAACCGTAAGAAGGAATTTTTGTTGCATCTGGTCAAACTAGCCGTTGGATGCTGTCAGAACTTACGGCTAAGCCGTAGACCATTCTGTTCTTAGCCGTAGAACTATCCGTTGGAGCTCATCTGTATTTAAAGAGGACCTCTCCCTTGCTCCAACTACTGAATTAATTGCTGAGAAAATCACTAGTATAGCTGAGCCTTTGCACCTCCATTAAAATCATCTTCAAAGCTCCCACAACCACCTACTCTCCAACATCAAAGAGTGCCATTATTGTTACAAGTAGAGTAGTTGGTGAGTTAGGAAAGGCTTCTTCAAATCTGAGAGAATACCTTAGCCTTCCAATCCCTCTTGGAACCTCTTCCCTTGGCTGAGCTCACATTTGAAGATCCTCATCTCCAAGGAGCAAGAACAAGAGGCCAAAGCTTGGAGGTAGTCTTCAAGCATCAAGAGCATCACTCAAAACCAAGGTATTCAATTCCTTGTTTAGGTGTTCTTTAACATTTCAATTCATATTGCTGCATTTGGTGGAAGACAAACCACCGCATCAAAAATTGTTGTAATTGGTGGACTAGATCAAGGATCAACCACCTGATAAAAAAAAACTCTAATTGGTGGAAGACAAACCACCGTATCAAAAAACTGTTGCAAGAGGTGTATGTTATGTAAGTACCTCTTATTTAGTGGAACCAAGAGAGATTGCTCTTGAGAGTGGATGTAGGTCTAGGACCGAACCACTATAAATCATTGTGTTTATTGTTTGTTGTGTGTGGATGTTGCTTTGCTTTCTTGTCACTTGAGTTGATGATCTTTTATAAGCTACATCTTTGTTGCTCTAGTTGCATTTCTAGACACTCATAACTCTGAATATCTCTCTCAATTTTAATAATCTTTCAGATAGTTCTTTAATAACATCTAAGTCTTGAAAAGAAATTTTTAATAGTCCTATTCACCCCCCCTCTAGGACTTGGTGAGATCTAGTTATTGCACTTTCATCCTCCATTACATCAAATCATATATAAAAAAACTTCGGCCGTGCCCATAAAAGATGTAGCAAAGATACAAGGAGATAAAGGTTGATCTGAATTTAATTACAAATCAGATTTAAGTCATGTTTTAAAAAAAAATAATTATACAAATATTAACCTTCATACTATTGGCCAACAAACTAATATAATTGAAGATAAAGTTGAAAATATTTTACAGCCTTTTGAAATTATTTCTTCTAAAAAGGAAATCAAAACTATTTTAAAAGGATCCTGATCCTCATCCTTAGAATCATCTAGTTCCTCTGATAAAGATTATTCTTCAGATACATGCCATTGTAAAATATTCGACAGTGAAATCCTGTATGAATCTGCTTTTTCTTCCTCTTTATCTTTAAACGTACTCTCTGCTCTAGAAGAAATGGTGCTAGAAATGTTTAAAGATCTAAAAGATGAAGAATTAAAAAATAAATATTTTGAAAAAATACTAAAAATAAACAATGGAAATAAAAAAAGGAAAAGCTTCTACATCAAGTAATATATCTGACTCACCTGAACAATTCAGTACAAAAAGTGTTTTAGATAGATTTAGAGAGCAACAAGCTCCTACTCATCTTTCAATTCAAGATCTTTCTAAAGAAATCAATAATCAAAAGCAAGAAATAAAAGAATTAAAACAAGATTTAATTGAACTTCAAGAACTCAAACAAGTGTTGAGAATCTTGAATTTCACACACTAAAAAATTATCAAGAAAATAATGATAATTTAGAACATCAAGAAAAATTTGATGAAAATTTAAATAGTTTTGTAAATTCTTTAACAAGGAATCCACCTCAAAAATGGAAAACTTAAGTTACAATTAAGGTTAAAGACTTCTTTATTAAAGTATTCTGCTTACTAGATAGTGGCGCAGATGTTAACTTAATAAGAGAAGGATTAATCCCAACAAAAAATTATGAAAAAACCAAAAATAAACTCAGCCTAGCAACTGCTAGTAATAAACTCCATATCCATTATAAATTAAATAACGTCCACTTTGCAAAAATGGAACATGTATAAAGAGTAATTTCCTACTCAGAAAACATTTAAACAATGATGTTTTCCTTGGAAATCCTTTTCTATATATTCTAAAGCCCTTTCAAATTGATTCATCAGGCCTTAAAACTATTAAAGACAATAAAAATTAATTTTTGATTTTGTTAAATCATCTCCTATTCAACATATCAATATCATTCAAAATCAAATTACTTATAAAGAAAAACAAATTGCTTATCTTCAAAAAGATATGAATTCTTTAAGAATTGAAAAAGAATTGCAAAAACGATTTAATCCAATTTCAAAAATCTCTTAAAACAGAATGCTGTTTTGACCTTCCTTTTGCCTTTTGGCACAGGAAACATCATACTGTTTCTCTTCCATATATTGATAATTTCGATGAATCTCAAATTACTACTAAAACTCGACCTATTCATATGAATAAAGACCTTGTACTATGATGTACTAAAGAAATCAATGATCTTCTTACTAAAACGCTTATTCAGAAATCACAATCCCCGTGGAGTTGTGCAGTATTTTATGTAAATAAAGCAATTGAACAAGAAGAAGGTGTTCCCCATCTTGTTGTCATCTACAAGCCTTTAAATAAAGTCTTAAAGTCCATCAGATATCTAGTTCCAAATGAAACTGATCGTATTAACCGTCTAGCTGGTGCCTTCCTTTTTTCCAAATTTGATCTTAAATCAGGATTTTGGCAAATTCAAATCACCCCGGAGGACAGGTTTAGAACTGTTTTTACAGTACCATTTGGCCATTACGAATGGAACGTTAAGCCATTTGGTTTAAAAAATGCTCCTTTAGAATTTCAAAGAATAGCCGACCCCAACATGGTTGGGATAACGCTTTGATGATGATGATGATTATCAAGAATGGACTTGTCTTATCCTAAAAGAAAATGAAGCTTTTTCAAATAGAAATTCAGTTTCTTGGCTTTACAATAAAAAAAGGAACTATTTCTCCAGTCCAAAGATTTATTAAGTTTGCTTCCCAATTTCTTAATGAAATTCTTAATAAAGAGTAATTGCAATGTTTTTCTTGGATGCCTTAAATATGTTTCTGACTTTTATAAAGATCTTGCTAAAGAAAGAAAAATCTTGGCAATGCGCTTGACCAAAAATCCCATAGAATGGTCACCTACTCATACAAAAGCTGTTCAAAATATTAAATAGAAAGTTCAAAATTTACCTTGTTTAACTATCCCACATACAGATTTATAAAAAATAGTTCAAACAGATGCATCTGAAATAGGTTTTGGAGGAATCCTTCTACACAGAAATGTCCTTGGAAAAGAAGAAAATTTTCGTTGAACATGGACGCCCACTTAACAGAATTATTTAACTATTAAAAAAGGAAATCCTATCCATAGTAAATAGTATAATAAAGTTCCAAAGTGATTTATTAAAAAAAATTTTATTAAGAATAGATTAGAAATCTGCTAAAGAAATTTTAGAAAAAGATGTAAAAAATCTTGCTGCCAAGCAAATATTTGCTCGCTGCCAAGCTTTATTAGCCATATTTGACTTTGACATTGAGTATATTGCAGGTAAAAATAATTCTCTTCTTGATTTTTTATCTTGTGAGTTTTACAGGGACAAAAGAATGAAGCTTCAGCAGATTAGACCTTTTCTCCAATCCCCAACTGATAAAGCTTCTTCCATTATGAACACTACACCTTTATTCAGAAAATCCAGCAGCAATTATCTTGAGAGATGGGAAGCAACCCCTACTTCTAATATTCCTCAATTTCAAAGCCCATCTTGCCCTGTATCTAGAAAACCTCAAGCTTCACAAGCCCAATATTTTGCCACAAAAGCACCCTTGAGAATTTATTCCTTAGATGACATGTTTTATGCCGATACCATTTCTATTGAACATCTTACCCAAACCCTTCTTTCTCCTAATCACTTATTTATCCAACCTCTTCACGATAAAGTCTGTGAACAGATTTTGATCAGAATTAGTGGCTATACTATTGATCATACAGATGGATCAAAAAATTCATATTTAAATGCTTTACCACCCAATATTACTATCCTATATTCAAAAATCAAAATCCTGTATGTTCACTCTGTAGAAGAATGGGGACGACCTCTTCATATGCCTCAAAGGCTTGATTTAGAACTTATTTTTAATTATTATGATTATATTTCTGCTTGGGAAGTCATCTTCTATTACCAAAACCCATCCTTCCAGCATTCCTGGTTCATTAGATTCAAATCAAACTCCCATAAAATATCTATGTGGTTCTTCACACAATTCTGGATCCCTTTTGGTGCCACTAAAGACATCCTTCCTCAAGCACTTCTTCCTATTTATGAATCCTATTTTGCATCATTTAAAGCCCTTCTCAAATTAGAAATAAAAAGCCTTTGTCAGCACCTACAACTTGCAACAGAGCCTTATTTTACTAAGTAGTTTTATCGCAAGCAGGAGATTCCTTGGATCTTGAAATGGAATTTTTAAAAAGAAATGGACTTCAGTCCACCAGTTTTATCTCGAATGATTTATATCAAGTTTTGGCATCAATTTGTTTATACTACAATACTCCAGCAATATTCTACCGATCATGCTATAAAGCCATCATTCTCTGAAGTTCTCAAAACTCCTGAAAAAGAAAAAAAAGGTATTATCCAGCAAGAGAGATTGAAAAATAGAAGAATTCTTATTTAGCCTCTCTTTCTGCTCTTTATGCAACAATAGATTTGCTTCAACTCGAAAATGAACTTTAAAAGGAAATTATTGAACAAATACAAAAAGAATGGCCATCTGAAAATTCTCCACTAAGTTTTGGTCAGCAGTTGCATCATCTTTGGGCTGATGACAATCCTTTTGAAAATATTGCTCATGAACCAGATACAGATGTTGATG
The DNA here is from genome assembly GCA_037013555.1 of Sextonia rubra. NCBI lineage: Eukaryota > Viridiplantae > Streptophyta > Magnoliopsida > Laurales > Lauraceae > Sextonia > Sextonia rubra. The sequence goes on from JASUAD010000026.1 coordinate 13,933,938, forward strand.
AGATAAAAAATGATAATTAAGGATTCATATCTATCCGAAGAAAAGGAAAAAAATAAAGCCAACACAAGACATATGATTTTATCAAGCCACTCAATTTCCCAGAAAGCAATCAGGAAAATCCACTATTAAGAATAAAATTCATTTACAATGAAGATCATGATCTTATCTAGCGGCCTGAAGCATCCGGTTTCTAATCAAGTATCGTTGCAATATAAAGTCGTTTTGTGAGTATTTCTTTACTTATATTTATGTTATGATTTTGTTTAAAGAATTGCTGACTCAGAAGCAAGAATGTCAAAAATTTAATACTTGGTTGCGTGTTTGTCATTATTAAGAAATTTTAATCATATTCCACCCAGAGCGAAGCTGAGGTAGCCATTGTTGTCACCGTTGTTAGCTGTGTGAAGGTGTTTAAGGCGTTTTGTTAGTGTGTAAATCCTCTATTTCATTAGATACTTATGGTGGATTTGGTTAAAATAACTCTGTAATACAAATTATGGCTAAGCTTATTAAGAAGTTTATGTTGGAAGTAGGTGGGTCTCGTGGATAGATTTTCAAAACTTTTGACCCACTTGACACAGGGATCAACTATCCATAAGACCAAAACCCAATCCAGGATGCATTACCCTCAATCTCATGACCATGTACAGTAAATATTCTACCAGTACTAAACATCCATAATAATCTACGACATGCAATAAGTAGATCTTACCTTTGGAGATCCGCAGTGCTCTAATGGATTTCTTCAACACCTCTTAGCCTTTCACGCTATGACCTGAATTGGATTTCTTTTCTCAAGAAAATTGGTGGAATCTTTAGGAGAAATCCCAACTCGAAACTCCAAGGAACTAGAAGAAAGAAGGAGAGAGAAACTTGTGCAACTCTTGTACGAACAGGGTTTTAGGCGTGAGAGAGACTCTTATTGGATGTCTAAGAGATTTTATATATTTTCAAATCTCTTTCTTGCTTAATTGAAATAGAAGTCTTACTTCCAAAGCAATTAGCAACTTTCTCTTTTCTAAAACCTTCTTTCTAGAGTTCAAGTCGGATTAGTATTTTCCAATAACTTGGGCTAGTGTGGGGACCACTAGGGATTCCTTAGAAAGCTGGCTCCAACTGGAACACCGCGACCCACATCTCATGTGCAATCCGGGCCCACAGTTAATTGCAAATAACACCACTATATAAATGCAATTGCACTCCAGTCTTAGGAATAAATTACAATGAAGACCCTAAACTTCCCAATTACCACAAGTAGGCCCCTCTATCAATATCCGTGGATCAATTGGAATAAATCTGTCTCTTCCAATATAAGTTCCACATCTTATTATCCTTGAGCCTCAATTAATCACATTAATCATCAGTACCATCCAATTAACTCTTAATTGAGATGGGTGCGCACTTACTAATGACAAATCCATTAATTGGCACAAAGGGATAATAGAGACAGATTCCATCTTGATCATTCAATGTTCCCATAGTTCTACTACCACATACCAAGACACCGAGGTGTTAACCTACAGTCGGCCTCACTCATTGGTGATTTAAAGCAAATGAACAGATAGAAACTTGAGTTCATCAATGTCTCAGGATTGAGAGCCTATTGCTAGGGAATTATGAGAGCATACCTTATTATTGAGATGGAATTCCATAAGGTTCGTCTAATGATCCTTCAATACATCCAATGTATCAGCACCGTGATCCAGAATCTTACATTCTGATGATCGAGACAAATCACACTATCTCATAGTGATCAAAGTGCTGCAACCTTATCAAATAAGATGCCCAGTCTCATTACTGGTTGTAAAGCTATTTAACTATAAGATTTGTGACAAATATCTCCTACGTGTGGATCTCATCCGTGCACATATATCACATCTAATATACTAATGGGACCTGGTTCAACTCATGAACCATTATGTCATATGTATTGGTCATGTGCATGAATTAGTAAAATAACACTCATCTCATGAAAGCAAAGCATGATTTTATTGATAAATAAAGAAATTAATCAATTTATTACATCAACTGATGGATTGAGTCCACAAAATCTAACAGTTTATACCTTCTTCTTCCTCATCATCAAATTCCTTTATCTTCTATGTCTATTAAATATAGTGAAGAAATCAGTTATGATGATTTAGATCAAGTTATTTGTGACTGGACTATTCCAACCGTAAATAAAAATGAAATTTATAAAGTTGAAAGTTTTCAATTAAAATCAAGTTATAAAGTAAAAACAATGAAAGAACTGAATTACCAGTAATATTTAGCATCTTTCTTTAATATAGCCCCATGAACTAAAGGATTATGTTAAAACATACAATTATATTCATTTTGGATTAGTGCAAGTTACTCTAGAGCCTTTAACAAGACTTGGACTTAGAGCAGAAGTTCTCATCTATCTTCAAGATACAAGACATAAAAAATTCAGTGATTCATTACTTGGAATGGTTGAATTAAGTTTGGCTAATGGCCCTACTTTCTTCAACTGCTTTTCAAATTTCTCTATTTCCCTTACAGATCTAGGTGCATATGAAGCTCTTACTTTTGCTATCAAGAAAAAATGTTTTGATGTGAATCCTCATAATCAAAATCTTGCTCTCATAAATAAAGTTTATTATAACTCATGAATTCAGTTGTTCCATGCATAGCCTATTCCCATCAAGCAAAAGGAATGACTACTTTTTTCCAAACTAATTTCAAAAATAACGTTAATGTTCCAAAACTCATATAGCCGAATGATATTAATCTATCTGGTAAATGGCACTTAGAAAACGCCCAACTAGAAAGGTCTTTAGAAAATCAAGATATTGAAACAATTATTGAACATGAAGATGGAAGTGTTGAAATAAATTTTCAAATAGATTCAAGAGATGCAACTCCTACAGTTTATCAACCTTCTAGAAAGTCTTATTCTCATCCTCCCTCTGTGGTAGGATCTTCCATAAAAGAACCATCCCGAGTTTCTTGCTCTACACCTAATGTAGACCTTCGACCTATAGGACTTGTGTATCCTTCTTATCAAGCTTCTCCATCTAATACATATAATCCTTCGAAATCCAATTTCAATATAAATGTTATTGAATGCTTTGTAATTGATAAAGAAATGTTAAAAAAGAATTTAGCTTTGCATCCTTTAACAAAATCTCTTTTGAAATTGGTTTCTCAAGAACATAAAGACTTTTTAAAAGAAAAATGATGCAAATATATGTATGATAATCAAAGAAATATTTAATTTCTTTGATTGGCTTAAACTGTTGGAAGTAGGTGGGTCTCGTGGATAGATTTTCAAAACTTTTGACCCACTTGACACAGGGATCAATTATTCATAAGACCAAAAACCCAATCCAGGATGCATTACCCTCAATCTCGTGACCATGTACAATAAATACTCTATCTAAAAGATAGAATCAAATAGCACTAAACATCCATAATAATCTATGACATGCAAGAAGTAGGTCATACCTTTGGAGATCTGTAGTGCTCTAATGGAGAAGTTGCAACTCTGCTTGATGATGAGAATCTTCAACACCTCTTAGCCTTCCACGCTATGACCCGAATTGGATTTCTTTTCTCAAGAAGATTGGTGGAATCTTCAGGAGAAATCCCAACTCAAAACTCCAAGGAACTAGAAGAGAGAAGGAGAGAGAAACTCATGCAACTCTTGTACGAATAGGGTTTTGGGTGTGAGAGAGACTCTTATTGGATGTCTAAGAGATTTTATATATTTTCAAATCTCTTTCTTGCTTAATTGAAATAGAAATCTTACTTCCAAAGCAATTAGCAACTTTCTCTTTTCTAAAACCTTCTTTCTAGAGTTCAAGTCGGATTAGTATTTTCCAATAACTTGGGCTAGTGTGGGGACCACTAGGGATTCCTTAGAAAGCTGGCTCCAACTGGAACACCGCGACCCACATCTCATGTGCAATCCGGGCCCACAGTTAATTGCAAATAACACCACTATATAAATGCAATTGCACTCCAGTCTTAGGAATAAATTACAATGAAGACCCTAAACTTCCCAATTACCACAAGTAGGCCCCTCTATCAATATCCATGGATCAATTGGAATAAATCTGTCTCTTCCAATATAAGTTCCACATCTTATTATCCTTGAGCCTCAATTAATCACATTAATCATCAGTACCATCCAATTAACTCTTAATTGAGATGGGTGCGCACTTACTAATGACAAATCCATTAATTGGCACAAAGGGATAATAGAGACAGATTCCATCTTGATCATTCAATGTTCCCATAGTTCTACTACCACATGCCCAAGACACCGAGGTGTTAACCTACAGTCGGCCTCACTCATTGGTGACTCAAAGCAAATGAACAGATAGAAACTTGAGTTCATCAATGTCTCAGGATTGAGAGCCTATTGCTAGGGAATTATGAGAGCATACCTTATTATTGAGATGGAATTCCATAAGGTTCGTCTAATGATCCTTCAATACATCCAATGTATCAGCACCGTGATCCAGAATCTTACATTCTGATGATCGAGACAAATCACACTATCTCATAGTGATCAAAGTGCTGCAACCTTATCAAATGAGATTCCCAGTCTCATTACTGGTTGTGAAGCTATTTACGTATAAGATTTGTGACATATATCTCCCGTGTGTGGATCTCATCCATGCACATATATCACATCTAATATACTAATGGGACCCGGTTCAACTCATGAACCATTATGTCATATGTATTGGTCATGTGCATGAAGTAGTAAAATAACATTCATCTCATGAAAATAAAGCATGATATTATTGATAAATAAAGAAATTAATCAATTTATTAATCAACTGATGGATTGAGTCCACAAAATCTAACAACTTAAACTAGCCGTAAAGAAAGCTTATAATACTGAAAATTTATCTATCAATATGATAGCAAAATTAAGATCATCTTGGATTATAGTTTCTACTAGTTCTTTTCCACAAACAACTGAAGAATCTGTACATCCTCCATTACATCAAATCATATATAAAGAAACTTCAGCCGTGCCCATAAAAGATGTTGCAAAAATACAAGGACATAAAGGTAAATCTAAATTTATTTGCAAATCAAATTTAAGTCATGTTTTAGAGCAAAATAATTATACAAATATTAACCTTCATACTATTGGCCAACAAACTAATATAATTAAAAATAAAGTTGAAAATATTTTACAGCCTTCTGAAATTATTTCTTCTAAAAAAGAAATCAAAACTATCTTAAAAGGATCATGATCCTCATCCTTAGAATCATCTAGTTCTTCTAATAAAGATTATTCTTTATATACATGCCATTGTAAAATATTTGATAGTGAAATCTAGTATGAATCTGCTTCTTCTTCCTCTTTATCTTTAAACGTACTCTCTGCTTCAGAAAAAATGTTGCTAGAAATGTTTAAAAATCTAAAAGATGAAGAATTAAAAAATAAATATTTTGAAAAAAATGCAGAAAATAAACAATGGAAATGAAAAAGGAAAAGCTTCTACATCAAGTAATATGTCTGACTTACCTGAACAATTCAGTACAAAAAGTGTTTTAGATAGATTTAGAGAGCAACAAGCCCCTACTCATCTTTCAATTCAAGATCTTTCTAAATAAATTAATAATCGAAAGCAAGAAATAAAAGAATTAAAACAAGATTTAATTGAACTTCAAGAACTTAAACAATGTGTTGAGAATCTTGAATTTCACACACTCAAAAATTATCAAGAAAATAATGATAATTTAGAACATCAAGAAAAATTTGAAGAAAACTTAAATGGTTTTGTAAATTCTTTAACAAGGAATCCGCCTCAATAATGGAAAACTCAATTTACAATTAAGGTCAAAGACTTCTCTATTAAAGTACTCTACTTACTAGATAGTGGCACAAATGTTAATTTAATAAAAGAAGGAATAATCCAAACAAAATATTATGAAAAAACCACCAATAAACTCAATCTATCTATTGCTAACAAAAAACTACATATCAAATACAAATTAAGTAATGTTTATGTCTGTAAAAATGGAACATGCATAAAGACTAATTTCCTTTAGGAAAGGATTTAAACAATAATGTTATCCTTGGAAACCCTTTTCTACAAATTTTACAACCTTTTCAAATTGACTCATCAGGTCTAAAAACTATTTTAGATAATAAAAAACTAATTTTTTATTTTGGTGAATCAACTCCTATTCAACATATCAATAATATTTAGATAAAGTGTAAATAAGAATAAGGTGCTAAAAAAAATCAAATATCTAGTTCCAAATAAAACAGATCTTATTAATCGTCTTTCCAATGTCTCCATGTTTTCTATATTTGATCCTACATCCAGATTTTGGTACCTTCAAATTCTACCTGGAGGATAGATATAAGATTGCTTTTCTTTTTCCAAAGAAAATAAATATTCAGGTTATTGATAATTCTCATTTAAACCTATCTTTTACTCCTATCTGCCTTTAGGAAGTACCCCTTCTCATTATGACATCAAGTAAAGCCCCTATTCAGGAATCAGGCTCTTCCTTCATACTTACATCAAGCATTCCCTTCTTCAATCCAAGATTATCTGTCACTTCACAAGAACTTATCAATGCCCATTGGAAAGCCATTCTCTATGATAAAAGAAAAAACACTAGAAAAACCCTATCCAAAATTGCAAACCATATCAAGGACTTAGAAAGTCAAATCCTTATGTGCCATAACATCCATCAAAGAGCACTGTTATCTACCTATGTTGATGAATAAACATCCAGAATTCACCTCTGAAAAGGTTAGCGTAGCCCGTCCAGATGAGATAGCTACAAGAATTAGAGAAAAAACTATTTCTTATTAGATTAAGGAGTGATTAATGCTCAAAGCTCAATATATAAGCTGGGCAACTGGCTTTTCCAAATTGCTCCTGCCATCATATGAAGTTGATATCTCATATATCGAACAAGAATTAGTCCAACGATTTTCTTTATGCAGAGATGATTTTGAAATAATAGAGCAGCTCCCTACAATCATGTGTCACGCCCTTCGCAGCCTTGGAGTTACCAAAAGACAACTTCTCATAACGATTTTATCAAGTTTGGGTGAAAGATTAGAAATTCAATTTTATCAACCTTATCAATTATGGACTATCATGACTTATGAAGAAGGAGATTTAGTCTGCAAAAAATTCATCTCTACCTTAAGTGATCATGAGCATCTCCCTGTTGATTATCCAGCTCAATGGTATAAATCTCATGAAGTTGCTACAATGGAATATAGCTTAGAACGTCTCCAAAATTATGATCTAGCTTCTGATCAATGTTAAAGATTTCTCAATCTAAAAGGACATCTTGAATTTGCAAGTACATACAGATATGTTTGGTGTGACGGTCGATGAGTTGTTTGCATTGCTGATGATCTCGCTGAGCAAACAACGGTGATACTGAATCCATATAAAACTGGACATACAGCTTTCAATCAAATTATCAATGCTTATGTAGACATGTCTTTTGATATTTCTGAAGAAACTCAAGAAGAGTTAATCCAATTATTCCATGGTGAATTAACAAATGAAGGTTCGAATGAGCACTTTTGATGCAAGTCTCCAATAATACTATGCCTAGCATAAAGATTCTTCCTAAAGAGCTTTTTCTAAAACATTGGAAGGATGAGAAAAGCATTTTCTATTTGCCCATCAATGAGTTCTTAGAAAAAGTACATGCAAAAGTACTAAACGACAAAGCATATCTCTCATAAGAATGAAGTAATATTTTATTCCCGACATGCACATCTATGAAGAACTTATCTCTAGAAAGGGAAAAGAAATAAAGATATGACACATACCTTATCAAGTCACTCAAAGCAATCATGACATCTCACTATTTGGAATAAAGTTCATCTACAGCAAAGGTTGTGATTTTTGCCTGCAGTCCGGAAGCATCATGAAATTTGCCAGCACATTAAATGAAATGCACATTCAGTCTAAATTCAATTGTAATGAAATGTAAATTATGTTTGTTATGATTATAAATAAGTCTAGCTTTCCTCATGTACAGGCAAGAGTTGGAATATCAGTCAAAATCCAGCCTTGCGTCCACCACCATCTCCTCTCTCCTCTCCCTTCCGCTTTTGTATACCCACCATCTTCCCCATTTGGTATCAGAGCTAAGTTGGTATCAAATTTGTAATCAAGTATCATTGCAATATAAAGTCTTTTTGTGAGTATTTCTTCACTTATCTTTGTTATGTTATGCTTTGATTTTACGTAAGGAATTGCTAACTCGGAAGTAAGAACGTCAAAAGTCTTAATACTTAGTTCTGTGTTTGTTATTATTGAGAAATTTTAATCATATTCTGCCCAAAGCGAAGCTGAGGTAGCCATTGTTGTCGCCGTTGTTAGCCGTGTGAAGGCATTTAAGGCGTTTGGCTGGTGTGTAAATTCTCTATTTCGTTAGATACTCTGGTGGATTTAGTTAAAATAACTCTATAATATAAATTATGGCTAAGCTTATTTAGAAGTTTGTACCTTCTTCTTCATCATCATCAAATTCCTTATTTTCTATGTCTATTAAAAATAGTGAAGAAATCAGTTATGACGATTTAGATCAAGTTATTTGTGACTGGACTATTCCAACTGTAAATAAAAATGAAATTTATAAAGTTGAAAGTTTTCAATTAAAATCAAGTTATAAAGTATAAGCCATTAAAAGAACTGAATCCATTACCAGTAATTTTTAGCATCTTTCTTTAATCAAGCCCCATGAAATAAAGGAGTGTTAAAACTAACAATTATATTCATTTTGGATTAGTGCAAGTTGCTCTAAAGCCTTTAAAAAGACTTGAACTTAGAACTGACGCTCTCATCTATGTTCACGATACAAGACATAAAAAATTCAGTGAATCATTACTTGGAATAGTTGAATCAAGTTTGGCTAATGGCCCTACTTTCTTTAATTGCTTTCCAAATTTCTCTGTTTCTCTTATAGATACAGGTGCATAAGAAGCTCTTACTCTTGCTATCCAGACAAAAAGTTTTGATATGAATCCTCATAATCAAAATATTGCTCTCATATATAGAGTTTATTATAAACTCATGAATTCAGTTGTTCCAGGCATAGCCTATTCCCATCAAGCGAAAGGTATAACTACTTTATTCCAAACTAATCTAAAAAATAAAGTTAATATTCCAAAACTCATATAGTGGAATGATATTAATCTATTTGGTAAATGGCGCTTAGAAAACACTCAACTTGAAAGGTCTTTTGTCTGATACCAAATGGGGAAGATGGTAGGTATACAAAAGCAAAAGGGACATGAGCTAGGAGATGGTGGTGGAAGCAAAGCTGGATTTTGAATGGTATTCTAACTCTTGCCTACACATGGAGAAGGCTGGTACTATTTATAGCCTTAGCAAACATAATTTACATTTCATTACAACTAAATTTAGACTGCATTTGCATTTCATTTTATGTGCTGGCATATTGCATGATGTTTCGGGATTTTACTTCCAGATAGGATCACAGGTTGCTGTATAGATGGTTTGTCTTCATGCTATGATGATTGTACTTGTTGACTAAGAGGATGTTGCTTTATTTTTCTACATAGTTGCTTTATTCTTTTGCATAGTACCTACTTGGTCTGTTGCGTAGAGAGTCTATGGAGCCTTGTCCATTCTTGTTGTCTTTTGGATTTTTTGCAATTGTCTTTTGTCTTCTTTTTCAAAGTAGCTTTTTGTATAGTACTTTTTCAACATAACTTTGATGTGTTTGTAGAGAATAGCATAGCTATGGATATAGTAGCAATGATAAAGTTTTTGTTATCTTTTCTTTGCATGCTTTATAGAGAAAACTCCTAATAAATCTTGCTAAATCTAAACCTTGATAAGATTAATTACCATCCTAATGAATTCCATTGCAGCTGGCGGAGAACTTCATAATAAAGTCAAAATTATGACAAAGGTCATTCCAACCTTCATCATCATTTTCGAATTCTCCATGGAATAGCTGAATAATTCTTTACGAGTTTTTTCTGAAATGTCAAAAGAGATATCTTCATAGGCATTGAGAATTTGATTAAACTTAGAATGCCCGGAATTAGAAGGACTCTGTATCACCGTAGTTTGCTCAGCAAGATCATCAACAATGCAAACAACTCGCCGACCATCACACCAAACATATCCGGATGTACTTGCAAATTCAAGATGTCCTTTTATATTGAGAAATATTTTATATTGATCAGAAGTTGTATCATAATTTTTGAGATGTTCTAAGCTGTATTCTATTGTAGCGACTTCATGAGATTCATACCATTGAGCTGGATAATCAACAGGGAGATGCTCGTAATCATTTAACGTAGAGATGAATTTTTTGCATATTACATCTCCTTGTTCATAATTCATGATGGTCCATAATTGATAAGGTTGATAAAACCGGATTTCTGATCTTTCACCCAAACTTGATGAAATCGTTATGAAAAGTTGTCTTTTGGTAACTCCAAGGCTGCGAAGGGCATGATGCATGATTGCAGGGAGCTACTGTATCATTTCAAAATCATCTCTGCCGCTGTATCATTTCAAAATCATCTTTGCATAAAGAAAATCTTTTGACTAATCCTTAATCGATATATGAGATATCAACTTCATATGATGGCAGGAATAGTTTGGGAAAGCCAGTTGCCCAGCTTATATATTGAGATCTGACAAGAAATAGTTTTTATCTCTAATTCTTGCAGCTGTCTTATCTGGAAGGGCTGTGTTAACCTTTTTCAGGAGGTGAATTCTGGATGTTTTATCATCGGCATAGGTGGATAATAGTGCTCTTTGATGGATGATATGGCACATAAGGATTTGGCTTCCTAAGTCCTTGATATGGTTTGCATTATTGGATAGGGTTTTTCTAGTGTTTTTTTTATTAAAGAGAATGGCACTCCAATGGGCATTGATAAGTTCTTGTGAAGTGATAGATAATCCTAGATTGAAGAAGGGAATTGATATTTGTTAAGGTGCTGGTATGAAGGAAGAGCTTGATTCCTGAATAGGGGCTTTGTTTTTGCTTGTACTTGATGTCATAATGAGAAGGGATACTTCCTGAAGGCAGATAGGTCTAAATGAGAATTATCAATAATATGAATTTTTATCTTTTTTGGGAAAAGAAAAATAATTTTATATTTGTCCTCCGGCTAGAATTTGAAGGTACCAAAATCTGGATGTAGGATCAAATGTAGAAAACATGAAGACATTTAGAGACAATTAATAAGATCTATTTTATTTGGAACTGGATATTTGATTGTTTTTTGAACACCTTATTCTTCTTTACACTTTGTTTGAATACTATTGATATGTTAAATAGGAGTTGATTCACCAAAATAAAAAATTAATTCTTTATTGTCTAAAATAGTTTTTAGACTTGATGAGTCAATTTGAAAGGCTGTAAAATTTGTAGAAAAGGGTTTCCAAGGATAACAACATTGTTTAAATCCTTTCCTAGAAGGAAATTAGTCTTTATGCATGTTCCATTGTTACAGACATAAATGTTACTTAATTTGTATTTGATATGTAGTTTTTTGCTAGCAGTAGCTAGATTGAGTTTATTATTGGTTTTTTCATAATATTTTGTTGGGATTAATCCTTCTATTATTAAATTAACATCTGCGCCACTATCTAGTAAGCAGAGTGCTTTAATAGAGAAGTCTTTGTCCTTAATTATAGTTTGAGTTTTCCATTTTTTAAGTGGATTTCTTGTTAAGGAATTTACAAAATCATTTAATTGTTTATCATATTTTCCTTGAGTTTCTAAATTATCATTTTTTTCTTAATAATTTTTGAGTGTGTGAAATTCAAGATTCTCAACACGTTGTTTGAGTTCTTGAAGTTCAATTAAGTCTTGTTTTAATTCTTTTATTTCTTGCTTTTGATTAGTAATTTCTTTATAAAGATCTTGAATTGAAAGATGAGGAGGAGCTTGCTGCTCTCTTAATCGATCTAATACAGTTTTAAAGCTGAATTGTTCAGGTAAGTCAGATATATTATTTGATTTAGAAGCTTTTCCTTTTTTACTTACTTTATTTATATTCTATATTTTTCAAAATATTTATTTTTTAATTATTCATCTTTAAAATCTTTAAACATTTCTAGCACCAGTTCTTCTGGAGCAGAAAGCATGTTTAAAGATAAAAAGGAAGAAGAAGCAGATTCATATTGAATTTCATTGTCAAATATTTTACAATGACATATATCTGACGAATGAGAGGAAGAATAATCTGCATCAGAGGATCTGGGTGACTCTGATACTGAGGATCCTTTTAAGATAGATTTGATTTCTTTTTCTGTTTTTACTTTTATTTTTGGGCAATCAGGAGCTATATGTCCTTTTTCTTTGCAATTATAACATCATATTTCTTTCTTCTTCGGATAAAAAGTGGATGGATTATCTTTTGTATAAGATTTCTTTGATTCTTTATAAGGATTTTTATGAGAAGATTTTTTATGATATCTTGTTTTGGGAATAACATATTGTAGAGTTGAAAAATGTTTAGATTTTCTTTTTGATGGTTTCGTTTTAAGTTTTTCATTTTATTTTTGCTAGAAGGACTAATTAATGGTTCCATGCCAAATTGAAAAAAAAAATCATCAAGTTCATACTTGTTGATTCTTTTTTGATTTTCAATTTGACGTTTAAGTTTGATTTCATTGCATAATGAAAATCCAACTTTATTAATCTTTTGAATTAGATCACCATATGTATACATTTAGTAATTCAAATTTCCATAATTTTCTAATTTTAATTTTCTCTAACTTTTTCTGTGAAAGGTTTAGGAAGACCAGATATGAATTTTTCTTTCGAAAATTCTGAATTGCTTGCCTCGATTGTATAGAGTTTTGATAAGAAAACATCTTTATACCAACAAAAATCTGATAATGTTGGGCAAGATAAATTGATTAATTGAGTTTTAATTTTTTCTTCTACATTCATATAATTTCCAATAAAATGTTTTACTATATTGGTAATAAGCATGTAAAAAGAATTAGGAATCATTTGACCTTAAGGAGTAATAATAGGATTTCCTGAAGGATCTCTTTTTACTGCATTTAGTATAGCTTGTCTTTCTATATCAAATAGGAATTTTTCCCACCAACCATGTAATTATCCAGTAAATCCAAGGACAACTGCATTTACTATATGTCTTTGATCATTATCGACAGCCATGATGGTAAAGGCATATATCATCATGTGCTGGCATAGTTGCAGGATTTGATATTCAGATAGTCGATCTACATTCCATTCGTATACTGAGGAGTTTTCAAATCGAAGGCCATTTAGAATAGCTTGTTCTTCAAATTGAAGATCAACTGGAGTAGGTCTTGGATAATAATTTCTTATTTTAACTACAGTGACTATTGGTTTTACTCTTTTAAATATTTTATTGATTTGTAGAGATTCTTGATTTTGATGATTTTGATTCTCATTTATTTTAGACTCTTCTTCTATCGGATCAGCTGCAGAAAATTTTGAATCTGAGCTAGAGGTTTTAGAATTTGAGGCTAAAACATTTATAGAATTCTCAGCTTTTTGATCTTTATTTTCTTGAAGTTTTATATTTGTAAAACTATGAGATAATTAATTGATTAGTTCATCTAAAATTTTTAAAGGTTTCTTTTCTAACTTTAGATCTTTTAGGGCTTCACCTTGAAAACCTAAAGTTTGTGTCTTAATTATCTTTTGTGATGAAGATGCTTTATAAAATTTTAAAATATTTTCAACTTTATCTTCAATTCTATTGGTTTGTTGGCCAATAGTATGAAGGTTAATATTTGTATAATTATTTTGTTCTAAAATATGACTTAAGTCTGATTTATAAATTAATTCAGATTTACCTTTATCTCCTTGTATCTTTGCAACAACTTTTATGTGTACGGCCAAAGTTTCTTTACATAAGATTTGCTGTAATGGAGGATGTATAGATTTTTCAGCTCTTTATGGAGAAGAACTGGTAGAAGCTATAATCCAAGATGAGCTGAATTTTGTTATCATATTGATGGATAAATCTTCGGTATTATAAGCTTTCTTTATGGCTAGTTTAAGCCAATGAAAGAAGTAAATATTTCTTTGATTGTCATACATATATTTGTACCATTTTTCTTTTAAAAAGTCTTTATGTTCTTGAAAAACCTGTTTAAAAAATGATTTTGTTAAAGGATGTAGAGCTAAATTCTTTTTTAACATTTCTTTATCAATTTCAAAACATTCAATAACATTTATATTGAAATAGGATTCTGAAGGATTATATGCATTATATGGAGAAGCTTGATAAGAAGGATACACAAGTCCTGTAAGTCGAAGGTCTACATTAGGTGTAGAGGAAGAAACTTGAGATGGTTCTTTTATGAAAGATCCTACCACAGAGGGAGGATGAGAATAAGACTTTCAAGAAGGTTGATAAACTGGAGGAGTTATATCTCTTGAATTTGTTTGAAAATTTATTTCAACACTTCCATCTTCTTGTTCAATGATTGTTTCAATATCTTGATTTTCTAAAGACCTTTCAGGTTGAGCATTTTCTAAGCGCCATTTACTAGATAGATTAATATCATTCCATTGTATGAGTTTTGGAATATTAACTTTATTTTTGAGATTAGTTTCGAATAAAGTAATCATACCTTTTGCTTGATGGGAATAGGCTATGCCTGGAACAACTGAATTCATGAGTTTATAATAAACTCTATATATGAGAGCAAGATTTTGATGATGAGGATTCATATCAAACCTTTTGTCTGGATAGCAAGAGTAAGAGCTTCATGAGCACTTGGATCTGTAAGGGAAATAGAGAAATTTGGAAAGTAATTAAAGAAAGTAGGGCCATTAGCCAAACTTGATTCAACCATTCCAAGTAATGAATCACTGAATTTTTTATGTCTTGTATCTTGAACATAGATGAGAGCTTCTGTTTTAAGTCCACGTCTTGTTAAAGGCTTTAGAGCAACTTGACTAATCCAAAATGAATATAATTGTATGTTTTAACATACTCCTTTATTTCATGGGGCTTGATTAAAGAAAGATACTAAATATTACTGGTAATGGATTCAGTTCTTTCAATGGTTTTCACTTTATAACTTGATTTTAATTGAAAACTTTCAACTTTATAAATTTCATTTTTATTTACGGTTGGAATAATCCAGTCACAAATAACATGATCTAAATCGTCATAATTGATTTCTTCACTATTTTTAATAGATATAGAAGATAAGGAATTTGATGATGAGGAAGAAGAAGGTACAAACTTCTTAATAAGCTTAGCCATAATTTGTATTACAGAGTTACTTTAACCAAATCCACCATGAGTATCTAGCGAAATAGAGGATTTACACACCAACAAAACGCCTTAAACGCCTTCACATGGCTAACAACGGTGACAACAATGGCTACCTCAACTTCGCTCCGGGCAGAATATGATTAAAATTTCTCAATAATAACAAACACACAACCAATTATTAAGTTTTTTGACGTTCTTACTTTTGATTTAGCAATTCCTTAAACAAAATCAGAACATAAAGATAAGTGAAGAAATACTCACAAAACGACTTTATATTGCAACGATACCTGATTACAAACTAGATGCCAACTTGGCTCTGATACCAAATGGGGAATATGGTGGGTATACAAAAGCAAAAGGGAGAGGAGAGAGGAGATGGTGTTGGAAGCAAGGCTGGATTTTAACTGGTATTCCAACTCTTGCCTGTACATGGAGAAGGCTAGTACTATTTATAGCCTTAGCAAACAAAATTTGCATTTCATTACAACTGAATTTAACTGCATTTGCATTTCATTTTATGATGTTTCGGGATTTTATTGCTGGATAGAATCACATGTTGCCGCATAGATGGTTTGTCTTCTTGCTCTGATGGGTGTACTTGTTGACTAGGAGGATGTTGCTTTATTCTTATGCATAGTTACTGGTGGGTCTGTTGCGGAGAGAGGAGTCTATGGAGCCTTGAATTTTCTTGTTGGCTTTTGGATTTTTCCCAATTGTCTTTTGTCTTCTTTCTCAAAGTAGCTTTTTTGTATAGTACTTTTTCAACATAACTTTGACGCATTTGTAGAGAATAGTATAGCTATGGATATAACAGCAATGATAAAGTTTTTGTTATCTTTTCTTTGCATGCTTTATAGAGAAAACTCCTAATAAATCTTGATAAATCTAAATCTTGATAAGATTAATCACCATCCTAATGAATTCCATTGCAGCAGGCGCAGAACTTCATAATAGAGTCAAAATTATGAAAAGGGTCATTCCAACCTTAATTATCATTTTCGAATTCTCCATGGAATAGCTAAATTAATTCGTCATGAGTTTTTTCTGAAATGTCAGAAGAGATATCTCCATAGGCATTGAGAATTTGATTAAGCTTGGCATGTTCAGATTTGGAAGGATTTTGTATCACCGTTGTTTGCTCAGTAAGATCATCAGTAATGTAAACAACTCGTCGACCGTCACACCAAACATAATTGTATGTACTTGCAAATTGAAGATGTCCTTTTAGAGTGAGAAATCTTTGATATGGATCAGAAGCTGGATCATACTTCTGGAGACATTCTAAGCTATATTCCATTGTAGCGACCTCACAAGATTCATACCATTGAGTTGGATAATCAACAGGGAGATGCTCGTAACCATTTAAGGTAGAGACGATTTTTTTGCAGAATAAATCTACTTTTTCATAATTCATGATGGTCCATAATTGATAAGGTTGACAAAACCGAATTTTTGATCTTTCACCCAAACTTGATGAAATCGTTATGAGAAGTTATCTTTTAGTAACTCCATGGCTGTGAAGGGTATGATGCATGATTACAGGGAGCTGCTGTATCATTTCAAAATCATCTCTGCTGCTGTATCATTTCAAAATCATCTCTGCATAAAGGAAATCTTTTGACTAATCCTTGTTCAATATATGAGATATCAACTTCATATGATAGCAGGAACAGTTTGGGAAAGCCAGTTGCTTTCCCTTATAAATCTCGGTGCACATGAGGCTTTGATACCAAATGGGGAAGATGGTGGGTATACAAAAGCGGAAGGGAGAGGAAAAAGGAGATGGTGGTGGAAGCAAGGCTGAATTTTGATTGGTATTCCAACTCTTGCTTGTACATGGAGAAGGCTGGTACTATTTATAACCTTAGCAAACATAATTTACATTTCATTACAATTGATTTTATACTGCATTTGCATTTCATTTTATGATGTTTCAGGATTTTATTGCTGGATATAATCACGGGTTGCCATATAGATGGCTTGTCTTCATGCTATGATGAGTGTACTTATTGACTAAGAGGATGTTGCTTTATTCTTCTGCATAGTACCTGGTTGGTCTGTTGTGGAGAGAGGAGTCTATGGAGCCTTGAATTTTCTTATTGGCTTTTGGATTTTCCCCAATTGTCTTTTGTGTTCTTTCTGAAAGTAGCTTTTTTGTATAATACTTTATCAACATAACTTTGATGTGTTTGTAGAGAATAGTATAGCTATAGAAACGGTAGTAATGATAAAGTTTTGTTTTCTTTTCTTTGCATGCTTTATAGATAAAACTCTTAATAAATCTTGATAAATCTAAATCTTGATAAGATTAATCACCATCCTGATGAATTCCATTGCAACTGGCGGAGAACTTCATAATAGAGTCAAAATTATGACAAGGGTCATTCCAACCTTCATTATCATTTTTGAACTCTCCATGGAATAGTTGAATTAATTCTTCACAAGTTTTTTTGAAATGTCAAAAGAGATATCTTCATAGGCATTGAAAATTTGATTAAACTTGGCATGTCTGGATTTAGAAGGATTCTGTATCACCGTTATTTGCTTAACGAGATCATTAGCAATGCAAATAACTCATCGACCGTCACACCAACCATATCTATATGTACTTGCAAATTCAAGATGTCCTTTTAGATTGAGAAATCTTTGATATGGATCATAAGCTGGATCATACTTCTGGAGATGTTCTAAGCTGTATTCCATTATAGTGACTTCATGAGATTCATACCATTGAGTTGGTTAATTAACAGGGAGATGCTCGTAATCATTTAAGGTAGAGATGAATTTTTTGCAGATTAAATCTCCTTCTTCATAATTCATGATGGTCCATAATTGATAAGGTTGATAAAACCAGATTTCTGATCTTTCACCCAAACTTGATGAAATCATTATGAGAAGTAGTCTTTTGGTAACTCTAAGGCTGCGAAGGGCATGACGCATGATTGCAGGGAGCTACTGCATCATTTCAAAATCATCTCTGCATAAAGAAAATCCTTAGACTAATCTTTGTTCGATATATGAGATATCAACTTCATATGATGGCAGGAACAATTTGGGAAAGTCAGTTGCCCAGCTTATATATTGAACTTTGAGCATTAGTCGCTCCTTGATCTGATAAGAAATAGTTTTTTCTCTAATTCTTGCAGCTATCTCATCTGAAAGGGCTATGTTAACCTTTTCTAGGAGGCGAATTCTAGATGTTTTTTCATCAGCAAAGGTGGATAACAGTGCTCTTTGATGGATGTTATGGCACATAAGAATTTGGCTTTCTAATTCCTTGATATGGTTTGCAATTTTGGATAGGGTTATTCTAGTGTTTTTTCTTTTCTTAGAGAGAATGGCATTCCAATGGGCATTGAGAAGTTCTTGTGAAGTGACAAATAATCCTAGATTGAAGAAGGGAATTGATATTTGTTGGGATGTAGGTATGAAGGAAGAGCTCGATTCCTAAATAGGGGCTTTGCTTTTGCTTGTACTTGATGTCATAATGAGAAGGGATACTTCCTGAAGACAGATAGATCTGAATGAGAACTATCAATAATCTTAATTTTTATTTTCTTTCGGAAAAGAAAAATAATTTCATATCTGTCCTCTAGGTAGAATTTGAACGTTCCAAAATCTGGATGTATGATCAAATGAAAAAAACATGAAGACATCAGAAAGACAATTAATAAGAACCGTTTTATTTGGAACTAGATATTTGGTTGTTTTTTGAACATCTTATTCTTGTTTACACTTTGTCTGAATACTATTGATATGTTGAATAGGAGTTTATTCACCAGAATAAAAAATTAATTCTTTATTGTCTAAAATAGATTTTAGATATGATGAGTCAATTTGAAAAGGCTATAAAATTTGTAGAAAAGGGTTTCCAAAGATAACATCATTGTTTAAATCATTTCCTAGAAGGAAATTAGTTTTTATGCATGTTCTATTGTTACAGACATAAACATTACTTAATTTGTATTTGATATGTAGTTTTTTTGCTAGCAGTAGCTAAATTGAGTTTATTATTATTGGCTTTTTCATAATATTTTGTTGGGATTAATCCTTCTCTCACTAAATTAACATCTGCGCCACTATCCAGTAAGCAGAGTGCTTTAATAAAGAATTCTTTGATCTTAATTGTAACTTAATTTTTCCATTTTTAAGTGGATTCCTTGTTAAAGAATTTATAAAACCA
Source organism: Sextonia rubra (assembly GCA_037013555.1). NCBI lineage: Eukaryota > Viridiplantae > Streptophyta > Magnoliopsida > Laurales > Lauraceae > Sextonia > Sextonia rubra. Next base: position 13,953,386 of record JASUAD010000026.1, read on the forward strand.
TTCAAGTTTTCATCAAGTTTTTCTTGATTTTCTAAATTATCATTATTTTCTTGATAATTTTTGAATATATGAAATTCAAGATTCTCAACACGTTGTTTGAGTTCTTGAAGTTCAATTAAGTCTTATATTAGTTCTTTTATTTCTTGATTTTAATTTTTAATTCCTTTATAAAGATCTTGAATTGAAAGATGAAGAGGAGCTTGCTGCTCTCTTAATCTATCTAATATAGTTTTAATGTTGAATTATTCAGGCAAGTCAAATATATTATTTGAAGTATAAGTTTTTCCTTTTTTATTTCCTTTATTATTATTCTGCATTTTTTCAAAATATTTATTTTTTTATTCTTCATCTTTGAGATCTTTAAACCATTTCTAGCACCAGTTCTTCTGGAGCAGAAAGTACATTTAAAGATAAAGAGGAAGAAGAAGCAGATTCATACTAGATTTCACTGTCAAATGTTTTACAATGACATGTATCTAAAGAATAATATTTATTAGAGGAACTAGATGATTATAAGGATGAGGATGAGGATCGTTTTTAGATAGTTTTGATTTCTTTTTCTGTTTTTACTTTTATTTTCAGGCAGTCAGGAGTTATATGTTATTTTTCTTTGCAATTATAACATCGTATTTCTTTTTTCCTGGGATGAGAAGTAGATGGATTATCTTTTGTATAAGATTTCTTTAATTCTTTATAAGGGTTTTTATGAGAAGATTTTTTGTGATATCTTTTTGAGGGAATATAATATTGTGGAGTTGAAAAATGTTTATATTTTCTTTTTTGTTGGTTTCTTTTTAAGTTTTTCTTTATAAATGTTATTGAATGTTCTATAATTGATAAAGAATTGTTAAAAAAGAATTTAGCTCTACATCCTTAAAAAAACCTTTTTTAAATAGGTTTCTCAAGAACATAAAGACTTTTTAAAAGAAAAATGGTACAAATATAAGTACGATTTATTTCTTTGATTGGCTTAAACTAGCCATAAAGAAAGCTTATAATACTAAATCAATATGATAACAAAACTAAACTCATCTTGGATTGTAGATTCTACCAGTTCTTCTCCAAAAAGAACTGAAGAACCTATACATCTTCCATTACATCAAATCCTATATAAAGAAACTTCAGCCGTACCCATAAAAGTCCATGTTTGCAAAAATGGAACATGTAGAAAGACTAATTTCCTGCTCGGAAAAGATTTAGACAATGATGTTATCCTTGGAAATCCTTTTCTACAGATTCTACAGCCTTTTTAAATTGATTCATTAGGCCTTAAAACTATTAAAGATAATAAAAAAATTAATTTTTGATTTTGTTGAATCAACTCCTATTCAATATATCAATATCATTCAAAATCAAGTTGCTTATAAAGAAAAACAAATTGCATATCTTCAAGAAGATATGAATTCTTTAAGAATTGAAAAAGAATTACAAAAACCAGACTTCTAAAAAGATTTAATCGAATTTCAAAAATCTCTTAGAATAGAATGCTGTTTTGACCTTCCTTTTGCCTTTTGGCACAGGAAACACCATACTATTTCTCTTCCATACATTGATAATTTCGATGAATCTCAAATTCCTACTAAAGCTTGACCTATTCAGATGAATAAAGACTTTGTACAACTATGTACTAAAGAAATCAATGATCTTCTTGCTAAAAAGCTTATTCAGAAATCACAATCCCTTTGGAGTTGTGCAGCGTTTTATGTAAATAAAGCGCTTGAACGAAAATGAGGTATTCCCCGTCTTGTTATCAACTACAAGCCTTTAAATGAAGTCTTACAGTCCATCAGATATCCAGTTCCAAATAAAACTGATCTTATTAACCATCTAGCTAGTGCCTTCCTTTTTTCCAAATTTAATCTTAAATCAGGATTTTGGCAAATTCAAATCATCCTAGAGGACAGGTATAAAACTACTTTTACAGTACCATTTGGCCATTACAAATGGAACGTTATGCCATTTGGTTTGAAAAATGCTCCTTCAGAATTTCAAAGAATAATGAATGACATTTTTAATCCATATCAAGCTTTTACACTCGTCTATATAGATGACATTCTTGTGTTTTTAAAATCTATTTATGACCATTAGAAACATTTAAATATTTTTAAAACAGTTATTATCAAGAATGGACTTGTCTTATCCCAAAAGAAAATGAAGCTTTTTCAAACAGAAATTCAGTTTCTTGGCTTTATAATAAAAAAAAGGAACTATTTCTCCAGTCCAAAGAGTTATTAAGTTTGCTTCCCAATTTCCTAATGAAATTCTTAATAAAGGGTAATTGCAACGTTTTCTTGGATGCCTTAATTATGTTTTTGACTTTTATAAAAATCTTGCTAAAGAAAGAAAAATCTTGCAAATGCGCTAGACAAAAAATCCCGTAGAATAGTCACTTGCTCATAGAAAAGCTGTTCAAAATAGTAAACAATAAGTCCAAAATTTACCTTGTTTAAGCATCCCTCGTCCAGATTTATTAAAAATAGTTTAAATAGATGCATCTGAAATAAGTTTTGGAGGAATCCTTCTACAAAGAAACGTCATTGGAAAAGAAGAAATTCTTCGTTTCACTTCTAGAACATGGACGCCCGCCCACTCAACAAAATTATTTAACTATTAAAAAGGAAATCCTATCCATAGTAAATAATATAATGAAGTTCCAAAGTGATTTATTAAACAAAAAATTTTTATTAAGAATAAATTGTAAGCCGCTAAAGAAATTTTAGAAAAAGATGTAAAAAAACTTGCTGTTAAGCAAATCTTTGCTCATTGGCAAGCTTTATTAGCCTTATTTGACTTTAACATTGAGTATATTACAGGTAAAAATAATTCTCTTCCTGATTTTTTATCTTTTGAGTTTTTACAGGGACATAAGAATGAAGCCTCGGCAGATTAGACCCTTTCTCCAGTCCCTAACTGATAAAGTTTCTTCCATTATGAACACTACACCTTTATCCAGAAAATCCAGCGGCAATTATCTTGAGAGATGGGGAGCAACCCATACTTCTAATATTCCTCAATTTCAAAGCCCATCAAGCCCTATATCCAGAAAACATCAAGCTTCACAAGCCTAATATTTTGCCACAAAAGCACCCTTAAGAATTTATTCCTTAGATGACATGTCTTATATCGATACCATTTCTATTGAACATCTTATCCAAACCCTTTTTTCTCCTCATCACTTATTTATCCAACCTCTTGACTATAAAGTCTATGAACAGATTCTGATCAGAACTGGCAGCTGTACTATTAAGCATATAGATGGATCAAAAAATTCATACTTAAATGTTTTACCAACCAATATTACTATCCTATATTCAAAAATCAAGATTCTGCATGTTCTCTCTACAGAAGAATGGGGACGACCTCTTCATATGCCTCAAAGGCTTGATTCAGAACTTATTTTTAATTATTATTATTTATATTTCTGCTTGGGAAGTCATCCTCTATTATCAAAACCCATCCTTCCAGCATTCCTGGTTCATCAGATTCAAATCAAACTCCCATAAAATACCTATGTGGTTCTTCACACAATTCTGCATCCCTTTTGGTGCCACTAAAGACATCCTTCCTTAAGCACTTTTTCCTATTTATGAATCCTATAACGCATCATTTAAAGCCCATCTCAAATCAGAAGAAAAAAGCCTTTATCAGCACCTACAACTTGCAACAGAATCTTATGTTATTATGCTGTTTTATCGCAAGTAGGAGATTCCTTGGATCTTGAAATGGAATTTTTATAAAAAATGGACTTCAGTCCACCAGTTTTATCTCAAATGATCTATATCAAGTTTTGGCATCAATTTGATTATACTGCAATACTCTAACAACATTCTACCGATCAAGATATAAAGCCATCATTCTCTGAAGTTCTCAAAACTCCTGAAAAAGAAAAAGAAAGGCTTCATCCAGCAAGTGATATTGACAAATAGAAGAATTCTTGTTCAGCATTTCCTTCTGCTCTTTATCCAACAACAGATTTGCTTCAACTCAAAAAAGAACTTCAAAAGGAAATTTTTGAACAAATACAAAAAGAAAGGTCATCTGAAAATTCTCCATTAAGTATTGGTCAGCAGCTGCATCATCTTTGGGCTGATAACAATCCTTTTGAAAATATTGCCCCTGAACTAGATACAGGTGTTGATGAGACAAAAAGTAATAATGAAGGATTCATCTCTATTCGAAAAAAAGAAAAAAAATAAAGCCAAAACAAGAAATAGGCTTTATCAAGCCACCTAATTTTCCACAAAGCAATCATGACAATCCACTATTCAGAATAAAGTTCATCTACAGTGAAGATTGTGATCTTATCCAGCAGTCCTGAAGCATCAATAAATTTGTCAGCACATGAAATGAAATGCAAATGCAGTGTAAATTTAGTGGTAATGAAATGTAAATTATGTTGGTTATGACTATAAATAGGTCTAGCCTTCCTCATGTACAAGCAAGAGTTGGAATACCAGTCAAAATCCAACCTTGCTTTCACCACCATCTCCTCTCTCCTCTCCCTTCCGCTTTTGTATACCTACCACAGAACTAAGTATTAAGATGTTTGACGTTCTTACTTCTGAGTCAGCAATTCCTTAAGCAAAATCAAAGCATAATATAACAAAGATAAGTGAAGAAATACTCACAAAACAACTTTATATTTCCAAAGATAAGTGAAGAAATACTCACAAAACAACTTTATAAATTTGATACCAAGTTGGCTTTGATACCAAATGGGGAACATGGTGGGTATACAAAGAGGAAGGGAGAGGAGAGAGGAGATGGTTGTGGAAGTAAAGCTGAATTTTGACTGGTATTCCAACTCTTGCCTATACATGGAGAAGGCTGGTACTATTTATGGCCTTAGCAAACATAATTTACATTTCATTACAAATGAATTTACACTGATTTGCATTTCATTTTATATGTTGGCATATTGCATGATATTTCAGGATTTTACTGCTGGATAGAATCACAGGTTGTCGTATAGATGGTTTGTCTTCATGTTGTGATGATTGTACTTGTTGACTAGGAGGATGATGTTTTATTCTTCTGCATAGTTGCTTTATTTTTTTTTTGCATAGTACCCGGTTGCTCTATTGCGGAGAGAGGAGTCTATGGAGCCTTGTACATTCTTGTTGTCTTTTGGATTTTTCACAATTGCCTTTTATGTTCTTTCTCAAAGTAGGTTTTGTATAGTACTTTTTCAACATAACTTTGATGCGTTTGTAGAGAATAGCATAGCTATGGATACGGTAGCAATGATAATGTTTTTGTTATCTTTTCTTTCATGCTTTATAGAGAAAACTCTTAATAAATCTTGATAAATCTAAATCTTGATAAGATTAATCACCATCCCAATGAATTCCATTACAGCTGGCAGAGAACTTCATAATAGAGTCAAAATTATGACAAGGGTCATTCTAACCTTCATTATCATTTTCAAATTCTCCATGGAGTAGCTGAATTAATTCTTCACAAGTTTTTTTTTGAAATGTCAAAAGAGATATCTTCATAGGCATTGAGAATTTGTAAAAACTTGGCATGTCCAGATTTAGAGAGAATGGCACTCCAATGGGCATTGATAAGTTCTTATGAAGTGACAGATAATCCTGAATTGAAGAAGGGAATTGATATTTGCTGGGATGTAGTTATGAAGGAAGAGCTTGACTCTTGAATAGGGTCCTTGCTTTTGCTTGTACTTGATGTCATAATGAGAAGGGATACTTCCTGAAGGCAAATAGGTCTGAATGAGAATTACCAATAATCTGAATTTTTATTTTCTTAGGGAAAAGAAAAATTATTTGATATCTGTCTTCCGGGTAGAATTTGAAGGTACCAAAATCTGGATGCAGAATTAAATGTAGAAAACATGAAGACATCAAAGAGACAATTAAGAAGATCCATTTTATTTGGAACTAGATATTTGATTGGTTTTTGAACACCTTATTCTTGTTTACACTTGGTCTGAATACTATTGATATGTTGAATAGGAGTTTATTCACCAAAATCAAAAATTAATTTTTTATTGTCTAAAATAGTTTTTAGACCTGACGAGTCAATTTGAAATGGCTATAAAATTTGTAAAAAAGGGTTTCCAAGGATAACATCATTGTTTAAATCCTTTCCTAGAAGGAAGTTAGTCTTTATGCATGTTCCATTTTTACAGACATAAACATTACTTAATTTGTATTTGATATGTAGTTCTTTGCTAACAGTAGCTAGATTGAGTTTATTATTGGTTTTTTCATAATATTTTCTTGGGATTAATCCTTTTTTATTAAATTAAAATCTGTGCCACTATCTAGTAACCTGAGTGCTTTAATAGAGAAGTCTTTGATCTTAATTGTAGCTTGAGCTTTCCTTTTTTAAGTGGATTTCTTGTAAAGGAATTTACAAAACCATTTGAGTTTTCACCAAATTCTTCTTGATGTTCTAATTTATTATCATTATTTTCTTGATAATTTTTGGTGTATGAAACTCAAGATTCTCAACACGTCGTTCGAGTTCTTGAAGTTCAATTGAGTCTTATTTTAATTCTTTTATTTCTTGCTTTTGATTATTAATTTCTTTATAAAGATCTTAAATTGGAAGATGAGGAGGAGCTTGCTGCTCTCTTAATTTATCTAATACAATTTTAATGCTGAATTGTTCAGGTAAGTCAAATATATTATTTGATGTAGAAGCTTTTCCTTTTTTATTTCCTTTATTTATATTCTATATTTTTTTAAAATATTTATTTTTTAATTCTTCATCTTTGAAATCTTTAAACATTTCTAGCACCAGTTTTTCTGAAGCAGAAAGTACGTTTAAAGATAAAGAGGAAGAAGAAGTAGATTCATATTGGATTTCACTATCAAATATTTTACAATGACATATATTTGAGGAATGAGAGGAAGAAAATGTTGGAAGTAGGTGGGTCTCGTGGATAGATTTTCAAAACTTTTGACCCACTTGACACAGGGATCAACTATCCATAAGACCAAAACCCAATCCAGGATGCATTACCCTCAATCTCGTGACCATGTACAGTAAATATTCTAACAGCACTAAACATCCAAAATAATCTACGACATGCAAGAAGTAGATCATACCTTTGGAGATCCGCAGTGCTCTAATGGATTTCTTCAACACCTCTTAGCCTTCCACACTATGACCCAAATTGGATTTCTTTTCTCAAGAAGAATGGTGGAATCTTCAGGAGAAAATCCCAACTCGAAACTCCAAAGAACTAGAAGAAAGAAGGAGAGAGTAACTCGTGCAACTCTTGCACGAAAGGGTTTTAGGTGTGAGAGAGACTCTTTTGGACGTCCAAGGAGATTTTATAAACTTTCAAATCTCGTCCTTGCCTAATTGAAATAGAAGTCTTACTTCCAAAGCAATTAGCAACTTTCTCCTTTCTTATCCCTTCTTTCTAGAGTTCGAGTTAGATTAGAATTTTCCAATAACTTAGGCTAGCGTGGGGACCACATGGGATTCCTTAGAAAGCTGGCTCCAACTGGAACACCTCGACCCCACATCTCATGTGCAATCCGGGCCCTCAGTTAATTGCAAATAACACCACTATATAAATGTAATTGTACTCCAGTCTTAGGAATAAATTACAATGAAGACCCTAAACTTCCCAATTACCACAAGTAGGCCCCTCTATCAATATCCGTGGATCAATTGGAATAAATCCGTCTTTTCCAATCTAAGTTCCACATCTTATTATCCTTGAGCCCCAATTAATCACAGTAATCATCAGTACCATCCAATTAACTCTTAATTGAGATGGGTGCGCACTTACTAATGACAAATCCATTAATTGGCACAAGGGGATAATAGAGATAGATTCCATCTTGATCATTCAACGTTCCCACAGTTCTACTGCCACATACCCAAGACACCGAGGTGTTAACCTACAGTCGGCCTCACTTATTGGTGACTCAAAGCAAATGAATAGATAGAAACTTGAGTTCATCAATGTCTCAGGATTGAGAGCCTATTGCTAGGGAATTATGAGAGCATACCTTATTATTGAGACGGAATTCCATAAGGTGCATCTCATGGTCCTTCAATACATCCAATGTACCAGCACCGTGATCCAGAATCTTACATTCTGATGATCGAGACAAATCACACTATTTCATAGTGATCAAAGTGCTGTAACCTTATCAAATGAGATTCCCAGTCTCATTACTGGTTGTGAAGCTATTTAAATATAAGATTTGTGACATATATCTCCCGCGTGTGGATCTCATCCATGCACATATATCACATCTAATATACTAATGGGACCCGGTTCAACTCATGAACCATTATGTCATATATATTGGTCATGTGCATGAATTAGTAAAATAACACTCATCTCATGAAAGCAAAGCATGATTTTATTGATAAATAAAGAAATTAATCAATTTATTACATCAACTGATGGATGGAGTCCACAAAATCTAACAGATATTTTGAGTGTATTCAAAGATAGGAGAGGAGCATGTAGACCATTTAAGGAGAATGTTGCAATTGTCAAGAGAACATCGATTATATGCGAAGTTAGAGAAATATGATTTCTGACTTAAGCAAATAGCTTTTCTTTGTTATATCATTTCACGAGATGGGTTGGTGGTTGATCCAAAAAAATTAAGGCAATTGTAAATTGGCCAAGTCTAAAATCTGTAATAGAGATTGGAAGTTTTCTTGGACTTACAAGATATTATAGAAGATTTATGCAAGACTTTTCAAAGATATCTGCCCCTTTGACAAAGTTGATTCGGAAGAATCTACCATTTATTTGGACTGAAAATTGTAAATCAAGCTTTAGAACGTTGAAAGAAAGTTAACAACTGCCCCAGTGTTAACATTACCTAATGGTAGTAAAGGATTTATGATCTATTCAGATGTGTCTAGAGTTGGAATAGGGTGTCTTGATGCAAAATGGCAAGGTGATTGGTTATGGCTCTAAACAGTTGAAGGAGCACAAAAAGAACTATGCTTCGCATGATCTGGAGCTAGCAGATATTGTGTTTGCATTAAAACTTTGGCAACAATATCTGTATGGTGAAAAGTTTGAGGTTTACTGAAATCACCATAACTTGTAGTATTTGTTTGAGTAACATGATTTAAATATGAGGCAACGGAGATGACTTGAATTCATAAAAGATTTTGACTTCTCTATCAAATATAATCTAGGAAAAGGGAATGTTATGGCAGATGCTCTTAGCAAGAAGACAATGAGTGTCAGTGTCTGTTGACCCATAAAAAATTACAAATGTTACAGCAAAGATATTACAAGCAAATTCCAAACCAAGGATATACAAACCTTAGGATTGTGGAATGGTAAATCAAGTACTACATCTAGATGTTCAGAGCTAGTGCAATCCAATCAGAAAACTTTAGATGAGCTCAAAATGTAGCATTTCAAAGTTACTGGACTTCATTTCGTCACTAACTCACCAAATACCAAATCTAGGGTTCATTGGCTTAAAAACTAGGGGTCACTAAACATACTCAAGGTTCTGGGTTACCAAAGTAGTTGAAACTTTCATAGCAACTCTAAAACATGCTTGAGAATGATGTTTCAAAGTTTCAAAGAATTTGGACTTCATCTCGGCTCAATACCAAGCTTCAGCGACTGTTTGCCAACTCCTTGACACTTCTACATATCAGAACAAGCTCAGATTTAGAAGAATGCCTTCAAGTACATTCAAAGATTATCCTTTAAAATTTCAGAGTATTTGAATATCATTTGGATCTAAACTCATCTTAGATGGTCGTCTATTAAGCTCTATGGGGTCACTGATTAAAGTGATATCTCACGAACATCAAATTATCTCAAACTCCTGGAGGAAGCTCAAATTATTTTCCAGGGAGGTTTTACAAAATTTCAGGTCAAACAAACATCATTTGACCCAAAGTCTATAAACATGTCAACTTTGGGTCAATGACCCCCAAGTCATAGGGTCACTAACCAAATTCTTGCTTTCCGATATCTAAAATTAATGAAATTTAGGCACAAAGCTTTAGTCATGCTTAAAGGGAGATTCTACAGATTTTAAACTCAAGAGGACTTTGTTTAGTCCTACTTCCACTGCATGTCAGCTTAGAAGTCGGTGACACCCGAGCCATGGAGGTAACTGGCCAAAATCCTATTTTCAATGAGCCAAAGCTAATGAAACTTGGAACAAAGATTCAAAATATGTTTAAAATGAACTTCCCAAAGTTTAAAATCAATTGAATGTCGTTTGGGTAGAAAACAAGCTAACTACCTACAGTGTAAGGTGAATAGTGACTTAGAACATACAACAGATGGGTCACTGTTCGACATCTTACTTTCACAAGCCAAAACTATAAGAAATTTGGTGGAAACTCCAAGATACTCCTGAAATCAGTCACTCCAATTTTCAAATCAAACCGAGGTCATTTGGGCCTCAAACAGCTGAAACAAAGGCCCATATTCATGAAAAGTCAATGGGGTAGTTGACCGATTTTAGAAGGTCAAAATGAGCTAAAATTTCTATGACACACTCAAAATAGTGTTAAAAAGCAGCCCTCCAAGTTTTTTGAAGATTGGGCACCGTTCAAACCGCAAACAGGGGAAAACGAGTCACAAATACAAAAGTCCAAAAATGGGCCTTGGGAGTGACTACGGCCCACCTTCAACGGAGAGTTGACCAACTTCCGGTGGACAAAATGGACTAAAATTTCAATGACACATTCAAAATAGTATCAAAAAGCATCTCTTCAAGTTTCGTGAAGATTAGACATTATTCGGACCTCAAACAGGCGAAAACAAGTCACATATACAAAAGTCCAAAAATGAGCCATAGGAGTGACCGTAGCCCACCTTCAGCGCGGAGTTGACCAACTTCAAGAGGTCAAAATGGGCTAAAATTTCTTTGACTCATCAAAATAGTATCAAGAAGTATCCCTCCAAATTTCGTGAAGATTGGACATCATTCAGGACCCAAACAGGTGAAAAAGGCTCACATCTGCAAAAGTCCAAAAAAGAGCCTTAGGAGTGACCGTGGCTCACCTTCAATGGGGAGTTAACCAACTTCTGGAGGTCAAAATGGGCTGAAATTTCAATGATACAATTAAAATAGTGTCAAAAAGTATCCTTCCAACTTTTGCAAAGATTGGACATCATTCGGGCCTCAAATAGATGAAAACAGGTCACATATGCAAAAGTCCAAAAATGGGCCTTGGGAGTGACCGCAGTTACGGTCACTGAAACCTATGGAGCAGTTCCTGTGGTTTTCGATGGTTCCCTCTGCTTTATTTCAATCATTAACTTCCTGTAACTCCTTTTAACTTCCCATAACTCCCCAAACTACTATTGAAGTGTTACGACCCGAACCCAAGAAATCAGGGATTAAGTTTAAACCTAATAAGTGACACATGTACTCCCATGCATACACACCTAGACCTAGTCCAAGTGCATGCACACTAGGAAAAATCACATGTGTAATATACAGTTGTACGCGGAAGCTGTAAGTATCATTGCAGTACTACGAGGATACACTAACTATAGCAAGAAAACATTATTTATGAAATATACAACAAAAAGGAACCCTATCTTTACAAGAGCAAGAAGACAATTTTTTTATAAGACAAGACACAAAATGCAGGGAGTTCGATTCCAATACATAACAACATGCATCCCACAATCAAAGTAGACCCTTCCTAATGCGAAGGCGCTCTCCGGTGGATTGCTTACATCCACTCGTCTAGCCCTGATGGGGCCTCTACGATCTCCTCTGCAGTCTTGCTGACCGATGAGAGATCAAAAGGGGAATCTAAGCTTGCAACACCAAAGACAACTAGTGAATACGACGAGTTAGCAAAGCATAACCAACATTAAGGTAACACGCATTATATTTATAAGATTTATCAACAGGAGATTGTATATAGAGTTTCAATTTAGTATACTAAGCAAATCGTGCATTTGAAATAAACATGATATAAGAATCATTGAACAGATATATTTTACTAGGTGGCTACTACATCTGCCATATCGTCCCTCTAGGGAGCACAAGTTAAGAATACCATCGACCGGACCAGGGTATGAATAGGTCTCTATTTTCTGGGGTCCAAAAACCCCAAGACAAGAGCACATTACAATGGCAACATACGTGCTACGCCAAAGTCAACCCCATCAGGTATCATGAGGCTGAGGCTACATAGAGCTAGACCATGTCAGGTATGTCATATAATGTAAGTCAATTCATTTCAAGTCAATTCACTTCAAGTCCAAATCAATACATGTATCGAAACAGATCACGATAAGCTTAAGCACAAATAGTATGATCGGCCAAGTCAAATTAAATACAAATCAAGCAATAGTAAAAGAATGGAAGGCAATAATTGGAGTCAACATGCTATGCAATTCAAGTCATTTTTATAGGATCACGATAGTATACTAGCCAATCCTAAGCTAGTTGTCCATTATTTCTAAACTGTGCATAATAATGTAGCTTTAAGTTGTTCGATACACGGTTATCCGTCTTTTAGGTGTTACAATGTATCGAAAAGGTGTATCGAAGTCCCTTAAACCAACACCCATGGGGAGGTGCTTAACAACTGGACAATACACATAAATGAGTCACAGCCCTCAAGACCATTCATGATATTCAAGTGTTCCATTGGACTAGTTTAAAGGTATCAGTGAATCCAACACGAAGGCCCTATAAGGTCTTTTATTCATACCTACCTTTTTCTTTCATTTTTAGTGATCTCACGACTTAGCTGTGGGTGACTTACGGCTTAGCTGTAAGCATCTTATGGCTTAGCGGTATTATGCACTACGGTTCAGCCATGGTTTCTCAGAATTTCTTCCACATTTATGGAGAGTCACGGTTGAACCGTACATTCTCTTACAACTAGACTATGATTGTTTTACGATTTAGCCATGGCTGGATATGGCTTAGCCGTAGCACACCATACGGCTTCACCGTGGCTAGACCGTAGAAGGATTTTTTTTTTCCTACTCGCGGAACATCAAGCCGTAGCTTGATTTACCATTCGGTCACGGCTCAGCCGTAGTACATCCTATGGGCTAGCCATAACTTGACCGTAGGGTAAATCCAAATTTGCCTGCTCTTTGGTGTTTGAGCCGTGGAGCTCTATGGCTTAGCTGTACGCTTCAGAAGTTCAAGGTTCGAGCATTTCACAGACAAAACTAAATTTGAAGGAATTGAAACAGAGAGGTACAAGAGTATATCATGTGATACAAAAGGGTTGTAAAATATAGAAAATTTGATAGATTAAGCAGAATAATAGCAATCATAGTTTACCAACATGTGTTCATCCATAATGTGCTTATACTTGTCTCAATTAAGCTTGTTCAAGTTCAACTCTGTCCTTTGGCTCAAATTGGATGTCTATATGGAGCCCTAGTAGCCATGCATGTAGAGAGGAAGTAACAATGAGTGCATGTAGTGCATGAAGAGAACTCTGGACTCAAGGATGTTGTGATGAAACCATGCCTACCTTAAATCACACAAAGAGATGAATTGTAAGGGAGGTGTCGGCAAGCTCCTTGCAACGAAGAGAAGAAAAAGATCGGAGAAAGAGAAACCGTTGAGAGGAAGAGAGTGACGTTGAAGTGAAAATGAGATGAGAGAAAGAGAAGTCGATGCTCTCTCTCCTTATATAACATAAGTATAAGATAAGTAAGAAATGGAGTTATAAGAAGGTCTAAAGGTTTAAGAGAATTACAGTTTAAGTTAAATAACCATCCAATAGAGACAAACGAAGTTGTTTGCATGCGAGTCAGTTACGGAACTCAACAAGCTTAACGAGATGCATGTAATGACACCAAGATGATGCATGAATGATGAAATCTTATAAAATCTAAAATTACGAAAAAGGGCATGTGTCTACCTAATCCAGGTTAAACTAACCCAACTACATATCCCTGACCCGAAACGTAACTCAAAAAGACAAAACGATATGCAATAAACTAATTTGCTAGGAAAAGACCAAAAAGAACATTAATTAGTCGTTAAACTAGATTAATTTGAGTCGAAGTGTTACATCCTCCCTCACATATGAGTCATTTAGTCCTCAGAATGATCACATACCTACGTAAAGAGGTTGGGATATTACTGAGCCATTTATTCTTCCAATTCCTAGGTGGCTTCATTGAGACCATGATGTTCTCGAAGAACTTGGACCCATCGTATAGTCCTGGTACGCAATATTTGTTCTTGTGTACCAACAATACGGAGCGAACGGTCGACGTATGACACATCCGGCTAAATCTACACATCATCATACCGCATGACATGGGTTGGCTCTCTAACATACTTGTGGAGCATTAACACATGGAATACATCATGTACTCTGGAGAACTCAACTGGAAGAGCCAACCTGTAAGCTAAATCACCAATTCTACTCTTAATTTTGAATGGGCCAATGTTCCTCAGAGCTAATTTGCTTTTTTAGCCGAAACGTATTGCACCTTTCATAGGAGAGACTTTCAGGAAAACCCAATCTCTAATATGAAATTCTAAGGCTTTTCTCTGCGTATCTGCATAACTCTTCTGTCTCGACCGAGCAACCTTCAAATTCTCAATTGCTTTCTACACCTTTTCAGTAGTTTCAGCAATAATTGTTGGTCCATGAAAGCTTCTCGTTCCAACTTCTTCCTAGTACACTAGACTCCGACATTTGCGTCCATACAACGCTTCATACGGGGCCATACCAATACTCTCATGAAAGCTGTTATTATAAGCAAATTCACACAACGACAGATGCTTATCCCATTTTTTATCAAAGTTTAATACACTGGCTCTTAGCATGTGTTCCAAAGTTTGAATCGTACGTTCAGATTACTCATCTGTCTGCAGGTGATATGTAGTACTGAAGCTCAATTTAGTACCCATAGCCTCTTGGAAAGCCTTCCAAAATGACGATACAAAACGACTATCATGATCTGAAACGATAGACATTGACGTACCATGTAATCTGACAATCTCATCCACAAACTTCTTAGCCATCTCAGAAAATGTCATACCTTTCTTAAAAGGAATAAAGTGGGCTGACTTTGTCAATCTATCCATAATCACCCAAATAGCATTATTCTTCTTACTAGTCCGGAGTAAACTTAAAACAAAATCCATTATGATGTGTTCCTATTTTCACTGAGGAATATGCAATGGGTGCATGGAACCAGGTGGGCTCTAATGATCTGCTTTCACTTTCTGACAAGTCAGGCACCTAGCGATGAACCCTGCAATTTCTTTTTTCATATTATTCCACCAAAACTGATCCTTTAAGTTTCGGTACATCCTTGTACTCCCTGGGTGCATCGCATAGCGAGCATAATGTGCCTCAATCATTAGGTTTTCTTTCAAGCCTTCAACTGCTGGTACGCATAACCTATTCCGAAAGTATAGAACACCATCCTCTAGTTAGAAATCTGGTTGATCTCTTATATGATCTCCGATTCGCACCAAGTTCAGATCTTCAAACCCCGATCCTTAATTTGTTGAATTACCTCAGGTTGAAAGACAAGGGTGCTTGCAAACATCACAAAATTTTCCACTAATTTCACTTCCACACGCTTATCTTTAAACTCATCTTGTATAAACAAATGAGAGCTTTCTAAAGCACTGAGAGTCTCTGACTTTCTATTGAGAGCATCTACCACCACATTTCCTTTCCTTGGATGATACTTGATAGGGAAATCATAATCCTTAATAAATTCAAGTCATCTACACTGTCGCATGTTTAAATCATGTTGCATGAATAAATATTGTAAGCTATGGTGATCTGAGTGTACCTCACACTTCACACCATGCAGATAACGTCGCCACAGTTTCAAAGCGAACACGATAGTTGCCAGTTCCAAGTCATGTGTGGCGTAATTACTTTCATACTCTTTGAGTTGTCTAGATCCATATGCAATCACCTTGCATCAACACACATCCCAAACCCACTCTAGAAACATCAGAATAAATCACAAATCCTTCACCTCGATCAGGTAGAGTCAGTATTGGGGCAGTCGTTAACTTTTCTTTCAGGGTTCTAAAACTTGCTTCACAATCTTCCATCCAATTAAAGGGAACATTCTTCCGAGTTAGCTTGGTCAAAGGAGCAGATATTCTTGCAAAGTCCGGAACGAACCTGTGATAGTACCTTGCAAGTCCAAGAAAACTCCTAATCTTTGTCACAGATTTCGGACTTGGCCAATTGACAACTGCCTCAACTTTTACTGGATCAACTGTCAAACCTTCTCGTGAAGTAATATGACTGAGAAACGCTACCTATCAAGCCAAAAGTCACATTTTGCCAACTTGGCATATAATCGATGTTCTCTTAACAATTGCAAAGCCTTTCGTAGGTGGTCTACATGCTCCTCTATGGTCTTTGAATATACCAAAATGTCATCAATGAATACTACCACAAAGTGATCTAAGAAAGGAGTGAAGATTCGATTCATCAAAGCCATAAAAGCAGCACGTGCATTAGTTAATCCAAAAGGCATCACGAAGCATTCATAATGACCGTACCTTGTTCTAAAGGCAGTTTTAGAAATGTCATCTTCTTTCACCCTTAATTGGTGATACCTAGACCTCAAATCAATTTTTGAGAAATACACTGCACCTTGAAGTTGATCAAATAATTCATCAATATGCGGCAGCGGATATTAATTCTTTATCATTACCTTGTTCAATTGCTAGTAATCAATGCACATTCGGAAGGTGCCATCTTTCTTCTTTACAAATAACATTGGAGCTCCCCAAGGTGACACGCTTGGGCATATAAATCCCTTATCTAATAAATCCTGTAATTGCTTCTTTAACTCCAATAACTCTGCAGAGGCCATACGATATGGAGTTTTACTAATCAGTGTTGTACCTGGCACAAAGTCACTAGAGAATTCAACTTGCCGAATAAGAGGTAACTTTGGAACTTCTTTGGGGAATATGTCCGGAAAGTCACATACTACCGGAATCTCTCCAAGTTGCTTGAGTTCA
Source organism: Sextonia rubra (assembly GCA_037013555.1). Classification (NCBI taxonomy): domain Eukaryota; kingdom Viridiplantae; phylum Streptophyta; class Magnoliopsida; order Laurales; family Lauraceae; genus Sextonia; species Sextonia rubra. Next base: position 13,970,332 of record JASUAD010000026.1, read on the forward strand.
TTCTTCTCCAAAACAAAGGTAATGAAGCCTTCACACTCCTTGCGTAACATTCGATCCGCCTTGCATGCGAAGATAATGCGCCTAGGGCACTTTTTCTTACTGCCTTCAAAATGGAACCCATCCCCTAAATCGAAGTAAATCGTCCTGGTATAATAATTCACGAGACACGATACCTCGTTAACCAATTCATTCCAAAGATCACATCGAAATCTAACATCGACAACAAGATTAAGTCAGCTGGGAGTTGACGACCTTCTATCTGCACATCGCATTAGGGGTAGCAGACACTACATTCGACTCTCTTGCCAATAAGAGTGGACACCACTAACACATACGGTAGCGGCTTGAATGTTTTATTAGTGTGTATGATATATACAGGTGAATTCTCCAAGTTTCCGCTTAATAAGTAAAATGTTTCATACGTGTTTATAGATCTTCCTCATACGTACCTGTGGAATCACCCTTGTGGTAGTTCGTACGTGTCTTGAGGCGGCACGAATTGTCATGGGTTATGTGTGCCGCACCTTGGGAACCGCAATAAATCCCCAGTTCTTGGGTTTGGGGCGTGACACTACCATAGCTTCCCAGCAAAATGAGGTACTACATACGAACGTGTAGACCCCAAATCAAACAAAGCAAGAACTTTTACTTGAACAATCGAAATAATACCTTCCACCACATTCGCATCTTCCGCGCTCTCATGCATAGCGACGTAGGCATGTGCAATCTAACGATTCAGCTTCTGGCTTAGTCAAGTGTGCTATGGTTTGCCTTGAGCTGTGGAAGCAGTAGACCTGAATTGTTAGGAAGACTTGTACTTTGGACATTGAGCCATTAAATGATCCATGGAACCACAACCCAAACTGGCTCCTATCTTTCTCTAGCATAGCTCCGTCTTATGTGATTTGCCACAGTGCCCACATGTCACACTAGCTGTACTTGGAGTACCTTGTTTGCCTTTCATCTTTTTTTGTGCTTGCCTCTTTGTACCAAAGGATGCACTCCTCTTGGGGTCCGCAGCTCTTTCTTCCCGAATATTCACCTCTGCAAAATAGGCTCTATCCACGACATCGTCAAATGTAGCTGGCCGTTAAAAAGTTGTAACAAATTCTTATACATGGGATTCAGGCCAGTGATAAATCGATTGACCTTCTTTTCTTCAATATTGATGATATTCTCCACAAAGTGAGATAACTGCGTGAACTTATGCACATATTCTACCACTGATATCTGCTGCTGCTGCAAAGCTAAGAACTCCACTTCCTTTGCCCTTTGCACATGAGCTGGGATAAACTTTCTTCTAAACTGTTTCTTAAACGTCTCCCAAACTGTCATAGCAAGCATGTCCTTATAAGAGTCTCTCACACTTTTCCACCACGTCTTCACCACATCGCGAAACATCGAAGCTGTGAGTAAAATTTTCTATTTATTGGTGCAAACAACTATGTCGAATAGATCCTCTATATGCTCCAACCACTTATCTACATTCAAAGCACCTTCATTCCCATAAAATTCCGTAGCCCCGCATTCCTAAAATTTTTCGTATCGAGCATTGGAATCACTTTCCTTTGGTTGAAAAACCACTTGTTGCTCCACGTGGGGTGGGATAGATACTGGGCTTTGCCAATCCACAATGGATGCCACTTGTGCTTGCAAGAACCGCATTACGTGGGATTGAGCCTGAATTGCTTGTAGCATCATGATGAAACGATCGTCCATGTTGAGTGGCGGTTGTTGAGGTGCCGATCCACTCTCTATGGGGGGAGTCATATTGTCTCCATTATTATTGTTTGTACCTAATCCAGATGCTATGACCTGCAAAAAGTAAGAAGTTAACATTCTAACAAAAGACGTACCTGACTACATGCCTCATAACAAATAAAAATATCAGACTATAGAGTCAAATATTTGACATCGTATCCTCACCACATTCCTAAATGCCTACACGCTTATCCACTTTAATGAGCATGCTTTGATACCATACAATACGTATGTCATGACCCGAGTTCAAGAAATTGGGGATTAAGTTTAAACCTAATCAATGACACATGTACTCCCGTGCATACACACCTAGACCCAGTCCAAGTGCATACACAAGAGAAAATCACACATGCAATATACAGTTGTATGCGGAAGCTGTAAGTATCATTGCAGTACTACAAGGATACACTAACTATAAAAAGAAAATATTGTTTACAAAATATAAAACAAAAAGGAACCCTGTCTTTACAAGAGTGAGAAAACAATTTTTTTATAGGACAAGACACAAAATGCAGGGAGTTCGACTCCAATACATAACAACATGCATCTCACAATCAAAAGAGACCCTTCCTAATGCCAAGCCGCTCTATGGTGGATTGCTCACACCCACTCGTCTAGCCCTGATAGGACCTCTATAATCTCCTCTGCAGTCCTGCTGACCGGCGAGAGATCGGAAAGGGAATCTGAGCCTGCAACACCAAGGACAACTAGTGAATACGATAAGCTAACAAAGCATAAGCAACATTAAGGTAACATGCATTGTATCTACAAGATTCATAAACAGGAGGTTGTACATAGAGTTTCAATTTAGTATACTAAGCAAATCTTGCATTTAAATAAACATGATACAAGAATCATTGAACAGATATACTTTACTAGGTGGCTACTCCATCTGCCATATCCTCCTTCTAGGGAGTACGCGTTGAGAACACCATCAACCAGGCCAGAGTATGAATAGGTCTCTAGTTTCCTAGGGTCTGGAAGCCCTAAGACAAAAGTACACTGCAGTGGCAACATACAAGCTACACCAAAGTAAACCCCGTCGGGTATCATGAGGCTGAGGCTAAGTAGAGCTAAACCATGTCAGGCATGTCATATAATGCAAGTCAATTCACTTCAAGTCCAAATCAATACATGTATCAAAACATACCATGATAAGCTTAAGCACAACTAATATGATCGACCAAGTCAAATTAAATACAAATCAAGCAATAGTAAAAGAATGGAAGGCAATAATCGGAGTCAACATGCTATGTAATTCAAGTCATTTTCATGGGATCACGATAGTATACTAGCCAACCCTAAGCTATTTGTCCATTGTTTCTAACCATACATGATGATGTAGTTTTAAGTTGTTCGATACACAATTGTCCGTCTTTTTGGTGTTACAATGTATCGAGAAGGTGTATCAAAGTCCCTTAAACCAACACCCATGGGGAGGTACTCAACAACTGGACAACACATGTGAATGAGTCATAGCCCTCAAGACCATTCATGACATTCAAGTGTTCCATTGGACAACTTCAAAGGTATCGGTGAATCCAACATGAAGGCCCTATAAAGTCTCTTACTCATACCTACTTTTTTCTTTCATTTTCAGTGGTCTCACAGCTTAGTCGTGGGTGACTTACGACTTAGCCCTAGGCATCTTATGGCTTAGCTGTATTATTCACTATGGCTCAGCCTTGGTTCCCCAAAATTTCTTCCTCATTTACAACGAACCACGGTAGAACCTTGCATACTCTTATGGCTGGACCATGATTTTTCTACGGTTTAGCTACGATTGGATACGATTTAACCATAGCACACCATACGGCTTCACCGTGGTTGGACCGTAGAAAGATTTCTTATTTTCCTACTCTCGGGACATCAAGCCATAGCTTGACTTACTTTTACGTTATGGCTCAGCCATAATACATCCTACGCGTTAGCCATAACTTGACCGTAGGGTAAATCCAAATTTGGCTACTCTTTGGAGTTTGAGCCGTGGAGCTCTATGGCTTAGCCGTAGGTTTCAGAACTTCAAGATTCGAGCATTTCACAGACAGAACTGAATTTGAAGGAATTGAAATAGAGAAGTACAAGAGTATATCATGTGATACAAAAGGGCTGTAAAATATAGAAAGCTTGACAGATTAAGCAGAATAATAGCAATCATAGTTTATCAACATGTTCATCCGTAATGTGCATATACTTGCCTCAATTAAGCTTATTCAAGTTCAACTCTATCCTTTGGCTCAAATTAGATGTCTACATAGAACCCTAGTAGCCATGCATGTAAAGAGGAAGGAACGATGAGTGCATGCAGTGCATGAAGAGAACTCTAGACTCAAGGATGTTGTGATGAAACCATGCCTACCTTAAATCACATAAAGAGATGAATTGTAAGGGAGGTGTCAGCAAGCTCCTTGCAATGAAGAGAAAAAGAAGATCGAATAAGGAGAAACATTGAGAGGAAAAGACTGACGTTGAAGTGAGAATGAGATGAGAGAAAGAGAAGCCGGTGCTTTCTCTCCTTATATAACATAAGTATAAGATAGGTATGAAATGGAGTTATAAAAAGGTCCAAAGGCTTAAGAGAATTATAGTTTGAGTCGAATAACCATTCAACAGAGACAAACGAAGTCGTTTGCATGAGAGTTAGTTATGGAACTCAACAAGCTTGATGAGATGCACGTGATGACACTAAGATGATGTATGAATGACGAAATCTTACACAATCTAAAACTATGAAAAAGGGCTTGTGTCTACCTAATCCAGGTTAAACTCAACCCAATTACCCATCCCTAACCTGAAACGTAACTTAAAAAGACAAAACAACATGCACTAAACTAATTAGCTAGAAAAAAAACCAAAAAGAACATTAATTAGTCATTAAACTGGATTAATTTAGGTCGGAGTGTTACATGAAGTCTATAAAAAGGGAGGTTTAACATACAGGAGGAGGACAGAGATAGAGAAAATAATTTTTTTCAGTTCCAGGTGCAACTTCCACGGATTTGCAACCATTCACAAAGTACTTCAAGCACTCCAACCCTCTTCTTCTTCTTCTTCTTCTTCTTCTCAGTCACTCAAGGTGAGAGATGGTTCAGAGAAAGAAGGGGAGTATGGGTATCATTTAAAAAGGACTATGTTCAAGTACTGGCAGGCCTTCGAAGGATGACTATCTATTCCTTTGTTTTTCACACTTGGTGGGGGTTCTAGCCATCATAAAAGTTATAAACAAGCCTTTTTAGGCTTCATTCTGTCCTTTGAAAATTATAGGTTCAGAATGACACAACTTTGGCTTCATTTCACTAGTATACAGCATCCTTTTGGAACTTGTACAAAAACAGTCTGTAACAAAAAATGATGATTACCAAAGGTTTTGATTGATTCCACGGCCAAATTCAACCCTCTTGATGGTCACTCAACACTCCAAAAATCAAAATAAATAAGTTTCAGCACTTTGGAAGAGTCACAGAGGTGAAACGGAATGAAGCAGAGAACAAACAATGGCGTTTTTTGCCATTGTCTGCCAGCAACCGCAGGTCATGGTCACTAACAAGGGGCTAGTGACCGTGACCCACGGTCACTCACTAGTTTGCCAGTGACCGTGAGCCACGGTTGCTGGTAGGGGCCAAGTGACCATAACTGCCAGTCACTCCCCCAGTTTTCTTCCTTTTTGCATTTTTTCACAATTTTCATGTATTTTCTTGTACTTTCCGAATTTAGATCATATCGGAGACTTGAAAGAGGGGTTGTAAAATTTTTAAAACGTGTAAACAACCTGCATCCCCACGGTCAGAGCATGTGAACCCATGTAAACGAAAGGAAAATTAATGATGAGCTATAGTTAATTTCCATTCTTCTTAACGCTTGAAGTGCATGAATGTCAAACTCAAATCTGCTACACATTTTCGCATCATTCGAGCGCGATCAAAAGATTGGCGCCGTCTGTGCAAATTTATTATTTGCCCTAATTTGTGATCAAATTTGTCTAAAAATGGATGAAAAGTACTGAAAAGTGTTGCTGTTATACTGAAAAGTACTGTTGTTATGCTGAAAAGTGCTGTTGAAAGCCTATGACTCTGGGGAACTATGAAAAAAGTGCTGTGACTGCAGGAATCAATAGAAAATGGGCAGTAACCGTGGGTCACGGTCACTAACCTATTTTGTTGCTAAAAGTGGCTTGTTTAACCTTTGAAGACACCCGTGCAAGATGTTGATATCTACAATGGGTTTGCACCTCGAAATGCATCCTTTGTAGCCTCGAGGCAACAATTTACATATCATCAAGCCTCGTCTAAGGGCAGGGCAGGTTCAGTTCATGGATGATAAGTCAGTGACACTTAGCAAGTTACATTCAGTGACTACTCAAGGTTTAAGTATCACCTACTTGGCCCAAACAGCGGGTCGTTACCAAGCAAACACTAGAGTACCTTTGGCAGTTCCTGACTCGCAAAAAGGCCCAGAAGGATGCATCCATCCTAGGATGCAGCACGTGGTCACTTCAACCATGTACTTCAAAATCCAAAAAGGCTGAGAACAAACACTCAGCCTCACTCAAAGATAACACCTTCGACCCTCTGACGCAAACAGAGGGACAAAGGTTTGGCAAGAGGTATTTACCTTCTATCATGTGGCACCTTCCCCACCATCTTCACCCCAGCGTTTATTACATGGCGTTAAAGACAAAAAGAAAATCGATTGATTGGTCATTAATAATTTGACTGATCTCGCTCGTTTCAAGGATTCGTGATAAGAATGCAAAATATCATATTTTTCTCCCTTAATATTTAGTCCTTTGTATCTATTTGTTGTCCAATTGCACTCATTAATCTTATATTTTGATTTAGGATGCAAATGGAGGCATTAAGTGCAAAACAAAGCAAATTGGGTGATTCTGGACAGTTTGGACAATGCTTAGTAATCTGGGCATAACTCTCTCATTCAAGCTCCAATTGCGATGATTCAAGATGCTGTGGAATGCCAAGAAAAAGATCTACAACTTTCATGTTTTGAGTTTTAAGAAATACTAGCTGCATCAAGGTCGAAATCGGGCTCGAAGTTACTACTTGTACCTGATCCTAAAGAGATGAAAAATCAAGATGAAGGGCATTATAGTAAATTTGAAGAAATCAGGAGTGCGTGGAAACATATCCAATGTTGGGCTCATATTGTGCAGAATGAAAAATAGTGCAACTTTGATTCTTGGGTTGAGTCCAACAAAAGCCCAAGTGAAAAGATATGGTCAAAAAAGAAGATTTGCACTAACTTAGAAATTAAGTGATTATTATATTGATTTCCATCCCCAATTCCAACGCCACCTCATCTCTCAAAATTTTCGTTGCTTCCAATCCCACGCCCAGCCACAGCCTGTGCTTGCTCTTTTTTCTTCTCTTTTCTCTCTCTATCATCCCTAAGATTTCTCACAATGACCAAGGAAGGAGATTATTTTTTCACTACATAAGAGCCGAACCTGTGAAGGAGAGGAGGACGGGACGAACACACGTTTTATCTCTTCTCACCTCTGACGAAATTCCTCTCTTTTTCCATCATTCTTCATTCTTCTTTTCTTTTATTTTTACAAGTATTTATGGCCCTGCGTGGCTAATTTTTTATTGGTCGAAGGAGATTGAAGCCTCGGAATAAATACTGTGAGATCTAATTTATTTTCATTATTCAATTTATGCTTTGAATATGGGTCGTTCTTCTATGCTTAATTTGCTATCATAATTGTTTTGTTTAATTGCTAGGATGCATACTAGTATATTTTTCATTGCAATTTACTGCCGAATTAGAAGTCAAATCCGTAATTGTTTGATCTCTCTAATTTGCGAAGCAACTGATTTTTAATAATTTACTGCGTCAGTAATTGTTAGAAATTAGGAAGAACACCTGGCTAAATTAAATGCAACCGCGTGTGTTTGTGTTATTTAGGTTCATCGATCTCTCTAATTTTAATGCTGTTATTAAATTAAATCTATAGCGCTTGTCTTAGGTTGTTTAGTAATTAGGGTTAATTAGAGCGCGTGTTTTCTAATTAACTAATTAAGGAGATAGGAGTTTAATTACAACGATGAATTTTCAAAGTGTTAATTGATTTATTTTTGCATCAATGATCAGTTATGAATTTCCGATGGTGGATGTTGACTTTGACCAATGCTTGCTCATTTAATTGAATTCGTTATTTTTTCTTTGCTCCTTATTTGTATTTATTTATTTATTTATTTTAAAAAAAACCATCGTTGATCACAAAGCATAAAATTTGGTTAAACACTCTTCGTGGGAACGATCCTTACTCGCACTATTACATATATTTTTTGGAGTAAAGGTTTTATTATTTTTGGGTGCATGCGACAGCATAGCCAAATTTTGGCGCCGTTGCCGGGGAGTGATTTTAGTTGATTTTTATGCTTTTTGTGATTTTCTAATTTTTTTTTAACAGCTTATGCCTATAACTCGATCGTCTAATCAAGGTGATTTGCAATACGATCCAGAAATAGAGAGAACTTTGTGCATGTTAAGGAGGGAAACTCGGAGACATTCTGAAGAAAACGCACTAGCTCTTGATTCACTATTTGTGAGCGATTCTGATCTAGAAAAGGAAGAAGTCATGGCTGGAAATCGAACTTTGAAAGAGCTCGCTGCCCCAGATTTGAACCAACAACCTTTATGCATAACTTTTCCTAACTTAGAGGCTACTACCACTTTTGAATTAAAATCTGGACTAATACATCTCTTGCCTACTTTTCATGGACTTGCAGGTGAAGATCCTCATAAACATCTTAAGGAATTTCATGTGGTATGCACAAGTATGAAACCCACGGGGGTGACTGAAGAGCAAATTAAATTAAGAGCCTTTCCATTTTCTTTGAAGGATTTGGCTAAGGATTGGCTCTATTATCTACCCTCCGGGAGCATTACAACATGGAACGAGATGAAGAAATTATTCTTGGAGAAATATTTCCCAGCCTCAAGGGCGGCCAACATTCGAAAAGAAATTTGCGGTGTAAGGCAGCACAATGGGGAGTCCCTGTATGAATACTGGGAACGTTTTAAGAAATTATGTGCAAGCTGCCCCCATCATCAAATTAGTGAGCAGCTGCTTATCCATTATTTCTATGAGGGCCTTCTACCTACTGATAGAAGCATGATTGATGCTGCTAGTGGAGGAGCTTTGGTGGATAAGACTCCTGATGCCGCAAGGAACTTGATTGCAAATATGGCAGCTAATTCTCAACAATTTGGCACTAGGCTTAACCTTCCATCTCAACATGTTAATGAGGTAACTACTTCTTCACTTGAACAACAAATTGCTGGTCTAACTTCTCTTGTCCGTCAAATGGCTGTAGGTAATGTACAAACGGCAAAGGTTTGTGGAATTTGCTCGATAACAGGGCATTCAACAGATATGTGTCCAACTCTTCAAGAAGAGCCCATTGAGCAAGTAAATGTGGTTGGTGGTTTTCCTGAACAACCTCAAAGGAAGTATGATCCCTATTCGAACACGTATAATCCGGGATGGAGGAATCATCCAAATCTTAGCTATGGGAATCCACAAATAAATCAACCTGCGACACAAAACCAGCCAATCTTCCATCAATACAAGCAGCCATACATCCCTAGACAACAACCAGGCCAAACTTCTAACTCAGGTATGTCTTTAGAAGATATTGTTAAATCTCTTGCCACTAATACTCTACAATTTCAACAGGAGACGAAACAATTTCAACATGAGGCAAGGACCAGTATTCAAAATTTGGACAATCAAATGGGTCAGATGGCAACCGCAATTAGTCGTTTGGAGGCTCAAAGTTCGGGGAAATTACCTTCTCAAACGGTGGTAAATCCAAGAGAACAAGCAAATGCAATCGTTTTGAGAAGTGGTAAGGAGGTTGAAATTCCGGTGAAAGTAGCCCCTGCATTACCGGAGCAAGAAAAGGAAAAAGAAGTTCCGGCAGACAAAGAAATTCCAAAGGAAGATCACACACCTAAGAGTAAGTTTTCCTCTTTTCCTGAATACAAACCAGTACCCCCTTTTCCTCAGGCTTTAGTTGAATCTAGAAAAGATAAACAAAATAAAGATTTATATGAGACTTTTCGTAGATGCGAGGTGAATATTCCACTTTTAGATGCTATTAAACAAGTACCTCGTTATGCTAAATTCCTGAAAGAACTGTGTACAATTAAGAGGAAACAGAAACTCAAAGGCTGTGAAAAGGTGAGAGTAGGGGAAAATGTTTCCGCAGTTATTCAAAGAAAACTCCCTGCAAAATGCAAAGATCCAGGTATGTTTACTATCCCTTGTAAGATTGGTAGCACTAGATTAGAGAAGGCCATGATAGACCTAGGAGCTTCTATAAATGTCATGCCATATTCTATATATGCCTCTTTGAAACTTGGACCTTTGAATAAAACCGGTGTGGTGATTCAATTAGCTGATAGATCTAATGCATATCCTAGGGGTGTAGTCAAGGATGTTCTTGTGCAAGTTAATGATTTGGTTTTTCCTGCTGATTTTTATGTGCTTGATATGGAGAATGGGGGTGAAACCGCTCCTATTTTGTTAGGAAGACCATTCCTAAAGACATCCAAGACTAAGATAGATGTTCATAGTGGCATACTTACCATGGAAGTTGATGGTAAAACTATTAAGTTAAATATTTACGATGCAATGAACTACCCTAGCGATGACAATCCTGTTTATTCTATTGATGTGATTGATTCTTTAGCACAGGGTATTTTTGAACTGGAAGGGTAAGATGAATTGGAGGTTGCCATTAGCAAGCATCTTGGGAAAGAGAAGGAAGAGTTAACCCGGAGTACTGAATTACAAGAGACTGTTGCAGCATTGGATGATTCGCCTCAATTGCAACATCCAAATAACTTCCCTTTTACTGCATTACCGATTTCTAATGAAAGGCTTTTACCCTCTGTTTTGCAGGCCCCCTTTCCAGATTTGAAACCCCTCCCTAGTCATCTCAAATACGTATTCCTGGGAGAAGGAGAAAAGTTACCAGTGATTATATCCAGTAAACTCAGTACATCACAAGAGGAAAAACTTGTGTGAATCCTTAAGGACCATAAGACGGCTATTGGGTGGACAATTGCAGACATTAAAGGAATTAGCCCGTCTACATGCATGCATCGTATTTTACTTGAGGAGGGAGCAAAATCTTCGCGTCAACCGCAAAGAAGATTAAACCCGCCCATGATGGACGTAGTGAAGAAGGAGATCCTCAAACTTCTCGAAGTTGGTGTGATTTATCCTATTTCGGATAGCAGTTGGGTTAGCCCGGTTCAAGTGGTTCCTAAAAAGACTGGAATAACTGTTGTGAAAAATCAGAATGATGAGTTAGTTCCTACCCGGGTTCAAAATGGGTGGCGGGTTTGTATAGATTATAGGAAATTAAATGCTGTAACCCGCAAGGACCACTTCCCTTTACCTTTTATTGATCAAATGCTTGAAAGGTTGGCTGGTCATTCTTACTATTGTTTTCTTGATGGTTATTCAGGTTACTTTCAAATTGCAATTGCACCGGAGGATCAAGAAAAGACTACTTTTACATGCCCATTCGGGACTTTTGCATATCGTCGCATGCCCTTTGGCCTTTGCAACGCCCCAGCCACTTTCCAAAGGTGTATGGTTAGTATCTTTTCAGATTATAATGAACATATCATAGAAGTCTTTATGGATGATTTCACAGTTTATGGAGACTCCTTTGATAATTGTTTGCATAACCTTACACTTGTTCTTCAAAGATGCATAGAAACTAACCTTGTGTTGAACTCTGAAAAATGTCATTTTATGGTTGAACAAGGTATAGTTTTGGGTCATGTTGTTTCTTCTAAGGGAATTGAGGTAGATAAAGCAAAAATTGATATTATTCAATCTTTACCTTATCTCACTAGTGTGCGGGAAGTTCGCTCTTTTCTTGGTCATGCAGGTTTTTACCGAAGATTCATCAAAGACTTCTCCAAAATAGCATTACCTCTGTGCAAGTTGTTACAAAAAGATGTGATTTTTACATTTGGTGAAGAATGTAAAAAGGCGTTTGATATGCTAAAACAACTGTTGACTTCTTCCCCAGTTATCCAGCCCCCTAACTGGGACTTTCCTTTTGAGATAATGTGCGACGCAAGTGATTATGCAGTTGGCGCTGTCTTGGGTCAAAGAATTGGAAAAGCGTCTCATGCCATTTATTATGCTTCAAGGACCTTGAATGATCCTCAGAGAAATTATTCTACTACTGAAAAAGAACTCTTATCTGTTGTCTTTGCTTTAGAAAAGTTTAGATCTTATTTGCTTGGTACTAAAGTTATTGTTTACTCTGATCATGCAGCTCTTCGTTATCTAATGATGAAGAAAGATGCAAAACCAAGATTAATACGATGGATACTTCTCTTGAGTGAATTTGATTTGGAGATCAAAGACAAAAGAGGAACAGAAAATCGTGTCGCAGATCATTTGAGTCGTTTAGTTCATGTGGAGGAAGAACTTCGTCTGCAGGAGACTTTCCCTGACGAGCAGTTGTTCTCCGCGAGTGCGACATTACCCTGGTATGCAAATATTGTAAATTATTTGGTTACTAACATGTTACCTCCTGATTTGTCCAAGGCTCAAAGAGATAAGATCAAGAGTGATGCCAAATACTATGTGTGGGATGACCCTTACTTATGGAAGCATTGTGCAGATCAAGTGATAAGAAGGTGCGTCCCTGACAATGAAATTATTTCTATTCTCACCTTTTGTCATTCTTATGCTTGTGGAGGTCACTTTGGAACTAAGAGGACGGCTAGAAAAGTGTTAGAATGTGGTTTCTATTGGCCATCTCTATTCAGAGATTCATATATTTTTTGCAAGTCATGTGCTAATTGTCAAAAGACAGGTAACATATCCCAAAGGAGTGAGATGACACAAAACCCCATACTATTTTGTGAAATTTTTGATGTTTGGGGCATAGATTTCATGGGACCGTTCCCAGTTTCTTTTGGTTATGTTTACATTTTGCTTGCTGTTGATTATGTCTCGAAATGGGTGGAAGCTAAAGCCACCAGGACTGATGATTCTAAAGTTGTTGCAGATTTTATCAAATCTAACATATTCTCTCGGTTTGGAACTCCAAGAGCCCTCATAAGTGATCGAGGCACACATTTTTGCAATAGAACTGTGGAAACTTTGCTGCGAAAGTACCATGTCACTCACAAGGTGTCCACTGCATATCACCCGCAAACTAGCGGACAAGCAGAAGTGTCAAATCGAGAAATCAAGTCCATCCTTGGAAAGACGGTCAATCCAAGCAGGAAAGATTGGAGTTTGCGCTTGGATGATGCCTTGTGGGCGTATAGGACTGCATATAAGACGCCCATTGGCATGTCACCTTATCGGTTGGTTTTTGGAAAACCATGCCACCTTCCAGTTGAATTGGAACACAAGGCGTATTGGGCCGTCAAGAGCTTCAACATGAAGATGGATGATAGTGGAGAACATAGAAAGTTGCAACTACAAGAGTTAGAGGAAATTCGCAATGATGCATATGAGAGTGCCCGAATTTACAAGGAAAAGACGAAGGCTTTTCATGACAAGATGATCTCTAGGAAGGAGTTCAAAGTTGGTCAAAAAGTCCTCCTCTACCAATCAAGGCTTCGTCTGTTTCCAGGTAAGTTGCGTTCTCGCTGGATTGGGCCTTTTGTTGTTACTAATGTTTTTCCTCATGGTGCAGTTGAAATTCAAAGTTTAGCCACTTCCAAGGTGTTCAAAGTGAATGGCCATAGACTTAAGCCTTTTTACGAAGGTTTACAAGTAGAGGAGTTGGATCAATTGGACCTTGAAGAACCAATTTATGCTGATTAAAGACGGAAGCATAGAGTCGAGCTAACGACACTAAACAAAAGCGCTGCTTGGGAGGCAACCCAAGGGGAGTTCGTTCCTTTTCTCTTTATTTTTACAATTTTATTTTGATTTTTTTTTTATTTTGCATTTTACCTTACATTGGGGACAATGTAAGTTTTTAGTGTAGGGGAAGGAAGCATTTTAATTTGGTCTAAAATTTCATAACATGAGCAAGATTCAATTAAGCTTGAAAAATTCATAACATGATCTCCGCAATTTGCAATTAATTAGTCTCCTTGAGGATGGTAATGATTAAATTTGGTAGACAAAAAGCCGGTGAGATTTTGAGCCTTTAGACTGACACATCCATATCAGTCTCCCTATTTTATTTCATGAGAGACATTCTTCCATGGATTTGTTTCTCTAGAACTTGCCTTGATTCTATTCGAGGTCACATAAACACATGCAAACATGAACATGATTAAGGCCATCTTTGTTATAAGCTAAACAAACCAAATAGCCTACCTTGAATAAAATTTTTCCTTTGTTAAACCCCTTTGAGCTTTATATTCCCGTTTATTGTAAATCCATGTTACAAGCTTTGAAACAGAAACAATAATACCTTTACCCAAGCCGTAGAGATGGTGGAGCATTGTGATGATATGTTGGGTGTGCAAGAATTAAGTGTGGGGGTGTCTAAAATTATAGTATGGCTATGGCTCATGAAATGGAGCAGGTTTTCGTCCTCGATTTGTGAATTCCATTGTTGGTATTTTCATTGTTCAATGAAAAAAAAAAAAAAAACGAATTTGTGAAGTGATTGCGGAAATTGCTATCCATGTTCATAAATCCTCATCTTCCTAAATTTCCAAGAAGGGGTATATTTATAAGTGATGTCTACAAGGTGGAAGTTGTTGAAGGATTGTTCCCTGATACAAAAGAAAAAGTATTCTTGTTGAACGATCTCTCTTCCAGTACAAGGGTTCACATGGTTTAAATGCTTTAGAGCTAAATTGAAGACACTGCTGAATGGAGTGACTGATTTTACATGTCTTATATGTTCGATCTTGAGTTGATTCATCTTTGCTCCACTAGTTTCGATGGCTTTTGAGCTACATTCCCAAATATTCCCCACCTTGAACCTAAACCCCATTATAACCTTTGAAAAGTCCTTTTGATTCGTGTTCTACATGTGATCCCAGTGGTGGAGAATGAAAAGATATGCAAGCTTATGGTAGAGCATTTCCATTGGACTGAATTTGAGTGAAATACCTACCCTTCAACTACATGAGAGTCGATTGCTTATATCCGTGAGGGTCTACGTGTTTAGTTTGCTTCATCTTCAAATGAGAATGTTTACTGATTAATTGAAAGTTGCCTAAGATTGCTTGCTCATAATATGTTATGATTTTTGAAAAGCTTAGTTGTTCTTTGTTAATGGCATTCAACCTTGGTATTACAGAATTTAAAAATATATATATATATTTTGAGTTTTGCCCGAGGGCGAGCAAAAGTTAAGTGTGGGGGAATTTGATGAGAATGCAAAATATCATATTTTTCTCCCTTAATATTTAGTCCTTTGTATCTATTTGTTGTCCAATTGCACTCATTAATCTTATATTTTGATTTAGGATGCAAATGGAGGCATTAAGTGCAAAACAAAGCAAATTGGGTGATTCTGGACAGTTTGGACAATGCTTAGTAATCTGGGCATAACTCTCTCATTCAAGCTCCAATTGCAATGATTCAAGATGCTGTGGAATGCCAAGAAAAAGATCTACAACTTTCATGTTTTGAGTTTTAAGAAATACTAGCTGCATCAAGGTCGAAATCGGGCTCGAAGTTACTACTTGTACCTGATCCTAAAGAGATGAAAAATCAAGATGAAGGGCATTATAGTAAATTTGAAGAAATCAGGAGTGCGTGGAAACATATCCAATGTTGGGCTCATATTGTGCAGAATGAAAAATAGTGCAACTTTGATTCTTGGGTTGAGTCCAACAAAAGCCCAAGTGAAAAGATATGGTCAAAAAAGAAGATTTGCACTAACTTAGAAATTAAGTGATTATTATATTGATTTCCATCCCCAATTCCAACGCCACCTCATCTCTCAAAATTTTCGTTGCTTCCAATCCCACGCCCAGCCACAGCCTGTGCTTGCTCTTTTTTCTTCTCTTTTCTCTCTCTATCATCCCTAAGATTTCTCACAATGACCAAGGAAAGAGATTATTTTTTCACTACATAAGAGCCGAACCTGTGAAGGAGAGGAGGACGGGACGAACACACGTTTTATCTCTTCTCACCTCTGACGAAATTCCTCTCTTTTTCCATCATTCTTCATTCTTCTTTTCTTTTATTTTTACAAGTATTTATGGCCCTGCGTGGCTAATTTTTTATTGGTCGAAGGAGATTGAAGCCTCGGAATAAATACTGTGAGATCTAATTTATTTTCATTATTCAATTTATGCTTTGAATATGGGTCGTTCTTCTATGCTTAATTTGCTATCATAATTGTTTTGTTTAATTGCTAGGATGCATACTAGTATATTTTTCATTGCAATTTACTGCCGAATTAGAAGTCAAATCCGTAATTGTTTGATCTCTCTAATTTGCGAAGCAACTGATTTTTAATAATTTACTGCGTCAGTAATTGTTAGAAATTAGGAAGAACACCTGGCTAAATTAAATGCAACCGCGTGTGTTTGTGTTATTTAGGTTCATCGATCTCTCTAATTTTAATGCTGTTATTAAATTAAATCTATAGCGCTTGTCTTAGGTTGTTTAGTAATTAGGGTTAATTAGAGCGCGTGTTTTCTAATTAACTAATTAAGGAGATAGGAGTTTAATTACAACGATGAATTTTCAAAGTGTTAATTGATTTATTTTTGCATCAATGATCAGTTATGAATTTCTGATGGTGGATGTTGACTTTGACCAATGCTTGCTCATTTAATTGAATTCGTTATTTTTTTCTTTGCTCCTTATTTGTATTTATTTATTTATTTATTTTAAAAAAAAAACCATCGTTGATCACAAAGCATAAAATTTGGTTAAACACTCTTCGTGGGAACGATCCTTACTCGCACTATTACATATATTTTTTGGAGTAAAGGTTTTATTATTTTTGGGTGCATGCGACAGCACAGCCAATTCGCTTCAACAAAAAAATGAGCAAAAAAAGAATAATAAAAAAGGTGCTGTCGACATTCTTTCATTTCCCACCTCCAACCCCATGGATTGGGAGCAAGTTGCCAGTACTTCCAAGCCACTGGTCTCCAGGTTCAAAGATCAAACCTTGACAGCCAGGCTGGCCAACCAAATCAGGAAGAACGCTTTGGCCCAGTACAAGGACCAAATTCAAAAGTATCACAGCGCAAGATCACTCAAAAATGGGTAATTAAAGAAGACGATTCGGACTTGACCTCGTCTTGCTTGGTCTGGCCAGGCTCAACTCGAAGAGTTACTTGGAGTATGACTCGGACTCAATCACAACGGTCTGATTTAAACTCCCATTCAAGCATCACCTCTGAAGGTCATGTCGAAGCTGATTCTGACGATGATCCTATCACTATCTTGAATGTAAAAGATAGTCAATCCACTCCTTAGGCATTAACATCATCTTATCCCCATCAATACACTATGTTTATGGCTGAGTGGAGTGGAACTAGCAAGGATGGAAATAACGATGGTAGTGGAAGTAAAGATGCTGACGAAGAAGATGCCGGTAAAAATGAAGATGACAATGTCAGTGATGTTGTCAAACAACAAAGAGCTATGCTCGACCACTTGATTGCCCAATTAAAAATCTTAACAAATAAGCTAGGTGGTCCAGTTGAAGCTCAAATAAATTCTCTGCTTACCGACAAAAGAGAACAAGTAATGATCAGGAAGAATGCCACTAAAATTGACCTACTGACAACTCAAGTTAAGTTCCTAACAAACAAGGTGATAGTTGCACGTTCTACTAGGGGTGATCATTCATCAATCGTTGGTCTTCATATAGATCTTGAAAAACATGTAACCTTTAAAGAAGTTGAAGAGATACTAACAAAATCAAAAGTGAAGACCAAGATGAAAAAGAAGGGTATTACACTCAAGTGTCCTCTGAATTTTGATCTGGTTCCATTTCCACCATATTATAAACTTTCGACTTTCCAATCATACCTTGAAAGGGTTAGCATATCAACATATTGTGCATTTCAAATCACTCCATGGAAGTCTGCCAAAGTTGGATGCACTAAAAATAAGGCTATTCATCGGCACATTAAAAGGAGTTGCCTTTGAACGGTACAAGCAGTTACCAAAACTTTCCTTCATGACATGGCCAATCATAGAAAAGAAGTTTTTACTCCATTTCTAGGAGGAGGACCAGATAATCACCTCTGTTATGCTCATCAGTACAAGGCAAGGAGACAATGAAACCGCACAGGCCTTTATTAATAGATGGAGGGCATTATCCTACAAATGCTTGGAACAACCATCTTAGAAGGCAACGATCGGAATGTGCAAAACCAATTTACGACTATAAATCAAGGCTATCATACTTAGTCACAAAACTAAGTCTTTTGCCCAATTGGTTGAAGTTGCCACTAATGCAGAACTGACTCTTAAAGAGATTAGTCAAAGGCAAAGCTATATTAAGGATGCCTTCTCTGAGAACTGTTAAAGAACTTAAGAGATTGCAAGGTAGACTTACCTACATTTGTCAATTCATCTCAAACTTATCTGGAAAATGCAGAGCATTATCCAGACTCATAAAGAAAGGAATTGAATTTGTGTGGGATAGTGCTTGCGAAGATGCCTTTCAATATATTAGATGGTGTCTCACAAACCCACCAGTCCTTTCAACTCCAATTCCAGGCAGACCTTTCATTCTCTACATTTGAGCTCTTGATCACTCTCTAAGGGTATTGCCGGCTCAAAAGAACTATGAGCAAACTACGTCACTTTATTCTTTCTAATGTAGTGTACTTGGTTTCCAACACCAACCCACTGAAAGCACTTGTGACAAAGGCTGGTGCACTGGGTGATCATCTAGCCAAATGGTCTATTATTCTCACTCAATATGACATTAGATATATTCCTGTAAAGGCAGTGAAAGGACAAGCTCTTGCTGGATGCCATCAACTTTGCCAAAAGATAGGATGAATGCCAAATCCATTACATTACATTCATCGACCGCCTGAATATCTACATCTTATGCCTACTCCTTGGCCATTTGAATCCTAGGGAATGGATATAGTTGGCAAAATCAATCTGCCATCAAAACATAGTCATCAATTCATTTTGGATGCGACGAATTACTTCTCTAAATGGGCAGAAGCAGTGCCCCTTACAGAAGTTAAAACAAATACAGTCCTCAACATCTTGAAGACTCATGTCATTTGCCTGTTTGGGGTGCCTAAACATCTGCATTATGACAATGGTCCTCAGTTCAATAATGACAAATATTACAAATTCTGTGACAAGTATGAAATCCAATGCTGTCCTTCTACGGCATATAACCCTGCAGCTAACGGACTTGCTAAAGCTTTCAACAAGACTATTTGCAAAATTCTGAAGAAAAATGGTCTTCAACAACAAAAAGAGTTGGAGAACCAAACTTCCTGAAGCATTATGGGCTTACAAAACTACAATTCATGGTCTAACCAAATCAACACCATATTCCTTGGTTTACGGCTGTGAAGTTGTGATATCCTTGGAAATTCAACTTCCTTCTCTTCGGGTAGCTGTGATAAACGAATACATTGAAGAAAAGAATGCCAAGCTCAGACTTCAAGAGTTAGAAAACCTTGATGAAAAGAGGTTTGTTGCTTGACAAAGCATCGAGCTCTATCAAGCTCGTATGACTGGATCTTTCAACAAGAGCGTCAAATACAGAACTTACAAGAAAGGAGACTTAGTCCTTGCAGTTAAAAGGCCCATGTTCTCCACACACTTAGCAAAAGGCAAGTTTGAATCTAAGTGGGAGGGACCTTTTGTCATCGACAAGGTCTACTCCAACAACACCTATGCACTTCTCACACTTGAAGGAGATAGATGTATGATGCCTATTAATGGAACACTTCTTAAGAAATACTACACTTGAATGTCTTTAGCACACCTAAACCATATATAGTGTACATTTCCATTCTTAAATTTCTAAAATCCTTTGGTTTCGAGCCTTACAACCTATGATTCATAACCAAAATCCCTCAGACTTGTATAAAATGACTATGAGGATTAAGGCCTTCGACCCCTCTAGTCAAACTTTCGTTACTTGGTTAATGTCCTTACAAGACCCCTTGTCACATCCTGCTATATAGATTCAGTCTTTTTGTGGATCCTGTATAGCAAAACTCAGCTGTGTGGAATATGTCTCTTTGCAGACCCCATATAGTTATTCCTTAGTTGTATAGCTTAAGTCTTTTTGCAGACCCTATATAACTACCTTTGGTTATGTAGAACAAGTCTTTTTGCAGACCTTGAATAGTCAACATTTAAACAAAAACCAAAACCAAATCTTTGTACTAAGGAATAAGTCAAGGATCCCCAAAAAGCATCACACATAGGCACTGGATAACATCCACTTTGTTTGACCCCTTTCGACACCAAGAGGATCAAGTCATAGACCCTGGAGAAACCCTCACACATGGGCACTGGATAACATCCACCTATATGACTCCTTTATTTTCGTTTTGTGGATCTAAAAGATCACAAATCACAACCTCATACAAATCTGAAAAAACCAAATCAAACAAACCATTCATACAAACCACATCAAACATCCACACAAAATCAAACCAAACACTTATATGAATGACAAAATGGAGGAAAAGAAGAGTTTTTCCGTTGATATTCGTTTGAAGTTTAAGTACAAAGAATGAAGTCAATGTATACATGGCCACCCAGGCTGATCAAGATAAAAGCGTCATATAAGAAGCTGCGATAATGAAATCTAGTCCAAGAACTTCTTCGGTCGCCTCCCTTAGGACTCGCCCTTTGTAGCTTGGTTAAGCTGGGACAACAGCATCAATGTTAATTTCATCCAGTTTGATACTCATTTCACTTTCAAGGGATTGAACAAAGTCATTCAAGGTTGTCTGCTTCGCCTTTACTTTGGTGAGAATGCACTGTTTGCGGGCTTGGTTCTTTGAACTAGACTTCTCTAAGCCATCTATAGTGCCTTGAAGCTTCAGAGCATCATCTTTCAAGGATGAAAGCTGTTATTACAATATGATGACCTATTGTTGCAATGTTCCTCAGAGCCAAATTTCTGGTTCTATGTCAATACACAACATGGTGAATCCACTTTGGGTATTTTTCCCTGAACAACAATGTATATTTTCTTGAAAGCCAACCTAATCCAAATTTTAAGTTCATCCTGGGACAAACCTAATTTTGGGCCAAAATTTTCATCTCAAATTGCTTTGGATCAAAATCCATAAAAGCCAAAAGCCAATCTCCTTCAAAATTGCTTCTCATTTTGAATCATGTCAAGCCAAGTCAAAACCTAAACCTTGATTTTTAAAATGAACAAAAATCCATGAAAATCCAAAACCAAATCCATTTTAAACCAAACTTTTGATTTTCTTAAAGCCTCGGGGATTCTTTTTTGTAGGTGTTCCCCACATCCCCACAGAGATACCACTCTAGATATCTTTGATAAATAGGTTAAAAAAAAAAAACAAATCCATAAATTTATGATTTCTCTTAAAGCCTTAGAGATTTCTTTTGTGGGTCTTCCCCGCAATCCCCACAGAGATGCCACTTTGGATATCTATGATAAATAGCTCATGAGAAAATCAAATCCATTTTCAAAATCCAAAAAAAATTTAATAAACTTCTAAACTTTTTAAATACCTAAGAGATTTTTTTGTGGGTGTTCCCCATAATCCCCACAGAGAAGCTACTTTTGATATCTATGAAAATAAGACAAAGAAATTCGAAATTCTTATGTTTTTACCAAATTCCATCATCAAACCTTTCATGGTTTTTATCAAAATTTTCAAAATCCCAAGTTTAGGCATACAACCTATCTTAACAAACTATATTTTCATCAAGCCATTCATCATTCCCATAGATTAGCTATTTCGAGGCACAATGATTATTACACTATAATCATTGCACCTAGAGGGGGCACTTGTTGGGACATAAAAAATTACAAATATTGCCGCGAAGATATTACAAGCAAATTCCAAACCAAGGATACATAAACCTTGGAATTATGGAATGACAAGTCAAGTACTACATCCAGATGTTCAAAGCTTATGTAATCCAATCAGAAAACTTTAGATGAGCTCAGAATGCAGCATTTCAGAGTTACTGGACTTCATTTCATCACTATCTCACCAAATACCAAATCCAAGTAGGGTTCATCGGCTTAAAAACTAAGGGTCACTAAACATACTCAAGGTTCTGGGTTAGCAAAGTTGCTGAAACTTTCATAGAAACTCTAAAACATGCTTGAGAATGATGTTTCAAAGTTTCAAAGCATTTGGACTTCATCTCAGTTCAAAAGCAAGTTTCAGTGACTGTTCGCTAGCTCCTTGGGGGTCACTGTTGAAATTGACACTTCTACATGTCAGAACAAGCTCGAATTTAGGGGAATGCCTTCATGTACATTCAAAGATTACCCCTTCAAATTTTAGAGCGTTTGAATATCATTTGGATCCAAACTCATCTTAGATGGTCGTCTACTAAGCTCTGTGGGGTCATTGTATAAAGTGATACCTTACGAAAATCAAATTAGCTCAAACTTTTAAAGGAAGCTCAAATTATACTCAATGGAGGTTCTGCAAAATTTCAGATCAAACGGACATCATTTGACCTAAAGTCTACAAACATATCAACCTTGGGTCAATGACCCCCAAGTCATGGGGTCACTAACCAAATTCTTGATTCCCGACATCCAAAATTAATGAAATTTGGTCACAAAGCTTCAGTCATGCTTAAAGGGAGATTCTATAAATTTTCAAGTCAAAAGGACTTTGTTTGGTCCTACTTCCACTGCATGTCAGCTTCAAAGTTTGTGACCCCCGAGCCATGGATCACTGGCCAAAATCCTATTTCCAGGGAGCCAAAGCTGATGAAACTTAGAAAAGAGAGTCAAAATATGTTTAAAATGAACTTTCCAAAGTTTCAAATCAATTGAATGTCATTTGGGTAGAAAACAAGCTAACTATCTATAGTATGAGATGAATAGTGACTTAGAACATATAACAAATGGGTCACTATTCGACATCCTACTTTCACAAGCCAAAACTACACGAAATTTGGTTGGCCACTCCAAGATACTCTTGAAATCAATCACTCCAAGTTTCAAATTGAACCGAGATCATTTGGACCTCAAACTACTGACACAATGGCCCATATTCATAAAAAGTCAATGGAGTAATTGACCAATTTTAGAAGGTCAAAACAAGCTGAAATTTTTATAACACAATCAAAATAGTGTTAAAAAAAATCCCTCCAGGTTTTGTAAAGACTAAACACCGTTCGGACCCCAAACAGGTGAAAACAGGTCACATATGCAAAAGTCCAAAAATGGGCCTTGGGAGTGACCTCGGCCCACCTTCAACAGGGAGTTAACCAACTTCTAGAGGTTAAAATGGGCTAAAATTTTTATGAAACACTCAAAATAGTGTCAAGAAGTATCTCTCCAAGTTTTGTGAAGATTAGACATTATTTGGACCTCAAATAGGCAAAAACAGGCCACATATGCAAAAGTCCAAAAATGGGCCTTGGGAATGACCATGGCCCACATTCAACGGGAAGTTGACCAACTTCAGGTGATCAAAACAAGCTCAAATTTCTATGAAACTCTTAAAATAGTGTCAAGAAACATCTTTCCAGGTTTTGTGAAGATTGGACATTGTTTGTGGCCCAAATAGGTAAAAACGATTCACATATGCAAAAGTTAAAAAATGAGCCTTAGGAGTGACCGCAGCCCACATTCAACGGGGAGTTCGCCAACTTTAAGAGGTTAAAACGGGCTGAAATTCCTTTGACTCACTCAAAATAGTGTCAAGAAGCACCATCCAAATTTTGTAAAGATTGGACATCGTTCGGGCCCCAAACAGGTGAAAATGGATCACATCTGCAAAAGTCCAAAAATAAGCCTTAGGAGTGACCGCGGCCCACCTTCAACAAGGAGTTAACCAACTTCTGGAGGTCAGAACTGGGTAAAATTTCTATGACAACTCAAAATAGTATCAAGAAGCATCACTTCAAATTTTGTGAAGATTGGACATCGTTCGGGCCCCAAACAGGTGAAAATGGGTCACATATGCAAAAGTCCAAAAATGAACCTTGGGAGTGACAGCAACCCACTTTCAATGGGAGGTTGACCAACTTTGAGAGGTCAAAATGGGCTAAAATTTCCATGACACACTCAAAATAGTGTCAAGAAGCATCCCTCCAAATTTCATGAAGATTGGACATCATTCGGGCCCAAACAGGCAAAAACGGTTCACATATGCAAAAGTCCAAAAATGGGCCTTGGGAGTGACCCCGGCTCACCTTCAGCAGGGAGTTAACCAACTTCTAGAGGTCAAAACGGGCTAAAATTTTTATGAAACACTCAAAATAGTGTCAAAAGGTATCCCTCCAACTTTTGTAAAGATTGGACATCATTCAGGCCAAAAACAAATGAAAACGGGTCATATATGCAAAAGTCCAAAAATAGGCCTTGGGAGTTACCGCGGCCCACTTTCAATGGGGGTTGACCAACTTTCGAAGGTCAGAACGGGCTGAAATTTCTATGACACACTCAAAATAGTATCAAGAACTATTCTTCCAAATTTCATAAAGATTGGACATCGTTTGTGCCCCAAACAGGTGAAAATAGGCCACATCTGCAAAAATCCAAAAATGGGTCTTGGGAGTGATCGTGGCCCACCTTCAACGGGGAATTAACCAACTTCTGGAGGTCAAAACAGACTAAAATTTTTATGACACACTCCAAATAGTGTTAAAAATTATTTCTCGCAGTTTTGTGAAGATTGGACATCGTTCAAGCCCTAAACAGGTGAAAACGGGTCACATATGCAAAAGTCCAAAAATGGGCCTTGGGAGTACCGCGGCTACGGTCACTGACACCTGTGGAGCAATTCCTGCAGTTTTCTGTGGTTCCCTCTGCTTTATTTTGATTCTTAACTTCCTGTAACTCCTTTTAACTCCCCATAACTCCCCAAACTTTTGTTGAAGTCTATAAAAAGGGAGGTTTAACATACAGGAGGAGGACAGAGATAGAGAAAATAATTTTTCCAAGTTCCAAGAGCAACTTCCACGGATTTGAAGCCATTTACAAAGCACTTCAAGCACTCCAACCCTCTTTTTCTTCTTCTTCTTCTCAGTCACTCAAAGTGAGAAATGGTTCAGAAAAAGAAGGGGAGTATGGGTATCATTTAAAAAGGACTATGTTCAAGCACTGGCAGGCCTTCGACAGATGACCATCTATTCCTTTATTTTTCTCACTTGGGGGGGGGGTGGGGGGGGGGGGGGGGGGGGCGCTCTATCCATTATAAAAGTTATGAAAAAGCCTCTTTAGGCTTCATTCTGTTTCTTAAAAATTATAAGTCCAAAATGACACAACTTTGACTTCATTTCACTAGATACAACACCCTTTTCAGACTTGTACAAAATAGTTCGTAACCAAAAGTGATGATTACCAAAGGTTTTGATCGATTCAATGGCTGAATTCAGCCCTCCTGATGGTCACTCAACACTCCAATACTTAGAATAAATAAATTTTAGCACCTTAAAAGAGTCGCATAGACGAAACAGAATAAAGCAAAGAACAAACAGTGGCTTTTTGGGCCAATGTCTGCCAATGACTGCAGGTCACAATCACTGGCAGAGGGCCAGTGACCGTGACCCACGGTCACTCGCCAGTTTTCCAATGACCGTGACTGCTAGTCACTCCCCCAGTTTTCTTCTTTTTTGCATTTTTTCACAATTTTCATGTATTTTCTCGTATTTTTCGAATTTGGATCACATCTAAGACTTGATGGAGGGTTTGTAAACTTTTCAAAACGTGTAAACAACCTGCATCCCCTCGGTCAGAGCATTTGAACCCATGCAAAAAAGCGAAATTAATGATGAACTATAGTTAATTCTCATTCTTCTTAACTCTTGAAGTGAGTGAATGTCAAACTCGAATCTACTACACATTTTCGCATCATTTGAGCACAATCAATGTCTTATTGAACTCAATAGTGTTCATATAAATTGAATTCAAGGACATGCCTATGAGGTAAAATTAGTAGATGATTTGGTGATGTTTCTAAGCACTGTTGCCTTCTAGCCTGAAATAATTTAAACGATTAAAGATAAATAGTTTGAAGATCCTAATCCAGTAAGGATTAAAGATCATATAGTAAATAGACCAAATTCTCAGTTGAAGGATGTTGTTTTATATTTCAGGAACAGATTATGCGTACCAGTTCATGATAGCCTGAAAGAGAGCTTAATGACAAATGCACATTATGCTAAGTATGCGATGCACTCTGGTAGCATGAAGTGTTGGAAGTAGGTTGGTCTCGTGGATAAATTTTCAAAACTTTGGACCCACTTGACACAGGGATCAACTATCCATAAGACCAAAAACCCAATCCATGGTGCATTACCCTTAATCTCGTGACCATGTACAGTAAATATTCTATCTAAAAGACAGATTCAAACAGCACTAAACATCCATAATAATCTACGACATGTAAGAAGTAGATCATACCTTTGGAGATTCGTAGTGCTTTAATGGAGAAGTTATGACTCTACTTGATGATGAGAATCTTCAACACCTCTTAGCCTTCCATGCTATAACCCGAATTGGATTTCTTTTCTCAAGAAGATTGGTGGAATCTCCAGGAGAAATCCCAACTCGAAACTCCAAGGAACTAGAAGAGAAGGAGAGAGAAACTCGTACAACTTTTGCACGAACAGGGTTTTGGGCGTGAGAGAAACTCTTATTGGACGTCCAAGAGATTCTTATATACTTTTAAATCTCTTCCTTGCTTAATTGAAATAGAAGTCTTACTTTCAAAGCAATTAGCAACTTTTCTCCTTTCTAATCCCTTCTTTCTAGAGTTCAAGTCGGATTAGTATTTTCCAATAACTTGGGCTAGCGTGAGGACCACTAGGGATTCCTTAGAAAGCTGGTTCCAACTGGAACACCGCGACCCCACATCTCATGTGCAATCTGGACCCACAGTTAATTGCAAATAACACCACTATATAAATGCAATTGCACTACAGTCTTAGGAATAAATTACAATGAAGACCCTAAACTTTCCAATTACCACAAGTAGGCCCCTCTATCAATATCCGTAGATCAATTGGAATAAATCCGTCTCTTCCAATATAAGTTCCACATCTTATTATCCTTGAGCCCCAATTAATCACAGTAATCATCAGTACCATCCAATTAACTCTTAATTGAGATGGGTGCGCACTTACTAATGACAAATCCATTAATTAGCACAAGGGGACAATAGAGATAGATTCCATCTTGATCATTCAATGTTCCCACAGTTCTACTACCACATACCCAAGATACCGAGGTGTTAACTTACAGTCGGCCTCATTCATTGGTGACTCAAAGCAAATGAATAGATATAAACTTTAGTTCATCAATGTCTCAGTATTGAGAGCCTATTGCTAGGGAATTATGAGAGCATACCTTATTATTGAGACAGAATTCCATAAGGTGCATCTCATGGTCCTTCAATACATCCAACGTACCAGCACCGTGATCCAGAATCTTACATTCTGATGATCGAGACAAATCACACTATCTCATAGTGATCAAAGTGCTGCAACCTTATCAAATGAGATGCCCAGTCTCATTACTGGTTGTGAAGCTATTTAAGTATAAGATTTGTGACATATATCTCCCGCGTGTGGATCTCATCCATGCACATATATCACATCTAATATACTAATGGGACCCGGTTCAACTCATGAACCATTATATTATATGTATTGGTCATGTGTATGAAGTAGTAAAATAACATTTATCTCATAAAAGTAAAACATAATTTTATTGATAAATAAAGAAATTAATCAATTTATTACACCAACTAATGGATTGAGTCCACAAAATCTAACATGAAGCTGTACCGACACCTAAAGGATCGATTTTGGTGGAACAGTATGAAAAGAAAAATCACAGGTTTTGTAGCTAGGTGCCTTACATGTCAAAAGGTGAAAGCTGATCATTAAAGACCTCTGGTTCGTTACACCCATTGCATATTCCTTAGTGGAAATGGGAGCATATCACGATGGATTTCGTCTCTTGTTTGCCTTTAATAAGTAAAAAGAATAATGCCATTTAGGTGATTGTAGACAAACTAACAAAGTAGGCTCATTTCATTCCTTTTAAGAAGGGTATGACTTTTTCAGAGATAGCTAAAAAGTTTATGTATGAGATTGTGAGATTACATGGTACGCCAGTGTCCATGGTTTCCAATCATGATAGTAGATTTGTATCGTGTTTTTAGAAAGCTTTTCAAGAAGCTATGGGTACCAAGCTCAATTTCAGTACGGCATACCATCCACAGACTGATGGACAGTCTGAACGCACTATCCAAACTTTAGAAAATATGTTGCATTCTAGCGTTCTAAATTTTGGTAAGGAATGGGATAAGCACCTATCTTTATGTGAATTTACATATAACAACAGCTTCCATGAAAGTATTGGTATGACTCAGTTTGAAGCATTGTACGGACGTAAATGTCGGAATCCAGTTTATTAGGAAGAAGTTGGAACTTGGAGTTTCTATGGACCAACTATCATCGCTGAAACTACCGAAAAGGTACAAAAAGCAATTGAGAATTTGAAAATTGCTCATTTAAGATAGAAGAATTATGTGGATACTCGTAGAAAAGACTTAGAATTTCAAATTGGTGATTGGGTTTTTTTTAAAGGTCTCTCCTATGAAGGGCATGATTCATTTTGGCCAAAAGGGCAAGTTGACTCCAAGTATGTAGGCCTATTTGAAATCAAGAGTAGGATTAGTGATTTGGCCTATAGGTTAGCACTTCCTGTCGAGTTCTCCGCAGTACATGATGTATTCTATGTATCAATACTCTGTAAGTATGTTAGAGATCCTACCCTCGTTATTCAATATAATGATGTTTAGATTCAACTGGATGTGTCATACATCGAGCGCCCACTTTGTATCGTAGGTACAAGGGAGCAAATATTATGTACACGGACGATACGATGGGTTAAAACCCTTTGGAAGCATCACGGTCTCTATGAAGCCACGTGGGAACTTGAAAAACAAATGGCCTGATAGTATCCCGATCTCTTCACACAGGTATGTTTCATTCATGTGACTGAATGATTCCTAAGCGAGGGGAGTTGTATAATGCTCCGCTTGTTGGAAGCAGGTGGGTCTCGTGGATAGATTTTCAAAACTTTTGACCCACTTGACACAGGGATCAACTATCCATAAGACCAAAAACCCAATCCAGGATGCATTACCCTCAATCTCGTGACCATGCACAGTAAATATTCTATCTAAAAGATAGAATCAAATAGCACTAAATATCCACAATAATCTACGATATGAAAGAAGTAGATCATACCTTTGGAGATCCGCAGTGCTCTAATGGAGAAGTTGCGACTCTACTTGATGATGAGAATCTTCAACACCTCTTAGCCTTCCACACTATTACCCGAATTGGATTTCTTTTCTCAAGAAGATTGGTGGAATCTTCAAGAGAAATCCCAACCTCTGTTAAAAATATCGGCCGATACCAGTCCGTATCGGCCGATATGAATCGGTATCGGTCGATACCGGTCCGATATTTTGAAAATTATCGGTATCTGTATAATATCGCCAACATCTCGCGCTATATCGGCCGCTTTTCCAAATTATCGGCAGAACCGATATATCGGCCGATATTTTGAAAATATCGGCCGATAATATATATATATCGTTTAACCCTAATTTTTCCCCCTTTCTCCCTCTCTTCTCATCCTCCTCTACCCAAAGTCGACCCTCTTG
The DNA here is from genome assembly GCA_037013555.1 of Sextonia rubra. NCBI lineage: Eukaryota > Viridiplantae > Streptophyta > Magnoliopsida > Laurales > Lauraceae > Sextonia > Sextonia rubra. The sequence continues at coordinate 13,999,903 of JASUAD010000026.1, forward strand.
CTGCTCCTCCTCCATTAGCCTCCAAGAGCATCACAAAATTAATTTTTTGGGTGGATTTGGCTTATAAAAGTAAAGGAAATACATTTATAAGGTAAGTATATTAAATTTCTTTTTTTTTTTTTAAATATTTGTTAAGTAGGAGCTTAGATGTGATCCATGATAATGATTCCACTTGTCTTATGTTATAGATTTACATGTTGTGATTTATGAGTGTGGATCTATTATTTGGTTTTTTAAAATATTAAGATTTTAACATTTATTAAGATTTAGAGTCTTTTAATGTTAAGTATTATTTTTAATTTTATTAGTATGTAAAAACATGATTTTATGAAGCAAGTTTGATAGATTTAGTAGTAGAAGACATAGATCTACAAGATGTGGATATTTTATGTTTATTTATTTTCGGATTTTTAAATATTTTAATATTAAAATAAGATTTTTTGAGGATTTAATCACAAATTTGTTATTTTGTTGTATACTTCATATATGATATGAATATGGTAAGTTTTCATTTCTTTTCAAAACATTATGTAAATACTAAACAGTTTTATATTTTCAAATTTTATTTTCTTGTATGATAATGAAATAATAATTTAATATTTAAAACTAATATTTTGAGGATTTCACTATAATTTTTTTAAAGTAAGCATAATCTTTGTAAACTTCATGTAGGATTACTTGTTTTAATTGTTCTTTAATGTAATTAGTTTTATATTTTTTAATTTATTTTCGGATTTTTTTTAATTTTAGATTAAACTATTATATATTTAGATTTTTATTATAAGTATGATTTCCTAATTTTATATAATCATTGTATGCTTCACATATGCTTTTTTTTTTATAGTTGCCTAATCATTTATGTGAATATATAACATGTCAACAATTTTTATATTTCTAAATTTATTTTTGGATTGTTAGAACATGGAATTAGAAAAATTAAATAATTAATGTATCATTTAAAATGTACCCTTTTGAGATTCCAATTACTTTTATATGAATGTATTAATTTCTTTGTTTTTATTATATTCTGGATCTTAGTTTAAATGTTATAAATTATGCCAATGTGTTCTTTTGTTTTGAAGAAGCGAGATTAAAATGGTGCGTGACATTGATCCAGCATGGAACCATTGTGAAGAAGCTGGAAGCAAACACAAGATTAAATGTAATTATTGCCAAAAAATTATAAATGAAGGGATAACTAGATTGAAGCAACACTTGGCTCATAGGCAAGGCCAAGTAGCAAAGTGTCCTCATGTACCACCTAATGTGAAAAAAGAAATGCAAGAGTTGTTGGATGCAGGAAAACAGAAAAAGGTTGTCAGAGAGAAAAGAAAAGAGGAGGAATTTGAAGCATGTAGGGAAGAAGTTTTTTGGTCTCGGGAGGGAGATATTATTTCCTCCGATGATGATGAGGATCCAAATTTAAGCAGGGCTAGAAAAGAAAGTTTGAGGTCACTTCAGGAGGAAGAAGAAAGAAGAAGAATGCAGTATGAGGCAGCTATGAGAGGTGGCCAATATGATGAGGGTGGCTCATCTGGATCTAAGAGAGGGGGTTTGCGTCGAGCATTTAGTCAAAGACAACCCCGCCCAGCAGATATTGAGGATGATGATGAACCTCCTACACAGGCACCTCGTAGGCCAAGTGTGGTGGGTCCAATGGATCCATTTGCATATAGAAAACCAACAGCCAAGCAACCAAGCATTGTAAAAGCACTAAAGGGAAAATTTAATAAAGCAAGAGATAATTTGATAAGAGCTACTGGAAAGTTCTTTTTAGATGCAGCTATTCCACCACATAAGGCAAACTCTCCTTATTTTACCACTATGTTAGATGCAGCAGCGGAACATGGCCCCGGTATAAAAGCACCCACCCCATATGAGATTGGTCATCTCTGTGTTAAAAAAGAATATGAGGAGTTACAGCTCTGGGTGGAAACTTTTAAGAGGATTTGGAAAGAAAAGGGCTGCACACTAATGTGTGATGGGTGGACGACCCTCACAAAACGTCATCTCTTGAATTTTCTAGTTTATTGCCCTTTGGGAACAGTTTTTATCAAATCAGTTGATGCAACTGATTATGTTCAAGATGCTAGATACATCAATAAGTTGTTTAATGAAGTGATTAATGATATTGGGGCAGATTGTGTAGTTCAAGTTGTCACCGATAACGCTGCAAACATAAAGAAAGCAGGACTAATGCTTATGCAGCAGAGGCCAAATATTTTTTTGTCACCATGTGCAGCACATTGCATAGATTTAATGCTTGAAGAAATTTCCAAAGGAAAAGTAATGAAACTAGTGATTGAAAAGATGAAGAAAATCACTAATTTTTTCTACCAGTCTTATAGACTTGTTTCGATGATGAAGAAATTTACAAACAATCATGAACTACTACGGCCTGGCATTACTCGATTTACAACCCACTTCATAGCCATTGAGAGTATTTACAAGTATAGAGGAGGGCTTCTCCAACTCATCAAATCAGATGAATGGCTGAATTCTAAGTGGAGAAAGCGGCCAACTCCCCTAGCAGAAGAAGTATGCAAGACCATTGAGTCCAATAAGATTTGGCCTTATGTTAAAAATTGCTTAAATATTTTTGAGCCTCTAATAAAAGTTCTTCGATTGGTTGATGTTGATGATAAGCCAACTATGGGTTTTTTACATGAGGCCATGGAGAGAGCAAAGATGGCCATTAAAGCAAACTGTAGATATTATACTAAACATTGGCAAATCATCGATAGCCGTTGGGAGCGTCAATTGCATCATGACTTACACACTGCTGGTAAGTGGAGACTGATTTCTTATTGATTTTCATTATTATATTAAATTCTTTTTAATACATTACTCATGTAAATTTTTGCATTTTATAGGTTACTTTCTCAATCCACAATTTCGATATGAATCTTTAGATCGAAATATAACTGATGAAATTCGAGTGGGCATGAAAAATGTTATTGAAAGACTAGCAAATGACGCTGATGAGGCTATTAAGGCAACAAACCAAGTAAGTAAATTAAAAAGTAAAGATCTTATATAATGTATGTTGTTTTCTTCAATTTAATTTATATCATTATTCATTCATAAGTCATAATAGTTGATATTGATAATTCTTTTGCTTCTTTATTCTTTAATGCTATTAGATCGATGTATATAATGAAGGAATGGGAAGTTTTGGCACCACCATTGCTCGAAGAGCTGTCACACAAACATATCCTGGTAAGGATTGTATAATATAAATAGTAAATTATATTTTCATTATTTGAAAATTCAAAAATTGAATGTTTAATATTATTTTCTTTTATTTTCAGCTGAATGGTGGTTAAATTATGGAGAGAGTGCTCCAGCATTAAGGACGATCGCAATTAAAGTTCTCAGTCAAACTACATCTTCATCAAATTGCGAAAGAAATTAGAGCACCTTTGCTTTTATCCACACAAAAGTAAGGAATAAAATCACGATGGATAATTTGAACAAACTGGTCTACATTCACTATAACCTCAAGCTCCGCAGTCGAAATCGAAGAAGAAGAGCATTTGAGGATCAACAAGATTACTTCTGCCCAATTAATTTAGACTATATATTTTCAGCAGAAGATGATTTGTTAGGTGAGTGGCTAGAGGAGGCAGAAGAGCCATTATTAGATGGAGATCCAGAGCTAGCAGAAATGGTTGAGGACTTGACTGGGAAGCAACTTGAGCCAATGAAAGCCTCTGAAAGATTACAAGAGATTAATTTGACACAACAACAGAGGGGTACTACGGTTGATCCTACAGAAGCAAGAGGAAAGGAGGTGGGTGAGGAGAGTGAGTCAAGTATCTCTACATCTTCCTCATCAGCAGGAATTCCTCCTGATTCCCCTGGGACTGGCGGTCACTATGGAGATAATGAGCCACCAATGTATGAGATAGTTGAGCATTTTCCTAGTGCTACAGACTTAGATCCCCATCGTGGTTATGTAAGATATGTCTCACAAACTGAGACAGGGATTGGTAGTAGCATCGGTCAAGGAGGAGGGGAAGGTACTTCTGCAGGCAATGTTGGACAACAGCAGGCTATGTATGAACCGTATGGATACAATCCTCATTGGCCAACTCAACTGCCTTTAGCTTCACCGTTACAACCGTGGTATGAGCATGGACAAGGAATGATCCAACGTGAACCCCAACAAGCTATTTTTCGTCCTCATGAATTTTTTAATTTAAATGTGGGCCCCCAATCATCTCAATCTACTGAGGATAGCTCATCATATTATGAAGGGATCTTCGTTCCTCAGCAACAATATCAATATGGCCAAGGGCATGGGAGTGCAATGCAAGAGTTTGGATCATATTATTATAACCCATACCAAAGAAGAAGAAATGATGATGATGATGATATCGAGCCTGGAAGACACTCCACTTGGAATTAGGGTATGTATTGATTCTCTCCAATTGCTTTATGATTTATTTTACTGTCATTATGTCATATGCTATGTTAATATTCATGTTCTTGAATTTTATAACTTGCTTGATAATTGAGTGATAAATTGATGGTTGATGAATAATGAATGATAATTGATGACTGATAAATAATGATTTATATACTATATAAGATACAAGTATAACTTACAAGTGTACAACACTACAAGTCTACAACCACTATATATAAATTAAAAATAAATTGTATTCTCTAAAATTTCATACTAATAGATAGTTCATATTTTATAAGTCATAATTATGGTTTTTATAAAAAAAAAATCACAATTTCGGACAAGACAGCGATACAGGATACCATAAGTTAGGGGGACCGATATTTTGATTTATATGTGTTACTAATGAAAAAAAAACATTGTTTTCTAGTATTTTCTAATATTTTGGATTTTTTGGATATTTTTTCAATTTTCTTTTGGATTAAAAAAAATTCACACCGCGATGACCGCGACGGACCGTGAACCGCGACCGATACCGATACCGTATCGGTTTTTTGGACCAACCGATACCGCGACCGATACCGCGATTTTTATCCATGATCTCAACTCGAAACTCCAAGAAACTAGAAGAGAGAAGGAGAGAGAAACTCATGCAACTCTTGCACGAAAGGGTTTTGGGCGTGAGAGAGACTCTTCTGGACGTCCAAAAGATTTTATAAACTTACAAATCTCTTCCTTGCCTAATTGAAATAGAAGTCTTACTTCCAAAGAAACTTTCTCCTTTCTAATCCTTTCTTTCTAGAATTCGAGTCGGATTAGTATTTTCCAATAACTTGGGCTAGCGTGAGGACCACTAGAGATTCCTTAAAAAGCTAGCTCCAACTGGAACACCGCGACCCCACATCTCATGTGCAATCCGGACCCACAGTTAATTGCAAATAACACCACTATATAAATGCAATTGCACTTCAGTTTTAGGAATAAGTTACAATGAAGACCCTAAACTTCCCAATTACCACAAGTAGGCCCCTCTATCAATATCCGTGGATCAATTGGAATAAGTCCGTCTCTTCCAATCTAAGTTCCACATCTTATTATCCTTGAGCCCCAATTAATCACAGTAATCATCAGTACCATCTAATTAACTCTTAATTGAGATGGGTGCGCACTTACTAATGACAAATCTATTAATTGGCACAATGGGATAATAGAGATAGATTCCATCTCGATCATTCAATGTTCCTACAGTTCTACTACCACATACCCAAGACACCGAGGTGTTAACCTATAGTCAGCCTCACTCATTGGTGACTCAAAGCAAATGAATAGATAGAAACTTGAGTTCATCAATGTCTCAGGATTGAGAGCCTATTGCTAGGGAATTAAGAGAGCATACCTTATTATTGAGACGGAATTCCATAAGGTGCATTCATGGTCCTTCAATACATCTAATGTATCAGCACCGTGATCCAGAATCTTACATTCTGATGATCGAGACAAATCACACTATCTCATGTGATCAAAGTACTGCAACCTTATCAAATAAGATGCCCAGTCTCATTACTGGTTGTGAAGCTATTTAAGTATAAGATTTGTGACATATATCTCCCGCGTGTGGATCTCATCCATGCACATATATCACATCTAATATACTAATGGACCTAGTTCAACTCATGAACCAGTATGTCATATGTATTGGTTATGTGCATGAATTAGTAAAATAACACTCATCTCATGAAAGCAAAGCATGATTTTATTGATAAATAAAGAAATTAATCAATTTATTACATCAACTGATGGATTGAGTCCACAAAACTAACAATCTCCCACTTGGGCTCAATGCTAGTCAGGGTTGCATCTCATGCCCATCCCTTCTACATGCTGCTCAAAGACTTTGGTAGTCAAAGGCTTAGTAAAGGGATCTGCCAAATTGTCCGCAGAGGCTATCTTGGTAATAGCAATATCACCTCTCTGCACAATCTCTCTGACTAAGTGATACTTCCTCTGTACATGCTTTTGGCTTTTATGGCTTCTGGGTTCCTTTGACTGAGCGACTGCCCCGCTGCTGTCACAGTAAACTGTGAGTGGCTGTCGTGCCAAAGGTACCACCCTAAGTTCCAAAAGGAATCTTTTAAGCCATACTGCTTCCTTAGCTGTTTCACAAGCTGCTACATATTCAGCCTCCGAGGTTGAATCAGCGGTACATTCTTGTTTTATACTCCTCCAGCTGATAGCTCCGCCTCCAAGCATAAATACATAACCAGAGGTGGATTTCCTAGAATCCTTATCTGACATAAAGTCAGAATCTGTGTATCCGACTGGAATCAACTCATCACTGCTGTAAATCAACATGTAATCTCTAGTCCTTCTCAAGTATTTAAGAATACATTTTACAGCAGTCCAATGTTCAGGTCCTGGATTAGATTAATATCTGCTGACTAGGCCCACTACATAATAGATATCTGGTATAGTACATAACATAATATACATGAGGCTACCAACAGCCGAAGCGTATGGTATCGACCTCATATGCTTCTTTTCCTCGGGTGTCTTAGGACACTGATCCTTGGAAAAGTGCACTCCATGTCTGAAAGGTGTGATACCCTTTTTGGAGTCTTGCATTGCAAACCGTACTAGCACTTTATCTATGTATGCAGCTTGGGATAAGCCAATCATCCTATTTTTCCGGTCTCGATAGAGTTTGATCCCTAGGATGTAGTTAGCTTCTCCCAAGTCCTTCATATCAAAAGTCTTGGCTAACCAAACTTTTACCGTTGACAACATTCCTTTGTCTTTTCCGAGGAGAAGGATGTCATCGACATATAAAACCAGAAAAACTACCCTGTCACCTTCACTTTTCATGTACACACATGACTCATCCAGATTTTGACAAAAACCAAATGACTTGATTGCCTGGTCAAAACGGATATTCCAGCTTCGGGATGCCTGCTTCAGTCCATAAATAGACTTCTGCAGCTTGCAAACTTTTTGCTCCTAGTTTTTAGCTACAAAACCGTCTGGCTGCACCATATAGATGTCTTCCTCAAGATGGCCGTTGAGAAACACCGTCTTGACATCCATTTGCCAAATCTCATAATCGAGATGAGCCGCAATGGATAAGAGTATCCGGATGGATTTGAGCATGTTTACTGGCGAGAAGGTTTCCTCATAATCGATCCCCTCTTTCTGAGTATATCCTTTCACAACAAGCCTAGCCTTATAGGTCTCTACTCTTCCATCTGGTCCTCTTTTTCTCTTGTAGACCCACTTACACCCAATAGGTTTAATATTGGAAGGCAAGTCCACAAGTGTCCAGACCTGATTTGAGTACATAGACTCCATCTCAGCTTTCATAGCATCTTGCCAGCGTCCCAAGTCTAAGTCATTGATTGCTTCATCATAGTTAGAGGGATCTTGTTCCGGCTCTTCTGGGATTGCTTCATAAGACTCTCCCAAGAATGAGAACCTGTCAGGGGGTTTGACAATCCTCCCACTACGACGAGGTACTGGTGTAACTACTGGGTCTGGTAAGGGCGGTTCTTCCTCAAGTCCGGTCATACTTAGATTTGGAATTGATTGCTCTTGAATCTCTTCCAAGATCACCTTTTCTAAGGATTTTTGGTCTATCATATAATCTTCCTCCAGAAAAACCGCATTGGTGCTGACCAGCACTTTCTGCTCTCTGGGATTATAGAATAACCAACCTTTAGTTCCTTTAGGATATCCTACAAAAGTGCATACTTCTGACTTCGTTTCCAACTTATCCGTCTTAACCTTGAGCACGTGTGCTCGACAACCCCAAATGTGTAAATGCTGTAGACTAGGCTTTCGCCCAGACCATAATTCCCGGGGAGTCTTAGGTATAGACTTAGATGGTATGAGGTTTAGTATGTACATTACAGTATCCAAAGCGTATCCCCAAAAGGATATAGGTAATCTTAAGAAACTCAGCATAAACCTAATCATATCTAAAAGAGTCCGGTTCCTTCTTTCTGCTACTCCATTCTGTTGAGGTATACCAGGAGCAAACAACTGGGATAGAATCCCATTTTTTGATAAGTAACCCATAAAATCAGCAGAGAGATATTCCCCTCCTCGATCTGATCGAAGAGCCTTGATACTCTTATCTAATTGCTTTTCCGCTTCCGCTTGAAACTCTTTGAACTTTTCAAAAGCTTCAGACTTACAGTGCATAAGGTATATGTAACCATATCTTGAGTAATCATCTGTGAAAGTGATGAAGTACTCAGATCCTCCTCTGGCCCTGACATTAATGGGTCCGCAGACATCAGTATGCACTAATTCCAATAAATCTTTGGCCCTATTACCCTTAGTTAAAAAGGGTCTTTTGGTCATTTTACCTTCCAAACAGGACTCACAGATAGGCATTGGTTCTACCACCAATGAAGGTAAGATACCATCTTTCACTAGCCTCTCAATCCTGTTAAGGTTTATATGACCTAGCCTCAGGTGCCAAAGTTTTGTTGGATTAGATGAAGGTGACTTTCTCTTTAATGATGATCTATTAATTGTTTCAGTATCATGTATCTCATACATCGTGGGAGTTAACAAATAAAGTCCATTGGTTACCTTGCCAGAACATATGAAAGTACCATTCCTCTTTATGACAACTTCAGTACCAAAAGTAATAGAATAACCTTTATTCACCAAATTAGAAACTGAAATTAAATTCCGCCTTAAAGACGGTACATATAATGTTTCTGACAAAACCAATTTATTATTTGAAAAACATAAAGTAATGACTCCCACTGAAACAGCCTCCGCCTTAGCGTCAAATCCTAGGTTGACAATGATTTCTCCATCACTTAGCCTCCTGGTTTCCCTGAACCCCTACAACGTATTACATATGTGATTAGTTGCCCCGGAATCCACACACTAGGATTCTGAAGTACCAGTTACAAAACTAACTTCAAATATAAGTGACTCAATCATACCTGGGGTCTTTTTCTTAGACAGATATTCTGGACAATTCCTCTTCCAATGTCCTGTCTTACCACAATGGAAACACTTTCCTTTAGTGAACCCTTAGCTTTAGCCACGCCACCAGTTGGACCATTCTCCACCTTAGGACCTTTTGGAACTGATTTCTTTTTGCCTTTCCGCCCTTTGCCTTTCGGCTTGGACTTGGCATCTGACTTTTCTGTCATTAAGGCAGTTAGTTTTTTCTTCATAATCCCTTCAGTTGCTACCAGCTAACTAGATAGCTCAGCCAGAGTCAAATTCATTTTATTCATATTATAATTGACCTTGAAATTGTTGAATGACTCTGGTAGTGACTCAAGGATTATGTCAATCTACGATTCTGCATCAATGGCAGCTCCCAGTATACCTAACTCATTTAATGAGTCCATCATCTTCAGCATGTGTTCCTGTACTGTTGTACCTTCAGCCATCTTGGTGCTAATGAGCACCCTCATGGTTGCCTGCCTAGCAGGTCTGCCTTGTTCTGCAAACATCTCTTTTAAGTTCGATATCATATCAAATGCAGTCTTATAAGATTGATGTTGGTGTTGCAGCACACTAGACATGGATGCCAGAATATAACATCGGGTCATCTCATCGTCTTTGGCCCATTTGGTGTAAAGGTCCTTTTCTGCTTCTGATGCATCTAGGCCAGGCTCTTCATGGGGGTTTTTGGTAAGGACATATTTATATCCTGAAGCTGTCAGGACAATATCCAGATTCCGTTTCCAGTCTACATAGTTGGATCGCACCAACTTATTCTGGTTGAGGATGGTCGCAAGTGGATTGAAAGTATTCGAATTCATGCTTGTAATACTGTAGCACATAACCATACATTCAATTAATGAATTTAAAAGACATTAGGGTTTAGTATTCTACCAAATTTATGTGGGAATCCTTATAACCACAAAATTCAGAATACATCGGAATCCCAATCCTGTGGGGTATGCCTCCTTGGGGAGTGCGAATACCTCCTAGACTGGTGCGGATCAAAGTTGGTCAAAATTAGGATTAAGACTAACTATCCATGATCCCCTTCATTCATTACTATCTAGGTATCTCATACCAAATAATGTATGACTCCCGATTAGCTTCGGTTTTTAAACTACATAAGGCAAATCCTTGGGGATACTACATCATTATCTTAGTTAAGTGTGACCCACCAACTAGCATTGCATGACAACCGTTGCGGGCAGCTCCTCCTTGGGGAGTGGGCTCCCACCCCATCTCATCAACACTATCCATAAGAGATCCATATCCAGTATCCAAATAAATACAAGCCCTCCGTGGGGAATGGCCATTCTCAAAATGGCACAAGGTTAATACTTTCCTTACAATGGACCTATGGTGGAAAACCATGGGGATTTGTATATATATAAATACCCTGTTCCCACTTAATATTTTAGAGTTGAGGATTTCCTTATAGGTGTACTGGTCCATCAAATATAGCTATAAATTCATCTCATGATACGACCAATGATTGGTTCCAAGTCAAGTTATTTTAAGGAAAGCCCAGTTTCTAAAATTAGTATTACTAATAGATCCATCTCATGGGCCCACCAACTCTAATTAGAACTCTTTCCAAAAATTAATTTGATTTGACCAATTTTGGAATTTGCTATGTTTGGATCAGATATGGAAATACTCTAAAATAAGCATTCATCCATAAATAGAAAGTGCTGTAATAAAAGACTAGTCCTCTCCTCCACATGGCCCAGGCGGAAAAGACTTCTTGGACTTCTAGACTTTCCATAACTTTGGGATTCCTCAAACTCTTTGGGCATCTCCAAAACACCTTTTGGTAATCTTCAAACTCTTTGATAAGGAGTCCAGTTTCTCTTTCCTTCTTTGTTTCGGACATCTTCAGAATTTACAAATTTTAAAAAAATACATAAATTCCTATGTCTCTATAATGAGACTTACATAGGAATCTAAACATGGAAATAAAAGGGCTATAGGGAAATTCACCATGCCTTGCCTTTTCATGGGAAACCAAGGAAACCATGATGTCTTTTACACTTAGCCATAAATAAACCAATAATTAAAAGGAAAGAAGAACATGTGGGCCATATGGAGAGGACATTATCACTTGCAAGTTAGTATCTCATACAACAAAGCATCTCACAAAACCAGGTTGCCAAATCACAATGGAAAAACAAGATGCCAAATTTTTCGCCACCACGATACATGATCCCCTACGCAGCGGGGGTCCGGGGGTAGCGCTCGCGGGGTTCCAAGCGGCAGCGCCCCCGAAAAAAAAAAAAACAACAACAACTCAGACCAAGAACAAGATAATTCTGCTTGGGTTCGGCAAGCCAATCTGGTCCCTACGGTTAGCCAACAGACCTCTACAGCCATAGTGGTCCGTTTGACTAACCAACCTGACGAACCCATAAATTTGGGCTCCTTTTCAGATTCGGCTCCTGCTGTCCCCAGTCACCTCTAATGATCTCAATATGCTTCTAATGGCATCTTATCATCCTCCTATCATGATTAAAAACTTTTGTGATTTTCCAAACATATATCTGCTAAAAAAGCAAGCAAACCCAAAAACACTGATCCTATCATAGCCCTTGCTCTATCCTCTTAACATCTCATGCAAAGATTAGAATAAGACTACTGATCTAACATGATTAGAGATGAGGTATGTCTCTGCTACCAATTGTTGGAAGCAGGTGGGTCTCGTGGATAGATTTTCAAAACTTTTGGCCCACTTGACACAGGGATCAACTATCCATAAGACCAAAAACCCAATCCAGGATGCATTACCTTCAATCTCGTGACCATGTACAGTAAATATTCTATCTAAAAGATAGAATCAAATAGCACTAAATATCCACAATAATCTACGACATGAAAGAAGTAGATCATACCTTTGGAGATCCGCAGTGCTCTAATGGAGAAGTTGCGACTCTACTTGATGATGAGAATCTTCAACACCTCTTAGCCTTCCACGCTATTACCCGAATTGGATTTCTTTTCTCAAGAGGATTGGTGGAATCTTCAAGAGAAATCCCAACTCGAAACTCCAAGGAACTAGAAGAGAGAAGGAGAGAGAAACTCGTGCAACTCTTGCACGAAAGGGTTTTGGGCGTGAGAGAGACTCTTCTAGACGTCCAAAAGATTTTATAAACTTACAAATCTCTTCCTTGCCTAATTAAAATAGAAGTCTTACTTCCAAAGCAACTTTCTCCTTTCTAATCCCCTCTTTCTAGAATTCGAGTTGGATTAGTATTTTCCAATAACTTGGGCTAGCATGGGGACCACTAGGGATTCCTTGGCTCCAACTGGAACACCGCGACCCCACATCTCATGTGCAATCCGGACCCACAGTTAATTGCAAATAACACCATTATATAAATGCAATTGCACTCCAGTCTTAGGAATAAGTTACAATGAAGACCCTAAACTTCCCAATTACCACAAGTAGGCCCCTCTATCAATATCCGTGGATCAATTGGAATAAATCCGTCTCTTCCAATCTAAGTTCCACATCTTATTATCCTTGAGCCCCAATTAATCACAGTAATCATCAGTACCATCTAATTAACTCTTAATTGAGATGGGTGCGCACTTACTAATGACAAATCCATTAATTAGCACAAGGGGATAATAGAGATAAATTCCATATTAATCATTCAATGTTCCCATAGTTCTACTACCACATACCCAAGACACCGAGGTGTTAACCTATAGTCAGCCTCACTCATTGGTGACTCAAAGCAAATGAATAGATAGAAACTTGAGTTCATCAATGTCTCAGGATTGAGAGCCTATTGCTAGGGAATTATGAGAGCATACCTTATTATTGAGACGAAATTCCATAAGGTGCATTCATGGTCCTTCAATACATCCAATGTACCAGCACCGTGATCCAGAATCTTACATTCTGATGATCGAGACAAATCACACTATCTCATAGTGATCAAAGTGCTGCAACCTTATCAAATAAAATGCCCAGTCTTATTACTGGTTGTGAAGCTATTTAAGTATAAGATTTGTGACATATATCTCCAGCGTGTGGATCTCATCCATGTACATATATCACATCTAATATACTAATAGGACCTGGTTCAACTCATGAACCATTATGTCATATGTATTGGTCATGTGCATGAATTAGTAAAATAACACTCATCTCATGAAAGCAAAGCATGATTTTATTGATAAATAAGGAAATTAATCAATTTATTACATCAACTGATGGATTGAGTCCACAAAATCTAACACCGCTCCTACTTAAGCATGCTTAGAACTAATTAGAAGAGTTCTTAGCCAATTATCTCAGAATTAGCCTAAACAATGATGTTTAACGTGCTTTTACGATGGCTTTAACTTGTTTTATCTTAGTGGGTCAAGTTTAGGTCCTGGATTGGCAATTAGGTTAAGTTTAACCTTTATTAGGTAGATTAAAGCCCTTTTTTCTAATTTTAAAGTACATGTTTGACGTCACACATTCCTCATATTGATATCATTGTGCTTGTCTCGTTGTGCTCGTCAATTTCCATACTTGACTTGAACATAATTAACCTTGTCTCTGATAGTTGAAACCTCATTTGACCTAAATTGAAATTACCCCAAGGAATATGGACTTTCTTCTAAACTTTAAAAAATGTTTCATATAAAAGAGCTCAACTATTGCAATCGAGCTTTTCCCTCCCTGTATTCTCACTACTCCAATCTTCTTCTTCCTTCTATCTCTTCTTCACTATTTCCCTCAACAACCAAAGGTTTTAGTGCTTGCTTGTGTAATTTGAGGTTCTCACCTCTCTTTCCCATCATCTTTTAGCTCTCTTCATTCCTTTGAAATAAAGGACTTAGGCCCTTCTCTTTCTAATCAATCTCTAAGGTAAGATCATCTTTCAATCATTGATCTTTTTGGTTAATATAAGTTGGAAGACTCTCATCTTCAATATGTACTCATCCTCTTCATCACTTATAATATGTGTATCACTGTAGGTTTTAGAACTGAGTTGACTACTCCACAGAGCCAAAACAAGACAAGTAAATTGAATTCCTAAGCAAAGGCCAGTATAAATTGATTAATGTGAATTCATGTTGGTATATTATGAATCTTGTAAGTCTATTTCCTCTTTAACGTGCATTCAGCCCTGACGTCCTCATTCTTCTAAATTCTTATTGAAACAAATGAGATTTGTATTAATTCTGATGAATTATGAATCAAACCCCACGTTGAGTGATATGATAGAAAGACTGAATGGTGTAAGGACTATAATAGTAGGAACAAACTTGAAATGTTCTGATATGAAGACTTACCTATGTTGATTTAGCTTCAAAAAATCTGAAACTTACTGCAAAGTTATAAGTATCCTACGGCTCGAAGTCTAGAGAGCAAAAATTGAAAATTTTCTCTAGGCCAAGCCATAGCTAAGCTATAGAATATGCTACAGCTAAGCCATAGCCAAGCCGTGGCTAAGCCGTAGACCAAGCACAGCTAAGCCTTAGTTCAACACATGGTTAAACCATAAATGCAGAGCAAGTAATTGGGTAACCACGGTTAAGCCATAGTGCATTTTATGGTTAAGCCGTAAGTCACCCACGGCTAAGCTATAAAGCTATTAAAACTTAAGATTAAGTAGGGACTGTTATAAGACCTTGTCGGGCCACAGTTCATGGATCCCTCTACCCTATTAATTGGCCCAATGGGTTAATTAAATACTATGAAAAGTCTTGAGGGCTGAGATTCTTTCATGAGGTGTTGTCCATTTGTTAAGCACCTCCGCATGGGTGTTGGTTTAAGGGACTTCGATACACTAGTTCGATACAATATGACATCAAAAAGGAGACAACTATATATCGGATAATTTAAAACTACATCATCATGCATGCTTAGAAACAATGGATGACTAGATTAGGGTTGGTTTGTAAAACTACATTGATTCTATTAAATTAAATTGCATAGCATATTGGTTTACTATTAATTGCCTTATATTATTCCAATAATGAGTTCAAATTGAATGATCATCTATAAATTATTTCTAATTGCATTGTTTCTTGATATATATTAAGATTGAATCGAGTACGAATGAATTGAACGTACATTGCATAGTATTGTATTGTTCTTAAGGAATGAATTGTACACATCACTCAAAGTTCAACTGAATGAATCGAATTGGTCTAGCTCTACTTAGCCTCAGCCTTATGATATCCAGCAGAATTGATTTTGGTGTGGTAACGAACGACAGCCCTGCAGTGTGCTGTAGAGCTTCCGGACTCCATACATGGAAAGACCCACCTGTACCTTGGCCCGGTCGATAGTGTTCTTAACGTAAAGATCCCTAGAGGGAGCACATGGCAAATGTATTAACCAAATAACAAAGTATTTCACCTTATTGATTCTTATAGCATGCTTTATTCAATACGCAACATGCCTCATGTACTGACTTGACTTCTATTGAACAATTGTCATTAATTCTTTTAGATACAATGCATATTACCTTAATCCTTCCAAAGAATTGACTAGGACCAAAAAATTGTGTGGTGCTTTGGAGCACCAAGTCCTTGTCTCCCACAAGAATTTGGTTTTTGTTCCCGACTTCATTCTGCAACAAACAAACCAATGCCCCTCAAGTCCCTGCCATTTTCATTCTCAGCAACGGCAAGCGGTGATGCGGAACGCCGACGATGAGAGGCTCATGACAGCCGACTAATGGCAGCAACGGAAGTGGTGCAGGCAACAACGATGCAAAGTCTGACAGAACCAACTGCCCTCCACCTTTCTTTTCTAGATCACGGCACACAAGACGAAGATCGTTCAGTCTTCATCCTTGGACTTCTTCGCAGGCAATGGTAATGGTGAAACCGTCATCCTTGTTCCTGCATGACGGCAAGGCACAGAAGAGTCTGGATCTTTTGATTTCTCTCTCTGCAAATGAAACAAGAAATCCACATTTCCTTTTTTTTTCTTTTTCTTTTTTTAAATCTCACTATCTCCACTTGCCAAGCAACTAAGATGTGGTTTGACTTTTTCTTGAAATCTCCCCCTCATAGTTTTTGTAAACAAAACTACCAAGTGGGTAGCTTGTGATCAATGACAACACACAATGAGAGATGGAACCAACCCCTCTTTTGGGTTCAATGGTGTTCAAAGAGCATCGTGTTGATAATGTGTTAAAAATCAAATCCATGAGAAGATAATACAAGAAGTAGGAAGAAATATCAAAAGAGATTTTTATTAATGAGATATGTGCTATAAGAGATATCATCATAGTGAATGCCCACATTGGGGCCCACATTAGATAAGGAAAGCAATTAGGGTTGGAGTCCTGCTATATTTGGTTGCTTGGAGAGAAAACAATCTTATTCTATAAATAAGATCCCCATTCTCCTTCATTATGTATACCTCTCTCATTCAATAAGAGTATCTCTTTCTTTCTCCCTTTACTCCCTCTATTCCTCTCGCTCTCTTTTCCATTACGTTATCAGCACGCTGCCTCGATCTTCGTGTGGGAGAGGACAACAACCACCTTTTTTTTCCATTTTCTTTTTCCATGCCTGGGCCACGTGATTCTCTCTTCCCTCTATTCGGTTCACGTGCACAAAATTTTGTTATTTGCTGTGTAGTGTAATGCCAAAGTACAACATCAACATATTATTTTATTCCACACTTTGGTAAAAGTGCCTTTCTTTTCACCAACTTTACCCCCACTCACGTACAAAGAGAAAAAAAAAAGGCATACATAGTGACATCAGCAATGACATCACCATTGCTTTCCATCACTAACACAAGCATTGACATTAGCAGCAACGCAAGCAAAAATGCAAATCATCGTCAAAACTTTAGATAACAATATCTTAATCGTACGAAGTCAGATCGATGATCCGTTGAAATCTACGGAAAGCTCGGGAGCCGATCTACACATGGACAGCTAAAAGCGGTGAAATCAACAGTATGGACCACGAAAATGGGGATATCCACCGTCCTATAAATAGTACTATAACACATACCATTCTGGAAAACCAGAAGTTTTTTTCAAAATTGGTATTCAATCCACGAAAGGTATCCACTATAGCTGGACCTGTGCAAATAATTGAAGACTCTGAAAGAGTCCATATGATGTTACCTAATGGTACTCATTCATTCATTAAAGATGAATTGTTCTCCAATAGTTTCCGAAGAAACTTGCTCAATTTCAAAGACATTAAAATAAATGGATACCATATTGAAATTACTAATCAAGGTAACAAGGAAATGTTACTTATCATTACTAATATTGGAGGCCAAAAGTAAATACCGAAAACATTAAGTGCACTTTCTTCGTGGTTATATTATACGACAATATCCATCATCGAATCACATTTGATTTTGAGTAAAATGATACAGTCAAGCCCAAAGCTTAAATGAAGCCCGAAGCTTAACAACCCTCAGACTTTATTGCTTTGGCATGATAGGTTAGGGCACCCCAGAGTTACCATGTTAAAGAAAATCATAGATAACTCTGCTGGGCACTCTTTAGAGAACCATACATTGACCATACCTAATGGATATCTATGTATCCTATATGCACAGGGAAAGCTAATCACTTGACCTTCCTTTTTCAAGGTTGCATCAGAATCCCCATCTTTCTATAAAGGATACAAGGTGACATCTGTGGCCTGATCAATCCACCTAGTTGACCTTTTATTAAGTATTTCATAGTTCTGATTGATGCTTCTACCTGTTGGTCGGATGTTTGCCTACTTTCAACTAGGAATATAGCCTTTGCCCACCTATGGACACAAATCATTAAACTTATGGCCTATTTCCTTGATAATCCTATTAAGTCTATACGACTTGACAATGCGAGCCAATTTGCATCACAAGCCTTCGATGAATACTATTTATCTCTCGGCATTGTTGTCGAACATCATGTCCCTCATATTCATACCCAGAATGGCCTAGCTAAATCCTTGATTAAGCGCATTCAACTTATTTCTAAGACTCTATTGCTACAGTCCAAATTACCAGTTAGTACTTGGGGACATGCTGTGTTACATGCATCAATTCTCATTAGACTCTTACCCACAGCCTACCATCAACACTCTCTTACACAGCTTATATTGGAACATCAACCTAATATTTCCTATTTGCGCATGTTTGGTTGCGCAATTCTAGTCCCTAACCACCCCCTTAGCGTACTAAGATGGGAGCACAACGTAGGTTGAGAATGTTTATAGGCTATGACTCTCCTTCAATTATTCGATTTTTAGAACCAATGATAGGAGATGTTTTTATTGTGCATTTTGTTGATTGTCAATTCAATGAGACAAAATTCCAGCCATTAGGGGGAGGTAAAGAACGTATTGTTCCTACAAAACAACCCGTTCTGAAGAACGACATGAACTAACGTAGAATACTTCCACTTTGTCCCATCTAGACCCACGTACTTCGCAATGTGAAAATGAAGTCCGTAGAATTGTGCACTTACAAGAAATTGCAAATAGATTACCTGATGTATTTAACGATGCAGCAAAGGTAACCAAGTCACATGTGCCAACTATGATGTACTTGCTAGAATTAATATCCGTGTAGGACAAAGCCAAAAAGTGGCAAGAAAAGAGTCTGTAATATGCCAGACGCACGGCAGACCTATACGTTCAAAGGATATAGCTCTACGAAAAAGTAGAAATGTACAAGCATCATCATGTCCTCCCAAAATTACACTTAACACTCATGAAAAAGTTCCTCCTGAAGAGGCTCATAACGCTCCTGAAGAGGTTATAAAAAAATCCACTCTCTCTAAAATAACGAAAGTCCTTGAAAAAAACTATAAAATCCCCTGAAGGGCACCGATACCGGATAATAAAAAGATCTTTATACTTTAAATTATTCAAGAGAGATGGGACAGAAAAGGAATTGTCATCGATGATGTATTTGCATATGCGGTAACTACACAAATATCAATGGAACATGAGGAAAATGATTGGGACATAGAACCACGTACTATAAATGAATGTTGATAAAAGAAAGATTGGCCAAAAAGGGAAACCGCCATTACAACAGAGTTAGAGCCTCTCAATAAACGTGGTGTATTCAAACCTATAATATAAACCCCAAAAGGTGTTAACCTTGTAGGTTACAAGTGGGTGTTTGTGAGAAAATGGAACGAAATGAATGAAATTACTAGATACAACACAAGACTTGTGGCACAAGGTTTCCTATAAAAACCTGGGATAGATCATGAGGAAACATACTCTCCTATTATGGATATAACGACATTCAGATATCTAATAAGTTTAGCCGTTTCTGAAAATTTGGATATGAGACTCATGGATGTTGTAACCACTTGTATGGGGATTTAGACACATAAATTCATATGAAAATCCTGAAAAGATTTACTTTACCGAATGCAAAGCCCAAGAGTATATACTCAATACAACTTAGATGATCTTTTTATGGACTGAAGCAATCCGGAAGAATATGGTACAATCGTCTCAGTGAATATTTGTCTAAGGAAGGATATAAAAATAATCGCATTTGCCCATGTTTCTTTTTAAAGAAATCCTTAAAAGGATTTGCGATAATGGCAATTTATGTCGATGACATGAATTTGATCGGGACTCTAGAAGAGCTTGAAATAAGTGCTGATTATTTGAAAAAAGAATTTGAAATGAAAGACCCTGCAGATCGAGAAAAGTTTTAGTGGAATATTAGTCCATCCATCTAATTACACTAAAAATGTCTTGAAACATTTTGGTCTGAACAAAGCACATTCACTAAGTACTCCCATGGTTATTTGGTCTTTAGATATAAACAAAGATCTATATCATCCAATTGAGGAAAATAAAAGGCATTGGGTCCAGAAGTATCATACCTGAGTGCTATTAGTGCTTTAATATATTTAGCACAATGCACTAGACCGGACATTTCATTCTTAGTGAATCTACTTGCTATATACAGTTCTATGCCAACGCAATGGTATTGGACAGTATTAAACATATCTTACATTATTTACGTGGTACAATTGATTTAGAACTCTTTAATTATAAAGATTCCAAGTTTGTAGAATATGCAGATTCAGAATATCTCTCTAATCCTCATAAAGGTCAATCATAGATAGGTTATGTATTTCTCAGTAATAATGCTGCTATTTCTTGGCGCTTTATTAAACAAACTTTGGTAGCTACTTCTTCTAACCATGTTAAGATTTTAGCCTTCTATAAAGCTAGTAAGGAATGTGTATAGCTAAAATCTTTAATTCAGCATAGTCATAGTTCTTGTCAATTGCCTCTTAGTACATGTACCCCAAGCGTTATCTATGAAGACAATGAGGCATGTATTCAACAGATTAAAGAAGGATACATTAAAGGTGACAAGATAAAGCACATTGCACCAAAGTTCTTCTTCACACACGAGCTTCAGAAAGACAATGAGATCAAAGTCAAGCAAATTCGTTCAAACAACAATTTGGCTGATTTGTCTACCAAATCATTACCAAAGTCAATATTCCAAAAGCTTGTACATGAGATCGGCATGTGTAGAGTTTATCATCAAACAATGTAAAGTTTATTGTTATTAGGGGAAGTAATTAATTAGGGATGGGCATCCTGAAGCATGATACACAAGACATATGTGTGCTGTACTTTTTTTCCTTTTCTAAGTTTTGTCCCACTGGGTTTTCCTAGTTAAGATTTTAACAAGGCAGCATTATGCACATCCAACACCACTTCAATAATTTTATAGAACGTTGTACTCTTTTTCCTTCGCGTTGGTTTTTATCCCATTGGGTTTTTCCTTTGCAAGATTTTAATGAGACAACTATTATTAAATAGTGGTCATCCAAGGGGGAATATTATAAGAGATATCATCATAAATGGATGCCTACATTATGGCCCACATTAGATAAGGAAAACAGTTAGAATTGTAGTCCTGCTATATTGGGTTGTTTAGGAAGGAAACAATCTTATTCTATAAGTAAGATCCCCCTCCCCCTTTCATTACGCACATCTCTCTCATTCAATAAGAGTATCTCTCTCTTTCTCCCTCTACTCCCTCTATTCCTCTTGCTCTATTTTCCATTAATATGTACATAATAAGGGGGAAGAAAATCTTATTTATAGAATAAGATTACTTTCTCCCTAAACAACCTAATATGACAGGACTATAATCTTAAGTAATCTCTTTATCTCATGTAGGTCTCAATGTGGGCATCCACTTATGATAATACATCTTATAACAAAACTAAAATATAAAAGATAAAATAATTTTTGTAAGCATATCACTACTGTTAGCAAATCATTGTACCATACTAATGGCCCAATGCATATAAGCCTAAAGGCCCATACTTATAAGTAATTAGAACTGGTCAACTAGGCTAGCTTTATTACTTTATATAGATTATTCTAATTGTATGTGATTAATTGTGATTGTAACTTATCTAAGGCAACTTAGTCTTATAAAGAGAGGATGATCGACCCTTCTAGGGACATCCACTTTCATTCAACTACTGTTTGCGTTAAATGTCAATGTATTAGAGCCCTCTTCTTCATTGATCTTCATCTCCTTAAGTTAAAGATCTCTTAATGAAGGCATCTCATGAAGGAAGGCTACTATGATTAACAGTGGCTTGCATAGGGTCATCATTACATCGTCAAAAACCAACACAGATTTGGTCATCTAGATTTCCTAAGGTTTTAGTGATTTTTTTCATAATTTCTGAAGATCAAAGGTAGGACTGTTGATCACAACTTGGGTTTCTCAATTTCTACAGTTTCTTTTCATCATAATTGTTGATCTTCTCGCGAAAGTTTCTAATTACTGCAAAATTTGGATTGTTAGTTAGATATTTTTACCAAGCATCTATATTTGCTTCTTGATCTGGTAGATTGGATCATCAATGGGGCCCAGTGTCTTGCCTGCACACAAAATATGGGTTGCTTGGCCCTTTTTATTATTATTATTATTTTTTTTTTTTTTTGCAGTTTTAATTGCAGATTTCATATATGCACTCTATTTTGAGTACTGGGCTATTATTTTGTTGTTCATTGTTGTTTTTTTGGACTATTTATTAAGAACATTGGTCTAGCATCCATCTTTGACCCTAGATCAAGAAGATTGCATCAACTATGGGCTCCACATGCACTTCTGAGTGAAATTTTTGGGTTGCCAAGGATAGTTTGTGCAGAAAATTGTATTGTTAGGCCTATTTTGCCTTTTTTTAGTGATTTGAATTCTATTCGTACCAATTCTGATTAAATTTATTTAAGTAACTGCTAGTTTTTTTTTTTTTTGAGTTTTATTCATATCAATTCAATTTGAATTGAATTAAGTGATTGATTTGCCTTCTTAACTCCGCCAGTTTTTGCTGCCAATCCCAAGTTCGGGTAAAGGAGGAGAGTTACGTTAGGTAGGTTAACAACTAGCGTAAAAACTTGTCGCAACCCAAACATGAATTCTGAGATAACAGGCTCAAAATAAAATGGAATGGAGAAAATAGAATTCATGTAGCCGACCCCAATATGATTGGGATAAGGCTTTGATAAAGATGATGATTGATTTGCCTTCTTGCCTTCATTTCTAAATGTCTTGATCACTTATTAACTATTTCGTATTTGCTACGATGGTTAAATCTGAGTTATAATCAATAAAATCTAATGGCAAAAATTATGCTTCTTGGGCATATTAGTTTGAATTGTATCTCAAACGTAAAAAATTGTGGGGTCACATTTCTAGTTCAATGAAAAAAGCAACAAAAAAGGAAGAACTTAAAGACTGAGAAACCAAGAAAGCACAGATTATGAGCTAGGTTTTGGGATCAGTGGACCCCCAATTTTTTCTTCATCTAAAGCTCTATAAAACTGCTCAAGAAATGTGGGTATACCTAAAACATATTTATCACCAAGAGAATTCAACTCGTCGGTTTCAATTAGCAAATCAAATTGCTCAGTATTCTCAAAGAAGTCTTCCCGTCCAATATTAGTACTCTAGCTTCTTAGCTCTTTGGACTAATTTCACCTATATTGCATATGCTAACATCACAGGAGACACTTTATTTGATATTCTGAAATTCATAAGACTAGTCAACAAGATTAGTTCTTAATGAAACTTAGACGGAATTTGAGAATGTCCGCTAATCTTATGAGCTGCCATCCATCTCTCCTTGGAGACATGTCTTATTCTTTGTGAATTATGAGCCGCCATCCATCTCCCTCCTTGGAGACATGTCTTATTCTTCGTGAAGAACACCACATATTCACTCAACAACAACTTTCTCATCAATCTTCAAGTCACACAATGGATGTTGCGTAAAGGCCCCAAGTCGTGAACCTCCATCTCGCTATTTTAGCAAAATACAGTGCTATAGTTGTAAGGAATTCGGTCATTACTCCTCTTAGTGCAAGAAGAAATTTTGTAACTACTGCAAGGAAGTAGGGTATAGAAAAACTAAATGCAAGAAATGGCCACAAAACCGCACCTCCGATGCATATACTGCCATAGCTTCCTCATCTGATTCTCAAAGTATGGCATCTGCTCCACCTTCATCTGTGTTCACAGCCAATCATGCTCAATAACTTCGTTACTCCTGAAATGATACAGCAAATGATCCTTCAAGCCTTTTCCACCCTTGGAATCTTAGGTAAATCTTCATCATTCTCTTCCATGTGGTACTTCAATTTTGATGCTTCAAATCATATGACTTTTTCATCTCGTTTCCTTTCAAATGTTAATCCATATAATGGGAAGTTACAAGTACAAACTACTAATGGTGGGCATTTATCTATCTCAGCCATCGTGTATATTCCACATTCACTGCCTTCAACCAATGTTTTCTTCTCTCATGGCCCTTCTACGAATTTACTGTCAGTTGGTTAGCTAGTAGACAACCATTGTAATATCTCATTTTCTTCTTCTGGTTGTGTTGTGCAAGATCAAGGAACAGGAACAGTGATCACGAAAGGGCCTAAGTGCAAACGTCTGTTCCCATTTTGTTTGCTTACACAACAATTGGATAAATTTATGTTTGTTTTTTCTGTTTGTCACAAAATAATGTGCATTTGTGGCACAAGAGATTAGTATATCCTCATTCGAATATTTTGTAATCTTTAAAAATTTCTGGTTTGATTAATAAAATGCATTTTTTCCTAAATTTGATGTTAACCTGGATTGCTCTTCGTAAATTGGAAAAAAGTAAAACCTTACCTTTCTCTAACCATCACTTTCTAGCTACACACTGCTTTGATTTGGTTCACAATGATGTATGGGGAATCACACCAATAATTTCTCATTCACAATACAAATACTTTGTAACGTTCATTTCATTGATGATCATAGTCGTTTTACATGAGTATATTTTTCACGGACTAAATCCAATCAAAATTTTCTATCTTATGTTGAAACCCAATTTTTGACTTGCACAAAAATTCTTTGGATTGATTCCAGGGGAGAATATGTGACTCAAAAATCTCAAGAGTTTCTTCAAAACAAGGGAATTTTCTGCCAACAAACATGTCCATATGCTACTCAGCAAAATGGGATTGCTAAATGAAAAAATCATCATCTTCTAGATATGGTTCATTGTCTTTTACTTGAACCATCCATTCCACACTCGTCATGTGAAGTATTAGCCACTGCTGTTCATCTTATTAACAAACTTCCTTCTTACAAATTGAACAACCAATTTCCATACTTTTGTCTACTTGATTCTCAACCTACATATACACATCTTCATGCATTTGGATGTGTATGTTTTGTTCATTTTCCTCATATAGAATATACAAAATTGCTTACTCAATCTACCCAATGTGCTTTCTTGGTTATGCTTCCCACCAAAAAGGTTTTCTTTGCTATAATCCATCGATAAAAAGGATTCAGATTTCTCGAAATGTTGTGTTTTTTAAAAATCAATTTTTCTTTCTTGTTTTTTAAAAACCAATTTTTCTTTCCTCATCATACGGTTTTTTAAGTCAATTTTCCTATGGCTTCGTTACCCAATTTTACAACAGATACATTCTCGTCTTCGCCCAAATGGTTTGATCCTGCTCATGTGTACCGTCGACAAAAGACAACAACGGCCATGATACAGCCTGTTCACGATCTACCTGATCCAACACTTATCAAACTTCAAATGATTCACTTGATCCTGCTCTGGATCCTGATACAACCCTAGGGTTAGGGCTTGCGTGGAGGTGCCTAAGCACGTGTCCAACGACACTTCGAATAGTCACGAAGACTTCAACATACACGAGGACGCACCTCTCTGGGAAAAACCCAAATCTATTAATCAACCAAATCTGATAAGTTCTTCTCTACAAAGCCATATATATAGTAAAACAATCTTAATAAGCAAGAAAACCATAGGCTAAAAATAGAAACTTTCCTAATAATAATAATAATAATCCTAATCTAATTTGAAGAGGGGCTGAGAGGCGAAGAGGGGCTGAGAGGCGGTTAATCTAATTTGAAGAGGGGCTGAGAGGCGGCTGGGCCCTAGACTGCATCATCCTCCCCGGGTTGAAAGAAGAGTTCGTCCTCGAACTCGATGCTGCTTCGGATTGCCAGTGTAAATGTGTTGAACATGAAGGACATCCTTTGTGGCAGCTTTCCAGGAATTCTTCTTTGGCGGTTGTGGTTTCTCAGGATGAAGAGTAACTTGCTGTCCACCATGCATGAATATATAGGTGTTGTCGCGCATACCATGAGTTCCATTTTTATCATACATCCAAGGACAGCCCAATAAGATATCACCACTATCCATAGGTAGCACATCACACCAGATTGTATCATTGTAAGTCTCACCAATGGCAAAAGTAACTTTGCAAGTATGTCGAACATGCGCTCGATCACCATTCATTAACCATTTGACAAAATAAGGACGGTTATGCTTATAAACTTTCAATTGAAGGCGATCAACAAGAGCCTGGGAGATGAGATTTTCACAACTTCCACTGTCAATAACAACTGTGCAGTTTTGTCCCTGAATCATTCCTGTGGAACGGAAAATATTTTTGCGCAGCCACTTATGCTCAACAGTTGGTGACGCATCCTTGAGGACAATAAGAGCATCATCTGGGGGCTCTGCATCGGTGAAGTCAATATCCGCAGTGTCAATATCCTTGGAATTGTCAATATCCTTAGGATCAGTGTCAATATCATCTCGGATATTGTTATCAGCACCTTCAATCTCAATTAGATGTATTCGCTTTGGACAATCTACGGCGCGATGCCCATGCTGGTGACAATGAAAACAAACCATCTTATTTTAACCTTCAGTCCTAGTAAAAATCTGTCCATTGGATTTAGCTTCTTGTAGAGCGGAATTCTTTGGCTGAGCCCATTTGGATTTTTGTACTTGATGATTTGCAATTCCCTCAGCCTTGATAGCATGTTGGATGAGTTCATCGACATTATCAAAATGTTGGAAGGCAAGGATATGCTGAATGTCTAGTCTCAATCCATTGAAAAATCTATCAACTACCACATCATCATCTTCATTCAAACCATAACGAGCTTGCAGAGTCAAAAATTCCTCAGAATATTCAACAACTGTCTTGTACCGTTGTTTCAAATTTTGAAAACTGGAACGGAGATCTCTTGCATAGTTGACAGGGAGGAATTTTTGTTTCAAAATATTTTTCATCTCAGTCCATGTATCAATAGAGTCTATGTTCTGATTCCTCCGTTTTCTTTGCAATTCAGCCCACCAAGTTGCAGCATAATTACGAAATCTAGTGGCAATTAGTGTGACTTTATTGTGCTCAGTCATTAGCTTATGTGCGAAAATATTTTCCACGCACACTAACCAATCCATAAATTCCGCAGGCTGCAATTTTCCATCATATTCAGGAATCACAATTTTAATCCCTAAGTCTCGATCAGGATTATTGATTGGTGGATCCCGTGGATTCCGAATATGTGCACCATCTTCACGGTGGGGATGCACACGTTAATGATTTTCCAAATTTGTCACTCGAATGTCCAATTGGTGCAGGGTGGTGTGCATGCCATCAACTTTTGCAGATAATTCTCTAATGGCACTAGCCAAATCTTCAAATGACGAAGATGAAGATTCAGCATCCACTTGCTTCTTAGGAGGCATTTTTGTTTTTAATGCAAAATTGAAATTTGACTGACCTGATATGCAGATCTATTCGTCAAAAGGACAGATTGGAAATCAGCAGAAGCTTTGAGAAGAATTTCGTTTGTGGGCCAGTCAGTATATGGGCCCACCCACCTAAAAACAGCTGAAGCGCATCCGGATGGAACTCGGGCCCAATACAAATTTTCCCGTCTCGTTCTGCGTGACAGGAATATGGAGATAATAAGGCGTCGTTTCTGCGTGACAGGAAGATGGAGATAATAAGCCGTCGTTTGCCCTAGGTGCTTCAAACAGAGGCTGCAACGATGAGAGCGCTGGTGAGATGATGGAGATGGCGACGATGGTGCTGCGAAGGCGATGACGATGGTGGTGGCGATCGTCGAGCGCTACCTGCGGGCGACAGAGATGGCGGTGCTGATTTCCACCAAGGGCAACGGCAACGGATTGGACCAGGTACGCTGCTCTTTCTTTCTGTCTCTCGATCTCGCGTCTGTCTCTCGATCTCGCGTCTCTGCTGCTGCCCTTTTTTTTTTCACTCTGGTTTGGGGAGGAGAAGGTTTGGCCGAAAAGAGGGATGTCGCAGGGTCCGAGGATGTCTGGTAGGTGTAGGGGTGTCGTCGAGATAATGGTGGGATACCCAGGGGGTTTCGGGAGGCAGTGGAGGGCTGGGTATGGAGATGGTGGTTAGGAAAGGGATCGGTCGAGGTCGGGGCGGATTGGGGTTAACAGAGGGCAAAGGGATTCGACAGAGGTTTCGGTTGGTCGAGATTTAGGGATTTGGGTCCCGAGGCAATGGATTTGAAGAGGGATTTGGTGCGGGTTTGACTGAGAGGGGTCGATGGGGGTTGGATGGGTTCCGGCGAATGGGATTTAACAGAGGCGTGGTTTAGGGTTTCGGTTTGGGTAGGGATGATGGGGCGATGTGTAGATCTGGGGTGGGGGGACTGTGTTGGGATGTCCACGGCAGGGAGATGGGATCTGGTGCTGAGGATTAGGGATGGACTCGGTCGTGGACGATTGCTGGCGCTGGACGAGGAAGGGGGTGGGGTTTGGATTCGGGCAGGGAGTTGGGGACTCTGGATTGTCAGGGATCGGGGTTTCGGTGGTGGGTCAGGGTTCTGAAGGGGAGTAGGTTAGGAAAGGGGAGTCGGCTGGAATGGCAGCGGAGAGGATGGGTCGTCTGGGAGAGCAGCGGAGAGGATGAGATGAACAGT
The DNA here is from genome assembly GCA_037013555.1 of Sextonia rubra. NCBI lineage: Eukaryota > Viridiplantae > Streptophyta > Magnoliopsida > Laurales > Lauraceae > Sextonia > Sextonia rubra. Next base: position 14,028,546 of record JASUAD010000026.1, read on the forward strand.
GGATGGAGTGACAAATTCCGGGAACAACCAGAGGGCTCCCGGTGACTGGATTGGAGGCTTTGATACCAATTTGATGCAGCCCTAGGGTTAGGGCTTGCGTGGAGGTGCCTAAGCACGTGTCCAATGACACTTCAAATAGTCACGAAGACTTCAACATACACGAGGACGCACCTCTCTGGGAAAAACCTAAATCTATTAATCAACCAAATCTGAGAAGTTCTTCTCTACAAAGCCATATATATAGTAAAACAATCTTAATAAGCAAGAAAACCCTAAGCTAAAAATAGAAACTTTCCTAATAATAATAATAATAATCCTAATCTAATTTGAAGATTGGCTGAGAGGCGAAGAGGGGCTGAGAGGCGGCTAATCTAATTTGAAGAGGGGCTGAGAGGCGGCTGGGCCCTAGACTGCATCAGATCCACTATCAACTTTTCATCGCTCTACTCACATTCCCCAGCCTCCTAATAGATATGGGTTTTCTCACACATCTTTACTTGCAACCTTAGCTTCTTTTACTATTCCTACCACCTATTCTAAGGATGTGAAACATGCATGTTGGCAACAAGTGATGTTAGAAGAATTAGATGCTCTCAACGTTAATAATACATGGGATGTTATTAGTTATCCGCCTACTGTACGTCCAATTGGTCGTAAGTGGGTATTCTCTGTTAAAGTCTAACGGTACTTTAGACCAATACAAGGCATGCTTGGTTGCCCTCGGTAATCGACAAGAGTATAGTACTGACTATAATGAGACGTTTGCCCCAGTCGCTAAAATTACCACCGTTCAAATAATTATTGCAGTTGCAACCTCTCAAGCTTGGCCTCTTTTTCAGTTAGATGTAAAGAATGCATTCCTTCATGGTGATCTTAGAGAGGAAGTACACATGCACCCTCCAAAAAGATACCTAACTTTTGTTTCTTCAACTGTCGCTAAACTCAATCGCTCTCTCTACGGCCTTAAATAAGCTCCTCAAGCCTGGTTTGAGGAATTTCTGAAGCACTGGTATCCCCAACGTTTATGCAAAGTCTTTATGATCTTTCATCGTTTCTTCATAATGCCACAAGTAGCATTACTATCTTGCTTGTTTATGTGGATGATATCATTATTACTGGAGCTGACAATGAAATGATTTCAAAACTTAAAAAGTCATTGCATCAAAATTTTCATATGAAGGATTTAAGCCCTTTGATATACTTCTTGGGCCTCGAAGTTCATCAATTTGAGAAGGGCATTATTTTGGACCAGCACAAGCATACACTTGGTCTAATTGAATTGGCAGGGCTTCCGTTCACCATATCACATTCACGACTTCATCACAATATTGCTGCAAAATATCTATCTATACGCTCATGTTGAGCTTGGAGTTCCACCAACACGAATCATCGTATGGCCTCTGATCCTCATGTGAAGTGAGGAGGCCCTCTGATGAGGGAAATAGACCTTGGGTGAGTTAGAAGCTAAAATAGCCTCTGGTTAGGATAGGTGACTGCTCAATTTCAAACCTTGGGTGGTTTTACCCTGTTACCACTGAGTAAAAAGGTATTATTAATTCCATACATCTGTATATACAATTGTGTGATTCTCATTTTTTGTGTTCACTGTAAATCCACCCATGTGTTAGAATGAAAGCAGAAAATGGGTTCTCTTCGTTACTATGGTTGTATGAATTGCTTGCATTCATGAATAGTGGAATGTACAAGTTCTGAAAATGTGGAGCACGCTCCGCTTCTAAAAATTAGAGCAAGCTATGGAGTCTACAAAAGATATAAACATTATTATATACGATACAATAAAAAATATAATTTCAAAATAAATTAAGGTAAATGGAGTTTGCTTGTCAAAAAGTGTGGCAACCAGGCATTTTAATTTCAAATTTTATTGTCTTACTGCAAAAAAATTGTTGAAATGCTTGGGACTATTTGTGGTGACTCCCTCCATGGGAACTAAATTTTATTAGTCAATGGAATGTTAGAGATTGTAAACAAAGTTTGAGGAATCTCTGACAAAGCTACACAGTTGGATGTGGATGTCTGAAAATATAATGGGAATACGTAAAAGTACCATGAACTACAAGATAAATTCTTTACCCAAAAAAAAAATCTATAAGAAAAATTCTAACCTATGAAAAATGTGCTAGTGTGTCATTTGAATAAACTAGGATCGAACAAAGGTGGCCCTACATGAGTTGCCTGCAACAGAAAAACTACATGCTACCATCAGCATAGATACATTACTAAAGAACAACAAAACAAAGCTAGATAAAGCTGGTCATGACTGTACATAATAAACATGCAGTCAGTGTAAAACAGGTATATCCTGGTATTACCATGCCACTGCAAACCCAAGTACGAAGAACAATCACTTGAAGAACTATCAAACATCTAGGATATTGAGTTCTGAATGAGAATTCCAACTACCATTGCAGAAGTTCTGAAGTCTGGAAATACTAGATAATTTTACATGAACTGAAATTCATTTTTGAAAACAACTAGTTAAGTACACGAAACTTCATGCAATGATAATACATGATGCATGTGCTCACTTGTTGCGCCTGAAAACAATAACTATGGCTGTGCAGTTATCCTTGCAGCGTCGCTCTCGGACAGCTTCTCTCACAAGACGCCGGCTCACAGCAGTGATGGATAAGCCATCCTACAAGAACGACCAATAGATCAGGTAACAACAGTGGAATCTTATCCAGAGATGCTGCACAAATAAATCCAAATATTTTAAATAAAATTCCTTAACCACAGTTTGAGAAATAAAGACCTTAAAGTTTAAAGTCAACAGGCCATTAATGGCACAGGTAACTATTATTCTCATTATAAATGATAACAGCAAATACCATGTCAGAAACCACTAATAACTTTACAATCTGTGGAATTTCAAGTGAATTTCCACATGTAATTACTTACCCTTTCTCTTGATAAAATTACAGGAACTGTTAATTTGTCAAGCAATTATTGCCTTCAAAAAGTACACATTTAATACCTTCAATCGTTTATCAACAAAATCTACAGCATCGCTGGGTCCAAAAACCTGAATGCATCCACAAAATCAGTGTTGATTGTAATCCTATATTACAATGTCCAATGCCGGCCAACAACATCAGTGAAGAAAATTTTTCTATGTACGTTAATGGCCCACCAAGGAGAATGGGTAGGCCGAAGAGGACGAGAATGGAAGTAACAAGTTGGATCTTAAGAAGTGCAACCTATCTGAAGATTTGACTAAGATAGGAGCTGACCCCAACATAGTTGGCACACGGCGTTGATGATTATGATGATGATGATGTAATCTTACATTACCATTGAATAGGAGCAGTACAGATTTCTGAGAAAAGTTGATAACACATACCCCCCAAAGACCATCGCAACCAAGAATCATGAAGTGCTCTCTTTCAGTAAGTTCGAAAGACTGAATATCTGGGGTGGCAATAACTCCCACCTACACTAGCATATTCCATCATTTAGCAGGGGAAAGTGGAATCGCATGATAATGTTAGTTATAGTAACACAAAAAAAAAAAAAATATTTTGAAAGCCTACAACATAGAGAAACACAGATCATGATTTATTGCTGATGCATTACAAAGCTAAATGTAAAATGTTATAAAGGTTGCATTGCTAATAATGGAAAGACCCATTTCCAAATTGTTTAAGCAAACAGATGCACATGCCTCTTATTAGTCACTGATCACTGTAGCCATCTTTTTAAGTAGAGCACATTATAATTATAATGCATAAACAGGGAAGCAAAATTAAACGAGAAGAGTTCTCTTCTAAATAGAAATGGACCAGGTAGGATATGATTATATTCAGTACATGTCTCATTTCCATATAATAAGACAAGACTTTAAATGACATTACAAAAAACAAGACTCAAGATATCCCATCAAAATGCAATTTTGACTTTAATTTATCAACCACTTTGTTCAAATCATGGATCAAAATATTGGTTTGGAAGGTTATTGTCATCCATGCCCAAACTGATACGTCAGCCATAATGGATATATGGCTTCTGTATTAACCCGTATCAGAAACATTGGCCCAAGACGAAAATTCTCATAGGTATACCATACCAGCGCCTAAAAGCCAATTGGGACAATACAATATGCATCGCTAATATCTCAAACCATGCTCCAAAGAGTGAACACCATCATTATTTCCCTCTTAAACAACAAGTAGAAAGTCTCCCCATTAACCTTCTCTTCCAAGGAAGCAGTCCCCTTGATTTTTTAAGATGATAAAAGAAATAAATATGGAGAAAATATAAGTAAACCAAGTTTTTGATACAAACAATAACATAGTTTAAAAAAAAATAGCAAGTGTTAGATCCAAACAATGATTTAAACATAAAGGGCATCAAAGTCAACTCAAAGTGGCATTCCATAGAATCAAAATCACTGAATTGGCGTCCACTCTCACTTGACCAATGAGTCAGCCTCCAAATTTGCCTCCCGGCCAGTATTACTGAATTAAGTTGAAAATCTCTTAGTATGCCTGAATTAAGTTGAAAATCTCTTAACTCACATCCTGAAACTCTTCTGCATTCCTTTAAGGGTAAGAGCATCAGTCTTAGAAGTCCATGAAGTAGTTAAAAAATGAATCAACTTAACAATTAGAGTATGCTTGAGAAGCAGCATAAAAGATAACCCCCACCAACATAGCTAAAGAAAGCTTCACATCTCCAGTTTCCTCAAGTTAGTAGAGAAAGCGATGTACCAAATTTTCTGGCTGGGAAGTGTTCTATGTACAAGGAATTCCTTTTTGTCGTTACTTTATATTTTACCTGTTATGCTCCTATTATTTACTTGAATTGAAATGTTCATTTTGCTAAAAAAATTTTCCTTTTATTTATTGGTCATATTCCATAATTTTTTTAAATGAAAATGCTAGAAATTGGTGCGCAAACAAACCATGCATGGAGAAGAGTCAGCATGAGGGTTTGTTAGAGTGGTCAATGGATTGCTTTTATCATATCATATATAAATTATCTTAATATAATTGAATTAAAATTACTGATAAAAAACTATCACATGAAAATCTACATAACGCCTGGGAAAAGATTTATGTAGTAGCAGTGATCATCTTAGAGAAACAGCAGCTAAAACCTTCTTGAACTGACGATCCCCAAAGGCCCTGGAAACCTCAAGCCGGCCCTGCAACCGTCCATTGGAACCTACAGAACCACCAGCCTAAAAATACACACACCAAAAAAAAAAAAAAAAGGGGGCATTCATAGTAAGAACACATTGACAGTAAGAGAAAAAAAAAAAAAAAAGCCACATTCGACACCAATAAGGCCAGAAAATAAAAAGAACAGTTCATGGTTGTCGATCAAAAGATTAGTTCTCTGTCCTTAATTGGCTGGCTTTCCAAATGTAATTATAACATGATCTTAATTATAACAAATTTGTTGTGATCTCAAAACAACATGGACAACAGTGTAGGCCAACATTGCACTAGTGAGGAGAATCTTCTCTATGCGATGGGCCCTCAAAGAAAAGGGGTAGGTTGAAGAGGACATAGCTAGAGGTAATAAAAATAGCTTTGAAGAAGTGCAACCTATCCGAGGATTTGGCCTAGGATAGATAGAAATGGTGAAACAAAATTCATATAGCTGACCTCAACATAGTTCGAACAAGGCTATGATGATGACAATCATCTCAAAAGAAGCATGTGCAGTTTTTAACAACTTTGATCTCCATCAGAATGTAGAGCTTACCTTCTGAATGCGAGCACGTTCTTGTGGAAAGATAGCTTTGTGTTCTCTTGTTACAACAATGGACTTTAACGTGCAGCTTGTTCCATCTTCATTAGCAGTAGATAACCGAGCTAATACTGCTTTAGCATCTCCAATGTTAGCAACTAATACCTAGAAAAATTAGTAATATTCACTAAATGGGTTAGAGGTTATAAAATTATTGCAAAACAACAATATATAGAATAATGCCAATTTTTTTAATATATATATAATCAAAATCAATTTATAGTATCACGATTTGTGATATAAACAAACAAATTGCAGAGTGGGCACCATTTTTCAGCATAAAGTCCATCCCCATTCTTTCCCTCCACACGAACCCACTCAATAAGAATGACAGCTGATTGATGTATCATGCAACTTGGAGTAATATTCACCACTGACTAAGGATGATCTTTGTCATATGGTGATACTAAGGCTATTTGCAGTCTGCAAGGACAGTTACCAAATACTGCAACACAGTAATAAATATATATATAGAATAATGACAATTTATACATATATGTTATAAAAACAATTTATGGTATCACAATTTGTGAAATAAATCAACACACTGCAGTGGCGACATCATTGTTCAGCATGGTCCAATCGCTCTCTCGTTAAGTTCTCCCTTCAATCTTATTGGGTCCTATAAAATTTTCCCTTCAATCTTATTGGCATGCGCCAATCACAAAGCACTCCATGAGCAAGTCTCTACTTCAACCACCCCTCTTTTATCCTATGTTCAAAATCTCCACCAATCTCTCTATCCTTACTAATTATCGAGCCACAGTAATGGAATGAATCTATTTATGTTATCTCCTAAGCTTCAATTCTCACAACAATTTTAGCTCTATTTACATGCCCATTAAAGTTGCAATCCATATATTTTTGTCCTCATATGGCTTATCTTAAAGCCTTTGCTATCTAAAGCCTCTCAACATCTCTTAGGTTTTGCATTTACACCATTTCTCGATTCATCCACCGACACTATATTATCTACAAATAACATACACCAAGATATCTTCTCTTGAATATGGGTAGTTAATTCATACATAATCAGTGCAAAGAGATAGGGGCTTAAATTGACCCCTGATGCAAACTTATGGTCACAGGTATCTCACTGATCTCTCCACAAGTAGTTCTCACACTTGTTACAGCTCCTTTATACATGTATTTAATAATTTTAATATAACCTCTTAAAACATTCCTTTTATTTAGAACCCACCAAATTTATTTAAACTAGTTGATTCATAAGCCTCCTGCCATTTCCCAATTTTCTTTAAAACTCAACTAGTGTTTACTGGCGGTCTAAAGCCCGAGTAAAGGAGGAGGGTTGCGTTAAGTAAGTTGACAGCCAATGTAAAATTTTATCACCACACATGCTACTAGTTTCTTCTAATTTTCTAATTGGTAGAAGTTTGTTTGGTCTGCATTTAAGTTGCAGGGTAAATTATTCTTTTCCTCTTTCATTTTGATTTGGAATGGAATTTTAACATGTTAATGTGAACTTAACAGTCCAGAAAGTAATTAAAGTTGGTTTTACAAGTATGTCATAAAAACATCACATTAGGAACGAAGAACAAGTTCATTATTGATTTTTGCATCAAGAAACTGAAGATACTAAAACTGTGCACTCTGCCATTGCCTTGCATGTTTCTAATCAATGGCCATGAGTCCAAATCCTGGATTCAGCTGGTTGGCATTTTTTTTTTTTTGGAAGATAACTATGTCTATGTTACAAAGAAGAAGAAACAAGCTGCAAAGAATGAACAAAATATAGTGTAAGTTCTGACATGCATATACCATAAATATAGGTTTGCATGTATTTCTTCTTATAATTGGCTACATTTTCTGCTGGATGCATAAGTTGAAGATTACCCAAGAATATGGGGTGATTTGTTGGTCCAGATTGTATCAACAATGTGGAATTGAACTTAAACAGCCAAACCCCATTGTTGAACACATCCAAATAGCATTTGCATTTGAAATGTTCATTGAATGGGTCACGCTGGAATTTTTTGCATATGCAACAGTAGATTGAAAATTGCTTGTACAAAAAACCAAAACATGGCATAAAACATGATTTTCCCTTTGGTCATCGCATCAGGTATACAACTACACTAAAGAATCATATCCGTCTCATGTTTTCATTCGCCGCCTTTTCACATGGGATTTCATGATTGCTAAACTCATTATAATTCCAGGAGAAACAAAATGGATAGAAATGGTTATGGTAAGTTTCTCTGCCAGATTACCATAGTATGTTAATTTACCAGGACATTAGCTTGGCCAATACAGCCCAAGTAAGAAACACCAAACAAGCAGCATAAGACAAAAGCTAGCGCAAATACAAATAATAGGACTCACTGTTTGCCCCAAAAGCCAAACGCATACAGCTGTAGCGCCATCTTGCCAACCCCCTGAAAGGTTTTACCAAAGACTGATGATTGGCAATTAGATATTAAGCAAAACCATAAAAGATTATCATTGTCCTATTTGTTTGCACATTTAGGGCCAGTTTGTTTGCATTAGATTAGAATGCATGGGAATTCATGGTCAAATGAGATCGCCGAAGGATATTTGTAATATTCCGGCCCCAAATTTAATGATTAATTGCTAATATTTTGTGCTTATTACTAATTAATGATATTTTAATCTTAACTACGTAATGGGTAGGTAGATTGGGGGAAACTTACTCTTAATTAGGTTAGTTTTGAGGACTAATTAGTAATCTAACTAGCCTAATGTGCATTATCTCACCATCTCATTAATCATGTCATTTGCATTATCATAATATAGTGGTGGACCCATTTCATTTAACACCTAAGTCACCTAGGTGGGACCCTTGTGATCTCTTTTGGTAAATAACATAAACTTATAGACTTGCTAGTTGCTAGTAAATACCCAAAACTTCTAACAACCCTAGCCTTATATAAAGGCATTCATCCCAAAGAGAAAGCCTCCTTGAGCCTCCTAGTTAAAAACCTAACATCCAAGCTCTCTCCACTCCATCTTTCTTCCTCCTACAAGAGAATGTGTGAGAAATAGAGATTCCACCCATTAAAAGTAAGATTCACCTTCTCCACATTCTCTTTTACCCATTTCTTGTTTATGTAGAGAAAAAAGCTCATCTTCACCCTTTAGCACCACTTTTGAGGTAAGAAACACAACCCATGTTGGTATTTAAGCCATTAAATAGTATAGGAGTAGATTTCTCCCAATCTTAGCTTCATTTATTCATCCTTTTATGGCATTCATCTCATATTTTCTTCTTCTCTTCAAGTCATTGCATTATTAGGGTGTTGGGTGAGCTAGTAGATTTGGGGGTTTGTACTTAAAGCTTTGCATTTGGATTTTGGGAGCACCAGAGGCAAATTTAAGCAAGTCGTAACATACATGATTGTAGTTGTGGTTGATTCCATGAGATTTCTGTATTTTAGCTGTTAGATTTTGTGGACTCAATCCATCAGTTGATGTAATAAATTGATTAATTTCTTTATTTATCAATAAAATCATGCTTTACTTTCATAAGATGAATGTTATTTTACTACTTCATACATATGACCAATACATATGACATAATGGTTCGTGAGTTGAACCAGGTCCCATTAGTATATTAGATGTGATCTATGTGCATGAATGAGATTCACACGCGGAAGATATATGTCACAAATCTTATACTTAAATAGCTTCACAACCAGTAATGAGACTGGGCATCTCATTTGATAAGGTTGCAGCACTTTGATCACTATGAGATAGTGTGATTTGTCTCGATCATCAGAATGTAAAATTCTGGATCACGGTGCTGGTACATTGGATGTATTGAAGGACCATGAGATGCACCTTATGGAATTCTGTCTCAATAATAAGGTATGCTCTCATAATTCCCTGGCAATAGGCTCTCAATCCTGAGACATTGATGAACTCAAGTTTCTATCTATTCATTTGCTTTGAGTCACCAATGAGTGAGGCCGACTGTAGGTTAACACCTCGGTGTCTTGGGTATGTGATAGTAGAACTGTGGGAACGTTGAATGATCAAGATAGAATCTATCTCTATTATCCCCTTGTGCCAATTAATGGATTTGTCATTAGTAAGTGCGCACCCATCTCAATTAAGAGTTAATTGGATGGTACTGATGATTACTGTGATTAATTGAGGCTCAAGGATAACAAGATGTGGAACTTATATTGGAAGAGACAGATTTATACCAATTGAACCATGGATATTGATGGAGGGGCCTACTTGTGGTAATTGGGAAGTTTAGGGTCTTCATTGTAATTTATTCCTAAGACTAGAGTGCAATTGCATTTATATAGTAGTGTTATTTGCAATTAACTGTGGGCCCGGATTGCACATGAGATGTGGGGTCGCGGTGTTTCAGTTGGAGCCAGCTTTCTAAGGAATCCCAAGTGGTCCCCACGCTAGCCCAAGTTATTGGAAAATACTAATCCGACTTAAACTCTAGAAAAAAGGGTTAAGAAAGGAGAAAGTTGCTAATTGCTTTGGAAGTAAGACTTTTATTTCAATTAAGCAAGGAAGAGATTTAAAAGTATATAAAATCTCTTGGACGTCCAATAAGACTCTCTCTCTCACGCCCAAAACCTTATTCGTGCAAGAGTTGCACGAGTTTCTCTATTCTTCTCTCTTCTAGTTCCTTACAGTTTCGAGTTGGGATTTCTCCTGAAGATTCCACCAATCTTCTTGAGAAAAGAAATCCAATTCAGGTCATAGCGTGGAAGGCTAAGAGCTGTTGAAGATTCTCATCACCAGTAGAGTCGCAACTTCTCCATCAAAGCACTACGAATCTCCAAATGTATGATCTACTTCTTGCATGTCGTAGATTATTATGGATGTTTAGTGCTGTTTAATTCTGTTTTTTAGATAGAATATTTACTGTACATGGTCACGAGATTGAGGATAATGCATCCTGGATTGGATTTTTGGTCTTATGGATAGTTGATCCCTGTGTCAAGTGGGTCAAAAGTTTTGAACATCTATGCATGAGACCCACCTACTTCCAACATTAGGATATTGGTACAGCTCATTCTCTATTTGTTTCATAAATGAAAATGTTATGGTGGGTTAGGAAATGGATTTTAAATGAAATAAATGAATATTAGGATTAAATGGTTTGGAGTGAGGTTGAAATGGCTATAAATGTGAAAAATTTGGAGTATGAATGCATGTATTAATGCATGTGGAAAAGTGGGTTTGAAATTGTAGAAACTCAAATGCAAAAACAGAGCTCAAATCTGGGTCCCAAACTGATGCGCTCGAGCGCGCAGTTAAAATTTTCAATCATTTTGTCTCTGTAAAGCCCATTCGAGCGCACACTCATTCGCTCTCAAGCGCATTAGTTTTTGTGAAACCCGCTCGAGAGCGTGTTCAATAGCCCTCGAGCACACACCCAGTTTATTTAATTATTTATTTATTTATTTATTATCATTCCAATTTCCATCTAGATTGGATTGACTATACTAAACCTTTCATTAGGCACATTTGGACTTGACCTGTGGTTAAGTGTTATCTTAGAATTATTAGGTGAATCCTATGACTATGTAGGACCTTGTTTCTTGGAACTATTATACAACAAGGAAAGTGTTAGTTGTCACTTATCCTTGTTAAATGATTCAGTTAGTTCTAATGTTATGCCCTTCATGTATGGGTATAAGAAGCCGATGTTCGGATTCATACACAATGCGACACCAAGATTTTGGTGACACATGGCATCGGAATCTTTATGGTCATATTGAAGTAGAAAATTAAGGACATGGATATTTTAATTAGCTTGGCTTGTAAATTATCCTTGTTTCCTAATTAATTGAAAATTATGCATGTTTCGATTACTTCTAGATCCTTCATCAGTTCAGTTATATTTCTTTCATTATGTTATTAGTTTAGTTATGTTCCTTTCACTATGTTATAAGTTCAGTTATATTCATTTTATTATGTTACTAGTTCAGTTATATTCCTTTCGTTACCTTTATATTTGCTTTTGCTATTACTATTCGTTATTGGCATCATTATGCTTCTGTTACTGTAAATGTTAAGTCAGTAAGTTTTATTAAGAAAGTAAGTATGAGAGCACGATGGTGCTATTTGTTCCGGCCATATTGATTTATAGAGTCGGCACCATTGAACTGGACTCTATGAGGCCTGTCGGGATTGATTATGAGTTGAAATTCTATGCACCATTGCAATTGGTTTTTCTATGGAGTAAGTCGTCGCTCCTTTGGGTGGCCAGATTAGCTACCTGATCTCCCGTTTCGTTCTGATATCTATCTCTCTTCGGAGAGGATTGTAGCCATGTAGTTTGCCATCTAATTGTGATATTCTGTTATTTTGATTCTTTATAATTATGCTTTATCTTATACTACCATGCTTAGATTTCACTTTTGCCCTATTTTATTGATATTGTCTTTAACTCTATTTAGAACATGTTTAGTGTACCACTTGCTATTTCTTGTTGAGCTGTCATGCTTAAGGTGCTACCCTTGGTGTTGCAGGAGTAGGTCCTAATCCCGACCCAGTCATTGATGCAATCTTGGAGGTTGCCACAGCAGTACCTTCAGGACTAGTTGAGTGGGGCCCAAATGACATCTTATATTAGGCGTACCGTAGAGCAACAAGGGTTACGTTGAGCATTAGGAGCTATGATAGCTCATTTTATCATATCATTATAACATTGGATTCCGTTTATGTTTATTTCATTTGAGGATATGTATTATACTTTCGGTCTTTAACCGTTATGCATTTCCGCATTTTATCACTTTATATGCATTCAGACATAAGTTTATGCATGGGATTATGATCATCTTGATAACTCTTTAAGTAGTTTAAATATGAAATGTTAAATAAGTATTTGTTTAGGCTCTTATACTATCACAGAGTGTTGATTGGGTGCACTAAGTACTAAGTTTCGCAATTAGATTCGATTGTGCATGTATTATTGATCTTCCGCACATATGAAATTGAGGAAATTCCCTTGTAGTAGTCCATGTTTGCCTTTGTGCGGCGTGAATTACTACGAGATTATGCGTGCCACGTCACGGGTCTATCCGTATTGACCTAATCTCGGGTCCGGTGTGTGACAATAATTGAAGAGGTGAAGAGTTAATGATATGAGATGAGGGGTGAACAATATAAGATATCAATGAAGATGTGACCTTGACTTTTCTAGGATTTGAATTGCTGGGGTGATGACTGAATGTTTATTTCCGTCTTCCCTTAACTCACTCCCCATTATAGGTTTTTTTTTTTTGGGGGGGGGGGGGGGGGGGGTGTTATTTGATGGTCATTTTTGTATAGTCACCTTGGATCTTCATTTTTAAGCACTCATGTGGCATGAATTCCCGTGTATTCTATGCAAAGGCCCTTATGAGAACCATACAAACTTGTTTCCCAGTGAAAAACACAAATTTACTAAAATATGCAGCATATACAAGATCTGAACGCATATATATAAGGAAGGAACCAATTGCAGCCATCAAAACGATGACAGAGAAATAAACCAAAAATAAATCAAGATACTATAAAATGATTGGTGATTTCCATTCTATCTATCAGAAATCCTTCAAAGCTATGGAGTCTGTAATCAAATTAGCTCTGCTGAGCTCATCTTCCTTATTTCGACAATGCTAGATTTACCAGGAAGAAGATAGTTTTAGGAAGAGATTCCTAAATCTTGAAACATAAACAAAAAAAGTATTGTGCAAAGAAATGAGGGGGAAGTTTTGCAGGGGAGATATGTTGGAACATTTATTCCAACCCCCCACCCCCAATTCTCTCTGTCTCTCTGTGTAACCAAATTGGCTTCTGTTGAGCTTATCTTCCTTATTTCGACAATGCTACATTTCTAGGAAGATGATTGTTTTAGGAAGAGGAAGAGATTCCGAAGTAAGAGTTTTTCAGGGGAAATACTCTCTCTCTCTCTACTTGTTTCTTTCATCAGAAACTTCTTGATTACAACTCAACATTAAAACAACAATAATTATTTTTATTGGTAAGCAACAAAGAAGGACAAGCACAAGAAACCGTATCATACAATTGGTGCCTGTTTAATCAACATTACCCATGATTCAGATCATGAAAGTGTTGCAGACTATAAAGTAGTATGCAGTATAGCATTGCTTCTGTTAATAAACAACAGAAATTAGAAATGCCAACTGCATACTTTTCCCATGTGTGTCAGCATTCTAAAAAAGGTCAATTATAATGAGAAGACCAAGAGCTTGTACAATAAATTAGGTACCACCTGCAGCACTTTCTTGAAGTAGACCCTCATCAGTTCTACGAAAACCTGAAATGTAAAGGTCATGAAAAACAAAATTCAAGCAAGGAAATAAATAATGATGGTATAAGACTATCTAATTGCAGGTGTGTTCAAGGGCCAGGCTGAGGAATGTCTAGGCCCAGCACGCTTCTAAACTATAAGCCTGAGCCCAGCCCAAGCCCAAGTCGAGCAAGAAGTGGCTGGTCCGAGCCCAGCCTACCTGGAAATGAAGAATCCCAAGCCCGTCCCCAGTTATATTTATATAAAAAAAGAAAATGATTTCCTGCTGTGTCTTAAGGCTGTCGCTCAACTGGTCTAAGCATATGATCTTCTGTGAGAGGTCATGTATGTGACTCCTCCCTTTACTAAACATCATAACCCCATCTCATCTAATTGGAGCTCTATAAGGTAGAACTCTCAGAGTAGAACACAAATATGGTTTGGCAAGTTTTTTTTATGCTAGTTTGAAGCAACATTCCTCACTCAAATAAGTGTGGGACTTGAGACTGGCACATGCCACGGCAGAGGTAAAAATGAAGTCAGTCACAGATGATTGGAGTGGAGCGCAGGGGCCATTAGGTTAGCTACTCAACATATGCAACATAATTTTATTTGGTGGGTGTAATCTAGATTTCATTAGAGTTTAAATTAGAGGAATTTCCACAAGGGAATTCATCTCACATGTCATGCGTGCAGTATCTCTGAGATATCTCCCTCTTCTCAGTCCCCATTTGTTCTGTTATTCTCCTTTTCTTTCCATTCATCTTCAAACTTATTTTTTAGAAGCAAATATGCTTTTTTGGCAGCTTTAGAAGCAAGTTCCCATTTGTATAAAATTTCACAAATACGCTTTTAGAAGCAAGTTGAATATGATACCTTCAAGAATTGCCTTTTTGGCGGCTTTTAAATCCATCTGCATGTCACAAAATTGAACATGTAAGTAGGAAATGAAATTCAATAATGGACAATACACAACCCCACCACACACCCCCCCCCCCCCCCCCCGGCCCCGCCCCACCACCACCCAAAAAAAAAAAAAGAAAGAAAAATAAATAAATAAAAATCAGGAACGGACAATAGAATGCTGTAGAGTATAGGCTGTGGCTTCTGAAATGCATACATTTCTTTTTGCCAGTATATTTATCTGAAATGAATAAATATGAGACTAATCAAACAGGGTTTTACCAAGGAGAATCCAATCACAATTAGAGGAGCGAAAAGAAATTAAGTATTAAAAGTTATAGGCACATTTTTTCTGGTGGTTTATTTTTGAGAAAAAAACTATGAATGAGTAAAGGAATTAATTCCTAAAGATGGGTTCACGGTTTACACCTACACACCTGAAAGGCCACTGATCTTTCTTGCAGACCAAAGGCGCTTAAAATTGAAAATAATTTATTTCATTTTCTTTTTAACTTTTTTGTTTTTGAAATGGCAACAAATTTTATCGTCAAAATAAAATAAAACCAATAGGGAAATTTCTAACGACAGACAAAGTACCCCTAGCCCATCTCTATACTACTTGAGCAAATCTCATAGAGAGGGAAACCACCAAACCCTTTAAAAAAAAATTAAAAAATAAATTAAAAAAAAACTCATGGTCAAAAGAGACACACATCTCAAACCCCATAACAACCCTAACTTAAGCTTCACAAATGGGGAAAAAAATAAATAAATAAAATCACACAAGTGAATGACTACACCACCTTATTACTTAACCTCTTTAGGTCTATCATAGTTGAACAACTGTGAAGTTTTGTAATTCTTACTTACATTTCCTTCGGATTTCATAGTTAACTCTTATTTTACATTGGTCTTCCTAATATGAAGGTATAATAATTTAACTTCTAACAAATGAAGAAAGTCTACTGACAAATCAACTTATACTAATTACCCACTAACAAATGAAGAACTGAAGCAAAAAGAGGTCAGTGTAAGTTTTACTAATATGTTTACCATTAAGTATGATTCTGGTGATATAAACAGATAAAAAGGAGCATTAAAAATAAAATAACAACAAAAAAAGCCAACAGGAAAGTAATCAGACCAAGCAGACACACCAACTCACGTGGTAAGCCCGCCAATACAACATTTAAATGTAAATGATGCCGTGCATAGTCAGCAGCCAAGCGACCTCCATGCCCGTCATAAATTGCAAAATGCGCACACCTGCCAAAATGAGCCAAATGAAATCAATCAAGTGAATATGCATAGCATCATACTGTTAACCGTGAAAAAAATACCGAATTGTGTCATGGATGATTAGCACATTTTATACCAAGCTTTAATAATCTTGTGTCATGGAAAACTGAAAAGACTAAAACAAAACAGAAGTGCTGCAGGGGATCACTGTTGCTACTCTAAGTTTCCGAGTACTGGCAAAAGACCATGGTAATGCTTAATCCTTTATGTATAACAACGTCACACATAAATAACAAAAACTTGCCAACTGCACAGCTTAACAACAATTTGATTATGCAAGATAAGCTAGCACTGTATAATTAAGACATGGTAATAGTCAGACAAAGATGCCAAGTTTCAGGTTGGCAAGCTTGTGCAATGATAGCCAAATCATTTATACGAATGGAACCACTATCATTAGTTAAACTTTTATTTTTGGGGATAGTAACTGGTAAACTCCATTAACGGGAAGCATTTAAAAAAAGAAAAGAAAAGAAAACAACCTCGATGGGTTAGAAACAGGACACAGCCAAACATTAGATATGACAAAAAATACACAACTTCCTCTCCAGCGCCTCTACATGTCAAATAAAAAATCCAATAAATATATAGAAATGTATGGACTGCAACGCAATAGATGACTTCTGCACGCCTTAACCGCCACCCTAATAGCAGAATCTCCCTAATTATTAAGGACAACACCTTCACTCTCTCACCAAATAGACCCAACAAATTCAAAAGAATAGCTCCTTGATGAGTACTATAACCAAATTACTAATTTTCTAAGAGCTCCATAATCATTCTAGGACATACCCAATGCACCCTGAAGAATTCAGAAAACAGTCTCCAACACCTTTAGAAAATGGGTGATGAATAAACGAGGTGACCAACACTCTCATCACTCAATCATAGGTTTACATATACTAACCTTGAAATCTTGTGACGTTGCAAATTGTCAAAGTTAATACTTTTAAGCAAGAATGCCGCCAGTGTGAAAAAAAGAACTCTTGGAGGAGCATCATTTTTCCAAATATAAGGGCTAATATCATTCTCTCCACCTCCTCACAATTGATCACGATGACTTTTAACCAAGAATTCCTCATTTCAAGCAGGCACCCATATCAACCGTCCTGACCATTACTAGGACCAAGAATTTGACCAAACAAAACATTAAATCTCAAATTCATCAATCTCCTCATCATGTAGATTTCCACTTAAAACAGGAACCCATACAACAGTGCAACTTGATTCCTCCATATAATAAGAACTCAAGGAATTTTCGTCCCCCAGCATAACAAAAGAAGAAGGAAAAGCATCAACCAGATTAACACCATGAAACCTTCCAAAATCAGATCCAATCCCGATTACTGAGAAGAAAAAATTTCATCAAGCAGCTGAAACTACTCCCACACACCTGAAGCATTTGAACAGCAATCACAATCTGGAATGTCTTTCCTTGTCCATTTTTTTAACATGTCCCATCCATTGTTGGCAATGCAATAGTGTCTCAATCAGTAAAGTAAGCCAAACCCTATGCTCCACTCCCAACCACAAAAGCCGCTTCCCCAATAATGCCACATAAAGCTTCTAAATAGTAAAATTTCCCAAACCACCATTTCTTATAGGGCAGCATATCTGTCCTCATCATACTAATGGAACCTCTGTTTGACAGAATATCATTCCAAAGAGAATATCTATATGCATCTTTTCCATCCTTTCTGCCAGTGCCCAAACATTGAAAATCTGATAAATAGTAAATTGGTAAGCTCGCTCTGGCAGCCATAATTAATTATCCCTCCTAACATAAGTGCCTACTTCTATACTTATAGAACTTCTTTTCAAATCTATAAATCATTGGATCCCAAAGGTTGCAGTAGGTTTAGTGATACAAAGAGGAAGAGCAGGATATGTAGGACACTTTGCTGCACAGACATCCAAAAAAATCCAAAAAATATTCCCCTTGATGAAAACCCACCCTTGCCCTAAAAACTCACATTTGCTATAACTAATTTTAAGCCAACCAAGGACCATCTTCAAATTCTCTACTTGCAGCTTTTTAACATTGCAGAAAATTAGTACACAACTGCAAATCAAGCTCGTCAATGCACAATGAACAAAGACCAGCTGGAGCCTAAGGCACAAGTCTAATTAGGTTCATGCTTATGAATATAAAAATCTTGCCTAAAAAACCCATATAAATTGAAAACATCATAATCCAGCTTTCAGCCAATAATGCCTTAAGGAAGACCTGCCCCGACGAGCAAACTGTAACAAAACCTGGCCCACAATTCTAATTGTTGGAAGTAGGTGGGTCTCATGGATAGATGTTCAAAACTTTTGACCCACTTGACACAGGGATCAATTATCCATAAGACCAAAAATCCAATCCAGGATGCATTACCCTCAATCTCGTGACCATGTACAGTAAATATTCTATCTAAAAAACAGAATCAAACAGCACTAAACATCCATAATAATCTACGACATGCAAGAAGTAGATCATACCTTTGGAGATTCGTAGTGCTTTGATGGAGAAGTTGCGACTCTACTGGTGATGAGAATCTTCAACACCTCTTAGCCTTCCACACTATGACCCGAATTGGATTTCTTTTCTCAAGAAGATTGGTAGAATCTTCAGGAGAAATCCCAACTCGAAACTCCAAGAAACTAGAAGAGAGAAGGAGAGAGAAACTCGTGCAACTCTTGCACGAACAAGGTTTTGGGCGTGAGAGAGAGTCTTATTGGACGTCCAAGAGATTTTATATACTTTTAAATCTCTTCCTTGCTTAATTGAAATAGAAGTCTTACCTCCAAAGCAATTAGCAACTTTCTCCTTTCTTAACCCTTCTTTCTAGAGTTCAAGTCGGATTAGTATTTTCCAATAATTTGGACTAGCGTGGGGACCACTAGGGATTCCTTAGAAAGCTGGCTCCAACTAGAGTACCGCGACCCCACATCTCATGTGCAATCCGAGCCCACAGTTAATTGCAAATAACACCACTATATAAATGCAATTGCACTCCAATTTTAAGAATAAATTACAATGAAGACCCTAAACTTCCCAATTACCACAAGTAGGCCCCTCTATCAATATCCGTAGATCAATTGAAATAAATCCATCTCTTCCAATATAAGTTCCACATCTTATTATCCTCGAGCCCCAATTAATCACAGTAATCATCAGTACCATCCAATTAACTCTTAATTGAGATGGGTGCGCACTTACTAATGACAAATCCATTAATTGGCACAAGAGGATAATAGAGATAGATTCCATCTTGATCATTCAACGTTCTCACAGTTCTACTACCACATACCCAAGACACCGAGGTGTTAACCTATAGTCGGCCTCACTCATTGGTGACTCAAAGCAAATGAATAGATAGAAACTTGAGTTCATCAATGTCTCAGGATTGAAAGCCTATTGCTAGGGAATTATGAGAGCATACCTTATTATTGAAACAGAATTCCATAAGGTGCATCTCATGATCCTTCAATACATCCAATGTACCAACACCGTAATTCAGAATCTATCATTCTAATGATCGAAACAAATCACACTATCTCATAGTGATCAAAGTGCTGCAACCTTATCAAATGAGATGCCCAGTCTCATTACTGGTCGTGAAGCTTATTTAAGTATAAGATTTGTGACATATATCTCCCGTGTGTGGATCTCATCCATGCACATATATCACATTTAATATACTAATGGGACCCGGTTCAACTCATGAACCGTTATGTCATATATATTGGTCATGTGCATGAAGTAGTAAAATAACATTCATCTCATGAAAGTAAAGCATGATTTTATTGATAAATAAAGAAATTAATCAATTTATTACATCAACTGATGGATTGAGTCCACAAAATCTAACAATTATCATGGGTTGGGAGACCTAACCCATTTAATAATTGGGTAGGTTTTGGATTTAAGGAATGGACACATCAGGTCACTTAACCCACTAATCCTCTCAAAGCCAAAAACCTACCAGTCTCATTCAAACCACACAACCCCACCCCCCCACCGCGGATGCAGAGCAGGTACCAGATGCGAGCGGGCAAAGATGGAGAGACGAGAGATGGAAGGTAAAAGGGATAGGTTAGGCTTACACC
Source organism: Sextonia rubra (assembly GCA_037013555.1). Classification (NCBI taxonomy): domain Eukaryota; kingdom Viridiplantae; phylum Streptophyta; class Magnoliopsida; order Laurales; family Lauraceae; genus Sextonia; species Sextonia rubra. Next base: position 14,048,872 of record JASUAD010000026.1, read on the forward strand.
TGAAAAATTGGTGGCCTCGCGCCAAACTCTCCATCACGGGTGACGAAGAAGATAACTCTAAAATACCCAAAGTACTTAAAATTTTTCAATAACTGCCTAGCCAAGTAGGCTTTACATCATTATATAAGAAAATAAAAACCTATAACTAATCAGAACCATTGAAACACACTGATGGCCAAGATTTAAACAACCAACTAAAAGAACATAATAAAAATCCTAAAACTAAGATAAGTGGGCTGCGCCCAAAGGAGGGTTGACCCATGAGGGACCACGGGTCTGTTTTGCATCTACTCTCCCCTCATTAGAAGAACTCGACCTCTTGTTCTATAGAGTCCTCCATGATTAAATATCAAGCGTACAAATCCTCGATGTGCTTCATGCTCTTCATCTTCTTGACATGACTTGCAGGCTGGAATCAATCTTTACATCCAAGTAGAAGAAAAATGTTGGCATGACTTCTTTTGATGTTTAAGGCTAGCATGGGCTCATGATCAGACAGTTAGATACATTATTTGCTGACGATATATCAGTGGGTCACAATCTTCGAACATCAATAGCTTAGCCCTGAAGATGAAATCAATATGGGGAATGTCAATGACTTAACAATCACTTTCAACCTTTGAAACAACAACCTATTCTTTTGATGATTTATTTGGCTCTTCACGAAATGGACTTATGATGAGATCCACCAGATTACTAGACTCCTTATTGTTTTCTTCACAGTTTATTTCTTCTTGTTCCAACTACACTGCCTGATCAACACTATCAAAATAATACTCAGATTCCTTTTCTTCCACTTGATCTGAATTTAATGTGGAATCCATTGTTCTGTGCTTTTGTTTCTCATTATCTACAATTTGCTCCACAACATGGGCTTCTTGGGTTTTCAGAGACTTTTCCTTTCGCATCTTATCTTGTTTAAGACAATAGTGTTTGATCAAACGCTCAACATCGCTTTCCAAAAACCATCATACATATCTTTACATTCATTTTTCATACTTGGTAAAGATAGTGACATAATGTTCATCATCCTCATCTAATGCACACTATACTTGTAGCCTTGAAAACTCAACACACCATATTCATCAACTGTCAAATTCAGTAGCTGATGCATTGTTCTAAGTGGGCTTTATTTTCATAAAACCATGATAGGCTTTATTTTCATAAAACCATGATCCATATTTAACAACATACTCAAGCCTTTTTAGTTGATCATTGAGGTCATAGATTTCGAGCTTCATGTTGACTTAGATCCAAGAATTGAAATTAAATGCTCTTCAAAATTAAATCAACGTGACCCGTTGTGTAAATCTCGACTCCAAGAGTTTGCAAGTGAAGACAGAGTGTTGCTCGGAGTCCTGATGGCAAAGACTGTGCTATTTGAAGTTGGACGGCCAAGATTTCGATGAAATTTGGGCCCACTTTCTATTTGAAGATGCGTTTCCCCACTCACCCTTTTTTTTCTTGACGCTCTTTTTCATTTTTTGAACTTAATTTGGACCGAACTAAACTCCTTGGGCCAAACTGAATTTAGGCCTAAAAATCTCAAACTCAGCAACTAGGTGGACTACGGATTGTTTCATGGATTGGATTGCGAAAATAGGCCCACCTTTTTTTTTCTTCTCTCTCTATTTTAGAGCCTGAAAGAAAAGAAAAATAGACAGAGCTTTTTCTTTCTTTTTTTTTTTTTTTTCTTTTTCACTATTTCGAAGCTCTGCTGCTCCAAAGGAAGTGAGAAAAAGGCTACTACTAACGGCGATGGGGATGACGACGCGATGATGGTAGTGGTTGGTGGCGCTAGTAATGCTGCTGGCATGAATATGTTGGCAATGGCGACTACGCGGCAACCTACGGCGGTGAGGCAAGGTGTTGCTCGTCGATGATTAAGATGATGAAGGCAACAGGGATAGGCGGTGTTGTGCTCTTGCTGTCCAATACCAGGTACATCTTCTCTCCCTGTTCTATTCTCCTTTTTTTTCTCTCTCTTTATGCGTCTTCCCTCCTTACTACTCTACTATCCTCTTTTTCCCTTTTCTTTTTTTTTTTTTGTTTTGTTTTGGTGGTGTTTTTTGTTTTTTTTTTTTTTTTGTTTGGGTTGGGGGGGGGGGGTGGTTTTCCTGCTCGGGATCTGATCTCGTATTGTTTGACTGGAATGGGCGATTCAGATTCTGGGGATTATGTGGTTGATGACGTTCAGGTATGATCGTCTAGGGTAGCGTGGTGGTGGGGATCAATTTAGGGTTTCATTCTTGAAACTTTCAATTTTAGGTATTGAGTTTTAGGGATTTGCAGGGACATGGGGTTTTGTTTGATGAAAGGGTGGGTTTTTGGTTTTGATGCTGTAGTAGGGGGATCCACGATGGCTGGGGCTGCTAATTGGCAATGGTGATTGTGATGTCCTCAAGTCCTACATCGACTATAGAGAGGAAAGTGTATAGCTTGCACCCATGCCTTGCATGAGACCTTTTGGTTAGTTGAGTATCACCAGAAGCAAAACCATGAGGCCCATGGGCCAAAACGAACAATATCATGCATGTTTATGGGGTCGGACATTACAAATGATATCAAAACTGACTCTGGACTAGTTCGAGTGTGGGTCCCCGCTATGGTCTAATGCAAGTGGGCGGATTTCCATATGGGCGGGCCAAAAAGGCTAGCAGGCTACTACACGGGGGACATGCAGCCCTAAAGGGGGGTCGATTGTAACGTCCTGGAGTCTCACATCGACTGTAGAGAGGAAAGTGATTGGGCTTATATCTACAGCTTGCACCTTTACATTACATGAGGCCTTTTGATGGGTTGAGGCCCACCAGAAGTAAAACCGTGAGGCTCATGGGCTAAAGTTGACTATCATGCATACATAGCAGGTGAGGCGTTACGGTGATGGTTCGGCAATATGTAATCATTGCCGAATCTCGAATACGTGATTAGATTAATCTTCGGCTCTGATACCAAATGATGTAGGCAGAGAGATATGGAGAGACAAGAGATGGAAGCTGGAAGGAATAGGTCAAGCTTTTGCCTGAAAAATTAGAAGTCTCACGCCAAACTCCCCATCGCCGACAAGGAAGAAGATGACTCCAAAAAACCCAAAAGCCCATCAGAAAAATTTTCATTCATCAATAATTGCCTAGCCAAGTAGGCTTTACATCATTATAAAAAAAAAATAAAAACCTAAAACTAATCTAGACCATTGAAACACACCAATAGCCAAGATTTAAACAACCAACTAATAATAAAAATGCTAAATAAACTAAGATAGGTGGGTGCCCAAACTCCCCATCGCCGGCAAGGAAGAAGATGACTCCAGAAAACCCAAAAGCACATAGAAAAATTTTCATTCATCAATAATTGCCTAGCCAAGGAGGCTTTACATCATTATAAAAAAAATAAAAACCTAAAACTAATCTAGACCATTGAAACACACCAATAGGCAAGATTTAAACAACCAACTAATAATAAAAATGCTAAATAAACTAAGATAGGTGGGTGCCCAAAGGCGGGTTGACCCATAGGGGATCACGGGTCTATCACCCCACCCCACCCTTCCCTCCTCCTCCTCCTCATTTTCGCTTTTCCTTCCCTGTCTCTCCCTCTCGCTCACATCCACATAAAAGTCTGGGAGTTGGGAGACTAAAATGGACTTATATATAATATGAACATTCTAATGCTAAAATGCTAATGCTCCTTAATTTCAAGTAATCTATATAAAAAATACTCATGATAATTCTCTAAATCATCCAGCTAGCTTCTAAGTAGGATGAACATTGCCTAAAAAACTGAGGTTAGTAGGAACTAGTAGTCTAAGAACATTATTCTAAAGATGCATTTGAACAGTAACATATAAGACTGGAGTAACTTATAAGACAAGAGGGGAACTAAAGAATAAAGAGTAGTAGGACAGGAACAACTATGAGTTTCAGATGTGGTGAAGCCCTTCTTTCTCTTTCTTTGTCCCCCACCCCCCAACCAAAAGCCCTTTTAGGCTCCTTTCCTTGTTTTGTTATGTTAGATTGTAAGTGATACAGGCCCTAAGGTTAGGGCTTGTATACGGGTGCCAAAGCACGTATCCAAGGACACTTCGAATCGTTAAGAAGACTTACACACAAGGATGCACCTCTCAGGGATAAAACCCAATTCTATTAATCAATCAAGTATGAGAATCTTTTCTCTACAATGCCATATATATAGTAAAAGCAAACTTAATGTCTAAGAAAACCCTAAGCTATTAATAGAAACTTCCCTAATAACAATGTAATTAGAAATCTACTAATAAAATAATATAATCCTAATCTAATTTGAAAAGAGGCTGCTTGTGGGGCGTAGACTGCATCATTCGTCCCGAGTTGAAAAAAGAGTTCGTCCTCGAACTCGAGACTATTTCGGATTGCCTCGATAAATGTGGTGAACATGAACGACTTCCTTTGTGACAACTTTCCAAGAATTCTTCTTCGGCGGTTCTGGTTTCCCAGGATGAAGAGTAACCTGCTGTCCACCACGCATGAATGTATAGGTGTTGTCGTGCATACAATGAGTTCCATGTTTGTCATACATCTATGGACGGCCCAATAAGACATCACCCCACTATCAATAGGTAGCACATCACATCAAATTGCATCTTTGTAAGTCTTACCAATGGCAAAAGTGACTTTGCAAGTACGTTGAACATGCGCTTGATCACCATTCATTAGCCACTTGACAAAATAAGGGTGCTTGGGAGATGAGATTTTCGTAACTTCCTCCATTAATGACAACTGTACAATGTTGTCTAAGAACCGTACCCGCCGAACAAAAGATATTTTTTCTCAATCATTTCTTTTCAACAGTAGGTGGAGCCTTGTTGATAACCATGAGAGCTTCACCATCTTTGTCTCCTTCATACTCTACTGCTTCTTCTGTTTCTTCATTGTCCGAAGGATCATCCTATGCGATTAGTTCATCATGGACTCCTTCCATTAGATTCACGCGTTTGGGACATTCAAAGGAGTAATGTCCTTTTTGTTTGCAATGAAAACATGTGACCTTATTATGATCTTCAAGCTAGGGGATAATTTTTCCCAGTGAGCCACTGGATTTAGCATCTTGGAAAGACGAATTCTTTTGCAAAGCCCATTTAGATGCAATAAATTTTTATGCTTGATGATTGACAATTCCCTCAGCTTTGACAACATGTTAGATGAGTTCATCGACATTTTCAAAATATTGGAAGGCAAGGATATACTAAATGTCTATTCTTAACCCATTGAAAAATCTATCAACAACCCCATCATCATCTCCATTCAAGCCACAACAAGCTTGCAAAGTCAGAAATTCCTCAGAATAATCAACAACTGTCTTGGACATTTGTTTCAAGTTTTAAAAGCTGGAACGTAGATCTCTTACATAGTTGACAAGAAGGAATTTTTGCTTCAAAATATTCTTCATCTCAGTCCATATTTCAACAGGGTTCATGTGCTGATTTCTTCTTTTTCGTTGCATTTCAGCCCACCAAGTTACAGCATAATTATAGAATCTAGTAGTAATCAGTGTAACTTTATGTTGCTCAGTCATTGATTTGTGTGAAAAAATATTCTCCATGAACTAACCAACCATGAAGTCAGCAGGCTACAATTTTCCATCATATTCGAGAATCACGATTTTAATCCCTAAATCTCAATCAAGATTATTGACTGGTGAATCTCGTTGATTCCGAATATTTGCACCATCATCACGATTGTGATTCACACGCTAATTATTTTCCAAATTTGTCACTCTAGTGTCCAATTATTGAAGGGTGGTGTGTATGCCATCAATTTTTGTAGATAATTCTCTAATGGCACCAACTAAATCTTCAACTGAAGAAGATGAAGATTCCACCTCAACTTGCTTCTTAGGAGGCATATTGTTTTGTATTGCAAATTAAAAATCAAACTGACCTGATGTGTAGATTTGCTATCTACAGATGCATTGATGAAGACGGATTGGAAATATGACTGTAGAGGGCTCCAAAATTGCTTCTGACCCTTGATTGTCTAATGTAGACTTATGCTGATGGGTAATGACGTCGGCAAGAATTTTAGGTCCTTGTTTCTAACAGTTTGTTGGGCTTGAGTTGCAGTAAGGTTGGAACTGGTGTACTGAGAACTCGACTTGACCCAACTCCTCCAGTTTTCTTTGCCTTGGACCCCGTGCGAGGAAAGGAAGCAAAAAGAAGAGACTTTGGTTGCTTTCTGGATGACAAGGAAGAGGGCTATGCTTTGACGCTGGGAAGAAGACATTCGATGGTAGAGCTCCAATGATGTCACCAAGGGGTTGGGCGAAGGTGGTGATGCAGCATGCAAGGTAGACGGTGAGAAGGAAGGTGGCAATGGATGGCAGAAGTGATGCAGTGCAGCTGATCAACGATTGCAACAGCAATGGCTGGCAAAGATGGGTTGATTGGCGACGACAGCTGGCAATGCAGGCGTGCAGCGTGAACTGGGAAGGGGTGCAGAGATTCCAGGTACGATGTATGGTCTTGCATCCTCTTCTCCGCAGCTCCTCATCTTAGTCTTCCCTCTTTTTTATTATTATTTTTTTTTTTATACGAACAAAGGATGAGTTTGAGCCTCTGGCTTGTCGGGGAGAGGTTGATGGGGTTTCGGGATGAGGGGGTGGAGTCGAGAGGGGTAGACAGTGGCAGGACGATGGCGGGATGTGTGGTCTCGATGGCTTGGGGTCTGGGGTTTGAATGGTGGGTGGTGGACAGGGGATCGACGGAGGGAATCGTGGATTTTAGATCGGGAGTCTAGGTGACGATGGGTTCTGTGTTGGTAGGATTGAGAGCAAGGGTGAATCGGTAAGGGGTTTTTGGGAAGATGGCTTTTTTGGATCGGCAAAAAAAGGGGAGAGTGGGTAATACGCCGGCGATCAAGGATCGTATAACTTTGATACCAAACTAATGCAGGCCCAAGGGTTAGGGCTTACGTAGGAGTGCCGAAGCACGCGTCCAAGGACACTTCGAATTGTCAAGAAGACTTCAACATACACGAGAACGCACCTCTCAGGGATCAAACCCAATTCTATTAATCAATCAAGTATGAGAATCCTTCTCTACAATGCCATATATATAGTAAAAGCAAACTTAATGTCTAAGAAAACCCTAAGCTATTAATAGAAACTTCCCTAATAACAATGAAATTAGAAATCTACTAATAAAAATAATATAATCCTAATCTAATTTGAAGAGGGGCTGCTTGTGGGGCTTAGACTGCATCAGCAAGGCACAAAAACCATCCATTATGAAGAAAAATAAGATATTCTTGTTTGAATTGCAAATTAAAGTTCTTCTAGCATTTCAAATAAAGGGAGTCATTCACAGATTTAGAAAAGGTTCAACTTCTTTCATGAACAACAGCAGAGTAACATTTGACTCATGCAGACTGTTTTTTTCTTTTTTTAGAAAAAAGGTGAATGTATGATTCATGCAGACTGTTTCACATGACATGCCAATATTCTCCAGAAAACAGAAGCAGAAGTACGCAGTCAAGCATGGTCTTTTTTTTAAAAAAAAAACAAGTGCACTATTGGTCATTTAGGGCCTATTTCAATATTTGACTACTTTCAAAGGTATTCATGATTGGGTGCTGATTACAGAAATAAATTAACACATAAAAGGCCCAATTTTGAAATAAGTTCCTGAAAAAAGCCTGTAGCACAGTTGGACAGAGTTCATCGTTGCACCCAGCACTTCTGGTTCAAGTCATCTACCAATAAAAACAATCCCGAAAAAAATTCAAAATAGACATTTCATACAAAAATTAAAAAATAAAAAAAAAATGAGAGTAGCTATTTGAATTGTAGATCCAACTGTGTATAGAATGGCTGTAGATAATACAATATATATGTGTGTGTGTAAGTATTCATAAATCATAAATAAGCATACCAAAATGAAAAAAATAAGAAAAGAAATGCTATGAATAATTAAAAAGAAATTGTCTAAGCAAAAAAGTCAAGTAAAAAAAGAGTTAACACCTCAACTTTCCAGGAAATCCCAAGCTTGCCTCTGGAAGAAGAACCCATGCATCCTCCATGGTATGTCTTGAACCCTTATCTTCTGCTGCATCAGCTTCAATGGAGATTTTGTCGTCAGATGAAATACTGTGGTCATGTATCTGATCCTCTTTGACCTCTGCCTTGGAAACCTCCTCCTGAAAATTGTTGCTTTTTTCACTGTCTATTTCATTCAAAACTGCCTGACTTCTTTCATCTACACAACAGTCAGGATTTTCGCCCGGCTTCTCTGCACTTTCAGTATCTAAGGAGCTAACTTTAGACTTCTTCAAAACTGAATCCTCATCAAGACGATCACCCTCCCGCTTGTGTTGAGTTGTACCATTTAACACCTCGTTCATTGTGCCTGAAAGGAAACTGCCACTCATCATACCACAGGTATGGAATTGGATTTATGAATTTATTAAAGAACTGCAGGTGGTGAAAAAAAATAAAACCAAGAGTTTTAACATTGTAAATTTGTAACCAACTAGGTAATCTGAACATGGGTTTTGATGGAACTGCAAAACACTACTACATGAATATCCGAGAAGAAATAAAAACTATTCAATTTGCATGAGAAAAATAAATTTCTACAAGATCAAGTGGTCACACATTTATAGGCATATGCATAAATGTAACCGTGCTTTAAAACTCAAACACTGGGACTTCATATTTGGATAAAGACTTGACTTCTCAAATATTGAATACTGAGTTGTTGAAGCAAAGCTATTTCTAAAACAGCTAAACAGTTGGCTGAGTACTTCATTGAATTGAAATTCTCTTTCAAGATTGCCAATTTATCAATTCATTAGTGGACTCAGATGAGCTTTTTATCTTTCATGTAATTTTTCAGTGCAAACCTTTAATCTTTATTCTAAATGTTAGAAATTACATGATACTTCATATCACTTAGCCCGCTTTCCTTGAAAACCAAATCTAATATTTTTTGTGTTCAGCTAAGTTAACTCTTTTCTCAGCATATCTTGTTATGCATGCATTCAACAATTTACAAGGGTATATAGCATCTATGCAGGTACGCCCCACTCCCAGGCATGTACCACGGAAGTCAGGTTCTGTCCCCTCTATAAAATCTTACAGGTCACCAGTCATTATAACTCATAATCCACCTTTTTTCTCATGGAACCATGAATAAGATTTGTTAGAAGGGGAAAAAAAAAGAATAAAAGAAAATGATACAACAATGTGAAAATTTTCCCAAAACAATAGATGTCTTATGCCATGGCTCCCAGTCATGTTTTCACATTCATATTAAACATCAAGTTCAAAGTCAATTTATTACAGCGAAGTTTACTGCAATAGTCATTTGACAGGGAGAGGAAGATATGATAATGAGCTTCTTTGTCATTTTTCTGCCTGGAGACATCAATATGCTTCATTGCTTAACGAGCACTCTAGAATTTAGACTGTTTTCTATGGACCATGAATCAATATTAACTTTTGGGCTTTGGCTCATTCACAAATTAACAAATCAATTTCCATACTCACTCTTTGCCACTAAAGCTTAGCTGGATGAACCTTGTGCCTAAGGTGCCCCAACCCCTTCAGAATCTCACTGGGGATCCTCAGACTGTTTAATGCTCCAAACACCAACAACAGCTGACATTGTTCTGTTGATATTGAGACCATCTCCTGCCCTAATCCTTGATTCAATTTTTTAACATGTTTTTCATATTGAACTTAACTAGTAAGGAATTTTCAATGATAAAAGGGAAAGGTACAGCAACAACAACAAATCAAAAGTGGCTGCGAAAACTAGTGATTATGTATAGATTCTAAGTAGAAAGCAGAATAAAAGAAAAGAAGATGATAAGAGGAAGAGAAAAAAGATACAAGGGATAAAAGAAAGACTCAAGGCCCCTTTTTCTGCATAAAAATATATAGGAATTAAATACATAACATTGTTTAAAAATAAAGATCAAAGGTCAATTTTTAAACATGAGCATAAAATATCATCTTCTTTTATTTTATTTCCCTAAAAGAAAATTGCTATTTGATGGTCAGTTTTCGAAATTCACCTTCAATCCCCGATGTATTCTAATGCAAACAAATAGATCCCAAGAGTAAAGATAACCAAGCAACTCCTCAAGCCTTTTAATGGTTGAACAACATAATGCCTTTTTAACTTAACATTAAAAATAAACTCCTTATGCTTCTATACTTCTACAGCTGTAACCAAGAAACCCCATGTATAGCAAGGAAACTTGCTTCTTGATTAGTGTGATGAGGAGAAAATACTTATACATCAGGACATTCAAAGTTTTAGTTTTGGCGGGGGGGGGGGGGGGGGGGTGGTGTGTTGGGAATCACCAAAACCTAGTTCAGTAACTTTGATTCATTAAAAAAAAAAACACTCTAATAGCTAATAATGCGGTTAGAAGGTGCACGATGTCACAACCACATGGTTGCAGCTGTGAGTCAAGTTATCCATTAAAAAGAAAGATGAGACCCACCCCGCTGGCCCATCACAACAGAGTATTTTCAGTTCCATACTTCTGATCTGATACAAACGAGATTTATGAATTAGACTTATGAAGAAGGCCAAGCCTTTCCCTTTTATTTTGACCAGTTTGCATTTTTTTCCAATCAGAATGGTGCAATTTAGAAATGCTACTGGATTCACAAGCAAAATGGGGCAGCAGAAATAAAAATGGCACATATTTTTTTCTATATTTCTACCAAATTTGTAATTGACCCCCCAACAATTTGGGGCAAACAATGCTAACAAACTGTATCCAACAAACACTGATTCTTAATACCATACCACTTATTGGATCCCAATCACATGTTACAATGTCTACACTCCCCTTCTAAATAAAACCCCTCCAACAAAGTCAAACCATTTGCCTCTTTGTGACACAATATGGAACTCATGGATATGATAATTTTAAGAATTAACACTTTGTAAGTAAAAAAAAAAAAAAAATCAAGAGTGTGAAATAAGTAGGATTGAATTCAATTAGTTGTAGGTCTTGGCCCTTTGATGGAAAACCAGAGTTTCATTACCAACAAAAATGAAAACCCACATCATACAAATTACAAACAACTCCAGCCTCTAAATATACAATCCCATTTTATAAATCTGCTGTTGCATGGTGGGTTCCTGTTTCAAAATGGGAAATTTAGAAAGAAAAACAGAAAACCAGGCCCAGATTTGGGTTGGATGAAGTTAAACAAGGAGCCTCACCTGGATTGGCCGTCGTTGGCCTGCTGCTGCTGGGAAAGAGAGAGAGTGAGAGAAAGGGTGCTTTAAGGGCAGAACGAAATGAGCGGGGCGACCTCAAATGGGTCCGGTGGCAAGGTGGGGCTGGGCCTGGTGAGTCCAGTCACAAGGTGGGGTGAAGTGGATCGATAAAGGTGGGAACCAAATGAGATTTTATCAGACAATGGTTGATTAGGGCATTAGAATGGGTTTTAATATTTCAGGGTTAGGTGTCTTGCACAGTTGTAAATGGGCTTGGAAACTCTTGTTACTATTGAGATGTCGGCTCGACGTCGGAGACCTAATTAATTGCATTATGACGCCCAATCTAAGTGTCAATTGATACTTTTAATTTGGGAAGCAGCTAAAGTAGGCATTTTGGAACCCTAATTGATAAGTGTGTTGGATTTGGATATGCGTGGCATGTTGGTTGGATGAGAATGAGTTAATGTTGATAATAAGTCACAAATTCGATTTGATTTGATGTTCATGACCACCAAATCATGCGCGTTTAAGGGAGAATGATAATTGGACCAAAATCTTTCTAATGGGGAAGATTGTCATTATCATCAAATGAAGTCAAATATTTGAGCAACGTTCAAACTTTATACGTCGAAAGCAGTCGAAGTAGGAGGACTCACAAGGTTCTTTGGATCCACTTTGTTGTCATGGACCCTCATTTTTCATCTTTCATACGTTGTATAGAAAATGATGGGAGAGAGATTGATAAAAAAAAAAAAAAACAACCAAACCCACCCAATCCAACCCATGTCAGAATCCATTACTTATTATCTATGAAAATTTAAGACAATTAGCTTTAAGTTTTTAAATGTATTAGTTCAATAAACAAAATGAAAAATCTAAATTACAAACAAGAGGACTAAAAGACACGTAAATAATAGAAGTGGCTGATGGGATCACAACAATGCAATCATTCTACGAAAGTTTGTACCAACACCTCTTTTCATAAGGTGTGAATAACTTTCACGTCAATTAAGTGTGAAAATTTGCATAAAATTTTTACACCTTAAATACCCCATATATATAAATGAATTTACTCATGACCATTATCAATGTATAAATGATTGCAAACAAATAGCCCTTTTAGATCCTCCTCATGTAGGCCACTGTGTAAGTAGGTAAAAACAAACATGCATGGGCGTGACAAGTAAATGATTGTAGACAAATGACGCTACGATCCTCTTTTGTAAGTTAAAATCAAAGCCAACCCTAATCCAACGCAAATCAAAATCAATTACCCAAATTGACCTAACCCACTCTCAAACCCCAGCCCTAATAGGGCCGGCTCACCCGCTTGATCCCACCCATAGCAATCCGGATTCGTTATCCTAGGGCACAGTGCCCACATTCAAAACACACGCCCCCTCCCTCCCTCCCTCCCTTCCTCCTTCCCTCTCTATCTCACATCTCCTCTTTTTACCTATCCATCCACTCCCCCACATTTCCTAGGAATCTCTCCAAAACACACAGACAGGAAAACAAAATCCCAAGGAAGGAAAAAGAGGGAGATGAGAGATGGGTGTTTCCTTCAAGGTCTCCAAGGCCGGGACGAGATATCGCCCCAAGCTCCCTCAGCTTTCCCCTGACGATATTTCAAACGATACACTGCCCGCTCCAGACGACGAGCCGGCCGTTACGAACCGGTCGCAGGTATTCTCTCATTGTTAGCGCTACGATTGTTGTCCTCGTTCAGGACCTCACCGCGGAAAACCGATTCCTTGGAAAACAGTTCTCCGTGAAATCGCTGAATGTTTAGGGCACGCTCCTTTTGTGTGCAAGCCTTTTCCGGGGAAAGAGGAAATTCCCATTCCCACATGATCAAACTTTCATTTTGCCATGCCAAACGACAGAAATTGAGACTGTAGAAAATGAAATCTTCAGTTTTCAGGGATGAAATTGACCAACATGCCCGCCCTGAGGCAGAGGCATGTTCCTCAATTTTGTTTTGTAGAAAGGGGATTTGGCCCAAGAAGTAGGGAAACAGTTTCTGTGGTTGTCACCCAAACACTGGAAATTGAAACTTTGTAAAATGAAGCCGCGGAGAATGAAGCAACTGAAAAAAGGCGCGCCCATGGAGAATTGTCGCGCGCAAACATGTCCTTCGAACTTGGCCTGTAATTGGGCGTGCTACTTAATTTAATAATAGTGTTTTTGGAATTAATGCAACGTATTCTGATTCCTTGCAAATTTTATAATTTTATTTTAGGATGATTCTGCTAGAGCTGGCTACGTAACTGGAGCTAACCTTGCTTCTCCAGGTGGTTTTTACAATTGCAACATTGTATGATTTGAGGTGTTCAGATATCTACTTGGAATTGTTTTATTTTTTATTTATTTATTTTTTTTTTAAATAATGTGGTTCTTTTGTCGCAGAGTGTGAAGCGTCCTTTTCGCTCAACCTGTTTCCCGATGGATTTACTATTGGAAAACCTGCTGGGGTATGTTGGCATGATGAGTTAGTGAGTTAAAAGTAGTTTGTCTCCACCACTTATTTATGTTTGTGTGCTGAAAGTTTGTATATGTTGGACCTACACAGTTTGTTGATGACAGGCCCCACATTGAAAGGGTTGGAGTGGGGTGGGAGGTGCCTTGAAAACTATTTGAGAGTTGCTTCATTTGCGGAGCTTTGCTGTTATTTTTCCATTGGCTATTAGTTCACAGGCAAATGATTGAACAGTTTGGATCGCATCAATATGGAGTTTTTTTTTTTTTCCTTCTTTTTGGGGCATGCCAATCCACGGTGGCCCCATTGGGTCCTTATCTAGAATCTAGATAGTCAAACTGGCCTTACATGTAAAAATGCCGTGCACAACGATAGTCCCCAGTCTCCTCACACCGAGGATCATATAATACAGCATCAACATGGATGGGGGTAGTAGCATGATACTCCATCATCCAAACTCTAGGATATGGATACAGGTGTTTGTTTCCCATCTGATATTTCAGTGCTATCGCATAATTGCAGGAGGCTTTTTAGACCTTAGAAGTAACCATGCGATTTCCTGTACTTTGTATTACAATTAGCTTGGAACATAAGTATCTCGGCATCCTTGACCTAGATTCTTAGTTAGTCAATGGCAATGCTACCATTTTTCTGTTATCTTATTATAACCAGATGATGCTTCTGGGTTTATCTAACCAGGGAAAATTGTTGCCGTTTATCCAAGATGCTCCAAAGCCGTTGCAACCGTACAACAGAGAATCTGAGACACTGTTTTCTGTAAGTGCTAAGCACTAATTACATTTTTTGTCTACGTGCATATTTTGCTTATTATGGGATCACTTATAACAGAATAAATAACCCCAAGTTAACATCCTGTAACAGAACTGATATTCATCCTATAATAGAATAAGTAACCCCAAGTTAACATCCTATAACAAAATAAGATGCTTCCAATTGATTTTCATTCTATAACAGAATAAGCTAGAAACGAGAAGGACTTATTCTTTCTCATGTACTTCCTGACCTACAAGTTAACATCTTTCCAATGGGCATGACTCAGTCCGCCATCAGTTCTTGTTCATAAAATTGATGCCCCCCCACCCCCACAACAACAACCCCGCCGCGTGCTAGGGACACGATGGACCACATCACTATGTTACATTACTGCATTACATCTTATTAGATCCTAGATATAGTTGCCAAGCTATTGAGATGATTAGGCTTATTAATTTATTTAGGTTTATGGTCAACTTCAATTAAGTGGATTAAACAGTAATATGATTTACAGATGAAATTATATATAGAGGTAACGATCCTGACATGAACACATGAAATCCTACAAAATCTCTCTCCGTGTTTATTTTGTGGTTGTGTGCTTCTTGTCATACTCACCATCTAATTGATCAAAATCAGAAAAATAAGCATTTCATTCAAGGTCCAACTTTGCAGTCATGAAAAGGTAAGATGATTAGATGGCCCCAATATCTGCTCACCCATTTTACCCGCTTCACCCATGATTGCTATGCTTGCAAGGGCCCCCCTTAGGCTGGGTCAAAATGGAACAAGACACACACACACACACACACACACACACACACTCTCTCTCTCTCTCTCTCTCTCTCTCTCTCTCTCTCTCTCTCTCTACATATATATATACAAGGATCAAAATAGCGGTAGCTGATGGCATTGTGGCTGGCCTCCAAAATGCTACTGGCAGGGCTACGTAGGCTACATAGCGGCGTAGCAGTGTGATCTTGTCGTATCGTATCCGATACTGCATTTTTTATGCGTAAAATCCGTGTCCCTGCTATGCCCATAGGATGTCCTTGCCAAATTCATGCCGTAGTGTGATTCAAAATAGCTGTCAAAAAAATTCTAAAAAATCCAAAAAATTGTAAAGAGCTAGAGTATGTGTTGTTTTTCAAAAAATAACTAAAATGTTTTGGTGGGGGGGGGGGGGGGGGGGGGGGGGCGGGGCGCAACTCGATGCATTTTGTCCTGTATTGCTATATAATTAGAACATAATAGTATTAATCTTATTTTCCACATGTATTCATGTTGATTACTTCTAGTAACTTATAAACTAATGAAATGAAAATACAAACCTATGTATGCCATGAAGAAATCATCAAAATGAATAATGTATCAAAAGTTTAAGACTTAGAGTGACTCAACAATCAACGTTCAACCCAATAAGTGACATAATACTTTTTTTCATAAATAACATTGTACTTAAGCAGTTGAGACTTGAGTGTTAATATAAAGTTGAGAAATAATATAAAGTGATTTAGTTGACATCGATTTCAAGAAAATGGAGGTAGGAACATCAAGAAGGGGAAAGAAAGGGGAGAAAGAGCTTCACACACACACACACAAACACACACAAAAACACCAGCCACTACAGCCTAGTACAGGCTAACACCCTTGTAGCGGCTATTTTGTTCCATGCATATACATATATATCTTTTCATCCCTCTTTGGTTTCTCGAATATTATGAAACCATTGCTAGCAATTCTTGAAGCAACCATCTTATTGTCTACTTTTGAAGTGGTTATTTGCTGCCGTTTCTTGTATTCATTGTTAGTTACTATTTATTGAGGCAAATTTGTGTTTACTTTTGTATAGGCAATTGAATATGGATGGCTGCCTGGAGACATCTTTGATGATATACCTTGCAAATATCTTGATGGAGCTATTGTCTGTGAGGTGAGTTTTGTGCCATTGGATCCTTAAGAGATGACTCAGTATTGTAAGCTGCAAATGTGGAGGCAGATATCTTTGCAAATTAATGGGTTGGAATAATGGATGCCCATTCATGGCTTATGGGAATATAGTTCCTTTCACTCGTAATATTTTGCGTTCGCTTTTGCTTTTATCTAGATTATTCCTTGTTTGTTGTACCATTTGCTACCATCATTAGTTAAATTGTTACTATAACAAGAAAAAGAAGTATCCAAAGTTGGGTCTTTCTCAGACGACTTGTGGTTTGAAGTTTGAGTTAGATCCTTACATGTTCTGTCCTACGAAAGATTGTTCCCATTCAAAAAATGTGCTGTACATCATCCATGCAGGCCTATGTTTCAGTTTTAGATTACCAATTTACCATCAGATTGGATTAAAAATATGATTGAATCCCATTATCAATAATTATTGTTTTTTGATGAATTATTATTATTATTATTTTTTGTTATGATTTGTGCCATCTTATACATATAGAAACAATCCATAATTTTTTGACGTTGAATTTACTTCATTCAGAGAAATGTTAGCCATTGCACTGGGAGCATTTAGAAATATGGTAAAATCATGTTTGTTTGATCCATCAGCGAATATTACTCTGATTAAAATAAAGCTATAGTTAATATGGGGGAAATAATTGCATATCACATGGATGATCTGGATCCTTTAAATGTGTATTGTGAATGCAAAAAATTGCTAAGAATTCATCACGTTTTTTCCTTCAATGTTCAATCCACAATAATTAATATCATTTCAACTAGGGTTTTCTAGAATCTCTACTTTGTATGCTTTGATTAATTGTTTTGTGTGTCTGCTGGCTATAATGCTTTTATTTCCCTGCTCTCTTTCTTCTTTCCTACATAGTCTTGTAATTCTGTTCTCTCTTAATATGTTTGCATTGCCTTTCAAAAAGACAAAAAACAAAAAATTGTTTCAACATAATTGGAGCTTGGGCCACTAGGGCAATCATGGGCACGTGTGTTATGCAAACAGTTTTGATTTCAACATATTGGCTACTGATGTACTTATCTCTCATGCAATCCATAAGAGGCAAATTTCAACTGAAGGAAACTGTATCTAAAGATAGATATTATTCAGATCTATATCTAGGAATTGATGCAATTTCCATTCCCTTTAGAACTGCTAGTGGAAATGATGAAAAGACTCTCAACTCTAAGATGCTTGTCTTTCATTTTGCCCTTTTCTCCCTAAAGAATTACTGGACAACTTGCCAATATATATTTGGCTGTAAAAGTTGGATAACCAATATCACATCTAATTCAGTTTCCAATTTCTTCTTTACTCGATATTCATAGTGGAATGCATAAGCATCCATACCATAAAAAATACTAAAACTGATCACGATTTGGGGTACATTCCTTGAAAAGCTTCCACATTGACTCACCTCTCCATGTTTTTTCACTTATGATTTATTTTAGCAAGGAATATACAGCAGAGATATATTACGGGCTTCTCATTATCAGTATTATCTTTATGTGTATAAAAGGAGAGCAATAAAGGGGAAAAAAATTCTTGGTGCAGGTGTGGGATTACCGGAACTGCATGCCTAAATCAGGAATTCCTCTCTCTTTTGAGGATAAATTTCCAGTTTTTCAGAAAGTGCGCCTGCAAATGGGCATGGAAAATGTTGTCAAGGACATGCCATCAATTTCTGATGATTCATGGACCTACCGTGATCTATTGGTCAGTATGCTGTTCTGGTAAGCGTGAACTTTGAGATGCTTAATTTATAGCTCTCGAGCAAGATGTCTAATTTATGACATTCATTTTTCAGGAAGCAGAATCACAAATTCTGAAGACATTGCAGCCGAATCTTTGTTTGGACCCAAATCCATCTCTGGACAGACTTTGTAGAATTCCAGTTTTCAAAAAGGTTTGTATTTTCCTTTAAATTCAAATCTAAGATTTTGAACCCTATTAAGAAAGTGTGTAAAATGAATTGGGGGTATTTGCAATACATTTACCTGATTGGGTGGAACACCTGTGAAATTTGAGTTGTCCATTGGGCATCGTGTGAGGTTGTAAACATGCCCTGGCCCCATATATTTAGTTAATCCACTTATTATTTCATGTGTTCCTTGAATTTAGGCTGTAGATCATTTTTACTCAACCATCTGTTTTTCTTGTATATATATGGCCCATCTCCTTTGAAGCCAATTGGTGCCACCCGATGAATGGCTTTTACCCTGCACACATTCCATGAAGGTCCTGTTCAAATTGCTTTCACATGAATATATTTTGGGTTCTCAAAATCTTCCCTTTCCAAGCTATAAACTGTGAACATTTGATTCAATGCACCCTTGTTGCAGCTCAATTTGGGCATAGGTGGATTGAAGCAGAAGATAAAGCCGAGTGATTTACTGGCAATTAATGACCTGTCTAACAATCTATCTGATGAACAAAGCTTCTCAAGCAAACGGGTGAATAAAAAATCCCAGATTCATATTCAATCAGATGGTGCAGTTCCACTTGTCCAGCACCCTATCACAAGCAGCAACATGACAAACATTCAACACAACAGTGTCGAGCAAGTTGCTCAGAGACAATCTTTATCCATTACACCAGAACCAACTTGTCAATTTGCAGTAAATTGTTCTCAATCAGCTTTTACAACAAATTCTGAACAAGATTTGACAAACTCCTACAGTGAACCAAGAAACCCTGGTAGTTTTCTTCCGGAGAAGCGGGGTCGACGTGAAGTGCAACCAACTGCTGTTCTCACTTTCAAGAAACCAAAGCAAGAGCAGCTTGACATAGTTCAGCAGCTTGAGAGTCAATCAGGTCTGCTTGGAACTGATTTGCAGTGGAAGAGAACACTGTTACAGCAGCAGCTGGATGTTGAGAGAACTCAATGTGCACAATCTTTTGGTCAAAAACATACACAGGGCGTGATGGATGACAACTCGCGAACAATTCTTGACAGTGTTCCAGAGAGGGAATCTGGAACTCATTATTTTGATCCTGGACGCGTAAGATGTCTGAAA
Source organism: Sextonia rubra (assembly GCA_037013555.1). Taxonomy (NCBI): domain Eukaryota; kingdom Viridiplantae; phylum Streptophyta; class Magnoliopsida; order Laurales; family Lauraceae; genus Sextonia; species Sextonia rubra. Next base: position 14,068,314 of record JASUAD010000026.1, read on the forward strand.
GATGAGCTGACTGGTACCTCTATTTCCTACAAGACAGGGGTTGAGAATACTAAGGACGGGCATCATTTGATGGATATCGAAACCGAACCATCTCAGCAGCCACAGCTGCAACGATCATCATCGTTGATGCATAGTCATTTCCCTCCCTCAATGCAATGGAATAATCTAGGTCAGCCAGTTGAGAAGGACCCAAAAAGGGATGACATTCCCCCCAAAAGGAAATTATCTCAGAGCCCCCGGGTTCCCGCAGGTGGGCGAGCCTGTTCTCCGGCATCTTCAAAATCTGGAGAAGTTTCTAGCTACTCTAAGGGAACTCCCCACAATTCACGCCTAACTACTTCAGCTATTGGAATGCATAAGGAGAAAGCAACATCAATGTCTATTGTCGGTGTTGGAAATGCTTCCGTGACTTCTGGTCATGGTAATTCTCCGCTAAGGGAAAATAAAGAGTCTGTACCCACAAAACGAAAATGTACGTCTCTCACTAGAACTCCAACTGTGAGTGGAGTGGGATCTCCAGCAAGTGTGAGTAATTCAAATGCTCCATTCAGTGCAAACAGCCCTTCGGTTGGAACCCCACCAGTGTTGCCACATCTTGCACCTAATGAGGATTTGGAGTTATTTGAGAGGTTCTCAAAGATTACATTGGTGATGAACAGGTTAGAATCGAACAATCTTGTAAATTTTTAAGCATGAGAAATTCTAGATCCTTGATCATTCGGAATATGTGCTTTGTACTTGGGTTCAATTACTAAGGGGCACATATACCAAACCCAGACTTGGACGAAGAACCTGGACTCGTATTTGACTTCATGCATTAACCACATTATTATATTTGCATTGGGTTTTTTTTTTAAATGCTATTATAGTTTATAGATGCATTATTATACTTAAGATATAAAAAATAGGAAAATGATCCTATGGGAGGCATCGCTTATATAAACTATGTGCGCTGCACTGCCCATTGCTCAAGCAAACACCCTGACCTGCCCCATCCCCCTCCCACTCCCCCTTTCCCCATGAATTGGCCTTCACACTGATTTGATGTAGGCCAAATTGTTTATCTTGATTATAAACCTTTTGTGATGCCTTTTCTTCAGTTTCTATCAAATTAACTTTCGTCAATACCCTATTCTTTTCCAAGTCAATAAAGACCATATGCAAATGTTTCATTTTTTGCCCCGAACTTCTCTGGGTTGTAACCAAAAAGTTAAATAGCTTCTATACACCATCCTGGATAAAACCTAAATTGATTTTACTTATTATTATTATTTTGAAATATTGGTTTCCTGTTGCATAGTTGTTCTCTCTCCTAGAGTTCCATTGTGAGGCTTGTAAGTATGATAGTTCAATAGTTTGCTCTAAATATCACCTTTGTTCTTAGGATAAGGAACCACTGAGCTCTTTTTTCATTCGTCAGATATTTTTCCGCTTATCTAGCTTAGTTTGTTTAGCCACTTAGTCCCAGCTTTTTTCCTGTTATCAGGTATAGTTTGTTTAGATACTCAGTCCCAACTATTTTGAGTGAGGTCCAAGCATCTGTGGGTATATCATCTTCTTTTAATGCTCTTTCTTAATTATCCGAGTTAAATCATGTTCTGCATCTATTTTAAAGTTGTCTTCTTTACCTGGACCCTCTGTTTTCATCTTTGATGCTCATTGTATGATCTAATTCTCTTATCTTAGCAAGCTTATAAATCTCCTTTCAGCACTCCTTACTTTATAGCTACTCAAAGTGGTATATATATCATGTGTGTGCGTGTGATCTGTTTATTGAATGGGACTAAAAGATGGTCCAAACCCAGGTTTCCTGTTTTGGGTGCATCAGGTAACTGGGCAATAGGTGTCCATCTATAGCCTTAATTGCTTTCTTGCTGGTCTGGGGTGTGGATACTATGAGATGTCCTTGACATTCAATCTTTAGCCTATCGGTGTAGACCAATAGTCTGGAAAAATGGCTAAGGATCAGTGGCTAAGACCTTCCTATCTGGAAAATGTTTGGGATGTCCCCCATCTAGGTTGAGATGTTTTAGATCATCAATTTGGATCCACAAAAGGCCCTATCTGTACAAGTGGGTGCATCAGGACGTGCTACATTTTTTAGTGCATCAAGACCCTGTAGTTCTTCAACAATTCAATCTACTTTATAATATTTTATAAACCTGATAATAATATTCCAGTTTATTCTGTTTTCAGACACAAACTCAATTATAATAACCACAAAGTTGACCAACTTCTGGAAAGGAAACCATTGTCGCATTCCCCTCGGCTGTATGAGTGGCAGCTTTCCTTGTTTGAGGACACTGAGGAATCTAAAGATGCAACAAGCACAATGCCCATGTCAAAGTCCCTTGTTGGAGGGAGCATCAATGTCTGTAAGACTCGAATGCTGACTTTCATGCGCACAGGTCCTATCTGTCCAGGTAAGTTCATCTGGCTTGATGGTCATGTTGGTTGATCACAATTTACCTACTCTGGTTAACATTTTGCTTCTATAGGAAATGGTATTCCTGTCCTTGTTCGTGAGGGTCAAATCAAGCTAGTCATGTCTGAGACACCCAATGGTACAGTAGAAGCACAGATACTCTATTGGGATGGAGAACAAGGTGATCCTTTGGCGTTTCCTCAAGTCAATCTACCCACGATGCCTAATACTGTGAGTTTCAATTAATCACAATTAATTTCTATTCTACAAAAGGAATTTTATTTTTTGGTAAAGGAATTATTAGATCCCTAACCCCAATGCTAATATGTGTTCAGTTTTGGTGCATTTGCTCTTGTCGGATCCACGGTTTACTGATCCAGACTGTTTGTTTAATGGAATAATATCTGGCGATGATATGAGTAACCTTGACCTTTTTCTGGACCTTTTATATATTTCCTGTTTAACCGTTAATTTTAGCCCAAAGGTTTAAATGATTTCTGGGAATCTTGCATCATCAGTTGGGCCCTTCTCATTTGTCCGGATCACCACACCTCCTCCTTTGATTTTTCTTGTATTTTAATGGGGTCAGTTACATATTTTGATCCATCATGTCCCTCTAATTTTTCTACATTCTATTAGATTCTTATTCTTACACGTGATGTCCTTTTCCACAGCATCGTGCGGATCTGTTTGCTGCCCAGTTCACTTTGCTGGTAAGTTTAGCTATATTAGTCTCTGACTGTTAAGAGTATAATAGAATTTTTATTTTGCATTGTCACAGAACCTTCTCTTTTATAGATGGTGCGGACTAGATATCAACTTACAGATGATCAAATCCAACATGTTCCAGTATGCAAGTCTGGTGCCAATAGCAATCAACCCACCTTTAAGACTGCCATTCTGGGAGAGGGAGTCGCTGATATATCTTGCGTGACACCCACCGCAGGCCATTCTCTGAATCCGATCACTCCCTTAAACAATAGTATCTCGCCCATTAGCCCTCAGCAATTCCCACCTCAGAACATGCCCACTGGGTCACATGTGTTGTCGTCTGGAAATCTCCAGGCTTTACAGCGATCATCTAGTTATTTGTCTCGACCACATCAATTGGACACAGCCTGCCATCTCACTGCAATGAAGCAGCAGCAGCACCACCACCCTCATGTTCAGAGATCCGTGCCACTCATTGGAAACAATGTGTTGGCCAACACGAAAATGCAAGTAGGTAATCATGGGATGAACAACCCTTCTAGTTTACAGTTCCTTTTACAGCAGCGAACGCAGCAGCAACTTCAGCAGCAACTTCAGCAGCCAATCATGCAGCGGAAGATGATGGCAGGAGGACTGGGGCCAGGTGTTGGCATGGGAAACATTGGTCCAGTGCAACATCAAGGTGGGTCATTTGGTCTTGGAAACATGGCCAACCTTAGCTCCATGAACAATGTTGTAAGCAAGGGGGCCTTCGGGGGTTCTATTTCTGTGCCCATGGGAGGTCATATTCCTCCTGGCCTTTCTAATTTGAGTCAGATAAATAACATCAACCAAGTTTCTGGTTTAGGCAGCTTCAATCAGCAATTCCGTGCTGGAACAATTGCACATAATCAGGTTGCAGCCTTTGCTAAGATGGGTTTTCTACAAAACCGTGGAAGAGTAATGATGAACGGAGGGCCTATAAGGAATCAAATTGATGGTGTTGGCGGGATGACTGGAAATATTTCATTTACTGGGGGGCCTATGTTGAATCAAACCATTGGAAGAGGCAGCACGCCTCAATTACAGCCTGCATGTATGACTTCTATGGGGCCACCAAAGGTTCCTGCAACGAATGTTTATAATATGAGTAATCAACAGGAACAGCAGATGCAACAGCTACAAATACAACAGTTTTGTTCACTGTTGCATCAGCAGCAGCCGATAGGTTCGCCACTGCAACAGCAAATAGGTTCACCACTGCCGCAGCAGCAGATAGGTTCACCACTGCAGCAGCAACAAATAGGTTCACCATTGCAGCAGCAAGTGGGTTCACCATTGCAGCAGCCACAATTGAGTGGCTTGCCAGAGCAGGTGAGTTCCCCTCTGGCTCATGTAACCCAACAACAAACGAGTCAACAGGTGGCTGTGAGTGCACAGCAACTTAGTTCAGGTGTGGTGGCACATCAGATGAATGGGGGTAATGTTGGGGTGGTCCCTGGGAGCCCGCAGCTGAGCTCCCAGATACTTGGGTCTGTTGGTAGTATTACAAGCTCCCCCATGGAGTTGCAGTGTGTGAACAAAGGGAGCAGTGTTTGCACCAGCTTGGTGCAAGAATGAGGGATGCGTGGGGAAGGAGGATGCAGTGGTGTTGTAAATAGGAAGGGATGGCAACTGCAGTTGCTTTTGTGAATAGAGAGATGCCAAGAAAGGTAACAGCCATTTTGCTTCCTTGTTTTGGTTGGAAAATTATGCACTTCTCTGTACATTTTGGCATATCAATCTCTTTTTGAGCCAGATCTTATGTGAAGATAAAACTTTTAATAGATACTCCCATAGAATGATACAACATTAACGGGAAATTTTTGATGTTTTGTAAATTTAAGACACTCTGTCGCCTTAATCTTAAGGTCACATCATATGAAGTTCATTACCATTCATTTTTCTGGGGCCTATCATGGTTAGGCTGTACTCCAGATATCTTTTGTTGCTGACTGACTATTTGAAATCCAAGCTAATTGTTTACTGATTACCATTAATGCTGTTAGATTATTGCTTGATTTTCATTTTACATTATGTTTGTTGCGAACTGAAGGAGTCATGTCCATGAGTTTGATGATGGACTGGTGTCAGGTCCAAAACACTTGAGAATCTTGAAGGGTGTGGATGAAAAGAAGACAAATCTTTCCGCAGTCCACACTTGTGCTGTGGACTGTTTTCTATCCATCAAAGCAACCGCCCAAAACATTTTCTCAATGTTTGTAAGTAATCTTTGTATGGTTGCAGAGGAATTGGAGCTGGGTTTCATATGTTATGGCTGTAGGGCCTTTAAAGACCTTTGTAATCCATTAGCCAAATCTGCCCTGAGTGGCATGGGTGCTAGTAATCCAGGGTAATATGTAGGGCTGTCAAAGGGCCGGGCCCGGGCCGGGCTTAGGTAAGCCCTTATCCTACCCTCACATCTGCGGGCCGAGCCTAACTGAGCAAAAGCCCTCGACTTTTACGGCGGGCCTATAATTTTTAGGCCCTTACCCAACCCTCAAGGGCTAGGGCCGAGCCAGGGCCGAACTAGGGCCAAAAGAAAGGGAAATTTTTTTTCTTTAATGGAAATAAATCTTTTATATGCAACAACCTATGCTACCATCACCAACCAACTTTATACAAACCCTCCTCCTTTGCCCGGGCTAGGGATCAGGAATGCAATACAAAAGGCAGCATGGCGGAATTAAAAACTTTTTTTTAAGGCATTGGTGGTGGGATAAAATCATTTTTACAATATAAAACATAAGGTGGATAATAATAATTCTATAAATGATAATAAATATATAACAAATAACAATAATTCTTTATTTAATTATTTAATCTACTTTTAAAATATCTAAAAGACCATCAAATGTATTACATCATTGTGTTGCTGCGTACGTATCCAATCTTGTGTGCAAATTAAAACTTTTACAGTGTCAAATTTTAAACAACTCCTATATTGATCAAATACTCTTCCTCCCGTACTAAATGTTGATTCAAAAGCAACTGTAGAAATAGGAATTGCTAAAATGTCACAAGCCATTCTAGAGATAACTAGATATTTTATTGAATTAACTTTCCACCAATCCAATATATTGAAATTTTCAGATTTATCCCTTGGCTCCTCCAGATAACAATCTAATTCCGATTTTTCCTCTACAACTGTCTGAGTCATTTGTTCCTCAAAAGCTAAAAAATCATCTTTAAACTCATTAGATTTCTTTACCAAATCAACTTTATCCACATTTGATAATGTTTTGGTAGGTGCATCATAAACCAAATCATCTTCAAAGTCATTGTGGATATTATATATTTTATATTAAAATTTAATAAACAACGGGCCAGGCCGGGCCCCCTCGGGCCTAATTAGTCAAGTTTAAGCTCAGCCCTCTAGATGCGGGCTTTTAAAAATAGAACCCTACCCTACCATCGGGTTTTAAATGAAAAAAATAAGCCCTGGTTTTGAGGGCTTTTGCGGGCCGGGCCCCCTCTCTAAAGGGCTGGATTAATAGCCCTAGTAATATGGTTTCCAACAAAGAAAGAGTAAAGAGGTGATGGGGGGGAGGGTTTGATTTACTTGGGGGATGATCCGGTATTCATTTCCTTCAAAAGGGGAGAATATGTTGGGGCTATTTCCAAATCTTCACCTTAGTTTGCAATTTCTAAATCTTCACCTTTGTTTCTTCAATTAATAGGAATTCAGTTTAAGCCTACGTATTTGAATTACAAATATTCTAAGAACGAGTATATATTATGAATACAATGTGGACACTCTAATATGTAATTTATACAATATGGAATGTCTGCCTATAAAAAGACCAGGTCCAGCTTGGGCTCACGTTTCTGTACTGAACTTCAAGCTTGATTTTATCAGCATGTAATTCATGGTGCACTTTAGTTGATTTCCACTGGGTCAATCGTGACTAAAAAATGTCATCTTTTGGGGCTCAATAGTTCAATCGTAAAATGGATGTTGGATTGATTTTGGAATGCTTTTTTATTTGTAAAAAACAAAAAGCCTATAGTCATAATAGATTAGTGGGAGAGATGAAAATGTTGATGTGAATGTATTGTAAAACTGGAAAAGCTAAAATTAAAAGTGAGCTATTTTAAGAGCACTTAGGAGCAACATCAATAGGGGATAAGATTAGAGCAACCTGTGTAAGATGACTTGGAAATACTGAATGCAAGTCAATAACGGCGCAAGTGAAAAAAATTTTAGCTATACAGGTTGCTGGCCTAAGAGGAAGGAGTAGGATGAAGAGAATGTAGATAGAGGTCAAAAATTTGGATTTGAAAAAACTTAACATATCTGAGGATTTGGTTTAGAATAGGTTAGAATGGAGAAATAAAATTCATATGGCTGATTCTAATATAATTGAGATAAAGCTTTGACGATAATGATGATGATGAAAAAAAAATAAAAGCCTAACTTTTATATATGATGGGACCAATTGGCTTTATCTATATACCACATTACTTATATGAGAGATTTTTTGTCTCCCGTGGACATCTGCCATAGAAAAATTCACTTGTATTTTTTCCTACATTAAATTGTCAATTGGATGATTTTCAAAACAAGTAGTATGAAGGCAAAAACACAGATGTAATGGTATTTTTGTTATTTCAAAAAAATTAAATTAATATGGAATATACATGTTTCAGAGGGGGCAATTTTAATTGTTTTCAATTGTTTGAAAGAGTGTCCAGTAAAATTAAACTTAGTTCTTTTATTTATTTTTTATTTATTTATAACCCTATCTCCCACCCCGCCCAGCCCAGAGCCTTTGGCCCTAAGTCCAATGGGACCAACTGAGCTGCCACCCATTGGTTACTTAGTCTTGTATTTCAGACCTTAATTTAATTAACTTTTATTAAATTAGACTAAAGCTTCCAAACGGCCTCTTAGTGAAGGTAAAATATAGAAAATAGGCATTTCAGTCTTTTCTTCTACGGTTTTGATGAAAACCCAACTTAGGTGGTTTGGAACCCCAAATGGTTATCCTTGTCGCCTAATTGGTTATCTTAATTGTGACAATTTAAAAAAATAGATGCAGAAAGTCCAAGAACTCGGCCACAATTATCTTCACTGGAGTCTTGAGTGAATGAGTTTGATCAAGTTTGCCGAGAACTCAGTCGAACTCACCCAAGTTACTCGCCTGATCCCCTTTCAGGTCACTCCGTTGAGTTGACTTCGAAGGCTTTATTATCAACCTTGACTCAATCTTCTTTCTAAGGCACATCGGCTAGCCGGCTTGGCCTGATTTGAGAATTGGAATAGTGGTGGTGGCAATTTCTGACCCAATCCAGTAATTCGATATTCGGGTTGCCTCGCTTTTGAGTTGAATTTAAGTTGACATTTTCAACTGGATTAATAAAATGAGTTGGGTACCAGTCAACTCCAGTCACGCGGGAACTCGGTCTTGAACCAAACTAACTCATTGCATTATTTCCCCACAAGGCAACAACCAGACCTAAACGCTCCCTGTCATTTAAGGGCTTCATGGCAACCTTCTTCCTTTCTTTCTCTCTGTTTTTTTTTCTCTCCTTTTTTGTATACCCCAGCTAAAGAGGGTTAGGACCCATTAAACCCTTAGGTGAGGAAAGAAGACTTTTAGCGAGGTAAGGGAGCCCTTCGGTGAGAAAGAAAGACCTCCGGTGACATGAGGAGCCCTTAGGTAAGGGAAGAGGTGGCCTGCCCAAAGTTGATCTCTGGGTAGCAAGGTGAGAACTGCCGCCTATTACCATTGCGATGAATACTAAAGGAGCCGTTGTCTTAAGCAACCTTCTTAATTTCAAGTTAGGTAGTGGGTATTTTGACAAGGTATGGTTCATCCCGGTTGGACGCTCAACATAATATAGATCTCTACTTGATCCCAGTTGGCCAATGACTAGGTCAACTAATCACACCTAGGCCCAAACCCATTGTTGGGAAGACAACGTCTTGCCTTTCTTTACTAAATCCAGATTAAGGTTTCAATAAACTATCCATCAACATCGTTCCAGCAGGCTTGGCCCTTTAAAACAGTTAGACATGAGGGCTTGAATAGCATTGGATTCGCCCAGTTGTAGCGTTAAAGTTAAAAAGCACACTTGTCCATATTTGAGGCCCAATGATTTTATTTACCCAGCAGGATAAGTTGAACCTAGGCCCCATTCTAGCCTGGGTACGTGACAATTCTGAATTTTGTGGCCCAAATCCAATCTTAGAATTCTACTAATGGTCCACCTTGTCTTGACCCATTTAACATCATCAAGTCTAGTACTAATTGGACCCAAATATACTACACATACAAATTTGATACCCGGTGACCCGAAATATCACCTTATCATATTGCTTTGTGATTTTGGGTCTGCAATTCTCAGCTACTTGGCTTTCTGGGATTGATCTTCTTCTTGTTTTTGCTGTTGTTGTTCCACTGCCTATTGGTGCGCTTGTACCTTCTTGCTGGTTTCTTCCTGTTGCTTGGTGCTGGTTGAAGTAGGCCTTTGTCCTCTTTCTTTGGTTTTCCTTTTTGTATTGCAGGCCTAGTTTCTCTCTTTTTAGCTGGTCACCTTACTGGAGTATAGTAGTAGGTTGAAAGTGATTTTTCTTTATCAAAAGTTTTGGAACACATTTTTGGAGATTTGTCAAGGCATACTTTTCTTTAATTTAAAAAGGCCCCTAAAATTGAAACTCGATCTTCAGTTCCGTTAGGAAATGGAAACTTGCTTGTTTCCCTCCAATTCAATGGGCCTTGCATCTATTTAAATTAACAATCATGAGAATAGGGTTCCAATTGTATGTCATGATTTACAGGTCTAGGGTCTCCTTAGCTTGCAATCTAAAAGTTCTAGGGATATCCACCGGGGTGTTAGGTCTTTTGCATAAGATGTGGATTTCCTCTCCATGTTAAATGTTCATGTTCTAAGGGTTTTCTCCCCACTCTAAATACTACCACGGAGGGAGAGAAATAAATTTTGAGGATTTTACCCAAAAAATCTTATCATATTCAATTTAGACAAAAAAAGACCTAAAGATATATATTTACTATAGTAGTCTTAGGAGGCCTTTTTGGTTCATTTTTTTCGTTGTTTTGCCAAGCGGTGATATCCCCACTCACCCACATACACGAACAATGATATCCTTTCTTATTTTTTCTTCTTCACAGTCATCTAGATCAAATTTAGAAAAAAATAATAATAATAGAACTTTTTTCTTATGAAAGATGGTCACCAAATAATTGAGGCAGGATGGTGATAATGGATGAAGTTTAAGGTGAATGGAAAATGTGTGAGATGGGTCTTAGTAATAGGTAGGAGTTAGTTTATGTGTTGTGAATTAGATTGGTCGATAAAGGAGATATAGAGGGAATGAGATGAGATGGTGATAGGTAGCGATGGTTTGGAAATGGCAGTGACTGTGCAGAGAGATGAGAAAAAGATCCAAAGAAAGGTGGGTTGCAGAGAGTAAAAATGGAACGGGGATAAAGAAAATGGAGAGAGAGAGAGAGAGAGATGTTGGAAGTAGGTGGGTCTTGTGGATAGATTTTCAAAACTTTTGACCCACTTGACACAGTGATCAACTATCCATAAGACCAAAAACCCAATTCAGGATGCATTACCTTCAATCTCGTGACCATGTACAGTAAATATTCTATCTAAAAGACAGAATCAACAGCACTAAACATCCATAAAAATCTACGACATGCAAGAAGTAGATCATACCTTTGGAGATCTGTAGTGCTCTGATGGAGAAGTTGCGACTCTGCTTGATGATGAGAATCTTCAACACCTCTTAGCCTTCCATGCTATGACCCGAATTGGATTTCTTTTCTCAAAAAGATTGGTGGAATTTTCAGGAGAAATCCCAACTCGAAACTCCAAGGAACTAGAAGAGAGAAGGAGAGAGAAACTCGTGCAACTCTTGCACGAATAGGGTTTTGGGCGTGAGAGAGATTCATTGGACGTCCAAGAGATGTTTTTATATATTTTTGAATCTCTTCCTTGCTGAATTGAAATAGAAGTCTTACTTCCAAAACAATTAGCAACTTTCTCTTTTCTAAAACCTTCTTTCTAGAATTCAAGTCGGATTAGTACTTTCCAATAACTTGGGCTAGCGTGGGGACCATTAGGGATTCCTTAGAAAGCTGGCTCCAACTGGAACACAGCGACCCCACATCTCATGTGCAATCCGGGCCCACAGTTAATTGCAAATATCACCACTATATAAATGCAATTGCACTCCAGTCTTAGGAATAAATTACAATGAAGACCCTAAACTTCTGAATTACCACAAGTAGGCCCCTCTATCAATATCCGTGGATCAATTGGAATAAATCTGTCTCTTCCAATATAAGTTCCACATCTTATTATCCTTGAGCCCCAATTAATCACAGTAATCATCAGTACCATCCAATTAACTCTTAATTGAGATGGGTGCGCACTTACTAATGACAAATCTATTAATTGGCACAAGGGGATAATAGAGATAGATTCTATCTTGATCATTCAATGTTCCCACAGTTCTACTACCACATACCCAAGACACCGAGGTGTTAACCTACAGTCGGCCTCACTCATTGGTGACTCAAAGCAAATGAACAGATAGAAACTTGAGTTCATCAATGTCTCAGGATTGAGATCCTATTGCTAGGGAATTATGAGAGCATACCTTATTATTGAGACAGAATTCCATAAGGTGCATCTCATAGTCCTTCAATACATCCAATGTGCCAGCACCGTGATCCAGAATCTTACATTCTGATGATCGAGACAAATCACACTATCTCACCGTGATCAAAGTGTTGCAACCTTATCAAATGAGATGCCCAGTCTCATTACTGGTTGTGAAGCTATTTAAGTATAAGATTTGTGACATATATCTCCCGTGTGTGGATCTCATCCATGCACATATATCACATCTAATGTACTAATGGGACCCGGTTCAACTCATGAACCATTATGTCATATGTATTGGTCATGTGCATGAAGTAGTAAAATAACATTCATCTCATGAAAGTAAAGCATGATATTATTGATAAATGAAGAAATTAATCAATTTATTACATCGACTGATGGATTGAGTCCACAAAATCTAACAATCTCCCACTTGGGCTCAATGCCAGTCAGGGTTGCATCTCATGCCCATCCCTTCTACATGCTGCTCAAAGACTTTGGTAGTCAAAGGCTTAGCAAAGGGATCTGCCAAATTATCTGCAGAGGCTATCTTGGTAATAGCAATATCACCTCTCTGCACAATCTCTCTGACTAAGTGATACTTCCTCTGTATATGCTTTTGGCTTTTATGGCTTCTGGGTTTCTTTGACTGAGCGACTGCTCCGCTGCTGTCACAGTAAATTGTGAGTGGTGTCGTACCAAAGGTACCACCCCAAGTTCCAAAAGGAATCTTTTAAGCTATACTGCTTCCTTAGCTGTTTCACAAGCTGCTACATATTCAGCCTCTGAGGTTGAATCAGCGGTACATTCTTGTTTTATACTCCTCCAGCTGATAGCTCCGCCTCCAAGCATAAATACATAACCAGAGGTGGATTTCCTAGAATCCTTATCTGACATAAAATCAGAATCTGTGTATCCGACTGGAATCAACTCATCACTGCTATAAATCAGCATGTAATCTCTAGTCCTTCTCAAGTATTTGAGAATACATTTTACAGCAGTCCAATGTTCAGGTCCTGGATTAGATTGATATCTGCTGACTAAGCCCACTACATAACAGATATCTGGTCTAGTACATAACATAGCATACATGAGGCTACCAACTGCCGAAGTGTATGGTATCGACCTCATCTGCTCCTTTTCCTCGGGTGTCTTAGGACACTGATCTTTGGAAAGGTGCACTCCATGCCTGACAGGTGTGATACCCTTCTTAAGTCTTGCATTGCAAACCATACTAGCACCTTATCTATGTATGCAGCTTGGGATAAGCCAATCATCCTATTTTTCCAGTCTCGATAGAGTTTGATCCCTAGGATGTAGCTAGCTTCTCCCAAGTCCTTCATATCAAAAGTTTTGGTTAACCAAACTTTTACCGTTGACAACATTCCTATGTCTTTCCCAAGGAGAAGGATGTCATCGACATATAAAACCAAAAAAACTACCCTGTTACCCTCACTTTTCGTGTACACACATGACTCATCCGGATTTTGACAAAAACCAAATGACTTGATTGCCTGGTCAAAACAGATATTCCAGCTTCGGGATGCCTGCTTCAATCCATAAATAGACTTCTACAGCTTGCAAACTTTTTGCTCCTGGTTTTTAGCAACAAAACCGTCTAGCTGCACCATATAGATGTCTTCCTCAAGATGGCCGTTGAGAAACACCGTCTTGACATCCATTTGCCAAATCTCGTAATCGAGATGAGCCGCAATAGATAAGAGTATCCGGATGGATTTGAGCATGGCTACTGGCGAGAAGGTTTCCTCATAATTGATCCCCTCTTTCTGAGTATATCCTTTCGCAACAAGCCTAGCCTTATAGGTCTCCACTCTTCCATCTGGTCCTCTTTTTTTCTTGTAGACCCACTTGCACCCAATAGATTTAACATTGGCAGGTAAGTCCACAAGTGTCCAAACCTGATTTGAGTACATAGACTCCATCTCAGCTTTCATAGCATTTTGCCAGCGTCCCGAGTCTAAGTCATTGATTGCTTCATCATAGTTAGAGGGATCTTGTTCTGGCTCTTCTGGGATTGCTTCATAAGACTCTCCCAAGAATGAGAACTTGAAGGGGGGTCTGACAATCCTCCAACTACGACGAGGTATTGGTGTAACTACTGGGTCTGGTAAGGGCGGTTCTTCCTCAAGTCCGGTCATACTTGGATTTAGAATTAATTGCTCCTGAATCTCTTCCAAGATCACCTTTTCTAAAGATTTCCGGTCCATCATATAATCTTCCTCCAGAAAAACCGCATTGGTGCTGACCAGCACTTTCTACTTTCTGGGATTATAGAATAACCAACCTTTAGTTTCTTTAGGATATCCTACAAACGTGCATATTTTCGACTTCGTTTCCAACTTATCCGTCTTAACCTTGAGCACGTGTGCTGGACAACTCCAAATGTGTAAATGTCGTAGACTAGGCTTTCGCCCAGACTACAATCCCGGGGAGTCTTAGGTATAGACTTAGATGGTACGAGGTTTAGTATGTACATTGCAGTATCCAAAGCATATCCCCAAAAGGATATAGGTAATCTTGAGAAACTCAGCATAGACTTAATCATATCTAAAAGAGTCCGGTTCCTTCTTTTTGCTGCTCCATTCTATTGAGGCATACTAGGAGCAGACAACTGGGATAAAATCCCATTTTCTGATAAGTAATCCATAAAATCAGCGGAGAGATATTCCCCTCCTCGATCTGATCGAAGAGTCTTGATACTCTTACCTAATTGCTTTTCCGCTTCCGCTCAAAACTCTTTGAACTTTTCAAAAGCTTCAGACTTGCGGTGCATAAGGTATATGTAACCATATCTTGAGTAATCATCTGTGAAAGTGATGAAGTACTCATATCCTCCTCTAGCCCTGACATTAATGGGTCCGCAGACATCAGTATGCATTAATTCCAATAAATCTTTGGCCCTATTACCCTTAGCTGAAAAGGGTCTTTTGGTCATTTTACCTTCCAAACAGGACTCACAGGCGGGCATTGGTTCTACCACCAATGAAGGTAAGATATCATCTTTCACTAGCCTCTCGATCCTGTTAAGGTTTATATGACCTAGCCTCAAGTGCCAAAATTTTGTTGGATTAGATGAAGGTGACTTTCTCTTTAATGATGGTCTATTAATTGTTTCAGTATCATGTATCTCATACATCATAGGAGTTAACAAATAAAGTCCATTGGTTACCTTGCCAGAACATATGAAAGTACAATTCTTCTTTATGACAACTTCAGTACCAAAAGTAATAGAATAACCTTTATTCACCAAATTAGGAACTAAAATTAAATTCCACCTTAAAGACGGTACATATAATGTTTCTAACAAAACTAATTTATTATTTGAAAAACATAAAGTAATGACTCCCACTGAAACAGCCTCCGCCTTAGCGTCAAATCCTAGGTTGACAATGATTTCTCCATCCTTAGCTTCCTGGTTTCCCTGAACCCCTGCAACATATTACATATGTGATTAGTTGCCCCGGAATCCACACACCAGGATTCTGAAGTACCGGTTGCAAAACTAACTTCAGATATAAGTGACTCAATCATACCTGGGGTATTTTTCTTAGACAGATATTCTGGACAATTCCTCTTCCAATGTCCTGTCTTACCACAATGGAAACACTTTCCTTTTGTCCCTGAACCCTTAGCTTTAGCCACGCCACCAGTTGGACCATTCTCCACCTTAGGACCCTTCGGAACTGATTTCTTTTTGCCTTTCCGCCCTTTGCCTTTCGGCTTGGACTTGGCATCTGACTTTTCTGTTATTAAGGCAGTTGGTTTTTTCTTCATAATCCCATCAGTTGCTACCAGCTGACTAGATAGCTCAGCCAGAGTTAGATTCATTTTATTCGTATTAAAATTGACCTTGAAATTGTTGAATGACTCTGGTAGTGACTCAAGGATTATATCAATCTGCGATTCTGCATCAATCGCAGCTCTCAGTACATCTAACTCATTTAATGAGTCCATCATCTTCAACATGTGTTCATGTACTGATGTACCTTCAGCCATCTTGGTGCCAATGAGCACCCTCATGGCTGCTTGCTAGTAGGTCTGCCTTGTTCTGCAAACATCTCTTTTAAGTTCGATATCATATCATATGCAGTCTTATAAGATTGATGTTGGTGTTGCAACACACTAGATATGGATGCCAGAATGCAACATCGGGCCATCTCATCATCTTTGGCCCATTTGGTTTAAAGGTCCTTTTCTGCTTCTGATGCATCTGGGCCAGGCTCTTCAAGGGGGTTTTTGGTAAGGACATATTTATATCCTGAAGCTGTCAGGACAATATCCAGATTCCGTTTTCAGTCTACATAGTTGGATCCCACAACTTATTCTGGTTGAGGATGGTCGCAAGTGGATTGAAAGTATTTGAATTCATGCTTGTAATACTGTATCACATAACCATACATTCAATTAATGAATTTAAATGACATTAAGGTTTAGTATTCTATCAAATTTATGTGGGAATCCTCATAACCACAAAATTCAGAATACATCGGAATCCCAATCCTGTGGGGAATGCCTCCTTGGGGAGTGCGAATACCTCCTAAACTGGTGTGGATCAAAGTTGGTCAAAATTGGGATTAAGACTAACTATCCATGATCTCCTTCATTCATTACTATCTAGGTATCTCATACCAAATAATGTATGACTCCCGATTAGCTTCAGTTTCTAAAATACATGAGGCAAATCCTTGGAGATACTACATCATTATTTTAGTTAAGTGTGACCCACCAACTAGCATTGCATGACAACCGTTGTGGGCAGCTCCTCATTGGGGAGTGGGCTCCCACCCCGTCTCATCAACACTATCCATAGGAGATCCATGTCCAGTATCCAAATAAATACAAGCCCTCCATGGGGAATGGCCATTCTCAAAATGGCGTGAGGCTAATACTTTCCTTACAATGGACCTATGGTGGAAGACCATTGGGATTTGTATATATATAAATGCCCCACTCCCACTTAATATTTTAGAGTTGAGGATTTCCTTATAGGTGTATAAGTCCATCAAATATAGGTATAAATTCATCTCATGATACGACCAATGATTGGTTCCAAGTCAAGTTATTTTAAGGAAAGTTCAGTTTCTAAAATTAGTGTTACCAATAGATCCATCTCATAGGCCCACCAACTCTAATTAGAACTCTTTCCAAAAATTAATTTGATTTGACCAATTTTGAAATTTGCTATGTTTGGATCAGATATGAAAATACTCTAAAATAAGCATTCATCCATAAATAGAAAGTGCTATAATAAAAGACTAGTCCTCTCCTCCACATGGCCCAGGCAGAAAAGACTTCTTGGACTTCTAGACTTTCCAAAACTTTGAGATTCCTCAAACTCTTTGGGCATCTCCAAAACACCTTTTGGTAATCTTCAAACTCTTTGATTAGGAGTCCAGCTTCTCTTTCCTTCTTTGTTTTGGACATCTCCAGAATTTACAAACTTTTTTTTTTTAAAATGCATAAAACCCTATGTCTCTATAATGAAACTTACATGGTAATCTAAACATGGAAATAAAAGGGCTATAGGGAAATTCACCATGCCTTGCCCTTTCACGGGAAACCAAGGAAACAATGATGCCCTTTACACTTAGCCACAAATAAACCAATAAGTAAAAGGAAAGAAAATTCATGTGGGCCATATGGAGAGGACATTATCACCTGCAAGTTAGTATCTTATACAACAAAGCATCTCATAAAACCAAGTTACCAAACCACAATGGAAAAACAAGATGCTAAATGTTTGCCACCACGATATAAGATCCCTTACGCAAAGGGGGTCCGGGGGTAGCGCCCCCAGTAGGGGTCGCGGGGGCAGCGCCCCCAGAAAAAAAAAAAAAAACAACAACAACAACAACTCAGACTAAGAACAAAATGGTTCTGCCTGGGTTCGGCTAGCCGATCTGGTCCTTACGGCTAGCCAACAAACCTCTACAACCATAGTGGTCCGTTTGACTAACCGACCTGACGAACCCAGAAATTTGGGTTTTTTCAAATTCGGCTCCTGCTATTCCCAATCACTTTTAATGATCTCAGTATGTTTCTAATGGCATCTTACCATCCTCCTATCATGATTAAAACCTTTTGTGACTTTCCAAACATGGATCTACTATAAAAGCAAGCAAACCTAATAAACATTGATCCGTTCATAGCCCTTGCTCTATCCTCTTCACATCTCATGCAAAGATTAGAATAAGATTATTGATCTAACATGATTAGAGATGAGGTATGGCTCTGATACCAATTGTTGCAAGTAGGTGGGTCTCGTGGATAGATTTTCAAAACTTTTGACCCACTTGACACAGGGATCAACTATCCATAAGACCAAAAACCCAATCCATGATGCATTACCCTCAATCTCGTGACCATGTACAGTAAACATTCTACCTAAAAGACAGAATCAACGGCACTAAACGTCCATAAAAATCTACGACATGCAAGAAGTAAATCATACCTTTGGAGATCTGTAGTGCTCTAATGGAGAAGTTGCGACTCTGCTTGATGATGAGAATATTCAACACCTCTTAGCCTTCCACACTATGACCCGAATTGGATTTCTTTTCTCAAGAAGATTGGTGGAATCTTCAGGAGAAATCCCAACTCGAAACTCCAAGGAACTAGAAGAGAGAAGGAGAGAGAAACTCGTGCAACTCTTGCACGAATATGGTTTTGGGCGTGAGAGAGACTCATTGGACGTCCAAGAGATGTTTTTATATATTTTTGAATCTCTTCCTTGCTGAATTGAAATAGAAGTCTTACTTCCAAAGCAATTAGCAACTTTCTCTTTTCTAAAACCTTCTTTCTAGAATTCAAGTCGGATTAGTACTTTCCAATAACTTGGGCTAGCGTGGGGACCATTAGGGATTCCTTAGAAAGCTGGCTCCAACTGGAACACCGCGACCCCACATCTCATGTGCAATCCGGGCCCACAGTTAATTGCAAATATCACCACTATATAAATGCAATTGCACTCCAGTCTTAGGAATAAATTACAATGAAGATCCTAAACTTCTGAATTACCACAAGTAGGCCCCTCTATCAATATCCGTGGATCAATTGGAATAAATCTGTCTCTTCCAATATAAGTTCCACATCTTATTATCCTTGAGCCCCAATTAATCACAGTAATTATCAGTACCATCCAATTAACTCTTAATTGAGATGGGTGCGCACTTACTAATGACAAATCTATTAATTGGCACAAGGGGATAATAGAGATAGATTCTATCTTGATCATTCAATGTTCCCACAGTTTTACTACCACATACCCAAGACACCGAGGTGTTAACCTACAGTCGGCCTCACTCATTGGTGACTCAAAGCAAATGAACAGATAGAAACTTGAGTTCATCAATGTCTCAGGATTGAGATCCTATTGCTAGGGAATTATGAGAGCATACCTTATTATTGAGACAGAATTCCATAAGGTGCATCTCATAGTCCTTCAATACATCCAATGTGCCAGCACAGTGATCCAGAATCTTACATTCTGATGATCGAGACAAATCACACTATCTCACCGTGATCAAAGTGTTGCAATCTTATCAAATGAGATGCCCAGTCTCATTACTGGTTGTGAAGCTATTTAAGTATAAGATTTGTGACATATATCTCTCGTGTGTGGATCTCATCCATGCACATATATCACATCTAATGTACTAATGGGACCCGGTTCAACTCATGAACCATTATGTCATATGTATTGGTCATGTGCATAAAGTAGTAAAATAACATTCATCTCATGAAAGTAAAGCATGATATTATTGATAAATGAAGAAATTAATCAATTTATTATATCGACTGATGGATTGAGTCCACAAAATCTAACAAGAGAATGATGGGTTTAAGAGAGAGTTTAGTTCACTTAGATGGAGGGTGATCATTCGTTTAGTTGAAAGAAGATTAATAGGGTAGGATGTGGGGAAAAAAAGATATAAGGAAGATGATAAATCTAGATATGTACATGATATTAGAGTGTTTTAGAAATAAGCTCCTACCTGTGCCCAAATCTATGACTATTGAGGTGACCATCTCATGAAAGAAAATATTACATAGATAGGGGACTAATTGGTAGAGGTGGAAAGAGTTGACAGAATGAGGAGAAGGAGGAGGAAAAAGAAGGATGGGAAAGAAGAAGATGAAAAGGTGAGTGGGGATATTTGCAAGTAAGTGTGCATATCTATAGCAAAATAATAATAATAAAAAAAAAAGTGCCCATGGGACTACTACATTGGATACATAGCTTTTAGGTCCAAATCTAAGGGGTTTTAAATATATGAGAACATGGAGTTCTAGAGAGCATGGCTTTAAATAGTTCACACAAAAAATAGATTTGATTTATCATCCAAATAAAATTTAGGAAATATCTAGTTACAATATTAACGCCAATAGACTTAATTCATCACTAGAATTAGAAGCCGGCAATATTATTATGATAAAACACTAGTTAATGAACATTTTTTTATAAAAAAAAACATAGATTTCTGGTTTTTATGTTTTTTTAACTCCAATTATGTAAAATTGATTCATTTTCAATGAGATTTTCTCAATATTATTTCGAGAAAACCCACAAATCTGAACTTATCCCAATATTATCTCTGGATGACATTGTCCCAATAATGATATTTGCAACATTAGATTATGATCTCCTTTTTTTTTTTTGTAAAAAATAAAAGTTAACTCACCATCAACCACATAGACAGTGACCCCATTTACAGTTGGCCCCACCTTCCAATTTACAGCAGCACATCACAGATCCCAAAGGTCCTGTCACAAGATGCATGGAGATTGGCGCACCCTCGTCTTTTTCTCCATCCTTTCTTCATGTCTTAAGCTTAGTTAATTATCTAAGTAGGATCTGACTAATCACAACTTGCTCAACAGAAAGACTTAAAACAATTCCAGAGTTCATGCGTGGCCAAGTACATGCTAGTAGTATTTTGGAACCATACTTGTGGGGCCACAGATGCTCATAGGTTGTTTGCCCCCTCCATGTGACGATTACCTGACATGGATTCTGCAGTATCAACTCCATAATGCCATGTGTAAACACCCAAATCTTTCTTCTTATGGTAATTGAGAGGCAATCAATTCCGTACTGACTCATTTGCATGAGGAAAGAAGAGAAGAAAGAAAAATCTTGGAATCAAGCTTATGCTAATATTGTTACATTACCCAGCCACTGTTGAATCCGTCAGTTTTTGGCCTTTTTTTCATCGAAAACGACCAATCCTTTTTAGAGACTCGTAGTTTTGGCATGACAACAAAAGGAGACATGTGAGAGGCAACCTTGATGCAAAGACAAAGGTACACCAATAAGGGACTATCAAAGAAAGCGGTTAGAATAATCTATAGATGCCAAAGGGATCCTTGACTATGGTCCTTATCAATCCATATGGCACTCGTTTTACAAGTTTAAAATAAAAACAGGTTGGTGTGAAATAATCAGTCAGCATTGATCTTCTTTATATATATATATATATATATATATATATTAAAATAGAACTACTTGTATTCCTGGAGCGTTGTTTCTGATGAAGATGAAGACATAATCATGTTGGCTCCCTCATAAATTGCTTTCTTTTTTTTAAAGAAAATGTGGAAGCTCGTGTTGACTCGCTTAAGTAAGGTGAGTATGGCTTCTCATACGAACCCATTTCACTGAAAAAACAGAGTTATAGAACTTGCAGGAAGTAATCGTAGAGAATCAAATGCTATAACAATCGGCCAAGTACCTCGTTAGATACTCACTTTTTAACAAGTTCAGCCCCTTCGAAGTAAATCCAGAAGAGTTGAGTTTGCGCAAAGATGCTTTCCCTTGGGAGTAAACCTAGAAGAGTTGAGTTTTGCACAGAGATGCTTTTTCTCAGCCCATTTTATAATTTAAAATATATTGTTGTATGGGCTATAAGTGCACTAATAAACCCACAGCGTTTAAACACAATTAAGAGCATTATATTTCTATAATATAAGCATGCTATGATCACGCAGAATGCATGTCATGAACACATGCCTGGTTAAACGGTTTTCGGATCTAACCCCCTGAGCCAAGCTCAACTCATGCATGTGCATAGGGCTTGTGGCAAAGGAGCCCAAAACATCTTAAAGTATAAAGCATAATAAATTACTTACATAGTATTCAAAGATTTTGCACTTTTTCAATATGAAACTGTTGCAACTAAACTAAGTTCTCTTTTACTTTTGGCAAAGAAGAAAAACAAAGAGAAAGGAAGAAAAATGTTTTGAAACCAAACATAATACCAACACACCCTAACTCTCCAAAACAAGTTTTATAACTATAATTGAATTTAGGCCTTGAACTTCATCATAAGCTGTAAATTTGCAAATCAAGCTCATGTAAAAGAGGGTCACAAAAGAAAGACATTTACTAACAAAACTCATGGCGTGCAAACGTGAATCATGTTAGAGAGAATAGATATAACCCACAATGCCAACTCCTAAAAACAAAAAAAAAAAAAAGAAAAACAGAAGATTTATACAATAATTATGAGGATTAAGTCAATCACCCAATGATATTGGGGGTGACTAAAGCCAACCCCTTTAAAGCCACAAATTATCATCCTCGGATCGTGACAAAAGTTCTATATCAATTGTCAATCTATCGAACACAATCTTTCTCCTTAATTATTTGAATATAAAACCGACATTACTAATGATACCTAATGTAAGTCTCCTCTTTTATTGGAGTTTGATACTGATTGCACCTACTGGAACATTTTAAACTGACATAATACGCATCCACCTATTAACCAATTGCACCAAACACACCTGCGTACAAGTCACAAGTGCTAATGCACCAAACGGTAGGGTCTAGAGTCCTTCGAGTGGGTGGTTGTTGAAGTATAACCAAACAACTCCAAAGTAAACGATCGTGCCCTCTACTGTGTGGCAACATAGAGGTGGCCCAATACGACCCTTGGCTGCGAGGTCTTGTAGGCCATGAACCTCATTTCTAATACAAACAAAAAGAAAAGAATATATTAGCAATAAAAAGTGGCAACCCTTTTGTCTTCCACAGTTGAAGAAAAGCCCCTCCAACCCTAAAAAGGCACATATATATATTTATAAAACAGCCAACTGAAAGTTCACATGCCCAACAACACTAGATCCCATTTGGAAGCAGAGATATGACACCTACCGTCTTCTTGTTTTTATATAATAATACTATTCCTTGATGGAAATTCTAGAATGATCCGTGACTCTTTGTGATTTCACTTGACATGATGGATTTTAGCATAAAAAAAGTAATAAACCATCTGTGATCTGGAGCTTTCCCCAGGTTACCAGGACTCTTCTCCTGTTAATTAGTTAATGAAATGACTTTCACACTTAATCTTAGTTGTTAACACTCCACTGCACGTGATTGAATTTGCACCAGCAGGAATCACTCACTTGTAATTTTGTGGTTTGTCATTTTTAATTTGTAAGATAATGGGCAGGGGCACTGTAACATGCCATTCCACATTATTTAAGAATGAAATATGAGCCTGGTATGTAATAAACTATGTAGGTTACTACTAGTAAGTTGGAATTAAGAATTTTAGGCCATATGACAGGCTTACTAAGTTACTGAGTCATTGGGCTACTCGGGTTGTTATAGGCGGCGAGTGAGTTTTGGACCTTTTTTAAGATCACGGTATGGCTGTTCATGTGCTGGGCTGATCTGGGCAAAGTACGTCAATGCCCACCTTATTTCCTTAAATAAGGTAGGGCACATTTACAATCTGATGGTTGGAGCCGTTAGAAGAAGGGTGCTTATAGGCCCGACCAGCATGGCCCAGAGTGGTGCACTTTGGCCTTGTTGCAGGATATCTTTATAGGCCTGTGATGTGGACTTCGGCCTAAGGATCAAATGGTCGCCAAATATATTTGTCTCCAATTAATATATCCATTTGCAAATAGACTTGGTTTGGGCCTGAGTTTTAGGTGAATGGGCTGGCTAACGGCCTAAATATTTCGCCCAAAAACCTAATGGGTCGAGGTTGGACAATCTTTCGCCCTGCCCCTTACGACCCTCTGCCCCGTGAACACTCTCCATTAGTGGCATTTTGGGAATAAATGATGGAAATACTTGCCGGTCAATGAGTGCATGCATTTTCCACTAAATTGTTAAAATTCCATTGCATCCAAACAGATGTTCATCCATAATACAATAATAGGTCATCACATATAATAAAACTTCTTAAATTCCATTTGGGCCTCTTTAAGTTGTGGCTCTTGTGAACATTTCCCATCAACACATTTTCCTCTCCACCGATGTTGTCCCCTTTTTCCAGGACCCCCATCAATTAAAAATCTAACAAAATCTCTTACTTTGATTACAAGCAGAGATGGGGAGAGAAAGAGAGATGACCTTTGAATGTGTTGAAAAGAACAATAGAATAAAGGTTTTGAAATTTGATGTAGTTGTGAAACATCATAAAAAAAAAAAAAATGCCCTGTCCATCTATCCCTACTCATGGGGTTCACGAGCGTCCAAGTTCACGAGCATTTGAGCACAAAAGGACGGCTCTGAAGGTCGTCCTCATAGCCCTCTCCTTTTTCCCAAGCATCCATATCATTATCCATTGATGGTGGTCACACCACACAAAAAAAACCCTACCAAGAAAAAATTCCAGGAAATCTAGATTTTCAAAGACAAATCATTGATATATATATATATTGATGGTGGTCACACCACACCAAAAAAAACCCACCAAGAAAAAATTCCAGGAAATCTAGATTTTCAAAGACAAATCATTGATATATATATATATATATATTGATGCAGAGAACCACCACAAAACCCCACCAAGCAAAAGTTCAAGGAAATTTTGATTCTCAAAGATAAATCATTGATAGAACCCATGATGAGTGGCAGTCATCTCCTGGGGCGCAGGAGAAGATCTCAATCATCTGGTGGAGAATCCATAAAGATCCATACCATGGATATGCCTTACATATACATAATATATATATATATACAGGACAAAAAATGGAAATGGACGGGTAGCACTGTGTATTTCATATTTACCATTTACATCGGAATTGGGAATTCCACAGCACAACTAAATAATACATTTGTTTATACAAATGTAATTTCTGTGCGTGCTTGTTTTCATCTTCAAGCCCAAGTTTCTAAATTTGAATGTTTGTGTTTAGGGTAATTACTATATATATATATTAATATTGTTAATTTTATCTCCAAGATCTAGTTAGGAACAATCGATTTCTAGCTATTTTATTTATTTCGTTGGAAGGTCGTCAATGTTTACCCACACATGCATTCTTGGGATTGGAGGTTTGTAACATTATTTATGATTTTATTGTTGTTATAAATTAAGGGTCCTTAAGATTTTTTATGTGCTTGAATTTGTCTTTTCTTGATTACTTACCATTCATGATAAGTATGCAAGCATTCATTAATCGCAGGGGTGTACAATAATGTACACATTCATAAAAATGCATTCATCTTAAATGCAAAGGAAAGTAAGAAAATTGAAGTCTATGTAGGATAAATATAAAATTACCTAAATTTAAACTACACATGCGTTAATATAGACTACATATAGAATACATGAGCTAACTTATCCATGCATTTACAATTCTTTTCACTTTCCCAAGACAAATAAACACATAAGCTTATACCATGCATTTACAGTACTTTTCACTTCTTTGAAGCATTAAAACACATAGGTTTATACTTTTACATAAGAAGTGATTAATTATGTAGTTGAGATTAATGCCCAAATTGGATGGTATTATGCTCAACTACTTTTCCATATTACATTTAAAGTACACCTGCTTTATTTAGTTGAGATCAATGGCCAAATTGCATTTACAGTACTTTTCTCATGGGTGTACTTTTATTTCCATAAAGATGTATATTGTTTAGACGAAATAAAAAACCCTTAAAGCAGATTAACCAATGTATTTTATAAACTATATTTCATCCTTTCTCCCCTATTGCCCATCCTTGTCTAGAGTTAATTTAGGTGATTTTAGTTTTTTTACTCGTGAAACAAAAGTAGAAGAAAAAATAAAAGCAATTAGCATTTCATTTGCAAAGTTTTGGACTACTATCTTCTAAGAAAATAAAAAGATTT
Source organism: Sextonia rubra (assembly GCA_037013555.1). Lineage (NCBI taxonomy): Eukaryota > Viridiplantae > Streptophyta > Magnoliopsida > Laurales > Lauraceae > Sextonia > Sextonia rubra. The sequence continues at coordinate 14,094,234 of JASUAD010000026.1, forward strand.
CTTAGAAATAAAAAAAATCTTAAAAGTAGCCATGAAAGGGCATATCTGAGTTCAGCATAATGTGGAAGGTACTTATAAAAGCAGTGTGCTTTGAGGGGAAGAAAAGGAGAGTCAACAAGAAAACTATCACAAATATCACAATATCCTGACAATATTTTAATATTTTAAAAATATCACTAAAATTGAAAATATTGCAAGAAGATCACAATAAATCAAAATAAAAATGGAAATGTCCAATAAATCAAAATAAGAAATTAACAGTGTTAGTATTTACATTAGTATTTGCATCCTATTTTCATAATTAATCATTTAAAGATATTTTATCTAATTGATATATTTTGATAGTAATTAACAAAATCCCTAATCTTAAAGTACTACAATAATCTTGTCATGTGTGACAACGGCCAAAGCTCAAAGGTCAAGCCGTTGTGATGAAAACGAGGCATGCCTTGATAGTTTGTAGTTTGTACGGTGTACAGTGTCGTTTCCGTAAATTTACGGTAACAACAACAAGCCTTTTATGTTTTTGATGACAACAACAAGGAGCCTCTTGAGAATTGGCTTTTTCAGTCAAACACGGAATCATACAAGAGATAAAAGAGCCATTTGATAAAACCTTAAAACATCAACTGATCAACCAAATCCAATCCTGTCATTTTCTATGAATGCAAAGTTTTCTATTGGCTCTTCTCCATTGGGCTTCTGCCTTGGGGGATTAAGGTTAATGGGTCGCATTCAAGGATGTTCCAAGGTGATCCATACAAGATATTTTTCAAGCCAAGCCCTTGGTGAAGGATAAGGTGGTCCACACTTGGATCTTTGACGGGTCGATGTGTTTCTAGAACCATTGCCATCCTTACGGTGTAAATGGGCCTAATTTAGGTCGGGTCTAGAGTTTCAAGTTGGGCTGTTTTGGGTAACGATCAAGAAATACCTACTCACCTGCGAATGATCTAGTCCAAGGTTTAATTGAGAGAGATCTAGGTAGTGGGTTGTTCTCTATAGATTGTAGTATCAAATGATTTACATCATTCTATCTCAGAATTCAATTCAACAATTAGGATCGTAGTTACACAAGTTTTTGTAATCAAAATAAGAATTGACAATTTATTTTGATCTTAAATTTGACCACTACATCGATGGCTTGAAATAGACCTCACCCAATATTGAACATCCTCAAGGGCCCGTTTGTCTGAAGTGGGCTATGCTTCTGCCTAACTTTCAGGCTCATGTGCTGAATATGGGTCAGAAGTTTAACTCGATAACTCAAGCTGCTATACTTGGACAATCTTCGGCCAGGAGATCCGTGAACAGCCGTTTGATGTTGTGTCAGTCTCGGGGGATTCATTCCCACATTACCACCTTAGCATATATGTGAAATCTAGGCCGTTAATCAGATGGGTCCCACCTTGTGCAGGCCCAGGTCCAAAATCAGCACACTCTAGTTGTCCTATCGGCTGTACATTGTTCATGTAATCTAATTTTTGCTCATGCAAATTTCGCCCACCGGATGCTTTTGAACCAGCCCTAGTTTGAGGCACGGAGCTATCCAAGGGGGTCCTACATAATGATTTCTTGTACACGTGTAAGGTGAGTCCCCTAATTACTCATTTAGCATTTATCAATCAAAACAAACCCCCTAATGTTTTGTTTAATTGCATTAATGCAAAATACAAAAACACCCCCATCCTTTATCAAAATGGGGTATCTTTTTTCTTTTGTTTTTAGCTGAGCAAGATGACACATGTCACCCCAAAATATGGGGCTCTTTTAATTTTTTATGGTTAACTGTTTTATTTTTGAAAGTTTTTTAATTTGCAAAAAGTCCACAATCATGAAAAAAATCTATTGGCAGCATTCAGGTGAGATCATCAGTTTGTCTAGTTGGTTAAAGAAGTTTCTTTTTCCATCAAAATTTCCCTTTTTATTTTCTTCTCCTTCTGTGGGAGATCACACTGTATGTTATCCTGTTGGAGTACACATGGACCATAGAAATATATAATGCCATAGCCTGGATTGGATAGAGACGAAAGCCCACATGTGAGCCCAAAATCCCAAGCATTGATCAACAATACCAAATGAATAAAAAAGGGATCAATGAACCAGATTTAGCCATCCTTGTCCAGCAATTTAATGTGATCATCGACCACCTGATGAGTTTTGAGGGGCTAGATCCTATTAGAACTGAACCGGTATGAGCTGGTCAGAGTTTTGACCAATCCCAAGCTTGGTTCATATGGTATGTGGGTAGACTAAGCTCGAGTTCGGTACTAGTTGAGGTCAGAATTGCCGGGCCTAAGACCAAGCCCAAACATAAAATGGTAATCTGAGCACAAATCTAGGCAATATTGTAAGTACACAGTGTATTATAGTGTATTATGTATGGAACAATTTTCTCCTGCGTTCTTGCCCTTGTAGTCCATTCAAATTGGTGCCGGACATCACAGGGATCCAGTAAAATTGAAAGGTTGCATTTGGGGATTGTATGCATCACACATAGACAAGAATATAGATCTCAAATTGCAATAGCACCCATGTGATTTGAGAAATTTCAAAAATTAGACCTTCAAATTTTTTATTTTAGTATTTAGCTTCTTTACCCCACCATTGGCCACAGCACCCAAATGAAAATCCTATATGTGCCATTGCAGTTAAGCCCAACCCAGATTGCATGCAACTCACGACCCGTCCAAAGTGTCGGCCTAGTTTGAATGGTCAAGATCACCCCACATGTGAATAATTGTATAGATGATACCTAACTTGGATTTATATGGGTAGTGTACCACAATCGGCAGGCCACTGGAAACTGAAACCATACAATCATAGAGCTTCTTGTTTTGTTCTTCTTTTAAAAAGAAATTTCAGTTGGTTAGTTGTTGGGGTTGTAGATTAATAATTGAAAACAGGAGGCGGGGGTTTGGAATTTGCAACAACCAGCCCACCCTAGGCTTTCTGGCATTTGCTGTTGAGAAGACAAAGTACAAAACTCTCACCCGTGACCGTTGCATGTGACCATGAAGAGCTGTTATAATCAGTGCCCTTGACAAGTTATAGACCACTCACATGTTTTATCTTTTTGGCCTCTTTCCCAAAAATAATTCTTGCAAAAACAACAGAAACCCATCAATTTTTACAGATTTAAAAGTTCAAAATACAATCCAAAAACTTGCAAACAACAACAACAAAATTTCAACATTACTACAGTTGTCTGAGCTCTTTGTGTTTGCATTTGCATGCTTGTTTATGACCCCACTTACAAGAACTTCATGTTGGAAAAACTTCAATCACCATCTTAAATCAATTTGGGGTCGGCTAAAATAGTTTTATTTTGAAACTCCAAAACTCTCTATCTAACATTGAACTCATCAACTTTGTATCAGAACATGTGGGAAGGTAATTTTTTTTTATTAGTTTTTAGTGGGTTGTATCTGCCATTTCCTGTTGAAATTGAATGGATTGGTATGCATTGTTCACTTTAATGATTTGTAACAAAAGTAATAAACAATCTAGTAGGCAAAAGGACTTGAATTGGGAAGGTATACAAAAGAGTAATGCTCTAGTATTTTTATTTTGAAGCTTCTGAGTGTAGAAACTAAGGACAAAAGGGTGTTAAATTCTCGATTAAATGCAATAAAGAAAGATTTCGATAGTCATAGGTGATAATTATAGTATTCCTAGGGGTAATCTATTAATGGAATTACATTATTTTGAGATAGAATATTTATAAAGTTCATAGATTTCCATTGTCCATATGGTTCATTCATTTTCTTCCAAGTATTTATGACAGGATTGAGCTGCATACATGCTTCCCTTTAGAGATAGACCATTATGTCGAGTACTTGTATGCAAGCATATATATATATATATATAATATGTTTTTTTAATGACCTAGGGTATCATTCGCTAGCCCAGTTTTCAAACCTTTGACCTTCGGCTCAAGGGTTTTCTGATTTTGACGAGCAAAGACTATTCCTTATGGGGTACATACATGTACGCACACATGTATAACTTTCACATGCGATGTTCAATGATGTCTAAACCCACACCTTGGATTAAATTACTTCCAACCAATTGTCACAAAAAAATGAAGAAAAAAATCAAGCTTTAACTGTCATTACTTAGAAGATAAACAAAAAGCTGAAAAACAGGGGAATGAAACATTCATGTGTAGGCGCATCAATATATTTCATGTGTTTGCATTGTGCAATATGTGCAAGAAATGTGGCCTATATAAACCCCATCAGTCCATGGATAGCTGGCCACAGAGAACAACAGATTCTCACACACAACTAAAGATGAAGAGGGGTTTCAGCCTAAAAAGCCTTTCACTGACTCTTCTCATTGTTTTTATAATATTGTTCCCTACATTTGATTCTTGCAATGCCAGGAGAGGCAAGCATTGGAGGCAAAACAGAGCGGCCTCATCTTCTCTATCCAAGAAGAAAGGAAAGAACAGTGGTCACCACAATGGTGGTCATGGCAAGAAAAGTGGCGGCGCGTCCAAGTCTCCATCTCCGGCTCTGGCTCCGGCTCCGGCTCCGGCTCCAGCACCAGCCCCTCCAAAGAAAGGATATACTGACAGTGATTCAACTATCTTTAATGTGATCGACTTTGGCGCAAAAGGCGATGGAACCACAGATGATACAAAGGTGATTTTGCGATTTTATAGTATTTTCCTCACGAAACTTTTAATGAGGTCAATGCCATTATCTTTTCTGAATCACTTTTGCAACAATTGTTGAGAAAACTCAAGGCTAAGATTGAGTCTAGCGGTTCTAAAATGCATATTGAAGATTAATATAAGAACACATTTGCATGCGCTTTTATTTTGTTGAGATTTTCATTTATTTGTGATGGAGATTTCATGGGTCATGCTCATGAAGTTGCATGGCCCTATTTACAGAGTGAAGAGGGAAAATGCTGCATGAAAATTTGAAAATTTTGCAGGGGAGGAACCAACTCTGTTTCTCTTCAAAACATCCAATGAAGCAGGCTGTGCAGAAAAGCAACAACGGCGCACGGTAGCTGATAAGGCTTCACATGATTGGAAAACTACGTTAACTGTTTTACGTTAGTGGACACATCCGATCCTGATGGCAGTCATGTAATTCTTTAAAACAATAAGGGTAATACGGTCATTGTCTTCATTCACGGGCACTGGACTTTGTGTTGGCCGTTACTACTTACTAGCGTACCATTCCATACTTTATTTCCCCATAAAATTGAATTCCATTTCCATTTTTGTTGTGATCAAGTGAAACCCATTTCATTTGGACATTTTAGACAGTAGTAATCACTGATCTGGGCTGTTAATTACGTCGATCCGACTGCAATTACCCCACTTGCCAAAAACCTCACAATTTGGAAGTGCCCAGCGCTGAGATCGCGAAGATTTCTTACATGCAATCTTGAGCGTCCGTCTGTGATCTACGGGTTCAAGTTGTTTGATTGTATGAATTGAACTGTGAGAGAGAGGAAATGGACGTCACAATTTGAATTAGATAATAGTACAATTGTTTGTAGTGGATCATTCATTTGTCTTTATATCGTGTGGTTCTCACTGTACTTCTTGTTGAGTGGTCACAGTACCCATGTGATGTACGCCATCCCAGTGATCATGTTGGCATGTGAATGGTCATTTGGACTATCCATCTGGTGGGCCCACTTTGCCAGAAATTAGAAAACTTAGCCACTGGAAGACCCTCTTCTCCAACAGATCAATGTCTCACAAATGCATGGCCAACAAGTTTGGCTAATTGTCCGCATCTAACAGGGGCATCTTTCACAGATCAATTCTCCAACTGGATTGATCTTCGCAATGTGGTGGATCAGCACAGTGGGCCCAGTGGATGGACAATTATATCATCACCCACCTCTGCACACCATAACCTAGGATGAAAGTATTGCACATTGCACTCTGGCGTTTCTGGTGAGCATCAGCTTTTGTTTGTAACTATTGAGGTGCCTTTTTACCACCCCAGAAAGTCACAGTTAACTGCATGTAGAGTTAGCTGTGCCTTCTAGTGATATAAAACCTACTGTTGCTTTAGCTTTAACTATGTCAGTGGTGTCTATAATATAATATTACCGTTACTGATCACAAAATTTATATATTCATGCACAACTAATAAAACAAATAGGACGCCAAAAAAATAATGATAGAGATAATTGCTATGATATTGAATTATTATCATTGTTAATCACATAAAAAAAATGATGCAGGCATTCCAGGATGCATGGGCAGCAGCTTGTAAGGTGGAGGCGTCGACAATGGTGGTTCCATCAAAGTTCACATTTCTTGTTGGGCCAATCTCGTTCTCAGGCCCTTACTGCCGACAAAATATTGTATTTCAGGTGAATTTTCAGTTACTGGGGGAAAGTATATTGATTACTAATGTATGAATTTAGACTCAGAGTTTTAAAAGAAAGGTAGATGACACTGGAGATCAGTGAGCATTTTACGTATGTATGTTTTTTCTGTTTTTTCTGTACTTCTCTAAGCTTAATTCATGGTTATAAACAGTTGGATGGGACGATCATCGCTCCGACGAATACAAAAGCTTGGGGATCAGGGTTGTTGCAGTGGCTAGAATTTACAAAACTGCGAGGAATTACAATACAGGGATCAGGTGTAATCGAAGGGCGTGGCTCTGTTTGGTGGAGCCATTCTGAATCAGAAGATCCTGCAAAGGGGTGGAAAGACTGGGATCTAGGCGATCCGGTAAGAGAAGCTCTCTCTCTCTCTCTCTCTCTCTCTCTCACTTCCGGCAATGATGTTGCTTTTTCCGTGGCAATTCCGGCAGGCAAGAGTTGAGCTAAGTAGTAAAATGCCAAGCATCAAACCAACGGTAATCACCATAATCACTTCTATATAAGCATTAGTTCTTTTCTAACTCTCAACCTCCTAGTTGCAACAATGAGCACCTTCTCATCACCAACCAGTCCAATGATTTTGAGAATCCATGGGATTACAAAGTGTCCAAAATAGCCTTCACCAGACACACTAATGACTTAATCCTTCACCAGACACATTAATGACTTTGTTTCTGTTGATACTTTCGAGCAGGCCCTGAGGTTCTATGGCAGTACCGACGTAACGGTGAACGGGATAACAATCCAGAACAGCCCACAGTGCCATCTCAAGTTCGATGGATGCCAAGCCGTCGAGGTCTTCAATGTAACAGTTTCCTCGCCTGGTGATAGCCTCAACACCGATGGCATACACCTGCAGAACTCTAGAGATGTGTCAATCCACAGCACCAATCTGGCTTGTGGTAATTCTCATACCTGACAAGGACAGTCTTGTCTCTTTCGAACTTCTCACGTTGCACTGTAAGGTCCAACCACATAGCTTTAAGGTCAGGATAAGTGGTATGTAATTGTAATTTGGCAAGAAATGCCAGAGTGGTGACTCCTAGACACCAATCATATCATCCCACACCAGCCGAACCAATAGTATTCATGCCACATGGCCACCCATCCACTTCCACGAGCACCTTTTTCTTTTCCAATTGTGCCCTGTGTCAAGCCATGAGTTATCAATGATCTTATCCCATTTCTGAAGGGCAATGGGCCCCACCCCAACAAGAACATATTCTTTCAACAGTATTCCTTTCAATTATCAATTCTGATTCTATAACATGTCTCAAATTTTACCGACAAAAGATGGAAAACAAGCAAATTTCAAGGAAACAAAACTTAGTAGATTCGAATGCAAAAGTTGATCTTTGTACCTGACATAAGCTCCTTCGTAGATTTTTATGCAAAAGTTGATCTATGTATCTGACATAAGCTCCTTCCACATCTGAGCAGGCGATGACTGCGTGTCAATACAGACCGGCTGTACAAATGTATACATACACAATGTGAACTGTGGACCTGGGCATGGGATTAGCATTGGAGGGCTTGGAAAAGACAATACAAAAGCATGTGTCTCGAACGTAACCGTGCGAGATGTCATGATGCGTAACACAATGAACGGTGTCAGAATCAAGACATGGCAGGTATCATACCACTACCCACAATGATTTCTGCAGCATATTAATGAGAATTGGCACTTCGTAATTTTTTTTGGATCCACTGGAAAATTGGTGAAATGGGAACTTCGGAGAACTGAAATTTAGCGACACCCTGTATGGGTACTCTTGAAACCAAGTGAAGTATGCAGAAAAACTCACCAGTTGTGTGGACTCGATTAAAACTTGGAGAATCAATGAGTACCGGAAATGCAAGATCTACTAGACCAACTTGAAATGTGCAACCACCAGATTACTGCATTACCTTTTAGAAAGTAAACCAAGTTTTAAGATGACTCACATTGACCATCTAGAATTCAGGTTGGCATTTGAAGGCTGCACATACTAACACACAAAACAACTATTAGTGTGAACATTTATGCAGATGGATGGTTCTCCAATTAGTTGTAAGTTGGGGTGGTGGAGAAATTGGAAATCACATTAGGTTGGACATTGCTTCATGTGTCCTGCCTTCAAATAAATATTATTAGATGCTACATATATCATTGTCCAGAGGAAGAAAACAGTATCCTAACCCTTGCAGTTCCATTTGCGAATGCCCCAAAGTACCACCATGGACACACCGAAACCTCTCATCCTGACAAAATATTCAAGCCAGTACAATTTTGTGTTCATCCAAATGCACTTACATACTGTGCTACATATATATGTACATCTTAATCTTAAGAATCATTTTTCTTGATGGTTTGATACGTTTGACGCAAAATTACAAGTGTTTCCTTTGCAGGGAGGCTCAGGTTTAGTCCAAGGCATTCAATTCTCAAATATTCAAGTATCAGAAGTTCAAGTACCTATTATAATCGATCAATTCTATTGTGATAGGAGCACATGCAAGAACCAATCATCAGCAGTGGCATTATCTGGAATCAATTATGAGAGGATCAAGGGGACTTACACAGTAAAACCAGTACACCTAGCATGCAGTGACAACTTACCCTGTACAGATGTCACCCTAACAAACATAGATCTCACACCACTGCAAGAACGCTACCACCTGTATGAACCCTTCTGTTGGCAAACTTTTGGAGAATTGCGAACCCCCACTGTCCCACCAATTAACTGCCTGCAGATGGGAAAACCATTGAGCAACAGAATTCAGTCGAGTCTTGATTCGTGTTGAGGCATATATCTAAGGAACACTGCATGTACCTGTGTGGTCGTGTTTTGTCGACCCCTTCACACTAAAACTGCCGAGTAGATAGGTTAATATTGATTGCTAGGGCTATGTCAATGTTGATTTGTCATCTATACGTAGTATATAGAAATTCCTGCTTACTAGGGTTACATAGAGTTCCCATCCTGAGGGGTATACAGAGTTTGTTGTTTCCTAGAGGGTTTTTTTCTTTTAAATTCTACACAGAGTAATAAGGCAAATCATGTTTGCTTCGTGAATGTCGATTCCCCATATTTAGAGAATATAAAGGCAGTCTTGTTTGTTAATTGTGTGCTTGTATGACATCACTAGAACTACAAATAAACAATCATATCGCTTGTCTATGAAAAACGGCAAGAATGCAAAATATCAAGTGGACCTTTCCTTCTATTGAAGAGTAAATGCGACAGGACGTACAATATGAAAACAATAAACAGACAAATTGTACACGACCGTTGATGGAAATGATAGAAGGATATTTTAAGTTGCAATACAGGTGCATATTTTCCATCTTTCAAATGAATAAGACATGAGGCCTGTGAATGGATCACTGCGATGATGACCTTCATCTTCATCAGTACAAAAACCTTAAATACCCTGGCTGACAACCATGGAACTGAGGCTACATGGGAGCAAAGCAATTCATAGTGGCAATGATTCAACAAAAACCATTTTCAGCAATGAGCGAAGTGGTCATCTAATGTCTAATATCTAATTACCACAAAGAAGTGCAGCCCGTCATACAAAAGCTGGCGAGGCATTCAAAAGACAAGGATATTACTCTCATTTGATGTATGTAACAATAGAATGCATCATGTTTTCGATGCAACAATCTGAAGAGAACCAAATTACCTTGCTTCAAGAGTGCAATGGAATGACTTTGTGTTTGACCCAGCAGGGTACAAGGGGAGCCCACACTTTCCCCAAAACATATCCAGCAGGCCTTCTCATAAATTGACCTTGCCCCGATGTCATTTCCACAAAGACAATTCTACTAATCCAATAAAACTAGATATTTGTAACCAAGGGAATCTAAGAGACTAAGCCACTCCTTACCAGAGAGAGAGCCATTAGCATGATAATGCATGATTTTGCCCTCCAATCAACTCCCTTTTTCACCAATTTTCCGCTGCTTCATTTTCTTCTCTTTTAACATTCCAAAAACTTGCATTTCAAGCTTTAGTTAATGCCTTCAAGTCATTACTCATTAGACTAAAAGGTATTTGGTTGTGTTTTCTATGTATACAATTCTGACCCCTATGAAAACGACCTCTCTCCTCGATCAGTGAAATGTCTTGCTAAGGTATTCTTCCACACCAAAAAAGATTGTGTCCAGATCCCAAAATTCTTACCCTACGCTTCTATGTAGAACTTTTTTCACCTATGGGACTTCTGCATGTGAACGATAACATACACAAAAGCAAGACCCCCTGAATTAAAGCTATAGATGGAAATGTCATGCAGAGGAGTCCCATGGGTGAAAGTCACCCTAATGTGGATATTGAATTTTTCAAAGGCACCCCTTTTTGGAGGATGGGCGAGATCAAAGTCTTGCAGAATCAGAGAAAAACCAACATTTTTCTCCGAGTTAATGTACATGATACTCACTTGACTTCTCTTCCTCCGTTAGAGCTTGTCTTGACAATAAGATGCTTTAAAAAAAATATGGTGTACAAAAGGACTAGGACGAGAGTGAAACAAAACTCTTTCCCCAACACTGGTTAAACCCTTCCTGACACAGATCAAATTCTCATCTCTAGATCCTAATGGACTTACCTGTTGCTATGAGAAAGAAACTTAGCAGTGTTCTGCCGCTCACTCCATCTTCAAGTTTGTTTGTCAGAGTCTCCCACCTCTCATGAGTCATTCATTTTCACCGTATCCTCAGTTTCTATCACTATGAATGTCAAAGTGGCTCTCCTTACGGTTTCATCGAAGCTGAGTTATTTACCATGGTCCACAGTCAAACTTCTGGAATGATTGCTTGACTACCTGGAAAGTGGGTTTTTTTGCTCATCAAACTGATGGTCATATTACTCGACAAATGTTCGTTTGGTTCCAGAAAATTCTATTGATCCTACTAATATTGCACATAACATACACAACCAAAGGCTTTTAAAGGAATAGAAAATAATGCACTTTCTATTCAAGATTTTAAGGGGATATTTTCCCATAACAACAGCTACGCATATTCTATCTATCAAATAAACTGTCGTGCGTTCAGCTTAATCCCAATAAGCCTTTGGTATGTTCATTTCTGTGATGCAACTTGGGCTGGGCTAAGCCCGAGTAGCATGTCCCAAACTGCAGAGAAAAACAAACTGAATTGGCTTGTTTGGGTTCAGGATCAGTCTTGGGCTTGGACTCAGGCTCAGGCTCAGGCTCAGGCTCGTATTTTGTAGCCCAAATTAAATTCTAGTCTGGCTTGGGCTAAAGCATTGGGTGCCCAAAATGGGCCTAACTACCCATGCTACATAAACTATTTACTGAGTCTCCAGAAACTCTATAGAATGAAAACCTCCCCACACCCCTCTTTTCCTTTTAACATTTTTCTTTCTAGCAAATGCCCCTTCTCCATTCTTTTCCCCCACCCCCAATTTCTCTTCCACCCCTCCTTTTACATTTCGTCTTATCACTCTCTGTAGCTTATTGAAGGAACCCTCAAACATTTTTCTTTCTTGCAGGTTGGAGGAGCCTACTATAGAATCAAGATCTGATTAGAGGAATCCACACACACACACACACAAAAATAATAACAATAATAAAAATAAAATCACAACGAATGTACAGATCACATGTGGATAAGTCCTTCAAGACTATGCTCAAGCTCAGGGCTGTCTCACAACACCGAGATAGATTTGTTCTATCCGCATTCATCACAGTGAGTTCGGATGTGTGTGCATAGAGAGAGAGAGAGAGAGAGAGAGAGAGAGTAGTCGAAAGGTCATTTTATGCCAAGTAATGTTTCATCTGGGGGTTTGTGCTTGGTCTTACACACACACCTTATGAACCATGCTTGGGCTATGTCGATATCCAAGCCTGCCTAAGTTGTACTCATAATGAAGAGGGCTCTAGTTAACTCCAACAGAAACCAATTTTCCAGTTCAGCCACTCCATTTGGTTTAGTATAAGAAGAGGATGTTTGGTGATCTATATTGTTTTCTACAAAGTATTTTTGCAAGCCACAATGGACAAGATTTGAACTCTTTGGCATTATCGGACTAGAATTTTTTTAATCCTAGCATAGTGTCACATCAGCTACATTGCCCCACTTTTTGGAGGCTTAATCATGGCTAAGATGGATCTTATGGGTCAGACCAATCTCATGACCCATGACCAAGGGCCCATTGTTTAGAAGTTTCTATAATTCTCTACAACTTTGGAATAATGTAGAAGCTTAGAGATATTTGTAAAGAATAGTGTGGAACATTCTAGAGAGAGTTCTAGAAGATTCTCAACTAATGTATGAATGACATGTGGCACATTCTAAGCCACACTTTGTAAGGCCAAAGTGTATATAAAGGGGTGGCCTCCCTCACTTGTAAACACCAAGAGTTGTAAGAAGCTATCTAGTTCTCTTAGCATTCTCTAAGTGTTTCTCTTGTGAGTGTGGTATTAGCCTTACAGTCGGGTGAGTTCCAATTAGCTTGGAGGAAAAGTTGACTTGCTAAATACACGGAGCATTAGTCGAGTGCTGCACGGGCTACAAATCATGGAGGGGGATGATCGGTCTGTGACAAGTGGTATCCGAGCCAAGTTCGTTCCTCACCCTTGAGGCAAGATCACAAGGAAGAAGTTGTGATGGCATCTCATGAAAGCGCAGTCACCAAGGTCCCTGGCAAGGGTGGAAAGAAGGGGAAGGGAACGTGAAATACTTCCCGTGAGCTAGGTGGGGACTTGGACTTGGCCACTCTAGAGAGACGCCTGAGGTCCTTGGAGCGGAACATCCGCGAGGTAGACGGTCGTGTAGAGTTGTAGGAAGGCCATGTCAATACCCAAGAAGAAAGCCAACAGCAGTTGGTATCTCAGGTGAATATGATGGGCGAAGAGGTCGTTGACATTCGGAAGATGCTGCACGAAGAAGCTCGCGATGCTTTCCAAGTCATGACGGAAGAGATCAAGGAAACCATCGCCTCTTTAAGGGCAAAATTGTTGGCAGATCTTCGTGCAAGAGACAATGATGTCAAGAACAGACTGGCCGTATTGGAGCGAGCAGTTTTCAATGGTGGCACTTCCGTTAAGGAGACCCGTAAGGTACGGTTACCTAAACCCAAATGCTATAAAGGTGTTAGAGATGCTAAGGAAGTAAAAAATTTCTTGTGGCATATGGAGCACTACTTTAGGGTTGCCAAAGTGGAGGATGAGGCAACCAAGGTGGAAATGGCCACTATGTATTTGGAGGATGATGCCATGTTGTGGTGGCGTAGACGGCTCAATGATATGGAGAGAGGCCTTTGTACCATTGAGTAATGGGAGGATTTCAGGAAGGAACTGAAGTCTCAATTCCTACCTGAAAATGTGGAGTATTTAGCTAGGAAAAACTTAATGAAGCTTAAACATGATGGCTCAATCCGGGAATATGTGAAGAAGTTCACCCATTGTATGTTGGATATCACCAATATGATTGATGAGGATCGGTTGTTCTTCTTCATGAATGGGTTGCAACCATGGGCTGAACAAGAGCTTCAAAGGAGGAATGTACAAGAACTAGCCACGGCCCTTGCCACGGCCAAAAAATTAATGGAATTATCTAAAAAGGCTGATTCTGGGAAGCCAAAATCATCCAAGCCCTATCAAGGCAAAGGTAGGGGACATAAGAATGGTGATTCAAAGGATGGTGGGAAAAAGCCCTTCTTCTCACATAAGGGCCAAGACAAACCCAGTGGGACTGGGAAGTCTAATCAAATCCAGTGCTACATTTGTGGGGGTCTTGGACACAAGCTGTTCGAGTGTTCAAAAAGACGCACTCTTAATGCCTTGTTGAAAGGAAAAGAGGACCCGGTCTCTAGTGATGAGGAAGGCACAGATGATCCTACGATGAGTGCCCTTACCGTACTCAATGCGGTGAAGAAACAAACAACCGGTTCCCCACCTGTCAACAAAAGCCTTATGTATGTCAATGTGCATATCAACGGCAAGGTCACCAAAGTATTGGTAGACACGGGAGCTACACACAATTTCCTTGCCGAAGATGAAGCACGAAAGTTGGGGCTAAAGCTAGAAAAGGACTCCAGCCATATGAAGGCGGCAAACTCCGAAGCTCAACCCATCAAAGGAGTTGCCAAAGAAGTAGATATCCAAGTGGGGGATTGGAAGGGTATGACCAACTTCACTATGGTCCCCTTGGATGACTTCAAAGCGGTGCTAGGGGTGGAGTTTCTTAAGCCAACTAAGGCGGTGCCAATGTTACATTTGGACGTCATTGGACTTATGGATGAGAAGAAACCTTGTATGGTCTCAGCTATTAAGGCCAAGAGAGAGGTGGCCACACTATCAGCTCTGCAATTGGCCAAAGGTGTCAGGAGGGGTGAAGACACCTACCTAGCGGCACTTGTGAAAGACAAGGGTGTCATACACGCAAAGGTGCCAAAGGAGATCGATCAAGTCCTTGGAGAGTTCAAGGATGTGATGCTACCAGAGCTACCCAAAAGGCTTCCACCAAGGAGGGAGGTGGACCACAAGATAGAGTTGGAACCCGGTGCCATACCACTAGCAATGAGTCCTTATCGGATGGCTCCTCCAGAGTTAAAAGAGTTGAAGAAACAACTGCGGGAGTTGCTGGATGCAGGGTTCATCCAACCCTGCAAAGCACCATATGGAGCACCGGTGTTGTTCCAAAAGAAACATGATGGTAGTTTTCGGCTTTGTATCGACTACCGGGCGGTGAACAAGTTCACCATAAAAATTAAATACCCTATTCCTTTCATAGCAGACTTGTTTGATTAGCTTGGTGGAGCGAAGTATTTCTCGAAGTTGGATCTTCGGTCAAGGTATTACCAAGTCCGGATGGCAGAAGGAGATGAGCCAAAGACCACATACGTGATACGCTATGGAGCTTATGAGTTCTTGGTCATGCCATTTGGCTTGACGAATGCACCAGCCACATTCTGTACGCTTATGAATTGGATTTTCCATCTCTACTTGGACAAGTTTGTGGTGGTATATCTGGATGACATCGTGGTTTACAGCAAAACTCTAAAGGAACATAGGGAGCACCTCCGAACAGTTTTGCAAGTACTACGCTCTAACCAACTCTATGTTAAGAGGGAAAAGTGTTCATTTGCCCAAGAAAAGGTGATGTTCTTAGGGCATAAAATAAAGGAAGGCACCATTTGTATGGATGAAGGAAAAGTGAAGGCCATATACGAGTGGTGCCCTCCAACCAAGGTGGCAGAATTGAGATCATTCCTTGGTCTGGTGAATTATTATAGAAGGTTCATACCAGGCTTTTCCAAGAGGGCATCACCCTTGACTGACCTACTTAAGAAGGGTCAAGCTTGGTATTGGAGGGATGAATGCCAAAAAGCTTTTGAGGATCTAAAGGAAGTAGTGATGACAGAACCGGTGTTGGCATTGCCGGATTACACCAAACCATTTGAGGTGCACACCGATGCCCCAAACTTTGCTATTGGAGGGGTACTCCTACAAGAAGGGCATCCCATAGCATATGAGAGCCGTAAGCTTAATGAGACGGAGAGGAAATACTCCGTCCATGAGAAGGAAATGACCGCCATTGTGCATTGCTTATGGACATGGAGGCACTATCTACTTGGATCCTGCTTTATTGTTCGGACGGACAATGTTGCCACAAGCTTCTCCCAAACTCAAAAGAAGTTAGCACCAAAGCAAGCAAGGTGGCAAGACTTCTTAACTAAGTTTAACATGGCCATTGAGTACAAGTCGAGGCGCACTAACCAAGTGGCAGATGCCTTGAGCAGAAAGGCGGAGCTTGTGGAGCTAAATGCAATTGTCACCATTGAAAACCCCATACATGAGGAGATCAAAGAGGCTTACTGAAAAACAATATGGCACAAAGCTTGTTGGAAGCTACTAAAGATGGAAGGACCAAGTGCTTCTAGGAGGAGGATGGCCTGCTCTATGCCAAGGGGAACAAGCTCTATGTGCCTATGTGGGGGAACTTGCGAAGAGACCTCATAAAAGAATGCCATGACACCCGATGGGCTGGTCATCAAAGATATAGGAGGACCCTCGCGCTACTTGGTGCACGATTCTATTGGCCACAGATGAAGCAGGATGTTGAGGGCTACATGCGAATTTGCCTTATGTATCAACAAGAAAAGGTGGAACACCAAAGATCGGCTGGTGAATTGGAACCATTGCCTACGCCCGCATGACCGTGGCAGAGTATCTCCATGGACTTCATCTCGTGCCTACCCAAGGTGAACGGGTTAGGTAGCATTATGGTTGTCGTGGACAGGCTCTCCAAGTATGCTACCTTCATTGCCACACGAGCAGACTGCACCGCAACCGATGCATCTATTCTTTTCTTCCGAAATGTGGTGAAGTACTGGGGCTTGCCGGAAGTTATCATAAGCAATCGGGACCCTAGGTTCACGGGGAAGTTTTGGACAGAATTGTTCAAGTTGCTAGGTTCCGACCTACACTTCTCCACAAGTTTTCATCCTCAAACCGATGAGCAGACCGAACGGACCAACACACTCTTGGAGGAATACTTACGGCACTACATCAACACAAACCAAAAGGATTGGGTAAGTCATCTAGATGTGACGCAATTCTTTTATAACCTTCAAAGAAAGGAATCAACAAGTCGTAGCCCATTTGAAATAGCAATAGGGCAACAACCCCTCACACTTCACCCCTCACACTTCACACGGTCACAACCGGTTATGCAGAAAGTAACCAAGCTGCCTTCACATTTGCAAAAGATTGGCATGAGCAACAAGACGTCGCCAAGGCTTACTTGCACAAGGCCATCAAACGCATGAAGAAATGGGCATACAAGAAGAGAAGGCCGATGCACTACAATGTGGGCGATAAGGTAATGATGAAACTACAACCTCAACAGTTTAAAGTGTTCAGAAAAGTCTATAAGGGGTTGATACAAAGGTATGAGAGACCATTCACAATCATTAAAAAGGTGGGTAATGTAGCATATAAGTTAGATCTTCCATCTAACTTCAAGATCCACCCAGTCTTCCATGTGAGTTGTCTTAAGCCATATCATGAAGACAAGGAAGACCCATCAAGGAATTCATCAATCGACCTACAATGATGACTTCGTTTGATAAAGAGGCTAAACGCATCCTTGACGACGGAAGAGTAAGTCGGCGTGGTGTCCCTCCATATACCAAGTACTCAGTGAAATGGAAGGGCCAACCCAACCATGAAGCAAGTTGGGAACGAGTGGATACTTTGTGGCAATTTGAGAAAGTACTCGAAGATTATCACAAGGAGAACGCCGCAACAAGGACGTCTACAGATTAGGTGGGGGAGATTATCATGATCAGCTAGATTGCCCCACTTTTTGGAGACTTAATAATGTCTAAGATGAATCTTATGGGCCAGACCAATCTCATGACCCATGACCAAGGGCCCATTGTCTAGAAGTTTCTACAATTCTCTACAACTTTGGAATAATGTAGAAGCTTAAAGATATTTGTAAAGAATAGTGTGGAACATTCTAGAGAGAGTTTTAGAAGACTCTCAACCAATGTATGAATGACATGTGGCACATTCTAAGCCACACTTTGTAAGGCCAAAGTGTATATAAAGGGGTGGCCTCTCTCATTTGTAAACACTAAGAGTTGTAAGAAGCTCTTTAGTTCTCTTAGCATTCTCTAAGTGTTCTTCTTTTATGAGTGTGGTGTTAGCCTTATAGTCGGGTGAGTTCCAATTAGCTTGGAGAAAAGGCTGACTCGCTAAGTGCATGGAGCATTAGTTGAGTGCCACACGGGTTACAAATCGTGGGGGAGACGATCGGTCCGTGATAATAGGCTATATTTGAATCACTTTATGAAACATGATAACTTCGTTTTTCACTTCATCTACATTTGATAAGGTAGACCCAGGTGACAATGAATACATCCAAATATTGAACAGGGGCAGGCCCCAAATATATGAGTGCATAATCTCAAAGTAGTATGTCTAGCTTGACCTAAAATGTTTTGACAATATGCAACTTTCACAATGTAGTCTAGAATCAGAACAAGCAATTTTATTTGGAAATAACAATGTTAACAATTGTAGAGGTAGGTTGAGAGAGAGAGAGAGGATCATACTTGATTATTGCCTTATGAGATTCCATAATTACAAAAAGAAAATGATTTTGAGAAGCTAATTACAATCAATCAAATCAATCGAAAGTCAAAAGAGAATAATTGTCTTTATGGTTCTCCATAGTGCTACTTAGAAAGATATTAGGATGAGAAAGAGAATGAGAAATGAGAAATTAGAAATGCACCAAGGAGGGAGGCCACTACTATAGTGGATTATTTCCTTAGGAGATTCCTTAGTTACAACCAGAAAAGGATTTTGAGAAGCTAATTACATCAATCAAATCAATCAAAAGTCAAAAAGATATTAGTTGTCTTTATGGTGCCCCATAGTGGTACATAAAACATATATTCCTTGCTTTATGGTGCTCCTCTAATATGGCATAGCCTTTAAAAGAACCAGGATATTTACCACAATCATTAAAATATTAGATTTACTAATTGTGTGCAGAGTTCCGTGCAGCACTAATTTGTGCATTCGTTCTGAATTTTAGTGAGGATGCAAACAAGAACAAAGACCTGAAAAAGAAAGGAAAAGGACTATGGTCACGTATTGAAGCGTTTAAAAAAAAAAAAGAGTAAGAGTTTACTATAATCATGTGTTGTATTAAAGTGTCTCTGCAGAGTCAGCCGCACTACTTACAGTCCATGGGGGACCAAAGGAAACTTCTCTTGTATCTAGAAAATCCTAGCCAATTTAAGTCCCTCTAAATTTGCACCTCTCATGTTTGGATAAGTACTGGTCCAAAAAGAGAGTGGAAAGAAAAATAGAAAGAGCTGAAAATAAAAACTCCTTTTGGTCATCAGTCAAAGCAAAGAATCAAATTTATCATTAACCAAACAGGGTCTGCAAGCCAAACATTTCAATAGTATCCACACCGAGCCTACACACATATTGGTTGGCCTCAATCAAAGGGGCAAAGAAAGTTGTCTAATGACTGTCAGGATGGGTACCTCATCCAGTGGGAGTTTATAGTTGAACATGGATCGCAGTTCTTTCCAAGATTCCAGCAGGAGTGGTGCAATTAAGGACGAAAAGGCATGATTGTTTATGTCTTGGTTCAAACTCAAAGGCATGATGCTAGAGTAAACCAGTATAAATTTTCTATTTTCTTAATGAAAGCAAGCCTTGAAAAGAATGCAAGCACTAGTTTCTTGCGTGTCCTGGGAAAAGTCAACGAGGAGACAATGCAGACAAATTGGCCAAATCGGGGTGTTGCATGTGAGGATATGATGATCGTAAATAGTGAGGGCATATCAAGGATAAAAATAGCGGTTGCGGTGGGTGTAACAGCCTACGGCCGAAACGCTAAGTAGTAGGTGAGACGTAGCGGTGTAACGGTGTGATTGGAAAATGTCTTCAAAAAATCTGAAAAAATTCCAAGAAATCTAGAATATTGGAAAATGATGGAATATATGCTTGTTTTGCAAAAGTAACTAGTATAGGGGTATGTAGCGGTCCCCTCATTGTATGAGGTCCTATATCGCTGTATGAATAGAAAAAAATAGGAATGATAAATTTTTTTCATATGGATTAATGTTGTTTAGTCATGCTTAGAATATAAAATGTCATAGTTTTATCTTAAAATATACACACACACACACACATATGGAGAAAGTTTTTCTATTAAAGTGAAATTTGATTAGAGCCCTACTTTTTATTAGAATAAAATTGTTTGGATTAGTGTTTTTAATGGTCATTTCATAAGTTATATTTTGAAATATATGTATTTATATATGTGGAGGGGAATTTTTTATTAAATTGAAAATTGAAAAGGGTCCATTTTCTATTGGAGTGTTATTTGGTTAGGGCCCTATTTCCTATTAACTAGAGTGAACTTTGGTTGGGTCTTGTGTCCTATTAAATAGCCTATGTTCAATTAGTGTGAAACTTGGATGTGCTTTATTTTCAGTAGGTGTGGAATTTTTTTTATATATAACTGTAAAAAGTAGGTGTGGAGGTTGGCTATGACCCTATTTCCAATTTGAGAAAGGTGCCAATTTCAATTTAGTAATATTTGGCTCCTATATGACTTTTTTTGTTTTAACGTTGTTGCCTCATTGTGGAGCCCACCAATGGTTACAATAGGTTCTTTAGGTTTCATTGTTTTGGATGGGCCCACTTAATTTTTTAAAATGTTTTTTATGGTTTTTAATGTTTTTGAATGGCCCATTTAATTTTTATCTTTACCTTTCATTAGATGGGCCATTGTGGGCCCATAATTGACCCGTTAACAAAATAAAATATGCATGAAGGGTATTTGTTACCCACTTGCCCTAACTTTCGCCCAAAACAGACGATCGGATATTGGGAAAGAGGGAAAGGAGGAGGAGAAGAAGAAGTAGGAGAAGGAGGAGCACCTGCTGCTGGGTTTTGCTGCCGCCGCTGCTACTGTGCTGCTGTTGTTGTTGCTGCTGCTGCTACCGTGCTGCTGTTGTTGCTGCCTGCTGCTGCTGCTGTCGCTGTGATGCTGCTGCTACCGTTATATCAGGTGTGTCCT
This sequence comes from Sextonia rubra, assembly GCA_037013555.1. Lineage (NCBI taxonomy): Eukaryota > Viridiplantae > Streptophyta > Magnoliopsida > Laurales > Lauraceae > Sextonia > Sextonia rubra. The sequence continues at coordinate 14,115,178 of JASUAD010000026.1, forward strand.
CTGCAACTCGTCCCACTCTATCTCTCTCTTTCTCTCTTTTTTTTTTTTTTCCTTTTTCCCTTTCTTCCTCTTTTTCTACTTTTTTTTTGTTGTTATTCTACCAGTTGAGCAAAAGAGAAGAAGCGGGAAAAGGGGCCCTGATTTAACTAGGCCGATACATAGCGGCCACTACTGGAATTTATCGGCTGCTATGGGCTGCTACGCTTGCGAGCGCTGCTATTTTGCAAAAAGTGTAGCGCCCTTGGGCGCTACGGCCAATATATCGACCGCTATGTCCATGGGGCATATATTTGCAATTTTTGGATTTTCACTATATTAGATGCAGATTAATCGACTTCATGGGATGCTGAAAACTGAACATTGTTCCACTTCTATGTACCATTTCAGTTAATTCAAAATATATGTAGAAATAAAAATAAACACCACATCAAGACAATAACAAATGTTGATATCTTGATGGTCTTCCCATTGCATTCAAATATAATAATAATTTTTTTACTGATAGATGTTTCACTCAGCATGTCAGCATTAGTTATAAATACTGATATCACAAGCATCTCTAATGTTCTCAAGAATGCATTGCATGTACCCAAACTGCGAGCAATTAGGATATTTGACAAGTGAAAGATTTTCATCACATTGTATCCTTATCCCATGCATTGGAAATTGGCTTTGTGAGTTCTACTTCTCCACTCATCCTTTCTTTAGAACTAAGTTCTCTATTTCTAATACCCATATATTTTTCCCACATACTGTAATCACCATGGAGGGAATCAACTTACTCTGACAAGAAGCAAATTTGTAAAGGACAACTGCATCTGGGAAATATTCCCTACTTATGGTCAGAGTCTCATATGTTATTTATTTCTTACCAAGTAATTTTGAATGCATCACATGCAATAAAAAACCTTACATTTCAACTTAAACAGAAAGCATATACACTCAACCAAAAAGAAAGGAAAAAAAGGGAAATGTGTATATATATCATCTGCAAAAGTTTATCCAAGTGAACAAATTTTAAGAATGGAAAAGGTAACAATTAAACATTAGCTGAGAGGACAGCAGAAGCCTAGATCTCAATTTATGATCTTCCAAACCCAGAAACTGCTTTTCTTCTTTCCCGGTCATCAATCTTTTCGGGACTGGGAGACCCAGTTCTGGTTTCAAACTTCTTCTCCAACGCCTGTTACATTATGGAGGATATGATAAGCAAATAGAGAAAGCAGATCTTTTGCAATAACTGTAACACCAAACCAAACAGCTGGTAGAATTTTGTAGAATTGCATATTCAATACTAGTATCAGTAAAAAAAATTATATATTATAAAGGTCTTGAATGTCTCAAATTCAAGCATACAATTCATCTTCTTGCTTAAATGGCAATTGGAAAGCAGTTTTCTAACCTGTGTTTTTGTCATCATTTTCCCTCCATAATTCTCTCTCACTGCAATCAGAAATGACCTCATGCTTCACCTAGTAACTTATATCTAAACTGCCCCAACTCTTGGCTCATAAAAAATCTAGCTTTTCTAGTAATTGATGAGAGAGAGAGAGAGAGAGAGAGAGAGAGAGAGAGAGAGATTATATGAAAATTGCTACTACTCTTATGAACATCATTTTCCTTCTTAGAAGTGTCGTAAAATAAACATAAAAAATTACATTTTTTTGTGAAAAAGAAAATTATTTTTTTTGGATTCATTGTTTTTCAAACATCTAGTACCTATGATGCATGGATACTTCAAAATGGCCAGTTTGTGTCGTATCGTATTCGATACTTCACTTTTTGTGTGTAAAACTATGTCCTTGCCGTATCCATAGCATGTCCTTGCCACATCCCATCATAGACTAGTACTGTAATATAAACTGCTACTTTGGGCACACACGACCTTTTCTAAAGTCAATCTATAAAGCATAAAGGGAATCTAAACATCTTTAATGACACCCTTTTGACCTGTATAGAAAAGAGAACATTCCTAGGCAGCAACATAGTAAATTGAGAATACTAGAGTGTTCATTCATTGTAACATTCTGACCCAAGCTTAGCTTGATTAGCAAGTAATTAATGTGATTTTATCTTAAACAAGTATATTTTAGTCTTATGGAGTCCATTGTGTCAAGTTCAGGTCATAGATAGGTAGTTTAGGTTGAGTTTGAGCTTACCTAGGTAAACGGAAGCCCTTTTCATAATTTTAGAATTCATGGTTTCATGTCATACACTCATCATATCGATACCATTACATTTGCCTCGTTAAGCTCATCAACTTTTGTACTTGACTTAAATGCATTCGACTTCATTTGAATTAGTTAGACCCTCAAATGACTTAAATTATAATAACCCTAAGTGAGAAGAACCTTCATATAAATCTCAGGAATCTTGCTATTTATAAAGGACCAATTGAAGCCATTCGACCCTTTTCTTCCTCTTGTTACTCTCCTTACTCTAGCACTCTTCTCCCTTTCTCTTGTTAGCATCAAATGGTTTGCACGTATACTTAGAGGCTTCCACCTGTCATCTTCATCATCTCCTCCTTCTCTTGTAGCTGGGATCATAGACTCTTAGCCTCCATCGTCCCAAATCACGTGCTAAGGTAAGACCTCTTCCTTTTGTTTCACAATTTATAAGTGAGCACAGTCAAGGAGACTCTTATTCTCTTGCATGCACTCATTTTTACATTCTTTTTTACATGCATGTCATTGTAGGCCAAGAATAGTAGGTTCTTCTTCTCAACTGAGTAAAGAGAAGAAGTAGTAGTGGAACTCAAAATCAAAGGGAAGTATAAGTTAATTTTGATTGAATGCATGTTGGTATGTTATGATTCATGTAAATCTATTAAAGTTTTAATGTGAAATATTAGCTCTGTATCTTCATTCTTCTAGACTTCCACTATATAATGACATTCCGTTAATGCATGATTCGATTGTTAAGTGAACCACGTACCGAAATTGGAGATGTTAATTAGTTAAGGATAAGTAGAAATGAATGCCCTCAACAGGTAGAAGACATGCAATTAGAACCCCAACATTATGGGTTGAAGACGAGCATTTTGTAATCGGATTAACATCCAGAATTTTGAATCTTACAGCTTCCATGTCTCACAATCCAGAGAGCCAAAAATTGCAGTTCCTTCTACAGCCAAGCCACGGTTGAGCTGTGAAATGTATTATGGCTAAACTATAGTCTAGCTGTGACTCAGCCGTAGACACCATACAGCTAAGCCGTAAGCTATTCTATGGTTCAACCGTAGGTGCGGGTGAACAGACTGAAACTACGGCTCAGCCGTAATGTAATCTACGGCTCAGCCGTAAGCCATACACTGCTAAGCCGAAATAACTCTGAAACTCCAGGTATAGTTAGGAACATTCTAAAGACTTTGTAGAACCTTAGTTCTTGGATCTCTTTACCCTATTCATTGGCCTAATGGAACAATTAAACACCATGAAGGGTCTTGAGGGCTGAGATTTTTTCATGGGGTGTTGTCCATTTGTTTAGCATCTCCCCATGGGTATTGGTTTAAGGGACTTCGATACACATTCTTTACACAATGTGACACCAAAAAAGAGACAACCGTGTATCGGATAACTTAAAACTACATCATTATGCACGATTAGAAACAATGGATGACTATATTAGGGTTGGTTTGTAAATTACCTTGATTCCATTAATTTAAATTGTATAGCATATTGAATTATCATTATTGTCCTCTATTGTTGGAATGATTTTGAATTGAAATAATCATAGTATGAATTGATTCTATTTGAAATGTTATTAATATACGCTTCCCTATTGTCAGTGTTGAATTGAGTAAGAACGAATTGAACGTATAATGTATGGTTTTCAATAAACGTATGTATGGTTCTCAATGAAACAATTGGTATGACTTACTCAAATTCAATCATATGAATTGAAATGGTTTGACTTCACTCAGTTTCAGCCTTATGATACCTGGCGGGGTTGACTTAGGTGTAATACGTGAACGGTGCTGTTGCAGTGTGCCTTTGGAGCTTCCGGACTCCATGTATGAAGAGACCCATTCATACCTTCGCCCGGTTGATGATGTTCTCAAGGTAAATATCCTTAGAGGGAGGATATAACAAATATAGCAGTCAAATAGTATGTATTTTCACTTATAGATTCTTATATCATGCTTTATTTCAATGCACAACATGCGTAGTATACTAAATTGACCTCTATTGATCATTTGTCATTAATTCTTTTAGATACAATGTATATTCTTTATTTCAATGCACAACATGCGTAGTATACTAAATTGACCTCTATTGATCAATTGTCATTAATTTTTTTAGATACAACGCGTATTACCTTAATTATGCTTATACTTCGCTGAATAGTTTTATTTACAGTTGTTTAATGGTGTTACAAGCCCAGATCCCGATTCCGGTCTAGCAGAGACCCAGGAGTCAGAGAAGGAGACCATAGTGGTTCCTTCGGGCCATAACGAATGGACAGTAGAAGCTTACTGGCTGATCCATATGCCAAGTGCGAGACACTATTGTCTTAGGGATGAGTATTTCGGGTAGTTTGGGACTTTTAGCATATACATATATTTAGATCCATATAGATTGTTACCTGCATAGTCTGACCTTTCTACGAATGTTCTTTCATTCCTTGTACTTCATTGTTCCACTTTCTCTATATAGAATGTTTATCCTTGGCATAGTTGCAAACATGTGCATATCACGGTTGGGTTGTACAGGTGATGTGTAGAATTGCTATAATAATCTTATACTCTTTAAATGTTAAGATTTGGACTGTTTTATGGTTGCAATGATATTTTTGAACTGTTTAATGAAAAGTAAAAAATTATAGACGACATTGACAGGCTTCCGCGTCTTGAATGCTTAAACAGATGTCGGATTAGGTATCTCACATGTGTAAGAATGTGAATATTCCTTGTGTAATTCTGCTTTGACTCTGGTCCGGGTGTGAATTACACGGGAGTATGTGTGTTACGCCTCGGAGTTAACCCTAAACTCATGATTCACAGGCTAGGGTTGTGACATTCATAAAGTAATATCACACTATAAAATGCATATAAAAAATAAAATCATGTAATGCCAAGGGACACTGTAGGATGATCCAAGCTCAGTCATAGTAATAAAACTAGTAAAAATAGACAATAAAGGGACACTAAAAGTAACAAAAAGAGATAGACAAGCTACAAAAGCAGTCTTCTATTCACCTGTAGCTCTGGACGAATACCGTCAAGCACTTCATCTGTCATTCTATCAAAGAAAAGAATTCCCTGCAAGTGGTCAAATTCATGCTGAAAAACTCGAGCAGGAAGGCCTGATATATTGACAGAAAATCTTGTGCCAGTAATATCCCGAGCATCAACCTTAACAGATTCTGGTCTCTGCAAGGCGAGGGACAACAATTTAAGTTCCATACAATTCTCAGTATATCAACTTACATACTTTTCTAAAGTAAAGATGAAATTTCATTACAAAAACTATCAAAGAAATATAACACAAGGTACAGATAATTAATAAGGTTGGTTGATGAGCCCGTTCTTTAAAGTTAATCTAAGTATCAGAGGTGACAACATCCAGACCAAATTGTTGAGGTGCACGACACCCCAAAGCCCAAAAGCTATCCCTAACATGATTAAATAAGCCACAATGTATACATTCCATTTCACCAGGTTGATTTCCGGTGCTTCTAGAATCATTCCTAAATGATATTAGAGCCTCCAATACTGATCTTTCAATTTTACCATCAATTGCAAGACTAAAATGTGATAGCTCCTCTCTTTGCAGTGAAGAATATACCAATCCAAAAGAGAAAAACTGCTCGTGACTTACCTATTATCTGAACCTTTAATGGTTCATAATCAACATTTTGGCTTCTTCTATTCTCTTGTTGGGTTCTTTGATCATCTCTATCCTTCGAGCAATGATAAGAAATGTGTCAGTCAAGATTTAGCTCTTCCCACATTGCTAGAAGAGTAAATAGTAGGCAGTTCTGGTCCCATCTGCTCGCAGTAGTATTTAGCATGCAATCTCCTACATAGAGTTGATTCCACTGGATATATTCTTCTTCTGAGAATGCATATCATAAGAAACATCCAATACTCATTTAGCAATCTTTCCATATGATAGCTGATGTAAGGATTCCAGCGAGTTCAAAAGTCAGCAGAGAACAGGAAAAGGAAACTAGTCAAAATACTAGTTGATTCTTTTTCCTCATATTTGGTATCATCAACTAAGGGTATATAGACTGGTTTCCCTCTTGACTTAAAAACTGTTTATAGATACAGAGACCAAGACAGAAAATGTCTCATTTAGCCAATTGCTAGAAAGCTGAAGGCTTGGATTCTCTAACTGTCCAAGAATCAGACCTTGGAACCCATCAATTGTGCAATATGAAACTTCAGAAAACATGTTTTACTTCAACTTCAACTTCAACTTGATAAGTTGACTCCAGATTATTGGGGTAAGATCTGCTGCTACTGCTGCCGAAGATGATCAAAATGGAACTTCTACTTGATAAAATTTCGTAATCAACAACTTTCACGGCAGATTCAACAACAAAGTTGCTTAACAGCTAGAAAAAACTCACACAAACTGGTCCAAGGGTAATAGTATGACTTGCTAATAATAGCCAAAAACCAATTACCAACTTCATGCAGCATCAAATGATTCCATACAGAGATGCACCAGAAAAGAAAGTTGTCCATGGACAGTTCCTCAATCCTATGCAAATTCCTTAGGGCACGTTTAGTAACAAAAGTACCAAGGACATGATTTCCGCTTTCCACACTAAATACGAAAATCCAAGTTTGGTGCTGTCAAATCGTCATTGATTTGGGGTGCCACAAATCATTGAAATGAGCTTTTTAGGATCCAACCTCCCCCATTCAGACTTGCAAATCAATAGGTGAAAGAGGAGGGGTATAAAAACAAAAAGCCTCACCCCCTCCTTCGTAATGCCTTTCTCGATTCAACTTTTGCAAAGAAAGCCCTCACTCCCATTCCCATTGAATCAACCTCTCTCTCTCTCTCTCTCTCTCTCTCTCTCTCTCCCCACTAAGGCATTGCTGCTTCATCCCAGGTTTGATCACTGCAAGAGATAGAGGACTTTTCCGGATCTCCATTGCCACTGGAGAAGATCTTGACTGAGATCGGATTTAGAAATCTTATTGGTTTTCCGGTGGATACAGATCTGGTTTTTCAGATCTGGAATGAGGGGCTCAATTTTGCCCTGTTGCAGAACTAAGCGAACTGAGGAAGAAGAGGGTAGGGCTGCCTCCACCGTTTCCGCTGCTGGTTCGTTTCTCGTCTGTTTGATCTTAGTGTCCTCTTAAGCAGTGGTGGAATAAGGTTTAATCTTAAGCGTCTTATCTATAAACCCCAGTAGAAATATATAGATATATGGAAATAATCTTTAAGAACTAGTTCTCACCACATTTTTGTGATAAGTCTAGGTGGGGCCCATCTATCACCCAATACACAGGGACCCCCTGATAGTCACACATCCCAAATTTTGGTCAAATCCGAATTTACTGGACCGTTGGATCGACTGTGCACCAACCCGAATGAATTAGATTTGTAGGCCACAAATGAAGGGATTGGGGACATGTGATTGGGACCAAACTTGATATTTGGGGTGGACCCATATAGAAAATCCATCCCCCCTGGTCCCATCCCCAGATGGGACCCACAAGCGGGCTCCATAAAAAGTTCTCACAGTATGTGTATGAGAACACTTCTCATAAGATTAAGAAGAAACTTATTATAACTTTTATCATGATCATCACATTCATGTGTGGTTTTTTTTCTTGAGTTTATTTTATTTTTTCACCTGGGTCATGTTGCTAGGATCTAGTCGCTTATGGGTTAGTTGTGTTTTTCTTCCTGAAATATCTTTTTTATCTGGATCCTACTATTCAGATCTTCATGGGTTAATTATGTTTTTCATCTTGAAAGATTTATAATGCCCAGGATTTATTCTACATTGTGATTTGATTACTACTTTTATACAGTGGAAAAATAAAAACAATCAATCACACAAATCACACAAAGAAGACAACACACATATTAATGTGAAAACCCACACGGGAAAAACCCACGAGTCCAAAGTAGACAAAATCAATCACTAACTTCCACGTTACACTATATACTCACAACACTATATACTCACAACCCTACAGTCAGTCCCTCAATGCAAGGCGTTATAGTTGTTTTTGATATATCTCCACAGCACGCAGTCCCTCAGTGCCCCGCCATTAGTGCCTTGATCTCCATAACAAACGAATCTCTATACGAGAGAACAATGTTTTACAAGGAAGTAGAAGCCACAAATTTCCAGTAAAGAAGTAAAAGCATCAACTCTAGAACTTGAAACCTTTAACCCAATCTCTCATGGAAGCATTAAATTATCTATCCAATAGTAATCCCAATTCAGAACAAGAGAAGCTCTATGTATTGTGCTGTACTGAAAGGAATCCTCTTTTTATAGCCCACAATTTGTGCCTAAAAAGAATACTCCTTGTAGACCAAGAACTGCTAGTTCCTTAAAAGAATAATCATTCTAGAATAAGAACTACCAGTTTTTGCACAAACAGGAAACAAACCCCGAATAGGAAAGTTTTGTCCAATCCCATAAATTGGCGAACTTACTAACAAAATCCTTACACATCTGGGTGGTCATACAGTTGGGATCTAGTTCTCCATGGGTTAATTTTGATTTCTTGTGATTGTTTGGTGTTACCTATTTGTTGTTTATGAATATTTCCATTGATTAACGAAAACATGAGTATATTTCAACTGCCAATCATCCCATCTGAAGAGTTTTAAGCATTAGTATCAGTATTAGAACTTGTATTGGTTGGGGAAAAACTGATATGAATCACTGATACGGCCAGTAGATATTGGTGTATTGGCTATATTGGAATGATTTCTTGTTCAGCTGAAAAGGTAATATAATTGGCTATATCAACTCACATTGGATTGCATCAGCTTTTATTAGCTTGCTCTTTTAATGCATTGTATCAGCTGATTCTTTGTATCAGTTCTTGTATAGGCTGAGATTTAAAATCATGGTGTTGCATAGAAATGTTTTAATGTAGACTTGGGTTGCTCCAAATTTCATCGTGTTGGAGCATTCTAAGCTTAAGTTTTAACATTTTCAACCATTGTATTTTATTAATTACGTTGATTGCAACCAAACAAGTTTCTACTCATGAAAGAGAGAAAGTAGAGACAATAGATTAATAGGTGCCAAATGATATATTATTTTTCTTATTTCTGCAATGCATTCTATAAAATTGTATAAACAGAGTTTACCTTATGTATGACTGATTTCTCAGGATGAATGTTATAATTTTGTATTTATTTGTTTCAGGTTATGATAAGCAATTTAAAGAAATCAAATTCCAATTATGACCCTGTGATGGGTATGCATCATTCAAGTTGGGACTTTTGAGAGGAAGGGATGGGATGAGACAGGAAGGAGAAGGCATTGAGACTATTGGCAGTTTTCTATGGGCTTCTTATAATGAAGTTTAGAAGAAAAAATTTATAGCATGTAAATGCTGATTGTATTTTTTTTTTATCAACCATGTAACTTGTAACTGGAATACATATCAATCTAATATTTGATTATTCAATTTATTTTTCATGTTTAAATAGAGTAAGTTAAATAAATGAGTTTGTAATGTAAATGAAGTAAGTTGAATGATCGAGTTTGTGGAAATTGAGTCACAACGTCGCCTTTTTAATCTCATCCATGGAATGTAGTGGGTCCCATCATATCAATCATAAGCACAATAAGGGTTCTTAGTTTGTTAAATATCATGAACTGGCCCCCACTTGTCAGCTAATAAGTCTTGGTCATAGCCAGCCATCAAAAGCCTCATATTAAGTGGGATGTTTAACTTCAACGGACATTGGTGCTCAACACCAAACGCAGATTGAGGAAATCACTTGTCATTCCACGGTTCTAACATTACATTAAGGGCATGTTTGGTAACAAGCGAGGAATACGTAGATCTTAGAAAAGGAAAGTCCTCACCAAGATTATTATTATTATCATTTTTTTCTTTTTTGAAATAGAGATTGTATTGAATGCTCAAAAGAACATTATAGTATAAAAGAGCTATACTAAAACAAAAAGCCCCACAAAAAGAGGGGAGAGCACACAAGCGAAAAGGGAAGGGAGCAACTTCCCCTAAAAGACGGGTTGGGGGATGAATTAAGAAAGGGAGACAAAGATAGAGGACTTGGATATTCCCTCTTAACGAGACCGTTAGCATCAGTGCTTGCTAAACAACTAATATGGGAGAAGGATACGATCATCTTAATGGAGAGGTGATGTGTCTCTTTAATTAAATCAACAAAATACCAAGGAGTAATCGAGGGGTCAGAAGCCCACCAACAAACACAAAGTGAGTCACCTTCGACCAGCAAGCGAGTGGGCTTTAGCCGACCAACTTCACGCAACCTAATGTTCGAGGCTAGAAGCTCGGCCTTGTTGATAGTACAGTGCCCTGCTGGTCCTGAGTATTGAAGGGGGAAGTGACCATCTTCATTTCTGATGACCCTCCAACCCTGTTCTATCCGGGTTCACGATCACACTACCATCAAAGTTAAGTTTCAGCGTACCTAGAGGGGGGGAACTCCATCTAACCCTTATGTTCAACCGAAGAGGTTTAGAGAAGGCAATTTCTTTCCAATTTTGGGTGATGGAATTCACAACGATGCCCTTGAAAATAGGAAGAGCGGATGCCCAATGTGCCACCAGGATCTTTACCTTGTCACGTAGCAATCCCCAATCAAAAGATATCCCTTCAAAGCATCTAGCATTCCTCTCTTTCCATATTGACCAAATGGCAGCCATAAAAGCTAGACTCTACATGATTCTACCTCTTTTGGTACCCACCCCAAGGATCCAAAATTCCAACAGATCCTAATGTAAAAAAGCGCTTGGAAGGATTATTATGCATAGTTTTCCAACCAATGCTTTTAAGGATTGTTATGACAGTCTGCAAAATTGTCTCAATAAACTTTCTTCTTGATGATATATTAGTGACTATTGAAAAAAAAATAAGAAACCCTCTCTTTACACATCTAGGAAATTTGGACTACTGACATGGTGGCAGTCCTTTATTTTATGTTGATTGTACTCCTAAACATAACCTGAGCATCAGATCCTAAAGAATATGGTGCATGGGCTATGCCCGTTGTTAAAGGTAAGACAGATGACATGAGTAAAAAAATGTATAGAACTTTTTTATCACTATTCATAAATCTACAAAGAAGATATCCGGAATATGCTTTTATCTTCTTTTGCCAGCCTGTACTCCAATGTGCATTTCCTAGAACAAGTTTGTGGGAACTTATCCATTACCACATTGTAATAAAAATCCTACTATTTATGAGTTGAATCTTACAATATGAACCAAATGTTATATAAACAAATGTGAAGGTAATATGTGAATACCTTTTTCTAAGAATCTTACGATTTTTTTGTACATTTTACAATCTGACACTATCATAAAAGGATTTTTTTTTTCATTTTTGTCTTTTTCTTTATTATTTGTTTTCAAATCTTGTTTGAAGGCTGTTAAGCCGAAATAATATCAGTAAAGGCTTACTTTGCATTGGTTGTAAGACAAACGTTAGAAGATGAGCCAACTGCACAAGCAAGGTGCCTCTAGGCATCTTCCTTTTGAGTAGAAGGCCTAGGCTTGAGCACACATGAGAGACTCCCCTAACCCACAAGATGAAGAAGCATAACAAGAACCAGCTAGGTGGAAACCAAAGCTGGTTCTAATAAAAGATTAATCATCATTACAAAGAATAATGCTAAGGTGATGATATATGTACATAGAACTTTAAAAATCTTATGATTTCATAACTCACAATTTACCATTAACTATTTTAGTGGTCTTATGATTAAATGATCAGATTCAACTTTCAGAACATTGGATTCCTGACCAAATTGGGATTGAGAAATAACTAGCAAAAGTACATCATGTTAACGAGACTATGCAACTTTCATATCACTTCAAAGACTTCAGAACTGTAGGTTTTGCAATATGCATACATTTCCATAATACAGAAAATTTTATTAAGATTTGCTTGTTTTATAATCTTAAGTATTCATTTTTTGTTTTTGTTCTTTGAAAACAGATTCACTTTTGTATATTATTTTTACAAAGTTAAAAATCTTACAATCTAGTTCAAATATAATGAATGAAAATATTATGATCTTACATAGAACATCCACAATTTATTACCCCAATAAAATATGAGGCTTTTCAGAACATTGATTACACATGCATGTGTAACCAATCCAGAAAGTCCAAGCCATGAGGCAGACTGAAATTGCAATATAGGACAAAAGGTGCTATTAAAATAAATATTGCCAGATGCCAAGCCACTGATAGATCGGCGGTAGAGGTGTCTCACACTCCAGGGGCAACCAGGAATTGATCAATGGTATCCCAGGCGGCGCTCACCCTCCTACAACAGTAAAAAAGATCTTCACCCAGTGTGGGTACTGCCAAAGCAGGGTCCTACACCACTGTAAAAAAAAAAAAAATTTGTTTGACTTTGCAGTGAATTTGGACCACTGACCATTTTCTTGCTCAACCATCTGTTTGAAAACGAATTAGGGGTTTATGATTATCTAATCAGTTTGGTTTTTATGTATATGCCAAGCCAATGATCTAGACACAGGAGAAAGTATACAAAATGAATTCATGACAGTTATACAGATGAGTGCCACAAAAATTGTATTTTGCTTTGAATGCACAGAAGAGAGTTTACAAAAAATGAATTCTTGCTTCTTCTTATTTTTAGTGAAAAGAAATGGTGTGAATGGTTTTGGACGTGTGGCTGCAGAGGCGTGTGGTTGTGTGGATGTATGGTGGGTGTTGGGTGGGGAAGGAGAGCAAAGAACAAGAAGAATAATTAACACCATTCCCATACTAAAGAAAAGATAAAGATGCAAACATGCTCACAACTGGCATTTTTAGCAAACATAAATTGATGCACTCTTGCAGCCTAGGTTCTTGCACGAGCTAGTTTGAAGACATAGGAGTGAACTGGAAGAGAGAAAATTGGAGGTTTTCCATTACCTCTACATCTGCATATATTCCAGGAAAAGATAAGCAACCCTCATTGAAAAGCATAGTCTTCTTTGAATATTTGTGAACTTTTGGGTTTATAAGGACAATTTCCTCCCCCTCTCCACGCTCACCAGCAGGATTGAACACCAGAAGTTGAACATTGATTCCTACTTGAGGTGCTGAAAGCCCAATGCCATCAGTTCTGCTCAAAACAAAGTCAAAAGGAATTGTTCGAAATCTGATAAATCCTAAGTGTTCTTAATAAGAATACAGAGAAACAAAAACAGATGTTATGCTATATGAATCGTGCATCCGACGTGTCTCATAGCATATACTCGACTCCTCGGTAAATAGAATATTACATATACTCTAGCTGGCACAAAACATAGTTAACAGGAAAAACTAGCTACGAATGGCGAAGAGTGAGAATTGACCTGGAGATCTGTCACACAAACATGAGACATATGATCAAATTTAGAGATCCAATCCCAAATGACACAACTAGATTTGGAGATCTGATCCAACTGCAAATTATCAGCTCAGGCAAATAGCTGACAGACGGATAGCTCAATCGGAAGACTTAACAGATACAACAAAAAGGCCATTGCATCCAAAACCAAATAGAATAGATCCAAATGCAGAACCACGCAATTGATGATTCATGGCCTAACAAGTGTGAAGACAATGCACAACCAAGTTAAAAAACTGATCTAAGCCAAAGACTTCGTATAAAAAATCCAACGAAACCTATGACGAACAGTGGCAATGTCAACATGTAAACGGGTTTTGGGGAAACATATATGCCCAAAGGTACTAAACATGATATTTCAACTTAGAACTGAAATAGAATACTAAAGGGAGAAAAACTGCCATCGATTTTTCAGAACATAACAAGACCAAACACAACCCCATATCAATACCATTTTGTATTCCGAAAGCAAATTTCTACAAAAGAAAAAGAAAAAAAGAAAGACTAAACCAGCAGCAAGTAACCAGTGTTCTAGAAACCAAACAGAACCATCCGGTTGGACCCAGCTCGACCAGATCCATTTTCCTGGAAAAACCCTTCTACTAGTGAAAAATAAAATAAAACCACCAAAATTGGTAAAAATCATGGCTGCATTACTACGAACCAACGGCTTTGACCAAATTATAATCATTCTTTAAGAATGTTAATCATTATTATTATTTTACTTTTGTAATTATGACGACGCGTTTAGACTCTATTGAACCAGCAGTTGAATCAATTTAAATAGAACTATTTGATAAAGCAGTTTGGCGTCCAGTAACCATTGCAAGTAACCACTCTCTAAACATCAAAAGGCCAAACATAACAAACTTACCTATACATGACATCAAACATCTCAGCAACTAAATTCTTCAAATTCTCATCATACGTAACAATGCGCTTGTTTCTCGCTCTCAGTATTGGATTTGGATACTCCACAATTCTCAAGGGTGGCTCAAAGTTGAGATCAGAAGCTACAGCCAACAAAAAGAAATAAAAAAAAAAGAACCATTCAGAAGTTTGCATTTTGCACAAATCCATGCCTGTTCAATCATTTTTCAATTAGAGGGGAGACTAATTAACTGCCATTCAAGTAAAACCACGTTCTTTACAATTCCTAGGAATTCAATTCCATCCAAACAAACAGACCCCCTCACTGAAAATTCCACCTCCTCCTCCTTCTTCTGCCAATGCAACTTTTCCTCCATTTTTTGAGTGTGTGGGTGTTAATCAAGCAGAGGGGCAAAACAGTAATTTCACTTACGAGAGGCGGTTTCGTCTTCTCTGGAGGGACGTCCTCGCCTGGCCTGAGGCCTGGAGGAGGAGGGGCGTACGTTAGAGTGGGGACGGCGCAGGCCGCGCACGTTAGAGGCGAGCCTCGTGTTGTTGTTGCCGAGGAGAGGGAGGAGCGCGTGGGATAGGAGCTGGGTGTGGAGCCTCGGAGCGGCGCACGCCATGTCCGTACGCCGGTGCCCTATCTGCGCACGATAGCAGTGGCGGCTGTGGAACTTACGGGAAGAAGCGGATTTTCGCGTCGCGGGACCAAGCAGTTTTCAGGGTTCTTGCAAGACTGGAAGGGTATTTTTGTCATTGGAAAAGATGGGTTCGGGTTCAGGTCGGCTAGGGTCCGGACAGGCCGGTTGGTAAGATCAACGAAGTCCAGCTCGATTGCAGTGGGCAAACTTGAACCTGAGTCCGACTTGAATAACACCTGGATCCTGCCCGAAAAGAATGGTAAGTAAACTCATCATTGGAGCGCAATTGGTGTGGTTGAGTAAGGACTTGTTTGTACAATGAGGATTCACCCCTCTCTAGATTTTTGTTTTCATGCAATAGAGGAATATTGTGTTTCTACTCTTTTCATAAGAAATTGAAACGTTACCTTAGCATCTTCAGCTCGAGAAAATTTGAGGCCTAAAGCGATAATTCTAAATTAGACTTTCTTTATTTTTGAATATTAGTATAAATATTTTATTTAAAAATGTATTTTTTCATTTTGCTATAAAAATTACTAATTAAGTTTTTATATTCTAGTTTTGCTACCATATTTTTTCAATTGAGATTATGGCTAAACCAATTAATCTTTCTTGTTTACTAGCAACAATGGCCCATGCTAAGCACAGCCCTCAAAATAAACTAAATCGAATATGGCAAGAGTATTTTGGACATATTCAATATATGTAGATGATGGCTTTCAAATTTAACATATATAGAGGTATTATAGGGGATAGGATTCCATCATTCAGATTTAAATGGAATTAGGTGTAGATAATACAAAAGTAATATTTGAGATAAAAGTTGAAAAGTGTGGATATGAAAATTATGCATGAGATTATGTTGAGAAGCTTAGGCATGAGATTATGTTGAGAATTGAGATAATGTTGCAAATCGTGTGAATGAGTTAGATAGGTAATTATATGACAGATTTTAGAAATGAACATGTGATTTTTTATTTCAAAATAAATGGAGCCTTACTTTTTGCCCTTTTTTAGGTGCCTAAAGCAAAGACTTTTATTGCCTTATGCTGGAGCTGGCCTTGTCTATCTATCAAGGAAAATAGCCCATTTTTTTACTTTTCCATAGAGAAAAATGACAAGCCATGCCAAACAATGAATTAGACCAGCTTGCAAAATTGGAAAAATATTCTTCTCCATCATAGTATTTTCATGTCAAACGAATGCGCTAGGAATGAATGATTATATAAAGTGGACTAACCATTGTTGTAAGAAAAGAGTGAATCAAATAAGGACACGGGCAAAAAATGATAATGATTGAGAAATGTGGGATAGCCTAGTAATAAGGGCATCTCAGACATAGTTGTAGAATTCGTTTTGTTTCGGATGAAATTTTTGAGAAATTCCATTTCGATTTGCATACCGAAACACAATAGTCTAAGCCCAAATTATGCCAAATTTTGGTGGATTTCAGAAATTTCGTCCAAATTATTTTAAAAAAGGCTTGTTGCAAATTTTTTTCTTAAATTCCCCAACCTGTACCCTAAGCCCTCTTTAAAACAAAAATAAAGGAATAAATAAGAAAAAAGAAGAAGAGTTCCAATTAAAATAAATTTCCTAATCAAATTCCACTTAAAACAAATCCCTAATCAAAATTCGAAATGTATATATATACATATTTTTATATATTTTTTTAGAAATATAAGTCCAAAAAGTTTCATTGAAAATTTTGAATTAGCCGAAAATCTTCATTTAGAAGCCAAACCAAAACAGAAACCAAAACAAAATTCACAACTATGATCCCAGATCACCTTAAGTATAAGGGATCAACCGCTAGCTCCAATAGTGTACAGTTGGAGCTTGTTGAGCACTATAGTGGAAGTAACTAACATACATTGAGTACTGTAAAAAGGTTGGAGCACCTTAGAGAATTGGGGCTTTGGGTGAATCCCGAGGTGCCATACACATAACCCGTGACAATCTATGCCATGTTACTATACGAACGAACTGCCACAAGAGTGATTCTACAGGAACGTGTGAAAAAGATTCATATAACACGTGTCAATTTTCTTAATAATGAAGCGGAAACTTGTGAAGTACACATGTAATCGTCATGGACACTAATAAAGCATTCATTCATTCACACAACAAGATTCTTAGACTAAGGGCGAGCCCATAATATGAAATAGTCCCTATGTATAAAAGTACAATAGCTATACTGATAGATGGATGTATAGGTGAAGTGTACATATACATGATAAATAAAGTTACATAAACATATGCAAATCTAAAATAACACGTCCATCAATCTATGACTCCAAAAATAGCAGGATGATGATGGCATGATTTATTCACAAGCCAAAATATGACCATATCCTAAGCAAGCCCTACATAGGATGACTAGTAGTAAATGTCATCCCCGTTCCACTCCTCTACATGCCAAGGTACGATTAAGGTCTTTTTAGGAGTCGAGTCAACTACAAGATTAGTAATGGGTTTTGAACCTATAACACCAAGGGTAGTATTATTAAATACGACGGTTTAGTAAATATAAAAGTATATAAAACTATCATATTGTATCAATCGAATTTTAAAACATTAATAGAAAAAGAGCAATTATGGAAACTAGCTATGTTGTGCATATGAGTAAACATGAATAAATAATCATAATTGGAGTACAGTGACATACTAGTTGGCGTCCATATAACTATCTTCTCTTTAGAGGGAGTACATATCATACGGTGGGAAATCACTAGCGGTTGGGCTAAGATCTGTCTAGTTACCCAAAAAGTGCCGACCTACTCTTCGCATAACTACTGCAGTAGGTAACAGATAAAATACCTTAATCTGATCCCATCGAACCTCCTATATGTACAAGCTAAGTGCTACTGATTCAATGTATCAAGATCGATCAATAGTCATAACTTTTATACTTAACATACGTAGCAATTATTTCAAACTTATACAAAAGCAGATTGGTCTTGAGATCGTATACAATCATAAAATTGGGATTGAATATAGTACTGATAATCGAGTGATGCATACTTAAATGAGCTAATAGTGATCAAACCCTCTCAACCTCGGATACCCCTCTTTTGGTTCATGTGCTCGTGCTCGAAAGAAGTTCTAGCCACAATTTTGCCTCAAGGTTCACCCAAAATGAATGGGTATATAATTCAATCATGTTGAGGGGAAGGCTTACCTTAACAATATGAATGCAATTGGATTGAGAGATTAACAACGATATTTACTAGCCAACCCTAATTAAGATAATTCATATTTTCTTAGCCATTCAATATGGCATATTCAAAGGACGTTCGGTGTCAATGTACTACCGAAGTCTTGGTATTACATTGCATATACAATAGACACCACTTCTTATGCCAACACTTATGACATGACATCAAAAACTAATCGGAAAATCAAGAGCAAATGAGTGACAATTCCACACTCTTCCTTCTTAATATTTATTTACTGTTAGGGCCAATTATTTGAGGTAAGGATACCACTTCTAAGGTACATGGTCTTTGTTTGTACTTAATGTTCTAAGGGTAAAAATGGCTTTAATAAACTTTCTAGGGACTTAAAAGAAGGCTAGGACAGCTCTTAATTGATCATCATTTAAAATAAATCAAATAAAATTTAATGACAAAAAGGGCATATCGCATCGATCGGACCCCCATCCGATCGACCAGATTCCCAACCCGAGGGGTAATTCAATCAATCGGGCAATGGACGGATCGATTAGCCCTGTAGCCATTTGGCCCAGGCATAATCAGTTCCAAACTGATTCTCCTCTCCTTTCTCTAGCTCTTTCCACTCCAATTCATCAACTAAACCCATTCAACATCTTTCTACTCCACAATTGGATTTCTCCTTCATCCATTACCATTATTTATTTCATAGTTACATTCATTAACACCTAAACCATCTTACATTCTTAAAATTAAAGAGTTGAGTGCTGTCGCTTGGCATTGACATGGAATTCATCAAGAATCAACATATCTAACATGCATGTAGCAATAATATACACTTATACTTGTCTTAAGTTCAGTGCTTCTCCCAATTCATGGTTCCTTTAGCTCAATGAGGGGAAAAGACCCAAGTTATGGAAATCCTACACATGTAAGGGTATAAAGAAGATGATAATGATGGAAATGGAATGCATTCACTAGGAGGAGTCCCTTGAGTCATTTATGCTCAAGGAAATAGAAATGGTGATGGAGTCCTTACCTTAAGGATTCTACAAGGAATAAAAAGAAGATGGGGTCTTGAATTCCAAAGAAGACGAATACAAGAGAGTGATAAGGTTAAAGATGAGGGCCTTAGTTCTTGCATGCAAGATCTCCAGTGCTTAAGAGTAGGTGGGGGAGAGAACAAGGAAGTAGAAAAAGAAGTAGGTGCTCTTGGAGAAATTAAAGAAGGAGGGCTTATCTTATTTTAAATCTAGTTTTTTAGAAATTACCAGCAAGTCCAACAGTTTGTTTATTTTCCAATTTGAGTCACTTGGGCTCTAGTTGGACCAAGATGGATTTGGATTGGCTGGACCAAGCATGAAAGGTGACCCACATGTTGAAATACACATGATGCAATTAATTTGATGCCAATATGATGCAAAACCATAAAAATCTAAATTACGAAAATATCCTTGACTACCTAAGTAAGGTTCGAACCCAACCTAACTACCTATCTATAACCCAAACCTGAAGGATTTAGATTAAACTAGCCTAGTTATGTATTAATTAGAGTAAAATAAGAGTAATTATAGTAAATTATAGTTAGCTCAAGTTTGGACCTTACATGGGGCTAATTTTATTGCTGATTGTGGGATATTAATTGTCACAGCTTAACTTCGGAGTTTTTATGGGATTCAAGGGGTCATATAGCTTTAAAATAATTCATGTTGAGTTAACGTGGGGTTTGACTTGTATGACCAGGATCAGGACTTGGATATTTTCGATGTGGGACTTGAACAATGTCTTACAATGTTAATCAAAGTACTCCACCCTAACCCTCGTGGATTCCCTTTTCTTGGCTTATATGAGTACTTGACCTGTCTTGGCCCAAGGGATTACTCGAGTGCATCGGAGTCTTATATGGTGATGAGTCCTCAAAACTTCACTTTTTCATGTATAATTTTTATATATTTTAAGAACTTAATCATTCTAAAATGCATCAATTAGGGTAAAATTATGATTAGTGCACTTGAAATCCATTTATTATGTTTTAATTCATAATTCTCTAAAAAATCATCATTTTAGCACAAAATCATAAAAACTGTTTTTTCTAAAATCCTAATTTCTCATAATATCTGCCAAACCTTGATTCTTTATGAAATCATTTGAAATTACTTCACCATTAGTTTATTTAATTCAAAACATGTGCAATGATGTTATCTTATGCTATCATTTCATGTGAAACTATGATTTCATGTGAAACAAGTTCGCATTCATGCATTTGTGACTTCAGGGGTAAAACTGTCATTTCACATAAAATATCATAGTTTCATGCATGAAATCACTAGAACCATCATTCATTACATTATTCCTCATGTTCCATATCATTTCTAAACAATTTAGAGGAATCCTAATTGAATTAGGACTATTTCAATGACTCCCAGTTGGACAAGAGCTCTACTAATACTTATCGTTTGAACCTTTTTTACAAGTACTGTGACAACTGAGACCCACTGGATATCAATTTGAAAAGATACCCTTCCAGGATGAAAATCCTACTGACATCAGGATTCTTACTAGGGACCCTCACGCAACTTAAAAAATCATATTGGGTCCTACGGTGAAGATTGGAGTTGAAAATGTGCTGATCTAAAGAAGAATATAGAAAAATTAAAGTTAGTGGATCCTGTAAACATTCACACATGTGGAGAGCTCACACATGTGCCATGGGTAAAAGGTGGGGTCCACTCATTCCACTTGAACTATCTCGATAGCCTTTTTCAGAAAAGTTCGAAAAAATTCCACGATGATGCAGTAATTGAAGAAATAGTGCAAGGAGTTTCCACAGCCAAAGGGGACCCACAGACAAGCATGTGTTGACTCATAAAAATTTTGCAAATAATTCAGCGAAAGCATTACAAGCTTTGGATTATAAGGCTCCAAAGTTTTCAAAGCACTTGGACCTCATCTCAGCTAAAATTAGCTTCAGAGACTCTTTGTTAGCTCCTTGGAATCACTGCGGGACTTGGCACATCCACATGTTGAAGCAAGCTTTTATTCAACGAAATGCTTTCAAGTACATTTAAAAACTACTACTTCTCAAGGATTTAGAGCATTTGGACATCATTTGGATCCAAACTTGGTCCAGATGATCATATACCATGCTCTGTGAGTCCCTGTGCAGAATGACATCCCATGAAGATCAAACTAGCTGAAACTCCCAGAGGAAGCTCAAATGATGCCCAAGACATGTCCTACAAAATCTCCTCCATGTTTCGAACTAAACCGAAATCATTTGGGCCTCAAACAGCTGAAACAAGGGCCCACTTTTATAAAAAGTCAACTAGAGAGTTAACCAACTTTTGAAAGTCAAAACAGGTTGAAGCTTATCTAACATACTCAAAATAGTGTCAAGAAGCATCTCTCCAAGTTTCGTGGGGATCGGACATCGTTCGGGCCCTAAATTGGCGAAAATGGGTCACAAATGTAAAAGCTCGAAATCGGGCTTAGTCCGTGACCGTGGTGTGTTCATCAAGGGGGTTGACCAACTTCAGATGGTCAAAACAAGCTTCAACTTTTATGAGATGGTCAAAATAGTGTTAAGAAGCATACCTTCAAGTTTCGTGGCGATTGGACTTTGTTTAGACTCCAAACAGGCAAAAATGGGTCACAAATGCAAAAGCCCGAAATTGGGCTTTGTCTGTGACCACGGCAGCGGTCACGGACCCCCAAAGGACACTTCCTGTGGTTTTGGGCAGTTTTTCTCCACATCCTTTCGAAGTGTAACTTCCCACAATTCCCATATACTCCCTAGAACCGCTAAAAACCACCTGAAGGCTCTATAAAAAGTGTAATGTTTGAAGGAAGGGGGGCGGCAACAGATAAAAGAAAAATTAGAAGAACAAAAGCATTCAAAAGGCATCCAAAGGAAGAGACACAGCAGCATTCCATGACCTTTTCTCCTCCTTTTCTTAATTACCAAGGTGTGCAAGAAGGTTTTGAGGAGGAGGAGAAAAGAGGGTGACAAAAGAACAAACCATGTTCATGCATTGATGAATATTCGAAGGATGACATTGTCATCTTTGTTTTTCTCATTCGGGGGGGATTCTTGGCCATCACAAAGGTTGTGAACAAGCTCTTTTGGGCCTCATTTTGTTCTTTGAAAGCCATAGATTCAGAATGACACAACTTTGGCTTCCTCCGATACCCTCTTTGAACTTGAACAAAAGACAGTCCGTAAACATGAATGATGAATTACAAAGTTTTCAATCGATTCCATAGTCGAATTCGATCTTCTCAATGGTTATTCAATACCCCAAGATGTCATAAAAAGGTATTTCAACACTTGAAAAAGGTTTGGAAGAAGAATCAGCATGAACAGTGCGAAAATAGAGGCACAACAATGACTTCAAGGTCATTGTTTGTCAATGACAGTGACTCACGGTCACTGACAGGTGTTAGTGACCGTGACCCACGGTCACTGGCAAGTGCCAGTGACCGTGACCCACTGTCACTGGCCTAGGGCAGTGACCGTGGGTCATGGTCACCCCCATTTTTCCTCTTTTTTTTGCATTGCTTTCTATGTTACGTACATTTTCTTGTATTTTCCAAATTGTGATCACATCTAAGACTTGAGGGAGGGGTCGTAGACTTTGAAAACTCGTGTAAACAACCTGTATCCCCGTGATCAGGGTATTAGAATCCATGTAAATAAAGGGAAATTAATGATGAACTATAGTTAATTCTCATTTTGCTTAATGCTTGAAGTGCATGATGTTAGTGTCATTGTAAGAATGTATTGTCAATTACGTGACCCAAGTCTAGTCTTGCTCTAAGGAAGATCAAGTTACATCTATGAAGATCAAGTTAGATCAAGGAAGCTCAAGGTTTATCAATGAAGATCAAGCAAGTTCTAGGAAGATCAAGATCAATTAAGAAGATTCTCTATGAGTGCCAAGGGATAAGGTATCATTGACCCTTCTTGGCCATAGAAATAGAATAGGAAAAAGGATTTCTAATCACCCTGCATTTGTACTACGGCTTGGATCACGGCTAAGCCGTAGATCCTACGGCTCACTCTCCAGAGAGTATATTTTGAATCATTTTGTTCTACGGCTGACCCTACCTACGGCTGCACCGAAAAATGTTACGGCTAAGCCGTAGTGTGTTTCACGGCTAAGCCGTAAAATCTACGGGCCACAGTCTAGAGAGTGCTCTTAGCCATATAATGCCTACGGTTGACCTTGCGGCCAAGCCGAAAGGCCTTCACGGCTAAGCCGTAAAGATTACGGGCCACTCTCCAGAGAGCAGTTTTTGGGAGATTTCAGCTTACGGCTGACCCACGGCTAGGCCGAAAGGTGCTCACGGCTAAGCCGTATAAGGATTTACGGCTAAGCCGTAAGCTTAACCGTAAGAAGGAATTTTTATTGAATCTGGTCAAACTAGCCGTTGGATGTTGTCAGAACATACGACTAAGCCGTAGACCATTATGTTCTTAGCCGTAGATCTATCCGTTGGAGCTTATCTGTATTTAAAGAGGACCTCTCCCTTGCTCCAACTACTGAATTTATTACTGTGAAAATCACTAGTATAGCTGAACCTTTGCACCTCCATTAAAATCATCTTTAAAGCTCCCACAACCACCTACTCTTCAACACCAAAAAGTGCCTTTATTGTTTCAAGAAGAGTAGTTGGTGATTTAGGAAAGGCTCTATTAAATCTGAGAGAATATCTTAGCCTTCCAAACCCTCTTAAAACCTCTTCCCTTGGCTGAGCACTCATCTGAAGATCTTCATCACCAAGGAGCAAGAACAAGAGGTCAAAGCTTGGAGGTAGTCTTTCAAGCATCAAGAGCACCACTCAAAACCAAGGTACACAATTCCTTGTTTAGGTGTTCTTTAATATTTCAATTCTCATTGCTGTATTTGGTGGAAGACAAACCACCGCATCAAAAATTGTTGTAGTTGGTGGACTAGATCAAGGATCAACCACCTGATCAAAAAACCCCAGTTGGTGGAAGACAAACCACCGAATCAAAAACTGTTGCAAGAGGTGTATGTTATGTAAGTACCTCTTATTTAGTGGAACCAAGAGAGATTGCTCTTGAGAGTGGATGTAGGTCTAGGACCGAACTACTATAAATCACTGTGTTTATTGCTTGTTGTGTGTGGATGTTGCCTTGCATTCTTGTCACTTGAGTTGATCATCATTTCTAAGCTACATCTTTGTTGCTCTAGTTGCATTTCTACACACTGTAAGCACTCACAACTCTGAACATCTCTCTTAATCTTCTTGGGGACTCTCAATCTTAATTAATCCTTCAGATTGCACACTAATAAAACCTAATTCTTGAAAAGAAATTTTTAATAGTCCTATTCACCCCCCCTCTAGGACTTAGTGAGATCTAGCTATTGCACTTTCAATTAGTATCAGAGAGGGTTACTTCTTAAGGGTGTAATAACCTGAAGTAGATCCATCTTTTGCTAGATTCACCATGAATCCTAAAAGAAGCTCTATCACCCGTCTACCTTTCTTTGATAGAACAAATTATGCCTTCTGGAAAGCCCGGATGACAGTATTTTTTAAATCCATGGACTGGGCTGGTTGGGAGGCTATAGAGAAAGGCTGGACGGAACCCACTGAAGATGTAACTATAAATGGTGTCACAACCACTAGACTATTGGATCCAGCTAGATGGTCTCCTGCTCAGCTACTTCTTTGACAAAATAATGCTAGAGCTTACAATGCTATAGTGTGTGCCATGAATCAAGAAGAGTTTAAAAAGATCATGACAACCACTAATGCAAAACAGGCATGGAGAATCCTTGAAGTAACTTATGAGGGTACCTCAGTTGTCAAAAGATCTAAACTTCAGATGCTCACGAGTCAGTTCGAAAACATTCGCATGGAAGAAAATGAAATGTTTACTGACTTCCATACTAAGCTCATGAAAATTGTAAATGAAATGTGGGCTCTTGGGAAAACTTTTCCGGAAGGTAAAATTTGTAGTAAAATTTTGAGATCACTTCCGGAAAGATTCCATCCTAAGGTAACCTCTATAGAAGAACACAAGGATTCGGAATAAATGAAAATTAAAGATTTAATGGGATCCCTTCAGACCTTTGAACTCAAATTTAACAATGACAAAAAGAAATCAATCGCTCTAATCACCTCTCATAACACATCTTCCTCTAAAGATGACATAGGAATAACTAGTAATGACGAGGATGAAGATGTGGCCCTTTTGGCTAAACGATTTTTGAAACAATTTAAGAAAAAGAGGGTGAAAGAGTATAAAAATGAAAACACTAATGATAAATACAAAGGTCGGTCAAGTTCCCTCTCTAAAAGTAAACATAAGGAGCCTATGTGTTACAGATGTAAGAAAATTGGACACATATCTACCGATTGTCCTCTAAAAGGAAAATTCAAAAAGAAGAATCTTGTAGCCACTTGGGACGATTCATTTGAATTAGAATCTGACTCAGATGAATCACATCAAAATGAATTAGACAAATATACAGTTCTGATGGCTACCACTGCAACATTCAATCTCTTTGAGGAAATGATTAAAATATCGAATGAAAAAATCTCAGGAAGTGAGTCAGAGAGTGAATATGAAAATTTAGATGATGAGGATAATGACAATACCACGGACTCCTATGAACTACTCTATGAGGGAACCTGTAGGCTCGTTGAAACTGTAAGCAATCAACAAAACAAAATTAAGAATTTAAAAGAAAAGGTTGATAGTATTAATGCTGAAAAGGAAGAATTAATCAAAGAACTCGAAAGTGTAAAAACCCAATTATCAACAGAAAGAGAAAATGTAATCAAATTAAGAGAAAATGAAAAATCCCTTTTAAAAATAAAAGATGATAATAATGCTCTCCACAATGAAGTGACTATTCTGAAACGGTATAAAGAAAAGTATGAGTACAGATTTACCCAAAATGATGAGAAATACATTAGACTATTCAAAATTGGGAAAGCTTATAAAGACATGACCGGTCTTGGATATGACAAAAATGCTAATCAGTCTCCAAGTTTCGGAACTGTTTTTGTCAAAAGTGCTTTAAAGAAGGAAGATACTAGTGTTCAAAACACTTTGGATAAGGCATCTACTAGTACTTATACTGTTTCATCAAATGTCTTCTGTCATTATTGTGGAAAAAGAAGTCATTTCAAAATGGAGTGCAAGTTAAAAAAAATTCATTATAACATTAGTCAAAAAATTGAGAAAAATACCTCTAAGAAAGTGGTACTTGAAAACAAAAAGCAGAAGTCTCAAATAAACACGTTCCCCTTAAACCAGAAAATGGATAATTTGTTAAAAGAAGTTCAAAAGTTAAGAAAATAATTTGAAATATACAAAAATGATGGAGCAAACATTTTTATTCCCCAACATAAAATCTTTCAAGTGAAACACCAAAAACCAACTGTGATCCCCACCACTAGTACACTTAAATGGATACCTAAAAACAAGAATCTAGTGGTCCACACAGCTTTTAAAGCTGCAGAACAATCAAGATGGTATCTGGATAGTGGATGCTCAAAACATATGACTGGTGATAAATCTTGTTTGTCTAAAATGATTGAATTCGATGGAGGCACGGTTACTTTTGGTGATGGTAGTACTGCGAAAATTATTGGGAAAGGAACTTTAAATGTTCCAAACTTACCACCTTTTGAGAATGTTTTGTGCGTTGATGGGTTGAAACATAATTTGCTTAGCATATCTCAAATCTGTGATAAAGATTATGCCGTAAACTTTAGTAGTCATAGTTGTGAGATCTCAAGGAATGGAAAGATAATATTGAGAGGTCTTAGAACTACCGATAACTGTTATGTGGTGGGAAAAACAAATACTTCATCCTCCGCTTCTTGCTTATTAACTAGTATTGATGAAGCTAAGTTGTGGCATCAAAAACTTGGGCATGTAAACTACAGGGACTTATCCCATCTAAACAAATATGTTGAAGGACTGCCCAAGATCAGTAGTCAAGAAAAGATAATCTGTGGAGAGTGCCTTCAAGGAAAACAAATTAGAAGTGCCCATAAAATGGTGAATGCTATGAAAACTATTCGACCTCTAGAACTTATTCATATGGACTTGGTTGGACCAACTAAAAGAGAAAGTCGAGGTAAGAAAAGGTACTTTCTTGTCATGGTAGATGATTTCTCTAGATTCACTTGGGTTGCATTCATGAGAGAAAAATCTAAAGCCTTTGGAGAATTTAAAAGGATTGTAAAACAAATTCAAATTGAAAAAGGGACTTCAATAGCCCGAATCAGAAGTGATCATGGTGGAAAATTTGAAAATGATCAATTTGACAAATTCTGTGAGAAATATGGGATTCATCATGAATATTCAGCACCCAAAACTCCACAACAAAATGGGGTAGCTGAAAGGAAAAATAGAGTTCTCCAAGACATGGCCATAGTCATGCTTCATAGTAAGAATCTTCCTAGAGACTTGTGCGCCGAAGCTGTTAATACCAGCTGCTACATCATCAACCGAGTTTATCTTAGGACTGGTACAAATTAGACAACTTATGAATTGTGGCATGGGAAGAAACCAAATGTGAAATATTTTAAGGTCTTTGGAAGTAAATGTTACATTTTGAAGGATAGAGAACAACTGAGTAAATTTGACTCAAAAAGTGATGAAGGTATATTCTTAGGGTATTCAACACGGAGTCGAGCTTATCGTGTTCTAAATATGAGAACCGGAGTCATCCAAGAGTCAATAAATGTCATTATAGATGATGAATCCACAATGACTGATAATGTTGATGAAGTGGAAGTGCCCTCAATGATTGAACCCACACGATCCACAATAAAAACTGATGTACCTATTTCCTCTGAAAATTTGGTGAATGTCAAAGATCATCCTATAGATTAGATTATTGGTGACCCCCTAACAGGTGTAAAAACTAGGAAACAATTGGAGAACATTATGAGTCACTTGTGCTTTACTTCTGTTTTAGAACCTACCTGCGTTGATGAAGCCTTTTCAGACAATGATTGGATAAAAGCTATGCAAGAAGAATTGAATCAAATTACAAGAAGTGATGTTTGGTACCTAGTTCCAAGACCAAAGGATAAAAATGTAATAGGCACTAAATGGATCTTCAAAAATAAACTTGATGAAAATGGCGTTATTGTTAGGAACAAAGGTAGGTTGGTAGCGCATGGATATTCTCAAATTGAAGGTATTGACTTTGATGAGACCTTTGCTCCAGTTGCTCGTTTATAATCAATTAGAATTTTACTATCTATAGCTTGTTTTTTAAAGTTCAAATTGTATCAAATGGATGTTAAGAGTGCTTTTCTAAATGGAATTTTGAATGAGGAAGTGTATGTTGAACAACCTAAAGGTTTTATAGACACAAAATTCCCTAACCATATGTTTAGATTGAAGAAAGCTCTGTATGGTCTTAAGCAAGCTCCACGTGCTTGGTATGAAAGGTTGACAAAATTCTTGTTAGACAATAATTTTCAAAGAGGTAGTGTTGATAAAACTCTTTTTATCCAAAAGACAAGAAAGTCAGTTTTAATAGCGCAAATATATGTAGATGATATCATCTTTGGCTCCACATCTAATGAATTGACTGCTCAGTTCGCTAATCTAATGCAATCTGAATTCGAAATAAGTATGGTTGGCGAATTGAATTTCTTCCTAGGTTTACAAGTCAAACAATTACGTGAAGCTATCTTCATTTCCTAGTCCAAGTATGCTAAAGAACTAGTAAAATGATTTGGTCTAATGACTGGGAAACATGTCAAAACTCCCATGAGTACAACCATCAAACTTACTAACGATATAAATGGTACAGGGGTTGACTCTAGCCTATATAGAAGTATGATCGGTAGCCTGTTATACCTTACTGCAAGTAGGCCAGACATAGCATTTAGTGTGGGAGCATGTGCTCGATATCAAGCAGATCCAAAAGAATCCCATCTAACTGCTGTAAAAAGAATCACTAAGTACATTGCAGATACAACTGAATATGATCTGTGGTATCCTCATAACTCATCATCCTCCATTGCTGGATACTCAGATGCTGATTGGGCAGGAAACTTAGATGATAGAAAATCCACAAGTGGCGGCTGTTTTTATGTTGGAAATTGTCTAGTCGCTTGGCATAGTAAAAAGCAAAATTCGATATCTCTCTCCACTGCCGAGGCTAAATACATAGCTGCCGAAAGCTGTTGTTCTCAACTCTTGTGGATGAAGCAGATGCTTATGGACTATGGCATTAAATAAGAAATAATGAGCTTGTATTGTGATAACACAAGTGCCATACACATTTCTAAAAATCCGGTCGAGCACTCTCGCACCAAACACATTGATATTCGACATCATTTCATTAGAGAATTGGTCGAAGAAGGAATCATTAAGCTCGAATATATTCAGACTGAAAAACAACTTGCAGACATCTTGACTAAACCTCTTGATGTGTTAAAATTTGAAAATTTGAGGAAATCAATTGGTGTTTGCTATTTGGATTAACTTGTGTTTTGCCCAGGGCCTACGGCTAAGCGGTAAGCCATTTTGCGGCTAAGCCGTAATCTCCTTACGGTTAACCCGTATTTGCGCAAATATTTACCCTACGGCTCAACCGTTAGGGTTTACGGCTCAGCCGTAAAATACTCTACGGCTAAGCCGTAAGTGTTATTTCCGTTCTCGTTCTGCGCGCCGATCAGTACTTAACTCCGTCTCTTCCTTATTTTTTTTACTCTGCGTCTGCACGAACCTTCTGCCCTAGGTCTCCTCCCTTTCTTCTTTCGTCGTTCTTCCTTTTCCGGCCTTCTCCTTCCAGGTATTTGGGGTCTTCCTCTTCCGGCCTTAGGTCTCCTACCATTGTACTGTTCTCCTCTCTCTCTCTCTTCTTGTTTGCTCTAGTTACTGTACTGCCGTTTTCCTGTGCTATCGTTCCTGTTTGCGAGTTTGGCTTTCATTCTGTTTTGTGGATTGGGTTTCCTGTTTCATCATGCCTCCACGAACCAAAAACGCTTACCCCCCTGATAAGAGGCCTCGTGCCTCAAGTAGCTCCTCGCGGCCTCGACCGCACTCTCCACCCTCTCCCCGAGTTTTGGTTCCATAGGAACCCACTCGCGATCGGTCCTTCTTTTTCCGTCCAATTACTGTGGAACGCGATGTCAATATTCTAGCAGTTGAAACATATGGAGTCCATACCCTTCTCACCCACATTGGGTGGGAAAATATTCTGAAATGGGGTGGTCCTGGCTTCCCCTCGATTGTGCGAACCATGTATGCATCCATCACGCAAGCATCGTTAGACTCTATGTCTTTTGACCTTGATGTCACTGATGGCACCAATACCATCACCCCTGCCATCATTTCTGCCCTTTTGTGTGTTCCTCTCTCCGATACCCCCCCTTTGGTCATCTCAGATTCTCTATCCGAAGAAGAAAAACAAACTGCCACCTTCGCTCTATGTGGAGCCACCGTCCCATGGAAGGACAAGGGCTTCCTCCCTGCAGCCTCCCTGCTTCCTCACTACCAGATCCTCCATGCTATCTTCACCTGTAACATCTATCCTCGGAGGGGGAATTTCTCTAACCTAACCACTTTCATGGTTAATGTCCTCTACTCAGTCCATATGGGGGTCAGAGTGTGTCTTCCATCTCTTATCTGTGCTACCATCATTCGGTTTTGGCTTTGCCCGGGCAGAGGCACCAATGCATGCGTATTTGGATATCTGATGACTCGCCTTGCCTCTCAGTGTGGGGTTAATTTACCTTCAGATGAAGCTCCTGAGTCTCACCCCACCTTTGGCGCAGTCAATATTCAGAACATGCGCTTCTCCAAACAACAAGCGGCTGGTCCCCGCTTTCATGACTCCGGAGACGAAGACGATTCACCGGATGAGCCTCCTCCTGCAGCACCCTCTACTTCCCCGGTTCCGGTTCCTCCCGCGGCTTCTTCCTCTTCCTCATTTGAAGCTCAGTTGGCAGCACTCGAACAAAGGCAAACCAAGATGGAGAAGCTCTTGAAGAAATCCTTTCAATATCTGCCCAAGATCTCCAAAAGCTGCCGGAGAGACGATGTGGCGATTCCTTCCCCCTCTCCTCTTTTTGATTGATGTCTGTTCTGTTATTGTATTCTTTTTGTATTTTGGGCATTGACTGTGCTTCACTTGATGGTTTTGATTGTAGTTACCTCTTTTGTTATTATGGGTGATGCACCCTTTTGAAATGTTTGTGCTTTGTACTGCACATAATTTCTAATATATTATGGCCATTTCTTCGCAGCTGCTTATCTTTGTGTGCCCTTATGCTCTTCTTTATGCTTTATCTCTTTGTCAATATTGTGCCAAAAAGGGGGAGAATTGTATGCATGTCTTTAGGGGGAGCCCTCTAACCTCCCACCTTTCTAGTAGATTGTATTTGCAGCCTTTTGCAGGTTAAGCATCTTCAAAGGGGGAGCTTTAATGTGTTGAACTTTCAAACTTATGTAGATGTGGTTGCTTAAGGTGTATTCAGTATTGTAATACTAGTTGTATCTTATTTGTTGAGCTAAAATGTTGTATCTGCTTCATTATGTGTAATTTTGTCACGAAATTGACAAAGGGGGAGATTGTTAGTGTCATTGTAAGAATGTATTGTCAATTACGTGACCCAAGTCTAGTCTTGCTCTAAGGAAGATCAAGTTACATCTATGAAGATCAAGTTAGATCAAGGAAGCTCAATTTTTATCAATGAAGATCAAGCAAGTTCTAGGAAGATCAAGATCAATTAAGAAGATTCTCTATGAGTGCCAAGGGATAAGGTATCATTGACCCTTCTTGCCCATAGAAATAGAATAGGAAAAAGGGTTTCTAATCACCCTGCATTTGTACTACGGCTTGGATCACGGCTAAGCCGTAGATCCTACGGCTCACTCTCCAGAGAGTATATTTTGAATCATTTTGTTCTACGGCTGACCCTACGGCTGCACCGAAAAATGTTACGGCTAAGCCGTAGTGTGTTTCACGGCTAAGCCGTAAAATCTACAGGCCACAGTCCAGAGAGTGCTCTTGGCCATATAATGCCTACGGTTGACCTTGCGGCCAAGCCGAAAGGCCTTCACGTCTAAGCCGTAATGTGATTCACGGCTAAGCCGTAAAGATTACGGGCCACTCTCCAGAGAGCAGTTTTTGGGAGATTTCAGCTTACGGCTGACCCACGGCTAGGCTGAAAGGTGCTCACGGCTAAGCCGTATAAGGATTTATGGCTAAGCCGTAAGCTTAACCGTAAGAAGGAATTTTTGTTGAATCTGGTCAAATTAGCCGTTGGATGTTGTCAGAACATACGGCTAAGCCGTAGACCATTCTGTTCTTAGCCGTAGATCTATCCGTTAGAGCTTATCTGTATTTAAAGAGGACCTCTCCCTTGCTCCAACTATTGAATTTATTACTGTGAAAATCACTAGTGTAGCTGAGCCTTTGCACCTCCATTAAAATCATCTTTAAAGCTCCCACAACCACCTACTCTTCAACACCAGAAAGTGCCATTATTGTTTCAAGAAGAGTAGTTGGTGATTTAGGAAAGGCTCCATTAAATCTGAGAAAATATCTTAGCCTTCCAAACCCTCTTAAAAACTCTTCCCTTGGCTGAGCACTCATCTGAAGATCTTCATCACCAAGGAGCAAGAACAAGAGGTCAAAGTTTGGAGGTAGTCTTTCAAGCATTAAGAGCACCACTCAAAATCAAGGTACACAATTCCTTGTTTAGGTGTTCTTTAATATTTCAATTCTCATTGCTGTATTTGGTGGAAGACAAACCACCGCATCAAAAATTGTTGTAGTTGGTGGACTAGATCAAGGATCAACCACCTGATAAAAAAAACTCCAGTTGGTGGAAGACAAACCACCGAATCAAAAACTGTTGCAAGAGGTGTATGTTATGTAAGTACCTCTTATTTAGTGGAACCAAGAGAGATTGCTCTTGAGAGTGGATGTAGGTCTAGGACCGAACTACTATAAATCATTGTGTTTATTGCTTGTTGTGTGTGGATGTTGCCTTGCATTCTTGTCACTTGAGTTGATCATCATTTCTAAGCTACATCTTTGTTGCTCTAGTTGCATTTCTACACACTGTAAGCACTCACAACTCTGAACATCTCTCTTAATCTTCTTGGGGACTCTTAATCTTAATTAATCCTTCAGATTGCACACTAATAAAACCTAATTCTTGAAAAGAAATTTTTAATAGTCCTATTCACCCCCCTTCTAGGACTTGGTGAGATCTAGCTATTGCACTTTCACATGAATGTTGGACATTGAATCCATTACACACTTCCATGCTATTTTAAGCGCGATCAGCATGTACGTCCAAGACTCCTCTATTTTCTTTTTTGGATCACACTAAAACTCTTTTAAATTATCTCCCCATTATTTATGCAAAATTTGAGAAAGAAAGGAGATAATTCATGAGAAACAAGAGAATTTTAGTAGGAAAAAAATAAGACACCAAAGGAGATGGATCTTTTTCCTTTCAAGGAGTGTTTTGCACATCTAAAAGAGGCTCTCCCTTAGTGTTGGACTTCCAGCCAAGGAGGTGGACTCTACTCTACTTGAAATTGAAAAAAAACTGAAGAAAACTTGGCGCTTTTATGTATTTCTACATTCTACTTGAAGTGAGCCCTACTGTCATTGCTTTTCAATCAAATTCAAGGATATTTTCAGTAACAGAATTCCTTCTTATCTTATCCTTATCAAGCTTGGAGATTAAGGAGCAAAGGGAAAGTGATAATTGAAAAAAGAAAAGCCCTATCAAAAGAAGGAAAGTCAATCTCATTTTTTTTGGATAGTCTGGATTAAAATGATCATATCTCTCAAACCGTAGATTAGATTGGGCCAATTTTTATACCATTGGAAAGCTTTTTCAGAGTAGGTATCCATGGAGCCAAGATTATATAATTTGGAGCTGAAATGAGAAAGTTATGACCCAAGAAGATGACTATGATTTTTCTACTCGGAATTAAGAGTATCTCATCAAAGCTGGGCCATATCCATTAATAAGTTTTGGCTAAAATATAAATGGTGGATGCACTTAGAAATACAACAAGAAAACTCTCTCATCCTAATCCTAATCTCACTAAACTTGGTGGCTAAGTAAAGAAATATCTCTGAAATTAAGATAGGCCCAATCTGGAGAGGAGTTCAATGAGAAACAAACTTGTGGCCTCAAATATTATATAAGGGGGAGGCCTTGAATGTCCCAACCCATGGAGAAACCCCCTTTGGGACACCAAACACTCCCCTCTCTTCCTCTCTCTTCCTCCATTGAAGTCTTCTTCTATCCTTTCAACTAAAAGAGAAGTTCTCCATCCTAGTGTAAGTAGTATTTCTTTTTTGTTTCAATTAATGTAAATTCTTTGTAAAGAATTCTACTACATTAGTAAAATCATGCTTTTTTTTAGATCTTGTCTTTTACATAGTTGATCCTGTGTTTTGATTATAATATTTTTAATAGGATTGACAACCCCAATCTATGATGTTATGGTTAAATAATGGGTAAATCTTGTGATTGATGGATTTTTAGAAAAGTATTCTACTACTTGAACCACATTTAAATTATTGAAAACTACATTTACTTTTCACTACATTTAAATTCAGTTAACTATATTTAGATTTCTTATCAAACTACATTTAAATTTCTGAAAAATACTACATTTAAATTCCATGTTCTTTTCGCTTTATTTCTAGTTGTGTTCTTGTGCCTTTATGTTGCATGATTTATCGTTGGAAATAATTTTTAGAAGCATGCATTATCATCATGTATTAGTTTAGTTTCTGGAAAAGAGATTTAGGTTTGGATTTGGTGATTTTTAATAAAAAATTAAAAGGGTGAATTCTGATTAAAGAGGACTGTAGAAAAAGACAGCAATAGTTACTATTTTTGCTTAAATCTTGACAATTTAAAATCGACATAGAAAATTTATTTTAGCCTAAAGTTGGAGTATTATTGTTTATTGAAATTACTTTCTATCATAAAAATTTTAGTTCAAAATAAATTCGGGATGTTTGGTTTGTAATTGATTGAACACGCACTTGTCAAAAAATTCTGTATACAACAGTGTAGTTTATGGTCCAAAAGTTTGATATTAGTAGCCCTAAAAAATCAGTGAATTTTACTATAAAAATTGGTGGACATAAATATTGATGAGTTAACTTTAAAATTCCAGAGTTTCAGATTAAAAAGATTTTGGGAAGATCTAATTCCAAAACCATAAGCATGGGCTATTCGCCAAACTGCAAATCAGAAATTTTTTTGGACAACGGCACCAAAAACTACATTGACTAACTCTGCATTTGAAGTTTTGCGACCATATGACATGTGGACCACACCATTTCCTGCACTTTAAGACTTTTAATGCCAAAAGACTGACTTAATTGGACAAATTAAACACAAATGTGCATATCTATTGCCCAAATGGGCAAAGGCAAAGTTTGACTTTTTGGTTCTTTCGCTAGATTGTGCTTGAATATTAGGCCCAATAACAATTAGTTTGTAACACTCCAACTCAGCTTAAGCCGGTTTAGCGCATAATTCATGTGTTTTCGGGTACTTGTCTAATGAATTAGTTTTATGACTGTTGTTTTGTCCTTTTGAGTTTCATTACGGGTCATGGATAGGTAATTGGGTTGAGTTTAAACTGGTTTAGGTAGACATGAGCCCTTTTTCGTAATTTTAGTTTTTGCTAAATTACGTCATTCATGCATTCTCTTGACGTCATCACGTGCATCTCGTAAAGCTTGTCGTTTTCCATAACTGTCTCAACTGCATTTGAAACCATTTGAAGTTGTAATTAACCCGAATAAGTTGGACTTTGTTTTAAACCCATCTATATATAAGCTCACCCACCCCCTCTCAGTCGATCCTTATCTTCTCTTTCAGTTACGTGTGAGCTTCTTCCTTCCTTCTGCTTCTTCTTCTCCTTCTACTTCTCTGCTTCTTCTTCTTCTTCTTCTTCTTCTTCTTTTTCGATCAAATCAAAGAAAAAAGGAGACTCTATTTGTGTGTTCTAGGTAAGCTTATCAGTTAAGTCATGTTATCCTATATGCATCTAGAAGGTTTCATGCACTGCATGCACTCACCTCCTCTCTCTTCTTACATGCATGATTGGTAGAACCGCGTATAGTCATCGAATTTGAGCCAGAGGACAACTAAATCATGTGAAAAAGCTCATTTGAAGCAAGTTTAAGCACGGTATGGATGAACCCCTGTTGGTAACTTATGATTGCTTTTACTCTCATTTCTCTTGCATGATTTGGTGTTGTACAACCCTTTTGGGATTAGATTCTATACGTTTGTTATCTTTGTTTCCATTTTTGTCTAAATTCAGTTCGTTCTGTAACAGGTATAAAACGTGACTTCCCGAAGCTTACGGCTAAGCTGTGAGCTGTCTACGGCTCACTTTCCAGATAGCTGTAAAATCTGCTTTTACACTACGGTAAGGTTACGGCTAAGCCGTAAAATGTACTACGGCTAAGCCGAAGGCTAGCCGTGACCCAGCCATAGGTCAAGTTATGACTTGGAGTCAAGAGAGTAGAAATGAGAGAAGACCTTTTACGGTCCAGCCACGGCTAAGCCGCGTGGGGTGTTACGACTAAGCCATACCCTAACCGTGGCTGAGCCGTAGAACAAAATATATCTAAGTTGTAACTGCGGGTGAACAATTTGGGAGGACCACGGTTGAGCCATAGTGTATAATACGGCTAAGCCGTAACATATCTACGGCTACACCGTAAGTCACCCACGGCTAAGCTGTAAAACCACTAAAAAATGGGAAAAGAGAATAGTTTTAGGTTTAATAATGAGACCTTATAGGGCCTTCACATGGACTCTCAACCTCCCTTAACTTGTCCAATGGAGTCCTTTATTAGCATGAATGGTCTTGAGGGCTGTGACTCATTCATGTGTGTTGTCTAATTGTTAAGCACCTCCCTATGCGTGTTGGTTTAAAGGACTTTGATACACGTTTCTCAATACATTGCAACACCCATAAAACGGACAACGGTGTATCGAACAACTTAAAACTATATCATCATGCACGGTTAGAAACAATGGACAACTAGCTTAGGGTTGGCTATTAAATGATCATGAATCCCTGACATAACTTGACTTGCATTGCATGTTGATTTTGGTTATTGCCCTCCATTCAGAATTATTATTTCAACTTGTATTTATATTAGTCTGTATTTATTTTTGTCTTGAAAGAGATTGGTCTTGACCCGAATGTGATAGGATGTGATACACATACTGTACAGCTTACATGTGACTAGAATTGACGCGTATTGTATGACATGATTGATATGGTCTAGCTCTACGCAGCCTCAGCCTCAGGATACCTGACGGGGGTTGACTTTGGCGTAGCCTGCTTGTGCCACTGCAGTGTGCTCCTGTCCTCGGACTTCCAGACCCCAGAAACCAGAGACCCATTCGCACCCTGACCTGGTCGATGGTGTTCTCAACGCCTGTTATCGATAGGAAGAATATAGCAAATGTAGTAGCCACCAAGCAAGCACTTCTGTTTTATGATTCTGATAGCATGTTTTATTCATATGCATGACTTGCCTAGTATACGAATGTGAAACTCATTGCACCATTACTTGTTTAATTATTTTTGTAGATACAACGCGTGTTACCTTATTGTTTGCTTATGCTTTGCTGAATCGTTGTATTCATTAGTTGTCATTGGTATTGCAGCTCAGATCTCGCTGCCGTCCCATCGTCGGTTGGCAAGACTCCAGAGGAGACCATAGAAGCCCCGTCAGGGCTAGAGGAGTGGATGTGACCACTTTATCAGAGAGCGTCATGGCATGCTAGGCGTCTTCTGGGCTTTTTTGTTTTGGGTTATCTCATGTGTTGTCTAAATGTTGTTCATACTCTTATACAGACAGTGTCTCTTTTGTTTTACACATCTTGTAATTAATGTAATCTTGTGTACCTATTGTTTTGTATCGTATGTCCTACATGCAATGATACTTACAGCTTCCGCATATAATAGGTTTGCACGTGTGAATTTCCCTTGTGCGTGTGCATTTGGACGAGATCTAAGTGTGTATGTACGGAAGTACGTGTGTCACTGATTAGGTTTTCACTAATCCCTGATTTCTTGGGCTCGGGTTGTGATACGTATTGTATGGTATCCGAGCCAGGTTGTTTTCGTTGTTAAGCATGTAGGCATTTAGGAACGTGGTGAGAATCATTTAAATATGTGACTGTGTAGTCCGATATTTTGAGGTGTTTTAGTGAACTTCTGTTTGGGGACACTTTGTGTATGAGTTTTGACCTTTTATTTTTGTAGGAAATGGCATCCGAATCTGGTACCAACAACAACCATGAAGATAATGAAAGCGGATTAGCACCGCTGTAACGACCCAGTCCCAAAGTACATTTGAATGAAAGAATATAAGTAATAATCTGTTCTAAACTACTGAGGCGCTTTTTAGGTACAAAACCATGAGGACTTCCATAAAAACTATAAAGTTAAGCGTGCTCAAGTCAGAGCAATTTCAGGATGGGTGACCTCCTGGGAAGTCCAAAGCGGACAATACCTCGATGGTGCGGAGTGCATTCCTTGTAAGCACAAATCGCGTCCATTATAGACTGGCAAAGTTAATTATCTGTTCCACCTCATGTAGAGCAACAAGTAGTCTTCCAACCGATGGAACTTGTTCGGAAACGCAGCGCCATTGAATTTTATGGAAATGAAGATGCCTTGAAAGCCGATCAATAGTTGGAGCAGATGGGGGACCTCTTCAGCACAGTTGTCTGTACTAACAAACAGAAGGTCATACTCACAGCTTCTATGTTCCGTGATATGGCAAGGACCTGGTGGAAGAGTGTGAGCGACTCATATAAGGACATGCCCAATGCGACTGTGTGAGAGACATTCAAGAAACAATTTAAAAGAAAGTTTATTCCGGCCCATGTGCAAAGGGCGAAGGAAGTGGAGTTCCTATCCTTACAGCAGCAACAGATGACGGTAGCCCAATATGTACATAGGTTCACGCAGTTGTCCCATTTTGCAGAAGATATGGTGAATACAAAGGAGAAAAAGGTCAACAAGTTTATTAATGGCCTGAATCCGAGATATAAGAACCATGTAACAGCGTTCCAATGGCCAGTGACATTTGATGATGTTGTGGACAAGGCCTATTCTGTTGAGGCTAATATTCAAGAAGAAAGAGTTGCGGACCCCAAAAAAAACGCATCTTTTGGTACCGAGGGGCAAGCACAAAAGAAGCTGAAAGGAAGATAAGGGACTCCTAGTTCCGCTGGAGTGAAATGTGAACATTGTGGCTGAGGACACAAGATCGAGCTATGCTGGAGGAAAACAAGAGCCTGTTTAGGTTGTGGCTCCATGGAGCACATGGTGGCTCAATGTCCGAAGTCCAAGTTTTCCCAACAAGTCAGGACTCCTGCTTCCACAGTTCAAGGCAAACCCCAACAACCTCGTCAAGGCTAAAAGCTGCAATGCTAGACTGCACGTGCTTATGCCGCTACTCATGATAGTGCGGAGGATGCAAATGTGGTGGAAGGTACTATTGTGATTGCTCAAGCAGAAGCTGTTGCCTTGTTTGATTCAGGGTCTACGTGTTCGTACGTAGCACCTCATTTTGCTGTACAGCTACGACAGTTGCCTAAGTCGCTACCGTATGTGTTGGTGGTGTCCACTCCCGTTGGCAAGAGAGTGGAGTGTAGGGTCTACTACCCCCAATGTGATGTGCGAATCAAAGGTCGTCAACTTCCAATTGGCTTGATTTTACTGTCGGTGTTGGACTTCGATGTGATCCTTGGAATGGATTAGCTCGCAAGATATTGTGCCTGTGTGGATTATTACAGCAGGACGATTTACTTTGACCTAGGGAATGGGTTCCGTTTCGAGGGCAGTCAGAAGAAATGCCCTAGATGTATTACCTCCGCATGCCAGGCGGATCGACTAATACGCAAGGGGTGTGAAGGCTTCATTGCCTTTGTTTCGGAGAAGAAGGGTTCGAAGCAACTTGGCGAGATTCTGGTAGTGTGTGATTTTCTGGATATATTTCCCGACGAAGTTCCAGAGTTACCTCCTGTGCAAAAAGTGGAATTCGCTATAGATATTGTGCTAGGTACAGCACCTATTAGTAAAGCTCCATATCGTATAGCCCCTGCGGAGTTATTGGAATTGAAGAAGCAGTTACAGGATCTTTTGAATAAGGGTTTTATACGCCCAAGTGTGTCATCGTGGGGAGCTCCGGTGTTATTTGTCAAGAAAAAGGATGGCACCTTTTGGATGTGTATAGATTATCGGCAGCTGAATAAGGTAACAATCAAGAATAAGTATCTCCTGCCGCATATTGATGAATTGTTTGATCAACTGCAAAGTGCAGCATATTTTTGCAAGATAATTTGAGATTTGTGTATCACCAATTAAGGGTGAAGGAAGATGACATTCTAAAAACTGTCTTCAAAACAAGGTATGGTCATTATGAATTTCTCATGATGCCTTTCGCATGATGCCTTTTGGATTAACCAATGCACTTGCCGCTTTTATAGCTTTGATGAATCGAATTTCTGCTCCTTTCTTGGATCAATTAGTCGTGATATTCATTGATGATATCTTGGTATACTCAAAGACTGCAGAGGAGCATACAGAACATTTGAGAAAAGCTTTGCAATTGTTGAGAGAACATCGGCTATATGCCAAGTTGAAGAAATGTGATTTTTGGTTTGAGTAGGTAGCATTTCTTGGTCATATCATTTCACGAAAAGGATTGGCAGTTGATCCAATGAAAGTTGAGGCAATTGTGAATTGGCCCAGCCCAAAATCTGTGACAAAGATTAGGAGTTTTTTTGGACTTGCTGGGTATTACCTACGATTTGTTCAAGACTTTGCCAAGATATCCGCTCCTTTGACCAAGCTAACACGGAAGAATGTTCCTTTTTATTGGACTGATGAGTGTGAAACTGGTTTTCAAACTTTGAAGGAAAAACTAACAATTGCTCCTGTACTGACTCTACCAGATGGAGGTGAAGGATTTGTGATCTATTCTTACGCTTCTCGAGTCGGTTTGGGCTGTGCATGATTGCAGCATGGGAAGGTAATTGCATATGGATCGAGACAACTCAAGGAGCATGAAAACAACTATGCCACACATGATTAGGAACTGGCAGCTATCGTGTTTGCTTTGAAGCTGTGGTGACATTATTTATATGGCGTGAAGTTTGAGGTATACTTGGATTACCACAGTTTACAATATTTGTTCACGCAGCATGAGTTGAATATGAGGCAACGCAGATGGCTTGAGTTTATTAAGGACTATGACTTCCTTATCAAGTATCATCCAGGGAAAGGGAACGTTGTGGCAGA
The DNA here is from genome assembly GCA_037013555.1 of Sextonia rubra. Lineage (NCBI taxonomy): Eukaryota > Viridiplantae > Streptophyta > Magnoliopsida > Laurales > Lauraceae > Sextonia > Sextonia rubra. Next base: position 14,156,780 of record JASUAD010000026.1, read on the forward strand.
TGCACTGAGTAGGAAGTTAGAGACTCTTACTGCTTTAGAGAGTTTCCATTTATTTATTCATGGCGAGCCTGTCGGAGTGAGATTGTTGGATGACTATGTGATGCTGGCCAGTACCATTGTTTTCTAGCTAGAGGTAATTCAACAAATCAAGGATCAACAGTTTGATGATCCGACTTTGGTGCGAATCAGAGATCATATACAATATCGACCAGATTTTCGATTGGAGGATAGAGTGCTCTATTTTCGCAATCGGTTGTGTGTACCCGTAATAGATGGCTTGAAGGAGAGCTTGATGACTGAGGCATATTATGCTCGCTATGCGATGCACCCAGGGAGTACGAAGATGTACCGGAACCCAAAGGATTGATTTTGGTGGAACAACATGAAGAGAAATCATAAGATATGTCGCTAGATGCCTGACTTGTCAGAAGGTAAAAGTTGACTATGAGAGACCTTCAGGTTCTTTGCATCCATTGCATATCCCTCAGTGGAAATGGGAACACATTATCATAGATTTTGTTTCAGGCTTAACCCTGACGAGCAAGAAGAATAATGCCATTTGGGTGATTGTGGATCGATTGACGAAGTCAGCCTACTTCATTCTTTTCAATAAGGGCCTAACATTCTCGAAGATGGCTAAGAAATTTGTGGATGAGACTGTCCACTTACATCGTATGCCGGTGTCTATCATGTCCGATCATGATAGCCATTTTGTTTCGTCATTCTAGAAAGCTTTCTAAGAAGCGATGGGTACCAAGTTGAGTTTCAGAACGGTATATCACCCACAGACGGATGGGCAATCCGAACGAACGATTCAGATGTTGGAAGATATGCTACGGGCCAATGTCTTAAGTTTGAAAAAGGAATGGGATTTACATCTCTCGTTGTGCGAATTTGCCTATAATAATAGTTTCCATGAGAGTATTAGCATAGCTCCGTATGAAGCCTTGTACGGACATAAATGCCGGAGTCCTGTGTGCTAGGAAGAAGTTGGGACTAGAAGTTTTCACAGACCAATAATTAACATCGAAACGATGGAGAAAGTATAAAAAGCGATATAGAATTTGAAGGTTGCTCAGTCGAGACAGAAGAGTTATGCAGATACTCGTTGAAGAGCCATAGAATTTCACATTGGTGATTGGGTTTTTCTGAAGGTCTCACTGATGAAAGGTACTATGCATTTCGGTCAGAAAGGCAAATTGGCTCCGAGATACGTTGGCCCGTTTGAGATTAAGAGTTGAGTCGGTGATTTGGCATATAGATTAGCTTTTCTAGTGGAGTTCTCCAAAGTACATGATGTATTCCATGTATCGATGCTTTGCAAATATGTTCGAGACCCTACCCATGTTATCCGGTACCATGATATACAAATTCAACCAAATGCATTATACGTTGAGCGTCCGCTATGTATTGTTGGGACACGAGAACAGATCTTGCGAACCAGAACCATACGTTGGGTCAAGGTGCTTTGGGAACATCATGGACCTAACGAACCCACTTGGGAATTGGAGTAGCAGATGGCATGACAGTATCCTAACCTCTTCACGCAGGTATGTGTTCATTCCTAGGACGGAATGACTCCTAAGCAGGGGGGATGTAACACTCCAACCCAGCTTAAGCCGGTTTAGCACATAATTCATGTGTTTTCAGGTACTTTTCTAACAAATTAGTTTTATGACTGTTGTTTTGTCCTTTTGAGTTTCGTTACAGGCCATGGATAGGTAGTTGGGTTGAGTTTAAGCTGGTGTAGGTAGACATGAGCCCTTTTTCATAATTTTAGTTTTTGCTAGATTACGTCATTCATGCATTCTCTTGGTGTCATCATGTGCATCTCGTAAAGCCTGTCGTTTTCCGTAACTGTCTCAATTGCATTTGAAACCGTTTGAAGTTGTTAGTCCCTCATCTGAGTTAAATTGTAATTAACCCAAATAATTTGGACTTTCTTTTAAACCCATCTATATATAAGCTCACCTACCCCCTCTCAGTCGATCCTTATCTTCTCGTTCAGTTACGTGTGAGCTTCTTCCTTCCTTCTGCTTCTTCTTCCCCTTCTACTTCTCTGCTTCTTCTTCTACTTCTTCTTCTTCTTCTTCTTCTTTTTCGATCAAATCAAAGAAAAAAGGAGACTCTATTTGTGTGTTCTAGGTAAGCTTATCAGTTGAGTCATGTTATCCTATATGCATTTAGAAGGTTTCATGCACTGCATGCACTCACCTCCTCTCTCTTCTTACATGCATGATTGGTAGAACCGCGTATAGTCATCGAATTTGAGCAAGAGGACAACTAAATCATGTGAAAAAGCTCATTTGAAGCAAGTATAAGCACGGTATGGATGAACACCTGTTGGTAACTTATGATTGCTTTTACTCTCATTTTTTTTGCATGATTTGGTGTTGTACAACCCTTTTGGGATTAGATTCTATACGTTTGTTATCTCTGTTTCCATTTTTGTCTAAATTCAGCTCGTTCTGTAACAGGTATAAAATGTGACTTCCTGAAGCTTACGGCTAAGCTGTGAGCTGTCTACGGCTCACTTTCCAGATAGCTGTAAAATCTGCTTTTACACTACGGTAAGGCTACGACTAAGCCGTAAAATGTACTACGGCTAAGCCGAAGGCTAGCCGTGACCTAGCCATAGGTCAAGTTACGGCTTGGAGTCCAGAGAGTAGACATAAGAGAAGACCTTCTGCGGTCCAGCCACGGCTAAGCCACATGGGGTGTTACGGCTAAGCCGTACCCTAACCGTGGCTGAGTCGTAGAACAAAATATATCCAAGCTGTAAATGCGGTTGAACAGTCTGGGAGGACCACGGCTGAGCCATGTGCATAATACGGCTAAGCCGTAGGATGTCTACGGCTACACCGAAAGTCACCCACGACTAAGCCGTAAAACCACTAAAAAATGGAGAAAGAGAATAGGCTTAGGTTTAATAATGAGACCTTATAGGGCCTTCACATGGACTCTCAACCTCCCTTAACTTGTCCAATGGACTCCCTTATTAGCATGAATGGTCTTAAGGGTTGTGACTCATTCATGTATGTTGTCCAATTGTTAAGCACCTCCCCATGGGTGTTGCTTTAAGGGACTTCGATATATATTTCTCGATATATTGCAACACCCACAAGACGGACACCGGTGTATCGAACAACTTAAAACTATATCATCATGCACGGTTAGAAATAATGGACAACTAGCTTAGGTTGGCTAGTAAATGATCATGATTCCCTGACATAACTTGACTTGCATTGCATGTTGATTTCGGTTATTGCCCTCCATTTAGAATTATTGTTTCGACTTGTATTTATATTTGTCTTGAAAGAGATTGGTCTTGACCCGAATGTGATAAGATGTGATACACGTATTGTACAGCTTGCATGTGACTAGAATTGACGTGTATTGTATGACATGGTTATTACAATCTGGCTTTACTCAGCCTCAACCTCAGGATACCCCATGGGGGTTGACTTGGCGTAGCCTACTTGTGCCGCTGCAGTGTGCTCCTGTCCTGAGACTTCCGGACCCCAGGAACCAGAGACCCGTTCGTACCTTAGCCCTGTCGATGGTGTTCTCAACGCCAGCTCTCGATAGGAAGAACATGGCAAATGTAGTAGCCACTTAGCAAGTACATATGTTTTATGATTCTGATAGCACATTTTATTCATATGCATGACTTGCCTAGTATATGAATGTGAAACTCATTGCACCATTACTTGTTTAATTATTCTTGTAGATATAACGCGTGTTAACTTATTGTTTGCTTATGCTTTGCTGAATCGTTGTATTCATTAGTTGTCCTTGGTGTTGCAGGCTCGGATCCCGCTGCCGAGCCCTCGTTGGTCGGCAAGACTCCAGAGGAGACCATAGAAACCCCGTCAGGGCTAGAGGAGTGAATGTGACCACTCCATCGGAGAGTGTCATGGTATGCTAGGTGTCTTATGGGCTTTTTTGTTTTGGGCTATTTCATGTGTTGTCTGAACATTGTTCATACTCTTATACAGACAGTGTCTCTTTTGGTTTACACATCTTGTAATTAATGTAATCTTGTGTACCTATTGCTTTGTATCGTGCGTCCTACATGCAATGATACTTATAGCTTCCGCATACACTAGGTTTGCACGTGTGAATTCCCTTGTGCGTGTACATTTAGACGAGGTATAAGTGTCTATGCATGGGAGTATGTGTGTCACTGATTAGGTTTTCACTAATCCCCGATTTCTTGGGCTCAGGTTGTAACATGGTTGGACTCACATGAGTTTAGTTTCATCATATATAATCCAATGGTGAATAATGTTATGATCAACATCAACTTAGGATAGATGACTTTATTCTTTTAGAATTTTCACAAAATTGCCATTTTCATGGAAAGATAAATGGCAACAATCTGTATAAATGCATAAGAAATAAAGGCAACATTAGTGATATCACTTTTCATTGATGATGAGTCATAAGTGTAAGATGATTAGTACTATTATTTATATCATTATTGATAGTAAATATCAATCCAATTTTTCAAATACATTTGGATATGCCAACCTTTAAGCATACAAAGGCTTAGACCTAGACAATCGACTACTTGTTGCAAAAAACAAACCAACAACCTCCATGCCACTAGCCTAGAAACACATCACAAATCCAGCCCATTGTGGATCTACTCATGTCAAGTTTTAGTTGGATCGATCAATGGGGAATATTAGGATGCATTTATCCCTTACCATAGGGTGAGGGATAAATGCATGCTAATATTCTCATATATATATATATGGGGAATATTACTATGCATCATTCTCTCACTATATGGTGAGGGACAATTATGTGGTTTTCCCTTTTTACATATGAAGATTCTTCTTTTTCATAATATCATAAATGACTTTTCCACTTTTGTGCACGAATCTTTCCAAATATACGTTTGTTCCTCACCATAGGGTAAGGGAAGGATGGTTATATATATATCCCTCACCACTTTTTTTATGAGAACTCTATGTGGGCTCATCTATCACCTAATCTAAACTTTGCAACACACATGGGACCCCCTGATAGGCACACGCCCAAGTTTCAGCTAGATCCAAATTTAATGGATCATTGGATCAACTGTACACCGATCCAATTGAAATGGATTTGTAGGTCACGAATGAAGGGGTTAGAGACTTGTGACTGGGTCAAACTTGATATATGGGGTGGTCTCATATGGATCTTCCCATTCCATCCCCGCCCGCGAGGTCTCATCCCTTGGTGGGTCCACAATGGGCCCCACCAAATAGTGTGAACAAAAAGTCTATGAGGGAAATATGCACAGGAAGAGGCCCTACCATATATAAATGTATCTGTGTGTGTATGTGTGTGAACCCTAAACCCATTTCACCCAAAGGCATAAACCCTAAACCCATTTCATTTATTTCTTCTCTACTCCCTTCCTCTTTTCTACTCCTACTCCTCCGCATCCCTAACTCAAGGACTCCAAGATTCAAGGCTTCCCTAGGGTGATTCCAAGCTTCAAAGACTTCACCACCACCTCTTTCATCTCTTTTTTTTATTCTTAATATAGGTAAGCCCATCTTCCTCATATTCCCAACATAGCTTCTCTTTTTCCTAGTAGGAGCATTTAATCATGATAGGTTGCTGTTTTTGGTGCCTTCTTGGCATGTAGAGGTGCCCCTAGCTGGGTTAGTTAATTGGAAGGGGAAACTTATGATTAGGTGGAACCCTAGGCACCAAAGGAAAGTTATTGTGGTGAAAAGATCCAAGGCAAGTAGATGGATGTGGTTAATATGGCATTTGTATGCTTTTATTGATTCCTCATGCCTTTAATGTTGTCTATGTACTCTAAGCTAATTTATTAATGATGGGAATGAGTAGGTGTATAACGAATGTCATTAATGGGGATTTGAGGTAAAGACCTTGAATAGGTTAATTAGATGTATGGGATAGGTGCCTTGCATTGCCTTTTTATGGGATTACATATCCCCTCGGAGATAGGAAGGATGGCCTCCCCATTGCTTAACCAAACCCCACCAGGTTCAGATTCCTAAATGTCCTAGTTGACGTAGTTGGATGAAGTTCGACTGCAGGCTTCAGGTGGCCAAGAGTGGTATCTAGCCATTCAATCGTGAAGTGAGCTCAGCCTATCACAGACCCTTTTCTGTTACAGATTAATATAGCAACTGAGAGTAGTCCTTGACAGGCTTAGGTTGTTGATGGACTCACGGTCCACTGAGGGGTCGACCGTGGAATGGTTCATAGTTGACCGCCGCTACACTCCCAAAATTAGGAATTTTAGGATGTTAGGACCCACACACTTAGCATTATGACCCTTAACTTATGTAATTGTGAGGAGGGATGTGAGCTGACTTCCTCTTACAGAATGATTTGATGCACACTAATGGGGGACCACTTCAAGATATAAGTGTTAATGTAGAATCCTAAGATGCCTTTACATTAGAGACACCAAATGAGTTATCACACATTGCGAACCCATGTATCCATTGTAATGGATGGTGTGCACCCTACGTGTGCTTTGGTCAACTTTAACCCTAGGATGGTGTAGTGCCTACCTTTGAACCACTTAATCATATTCCACAGGTAGGATAGTGTTAGGGTTAAAGGTAGGATAGTATTACCGTATTGTACATGACACGTGCTTGTAGCCACTCCTCTTGTTAGTCATAATTGTTAATTAAATGAGAATGGAATAGTGGTTATCATAAGATCCATTAGGAGGGCTTGAGCCAATGGAAGGGTATCTAGACTACTCATTGTGGTTAAAGGTCATCATTTAGCCAGTGGGCCCATTACCCATTTAAGCCAGCCTAGCCAAATAGGCTTTAGCTCAACTCAAGCCCGGTCGTTGGGCAAGCTGGCACAGCACGAATAGTGTTTAGGCTAGGCTTGGGCTTAGAGATTAAAGCCCGGCCTAGCTCAACAGCTCGCCCTTCACCTTTGAGAGGTTTAAATTTTGTTACCGTTGGACTTGCCATCAACTGATTTTATACCATTGCGAAACTAAAAAAAGTATGTGTTTAATTATTTTTTATCTACAATGTATTCAAGTTTCTGTAGTGATGCAAACTTAACAAAGTGTGCGTTTAATTTATCATTTTCTTTAAAAATGAAAAGTTAAAATAATGTTTTTAACTGATAAAAAAAATTTCAAAAGCTTGCCCGCTTGCTCGCCTGGTCCACCTAGCCCGTTGGGCAGGCTTTGGCTTGAACTTTTCAGACAAAGCGCAGCTTGCCAGAAAAATTGCCATTACGTAAAGCCCACAAGCAGGCTTAGGTCACACTTTCATGGGTAGCACCAACCCGATGACAACTCTTAGTTGTGGTTATGGTTACATTGGACAAACACGTGTGTGGAGTAGTCCCTTTTTGTCTGGTTATATATGTTTGATTAGTGGATACCCTATGAGATGTTGGCAAAGCTTTGTGCTGGATGGTTACCCTTGATCCTTGAATCAGGCATCCCTAGGTGGATGTTCCTACCACGGTTTAGGGGATTTGCCCGTGAATGAGTACTTTTGAATGCAATTGTTACTGCCTATAAGTTGAGAGGTGGTCATTCAACATTGGGCCAATGTGTATTCTGTGAGGTAATGTGTAGTTGAGTTGCACGAATTCACCTGGGTTGCATTTATATAGTGGATTCACTCGAGTTACATTTCGATTTGGTTATCCTGTATTTAGACTAATATGGAATGCCACATTGCTAGAATAAGTAGCTAAGACTCAGTTCTTATTGATTCTTATGGTTTAGAGTATTGTTCATGCTTATGCCTAGTTTTTGTACATTGTTACTCATATGATCATTCCTGTCTATTATCCACTTTGATACAGTAATTTCTATTATCTATATTTACCTATTTGCAGATTATGTCAATCTGATGATACTACATTTGGTGCTTGGGTACCGATGCCCCCATCGAGCTGGATGGTGCGAATGACACAATGATTCCTCTCACTGGCAGAGATCATGTGTGAAGCACCGATGATATAGTGTGAGTAGTCACAGACTGGCGCCATAATGACTCACTTACCTTGTGGACTTTTTATCCTTTATAGATTTTATATTTTGCGGCCATAGGTGTTTACCTTTAAACTAATTTGTAATTCAACTTGAAGTAGCTAGCGTCTGACTCTTGCACTAGCTTCTTTATTATTATTATTATAATTATTATTATTATCATTATTATGTTGTGAATTTGATTACCATCTGCACAATTGTATGAATCGTATGCTTCCCCATTTGATTAAGGTGACTAATCATCATTCATAACCTCATGAAGGACTTCAATCCATCCAGAATTGAAGCCTAAAATGCATTTTGTGGAAGAAAAAAATTGAATTGACCCCTATTCTCACATCCTTGGGATTGGGTTAGGATCCAACCAAATTCTAAGGGCATGACAGTAGGTTATGATTTTGACAACCAATTATTCTCTCTTTTTTTTTTAGTCCTTTTCATTTTATCTCCATTTATCTAATGCAAACTACCTATTTTATCTATGTATAAAAAACCAGGTGTACTCCCCACTTTTCAAACTTCTATTTTTCCATGTCTTTAATAACTCCCTTTCTACCTAGGGGTGTTCATGGGCTATGCAAAGGAATATTTAGGCCCAACCTGACATCTAAATTGTAAGTCTGAGCCTGGCCCAAGCTTGAATTGGGCCACAAGGAACTAGCCCAAGACCAGCCCGCTTGGAAATTTAAAAGCCCGAGCCAAGCCCAAGTTTGATATATAATTAACAAAGAGAGTAAAATTTTGCAATTGCAAATGTAGCTCAACTGGCTTAGGGCTATTTATCTTTCACCTAGGTTCAAATCCTCTCTTTTATATTTTCTTATTATCCTTTTTTCAATTGGGTCATACTTATTCACCCCTTTTTGGGGAGTGAGGAAAAGACACGAAAGAAAAAGAAGTAAGAAATGTCGAACTGTTCAATCTTTTCAATTCCAAGTTTTTTTTTTTTTGTGGGTTATTTTGCATTCTGACCTCCCAAGTGCAAGCTGTTTACATGTATTTCTTTATCATAGCAACACCCCCCCGCTTGGCCTCTGATGATCAACACTTACAAGAAGAAAGAAAACAATGATAATTTACAAATAAAAAAAAAGGTCAAGGAGACCAATCCGGAGATGTAAGCCGCCTTCTTGTATGTCAAGTCGATTATGCAATCTTCATAACCTATCACCCATTTTTCTTGGTTGTATAATTTTGAAGGGGAGTTTAGAGGGAATATTCTACGATCATGGTTGCCCCTATGGTTCACTTATTGCATTCTACCAATAGGTTGGCCATAGTTGTATTCGGATCACCTTCAACTCCAAGTGAAGGGAACGAAAAAAGTCTTGAAAGACTCGCCTTCTGCAGAGATTCTTTCCGACCAAGGCATTATCCTTCTAATTATTTTATACAGATCGAGTACCTTGTTGTGAGGCTTGAGGCTTGAACTTAAAGAAGTTGAAGCGTAGAAGTCTTTTCAAGGAGAAACTAAAGAGTTTTTGCTATGTGTTATACGCACTAATGTGTTATGCCTTGTGTTGTGTACTGTTGTTTTTTGGAATGGGCACCCAAGGAGAGTATTTATAGCCTCCAAGGGTCTTCTCCAGTTATTTATGGTAGGGAAAACATTTAGCAAAATTTATTTCGTAAAGGGGTAGTCAACCATGTATTTTTTAGGTTGCCTACCCTTCTACAGTCAGCTTTGTGAGGTGGCAGCAAGATCTTCGTCCTTGGATCATACTAAACAGCTTGAAATTAGCTCTAAATTATTTGAATAGATCTCAATCGGCTACTCAATGAGTTGTCAGAATTTATAACTATTGGCCAGTCACTTTCCTTTGTCAACTAATGCTCCATTGGCCACTAACTTATTCAGTTGGCCAATGCTCATTCAGCTACTAATTTGTTCTGTTGGCCAGTGTAAGCCTTTTACACTTTTTAATGTGTTTTTAATTGTTTTCTTCTTCAAACTTCAAGGTGTCTTCTTAGGCTTTGTCCTTTAACTATTTGTACTTTATTTTGTTGTGTTTGAACTATGTTTTAGTCTTGACTTGACTTTTGATTCACTGAATGGCTTATTTCTTCCAAACTTTTTGCATGTCAACAAATGCCCCTCAAAGTGAAATGATGAAGGATTTTCCTACAATTATGGTGCCTTGAAAGATGCTGATTTGGACATAATGATTTCCCTATTTCTTACTTCATTTTTTCACAGAAGCTTTGTGTGTACTTAGAATATGTAAGAATTGTTTTGTCAAGGTTCCTAAGGTTATGAAGAGGCTGGGGATTCTTTTCAAGAATGGAAAATGGGTTGATCTGTGGAGATTTTGTCTTCTATTCCTTATTTTCACAAGAATTATAAGGGTTTTTCCAGAGGTTTAAGGATTTTGGGCGATGCTTAAGGTGTCCAGTGTTTTACCTGGGGGTTTGTAAGGTTTCTCTGAATGGAAATTGAGTTGTTTTCTATGCTTTTGTTTCCTTAACATGGTATTTGACCGAGCTCAGGGTGCTTTTGGTGAAAATAATTAGGTTTTTTGATAAAGAGAGATGCTTTTGACTAAGATTTTTTAGGTTGTCTTTTGATCAAGGGCATGACGAAGACTTTTATTGCCCAAAAAGAGGGATGCTTATCCATTAAAAAGTTGGAATTAGCAAGTGAATTAATTTTTTATGAGCTATGTTTCCACTTTAACTTTTTTATGGAAAATCCGTTAATTTCACATGACTAAAGTTTTCGAGTGTCAAATGAAGTCAAAACTAATCATGCAGCCAATTGTTTCAAAAGTATTTTAAAGGGAAATGTCAAGGAAGGAAGGTTTCTAGACTTTTGAAATTAAAAAAAAAATCTGAAAAGTAGGGCAAATAGACAAAACACCGCCTCTCGGCTAGCTCAAGCGTTACTCTAGGGTAGCCAATCAAATTTGTTAATAAAAGGCAGTGAACATACAAGTTTCCCACTTTGAGAATTTAATCTTTCTTGCTTCCAAGATCTTTGCTAGAGTTTCCAAAGCTTCTCTTCAAGCTTTCCAGTCCCTTCTTCAAGTCTTCTTTATCAATCAAGGCTAGCAATGGCTGGTACGTCATCTTCTTCATCATCTTCCTCACATTTTACTATGTAGGAGCCGATCGGCTTTGCTATTGTTCATCTTCTTCTTTTTTCTTGTCATGGCTGGGTGTTTTTTTTTTTTGCTTTCCCTATGCTTTTTCATGCTGAATGGCTTTTTCTTGCTTTGCATGTGCTTTGTTGCTTGATTTTGTGTTGAAAATCTTAACGTTTCTTCAAGATCTTTTCAAACTCCAAAGGTTCAATCACAGTTGGCTACTGTCATCACGGGAAAGGAAAATTTTTGGATTTTATTTTTTAAGCTTTTGTACTTGGATTTTGTTGTAAATTGATGGGTGTGGTTGATTTGAACGAGGTTTAGGGTTCCCATCAAACTTTGGTGGATTTCTCACAAATTTTGAAAAGTTTTCAAGTTTCAACCTTGGGGTAGCCGACTAATCTACTGTGCACCTTTTGAATTTCAGTAGCCAACCTTGTTACAGTGACCTTTGCTATTCCAATTGTGGCCAATAAATGTTCGTTGGTCTCCTAGGGTAGCTGATAGCACACCTGTTGGTTTTTTGAGGGGCCAATGGTTCATTGTACTAATTGGCCAAGGGATTTCCATGCCTTAGGCTTTTTGTACACACTTCTTGATAGCTGATGGACTATTCTGAGTGGTCAATAGGGTCTTTGTGGCGTAGGTATTTCTCACAAACTTTTGAGTAGCCTAATGGTAAACTTTCGTTTGCCGAATGGCTTCCATGCCTTAGGTATTTTTGGACTTTGGCTCTAGATGATCAATTGGCATTTTTTGGATGGCCAAATGGTCCCCTCTGCCTTAGCCAATTCTAGGTTTTCCGTTTCTATGGTTGAGAAATAGCTTGGTCACTTTGCTTCACACACTTAGAACTTGTGCTGAATTCCATTATACTTGAATGCCTTCCTTTGATATATTGTATGCAGCTTAATGCTTTTCACACGTATAATCATGCGGACCAAAACCCTAACTTCCGTGAAGGGTCATTAGCGAGCTTTGCTTTGCTTTGGCCTAGAAGCCTTATCTCCTGGCTTTATGCATGCACTTGAGTGTTGCTAGGGCTCAAAGGTAAGTATTCCCTTTTTTCCAAGGCTTTGTCCCCTCCCTTTTACTAAGGGGAGATGCTGTTGAAATTTCAGTAAAATCTTATTTACTTTGTACTCACCGTGGTGTTTTTCCTCGTTTTGCTCTAAGTGGACAAAGGCAAGAAGGTTGCTTCCTCCTCCACTAAGGGCAAAATGGCTGCTGGGTCTTCTTCTTTAAACACCCCCTTCACCTTGAACTATTGGCCTGTCGAACTTAGGCTCATTTTAATAAATTTGAGAGAATGCCAAAGCTCATGTTATTGAGACGGTGGTTGAATTGCGGAGCCATCTCTTAAGTACGATCAACATGCATGTTTAGGAAGATATGCTTAGTAGCTTCCCTTAAAAGATGATTGACATACCACTCTTAGGAAGCTAAACTATATCTTTAGCGACAGTGACGAGAACCAATATGACCAGAATGCTGATTTCCTGGTCCATAGATATTTCAACATAGATGGTGCGTGTATCAATCTTTCGACCGAGTATCAGTATAAAAAGGCCCTCACTTAATGGAATTGGCCGCTTCTATCTCCTCAAAGCGTGATGAACTTCAATGGGGGAAGTCACTATCTCAATACAAAATAAGAGTGCTTTTTAACACGCACCCTTTTTATGTTGAGGGGGAGGCACGAAGTGTAGAGCTTTTGGTGCCTGGTCATATGACCCTCCTTGTTCATAGCCATATTTCATAGCTTCATACCATCGATTTAGAGATTCTTTCCGATGACTGCAGTAGCTGCATAGAACATCATGTGCCACAAAGGTGGTTTGTCCCTTTGGATGCTTGGCAAAAGTGGATGGATGTGGTCATTGATTCATGCAAGGGTTTTCTTATGGTAGTCGGCCTTTATAAAGCCATTATGGTCACCTAGAATTGGGTTCCTTAAGATCACAAGGAGATGTGTCGTGCCCTTAGCGAGAGCTTTTTCTTGGCAACCAACACTTTCTTGACCCCTAATGTTGAGATAGGGTTTTCCTTACAGTAGGAGGTCTTTGGGCTGCCAATCTCTGGTAATTTGTACGAAGAGATCATCCCCTACAACCACTCTCTGAATTCAAGGAGCGCTACTTTCAGGTAGGTATATTTTCAGTTATTTGCTTCATATGAATTGTCAAGGGAGAATAGGAACAATGTGAAGACTTCCGTTTGGGTAGCAAACGTCTATAGTGAAAAAGCCGACGAGGTCCCCCCCCCCCCTTTTTTTTTTAATAATAAGGATGTGTTTAGGCAAAGGGTGATTGTTTCGAGGGAAACTGAAGAGGATCCCAACATAGTAACGATGGTTGACTATTTGGAGTATTTTGACATCTTTGAAGGAAGGAAGGATGACCGGGAATAAAATGTCATCGCTTACTAGCCATGTATCTTACAACGTGGCTTTTAGAGTTCATCTTCCCAGTTGTTGGAAATGAAGTCCGGAGCAACTATATTTTTCCTACTTGCATTGGCACCTGCTCTAGTTAGTTATCTGCATACCGACTTGTAGCTTGTGTCCTCCTTATTTCGATAGAGGAGGTTGATCAACCGGGTCTTCACGGGGCATCCGTTGTATGTTTGGTTCATATACCATTGCAATAATTTGCATGAATTGGGTGACCGAAAAGATCTTCCATTTTATGAGTCCATGACAAACAGACTTGGTGTTAACTTATCTCTTGCCAACGCACGGTGGCGGTTGTGGGATTTCTAGAATTTCAAGATTTGTAGGATGCCAGCAATGATATTGTAAGTTCAAAGGACAAGGATCATAGGGAACCAAGCCCTCATTGATCAATCCAACATCCTAGCTAGGACCACTCCCTTATTGCTGACAGAAAAAGAGTGGCTGCTTTCAATTCAGCCTATTGACTTGGTTTACTGAAGAAACAATGCTATTAAGATTGAGCCTTACGTGCATTCATGATTTGGGCAACAGTTTGGGTTCTCTCAAGGCATTGTTGAGAGCCCATGTAGTTTAAGGGGTAATCAAAGTACATTGCTAGCTGCTTGGAATGCATGGGAATTTTTCAATGCTATGGAAATTGGTGCAACATTCTATTATCCTCGGGAGGAAGATGCTAAGGTGAATTGTGGGTTTGCCCAGTGGTTTGCAAAGAGTTGCTTGGCTCTTCATGAGATTTAGAGAACTAGCACTACGAGAAGTGTTTTTAGGAAGGTGGAGGCCAATACTGATAAGCCTAAAAAAGGAGTTTGTGAGCGATATATCTGGGGCCAGCCTCCTTTACTTCTGGGACACCATCACAATGAGGACACATGTGCTACTTTTGCAGACCTTGTTATGGAGTCTCCCCGTGCTATCGTTCCCTTAGCTTCTCCTCCAGCGACTCAAGCTACTGGTGGTTCTTCTTCTAGGTCTGCCTCTAAGTCAATGGTGAAGTCAGTCTCTTGGCATTCACAGAAGAAGAAGGTGGAAAGTTCTCATCACTACACCAAAAATATATTTTAGGAATGGGGAGGTGGACTAGTTTTGAACCGTTTTTTAATTTTAACAGGTTCAATTCATTCTTGGACCCCAGTTGAGATAATTTCATTGCTTGAAAGATGGCCCACTAACAGTAAATGTTCCTTGCCTTGCGATCCTCGTTTTGGAGTACTTGTTCAAGCCATTCCTGGACCTCGAGGGATAATGAGGGTTTCTTCTGCTAGGATTTCTTCGAAGAGCATGTACAATATTGTGATGTGAAAAGGAATTGGGTGGTGATCCCAATATCCAAGGAGTGTCAACTTACTCCAAACATCTAAACTTATGTAGTAGGGAAAACATGCATTCATGTAATCAATTCATACTTAGCTCAAAGAGCCTCATAAGAGTTGTAATTAGTGGTGCTGACTCAATGAATCAAGTATAATAGACTTACTTGCACACATGTACTTACACTACTTACTTGATTTATGTTACATTTGCATTTCATATCATGTTAGAGACAATAGGCAAGTAATAGTACAACAACGATAAATAGAACAATAATCAATGTATCTGATCAGAATAGAATAAGATCATGAAGGTAAATGAACAAGATGCATTAAGTGTCCATTTATTATAACACAATGATGAATAACTAGCCAACCATTTACTAAAATGCCCCATGTCCCAAGCCTTCCAACTTGGTTAACTATAAGGTCTTCAATGTCAAGCACTACCATTTCTTGGTGTTACATTGTATATGAGATGAACATTGGCTCCTTATGCCCCTTCACAAATGGCATGGCTTTAAAACTACTATGTACATTGAATAAGGAAGGGCGATAACTATACGTTTCTGTTGTTATATTAACTTCTTCCATTGGTCAAGTGTTAATAAAGAAAGGTATCCTTCTGTGAGACTCTAGAAAGTCATAAGGATAATCTTAGAGTCTAAGGCCTAGTTTGAACCCATGGTAAGCTCAGTTATAACCTACAAGCATTTGGATAGTATGGTCTAATCGAGATTAGATTCCATAAAAATTTAATTGCATTAAAAGTAATTAAAATAAGCCCGTTAGTCAAGTGCGCATGAGCGGGATTGAGCGTGCACATGAGCAGGCTAAATAGAAAAGTATGTGCTTGAGCGTGCTGATCGCGCTCAAAATGTGATGTGAAATGTAACGTATTCAAGTCCAATATTCACACACTTTAAGCATTAAGAAAAATAAGAAATAATTACAGTTCGTCATTAATCTCCTTTTGTTTACATGGGTTCAAACGCTTTGATCGCGGGGATGTAAGTTGTTTACAAGTTTTGAAAATTTACAACCCCTCCCTCTAGTCTCAGATGTAATCCAAACTAGGAAACTACAAGAGAATACATGAAAAAAAATGAAAACAACTAATAAAAAGGAAAGACAAGGAAATGATGACCTTGGCCCACGGTCACTGGCCCCCTGCCAGTGATCGTGGCCCATGGTCACTGATAGACAATGGTCAAAATGGCCACTGTTTGCCCCGTTTTTTCTCTGTTTCACTTTTATGTTGCTTTCAAAGTGCTGGAGTTTGTGGTCTTTAACTTTTGGAGTATTGAATGACCACCAATAGTGCTTAATTTGGCTGTGGAATTGACTAAAACCTTTGGTAATCACCACTTTTTTGTTACGAACTGTTTTTGTAAAAATCCAAAAAGGGTGCTTTATACAAGCAAAATAAAACTAAAGTTGTGTAATTCTAAACCTATGACTTTTAAGGGATAGAATAAAGCTTAAAGAAGCTTATTCACAACTTCTAAGATAGCTCAAAACCCTCCCAGGTGAGAAAACCAAAGGAATTGGTTTCATCATTTGTATAATTGATGACACTTGCACCTATCTTTTCTAAGTGATACACATACTTCTTCTCCTTCTCTGAACCATCTCTCACGTTAATTTAATGAGAAGAAGAATAAGTAGACTTGGAGTGCTTAAAGTCCCTTGAGAACCTTGTGGATTCTTGGAACAATGCTATGAATCTTGTAGAATTTATGTGGAACTTGTGTGCAACCTCTGTGTGGAACCCTCTCCTAAGTGCCAAACCTTCCTTTTATAGATTCCAGAGGTGGTTTAGGGAGTTATGAGAGGTTAGAGTTTGAAATAAAGTAGAGAAAACCACTGAAAACTACCGGGAACAGCTTAACAAGGGCTGCGGTCACTGACAGGTTCAATTTCGAGTTTTTTTTTTGCATATATGACCTGTTTTCACCTATTTGGGGCCCGAATGATGTTTGATCTTTATGAAACTTAGAGCAATGGTTTTCAAACACTATTTTGAGTGTGTTATAGAAATTTCAGCCCGTTTTGACCTTCTAAAGTTGGTCAACTTCCCTATTGACTTTTCATGAAAATGGGCCCTTATTTCTCCTGTTTGAGGCCCAAATGACCTTGGATTGATTTGAAACTTTGAGGGACTTGTTTTAGGGGTATCTTGAAGTGTTCATCAAAATTTCATGTGGTTTGGATTTGTAGAAATAGGATTTCTTTCAGTGACTCACTTGTCGCATGTTCTAAGTCAATATTCTCTTGTGTTGTAGGCAGCGAGCCTGTTTTTGACCTAAATGATGTTCAATTGGTTTGAAACTCTAGGGAATTGACTTTGAACACATTTTGAGTCTCTAATCCAAATTTCATCAGCTTTGACCTCCTAGAAGTAGGATTTTTAATTAGTGACCCCCTATGCTTGGAGGTCATGGACTCGTAGCTAACATGTAGTCAAAGTAGGGTCTAGTGAAGTCCTTTTAGCTTGAAAATTTGCAGAGCCACTTTTGAGCATGACTTAAGCTTTGTATCTAAATTTTGTCAACTTTAGTAATCTAAAAGCAGGACTTTGGTCAGTGGCCCCATGCTTTGGGGGGTCACTGACCCAAAGTTAACATTTTTGTTAACTTTGGGTCAAATGACATCCACTTAACCTAAAATTTTGCAGAGCCCTTCTTGAATATAATTTGAGCTTCCTTCAGGAGTTTTAACTGGCTCTGACATGTAGAAGTGTTTGTTGTCACAATGACCACAAGGAGCTGTAAAACAGTCACTGAAGCTTGAATTTAAACTGAAATAAAGTCCAAATGCTTTGAAATATTGAAGCATCATTCCTAAGCATAATTTGGAGTTGTCATGAGATTTTCAACCACTTTAGAAGCTTGAATATGTTCAATGACTGCTATACTTTGAGCCAATGAACATTGAATTTGAAGTTTGGTGAGTTAAGTGACCAAATGAAGTCTGTCAACTATGAATTTTGAACTATTGCACCTTAAGCCCATATGAAATCTTCTGAATGGGTTGCATTAATTCTGAACATCTGGATGCAGTACTTGATCCAGTATTCCACAATCCTAGGATTTATGTGCCCTTGAGTTGAACTTGTTTATAACGCCTTCATTGCAACATTTGTAATTTTTAGGGGTCAACAAGTGCCCCCTCGAGATGCAATGATTAAAGTATGACAGTCATTGTGCCTTAAAATAACCAATCTATGGGAATGATGAATGGCTTGATGGAAAAAAGATAGTTTTGTCAATATAGATTGTAAGCCTATACTAGAAATTTTGAAATTTTGATCAAAAAACCATGAAGGGTTTGATCATGGAAGTTTGGTAAAAACATAAGGAATCTAAATGTCTTTGCCCTATTTTCACATATATCAAAAGTAGCATCTTTGTGAGGACTATGGGAAACATCCACAAAAAGAAATCCCTGAGGTAATTGGAAAATTTAGAAATTTATGAATTTGGTTTTGGATTTTGGAAATGGATTTGATTTTCTCATGACCCACTTATCATAGATATCTAGAGTGGCATCTCTGCGGGGACTAAGGGGAAGACCCACAACCCCACAAAAAGAATCCTTGAGGTATTAAGAGAAATCTAAGATTTGAAATGAATTTAGGTTTGGATTTTCTTGGATTTTTAGTTTATTTTTAAAAAACCAAGGTTTGGGTTTTGACTTGGTTTGACATGAGTTGAAATGAGATGGAATTTTGAAGGACATTGGCTTTTGTCGATTTTGATCCAAAATAATTTGAGATGATGGCTCAAAATAGATTTGACCCAAGATAAATTTTGAAATTTGGGTTATTTTTAAAGAAACCCCTCTTTCCTCTTTTTTTTTCTTTTTTTTTTTGTTGGAGAAGAAATACCCTAAAGTGGGTTCATTCCATTGTGGGAAAAAAAATATATTTTTTGTTTTGGGAAAAATACCTAAAGTGGGTCTAGCATATTGTAGTGGGAATTTGGATGAGCATGTTTGAGAGAGTGTGGGCCATTAATTAGTGGGTCCCATTGCTCAAAATCATAGTGACCGTGGGAAAGAGGGTGAAGGCATTAATGATTGTGGTCTTGAATGATCACAATGAGAGGATGGGCCATTAAGCCATGGGTCCCAACGCTTAAAACAATATGTCAGTGCCAGAGGGGAGAAGTAGTAGTTGCCGTGGGAACTTGAGGAAGTTACCCACTATAGTGTCCATCAGTTTTTAGGTAAAGTTAAGAAAATTTGCCTTCAAGCTACGGGTCCCACTGTAAAGAATTGTTGTGACCGTGAACAAGAACGGGCAGCATGCCATGGACCCCACCATTTCAACAGAGCGCTGTTGGTGAGCAAAGGGAAGACCAGCGGTGACTATGGACTATAGGAATGAAGCAATGGTAGCTGTGGTCTTACATAAAGTTGAGGAAGTGGGCCATTAATCAGTGAAAGAAAGGAGGGGGACTAAGAGGGTGGACCATTAAACAATGGCCCCACTACCCAGTCAAACAGTGTCTGTGTGAAGTACCATGTGAGATGGAGTGGATCACCAGATCGTGGACCCCATTGATGATTCCATGCAATGACCGGGAGTGAAAAGGGTGAAGCAGTGACTGGGCACAAGTAACATATAAGGCTTGTGCCTTCCTTCTTCCCTTATTCTATCATCTTGAATTCTCTGGGACCAAGAGTGAGAGTAGTAGCAGAGAGCATCTCCTCCAAGCTTCTTCTCGCAATTTTCTCCTTTTTATTGTTAAGAAAAGCAGTGCAACGGAAATACCCGCGATCAACCGATCAACCACGATAAATACACAGCAATATTAAGCAATCACACACATGAACACAGCAATTTTACGTGGTTTAGCAACCTTGCCTACGTCCACCGGAGGAGAGAACTCATCTACTATAATCCCATCTCAATCTCCTCAGGATCTAGGATTACAATACATCAATATATATAGTTTTCATTTTCTTGGCCAATAAGAAAATCCATACATAATGACTAAAATACCCCTAATCTTGAGCCTCGTTACTGGTTAAACCAGACGACCGATCTGGCTAAAACAGAATACAAGACAAAACCCAACAATCTCCACCTTGGCTTGGATTCCACAAATCCTCAGAGCCACCTTGAGATATCCGGTAATGTCTTCACGCACCTTGCTGAAGGGTACGTCACTACAACGATGGCGCAGTTGTCTCTCTTTAACTTTCTAACATGTTGAACCAGCACTTCACATACCTCGTTGAAAGGTACGCCTCCACACATGCTACTACCAAGCGCGGCACATGCACCCCTAACCTGGATGCACAGACAATCTTAGTATTGTCTAGTGTTGATCAAGTTAAAACCGACTTGAGACTTCCCACAGTTGCTTCCTTTGACCTCAACACCACCGTCTTGAACCTCCAAAGTTCTCTGCATTTGTTGCCACATGCATGCATCCTTGCAACACAATGAACCTAACTTCCTTCTGTCAAGATAAAACTGAAGACCTTCCCGAATCCGGCTCTCACTAGTACCTTGTGAATCCTTCCTTCTGTCTCCATCCCGGTGTTCTTTCCGTCAAACCTGCAACTGTCCTCTTTTAGCCTGTTCTGGTGGGTTGGGCACAGTAGATGCGGGTTTAAGTATGACCCGATGCTAAAATTGGCTTACTCCGACTGAACTGAACTACCTTTTTCCAAAAAAATCATCTCCATTCAGGGCTTCCTGGATTTCTGTTAGATGATATCATCGAAGACTCATCAATCCATCTCCCGATGATTCGTCACATCTAACTCCACCTGAACCAGAGATTTCCTCCCTTGTTATCTGATGTCTCCTTCACTGTTTGACCTAAAAAAAGCATTCCTTATCAACCTGTAGAGATGTCTGACCATCTCACCCTTTATAATGACCAATATTCCCTTTTCCACCTTCATAACTCCACCCGCTACAGTGCACTTGCAGCCTTTGAAGTCTAAGGCACACAAAGAAATCCAATTTCTTCGTAAACCCGAAACATATATCACATCCGTCAGGGTTTAAATAACATCATCATACACTTGTTCTCAACCTGCTCTTCGTGTGGGCTGGGTTGAACTACTACGGGTCAGGTCGACGTAACCTGACTTGGACTTGACTGCCGGGCCGTCTGCTCCACGGGTCAGGTCTGAACGGCCCAACCTGAACCTGGTCTGAAACTGCTCTGGGCTTCTTGCTGCATGGGCCAGGTCTGAATCGACCTAGACCCGAACTTGAGAACTAGGCCCAGACAGTCCTTCTTCCTCCTATCAACTCTGGTTTCTCCGACAGAAACCTTGGTGCAACCCTGTCCTCTGTTCTTCCCCGGCAACGACGACAGTGGACCGGCGAGTAGTGCATACGGCTTTGGTGGCAATGTCGGCTCTGGCAGCTGGCGATGAGGGAACGTCATGGAGCAGCAGGCTGCCCCTTTTTGCTTCCAATCCGTGGAGGCCGGCGACTGGTGTTGCAGTGCAGGCGGAGATGCAGTGGGCCCCCCTTCGCCCAGTTGTTTCCGGCGCCGGACTACCAAAAAATGAAGTTATCTGGCCGGAAGATCTGACCGTATGGTCCAGATCTGATGCTGTCCATCATCCCCGGCTCTAGATCCATCGGAACCGCCCTAGGAACGAATCGCAGTTCTCGGCCTCCTTCCGTACCACATCAAGAACAGAGTCAATCAGCTCCGCTCCCTCCGTGTAGTGCCCCTTCAGCATATGTAATTACCCGGTCCCAAAAAACCCCTTGATCTTCTCCGTGAAGTTCACCAGCCAAACTTGAGAACCATTCTTTTACTAAGGCAGATCCGATCCGTCAATCACAGAACCCGAGCGATCTCCATCTCGCTCTGATACCACTTGTTGGGAAAAACGGCCCGTGATCAATGGATCAACCATGATGAATACATAGCAATATCAAGCAATCACACAATGAACACAACAATTTTACATGGTTCGGCAACCTTGCCTACGTCCACGGGAGGAGAGAACTCATCTACTATGATCCCATCTCAATCCCCTTAGGATTTAGGGTTACAATACATCAATATACATAGTTTTCGCTTTCTTGGCTAACAAGAAAACCCTTACTAATGACTAAAATACCCCTAACCCTGAGCCTCGATACTAGTTAAACCAGAGGACTGATTCGGTTAAATCGAAATACAAGATAAAACCTAACACTTATGTCCGCTGTTATGGCAGATATGCATCTCGAACTTCATCTTTTCTTTGTGTTATATCTATGGCTGAATGGGCACTGTTGATGGCACTCTTTTTTTTAAAAAATATTTTGTTCAATTTCCCTCTGATTTCATGCACACTGTCTTGCTTATTTAAATGGGCAGAATAGAACCTATGAACTAGATTTCATCTTCTCCATAAACCCAAAACCTCAAAAACAAATCATGGCCCTTGGGATTTTAGTTCACGGCTAAGTGGAATGAGTCTCGGCCTTGCTCTTTATTCTTCTTCTCTTCTCTTTTTTTGTTTTGATATAATAATGCTGCCTTGGCTTCTTCTGTATTGATTTTGTTCAATTGAGCATTATCCAAGCCAATCTCATCCACGACTTGAACTGTCCGTGGGAGTCCCATGGCCAGCAACCTGTTTGATGAAATGTCTGAAAAAAAAGTTTTAAAACTCTGATTGCTTGATTCATTCAGTTTTTTTTTTTTTTTTTTTTTTTTTTGCTACATGATAATGCTTTAAACTCCATAGTTGTGATGAGATCTTTGCCATATCCAGGGAGTGGGCAGGTCCACAACCACGGCCACAATCAACGCTGCCTGTGGGAAGCCCACGGTCATTGCTAGTCTATGACCTTCTCTTTCTTTTTTTTTTATTCTTTTTTTTTTTGTTTCTGTGCTTTCATATTTAGACTAGTGGTAGCCTTTCACCATTGCATATGATCTGTTTCATGTGTTCATATCGAAACACACCCCAGATTCTCAATGAATATCCATGATTTTGAGAGGTTTTGCATGTGATAAATTGATTTTGGGTTTGACTCCCAATCTTGATTTTATTTTTAGAGCTTTCTCTTTCCATGAGATGGAGACTTTGTTTGAACTCTCTTTATGGTGTCTTCAGATTGAAAATTTCAAGTTAAGCAAGCCCACAGTCACTAATGTTCTTAGAATGGTACATGAGATTTTTAACTTCAAAAGGTTTGTAGAAAGCCCACTTTTCAACGAACTTAAAGCAAACAATCTCCGTCTGGGGAAATGTATACCTTTGGTAGGATTAGGCTTCAGTCTTGATCCTCTCATTGTTGAAAATAGTGGAAGGCACATCCACCAATTCTGTTTGAACACTGATTCAATTTAAACACACATCTGACTTCTTTGATCTGTGGGAAGTGCAAGGGCTTGAGAGGTGACAACCTGCTTAATCCTTAGCATAGTGTAAGGTGTAAGTTGAGTCATCACAGCCTCCATGGGAATTACAGGGGACTGGTTTGTAGTAGTTTGCCCAATCACTAACATGATGTGAACACGACTTGACCACTATAGCTTCTGTGAGGTTTCATTCATGTTCATCAAGCCGAGTATGCCTATGACACATATCTTTTTGCTTTTGATGAGAAAGTTACTCCCTTTAAATCCCAATATACATCATCATCATTATCATCATCATCAAAGCCTTATCCCAACCATGTTGGGGTCGGCTAAATGAATTCTATTTCTCCATTCCGTTCTATTTTGAGCTAAATCTTTCGATAAGTGCAACTTCTTCAAATCTGAATTAATGACTTCTATCCATGTTTTCTTCGGCCTACCCCTACCTTTTGATGGACCCTCCACCTGTATATCCAAACTTTTTCTCACCGGTGCCATTACTGGCCTACGCTCAACATGCCCAAACCATCTTAAACGAGTTTCTCTAATCTTATCTCCTATTGGTGCTACCCCTAAATGTTCTCGAAAGCGCTCATTTCTAATTTTATCTTTCCTAGTTTTACCACACATCCACCTAAGCATTCTCATTTCCGCTACATCCATCTTATGAATATGTGTCTTCTTAATTGGCCAACATTCTGCTCCATATGTCATAGCTGGTCTAACCACTGTCCTGTAAAATTTTCCCTTCAATTTTGTTGGCATTTGTCTATCACAAAGTACTCCCAAAGCTAGTCTCCACTTCAGCCATCCAGCTCTTATCTATGCTCCACATCTTCGTCAATCTCCCCATCCTTACTAATCATCGAGCCTAGGTACCGAAAAGAATCTTTACGTGGTATTTCATGGGTTTCAATTTTGACAGTGGTTTCAACACTTTGTATATGTCCACTGAAATTGCAACCCATATATTCTGTCTTTGTACAACTTATTTTAAAGCCTCTAGATTTTAATGCCATCCGCCATCTCTCAAGCTTTGCATTTACACCCTCTCTTGATTCATCCACCAATGCTATATCATCTGCGAACAACATACACCATGGTATTTCTTCTTGAATATGCACAGTTAACTCATCCATAATTAATGCAAAGAGATAAGGGCTTAAGGATGATCCCTGATGTAAGCCTATAGTCACGGGAAATCTGCCCGTTTCTCCACATGTGGTTTTCATATTTGTTATTGCACCTTCGTACATATCCTTTAAAATTTCAATGTAACCTCTTGGGACATTCCTTTTCTTTAAGACCCACCAAATTAAATTCCTCGGTATCCTATCATAGGCTTTTTCCAAATCGATAAAGACCATATGTAGATTTTTCCTCTTTGCTCGGTATTTTTCCATTAATTGCCTAAGTGAAAAGATAGCTTCCATAGTTGATCTCCTTGGCATAAAACCAAATTGATTTTCCGAAATCTTAGTTTTTTTTCTCAGTCTTTGCTCTATTATCCTCTCCCATAACTTCATAGTGTGACTCATAAGTTTAATCCCTCGATAGTTGGTACAATTTTGTATATCTCCTTTATTCTTATATATAGGTACTACAATGCTTCTTCTCCATTCATCCGGCATTTTCTTTGTCACAAGTATCTTATTGAATAGTCTACATAACCAACTTACTCCAACCTCTCCTAAGCATTTCCATACCTCTATCGGAATACCATCTGGGCCTGTTGCCTTTCCTATCTTCATTCGCTTCAATGCTTTCTTCACTTCCACCCCTCTAATTCTACGAAGAAAAGTATACTCTTGTAATGAAGTATCCTCCTCCGCTCTTGTATCGCCCAAATATTCTTCATTTAAAAGTTTACTAAAATATTCTTTCCACCTTTCTATAATATCGTTCTCCTTCACCAAAATATTTTCCTCATTGTCCTTGATATATTTGACATGATCTAAGTCCCTACTTTTCTTTTCTCTTATTTTTGCAAGCTTAAAAATATCCTTTTCTCCTTTTCTTGTTCCCAACCTATTATAGAGGTCATCGTATGCTTTGAATTTTGTATTACTTACTACTTTCTTAGCTTCTTTCTTTGCCTTCTTATACAACTCAAAATTTTCTATACTCTTAGTCCCCTGCCAAACTTTGTCGCAATGTTTTTTTTTTGTCGAATAACTTCCTGAACCTCCATACTCCACCACCATATTTCTTTATTAATATGTCTCTTCCCTTTTGATTCTCCAAGTACCTCCTTTGCAACATTCTTAATGCAATTAGCCATTTGATTCCACATTACTGTAGTTTCTCCTTCAATATTCCATTCTCCTTTCTCAATCATTTTGTCCTTAAATATATTTGCTCTTTCCCCCTTGAAATCTCTCCACCTTGTTTTAGGGTCCATTTTGTTTACTACTGCTCTCTTTTTACTTCTAATGCAAATATCTAAAACTCCAAGCCTATGTTGCGTAGTCAAACTCTCTCCTGGAATAATCTTACAATCTTTACAAGCCAATCGGTCCTGTTTTCTAACTAGAAAAAAGTCTATCTGACTCCTATTACTCCCACTTTTATATGTAATTAAATGCTCATCTCTCTTTTTAAAGTAAGTATTTACTACTATAAGATCAAATGCCACTACAAAGTCCAATATAGTGTTTCCGAATTCATTCTTTTCTCCAAATCCATGCCCTCCATGCACTCTCTCATATCCTCTATTATCTCTTCCTATATGTCCGTTTAAATCCCCTCCAAGGAAAATTTTATCACTATTTGGGATTTCTCGCATTAAATCATCCATCTTCTCCCAAAATTGTCTTTTCACACTTTCTTCTAGTCCTACTTGGGGAGCATATGCACTAATGATATGAATTATGTCTTCCTCTAGTACTAGTTTAATTGTTATAATTCTATCACCAAACCTCTTTACCCCCACGATTTTCTCTTTTAAATCCTTATCTATAATTATACATACTCCATTTCTTGTATTACTCTTTCCTGTATAAAAAAGCTTATACCCATCCATGAGCTCCTTAGCTTTATTCCCTTTCCACCTTGTCTCCTGTATATAAGCCACACTAATTCTTCTTCTTTTCATTACCTCAACCAACTTCATGCTCTTGCCTGTCAAGGTTCCTATATTCCAAGTAGCAAGTCTAATTTTCCAATTCCTCCTCTTCTTCTCATGGACTAACTTCTTTAACCACGTTAGCCTAAAGTCATGCGGTAGCCCTTGCACACTTTTCATTGCAGCCGGCGATGCTGCAATGCGTCGCTTAAAGCGGGGAACGCCCTAGCCTTATCGTGAAATATCATTTGTTCAGAATTCATGTTTGGGTTGTGACAAAGTTTTACGTTGGCTGTCACCTACCTAACGCAACCCTCCTCCTTTACCCGGGCTTGGGACCGGAAGCAAAACTGGCGGAGTTTTTAAATCCCAATATACATGAGAAGTATAAATCACTCAAATATGAGCGGTTGATTAAAGAAACTGATGAAGATAGGATGAACCTTAAGTTGAGTGGTTAGATGTAGCTTTGAATGAGCTTTTTACATTATCTTTCTCAACTACAACTTCCAAGGATAATTCACCCTTCCTTATCTTTTCCGATGCTGACTCGAGGTGTACTCTCTGAGTCAATTTGAGTAATACCCATTGTCTTTGTGGGAAGCTAACAAGCACAATATCACATTCCAATCATTGATCAGAGTTGATGATCTTGTTTTGAAATTGACTTTGCAGAGCAATATTTCCTTCATTAGCTCTATATACACTGAGAGTAATGTACTTTCGATCCCCTACAAGAATGTCTAATGGTCCCATCAAATCAAATCACTACATGGGACATTGTTTGCCGAAATTTGTTAGAAATGCCATTATGGGAATGTAGAAATCCTTTAGTCGGTTTCGAATTTGAGTGTAAAGAGTAAAACAGTATCCAATAGTTGCAGATAAGTCTAATGAAACCACGAGGAGTGACTGAAAGTCGTTACCACTAGATTGATAGCATTTACCTTTGTTTTCAATGTTTTAAAATTGATGATGCTTTTTGTTAAAAATATGCCATATGCTTTCACATGCTATACTTTCATATATATTGAGCTTGTTGATGCTTTATGCTGCATTAGCTGCCGTCATGATTTGCTTGTATTGTGCATGCATTTCTTGCATTGGATCTAACCTTCATGCTTGAACACAAATCAAACTGCACCCTAAAAGGTCTTAAGGTGCTTAAACACTTGTTTGGACCGGGAGCCTCGGCTCTGAGACTTAAGTGTGCCTTGATGCGAATTCTTGGTCTCAAACCTGAATATTATTTTCTCCTTTTGGCCTTTTGCTAAGGGGAGACGCTGCTGAAATTTTTGTAGAATTCCATACCTTGGTCATTTTTACGACTACTGATGTTTCCCTTTCTCTTTTTGTTTTACAAATAGAAAAGGCAAAGCACCTGCGACTTTAACTACCGGCGCATCAAAGAGCCGTGCAAAGGGCAAGACTACAAGTGATCCGAATCCGAAAGATCCCCATGAAATATTTGCCGCTATTTTGAAAAATCAAAGAACCAAAGCCCTAACAAGGAGGAACTAGTACACATATTGGTGTTTGGCTAATAACATCGATTAAGAGAATAATGACAAAATGAGCTTCTTCAAACCACACTATATATTCGAGGATGCCACGAAGGAGACTATGAAACAACCTGCTGACAGCATATAGTATCACTATGTAAACACAATAGCCACCGTTCGATCTATTAAGTGGTACCTAAGAATAATGAAAATGGCTTCGTTTGTCCCATTAAAAAATGATCCATTTCTCTGGATAAAGCATTATACCCACTTCAAATTAGTAAATTCATGCGCCAGCCTCCATATTACTTCACAAAGATCCCAAAGTTAGAGATAGAAGCGATAGAATTGTATACCCTAAACCTTGCAGTGGGTACCGTGATTTCACAATTGAGGACGATTAAGCTTGGTATCCATACTGAGGATGGAGTGCCTGGCTTGGTGAAAGACACTAGTCTTGTGGATGGTTTTACTGCATTAGAGATTGGCAGGGCTGAGCGACTCTGATCAAGCACCATTATAAAGAGAATTTGAGAGCGATCGGCATTTTCGATGCTATAAATGCCACCACACAAAAAGTCCCTTGCGAAAACAAGATCATATGCAGGGCTATTTTGGAGTTGTTTGTCCGATAACTAGTACCTTCAGTATTCTGAACATGGAGCTGGGGTTTACTTTATAAGAAATGAAGAAGAAATTTGGTATGGCACCATACGGTGCGGTTTATGATGAAACCATTCCACCCAATGAAGAGTTGGCCACCATGGATGACTAATTTTGAGCTACGTATTATCTCCTCTTTACTCTTGAAGATTCAATCCAAACAACTAGCCGAAGTCGAGGGAAAGTTGTCTAATAGATGAGTCGAGTAAAGACCACTAGCTCCTTCTTCATGAATGAGGGTGGATATTTTAAGTGGAAAGAGATTATTCCCAATAAAGACCTTAAAAAGGAGCCAACAATTATCTATCATGAGGATCTAAACTTCATGCCATGTATTTTTGCCAAGTATCCAGATTTGAAGAGGAAGTGCTGGCTTGCTACATTTTTTACAGCATGGTTGTCAGATTTTCTTTTTCCGAGTTCTGGGGGTGACCTTAGGCCTGGTTGCATATATCTTGTGCTCAGAATGGCATTTGGATACAGTCTTGCTCTAGGCCATGCCTTTATAGCAGATATGTTAACCAAATTGAAGTTGTCTGGTTTCACTGTCAGAGAGGGAAAAGCTTTCAACCAGTATTATGCCGAGCAGTTGTTGTATATTTGGTTCACATACCACAGCAATGGGCTTCATTCACACAGCGGTGAACTAGGGAGCATCTACATGGAGGGTGTGGTAGGTGGTAACTATCAGATCAATAACCATTCCATGACTAATTTACGCCAACACTTGCATAATTTCAATAATTATGTCACTTCTCACTGTGCCCAACATTGAAGTTCCAACTCGCATGAGAAATGCCATAGAACCACCGATTGACAAAGTTGGAGAGGGTGGTTAGGATGTTGGCTTATGCGATGAAGAGAAGAGTTGGTCTTAAGCTTGAGACCCACGAACTTAGTATATAGGAAGAATTCATACATTAACATTCAACCTTATATACCCGCTAGATTCTACAGGCGATTTAACTTCCATCAAGTTGTTGTGGGAGCATCCAGACGGATTCGAAGCACTCTTGGTTCTTTGCAAGATGCTTGACATACTTAGGAATTTTATCAAGGGGCTTGGTACTGGGGCTCATTTTCCCTACCCTTTTTCCCAAATCCTAGATACACAAGTGGTTTTGCACAATGTTATGCAAAAAGTACTACTGCCATTTTAAAGACATATACAAGTAATACTTGCATCAAATGGTGGATTTCAACTGCTTCCAAGAAGGGAGAAAAGGTGAAAAAAGAGCATTTCATCCTGGCCAACTTGAAAAATTGGTTACATGATGGAAATAAATGGCGCATTGGCTTAGTAGCTGGGTTTGATGTCTACAAAGCTCACTGCTCCTTGAGAAGTGAAGAAGATGTGGAATACTTGCCTTCTCCTAATGTGACTACAGCAAGGATGCAACAGGCTGTGAATAAGAACCGGTAGGAGAGGGAGAGTCTCGCTAAGGCTGGGCGAGCTGGTAAAGCTACGCTAGACTATGGATCTGCTTCTTGCTCAGCTAGAACCAAAGTTTTCGTTGGTGAGCAGACAAGGAAGTTTAAAGAAGAGCAGGCTATTATGCACGTGGCAATTCAGGCAAACTTTGCTTGTCGAAATTTGCCAGGGACTACTATTGCTGCTACAGTAACAACAGAGGCACATATAGTTCCAAGTCTAGCAGAGGTGACTCAGTCGACAGAGGCAACCACCAGGTCAAGGCCACCAGTGACATTGTCGACAAAACCTCCAGCGGGCTCAGTTCTTCATAGGAAGCTTGTGGCAACTCGCTTGAAGCATGTAAGCAGATCTCCTAGTGGCAAAGGGACCTTATCGAGGAAGAGTAAAGTTGAGATGCCTGGAACTCATCATTACCAAAGACTAAAAGTTGGTAAAACTTTTTTATTTCTTTATATGATACCACCATTTGATTTTCTTTTGCTCTTGCTTTGATGTCTACATTTTGTCTTGCAACCTTATCAGCTCAAACTTTGACCGTGGGAGGAGTCGTGCAAAAGGTGGCTGAGATTGTTGAAGAATTTGCCTCAGACGAAGGCGATGAGAGAGATAGCAGCTTTGATACTCCCACTACCAAAGAACGAACCGATAGTGATATTAATATCGAGTTCGATTTTGAAAAAGACATGTTTGACTAGGCAATGACGCCTGAGTTTGGGAGAATAGTTACAATGGATATGCCGACAAAGTTGATTGTCGTGGAGAAATCTAGCGATGATGTGGGTGCTACTACTACTATTGACAAAACAACCGGTAGCAACACACCCATGGAGCCAGTTTTAGAGCAAATGAGTAGCGGTGGAGTTCAGATTGATGCTACTATTACTGCTGAAAGACATGCTGGCCCTCAAACCAAACAACAAGAGATTCCTCCCAAAATTTCTAAGGAGCCAATTGTCAAAGTCTCGATGGAAGAGGAAGAAATCCCCAGTACTACCGAAGGAATTTCGATAAATCCAACCCTTGAAGGTAACTTTTAACTTGAATATTTGGAAATTGAAAATTTTGTTCCAACATTGTAATTTAATCTCATTCATTCCTTCTTAGGTACCCAAGTGGATGAGAGTACTCTTGTTGTGCCTCCCACTTTAGTGAGAAAACCTTTTGTCACCAATCGAAGAGTCAACAAGGAGAGAGTCTCTTGAAGCTTCAATTGATTTAGATAATATCTCCATCCATAGCAGATATTTCAAGTTGTCTTCGAACAGTACTTTGAAGAGCGACTTGAGAAGGTTCATGAAAGAGTTCTCCTTAGACTCACCAACCAAAAGTGTTAACAATGATCCAGAGTTATCATCGGCACTCATTATACCGACCATCAGTGTTAAGCCTGCATTTATACCAAGTGTGATTCCCCTGGTGAGTTTGGATTCAGACTCAGGATCTCATGCGATTGAACCTTCTGCGGCTGCTGATATGCCAAGGACTAATGAAGTACTAAAGGTCGCTGAAGCTTTGGATGTTCAAACAGAACCAAGCGTTAAACCTTTTGGAGTAGTAAAAAAGAAAGATGATATTGAGATGGTACTAGTTACGGAGGTTGTCATGATAGAGCCGATCATAGCCAAGACTGGCCGTCCTGCTCAAAGGAAGTTGATTCTTAAATATGAGGCTGCAGATCCTATGGAAGATGATACTCCTGCGATGCCAGTTGCCAGTGGTCTGCTGCCAATTATAGGTAGTTTCACACCTCCCATCGCCATGACACCTTCAAGAGTTCATTTTAGGGCCGGTCAGTCATCACCTATGAAAGTTATTGAAGACTTAGCTATGCAAAAGATATCGAATGAAGTTTCTACTTTTGAAGGTGGAGGTTCCCGGAAAACATTATTGAATGTTATCGTAACACCGCACACAAATAGGGATCCTTCCGCCACTTTATCCTCGCAAGGGTCGCATGACTCGCCTTCTGTCTACGAAAAGGTGTTGGCTACTCATGGGGGTGACGGTGCGAATGTTGAGAAGGAAGGAGATGATCATTTGGGCTCTCAGACTCAGTCAGATTCACAAGAGTGAGAGTCAAATCTTTCCATCCCTACGGAGCCTAGTTTGTTTAGCGATGCTCTGAAGCCACAATCTACCATAAACGTTGCCATGAAGATGGCGATTCATAGTATCTTGACCACACTCTTCCAAGGAGATCTCTCTCCTGACAAGATCCAGGGTGCCAAAGCATTAGCTAACATGTTAATATCTTCTGCTGCTAGAACCTATTTGAGTGGTCTTCGCGATGCTTTTATCATCTTCTTCAGCAAGCTTGAAGAAAAGGACATCTAAGACAGAAGTGTTGATCATGCCAAAGCTTTTCAAGATGAAGTGTTAAGGTATAAAATCCAGCTGGCCATAGAGATTGAGAGCACTGAAGAAGAGAGAAGGATAGCAAATGTAGTACATGCCAAGAAAATACAGGAGCTAGCTATGTGTATGACTGAGCGTGAACATATATAATAGTAGATCACCATGTTGCAGCAACAACTCTCTTCTTTAGAAGATAACATTGATGACTGAAAAAGATCCGTCTTAGAGGGCAATCAGCGCAAAGATGATCTACTTGCGCGTGCAGAGGTGAAGCGGACGGCTTTGGATGATTTTGTCTTTGGAGAGTGAACTGAACATCAAATTGGATGAGAGTGATATCAATACTGCCATACCAGCTTATGCAAGCTACAAAGGGTGCGCCCTAATGGAAGGTGTTCTAAATGTGAGAAGGCAACTGGAGAAATTCTTAGATTGATTCCTTAGACTGATTCTCCCTACTGCAACTTTTGTTCATCTCTTTTGTCTTTTTCTTTTCATTTTAATTAGCTTGGATGGCCATGTACATTGACTTCATTTTTTATATTGAACTCCAAATGAATATCAATAAAAATTTTCTTCTTATTTTGCTCCATTTGGTCATAAGCATGGAATGTTTGGTTTAATTTTGTATGGATGTTTATATGGTTTGTATGGATGGTTTGGCTGCATGGATGATTTGGTTGCATGGATGATTTGGATATGTGTATGGTTTGGATGGTTTGTTTTGGTTTTTATTTTCTCATACTTGTATGAGGTGTGACTTACAATCTTTTGGATCTATAAATCAACAAAGAAAAGGAGTCATATAGGTGGATATTATCCAGTGCCCATGTGTGAGTCTTTTTCCAGGGTCCATGACTTAATCCTTTTTGGATAGAAATTTGGTTTTTAGGTTTTGTTTGGGCTTTGGTTATATGGGGTCTACAAAAAGACTTATTCTATATAACAGAGGGTAGTTATATAGGGTTTGTAAAAGGACTTGTTCTATACAATTGAATTTGGCTATACAGCGCCTACAAAAGGACTTGGTCTATATAGCAGGATGTTACAAGGGGTCTTGTTGGGACATTATCCAAGTAACAAAGGTTGACTAGAGGGCTGATCACTACAAAAAATTACATATTTGCTGACTAAATTTGATGATGTAGTCTAAACACATCGGAAAAATTATGTTTAGCCGACGCATCATAGCATTGGCAAAAGGATTGGTCGACGCTACCCTATATGGGTCAGAAAATTTTGTCGGGAGATAGAATGATGCCATTTGGATTATGGAGGGAAATTTTTCCTTACACGAATTGGTTTTTCACCAATGCATAACAGCATCGAGAAATAATTTTAGTAAAGACGATGTAGTAGATGCATCGGAGATTATAAAATTTATTTACTGACATTGATAACGCATCAGAGAAGATAATGGCCAATGCTTGAGATGCACGTCGGGGGTATATTTTGTAACAAAAAACACACAAGCCGCTCTCTCTTCTCACATCTCTTTGTTCAAACAGGACCCATCCCCTGCCACCATCCTGAGTTCTGCGAGACCCTTTTCGCTGGTGCTAAACCCCCCATCTCCCGTCATCTTAAAAACCAGACTCTAATAGCTTCTTCCCCCTTTTCCCTAACTTCTTCTTCTCTCCCTTTCTCAAAGCCTGATTTTTAAAAATCCCAGCCGAATCCACCTTTGATTTTAGCAACAGTACCTTTGAATCAACTCACTGGAAATTGGTCAGTTCTTCTTCTTCTCTCTCACTGTCATTTTGTTCTATTTCTTGGTTTTGCACTAGACAATTCAAGTATGTGCAATGGATTTAATCTGTATCAATAGAGCTGAATCCAACTGATCGATTTGAATCAATAGTAATCTGAAGTACGATTCTTGTTAATATCTGAAGTTCGATTCTTGTTTATCTTACTTTTAATCTTTTAAAACTTTCTATGATCTTTGACAGGCGCAAGAAACTACAAAAGATTGAAAGAAATATGAAGTGAGGATGGTTCATGGTTTTAGCTTGATCAAATAGGCCATGGCATTTCTATGAGCTGATTGAAATATAAATATAGAAGGGAGAGATGGATTTTGCATGTAGCTTTCCGAGTTTTAGGGGCATTTGTTTCAGTTGATTCGAAATGGAGGCCAATATCTTTCCATGAAACAGACCCTAGCCTCTTTTCCCATTCCAAGCCCCAAGCGACATTGCCAAAACCTCAACCTAGCCAACTGCCCGACCCTCCCTGTTTTCTATCACCAACCACTAAACTCCCCATTCTGATTTTTTTCACCAAGCAGAAGAAGAATCGTGCAGCAGCTGAGAAGGAGAAAAAGACAAAGAAGAGTGAAGCAGTAGAGAAGGAGTAAACTACAGAAACTTACCTGGACAACATCTTCTTCTTCCTCTCCTTCGTTGCTCTTATGGGTTTGGGTTCCATCTCTCTTTCTCTGTCTCCATCTCTGTGTTTGGATGTTTTGACTATTGGGTTTTACATGCTTCTTTTAGAATTTTTTTATATTGATTTTTTCTATTTTTGATGCCCAAAAATATAATTCAAAATAATCCCATGATTATTAAAACTGAAAACCTGAGAATTGAACTTAAACCCATGATTATGTGAACACGATTTTTCCTCATCTATGATAAGATGTGTTTGGTTCTCTTTTTTGCCTATACGTCCTTGGAAGTCCATTGTAATCCTTTTTTCCTTCATTAGAGTTCAAAATTTGTTGTCCTCATGATGTGTGGTGCCAATGATTTGGCAAGGTCAAAAGAAAAAAAAATTGATTGTTTGATTTTTCCAATTCAAAGCCTTAAAATTCTAATGCATCAAATGGCCATTGGAACATTAACCAAGTGGGTTTCAGTTATATGAGTTGCATGATAAGGGGTCCTCGTCTTACATGAGGTCTAAGAAAAATTGTAGAGATTTTCATGTGTCATATCAAAAAAGGGCAAGAGCAAGACAACAATATGGAAAATGAGGAAACCCAGTTGAAATGCAGATTATTCCACAGTCCAAAGGTTAGCATCTTGTCAATGGTACTGATCAGTATGATTATACCATGGACTCCACATGCATCATAAAATGATAAATGTGGAACCCAGTTATTATTTCATCACAATTTGTCCTTGGACTTGTACTGAAACAATACCATTTTTGTTTTGGCTTCCTTACCAGAAATAGCAACAAGACCAATTTTGTAGAAACACCCACTTCTTCAG
Source organism: Sextonia rubra (assembly GCA_037013555.1). Taxonomy (NCBI): domain Eukaryota; kingdom Viridiplantae; phylum Streptophyta; class Magnoliopsida; order Laurales; family Lauraceae; genus Sextonia; species Sextonia rubra. The sequence continues at coordinate 14,192,218 of JASUAD010000026.1, forward strand.
GAAACATGAGGAAAATGTTCTCATGTACAGAAAACCCACTTTTTTCACAATTCAAGCACTTGAAGGAAAACGTTATATGAGAGAAACCCAACAAGAACCAATGTAGGAAAAGGCACACATACTAGGCAGCAGGGGTGAGAAGATGATCTGTTGCACCAATTTGAGAGAAAATCAAGCCCAACTACCCATCCCCACCTTTTGTATTTTGCTTTCTCCTTCATATAGATTTCAAATTCATCTCCATCTCAAAAAATCCTGCCTTTTCTATTTTTTCATTATTTTTGAAGTTATAGAAAACACCTCCACTAGTTAGTCATGTATGTAAATCTCTGTCGTCTTTGAATTCCTTATCTGTGAAAATTACTACTCATAGATTTTGCTTTGAGTTAAGCTTTGAGTTAAGTTGTATTTCAGTTTTATATTACGTCAAATCTAGCAAAACTAAGTCTTTTACTTGTAGGAGGAGATCAGAAATATGGGACACTTTTAAGGATGTATTTCTCACTCATATATAACATTGTAACCCCATTACTATCTTTGGCATTTCAAATGAGATGGATTTAAGGCTCGTTTAGAAACAATGGTACAAGTACTCTCTGTATAGAGTACACATATGAACTGTGGGAAAAAACTTATTCCACCCTCACTTTCACCTCTTGTCTCCCATCAACATGAGACAACTTGAGTGCCATAAGTCACTATACTTGACTACTAATTATTTGGTTTTTAGAACTTGTTAGTGCTACTTGTCACCTTCAAAGTAGTCCTCTAGTCTCTATTTTTTGCCGCCACCAAATTAATGTAGTTTCACAATAAATATCTAATGAAGCATCTTACATGTGCATGTGGAGATATGATATTTTTGACACAAAATATGTAGAAACAAGTTTTCAAATAAGTTTAAATGACTTTCAGTTGACTAAGTGAGTTTTTGGATAATGTTGGTAACTTGGAATCATACTTGAAAGTTAAGTGAAGTGAGTTACAGTAACTTCATTTTAGTTTTGTAGTTCTATTTGTGTTGTTACCCTCAAATTAATGTTAGTTTCAACTGTTTGTAGATGTTTTAGTTGCGTGAATTGGGTTTTCCTTTTGGTTCTATTTCATGTATTTTTATTTTCATCATTTGTTGTGTTTTGAAGGAGAGATAATTGGGTATATGGTTTTCTTAGATGTAATAAAAAAAGTTTTTTGTGTTTGAAGCAGGCTAGGTTCTCCTAATAATGTAGTTGAAAATCCTTACCTTTTACTCTCTGTTGAAGTTAGTAACTCTCATTCTCTCTCTATATTTGCTAAATTTATAGCCCTAATGTTTGTTAACCCCTGCCCTAAATTTGCAAGCGCAATTTCTTTCTCTAATTGCCGTTTAGCACCACCACTGCACTCCTCTTTCTAATTCTTTCTAAGGTCAGTTGTTGAATGAATACCTCCATTTGTTTTTCCTTAGATTGCAGTAGTGAATTGATTAGCTTATTGATCAACCATTGTTAAGATGTGGACAAGACTCGGATGACACTGGATAGTGAAGATCCCATGGTGAGAATTGGTCGGGAATATCGTGGTGGGGTAAAGTCATTTATTGAATTTACAAAGGCAAATGCAAGGGATGCTATTGAGATTTGGTGCCCATGTAGGGTTTGCAAGAACAATTGTAGGTTTAACTATGGAATTATGAACTTTCATATTTGCCATTGGGAGATGCAAGCATCCTACAAGACCTAGCTCTACCATGAAGAAATAACACCTCCTGCGGATGAAGTGGTTGAATTAGAACATAGGGGTGAGAGTGATTATGAGGATTGGGATGAATATCCAGAAAGAATGGAAGACCATTAAATGGGAACTTACACCGATGTTGAGGCAGTCTAGAGTTATGCGATGTGTCACATTGAAAGGATGTTGGATGCTTATCAGCACCCTCTATACTCAGGTTACTCTCCAGATAACGCTCTGCTAGATTTTGTTGTTAAGATGATAGAGCAAAAGGTGGAGGGAAAGTGGAGCAACAAATCATTCAATAATGTGATGCAGATACAAAGGGCACTCCTACTATATGGTAATTTGGTTCTTGATTCAATGTATGCAGCGAAGAAGATACTGTGTGACTTGGGACTGAGATATGAGCACATTGATACTTGCCAAATTGATTGCGCCTTGTTTTAGAAGGAAAACGCAAATTTGGATAAATGCCAAGTATGCGAGGAGTGCAGATACAAGCTAAATGATAGGAAGGGTACAAAGATCCCTTATAAGGTTTTACGTTACTTCCCATTGATATTGATGTTGTGGAGACTTTACATGTCCAGAAAGATTGCCACACACATGAGATAGCACAATGATAACCACAAATATGGCAGGATAGGTAGGCATTCGGCCGATTGTCAGGATTGGAAGGATTTTGATGAGCACTTGAATTTTGCGAGGGAGACCTGTAATGTAAGGATGGGGCTAGCCTTTGATGGGTTCAACCCTTTCGGGAACATGAACACGTCCAACAGTATGTGGCTTGTCATACAACTTGCCACCCTGAATGTGCATGAAGGAGCCATTCTTCATGTTGTCATTGCTGATTCCTAGACCACATCAACCTAGGAATGATATTGATGTTAATCTTCAACCCTTGATTGATGAGTTGAAGGAGTTATGGGAGAACGGGATCGAAACTTATGATGCCTCTAGCAAGCAGAGCTTTAAAATGCGCGCGGCTATGTTATGGACCATAAACAACTTCCCTGCATATGGTAACTTGTTGGCTGGTCCACCAAAGGCTACAAGGCTTGTCCCACTTATAATGAAGATTACTTATTAGTCAAGTTGAGAAGGAAGCTTACTTACTCGGGCCATAGGGCTTACTTGCCTAAGCAGCATAGTTTGCGATGTAGTAAGGACTTTAATGATAAGTATGAGAATTGGGTGAAGCCATTGGAGTTGCTACAGTTGGAAAAGGTACAAGCACAGTTAGAGCGGTTGCCAGATACAAAGTTTGGGAAGTACTCTAGCAACAATAAAAAGACTCTGTGACCCTGAAGACATGAACTAGACAAAGAAAAGCATTTTTTTATGAGTTACCATATTTTAAGAAACTAAAGCTCTGATAAAATATTGCTATCATGCACGTAGAGAAGAATATATGTGAAAATCACCTCTGCACAATGGTGGGCATAGATAAGAAAAGCAAGGACACAGAGTATGCTTGTTGGGATTTGGAAGATATGAACATTAGGCCAGAATTGCATCTACGCAAGAGAGGCAATGGAACCATTGAGAAGCCCTGTGCGTTCTACACCTTAGGACCGAAGGAGAAAGATGGTTTTTTTCAATATATGAAATCGACCAAGTTCCCAGATGGCTATATTGTGAACCTCTCTAAGTGTGTGACCTCGAATAATAGAAGATTAGCAGGCCTGAAAAGCCATGACTATTATATTCTCCTGCACCGTCTTCTTCTGAATGGTATACGTGGGTATGTGAACAAAAAGATATGAACAACACTATTTGAGCTGGGCAGCTTTTTCGAGGATATTTGTTTAAAGACATTAAAATGGAGCCACTTGGAATAACTCGAGAAGAAGATAGTTCTCATACTGTGTAAGTTGGAGAGGGTTTTTCCTCCGGTATTCTTTGATATGATGGTTCATTTGGCCGTCCACTTACCGTGTGAGGCTAGGCTTGCTAGGCCAGTGCAATATCAATGGATGTATCCAATCGAGCGGTGATTACATTTACCATTTTTATATTGTTGATTAGTGTCATATTTCAATTTTTTATCTTGTTGTTTTGTGCGTTTGAAGGTTTCTAGGAACCTTGAAGGGCTATGTCACCAATCGAGCTCAGCCAGAAGGTTTGATCACGGAGGCATACATTGCTAAAGAGAGTGTTAATTTTATCAAGATGTACCTAAAGGGAGAAGTTCTTGAAGAATGGAATGACAATTGGGGCAAACGTGGTTCAGGGTTAGATGTCTTCACGCAATGCATTTGTCCCATTGCACCTATCACTAGGGCTCCTAATGTGTTTGATAGGGAATGCCACATGGCCCATTGGTTTGTGTTGTATAATACTCCCAAGGTCATACCTTATCTAGAGTAAGTGGTTCAGTTTAACTAATTGTATGTATTACATGTAAACTTTCTGATCTTCTAATGTGTCACACTAATTTATGTGTCACTAACCCCTTGAGCAGGGAGCACAAGAGGTAAGTGAATGAGCACGAGAGATGCAACATCACTAATATACAACGTGAAGCATTTTCTGGATGGTTCAAAAATCATGTACGTAAAATATTTGTACAATAAATGTTATTAATCCAAAACATTAAAAACTTGCATGTCTAATTTTTATGTTAATGCAAATGAATCAACTAAGATCTCAAGGGTCTCCAGAAGCAACCTATGAACTGTGGGCATTGGCAAATGGTCCTAACCGTCTGGTGTATCAATATTTGAGTTGTAGGGTTAATGGCATCTGGTTGATCACTAGAGACAGCGACAACTGTCACAAGAGCCAGAATAGCAGGTTGGTCATGTAGGGGGACCACAATGAGGAACAAATTGACTTTTTCGGTTACGTGACCAATATTTATAAATTGTCATACATCACTGGTTTTGAAGTGATGGTATAATAGTTTTGTTCAAATGTGAATGGTATAATACTGGTCATAAATCTAAAATACAAATTGGTGCACATGTGACTAGTATTTACGTTAATGATCAGTGGTATGAGGAGGATCGCTTTGTCTTGCCAAATAAGGTAAATCAAGTGTTCTACATCAATGATACCAAATTAGAACCAATTTGAAAAGTCGTGGAACGGTTTAAGCACCGGGGAGTTTGGGATGTGTAAGAGTGAGATGAAGATAGAGGACAAAATGTGATAAACGAGCTATATCAACAGGAAGAAGCCACTGAAACTGTTTCAATCCCTATTCAAGAGGATTTTCCTTTTGTTACACTAGGGATGACATTGAACTAAAGATGATCCCTAAGGATAATGAACTAACGGCCGATGATGATGAACCAATTGCCAACAATGGTGATGACAAGGATGAAACTTTGGCAGAGTACATAGATGAAGAGAAAACCGATCAGTCCGACCCTGATATTGATTCTGATATGGAATTATGATATGTAAACTTTATTTTTTCATATGTGTGGACAAGTATTTTAATGCAATGCAATCATTAATTTACCTTTCAATCGGCTAACTACTATGTGTTTACTTTTTAATATGTGGTGATTTTTTGCAATTTATTGATCATAGTGGCCAAAAATGCCAAAGAAAAGAAAATTTTTTGTCAAACCCAGAGCATTGACCTAGAAGAAGAATAATTATGAGTCAACTAGAAAAAAGAATATTGAAAGGAATATAACTCGAATGAGTGAAGTGGGTGCATAACAGTTGGAACGAGCACTTCATATTCCATCTTGGCGTCAACTCTCACTTGAAGACAAAGATGATGACATCAACATGGAGTACAGACCATTTAGGAGCGAGGAAGAGTTGAGTTCCTTGGATGAAGAAGAGTTCGAAGATGACGTTATTATATTTAATATCAAATGTGAGACAATTATGATATTTGTTGATATTATACTCACTTATTGTGTTATTCAGGTCGTTCACATGGGCCCAGGGAACCACAACCAATGCAGTGCAGACACTCAGGACACGGTCCTAGATCATGGTGCCAGTCAGCTTGAGATCAGTGGCAACCAACCCGTTATGCCTAGCCCCCCTACTATGGGTAGTAGTGTTGGTAAGACATATTGGACCCCATTGTTTTTTCCAAACTTATCATATATTTCATTTGTTTGTCATTAAATAATTCATATTTATTTGTGGTGGTTGTAGCATCATCCACTCAACGTGTGCAGGGCAGGGTGGTGGGCCATGAGTTAGAGAGGAGGATGAGGATTTTGGGCAGTAGGATACTTGTTCCACTAGGTGCACTATTGAGAGCATTTGAGGGTGTAAATGCCTCTACATTTGTAGTCGAGCTAGAGAGTCATATTCGCGGGCTTGCACCTTTGCACAAAGAAACATGGGGAGCTATTGATAATGGGTGCAGGGAGGCCATCATAACTACAGTGGTAGTACTAAAACAATTTTTTACTTCCTAATCTATATTCATAGGCTTTATTATTTACTTATCCCACTCATGGATTCAAATTGATAACAAAAGTATAACTTTGGTGACTAGAAGACCAATGCACGTGTGGAAGTTGTAGTCAAGAAACTAGCGATGCATATTTATAGGGAGTTCAGGGCCGAGCTACACAAGGCATATAAGAAGTTGTTGGAAAAGGGGCATAATCTGAAGCAGTGCCCATATGATATGTGAAGGGCTACCCAGTGGATATGGCTGATAGAGAACAAATGGGAGACACCCGAGTGGGAGGTAACTAAATTAGATAAAGTGTGGGTGTGTTGGGTGTTTGTTTCTTTGGCAGCTTTTGAACTGTTTTTGGATTGTGTTTGTATCAAAACAATTAGTAGATGGTTTAGTTGGGTTACGTTGGATGTTATTTTTTGTGACAGTCACCATTACACAATCAGTTTGCAAAAACCCAATCAAGGACCCAAACCAGATTTCATTTCTAGGATAAAGTTAGACCATTTCAATCTTCCAGTCATACTCATAGGTGGTTATTACATCATGGAAGCTTCATTGGTGGCTGATCCTGTTTCTTGCTTTTAAACTGGGCTTTCTCCATTGGGATCATTACTATGAATTCAACATATTCCATGTTCTTGCGGTTTTATACAATAGTTAGAAACACATTTTAGCCAAGCTTTCATAGAAACTACACAAAATACCTTTTGTTGGAATGCCTCTTATTTCCTTGTTCTTCAACCTTTTCATAAAACTGCTCAAGGGAATTTTCCTTTTAGCCAAGCTTTCATAGAAATTTATTTTTAACAAATTGATTTAATTTGAGTGCCTTTGCACATGAGTTCCGGCTTGAGTTAGGACACAAAACTTGACTTGTTTCCTTCAAAACTTCCACCTATATATTTTTGATGAGAAACATATATGATTGCTGTGACTGGCCAAAAACCTGCACCACAAAAGACAGTGGATGGTTCTATCATAGTTTGCTTCTGTCAAAACTTTTCACTGCCTTTCTTATGATGTTACCCCTACCTCTCAACTGACCCTTTTATGGATAGAGATTCACCCCCATCACCTGCACATCACTCACCTTCCTTCCTTGACCCTCTCTCATCTTATGTAAATAGATCCTATGACATGCCACCTATGTGGGCTATTTCGTAACTACTTGCATGATTACATCTTTAAATCAACCCAAATCAACTGAGTTCAACTGAGTTAAGGTGTTATGTCTTAAGAGTTATGCAGTGAGTGTTAATTGAATATATAAGAGTTCTTTTGTATTTCACTCATCAATTGAAATGAGTGAGAGAAAGTGACTGGAGCTGTAATTGTGAGGGCTCCACACTATGAGTTGTAGAGTTCAATTGAATAAAATGAAATATTTTGGGTAGGACTCTCTAAATATTTCATGTGTTCATTGTCTCAGTGAGTTGTGTGGTGCCTGTTACTGTGTGAAGCCTATCTCCCAACTCAAAAATTATAATGTCTTTGGGTGCTGTGGGTAACAGAGTGTTTCTTAGTTTTCTTGAGCTGACCACCTCCTATTTTCTACATATTCCTTCTCTTGACATTATGTTCAATTGTATTTATAGTTATAGAAACTTACTGTGTAGGAGAAATCCACAGTAGATGGAAAAATGAGGAGAAATCTACAGCAAAAGATGCGAAAAAGTACAGAGAAGGTTATGAAATGGAACACCTAAGCATGAATGAATATGAAGAAGTTCAACAAGCAATTTAACCAAAAGAAAAAAAAAGATCTTCAGTCCTGTGCAGAAATTCACCTAGGTAATTGGTGAACTTGAAAAATATCAAAGAAATAAACCATCAACTCCAGGTTAATACAGATGAAGAAGCAAAACAGAGGAAAATTTGAAAACAGAGCAACCCTCTAACTCAATCTTGTTCATCCACCATGTCATGCTAAGTTCTCCTCCAGCTACCAAGTAAACAATTTAGGAAATCACCAGCAAGTTCCATATGGAAATAAGGAAGAGGCCCACTACCTAACTAAACTTCAGAAAGAAAAAAGCACATCTCAACCAAATACCTCCATCCCCAAGAAGCAATCATGGCAACCATTCCCTAGAGAGAGAGAGAGAGAATGCAACTAGAAGATGAAGCAACAACAAATCAGGGTTGGGAAAAGGCAAGCTAAGTCTACTCTCCTTATCTTCAAGTTATTGTAACTGAAGGAACCCTACAGCAGTTTTGGGATACCCCTGCCTGCCCTACTGAATGTATTTATAGATGTCTCTTGTAGCCAACTTTGAATTTTTTAATGTATAAAAAGAGACATGCTTTGATCTTTCCTTTTCACCTGTCCCACTCCCATCCCTAACTAATATTTTCCAACTGAATTTGGCCATCTAGTTGAATAAAGACCTGACCGTAAAATATTAAGGACATAGGCCCTAAATGGAAGCAACTAAGAAGAAAAGGGGAAGAAACAAGAAAGGCAAAAAGGCTTGGTTGCATGATCGGTGGGGAATTAAAATATGAATCGATTAAAATTTTGGGGTGGTTACATTAGGGGATCTTATGGAGAAAGGATCTTTTCTAGTGCTTTATTTTAAGCTTGTAGTTGTAGCACATGTAGTGCATTGCTATATTGGATATCATATTTTTTTTCATTTGTTTTTTTCCTATTAGTGCATTCCGAATGAAATTAAGGTTCTATGAAAATCTATGAAAGTTGAGTTCCACCATTCTTTAATAGGAGCTCATGAAGAAGGCATGTATCTGACCTTAAGGCTAAATAGGGAGTTGATAAAGATTATGTACTTGGACTCTTGATGTAATCTTATTTTTGTTTACAGCTGGTTTGTGCCCTTTTGTTGGTGTATTTCTCTTATAGTGCATTTGCATTGTTGGCTTTGTGTGCTATTGTTGGAATAAAATTCCATTGTTAAAAAAAAAGGGTGATGGATATTAATACAGGTGAAAAAGTAATAAATACTAAGATACAGCTAATGGGTCCTTGGGAGAGAAATAGCCATTGAATTTAACTAAATGACATCAGTCAGTAAGGTTTATGCACGTGTTAAATAGTAAAGGTTCAGGTAAATATACTAATTTATTCAATGAACCATTCTCAAATGAGTGAAATACATTTCTAGAACATGAATTAACAGACAGATGAAAAAGGTCATCAACCATTCAATACATTTATCTCAACCAAACAGTTGGTAAGGGTTGGTTTTGAGTGTGTGAGTGATATGAAATAGGATAGAAAGTTCATTGATTCATTTTGGAATGTCTGGTAGGTGATTTCAAATCCTCTCCATACTACAGCATTGCTTTTCAACAAACTGTTCTAACAAGCCAGTGCATCCTGATGGTTTTTTAGACATGCACTTTTCATAAAAAGGCATTTTTGGGGGAATAGGCAATTTGCTTGACCTCCTAAAGTTTGACACTAGTGAATGAAATTCACAAGGTTAATCAAACCAGCATTAATCATTCCATTCACAAGGATAATGGAGTGAACCTTAATTCCATTAGACCATGAGTTGCAGTTGCAGTTGTTTTTTTCAGTTGTAGTTGTTTTTTTTCATTTGAGTTACAGTTAAAGAAACTGACTCATGTTCACTATAGCACAATCATTTCAACTGGACTTGGCTAGTCTCTTCCTTTTAAAGATATATAATTTTTGAGATCCATCTTAGCTTCTCGAACACAAACATTGCTCTTTGGCAGAGCACCTACTTTTCTTGATTGCTTTTGGCTAGATGCACTACAATAGATTGTAGGAACCCTCTGTATGCTTGATAATCATCTTGCTTTTTGTTGTTCTATAGATGACATGGTTCATGTCCAAAAACACATGCTGCTAAGTCTGCCATCTGATTTTCTTTGAACTTGCTCATAAAAGATGAGAAAGCTTAGATTTCCCAAACTTACTTGGCTTTTTCAGGCATGAAGCCTATTTCATGGAAAAAACACATGTGTGTATAATCTCCTTTGGTCATATATGTTGTAGAAAGTTGTAAAGATCTTTAACATGCTTATATGGAGTTTCCTTTCAATATAGTCTTGTAATGGACGTTGTTCACATCCAAAAAGACCCATTTGATCAAACATGGTCATGATTTTCTTCACTTTTGTTCATCAATGTTGCAAAAAATTAATGTAGAGCATATTATAGGGATTATACCCTCCAATGTAACTTGGACTCTCTTAGAAAACAAAATTAAAAAGAAGAGTAAGCAAAGAAAAAGAATAAGAACCACCTTCTGCCAAAACCCAAATACAGTAAATGAAGGACAGGGTACATTCATTGAATTAACTTGAAAAGAGAAAGAAAACAATGAAAATAAACAGGGAAAGGAGGAAGAGGAAACAACAAGGAAAAAGAAAAAATGATGGAAAGACAACATAAGTGACAATTATAAGGAAGAAGACTTGAAACCAAGAAAAGAATGTAGGGAAGGAAAGAAAGAAAGATAGAAGAAATGAAAGAAGAACAAGGAGATGAAAGCATAAAAAGAAGGAAAAGAAAACAAAAGAAAAAAGAAGAGTAAGCAAAGAAGAAGAATAAGAATCACCTTGTGCCAAAACCCAGATATAGTAAATGAAGGACAAGGTACATTCATTGAATTAACTTGAAAAGAGAAAGAAACAAAGAAAATAAACAGGGAAAGGAGGAAAAGGAAACAACAAGGAACAAAGAAAAATGATGGAAAGAAACAACATAAGAGATAATTATAAGGAAGAAAACCTGAAACTAAGAAAAGAATGTAGGGAAGGAAAGAAAGAAAGATAGAAGAAATGAAAGAAGAACAGGGAGTTGAAAGCATAAAAAGATGGAAAAGAAAACAAAAGACATTTCTGCATAGGTCCATGCAAAATAATCCATGAACTCTCGCAGGAAACTCAAATACACATCAATTTATTTTCCTTTGATTTGAGAGCTTACAAAGGTAGGATAAGGATATTCTAAGGTTCTCAAGTTTATTTCGTGTACTTAGTCCTCAGTTGGATGTTTGGGAGGAGGTTCTTCCATAGCATTTTTAGAAGTTTCCAACTTCGTGAAACCTTCATGGGTTTCATTTTAGGGTTTAAGCTAAGCCTTGATCCCTTTCCATGGGTTTGGTTTTTTAGGCTCTTTAGCTTTTACATTTAAGGCTAGACATTCCCAACTAGTATGTTGAGATGGATCTATTTCTTCATTGAGTTCAAGTGGCCAATATTCAGTGATTTGTGATGTGGTATCATCATCGTCACTTGCCCCCTCAGGATTCTGAAAAGTAGCCCAATCAATAGGATCTTGGAAACAATGGTCTCTTAAGAGTCACTAGATTCATACTCTTCGGTGAAGATCACAGACCTTGCTCTAAAATTTTGATTTAACTTAGGAATGTTGCTATAAGGAACGTATCCTATGCAATGCCGCAACTGCATCCCTCTTTGAGATTTTCTTTCATTTCTAGTGTGAAAACATCAGAAGGGATCTAAACCCCATTCGCACTCAATCTGAGGCTTGTGGCTTTCTTGAGATTGTGCCCCAGGTTCTTCATCATATTGCTAATCACAGGATTACAGATGTCAAGCCTTATTCTCCCATCATTGGTGACCTTGTCGATAGGATATGAAGCAAAAGCATCTTCGGCTCGATGAAAAACTATCAAGTGGTTATGTTGCTTGGCTGAAGGCACAAAGAAGAAAGAACCTCCAAATTTATAAATTTAAGATGGCGTGGGCCATGAAAAAGTGGAGGATCCCAATTTACGATAGAGTCCACATATGTGTCTGTCTTTTCAGCATCCTTAGAATCTGACTCAGAGTCTGAATCTCTGACGGTTGAGATAACATGCACTGGGCACGTTCGTTTAGACCTTCCCCACAAACGATAGAGTGTTACTTCAAGAGATGAAACAATTTGAGACATCTCATCGAAGGTTTAAAACTCCATTGCCATTGTCAAGTTGCAAAAGGCTGGCCGGAAGCCTACCCAGCACAGCTGAATCCATGTTGAATTGTGTGGAGGATTATCGTATCTATTGATAATCATTTGGATTCACATGAATAATCCAAACGAAGCCATTTATCAATATATCTGAAAGACAATTCACCCCTACGTTGTGATGTCAACACAAGTTAACTATAAATGACAGGAGAATCAAGCCTCATTGTTGACATCCTTGATAGGAGGAGGTACATTATTGCTTTCTTGGTCAAGATCTGAGTTACCAGCCAAGGAAATCACATTTATAGAATATGAGAGCCTTCGTTGTCTTACGACAAATGGTTCACCATTCTGAGCAAGCGTTTTATACATAGCCGGACTACATGTCTTTCTTGTATGAATAAAAATGCTTATTTGCTTTGTCCTTGACGGTTTTGTAGATATGACCAAAGGTTAATCTGATTATTTGATTTCAGATTTAAATTTGATCACCAAAGGAGCTTTGGTATCCATCAATCTAACTGCTTGCTTCTTTGTGGACTCCAACTTCTTGACGAAGTTAGAACTTTTTCCGAACCCTGGGTAGATTTTCTTTTCCACCAAGATGGTGAAGGGTTTTACAGGATTATCATCGACGGGAAAGTTGTTTGTATCTGGTTTAGACTTTGCATGTCTTTCCTGACACATGGCTGCATCGGTGCAGTAGACCTCCTTGCCTTTAAATCCCTTTTCATCTACAAAGACTTGATGCACGTTACCCTGATCATCAATATATTTAAGGCATTGATGGAGAGTCGAAGGTACTATAGAGTAATCATGAAGCTATGCCCTTTCCAAGAGGATGTTGTAGCAAGCACGCGTCTTTACCACGTGCAAAATGGCTTCTGATCTATGATGCCCGGATACAGACACGGATACGGATACGGATATGGGAAATAGGGACTCGACATGCCAACTTCAAAATTTTAGGACACGGATACGGGTACGGTTTTACCTAAGATACAATACGAATACCAAGATACGACATGGATACGGACACGGACATAATTTGATTATAATTACTCATAAGTAGCATTTTAAAACATGATTAAAATTTATAATCCTAGAAATTCATTAGTATAAGCATACATATATTAAATAAAAGAAGTGAAGATTAAATAAGAGCTAATGTTACATACCTTGATTTTCAGCGATTCATGAAGAAACCTTGAAATTTACTTGCTTGATTAGTGATGACTTATATGAGTATATCTATATTTTGCATCACAGTTCTAGAGTCTACTATTTTTAAAGAACATTAGTTAAACAAAAAATATTCCATCCATAAACACAATATATGTTGAGTATTTGCATCATAATTCATAATACATGAATTGAAAATACAACACAAAATCATATAACATCAACAAAGTCTATTGTTCAACTTCAATATGTTAACAAAATATGTCAACAACAACTAACAAGTAACATCTTAAAGAAAATCATGTAAAAAAAGTCTAACAAGCAACAATTATAACAATTTAAATAGTTATCATCCAAATTCAAGTTCACTATTAATAATCATCATCAGAATCAAATACTTGTTCAAATTGAGCTCCCTCCTTATCCTTTCCATGCATATGAGAGGATGATGTGCCAATATTTGTTTCTTCCATTTCTTGTTCTTCAATCCCCAAAAGTATTTCTTCATCATCATCCAATGTTAAACAACCATTGCCTGATTCTTGATGGAATTCATCTCCAACTCCAACATCCCAATATTGTGATGACCCTTTTCTAATATGGAAAATAGTAAACCAAGTTGTTATATAGTCATAACTCATAAGAGCAAAATATTTTAAAATTAAATAGAAAATAATAGGTGTGACTTACTTGTATTCTTCTTTCCTTCTTGAAAGTAAACGGATATTACTATGTACATATACCAAATCTTCTGCCCTTCCAGTTGTTAGCTTATTTCTTTTGATGGTATGAATTTGAGAATATATACTCCAATTTCTTTCACAACAAGATGATGAAGCGGGTTGGGAAAGAAGCTTTGATGCTAATTCTGACAATATTGGAGCACTAAATCCATGCATCCCCCACCATACAAGAGGATCAGAAGTGTTCATATCTTCCATTACATGTAAGTTACTAAAATAACCAGAAGGTGTGCAAAACTTTTCAAAGTCTACATTCACCTCTCTAACTTTCTCTGGTGGAAATAGACGACCAAAACATGCAACTCGGTTACATGATACTTCTGCATCTTTGTTTGGAGCAACACGTTTTACTCCTGTACCTCCTCCATTAAGCCATGCATAGCTATAGTATTTGGGATTGAGTGAGCGTGCAGCACAGTGTAAAGGGGTAAGACTTTTATTCCCCCTTGAAACAAGTATTTCATGCAATACATCAAAAAATTCTGAATGACTATCTAACATATCTTTTTTTTCGTGTTGAAACACTCTAACTTTTACATCTTCAATCATTGTGTCCCACATTTCATACACTAAGTGTAAAATTGGTGTATCTGTGTCTGTAATTCTTAGCATATTAATTATGGATTCTGTAAAATCCAAAAGGTAGTCAACTTTATCCCACCATTCATCATTTAAAATACGTTCTTTTATGAATTGAGCTTTCTCATCATCTTCTTTTTTATTTAATTATTTCCAATCTCGGTTAATGACCATTTCTTGCAAAGCATCTTTCACTTTCTTAATTCTCCTTATCATTACTATTGTAGATGCAAAACATGTTTCAGCCACACATAACAACTTCAACTTTGAAAAAGAATTGAAAATTGAAAGAGCCATGTTGTGGTTGACAATAAAATTTCTAATATCTTTTATGGCTCTTTCAATTTCAACTATCCACTCTAATTGTGCAAACTTTCTTTCATTTTGTCATATATTTTTTGGTTGACAAGTGTTCTTCAAAGCCAAATTTAGTGTATGAGCTATGCATGAGTCCAGAATATATGAGGATATTTACCCTCAACGATTTTTCCAGCTGCCTTGCAAACTGCAGCATTGTCTGTTAATATTTGCACCACCTTAGATGGACCCACCTCTTCAACAACTTGCACAAATAATTCTGACATATATGTTGCATCTTTGTAAATTCCCGATGCATCAACTGCTTTAAAAAACATTGCTCCATGTGATGAAACAGCCATGAAGTTAATCAATGGTCTCCTTTGAACATTAGTCCAACCATCAGATACAATAGAAACCCTGTAGCATCCCATGATCTCTTAAACGTATTCATCAAGTTTTCTATGTTGCTTCTCTCTTGCACCAATAATGAATTGCACAATTGGTTATATGATGGTGGAATATATACCGATAAACGTGAGTTAGCAACAGAAGTAATGTAATCAATGAAGTATGGATCTTTGGAAAATTTAAATGGAATGGCACACGAATAAAACATTCTTGTACACTTTTTATCTAGTTCATCAATGGTGGTCAACTTGAATGATTGCTCAATTGATCCTTCTGAAAACTTTCTTTTTTTTCCATCATCTAGCGGAGGTAATGGGATATTTAAGGGTACTCTTTTTTGTTGCTCTTTCATTATTTGAGCATCAAGTCGCTCTTTTTCCAATTCTTCTTTAAGATTCAGATATATTTTTGAGCAACTTTGGATTCCTACTCCACTTATCTTAAGTAAATGAGCCTTTACTCTAGAGTATGATCCATTAAATGACTTATTACAAAAATTACTGTCCAACTTCTATTACCACTGCCTATGGTTTTACCACCACTCACACGTGTTACATATCTCTATAATGGGGCTTCTAGTTCTACTTTGTCTTTTTTCAAAGTGTTACTAGCTTGAGATTGGATCTCATCACTTGTTGAAGATGTAGTTGTTTGAGCCATTGAGAAGAAAATATAAAGAGAGCAACTTTACCAAAAAAAATTTGCTGTGAGAAAAAAATATACATGTATGAGAATAGAAAACCCTTGGAACTGTAATGAGATCTATATATACAAGTATGAGAGGAGAAAAAATAATGATAAACTAGAGAAGAATAGAAAAATAATCATAAAAAATTAAATAAAATGTTTGCATTTTCACTTGTGATGAATCTCACTGATGAGAAAGAAGGTTGATGATGCAAGCTAAGATAGAACCAAACTTGGAAGATGAAATAATGAATATAGTGTTAGATTTTGTGGACTCAATCCATCAGTTGATGTAATAAATTGATTAATTTCTTTATTTATCAATAAAAACATGCTTTACTTTCATGAGATGAATGTTATTTTACTACTTCATGCACATGACCAATACGTATGACATAATGGTTCATGAGTTGAACCGGGTCCCATTAGTATATTAGATGTGATATATGTGCATCGATGAGATCCACACACGGGAGATATATGTCACAAATCTTATACTTAAAATAGCTTCACAACCAGTAATGAGATTGGGCATCTCATTTGATAAGGTTGCAGTACTTTGATCACTATGAGATAGTGTGATTTGTCTCGATCATCAGAATGTAAGATTCTGGATCACAGTGCTGGTACATTGGATGTATTGAAGGACCATGAGATGCACCTTATGGAATTCCATCTCAATAATAAGGTATGCTCTCATAATTCCCTAGCAATAGGCTCTCAATCCTGAGACATTGACGAACTCAAGTTTCTATCTATTCATTTGCTTTGAGTCACCAATGAGTGAGGCCGACTATAGGTTAACACCTCGGTGTCTTGGGTATGTGGTAGTAGAACTATGGGAACGTTGAATGATCAAGATGGAATCTATCTCTATTATCCCCTTGTGCCAATTAATGGATTTGTCATTAATAAGTGCGCACCCATCTCAATTAAGAGTTAATTGGATGGTACTGATGACTACTATGATTAATTGGGGCTCAAGGATAATAAGATGTGGAACTTAGATTGGAAGAGACGGATTTATTCCAATTGATCCACGGATATTGATAGAGGGGCCTACTTGTGGTAATTGGGAAGTTTAGGGTCTTCATTGTAATTTATTCCTAAGACTGGAGTGCAATTGCATTTATATAGTGGTGTTATTTGCAATTAACTGTGGGCCCGGATTGCACATGAGATGTGGGGTCGCGGTGTTCCAGTTGGAGCCAGCTTTCTAAGGAATCCCTAGTGGTCCCCACGCTAGCCCAAGTTATTGGAAAATACTAATCCGACTCGAACTCTAGAAAGAAAGGATAAGAAAGGAGAAACTTGCTAATTGCTTTGGAAGTTAGACTTCTATTTCAATTAGACAAGGGAGAGATTTGGAAGTCTATAAAATATCCTTGGACATCCAAAAGACTCCCCCTCACGCCCAAAACCCTTTCGTGCAAGAGTTGCGCGAGTTACTCTCCTCTCCTTTCTTCTAGTTCCTTGGAGTCTCGAGTTGGGATTTTCTCCTGAAGATTCCACCGTTCTTCTTGAGAAAAGAAATCCAATTCGGGGGTCATAGCGTGGAAGGCTAAGAGGTCTTGAAGAAGTCCATTAGAGCACTGCGGGTCTCCAAAGGTATGATCTACTTCTTCCATGTCGTAGATTAGTTTGGATGTTTAGTGCTGGTATAATTTTTACTGTACATGGTCACGAGATTGAGGGTAACGCATCCTGGATTGGGTTTTGGTCTTATGGATAGTTGATCCCTGTGTCAAGTGGGTCAAAAGTTTTGAAAATCTATCCACGAGACCCACCTACTTCCAACAATTGGTATCAGAGCCATACCTCATCTCTAATCATGTTAGATCAGTAATCTTGTTCTAATCTTCGCATGAGATGCGAAGAGGATAGAGCAAGGGCTATGATAGGATCAGTGTTTATTGGGTTTGCTTGCTCTCGTAGTAGATACATGTTTGGAAAGTCACAAAAGGTTTTAATCATAATAGGAGGATGATAAGATGCCATTAAAACATACTGAGATCATTAGAGGTGATTGGGTACAGCAGGAGCCGAATCAGAAAAGAACCCAAATTTCTGGTTTGGCAAAATACTGAGATCATTATCTGCCCCCGGACCCCCGTTGCGTAGGGGGTCTTGTATCGTGGTGGCAAAATATTTGGCATCTTGTTTTTCTATTGTGGTTTGGCAACCTGGTTTTGTGAGATGCTTTGTTGTATGAGATACTAACTTGCAGGTGATAATGTCCTCTCCATATGACCCACATGTTTTTCTTTCCTTTTAATTATTGGTTTATTCGTGGCTAAGTGTAAAGGGCATCATGGTCTCCTTGGTTTCCCGTGAAAGGGCAAGGCATGGTGAATTTCCCTATAGCCCTTTTATTTCCATGTTTAGACTACCATGTAAGTCTCATTATAGAGACATAGGAATTTATGTATTTTTAAAATTTGTAAATTCTGGAGATGTCCGAAACAAAGAAGGAAAGAGAAGTTGGACTCCTAATCAAAGAGTTTGAAGATTACCAAAAGGTGTTTTGGAGATGCCCAAAGAGTTTGAGGAATCCCAAAGTTTTGGAAAGTCTAGAAGTCCAAGAAGTCTTTTCCGCCTGGGTCATGTGGAGGAGAGGACTAGTCTTATTGTTATAGCACTTTCTATTTATGGATGAATGCTTATTTTAGAGTATTTCCATATCTGATCCAAACATAGCAAATTCCAAAATTGGTCAAATCAAATTAATTTTTGGAAAGAATTCTAATTAGAGTTGGTGGGCCCATGAGATGGATCTATTGGTAACACTAATTATAGAAACTGAACTTTCCTTAAAATAACTTGACTTGGAACCAATCATTGGTCTTATCATGAGATGAATATATACCTATATTTGATGGACCCATACACCTATAAGGAAATCCTCAACTCTAAAATATTAAGTGGGAGCGGGGCATTTCTATATATATAAAAATCCCCACGGAGGGCTTGTATTTATCTGGAAACGGAATCTGGATATTGTCCTGACAGCTTCAGGATATAAATATGTCCTTACCAAAAACCCCCTTGAAGAGCCTGGCCCAGATGCATCAGAAGCAGAAAAGGACCTTTACACCAAATGGGCCAAAGACGATGAGATGGCCCGATGTTACATTCTGGCATCCATGTCTAGTGTGCTGCAACATCAACATCAATCTTATAAGACTGCATATGATATGATATCGAACTTAAAGGAGATGTTTGCAGAACAAGGCAGACCTGCTAGGCAGGCAGCCATGAGGGTGCTCATTAGCACCAAGATGGCTGAAGGTACATCAGTACAGGAACACATGTTGAAGATGATGGACTCATTAAATGAGTTAGATGTACTGGGAGCTGCGATTGATGCAGAATCGCAGATTGACATAATCCTTGAGTCACTACCAGAGTCATTCAACAATTTCAAGGTCAATTATAACATGAATAAAATGAATCTGACTCTGGCTGAGCTATCTAGTCAGCTGGTAGCAACTGAAGGGATTATGAAGAAAAAACCAACTGCCTTAATGACAGAAAAGTCAGATGCCAAGTCCAAGCCGAAAGGCAAAGGGCGGAAAGGCAAAAAGAAATCAATTCCAAAAGGTCCTAAGGTGGAGAATGGTCCAACTGGTGGCGTGGCTAAAGCTAAGGGTTCAGGGACAAAAGGAAAGTGTTTCCATTGTGGTAAGACAGGACATTGGAAGAGGAATTGTCCAGAATATATGTCTAAGAAAAAGACCCCAGGTATGATTGAGTCACTTATATCTGAAGTTAGTTTTGCAACTGGTACTTCAGAATCCTGGTGTGTGGATTCCGGGGCAACTAATCACATATGTAATACGTTGCAGGGGTTCAGGGAAACCAGGAGGCTAAGTGATGGTGAAATCATTGTCAACCTAGGATCTGACGCTAAGGCGGAGGCTGTTTCAGTAGGAGTCATTACTTTATGTTTTTCAAATAAGAAATTGGTTTTGTCAGAAACATTATATGTACCGTCTTTAAGGCGGAATTTAATTTCAGTTTCTAGTTTGGTGAATAAAGGTTATTCTATTACTTTTGGTACTGAAGTTGTCATAAAGAGGAATGGTACTTTCATATGTTCTGGCAAGGTAACCAATGGACTTTATTTGTTAACTCCCACGATGTATGAGATACATGATACTGAAACAATTAGTAGATCATCATTAAAGAGAAAGTCACCTTCATCTAATCCAACAAAACTTTGGCACCTGAGGCTAGGTCATATAAACCTTAACAGGATTGAGAGGCTAGTGAAAGATGGTAACTTACCTTCATTGGTGGTAGAACCAATGCCTATCTGTGAGTCCTGTTTGGAAGGTAAAATGACTAAAAGACCCTTTTCAGCTAAGGGTAATAGGGCTAAAGATTTATTGGAATTAGTGCATACTGATGTCTGCGGACCCATTAATGTCAGGGCCAGAGGAGGATATGAGTACTTCATCACTTTCACAGATGATTACTCAAGATATGGTTACATATACCTTATGCACCGCAAGTCCGAAGCTTTTGAAAAGTTCAAAGAATTTCGAGCGGAAGCGGAAAAGCAATTAGGTAAGAGTATCAAGACTCTTCGATCAGATCGAGGAGGGGAATATCTCTCTGCTGATTTTATGGGTTACTTATCAGAAAATGGGATTCTATCCCAGTTGTCTGCTCCTGGTATGCCTCAACAGAATGGAGTAGCAGAAAGAAGGAACCGGACTCTTTTAGATATGATTAGGTCTATGCTGAGTTTCTTAAGATTACCTATATCCTTTTGGGGATATGCTTTGGATACTGCAATGTACATACTAAACCTCGTACCATCTAAGTCTATACCTAAGACTCCCCGGGAATTGTGGTTTGGGCGAAAGCCTAGTCTACAACATTTACACATTTGGGGTTGTCCAGCACACGTGCTCAAGGTTAAGACGGATAAGTTGGAAGCGAAGTCGGAAGTATGCACATTTGTAGGATATCCTAAAGGAACTAAAGGTTGGTTATTCTATAATCCCAGAGAGCAGAAAGTGCTGGTCAGCACCAATGCGGTTTTTCTGGAGGAAGATTATATGATGGACCAGAAATTTTTAGAAAAGGTGATCTTGGAAGAGATTCAGGAGCAATCAATTCCAAATCCAAGTATGACCGGACTTGAGGAAGAACCGCCCTTACCAGACCTAGTAATTACACCAGTACCTCGTCGTAGTGGGAGGATTGTCAGACCCCCTGACAGGTTCTCATTCTTGGGAGAGTCTTATGAAGCAATCCCAGAAGAGCCAGAACAAGATCCCTCTAACTATGATGAAGCAATAAATGACTTAGACTCGGGACGCTGGCAAGATGCTATGAAAGCTGAGATGGAGTCTATGTACTCAAATCAGGTCTGGACACTTGTGGACTTGCCTGCCAATATTAAACCTATTGGGTGCAAGTGGGTCTACAAGAGAAAAAGAGGACCAGATGGAAGAGTGGAGACCTATAAGGCTAGGCTTGTTGCGAAAGGATATACTCAGAAAGAGGGGATCGATTATAAGGAAACCTTCTCGCCAGTAGCCATGCTCAAATCCATCCGGATACTCTTATCCATTGCGGCTCATCTCGATTACGAGATTTGGCAAATGGATGTCAAGACGGCTTTTCTCAACGGCCATCTTGAGGAAGACATCTATATGGTGCAGCCAGACGGTTTTGTAGCTAAAAACCAGGAGCAAAAAGTTTGCAAACTGCAGAAGTCTATTTATGGACTGAAGCAGGCATCCCGAAGCTGGAATATCCGTTTTGACCAGGCAATAAGTCATTTGGTTTTTGTCAAAATCCGGATGAGTCATGTGTGTACATGAAAAGTGAAGGTGACAGGGTAGTTTTTCTGGTTTTATATGTCGATGACATCCTTCTCCTGGGGAAAGACATAGGAATGTTGTCAACGGTAAAAGTTTGGTTAGCCAAGACTTTTGATATGAAGGACTTGGGAGAAGCTAGTTACATCCTAGGGATCAAACTCTATCGAGATCGGAAAAATAGGATGATTGGCTTATCCCAAGCTGCATACATAGATAAGGTGCTAGTACGATTTGCAATACAAGACTCCAAGAAGGGTATCACACCTTTCAGGCATGGAGTGCACCTTTCCAAGGATCAGTGTCCTAAGACACCCGAGGAAAAGGAGCAAATGAGGTCGATACCATACGCTTCGGCTGTTGGTAGCCTCATGTATGCTATGTTATGTACTAGACCAGATATCTGTTATGTAGTGGGCCTAGTCAGCAGATATCAATCTAATCCAGGACCTGAACATTGGACTGCTGTAAAATGTATTCTCAAATACTTGAGAAGGACTAGAGATTACATGTTGATTTATAGCAGTGATGAGTTGATTCCAGTCGGATACACAGATTCTGACTTTATGTCAGATAAGGATTCTAGGAAATCCACCTCTGGCTATGTATTTATGCTTGGAGGCGGAGCTATCAGCTGGAGGAGTATAAAACAAGAATGTACCGCTGATTCAGCCTCGGAAGCTGAATATGTAGCAGCTTGTGAAGCAGTTAAGGAAGCAGTATGGCTTAAAAGATTCCTTTTGGAACTTGGGGTGGTACCTTTTGGCACGACAGCCACTCACAGTTTACTGTGACAGCAGCGGGGCAGTCGCTCAGTCAAAGGAACCCAGAAGCCATAAAAGCCAAAAGCATGTACAGAGGAAGTATCACTTAGTCAGAGAGATTGTGCAGAGAGGTGATATTGCTATTACCAAGATAGCCTCTGCAGACAATTTGGCAGATCCCTTTACTAAGCCTTTGACTACCAAAGTCTTTGAGCAACACGTAGAAGGGATGGGCATGAGATGCAACCCTGACTGGCATTGAGCCCAAGTGGGAGATTGTTAGATTTTGTGGACTCAATCCATCAGTTGATGTAATAAATTGATTAATTTCTTTATTTATCAATAAAAACATGCTTTACTTTCATGAGATGAATGTTATTTTACTACTTCATGCACATGACCAATACGTATGACATAATGGTTCATGAGTTGAACCGGGTCCCATTAGTATATTAGATGTGATATATGTGCATCGATGAGATCCACACACGGGAGATATATGTCACAAATCTTATACTTAAAATAGCTTCACAACCAGTAATGAGATTGGGCATCTCATTTGATAAGGTTGCAGTACTTTGATCACTATGAGATAGTGTGATTTGTCTCGATCATCAGAATGTAAGATTCTGGATCACAGTGCTGGTACATTGGATGTATTGAAGGACCATGAGATGCACCTTATGGAATTCCATCTCAATAATAAGGTATGCTCTCATAATTCCCTAGCAATAGGCTCTCAATCCTGAGACATTGACGAACTCAAGTTTCTATCTATTCATTTGCTTTGAGTCACCAATGAGTGAGGCCGACTATAGGTTAACACCTCGGTGTCTTGGGTATGTGGTAGTAGAACTATGGGAACGTTGAATGATCAAGATGGAATCTATCTCTATTATCCCCTTGTGCCAATTAATGGATTTGTCATTAATAAGTGCGCACCCATCTCAATTAAGAGTTAATTGGATGGTACTGATGACTACTATGATTAATTGGGGCTCAAGGATAATAAGATGTGGAACTTAGATTGGAAGAGACGGATTTATTCCAATTGATCCACGGATATTGATAGAGGGGCCTACTTGTGGTAATTGGGAAGTTTAGGGTCTTCATTGTAATTTATTCCTAAGACTGGAGTGCAATTGCATTTATATAGTGGTGTTATTTGCAATTAACTGTGGGCCCGGATTGCACATGAGATGTGGGGTCGCGGTGTTCCAGTTGGAGCCAGCTTTCTAAGGAATCCCTAGTGGTCCCCACGCTAGCCCAAGTTATTGGAAAATACTAATCCGACTCGAACTCTAGAAAGAAAGGATAAGAAAGGAGAAACTTGCTAATTGCTTTGGAAGTTAGACTTCTATTTCAATTAGACAAGGGAGAGATTTGGAAGTCTATAAAATATCCTTGGACATCCAAAAGACTCCCCCTCACGCCCAAAACCCTTTCGTGCAAGAGTTGCGCGAGTTACTCTCCTCTCCTTTCTTCTAGTTCCTTGGAGTCTCGAGTTGGGATTTTCTCCTGAAGATTCCACCGTTCTTCTTGAGAAAAGAAATCCAATTCGGGGGTCATAGCGTGGAAGGCTAAGAGGTCTTGAAGAAGTCCATTAGAGCACTGCGGGTCTCCAAAGGTATGATCTACTTCTTCCATGTCGTAGATTAGTTTGGATGTTTAGTGCTGGTATAATTTTTACTGTACATGGTCACGAGATTGAGGGTAACGCATCCTGGATTGGGTTTTGGTCTTATGGATAGTTGATCCCTGTGTCAAGTGGGTCAAAAGTTTTGAAAATCTATCCACGAGACCCACCTACTTCCAACAATTGGTATCAGAGCCATACCTCATCTCTAATCATGTTAGATCAGTAATCTTGTTCTAATCTTCGCATGAGATGCGAAGAGGATAGAGCAAGGGCTATGATAGGATCAGTGTTTATTGGGTTTGCTTGCTCTCGTAGTAGATACATGTTTGGAAAGTCACAAAAGGTTTTAATCATAATAGGAGGATGATAAGATGCCATTAAAACATACTGAGATCATTAGAGGTGATTGGGTACAGCAGGAGCCGAATCAGAAAAGAACCCAAATTTCTGGTTTGGCAAAATACTGAGATCATTATCTGCCCCCGGACCCCCGTTGCGTAGGGGGTCTTGTATCGTGGTGGCAAAATATTTGGCATCTTGTTTTTCTATTGTGGTTTGGCAACCTGGTTTTGTGAGATGCTTTGTTGTATGAGATACTAACTTGCAGGTGATAATGTCCTCTCCATATGACCCACATGTTTTTCTTTCCTTTTAATTATTGGTTTATTCGTGGCTAAGTGTAAAGGGCATCATGGTCTCCTTGGTTTCCCGTGAAAGGGCAAGGCATGGTGAATTTCCCTATAGCCCTTTTATTTCCATGTTTAGACTACCATGTAAGTCTCATTATAGAGACATAGGAATTTATGTATTTTTAAAATTTGTAAATTCTGGAGATGTCCGAAACAAAGAAGGAAAGAGAAGTTGGACTCCTAATCAAAGAGTTTGAAGATTACCAAAAGGTGTTTTGGAGATGCCCAAAGAGTTTGAGGAATCCCAAAGTTTTGGAAAGTCTAGAAGTCCAAGAAGTCTTTTCCGCCTGGGTCATGTGGAGGAGAGGACTAGTCTTATTGTTATAGCACTTTCTATTTATGGATGAATGCTTATTTTAGAGTATTTCCATATCTGATCCAAACATAGCAAATTCCAAAATTGGTCAAATCAAATTAATTTTTGGAAAGAATTCTAATTAGAGTTGGTGGGCCCATGAGATGGATCTATTGGTAACACTAATTATAGAAACTGAACTTTCCTTAAAATAACTTGACTTGGAACCAATCATTGGTCTTATCATGAGATGAATATATACCTATATTTGATGGACCCATACACCTATAAGGAAATCCTCAACTCTAAAATATTAAGTGGGAGCGGGGCATTTCTATATATATAAAAATCCCCACGGAGGGCTTGTATTTATCTGGAAACGGAATCTGGATATTGTCCTGACAGCTTCAGGATATAAATATGTCCTTACCAAAAACCCCCTTGAAGAGCCTGGCCCAGATGCATCAGAAGCAGAAAAGGACCTTTACACCAAATGGGCCAAAGACGATGAGATGGCCCGATGTTACATTCTGGCATCCATGTCTAGTGTGCTGCAACATCAACATCAATCTTATAAGACTGCATATGATATGATATCGAACTTAAAGGAGATGTTTGCAGAACAAGGCAGACCTGCTAGGCAGGCAGCCATGAGGGTGCTCATTAGCACCAAGATGGCTGAAGGTACATCAGTACAGGAACACATGTTGAAGATGATGGACTCATTAAATGAGTTAGATGTACTGGGAGCTGCGATTGATGCAGAATCGCAGATTGACATAATCCTTGAGTCACTACCAGAGTCATTCAACAATTTCAAGGTCAATTATAACATGAATAAAATGAATCTGACTCTGGCTGAGCTATCTAGTCAGCTGGTAGCAACTGAAGGGATTATGAAGAAAAAACCAACTGCCTTAATGACAGAAAAGTCAGATGCCAAGTCCAAGCCGAAAGGCAAAGGGCGGAAAGGCAAAAAGAAATCAATTCCAAAAGGTCCTAAGGTGGAGAATGGTCCAACTGGTGGCGTGGCTAAAGCTAAGGGTTCAGGGACAAAAGGAAAGTGTTTCCATTGTGGTAAGACAGGACATTGGAAGAGGAATTGTCCAGAATATATGTCTAAGAAAAAGACCCCAGGTATGATTGAGTCACTTATATCTGAAGTTAGTTTTGCAACTGGTACTTCAGAATCCTGGTGTGTGGATTCCGGGGCAACTAATCACATATGTAATACGTTGCAGGGGTTCAGGGAAACCAGGAGGCTAAGTGATGGTGAAATCATTGTCAACCTAGGATCTGACGCTAAGGCGGAGGCTGTTTCAGTAGGAGTCATTACTTTATGTTTTTCAAATAAGAAATTGGTTTTGTCAGAAACATTATATGTACCGTCTTTAAGGCGGAATTTAATTTCAGTTTCTAGTTTGGTGAATAAAGGTTATTCTATTACTTTTGGTACTGAAGTTGTCATAAAGAGGAATGGTACTTTCATATGTTCTGGCAAGGTAACCAATGGACTTTATTTGTTAACTCCCACGATGTATGAGATACATGATACTGAAACAATTAGTAGATCATCATTAAAGAGAAAGTCACCTTCATCTAATCCAACAAAACTTTGGCACCTGAGGCTAGGTCATATAAACCTTAACAGGATTGAGAGGCTAGTGAAAGATGGTAACTTACCTTCATTGGTGGTAGAACCAATGCCTATCTGTGAGTCCTGTTTGGAAGGTAAAATGACTAAAAGACCCTTTTCAGCTAAGGGTAATAGGGCTAAAGATTTATTGGAATTAGTGCATACTGATGTCTGCGGACCCATTAATGTCAGGGCCAGAGGAGGATATGAGTACTTCATCACTTTCACAGATGATTACTCAAGATATGGTTACATATACCTTATGCACCGCAAGTCCGAAGCTTTTGAAAAGTTCAAAGAATTTCGAGCGGAAGCGGAAAAGCAATTAGGTAAGAGTATCAAGACTCTTCGATCAGATCGAGGAGGGGAATATCTCTCTGCTGATTTTATGGGTTACTTATCAGAAAATGGGATTCTATCCCAGTTGTCTGCTCCTGGTATGCCTCAACAGAATGGAGTAGCAGAAAGAAGGAACCGGACTCTTTTAGATATGATTAGGTCTATGCTGAGTTTCTTAAGATTACCTATATCCTTTTGGGGATATGCTTTGGATACTGCAATGTACATACTAAACCTCGTACCATCTAAGTCTATACCTAAGACTCCCCGGGAATTGTGGTTTGGGCGAAAGCCTAGTCTACAACATTTACACATTTGGGGTTGTCCAGCACACGTGCTCAAGGTTAAGACGGATAAGTTGGAAGCGAAGTCGGAAGTATGCACATTTGTAGGATATCCTAAAGGAACTAAAGGTTGGTTATTCTATAATCCCAGAGAGCAGAAAGTGCTGGTCAGCACCAATGCGGTTTTTCTGGAGGAAGATTATATGATGGACCAGAAATTTTTAGAAAAGGTGATCTTGGAAGAGATTCAGGAGCAATCAATTCCAAATCCAAGTATGACCGGACTTGAGGAAGAACCGCCCTTACCAGACCTAGTAATTACACCAGTACCTCGTCGTAGTGGGAGGATTGTCAGACCCCCTGATAGGTTCTCATTCTTGGGAGAGTCTTATGAAGCAATCCCAGAAGAGCCAGAACAAGATCCCTCTAACTATGATGAAGCAATAAATGACTTAGACTCGGGACGCTGGCAAGATGCTATGAAAGCTGAGATGGAGTCTATGTACTCAAATCAGGTCTGGACACTTGTGGACTTGCCTGCCAATATTAAACCTATTGGGTGCAAGTGGGTCTACAAGAGAAAAAGAGGACCAGATGGAAGAGTGGAGACCTATAAGGCTAGGCTTGTTGCGAAAGGATATACTCAGAAAGAGGGGATCGATTATAAGGAAACCTTCTCGCCAGTAGCCATGCTCAAATCCATCCGGATACTCTTATCCATTGCGGCTCATCTCGATTACGAGATTTGGCAAATGGATGTCAAGACGGCTTTTCTCAACGGCCATCTTGAGGAAGACATCTATATGGTGCAGCCAGACGGTTTTGTAGCTAAAAACCAGGAGCAAAAAGTTTGCAAACTGCAGAAGTCTATTTATGGACTGAAGCAGGCATCCCGAAGCTGGAATATCCGTTTTGACCAGGCAATAAGTCATTTGGTTTTTGTCAAAATCCGGATGAGTCATGTGTGTACATGAAAAGTGAAGGTGACAGGGTAGTTTTTCTGGTTTTATATGTCGATGACATCCTTCTCCTGGGGAAAGACATAGGAATGTTGTCAACGGTAAAAGTTTGGTTAGCCAAGACTTTTGATATGAAGGACTTGGGAGAAGCTAGTTACATCCTAGGGATCAAACTCTATCGAGATCGGAAAAATAGGATGATTGGCTTATCCCAAGCTGCATACATAGATAAGGTGCTAGTACGATTTGCAATACAAGACTCCAAGAAGGGTATCACACCTTTCAGGCATGGAGTGCACCTTTCCAAGGATCAGTGTCCTAAGACACCCGAGGAAAAGGAGCAAATGAGGTCGATACCATACGCTTCGGCTGTTGGTAGCCTCATGTATGCTATGTTATGTACTAGACCAGATATCTGTTATGTAGTGGGCCTAGTCAGCAGATATCAATCTAATCCAGGACCTGAACATTGGACTGCTGTAAAATGTATTCTCAAATACTTGAGAAGGACTAGAGATTACATGTTGATTTATAGCAGTGATGAGTTGATTCCAGTCGGATACACAGATTCTGACTTTATGTCAGATAAGGATTCTAGGAAATCCACCTCTGGCTATGTATTTATGCTTGGAGGCGGAGCTATCAGCTGGAGGAGTATAAAACAAGAATGTACCGCTGATTCAGCCTCGGAAGCTGAATATGTAGCAGCTTGTGAAGCAGCTAAGGAAGCAGTATGGCTTAAAAGATTCCTTTTGGAACTTGGGGTGGTACCTTTTGGCACGACAGCCACTCACAGTTTACTGTGACAGCAGCGGGGCAGTCGCTCAGTCAAAGGAACCCAGAAGCCATAAAAGCCAAAAGCATGTACAGAGGAAGTATCACTTAGTCAGAGAGATTGTGCAGAGAGGTGATATTGCTATTACCAAGATAGCCTCTGCAGACAATTTGGCAGATCCCTTTACTAAGCCTTTGACTACCAAAGTCTTTGAGCAACACGTAGAAGGGATGGGCATGAGATGCAACCCTGACTGGCATTGAGCCCAAGTGGGAGATTGTTAGATTTTGTGGACTCAATCCATCAGTTGATGTAATAAATTGATTAATTTCTTTATTTATCAATAAAAACATGCTTTACTTTCATGAGATGAATGTTATTTTACTACTTCATGCACATGACCAATACGTATGACATAATGGTTCATGAGTTGAACCGGGTCCCATTAGTATATTAGATGTGATATATGTGCATCGATGAGATCCACACACGGGAGATATATGTCACAAATCTTATACTTAAAATAGCTTCACAACCAGTAATGAGATTGGGCATCTCATTTGATAAGGTTGCAGTACTTTGATCACTATGAGATAGTGTGATTTGTCTCGATCATCAGAATGTAAGATTCTGGATCACAGTGCTGGTACATTGGATGTATTGAAGGACCATGAGATGCACCTTATGGAATTCCATCTCAATAATAAGGTATGCTCTCATAATTCCCTAGCAATAGGCTCTCAATCCTGAGACATTGACGAACTCAAGTTTCTATCTATTCATTTGCTTTGAGTCACCAATGAGTGAGGCCGACTATAGGTTAACACCTCGGTGTCTTGGGTATGTGGTAGTAGAACTATGGGAACGTTGAATGATCAAGATGGAATCTATCTCTATTATCCCCTTATGCCAATTAATGGATTTGTCATTAATAAGTGCGCACCCATCTCAATTAAGAGTTAATTGGATGGTACTGATGACTACTATGATTAATTGGGGCTCAAGGATAATAAGATGTGGAACTTAGATTGGAAGAGACGGATTTATTCCAATTGATCCACGGATATTGATAGAGGGGCCTACTTGTGGTAATTGGGAAGTTTAGGGTCTTCATTGTAATTTATTCCTAAGACTGGAGTGCAATTGCATTTATATAGTGGTGTTATTTGCAATTAACTGTGGGCCCGGATTGCACATGAGATGTGGGGTCGCGGTGTTCCAGTTGGAGCCAGCTTTCTAAGGAATCCCTAGTGGTCCCCACGCTAGCCCAAGTTATTGGAAAATACTAATCCGACTCGAACTCTAGAAAGAAAGGATAAGAAAGGAGAAACTTGCTAATTGCTTTGGAAGTTAGACTTCTATTTCAATTAGACAAGGGAGAGATTTGGAAGTCTATAAAATATCCTTGGACATCCAAAAGACTCCCCCTCACGCCCAAAACCCTTTCGTGCAAGAGTTGCGCGAGTTACTCTCCTCTCCTTTCTTCTAGTTCCTTGGAGTCTCGAGTTGGGATTTTCTCCTGAAGATTCCACCGTTCTTCTTGAGAAAAGAAATCCAATTCGGGGGTCATAGCGTGGAAGGCTAAGAGGTCTTGAAGAAGTCCATTAGAGCACTGCGGGTCTCCAAAGGTATGATCTACTTCTTCCATGTCGTAGATTAGTTTGGATGTTTAGTGCTGGTATAATTTTTACTGTACATGGTCACGAGATTGAGGGTAACGCATCCTGGATTGGGTTTTGGTCTTATGGATAGTTGATCCCTATGTCAAGTGGGTCAAAAGTTTTGAAAATCTATCCACGAGACCCACCTACTTCCAACATATAGAACAGGAAGTCTGGAATGTTGGAAGCTGGAAACGAACCTGCAAAATGGACGAACTTGCAAAATGGAATATGAACCGTTGAGAGAAAACATAACCGAGAAAGTGAAGACTGAAATCAAGTTTTGTAGTATGGTGACTAGTGTGCTATTCTTCCACAATTTAGTATGGGTACTTTTATATCTTTCTCTTCCACTATTCATACAAATGAAAATTGCTAAGGTGTGCCAAACTCATAATATAAAAAACTACTTTGAAAATGGGAGAAGAGAACCAATTAGAAAGGAGGAGCATGCCTTGCATTTAGTGCAAGACAAGTGAAGAGACATTTTAGCCAAAATAAAAATAAAAATAAAAGGAAAAAGTTGAAGTGATTGATGGAAAGCTTGAATTGTATTTTTTTATATGGGTAAATACTTGTATAATACTTATTTATTCTTTTGGGGTAAAATGCTAGTATTTATATTGACATATATATATATGTATATAGTATATATACATATATATGCTAGTAAATAGGTATTTTAATTGGGTATAGTATAAATGAACTATGAAGTCTTTATATATATATATATATTTTTTGGGGGTAAACTACTAGTATTTATATTGACATATATATGGTATGAGCCTACTATACCATATAAAATGGGCCTACTATAGATACATGTGAAAAAAAATAGTTTCATAAAATTGGCACTATTTGTTGCCCTTAATTTAATAGCTATAAGAATTAAGAACTAGTGGTCTTTTAAGCATAGATTCCTTTTTCAAATTCAATTCAGAAGTGGATAAAGGTTTGATGAGGGAGATTGGGCCTGGTGCCAAATTCTGACAGGTGAAAATATAAAAGAGATTAGAGATTTTGAGCTTATTTACATATTAGAGATTTTGTAAAACCTTTAATTAATTTTCTACTTTTAGAGTTAACTTAAAACTTTTGCCTCCAAAAGAAGCTAGGGAGGCTACTTATTTATTTTTAGAGACTTTTAGATAAATTGGATAGTGGTGTGGTCTATGTGGATAGTTTCATATTTATATTTTGGATGAAAATAACATTGTAATCCAATTACCTATAGGTGGATAATCCAAAATGATACAAATGGTAGATTCTATGTTATAATTTTTAGAAGATGGGCTCAATTACCTTGATGCAAATGGTAGACATTTTATTTTAGACCATAATATATTTAGCTTTTATTAATTATATTAGAGTTTCGAAACAACCACACACCTAATTTCAGTGGCAGACCCAAATGGATGTATGTAAGTCCACCCCTATCTAATTTAATAGCCCTAAAGATTGGTGGTCAGATGACAGTGATTTTTTTTTTATATTAAATCCAAAGGTGTATATAGGGTTTGATAGAGTGAATTTGGGCCTGGTGCCAAATTGTGGGGGATTGCAGGTTAAAAAGGCATTCAATTACCACTGTGATCTATCTTTACAATTTTATTAATTTTTTGGTTGAAAAAACGTTAAATTGTAAATAAACATCAAAATTTGAAAAATTAATTATAGGTTTATTAGATATTTTTAATTTTTAATATGCACAGAAGTTCTAAATTACAATTACAAAATAAGAGCTTATTTTTAGAATTGCGAAATGGGATAATACATGAGCAAACTCAAGTATGGGTATTGTGGGTGCTGCATGTGTTCAAAATCTATATGAAAATTTTGGGTCCACTTTCAAAAATTCCAATAAAAATTGTGGGTCCATTCTAAAAAACCACATGAAAATGCTCATTTTGCCCCCAAATGATTAGGTCCTACACCCCTCAAATAAAAATGTTGAGTCCGCCACCGGGGTAACACTAACTTATTAATCAAGTCTTATGTGATAATGTAACCCATGAATATCACCCCAATTGTTAGCTGGATTACACATTACTTTAATTTTTGACCAGTTAATGATAAAAAAATTTTCACCGAAAGTCATGTATCATTATTTTTAGTGATAAAAATCCAATACTGATTTTTTACTAGCCATTAAAATGAAGGGAGAGAAAGTAGCTTCAACTTTTGAGGAAATGGAAAATATATTAAGATTTTATGACATTACACAAAAAAAATCATTTTCCAATTCACTTTCCTACTCTAGTATAAAATAATTTAAATAATAATACAAGTAATATTTTGAGCTCTTACAAGTTACAAGTTTCAAGTGAGAGATAGAGTAAAAAAATAAAAAAAGAGGGATATGATAATTGATAAGGTGGTACCCACTTGCATCTTATGTTGATTGGATAATGTCAAATCAACTAAAAAAATTAAGTGTTTACCAATGTAATCTCTTAAAGGACTGATTTACATGGGGAAAAAGCACAAGGAATCTTTACTTCATTAATTCCAAATCATATATTTTGTCCCCAAATTGTATAATAATGGAGAAGTAAACCCAAGCACTGTTCGCTGATTGTAACCTGGACCTAACTTAAATGCTGTGCAATGCCTTTTTATAAGAAAAATGAAAATAATAGGGAGCCTACTGCAAATACTAAAAATCCCATTCAAAAGCCCTTAGCCCTAGCTATTTCCACCATTCGATCTTCAGCTTCTGCCCTTTCATGTCGGCGACAACACATGAGCTCACCTCCTCTCCACACGATCAGTCGCCCCGCCCACAAGGGCCATCTTGCTGTCGTCCTCCAAGCCATATCGTCTCCCTCTCTTTCGCAACGCCATGTCGACGCCGACGCCAACGCCCTCTCCATCCCTGCGAGCTTCTCTCCACTCTTCAATGGAGTTCTTTGATGGAAATGGAAGGTCTCCTTTGAAATCTCTACTATCTGCTACCATGTAAGGAGTTAGGACATCTTTGATCTCTTCACTCTTCAACGTTAAGGTTGGCTTCCTCTTCTTCTTTCTCCTCCTAGAACAAAAGGGAAAATAGTTAGGGCTTTTCTTCCCCATTCTAATTAATTACAAAATCACATGAATCTTTACAGCATAATGAAAGGGGATTTGAACTGCTATTTTTGTTTTGTTAAATCTCTGATAATTCCCTTTATTTTCGTTTTTTTATACAACTCAATATTGCCGTATCCGATTTTTTGGACGTATCCCTACTATATCTTGCGGTATCCTGTACCTATATCCGTATCGAACCGTATCGGTACAAGTACCATGGTTAAAACCACGTATCCGGGTATCATAGCTTCTGAGGTTAGATCACCCAACTGGAATCGAATCCAAATCTTGCCAGTCGGATCTTGGACTTCCCCATCATAGCCTTGGATCAAAGTTTTTGTAGTAGATTACTTGCTCACCGGGATGCCAAGTTCCTAAAGAATTGTAATTGTGATGAGGTTTAGAGCTGATCCTGGGTCAATTTGAACCTTCTGAATAGGTATATCCTTGATGTAGGCTGTAAAATAGAGCGGCCTTGTTGTAAAATAGAGTAGCGTTGTATGCTTTATGTCACCTAAGAGGAGATCATCTTTGGCGAAGGAAATGGTGGCTTTGGAAGCATTGTGAATGGAAAGACATTCCATCCATTGCTTTTGGGGCTTCTTGGCTTTGCTTTTAGATAGTTCTTTTCTATTTAATGAGCTTGCACCACATGAGTTTGATTATTTATATTCAAAGCTTGTAGAGCTCATATGAAGCTATTATGAGCCTCCTTAGACATCTGCAAAAGTTTAAAAATATGAAGTCGTGTGCGTATGTGCTTGAGGTGTTTAACAACATCATATGTGAACGGCTCTGGTGGCCTTGCATTAGCATTTACATCTGAAAAAGTTACATTTATATTTGTGTTAGTCGTCGAAGGGTTTACATAAGAAGAAAAAGAGGGTATATTATAGTTGACTTTAGAGTTACAACCAAAACGGGTGCCATCATTGACTATGTTGTTTTGGTCGACTTTTGGACGAGTATGTCTTCTTATTGCATTGACTTCTTTGGGTTTAGCAAAATGTTAACTGACTTTCCAAGCGTGCTTCTTGATCTGTATTGTCAGGAGCGACTTAAGATGTTTGAGGTTCATCAGCAGAAGTGCTAATAACCACCAAAGCAGCAACCAATGGCATCTCTTGTTTTGAATCAGAGAGGTTATTCTGAACTTGGAAAGCTTCCTAAGGTATGGTAAGATTGCCAATGTAGAGTTCATTGTGTTCTTCTTGCAACTCAAGCTCATTAGTTGAGTTAGGAACAATAAGCTGAGTGCTTAGTTCAGAATCTAACTTTAAAGAAGTTGGAATAATCGTTGGTTCAAGTGAAACATCTAGCACAGAAATTACTGCATGTGAACAAAAAGATGATGCATGTTGTTGCCGTGCTTCATTAGATTCAACCAATGGCAAAGGATCCGGATGAACTTCTAAGGGTAATGGAAAAAGGAGGAGGATCATTCGACCAACCACTTACGCTTGGTCTATGTATATCATAAAGAGCCGCTGACAGCGTATTGAGACCATGCTTGATATTGAGAGTACCCGTTTCAGGATCGAAAGTTTGTTCAAAACTCTCATCCTCATTAGAAGGGTATCATCAGCGAAGTAGTCATCAATCTACTGATCATCTTTAAAATCAAAATAGTCCGACTAATCCTCCTCATCATCTGAATTAAGAGGGGTGCCATCCCATGAGATCCTGTTGCAACTGGATGTTGGTGGTTCTTCCTCATCCTTTAGAATTGGAATCATGAAGTCAGCCAAGGTAATATGACCTCTGACTAGTTTAGAAGTTTCTTCCGAAACAAAAGCTTCGACTACCTTTTCCTTCTTCCATTTAGCCTATTTCTCTTATTTGACCAAGCAGTTCTGGGCAGCTTTTTGAAGGTTCTTAAGTTGCCTTTTAACCTTCCTTCTTTCTACAGGTGAGGGTTTGGTTTTCACCTTCTCCCAGCTTTCATCATTCATTGGGTCTGGGTGAACCCACATTTCTTCCCCTAAAAAAGTTTTGACTAGTATTAAACCTTGGTCATCATGTATTGCATTGACTATATGGAATTCAACCGTCATTGGCTTTGCTGGAGCAGATACCGCTACAGGTGCGAACCGTCCAAAGGAAATCATGTTGACTGGAGCAGAATCATATTTCCGATCAAAAGTTATTACCTCATTTTTCCACATCTTACTGACCTTTTCTTTCAGAATGAAGCAGTCTTTGAAAAGATGTGACACCATCCGGTGGTATGCACAATAATTCGGGTCATTAACATGACCTGCTTGTTTAGGTTTCTTCCTAGGTGGAAGTTCAATCTTATTGTTATCCAACAATGACCAAAAAATCACTTCAATATCCCTGTCAAAATGATATTTAGTTTTCTTGGTTTGATCAGTTTTTGTATTCTAAGGCTTTTGAGGAGGTTTGGAGGTTTGCATATTGAAGACCTCCTGTTTCTTTTTCGACTTCGGAGCAGAATATGAAGACGACTTTGTTTGTCAAGAACTTGTCTTCTTTTGACTGATCTCTTTGAGGGTTAACTCTGCATCAGTGGCCACCTCAACCAATCAGGCCAGAAACTTAATTTTATGACCAAGTATGATAGCCTTAATCTCTAGTCGCAAATTAGTTTTGCACATTTCAATGGTTGCCTTTTAAGATGATTGTTCCAAGTATCTATAAGATAATGCTCTCCATCTGTTGATAAAGGACTATGCAGTTTCATTGTCTCCTTGCCTTATGCTGCTAAGCATGGCAAAGGTAACTATTTGGTCCTCCTTTGGAAGTGGAGTAAAAACTTCTATGCCGTGATAAGCCATGTCATAAAAGTGAGTTCTGGTAACTGCTTGCATCAATCAAAGGCAACTCCTTTCAATGTGCTGATGAGCAACCTTATCTTTAGTACATCCAACTTTGGCAAGCTTCCGATGAGTGATTTGAAATGCATACTATGATGATATGCTTACTCCTTCCCAAGGTAGGGCTGGAAAGTCAGAAGTTTATAATCTGGTGGAAATGGAACCAGATCGAATTTTGGAGGATACTTGGGCGTGATAGCCTTTTTTTTCATTTTGGTCTCCACTTTTGATTTTGTTAGTATTTCTTCAACTTCCTTAAAGGTTACATGTTTTTTAGGATCTGGTGAAGACCAAGGATCGACAAATGATCACCATCAGAGGAACCTGCAACTATCACCTTCTCTGTCAAGGATTTGATTTGGGTCATGAATAGGTCAATTTTAGTGCCAGTATTTCTTATCAGTGCCTGTTCTCTTCTATTAGCAAACAGAGGATTGACTAGATCTTCAGCAGGACCACTTTTAACTTATCTGCCAAGATTTTCAACTAGGCAGTCAAGTGGTCGATTTTAGCTCCTTATTGCTTGACAACATCACTGACATCATCCTCTTGATTTTCACCAGCGTCTTCTTCGCCGGCGTCTTTGCTTCCACTAGCATCATCATTCCCATCCTTACTAGTCTCAATCCCTTCAGCCATAAACATGGTGCATTGACGGGGGTAGAAGGATGTTAATGTCAAAGGTGTGGATTGACTATTTTCTGTGTCTAATATAGTGATAAGATCCTCGTCAAAGTCTGTCTCAACATGACCTTCAGAAGTCTTGCTTGAATGGGAGTTTGATTTAAACTTTTGTGATTGAGTTCGAGCCATACTGCCGGTAATTCTGCGAGCTGAACCTGGTCCAACCATACATGATGAGGTCAAGTCTGGATCATCTTCTTTAATCACCCATTTTTTTAGTGATTTTACGCTATGACAGCTATTGGGCTCCTTCTTTTGTTGGAGCAAATCCTTAAAGTGGGCAAGATCGGTCGAGTTGTTGATGACCAATCGCTCAGCTATTTTTTTGTTTTCAACGGCATGTGATAGACACTAGGGTGAAAACGGGGGGGTTGGTGCTATAATGATAAAGGGTAGATGCCTCCTGCCAAACCTTCATCCATTTTTCTAAGTCAAAGGGTAGAAGGTATTTTCTTTAAGTGACACTAAGAGTTTGTTCTCAGCCTTATTAGATTTTGAGGTCCGTGGTTGAGGTGACCATGTATTGCATTTGGGAATGGAAGCATGCTTCTGGGCCTTCTTGCGAGTTAAAAGTCGTTAAAGGTCCTCTGGTACTTGCTTGCTAAGGACCTGTTGCTTGGGCCAAGTAGATGATGATTTTGAGCCTTGGGCAGCTACTAAACGCGATTTGCAAAATACTATCGGCTTGTGATCCGTAAACCGGACCTATCTTGCCCCTAGACGAGGTTTGATGATATGAAGGTTGCTGCCTCCTGACTTCAGTTTGAGTTTAGGTTCCTTCTAAACCTTGTTGAAAGCCACAAATGGATTCTAGGCATACTTAGAAACCCAAGGTTTGGGAGTCTTAGTCTTCTTGATGGACTTTAGTGGTATGGACTTAGGGGTCACTGATGACCCATTCCGATCGGAAGAAGTCACAAAGCCCATAGGAGTGTCTTTGGAGGACTAAGACTCTCAAAACAAAGGTAGCAGAGTCAGTTCGAGCCGTGTTTGGTGCTCTTGCAAATGGTTTGTTCTGGGTTATGGAGATTTTGAAAAGCCTCTCCTTGGCTTCATCGAAAGTGATTATCAAAGAACCAATAATATTTTTTGCAAAATAGTAAGCCAAAAGGATTATATTAATGTCACAACTAACACGGCCACCTCTTGGGCTAGCCAGAATGGTTTATAAATGCCTTCTGAACCAACATGATTTCGAACCAAAATGGTTAGAAATAAGCATAAACCCAATTTCATTGTGCTATATTGACCATCCTAGTTGTAAGAATTTCTGCAACATTTTGAGACTATATAGTCAGGCTTGAAAGCATGCTAAGCTGACTAAACCTTGCTACCAAAATTTTGGTAGTATTTTAGGGCTATCTATGTCAGACTTATAAGTAAGAAAATGTTAGATACAATCAAAGGGATAGGGCCCATAAGATCGAGCCTACACCACTACCACAATGATTGCACAGGATCCATCAGTAGAAATCACTAGACAATGCATGACTGCAATGTCGTTGTTCTTATGACTGATTTAATATAAACATTTGTTTAGGTCTTATAAACGACCTGGTGATCAGACAGCCAATAACGAGAAGTGTTATGGACTAAATCAACACTCTTCAATTGCATAAAAGGGTGTTAATTTGGTCCATTCACTTCGAGGTGCAAGGTTCCTTCATTTAAGTGGCACGAGTATACACTTCGAGGTGCCTAATGCCTTCATTTGGATGATAAAATGATGCACTTTGAGATGCAAAGTTCCTTTATTTATGCTCCCAAACTTATCGTAGACATCAAAATTTTGCACGGGTGTCTTTAGAAGTCAAACAAGTTAACTTTGAGGTAAAGCAGGTCAGTGACCGTAGGCCCACGGTCACTGCCCATTTTACATTACCCCTTACGGTCACAGCACTTTTTGCATAGTCTTTGCTCATTAACTCCAAGTGCAGAGCTGCGACGTAGTAAAATACTGGTAAGACCAGGTCGATCCATAAGGAGCTATGCTTAAAATATTTTCAACTTGTCATCTGCCTATTCAAAATTTTAAAACTACCCTAATTAAAATCTAACAAATACATACATTCCTAAAAAAATAATTACAATCACAATTCAAATCAAGAAAGTAAATCATAAATCTTAAAGTTACTAAAAATTAAATTAAATTTACTGCAAAACAAACACACATTAGAACTTCCAATAAAACCAAATCTAAAATTAGGACCTTACTAAAAATAAAACTAAACAAAGTTAGAAACAAATTAAAAAGCGAGATAAAACAAAACCTTCCTAAATTAGAAACCAAATAAAGTTAAGAATCTACACTTTCTAAAACCAAAAGATTGATAACATCAATTCAAATTAGAAATAAATTTAATTCTTAGAAAGAACTCTAAATGGAAACACAAAATCAAATTAGTAATCTTCTAAATCTAAACAATTTCTTAAAAAAAAAAACTATACAAACAACTTTACAGCACAACTTTCTAAATTAAAAATGACTCTATCTTAAATTATTATACATGAATCTTCCTAAAAATAAAAATAAAAAAAATCTGAAACTCAAACTTTCCTAAACTAATGAATGATATATGAATGCATAAAAAAATATATAAAAAATAAAAAAAAACTAAATCAATCAGTGGGGCGTGCATGACTACTATGCATGATAGATGACCGTGTTTATTTCAGAATTCAGATTTAATGAGAATGATCCCATTCAAGTTTCAGATCTGCATTTTCTTCTTTTAATCACGGAAAATCAGTTTTGACGAGTATTTTAAATAATTCACAAACACGTGATGCCGACATTCAAAAATCAGATTTAGAAAATAGATTTTCATGAATTTCAGAACTGAAATCTCTTCAGTTTTTCATATAGAAGTTTAAGTGGTAAACTAGTTCCAAGTAGTTTACAATTATTCCATTGAATTCCAGTCATGATTCAGTCATTATACGACTTAAATCTGATTCATATGCTCTTTTCTGAGTTTCAAATCTAATTTTCAGTTTTGATAACTTGGAATGGGAAGCAAACATGAAACGTGCATTCCACTAAATTGAAATTTCAACCCAAATATCTGGTTTTGTAATAATCTTACACTGAATTAAAGTGAGTGCAACTCAGAGTTTCAGATTATGAATTCAGGTTCAAAACAATTAAAAACATCAAACATTCAGCTTTTAAACATGTTCAAATCAAGTTTGCGAAAAGTTGTCCAACAATGGCCCTTTTGAAAATAATCTCAACACAAATCTGAATTATTTTTCAATGATTTTCCATATCTGAATTCAAATGTGAAACAGTTGGAAACACTAAGCATTTGACTGATATAAACATGTACAAATCAGATTTTCCAAAATTCGTCTAACATGAACCTTGGTAAAATCAATTTCTGCACAAATCTGGACTTGTTTTAATTCAAATTCAAAACTGAAAATCTAATTTCCAAATTGAACATGATGGTCAATATTAAACATGAATGAAAAGTGAGATATGTATGAATCTAATGTAAGCTATAGCAGTAAACAAGAAGAAAAAAAAACTGTGCAAGAACATGCAAAGTGCAAAAATTTAAAGAAAAAAATTGCAGAAAATAAAGTGCAGAAAAATAATTGTAACAGTGCAGAAATAAAAAAAAGTGCAGAAAGTAAAATAAAACTGCAGGAATTTAAATGTAATATTGCATAAAATTAAATGTAGTAAAGGCAATAAAGGCAGTAAAGTTATCTTCTCAAGATTTTCTTTTAAATTAGGTTCATGATTTCTTCGAATATAATCTTAGTACATTGGGTTGTCAATCCAACCATAAGAAACATTAAAAGTGTCCACACAAACCATAAGAAAAGAAGAAAATTTTTTAAGAAAAACAACATATACTAACATGTAAAAATTCTTTACAAAAGATTGTCAAATAAAATTAGGAACAATACATGCTAGGATGAAAAACAAGAAAACCTCTTCTAGTTGAAAGTCTCAAGGGTGTAGTGTGTCCTTTGGGATAAGCTTCCTTAAGGACTAAGATGAAGGAAAAGAGAGATGAAGAAGATGAAGTGTAGAGATCTAGAAAAAGAGCTCTTTTTCCATGAAGAGTATGGGATAGGGGTGTCCTATTTATACTTTTCTAGCCCCAAAGTTTCCTTCTTTACTTGATTTGATAAAATCTTGAAAAATAATAAAAAATGGAAGAGAATGGGCTCCATACAATGGCTTGGGTGTGAGATCCCCTTTTGGGATTTTTTCTTTTTTTTTCCTTTTCTTTCTTTCTTTGCTTTGAATCCTTCTTGCATGCTTCTTTCCTTCCTTTTCTTTTGCCACCTTGCATTGAAATCTTTGGAGAGATAATTTAGAGATAAGAATCCTCTCTTGAAATCAAACTTGGGCCACATGAGGTGTAGAACTTCCCCTTTTATCTCTTTGCATTGTCAACTTTCCTTTTATGGAAAGTACTCCTTGTTGGCTCTAAACTCAAAGAGATCTTCTATATAATTCTCCCTTGATTTTTTCCTTTACTTTTTTTAGCCAAATATGATCCAAAACATGTGTTGGATGTCCATGCTTGCTTGGAGATTTTTTTTATTTTTTTTTCAATTAAATCTTCTCATTCTTTAAAAAGAACTCCTACGTGGCTTTCCTTATCCATCTTTGATCAGATATTCTTCAATTTCTCTTCAAAATCTCTTGAAGATGTGCAACAAATAAATAGACCCCATCTTGGATGTTTTACAAGTGTACCCCACACATATGCATATGTGTATGTGGGACCATGAAGCCAACTTTTGCAATTTTCTTCAAATTTCTTTTCTCTCTTCAATTCTTCTCTTTTTTCTTTTGAAAATTAATTTGTTATCTTAATTCTTTATAAATGGGACCCATATTATCAATTTCCTACAAAACAAATGTAAATTCATGTGAAAAGATAATTTTACCCCTAAGATCACAAATGCATGAATGTGAGCCCTTCTCTCATGAAATGACAATAAAAATGCACACCATTTTTCATAATTTTATATAAATGAACTAATTATGATGAAAACTGAATTTAATTCATGAGAATATGAATTTTCACAAAACTTTCCAAAAATAGACTTTTGAAAAATGGTAGGTTTCATGATTGTATGTAAAAAGTGTGATTTTGAAACAAATTATGCAAAAGAATTATAAAAATGAATTTAAAATGTGTGAAACCTCGATATCATACTAAATGAGGCTCTTTCAAGTCAGTAAGTCCTTAAAATGATCCAAAGAATATATAAAAATATGCAATTCTAAGAACTCATCAGTCTTTTATGGTCACGGCTATTTTACATAGTTCCCCACGACCACAGGCCATTTTACACAGTATCCCGCAGCCACTGGGTTACAACAATACATTTAAGCACTTTTTTCATCATTTTTCATGCATTTTAGCATTTTTTCATGGCTTTTGGCCAAATTTGATTACAAATTAGAGCAAATCTGTACATTCACACATACGGCACTAATCTTCTGATCTTGCTCAAAACATGATGTGAAATGAAATGGATTCGTGTCCAACATTTATACACTGCAAGTGTTAAGAAGAATGGGAAATAATTACAGTTTATCATTAATCTCCCTTTGTTTACATAGGTTCAAACACTCTGACCACAAGGATGCTGGTTGTTTATAATTTTTGAAAATTTACAACTCCTCTCTCTAGTCTCAGAAACTATAAGAAAATACATGAAAAATGGAAAAAACTACAAAAAAAGAAAGACAGAGAAATGGTGACTGTGGCCCACGGTCACTAACAGATAGTGGCCAAAATGGCCACTGTTTGCCCCATTTCTTTTCTATTTTGTTTCTGTGAAGCCTTCAGAGTATTGGAGTTTGTGTTCTTCAACTTTTGGAGTATTGAATGACCACCAAAAATGCTTAATTTGGCCCTAGAATCAACTAAAACCTTTGATAATCATCATTTTTTAGTTATGGACTGTTTTTGTACAAATCCGAAAAGGGTGCTTTATTCAAGCAAAATAGAGCCAAAGTTGTGTCATTCTAAACCTATGACTTTCAAGAGACAGAATGAAGCCTAAAGAGGCTTGTTCACAACTTCTAAGATGGCTCAAAACCCTCTTGAGTGAGAAAACCAAATGAATTCGTTTCATCATTTGTATACTTGATGACCGTTGCACCCATCTTCTCTAAGTGAGACATATACTTCTTCTCCTTCTCTGAACCATCTCTCACCTTAATTTAGTGGGAAGGAGAAGAAGAAGTAGACTTGGTGTGCTTAAAGTGCCTCGGGAGCATTGTGAATTCTTAGAACAATGCCTTGGATCTTGTAGAACTTTTGTGGAACTTGTGTGTAACCTCTGTGTGGAACCCTCTCCTAAGTGCCAAACCTTCCTTTTATAGAATCTAAAGGTGGTTTAGGGAGTTATAGGAGGTTAGAATTCAAAATAAAGTGGAGAAAACCATTGAAAACTGCCGGGAACCTCTTCACAGGTGTCAGTGACCATGGCCACGGGCACTGACAGGTCCAATTTCAGGTTTTCTGCATATGTGACCCATTTTCACCTATTTGGGGTCCGAACAATGTCCGATTTTCACGAAACTTGGAGGGATGATTTTCAAACACTATTTTGAGTGTGCCATAGAAACTTCAGCCCGTTTTGACCTTCTGAAGTTGGTCAACCTCCCTGTTGACTTTTCATGAAAATGGGCCGTTGTTTTAACTGTTTGAGGCCCAAATGACCTCGGATTGATTTAAAACTTGGAGGAACTGATTTCAAGGTCATCTTAAGTGTCCATCAAAATTTCATGTGGTTTGGATTTGTGGAAGCAGAATTTCAAACAGTGACCCACTTGTCGCATGTTCTAAGTCAATATTCTCTTGTGTTGTAGGCAGTCAGCTTGTTTTCTACCTGAATGATGTTTAATTGATTTGAAACTTTGAAGAATTGACTTTGAACACATTTTGAGTCTCTGATCTAAATTTTATCATAGTTAGCCTCCCAGAAGTAGGATTTTTAATCAGTGAGCCCTATGACATGGAGGTGACGGACTCCTAGCTGATATATAATCAAAGTAAGGTTCAACAAAGTCCTTTTGGTTTTAAAATTTACAGAATCACTTCTAAGTTTAACTTAAGCTTTGTATCCAAATTTCATCAACTTCTGTCATCTAGAAGCAGTACTTTGGTCAGTCGCCCCATGCCTTGAGGGTCATTGGCCCAAATTTGACATGTTTATTAACTTTGGGTTAAATGACATCCACCTGACTTGAAATTTTGTAAAGCCTCTCTTGAATATAATTTGAGCTTC
Organism: Sextonia rubra; assembly: GCA_037013555.1. NCBI lineage: Eukaryota > Viridiplantae > Streptophyta > Magnoliopsida > Laurales > Lauraceae > Sextonia > Sextonia rubra. The sequence goes on from JASUAD010000026.1 coordinate 14,236,874, forward strand.
CTCCAAGAGTTTCAGCTGGTTCTAACATATACAAGTATCTATTATCACAGTGACCCTAAGGAGCTAGAAACTAGTCACTGAAACTTAAATTTGAACTAAAATGAAGTCCAAATATTTTGAAATTTTGAAGCATCATTCATAAGCATAATTTGGAGGTATCATGAGATTTCCAACCACTTCAGAAGCTTGAATGTGTTCAATAACCGCTAGACTTTGAGCCAATAAACCTTGAATCTGAAGTTTGGTGAGTCAAGTGACCATGTCAACTCTGAATTTTAAACTGTTGCATCTTGGGCCCATATGAAATCTTCTGAATACCTTGCATCAATTCTAAACATCTGGATGGAGTACTTGATCCGACATTCCACAATCCTGGGGTTTATTGCCCTTGAGTTGAAACTTGTTTGTAATGTCTTCACTGTAACATTTGTAATTTTAATGGGTCAACCACGTTGAGGTGTGTTCGAGCCTAAGCACCTGATTTGTGCAAAAATTGAAACTTTTCCTAGGTTTTAGCGGGGTGCACTCAAGCGCATGCTCATTTACTGTAGTTGAGATTCTGATTTCTGCTCGTTTCCATTATTTCACCCTAGAAACCAGCTACAATAAATTGCCATAAATCACTATATATCACCACATGGTATTCACAGACATTCCTTTTCTCCCATCATACACTACCATTCAATGGTTCTCCCAAAATCCAGCATTCATAATATAAGTTTTCATTTCTCCTCCATTCATTCAACCATCACTTCTAATCATTTGATTTTCTCCAAATCCACTATTCATTCACAATCCATTCATTAAAATCCATTTTTCAGTCATTTCATACATTACAGAGCATTAAATGAGCTGTTAAAGCAAAAATAAGTATAAATATAACTTGTAGATTCAATATCTAATCATGCTCAGCCCAAAACCAAGCTCCACGAGATGGAATCCCCAAATCTCTAGTGAAATCCAAATCTTAATCATGGATGCATGAGAAACGAGAAATTTAATGAGATCCATGAGATGAAGAGAGCTCTCTTTAGACGATGATTAGCATAAGTTTCAAAGGAAGTTGGATTCTTATACCTTGAAAATGTGTTGCGAAGAAGACAAGTTCTTTATCTCTCTTTCATAAGCTTTAAGGTAGCATTTTCCTCCCAAAGAAACACTAATGGGGCAAAAAAGAGGTGGAGAAAAAGGTGGATAGTTCTATAATGGGAGTTGGTAGTTTCTCTCTTTGTTTGAAAGAAGAGGATGGAGAGTCTCTGATTTACCAGTTGTAGAGAATAGAAGCAAAACTTCCCAAACAAACAATCTTTGAAAAGGTGAAATGGTTGATGGGAAAGAAGATGGTAGAGAGAAAGATGGTGGGGTTCTTTTTTCTCAATGGAATGAGGCAAGCTCACTCTCTCTAATGGTGGAGGAGTAGGCAAAGAGGTGGAGGCAAAGAGATGGGGCTAGGGTTTTAGCTGAAAGAAAAAGGTTTGCTTTTATACTTGAAGTTTCTTGAAAATTACATTTAGGCCCTAGTCTTTGGTTAAATTACACAATAGGTCACAAGTCTCTCTTTCAAAGAGATAACTTAGGCTTAGCAGGTCCCCATGTAGATAATTTCATGTTGATGACATAATGAGATATGCATGACCATGAACTATATGTGGGGTCCATCTAATCTATTTAAACGCATTTGAGGTCCAACCCATCTATCTAACCAACCCAAACAACATAAAACTCATCACATTACACTAGAATACCATTAATTAGGATAAAAAACAATTAATTAACAAATTGTACCTAATTACGGGGTTGGGATCTTACAAGGTGCGAGTAGTGATGCTTTCATCTTCATCAATACCATTATTCGAGCTGTAGTCTATCTGGACATGGCCCTCTAAAGTCTCTTCTAAGCTAGTCAGTGGGTGGGAAGTTTGTCTTCGAGCCATGCTTCTGGTGACTTGCCATGCGGACCCAGGTTGGACCAATTAACTAGTGTGACCAGGGGGTCAATTTCTTTCACAATCCATTTTTGGAGCACTTTGAAAGGTGGAGGGGCGCTATTGACTTTGGCCTTCTATCTCCATATTGGAATTTAACCAGCATGGGTTTTTGCCCATTTGGCAGTAATTGAATTTTAGTGGTTGCTTCCTTATTCCATTGGTTCCTTCAATGTCGCGCTTGGCTTTTGCACTAAGCAGCTGATTTAGTCCTTAGGGACCTTGGTTGTGTTCCCTTTTCAGCCAAAGGGTAGAAGAAGTTATCCTCAAGCCTCTTAAGGGTTCTTCAGCTAGTGGAATCTGTTGGGCCTTCTGAGATTTAGGAGACTAAGTGTTAATTCCAGGCACTATGTGATCGCGCTCGAAACGTGATATGAAATTTGATGGATTCAAGTACAACATTCACACACTTCAAGTGTTAAGAAGAATGGAAAAATAATTACAGTTCATCATTACTTCCCCTTTGTTTACATGAATTCAGACGCTTTGATCGCGAGGATACTGGTTGTTTACAAGTTTTGAAAATTTACAACCCCTCCCTCTAGTCTCATATATAATCTTAACTTGAAAAATTATAAGAAAATACATGAAAAGAGGGCAAAAAATGCAAAAAAAAAAAAAAAAGGTAGAGATATGGGGACCTTGGCCCATGGTCACTTGTCCTCAACTAGTGACCATGGCCCATAGTCACTGATAGACAGTGGCCAAAATGGCCACTGTTTGTCCCTGTTTCTTCTCTGTTTGACTTCTATGATGCCTTCTGAGTATTTGAACTCATGTTCTTCAAATTTTGGAATGTTGAATGATTGCCAAGAGTACTTAATTTGGCTGTGGAATTGACTAAAACCTTTGGTAATTATCACCTTTTTGTTGCGGATTGTTTTTGTACAAATCCGGATAGGGTGCTTTATACAAGCAAAGTGAAGCCAAAGTTGTGTCATTCTGAATCTATAATTTTCAAGGAACAAAATGAAGCCTAAAGAGGCATATTTACAACTTCTGAGATGGCCTAAAACCCTCCCAAGTGAAAAAACCAAAGGAAATGGGTTTCATCCTTTCTATATTTTATGGCCTTTGCACCCATCCTCTCTAAGTGATATGCATGCTTCTTCTCCTTCTCTGAAACATATTTTACCTTAAGTTAGTGAGAAGGAGAAGAAGAAACAGACTTGTAGTGCTTGAAGTGCTTTGAAGCCTTGTGAATTCTTGGAACTTGCTTGTTAATGTGCCTTAAATCTTGTTGAACTTGTTGGAACCTCCCTCCCAAGTGCCAACAGTTCCTTTTATAGACTTCAGAGGTGGTTTAGGGAGTTATGGGAGGTTGGAGTTCAAAATAAAGTAGAGAAAAACCACCAAAAATTGCCAAGAATTGTTTCACAGGTGTTCATGACAGTGGCCGCGGTCACGGACAGGTCTAATTTTGGGGTTTTTTTGCATATGTGACCCATTTTTACCTGTTTGAGGCACGAATGATGTCTAATCTTTACAAAACTTGGAAGGATACTTTTTCACACTATTTTGAGTCTGTCATAGAAATTTCATCCCGTTTTGACCTTCTGAAGTTGGTAAACCTCCCTATTGACGTTTCATGAAAATGGGCTCTTGTTTCAGTTGTTTGAGGCCTAAATGACCTCGGATTGATTTGAAACTTGGAGGGTCTGATGTTAGGGGCATCTTGAAGTGTCTATCAAAATTTCATGTGGTTTGAATTTGTGGAAGTAGGATTTCGAAAAGTGACCCACTTGTTGCATGTTCTATTCTTCTGTTGCAGGCAGTTAGCTTATTTTTTACGCAAATGTTGTTCAATTGATTTGAAAGTTTGCGTAATTGACTTTAAACACATTTTAATTCTCTGATCTAAATGTTTTCCACTTTGGCCTCTTAGAAGTAGGATTTTTAGTTAGTGACCCCATCACTTAGGGGTAATAGACGCCTAGCTGACATGTAGTTAAAGTAGAGTCAGACGAAGTCTTCTTGGCTTGATAACAACTAGAACCACTTTTGAGTATGACTTAAGCCTTGCGTCCAAATTTCTTCAACTTTGATCTCCTGGAAGTAGGACTTTGGTCAATGACCCCCTGCCTTGGGGGTCACTGACCCAAAGTTGACATGTTTGTTGACTTTGGATCAAATGATATCCACTTGACCTGAAATTTTATAGAGTCCCTCCCAAATATAATTTGCGCTTCCTTTAGGAGTTTCAGCTGATTCTAACATGTAGAAGCATCTATTGTCACAAAAGGAGCTGGAAGACAGTCATTGATGATATGAAATGAAGTCCAAATGCTTTGAAATTTTAAAGCATCATTCCTAAGCATAATCATATGATTTTTAGCGACTTTGGTAACTCATAAGCTTGAGTGTGTTCAATAACCCCTAGACTTTGAGCCAATGAACCTTGAATTTGAAGTATGGTGTAACACCCTGACCCGATTTGATCTGGATTAGCTGCTAATTCTTGATGATTTTGGTTGCTAATGGTGTTTTGTTCTTGTGTTTGTTTGGTTTCAAGTTCTGGATAGGTAGTTGGGTTGAGTTTGACCTGGTTCAGGTAGGCATAAGCCCTTTTTCGTAATATTGCATTTGTGTGATGTCGTCATTCATACATCATCTTGGTATTAATGCGTGTCTTTTGTTATGCTTGTTGATTCCCGCAACTATGTCATTTGCCAAATATGTCATTTGTTTCCGTTAGACCTGCAATTGACTCGAACTGGAATTAAATTGGAACAATTGGACTTTCTTGCAAATTGGCCTTTATATTTATAACCACCGACCCTTTCTTCTCCTTCATTCACTTCTGTCTCTCTCTCTCTCTCTCTCTCTCTCTCTCTCTCTCTCTCGAGTCTTCTTCTCCTCCTCGTTCTTCCTTGCTTCTGTTGATCAATCAAGTCAGGGGGAGCATCGGTGCATGTCCACGTTTGAGCATCACTCGCGTGATTGGAGGTGAGATTGAGTTCTTGTTGTGCTTCCTTCCTTCTTCTTCCTCTTGTTCTCATTATTGATGGGTATGGATCCTCACGGTTCTCTTTTCTTCTTTCCTTGCATGCATGGTGATTAGGAGCTTGTTGGCAGTGTGATTGAGCCCAAGGACAGCTGATCGTGTGTTTGAACTCCATTTGAGGCAAGGCAAGTATAAGCATAACTTGGTTTAACCATGTAGGTATGTATTTGATTAAGATTAAATCATGTATTCTTGGGTATGAATGGTGTTTACAGCCCATTTGGTGATCATTTCCTTCTACTCTAAGTGATTTCGTCAGTTTGGTCATGTTTCGATGACTCTGTAATCAGTTCAGAAACTGCTTCGCGTGTACCACGGCTAAGCCGTAACTCACCTTCGGCTTAGAGTCCAGAGAGGGGAAAAACCCAGTTTTCCTCTACGGCCAGGACACGGCTAAGCCGTATATTGTCCTACGGGTAAGCCGTAGCTCAGCCGTGACTCAGCCGTAGATCAATACAGGGTGCCTATTTCTGGAATAACTGAAAGTAAGCAATTTGACAGACCTTCTACGGCCCAGCCACGGCTAAGCCGTAGAACAGCACACGGTTAAGCCGTAGAACAAAATACGGGTGAACCGTAATTGCGAATGACCAAAAAAGGGAACCGCGGTGGAGCCGCAGTGCAGATTACGGCTAAGCCGTAAGATGCCTACGGCTAAGCCGTACGTTCACCTACGGCTAAGCCGTGTGTAACACTCCGATCCCCTTTGAGCCGGATTAGTGGCTCATTAGTGTGTGTTTTGTTTTATTTTATTCTTTTGGACTTGGTTTTGGGCCTTGGATAGGTAGTTGAGTGACCTTTGACCTGGAATAGGTAGTTCTAAGCCCTTTTTCGTAATTTTGCTTTTGCTTTGCTCATATCATCTTTGCATCATCTTGGTGTCAGCACGCGTATTTCGTTGAGCTCGACAATTTCCGTAACTGAGTCAGATCCGTTTGAAGTCAATTGGAGAAGTTGGACCCCCGTGTGACTTGAACTGTAATTAGTATAAACTCCATGGATCTTGTTTTAAACTCCAAACATATATATAATGAGTCACTCTCCAGGTGTCTCTCTCTTTCTCATTTCACTTGGTCGATTGCATGCAACAACATCAGAGAGAGCCACGTCTCTTCCTCTCCTTTTCTCTCTTTCTCTCTTCTTTCCTTCTCTTGCTCGATTGTGGTTGGGAGCTCTTGTTTGATTTGGGTTTTGCCACACTTCATTGGATTGGGTTCTTCTTTATTCTCTCATCTCTGTCTATTGCTTGAGGTAAGTGGGCTCTTTGTGTTCTTCTCCCAATTGCACCTCTCATTCTTTGATTTCTGTGTTTTCATCTCATGCATGATTTATCTCTTTGCTTTGCTTTGATTTTAGTGGATTTGGAGCTTGAGTCAGTGGATTTTCAGATTTGAGGCAAGTATAAGTACAGGTTTTGATAACACATATGGGTATTGTTTGATTGCTTGGATTCATTCTCATTCTCTTTAGAGAAATGTTTTACAGCCATTTTCTAAGCTATGAGAATCAGTTGAGCTTGTTTTATTCAGTTTCTGTACAAAAATTTCGTTTCTGTAATCTTCCCGAACTCGTATTCTGTATTGTACGGCTAAGCCGTAAATTTCTACGGTTCGCTTTCCAGAGACTCGAAAATCTGAATTTGTTCTACGGCTAGGCTACGGCTAAGCCGTAATTTGTCCTACGGCTGAGCCGTAAGCTAGCCGTGACCCAACCGTACCCCAGCCGTGAATTAATTCTCTGATCAGTCGAAACTTTTCTGATATCAGTACTCCTACGGTGAGGCTACGGCTAAGCCGTGGATTGGTCTACGGCTAAGCCGTATACTGACTGTAGCTCAACCGTGAGATGTATCAGATCAGAGGTGGAAAAGCTGACAGTTTAGCCGTGTTCTGAAGGGAACCACGGCTAAGCCGTAGTGCATATTGCGGCTACGCCGTAGGATGCCACGGCTAAGCCGTAGGTCACCCATGGCTAAACCGTAAGACCTGTTAAATATCAGTTAAACTTAGGCTAATGGTGTGACCTTGTAGGGCTCAAATACAGGTTAACCATATCCGTACACCGGCCCGATGGACTCTTTGGATCGCATGAATAATCTGTTAGGCTGTGACTTGTTCATGTGAGCGTTGATCACTGTTAAGCACCTCCCCATGGGTGTTGGTTTAAGGGACTTCGATGCACATAAGGATTATATTGCAACACTAGGATGGCAACGGTGCATCGAATAACTTAAAACTACATCAACATGCACGGTTAGTGACAGTGATGCAACTAGATTAGACTTGGCTTGTAATGAACCTTGAATCCGTATTAATCTGAGATGCATTGCATATTGTTTATGGTTTTGCCCTCTGTTCTGTTAATCTATGTTATGCATTCCTCAGTCATTTTGCTTTCGTTCTGTATATCTGTATTATTCTTCGCTCTGTACTCTGTTTTGATCTATGCTATGCTTTGTATATTCTCTGGCTTTGTATATCTCTGATTTTTGGGTATTCCCTGGTGGCTCTGCCCAGAGGTTAATACGTGAGGATAAGATCCGGTCCTTGTCATCGGTGAGTCCAAAGCGGATAATCTCCTTTCTTTAGCTTTGATTTGATTGGTATTAGTCTGGCTCTACTCAGCCTTAGCCCTAGGATACCCGACGGGGTTACCTCTGGCGTAGATCTCTGTATCTCTGTTTTAACTGCAGTGTTGCTTTGTCTTGGGACCCCGGAACCCAGGAAACCGAGACCCGCTTGTACCTTTGGCCTGGACAGCGGTGTTCTCTGCTCTGCTCTGCTCTGCTCTCTTTTGGAGAGAACATGGTTAACGTAGTAGCCAACTAGTTCAGTATTCTATGTTTTGATTCACATATCATGTTTTACTTCTATGCACGATTTGCTTAGTTTCCTAATATGGAACTCTGTATTTAATCTTCTGTCATTATTATATCCTCTTTGATACTATGCGTGTTTCACCCCTGTTACTTATATTTGTTGGATCGTTGTATTCATTTGTGTTGTCTGTGGTGTTGCAGGCACAGATACCTTGCCCAGCTCCCCGGCGGTCGAGGAGGCTGCAGGGGCGAGTGTAGAGGCACCCTCCGGTCTGGCAGAGTGGGCCTGATCACTTCTGCCAAGTGCGTGCATGCATACCAGTGGCTTTTATTTTGCATTTTGGTTTTTGAGAGCTTGTATTTGGACTTTGGACTTTGGACTTGTATTCTGTATATTTTGTGTATATTGATTTTGGTGTGTATTCGGTTTTATCTCAGTGTATTTGTCTTTGTCTTTTCCGTTTTGTATTTGCTTTGGCTTCCGCTATTTTATTTTCCTTTGTTGCTTGCTATGATATGTACAGCTTCCGCGTACGCTTAGTTCGCACGTGTTAGATCCCTTGTGTGCGTGCATCTGGACTGGGTTTGGGTGTACGTGCACGGGAGTACGTGTGTCACCGGTTTAGCTTTTCGCTAACCCCCGAAATCTGGGCTCGGGTCGTGACACCGTGCCACTCCTGAGAAATGAATGAAATGATAGGATTAAGAAAGAGACTGATATGGCCTTCATGATAGAATGTAGATCACCTAGACTTGTCCAATGGTATGAGTGTATGACATGAATGATCTCGAGGGCTGCGAATCATTCATGCACGTTATCCAGTTGTTTAGCACCTCTCCATGGGTGTTGGTTTAAGGGACTTCGGTGTACATTCCAGATACACTGCAACACTAGACAATGGTGTATCGGATAACTTAAAACTACATCATCATGCACGGTTAAAAACACTGGATAATTAGAATAGGATTGGCTAGTAACAGATCGTGATTCCTGCAAGAACATCTGATTGCACGGCATATTGACTTCGGTTCTTGTCCTCTTATTCGCGTTCTATGCTGGGGCACACGATTGGATATTTCTAGCTCTGTCCATGGTTAATCCCGGGTGGAACAGCGGTCTTGCATATTCGATCTTACTATTTGATATACATGAGTTGAGATGCCTTTACTTCGTTATCATCTATTATCTTGTTGGTTTGATCTGTTCAATAGGATATGGTTGTTGATATATGCTTAACAAGACATGCACGTCACGTTCTGATACGATATATGTTCAGCTATGCACGTTATGATCTGCACGTTATAATATGCATGTTCTTATATTGATTGATTCGATATAGTCCGGCACTACTGAGCCTCAGCCTTAGGGTCCCGACGGGGTGACTTGGGTATAGTTTATATGGCCTTACTGCAGAAGGACACGTATTGGGGAATCCGGACTCCAGGAAACCGAGACCCATCTGGCCCATGGTGTTCTCAGCATGTTTATAAGATCCCTACCTTGGGAGCATATGGCGTATGTAGTAGCCACCTAGTATGTACATGTTATGTTACTTACATTGATTCACAGAGCATATGTTAATGTGAATGCACAACTGCCTAGACTACTACATTGACATTATGATTATTTATGTCTTTTATTCAATTAGAGACCATACGTGTTCACTTGTTACTGCTTATACTTTGCTGAATCATTGTATTCATAAGTTGTCCTTGGTGTTGCAGGCTCAGGTACCCTCGACCGTGTTCTTGTCGGTCGTCAGTTTGCTTGGGAGACTCCAGCTGTCTCTTCAGGTTCGCGGAGTGGGTGTTATCCCTCCATCAGAGCGCAACTATTCTCTGCATGCATGCATCTTGTTTTCTTTTCATGTCATTGATTGTACTCATGTTCTATACATTGTGATTGGATCCCGTGTGTATGTTCAGACTTTTGTATCAGCCTTTGGATATTGTGTCTTTGTTCTTGTGTGCCTCGTGTCTCTTGTTGATATTGTTAGCTTCCGCATACATGTTTTGCACGTGTGGTTTCCCTTGTGCGTGTGCATCTAGACCGGGTCTAAGTGCATATGCACGGGAGTACGTGTGTCGCTGGTTAGGTTTTTGCTAACCCCCGATCTCCTGGGCTCGGGTTGTGACATACGTATAGTATGATATCAGAGCATTGTTGCTCTAGTGGGTCAGCATGTAGGCATGTAGGCACGTGGTGAGTAAACGTGATGCTAACAGTTGGTCTTCAGTGCCAATTTGTTGGTAGGGTTGGTCGGTATGTGTTTTTCTTGTCTCTTTATAGGTGTTTCTTTCGCAGGTGTTTAATCAGTGTTTGTTAAGACCCGACGGACGACACGTGGTGTTAGAGCTCATGGCAGCGGACGGTTTTCAGGAGCCTTATAGTGATGTTCTCCGTTGGGAGTTAGGGCACCTCAGAGGCATTCCTTTTGTTGTCTGGACAATGGCCTTGGTGGATCTACTGCAAGAAGCTGAACTATCCCGAGACCGGTACACGTTAGAAGAGAGCATCAGACATCTTCTCCCAGACGCTTATATGATTGTTTGCAGACGACGGCAACTCCTGCTGTATGCATTTAGAGTACGAGAGATCCTCAGGACGCACTTCAGCTATCCCTATACTTTCTGGACAGACAGCAATTACATGCTTTTCGAGGTGTATTTCCACGCTTGTGTAGAAGCTTTGCTCGCGCAGCGGGATGAGTACGTCAACATGCTCCAGGGAGTAGTTGTTTGGTATGTGCTGCATCGAGGACCCCATGCCTTCATCGCACCCTATTAGAGATCTTCTAGTTAGTATGGTAGGAGTCGAAGAGATCTTCCATTTGGAGTATTGTGTTGTATAAACCCTTGACTTTGTAATTCTACTCTTAATGCCTTTCTTGCATTGTCTCTTGCTCTCATTCTATGTAGATGTCGAGATGTTAGTTTCCCTTGCCTGGTTTGAGGTTACTCGTGAGATCGGGTAGTCCCTTGTCGTGTGATCTTGTTTGGGAAGAGTCACAGCCCAATTGGTGTAAGGAGTCTGATCCGTTCTTTTAGTGGGGGAGTTTGTTCCTCTCCACTTCGTTCGAGTTCCATGGATCAGCATTGGGAATCTCTAGTTCTGTTGTATGTCCGCCCTGGTTTCGTTGTACCTCCGAGAAATTGCTAAGTTGGCTTAGCTGTTGCCTTTGAGGGGAGCATGTAGTTCCTAATTGTCATTGTGTTGGTGAGGGGCAATTGATTCCTCCTAGGCTTTACGTTGTATCGACTTGTTGTTGTCGAGTTGTTGTGTTGTTGTGCAGTGTCACCCTTCGAGTAGTAGACTCCCGATGATTATTTCCTTTTTCCACTCTCACTTGTTTGTTCATCCTTCTTTCTTTCCATCGATTGGTGTGGAGTCAGACCCATATACTAGCTAGTGACCATTGATAAGTCCTCTCGGGTTTACTCCATGGTTTTGTATTAGGTCTAGTTTACTACTCAGTTCTTTTCTGTTCGTGCCTGTGACTAGGTGGCCGATGTCAGAGTTTTTCTCTTTGTCCGCTTACCCCTCTGTTTCCTTGCTCTGTTCTTCGGATGTTTGGGGGACGTTACTTCCTTTTTGATGTCACTGTTGGATCTGTTTACCTCCGTTCTTTGCCTAAGATGCTTCTCGTGGAATCCTGTTCCCTTGTCGTTGGAGAAAAGGATCTTTGAAGTTCTATTCATCCTATGCTGCAGTGACTCCGAGTTTTTCTGAGTCCAACCATCCTTGATATTTTTCATGTGAGTTCGATACCATTCATCACATCGACTTTCCCCGTGACCATTCTCTGACTTGTAGAAACCTTTGATGATTGTTCGGACGCCATATTCATTTCATTGTTTACCATTGTCACTATTCGATCTTCTTCGAGCTTTTTCTCCGGCTCGTTCTGTTTGGCAGATAATCTTTTCCTCTCCTACTTGTCTGTGGACGTCTTTTTCTGGATTGTTGTCGACCGTCGATGTCACTATTCGTGGAGAATCACAGTTTTGTTTCTCTTGTATCAATGTACCTGTCCTGTGGAAATCTTTACTTTCTTTCCTGTTTCTTTTCCTTGGATCACGCACTCATTCCACGCCTTGCTTATCTGGCGGTTTGGTTGGATTGTTTCCTCGCCCCTTGACTCCTGTTTTCTTACTATCTATTCATGATGCAGGATATTGAAAGGACCCTGTCAGTGGAAATCTTTCTTCGTGGGCCTTGCTAGCCGTTGCAGAGCTGGAAGTGACGTGAGCACCAGGTTTCGTTCTTCGGAAAATGGATGATGTTTTCGCTTGACAAGAGTTTGCCAACTTTCCTGGTGGAGGGAGCGAACGGATGATCAATCAGTGTTTAGGAGGTGATCTGGTGGGCTAGTGCGTGCGGAGTGCTGCTCTGGTCGTGATAAAGCGTTGCGCCACGTTGGGTTTCCTATCGAAGTCTAGTTTGACGAGACGACGTCAGAGTGAGAAGGGTTCTGCTGTGGATTGTGGATTGAGGGTACCTGCTGGCTTTACGCGTTGAGTTGAGCTTTTCTGATCAACTGAAATGTCAGTTTCTTCGGAGAGCAGTTCATGCTGGAAGCCGCGTTCGTGACCTTCTTCCATTATTCGGAGTGCTGAGAAGCTGTTTGGTTACCTACCTTCGCAATTGCTCGTTGCTTCTTCAGTCAGTATGAATTGTCAGCTACGTGCACGCAGACAGACGGATAAGTCGAGTGGATTCTTTAGACAGACACTCATAGATCGCTCAGTCCAGAGAAGGCAGCCTTGCAGCCTAGTAGATGGTCGTGGAATTCCCGATGCGAAGATTGAGTTTTCGGCAGGTCTTGCCGATGCAGCGTACGATCTTTCTTGCCAAGAAGACAAGTTAGCTCCGAGACCTGTTGCACCATGCGAGATTGAGACTAGCTTCAGGGAGCTGACATGCAGTCGAGTTCTTCCGTGACGTTTTCTAGAAGCCATGCTGTAGTCAATGTCGAGATACGTCATCGATGTGTTCGGACCTTTCTCCTGCGTGTTCGTTGCGACGCTGTGTGTGTGCTTTGCCAGGACGCTTTTTGCGAAGCGATTCCTCCAACTCATGGGAACTTGAAAAGCTGCCTTGTCTATCAGAGCGAGTCGAGAGATCAAGCATTCTGGAGACGCAGTTGTTCGGCGGGTTGTACCTGCAAATGTGTGTTCATTCCGAGGACGGAATGTGTCTTTAGTGGGGGGGGGATGTAACACCCTGACCCGATTTGATCTGGATTAGCTGCTAATTCTTGATGATTTTGGTTGCTAATGGTGTTTTGTTCTTGTGTTTGTTTGGTTTCAGGTTCTGGATAGGTAGTTGGGTTGAGTTTGACCCGGTTCAGGTAGGCATAAGCCCTTTTTCGTAATATTGCATTTGTGTGATGTCGTCATTCATGCATCATCTTGGTATTAATGCGTATCTTTTGTTATGCTTGTTGATTCCCGCAACTACGTCATTTGCCAAATATGTCATTTGTTTCCGTTAGACCTGCAATTGACTCGAACTGGAATTAAATTGGAACAATTGGACTTTCTTGCAAATTGGCCTTTATATTTATAACCACCGACCCTTTCTTCTCCTTCATTCACTTCTGTCTGTCTGTCTGTCTGTCTCTCTCTCTCTCTCTCTCTCTCTCTCTCTCTCTCTCTCTCTCTCTCTCTCTCTCTCTCTCTCGAGTCTTCTTCTCCTCCTCGTTCTTCCTTGCTTCTGTTGATCAATCAAGTCAGGGGGAGCATCGGTGCATGTCCACGTTTGAGCATCACTCGCGTGATTGGAGGTGAGATTGAGTTCTTGTTGTGCTTCCTTCCTTCTTCTTCCTCTTGTTCTCATTATTGATGGGTATGGATCCTCACGGTTCTCTTTTCTTCTTTCCTTGCATGCATGGTGATTAGGAGCTTGTTGGCAGTGTGATTGAGCCCAAGGACAGCTGATCGTGTGTTTGAACTCCATTTGAGGCAAGGCAAGTATAAGCATAACTTGGTTTAACCATGTGGGTATATATTTGATTAAGATTAAATCATGTATTCTTGGGTATGAATGGTGTTTACAGCCCATTTGGTGATCATTTCCTTCTACTCTAAGTGATTTTGTCAGTTTGGTCATGTTTCGATGACTCTGTAATCAGTTCAGAAACTGCTTCGCGTGTACCACGGCTAAGCCGTAACTCACCTTCGGCTTAGAGTCCAGAGAGGGGAAAAACCCAGTTTTCCTCTACGGCCAGGACACGGCTAAGCCGTATATTGTCCTACGGGTAAGCCGTAGCTCAGCCGTGACTCAGCCGTAGATCAATACAGGGTGCCTATTTCTGGAATAACTGAAAGTAAGCAATTTGACAGACCTTCTACGGCCCAGCCACGGCTAAGCCGTAAAACAGCACACGGTTAAGCCGTAGAACAAAATACGGGTGAACCGTAATTGCGAATGACCAAAAAAGGGAACCGCGGTGGAGCCGCAGTGCAGATTACGGCTAAGCCGTAAGATGCCTACGGCTAAGCCGTACGTTCACCTACGGCTAAGCCGTGCCACTCCTGAGAAATGAATGAAATGATAGGATTAAGAAAGAGACTGATATGGCCTTCATGATAAAATGTAGATCACCTAGACTTGTCCAATGTTATGAGTGTATGACATGAATGATCTCGAGGGCTGCGAATCATTCATGCACGTTATCCAGTTGTTTAGCACCTCTCCATGGGTGTTGGTTTAAGGGACTTCGGTGTACATTCCAGATACACTGCAACACTAGACAATGGTGTATCGGATAACTTAAAACTACATCATCATGCACGGTTAGAAACACTGGATAATTAGAATAGGATTGGCTAGTAACAGATCGTGATTCCTGCAAGAACATCTGATTGCATGGCATATTGACTTCGGTTCTTGTCCTCTTATTCGCGTCCTATGCTGGGGCACACGATTGGATATTTCTAGCTCTGTCCATGGTTAATCCCGGGTGGAATAGCGGTCTTGCATATTCGATCTTACTATTTGATATACATGAGTTGAGATGCCTTTACTTCGTTATCATCTATTATCTTGTTGGTTTGATCTGTTCAGTAGGATATGGTTGTTGATATATGCTTAACAAGACATGCACGTCACGTTCTGATACGATATATGTTCAGCTATGCACGTTATGATCTGCACGTTATAATATGCATGTTCTTATATTGATTGATTCGATATAGTCCGGCACTACTGAGCCTCAACCTTAGGATCCCGACGGGGTGACTTGGGTATAGTTTATATGGCCTTACTGCAGAAGGACACGTATTGGGGAATCCGGACTCCAGGAAACCGAGACCCATCTGGCCCATGGTGTTCTCAGCATGTTTATAAGATCCCTACCTTGGGAGCATATGGAGTACGTAGTAGCCACCTAGTATGTACATGTTATGTTACTTACATTGATTCACAGAGCATATGTTAATGTGAATGCACAACTGCCTAGACTACTACATTGACATGTTATGATTATTTATGTCTTTTATTCAATTAGAGACCATACGTGTTCACTTGTTACTGCTTATACTTTGCTGAATCATTGTATTCATAAGTTGTCCTTGGTGTTGCAGGCTCAGGTACCCTCGACCGTGTTCTTGTCGGTCGTCAGTTTGCTTGGGAGACTCCAGCTGTCTCTTCAAGTTCGCGGAGTGGGTGTTATCCCTCCATCAGAGCGCGACTATTCTCTGCATGCATGCATCTTGTTTTCTTTTCATGTCATTGATTGTACTCATGTTCTATACATTGTGATTGGATCCCGTGTGTATGTTCAGACTTTTGTATCAGCCTTTGGATATTGTGTCTTTGTTCTTGTGTGCCTCGTGTCTCTTGTTGATATTGTTAGCTTCCGCATACATGTTTTGCACGTGTGGTTTTCCTTGTGCGTGTGCATCTAGACCGGGTCTAAGTGCATATGCACGGGAGTACGTGTGTCGCTAGTTAGGTTTTTGCTAACCCCCGATCTCCTGGGCTCGGGTTGTGACATATGGTGAGTCAAATGACCAAATGAAATATGTCAATTTTAAATTTTGAACTGTCACACCTTGAGTCCATCTAAAGTCTTCTGAATGAGCTACATCAGTTCTAAACATCTGGATGCAACACTTGACCTAGGATTCCACCATTCACTGCAACATTTGTATTTTTTTTATGGGTCAGCACTGTGGACTCTTGCCTAGTTTTCTTTTTCCCCCATGTTTTCTTTAGGGTGAACTAAGCTATTCCGTCTTTGCTTGCCTCCTTGGAGATGCAAAGGCTAGTGAAGTAACTGCTTTGTGGTATGGTTGTCCTTATTCTGATGAGCTATTTAGTGGGCCAAAGGTGGACTCCATAAGGGTTTGGGTGTACTTGAAAGCCTAGGGTGTAGTTATTAGCCCCGTGCTTTTTGAAACATGAGGTCTTGGAGATGCCATACTGGCTGTAGATGGTGTAGGTCCTCTGGAGACTGAAACCCTAACTGAGTTAGTGGCCAAAACCTGAGTTACATTGCTAACTAGTATCCTAGGCATGCTGTCATGGGATTGAATGGGTCTGCTTGGTGCAGACTGGGCATGGGTGAGGTGTAGTCGGAACAAGCATTCCTTTGCTTCATCAAAGATAATGATGAAGGTGGCCATTAGTCCTACAAAGCAAGTTGACTAAGTGAGTATGTAAACACTTCCCCCTTCTCTTTATTCCCACCTATTCTCATTTTGCCGCGAAAAAAGTGGTCCTGTAATGAGAAGAGAAAGGGTTGGGTCTGACTTGGTTTGACCAAAGTGTAATAGCTTAACACAACCGGCCTAAAGTAATCATGTGGACTCCGTCTATTTCAAAGACTACAGCGAATCAATTTCATCATGCCATTTGGATAGTCTAAAGGTATTACTCCCTTCTTTCTCCTTTTCCAACGTTCTTCACATCTTTTGGATGTGAAGAGATTGGTCCCGATGTGGGAGAGAAAGATCAGATTCGGCATAGTTTAACCGAAGCTCAACATTTAATGCAACCAGTTTCAACTAGCCCCACAGACCTTGTCTTTTCCAAGGACTACAATAAATCAATGTTCACCACGCCACTTGGTCAAACTTTGAAAAAAAAAACCCTTAAAACTTATCAAAGTTCAAGCCCATTTGAATTAAACCCATGTGGTGATAAAGATCTCATTTAGGTCCATTTATTATCAGAATTTGATATGAAGGTCCGATCAATGGCGAAACCACTTGAAATGCGTCACGGTGAAGATTGGCTTAAATTTATCCTATAATTTGTTCACTAAGGATCCAAATAAAAAATAATGAAAGACCTACCAGGGTGCAAGTCAAAAGTTCATGAATATCCAGGTGAAAGCAAAGGATGGCTTCTTGACAGCAAAGCCAAGGAACAAAATAATTTTCTTTTTAATTTTCCTGCATTTTCTTTGTAATTTTATTGAGTCATATGTCCTTATAATCAGAGGTTTTCTGTCAGGGAAGTAATTAACAATCGATGAAATTTTCACAATCCCAATAAATGGAGGGAAATTTGTATTCAATGAATTTTAGTGCAGTTGTTTTATTTATGCATTAATTTATTATGTTCAAGACTTGATGAGTCTTTTCTTATTTCTTCTTTTCTTTGTGATTTGCATTAGCAGGATCACCTCTGAACTTTTTCCTTCATAGAGTTGCAAATCATGGAATGCCATTTTTAGACGACTTGTACTTAGTGTGGAAATCATCATGTTTTGCAGGTTCTAATTGATCAAACACCAAGATTTGAGGAATTTGCAGTATTTTTTCACCTTTTCCTTTATGGGATGACTTTCTTTTCCATAATCTTTTTGGCTTCTCTTCTATCATATATTATGTATTAATCTGATACGTTGTTGCCTTTTGCTTTCCTATACAAATAGGTTAAGGTTTGAGACCATATTTTTGAGCTTTCATTCTATTAGGAAAATGCTCAACTATTCCCCACTCTTTCAAGCTACTTGGATTTTCAATGTCATAATCCATTTTTTGCATTATTTTAACAGAGTTCAGGTGATAACAACTAAGATCTACCAAGCCTGCAGTTGACACTTCATTAGATTCATCAAGTAGCTTTAATGTTTTACCCTGCACAAATTTAAGTAATGGGTATTTTTCATTTTTGACTAAGAAAGTAGGCTTTTCTTCCTATGGAATAGAAGTGTCTATTTTGGTTAAAGGGAAAATGATTTCCTTTAAAGCCTCTTTTGTTACTTGAATTGGGAACAAAAGAGATGTCCATGATTTTCCTTTGTAACTTCGGGACATATTGAAAAGTTTGTATTCTTTTTAAAGGATCTTTTTCACTATTACTCGACTTTGTCCTTCCTTTTGAGTCATCCTATCTACTGCACCTTGATTTTGTTTGAAGATCTTCTTTAACATTTTTTATATTTTTACAATCAAAGTAAAAACTCTGCATTTGTGAAATAGGCTTCGACTTTAGTAAAAGGATTTCATCACCAACACCTTTTTCTGGTTGACCTTTGCTTTTGAAAAGCATCTTGTACTAGCTGTTTGGCTTTTGGTTTTGATCTTGCAATGTTGAAAGTAGCTGACCTTGAAAAAAGACCACGAGGTGACTGAAGTTGTGCCTGAACTATGGATGAATCAGGACCAGTGGTACTAAGAGAACGTGCAACTTCTTTAGATGTCTTACCAGATTGAATTCCAGATGAAGGTACCACATTGGCTTTCTTTACTTTACCCACATCCATGGTCTTAAATGAAGTCTCTCTGGACAGTGAAGGCCTTCTGCCCAGGCCTATCCTTGGTGCCCCAGGACTCATGTGGATAGCCAATTCTCCTTCTTGATGTCTTTTTAAATTAAATGGGTTGGACTCACTGGGTTGGCCCATATATAAGACATGATCTCGGAGAATCTCAGCCCAATTCTAATAATATGTAGGCCAAACCTAGGCCGGTTTTATTTTTCATTTGAGATAAATTTTGAACCCAATTTCAAATAATATTTGGGCTGAACCCGTGTCAATTTCACCTTTTATTTTGGTTGTATTTTTAGCCCAATTTTTGCAAGTACTCAGGGTGAGCTTAGCCCATATATAGCCTTTATTAGGCCTATGTTTTGAGCCCAATTTCAGAATTTATTTGGGCTGATTTTATGCCAAGTTTCAGACTTTATTTGGGTTGATTTTATGCCCAGTTTCAGACTTTAGTTGCGTTGATCTTGTGCCCAATTTAGGACTTTATTTGGGCAGTATTTGAGCCCAATTCCGAACAGTATTTGGTTCTGAACCCAGCCCAATTTCAGCTTCTTTATATGATCTGTATTTGAGCCCAGTTCCAAACAATATTTGAGCTCAATTTCAGATTTAGTTGGGCTGACTTTATGCCCAAATTTCAGATTTAGTTCGACTGATTTTATGCTCAAATCTTAGAAACTATTTGAGCTGATTTTGCACCCGATTTCAAAAATTATTCGGGCTGCATTCATCCCGATTCTAGATTTTATTTTGGGCTGTATCTATCTCGTAATTCGAGGTCAGTTCTGACCAATAGTTCTGGCCTGGTTTATATTCTGGCCTGATTTGGATCATATTTGACAGTAGATTTAACTATCTTGAAACAAATCACTGTAGGGATTAGGCCTCAAAATTCATAATGTTGGGCCGATTTTTTTTTTTTTTTTACCTGTAGTTTTGGGTTAATTTTTTCCCATTTAGATAAGTGTAGGTTTGTAATTCTGCCTTGGGTTAAGCTTAACTCATTTATAGACACTGATTAGGTTGAGTTGGGTTTTTAACCCATCAAGCTGGGCTAGGCTATAACTTATTTGCAAAAAGCAAGTTTTGGTTACGCTTTAACCCGTTTTTAGAGGATAAAATAGGCCGGTCTTTGAAACCCATTCGCAGCCATTTATCTTAACTATATTTCAGCCCAATTTAAACATTTTTTCGGCCAAATTTTAACCCAATTTGAGGTTCTGTTTGAGTTGTATTTCAGCCTTCATATGGACTGTATTTGATCCAAGTCCCAAACAGTACTTAGGCAGAATTCAGCTCGATTTCAACTTTTATTTGGGCTGTGATTTGAGCTCAATTTCAAATTATATCTGGGCTGGACCCATCCTTCTTTCAACTTTTATTTGAGTTGCATTTTGACCCCAACTTTTTCTTTTTTTTACAAGTACTCAGGCTAATTTTAGCCCATTTTAGCTTTCGTTTGATTTATCTTCAGCCCAATTCCAGGGGCTATATTCTCACCCGGTTTCAAACATAGTCTCGGCTGAGTTTTAACTCAGGAATTTGACTGAGTTTTAAGCCATAAATTGGACTAAGGTTTGAGTCATGGCTTGAGTTGAATCTTCTACCCATTTGCAGCCAATATATGGACTTTGTGTTTAGGATCTCTGGCTGTTTATTTAACTCAGCCTGTTTGTAAAGTGTTCGAATGTGTGAGTCTCTGGTTTGGTTGTTGAGAAATGATAGTCACACTCCCCAACTTACAATCCATCTCACAACTGTCTTATGTGGCATACCTAGGACAGTTGTGAGATGGGTTGTGAGTTGGAGAGTGTGACTAGCATTGCTCTTGGTTGTTGTATTGCTCGGAGTGTTTGGTTGTTGAGTTTCTTTGATTATATGGGCCATTTGTCTGCAATAATAACCAAATTGCAAGGTTTCGCGGTATCCTGACAATTGACCATTTTATTTCTGGAATTGAGATTTAGAGTAAAATTTTAGATATAGTTGCGAACAGAACCCACATCTAAATATCCAGAAATAAATAGAGAGGTTTTCAAATTGTCGGCTAGTGCATTGTACATCATTAACATAGACCGACTAGCAGTATGTGTGTAGTCAGGAGTGAGATGTTCTGCGATCAAACCACCATAAATAGATCCTCACTGAGGATTTTGACCAGCTTTTAAATAGGTCTTGAATGTGCTCCCGACGATGAGCTTGTGCAGCAACGAAGCCGCCATATATTTTGTTACTTCAGGCCAGCCTTGTGAAGCCACAACCACCGCTGCTAATGAGCAATGAGGCAAGGTTGTTAGGAGGCTTTGTACGGAGACAGCTTTAGATGACTAGGATGACTCAACCATTAGGCAAGAAAAGTCTTTCCTATAAGCCCCCAAAAAAATTTTTTCATTTTTTTTAAATCCCAAAAAATAAGGCCTAATAAAAGTAATTGAAGAAACTTAAAAGTCTTCTCAAATTTCAAAAAAAAAAAACAATAATTATCGTTTTCTTTTTCCTAAAGAATAAGGCCTCATAAAAGTAATTAAAACAACTACCATCTCTTTACATTCCAGAAAAAACAACTACTATCCTTTTCATATTTAAAAAAAGGCATTAAAGCCCTTTTTTACCATTGAGGAAATGTTGCCATTAAAAGAAAAAAGAAAACCCTAAAATCACATAAAGCAAGAAATCCTTTTCTGTTCTAAAAATCCTCTAATTTGCACATTTTTTCTCTACATCTGTGCTGCTTAAAATCCATAGAAGACAACTTTAAATATAATCTTTCTTTTTTTTTTTCATATTGAAGAAGATGCATCAAATTTAAAAATAATCTACATATATAATCTTTGTGGCCAACAATGAAAAATCACTAAATTAGATTCTATGCTTTAAAAGTTTTTCAATTCCAAGCTCAAATTATATGTTTATTATATTTAGTATTCATTTTATTTGTAAATATTATTAGTTATAATTTATAAATATTACATATGTTAATTAGAAAAATATTTGACAATACCTATAATTGCTACTTCTACGAAAAGAAGTTTTTCAAAATTAAAATTAATAAAATCCTAGTTTAGATCAACAATGTTACAAGAAAGATTAAGTGGATTAGCCATATTATCAATTGAAAAGATTTGTAAGCAAAAATTTGAATATAAAAACTTAATTAGTAATATTGCATTACAAAAAATGAAAAAATTATGTTTTACTTAAAATATTTATAAAAATATTAAAAAAATAAAAAAAATGCCTCATTTATGATTGTCGCTTTGGGCCTCAAATTGTCTCAAGCCGGCCTAATGAGATTGGTGATCTAGTTCTAGTGACCCACGATCACATGCATTTTAATGAGAAAGTTATAACAGCAATATTATGATAAAGACCAAACTGTTGTAATTTTCTTTTCTTTTTTTTAAAGATTGCAGGCCAACATCATTTGGTTGTGACCTATAAGCAAAAATAAAACCTCAAGTAGAGATCTGAATTTTGATTTAATTTGAGGGAAGACACCTTAAAGAAGGGTCGGGTCTCCATTTTTTTAAAAAAAAAGTGGGTATAATTTTTTTAGAATGGAGGGTAGAATTCCCTTGTCATGGGATTCCGAATCTCGAAGAAAAAGAAAAGTAAGGAAGGTGCAGTAAAGAGATGTAAGGTGCAATGGTGTGAATTGGAGGATGGATTCCCTTTTAAACAAGTATCCGAATCTCCTTTCCATTTACATAAAGATGCAGTAAAAAATGATGAAGTAGATGTAATGAGGGTTGTGTCACGCCCCCAAAATTAGGCCGGATCCAAACCCGGTTCCAGGGGTGTGAGAATTGGGGCCAATTAAAATTTTTCTAACAAAAACAACACGGGCCCCAATTCCGAGTGGATCGAAGTTCTTTGTGAGGCTATGCTTGGTGATCAAGCAACCATAATCACACACGAAACTGAAATCCATACTCATCGCAGACGAATATCATATAACAATCATGTAACATATCTCATTAATAATAAAATCAAAGTCAAGTGCTTCGAAGCATAATAATTAAAGTTATAATTTCAAAACAATTAAACTCAAATTAATAAACTAATGGCCCAAACATGGCCTTATTACATAATCTAAGGTTTTCGATCTCTGCACCATACTAAGACACCTCAGATGATGTCATCGGTGCTCCACTCAACAACTCTGCCATCTGGCAAAATTTCCTGCGTCGCCTGACCCTCCGGTTTGGCACTAGTAATGAAACCTAGACACCAAAAGTAGTGGGTCAGATTGACATAATCTGGTAAGAGAGTAAACTGCAAGCAATGGATTAATCAACTGAATTAAACATAATATTCATTATGACCCAAAATATATCATATGCAAATCCCAATGGCATGAATGTACAGAAACGAGTATTCCCGTAAATAAATATACAGAAACGAGTAATCCCGCATACAAATAACAGAAACGGATAGTCCTGCATACAGATAACAGAATTGGATAATCCCGCAGATAATAACAGAATCGGACAATCCCGCAGATAATATCAGAATCGAGTATTCCTATAGATAGTAACAGAATCGGATAATCCCATAGATAATAACAGAAGCGGATAATCCTGCAGATAATATACATATTTACAAATACATACGTATACTGATGCAGAATGAATTATGATATGACATCCTTAATCCCAATATCCAAACCATTAACAATTTGAGTACTTAGACTTTTATACTTGAAAATGCGTTATAAACATATTAATTCAAGTTTTCCGAGGGTAAGCACTAAACCACCTAACTGTCATAGTTGGTTAAATATACACATGAGAACCAACCCTCCATCGCAATAAAAATGTGAATTCACGATGCTAATATCCTACTTTTAGTGTCTATCATGTGGCGCATCCCGAATCTCACACTCCCATTCTGCATTTAGTCCAATTCTTATCTGAACATTCAACTAGCTTTTCTAAAAAGATATAATTCATCTAATCCAATTATGTATATTTAGTGTGTTTTCCAAATTGGGTAAAAGATGTTTAAATTACAAATCCAAATTTAAATCAAGTTATGATAAAAAAAAAGAAAGGGGATAATTAATTCCTAAATATCATTGTTGTGTATAAATACACCTTTTTATTTTATACAAAACAAAAGGTACAAATCTCGGATCCCAATTTAAAATCTAACTCAAATTAAAAATTCAAATTACAATTATAAATACATCCCATTTAAGATTTAATCATTACCAAATGCATCTTAGTTAATTTCAAATCAATCTAGATAATCATTACTCAAAATTACGCAATTCTCAATTAAATTTATAAATAATCCAACTAAATTTTCTAATAACATCTAATTACAAATTAATTAAATAGAATCAGATCTGTATTAGTATACTAGATCATTAACCAAATTATAACCCTTTAAACATTATAATTACTATTCCACAATTCTAATTAATTTTATTTACATAAATATATATATTATTTATAAAAAAAAACTAGGTCGAAACTGCAGGAGCCCGGCCCAGCCACAGTTGGGCCAGCAGCAACCTGGGCCGGGCTCTGCCAGCCCAGTTATAGCCAGGCCCGCCTGGCTGGCAGGCAGCGGCTGCGCTACTGTTATTGTTTTTTTTTCTTCTTTTTTTTAATAAAAATATCAAAACTATATTTTTTATAAAACCTGAAATCCAATCAACGAGTTATGCTTATTTTAATAAAAAGGGTATAAACAAATCTTCATTATTAATCTATAACCTCAAAGATTAAACCCAAAGCAAATAAACCATATAAACAGCATGTAATTCAAGAAAACAATCAAGAAAACATTGTTTGCAGTTATCTACTTGCCTGGATCTTGAAGCCAAAAACAAATCTGAAGATCAAAGCTTGGAAGATATCACCTTGGTTTCCCCCTGCAGAACTCTTAGGGCTTGGTTGCAGAAGGAAGGAAAAAGATGAGAGAATGGGGAAAACCCTAAGGGTTTATATTGAGATGAGGTTTTTGTAAATTACAAAGAAGGGCTCCCTGTTTTTTAGTAAGTTTTACGAAATTTCAAAAAGAGTCTATTGGCCTAAAAGGGTCAAATAATGTAAACCGAAGGCCCAAAAGTGATTACTTAGCCTATATACCCTTCTCAACCCAACTCAAACCCGATAGACTGCTATTACCCAAAAAAAAAAAATTTCGGGGCATGACAGGTTAGAGGGCGGATCCCTTTCATGATAAGTGTCCGAATCTCCTTTCCATTTTAATGAAGATATGCAGTGAGAAAGGAAGGAAAATTGATGAAGGAGATGTAGGAGAAGATGCCAAATCTGTTTTCAACTTCTTTTTCTTTCTACTTCTTTCTTTTTTCTTTCTGTTTCTTATCAATGTCATCCTTGTTCTCTCTTTCATTTTTTTCGCTTTTTTCGAACTTTTTCAACCCCACTCTTTCTTTGAAAGCCTTCCCTTTTTATAACAAAATTTTGAAACTTATCCTCTAATCGTATAGAGTTTGTGGGGGAATCGATTTGGGAAGTTTCAAAACTTCCACATCCCAGTTTATCACTGAATTGGTCTTGTGGCCCATTTTGTTTGATCAATATGTGGGATCCACCTTGAACTTATCATTGAATTGGTCTTGTGGCCCTTTTGTTTGACAAATTTGTGGAGTCCACCTTTGGACTTTGTGGAATAAAAAACATATTATAAGCTACAAAGTCATAGACCTCCAAGTTGAAAAACAACACCTCTATCAACTTTACCATACTTATTTGTGTGTTTAACTATTGACAAAATGTACATTTAATAGGATTTGGTGATCTAGGCCAATAGTAATTGGGCCCAAATTTTGAAACGAAATTTTTTCTATTAGGAAATTTTTTGGTGTCAACAAATGCCTCCTCGAGTCACCGAAGTACAAAAATTTGCACATGCGGGACTTGAAATTTCTTATTTTTTTTACATAGAATTCCTTTTTTGTGTTATATGTTCATTTTTTTCATTGAAATGAGAATGATAAGAAACTTTTTTTGCTAAAATGAGAATGATAAGAAACTTTTTTTGCTTAGGCAATGTATGATTTCATTTCATTATCAGATCATGACTTGGTTACATAAGTGATTTTTCTGGATCTTCCGGAGAACCTAAATTAGTTTCTACAAGTTCATCAACTGTTGCCTACCTCCCGTCCTCAAGTGATGGTGTTGCTTTCTCAGGTTTATTGACAAGTTCTTCATTTTCTACCTCAGCATCTTGTTCTTGGGCAAAGATCATGTTGACTTCCTATATTCCTCTACCATTATGATGAGATTTTCCTTTTGGTTCCTTCCTTCTGGGATGCTTTTGCTGAAGTGCATTTCTTCCCATTTCGTAGCCTATCATGATGTATTTTAAGGTTTCCTCTAAAACAAGATCATGTTGTAAATTTAAATTCTTTGACTCATTGATAAACTTGATCAATCTTTTCTTATGTCTTCTTTTCTTTGTGATTTGCATTTGAGGGATCATCTTTGAACTTTTTCCTTCATAGAGTTGGAAATCATGGAATGCCAATTTAGATGACCCATACTTAGTGTGGAAATCATCATGTTTTGTACGTTCCAATCGATCAAATACCATTGCAGCATCTTTGCACCTTTTCCTTCATGGGATGGCTTCTACAATCTTTTTAGCTTCTCTTCTATCGGACATTTTGCATAAATCTGATAAGTTGTTGCCTTGTAATTTCCCATACAAATAGCTTGATGTTTGAGAGCATATTTTTGAGCTTCCATTCTATTAGGAAGAGGCTTACTTATTCCCCACTCTTTCAAGCCACTTGGATTTTCAACTATAACCCATTTTTTAAATCATTTTAACAAAGTTTAGGTAATGACAACTAAAATCCACTAGGCCTGTAGTTGACACTTCATTAGATTCATCAGGTAGCTTGGTCAAAGGGAAAATGACTTCCTTTAAGACCTATTTTGTTTTTTGAATTGGGCACAAAAGGGATGCTCCTGATTTTCATTTTGACTTTGGGATATATTGAAATGGTTGTCTTCTTTTCAAAGGATCTTTTTTTACTGTCACTTGAGTTTGTCGTCCCTTTAATTTGAATCATCCTTTCTACTACACCTTGATTTTGTGAAGATCTTTTTTGACTTTCTTTATGATTTCATGATCAACGTAAAACTTTGCATCCGCAAAATAGGTTTCGGCTTTAGCAAAAGGATTCTCATCAGCAATCACCTTTTTCTGGGTGCCATCACATTAATATTTGAAACAATGGTATAATGTTGAAGAAACTAACCCATTCTCATGCAACCATGGACTTCCGAGTAATACATTATAGGATGTTAGAGCATCAATAACGTGGAAAAAAATTTTTGTAGTTAAGTCTCCAATTGTGAGTTTGAGCTTAATAGCTCCTAAAGCTTGTTGGCTACTTTGGCTGAATCCTATTATGACCAAGTTTGAATATTCAAGATCATAAACTACCATGTCCAAAGATGAGAGTGTCTTAAGGGGAATAAGATTTGCTGTAGACCCACAACTAGCAGTATCCTATTCATTTTGACTTTGGCAAGGATCCCTTTTACAAATAAAGGTCTAATGTGTACCTTTGTCCCCAAGACAAGATCTTCTTCTGTGAAGGATATTGTAGCTAAATAGGAAGCACAAATATTTAGATAGAATGTACTTCTAAGCCCTGTCTCAGTTTGGTGCACTTCATTGAGAAATTCCACAAGATCAAGAAGTGCTTTGATAAAAGCCTCTCGAATATGTTGAGAGAGTCTTAGGACATTATACACACTTAACGGTGCTTGGATCTTTCTTAAATGTGCTAAGATATTATATTTTGTTGGAGACTTCTCATTCATAGTTTTCTTTGCCCCCTGTTGAGGCTGTGCACTTGTAGATTCATTTAAAGCAATAGCCGTCTTTTGAGAGAGTCTTAGGACATTATACACACTCAACATATATTGTTTTTTTTCTAGTAACTGTTTCCCTAAATGAAGCTGGATGGGACAGGCTTCGTTAGTGGTTTTTTTCCAAATCCTCTTCATCATTTGGAGCACCTCTTTTTTTCAATTTCATCATGCTTTTTTTCATTACTATCAATCATGTTGTACGAAGCTACTCTCGATTAAGAGTAGCTTCTCGAAGAACTTCAGCATTACGGATGGTTGTTAATTTTTCAACTTCCTCTTCTTTATCAAAAGTATTTTCAGACCAATCTGAAAAGTCCAAAAATTCATCCTTGTGTTCTTCTAGCCATTGAGCTCTTGCAATGATTTCTGAGAGAGATTCTATATCTGAGTTATAGTTTATCTCAAAACTCGCATTGTAACAAAAGACAAGCTCTACCCTTTTTTGTTAGCCTTCAAAATCATTTTTTTTGTCTATGTTGAGTTCTGATGATTGAGTGAGTCGAGAACTCCTCAAGTGGCATATTTTCTTTTAGTGTCACTAGGACGCTGAATTTTGATATGCTTGCTGGTCATGAGCTTTATGCTTGCTCACAAGTTTCTTTTTCTCTGTATCAGCCTTGCTTTGTTGAGGTGATTTACTTTTTGGAACCTTTTACTTTTTTTGAGCAGAGGTTGATACGATGTACTTTAGATTCTTGTCAGAACTCAACTTCTTTTTTTTTTTTTTTTTTCTTTCAAGTGGTAATTTCTTTCCACTCCTGCTTTTCAAGGATGAATATAAGATTAGCATCAGCAATTGCTTTGGTCTCTGTTGTTTAATTTCCTGCTAGATTGATGGTCTCACCATCTATGAGAGCTTGTAACATTTTTTTTTTAAAACAAATCAATCGATGGTTTATATTTGGTCATCCTATGGTATTTGTAGAATTTTGGATAATCAACTTTGTCAACTTCATCAAGCTTCTTTGGCTTTAGTAATTCCAACAACTTAATTCCAAAAGTTCTTCTAGAAGATCTTCAATGTTTTCAATTGGAAAAGGATAAACATTCTCTGTTCTTTCTTTTAATAATGGACGTTTTCTTCTAGTATTTTTCTTTTGCTTTGATTGAATAGGTTCATCCACTTGCTGTTTATCTTTGGATTTTCTAACTTCCACAATGGCCACCTCTTTATTTGGCGGTGACTTTTGACGAGTTATTAATGGTGATGGTCTCGCCCTCTTAGTCCTGGCAATATCCTTGTTATGCCTTAAAGTGGAATTTTTCAAGTCATGAGCCTTTGATTTTAAGGCTTCAAAAGTTTCCACAGGTGAAGCTCAGAGAGGATATCGCGTCTCATGGTTCAAGCCCCTCAAGCAAAGCTTAATCTTTCGCTTTTCAGATAGTGAGGTGGGACAGCGAAAACTAAGATCTCTCCATCATGATATATATATTGCTTAGCAATTTCATTGGATCATTGAGAGACTTCAGTGGGTTCTTCAACTCCAATTTTCCAATTGATGCCGTAAGAGTGTTGAAGAAATCTTGTTACAAATTGTCTTAAAAGGAGAGCTGGATTTTTAACTGAATCTCCACATAAGGTAACAAAATGTGCCAAAAATTCACATGGATCACCTGAACCATCGAAAATTTCAAATTTGGGCATTGTATATCCCAGTAGAAATGAGACTTCATCTATATGAGATGGATATGGTTTTTGGTAGTCAAAATTGATTTTCCCAGAAGGTGTTGTGACTTTCTTGGTTGTTCAAAAAACCACAAAGTCCTTTAGAGAATTAAGATCAACACCAACATTTGATGAATCCGCAAAGTGATCTTTAGGGGGGTTTTCTTTCAATGATAAAAATTACGCTTCTTTTTCATTTAATTTCTGTTGTAATCAGCTACTATTTTTTTCATTGTCTTTTCTCTTTTGGCCCCTATCACTAGAACATTGATAAACAATTTTTGTGACACAGATGTAGATGTTGGAGTGTTGATAGTGTTATGCACATGTGGTGGGAACTCCTTTTCCATGAAGATGGCTTCATGTTGATTGTAGAGTTGGCTGCTCGAGAAAGAAGACTTCTCTACTGAATTTGATGAGGACAAAGAGTCAATTGGATCGACAAGCTTTGCTGGTTTGACTTTCCGAGGCCTAGTATTCTTCTTTTCCTTTGATGTGAGAACTATGAGACCACTCCTTTGTGTAGAAGATAATCCCTCACCAGTCCTCTTTGATTGACTACGAGTTTGTGGGCGTGACTGGCGCTAGGAGGTTACTATCACTGCTACAGTTGTCATTGGGATCTTTGGTTTTTTTGAAGATGCCTTTAAGGTAGTATTTGGTTTGCTGGAATGAAGGTCGGAATGGAATGGTCATTCCGTTGGAATGACCATTCCCACGTTTGGTTCGTGAAAAAGCGGTGGAATGACCATTACTTCAGGAATCACCATTCCTTTATACAAGGGAATCACCATTCCTTTGGGGGGTAGAGGAATGGCCATTCCATTCCATTGTAATTTTTCCTTTAAGTCCAAAATGCCCCTTTCATCAAACAAAACATGAGATGTCCAATCATAAGACCTAGCCCCTTTCCTCTTCGTCTCTGACCTCTCATTCTAGGGGTATTTTGGTCAATTTTATGTAATTTTTAGGGGTATTTTGGTCAATTTTATGTAATTTTTAGGGGTATTTTGGTCAATTTTATGTAATTTTTATTCCATTCCTGGCATCATTCAAGCATGACCTGAGATGTCCAATCATAAGACCTAGCCTCCTTCTTCTTCGTCTTTAACATCTCATTCCAGGGGTATTTTGGTCAATTTTATGTAATTTTTATAGGGGTATTTTGGTCAATTTTATATAATTTTTATTCCATTCCTGGCATCATTCAAGCATGCCAAACACAGGAACTAAAATGAAAATCCTATTACTGGATTGATTCCTTTGTCCAACCAAATGTTGGAATGGGAATTACTATTCCTGCCTCATTCCATTCCAGACTCATTCCAGTCTCCATTCCATTCCTACCAAAAATCATTCCAGCGAACCAAACGCTACCTAAGATTTGATGACTTCATCAAGGGTGCAAACGAGATCCAAAGACAAGTCTCTTTGTCTAATTGAATCGTCTCCCTAACATGCGGAACTTGCTTTAGATCCGATGGAGACCAACTCCTAAACACTAGTGTAGGCGGGGCCAAGGTAGCTACACGAATGATCTCCGACGCTATCGTTATTTTGAGTGTTGCTTCCGCAATAGCAACCACCTTGTGGCTGTTGACCACGATCTTAATTACATATTTAATTTTCCTTCATTTTCAATTTGAGATTTGATGAAGAAAGCAATAATGCCCTTTAAGATGTGAGGAAGACTATGTCCCACTGGGTGTGCCAAAAATTTTGATTTGTATTTTGTATTCTTTAGAATGGACTATAATTCGTATCACGAGAAGCAATGAATTGAATAAAGAATTAGAGCACGTGCTCGAGAGGACCTAGACAGAGGTGATTACGCTCAAGCCCATGGAGATCGCCACTAAGCCTAGTAGATAAATCACAAATAACTAGATGTGCGAAGTACACGCTCCGAGCGGACATGTGGAAGAAGCCCATCAACCTGCATGGATTTCTTTTCTATCTGTGCCAGAGTTACTTGTTTTGTTTATTTTTGGACTCTAATCCTAAGTCACAAATTGTAGGTTATAAAAAGGGTGTTTCTCTCAATCCTATGGGACACTTCTGCACAATTTGAGTTGAGATTACATATTAAAGATTCTATTTAGAGCTTCTATGAGAGTTGGGCTAAAGGCTTTAAAGTCTAGAGTTGGTGTTTCTACTTCATCATAAAAGATCTGTAGCTTTTACATCTTTGTAGGAAATTGTTCTTTCGTTGTAGAGATTCATTTGTGACTGGGAAGATCAAATCACTACTAGTAAAGTACTACGGGATTGCGTGTTTAGGATTCTAATAAGAACAACTACAACACTTTATGTTGAGGGATTAAATGTAGGCTGTGAGTATATCTTGTAACTGCAGAAATAAATATTTGATTTTATCTACTTTTGACTCATAGTTTATTTTTTATTTGAGTTTTTACATTAAATTTTGTGTCACCTTTTTTGTGTTGTTAATTGCCTTTATTTTTCGTTATAGAAAAGTAATAATTAAACTGTAATCTATAATAAATCCAGAGCTTAAAAACCTTCACTACGGGCGTGAGTGTGGCATGGAGCTTGGGTGTAGTTTGTACGGGCATCCGACCACCTGATTTATTTCATTGAGGACAGCATACTCCACAACTGAAACAAACATCTTAATAAATATCTTATGAGATTCAAGCAAGGCTTTGGATATGCCTGATTTCCGCTTATTTTACACTCGCATACAGAATATTATGAGTGATCAATTATATACTTACATGACATTAAATCATATGATATCGTATGTATTACCGCACAGTAATGATAGTAAACTGTTAATCACTTCTTTATCTCGGGACAATAACAATTATTATGCACCTTCTTCATTCCTTTGTCAGTTTTAACAGATGTTTTTTAATTTTTGGAAGTGATTTTTATCCTTGGCTTAAATCTAGATTTGTAGCAGTCAATACTTGCAAACCCTAATTTCTCAACTTCTTTAAAACATAGTGACTATTATGAAGCATTAAAAAACAAAGGCCCAGCAATTTATTTATTATAATCAGTTCTTAAACTAATAGTACTTTTATATTTAAGATAAATACTGTAAATACTTACTAAGTCAAGCTTAAGTACGAGCTTGAGCCAAGTTGATTGAGAAGGCTAGTTCTAGCTTGAGCTGGCTTGAAATGTACCGGGCTGGATTTTTCTTGGCTTGTTTTGCTCACAAATCAGCGCAAGTGCAAGCCCGGGTAAGGGCATCCTTAGGTACAATTTGGGAAGGAGGAGGTCGGGGTTCCGGGACAGGATGCCAAACCTGCCCCCATAATAAGTTTGGGTTGGGTTGAAGTTAGATAGCAGTTAGTTTATTTTGTAGGAAAAAAAGAAAAAAAGCCTGCATACCTCTTATCAGGGTTTTACATTAAAGGTTACAATATAATATGTAAATGAAAGAAAAATGGGTGAGATAAGTTGGCCACAATAAAGGTATGATCCGTCGTCAACCCGACCAAACCAATTCCAAAAGACCAACCCAATGCCAAATGCACCCCAAATAAGAGTGGGCCGGGGTCGGTCACCATTCAAAACACGACCCATTGCCATCCCTAATGAAAGGAGAGCATGTGATTCACCCTTCTATCTTAAAATAATAATGATGTTAACGATGAGAATGATGATGCTCATAAATAATAATAATAATAATAATTCAAATGGTGCTTAATAGCTAACTAATTAAAAAAACTGAATTGAGAACTGAAATTAAAGCAAATGAACTTGTCATAACATCACCTAGGATTTCAGGACCAACAAAGTCTAAGTTGGTCCCCCATCCATAGTTCAACTCATAAGGGCCATAGCACATGGGTCTCTCACCTAGTCATATCCTTAGTGTGTGAGTTTGAGCTCCAAAAGTATTTCAAAAGGAGTCTAAAATGAATTAATTTATCTTGTAGAAGTTTCATTTAAAAACTTTACTTGCATCATTACAAGCATGCTTCATGCCAGGTGTACCTTTTATTTCATTTATGTGCATCAGCCTGCAAAGTAGCAGATGCTTGGCAACATCTCTTTCTGCATTTTTAACACCTTATTGCAGGTGAGAAGAAAAGATCTTACTGGAAATAAACACACATGAGTGATGGGTCCTTAATTTGCTTAGCACAGAATAAAGAATCCATTGACTTATGTCCACCAAAATTATTTTTTAGTCATAGTTTACTAAGTTGAGCCAATCGATGAAGTCATGGCCTTGTTTGATTTACTCCATTTCTTTTGGTATTATAAGAATTAATAATTTCACGGTGGGTCCTATTACTATTATAGCATTTACATATGCGTGCTAAATCAAGTTGTGATAAAAACATATTTCACTCACAAGATAAAATAAATAACAGCGTGAATCATACATACCTGAAGCCATGCTGGCCCTATTAGCATTCACATATGCTCCATGCCCTTTGGCCCTTGGCCCTTGGCCCTTCATCAAATCTGTCTCACAATACAACATGAAGTCTTTTTACCCAAAAAAAAAAAAATCATGAAGTCTTTTTTTTTCTTCTTCTTCTTCTTCTTTTTTTGCCGTTTTTGAAGTGGAAGAAAAGAAGAGTTGGGGGTTGGGGGGATTTGACAAATATGCCCCTTTGTGATTTCTCAAGCCCTACTGGCCTATCCTTCAACAAATCTGTCTCTGTAAATTGTGCTCCCCATTAATTCGCTCACAAACAGGTGGTTTTCCATTGAAACATGAAGAGGCTGACCAACTGCTTCTTGGCCCATTGAATGAATTCTTCGTGCCAATAATACATCATGAAGTCTCTTTACCCAAAAATAAATAAAATCATGAAGTCTTTTTTTTTTTTAATACTTTCAAAGCGGTCTTTACCCAAAATTAAATAAATTCATGAAGTAATTTTTTTTTTGTCATTTTAAAATTTTGGTTTGGTACCTATTCACAAGCAAGTAAATAATGTGATAGAATTGGATGAAGGACCTATATGCAAATACACTCATGATGGTTGAGTGGTGTTTACACTTTTGTACAAGAAATGTGGTAATGGATTGAGCCCTAAATCTTTAAGTTAAAAGCATCATTACTTATCGGTAGCCTAACGTAGCTAAAAAGAAAGAAGGAGAGAAAGAAGGGTTCCATTAGATCAAATCAAGTGGTTTTTTCATATATTTTGTTAATTATACATTTTAGTTAGTGTTACATGGCTAAATAATCCTCCTTTTTTAAATAACGCAACAGTATAAATCACTCCTATTAGAGCAGAATTTTTTTTTATACATAAACTCACACATTGGTAGGTGAATGACGCTGTTGGGTTTGGATGAAGGAAATGTGGGTCCCACACATTTCGGGGCCACCCAGAGATCAATCCTTTATTGCATCATTGTTAGTGAGGGATTTGAATAATATGACTTATGTGATTGTGTGGGTGAGTATTTAAAAAAAAAAAAAGAGGATATATATATATTGGATAGGAGGCTAGGACTAAATGGCTGGGTTAGAAATAGATTTCTATTTAGGAGGTGTCACATCGTCAGCATGTGATGATATCTAACATTATTCCAAATTTTACGTTAGCTACAAAAGAATTTCTATTTTACACAATAGGCCCCCACTGCAAAATTTCCGGTTCTGCCGTTGGGTGGAAGGACCAAATATCTAACAATACCATTGGAGGGCCTCCCTTTGAACCCTTTTTTTTAATCTTTTTACTCCATGATTTCATGCTAAATTAGCCTCTGAAGAGATGTTATGTGTTTCATAGGATCTTCACAAAAGGTTCCTTTGATAACAAAAGTAGGATATTTTTTTTCCGAGGAAAGATGACATATCCCACAATAAAGTGGAGTAATGCAAAAAAGAAAATAAAAAATAAAAATAGAAGGAGCCCCTTTCTTGGCAATATTAAATATTTAGTCCCTCCACCATTATATAAGGGAGTATAGATTCTCTGATATTTCACTCCACAGTGATCGTGGTGAGATTTATTATGGTCTGCCACATCATTCTGGGATAACCCTGTTTTAAATGGGGCATTGAGTCTGAATCCTCTACTTAAAACCATCATGGTTACTAATTGGCCCTTTCACAGTCACTGTGATGGTTTACATTACTTAATCTTTATTTTGAGGCACTCCTCTATGCAAAGCAAGACTGCTCGATGTTGACGTTACAGAACATGATAAGTTTACTCACAGTAACCATTGGGCCAACCCTCATAAAATCTAAGTTCTATAAAAGGGCTTTCCATTTCTGACAAGGTTGATATGTTTCTCTTGTAGAAACTGAAAGAGGCAAAACCCTTTTTTCCATTTCTTAGAACAACATCATTTTACACACTTGGGGCTGCTGTTGGGTTTTAGATACAAGCATGACCCACACGTCTAATATGACAGTAACTTAAAAGGTTTATTGTGTGGATGAAAATATCACTTGAAGTTCTATTAATTATCAATTAGAGATTTTCGAGTCTGTGGGTGGGTAAAATTTCACACTTAAAAAATGAATTAGTCAATTAGATAAGTGAAGTTAGTAGGAATTTATAAAAATATATTTATTTATTGGAGCAGGGACACTCTTACTGGAGTGAAATCTTTTAGAGACTATTTTAGTTGTGTACTACGATTTTTTTTTTTTTTTGAGGCTGCAAGGTTAGGGGAAAAAAAATTAAAGAGGTATTCACAAAGAATTGAAAGAAATTTAAAAATATGGGCTCTCACCCTTGCCCTCTTGGTTCTTATACCTTTGTAATATTTGATGGTGGGAGATTTTAAAATTTTTGTTGGTAGAAATCTAGAGCCTTCTTGGTATTGGTCTCATATTGTTTTCAATTTTGTGTTCATATCTAATTGTGTTGAGATTATGTGGTGCAAACACTAAACTTTGTAGAACTTCTATGGCAACATTATAATAAAATGCTCTGTTGAGAATATGCTAAATATAATTTGTTTGGTAACGGTGTAAGACCTACATTAGAAGTTACAACGTACTACCTATCTTAAAAGATTGGAACATGGAGCCCAAACTCATAGGATTTATAAGGTAGGTCTACCTTTGTAAGTATTATAATGCGAGCCCACCTTTTTTTAATATAAATATGGGATTCATCTTTATAAAGCATAGCATGGATACACTTTCATAAATTAGAATGTGGGCCTACATTTATACAATTTATAATGTATGTCCACATTTTGTGATCGTCACTACGTGACCCACATTCAGAATTACAAAGTGGAGCTACATTTTTTGTGATTTTATATATATGACCTACATTTGAAAATTACAATGTGGTGCCTATTTTTGAAAATTATAATAGCTTATAATGTGGGGTTATCTTCTTTGTTGATTGTGAATACGAGACCCACGTTAAAATTTGAACATGAGACCACATTCATAAAATTTATAATGTGGGCCCACATTCATAGAAATATTTTTTTTGAAAGATTTTTGAACCTTTAAATATTTTTTTGAAAGATTATTTTTTTTTTGGGAAAGATTAAATATTTTTTGGAAAGATTAAATATTTTTTTGAAATATAAAATATTTTTTTGAAAGATTAAATATTTTTTGAATGGTTAAATAGTTTTTGAAAGATTAAATATTTGTTTGAAAGATTAAATATTTTTTAAAAGTTTAAGTATTTTTTTAAAAGATTAAATACTTTTTGAAAGAAGAAATATTTTTATGAAAGATTAAATATTTTTTACTATACAACCCACATTTAGAAATTAAATTGAATATTTTTTACTATATAACCTACATTTAGAAATGAGAACATGGGACTTACACTCAAATGATTTGTAATGTAGTCCCATTATTATAAGAAATTAGAAATTATAATAAGGTTCTACCTTTTGTGATTATTAGCATGTGGCCTACTTTAACAATTAGATAGAGAGTCAATTTGATATAAGTAGGGAACAACTATACCAATAAGTGGTTCTTTAAAAAAAAAAACAAAGTTTTTTTTGTTTCAAGTGTTTTATGCGAACAGGTTAAAATTTTCTGGAGGTTAACATGAGAATATCTGAATAGCACAATACCAAGTGCACTCCTAAATTCTCTAAAAGAAAATCATTTCATACTACTAAAATTTGATAGCAATTGAAATTCTCCTTCTCTCGTATAGAAAAAATAAGAGTAGGTGAGAAGACAAACCCCTGACACATTTTTAAACCATAATATTAGAGTGCCTCTAACATTGAAAATGGATTACGGATTGGGTTCGGATGTTGTATTGGTTTCAATATCATGGTTACCGGTTCAAACTATTGGGTTCGGATTTTGTATTGGCTTCAATATCATGGTTACCGTTTCAAACTTAATTCAAACTCCAATCATTTACCAATTAAGTTAAAAATGTAAACTTATATTAAAAATTTCAAGTCGAAAAGGTCAACCTACGATATCAATTATCTGAAATCCAACGCTTTCGTTATTTTAAGTCAAATAACAAAACCATGGACTCAACCTAAGTCCATTTCTTTGGTTATTTCAACCTGAAATGTCAACTCTAACCCAACACGAAAATTAAAAAAGGTTACTACTCAACGCCCAAATTAGCACATCAACGAACAATAGCCAACAAATTGTCATCCCTAGAAGGGTCTACTTGGTTGAGAGTATTTTTAAAATGAAAATTCCATTTGTCAGAAATTCATGAGATAACTACAATTGTTGTCTTTGAAAAATTTAAATTTCCTATTTGATTGGGTTTAAGGTGAGAATTAGGCTTTTTTTTTTCCGAGTAAGCAGGAGTAAGAATTAGTTGACTTGATCATGTGACATGTAACTTTTGAGGCTTGGTTGGTGGTTGCAAGTATTTAGGGATACATTGCTAGGAAAAATGGGAGAATTCTAAATGGTAGCTATAACCCACTGAGTATAATTCTAAAACTGCTAATGATAAAGGAGCATTTCAAACCCCAAAATTCATTAAATTCAGTTAGTCAAAAGTGAATTTTTACCTATCCAGCTTAACAAATTGTCACAATCTAAACTCAATCAAACAAGAAATTTAGAATTCCAACCAATACCCCTTGCAATACCCCTTTTTCTTTGTTATTAAAAATGCTAACAGTAGATGACTTTTGGATAGCAAAATCAGGAGAACTCTGAATTTTTAAATGTAACATTGTCCTCAAGTATTTTAACATTTCACTTTGGTAGAAAGGGAAGGGACACCATTTGCAAAGTCTTCAAATACCCAAAATAACATTTTGTAAAGGGTCTCTTTTAAAAGTAATATATATATATATGAATCATCTAAAAAGGTAGAAAATTTCAAAACCTACCATATTGATTTTGATTTGTTATTATTTTGTAACATGCGAATAACTTTTTTGATGTTTCGGATAAAAAGATGAGGTGACTTTTTTTTAAATTTTTACTTTTTGGTAATAACCTTTCTCTTTTCTTATTTTACCTTTTACTTCGATCACCAAAATAAATATCTTTCCAAAAAATTAAAACGGGCTGTACATGCAAAGCTATGAGCACTACCTGTAGTATCACTTCGCTCTCATGACCCTCTGTCCTCTCTCCCCTTATCCTCTTTCCTTTTTCATAAAACCATAGCACACGAAATCAGCAGCCGTGGAAAGCATGAAACTTCCCTCTTCATTTTTTACACCAAAACCCCCCTTTAAAACCTCTCCTCCTCCTCCTCCTCCTCCTCCTCCTCCTAAAACCCTCCAAACCCTAAACGCTCTTCTCCTCATCCCATGGCCAAATTCGCAGACAATGACCTCGAAACCCTTAACAGGAGAATGGCCTCCCTCTCCAACCACCTCCTCCCTCTCGCCACCCACTCTGCGCCTTCCCGTCCGCCGCTTCAGCGCTGCAACACCTCCATGGACGACAGCTACCATCGGGTCCACGGCCAGGTCCCGGACCACCCGGCTTCGTGGAAGGCCGTGCGCGACGAATCTGAAAAGGATTTTACTGATATCATCTACGAGAAGGCCATCGGTGAAGGGATTGCCAAGGTTTGATGTCGAATTCTTGTTTGTGGGGGTTGTGCATTTGGCACGTTTGTATCGCATCCGCAGAAAACCAACACCTCTTCCCTCCTCCCTCCCACTCTCCATCGTAAATCATGGAAAAGTTAATTGCATGAGCTGAATTTTATGGAATTCCATGGAAATGCTTTTCCTTACACTGTTGGGACTTTTTCCATGATGTAGTTTCCAATCAAATGGACAGGTCATACTCATGACAGCTCTCATATAGGGACCAATCAGGCAGCTTGAAAAACATTCAGAGTTTTTCATTTCTAACAAAACCAGGTTTTGTTGTAAAACTGAAATTTAATTCAACTTGAGAAAATTCTGCGCTTGTATGTAATCTGGATCTGGATCGTCTGAGGCTTTCCCCTGCAGTGATTTTGAGTGGACCAATCAAAGTCGGCCACATCACTGGGGAGAAGCATGCCATTCATGTGGGCAATGGTGTCCCATCGAAGGCAGCCCCTCCTCGTAGTCACGGGGCAGACTGTGATTGGTTCGCTCACGGTCACTATGGGTCAAAAGCCTCGTAGAATCCTGATTCTATGTAATCAAGCTCTAAGTTTGAGTTTGATGTGTAAGTAATCTCCAATCTGGCATTCTGTCAAACCAGACCAGCTCTGGAGTCTGGCTACAATTAGAAACCAGATCAAACTCAGGCTTGGGAAAATCGAACTCCGGCCCAAATCAGTTTGTTCTTGAGCCTGAGAACACCAGGTTTGGATGGTCCACAGGGATGTTTAGGGTCTGCTACATTTAATAGGACTTGCACCTATATTAGATTTGATCTATAATTGGGCCTCCCAAATGCTTGGATCCAGGTTCCTATCCCATTTGCGAACCCCAGTTTTGGATTTCGCATATAATTGGCAACTCGTAGGGCCAACTAACTCTAGTTTTGTTTACTCACATAAAAAAATAAAAAAGAAGGAAACCCAGTTTTGATAAATCCTACGCGCCCCCCCCCCCCACTTGGCCAACAGAAAAACCTTTCAAGAAAAAAAAAAAAGAAGAAAAGAAAACAATTTTCAATTAATTATAATAACTGAAGGCATTCTTTCCACTTGTTTCACCATTACAAAAAACATCATCATCATCATCATCATCAATCATCAAAGCCTTATCCCAACCATGTTGGGGTCGGCTACATGAATTCTATTTCTCCATTCCGTTCTATTTTGAGCTAAATCTTTCGATAAGTGCAACTTCTTCAAATCTGAATTCTGAATTATCTGAATTAATTACTTCCATCCATATTTTCTTCGGCCTACCCCTACCTCTTGATGGACCCTCCACTTGTATATCCAAACTTTTTCTCACCGGTGCCATTACTGGCCTACGCTCAACATGCCCAAAACATCTATTACAAAAAAAAAAAAAGGCCAATTGAGCTAAACCATCTTTCTTTCTTACCATGATCTAGTCGGAAAATATTCACCTGCGCATGGTGCGTATGCTCACCGTGCTTGCATTTGGGATGACTGTCACACATAACGTGTGAAATTCAGAGGTCCACCCCACCTCTGGGAGTTATGGATGCACGGTTTGTATGTGAACTGTGTGCAAGTGAATATTATCCTGATCTAATCTCAACCTCAAAAAAAGGAATAAACAATAATACCAAAACTACCTCTTTTGCTTGAGGGATTCAGAAGCAATCAAATAAATAATTAAATTGCCTTGTGGTGCTCATTTTATCCTTTATGGAGAGGCAATTGGACCTAGCTTGGCCTCTCCGGATGGGTTTTGGTTTGGCCTGGGCCTGGGCTTGGTTTACGCTCATGTGGGCAGAAGTGTAAAAAGAGATATGGCCATAGAAGTTAGAAAATGCTTCAGTTTCAGTGCAGAGAGATGGCCTAACTGTTGATGAGCTGACCCATTTTCAGGGTGTGACATCAGTGCTGGCAATGCTATGTATGTGTACAGTCTTGACCTGCAGACACAAACCTCTTTTTATAAAATTTAATGTTTGTGGTTGATGTCATCTAAAATATTAGTTGGTTCTCTTATTCTGATTCTGATTCAGTTTTTGTTGTACTTTTGTCTCATAGATTACGATCAATCGACCAGAGAGAAGAAATGCTTTTCGACCACAGACAGTTAAAGAGCTCATGCGTGCATTTAATCATGCTAGGGATGATAGTTCTATAGGTGTCATCATCTTCACAGGGAAGGTATTATTCTATGCTACCTTCTGGTTTCAGTTTGTTATGATTTTGTTCATGCACATTAATGTACAAATATGCTGAATTTGATTTCCTAAAAAATAAAGGGCTGGCAGAATGGTGTTCAACCAAAACTAATATCAGCTACATTTGGTATGATCTGTCGGCACTTAGGATATTATTAAATTGGATTGGAAATGTCAGAAATGTAGAATCCTGCCTAATATGATGATCCAACAAATGCCTCTTTCATTCAATATAATTGATGGAAAAGAGGAAAACTAGATAGTTCAGATTCCTTATAATCTAAAAGCAGCAGAGAAGGAATATGAGTCCACTTTATCAGTCAAAATTAAAAAAAAAAAAAAAGAGAGGATAGCGAGTGGCTTGTATTGCAAGCGTAATTGGACTCTTCCAGCCTTCATATGACACATTTGGGCCCTTTTATTAAGCAGTGCTTCAGATCCTAGATGTTTGGACGTAAGTCTTAGCAGCCATGAGTATTTGCATCATGTCTAAGTGCATGTTACCCTTTTTTCTTAGGTAAGTCCCTATATCTTAGAATGTGAGTTTAATTTAGAATATGCACAAGTGCCTTAGTGTACTTGAAGAATCCAAATCAGAACAAGAGATTTAGAACAATAGATCAAAGTAACGTACTCATTTACCTTATATACATGCTAAACCCAAGAACCTCTAAGAAGTAGTCTCTAACTATCAAGTAATGTGAAGTGAAGCCTCCATTTAAGAGACATGAAAAAGATAAGAGGGTCATATTCAAAGTACAAAAATTCAAACCCCCCCCCCCCCCCCCCCCCCCCCCCCCCCCCCCCTTTTTTTTCCCAAAAAAAAAAAAAAGAGTCCAAAAGCAACAATTTCAAGCCACTAAATGACAAAAAGTCATCTACTTTTTACATAAAAATGTAAAAAAGATTTCCAATCAAGCCACTAGAGACAAAAGGTCATCATATTTTGATTAGACTTCTTATATTTTATTGCCTCCTCAAACATGCCCAATAATGTCTAACTCCTTAAAAAGTCAAACCAACAGTCCTGTCTCTGCAAAAGGTCACATACAAGAGGATTGATGGAAATAAATATGAGTGCATGCTGCAATATCTGGAAGGCCAGGATTTAAGGCCTGTGGGTCCCAGTTGCTGGTTCTGTGGGGCCAGCCACATGCTTCCATCTGGGCAACCAGACTGCTGGCCAGTTCTGCTGGGCTGGGCTTAATTTGGGCCTAGTTCAGGTGACTCAAATCCAACTTATGTGCTGTCCAATATTTGTGGGCTGCTGGGTGTATTTTAGCCTGGATGCGGGTCATGGACTGATTCCTATACTTGTTCCCCACTTAACTTTATATACAGGCATCACCAAATTCTTTTGGGCATAACAATGCCCCTATAACTGAAATACAACCGAAATAGGAACTTTACTTTCTAAAGTGTCATATCATGAAGAGGAAAGTGGCTGTGTTTGTGGAATGAATAAGGAAACCCCTACTTGGCAATCCAAAATATGAAATGAACTTTACTAATATGAACTGACCTGAAAGTTCCAACCCGATTAACTATTTGTTGCTGATAAAGGTCATGGTATAACGGTTATGCACCCTTTCTACATGGAAGAGGTGCATGGTTCAAGTGCAGACATTGCTTTCCTGGTGACCTTAAGACTTGCATGCTCGTCAATATGGCTAGCCTTAAAAAAGGAAACTATTTGTTGCAGTTTTATCTAGTTTTTAGACTAGTATTTTTGTACCCATTGAGTTCCAAAATGGGTAATTTGTTTGGTACATGGATCAGAATAACCAAACACCATGTAATTCATATTTGAGAGAACACCTATGAGAAGTATTGATGTTCTCTTTATTTAAAGAGATTGTGTACATGTGAGGGCCATTGTTTACTGATCCATTTTCCTAGATCAAGGGCACCTTTGGATAGGTGATGCCCAGGGCCGGACCCACCTTGTGGGAATCTAGGGCCCTGGGAGTAAATGGGCACCTATCCTATTGTCCTACTTACATCAAAATGATTGCCCCATCCTAAAAAAACAACCCTCCTTTCAACCTTTGTGGACTGCACTATCAAGTTGCTAACCAATACACCCAAAATGCCTAGGTGTTAAAGGTATGGCAAACTAAATACTTAATACCCCCCACGGGTGGGACACCGTCCGAACTCAAATCGTATGCCCGTCCAAGACGTGGCATGTGGCCTTTTTGCTCCGCGCACATGCGCTTGCATGCAAAACGTGTCATGGGGCCTTTTTTGCCCTGTTTGGATTCGAAATCGGTATGTGTTGGCTCTAATACTATATCAAGTTGCTAACTAATGCACCCAAAATGCCTGGGTGTTAAATGTGCGGCAAACTAACTACTTAACAGGCACTGCACGTGATCTTATCATTGGTCCTTGTGCAGACTACTACATCCTTACCTATCAAACTCCCTCTTGTGGTTACTCTCTCTCTCTCTCTCACACACACTCACACACACTCACACACACACACACCCACACCAAACGACACTAAACGAGCGCTGGTTTACTCTCTTACCGTCTTGCTCCTCAGATCTAATTTAGTCCCAATCACTCTATACCCCAATCTGAAGCCATAATCTCCTATTTCTAATTCCAAACCTTTAATTCCTAAATCCTAATACAAACCCTATGTCTTGAATCACCAAATCCTAAATGAAAACTTTAGTGACATGTTGAGATATGGAAGCTTAGACCATAATCTCAACTCACGAGCAAATTCAGGAATTCTGAATTCAAAAATTCGGTAACTCTAATTCAATGGACTAAAAGGAAATCTCTGGAATTCTCTCTCTCTCTCTCTCTCTCTCTCTAAATAGAAGGATTTAGTTACATATAGTGAACTTGCTTGTTAGTTTTCTAATATGATTGCACTCAATTTTAAGGGCCGTGTCTTCACTACTTGCCTAATACATTGCCATTGCAGTGGAAAAATTCTATCATGAGATGGCTAGTTTGAGCATTTATTTTCTTTTTTCAGTTTTCAAGGATGCAAAATTAAGGGATCTAATTGGATCTTAGTACCGTATAACCTGTGAGAGAGTTCCGGATCTAAACATATATAACCTGTGAGAGAATTACTTTTGTAGTATAGGATCTAAACTTATGACCTACATCCCTAATACATTGCCATTGCAGTGGAAAAATCCTATCATGGGATGGCTAGTTTGAGCATTTTTTTTTCTTTTTTCAGTTTTCAAGGATGCAAAATTAAGGGATCTAATTGGATCTTAGTACTGTATAACCTGTGAGAGAGTTCCAGATCTAAACATATATAACTTGTGAGAGAATTACTTTTATAGTATAGGATCTAA
This sequence comes from Sextonia rubra, assembly GCA_037013555.1. Taxonomy (NCBI): domain Eukaryota; kingdom Viridiplantae; phylum Streptophyta; class Magnoliopsida; order Laurales; family Lauraceae; genus Sextonia; species Sextonia rubra. The sequence continues at coordinate 14,281,436 of JASUAD010000026.1, forward strand.
ACTTATGGACCTATTAGGAAGTGTCACTATCTAGGTCTAAACCACTTTGTGATATCAATTAGGGCTGAAAAGGCCAATGGGGTCTGGCTGATTGGACCTCCTCAATGGCTCGGTCCAAGTAATGAGATTTTTTTCATTTAAAAACCAGTTGTATCTATTTATCTGTGATACATTTTCTTTTTTGCTATTGTTAATGTGAAGAAAGTACGATAAAAAGAATGATTGACTTATTCAATTGACAATCATCTGCCCCACCCAAACGTAAATTCTGGGTCTGCCACTGGTGATGCCGTATGTGTAGCCAAGACTGAAAATATGACTGAAAATACTTTCTTTAGCCAATATTTGACTGTATGTTGACCGTGGACTATTGCTGCCTTTCCTTTTTATCTATCTGCTTGATGGTCATAAATTACAAAAAAAGTTAGGATTATCAGAGAAATCTGTGGGGGCAGTTTGTACTACAGGTCCTTGAGATAAAAATTTTGGATCACTGGACTGGGATTGATTTAATCTTTGCTGAGGCATGCATGTCATTTTTGGCTATACATGTGGGAACTTGAAATCAATTCTCATGGCTTCTAGCCTTGATGAAATCAAAGATCTATTTTTTTTAAGGATTTTTCCATCTAAGGATTGAAGTAACTGTGTCCTTTATTTATTTTACTAGAGCATTCTATTAATTAATATGGTTTACTATAATTCTCTTATATAGGGTATGCAGGCATTTTGTAGCGGTGGTGATCAAGCAGTTAGAAAAAAGGATGGATATGCTGATCACGACAGTTTTGGTCGTCTTAATGTTTTAGATCTGCAGGTACGGCTTGTAATCAATGCCTTTTCTTCCTGACATACTTCCATTCCCAATGACAAGTAAAATATTATATATATATATATCTTATTTAACGTCTTTCATTGACTCATCTGGAAGCATATAGATTATATCCTCAAATTGGGCTCTCCCTAGTATTAATTTTTTTTTCCTTTTTAAATCAATTTACCTTGTTTTCATTTTCTTTCCTTCTTTTTTGCGGTAAGGATATATGATCATATCATTTATGTTCTCGGGGAAATTTGGCAATTAATAAATCATGCCAATAAAAGTAGATTCATTAAATGCTCCATTGCTAATCTCTTGTGAAACATACATTGGATTTAAGCATTGGTGGATTTGCAAGTGGTTGTACTTTATGGAGGCTTAGTTCAAATATTGTGATACTAAGGCATCGGCTTTTAGGATCCTAGGACCCACAAAGGCTTAGAAAATGTGGGGCTGTCACTATTGTACTTAGTTTCAAGAAAATTCCATTTTTTGTATGACAGTTGGAACTCTGAGTGATTGTTCCCAAAATACTAACCACCTGCCAGGGGAAATATTGTTGTCAATGGAACCAATGAAGCTCCAATGTCGATTTGCTTTAGGGTCCAATTCGACCCCCTCAGCCGTTGCCATGAATGTTGGTGTGATCTCTTAATCTGAGGAGTTGAGTCTTGATAGTATAGTTCGAAAACCTGGACAAGGACCTGGTCTAGGTCTGTGTCAGGTTAACAATGTACATTTTGGTCTACCAAGTTGGTCAAAATGTTTCCTATAATCATGTTTTATTTTAAGGATGTGCATACAAATGGTTGACCATCATTTTCATTACACACTGTCAACAAATAGTTAAATTTTCCCTCTCTCCTGAGTAGGTTCTACTGTGAATTGTGAGTTGAAGAGAATGAACTGTGGAGGTTGTCTTCATTTGGTTTAGCGTACATACTCATGCAAAAACCATCTTAGATGTTTGAGTGAGGAGCATCATACTTTTTATCTTTTGTCATTTCATTTGGAGCTTGATTAGGTATCGGAATGTACTTGGGGAAGGGAACTCCATTATGGGCCCCACCACAATTGATGCAGGATAGACCTATGGTCCCCATGGGTCAACTTGCCAATGGTCCCAACCCATCCATCTCAACTAGCTTTTTGGGACCAAGCCACTTATAGGTTAGATTTTCTATATTATTTAGGCTTTTTTTTATTATTATGTTTTAGTTATTTTAGTTGGATGCTTTCATCTTGGCCATTAGTGTGTTTTGATGGTCTAGATTAGTTTCAGGTTTTTATTTTCCCATATAATGGTGTAAAGCCTCCTTGGCTACTCAGTTATTGATTAATGAAATTTTTATCGAGTGATTTTGGTGATCCGAAGTTACTTTTTTTTTTTTTGCCCATGATTGGGAGTTTAGTGTGAAGCCAAATTTTCAGGTGGAAGCCTGACCTATCCGTTCCACCCTCCATCTTTTCCCGCCCCATACCTGGTAGCCTGCTCTGCGTCATTTGGTATTAGAGATGAAGATCGGTCCGACCTTGGATTCAAGATTCGGCATTTCGTCAGCCCATCCCTCAACCACCTACATCATTGCACCAATCATCATCCCAACCCCATTTAACAACTGTTGAACAACCAATGATTAAAATAGTGGTTGTTGTGGGTGTAGTGGCCAGTGGCGAAAATGCCACATTGCAGTGTAAATTGAAAAGGTCTTCAAAAATTTTTGAAAAAATATCGACAAAATCTAGAATATTGGAAAATGTTAAAAAGTAATGCTCTTTTCCTATAATAACTAAGATAGGGGGATGTAGCGGTCAATTGAGTGCATAGAAGTTCAGTATTGCTGAATGATTACAAAATAAGAGTATTAATCTAATTTTTCCCACAGATTTATGTTGGTTAGCTATATACCAAGTTATTATGCATTTCTAAATTCATAATTCAAATAATTAATTTAGTACAATTGTACATAACAAAAGATTTATAAATTATAAAGTAATGCCTAAAAAAAGTTTTGAGGTTCAAACCAAATAACAAATTAAGTTTCATTAAAACAAACAATGGATTTTGGTTGAGAGTAGAGAAAAGAATACAGCTACCAAGGGGGGTGTCTGCTAGTACATTACTTAGAGGAGCCCTTGAGAGGAACTGTCTCCATCATCTTTAATTTGATTATATCTTATGTGTTTAGTGTTTTTTTTTAGTATAGAAGGGTAAAAGAGTTGCGCAGAAATGTTGTTTGAAGAGAAGAATGAAAGAAGTGAGACTTATTATGCATTTTAAAATTTTTGAAAAGTAGCTATCAATCACACTTGTAGCGGACCGTGATGGCTGCTACGGTTGTGAGCGGCGCTAAATTTAATTCAGGCCGTTACGCCCGATATAGCGGCTGCTATTTTGATCCATGCAAACAACAATCATTCTACTATCGAACCCATCTCCATCACCCTACAACCAATTCCATCACTATTCACAGATTCCCCACAAACCCCTAAAACTCTAGAATCCATCCAACCCATATAAGAATTTTCCCCAAATCCATTGAACCTCATCTCATAGAAACCATAAAGCCAAATCCAAAACCCTAACCCCATCAAAATCTTAGATCCAACTTGAAGCACCACCTAATCCCTGCACCCTAGTTGAACCAAATCCCGTTCCCCTTTAGCTGACTACCTTGAAGACTCCATATTGCATTCCCTCCACCATCGTCAAACACCACCCCCACGCCCCCCACCCCCTCTCTTCCCCCCTTTTCCCATTTCTTCCAAAACGAAAGTCCAAAAAAAAAAATAAAATAAAATAAAAAAAGACAACGATAATAGAATAAAGAGAAAAGAAGGAAGTGGATATAAGGCGTGCCAATATCAAAGTCGCCAAAGCCGAGAAGTAGCACTGCCTGGGCCATCTGCTCCAACAGCAACTCCATAGTCGGCCCTCACCTGTGTTGCCATTATCAGTCGACATCGTCATTGTAGTGATCGTCTTCACCACCCGCAGCGTTGTCAATCCTGCTGAGCTCCATTATCATCGTCCTCAAAATTTGTTGTTTGCATTTTCTCTAGTAACTGGTAGTCACTGCAATGCCACTACCATTTTTGCCCCATCACCGTCGACTCACTCTTCGCCTCCAGAAGAGATAGGGAAGTCAAGGGAGCTCTCAACCCTCTTCTCTCTTCTGGACATGAAGCCTAAGTGAAAAAAGGGTTCAGCCCAAGTTGAGTTCAAGCTTAGGTCAAGTGGACCCAACTTGAACCAGGCCTCTTTAATTCAATCCACTCCTAGCCTTCTAAGCTCAGCCTAGACCTCTATACAAAGTTGACAACAACTGTTGAGCCAACTTCCAATTGGGCTTATGGTCATTTCAGACTAAATCTGACTTGAGTGAAAAAAATTGAAAAATAGAAAAAAAGAAGTGATTATAGATATACATCTTTATGTAGCAAGTGGGTCTAGATTCCATTAAATTTTCAGCCGTTCATCTTCAATGGCAAGATCTTCTCCATCTGGACTCACATCAACAATCCGTCTTCACCCCCATTGATGCAGGCCAGATTTATGATTGACCAGGCCATTGGACCCAAGATCAATACAGCCTAATAGATTAAAGTAGATTATATTATTAATAGTTGCTTTAGTTGTTTTATTAATATTTGGCAAGTCCAGTTGTATTTGATTTAGGACTTCTTATTTGTTTAGAATTAGCTATTTCCTCTCTTAGAGAATTTCTTAGTTATAAATAAGGTTGTAATCTCTTCAAGAGAGATAGACTTTCATATTGAATAAAGCTTTGGGCATTGGTTCTCAGTTGAGAGAGTTTATTTGTCTTTGGTGAGGCACCTAAACAATTTATCCCTAAGTTTTTTGGCTTGAAGATTAGCCCGTTGGCTAATCTTCTTTCCCTGCGCTGCTTCACCCATGTTCTAATCAGTGAGATTTACACGTTACGTTAGGTTGATTTAATTTTGAAGAGCATTCAATTTCAGTTCTTGTATCCAGGTCAACATGAAGTTCGAAATCAATAACCTCAATGATTGGGGTGGACTTGGAACCAGAACCGTTAAGGAGATGATTGACATTGAACTGGAATCGAAACTGGAACCGGAACCGGTTTGGAACCGGTTTTCTGGATTTGAAACCGGAACCGTTAAGGAGAGGATGGACCCATAACCAAAATCGGAACCATGCATGGGGCGGGTCTGGTCTGGTTTTATATAGAGAATGCTTTAGAGAAAAGCTAACTTTTAGAAATTTTTTTCAAAAATTGGGGGTAATATGTTCGGTTTTGGGGCCACGGGTCAGAACCAAGATGGAACCAGATCCAGAATTGTTTAGGTTATAGGTCCACAAATAGGATCCATACCTAAATCCATTTACTTATCGGGACTTAAATAAAGACCCAGACCTGGTTATTACCGAGTCGGAACCTTCCGATAATCGGAGAGTCGGAGACCCATTTACAACCCTACTTAATGATCAACTAAAAAAGCTTGAGTATGCTATTAAATATGGATCATGGTTTTATAAGAATAAAATTTACTTTGACCAATTCCTTAATTTGAGGCAAGAAAAATTGACTGTTGATGAATATATTGATGAATTCTCAAGTCTACAATGTGTATGTAAATTGAAGAGCGAGAACTATGACTTCGATTGCTTCTTCAGAGGTTTACAATCAGACATTTTGGAAAACATGAGAGATTGCAACGACATTTTTGAATGATATCAGGAAGCAATTTGTGTTGTGTACAGGATTAGACAGTGTCAATTGCAAAATTCTAAGTCTAAAAAGGAATAGTCTTCACAAGTAATAGAAGCCCATGTTGTGGAACAAATTGTGGAGAATAGCAGTGCTGATGTAGAGGAACAAAAGTAAGGGATAGTTGATTCCACATTAAATTCAGATGCAGTGAAAGAAAAATAATCTGAGTGTCCTGCAAGTGTTGATCATGCAATGCAGGTAGAACAAGAAGAAACAAACAGTGAAGAAAACAACAAGGAGTGTAGTCATCTGGTGGACTTTATCATAAGTCCACTTTTGAAGGAGCAAAATAATTCATTAGAATAACAAGTTGTTGCTACGAAGGTTAAAAATGATAATCAAATCATTGAGGTTCCACATATTGATTTCATCTTTAGAGATTGTTTATTCATATTTGAAGATTGTGTGCAGCTTGTTGAAATTCAAACTTTGATGCATCTAATGGTTAGATCGCACATCCAAGCTAGATTAAAAAACCAGAAGAAGCAATGCCTCTGATCTACTTTGAGCTGGAAGAATAGATCACGTGAAGCCTCCACACTATGCCCACAAAGCATCGGTCCGGTGGTACATCAAAAGTTTGTGCGATTGATATTTGATCTTGGAGGACTCCTACTGAACTCGAGGTCAAGTTCTCTCTGAGAAGGAGAGAGTTGATGCAGGACATACCCATGGTCCCCCTGGGTCAACTCGCCAGTGGGCCCGGCCCATCCATCTCGACTAGCTCTTTTAGGACCAACCCACTTATCGGTTAGATTTTCTATATTATTTAGGCTTTTTATTATGTTTTAGTTATTTTTGTTGGATGTTTTAATCCTGGCCATAAGTGTGTTTCAATGGTCCAGATTAGTTTTAGGTTTTTATTTTCATATATAATGATGTAAAGCCTCCTTGGCTACTCATTTATTGATTGATGAAATTTTTATCGAGTGATTTTGGGTGTCCCAAGTTCCTTTTCTTCCTCGCCCGCAATGGGGAGTTTGGCGTGAAGCCAACTTTTCAAGCAGAAGCCTGACCTATCCCTTCCACCCTCCATCTCTAGTATCTGCATCTCTGCTTGCCTTGTACTTGGTACCCTGCTCCGCATCAAGGATGCCCTTGCGCATCTGATATTATGTTTTCATTAATTTTTAAAGGTAGGAATAAGGGTTTCTTCTTGTGGTGGTGAAAACACCCATTTCATTTTGAAACATAATTTTTTACCATTCAAATTTATTTATTTATTTATTTTTTTAAAGATGGGTTTTAATAAGGTTGCCTTCTGCATAGCTTTCTCCAATAAATTTAGACACTGCAGAAAATCATTAGTAGTGAAAGTGGTATATCTCCATAATTGGATTCATCACCTCCAGATTTCTCCTGGTTTAGTGGCATAACCTGCTCGTCAGCATTTAGCATTATTTACCACTAGACTGATACACATGCCATCTCATCTAGTCTCATCATTTTCTTTATACAGGTACAGATACGCCGGCTTCCAAAACCAGTAATAGCAATGGTAAAGCCTCTTTCCACCTTTCATTTATGGTCGCTTTTACTTTGCATTATAATTTATCTTTTGTCATCTTATTTACCAGGTTGCAGGTTATGCTGTTGGAGGTGGACATGTACTGCACATGGTTTGTGATCTAACAATTGCAGCTGATAATGCTATTTTTGGACAGACAGGTCCCAAGGTGCTTGCTTTTATCACATGTTATTATCGACCAGATTATTGTATTTTATATTACTTATCAGCACCATGAATCACAGAGGTTCTTTACCTGGTTTACCAATTTGTTGCATATTAGAGCTCATCTAGCTAGTTAATTTCTTGCCATATTTAGACTGTATGCCAAGTTTGACCGTTTCAGTTACCACTTGTGAGTTTTTATTGTTCCTATAATACCTGTCATTGTCCTTTCTGAAAAGGGTAGCTTTCATTGTTTCATCACCAAGAAAGTAGCAGATAGCACTCTTACTTATGGTTATGGACATCAAGGTTGTGGACCACCTCATGCGGATAATGATTATTACTCTGTTTGCTTACGAGTTACGACCCTGTCTTTCAAGAACAAACAAAACATATTGAGCTTGATCACCATTATATACATAATGGCATAGAACAAGAAAGTCATCACTCTTCCCCATGTCCAAGGGCCATGACATGTGATTGTTAAAAAATTGATGCTACTTGGTCCTCCTGCATTGATTTGACGGGTGTGGTGAAATATAGTCATGCAGATGCTTCTTTCTCATTTTGTATGATAGAGCCTTGAAAGAGTATTTATTTATTTTTATACTGTTTTCTTTTTTCGTGTTCTTTGGAATGTATCAACATCCATATATTTCTTTGGTCGGATTTACCAAACAGTCATTATCTATTTATGCTTTCATTATAATTATTTTTATACTATCTTATTACAGGTGGGAAGCTTTGATGCTGGTTATGGAAGTTCAATCATGGCTCGCTTGGTAAGATGACTAACAGTGGGGATTTTTTTTTTCAATGAAATTTCATCTCACTTGCAGAATAAGTTACGTCATGGAAGTTTATTTGGTCATTCTGTAGAGTCTTTTCTGTTATTTACAACCTACACGTTCCTTAAAGATGCATTCCATAAAATCAGGAACAACTAAAGCTTAGTCGTCTTGGTGGTACAACGTTTATATCTGGTTTCATTTTGAGCTGTATGGACCATTTCTCCATGATATGCTTTTGCCTGTTAGTACATGCCATTGATTTCAATGCTACAAAGTTTGTGTGGACCACAGCTGTAACAGTAAGCCACGTTTATTTATTATCATCAAGTCCTTGTCCCAACTATGTTGGGGCTGGCTATTTGAATTATGTTTCTCCGTTTTGATCTATCCGAGCCAAATCCTCAGATGAGTTGCACTTCTGTACATATATTGTTACTACTTTCATCCACATCCTTTTTGGCTTACCCTTTCACTTGATGGGCCATCAATCTGCAGAGAGCAAATTTTCTTCATTGCTGCCGTTCCCTGCTTGTGTTGGACATTTTCGAACCCTTTTAAATGAGTTTCTCTTATTTTATGAGATATTATTGCTATCCCTAAATGCTCCCGAAAGTGCTCCTTTCTGATTTATCTTTCATAGTTTTACCATGCACCCACCTCAACATTCTCATCTCTATTACACTCATTTTGTACATATGTTGCTTCTTGATTGGTCAACATTCTACTGCGTAGGTTATAGCTGGTCCAATTGCTGTCCTATAAAAATTTTCCTTTCAACCTTGTTGGTATGCAAATGTAGTGATCACAAAGTACTCTAGAAGCAATTCTACTCAAATTTATTCATTTGGATAAATTCTAATAAATGACATTCATTTTCTTTTGAGATTTTTGTTTACTTGTTATTGAATCCAATTTTATAGCCAAACATATGACCACAGTGCTTGGTTATCTAGTTAGGAGATAGGAACATGAAACTTTAAATAAGAGCTAAAGGATAGCTTTCCTGTGTGGGTTAATGCTGATTTTTTTGGGGGTTTTAGCTCCACATGTTGGATAGCTTTTTTTGGCCTTTCCTTCCTTTCCTTTTGGGTCTCTTTGTTTCAGTATACATCTCTTATATTGTAAGGTTTTGAGCTATCAATACAGTCATAATTCTCAAAAAAAAAAAAAAAAAAAGGAGATTGCAGCTTTGTTAGACCAGCTGTGATCAGTTTTAATTTTGTGATAACTGGTAAATGGCTTGTTATATTCTGTAGTGCATTTGGGGCTGCTGGACGTGTAAAATTAGGCAAATCCTTATCAAGGGGATGTGGTTCCCTGCTTTCCTCCATATCAATGCTAAGATCTAGAAGGCTGTCAACCATATCCCAATTCCCAACATATTTTTAAGATTGCTACCATCCAAAAGCCAAGCAGAGTAGAAAACAGTACATCATGCCGGAATATTCAAAGAATTTCCTGTTTGGAGTGCTGCTTCCATGCCATATGAATTCTGGTCAAGTATAACACCTCTTTAGGGAGGCTAGGTATTATGGGTGAGTAGCACATTCCAAGTTAATTCTTAGTGGCTTTTGCCTAATACTTTTTCTACTGATTGCTGCCATTGAGAAGTGCATTTGTTGAGGGTTTGGAAAATTTTTGATTTTGTTATCTCACCTTTTCTAACTCTTCTCATGGTCTAATCCAATTGCTGATGTGTAGTTTAACAATTCTAACCTGAAAATGACTCTTTTACCTACTATGAATGCTGTTTTTGTGAAAACTGGTCTGTGATTTGTGATTTGTTTAACCTTTCCCTTAATTAAACAGGTTGGGCCAAAGAAAGCACGTGAAATGTGGTTTCTGTCACGATTCTACAATGCTGCTGAGGCAGAGAAAATGGGACTTGTAAACACAGTGGTACCAGTAAGTTGTTGAGTAAAGATGGGAATTTTTAGTGTCTACTTACATAACCTTATTTAATGAGCAATTCATTAGTTTCCTGCATGTGTGCATGCACTTGGCCATCTATATGCTAGCTTTGTTGTTCATTCTTATTTTACTGGAAAAAACTCGTGTGAACCTCCAAGACACAATGACTTGACCTTGTCATATGGCACATGGCATGCTGGTGGTACATCTGTAACCGATATACAAGACAAGATAACAAATTAAGTTCACATGATGACCACCATACCACTCATGAGTATTTACACTAGTGATCCTGCAATGTTCAATTAGTTTAAATGATCTTCAGAGATTATCTTTAGATTTAAAAACCCCAATTATGGGGATTGTAATTAGTTAACCATAAGGATCAAATCTCGAAGGGAAAGCTGAATCTACGAAGGAAAATATCTCCAAAGCCCTCTCTAATGTTATACAATGCTCATATATGTAGGGGCAAAAATCCAAAAATCAATGACTCCTTAATGAAATTAGGAAACTAATCTAAGGACAACTTATTAAAGAAAGAAACAAAATCCTAGACTTAAAAGAAGGGAGGATCCCCTCCTATAATTTACAGAGTAGGATGCAAGTAGATCTCAGCTATGTTACATGGACTTGGCATTAGTATCAAATGCGAGTATAGGTGTGCCTTAAGGAAGTATGTCAAATACCTTAGAAATGTATCGGCATGAGTATCCGGTGCAGGTGTGGGTGCGTCATGGTTTTAGGTGAGTTCATGTATCATAGAATCTCAGTAAGATTTGGTAATTAGAGTTGTATGATTTAAACTAATCTAGTGGATTCTAGAAAATCACAACACAATATTAATGCTGCAATACTCCTCACATGCTGGTATATACTTTGAACTTGCAACTTTACTGTAAGGTAGCTGTACTGTGCATCAAATGTACTATTTCACTAAAAACCTTGCTTTCTTCTTGTTTGGTATAATGCTGTAATACTATTAATGCCAACCTATTTGTTTACCTGCTTTGGAAATCCAGTTTCATCTTTAATAATATTATTTGGCTTCTGGTAAAAAACACTAGGACAGCTGAAAAGGATATGGTCAGCAGTCCCAATTCAACAGTTACAGTTGAGATCAATGTGCTTTTCAAGGCTATATGCTATCCACAATGTCTTACAACATGTGATTTGAATGGTTTGAATTGGCAGCTTATATACTATATGTGGTGAATGCATTGCCACAACATGCCTGTTGGATCCATGGAGCTTTGGTCTGAGGAACTCCATCATAGAGAATCCAAGAATAACTTAGTGGAGTTCCTGCTGTTAAAACGTAAAAGAGTATAGTCCCCTGAAAACTCCTAGGCCTCTGGACTGTCCAACCTCTTACAAATGAGTCTCTGCCTTGTTTTGAAATCTCTTTGGGAAAAAGATTACATGAAACCTCTGCTGAAATTCTCTCATTCCACATCTTGGATTCCTCTGTAGTTCCAGTGATCCAAAAAGAGTGAATTGCGAAGGACACACATTGTAGTCCATTCCCTCATGTGTTATTGTTGTCGGTAGAGCAAATTGGACGTACAATTTGAAGTATATCCAACCTAATGTGGTTCCAACTTCTGCACCATCCTATTTGCAGTGACAAATGGACACCCACATATTTACTGAAAAAGAGAGACAAAGAACATCTTCGAACTTTATTGGAATTTTGAAACCATGACATCATGGGTTACTCCACAGTTCATTGATTCAAACAATGTGAATTGCAGAACCTTCATATAAAAAAAAGTGAATTGTGGAGGATGCATATTGTGGTTTAGTCTTTTTCTTGGTACTGATGTTCTGTCATTGCGTAACACAAATAACAGCTTGTGTAGGTAAATTTTATTTGCTCTTTAAGTTGTTCTCAGCCGTGCGGGTGGTGTTGCAAAATTCAGATAAAATATTGTGGGAATCTTTTTTTCTTCTCTCTGACCAAGTGACCATTATCAACGTTATCATTGATCAGTAGTATTACCTTGGAATTTAAAAGTTGGAAAATTTATGTCCAGTCTAATGTGCTTCCTACTTTCTTGCGACCAAATTCTTTAAATGCAGTGGCTAATCAGATGCTTATTTTGCCGAAATTTTCGATTAGATATCTTAAAGTCACTGGAAATCTCTCTCTACACGCACCCACCCCATTTTAGTATTACTAGGATTTGGCTGATATTGATGCTCTCTCTCTCTCTCTCTCTCTCTCTCTCTCTCTCTCTCAGTTAGATAAACTAGAACAGGAAACACTGAAGTGGTGTCGGGAGATTCTGCAAAATAGCCCAACTTCAATTCGGGTGCTTAAATCTGCACTGAATGCTGTAGACGATGGCCATGCTGGTCTCCAGGTAAACCCATAATATTATCAACTGTAAATAATATTATTTTCCCATATTTTCTGATGTTTTGGTTGCATTTGATGTATAGGAAATGGCTGGCAATGCTACATTAATGTTCTACGGTACCGAAGAGGCAAATGAAGGGAGGACTGCATTCTTGCAACGAAAACGCCCAGACTTCTCAAAATTTCCATGGAGACCTTAATTTGAGGGTTGCATTCATGTTAACCTTATTGTTCAATTTAATGTATGAACTAATCAAGACTGATGGTATTGTAATTATTTCCATGCTGGACCTTGTCGTCTTATTTCTAAATCACTGCTTTCACGAACAGGATTTGGTTTATCAATGTGTTGAGAAAATTTGTCATGAAATTACATACTTCTTAGGGCCTGTTGACCTAATTCTTATTGATTTCCTAGGAATTTGTAGTAAAGGGGTTTTCATGGAAGGAATATTGGAGAGTTGAGTGAAGGGTCTAATGTCAATATAGATGCCACCATCACTTCTAAGGATTTGATTCACCAGGATGATGAATGGGCAGTCATTTCCTATCAAGGAGAGATTTTTTGATGGCCTCTTGTGGATCATTGTCTTTATCCTTCACTTTTCCCCCCTATGATAGAGAGGAAGCTCTCTTATCAAAACGGATCAAGAGTGAATTTAGCTCTCACTGGCCTTTCTCAATGGCCAGTCCACAGCACAGTGACACAACTATTTTAGCAATCTTGCACATTGTCTACTTTGGAATGTCTAATGACAATAAGTTTGTGCTTTTATTTATTATTATTATTATTGTTGTGGTTGTAATTTTGTTTTTGCTATTTGCCTCACTGGCTGTGGAGTGATGCTTCCAACCTGACTAGGGATTTTCTTTGTGAAATGGATATGCCATAGTCACTGATCCATCAGTGGGTTAGCAACTGTGAATTGTGCTTTAACAAGAGCTCCAGTGGCACGTGCTTGTCTTTTAAGTGGGCAAACATGCACACTTGCCAGTCAAAATATCCATAGAATCCGATAACCGCCTCTTAGTCTTGATTCATGGAAATCTGGTCAGGAAAATGGTTCACCATCTTAGTTTCTTCAGTGTTTGAATGCTCCTTCCAACATATAAAACAACACGCAATATAGAGCATGGAGGAAGTCCTGTATTTTGTGTAGGCCTAGTCCACTTCATGAGACTCTTTTGAAATGTAAGTAAGTTAATCTTGGGGTGAGAAGAAAAGTAGGAAGGAGAAAGTCTTTTTCCTAGAAAACTTCTATTTACCTGTTTGGATTTCTTTTGGAATAGAAAAGTTTTTGCAACTGTTCTTTTCTGGAAAATAGTGAAAGAAGTGGATTATTCTTCTTTGAGTTTTTGTGGCGAACATGGCCCCATTTCCTCTAAATTTTTTTTACTCCATGTTCTCCAATTCATTTTTTTTTTTTTTTTTTTTTTGGGCTTGCTTCGCCTAGTGGCCAAAGACTACTACCTAAACATAACCTGCCGTGAAATCAATCTTTTTATTATAAAAAAAGAACATTTAACTGTTTATTAAATAATTTTTGCATGAAGAAAGGCTTCAAATGATTTTTCAACTACCTAACTGTTTTGGCTTTTTCAACAAAAATTTAGCCTCATGGAGAATCACTTGTAAAGATAAGTGGTGAATATAGTAGGGGAATCTCCACTCTTATTTTTCTCCTCATTTCTCCATCCAGTGGGTTCAAGTAATAGTGTAATAGGTATGGACCCAACCATACATACTTGACTGACAATTAGGTCTAGGAGGGGTTCGAGACCCCGATTTTTTGGTTGTCGGTTGGGTCCTTTGATAACGGGCTAATAAGAGGTCCATTTGACGTCCTTGGACAGGAGTCTCTCTTCCACTAGTGTATCTCCTAGAAGCGTAGACAAAGTTCATACTCTTGTGATTCATAACTAAAGAAGAATTGTGTGACCCCTATGTTTTCTTTGCCATTTTTTATTTCATTTTTATTCCTGCTCAAACCAGGTCTGGTTTGATTTGTTTCTCCTTTGTCTCTTCCACTTGTGGAGATTCCAAGGCCATGGACGCCAATGTCCCCAGCGACACTATCTCTTTCGAAGAGGTGGGCCCATGGTATGCATCATGTGTTTTGTATGCCCAGACCAATGGTGGAAGAATTAGTTTTTTTATTTTTTATTTTTAAATAAAATTTGCATGATTAATTGCAAGGCCTACACAATCGGGTGAGTGTGAAATTTGGAGAGGGTGTAAGGTGGACCCTACAAGTCAGACCGTTGAATTTCGAAATTTAACAAATATATGTATATCTAAGAAAAATTAGTATTTTCAGGGTGTGATTAACATCTGAATTCATATGCTACATGTTGAATTTCGAAACTATTCCTCTTTTCTACTTTAATTCCGAAACTATTCCTCTTTTCTACTTTTAGTGTATCATGCTTATGAATTTTAGGAAAGAATCTTTCCGAAGATCATAAAACCTAAAAATGTCCATATTTGTGTGGAAGCTGTGAGTCTTTGTTTATATATATAGGTCACCATACAAAACTCCTTGGGCAAAAAAAAAAAAAAAAAAAAAAAAAAACCCCCTTGTTTTAACCTATGAGATTTTAACACGTATCATCAACATCTCCTTAAAACTAGCTATATGTTATTTTTTGCTTTGTACTTGTGAAATTTTATTGAAAATGTCAAAAGGAGTATAAACTCCATTTTTTAAATGGAGATTTTTTTGAGAATTTCTATATATATATGTATATATATATCTTTTCCTCATTATAGAGTAAAGGATGCTTACATGGCTTTCCCTATTTGTACTTAAACATTTACTTTTTTCATATAGCTTTTTGTTTTTTCCACATTAATATATTCAAATATGGAAGTGTCCCTCACCCAATGGTGAAGGATGGATGCATACCAAAATTCTAGTATGTATCCATCCTTCACCATAGGGTGGGGGACCATATTCAGAAATATACATGTGCAAAAGTAAAAAAGCTATATATGGTCTTTTACAAAAAAGGAATCTTCATGCCCAAATAAAGAAATGTAAGTGTCTCTCATCTTATGGTAAGGAAATGATGCATATTAACATTCTCCATATATATATATATAGATGGACCATACCACAACAATTCTTAGCTTCTCAAAATAGGATTAAGCCATCAAGCAGGTATACTCCTAGCGGCAACGAGGAAGAAGAATGGCAAGATTATATCTCACTAAGCTGAACTGCCAAGATATTGATGAAAAACTGCTTAAAAGAAACCAATCACTGTCCTATGCTAAATAGCTAGCAAGTGTTTAAAGTCTTTGATCCACTTACAAACATTGATCTGATCGCGCTTAAAAAATGTAGGCGTGGAAATGAATTACGGAATCAAGGTCCGACATTCACGCACTTTAAGCGTTAAGAAGAATGGGAAAATAATTACAGTTCATCATTAATTTTCCTTTTGTTTACATGGGTTCAAGTGCCCTGATCGCGGGGATGTAGGTTGTTTACATACATTTTGAAAGTTTACAACCCCTCCCTCAAGTCTCAGATGTGATCTTAATTTGGAAACTACATGAAAATGTACATAAGGTGGAAGAAAATGTGGAAAAAGGGGAAAAAATGGGGGGTGACCGTGACCCGCGGTCACTGCCCCGTTCCAGTGACCGTGACTCATCCGCGGTCACTAGGGCCTTCCAGTGACCGGGACTCACCCGCGGTCACTAGGGCCTTCCAGTGACCGTAACTCACCCGCGGTCACTGGGGCCTTCCAGTGACCGTGACTCACCCGCGGTCACTGGAACCTGCCAGTGACCGGGGATCACGGTCACTGACAGACAATGGCCCTGTGCCTCCGTTTTTTTGTGCTGTCCGCGCTGGTTCTTTCTTGGAACTTCTTTCAAGTGTTGGAACTCCATTCTCATGACTTTGCAGCGCTGGACAACCATCAAGAAGTTCACATTTTATCATGGAATCAATTGAAACCGCTGTAACTCATCATTCGTGCTTACGGACTGCATTTTTGTTTCAAGTCCGAAATGGGCAAATTTGAAGCCGGAGTTGTGTCATTTGAACCTATCATTTTCAAGGAACAAAATGAGGCCTAGAGAGGCTTCTTTCACAACTCTTGTAATGGCTAAGAAGCCCTACGAATGAGAGAAACAGAGGTGACAATGTCATCCTCTCAAAAATTGGCGTCATACGAACATGGTATGGACTTTGGCCATTTCCCTTCCTTCTCTCCTTCTGAATTTTCTTGCTCACCTTTAAAACTAAGAAAAGAAGGTGGGAATGGTCGTGGAAGTGCTGCTGGAGCTTGCTTCTTGTTGCCTTAGGTAGTGCTTTCTTCAATTTCTTCACTTTTCTTCCTTATGTGTGTGTCCCCTTTGTTTCTTCCAAATTCTCCCTTTTTATAGACTCCCCAATCAGTTTTGTGCAGTTTTGGGGAGTTAATAGCAGTTGTGGGGAGTTGGATTTCGAAGAGGAGTGGAGGGAAACCACCCAAAATCGTGGGAAACCTCTTTTGAAGGTCCGTGACTGCAGACTGGGCCACGGACGAGGCCCAATTTCAGGTTTTTCGCGTATGTGGCCCATTTTCATATGTTTTGGGCTCAAACGAAGTCCGATTGCCACCAAACTTGGAGGGATGCTTCTTAACACTATTTTATACATGTCATAAAAATTTCAGCCCATTTTGACTTCAGGAAGTTGGTCAACTTTTTCATTAATTGGGCCCCGGTCACGGACAAGGCCCACTTTTGGAACATTGCATATGAGATCTATTTTCCATTGTTTGAGGCCCGAATGATGTCCAATCATCACGAAACTTGGAGAGATGTTGCTTGACACCATCTTAAGTGTTTCATAGAAGTTTCAGCTCTGTTTGACCACCTGAACATGGTCAACTCCTTTTGTTTGTGGGCCCCGGTCACTCCAAAGGCCCATTCTTGGAATTTTGCATATGTGGCTTGTTTCCGCCTGTTCGGGGCCCAAACGGTGTCCAATCGCCACGAAACTTGGAGGGATGCTTCTTGAAACTATTTTGAGTGTGTCACAGAAGTTTCAGCTCTGTTTGACCACCTGAACATGGTCAACTCCTTTTGCTTGTGGGCCCCGGTCACTCCCAAGGCCCATTCTTGGAATTTTGCATATGTGGCTTGTTTCTGCCTGTTCGGGGCCCAAACGGTGTCCAATCGCCACAAAACTTGGAGGGATGCTTCTTGACACTATTTTGAGTGTATCACAGAATTTTCAGCTCTGTTTGACCACCTGAACATGGTCAACTCCTTTTGTTTGTGGGCCCCCGGTCACTCCCAAGGCCCATTCTTGGAATTTTGTATATGTGACTTGTTTCCGCCTGTTCGGGGCCCAAACGGTGTCCAATCGCCACGAAACTTGGAGGGATGCTTCTTGACACTATTTTGAGTATATCAAAGAATTTTCAGCTCTGTTTGACCACCTGAACATGGTCAACTCCTTTTGTTTGTGGGCCCCCGGTCACTCCCAATGCCCATTCTTGGAATTTTGCATATGTGGCTTGTTTCCACCTGTTCAGGGCCCAAACGGTGTCTAATCGCCACGAAACTTGGAGGGATGTTTCTTGACACTATTTTGAGTGTGTCACAGAAGTTTCAGCTCTGTTTGACCACCTGAACATGGTCAACTCCTTTTGCTTGTGGGCCCCCGGTCACTCCCAAGGCCCATTCTTGGAATTTTGCATATGTGGCTTGTTTCCACCTGTTTGGGGCCCAAACGGTGTCCAATCGCCACGAAACTGGGAGGGATGCTTCTTGACACTATTTTGAGTGTGTCACAGAAGTTTCAGCTTTGTTTGACCATCTGAACTTGGTCAACTCCCCAGTTGACTTTTTATGATAGTGGGCCCTTGTTTCAGCTGTTTGAAGCCCAAATGACCCCGGTTTGATTTGAAACTCGGAGGGACTGACGTCAAGAACATCTTCGAGTATTCATCCAAATTTGATGCAGTTTGGATTTGAGGAAGTAGGATTTCGAACAGTAACCTATTCATTGCATGTGTTAGGTCACTATTCACTCCACATTGAGATAGTTAGCCTGTTTTCTATCCGAACAGCCTCCCCTTGACTTGAAACTTTGGAAGAATAACTTGGGGCATTCTTTGAGCATTTGTTCCAAATTTTATTTGCTTTGGCCTTCTGGAAGTAAGATCTTAGCCGATGATCCCCAAATTCAGGATTACTGTCCTCTAAGCTGACATGTAATGAAATTTAGGCCAAACAGAGTCTTTTCATCTTGAAAATTTGCAAAGTATCTTCTGAGCATGACTGAAGCTTCGCGTCTAAATTTTCATTAATTTTGGACATCGGGAAGCAGGACTTTGGTCAGTGACCCCCTGGCTTGGGGGAAATTGACTTCAGGCTGACATGCTTGTGGCTTTTGAGTTTGATGATCTCTGTTCGACCCGAAATTTGAACTTCCTCTGAGAGTTCTAGCTACCTTGACTTTCATGGAATGCCGGTTCTCACAGTGATTACCCATGATCTGCAAATAACCTCTGTGACCTAAATTAAGCTGAGATGAGGTGTCTTCGCTGCAGTATTTGCAATTTTTATAGGTCAACATGATCAACGTAATTACTTCTATCAAACACTTTCACACGGTGACACAGTATATCTTATCAGTCTTAATTAAGTTGTAACTTCATTTTAGCCATGTGCTTGTTGTTTAAAATCTTACTCTATTCTCATGTAATGCATCAGGTAGATTTGCATAAAAAATATAGATAAATCAAATGCAGGCAAACATTCATTCACATCCATGATCGTGACCTTGCTTGCTACAAATTAACCCATTTGCCACCCCACATTAATTATCAATTCAAGCACAAGGATCCTTGCAACCTAAAAGATCCCAGCTCCAAATATAGGGTTTGTTTGCTAATCTTTTATGTTTATTACTAATTAATGGTGTTTTTATTATAATTGGACCTTGGATAGGTAGATTGGTGGAACCCTACTCTTGATCAAGTAGCTTTGAGGACCAATTTGTAATTTGACGAGCCTAATTTGCATCATCTCATCATCTCATTAATCATATCGTGTTCATTAATCATGATAATCATAATACATTAGTAAACCGATTTCATTGAAACCTAAGTCAACTATGTCTATGACCTCTTTTTGTAAATAACATGAGCCTAATGGACTTGCTAGTAAATATCCAAATTTCTAGTAGCTCTAGCTCTATATAAGACACACTTCCCAAAGGTAAAGCCTCTTGTGCCCCTTAGCTACAATCTTAGCCTCCGTCTCCTTCCTTCTCAAAGCCTTGAGAGTGAGAGAGAGAGAGAGACCCTTGTCCAAAGTTAGTTTCATCTTCTTCTCCATATCTCTTTTACTTTGGTGTTTGTTTGGAGAGAAAAGAGCATCTTCACCATTTCTGCACAACTTTTAATGTAAGAAATCTAACCCATCTTGGTATTTGTGCCCATTTGAATAGTGTAGAGTGTCTTTCTAGCTTTTCACTCATCACATCATCTTTTCATGGTATTCACCTCATCATTCATCTCTTTTTTGTGTCATTTCCATTATTAGAGATTTATTTGAGTTAGAGATTTTGGGGTTTGCACTCTAAAGGCTTTGATTTGTATTTTGGGAGCACCTAAGACAAGTATATACAAGTGGTAACATGCATGGACGTATTAATAATTGATTCTTTGAAATTCTTATTCTTTAGCACATTGGTATAACTCATCCTCTTCTTGCTTCATAAATGAGGACGTCTTGGTGGGTGAAAATGGGTTTTAAATGAAGAAATAGGGGTTTTTATTTAATGCAATAGAATGAAAGTAAATGGCTTTCAATGTGCTAGGTTAGGCGCGTGAAATGATGGGGTTTTGTGCAAGGATAGGATGAGATTGATTTTGGTGAAGATTGAACTTGGAACAAGTAAGATCTGAAATCTATGTCCTAGGCTTGATCGATCAGACACATGCTCGATTGATTAGATGGGCTATTTTAGGAATTTTGTTTGAAATTCACAACACCTGATCGAGCAGTCGATTCAATTACCCTTCTGGGATTGATCTGATCGATCAAACCTATGCACGATCAATTAGGCAGGGTTCGACCTATTTATTTATTTATTATTTATTCTAAATTACTTTCTAAATTATCTACTCTTTATAACCTAATCTAATTTGACTTAACTAAGTCAAATATATTTAGGAACCTTGAGTTTGATCATAGGGTCAAGTGACATGTTAGAATACTAAGTGATTCTTACGACTGTGTAGGACTTTGACTTTGGAATGCTATACCTTACACTTGTCCAATGAAATCAAATTCAGTAAACAAGAAAAATGATAGTTGTCATTCATCTTTGTTAGATGATTCAAGTTATTCCAATATTATGCCATTCGTATATGAGTAGAAGGAGCCTGAATCCATAGACAATGCAACGCCAAGATTCAGTAACACATGGTATTGGGATCCTTATGGTCATGTTGAAATGGAAAACCAAGGACAAGGACATCTTAAATAATTTGGTTTGCAATTTATCATTACTTCTTAATTAATTGGAAATTATACATATTTCAATAACTTTTAAATCCTTCATTTACTTATGTTATCAGTTTAGTTATATCTCTTTCCTAACCTTCACATTTGCTTTTGTTATTACTGCTCACTATTGATATCATTATGCTACTGTTATTGTAAACGTTAAGTCAATAAGTTCTGTTGAGAAGGTAAGTATGAAAGCACGATGGTGCCATTTGTTCTGTCTGTATTGACTCATGGAGTCGGCACCACTGACTTGGATTCTATGAGGCTCGACAGGGCTGACTATGGTTGAAATTCTATGCATTGCTGCAGTTGTTTTTCTGTGAAGTAAGTCGATGCTCCTTTGGGCGGTCGTATTAGCTATCCAATCTCCCATTATGTTTTGATATTTGTCTCTCTTCTGTGAGGATTGGAGCCATATGGTTTTCTATCTAATTGTTATAGTTGTATTGCTTTTGATTCTTCACATTATATTTTATCTTATGCTAACATGCTTAGATTTTGCTGTTATTTAATCAATATATCCTTAATTTTATTTGAAACAGAATGTTTACTGTACTACTTACCTATTTCTCATTGCGTTGTCGTACTCAGGCTGCTACCCTTGGTGTTGTAGGACCCGATCTAGGTACAGACTTGATTATTGATGCGCTTTCAGAGGTTGCTACAGCGATATCTTCAGGATTATATGAGTGAGAAGCGGATGAGGTCTTCTACTAGTCATATATCCAAAAAGTGACATGAGTTTTTCTGGACATCTAAGATATGGGCTACGATAGCTCTTTTTATCATATCATCATGACTTTAGACTTGGTTATATTTATTTCTTTTGAGGGATATGTATTATACTTTTAGTTTTTGACCGTTATGCACTTTTTACACTTTATCACTTGACATGCACTCACTGATGTAGTTTATGCATGAGATTATGATAATTTTGATAACTATTTAAATAGTTTAATTATGAAATGTTTAAGCATGTATTTGTTTAGCCTCTTTTACTATTATAGGGTATTCATTGGGTGCACTAAGCACTAAGTTCCGCAGTTAAGTTTGAATGTGTATATATTATGGATCTTTTGCACATGTGAGAATTGTGAAAATTCTTTTATTTAGTGTGGCATGAATTATTATAAAATTACGTGTGTCACGTCATGGACTTACCCCTATTGACCTAGTCTTAGGTCCTAGACGTGACTCAACTAGTTCAAGCTAATAAAAAAAATTTCATGTTGGACCCATCCAATCATATTCTCATCGTTAGATGGTCTCTTCTGGTCGACTTCCTTGCCATATTTGTTCATCCAAGGGAGTCAATCGACCAGGGTGGCGACCTGCAATGCCCCCCTTGTTGGAAATTTATACTAAAAGCATACTTTTATGTATTTTCTTTGACTGATTTACTTATTAGTAAAGTTTGCTTTTTCCATCTTAATGAAAATTTGTATGGGTAAATGGTTGCATTATTATTTACTGTGCAAAAGTGCATCTTTTATTTTATAAAATAGACATGTTGGTGTGTAGAGTTCAGCTTATGCACGGAAGACTTATTTTTTTTGTTCTTATAGAATATAAGTTGTTGTTGTTCACAATCTAGATGGAGCTGGACACACCATCGATACAATTGTAGTATGATATTTTAGTAGGCTCGTATTGGTTACGGGAAACGGTATAGTTTCGACTCATTATGCTAGTACACTTTGTGTGTATTGAACATGACCACTTTTGGGTTATTCTCTTTATACTGATTATATAAGATTATTAACATCCAAATGGTTATTATGAGAGCTTGTACTCTTAATCCCGATATAAATAATAGACACGTGCATTTAGTATTTGACATTTTGATTGGCAAAAGAGTGAGACCTTTTGTGGGTCAATAATCTCAGTAAATTGGATGACTACACTACGTGTATGATGTATATTAGTTTATTGACGGAATCCACGTCTCATAATAGGGATTGATGATATCCCCTTGATGAAGCTTATAAGTTTTGATTATGTCAAACCCTACAGGTGGACTTAGTGTCCGACATATCAAATAAGTTAAGTGTAAGGTCTTGAGGAATTCTAAAGATATCAATTAAATATAGGCGTCAGTAATTATTTAATCGATGGATATTTGAAATTTTAACGTGGGAAGATTAATAAGTATTTAATAACAAGAAGTTCGAAATATTATTTTGATAATAAGGACATGAGTACAATTATAATTCTTTAGTGGACTGAATTGTAATTTATGGATCTATGATTTTAATTTGGGTCGAAGTAGGGTTTCCTATTTCTATAAAAAGCCTATTCCTTATTTTCTTATTAAGGTCCCTATTGTAGCCTATAAATATGTGCTATTGCTCTCTAGAAATGATAGATATACAAGAGAAATCTCGTTTTTGAGAGTAAGGAGAATTCGCAGAAGAGGCCCACAACCCGGTGCGAGTTTGAGTATAGAGGAATACAGTAGAAGACCTTAAGATTTTCAGGCTGTTATAAGACCGAGATCGAATCAGAGAGATCTCGCAGATATGGTTCTTCAATCATTATCATTTAAACTTATTTCCGCAATGATCTGTGCACGATATCTAAGGATCCTGACGGCTACCTCCTAACACCTCTTTGGTGTTGTACACCACGGTTGTCATGGTGGCCTAACTAAGCATCTTAAGCCGAGTGGTCATAGGCACACCCGTCTTGGCATTACCTTATGTAGTCAATTCTCAAATGTATCAATGTGATCAGAAGTGCACCAGTGGTTTTGAAAACCCCACAATAATGAGGTATGGTCTCCACACCTCTAGAGACGTGAAACCGGAGCCATGGCAGCCTTTAGGTGCCCCTGTTCAGTAAAATTGCTCAGCTGTTACTTTAGTAAGAGAAAGGTGATGTTTAGCTAGATAGAGATAAGAGAGAGAGAGAGAGAGATGACATTTTTTTTTGAAAGTTCTTTATGATGCACGAAGAGGAACGTGCCAAGATTTGGAGAGAGAAACCCCGGGAAAGTCTTTTTGTTGATTCCTTACTTGCATTGGTCAAATGGGAGATTCCAAAGTAGACACACATCACCGAGTTTAGAGATTGGGGCCTCAATTTCGGTCCTGTCCTGCATGCATTTTCATTGTTCCCATCGTACTCGACAAAATATATCACACTAAATTTAAAGCATGTGTCTCATTCCAAATCTCTCTCTGTCTTGGGACCATGAGAGAGAGAGAGAGAGAGAGAGAGAGAGACACACAAGTGTCATTGAGGCACCTAATACAAACTGCAAGTTGAGGGAGATATGGTGTGAGTGTCCCACTAGTCTATAAGAAGTATTGAAGACCACGTAAAAACTAATGCCACTGCCAAAATTGATTTCCTTGTGAACCAGGCCAGCATTATATTCTTAATGCACATTTTAGAATTTTTGATGGGTGACTATAAAAATTCAATCAACTTTAGACTTTAATAAGAAAAGTCTTAATTCTATCTAAGCTTTGATTTTGAGGCACCTGATACAACTGCAAGTTGAGGGAGATTTGGTGTGGGTGTCCCACTAGTCCATAAGATCAGGTATTGAAGACCACGTAAAAACCAATGCCACAGCCAAAATTGATTTCCTTGTGAATCAGGCCAGCATTATGATTGTTAATGCACATTTTAGAATTTTTGATGGGTGACTATAAAAACTCAATCAACTTTAGAATTTAATAAAAGAAAGTCTTTATTCTAGGTAAGCTTTGATTGTAAAGAACCTAAAGAATTCATGTTTGTAGGAACTTGGAAAAATATAGATGTTGAGATTTAGAATGTAGCTAATTTCTCTATAAATCTAAAAGAATATGCCATTTTGAGATGGGTGTTGAAACAGAACTCGCTGAGAACTTTTGTGCGTTTTGGTGTGAGATATCTCCAGCAAACTAGCTGCGAATGCTCTTAAATTTACTGGATGATCAACCAAGGGTTCCCATCTCCCTTATATAAAGCAATTCTTAGGAGTCATGGCTAATATAAAGTCTACCTCTCTTAGAATCCCATATCTCCTTATCAATGTGAGAATTCTGCTGAGCTGAGAGTTTGATCCTAATCTAAACTCTAAAACCAAGACTTTGATCCCTATTCGACTCTATCAGATCAAGACTTATGGGAGTTTATCTGTGGCATACTATCAAGCATCATTTGACATGAGCCCCATGGCAGTTGGCCACATAATTTTCCTAAAACAATCTAATTCTCTGTTTCATTTATTTTGGAATCTTACATGAGAATCCAATCCATCCCATAGAATTTTAGTTATTCTTTGTTTGGTAGTTTCCTAGGAATAATTCTTAACAAGGACACCTGCATTTCAACATTCATCCATTCATGTAGTGTATTCAATCAAGTAACCTAGACTCATAGGTTTAAGATATAAGTAAAAAGTTAAAAGGATGAGAAACATTTCAATTATACATGCCACAATACAACAATCAAAATATTGACCAATAAACCTCCATCTCCACCATCCAACTTAGAGATTTAGGGCACATTTGACAAACATCTGCGGTGAAAATGGGATTTTATAGTTTCAAAGAATTCCTCCTAAAGCCTAGAATCAACCCATCTTCTCTAAAAAAATTCAGGTTTGGCAAAAGAGAGGATTTCTAGGAAAGAGACCTTTAAGAAATTAACGGCTTGGAACGTTTTGGCTAATATATCATGATTCATAAGGCTCCACGTTATAAAATTTGGTCCTATAACCATTCTTGGCCTTTTGATCAGACTTAATGGTCAGGATTTTTCAAAAGGGGCCTATAAAAGTCAAAATCTAAACATGGAATGTTGATCACTTTTTAAAAATATTATCACATCTAAAAAGAATCAGTGGCTGAAAATTGGTAAAATAGCTGTTTTGGGGGTGCTGCTTACATCTAACGGTCTAGATCTTTAATGGGAGGCTCACCCACTGATGCGATGAAAAATGTGTAATCCAAGAAATTCCGCCCCGATGACTGTTCATTCGTGTGGAAAGGGTGAATCCGAAATGTGAAAAATCCACAAACCAGCGAATTTCCAGCTGGATCCGAGGTGAAGAAGCTTACCAAACGTGCCCTTAATGACCATTGCTGGATTTATCAAGATGAAAATGCATCTCAAATTATTGTTTTTTCTTTTGGTCATAAGAGCAAGAAAAATTTGGCCCTCTGCTTGTTCTTCGAAAGACACCACTGGTACATGTTTTTGTGGAGGTACAAATGTAAGTGATGCCACCACAGTCATTTCTGTTGGCCATGTGGGTCCAGACTATTAGTGGGTTCTGTATTTGGGGTGATTTCCCTAATGATATTAGGAATTTCCTGTTTTGTCAAACAGCAGTTTTCTAATAGGTTAGAACTTTTTTTTTTTCAGATAGAGTTCTTGGGGGATAAGGATGTAATAATTATATATATGATGTAATCTGTAACCCTAGAAAGAGGCTGAGAGTGACTGAGATTCCAAGGCTGTGGTTTCACAGATTGGAGGAGAACCTAGTGGAAATTGGTTTCCCGTGGACGTAGGCATCTTTGCCGAACCATGTAAATCTTCTTGTTTTCTTGTGTGGTGATTGTTGATCTTGATTGCATTTGCACACACGCGCACAACAAGTGGTATCAGAGCGGAAGTTTGTGCGGGGAAGATCAACGGAAGAGGAGAGATCAACGAGATCTCTGCTGGGCCACGTACTTCGATTTCTCTATTTGAGGAAACAGAGAAATCAGTTTTATTTGCAGAACTCGAAGAAGGCAGCGAGAGGTGGGTTCTGCTGCTGTTGGACATCTTCGTCGGAGAAGATCGTCGTTGGTTGCCGGAGCTGAGGAGGAAGACCGGAAAAAAAAACTGCACTCACTGGTAGTTGGCAGTCGCCGGCCGTACGCTGCCCGCCGCCGCTGTCGCCGTCGCTGCGCATCTTACCATGCTACTCCCTGCAGGGAGATGTTCACGACGTACAAAGCAGGTGACTTTAGTACTGTGAAGATGGGCAATACGAGTCATTCAGAGATTGTCGGTATCGGTGATGTCTACATTAAAACGGATATTGGTTGCACAATGACGCTGAAAGATGTGCGACATGTTCCTGATCTGTGGTTAAATCTAATTTCCGAGACTGCATTGGACCGTGTAGGTTATGAGAATTACTTTGGAAATGGCAGATGGAAGCTCATTAAAGGGTCTCTTGTTATTACGAAAGGAACAGTAGGCAATACTCTTTATAAAACATAAGTAAAGCTGTGCAAACATGTGTTGAATGCAGTTGAAGACAATTCCTCTCTGAATCTGTGGCATAAGAGGCTGGTCATTTGAGTGAGAAAGGCTTGTAGATGTTGGTAAATAAGGATTTAATTCCTTGCTCTAGAGGTATATCTCTTGACCCTTGTGATTATTGTTTGTATGGTAAACAACATAGGGTTGCTTTCTCTTCGACATCAAAATCGAAATCAAATGTGTTGGATTTGGTATATTCTGATGTTTGTGGTCCCATAGAGGTAGAATCATTGGGTGACAATAAGTTTTTTGTTACGTTCATCGATGATGCATCTAGGAAAGTCTGGGTTTATCCGTTGAAATCAAAGGATCAAGTATTCCAGATGTTTCAACAGTTTCATGTTAAGGTTGAAAGAGAAACAGGTAAACTCTCGAAGTGTCTCCGTTCAGATAATGGAGGAGAGTACACATCCAACCAGTTCAAAAGCTATTGCTTGAAGCATGGCATTCGACATAAAAAGACAGTTCCTGGTACTCCACAGCATAATGGTGTGGCAGAGAGAATGAATCGCACTATTCTAGAGAAATGAGATGCATGATAAGATTAGCACGGTTGCCAAAGTCATTCTGAGGTGAAGCCGTTCTGACTGCCGTTTATCTGATTAACAGATCTTTCTCCGTTCCTTTGAATTATGATCTTCCAAAGAGAAGATGGACAGGTAAAAATGTTTCCTATTCACACTTGAAGGTGTTTGGGTGTAAAGCGTTTGTACATGTACCAAAGGAGCAGCGTTCCAAGTTAGACGATAAGGCAATGGGTTACATCTTTCTTGGCTATGGTGGAGATGAGTTTGGCTACAGATTATGGGATCCAGTGAAGAGAAAACTTATCAGAAGTAGGGATGTGGTTTTCCATGAAGACCAGTTCTTTGGAGATGTTGAGAATATTGAAAAGTCTTCTGAGAAAGTTGATGGAGTGGTTGATCTCATACCGACTTGATGGAGTGGTTGATCTCATACCGACTCCTTCTCCGGTGCAGACTATAGGTGGAGAAGGTGGGCAAAACGATCTGGATCGTGATGAGGCACAGGGGTTGCCAGATGATGAAGGTGTTAAGCAGGGGGAGCTGCATTCTTCTCGGTTGGAAACCATGGAACCTTAAGTTAGGAGGTCTACACGAGAGCGTCAACCATCAACTAGGTATCCCGCATCCAAATATGTTTTGCTTACTGATGAGGGAGAGCCAGATAGCTTCCGAGAAGCAATGACTCATGCTGATAAAGATGAGTGGATGAAGGCTACACAGGATGAGATGAGTTCTTTGAAGAAGAACAAGACATATGAGCTGGTGTAACTTCCTAAAGATAGG
This sequence comes from Sextonia rubra, assembly GCA_037013555.1. NCBI lineage: Eukaryota > Viridiplantae > Streptophyta > Magnoliopsida > Laurales > Lauraceae > Sextonia > Sextonia rubra. Next base: position 14,309,844 of record JASUAD010000026.1, read on the forward strand.
AATGTTCTGAAAAACAAATGGGTGTTCAAGCTGAAAAAGGATGAGAATGGGAAACTAGTGAAGCACAAGGCATGGTTAGTGGTAAAAGGCTTCGCACAGATGAAGGGTATCGACTTCAGTGATGTTTTCTCTCCTGTTGTGAAAATGACTTCTGTCAGAATCGTTTTGGGTCTAGCCGCCAGCATGGACCTTGAGCTTGAACAGATTGACGTGAAGACTGCATTTCTTCACGGTGACTTGAAAAAAGAGATCTACATGACTCAGCCAGAGGGGTTTAAGGTAAAAGGAAAAGAACAGATGGTTTGCAAGTTGAAGAAGAGTCTCTACGGGCTGAAGCAAGCACCGAGACAGTGGTACAAGAAGTTTGATTCATTCATATTGAGTCATGGGTATCGGAGGACAGCTGCAGATCATTGTGTCTATGTTCGTCGATTTATCGATGGCAGGTTCATCATCCTTCTTTTATATGTAGATGATATTCTGATAGTTAGACAGGATAGCAAGTTGATTGGCAAGTTAAAAGAGGAGATGTCAAAGTCATTTGACATGAAAGACTTGGGTCCCGCACGAATGATATTGGGCATGCAAATACGTCGTGATAGGAGTTCCAAGCAGCTGTGGTTGTCGCAGGAGAAATATGTTGAACGAGTGCTCGAGCGGTTCAACATGAAGAATGCTAAGCCAGCTAGCATACCTCTAGTCAGTCACTTCAAACTAGGTAAGCGCTTGTGTCCTACTACAGATGATGAAAAGGAATGGATGGCATGTGTTCCTTACTCCTCTGCTGTGGGGAGTCTCATGTATGCCATGGTTTGTACACGGCCAGACATTGCTTATGCTATGAGTTTAGTGAGTAGATTTCTCGCAAACCCTGGAAAAGAGCATTGAGAAGCAGTGAAGTGGAGCTTTAGGTATTTGAGAGGTACTTCCAAGGCATGTTTATGTTTTGGAGGCTCAAAACTAGTCATGGAAGGTTATACTAATGCTGATTTTGTAGGCGATCTTGATCGTCGGTTGTCGACTTCTGGTTATTTGTTTACTTTCGTAGGGGGAGCTATCTCCTGGCAATCGAAGTTGCAGAAGTGTACAGCACAGTCTACAACTGAAGCAGAATACATAGCTGCTAATGAAGCAGAAAGAGAGATGCTTTGGTTGAAAAGATTTCTTCAAGAACTAGGTTTGAAGCAAGAAGAATATGTAGTCTACTGTGATAGTCAGAGTGCTATGGATTTCAGTGAGAATGCTACATATCATGGTCGCATGAAGCACGTTGATATCAAATACCATTGGATTCGTGAGGTGATTGAGAAGAACTTCATGAAGTTGGAAAAGATTCATTCGGACAAGAATTCCTTGGACATGATGACCAAGGTTGTGTCTAAGGGAAAGCTGGAGCTGTGTTCAAAGTTGGCAGGGCTGAACTTCCAGTAAGGGGTTCAGGGCATCTTCCCCATGGTCTGGAGGGGGAGATTGTTGGTGATGTGGGTCCAGACCATTAGTGGGTTCTGTATCTGGGGTGATTTCCCTAATGATATTAGGAATTTCCTGTTTTGTCAAACAGCAGTTTTCTAATAGGTTAGGACTTTCCTTTTTTCTGAGATAGAGTTCTTGGGGGATAAGGATGTAATGATTATATATATGATGTAATCTGTAACCCTAGAAAGAGGCTGAGAGTGGCTGAGATTCCAAGGCTGTGGTTTCACAGATTGGAAGAGAACCTAGTGGAAATTGGTTTCTCGTGGACGTAGGTATCTTTGCCAAACCACGTAAATCTTCTTGTCTTCTTGTGTGGTGATTGTTGATCTTGATTGCGTTTGCACACACGCGCACAACAATTTCCTTGTTGATCAAGATATGAAAAGATTCTGCTGTGTCAATATGCCTCACAAGTGCATGTATAGATAGAGCAACATAATGTACTATATAAATATCATCAATCAATATTGTCTTATGCTTTTTTAACCTCAGCTCTTAATTTAGATTGGTATAAGTTGGCTTCCGTTAGGTGTTTTTACATTTGTTTGAGGCAAACAGCCATCATCAATATCATCTAAACCATTCATTTGGGCACCGAAGGTCTCATCTATTAATTATTCGCCTGTCGTCAAAGTCTCAACATTAATTCATAGTGCTATGTTCACCATATTGCAATATGATTTTCAGCAGTGTCATCAGTGATAAATTCATATATCACATTGAAGAAGTTGACATTAAGAGTTACTCAATTTACTTCCTGCCTATAGGACGCTAGTTATATTAGAAAGTAATTGATTTTTATATACATTGATTGAGGTATAATATATTTAAATAATATGAGTGAAAATTTTGAACATTAAAAAAAAGGGCAAATGGATGGCACCAACATGAGCACGTCTTCAGAACTGAAGTGAAAAATTAATTGAAACCAAACATGTTTTGCTAGACCAGTTTACAAATGACCTTGTTTCAGAAGAGCACAACACAGTCAATTAGTTTAAATTAGTTGTTGCTTTTAAGTTTGTCCAGATACACTATACTCTTGCACAAGAGTTTAAGGTTTATCCCACATCCATATTCTTTTATTGAATGTTTTTAAAGTAATTATTATTATTAGATTTTGATGAGCAAGAATTATTTCCTAAGAGATACATATATGGCTACACAAATAGTATCCAAATAATGCAAAGGGTCGAACTTCAGACTTTGGGAGTAAATCAAGGCTCAAACCATGAGCCACCGCCTTGACGGCTGTTTTTAAGGTTATCAAAGGCTATAAGGCCCTTTTATTCTTTGGTTTTGGTTAGGGGGTTGTAAGCCTTGTCTCTATAGATCTCTTGTACTGCTAATTTTTTAAAAATGAATTTAACTATTTAAAAAAAAGTTATCAAAAGCTATAAATGGGAAAGAAGTGGGCAATTTCTTTTAGACATCTCGGAATCTTCCACTTTCTTTTTTTATTTTTTTAATTTTTTTATACGGTTATGTTTCACTTTCTTTCATGAAATTGTAATAGGGCTGCTCATGAGGTAATAAATCAAGTTTATCTACTTTTTATGTTGAATGGTCAGTGGGTAATCCGGATTGAATGTTGGTGTTGATTAATCCTGTGTTGCCTTGATTTTTTTTTTCGTAAATATAGTTTTTTCGTTTGCTTTTCCCTCTTAGACTTGTCAGCTCAATGACATGGATGACAATCTACTAAGATGCCGCTGATATGTGAACCCAATTCCAACCAAGCTGTCCTATTTTGTAATGTTCTTTCTGTCAATCTTGTCCCTTAAAAAATTGTGCTAGGATAAGGGTGCCGAATCTTCGGGGTCCTATTCTTCAGTCATGTCCTTCAATAATACAAGCAGAGGATAGGAACAGAATGGGAAGGAGGACCCCAAGCTCAACATCGGGTGCTCTGTGTGCCCTACAATAATTGCAGACACCATCCTACGCCACACCCCAGCCAATTGTTGCTATGCGGCCGCTTGTGTGGGGTTCATCTCTCCCTTATCATTGGTAATGATATTTTGAGAGGTATTATATGATATCACAGTGGGGCCCACCTGGGAGTTCTTCCAAAGAAGATGAGAAGGAAGTTGGAAAGTTGCATGTTTGGCACGGCCGGCTCAAAAAAATTTAAGGCATAAAACGACAATCTTAAATGGAGTTTTTTTTTACTTTTAATATTATTATAATATTTTATTTAAAATTTATTTTTTTCATTTTTTGTAATGTAATATTACTATTTAAATTTTATATTCAAATTTTACTAACATATCTTTTTCAAATAATAGTGTGGCTAATCTACTTAATCTTTTTTTAAGCATTGTTGATCTAAATTAGGATTTTATTAATTTTAATTTTAAAAGGCTTCTTTCTATAAAAGCAACAGTTACGGGTATTGTTAATATTTTTCTAGTAGACATATTTAATATTTATAAATTATAACTAATAATATTTACAAATAAAACAAACACTAACAATGTAAACATATAATATGAGCTTGTATTTAATTTTTTTTAAAAGCATAGAACCATAAAAGTTAATTTAGTTATTTATTAGTGTTGGCCACAAAAATTGTAGATTTGGATTACTTTTAAATTTGATGTAGCTTCTTCAATATGAAAAAAAATTATATTTGAAGTTGTCTTTTAAGGATTTTAAGCAGCATAGATATAGAAGGAAAAATGTAAAAACTAAAGAATTTTCAAAACAGAAAATTATTTCTTGCTTATTGTGATTTTAGGGTTTTTTTTTAATAGCAACATTTTCTCATTATGAAAATGGTTTTTAATTCTTTTTTTAAAATATGAAAAGATAACACTTGTTTTTTCTTAAATGTAAAAATATTGTAGTTGCTTTAATTACTTTTATGAGGCCTTAAATTGCTACAAATACTTTTTTGATGCCTTATTTTTTTGGATTGAAAAAAAAGATGGAATTTACTTTTTTAGAGGCTTTATTTTTTGGAAGGCCTAAAGCAAAAGCTTTTTTGGCCCAATGGTCGAGCCACCCCTGATGCTAGGATCTATATATGCAAGGATGTTTGGGGCAGATGAAAAGATAATTTGATAAAAATTTCAAAATAAAAATAGGAATCCCCCAATCAAGGGTGAGAAAGTGATGAAAGTTTGAAACTCGAACGCGAATGGTGAATGACATATGAATGATTATCAAATTACTTTTAGCTGGACCCCAAATCGTACTACTCATTCTAGGGATAAAAACACTGCTTCATATGATTGATGACAACCAAGATAGCCAAAATAAACACACAGAATTCATTCTGCCTCCGTTTTAATTCAATGGTAATGAATTATAATAATCAAATTTAATTGAAATTTCAACACAGATAATTAACATTTTATGATTCATGTTGTTAGTTTGTGGGGGTAGGGTTTGGCGTGTTGAAACACGAGGCCCACTTCAACTTCCTCTTTAAATACGAATGATGTAGTGGGCTATAAACGGGCCATGGTGAGTTGAGCTAATGGGCTTTCGTGCTGAAGTTCTAATTCCTACCCTTTGTTAAACAAGCTTATATCATTTATCATCAAAGCCTTATCTCTATGTAGGGATGCTACATAAATTCTATTTTACCATTCAGATCTATCTTATATTTTTAGGCCTTTATGTGGGCCATAGGTGTTAATGGCCCACCCTAGCCTTGAGTCACTAAAAATATTTGTACACTTGGAGTGAAAGATAAAGGCCATTGGTTTCTCAAGGGTCGTCCATTGATGATAAAGCAAAATATGAACGGGACATTTCTACCATTTTAATAGTCGCCAAACAATGAAAACTAAAAGAAGGAATAGAATGAGGGATGACAATGGGTCGGGTTAATGGGGACCTTCCCCGACCCGCTCTTATTAGGGGTGGATTTGGTAGCATATTAGTAGGGTTTGGGTTGGTTCTAGTTTTTCATGCATTAATGAGAGTTCAGTATGGGGCAGGTTTGAGTTTTAAATGCATTAAAGTGGACTGGCCCCATTTATCTTTACTTGATCTAGTTCTTAGTGTGTTTTTTTATAATATGATGGCTCAATAGTACAAGTGGCAATGAGGAGTTGTAGTTTCCTAGAGGTCTTGGTGAATCTCCCCTAGGACATGTGTTTTTTTTTTCATACTTTTTTAAACTATTAAATAAATCACTAACAAATTCAACTTGGCCCATGGCTGTCATGGGACGAATTTGGCATGATAACCATCAAATCCATCACAGATTGGGTGAGTGTGGTTCAGTAGGAATGGTAATCGAATTGGATTCGGATCTACGTAAACTCAAACCCGACTCACCCCATTACCACCCCTATATGGAATGTTCTAAATCTTAGTGGCCCCTTTTGTGGGAATCAACGATTGTCAGAGCTAGGCACATATCAGGCATAATGTTTAGTGGTCCTAACTTATGGAAATCGACAATTGTCAGAAATAGACAAAAAATTTGGTTAGTTGTGCACAAATTGACACTGAAAGAAGAAGCCCACAAATGTATCATTGAAGTTTGTGTCAACAAGTTTTCAGTCGATTTCGCGCCAATTAGAAAGATGGTCAGGTCAAAATCAAGATGGTCAGGTCAAAATCAAGAAGGTGTAGTGCGTTGGTAAGGCATCTCTTTTAGAGGAGCAGAATTTAGATTAATTGTGTGGCCTACCTAAACTGCTAGGCGCATGAATGGGAGGGATTGAAAATTGTCACCATGAATTAGCAGACCGACCCCATATGGTCATATGGTTTGACGATGATATTAATTCGATAGACCCTATATATATATAGTTATCATCATCAAAGTCTTATCCTAATTATATTGGATGCGATTGACTATATAAATTTTATTTTCTTATTTAAATTTAATTATATAATTATAAAACTTTGGAGCACTTAATTAAATGGTTGTATTCACTTGTCATGCTCATACGGGCCATCCATTAATGTATGTATGTGTTTTATCTTCCTTTGTTATTTGTAGGGTTGTAAATTGGTTGGATTCCGACATAACCATGGGCGAAAACTAATTTTTTCATTTCAGATCATGACTTCAACTTAAAAAGACATACCTTTGGATCAAGACCCCAAATAGAATATATTTTGCATTAGTATAATTGAATAAAAGAGTTTGAAATTTTTTTAAAATAAAAGTAAAACTAATAAATGGTATATTATTAAAGCTTAGTTGACTCTCAGATGCAGATGTAACTCAAACTATGGAGGCCTTTAAAAGCTATATAAATCTTTATATGTTAATGACATATTCATGCATTTGGAACCTCATATTGGAATATACTAGGATTCGGTTAGGGATATGAAGGTTTTAGATCCTATATGCATGGTTCTAGACCTAATTAATCTGAATTTCTAATGATCCAAGAACAGTTTCAAACCTCCTTTATTTATAACCAAAGACTTCATATACTCAAATAATTAACTACCCATTTGTAACCCTACAACCAAGTACTATTCTTAACTAATTGTCAAAAAGAGGACGCCACACTGTTTGATTAGGGCCCAATAGGTGGTCAAGAAAGTATATAAGATACAATTTAATAAATGACCCATCAACAATACACATTACTTATGACTCATTTGCCATTTTTGTTTTTTTTAATGACCTTGGGCATTTATCACCAACTTAGCCTTTGGATCTTCATTTACAAACTTTATAACAACTACCAACCAAAATGGTGTAAAACGCATACTCACACATGCTAAAGGTTAGATCATGTTCCAAAAATAAAATAGAGGAAAGAAGCAGCAAATCTGACTAACAGTGTTTTAATTATCTATTAAAAGGATAAAGGAATCACGTGTTCCATGGCTTTTATAGTGCTGCGGCTGCTGCTCCAACGGTGGGTGGGGGCTTTTCATCAAGGGTGGGCCCAAAAAGGATGGCCGATAAAAAAAGTCAGATTTTGGCAATCTAGGGGCCCACAAAATAAGGTGCGGAAACAATAAAAGCTGATTTTTTAAATTCATAATGACTGTCATAATGAGTTCCATTAGCAATACATGATTTCTTCTTTGGTAAAGAAAAAAAAAACATTCTTGCTTCAAAGTGGGCCCACCAGGAAACAGTCAAATCATGTGGTGTGGGTCCTTTTACTTTAGTGCAAAAGCTTGTTGATGAAACATGAATGCTTGGTCGGTTATGCATTTGTTAAAATTTTGGAATAATTGCATGAAATCACTTCTTGTTTGCACATTTACAATTGACCGCCCCTATTTTTTCTTGTTTTTTTATCAAAAGGCAATACTTTAATTAAAAACCTTAAGGCAAAGAGTCACTGGTTACAATTGACTGCCTCTATTTTGATTATATATATACAAACATGCACATAGGGCCACTTGTACTCCACTAAATATAACAATCAAAGGCGAACATAGGCATGCAGATGTACCCATCCCATATCGGATGGCAATGGGTCCAGTTTAAACATAAACCCACCCTAATTATCTCCTATTTTGAATAGGTTTTGTAGCAGCTTTCTTGCTTTCGGCTATATTTGAGTGTTGCCATTCTATCTCACCATACTCTATATATATTAGTATATATATATATCATCATCATTAGAGCCTTATCCCAACCATGTTAAACTTCTTCAAATTTGAATTAATGACCTCCATTAATATTTTCTTCGGCTTACCCCTACCTCTTGATGGGCCATCCACCTATATAGGAAAACTTTTTCTCACTGGTATAGGCAAACTTTTTGTCACCGGTGCCATTACCGGCCTACGCTTAACATGCTCAAACCATCTTAAACGGGTTTTTTTAATCTTATCCCCTATTGGTGCTACTCCTAAATACTCTCGGAAGCGCTTATTTCTAATTTTATCTTTTCTAGTTTTACCACACATCCATCTATGCATTTTCATTTCTGCTACATCCATCTTATGAATATGCATCTTCTTAATTGGCCAACATTTTGCTCCATATATCATAGTTGGTCTAACCACTGTCGTGTAAAATTTGCCCTTCAATTTTTTTGGCATTCGTCTGTCACAAAGTACTTCAGAAGCTAGTCTCCACTTCAGCCATCCAGCTTTTATCCTATGCTCTACATCTTCGTCAATCTCCTTATCCTTACTAATCACCAAGCTAGGTACCGAAAAGAATCTCTACGTGATATCTGATGGGTCTCAATTTTGATAGTGGTTTCAACACTTTGTATATGTCTACTGAAGTTGCAATTCATATATTCTGTCTTTGTATGACTTATTTTAAAACTTCTAGATTCTAATGCCCCCCTCCCCCCCTCCCCCCCGCAATCTCTCAAGTTATGCATTTATATCATCTCTTAATCCATCCACCAATATTATATCATCTGCAAACAACATCTATCATGATACATCTTCTTGAATATGCACAGTTAACTCATCCATAATTAATGCAAAGAGATAAGGGCTTAACATTGATCCCTGATGTAAACCTATAGTCATTGGGAATCCACCTGTTTCTCCATATGTGATTCTCACATTTGTTACTGCTCCTTCATACATATCTTTAAAAATTTCAATGAAACCGCCGGGGACATTCATTTTCTTTAAAACTTACTAAATTAAATTCTTCGGTATTCTATCATAGGCTTTTTCCAAATCGATAAAGATTATATGTAGATTTTTCCTCTTTGCTTGATATTTTTTCATTAATTGCTTAAGTGAAAAGATCGCTTTCATAGTTGATCTCCCTGGCATAAAACTAAATTAATTTTCACAGATCTTGGTCTTCCGTCTTAGTCTTTGCTCCATTATTCTCTCTCATAACTTCATAGTATGATTCTTAAGTTTAATCCCTCGATAGTTGGTATAATTTTGTATATCTTCCTTATTCTTATATATAGGTACATATTAGTATATATATATATACACACACTAAATTTATAGACAAAACTCCTGTGGTGCAAATGGTGATGGGCATTACCTTAAGGCAGGCCAGATGAGAACTTTGTATGTTTGATCTTTACCGTACTCATTGCCATTCATCTCTATATTTAAAAAGTGTTGGGCTTTAAATTCAACTATATCCCAACCTGTCACGGGACAAGTTGGGTATTAACGGGGCTGGTCGGATTTGGATTAGGTCACTTTGGGATGAAAACGGTTGGATTGCCATCCTAATCCCATGGGTGAGTGCTTTAAAATATAGGAGGCTTTCATAATTGTGAGGGGCATGCACCCTTTAATATACAAATAGGAATGTGTGTGGACATCCTCACTAGAGAAAATTTCACAATCGATCGACCATATGGCATGTTTGGCAAGTCATATCTCTTTAACACATATTCAATTTTAAATACAGTTGTTTTAGGTAGACCTTTTTACAAATGGATTGTTTGATATGTCTAACTTAATTTCAAAAAGCAAATATATTTTATTGTAAAAGTTATATAGGTAAAGTAGTCATCCAGGAAAAATACTAAAGGCAAATTTTTTCATAAAATAAAAGTAGTACAAAAACTTAAAAGTTTATATCAATGTTTGTTGGTGTCCCCACTTAAAGTAGTAAAAGATATATTAACGTTGCTCCTTTGCTTTAGACATTCATATTTGGGAAATAATCCTATGAGAATTAGTTTTCACTACTTTTTTGTGAGAAGTCTAAGGATGGCCCATCTATCATCCAATCCAAATATTACAATATACAGGGATTCCCTGATTGTCACATGTCCCAAGTTTTGGTTGAATCCGAATTTACTAGACCGCTGGATCGATTGTGTACTAATCCGAATGGACTAAATTTATGGACACAGCTGAAGGGGTTAGGGACATGGGATTAGCGTCAAACTTAATATTTGGAGTACTCTCATATAGATCTTTCCATCCTCCCTGGTCCTATCCGCAAATGAAACACACAAGTGGGCCTTATAAAAAGTTCTTACGATAGATGTGTGAGAATAATCTTTATAAGATTCAAGCTTTCATATCTATTTGAAAAAAGTTATCTTTTGATTGCTTTAGGGCTTATTTGATTACTTCACTCTACTACTGGAGTGAGGGGAAAGATCGACATCACCAAATTTCAATAAGAAAAATTATTTTTAAGCTGATTGAATAGGACATATAAAGAAGCTTTATTGAAAGGTACAAAGTCTCAAATATTTTTTTGAATAAGTTTCTTAAACATTTATTTGAATAAGTTTTAATTTTAATAAACACAAAAGTAAACTTGCCAAACAAAAATCACTCAAATAGCATAAAATTGCCCTTTGCTTAGCCTCCCACTATAAAATACAGGGATACCACGTTTACTTTACTATACTTTGAATATTCCATATGGTGTTAGATCTACTCTGCATATATAGTAATCTTTAGGATCAACCAAATCATCAGTTGAAAGGCACCCCTCTAAATTACAACCCCATCAAAATATCCACTCTTGGATTGAGGTTATGAAGGTTTTGGGTAGGCTTCAAAAATGAATCAACGCAATCAACACAATAATATGTATGTAAACAATCAACCATGCAGCGGAAAATAAATCAATCAAACACAAAAGCATATACCAAAAGAAGACACTCATTTTTTTAACGTGGAAAACCCCAACTGGGTAAAAAACCATAAATCCAACAAGAATCAAGTATTAAGTGAATTTGAATAGTTATAAGATTTACTCACATCCTTTTCGCACCGTAAGGATTGAGTTTTTTTTGTGCAACTCCTTCTAATACATGAACTTCCTTCACTGTGTACTACTATCTACTTAATCAATTTGTACCTTGACTATACAAGATAGTTTCAACACTTCTACAAAAGATGTAGAAGTAACAACTCTCTAGAATAAAGTTTCAGCACTTCAACTCTTGATGAAATCTCTAGAAAAGATGATCTTTAATAAGTAATTTCTACTTAGGTTAATGAGATTTGCATCTAGGGTTGATAGAAAACCCTTTTTTATAGCCTTAATTTTGTGCCTCATAGTAGTATTCCAATCAAAATAGGAATTAGCACAAAATAGGAAACTCTTACTTTAAAAAAAGGAAATAAACCTACAGGTCGGTGGGGCCTTTTTTTTGTCATCCGATCGATTAGGTACTATATCCAATTGATCGGATACTTATTCGATCAATTGGGCACCTATTTTGTTTGGATACCTTTTTCAAATTTCACCTTTTTAGTTGTAATTCTTTTCAAATTCAATTGATTCGAGCTTTATCCAACCGATCAAATAGATTCTTCCAAGTTTTCTTCAATTCTTTTTTTCAGCTCCTTTTGGTGACTTGAACCATAGTATATTTAAAAGAATATCAAGTACAACTTAATAGACCTAAAGTTTTGTCCAACCCATGAATTAATCAACATACAAAAATTCTTTCAGGTTATCCATGACCAGTCTAACAGAGGACCAACTTTAAAGTGAAATTTGGGTCAATGATAATACAAAGAGGGCTAGTCATTGCTCATTGGGTGTAGTTTTGAGTTTATCTACTAACTAATTGCACCTTGAATGAGTAAACAATTTCAATGCTCACATGGAAAAGATTTGAACTCTCATCTGTTCAATGAGTCTTGACAGACCTCACAGTAATATCCATTGGATAATAAAAGAAAATGGACGTCTTCAATGCTTTTTAACAAATGGCACATGAGAGTTTGTTAGACCGAATGGCCATATGATAAACAAGGTTCAATTTAGATTAATAACCATCCGATCTAAGATCACAAGATTGGCATGAAAATAGAGAATATTTCATCTTTTACTTTGCATTAGGGTTTTCGTAATTGGCTAACTTTATCTCTTGGACAAAACTTGAGTCTATTTGTATTTTATGTTCTTGAGTTTGGATTATTGATCGTGGAGCAAGAAATATTGAATTTGAAGAGATAAGAAAAAGTGTATTGTGCTCAAGCATACTTGTTCACGCACTCAAGCAGGCTAAACAAAGACAACCGAGCTCAAGCCCTCGAAGACCGCGCTCAATCCCAATAGAAGAAATAAAAAAATAATTGAATGTGCGATGTTCGCTTGAGCGGGCTGTCATTGTGACAAAAGTCCACCAACCTGCATGGAATTGTTTCTTATTTGTGCAAGAAATGCCTGTTTTACTTGAATTTGGTTTCTAACCCTAATATAAGAATTCTAGGCTATAAAAATAGGGTTTCACAGTCCTAAATACAACACAACATATAAAGCTCTCCTTATTCTAAATTGAGATTGCTATTGGAGAGATTATCTAGTGCTTTAATGAAAGATTGGGTTGAATGCTTCAAATTATAGAGTTGGTATTTCTACTTTATCGTAGGAGATTTGTGGCTTCTATTTCTTTGTAGAAGATTGTTCTCTCGTTGTAGAAAATCATTCGTTGTGGAGATTAAGGCACTAATAGCGAGGCACCGAGGGACTGCAAGCTGTGGAGATCTATCAAATTAAGTTTAACTACAATGCCTTGTGTTGAGGAACTGATTATAGGGTTGTGAGTATATCTTATACCGTTGAAGTTAGTGATTAATTTTGTCCACTTTGGACTCGTGGTTTTTCTTCGTTTGGGCTTCTACATTAAAAATGTGTGTTGTCTTCTTTGTGTGATAGATTGCTTTTATTATTCCGCTATATAAAAGTAGTAATTAAATTACAACATAGAATAAATCCCGAACACTATAAATCTTTCACTTTGAATATGGGATCAGTTTAGATGGATCACAACGTCCAATAAACTTGATTTTCTTTTTGGATGAGCAGATTTGGAAGTTCTGTTGTATTTGAATGGTTAGTGGACCTACAAAGTACACCATCAACTGTCATATTCTAAATGTAGTGGAGAGCCTACAGCTTCGAGCTCTTGATGCTAACTAAACTTCTTTGTTAAATATTTTTAACAATATAAGTGGGTACAATTTGTCAAAATTGCTTGTTGAAGTTGGGTATTAAATATTGTTAGTGCATGTGCAGTAGAGAAAAATATATATGTAAAAACTAATTATAGATGTAAACTACATAAAAGTCTAGTAAGTGGTTTGTTTGTTCTTTTTTTTTTTTAATTTTTTTAAGAATTATACCAAAAAAATCATGAAGGGGACCCTTAAACCATAAACCTCACCCAATGTCTACATGCGTGACCACTGTCGTCTTTTTTTTTCATCTCATTGGGGGCATTGAACTCACCTTTCAGGGGGACGAGTTCAACGCTTTTGTTAGGGGTAAGGAAAAAAAAATCAAAAACCTCAGCTCTGTAACGTTGGGTTTCTGAACTTAGTATCTGCTGGCAGTGTCCTCGGGTTGGGGGTGGGGGCTGCGGTGCTTGGAGTGGGGAGTGAGGTGGTAAGGAGGGTGGATGAGGGATTTCAGAGTCCTTGCCTCTTTTCCTTGGTTGCAGCAGCGAGACATAGTGGCCAGCAGCGAGGACACCGGCGATGACGGTCCGGCGACGGTGGTTGCAACGCATGAGCGATTGGTAAGGCAGCGGCTTAGCAACGATGACAACGGTGGCAAGACTTGTACAACCGTGGTGTCTCCTCTCTTCATTTTGGTTTGTCTTCTCCATTGATAGTGGGCGGCAGCGACACCTCCTTCTCTTATCTGGAAAACCAGACCTCAGCAATCTTCTCAAGCGACCAAATCTTAGAACCCTTATTTGTGATGGGTTTACAAAATGAAACTGAAAGGCTTGCTTTCTGCAAATCGGACAGCAACCAACCTAAACCCCTTTTAGCATCATGAACAGTGCAAGAGCCCTCTCTCTGAACTTGGTATCCGATGGCTCTAGCGACCTCCTCCATAACTCCCTCCTCCGCTCTTCCTGCTACCTCCCTCCAACCAAAGCAGCAAAGCTACGTTTTTTTTTCTAACCCCTAACAGAAGCATCGAATGCACCCCTTCCTCCTCCACTCTCCCTGCTATTCCCTCCCACCAACATTGCAAAGTTGAGTTTTTTTCCCCCTAATAGAAGCGTCGAACTTGCCAAATTTGATGCTCCCTAATTAGATGAAAAAAAATATGGCAGTGCCGTGTACGCAGACCTTAGGTGAGATTTATGTTTTGAGGGTCCCGTGTACATGAATTTTTTGGTAAAATTCTCTTTTATCTTTTGGCAGCTTAGCTCAACGGTAAAGGCTTACTGGTAGCATCTTGGAGGACGCAAGTTTAAGTTACAGAAACAGCTTTTTCAAAATGAAGGTAAGGCTGCATACATCTTGCTCTTCCTAGACCCTGCTATGTGGGAGCCTAGTAAATTGGGCTGCCCTTTTTTTTTTTTCCTCTTTTTTCTTCTCCCTTCTTTTTTATGTTTTTTTTTTTTTTGAGGTACCCAGCCAAGCCAAGGGGGGCTGAGACCTATATAGACCCAGTGATAGAGAAAGTAATTTTCTCTTATCGTGGGAGGAGGAAGCAAGGGATCCTGATTTTGTAGGAGGTCTCTGACTATCCTGGGCAATTAGGTTAAAAATGGGTCATCCTTCCAACTCGCCCATCCCTTGTTCTCAAGTAGTTTGTTGTAAATTGTCTGAATTGTTCATTGTTCTAGAATTTTCAGTCCTGTATTGATTTACCTAATATGGTGATTGATTTTGCAGGAGGTCTCTGACTTGGGTGGTACCTCAGGCTACCATACTCTTGCATCGTCCAATATATATTAATCACATGCAATACATTTTACATATCAGTCACAAATATAGAGAAATCTCAGACATGGGAATTAAAATGTTAGGATATTTTCCACATATTGAATCATTCTCGGGATATTATCGAGAAAATGTAAATTATTTACTTGTAATTTAAAATAATAAGTAAATATAAAGCATCGTAAAAACCATATTTATAGATTATGATTTTCCCATTGTTATTCTCACATCATCATTATTTTCTCATGAAATTTTTTTAATTTCAACTTTTTTCTTTTGCAACTATCACACTACCACCAAAAAATCATTCTAAATAAATATCATGATATTATGGCAACATTTATCTCTGATTTATGGGACAATGGCTGGAACAAAATAGGTCTTAGTCAAGACAGTTTTGATAGCGATACCACAAATCCACAATAGATGGAAGTTTTAACTGTAGAAAGAAACCACGGACAAGTCAATGTTACTCATCTTATTAATTGTCACCATGAATTTGTTAAAAGGAAAAAAAAAAAGGGTTTCGAGTCCAAATTTATTATACTTTATAAAGGTCATAGAATCTACTTTTCTTTTTATTTGCTTTTATAAAATTTTGTCATCTATCACTATCTCACCGCAGATCTATGTACAAGGGTTCCATACAAAAAAAGGATTCTCTTTCGCATGCAGACTACTTTCTTTTTTAACGATTTGTTGTTGTGTTTTCTTTGCGAAAACAGGAAAAAGATGAAGCATTCTTCCTCAAGTCTATGGCACATTGAGAACGGTGTCTTACCTGAGTGGTAAGACCGGTCTGTTCTCACTGGGCCTTCTCCTCTCCTTGCATTTGCGAGTTTATCTCTTTTCGCATGTGTGAGATTTGTTGCTACTTGCATATATAAGTTCTTCTCCTCATATGTGCAAGTATCTAGGGGACGCAACTCCCCCAAAGCTGGCAAACTAAAAAAAAAAAAAAAAAATCTATAGTACATTATTTCCCACAAAATTGAGAATATACCCACTTTTCATATTGCAAAAATGGAAATTAGCATAAGCATTGCACAAACTTGCCCCATTCAAGGCATTCAATTACATGAATGCGGAGCTCTAGCAAGGGGTAGCCTTGTTGGTTGGATAACTTGTTTCTTACCTAAGTGCCCAAGGTTCAATCTTGGGTGCACCTTGTGCGAATGGCATTGAGGAATCCACAAATTTGTAGATTTTAAAACTATTGCCAAATGTGATCTTCCCCTTCTATTTGGGGATTTCCACTTTTTGGGGTTGGGGAGGATTAGATTTGGAAATATTAAAAAATTAGGGTTTTAGATGGTCCAAATCCTCAATAATTTAGTATTTTATGGTAAATGTATCCTTGCTTATGAAATGGATAAGGTGATGATTATGATCATCATGAAGATGATTTCTTTTAAATAACTAGAATTATATCCTCAATTTTAAATTAAACAAATAAAAGACTCCAATCATCAACTATGATCAAACTTATGATTTAACGGTCTAGATTGAAAGCCATGCATGCCAAGTGTACAGTAGATAAATTGCCACAAAGATTAGTTGAAACCATACGCACATGAGTTTCATCCAAAACAGAATCATCCCAAATTCCCCTACACGAGTACTAAATTCCATTTCATATAAGAAAACATTTCTCAACCAAACTCTTCTTCAGTTGAAAACAACACCCACTTGAGACTAGCTAGCCATATCTCAACCAGCATTTCTGCTGATAAAGCTAAATCAACGGTTGATTTTGCAAGATTCATTCCTTCCACCATTGAACAACTTACCCCATTAGTGAGTACAAAAGAGAGAGGCCTCAAAAGATAGGACACCACTTTCATTTGAATTTCATTTGGCATGCATTTGATGCCTATATAAAGGAGGAATGACCTCCCATGCTAGACCTCATGAACAAGGCTGTTTACTTACAAGAAGCAGTAGAAGCGGCTCCTTCTTGGTGTCGCTATTTTACTACTACTTCTCTAATCACCATCCCCATTCAATCTTAGCTACTCTCCCTCTAAATTCTCCGGCCAGTCGTAGAAAACTTGTTGGTGCTATTTCAAACCATGGCCCCCGGAGCCCCGATCGGTGTCTTCAACAGTGGAGATGGGAAGATGGCAACGATAAATGCCGGTTATTCAAAGCGAGCTTACGTGACATTTCTTGCCGGAAATGGTGACTATGTGAAGGGAGTTGTGGGGTTGGCTAAGGGGTTGCGCAAAGTGAAGAGCGCCTACCCGCTTTTGGTTGCAGTCTTGCCAGATGTCCCCGCCGACCATCGGGAGATCTTGACCGCTCAGGGTTGCATCGTTCGTGAGATCGAGCCGATATACCCGCCTGAGAACCACATTCAATTCGCCATGGCTTATTATGTGATCAACTATTCCAAGCTACGCATTTGGAATGTAAGTGAATGTTGGTTACACAAGACTTACGAATAACTAGTAAAGTAGTCATCCATTAGTACTAGTTTAGTTGCAATACTATAGTATTACGTACGAATCTGTGAGATAGGACGGCTGAGACCCGATGCTTGTTTATGCTTTTGGGCATTCTTTATTGACCCTTTTACATGGAAATATATGTTGCTTTATTATCAAGTCTGAAATAGGAATGGCATGGAAGCTGATACTTTTATTACCTAAAAGAACCCAAAGTGAAAAAATGGTGAATACGTCCAATATTTGGACCTGTTTCAGATTCTGGTCTTAAGTTTGGGTCCATGTATTTCATACCCAAGGACCATACCATATTCAAAAAAATTTTTTTTGGTTAAGGATACCATGTTCAAAGTGGTAATAGTTATGTATCTATTCTTCTATGTGTAATACGTTTAGTCTTGTATAGTAATATTAAAGTTACATTATATATGACAACGCCTTGGTGGTGATGATTGGTGCTGAACTGCTGATGATGGTAGTGGCGGGCATTGGTGATGTTGATGGTGATGGTACAAAATATTATACAACTAATTAGGTCTTGATTTGGGTTTAATTTCAGGCCCTTTACTTGGGTCTAGCTTTGGGCGTTGGTGATGTTGATGGTGATGGTCATCATTACTCAACTGGTTCACGGACCAAGTGTACAGGGGAACGGACCCAAACCTGACCCATCTTCATCATCTGTAC
Organism: Sextonia rubra; assembly: GCA_037013555.1. Lineage (NCBI taxonomy): Eukaryota > Viridiplantae > Streptophyta > Magnoliopsida > Laurales > Lauraceae > Sextonia > Sextonia rubra. The sequence goes on from JASUAD010000026.1 coordinate 14,328,002, forward strand.
TTTGACATCCTAGTAAAATGTTCATATCAGACAAAAAAAAAATGGTCACAACAAATATGGATTGAACTTATATTATGGGTTCATTCTAAGTCCCAAATATGTCATTGAAGAATCTAGAAAAAAAAATAGTGAATTTGAACAGCTGATCTTATTAACTGACTGATTGGTAATTGGATTGTAGTTTGAGGAGTATAGTAAGATGATTTATCTGGATGCGGACATTCAAGTGTTCGAAAACATAGACCATCTCTTTGACACCCCGGATGGCTACTTCTATGCTGTGATGGATTGTTTCTGTGAGAAGACATGGAGTCACTCGCGCCAGTATTCGATCGGGTATTGCCAGCAGTGCCCAGAGAAGGTGACATGGCCGGTTGAGATGGGCTCGCCACCTCCTCTTTACTTCAATGCAGGAATGTTTGTGTACGAGCCTAGCCGGTTAACTTATGATGGCCTACTTGAGACACTAAAGATCACACCACCTACCCCTTTTGCCGAGCAGGTGAGTTATAACCATGGTTTCTACAATTCTTAGGATTAACGTAGAGTCCCTTTGTGATCACAAAATGACAATCATCAAATTAGTTTTCTACTGTCCTAGAATGAAATTTGTAAGAAGCAAGATGGTGATATAGAAAATGATGGTAGTGGTGGTGGCAGATATCATATTTACAATCATATCAGACCATGATCCACTACAGCTGCTACCACAAACATAATGAAGAGGACAAAAAGAATGAGATGATCTCGTGTCATCTTGAGAGAGAGTGTGTGCAATGACCTGGTGTGGATAGTTGTGAATGACTTGGAGTGGATGGTTTTGTCCATTCCTTGGAGTTGACACGCCCTAATTTGACACTCATTAGAAGATTGAAACCTAAATATTAATATTGAGGGTATAAGGACAGGAAAGTTTGAGGGCTAGCCCAAGTTCATGATTTTGCTGGTAATTGTCCCCGTAGAGCTTGGGTTCGCTTCCAAAATTCTCATGAAGGTCCAGGGTCTACCTCTAAAATCGACATGAAAATCCTATGTTTTTTCCAAAACTCAACTATTTATTTGGGCTCTTCTCCTCAAACAAAAATCTCGGGGCCTACTTGAATACATGTAAATCATGGGACAGCTAAGAGTTTAAAAGGTATGCATATGACCAACCTATGAAAACTATTGGCTAAATGGTAACTACTGTTTTTTAGGACCTCAAAGTTGCCGAATCTTTAGACATTACCAATATATGGGGTGCATTGTCAAAATCAGTACGATTAACTCAGAGGACCTAGCAACTCCAATGAGTGTCAGATTTAAGCTAGTGGCAATTCATAGGCAGAGAAATATGTATGAAGGGCTTGATTGATCAAGGGGAAGGGGCAGGTGAGCCCCACATATTTGATTGGGGCCGTCCCTTTTTCACTCTAACACGGATTTTTTTGTTAAATCATCATTGCAGGATTTCTTGAATATGTTTTTCAAAGACACTTACAAGCCCATTCCTCTGAATTACAACCTTGTTTTAGCCATGTTATGGCGACACCCAGAGAACGTCGACCTTGACAAAGTCAAGGTGGTCCACTACTGTGCTGCTGTAAGTACTCTAACTCCCTCCAATACCCCCACAAAATCCAAAAAAATTAACGCTTGGATCCAACTCCCGGGCCTGATATTTGGGTCCATAGTCAGGCCTTTGAGCTCATATCTGCCAAAATTCAGCAAGAAAATAGGCCTGGCCAAGCCCACGGGCCTAAAAGCACAACCCAAATCCACCCTAATGTGGGTCAGGCTATTGCCAATTTGGTCTAATCCAGCCCATAAGAAAGTCTAGTGTTTCCCTATTAATCTTGTTAATCTTTGGTCCATTTTCATTCAGGGATCAAAGCCATGGAGGTACACAGGGAAAGAGGTCAACATGGATAGAGAGGACATCAAGATGCTGGTAGACAAATGGTGGACTATCTACAATGACGATTCGCTCGACTTCAAGCCAGAGGACTCTGCCCCGGAGGGAGATGCCTTCTCCAGGTCGTCGATCATGGCAAACATGCCAGAGCCTCCCATCTCCTACTTTCCCGCACCTTCTGCTGCTTGAATATTATCACAAGTTTAGAGTTGACTTGATTGGAGTCCAAACTCCAAATATATAAGTTTTTCGTATTTGCCACCTTTGTATGTGTAACACTTACTGAGGGTAAGAACAGAGACATCCCTTGGTTGGTGTGAGACTCACAAACTATATCGATACATATAAATCCTGTTGTACCGATGTGTATTCTATAGACCGTTTACACTAGTAGTATACATGAACGTGTTTGAAACTTGAAAGCCTTGGTTATTGTAATAGTACTACATAGTGTTATGTAATACATGGTTGAAATAAAGTGCAATAAATTAAAAGTGTCTGTAACACCAATCTCTCTTTCTCATATGTTTGTCTGTGTGGTCTATTGACCAAGACGTGTTGCAACGGATTAGATAACTAGTAATCAAGAGGATGAGGGAATGAAGAGATTAAACAAGAAAAATAAAGAAAATCTGATCAGCTCCTATTTAATATGCATTATGAAACTTTAAAATAAATGAAAAAAAAATGATGTCTCAATAGAGTAGTATGTAAGGATTTTTGTGTTGGCTAATTCATAAGTTGGACAAAACTTGAGTCCAATAGTGTTATATTTTATATATCTTTCAGTATGGATGACGGTTTGAGTCACTGGATACACTAAATTGAAAAAAATCAAAGAAAAAGCGACAAATTAAAGTGATTTTCTACGGATAACATGGTTTAAAGAGATTATATCTCACAAATCAGGCATTGGATATGGGCAAGCGACTATTGTTGGAAAGCTCATTTTGAGTAAATATCCGTAGAGTCAAATATTACGTCAATCGGAATTAAAACGAGAAAGTTATGGCCTCGAGAAGTTTGTAGATAAAAGTGCTGAAATTCATTCGACCGGTCAGGCAGTAATTGGGTAGTAATTAGGCAAGACAGAGGCTTAATCTGACTAATCGGACTTGTGTCCGACTGAATGGACAGGTGTAGAAAATTTCACCGACTTGCAATTTTTCAGTCTGATTTGAAGAGAAACTTGCCTGTTTTATCCAACTTCTTTTCTAATTGAAATATACTTATGAGGCACAAAATTAGGATTATAAAAAGGGGTTCTCTCTCAACCCTAAGGAATGGAATTTAAATCTCATTGTTCTAACTAGAGATTGTTTATTGAAGATCACCTTCTCTAGAGTTCTTTCATTGGAGAGTTGAAAGGCTGAAGTTCTACTCTAGAGATCCTTGTCTTCTACTTTTCTGAGTGTAGAAAATTATTCTGGGAGTCAAGTGCAACATCTAAAAGGTGTCCAAGTGATTGAATCTGTGACAAAGAATGGCATGGAGTCGTTGCAGCAGGGCGTTGTATAAGGGATCACAAGTTCGTAGGTTGTGCAATACCGAATAAGGGTTGTGTGTATATCTCTTATAACTTTAGTATGATTCATAGTGTTGATCTTCGGTCGTGGTTTTTTTCCAGTTTCGGTTTCTACGTAAAAATTGTGTCTTCTTGTTGTGTGTGCTTTGGTTTGATTTATTTCTGCTGTGTAGTTGATTGTTTGCACACATAGTATTAAGATTGATTGCATTAATCCATTTTAAAGGATCCCCCAAAAAACCTTCTTAGTATATATATATCTGTCTCACTTAGCTCCTATATTCTGCCCCTCATAGAAGAATATTCTCCTACACATAAGTTCATGAGTCTCAAATTAGGGTGAGCGGTAATTTAAGAGGGGGACATTTCGTCTGATAAGCCATAGTGGACCCCACAAAAGTATGCCTGTTACATTAATACCAGTGAAGGCTTTGGTGCAGTCATTTTCTCACCTTCACAATTTCTCTCAGATGATGGAAGATGGTCATTTCTACCAATGTCACTAAGAGTCATTTGCCCATACTTGTTTTTAATAATGATTTTAAATGCATTTTGCTTGTGCATATGATGATGATGATTGCATTGTTTTGTGCATATATGAGGATGTTTTGTGTATGTATGATTATGATTACACAAGGAATATGGGGATTTCATTTTCCTGTTGTCAACTAGGACGACTAGGGAGGTCTCTCTCAACTGACATTGGAAACATGAAAGGAACTGCAACGGCTCACAAGAAGTCTCTCTCAATACCAATTTATTCTATTTCAAAATTTCAAGGTTCACAAAGAAAACCTTGCCATGTGTCACAATATATGAAAAGAAAAGAACCCCCAAAAATGTCATGCCAACACAATCCAACATCTTAAGGAAAAGAAAGAAAAAAAATACAAAAATCATTGTAGACTGTGGATGATAAATAGGCTAAGTTGCCTTACAACCTATTGTGTTCTGCTTGACTCGGCTGTAAGTTCAACATGGCATGATTGTTTTATAAGCCAAGTTGAACAAACTAAGGTTGGCTTGTTAATGGCTTAGTTGTTTGCACTTTAAATGTTTAATCGCTTTTGATTCAAGGTTGAGGAAAGGGAGGGGTCCTTACTTAAGAATTAAAAAAAAAAAATCTCTAAGGAAGTACATTCGCTGTTGATTTCTGACAAGCCAGAGTCAACTCCCAAATATCGATTTCGCTCATACAAATCCGAAGAACTCCATCTCAAAGGGGACTTTCTGCTTGAAAGGACACAATCAATTAATACTCCCTAACGCAATTGATCCCTTATTCCATATTCAAATGTTGGGCTTAAAGGAAAAGTACTTTCTTTTTGCTGGGGATTTTAATGTACTATTATTAATAAGGGCAAAGTATTCCATTATTTAGCCTGTTATAAGATAGGATGATTAAGACTTTGGATAGATTAGGTAGGGTAGGTCAGATAGAAAGGTTATGAAAAGATCTGTCGTTATGGCATCGTATCTAGATAAGAAAGAAGATGGAGGGTTGTTTACATATACAAATTATTCAAATGTAAAACCATTACATCTCATCTCGTTGGTGATGCATAAATAACGTGGAAAAATGGTGTGTAAATAAGTCTACTCCCACTAAAGTTTTCTTACTTGAATAGGTGTAAAACTCACTTTCACATCTCTCACTTGCAAAAAGTGAGTACATGTTTTGCATAATGATTGCATTTGTTAATGCAATTGGTCACAGGATCAAATCCCATCAACTGAACTCATTTATTTTTCATGCGACCCCTATTTTGTAATTCAAATAGCTGTTCAATTTGTTTTTTGAAATATAAACCCTACTACTTTAAAGTTTATACACTTAATTCTTTATAATTTTGAGTAGTTAATGAAAAGCATAAACAAACTTCAACCTGTAGATCTAATTTTTGCACTTATGTGGGCTTTGAATTCTTGACTTGAATTGTTCAATATATTCTCATATTAATGAAAAACATCAAGACATTTAGTTTCATATTTAAATTATTCATAGATTTTGAGAAATGTGTTGTCGATGATGTCAAAATACTTCAATGTCATTGGATGCACTAATTTACTTGTGAAAATAGAAATTTTGATAGACATGGTAATTTGTTTCATATATGTAACATTTATATATGTAAAACCCATTCTTGTATCCCACATGTGGAAGGAAAATGACCCCTTTGGCTTGAGCTCAAGCTCAACTATGTGAGAGAGAGAGAGAGAGAGAGAGAGAGAGAGAGAGAGAGAGAATACCTTGGGTCCCCATAGATCATGGGAAGGGAGGAGATGGAAAGATCTATCTAGGGGAGAAAATATCTTGGGTTGCCACAGATCATAGGAATGGAGAAGATGGAAAGATCTAGCTAGGACTAGCCCAAAAATCAAATTTCAAGTTAATCCGATGATCCTAACCCCTTCTCTATGGCCAACAAGTTTAGTTGTTTTAAATCAAAACAATTTTTTTAAGGTCCAGTCGTAACGGATTGGTGCAAACTTCATTAATGGATCCAAGGCCCAACTGGTCAAAGGGTGAAACTTTGATTGGGTTTGTTTGGTTAGTGCTAGGCCTCTGTTTGGTGTTTAATATCCACATAAAATTTGAGGTGGGCTTGGGCTTTGATTACTTGGTATTGGTCTTTGTTCTCAATGTATCTTCCATAATATGTAGAATATCACTCATGCATACTAATTGTATACATTTCGTAAACCTTTTTTTTTTTTAATCCTTGACAAGGTAAACCAAACCAAAAATTCGCGTACTTGTTTTGATTCAATTCAACTCGATAGAGAACTTATAAATTAGAGTTGAGCTCAAGACAGACTTGCTCAGATCTCATCCGAATTGGGTTTAAACTTAGGCTCATCCAAGACAGTTGCATATCCCAATGGGGAGTGAAAGAAGGCTTCTTCTATAACTAGGGTTCTGAGTGAAGCAGATCTGGCAAGTGTTAAGAAAGATTCAGCTTGACTCACTATGCCTCAGCCAAGTTGACCTACTGGAGGGATATTGAGTTAATTATGTTGTCTTAGTCTATCAACAGCTCGGTCACTCGCTGAGATATCCAAAACTTTTTCTTGACGGAGTTATCAAATGTGTATAGTACTTGTGATGATTGGATTTGATCATGTGGATGGGCTAAATTAATTAGAGACTGAAACTCTTGGTAATTGAACTATCTTATCCTAACCATTTGATTTGAGCTGCAACACAGTTTGGTTCGATTATTTAGATTTCACAAATGGGCTCCACTCGCACGACCGACCCAATATTCATTTCTTGGGTCCCACACAATTGTGCAACATGTACAGAGGTGATGCTTTGGGTGTGCAAAGAGCTTTCCTCAGTCAATGTGGAAAGTTGATTCAAGTCTTAGAGCAATAAAAAAAACATTACAAAAGGAAAAAGAGTGAATAAAGATGCAATAAACTTGTTCCAACCCCACTAAACCCTTTTACTTTGATCTTGTCTTATCTAACTACATCCATCAACTGATAGTTTCTTCTCTTTATTCCTTACAATAGATAAAGATAGTTCTTGATGGAATGTTTCCTCATCCTAATCAATATATATTATTATAATATTGAAACAAGGGATTATATGAGAGGTAATCCAATGAAATGACTTTACCTGGAATCTATTAAATACATTTAAAAGACTTGTTAGGTTGAAAGATGTACTGTCTACATAACTTTTCCTTGTTAATTAATGAAAGAACTACTTGAAGGTGACGGTGACATGCACATCTGAAAATGTTATTCATAAAATATGCCCTTTATTTTTTTCTCTTTAAAGCATTTAACTGCATGAAAAAGATATTCAAGATCTTCTTACAGAATTATTTATAAAATAAGTCTTTTATTGAGATATTCAAGATCTGCTTACAAAATTATTCATGGAAAAGATAAAAGCAACTCCAACTCTCCCATTAATTAGAATAAATTGTGGCATATTAGTCTACCATGAAGGATACTTCTATTTGGTTGGAAATATCTTAAGAATGCAATCTAGGTACGTTAAATGCTCCCCCAAAAGAATTTTTTTGAAGATTCCTTGTGTCCTATTTGCACATCCTTAGAAGAATCAAATCATGCAAGAGCCTCTTGGTTTGAGTCCAATATAAGAATGTCATCACATTCCATCACTTCTTTACAGATTAGGGATTGGTAGAACTCTTTTATGAACCCATGTAACGTGATGAGTCCACGAATTCACCTCTAAGCTAATTAAAGCTTTGGCTCTGGCTCTCTGGTAGGCCCTGTGGAAGCGTAGGAATGGTTTTATATTTAAAGGGATGAGAATAAATCCCATTAGCACAATTATCTATGATAGAAAAATGAAAAGATGATTGTGGAATCTATGGCCAAATCTGAAAAGATCTACAAAGGACCGTCATACCATTACCAAGAAGGTAGGTTGAAGACTGAAGTGCCTTAGAGGCATGGCTCAAGTTTTCTCAAGTGCCTCCTTCAGAGTTATGGATGACAAAGCAGCTTTTGGCTTCGTTAGTTGTGATGATGCTTGGGTGCATGCAGGATCGCGTGAAGGATCCATCATTTCTTCCCCTAAAGAAGCTGAGGCAAGAGTTGTCTTACGTACACTGAAGGAGTGAGCATGTGAGGCATCCATAAGATCTACCTTTTCTCGGACTCCCTTGAGGTAATTCAAGCCATCAATGGATTAATGGACTGGTCCATTTACCTTATTTTGCTGGACATCAAGCTTTGAGTTTCGCCTTTGAAGATATTGTCTTCTCCTATATAATCCTAAACGACTTATAATTGATGATTTTGCACATGAGCATGCCAAAAAATCTTATGGGTTTGGGGGGGGGGGGGGGGGGGGGGGGGTGTGGGGGTGAGATTATGTGTAACTGGGGTAGCTCTTTTTGGTTTTTTTTTTTGTTGTCCTTTGATTTCCTTGGTGGTTCTTTTCTTTTGGTCTCTTTAATGAATTATTGTTTCTAAAAAAAAAAGACCGCATGGAAAGAAAATGAAAGATAAGAAAAAAGAAAGAAAGAAAGAAAGAAAGAGAGGTGGTGATAAATAAAAGAAAAAAAGCTAGTACTATTTAAAAATGGTTATTGAGACGATGGACTTGACAAAAATGTACTACTTAGAGCATAGCATCATTTTAGAGCATAGCTTCCTATCATCAAATAAGAAGAGTCGACTTTCTTAAAGAAAACAAAGTTGGATGATTAAAGAGCTGGTGTTGAATATATAATAGACTACAAATCTTAAATTTGTTTGAGTTGATAGAGTGAACTTTACTATAAGGAGAAAGAAAATTAAGTTCTTTTGAAAATTTAACATTGGCTAAATAGTATCTACCTACAATTAAATATAGGGGAACACAAGTACTTGTAGAATTATAAAATCCACAAAATTTATTAGGGTGATGAAATGCATTCATAATGTGATGAAGACAAATAATAAAATCGTAGAATTTATATGATGTGGAGAGTGCATAAACATTTTGTGTTTGAAATTGTCCCAAATTTGTCTAGTGCGCATTTTTGTAGGTTTAGTACCCATAAAAATAATCCTGTTAGGTAAAATACCTCAAGGATACCCATGCCATTAGAAACAAACAAAAACAATATTTCCAAGAGATACATTTTCTTGGCTCCCCTTTGAAAGGCTATAACGATGGGTGGAATAGAAGATGGCATTTCCATTACATATATATATATATATATATAAATATATATTTTTTTGATGACCAAGGTGTCCCTCGCCAGCCCAACTTTCAGTTCTTTGGCCTCTGGCCTTAGGGCTACTCGATTCTGATGAGCAAGGACTATTCCTTCAGCGATACATACATAGCTGCATATATTGTACCCGCATAATGCAAGGGGTAAGAGTTAAACTTAAGAGCTTGGGGAGCAAACCCAAGGCTCAAGCCAACTGAGCCTTCACGGCATATTTCCATTATATATAAATGAGAAGAAGATGCAATGGCCAAGAGATTGCAATCATGGAAAAGAATTTTGAATTGAGAGTACCCTCTTATAACAATAAGCCTCACTTGAATCTTTCTACTGAAAGTTGAACAACCACCCATTTTCTTGTGCAAGCATAAAATAAAGGAATTGCAAATTCATGGTTGTCATTGTAGGATTACATCAAAATGGGAAACCACACTTACTAAATATCTCACATCCAAATTAAAGAGAAAAATGATTAATTCTTGAATGCATTAAGAAACCATGTTTTGTCATTCCAAAAGAGAGCCGATTCTTTCTTCAGAAGAAATGAGCCCCAAATCCTAACAACAAATAAGTGGGGCATTTTAAGATATAATGTAGAGCTAATGAATTTAGAGCTGATTGGGTCATCAATATCCAAAAATTGAATCATGATCCACTTCTTCAAAACTTGAATATTGAGCCCCATAGTGTATGAATCTAAGTTGCTCATATCAGACAAATATGAGTGTAAAGAACATTTAAAAAATCCATTTTACCAAACAAGATCCAAAATTGGTAAATTGCAATTTGATATGAGCAAATTTAGGAGAATTGCCAATCCTTGAAGAGACTTGTGGTATGAGTAGGTAGTATCTATCATAGGTTAGCTCATTGCACAGTTCTAGCAAAAGTGAGAGCTAAAAAGCATCAGCTCACTTTAATATATTACAAATTCAAGAAGAAAAGCTTCTCAATGGGCATTTTTTTTTTGCCGAAAGATGAGAGAATTTGATTAGAAGTAAATGATATACATAGCAGGGCTCTCAATACTCAAAGGCCAAAGATTCCACAAAATTTTTTGAAAAACCAAAAGACTTAATGCCAGAACTATAGTAGTTGTAGAGTTTTTCTATGCACTCTACCAGATGTAAACTCCGTTGTTTGGGAGCCACTAGTGGGGTTCTAAAAATGCCTCTTTGGCTCTTCATTCTGAGATGACTGGAAGTGGGAAGCAAAGGATTTGTTTGTTTGTATTAGAATAGACATGAATTGAATACATAGGGCAGTTAAAAATGAAGATTAAAAGTGAATTCCAAAGAAAAAAAATATCAAAGAACATTTTCTTTTGGGGATAAAGAATCAAAAGAAGAAGCTATTTGATGCTTATTTTTTAAAATTCACCTTTTTAAAGCACCCTATGTATTTTAATTCAAAATAATTTTTCTCTTTGATCTTCTCCAGGTGAAACATTTCTCGAACAAATGGAGGAAGATGAGACCGGAAGACTATATATCACAATGGTGTAGTCTAACTTAGCCAAATAATTTACCACCCTGTTGGCAGATCTTTTGCAATACTTTGATGCTCCAATGTTGGAGACCTATGAACACTTCCATAGTCTTTTTTACACATACAATAAGCTCCCAAGAGAGGAAAATGACTTTTGGATTGAAGTCATAGAGATCAAGCAATTGCCCTCAATTTGTATAGTTGAAATTCGCATGCATTGAAATATTGGTAAACCCTTTTGGAGAGCCTAATTCAACCTCCAAATGATGTTGTTCAATGATTTCCCTAGTGTATGCAGTTGTGAATTTACCACTTAGTCCTTGAGAAAGCATCCAATACTTTTTGTTCTCGTAAATGGATTAAGTAATCCATCCATCAAAGTTTAACTTCTACCTCGATTTTCTGAGAAAGTAAAGTGAATTAACATTGTGAGATCAAATGGATGAATTGTGATAAGTTCCAAAGAGTTAATTGAGGAGACTAGTGTGTGTGTGTGTGTGTGTGTGTGTGTGTGTGTGTGTGTGTGTGTGTGTGTGTGTGTGTGTGTGTGTGTGTGTGATCGAGATCGAGAGAGAGAGAGAGGCCAATTTTCTTGTAAGATGTCATGAAGGAGTTGACAAGTCTAAATGGTATGGAGAGGATAAAAAAAGCGGGATTTTACCTGAAAAAACCCAATAGATGGCTTTTTAGTTTTTACAGCACTAGATTGCTCTTGTATATTTTTTGAGAAATTTGGAAGGGTGGAAGGTGTATGGGTGTATGGGAAGAAAGGATGGACTGGATTTTTGGACTGGTTTCCAACTGTTGCTTTGACAAGCAGCTGGACATGCCTATTTATAGTAATTACAAACCGCATTTACATTTCATTGCAACTGGATTTCATTTTATTTACATTTCATTTACTGTAGTTGCATGTGGCTCTAGCGCTGGATGTTTATCTGTGACTGATGAATTTTGTATTGGTTAGGAGCATGCGTGAATCTTGCGTTATACGTGTCGCTCGAGGACGTGATACGTGTCGCTGGAGGACGTGTTCACAATTTATCCAAAGCTTGTATGTGGGATAGCCTTTGTAGGCTTTGTACTTTGCTCATTATTTTATTCAAAGCATTTGGCTATCCGGTCCTTTTAGCCATTTTTGTTGACTTCGGGTGTACTTTTTTCTTGATTTTTAATTCAAAGAGGCTTTATGAAGTCCGTAGGAAAAGTTGCCGATAAGAACCAAAGGGAGCACATGGTTGCTTTAGTCGGCATGGATATATGCTTGTTGCTTTCTCTTGTGCCATATGTCTATTAGCCTGTACTTGGATGATGTCGTGTTCTTTATGGCGACTGCTCTTTTGGTGATGCTTCCGAAGTGGGGAATGTGTTGATAAACAAGATCACTTTAGTCTGTATATGATACTTTGTGGAAAATTGAGAGGCTTGATAACATGGATGAGGTTTCATTCTGCTTCATTTGAGGCTTCAAAATTCCAGTTATTATTTCGCATTTCACCATGGAATAATTGGATTAATTCTTCACGAGTGTTCTCTGGAATATCAAAAGGAATATCTTCATAAGCATTGAGAATTTGATTAAGGGCGGTATGTCCAAATTGTGATGGATATTGTATAACGGTAGTTTGTTCTGCAAGGTCGTCAGCAATACAAACTACTCGCCGACCGTCACACCAAACATATCTATATGTGCTTGCAAATTCAAGATGTCCTCTTAGATTGAGAAATCTTTGATATTGATCAGAGGCTGGATCATATTGCTGGAGACGTTCTAGGCTATATTCTCTTGTAGCAACTTCATAGATTCATACCATTGAGGTGGATAATTAAAAAGGAGATGTTCGTGATCATTTAAAGAAGAAATGAATTTCTTGCAAATTAAATCTCCTTATTCAAAAGCCATGATGCTCCATAATTGATAAGGCTGATAAAATCGGATCTCAGATCTTTCTCCCAAACTAGATGAAATTGTGATAAGAAGTTATCTGTTGGTGACTCCAAGGTTGCGAAGGGCATGGCGCACGATTGCAGGGAACTGCTGAATTAAGTTCAAAATCATCTCTGGATAAAGAAAATCTTTGGACTAAGCCTTGTTCGATATAAGAGATGTCCACTGCATGTGATGGCAGGAACAACTCGGGAAAGCCAGTTGCCCAACTGATATATTGCACTTTGAACATTAAGCGCTCCTTGATCTGACAAGAAAGAGTTTTTTCTCTTATTCTTGCAGCAATATCATTTGGAAAGGTTGTGTTAGCCTTTTCCAGGAGGTTGATTCTGGATGGTTTTTCATTAGCATAAGTAGATAACAGTGCTTTTTGATGGATGTTATGACATATCAGAATTTGGGTTTCTAAATCCTTGATATGGGTTACAATTTTGGATAAGGTTTTTCTAGTATTTTTTCTTTTATCGGAAAGGATAGCACTCCAATGAGCATTGATAAGTTCTTGAGAGGTGATGGATAATCCTGGATTGAAAAAATGAATGGATATTTATTGGGATGTTGGTATGGAGGAAGAGCTGGATTCCTGAAGAGGAGCTTTGCTTTTGCTAGAACTTGATGCCATAGGGACAAAGGAACCCTGGATAAGAATTGAAACTGAAAATCTGGATTAAATGGCAAAATTTGAAATGAAGTCATCAGAGGGATGATTTATTTTATTTAAGACTGGATATTAATTATTTGAATTCAAAAATTAATTCTTTATTATTTATGACAGTTTTAAGGCCTGTTGAATCAACTTGAAAAGGTTGTAAAAGTTGCAGAAAAGGAATTCCAAGAATAACATCATTGTTTAAATCCTTTCCTAGAAAGAAATTAGTCTTTATGGATATTTCATTTTTACAAACATAAACATTATTTAATTTGTATTTGATATGAAGTTTTTTAGTAGCTGTGGCTAGATTGAGTTTATTTTTTGTCTTTAGATAATATTTTCTTGGGATTAATCATTCTCTTATTATATTGATATCTGCGCCACTATCAAGTAAGCACAGGGTCTTAATAGAGAATTTTTTTATCTGAATTGTGACTTGGGTTTTCCATTTTTGAAATGGATTTCTGGATAAAGAATTTATGAAAATTTTTAAACTGTCATCAAAGTTTCTTGATTTTCGATGTCATTATAGTTTTCTTCATTTTCAATTTTTCCATTATTTTCTTGATAAGTTTTGAGTATGTAAAATTTAAGATTCTCAACTCTTTGTTTGAGGTCTTGAAGTTTAATTAAGTTTTGCTTTAAGAAATTTATTTCTTGCCTTTGAGTATTAATTTCTTTATTAAGGTCTAGAATTGACAGGTGAGGAGGAACATTTTCTTCTCTTAATCTGTCTAAGACAGTTTTAATGCTAAATTGTTCAGGTAAAGTATTGATAGTAGCTTTTCCTTTTTTATTACCTTTATTTATAGTCTGTATTTTTTTAAAATATTTATTTTTTAATTCTTCATCTTTAAGATCTTTAAACATTTCTAACACTAATTCTTCTAGAGCAGAAAGCATGTTTAAGGATAAAGAGGAAGAAGCAGATTCATACTGAATTTCACTATCAAAGATTTTGCAATGACAGGTATCAGAAGAATTGTCTGTATCTGATGTTTCTGAGGATCTTTTTAAAATAGTTTTTAATTCTTTTTCGGTTTTAACCTTTAATTGTGGGCAATCAGGGGCTATATGACCTTTTTCTTTGCAATTGTAGCACTGTATTTTTTTTGTTTTTGTTTAGGGTAAGAAGAAGATGGTTTTTCTTTTGTAAAGGATTTGTTTGATTCTTTATAAGGATTGCGATGAAAGGATTTTTTATGATATCTTCGTGAGGGCATATAATACCGTGGTGTTGTAAATTGTTTAGATTTTCTTTTTTGGTAATTTCTTTTTAAATTGTTCTTTTTCTTTTGGCTCGAAGGACTAATTAATGGCTCCATGCCAAATTGATAACAGAAATCACCAAGTTCATATTTACTGATTCTTTTCTGATTTTCAATTTACCGTTTGAGTTTGATTTCATTACACAATGGAAATCCAACTTTATTAATTTTTTGGATTAAATCTCCATATGTATACATAGCATAATTCAAATTTCCATAATTTTTAGATATCAATTCTTCTCTAACCTTTTCTGCAAAAAGTTTAGGAAGGCCTGATATAAATTTTTCTTTCCAGAATTCTGAATTGCTTGAATCAATTGTATAAAGTTTTGATAAGAAAACATCTTTATACCAACGAAATCAGATAATGTTGGGTAGGATAAATTAATTAATTGAGTTTTTAATTTTTCTTCTACATTCATATAATTTCCAACAAAATGTGTAATTATATTTCTAATGAGCATATAAATGGAATCCGAGATCATTTGTTCTTGAGGGGTAATGATAGGATTTAAGGATGGATATCTTTTTACTGCATTTAGAATAGTTTGTCTTTCTATATCTGATAAATATTTTTGCCACCAACCATTTAATTGTCCAGTAAAGCCAAGAACAACTGCATTTGCTGCATGTTTGTGATTATTACCGGCAGCTATGATAGTAGAAGCATATATCATCATCTGCTGGCATAATTGGATGATTTGATATTCAGATAATCCGTCTACACTCCATTCATATATTGATGAGCTTTCAAATTTAAGACCATTTAAAGTAACTTGTTCTTCGAATTGAAGATCAACTGGAGTTGGTCGTCGATAATAATTTCTTATTTTTGCTATAGTAACAACTGGTTTTTGTTTTTTAAATATTTTATTGAGTTGTAGAGATTCTTGATTGTTTGGGTTATCTTGATGTTCCGCTTGAGAGATTTTAGAAGAATTTTCTTTAGAATCCTCGAATTCCAAATCGGAGTCTGAATTAGAGTCTTTAGAATTTGAGAATAAAACATTTATAGATTTTTCAATGTTTTTATCTTTATTCTCTTGAAGTTTTATATTAGTAAAACTATGAGATAATTGATTGATGAGTTTATCAGAAAATTTTAAAAGTTTCTTTTCTAACTTTATATCCCTTAGGATTTCACCATGAAAACCTAAAGTTTGTGTCTTAATTACTTTTTGAGAAGAGGATGCTTCATGGATTTTGAAAATAGTTTCTACTTTATCTTCAATTCTATTGGTTTGTTGACCAATAGTATGAAGGTTGATATTTGTATAATTATTTTGTTCTAAGACATGACATAAATCTGATTCGTAAACAAAGTCAGATTTACCTTTATCTCCTTGGATTTTTGCAACATCTTTTATGGGTATGGCTGAAGTGTCTTTATAGAGGATTTGATGTAGAGGAGGATGTATAGATTCTTTAGTTCTCTGAGGAGAAGAACTGGTTGAAGCTATAATCTATGATGAACTTAATTTTGTTATCATATTTATGGATAAATCTTGAATATTATACCTTTTCTTTATGACTAATTTAAGCCAATCAAAGAAATAAATATTTCTTTCATTATCACACATATATTTATACCACTTTTCTTTTACGAAGTCTTTATGTTCTGGAGAAATATCTTTAAAGAAAGCTTTTGTCAATGGATGAGTGGCTAAATTCTTTTTTAACATTTCTTTATCAATTTCAAAACTTTCAATAACATTTATATTGAAATCAGCTTCTGAGGGATTGTATGTATGAGATGGAGAATCTTGATAAGAAGGATAAACAAGTCCTGTAGGCCTCAAATTTATATGAGGTGGTTCCTGTATGGAAGATCCTACAACAGAAGGAGGATGAGAATAGGACTTTTTAGAGGGTTGATAAACTGTAGGGGTTATAATTCTAGAATCTGTTTGGAAATTTATTTCAACACTTCCATTTTTATGTTCAAATATATTTTCTATATCTTGATTTTCCTTAGGTCTTTTTGGTTGAGCATTTTCTAAAAGCCATTTACCGGATAAATTAATATCATTCCACTATATGAGTTTGGGAATATTAACTTTATTTTTGAAATTGGTTTGGAATAAGGTAGTCATACATTTAGCTTGATTTGAATAGGCTATGCCTGGAGCAACTGAATTCATTAGTTTATAATAAACTCTATAAACAAGGGCAAGATTTTGATTATGAGGGTTCATATCAGAACCTTTTGTCTGAATTGCTAAAGTGAGGGCTTCATGAGCACCTGGATCTGTAAGGGAGACAGAGAAATTTGGAAAACAGTTGAAGAAAGTAGGGCCATTAGCCAAACTTGATTCAACCATTCCTATTAATGAATCACTGAATTTTTTATGTCTTGTATCTTGGACATACATGAGAGCTTCTGTTCTAAGTCCAAGTCTAGTTAGAGGCTTTAGAGCAACTTGCACTAAGCCAAAATGAATATAATTATATGTTTTAGCATATTCTTGTATTTCTTGGGGCTTAATTAAAGAAAGATGCTAAATATTACTAGTAGTAATGGATTCAGTTCGTTCGATTGTTTTTATTTTATAACTTGATTTTAATTAAAAACTTCCCATTTTATAAACTTCATGTTTTTGAGAGAGAGAGAGGCCAATTTTCTTGTAAGATGTCATGAAGGAGTTGACAAGTCTAAATGATATGGAGAGGATAAAAAAAGCGGGATTTTACCTGAAAAAACCCAATAGATGGCCTTTTAGTTTTTACAACACTAGATTGCTCTTGTATATTTTTTGAGAAATTCGGAATAACGATGTTAATGTTCCTCAGAGATGTTAATATCGCTTCTTTTTTATGTAATTTTAGAGTGACGTTAACGTCTTTCCACCATTGACCTCTATAAAGATAGGAGTTTGTAAACGTCTAAGGACATGGTAGGAGATCCTGATGGCACCACAAAAACATGATATTGCTGGTATAAATCTTCTCTTGCTTTTTTTTTTTTTTTTTGAACACTCCCATTTCCTTTTAAGGCTTTGAATAGAGTGGATGAGAGATGAGAGTACAGGAATGAGTATTTGTGCAGCTTTTCTATTTGGCGAGACAATGTGTGCCGATATTTATCTTATAAGTTTGATCATTACGTATAGATCACTAAGTAGAATGTCAAATAAAATGAGTGTAGCTAAGGTCTGTGTTTATCAAAATGAAACACAAGTCTGAGGCTGCACCCATTTTATTGACATTTTGTTTGAGATCCATATATGAAGATTTGACTTATAAGATAAATATCAGTATCCCACTCTCTTGCCAAATGGGAAAGCTAAATGAATCATCATTTCTTTTGTTTATGTTTTTTGTCCACTCTATGTTAAGTCATTATTGGAATATGACAATGTTTATATGGGAGCGACAATTTTTTAAAAATTATTTTTCCCAAGTGGCGTTACCATTACCTATTTTCTTTTTAATTTTTGAGCGACGTTAACATCTTTCCACCCTTTAGCTTTATAAATATATGACTTTTTGCATGTTGTGTAGATAGAAACAAATGTGCTTGAGTGGGTTCTTTGTGAGATCAAGCCTAAAAATATAACTTATAGTTGTCACAGTGGTATAAGGGACACTGATGTTTCTTAAATTTAAAAAGATAAACCTTAAACTAGAACCTTTAATCAATCGATCGGATATATGCCCGATCAATCGAAATTGATAGTGGAATGCAAGCAAGCGATGTTGACGTTGTTTTTTTGTAACCTTGCTTCAAGGTTACAGTTACAGTTATAGTTATGCTTTAGTCAAATATATTAGAGAGACGAAACTAGTGAGAGTTTAAATAGAAATGAGAACAATCAAAATAGTAACTAATCATTCAATTGAGGACGATTATACATTCCACTAAATTCTTTACAAAACATGTGCACAATCGTATATCAACCTTCACATTGCTTTTGTCATGGCCTCTTGTGCTTGTTGGTATTTAGCTATTTTAGAATATACTGGACAACCTCTTTGAGGTTTGCCTTTCTCCTCGCTATAAAGTTCCATTGCTCTTTTATTGTGTACCTTCCACTTGGGTTGTATTCATTTATCTCCAGTAAGGCTGTCGCGATAGGTTTGTAAACTTCATCACCCCACTCATTCCTTAACTCCTTCAACTTCTCATCATCCCCATTTATTTTTTTCTTTCACTGATCAGTCAAGTCAAGCACAAATCACATTCCACGCATGTGTTCTAGTATGACATTCGGGTTACCATCCATGCTTGTCATCTTTTGTTCCATCTCATCCATCCTTGCAATCAAATTTTCTTCCATCAATTCCATTTTGAATTGATGACTATAGAGTGCATTCTCAACTTCTCAGAAATGACCCGAAACATTGGATGGAGACATGATAAATTCTTTTTCATCATTTCTAGTGGTCGCATGGCCTCTTTGAACATTTTGATTTCTGACATGCGAATGAGATTGCCTCAATGTGCTTAGAGTTATTGAGTTTGGCATTGCAATAGGAGCTTTGTGTGGTTCAGCTGTCACATCTTGATGTATGAAAATTCGGAAAATCAATACCCTAAAAGGCAATGGAGCATTTTTTTGCTGTAGATTGAGCTTCACCATGTTTTGAGAGATAACTAAAGGAAGATTTATAGGTAAACAAATTCTAATGGCAAACAGAAGATAGCCCGCATCCTCATTAATCTTATCATGATGTTCCTTTGGTTTAACATTGTGAGTAACGAAAATATTGGGCAACCTATAGGAGTCAGTCAGCTTTATTTGTTTAACCAATTCTCTAGTTAGCCAAGGTTTGTCACTACCACAATGTTTTTAACCAACAGCATCCTAATCAATCTCATCTTCATCATCTTCCATATCATCTGAGTCTTTCTTCGAAATAGAAAATTTAGCATTGGGAGTATGGGAAATTAGCATAATCGACTGATACAAGTAGGAGTAATATAAAATTCCTTCCCTTGTACGTATGTATTGAATTCAACAATAGACCCATCATACATATTATAGTAAAATTCCCAAACCCAATTTGGGAATATCTCATACTCGAAATTATAAATGGGAAGCCAATGACGATGAGCAAGCCATCCACCAAATTCAATAGTCCCAAACTTATGCACATTGACTAGTCTTTCAAGAATAACTGTCTTTTTTTTGAAAATTTTCTCATATTGAATAGCCTAGTCCTCATTCCGAAATTTTTTCTCATCAAAAGCAAAAGATGAGAAAGATTCATAAAAGACGACTTTCTTGTCAAAGGCTGGAATCTTTTTAGGTGCCATGTGTGCCAAGTAGTGATAACAGCATTGAACAACAAGCAAAGAGAGTAAAAAACTTCACAGAATTAGCAAAGAGTGAAGCACACCACAATAGCACAATGTAGGGTCATAAGCAATTTCATTATGTGTAACATCTCAAAATCCTGAAATCTGAAATGAGAATCTATGAATTAGCCAACATTACATTCATTACATAGCTGTAAACAAGAAAACACAAAGATGATTTGGACTAGAATATATTAAAGATGTTGGAAACATGAGAATTTGAGAAAGACGAGGAGTGGGGTCACAGTGGAGAAGAAGACAGCAGCTGCAACTGAAAAGTCACATGAAAATGATGGTTTAAGGATAGAAACTTCACTTTCCCTCGAATATTTTCTTTTTAACCTAAAAGTTACTTTTTTGTGACTTTAATATCTCTCTTAATGAGGGACGTTAGCGCCATTCAAAAGTTACATGTAAAAGAGGTGATGTTAGTATCTCTGAAGGACGTTAACATTGCTATTTCCAATTCTCAAAAAATATACTAGATGACCTAGTGCTGTCAGAACTAAAAGGTCTTTTTTGGTGTGGGACCCAACTATTAGGTTTTTTCAGGTAAGATTCTCTAGAAAAAATATTTCAAGAATTACACAAAAGGAAATTACAAAAACTTTAGAATGGTACAAGAGAGTAAAGAATATGCTAAAAAAACACAAGTGAAGAATGAAACTTAAGCAAACTTGTATTTGAAGTTATGAACTAGAAAGGGCGGGAAAGAAATTTACAAGTTTCCAAGATAAAGAGAAAGAAATAAAGACTAGAGATATAGATCATGTAAAAACATTAAAGATGAAAATGAAATTGTCCAATTAAAGAAGATGTGATAAAATTAGACACGGGATGTACTTTGAAGACCTACTAAATGCAGAATATATGTTTTAAGTAAATTATAAAGACTATCTTAACTAGGAAGAAGAAGACATAGCATTGAGATTAGACAATATGCCCATATAAGTATGTATCTCCGTAGACATGGCAGACCCAAGAGTTTTGTTTAGGTGTGGTCAAATTTTTGCTATAATTTTTTCACATAATATTAGAAAACGAAGAAAAGGTATTGCATTTGAATAGACACAAATTATATAACTGCATTATCTAGCTCACGTTTCTCTCATCAAAAGCCATCTCAACTCTAGGGTGGCTATAGTTGCTATTCAGTCTCTTGATAGGGATAGGCATTATCTACTAACCATCATGCTCCTACATAATAAGGTATTTTTGTCTTTAGTATATTTTCTTTCAATGGTTTGGTTGTCTTCTTTTAAATGATATTTATTTTCATAGTAATTAAGGTTTTTTTTAGATGATGGACATGATGTAATAGTTATGTTAGGAAAACTAGAATAACCTAGTTCATTCTTGTGTATTTTGAATTTGAAGTTCTGAGAAAGATTTTATTGTACTTTCATCTTTTGTTACGCTAACACATGATTTGATCTTATTCCATTCAGATGACCTGTAGTCTAGGGTCATGAGATACATGCCAAAGGGTACAATTATACATAGATGTGTTACAAAACTGAAAAAAAAATTGACTTTAATGTGTATCTAAAATAGTTAGACCAGAAGATCGACAAAACTCCAAGTCAATAATCTAAAAACCATAAGTAAAAGCCCAATACTATCACAACTTTCACCCTAACCTGAAACCACTGAAAAGTCAGACCATAAGATCCACAAAACCCAAAATCAATGATTTGAGAACCATAAGTAAAAATCGCAACCCTAACCCTAACTTGAAACCTCCAAATAGTCAGATCACAAGATCGACAAAATCCATAAAATCCAAAATCAACAATCTGAGAACCATAAATAAAAGCCCTAAAGTATCACAACCCTAATCCTAACCTAAAACCACCAAACAGTCACGTAGAGATGGAGAGTTACTGAGTGAGGGAGTGAGAGAAAGAAAAAGGCAGAGAAGTAGAATGAAGAAGGTGACAACTAATTGGAGAAAGAAGATTTTGTCCACGCAAAAAGGAGAAGGGAGATTTTTTCTCACCTTAGGTGGAAATAAGGTAGATCGAAACATGGATGGGAGGGTTTTCAAAAATGGGTTCTGAGACATGGGGTGGTGGTTTTGAGTTATATGGGGCATGGGCCCTTGGTTCATTTCGCATTTAAAGGGTTTTTCTTAACCCATCTAAGGCGACCATCCCAAATGAGTTTTGTGTGGGTCTGCCCCTACCCATGCACTAAATTGGGGTTTGATTGAAATAACCAAAATATTTTACGAAATGAAGTACAAGAAATGCCCAAGGAATGGAGAATGAACATTAGAACTAGCACTGATGGAAGGTCAAGAGTCAATATAATAGTTCAAAGGTGCTTTCTAGTAATAACAAGATAGTAAAAAACGTGATTGAGAAACCTTTCTATGAGAAAAGGTTTTAAGAATCGTGAAAGCTACTTAAGTTACAATCCATGTAATGGAACTTTTAGAGAAAGTAATTAAGCAATAACTATGGCATTGACAGGCATTGTTTGTAGGGACCGAGAAAGAAAGTAAATGATCAGCTAGAATCTTAGAGAAAAACATTCAAGACGAATGACCTTAGAATTACCATATCAAAGTAAAGGTATATGAAGTGCAAGATTAGTATTTTGAGAGTAGAAAAGAGGATGTGGTAAGATTGTTTTTTATTCTTTTTGGGTAATGATGAATTATATTAAAGAAAACAACAAGATACAAGTAGCTTCACAAAAGAAAGGGACTGAAGGCATTATACTAAGAGAAACACAAATACAAATTATAAGCTGAAAGCTATCAAATCATTTGACCTATCCACCCCTTGCTTTGTAAGTGAGTCCACAAATCCTTTTGACACCCTCCCAACATGATGAAACGACACTTGAATTGAGGATGATACAGCTTTAATCTCATTCATTTAAATCTGAAATCTTCAAGAAAACATGGCCGAAGATAAAACTCATGAAATGACATTGATGGAATCACTTTCCACCACTAACTTAGACTGAAAACAGAAAGAGACATAAATCCGTAGCATATGTAAGATAGCTAGACACTCTGCCTCATTAGATTCCATACACCCCTACATGCTTAGAGAACATTGCCTCCACAATTCCTTCACTATTATGCAGCACTCCACTGATACCCGCCAACCCAGGCTTAGCCTTAGATGCCCCATCCACATTAAACTTTAATCTATCCTCTGAGGGTGGAATCCAATGCACCGTCTTTTCACATTTTTTTGGTGGAATCCAATGCACCGTCTTTTCACCTTTTTTTTCCAATGTACAATATAAGGAGCCCTCCCAATTATGCAATATACTATCAACCATAAGACTATCAAACTCACTCTTAAAGGATGCCCAATTAGCATTTCGATCCACCACCAACTAAGACATATCCTTCAAAGAAGACAAAGCACCTTTCAACACCTTTTATCATACCTCTCCTTCCATGTTGACTATAAAATAACAAAAGGAATAAGTCTCCAAAGAATTGAACCACATCCAGAAAAAGAAAAATACCTCCAAGCTTCAATAACAAACACCACACCTCACAAGAAGACCACATCATAAGGAGTGAGAGAACTAACAATGCATAAACAAATGCTCAATCATCTCCCTCTCCTTCCCACACATCACACGTATATCTTAAATAGCCTTTGAAGCCAAGCCTCTCCTCCTAAGAGTATCTGCTGTAGAAATCTTCACCGAAATTGCAAACCAAGCAAAAGCCTCCACCCTAAGAGGAGCTGATCCCATTCAAGCCAAGGAAGTAGGATCTCTGACATTTGACGAGCCCTCAGATACCTTATAAAAATAGTTACAAGAAAAAGCGCCAAAAGGGTAATGTTTCTAAATACGAGAGTCAACTGCATCCCTATAAATAAAAATGTTAGAAAGAAGACAAACCAATGACTTGAACTCGGTCTCCTCTAGCTGACACAAAGCCAAGGTGGTAAAATTTTGTAGATAATCTAGGACCATAAAATGATAAGCTCAATGATCAATTATAGAATAAAACAAAGGATTTGAGTTTGCTACAATTAGTAGCACACAATGGGAAAATTGGAGACAAATGCATCTTTGATTACTGAAGGGCCATTTTTATAAGATGACAACTAAAGCTACACTAAAGTACATGTGATTGAGATGTGCATGCCAAGATAGATGCATTGAGTTAATAGAACTAGGAGTAAGTACATAAAAGGTAACTTAGGTAACCACCATGGAAGAAACAAGATCAAGGAAATGCCATTAAAAATGGTTTGGTCATATACACAAAATGTCATAATCAACTCGTATTTGACATGTCAAAGGGATTAGAAGTCCATGGAACGAGAAAGAAGGGAAGACTTATACGACCTTAGCGGAAGTATTGAAGAAAAACAGGTTAAAATGGAGTTAAAAGAAGTGAGAAAGCATCACTTTAATAGTGTGTAGTGGAAAAGCACGATGTGGTTATCAATAAATTAAACAACCATAAAGAATTCGGAAAAATTGCATGCCTTCAATGACATGTCTACCAGTATTTTTATTGCACAACTTTGATACAAAATATAGAGATATGTAAAAAGCAATCTACTGTTTATCACATCCATTTTGTTTTAGCCATGATTAACTCCTAGTTAGGATATACTAGTCTTTAAGTTACATCTCAACATCAATTAGAATGGCATTAAGGTAGTCCATGGGACTATTTAACAATTTCCCTTGATTGACGTTGTGTGGATCAAACAACATCAATTTGTTTATAGAAATTGATGCTTTTCAAGAGTTATTGCCTTGGTGAATAAATCTGTGATCGTTAAGTTGGAGGACACATAAAAAGGAGTGATGATGCTACAATCAAAAGCTTCAAGAATATAATGACAATCCACCTCAATATACTTATTGTGTTCATGAAAAAGATTAGATTTGCTACATCTTGGATTGAGCAAGTATTTTCTGCATGGAGTGGAGTAGAATGATTGTTAGAATTATGAGTGTTCA
Organism: Sextonia rubra; assembly: GCA_037013555.1. Classification (NCBI taxonomy): domain Eukaryota; kingdom Viridiplantae; phylum Streptophyta; class Magnoliopsida; order Laurales; family Lauraceae; genus Sextonia; species Sextonia rubra. The sequence goes on from JASUAD010000026.1 coordinate 14,352,743, forward strand.
CTAATTCATGTGTTGGATAGAACTCAGAGTCCATTGAGTTGTAATTTTGTATTTGTTTTATAATAGACTATGATATATATGTCACCGGAAGAGTTCAAGTGAAGACAAAAAAGAACACATAAGAAAATTAGTGAATTAATAAAACTGGGACAGAAATTAAACTCAGTTTGTTCGAACGAAGCCTAGGAAATTTTGAAAGCCAAGAAATCTGAGATATGATTCGTTCAAATGGAAAACAGTAATTTTGAAAACCGACTTGCGCGAAAACCTTTCTTTTTTTGCCAAGAGTGCCTGCTTTGTTCTTATACGGACTTTAACCTTAGAGCATGAATTGGGGGTTATTTAAATGGTTCCTCTCTTAATCCTAAGGTACCAATCATCCTATTTTAAGCATAGAATACCTTTTAGAGTCCTCCTTTTTTTCTAGAGCTATCATTGGAGAGCTGTGCTGATTTGAAGAGTTCTAGATATTATTGCTTCTACTCTATTATACAAGATTGTCTTCTCTTTCGTAGAAATTCGTTCATCTTACAGATTCAAAATGGTATTGAATCAAGTATGTTGAAATTCAGGGATGGTGAACGGCATGGTCGTCAGGAAGTGATAGTATTACAATCCTTAGGTTGTGGCAAATTGGGGAAGTTCTGTGAGTATCTTGTAATTGTTCATTCATAGTGCTTGGTTTTCCTTATATCGAGGAGATCGGTCTCTTGGTTTTTTCTGTGTTGAGTTTCCAGATAAAGATCACGTGCCTTATCTTCTTGTGGTTGATTGATTTTCTTTTACCATCGTTAATTGACCTACAATCTAGCAATATGATTGAAACCTTGACACCTTCAACTTTAGAGGTTCTAAAAAACCCTCAATGATATTAAGGAACTCCAATCTAGAAGTAGTCCATGAAGCCATGTGATTTCAAAGAATGCTGATGATATAGTCGATATTTTATTCTAATAAATGATTTAGGAACTCTATCTCACTTTTCACATATCCAAAATTAAGGAATTGGCCCAAAACATGCAGCTGAGATCTAGACTAAAATTGCAAATAGACATAATTTGGAAGTTGGCTAAGCTTCAAACTCTACTTCTTGAGTTATTAGTTCCTCTTATATTTTGGCTAGAGGCAGTAATTAGTATGTTAATCTATCTTACTTGACAATCTCATCCTTTATTGTCGAACAAACTCCCTATTTGTGTTAATATAGCAACCATTCTCCTTGTACCTCGTAAAGATATTTTGTTAGTTCCTCATTTGTTGTTGGTTAACTTGTCGATAACAACTTTCATACTTCTTTTTGTTGTAATAGTTATATCATAAAAGACCATAGAAAGGGAAAGGTGATAGGGACTAACAACAAATTTCTCTTTGGAGTGCATTTGTAAACATTCACTCTTGAGTATCTATGGTTTTCTTCTCTTAAAAAAAAAATTAGATTTATGTGTTTTGTGGCATCATCAATTAGGACATCCAAATACAAATTATAAATTGTTCGGATCATTGAGTTCTAGATTGATTCAAAATAAGACTTTTTTTTTCTTTAAATGATGTTATGTTTGATTGTTCTGTTGTTGCTTGAGTAAAGTAGATTCTTGCCTCACTACAACAGTTATTATCATTGCCGGTGCAAAATTTGCGCCGGTAAAAGTAAAAAAACGCCGGCAAAATCCATTTCCGGCGATATCTTATGCGCCGGCATTCCGCCGGGAAAAATTCGCCTGTGTTACCATTTACCGGCGATAAAATGTAAACGCCGGTAAATCATATTGACTGCCGGCGAGAAGGGACAACTTTTGCCGGCGTTTTTTAACGCCGGTAACAATTTTTAAATTTACCAGAAAAAATTTTCTAACTTCATTTACCGGCGTTTTTTAGCGCCGGCAATAACTATTATTTTTTTAATCTTAATTGTTTTTTAAGGCTCTTCACTGGCGATTTATAACGCCGGTAAAAACTTTAAAAAATTTTACGGGAAAAAATTTATCAAATTCATTTACCGGCGTTTTTTTATCGCCGGCAATAACTATTATTTTTGTTATTTAATTGCTTTTGAAGGTTTTTTACCGGCGATTTTGTTCGCCAGAAATACTTAAAATTGCGCCGGCAAAAATAATAATATCATCTTTTCTATTTTTTTTATTTTTAACTTTCTATCCCTGTTGATATATAATTAATTTGTTACATTTGCCAGCCTCTCTCATTCCATTATTCAATACCAGATCTATTACACACCTTATTTCCTTTTTCAATCCAAAACCACCAAAAAATAAAACAAGAAAATTCATTCCACTTCATATTAATATTCAAACATCCTTTCAACAATATTCAAATACCATTTCAACAATATTGGAAGCACTTTACCATTACAAATATAAAACCCATGATAACATTCTATTCTATCCAACATTCAAATACCAATGAAAATGTACATATTCATATAATCATGTCATTGTTGTAACATTGCTTAGAACAACCACTTGCATCCCATTTCAATACACAAAAGTCTGTTACTCTTCATATATATATACTTGTCCTTCATGTGTGCTGCATCTTAGCTCCATGGAGTCTTTCTTCATTTTTTACTCAATCTGTATGAGAAAAAGAACATAAAATGAGCTGGGTAGTTTGACTATAAATTCAAATAAAACATGCATCATGACTGGTCCATGGGACTGATAATTCAAAAGTATGACAATTTCATTAATTCAGAAATGTTCTAAAAAGATTTCAACAGTCATGTACATGTACATATCCATATCCATATCCAGGTTATCCAAAACCACAACAGCATATTTATGATCCGTCATTTGGGCAAAGGATTCAAACCAGAGAGATTCTCAGATGGAGTTTCAAATGCATTGAAGAATCAGGTCATTTTCAGTCCATTTGGGTGAGGTCCAAGGATCAATGTTGGGCAAAACTTTGCCATGATAGAGGCTAAAATGGCCTTGCCCATGACTGTACAACACTTATCATTTGAGCTATCGGCAAGCTATGCACATGCTCCATACAATTTCATTACACTTCAACCTGAACAAGGTGCTCAAATAATCTAAAGAAAACTGAGATATTCTCAGAATCATGTAAAGTTCTAATCGGTATAATGACATTCCAAAAACAAAAAATAAGAATGAAGTCATCGTGGAAGAAAAGCAAGGGAAGAGTGTGATGGAGCTGCATGCTTAATTATGTGCCTAGGATCTCAACGAATCCTAGTCCCGATCCAGTTTATCCCCACCATGGACAAGCTGAAAATATCTTGTCTGTTCGTACCATTTAGATCATCGGATTTAGAACTTGGTTGTGTTGCATTCTGCTTTACATGTAAACTTAATTGCTTTGAACTAATATTTACTTCAACAGTACTTCTGATTATCCAAATGTGTGGACCTTCATTTGTGTAAATTTACTTGTTCGCAAAGATGCGCATAAAACCAAGTCTAAACCAAGCACTTTTCTATTGCAGGTTGTGGTCTGGCCAGTCAATAAAGAGCTCATAAATTAGCTATTAAATTACTGAGCAATTTTGCTCATAAAGAGCAAAATTACTTAAAGAGCAACAAAAGAGCAAAACCATGCTCAGGGAAGAATAGGTAAGCAATAGTTACTGGCTGGCCTCAAGGCATAAGCAATTTTGCTCATAAAGAGCAAAACCAAGCCTCAGGGAAGAGTGTGATGTGGTCTTTATTACTGAGCTCATAAAGAGCTCATAAATTACTTACGCCTGAGTTTGAGTAGGGGCTGAAGCTTGTCTGTGGCCAAATGGTACAGCTGAGCTCTGCCCTGTGTTTTTCTCCTTCCATATCTTGTAACTGACAGAGGGCAGAGAGAGCACAAATTTTGTAACAGATCAAACAATCCTAGCGCAATTCAAACTGAACCGAAGCTAGAGAGAACTTCTCAATATAAAGCTAAGAAAACAGATTGAAAACAGCAATGACTATCCTAGTAACTTGGTAGCCAACAGATGCTGATCGTGACATCTCCTCCCCCCTTAAAATCTTGCTGATCCTCAAGAGTGATATCAGGAAATTGCACCTTAATTAATTCCTGATCCTCCCAAGTGGCATCTGCTGGGGACAATCCCTGCTAATGAATCAGAACCTCATGTGCTTTCATTTGAATCCGGCGATCAAGAACAGCTTGTGGTTCTGGAATCAAAAAAGATCTTGAATTCTTTTGATTCTTGTTTGCCATAGTGAATGAGGAAGAGCAAGGAGATCTACAGAAAGAGCCATAGCTACTATCCCTGCCCCCTAGGACTTGCAAATCCCCAAAACTCCTTCAAGCCAGTGCTTTTCCACCCTATATCCTCAGAAATTTGCTGACCCAGCAGTGACGTTACAGTTGTCTCTGGAGAATTCTTTCTCTACACACTGCATAGATGTTATCCCACAGTTCCTCCAGAGCCAGCAACTCATCAGTGCAAGTATGGCCATATTTCAGCAATAGAGATCATTCATCTGGAAGGACAAAGTGGACTATAATTCTCAGAATGTTTCCAGTGAGCTGTTTGCCTTTTTACAATTCTACTTCTCCTTATGTTTGGTTCTAACTCTTCCATTTGTTTTAAGACCATTTTCCGCACACTGCATAGATGTTATCCCACAGTTCCTCCAGATCCAACAACTCATCAGTGCAAGTATGGCCATATTTCAGCAATAGAGATCATTCATCTGGAAGGACAAAGTGGACTATAATTCTCAGAATTTTTCCAGTGAGCTGTTTGCCTTTTTACAATTCTGCAAATCCTTATGTTTGGTTCTAACTCTTCCATTTGTTTTAAGACCATTTTCTGCACACTGCATAGATGTTATCCCACAGTTCCTCCAGATCCAACAACTCATCAGTGCAAGTATGGCCATATTTCAGCAATAGAGATCATTCATCTGGAAGGACAAAGTGGACTATAATTCTCAGAATTTTTCCAGTGAGCTGTTTGCCTTTTTACAATTCTGCAAATCCTTATGTTTGGTTCTAACTCTTCCATTTGTTTTAAGACCATTTTCCGCACACTGCATAGATGTTATCCCACAGTTCCTCCAGATCCAACAACTCATCAGTGCAAGTATGGCCATATTTCAGCAATAGAGATCATTCATCTGGAAGGACAAAGTGGACTATAATTCTCAGAATTTTTCCAGTGAGCTGTTTGCCTTTTTACAATTCTGCAAATCCTTATGTTTGGTTCTAACTCTTCCATTTGTTTTAAGACCATTTTCCGCACACTGCATAGATGTTATCCCACAGTTCCTCCAGATCCAGCAACTCATCAGTGCAAGTATGGCCATATTTCAGCAATAGAGATCATTCATCTGGAAGGACAAATGGTTCCCGCTTCAACAATTTACATGTGAAGCTTAACAAGATTTACATATGATGGTTCCTTAACAAGATTTATATATGATGGTTCCCGCTTCAACAATTTCCAGATTCTGAACCACCGATCAGAAAACGGTGGGCTAGGCTGACAGAGTCAGAAAACGGGTAAAACTGTTTCCCTTCTTTCTGGTTTTTCTTTGTCCAGTTCAGGTAACTGTTTCCCTTCTTTTGTCTAAGGTACAGATGGTGCATTAGATGATGAGATCTAAGCCCTCATCAGCTGGACGGCTGGACCTTTATTCCTAAGTTAAAATGGACCTTTATTCCTAAGTTAAATTCCTATGAATCAGTATTGTTTCAAGAAGTAGAATATATTTAGTAATGTTTCATATTTTTTTGCCCATGAGCATGTTTCATCTTTCACAACTACAAGGCTAAAAGGCCATAGGAGTCTAAGGACTAAGGACAATGCTTGGCTTGAAGAGAGTAGTTCGAAAACCAAAGAATAAGGAGGTTGAGACAACAACTATTTCCTTACCAACGACTCTCTTGCAATGCTTTGCAACCATAAGGGCAATTTTTTGTAAGTGAGACGTTTAAGTAGTGTGTAGTGAGTGAATACCCCAGTATAAAAGTGTAGTTTGTGCCTCTCGTGAATTGAGGTGGAAGAACTTGAGATGGTGGAACAACTTTATAATTGAAGAACATACCTAGAGAAGGTGCATCCTGAGCTCCACTAGAGGCGCCCTCCCGACCAACGGCGATACCCAGATCTATGCCTGCATGATCTGCTAACCGAAGGACTAAGCCCTCAAGAAAACTAGTTTTTTTTATGTGCTCTTCTAACTGCTCCCTCAAAACATGCACCTCAGAATCACGGCCCGTTCGAGTATGGGCTGAAGCAGACTTCGTGCGAATGCCAAAACCCTTCAGATATCCAGACCTCTTGCCAAGAACCTCAACGGATATTTGTTCCTCGCTCATCGGAGATGTAATCGAGGGTTGAGACTGTTCAGCTGTCACTCGTACCAATTCCTCCTGCGATATTTTTAAAGAAGTAAGAATCAAATAAAGTGAGTTGAACAAATGTATAAAAGTTAATTTATATCGATTTATCAAATAAGAGTTAGGCATAAGTACATATGTCTTCTGAGCCTCCTCATTTATCCACTTATTACTCCCATGCATATAGTGGGTGTCGTGGTAGAAATCCGGAAAAGGCTGTGCCTGTCCACCATTCTGTGCTCTATGTTATGACATTAGATATTTCATTAATATAAGAAATTAAAATTTCATGACTTAGTCAAATAGGAAAAATTCCTAAACCCGCACTTACAATGATTGAATGACGTGCTGGGAAGGATCTAGAGCCACTCGTATGATTCCATGGCATCTTCGAACGGCTATTTCTTGCTTTCCTTGACTTCTCCTACAAAGATTAAAAAGAATAATATATTGCCTAAACACATCTTAACTAATACAATGAACTTGATACAAAACCTTTAAAAGTTACCTTCCACTTCTCAGTCTCCCACAAATTGTCGATCATCCAGGCCCAGTCATCTGCCTTACAAGGTGTTAGTGGGTGGCTCTTTGGATTGGGCACTCCCGCCTCCACAAGAGACAAATAGTGGGTATGTAAGTCACTCTTCCAGTCCCTATACAATTTTTGGCACTTCGCATCAATGGCAGCCTTGATGATCGAATCGTTCGTATAGTCCCCGAACTCAAACATTTGCTTCAATTGCAAACAAAAACAAGTTATGTGAGTCAACAATTAAATTAAAATGAGTCCAATTGAATCTGCATTAGGTTACTTTCAACGAAATTACCTGAACTCTCTTTACCACTAACTTCTTGATCCCTTCAGGAACAGACTTCCAGCCTTCTTTCCGAACTGGTGCCTCATCTCGAATCGCTGCACCTAGAAGGTTCGCCAAAGTAGTGGCAAATTCGCCCTCTGGCGCATTGCTTGAAGCTGGGATCGAAACTGGGATGGCATGGCCAAGTTGCCTCCTCAGCTTTGCTACCTTCACCCCACGTGTCCTACCCCGTACATGGCTCGAGCCCTCAATTGAGGCTGAAGCTGTCATGGCCACAATATTAATTGAGTTACTAAGCATATTACATTAAAAGAAGGTAGGCCTTTATACTTAAATATTTATATATTTCTCACCAACACTACTGCCAACCGTATGTGGACTTAAAACTTGGTCAGGTTGGCCAGATGAATTGGCAACTTGTGTAGGATCCATCAGTCTCGCATGGGTTGCTAACGAAGGTGGCATACTACCCACATGAGAAGACCGTGTGACTGGAGGCTGTGCTAGTGTAGCCTGGGCTACCCCCTCAGGTATGCTTTCTGCACGAGGAGTTTGTATGACTGGAGGCTGTACCAGTGTAGCCTGGGCCAGTGCAGCTGCTGGAGGCTGTACCAGTGTAGCCTGGGCCAGTGCAGTTGCTGGAGAATGTACTAGTGTAGCCTGGGCCAGTGCAGCTGCTGGAGGCTGTACTAGTGTAGCCTGGGTCAGTGCAGCTGCTGGAGGCTGTACCAGTGTAGCCTGGGTCAGTGCAGCTGCTGGAGGCTGTACCAGTGTAGCCTGGGCCAGTGCAGCTGCTACAACATGAGCATGTCTACTTCGCTTCCCTCGATTCATATGAGTAACCTATCATAATAAAACAATGAATGATTAGTACATAAATGCTCACTTAAAGTGAAAGAAAGATGTTTGCAACTAGTATGGCTTGCATATCAGAAATCAATAATTGAAAATAACTTGATTTAGACACATATATTACCATATTCGCCTGAGACCCAAAAGAGTCATCATCCTCGTCATCACATGTATCTTCATCCGAGTAGACCAACCCTACATCACCCTGTGGTGGTATATACTCCTCGTCATTATCATCTTCACCGGATTTTCTATTTCCCTCCCCATTTTTCCACTTGCTCGTTTGACCCATTCCAAAAATTGTGCTAGCCATGTGCTTCACCCCCAGAGCACGACATCTTGCGTCGTTATCTATGATGTTCTTATTTCTCACCTTCTCGTATTCTGTCAACTTTACCTGCTTGGCCACCCAGCCGGGCTTGACAAACGTTTTACCTCCCTTGTGCATTCTTGACAACTATATTTGACATACAAGAAAAATGAAGAAAACAAAATAAAATGAAATGAAATATATATAGTGAGCCATGATATGTAAACCAACAACTTTACTAATTAAGAACACTTGTCCATACACAAATTAGAAAACAAACACTACACATCATAGTCTATATCAGGATCTATATCTGGATCAAACCGGCTATGCAAATCATTTTCATCATCATCTATATACTCTGCCATAGTTTCATCATCATCGTCGCTATGCTCCTCCATCGGCTCATCACCATTAACTATCTCTGGTAGAATATCATCCCTACAGTAATGAACATCACTATCTTCAACATAGATTGGGATAGCATCAGTGGTTTCATGTTGCTGAAAGGCCTCATCAGGGACATCATCCACATCCGCTACATCCCACACCCCCCGATGCTTGACTCGTTCTACAACTCTCCAGTTGTTGCCTCTGATAGTATCACTAACATAAAAAACTTGATTCGCTTGACTTGGTAGGACAAATGGATCATCTTTATACCACCGACCCCGTACATCAATGCTTGTCACGTGTTGATCAATATGTATTTTGTTTCTGGTACCAGTGTTGTACCATTCACACTGAAATAGAACCACTTTACCCCCATGCATGTATGTTAATTCCCAGACTTTGCACAAGTACCCATAGAAGTCAATTGTCTTTCCTTTATGCTCCCCTGCCACCACCAAACTACTATTTTGGCACTTACGCTGGTTCTCGCGATCTCTAGTGTGGAATCGAACACCATTGGATATGCACCCTCAATATAGATAAACTATCGAACTAGGGCCATTTGCTAACGACCACATTTCATCAGTTGCTTCTGGTGACCCTAGATTTCGCAATTCATTCATCTACACGAAAAACATACAGCAAATTTATCAAGTTAAAGTCAATTGAAGCCAAGTTAGATAATGTTCATCTTGTTACTAAGGAATCATATATCTTACGCGTTGCTTAAACCATTTTGGAAATGTGTCTCGCTGTATTTGATTGATGTTATGCCCTCTTGGATTTTGTATTGTATTCCTGTGTTCCCTACTTAAGGAAAAGCAATTCATGAGCATATAAACGTAGAGGAAGAATCAACAAGTTCAAAATTTATGTACAAATTTGTATAAACCAAACCACTTACTCAAGATACGGCTCTAACTCGGGACTATTATGCAATACAAACCAATGAGCCATATTGCGTTCATTCTGAGAAGGATCTGGTGCCCTTGTAATCGGTGCAAAGGGACGGACAAGTTGCGTGAAGATCTCCATCCCAGGACCACGCACGCCACCATCATCATTTCGTTCGTTTTGATCAAAACCTTTTAGGTACAGTGAGCAGAAAGTCAAACACTCTTTAACAATATATGCCTCCGCGATCGAACCTTCGGGTCGTGCTCTATTGGTAACATAACCTTTTAAAGTCCCGAGAAACCTTCAAACAAGGAAAAATTAGTATTAAAGTTACTTATGTAAGACAGTCAGACTACCACATGAGCAACGTTTCATGGGATGGTAATAGTTACCTTTCGATGGGGTACATCCACCGATATTGCACCGGTCCAGCAAGCATGGCCTCACGTGGCAAGTGAATAGCCAGATGGACCATTACATCGAAGAATGCAGGAGGAAATATCCTCTCGAGCTTGCAAAGTATAAGCACTCCTCGTTCCTCTAGTTTTTCTAAATCGCTCTGCTTCAATGTTTTCGAGCATAGGTCCTGGAAAAAACTGCCCAACTCAAATAGAGTTATACTTAACTCCTTGTCTACATAACCACGCAGGCCAATTGGAAGAAGACGCTGAAGGAGGATATGATAGTCGTGACTTTTCATACCCGATAACTTGCCATTTTTAGAGGTCACACACCTCGAAAGGTTCGCTGCATAGCCATCCGGGTACTTGATCGATTTCAAGAATTCGTAAAAACCCTCCCTTTGTTTCGGGTCTAATGTGTAGAACGCTTGGGGTTTCACACGGGTTCCTTTTTCATTCCTTTGCAGATGCAATTCTGGCCTGATGCCCATTTCTTCTAAATCCTCACGTGCTTTGTCTGTGTCCTTGTTCTTTTTATCTATGCCCAACACTGTCCAAACAACATTTTCACAAATGTTCTTTTCTATGTGCATGACATCAAGGTTATGCCTGAGGTTTAGGTTCTTCCAGTACGATAGCTCATACAGGATGCTTTTCTTTGTCCAATTCAACAATGCAGGCTCACGAGGTCTTTTCCTGTTGGTGGGGCCCTTCCCGAATCTATTTTCCGGTAGTCGATCTAACTGATCTAGTACCTTTTGCACCGGTAACTCCAAGGATTTCATGTTATTTTCTGGCTGACCGTTGAACTTCTTGCTCTTTCTCCATTGATGGTTCTTAGGCAAGTAAGTTCGATGTCCCACCCAACCAATCTTACTTTTTAGCCTAAGTGATAATGAATCTTCATTGCAAGTGGGACAAGCTTTATAACCTTTTGTGCTCCAACCAGATAAGCTACCATATGCGGGAAAGTCATTTATGGTCCACATCACAGCTGCATGCATCCGGAAGGTCTGTTTACAGTGAGCATCGTAAGTCAGGACACCATTCTCCCATAACTCCTTCAACTCGTCAACCAAGGGCCTCAGGTACACATCGATCTCCTTCTCAGGTGCCCGTGGTCCTGGAATAAGTAAAGACATCATGAAAAATGGATCCTTCATGCACATCCAGGGTGGAAGGTTATAAGGCGTAAGTATGACAGGCCACATGCTGTAAGAAGTGCTCATGTTGCCAAATGGGTTGAACCCATCAGTGGCTAGTCCTAACCTCACATTGCGGATCTCTCGAGCAAACTCTGGAAATTTCAAATCAAATTCCTTCCATTCTTTATAGTCGACTGGATGCCTACCCAGGTTGCCATCCATGCGATTCTCATGGTACCATCTCATCTCTTTAGCCGTTATCCTAGACATGTATAATCTCCGCAACCTCGGTGTCAAGGGGAAGTAACGCAGTATCTTATGAGCGATCTGCTTACCCTTGCCATCATTGACCTTATACCTAGGTTCCCCACATTCCGGACACTTCTCCAAGTGAGAATTCTCCTTCCAAAACAATATGCAATCATTATAGCATGCGTCAATGTGCTCATACCATAAGCCCAAGTCACGCAATATCTTCTTTGCCTCATAATTGGAAGCCGGAACCACATTACCTTCTGGTAGGGTGTCTTTCAATATCTCCAAGACCTTGTCGAATGACTTGTTGCTCCACTTGTGTTTTACCTTCACATCTAGCATCTTAATGACAAACGCTAACAGGGTTTCAGAATCTTTACAACCTGGGTACAAACTACACTGAGAAGCTTCTAGCATAATTTCGAAGTTCCGCATGTCATCCATCCCTAAGGTATCATCCACCATGTAAGTCCCCCTTCCATGGTCCACTAGCATCTCACCATATCCATCCAGATCTTCATTAGATTCATCCTCGCTATTAGCCAATTCATCGGATTGTGCAAGTTCCCCATGGTGTAACCAGGTGTCGTAGGATACCAGCATCCCACGTCGGAGCAGATGTTCTCTCACAATCTCATAGTCATGTTTATAACTGTTGCAACAGTTGTTACACGGGCACTTTATCACTCTACTTCCACCCGAATTTACCTTTGCGAATTCAATAAAAGAATTCACCCCGTCCATATACGGCTGACTGAATCTATTCTGATACAGTAACATCCAACTCTTGTCCATATCTGTTCATATATGCAAGGAGATAGTTAACTCAAATTCAATAAAAGATGTCATTAAGAAACTTAATAGAATTTAAAAAAAATATTGTGATAAGTTAGCAATTATAATTGATTTGGAAGTACTCCGTATCCTTAATATGATTTTATAATACTTCCTTATTTGTACCTTTATATTTGCTCCTCACTCTTATTCCCAAGCTACCATGTGTGATTGTTGACATAAGCCATGAATGAAAAACTAAAAGTATTTGCTGAAATTCAAACTTAAGAAGTTCCAAGCACCAATAGTTACTACCTGGTGTCTTTTGTTAAAGGAGTATCCTCGTTTGGTTTCTGCAATTTATTTTTAACTTATTTTTCAAGGAATTGCAGTTTCTCCTAATTCTCAATCTTAGACAAGCAGTCACTACCACATGTGGCTTTAAGATGCATGGGATGTGGTTTCAATGATGACATCACCATGCCTATAATAGACTATATTCGTATATATAGTTAATTTCCTGTAAAAAGAGTTCCTGTAAAAGGAAAAATCTTTAGAAAATATCTTTAAAATGGGAAATGATGTCCTACAATTGTAGGATTAAATGATTCGGCCATAGAAAATATGCCCTAAGAAAATAAAATTTTGGTATAGATCCATGGATCTATACTTTACATTAACCATGGATCCCATAAATCTTGTAACAATGGCTACCATGAAATGATTGAAGCAAGAAATGTAAGTTTTAGAGAGGAGCATACCTTAAAGAGGGAAAAAAATTACTTCTCCAAAAGCTATTTTCGAATGAATAGGAACCTTGATCTATCAATCCTTTGGTCTAGCATCAAAATTTCACTAATCTTAAAAAGTGACTCCAATTCTTCTCTAACAAACTCCCATGCCCTCTCCAAACAAAGAAATGGGGAAAGAGACTCCCATTAGAGTGTCCAAATTTCAGCAATGAACCCTGTCCAAGCTGGCCTAAGTATGTTTCACCCGAAGGAATTGAAGCTCAACTTTTGCGAATCAAGATATTCCCCTTTCTGATCTATAAATGCTTCTGTCCACTGTTTGCTAAAAGCCTAAAACCATGATTTGTTACTCTACATTGTAAAATGGTTGTCATGCTAATATGGTGATAATTTCAAATCAGACATCAGAAATCAGTGGTTTCAAGAAACCTACAGAAATGGTTTCAAGAAATCAAAATTTTCAAGAAAAGAAGACGATTGAAGAGTGGAGCAGAACTAATTTCAAAGATGAAACAGCAGCAGTATAAATAGGTTAACTCACTAGATCATTTACACATACATGAATGTATGTATACAAGTAAAGAAGCACCCCAAGCATTATAAAGAGGTTTAGTTGCTTGGATCGAAAAAACAACCGATCCAAGAGTCTGGTCTGGAGGATTGACAAAATTCCTTTAAGCATCATGACTAACAGAGCTTCTGTCAGTGAAGTGTTATAATTAATTGGAACATGAAGGGGTTTAGTTCCTTTCTACAAAACCCTGTAGATAGGGGTACCATTAACCATGTGCACCCAAATCCACTCGACTGCATCTCCATCTGTCCTGCATAATACCCATTGCCACCAAAAGATATGTTGGACATCATGGCTCCTTTCATAACTTCCTGAACAACCCTTGCCCTTTTGGTGCAGGAACCTCTCTTTGTACTATAAGCATTTCAATATAATTCCAAGACTAGATGAAATCAGGATGTTTTCTTATTAAGAAGAGCTCCCTTCCAACACCCACCTGCAACGCCCACAATTCATGGGTTCAAGGGGCATTGAAGATAGAGGGTGCCTGCACCAAGTAGCACTTCGGTCATCAGATTATCCCACCAATTTTAAAGCCTCAAAATGTAAATAGGCCTCTAAGTACTATTCTTTTTTTGGTTGAATCAGAGTGAAATTGGGAATTGAGCACCAACTCATGGAGTCAAGGAATTGCGAATGGCTTCAATGTCTGTCCCACAATACAGAAAAGAGAGGGGCAGCAAAAGGGCATAAATAAAAAAAAAAATCATAGCAACCATCAGAAACCCCAAAGTAATTTTGCGTTAACGAGTTGATTCTACCTTATAATTTCTGATTTTCTCTTGCAGCGACCATCAGAAACCAACCCTCACAACCAGAAACCCCAAAGTACAAAGGCCGGATTCAACCCAGATACGATTCCAAAGGGCCAAAATGGGTTTTGCCTTTTGGGACTTTGAGGTGGAAGAGGACATGGCAACCAAGAATCAAGAAACAGGATATATAACAGAATCAAGAAGCAGGGTTTGGGTACCTTCACCACCTGCAGCAGCAGCGCCTGGAGTAACAGGGGAGCAGTGTGCGTGGAGCAGGTTTTGGGGCAGCAGGGGAGCAGTGTGCAGCAGCAGCTGCAGCGCTGGAGCAGTGCTTGGGGATTTCACGAGCAGCAGGAGACCAGTCGGCGTTTTAGGGCAGCAGCTAGCGGATTTCACGAGCAGCAGGATTTCACGAGCAGCAGGAGACTAGTCTGGGTTTTCTGGAAAAAAGCGGGGAGCAGTGTGCGTTTTGGGGGGGGAAACAGGCGTTTGGGTTTTATATCATGTAAAGAAAAGGCGCGAAGATGAAAATGAGTATTTTTACCGGCGAAAAAAATAATACTCCGGTAAAAATTATCCCTTCCCCGGCGAAAAAAATTATTCGCCGGTAAAAATGCAACCTTTTCCGGTGAAAATAATTATTCGCCGGGGAAACTCACACTTTCGCCGGCGTTTTATTGCGCCGCGAAAGAACCCACTATTCCCGGGGGAGCTAAGTTTTTTCGCCGGAAAAGGTTATCTTTTCCCGGCGTTTAAATTTTTTGCCGGGAAAAACTACCGGAAAAGATGCAATTTCTTGTAGTGCCTCTTCCTTTCATTATGAAAAAATTACTGCTTGTTTTTAACCAATATTTCATTCCTATGTATGTGACTATAATTGTGATAATCTCAATACTAAGTATCTTGAAAATATGGATTGTTGATGTGAAGTTTTTTGAAAATATGGATTGTTGATGTGAATTTAATCAATCCAATTAAAATTGCAAGTGCGTAGGTCGAACCTACAGGGAGCACCACTAAGTTAGAAATAAAAATGTGAACTTTTAAATCAACAATTAAGAAAGGGCAAGTGGAATCTAAGTAGAACTAATGGATGTCAGAAACTTGATGCAATTGAAAGTAGTGAAAAATCAATGGAGAAAATAGATCAGAGTATTTAGAGCCCATTAAGTAAGATAATTAATCTTTTAATGCAATTATTCAATTATTTGTCTAAAAAACACTCAGATCAGAAACAAGTCAATGTTTTTAATCCAGAAGATTTGTCTTTTACAAAAAAAAATTTTTAATAAAAAAAATAAATCATCACCTAAGACCTTCTTCATCTCATAAAAGAATGAAAAATCAAGCATAGTTATTAAATTAAGCGTAAACTGTAAAGACCCGAATTTTAATTTTAAATTTGAATTAATTTTAACTCTTGATTTAATCTTGATGGACCCCACATGTTATTATTAGTATGATTTGATGCTATTTAAATTTGGATAATTACTTAATTACTCTGTGGGTCCCATAAGTTGCCAGAGTTTGAGAATTTTATAGATGTGCTCAAAATTGAAATTTTATTTGGATTAAACCTCTAGATTGTCTTGACTTATCCTAACTCTACTCGAGGATGGAATTACATTTGAATTAAACTTTTTTTGGCTAAGTTGGGTAGGGCAAAAAGTCTTTTGGAACTTTGCTTTTATCATCTATAAATAGAAACCACTACTCCTCTCTTGAATCACAACTATGTACCCCAAGTTCTCTCCCTCATTTGTATAGAGTGCTCACTTTCTTCTTAAGGTATGATCCTCTTAACTTTCTCTCCCTCCTTTACAATATACTCTAATAGTAGGTTTCTTTCGTAGTTTCTCATGGTAGCATATATTACTTATTACGATGTTGCACCATACCATGGCATCCAACCTCTCATCACTTGATTTGCCTTTATCATGAGCATTACCATCACCACCATCGGCTGCACATCACCTGGGATACCATGTGCATCATTCTAACTAGGCCACTAATTGTACCGATTCTCCTTCCCAGCCCAGATGGGCCAAGTCAAACCAAGCCGCCTAACCCGAACTCAGCCTGCCTGCATCGTCTCCTTCCTCCCTTTCTTCTATCTCTTCTTCATCCGCTCTCTCTCTCTAGAACCAAATCGAACCTAGACCACTGAGGCCTCACTCTCTTCTTTATTTTCCTCTTCTCTTCTTACTTGCTCTCTCATGCTTTTGTTTTTTCTTCTTCCTCTGTGTGCTGCTGTTCTTCTCTCTACTGTTTCATCTTATTCCCTTTTCTCTTTCTTGGGTTATCTTTGCAATCTTCTTCTTCTTTTTCTTTCCTTCTTTGGTTTCCTCTTCTTCTGTAACGTCCCACATCGCTTATAAGGTCGTCAGAGCTAGGCATATACGTAATTGACCCCCCTTTAACCCGCGAGAAGCATTTTGGGTTGGGTGCATCTGCCCAGGAACAAAACCGTGAGGGGTCCTCTTGAATCGTTAAAGGCGAACAAAGGCCCAAAGCGGTCAATATCTCGTGTGGGGCCGTGGGCGTTACAGTATGGTATCAAAGTCGAAGACGGCTTTCCTCTAAGGGTGGGGGATGTAACATCCCACATCGCTTATGAGGCTGTCAGAGTCTGGGCATATATGTAATTAACCCCTCGTTAACCCGCAAAACGTGCTTGCGTTGGACCTCTCAAATCCTCAAAGAGGAATGAAGCCCAGGCACGACAAAACCACAGCTGCGTAAGCTGATGGGGGCCAGTTAGGATGGACAATATCTTTCGTAGAGAGACACGTTTTGGGTTGGGTGCGCCCACCCATGAATAAAACCGTGAAGGGTCCTCTTGAATCGTTAAAGGTGAACAAAGGCCTAAAGCGGATAATATCTCATGTGGTGCCGAGGGCATTACAGTATGGTATCAGAGCCGAGGATGGCTCTCCTCTGAGGGTGGGGGATGTAACGTCCCACATCGTTTCTGAGGCCGTTAGAGCCTAGGCATATATGTAATTGACCCCCCTTTAACATGCGAGACGCGTTTTTGGTCAGGTGCGCCTGCCCAGGAACAAAACCGTAAAGGGTCCTCTTGAATCGTTAAAGGCGAACAAAGGCCCAAAGCGGACAATATATCATGTGGGGCTGGAGGCGTTACAATATGCTATCAGAGCCAAGGATGGCTCTCCTCTGAGGGTGGAGGATGTAATGTCCGACATCGCTTATAAGACCATCAGAGCTTAGGCATATATGTAATTGACCCCCTTTAACTTGCGAGACGAGCTTTGGGTTGGGTGCACCCACCCAGGAACAAAACCATGAGAGGTCCTCTTGAATCGTTAAAGACGAACAAAGGCCCAAAGCGGACAATATCTTGTGTGGGTCCAGGGGCATTACAGTATGGTATCAGAGCCGATGATGGCTCTTCTCTGAGGGTGGGGGATGTAACGTCCCACATCGCTTATGAGGCTGTCAGAGCCTGGGTATATATGTAATTGACCCCCTTTTTAACCTGTGAGACACATTTTGGGTCGGGTGTGCCCGCCTAGGAACAAAACTGTGAGGGGTCCTCTTGAATCGTTAAAGGTGAACAAAGGCCCAAAGCGGACAACATCTCATGTGGGGCCGGGAGCGTTACATCATCTTCATTGTTTTCTGGCCGAGGAACCCAGTCTAGGAATCGGACCCATCTTCGTCTTCTTCTTTGTTGGTCTTTCCTGCTTATCTTCTCTTTTTCCTCCCTCTGCTATTACACCCAGTCATCCAACTTTATTCTTCTTCCTTCTCTTCTCCTTTTCCTTCTATCCAAACGGAATCCCAGCATGGAACCGAACCCTTCTCCATCTTCTCTGTTTTCTACTCCCACTGTTCTTCTCTCTCTCTCATTCTCTTCTTTCTTTTTCTTTCTTGTTTTTCTGCCCTGCATTTTTCCTTTTTCTCTTCTTCTTTGCTGTCTTTTCTTCTTGTCTTCTTTGTCTTCTTCATCGTCTTCCCCCCCACTTCTCATTGCTGTTCTCCCTCCTTCACCATGTCAGCTCATTCCTCTCTCTTTCTCTTCCACTGTTCATCGTCTTCTTCATTTTTTCCTGTTTTCGTCTGACTTCATCTCTCCTGCTCTCCTTTCTTTCTTCCTCTGCAATCATCTCCATTCTTCTTTTCCCCTATTCCTGAACCGAGCATAACCCATCTTCTTCTTCTTCTTCTTCCTTTCGTTCTCTGGTTTCTTTTTCTTCTTCCCTGCCGCTGTGCCGACCTCTGCAACAGCGAGGAATCCATCTTTGTTTCTTCACCTTTTTGCTTCGTCTTCTTCTTCCCCTCCCTTGTAACATCACTGTTCTTCTTCTGGCTTTCTCAGTTTGCCTGTTTTTTTGTTTCTGTTTTCTCTCCTTCCTTTGGCTTCTCCTTCTTCATCTGTTTCCTTTCCTCTTTTTTCTGTTTCACCTCTTTCTTCTTCCTCTTCTTCTGCTGCAACCATTGACCCATCTGCCCCTTAATCACCTTGGAACCCAATTCTCTTTTCTTTTCTTCTTCTTTCTCTCCGTCCTATTTTTCTTTCCTTCTCTTCTGCTTCGTCTTCACGTTGATTCTCCTTCCTTTTTGTTTCTTCCTCCTTGCTTCTTCTCTTCTTTCTCTCTTTCTTCCAGTTCTGCTTCATCTCTCCTGTTTTTCTTCCTCCCTTGTTTCTTCTCTTCTTCTTGTTCTCTTTTCTGGATTTTCTCCTCCCTTCTCTATTCATTCCTTCCTTCTCTTTCTTCCTCGTTTCTTCTCCCCTTCAATGCCAGACGAGACCACTTGTGCCACTTATTTTACTTCATCATCTCGGCACTCTCTTCCCTCTACTCATGGATGAACCAATGTAAACTAGCCCCATCCCCTTCCGGCCTGCCAAGATCCCATCAGAACCTAGTTGCCCGAGGACTATCTTCCTCTCAACCCCTCATCTTCCTTATCTGTTTCGTCGTCTTCTTGTTTTTTTTTTTTTTTTTAAATTCTTTGTTGAACAGTGGACCATCAAGTTGAGCCAATACCCTTACATCCACTTTTGCCTTGCGAAGCATAACCTGTGCCCGGTTCCACCTTTATTTTGAACCATTCGATTCATCGTTCAGAATGT
The DNA here is from genome assembly GCA_037013555.1 of Sextonia rubra. Classification (NCBI taxonomy): domain Eukaryota; kingdom Viridiplantae; phylum Streptophyta; class Magnoliopsida; order Laurales; family Lauraceae; genus Sextonia; species Sextonia rubra. Next base: position 14,372,097 of record JASUAD010000026.1, read on the forward strand.
TAGCCTAACTCATGTTTCCTCAGGCCCACTTACCCATGTGTGTTACTATTTTTAATCATTTCCATTGATTTTAGACCTCAGTATGTGATTTAATAAATTGGAGCCCACTCATTATCCAATTAAGCAATCAGTTGGCTCACATGCATGACCCAATAGTTAAGTCTAACCCATTCAGCCTATGCATGCACAGCTCACTCCATTCAGGCTTAAAATTATATGTGTTAGCTCATGATTTAGTAAGCCTGACCCAAATCTAATAGAACCGTGCACGAACCTGAATCATTGGAGCCATTGCTAATCTATTTATGAAGTATCTTTATCAAGAACTCACTCTAGGACACTTGGACATTCAGGTCATTCAGATGCACTGATCACCGTTGATCGAGACAAGTAGTCTTACCATGGTTTCTTAGCCATAGAGTTTTCAGGCCTTGTCTCCTTTTGATTTAAAATGTGAAATTTTGGAAACTATTGAAATAATCTTAGATTATTAGCATATTTTGTTTCCTTTGACATGCTTATATATATATATATTTGTTACATCAGACTTAATCTTGTTTCCTTGCTACCATTATGCTCAATGGATTTTTGTGAAATTTATTGTTGATTCTGAAATGCTGAAAAATGTAAGAAATCTTGGTAATATGATATTCAATTATGATCTCAACCATTTGCTATCTTTGTGATTAAAAGGGCTTTGAATTCTCGAATTTGATACATGTATCCTTAAGGCATTCTCTAAAGTATGGGCAACGCACCGTGGTAAACCCACACGTGGATTTTAGCCCTTTTGGGTATGACATTGGGATTGGGACCCCTTTGTGCGATATTACTAGTCTGCAGCTAGTTTCCACTTTGTTTTGGAGATTACCGGTATCTTAGGCCTCATGCAGCTTTAGATATAAATATGGTTTGTACCTGGCAGGTACTTTGTGCTTGGCGTAAGCTTAATTTTGGCGAGCACACTTTGATATGTAGTTTACTATGGAGATGCCTTTCTTTTACTTGTTAATTTGGTTATGTGCTCATTATTTGAAATACCTTGAAATTTGGTCATCTTGCGCTCTTGATATACTCGTATACTTGAACCGTGGCTCTAGATTTGATTTCTTCGATTGTTATTCGTTTGCTAGGTTTTATGGTTTGTATTACTTTTTGAGTTTTACTCACTCATGTTTTTCCCCTTAGGTCTCGAGGTTGAGCCAAAACCGAAGGAAACCTAGCTTGCTTTGCGGGAATCTGGATTGTGAAAAGAGCTACGGAATTCTATATTAGATTCAGAAGACTTGATTAGGAATTTATATACATTTGGGATGTTTATTATTTTGTTCGAGAGCTTGCTCTCACTTCAAATTTATTTAGTGGATTAGTAGAGGATATTGATCATATGATTTCATTTGGATTATATTAATAAAGTTTGAAAATTATTTAATTTATCTATTGTGGACCTGTCATGCCTCGGGATTTGAGGGTTCCAAGGATCTCAGATTTCGGGGAGTGACATAAACAATCAAAGGATCTCAGCCCTAAGCATAATTCTATTAAAATAAGCATAAATCATCAAACTATTTTCATTAGAAATCAAAATAAAGGTTGCCTAAGGCATGAAGACAAATTTATTATTCTACTAGAGCATTCATTTAATCATAAATTTCATTAAGAGAATTCTTATACAATATTTACTCTCTGAGAATTTCTCTTCTAAAATTCTAGTTTCTGGAATAAGGCTCTAGAAATGCCTGGAAAATTGATGGGAGGAAGAGGGAGAGAGAGAGAGAGGGAGAGAGAGATGGCTTGGTCATCCCAAGGGTGGGGGAGAGAGCATGGTTTATCCTCACTTTTGGTTTTCTTTTATGCTTCCTTACTTCTTTCAGATTCATTGAATCTTGACACATTTTGTTACTTGTTGATAAAGTTTGCAACAACTAAAAGACTTGGTGGCCAAGTTAAGTGGGGAGGGCCATTTCTATAAGCAAACTTTATCTTTGACAATGGCTAATTCTTTGATGAGGCCTCACCTTGGATGTGCAATAATGAATCTTTGACGATATGGATTTAATTACAATTTCATCTAAAAATGTACCTAAAATTGTCATGGTCCAGTACTTTCTCATTTTAGCTCCGATGTGCACAATTTTGGGTTCATGGACATCTACTCTAAAAAAAATTTCCAGCAGTAGGTCATTTGTATCAATTTGACATCCAGATTGAGAGTTATAATCATTTTAAAATAGGTTGTCCTAAGAAAAAACAAGATTGAATTTTGAACTTTGATTTGTAATGGACTCTATCTCTACACATTTTCTGTTCTTGAAAAGAGATCAGTTGTAGCTAATTCAAACTCCTTAGATTTTTATCTTGCACTAGAATTATCTTCTCTGAATTAATTGAGATATAATTCAAATTATTTCAAATCTACAATTGTTGTGGGCCCTATTAGGTGGGACAACTCTTCTGCTTGAAAAGTGGGCGCTATGATAGGTGTCCTATTATAGTTAGGACCCTTCAGCTAATATGATAAGTAGACCCCCTTTTGATTGATCTTCACTTGTGTGTATGTGGGTCCCAAGTTAGAGTTTTGATGCAACTAGGACTTTTTACAAAATCTTCCCTAAGGTTCAATGGGTCCTACAATTCTCATTGCATGCACATTCTAGCTCACTTGGTAAAATGCTAAAGAACCTTGATCAAACTGGGACCCCTCCGAAGAGAGTCTTAATCCAACTAGGATTCTTCCAAAAATTAAAAATTTGTATAAAACATCAATATGATGTAGGAAATGTGTGTAAAATGCTTATATTCTATTTTTAAGGTGGAAATGCTTGAAATGATGAAATTCAATAAAACTGATGCATTTAATTTAATTAAGTCCATAATTATTCCTAAAATAAGGCTAAATGATGTAGATTCATGGACTTAAAAATTGTGCAACAAAGGTTAGAATGATGATAAAGTTGTAGATCCTTACATTTGGTCATTGTATCCAATGCATGGAATTGTGCAACTTTTATGTACTGTGTCATATGTTGGAGTCCTTCAGGTGAGGGAAAAAGATAGAAAGTACTCAGGTTTGAACCTTGGTTGGGTAGGTAAAAATTGACACCTCTTTCTAGTGGGCTATGAGGCCATTCTTAGATTGGTGGGCTTAGGTGAATATGATGATGATTATCTTTAGGCATGAGTTCACTTCTCTCTCAAAACCAGTCCAAGTCCAAGGCCAATTCATTACATCAAATCACATGGATTCACCAAATTGAAGGACTCAAAACACAAACGGCTTTAGATTTATTAGAAATCTGACATTTCTTTTTCTTTGCGAGCAAATAGCTTCTTAATGGATCCTTAAATTTCTTACTAGTTTTTTTTTCTTCATTTTCCCTCCTTTTTTCAAGTTTAATTTCTAATAGGTTTCATGTGTTAGTTTGTGAGATTTAGACTGCCTATATAGTTTATGTTGGTGTACATGTGCATTAAGTTACTTGTTTTTCTCTTTATTTCTTAAGAGTCCTACATTGGACATGAATTATTCTTTATGAGGCATTTATTTTGATTTCTTCATATACCTCTAGTGTTTATCTTGGTAGTAGGCTTAAGTTGTGGTGACCACACATGCATGTCTAGCGGTGCCATGATCCAAACCCTTACGCAGGAACTTATATGAAGTGGTCCATTTGGGGTTCAAGTTTATTGATTCTTTCGAGTGCAACTCTATGAGTTCACGTCGTCAACTAAAGTTTGCGGCACTAATTTGCAAGCAAAAGGCCACAAGCCAGCAATCCTGTAAAGGCCAGAGTTTGTGGAGACCCATCGACAGGCCGAGATTTAGAATATTTTTTATTCGAGCCCGGCCTAAACGTGAACATTAGCCCATTTATGTCTGTAACCTTCAAAAAGTGTTTGCCAAGTTAATAAATTGGTTAAATATGGTCTTGAATCTCAATTGGGATTACTAAAATCTTGCTGGACCAATAAGCCATCCACTAAAAGTCAGCTCAATTGGTAGCCATCTAATCTAAGATATTGAAATAGACCGTAAAAATAAAAACTTATGACCCATTAAAAACTCATGAGTCATGACCATTACCTTGATTTAGAACACTATCAACATCCAATGGGTCCTATTTTAAGTAGATGACCAATCCAAAATCCCCTCTTTTATTTCCCTGCCTTTTGAAAGAGTCATGAGTTCTTCATGGTCAAGCATTCATCATGCTAGCTTTTCCAGATTAATAAATAGGTAAGGCTTGAGCTAACCCGACTTGGCCCATTGACGATGACCCACCATTCTTATAGATTCAGAGAACAGGTCAACCATTCTTTAGGCCTCATGTTCTTGAATGTAAACTGAACTATTTTTTGGCAGGTAATCAGAGAGTAATAATTAAGATCTAAGATCTAGATATTTTGGGACAAAAAATAAATAAATAAACCACTAGATCAGTGGTCTAGATTACTACATCATTCACCCAAAATCACTAGTCAAAACTGAGAGAAATGCATCACATGGGAGTTCGATCCTCTATTGCAGCTGCTACATGAAATTGTGTAACACTTTTTTAGAACTTCACCATAGGGCCCACGTAGAGATCATTTGTACCACTCAAGATGGATTACATTCCCTTCAATCATATGTTCTCAACTTTTAGATCAAAAGAAGGGGCCTTACCGTACAATTGAGCAACATGATGAAAACGTGATCAATATCACATTAGCAATGATGCCACATACCCTGCAATCACATATTCAATCATGTCACTCAATTGTACAATGGGCCCCACTCTATTTCAACTGAAGCATCAGTATATATCGGTAGAGGGGATGCTATCCATCTCCAAAGGTCCTGATTTTCCCTACGTGGGATCCACAATGGAGTTCTGGATCGTGGGAAAGATGTGGTAGAGAATCCGGACTCATAATATAGGCCTTAATCACAAGCCCAAATCAAAACCAATAAAGTGGTGTTAGAGCCCTAAAACAAAGCAACAACTACAAAGTAAAAAAAACAAAATACAGAGAGGAACCCCAATGAAGACAAAACTATGAAATGGAAAGCCCAGATAAAACAATAATCATGAAGACAGAGAGAGGTAAATGGAACATCATAAATCATGTGAGGGTTTCTAGGTCTAGGGAGGAGGTCAAAAACAATTTGAAATGCAACTCTTCTACTCTCAATTTAAAGGGTGCCCCTGCCAACGGGGCCTGATTTTGGCCGGTTCTACCTGGGATAAGTCTGGATCCTGTAAGAATTGAATGTCCTGAATCTGAGCCTTAGTCCGAGTCACTTATTAGAATTCGATTTCAAAAGGCTAAATATGACTTTTTTTAAGCTAGGTTGGCATTTAGACTTTGGGCATAAACAAATATCAAACAAAGCTTTCGGAATGCTCAGAGGCCCAGTCCATGTCAGAATTATTGAGAACCGTATTTGTGACCAATTTTCCATTCTAACTAGCAAGTTGAGGGTGTATCAGGTGGGCCTCCACATGCCTGAACCAAGCCCATTTAGTTATCAATCATAAGGGTCTATTTCTTTACTAGAATTTCAAGAATCAATGTCGTGAGGAATTTCAGATTCTTCAAAAGTTGCCCCTTGATGTGGGATTCCAAACTCTCTTGGTGGAGCATTTGAAATTTCAACCAAATGCATCGATAATGAAATTTTAGGAATTTCTAAAGGTCATTTGGGGCCTTTTAGGTTGATAGAATTTGAATTCTTGTGAAAGAAACATTGCATTTCAAATTCTAAGAGATAAGATGTCATATTATGTCCAAAAAACCCCAATATGCCAAATTTAAATAAAGAATTTTAGCAAATAAACATGCCCTTTCACAATGGTTGGAATCTAGCAATAGGTCCAAAAGGCCTTGGACCAGCCTATTTGCAGAATGCATATACATCATTATGATAAATATGCTAAACAATTGGGTTAAGTCGACCTAGGTTATCTTTTGTCATAAGTTCTTTTTTTTTTTTGGTATTGAGGCCATATATCAATGGGTAATATTTAGGTGCATACATCCCTCACCAAATGGTGAGGATCAATGACGTGGCAAAGAGAGAACCGTCAGATTAAAGTAGCAATCCGACAACTGGGGTGATGGGCAATAAAAGCCATGGTAAAAGACGAGACCCCCCATTTTGGTGCTTGTGTATTCATTTCCCTCTCAATGCTAATTGAAGTGTTCCTTCCTCTATTTTGCTCTCTTTGTTTAGTCTGTCTATGGTTTTAAAGATATTGAATTTCTTAATTCGAGAAAAAGTTTCGTTGAGACGATGAGAGAGTGAGTGACTCTAGAAGTTTTCTTTTTCTTTTTTTTTTTTTTTTTTATGTAAAGAAGAGGATCCTTGGACATAGCCCTCATTAAATAAACTATGTAAATGATCATGTGTGCTCTTGTAAGGTTTGATCGGTTTTTGTCTTTGTTTCTCAACAGGTGGAGCAGAATTGCTGAATAACATAAAAGAATAAAATAATTTCTTAATTAAAAAAACAGTTCTCTAATATCTTGAAATGAGAAATTGCCGAGAATATATATGTACATTAAAATATCGCAAGATACCCTTGGTTCCTTGTTGACCATTTGTAACCACATATTTGTTACAAATAAAAAAAAAAAAAAATTGGGAACCACATATCCTTGAGACATTTCTTCCAGTGATGCTGGCTTTCTTGGCCCTTCTGTATTCCAACGAGGAAGTGGCTGTACTTACCCTAACAAACTCATCAAACATGAGAGAGCCCATGACACAAATATCAAAATGATAGTGCCATTTAACTACATTTCCTTAACCAAATTTAGCTATTGTTTGTCACATTGCGTTAAAGTTAACCTAAAACCCTCTACCATCATAATATGCCGTTTTGTGTCATCTTGTGGGTTCATCTTCATCTTAATGCTAAACTTGTCAATATATCCCTTGGTACCTTTGAAATTTTTAATTTATTTTCCATAACTAGAAGTGGTTGTGGTTGGGAGAAATATCCATCCTGATCATGTTTGTGGGCTGATGGGGATGATTTAAGCATGGGTATTGGATAATGTTTCGGCCAGGCGAAAATATTGATTTATATTGCCAGTTCGGCTAATATTTAATTGTGTCTTAATCGTATTTGCTTAGTTTCATTTTCCATTGGAAAACTCAAATAATACTTGTATCAGTGTATTGGTGATGCTGGTGCGAACCGAGTATAATGCTGGAAGTTTATATTAGATTTAAGAGAAAAGTTGATTTGTATTTGCTGATATTTTAAACAATGCTAATAGAAGTTCCTGCATAGTTCAACAAATATAGGGGCTTCTTTTTTCTTGTTTGAACAAAATGTGCCGACGGGTTGCCATGCTTTTCCTCCAAGTTGTGACATGTAGGTCACATATAACACATGTCTATATAACATTTTGTAAGTTACTTTGGCCCATAATTTGAAAGGAGGGAGTAGAAAAAGGAAAGAGAGTAGAAAAAGGAAAGAGAAAACTTGTTCTTAATGCATTTTCATGACATTGACATTTGATCATAGACCTAAAAAAACAGGTGAGCCACCGGCCACGTTCTCTCTCTCTCTAAAAGGAGATATTGATGAACTTCCCCAAGCCAGACCAAAAAGTATGCTTTTTTCCTCCTTCATTTCTCATTCCACATTTTTTCCAGCTTTTTTTTTCTTTTCCAGCTTTGCATGCGTGGGATGGATTCAGAAGATTATCCCCTTTGAATTGCCACAAGCCTGTATTCAACACTCATCCAACCATTGGTTATAGTTGGATTGAAATTAACCAAAAAAAAAAGTAGACATTTTAAAAGAGTTTATGATGCTGACCTCATCGATCGATGAGGTCAAGTGGGCTCAATTAGTACAATTGCAATTTGGAGATTTAAACGGTGAGGACAATGCTCTTCCCATGTTTACTTATATGGTCCGAGGATTAATTTGACAATCACAACTACTGTGCAAGTCATAGAAAAATAGGGAATGAATTCCAAAATGCATGACTCCCTTTTTGAGAAATTAGAACCTTCTGCACAGCCCGCGGGGGAACGGGGTATTGATTGTTTGATCAGATGGATTTAAATAGAAATCAAATCGTGATTGTCCAACGCATAATAAAGACGACCCTGATCAAAGCAAACTTCATCTGATGATGGATGAAGTAGTTACCATCAAACAGAAGATTTAGATCTAATAATGTGGGCCCTATTGTATGGGAAGTTACAATTTATTGAATAAATCATTTAGAGGATTTTGCCAAAATAATCCTCTTAGAGTCCATCGATACTAAAAAGAACCCTAAAGATATGATTCCACCGTAATGGTTCCAGGAGTTCTAATTAACTAAAAGTTTTTGAATCTGAGTTGGGCAAGGGTATCTCTGCTCACCAAGTACACGGGAAGGGATATCCCTGCCTACTCATATGTTCTTTTTCTTCCTCATCTTCTTTCCTTCTTTGCTCTATTTTTTTTCTTTCTTCTTCTTCCCCTTTCCTCCTTTCTCTGGAACACAACAAACACATACTCTATCTTATCTTTACAAAAAAAAAAATAATAATAATAATAAACATCTTTCCAAACATCATTTTAAAATCTCCATAAAAACTCATATTTTGTAACCAACATTCCAAAGGAAAAAAAAAAGCTCATTTTCTCATATCGTTATTTAGACCTAAATCAAGGCAAAAAAACCATTTTTGTGTTGAACCTCTTTCCAGCCAAATCAAGGCAAAGGAGATGCCTAGGAAGAGGGCGGGGAATGCCTTCAGTGTGGATGATGCAGACACCGAACGTGATGAGTCCGAGAAGTGGCAGTGGTAGAGGAGGGGTGGTGGCTGTGGTTGTGGTGTGAAAAACTAATGCGGGGTGGAGATTGGGTTAGATGAGTTGTGCTAACATGGAGTTTTTACCTTGGAGGTAGTGGTTTAAGTAATAAGGAAGATAAAGGAGGAATGAGGAAGAAGGAGTAATGAGTAGAGTGGAGGAGAAAGGAAGAGGAAGAAGAAGAAGAAGATGATGATGTGTGGGGATATTCCCGCTCATTCATGTACATGACTGAGAGGGGATATCCCCGTCCAACACAGATTTAAAAAACTTAAACAAAACAGGACCCTTGAGACTATTATGGTGGAATCATGTCCTTAAAATCCTTTTTTAAATAAAGGGACTGTAAGAAGAGTTTTTTTAGTAAAATCATCAATCATTTATAATAAGTTTGACAATATATTTCTGAATACAATGGAATGACGGTCCAGTGAAAGCAATAATTAAGACCAAAAATTTTATTTAATTTGGCTACTTGACATTATCAATAAGGCAATCTTATCTTTATGCGTTTCTGTATATGTATGGGAAAACCTTTCCTGAGCACCTGGTGCTTACGATAAGGTGAGCACTGCGTGTCATGTCCCCAAAAATCAAACCAGTGTTATGTGAATTTAGGATTTGTAAGGTCCTAACTAAACTAATTTTGATTTATAATAATTAATCTTGTTTTATGCCAATAAATACTCATTTAGACTAATTTAACTGAAAACCTTTTGGTTTGGGTCATGGATAAGTGGTTGGGTCAAGTTCGAATATTACTTAGCTAGTTAAGGACCATCTTGTAATTTAGAGTCACATGGTTTGCATCATTTTGGTACCACATTAGTTGCATCATGTATATTTCATCTTGAAGATCATCTTTCATAATTGGCCCAACTTAATTTGGATCCATCTTGGCCCAATTGAACATCATTTGATTCAAACTATACTTTCCTCAAAAAAAAGGACTTGCATGCAAACTTCAAAAAAAATTTTGAGTTAATAAGAGGTACATCCATTGTCCCTCTTCATTTTCTCTCTAATCTCTTGCTGGAGCACCACCTTCACTCTTCTCCCATCTCCTCTCCAAACTAGAGCTGAAAATTAGGCCTTGAGGCAGTGCATGTGAGGATTAAGTTGAAACTCACAAATTCATCTTCTTCCTCCTATCTACAGCTCTCTAAGGTAAGAGACAAGTCTCATTCCATTGCTTTGAGTTCAAAAGAGTTAAGAAGACTTCAATGAGTAACATGTATGTATCTTATACTCGATTTACTCATTGTATGTCTTTGTATGCAATAGGATTTTCTTCTATTGAGGATTTCTTAATCATCAAACCAAAAAAGAGGCTAGTTTTGAGTCAAGTACTGATATAAGCCAAGTATAAGAGTATATATATTGCTACATGAATATTTAATTTGTTGATTCTTGAAGTAATCTCTCTAAATGCTAGTTACTCTTTTACCCCTTGATTAGGTATACACGTGTTGGATTAAGTGATAATGAGTATGATTATGTAATACTGATGAAATGTGGGCATTGTAGGGTCTATGATGATAATTTGGAGCAAAAGAAATCACATTAGAATCAATTCAAGAGTTCTATACTAGACTAAACTCTGTATTAGAACAATTTTAGGAAATCTGAAACTTACGGCTAAATTGTAAATAAAGTACGGCTAAGAATCTAGAGACAAAAAATTATACATTTGTTCTATGACTAACCCACGGCCAAGCTGTGAAATGAACTACAACTAAGTTGTAACCACTCTATGACCAAGCCGTAAGCTATTTTTCGACTAGCATTTTAGAGAACCCCAGATCTAGCTTTTCCTCTATGGCTAACCCACAGCTAAACTGTGGATTGTACTACGGCTAAACATTTAGCCAAGTCATGGCTTAGTTGTAGGCTTTATACAGCTAAGTTGTAGACCAGTATACAGCTGAGCTATAATTGTGAGTGTAATTAAGAGAAAACTTATGCCATACGGTTAAGCTGTAACTTGTACATGGCTAAGCCGTAAGAATATAGTGAACTTAGGAAATTAGAAATTTCTAAGACTTTGTAGGGCTTTAGATATGGTATCTTTACCCCAATTAAATTAGCCCAATGGTGATCAAATGATAAGAAAGAAGAGTAAAGAGCTATCTCTCACCCCCTTCGATTTTTCGGATGGTTTTCCTATGTTACATCATGGGTGTTGGCATAAGAAGAGGTGTCCTTTGCTTACACTATGTAACATTGAGATTTTTGGTAACACAACAACACCGGATGTTTTATGAATATATCTTATTGAATGACATCAGAAATACGGATTATCTAGCATAGGGTTGGATAGTAACTATCCTTTATGATTGCTCAATGTAAATGCATTCATATTGTTAAGTAACATTGACTCAATATGATTAAATCATGTATCTATTTTTCCTGGCGAACCTTAAGGCAAAATTGGAGACAGAGCTTCTACTAAACATGGCCCATGAACCAAAACAGGTGTAGCTAAGGTTGAGAGGGTTCGAGTACTATTAGGTCATGCAAGTATATATTGTTTGATTATCAGTTATTTTGTTTAATTCCAATTTTTATAATTAAATGTGATTTCAAGACCAATACTCCCTTTATGTATAAATATGAGATGATCGCTATGATCGATGATAAGTATGAATGATTATGTATGAATATGATACGATCGCTACGATTGATGATAAGTATGTAAGATATAAATTTAAGATGGTCTTGATATATTGAGTTGGCACCACTTAGCTTGTACCCTCATTAGGTTCAACGGGACCACTTTAAGTTCCTTATGTCATTGCTGTTTAGTTTATGGAGGAGTTGGTAAGTGCTCCTCAGAAAGTTCCCCTTTATTTGTTATACGCTATCCTTAGAGAGAATATAGCCTCGTGGATGCCAAGTAGTATGTTATGATATTTTGCTCATGATTCGTTATTCATACTAATTTCATACATAATATGCTTAGCTTCTGTTATTACTCTCTTTTAATCAATATGTTCTCTAATTCAATTGATATGTTATGATAGTTTTATATATCTCTATATTTGCTTAACTGTCGTATTGACAGTGCTACCCTTGGTGTCATAGGTACAGATCTCAACGCTAGTTCGATAATCGATGCACCCCTAGAAAGAACCCCAACGATATCTTGGGGTGTAGATGAGTGGAATGAGGATGACGTATTCTGCTAATCATTTTACATAATATGTTGCAGGGTTGTTTGGGTTGCCTAGGTTGGACCATGATTAGCCGATAGATGAGTCATGCCATTCTCCCTTATTGTTATTTTGGAGTCAAGGATGGATGGACATGTTAATTGGATTATGCATATGTTTAAGTATTTTGTTGTCATGTGTAGGTAGTGAGTTAAGTAACAAACTTTAGGTATCATTATGAATGGATGATTTTTTATTATTGCGTATGATAATTGCAGGTATATTTCACAAGTTTTCGCATTTTTATTTGAAATATAATATGCGTGTTTATAGAACTTCCTCACACATACCTGTGGAATTTCCCTTGCAGTGGCTCATGCATAACTTCACCTGCCACAGATTGCTACAGGATTATGTATGCCACACCCTGGGGCCCATTCTAATCCCCAATTCTTAGGTTCAAGGCATGACAGGAGCCAATTTAAAAGTTTTCCCTGTAAATAAAACCAACGACTCCTAATTAATTTTTTCACAAGATCTTAGGCTGCGGTGAGTTTAGGCCATTCACATTCATTCAAACTTACGGAAGCATTTACATTTAATTGGTACCAATGGAAAATCAGATTTGTATATCTCAAAAGAATAATAATAATGAAAGTTTAAGTTGCAAATAAAAAGAATTATAATATATTACAATGTTTAGGTAAAGCATAAAACCTCTAATGAGTGAATTATTTAAAGTAACTGTAAACTAGATGAGTTACTCCTATACATGACTAGACAGCCTTGTCGCCACAATCTGCACCCCACATAGGGATATCAGTTGGCTCAAGCATTTGAACGGCTTCAACCTCCACCCCCTCCTCGGCATAGATGGGCTCAATATTTATGCACCAATTTAGAAAACAAAGTCAACCACAAAATTGGCGGCAGGTGGAATACCCAAAACTCATAATAAAATATATTATCAATGTGAAAAAATGAAAAGATCATAGGAATATATGAACAATATCGATAAAAGAATGCTATACATAATAGAATGAACGAATCCTAAATTTAACTCTACAACAAATGAACAACATCACATTCGCCGAGCATCGCATCAGCCGATGCCCATACGGGATTTATATTGTCTTCAGATGCCTTTTATCCTGCCTAAGATGGTGGATAAAATCCATCTTCAGATGCTTAGAATCTTGTCCAAAAGATCACAGTGAAACCAACCATGTACGAGTGGTAAACTTATCTTCGACTCTAAGTCCGATAAAAATCATTACAGTGTACATCTGTGTACTGACTGCAGTAGTCCAATGACCGAATCTACATAATAATCTCACACAGCCCTGCCCCTTCATATGTCAAGACTCATAAACTTGGCTCCGTGATTGTTCGATAGACGCATCCTATGGTAGTGTGAAGGGCTGGCCAGAATAGGTATCCAAGTACCATATAACGAGAGGTTATTTTGATAAAATAATTTACAACACAACATGAATACCTCTCAATTAAACAATTATGTTCCAAGTCACAACACGGTCCAAATCATCATAAAATAAAGGGTATAAACTCTAAAATGTATGCAACGAGGTAAAGAAACACAAGCTTAATGATCAAGAAATATCTCCACAAATATTTTCGACACTGTGACCACAATTCACACATACGACAACTCCAAGCGAACCAAGATGATGTAAGGTTGGGAATTTTTTTGAAAACCATGGTGATGCATAGCCTAATTCTTATTTCATTTGAGTGCAGGTGGTTTGTACCATTATGTGCAAACCATAAAGTCAATGAGCAAAAATCTGCCTGCATAACTCCTTAGATGACGTGATAGACTTAATTTGTTAAATCATATTCGTCGGGCTACCAAGACCAACACAAGGGTCTTTTGGGTTATAAAACATCCAAAAGAAAGTAATTGATGGCCCCACATAGGTGATAATCCATTCATTCATCACTGCACTGCCCACACCATCAATCACATGGCTGCCAGGGGGTCCACACGTAGGTGGCGGACCCACCAGTGTTTACTGCCCGAGGTCCCATGCAAGTGGCACCCACCTGGCAGTACTTCCCAAGGTCCCACCAAGTGATAATGCACCAGGCAATGCTAGCAGGGAGTTACCCGCCCAGCATGTGTAGGTGGGAGACCCACTTGCTTACTGCCAAGCGCACTGTGCGACACAACCCTTTTTTTTATATTTATTTTTCTACTTGATTTTGCGTTCATCAGTAGATCTAACCCCTATCCATTTAGTCCAACACGTCATCGACTATAAATCAATGTAGTTAACCACCATCTACTTATCATCATCCTTTAAAAATTAGAAGGGCATTGAGTAAAACCTCTCAAAGCATGATAGAATCTAAGAAATTGATGTAAATCACCATGAGAAATATGTAATCACTTGCCTTTTGATAAATATAGATGAAAAAGATGATGATCCTAGATCTCTCTCTCCCGCCCACGCATAACCCAAATGAGGAAGACAATGGAAAGACAACGATGAAGAAGATCTAGTGCTTGGCTTGGAAGATGGTTGATTGTTGAGGCTTGAGGGAGAGAAGAAGAAACGACCGTGGAGATAGAAGGGGCTGCTATAGTGGTCGTGAGTTTATAAGAGAATAGGGTTTAGGGTAAGTTTTGCTTTTTATAAAAAAGGTCCCTATAATTTAAAAGAAATTACAAGTAAAGGCCCTAGTTGAGTTTATTAAGTTTAATGGGTCCAAAATAGGTCCACATCGGATTGGGTCGAACAGAGGAAACTTGCGGATCTAAATCCACTACCCAGTTAGCCCAAAGCCCAAAATAAATTTAAATAATCTTAATGACTTAATTAACTAAAATACAAACAATTACATAAATTAAATTTAAATTAATTAAAATAATTAATTAGGTGTGCAATGTTGCACCGTGTCTTAAAACACTAGTAGGGCCCAACTTATGATCCATCAAAGTGGACTATAACACAAGTACCCCTTGGATAGTTACCGATACCAACTTTGATACCCATCCAAATGGATTGGACTGTTGGATTAGATTGAACTCATTTTGAATGGTGAAATTTGTTGGCCATTGATCTAGTACTTAAGATTATTATTTGAGCCTCCATTGCCATGTAGGGATTAGTAGAGGGGGGATCTTTCGATACCCGTTGGTCCCATCCCTAAGTGAAGCCCCTAATGGGTCCCAGTAGAATATGGTGCTCACCTAATGGGTCCCAGTAGAATGTGCTGCTCACCATAAGGTGAGCACCTGTGCTTGGTAGAAGGGCTCCATATATATATATATATGAAGAATGTTAGTATGCATCTTTCTCTCACTATAGAGTAAGGGATGCTTACATGGCACTCCTTATTTGTAGTTGAGCATTTCTCTTTTTTATATAACTTTTTGTTTTTTGCACATTAATATATCCAAATATGGAAGTGTCCTTCACCTTTTGTGAGGGATGGATGCATACTGATATTCTCTTCTCTATATATATACGTCCCTCATGGAGGAATCATGCATACTCCTTCGTGGAGCCGGTGGTCCCCACCAAGGGATGAGATCGTGCGTGGGGGGAGAGGGGGGGCGAGGGTGGGGAAGGGAAGGAAAGATTCATATAAGACCATCCTAGATATCAAGTTTTGCCCTAATCAAATGCCCCTAACTCTTTCATTTGTGGCGTACAAATCCATTATATTTGGATTGGTGCACAGTCAATCCAACAATCCAGTAAATTCGGATCTGACAAAAATTTGGTAGAGCTGTGCATTTCAGGGGGGGTTGTGTTTATGGTCTATTTAGATGGACCATACAATGAGCCTCACCTAGAGTTCTCATGCGAAAAGGTGAGGGACTTGCACATGAATATTGTCCATTTGGGGGTATCTTCTTATACATATGTCCCTTACGGAGGAACCATGCATACTCCTCCGTGGGTATATATATATATATAAGGCTTTGATCCTATTAGAACTATGCTCACACACTTACCATGAGAACTTTTGGGGGATAGGACTATGGGGGATTGAAAGATCTTTATGAGATCACGTCAAATATCAAGTTTGGTCCCAACCACATTTTCCTAACCTCTTCATTCGTGGCCCACAAATCTAGTCCATCCAAATTGGTGCACAGTAGATCCAATGGTTCAGTAAATTTAGATTTGACTGGAACTTGGGACGGATGACTATCAGGAGGTCTCTATGTATTGCAAGGTTTGGATTGGGTCCCTATGTATTATAAGGTTTGGATTGGGTGATAGATGGGCCCCACCTAGGGTTTTCACAAAAAAATGGTGAGAACTATTTCTCATAGGATTATTTTCCATGTGTGTGTGTGCGTGCTCGTGTGCGCATGTGTGTGTTTGTCAACATGTTTAGTTAGTTGGCGACCCTAAATCTCACCTACCCAAAGATCCATCTATGCTCTTCTTTCCACGTGTGGAGGTAACCTTAGGTCATAGCCCCCCAGGTTGGGAAACCCAAATAAAATAAATAAATAAAGCCTCTCAAATAAAATAAAGAGTAAGATTGTCCACTTCAGCACCCATATCTTAGCTACTTGAGCTACATGGACATGTGGACCCAGGGGTTAGAATGAAGTGATTAGGTTGATATTTTGCAAATGTTGGACTCCTATTAAGATCTTTTCATCTCCACCTCCCTTATGATTGGCATGCTGGGGCGAGCTCCATGATGTGGTGCTTGAGGAGGCATGTAAATGTGGCCATGCCGGCTAGCCTAGTCGGGCCTTGTAAGGGCCCAACCCAAGAAATTGACCTTTAATCATTTGATTGTAGATCAACAAATGGACCCCATGTATATAGATTATTTAATATTTATTTATTTTTATATATAAATAGAATTAGAAATAAATTTGGAATAAGACTCATTATAAAATATTATTAATCATGTGGTGCTTGAGGAGGCATGTAGATGTGGCCGTGCCGGCTAGCCTAGTCGTGCCTTGTAAGGGCCCAACCCCAGAAATTGACATTTAATCATTTGATTGTAGATCAACAAATGGACCTCATGTATATAGATTATTTAATATTTATTTATTTTTATATATAAATAGATTTAGAAATAAATTTGGAATAAGACTCATTATAAAATATTATTAATCATGTGACCCTACTTTGTCAACTTGTTAAAAATTAATTAACCATCTGCCAAAACTATAAAAAAAGGAATTAATTCTTTAATTAGTTAGTATTTAGTAGTAATTAGTTAAGATGGTTTAATAAACCATATGTTTAAATAACCTCAAATTAGAAGAGTTATAACTTTAAGGGAGTTTTAGTCCATTCATGCAATACGTGGGGCCCAGGTTGAGTTCATTGTGGATAATGCTTTCAATTAAATTATGAGTCTTTGAGTTTGTTTTAATAAACTTGTATTTATTATGAAACACCACACCTTAAGTGAACTAGGCCTTGTAGCATTGCTCTACATGAAAAACACGTTCCCACCAACTTGTTGTGCTTAAGAAGCATAAATGGAGTTTAAGAGTGATGAGTTAAGGTAACATCATTGGAACTTAAGTTTAACCCAACTCAAGCCTATTTATACCCTACACATCTCTACTTTAGCAATTCACAATTCTTGAGAGGAGAGAAAGAGAGACCAAGTTAGAGAAAGTAAGATTAGGGAAAGAAGAGATTGGGTCAAAATTAGAGGTCTCTACCCAAGCGTAACCCAATTTGTGTTTGAAGTTCTAAGGTAGATAGTTCTTACTTGATTTAAAATTTACATGTTTTTGTCCTTTCAATTTGATGTGTTGTGATGTTTTTCCTTGATTCGATTAATGGTTTTGATTGATTTTATAATATTGTGTTTTGAAGATTTTTCTAAAATTATGCCATCTTAGAATATTCTAAAATTGAGAATTCTTATGCAATCTCTAACATCTAGAGACTTGAATTCAATTCATGTTGTTCTTAGATCCAGCCATAAATTAAAATATCGGCATATACTGGTATGCATTGGTTGGTACCATACCGATAAGTGATACAAAAATGGTATTGGTTTTGTACATTCAATATATTGCGAAAATATTGCGATATATTGGCCGATATTTCAACATATCGACTGAAATGATATATCGGTCAATATTTTGAAAATATCCGCCAATATTTTTAAAATATCGGCAGTATATATAAAATAAATTAAAAAAATGTGTAATCCTATTTTTTTCCCTCTTTCTTATCTTTTTGCTCATTTTTACTTCCCAAACACACTCCAATTGTTATAACTCTTCCTTTCACTTGCAAATAAATAAAAAAAACTTTTATTTTGGTGGATTTGGTCTAATAAATCACCAAAATAACTCTACAAAGGTAGGTATATTCTACTTGTTGTATTTTTTTTATAATTATTTGTTTGGTAAAAGCAAAAAATGAGCCATGAATATGATAATTCCATTCTACTCTTTTTCTTGTTTGGTTCTATTATTTGGTATTTTAAAAATAGAGGCTTTTAACTATTAAGTTTTAACTAGTTTTCACTTTTGTTAATATTTAGATATTTTTTAATGTTAAGAGTACTAATTATTAATTTTATTTTATTAGTATAAAAATACATGATTTAATGAATCAAACCTATAGATCTAGTAGTACAATACATAAAATTTCAAGATGTGGAGGATCTTGGTATATACTAGATAAGATACTAATTACCAACACTATATACAAATTAAAAATAAATTTTATTTTCTAAAACTTCATACTAATAGATGGTTCATAAGTCATAATTATGATATTTACAAACAAAAATTACAATTTTAGATGAGACAACGATACAGGATGTCATGATTAAGGGGGACCAATAATTTGATTTACATTTGTTACTAATGAAAAAAAAAACATTGTTTTCCAGCTTTTTTTTAATATTTTGAGTTTTTTGGATATTTTTTCAAAATTTTTTTGGAGAAAAAAAATTCACATCGAGACGACCACAACAGGCCGCGAACTGCAACCTATACTGATACTGTATCAGTTTTTGGAACCAGTTGATATCGTGACCAATATCGTGATTTTCATCCATGGATCCAGCCATGTTGATCATCTTTATATTTTGTCAAATTAAATAATCTTTTGTTATTCATACGTGAGTGATATTAATATCTATATATTGAGATTATTCAACATAAATGGAGATACATTTCAAATAAATTTATGGCTCTTGGAAAGAGTTTGAAACAAAAGATGGTGTTTTATTTTATTTTGTAAACTCCATTTTTGTTTAAGTATTTTGAATAAAAAAATACTATCTTAAGAAAGTGGATATGTATAATCCTTGGCTTTTTCAACCTAGTCATCATAAGAATGATTTTCAGAAATCTCTATTGAAAGGTGAAGTTAGATGTCATTTCTCTACTCACTAGAATTAGAAAAAAAGGTATATAATTTCTGAAATGAATTTTTAGAGGCTAAATAAATTGGAATTTTGATTTGGCTATTTGATGAAAAAAATGTAAATTTCTGATAGCTTAAAAAAAAAAAAAAAGAACTAGTTTGAATCAAATTGAGATTCTACAAAATACCTTATGAATATTTTCTAAGACTCGACAAACACAATAATGCATTTTCCCTCAAAATTATATTTTTTTATAAAAACTTCTCAAGCCAAGTCAAGATGGCTTTATTTGATCAATGATCATCAATGGAAATAAATGATGCTATCACTATAGTGACTAGTGACTCATGATTTTTCTTAATTTGATGAGTTAGCATTTAAAACCATACAACCAGAAAGGGCTTATATAGTGGGGACACCGAATGTTGTGTACAACTAACATATGTAGTGGGGGACCTTACGTGTTATTGCGAATTGTAATATCTGTTTAGGGTGTGTCATTGATCTAGCGAGATGAAAATTCAATCGGTGGGATGTGGCTCCATAGGGTAAAATGCGTGGACCTTTTCCTAGTTAGAGGAAGCACTAGGGCTTGGTGTGCTATTTGCTACATTTGTGTTTCAAATAAATTCATTATTTTATTCAAATATTCATGTGTCTGTTGTTGCAGGTTATGCTTTTTAGAATCATATCTTGTCACACTTAAGTTAAATCTATGTCATATACTCTATGTTTACTCATAATCTTTTGATATTATGATGCATGGAATTACATTGAAGTTTATATGTGCATTTTAAATTAAGTATCCTATTTATTGAGTTTCTCTTGTTCTCACCCCAATCATGGACCATTTTAGGAAATGAAGAATATGTTGGTGTTGACAATGCTAACAATGATAATTGTTTGACTGATTTTCTTTTCTTCTCTTCCCTTGTTTTTCTAATTGTTTCATATGCTTGGTTTCATTGACAGTCTCCACATAAGGCTTTCTCTTTGAATGCCATTCCAAGTTCATGATATGATCAGGAATAGAATCATTGTAATTTCATTATGCTTAAGCACTGTTCGGGCACCCCACTGTCATGGTCCTTGTAGCAATTTTTTTTTTTTTTTTTTTTTGCTTTGCTTTGTGTTTGATAAAATATTCTAATGCAAAATGACTCTTTAGGCACCCTCTTCAGCTTATGACCAAGAGTGGATTTTTTTGAGGCTTCACCTTTTTTACAATAGTGTCCGAGCACAGCCACGGTCACAATTGAGTGAACTAAACTTGAAGCTAAAAGTTGCCTTCTCTCTCTCTCTCTCTCTCTCTCTCTTTTCGATTTGGAAAATCACGATTGCTTAAGGTGGATTGCACATGACTTGCCTGAAATCATTCAAATAGCATATGAGGCCTTGAACTCCAAAAGGTTCTTAGATAGTCATTCTTCAAGGGACTTGAAGTGAACAAGCTCCGTGTGGGGGAATGTAGTACTTTAGCAGAACATTAGGTTTCACTACTTTATTATTGGACCTAGTGAAGGCACACCCACCCATTTTGTTTGAACACTGACACAGTCTAAACACACACTTGGCCTTCGCGAACTAGGGGAAGTGTAAGGGGTTGAGTGATCGTGAGTTCCAAGTGCAGAACCACAATATAGTAATAAAAACTGGTGAGACCAAGTCGATCTTCAGAGAGCAACGTGTTTTAAGGTATTTTCAATTTGTAACCTACCCTAAATAAAATCTAAAACTAGTCTAATTTAAAAACTAACAAATACATGCATCCTACTTTCTAAAAATAAAAATTAAACAATTACAATCTAAATAAAATGAAACTTTCCTAAAATGAAAAAGCTAAATCTAAAACTTCTTACAAAGAAAACTAAAGTTGCTGCAAAACTAAAACACAAGTTCGAACTTCCAAAACTAGAAAGTTACTAAAATTAGAAACTACAACTATATTAACTTTCCAAGTCTTAAACAACTTTCTAATTTCAAAATGTTTACAATCAAATACTTTTAGAAAGAATCTCAAATCTGGAAAGTACTTAAACTAGCATAAACCTAAAATTAGTAACAAATCTAAAGTTAAAAACACAATCTATGCACTGTATGCCATGTAACTAATGCAAATTTTCCAAATATGAGATGCAAAATTGAAATAAAATATGGTCCTAATCTAATACACTCCTAAACTAGATTTAATGGCTGGAAATCATGTGCTACTGATGCAAGAATATAAAAAAAATGAATTTGAAAAAATATTCTAAAATGCAAAAAAAATATGCATGAATAATGGTTACCAAAAATAAAAAATCATGATATGCAGTTCGGCCGTCAATCTTAGTTTAGGCTTCTAAAAATTGAACTTAAGATAGCACAATCTTCAATTTGTCTTGAACCTTTTATACATTTTCTACCGTATCTGCAATTATAGAAGGTCTATGAAAACTTTTAACTCCGACTTCCTCCCAACTGACTAGTGTACAGCACTTACAACCTTACAAAGCTTCAAATAGAGTCATTCCGATGCTTGTGTGATAACTATTGTTGTACGCAAATTCACATAAAGAAAGTTGTTCATCCCACTCTTTCCCAAAGTCTAACACGCTAGCTCTAAGCATGTTTTCAAGAGTTTGTATCATTCGCTCCGATTGCCCATCGGTCTGAGGATGGTAACCTATGGTAAAATTGAGTTTGGTATCTATGGATTTCTGAAAAGATTGCTAAAAGGAAGGTACAAATCTACTGTCTTGATCCAATACTATAGAAACTGGAGTATTGTGAAACCGCATAACCTTGTCTATGAAGATCTTGGCCATCTTCTAGAATTTCATCCCCTTCCGAATAGGAATAAAGTGAGTTGAGTTCATTAATTGATCAACAATCACCTAAATGACATCATGATGTTTGCTTGTTCGAGGCAGCCTTGAAACAAAATCCATAGAAAGATTCTCGCATTTCCACTTTGGAATATATAAAGGATGTAACAAACTGGGAGGCTTTTTATATTCAGCCTTTACACACTGGCATGTAAGACATCTTGCTACAAAACTTGCAATGTCCCTATTCATGTTATTTAACCAAAACTTGCCATTTAAAATTCGGTACATTTTAGTACTCTCGGGGTGCATGGAATATCTAGATCGATGTGCTTCGGTCATGATTGCTTCTTTCAAATTTTGATTTTAGACCATTGGAACACATAGCCTGTCTCTGAAGTACAATATACCATCTACTATCCTGATATATGGTCTCTCAGATATGTGGTCATGAGTCTTAACAAATTCTGGATATTCAAACTGTCTCTCTTTAATTTGTTGTATTAAAGTGGGTTCAAAGATAGACATGGCTACTAACATAACCTTATCATCCACAAATTTGACTTCCACATCCAGGTTTCAAAATTCTTCTACTAGAGACCACTCCCCACACATGGTTGCCATTTCAATGGTTGATTTCTTGCTTAAGGCATTAGCCACAACATTTCCTTTTCCTGAAAAATACTTGATTGGAAAATTATAGTCCTTTATGGATTCTAGCCATCTACGCTGTCTCAAGTTAAGATCATGTTGAGAGAATAAATACTGGAGACTACGATGATCACTATGGACTTTAAATCTCTCTCCATACAAGTAGTGTCTCCATAACTTTAAGTCAAAGACAACTGTGGCCAATTCTAGATCATGTGTGGCATAATTCTTGTCATGTTCCCTTAATTGTCGAGATCCATATGTTATCACCTTTCCGTTTTGTATTAATACACATCCCAACCCAATCCTTGAAGCATCGGTATATATAACGAATCAACCACCACCTTTCGATAGAGACAAGATTGGAGTTAAGGTTAACTTCTCCTTAAGGAGTTGGAAGCTCGACTCACATTCAGCCAACCAAACAAAGGGTTCATTTTTTTAGTCAACTTTTTCAATGGTGCGACTATTCTGGAAAAGTCCTTTACAAACCTTCGGTAGTAGCCCGCCAAACTGACAAGACTTCTAACCTCCACAACTGTTTTAAGGCTTTGCCAACTAGTTATAGCCTCAACCTTAGCTAAGTCTACTGCAAGTCCATCTTTTGAAATTATATGCCCTAAGAAAGCAACTTGTTCTAACTAAAAATCACACTTGTCCAGTTTGGCATATAGTCAGTGACCTCTCAACAATTGCAAGGAAATCCTCAAATGCTCAACATGTTCGTCTTGAGTCTTGGAGTACACTAGTATATGCACCAGTACATCATTAATGAAAATTACTACGAATCAATCAAGATAAGGTGAAAAGATCCTGTTCATCAAAGCCATAAATACAACTACGGCATTGGTCAACTCAAAAGGCATGACTAAGAATTCATAGTGCCCATATCTTGTCTTGAAAGCTGTTTTAGATGTATCTTGATCCCTAACTCTCAACTGATGATATCGAGACCTCAAATCGATCTTTGAAAAGTGAGTTGCACCCTGTAATTGATCAAATAGTTCATCAATTCTAGGTAGTGGATACTTGTTCTTGATTGTCACCTGATTCAACTGCCTGTAATCAATACAAATTCTGAGGGTGCTATCTTTCTTCTTCACAAACAAAACTGGGGCTCCCCATGGTGATGTGATAGTATGAATAAAACCCTTATCCAGTAAGTCTTGCAACTGTATCTTTAACTCATGCAACTCTACAGGTGTTATTCTATACGGAGCCCTAGAAGTTGGGGCTATGCCGGGCACTAATTCTATGGTAAAATCTACTTCCCTTATTGAAGGAAGACCAGGCACTTCGTCAGGGAATACACCAAGAAACTCACAAACTACGGGTATCTCTTATAACTTCTTTGGTGGTTTCTTCTCAACAATAAAGGCAATGTACTCGTAACCACTATGAATCAATATTTCTGCTCGAAGTACTGAGATTAGCCTAGTATTCAAACTCTTCTTCTCATTTTGAAATACAACACTCGGGCCAACTTCGTCTACCTTTACGGTGACAGTCTTACGGAAATAGTCTAAGCAAACCATATACTTAGTCAACCAATCCATGCCTAGGATTACATCGAAATTGTACATCGGTAACATGATGTGCTCCATCGGAAAAAGGAACTTTCCAATTAGAACTTGACAACCTGGGTAATAGTCCTCACAAGTCACCTGCTTGCCAATGGGAGTGATAACACTTAACACATACGGTAGCTGCGCTGGCGGCTCCCGTATCCTACCAGAGAATTGGGGTGAAATAAAAGAGTTCGAGGATCCCAGATCAAATAACACCTTATCTTCTATATCACAAATGGAAACCTTGCTTATGACTACATGCTCCGCTGCTTCTGCTTCTTCATGAGTCAATGGATCGGCGCGGCCTTGCTTGTGGGGTCGGTTCTGTTGTCCCTGTTTCTGCTGTCCTTGTTTCTGTTGACCTTGACCCTATTGTGTCTGCCCTTGGCCTTGCCTCACCTGTCGTTGTTGGCTTGACGGTGTAGGCAGTGCTGCTCTAGAAAACTGCTGATACTGCTACTGGGGTGGGGCTCGATCGGAACCCTTTCTTCTTGGGCCTTCAGACAAGCGATGGTCCAACGAGCCACATGTTAGATTTTGTGGACTCAATCCATCAGTTGATGTAATAAATTGATTAATTTCTTTATTTATCAATAAAATCATACTTTACTTTCATGAGATGAATGTTATTTTACTACTTCATGCACATGATCAATACATATGATATAATGGTTCATGAGTTGAACTGGGTCCCATTAATATATTAGATGTGATATATGTGCATGGATGAGATTCACACGGGGGAGATATATGTCACAAATCTTATACTTAAATAGCTTCACAACCAGTGATGAGACTGGGCATCTCATTTGATAAGGTTGCAACACTTTGATCACTATGAGATAGTGTGATTTGTCTCGATCATCAGAATGTAAGATTCTGGATCACGGTGCTGGTACATTGGATGTATTGAAGGACCATGAGATGCACTTTATGGAATTTTGTCTCAATAATAAGGTATGCTCTCATAATTCCCTGGAAATAGGCTCTCAATCCTGAGACATTGATGAACTCAAGTTTCTATCTATTCATTTGCTTTGAGTCACCAATGAGTGAGGCCGACTGTAGGTTAACACCTCGGTGTCTTGGGTATGTGATAGTAGAACTGTGAGAACGTTGAATGATCAAGATGGAATCTATCTCTATTATTCCCTTGTGCCAATTGATGGATTTGTCATTAGTAAGTGTGCACCCATCTCAATTAAGAGTTAATTGAATGGTACTGATGATTACTGTGATTAATTGGGGCTCAAGGATAACAAGATGTGGAACTTATATTGGAAGAGACAGATTTATTCCAATTGATCCACGGATATTGATAGAGGGGCCTACTTGTGATAATTGGAAAGTTTAGGGTCTTCATTGTAACTTATTCCTAAGATTGAAGTGCAATTGCATTTATATAGTAGTGTTATTTGCAATTAACTGTGGGCCCCGATTGCATATGAGATGTGGGGTCACGGTGTTCCAGTTGGAGCCAACTTTCTAAGGAATCCCTATTGGTCCCCACGTTAGCCCAAGTTATTGGAAAATCTAATCCGACTTGAACTCTAGAAAGAAGGGTTAAGAAAGGAGAAAGTTGCTAATTGCTTTGGAAGTAAGACTTCTATTTCAATTAAGCAAGGAAGAGATTTAAAAATATATAAAAACATCTCTTGGACATCCAATAAGACTCTCTCACACCCAAAACCCATTTTGTGCAAGAGTTGCATGAGCTTCTCTCTCCTTTTCTCTTCTAATTCGTTGGAGTTTCAAGTTGGGATTTCTCCTGGAGATTCCACCAATCTTCTTGAGAAAAGAAATCCAATTCGGGTCATAACGTGGAAGGCTAAGAGGTGTTGAAGATTCTCATCATCAAAGTAGAGTCGCAACTTTTCCATTAAAGCACTACGAATCTTCAAAGGTATGATCTACTTCTTGCATGTCGTAGATTATTATAGATGTTTAGTGCTGTTTGATTCTGTCTTTTAGATAGAATATTTACTGTACATGGTCACGAGATTAAGGGTAATGCATCCTGGATTAGGTTTTTGGTCTTATGGATAGTTGATCCCTGTGTCAAGTGGGTTAAAAGTTTTGAAAATCTATCCACGAGACCCACCTACTTCCAACACCACAGCCATAATAGGCTTTCGTAGACCTCCAGCATTTACTTGTCTCGTGGCCTTTTCCGCATAAGCCGCAGACTAACCTTGATGTTGCATTAATAACTCCATTTTGTTTTTGGAGTGTTGTTGACTTCTCCCAAAAGGTGGGGCACTCCTTCTAGACTCTTCCAAGAATAAGCTCTTCTCAATTTCTTTAGCCGAATAGGCTCTCTCCATAGTGTCATCATATTGTGCCGAACGCTGGAAAGCCATAGTTTGTCCCTTAATAGCAAGCCTCAACCTTTCAAGGAACCTCTCAACTCTTTTCGCCTCGATGTCAACAAGTCCAGGGCAAACCGAGAGAGCTGACCCGAATACATGTATGTACTCCGCAACCATCATGGAGTTCTGTTATAGGGTGAGAAACTCTGCCTTCTTTTTGTGGGTCACATGCTCAAGAATAAACTTCTTCCTAAATTGCCTATTAAAGTTTCCCACACGGTAGCATTTGGCATAACCCTAATTTGATCCCAAATATTCTTCCGCCATGTATCCGCAATATCCCTGAACATGGATGCCGTAAGGAACACTTGCTGCCTCTGTGTACAGGTCAAGGAATCAAAAACATTCTCTTTATGTATGAACCATTCGTCTGCTTGTAACGAATCCTCTCGTCCTGTGAACTCCGTAGCTCCTCTCTTCCGGAATTTCTAATATAAGGAATTAAGGTCCCCAGGTTGGTTTTGCCTTTCCAGAAGGCTGGCTAACTGCATTTGCGTGGATGCTTGGCTGGGGTTGCTGGTAGCCGGTTGATACATCAGCATCATAAATCGCTCCTCTATGTTATATGCAAGATGAGGAGGGGGTTGTGGTGGAGAATCCACACCATCTAATTCAATGTTTTCATGGCCATTATCGCCCGAACTGTTGTTCATATCGGACCCAGATGCCATTTATATGCAATTATAACAATAGTTACTCACATGCAGTACATTAGTAGAGAGTAAATTATAAATCTTTATACAAAATTCCATCCCCAATTGGACCTATCATAACCTCACCACGTTTCCTAGAGTTACTAAGTCTTTTAATCGGCTTCTTAACCTTTCTCTGATATCCTTACTTACGTATGTCACGCCCCGATCCCGAAAACTGGGGATTAGAATGGGCCTCAAGGGTATACATACATAATCCCGTAGTAATTTGTACCATGTAAAGATATGCACAAATCACTACATGGGAGATTTCACAGGAACGTGGGAGGTAAGACCGACAACACATAGATTAAAATTCAATATAAAGCGGAAACTTGTGAAATACACCTATAATGATCATAAGTAATGCATAGAGAAGAATATCATACATAATATAATAAACTCAAGTCTTTTAATTAACCATTCTCATCACATGCATACCCACAAAACCTTAAACATGTCTTATACACAATGTCTAGTTTTAACCATCTCCATACACAAGACCAAAATCCTAACTAATTAACCCAATAAAATCACTTCACGTTCTCCGTAAGATGACTAGTAGAAACGTCGTCATCCTTCCATTCTTCTATACCCCGAGGTATTGTTGGAACACCCTCTCGGGACGCATTGATAATCATGTTGGGGTTTGACTCTGTACCTGTAACACCAAGGATAGCATTGTTAACACAACGGTTAAGCAAATATAGAGATACATAAGACCATTATATTATATTAAATGAATTAAGAAATATATATAGATTAAAAGAAGGCAATAATCATAAACTAGGCATGTTGTGCATGAGTAAACATGAGTAACAAATCATAAGCAAGATATCATAAATACCAGTTAAACATCCACGAGGTTATATTCTTCCAAAAGAGAGCATATCATCTGGAGAGAGTGTGCATATGGGATGCTAGGAGAGCAAGCTAGCTTTCCAAGGAGCACCGACAACTCTTCCATGGACTACTGCTATAGTGACATAAAAGATACCCAAACTAATCCCGTTGAACCTAATAAGGGCACAAACTAAGTGGTGCCGACTCAACATATCAAGATCGACTTGAATTCACATCTTTCATACATTTCAGTCATAGTTATATATCATACATAAGGGAGATTCGGTCTTGAAATCATATTCAATCATAAAAATTGAAATTAACAAGGTAGCTAATATTGAACAATAGATACTTAAATGAGCGTAAAGAGCTCGAACGCTCTCAAACTTGGTTACACCCATTTTGACGGATAGGCACGCGCTCAATAGAAGTATAGGCCCAACAGGCACATACTTAATAGAAACTCAGGCCTGATTAGTCTCAAGGTTCGCTAAGAAGAAAGGGGTACATGATTTAATCATGTTGAGGGCAAGGTTTAGTACAATGTGAATGCATTTGAATTGAGAAGGTATCAAGGAAATTTACTAGCCAACTCTATGCTAGATAATCTGTAATCCCAAGAGCATTCAATATGATGTATTCATAGAACGTTCTATGTCATTGTATTACCAAATCTTAGCATTACATTGTGTATGCAAGGACACCTCTTCTTATACCAATACCAATAACGTGACATCAGGAATTCATCCGGAAAATTGAAGGGGATAAGTGAAAGCCTTACACTTGTCCTTCTTATTATTTAATCACCATTGAGCTAATTTAATTGTGAAAAAGGTGCCATATTTAAAGCCCTACTTAGTCATTTGAAATCCCTAATATCCTAGGTTCATAATATTCTTACAGTTTAGCCGTATCTATATTACAGCTTAGCCGAATGACTTAGTTTTTCCCCTCAAGTTCCTATGCATTTATGGCTTAGCCATATATTAGCTTTCCGCTTAGCCGTGCTAAGCCTACAGCTGGTCTACGGCTTAGCCGTAGTTCAATTCATGGCTTAGCCATGGGTAAACCGTAGAAGGAAAATAAGATATTAGGCTCTTGAGAAAGCTCGCAGTAAAATGGCTTACGGCTTAGTCATAGGATGGTTACAGCTTAGCTATAATTCATTCCACGGCTTAGACGAGGGTTAGCAGTAGTATAAAAATGGATCTTGGTACTTTTAGGATTTTGAGCCGTACACACTTATGGTTTAGCCGTGACTTCGTCATAAGCTTCAGAAATTCTGGAAGTGATTCTGAAGCTTGAGTTCAGTACATAACTCTGAAGTAAGGGGGGTTACAGTGAGCTTCCTATGACTTCAAAATGTCACTATGGGTTTTTCAATACTCACATAACACCCACATTACATATTCATACTCTAATTCATTCAATTCAACACATATATACTTAAATCAAAGAAGAATGAGCTGTAACTTGAAATTAGAGTGATCAATCCAAGAATCAATAATTTAGACATGCATGCAGCATCATATGTACTCTAATACTTGCGTTTTTCAAAGTGCTTGACCCTACCAACTTTTCTTTGGTGTGTAGTTAGGGAAAGCCTCAACAAGAAGATGGGTTCTTTATATAAAAGACGTGCAAATGGTGAATCTAATGTAGAATGCATGCATGTAGTATAATTGAGTTTTCTTGACTCTATCAAGTCCAAAGAAGTGAAATGGAGGTAGAGTTTTCACCTTAAGGAGCTGTAGCTTGGAGAAGAAGGTGCTTCCAAAGAGGAAAAAGCACAAGGGAAGCAAAAAAAGGTGGATGGAGGCTATTATTGTTGCATGCAAGGCTTCAAAACTTTATTTGCAGCTCCAAATTGAGGTGGAGATGAAGAAGGGAGAAAAGCAAAAGGACTTCCAGCAGGATTGTAAGAGTAAGAGGGAAGGGAAAGACATTGCCTCCCCTTTTTAACTCAATTTTCCTAAATTTTATATGTAAGCCCAACATTTTTGGGAAAATTACAGTTTAGGTCAAATGGACCTCAATTGGGCCAAGATGGGTCCAAATCAAAGTGAGCCCAACATTAAAGATGATGTACACGAAGAATTACACAAGATGCAACTAATGAGGTGTCAATATGATGTAAGAAAAAATTACAAAAGGGCATTTAACTACCTAGGCAAGTTCGAACTTGACTTGACTACCTATCCATGACCCAAGCCTAGAAGGTTTGAGTTAAATTAGCCTAAACACATTTTAATTAATATAAAACAAGATGAATTAATATAAATCGAGGTTAGTTGGGATTAGGACCTTACATCATAGACATCTAAACATAAAAAAAGGAAAGACAACTAGCAAAAGAGTCCTAACTATCATGGTTAAGTAGGATCCTTTGTCTTTTTGAATGCCACTTCTTCAAAACATGCGATTCACAAAGGGGGTCCGGGAGTATCCCTCGGCTCGGGGGGCCCAAGGGACAGCGCTTCCGGACCAAATATTTTTCATGAATTTCTTCCTTCGAAAATGAATTATTGCATTCAGAACCTATGTCCCTTCTTAAAAAAAAATTATATTGACACTAAGCCGTGAGCCTCTTGATGAACGAAGTTCATATGCTATATCAATATAATTACAATACCATGAAAAATTACATTGAATCCTAAGCCTCTTGATAAATAGCGTTCACATGCTATATTAATATAATTACATCACCATAAAACATTGTTAAATATGTAAAACAGTAACCACGAATTTGATTCGTGGGATCCATTCACATAACATACATACATAGTGACCACGATAGCCAGATAAATCGCTGCAAAACAAAGTTAGATAGTTCATTATAAAAAAAAAAGGGTTAGTTACAGCAAAAGCAATCTCCATATTTTTTACAGCAACCTATAATCTTACTATGTTCTGTTTAATCCATACGCAGTATTAAGATTGGCTCTAATATCATTGTTGGAAGCCAGCTGCTAGGATCTCTAGATATTGCGTATAAATTACTGCGGAAAGAACTTTAAATGATAATGATTCAAGAATCATACTTGGGAGATCTCTCTGATTTGATCTCGGTCTTATAACAACCCGAAAATCTCAAAACCTTCTATTGTATTCCTCTATGCACAAACTTGCACTGAGGTGTGGGCCTCTTTTGCAAATTCTTTGTGCTCAAAAATGAGATTTCTCTTGTTATGTTTCCTAATGAGCAATAGCACATATTTATTAACTACAATAGGGACCTTACAAAAGAAATAAGGAATAAACTTCTTATGAAAATAGGAAACCCTAATTTGACCCAAATTAGGATCCTAGTTCCATAAATTACAATTTAGTCAACTAGAAAATTATAATTACACTCCTGTCCTTATTCTTAAAATAAATTTTCAAACTTCTTGTTAAATAATTACCTTAATTAATGCTTGTTAATCTCCCTACATTAAGATTTTAGATATCTATTGATTAAATAATTACTGACATCTATATATAATCGATATTTTTATAATTCCCTAAGACCTTTCACATAACTTATTTGATATGTCAGATACAAAGTCCACTTGTAGGGTTTGATATAATGAAAACTTATAAATTTAATCAAGATGATATCATCAACCCCTATTACGAGACGTGGATTCCATCAATAAACTAATATCCACCATACGCGCAGTGTAGTCATCTAATTTATTGAGATTATTGACCCCATAAAAGGTCTCACCCCTTTGTAAATCAAAATGCCAAACATTAAATGTATATATCTATTATTTATATCGGGATTAAGAGTACAAGCACTCATAATAACCATTTGGATGTTAATCGTCTTATATAATTAGTATAAAAACAATAAACCCAAAAGAAGTCCTATTCAATAGATACAAAGTATACTAGCATAACAAGTTGTAACTATACCATTTTCTGTAGCCAGGATAAGCGTACTAAAACATTATACTACAATTGTACCGATGGTATGTCCAACTTTATTTAGATTGTTAATAACAATAACTTATATTATATAAGAATTGATAAATACATCTTCCGTGTGTAAGCTGAACTTTGCATACCAACTTATTTACATTATAGAATAAGAGACACACTTATACATAATAAATAACAATGCAACCATTTGCCCATATAAATTCTCATTAAGATGAAAAGACAAACTTTATTAATAAATAAATCAGTTAAAGATAAATACAAAGAAGTATACTTTTAGTATAAATTTCTAACATAGTCTTGTACTTGGTCCTCAGTTGGAGGTTATGGAGGAGATTCTGCAAAAGTATCTTCAAAAGCTTCCAACTCCATGAAACCATCTAGGGTTTCATTTGGGGGTTTAAGCGAAGGCTTATCCCTTTCCATGGAGTCGGTTTTTTAGGCTCTTTAGTTTTTACATTAAGGGTTATGCACTCCCAACGAGTATGATGAGATGGATCTATTTTCTTCATTTAGTTCATGTGGCCAATATTAAGTGACTTGCGAAATTATGTCATCATCATCACTTGCCCCCTCAGGATGCTGAAAAGTAGTCTAATTAGCAGGATTTTGGAAAACAATAGTCTCCTAAGAGTCATCAGAGTCATATCCCTCTATGAAGATAATAGTCTTTTCTGTGAATTTCTGATTTGGCATAGGAACGTTCTCGTAAGGAACGTATCCTATGCAATGTCAAGCTATTCAATTTTGAGCCCCTTTTAGAAATCATTTTTCATTTATGGAGTGAAGACATCAAAAAGGACTTGCACTCCACTTGCATTCATTCTAAGGCCAGTGGGCTTCTTAAAATTGTATTCCATGTTTTTCATCATGTTACGGGCCACATAATTGTAGATGTCAACTTTATCCTCCCATCATTAGTGATTTTGTCGATAGGATAAGAACCAAAAGCATCTTTGGATCAATGGAAGACTATGATTGATCATGTTGCAAGGAGGGAGGTAAAAAAAGTAAGCTCCTCTGAAATCATAGATTTGAGATGTAGTGGGCCAAGAAAAGAGTGGAGGATCCCAATTCGTAATAGAGTACACAGAGGTGTCCATCTTCTCAGTATCCTCAAAATCTGAATCTCTGACCACTGAGACAACATGCACTGGCATCTAGATGTTCCACATAGATGATAGAGTGCCACTTCAATGGAAAAAACAATTCAAGATATTTCATCGAAGGTTTGGAACTCCATTGCCACGTCAAGCTGCAAAAGGCTGGCCTTAAGCCTATCCAACATAGATAAATCCATGCTAAGTAGTGCGGAGGATTTTTAGATCTTTCAGCCAAATGAAGCCATCTATTAATATATCTATAAGATAACTCACCCCTGTGTTGTGATGTCAGCATGAGTTGGCTAAAAGTGACGGGAGAACTAGGCCTTATTGGTGACATTCTCTTGATAGGATGAGGTACATCATTGCTTTCTTGATCAAAATCTGTGCCAACAACTAAGGAAACCATGTTTGTTGGATAAAAGAGCTTTCATTGTCTTGCAACAGGAGGTTTGCCTTTCTTCATTGGCACTAAAAAGTACTCAATTGGCAGCATCATTAAGTTTCGAGCAGGCGCTATATACATAGTTGGATTACAAGTCTTGCTTGCATGCATATCAAGGCTTGCTTTGTTCTAGATAGCTTAATGGATATGACTAGAGGTTGATCTGACTATTTGATTTTAGATTTGACCTTGATCACCAAAGGAGCTTTGGTATCCATAAATATGACTGTTGGCTTTTTTGTAGACTCTAACTTCTTGGTGGGCTCAGATCTTTTGTCAAACCCTAAATAGGTTTTCTTTTCCATTGAGATGGTGAAGGGTTCTGCCGAATCATCGTCTAAAAAAGAGGTGCTTACATTCAGCTTAGGCCTTGTAAGTCTTTCTTGAAATATGGTTGTATTAGTGAAACACTCTTCATTGCTTTGAATGGCTTTTCATCTACAAAAACGCGATGCATCTTACCCTCGTCATCAATGTATTTAAGGCATTGATGAAGAATGGAAGACATTATGAAATAATCATGAAGCCATTACTTTCCTAAGAGGATATTGTAACAAGCATGCATCATTACCACGTCCAAAGTAGCTTTTGAGGCTAGATTACCCAACTAAAACTAAATCCAATCTTTCCAATCGGATCTTGGACTTCTCCATCATAGATTTGGACTGAAGTTTTGATAGCAGATATCTTGTTCACTAGGATACCAAGTTCTTGAAAAGCTGTAATTGTAATGAAGTTCAAAGCCGATCCTAGGTTAACTTGAACTCTCTGAGCAAGTATGTCCTTGATGTAGGCTATGAAGTAGAGTGACCTTATGTGCTTCATGTCACCTAAGAAGAGATCATCTTTGGCGAAGTAAATAGTGGCCTTAGAAGCATTGTGAATGAAAAGACATTCTGTACATTGCTTTCGAGGCCTTTTAGACTTTGTTTTAAGATAGTTCTTCTTTATTCGATTAACTTGTGCCACATGTGATCGATTATTGGTATTTAAAGTTTGTAGAGCTCATGTGAAGTTATTGCAAGTCTCCTTAAACATCTGCAAAAGATCAAAACTATGAAGTCATGCAGGTATGTGATTAAGGTGTTCAACAACATCATATGTGAATGACTCTAATGGCCTTTCAATAGCATTTACTTTCAAAGAAGTTAGATTTACATTTGGATTATTCCCCGAAGGGTTTACATAAGAAGAAGAAGAAGAAGGTTTGTCATAGTAGACTCTACAGTTGCAACTGGAGCGAGTACCATCATTGACTATGTTGTTTCGGTCAACTTCTTGATGAGTATCTTTTCTTATGGCATTGACTTCTTTAGGTTCAGCAAAAAGCTGGCTGACTTCTTCTAGGCCTACCTCTTTATTTGTTTAGTGGCATTTCTTCTTTTGAATCAGAAAAATCATCCTGAACTTGGAAGACCTCTTGAAGTACAGCAACACTACCAATGCTGAGTTTATTGTGTTCATCTTATAACTCCAACTCACAATTGCTTTGGAGTTAATGAGTTGAGTGCTTGATTCAGAGCTTAGCTTCGAAGAAGTTGGCTCAACACTTGGTTCAAGAGAACCATTTGGTATAAAGGTCACCGCCTAGGAACGAGAAGATGATGCTTGTTGTTGTCGTGCTTAATCGGATTCAACTAAAGGTAAAGGATCTAGATGAATCTCTAGAGGCAATGGAAAAGGAAGAGGATCAATTGACCAACCACTTACACTCTGTCTATACAGATTATATAGAGCAACTGATAATGTGTTGAGTCCATGTTTGATGTTAAGAGTACCTATTTTAAGATGAAAATTTTATTCAAAACTCTTATCCTTATCCGAGGGGTATTCGTCAGCGAAATAATCATCAATCGACTAATCATCATCAAAGTCAGAGAAGCCTAACTAGTCTTCTTCATCATCCAAATTGGGAGGTGTACTATCCTATGATATCCTATTGCAACTAGATATCGGTTGTTCTGCCTAATCTTTTGGATTGGAATGATGAAGTTAGACAAAGTAAAATGACCTCCGACCAACTTAGAAGGTTCTTCTGAAGCAGAAGCTTCTATCACTTTTTCTTTTTCTTTTTAGCTTGTTTTTCTTGCCTAATCAAGTAGTTCTGAGTAGCTCTTTATAGGTTCTTAAGTTATCTTTTAACTTATTTCCTTCTCTAGGAGTGGGTTTGGTTTTAACCTTTTTCTAGCCCTCATCATTTGTTAAGTCTAGGTGGACCCACATTTCTTCCCCTGAAGAGGTCATAACTGGAACTAGACCTTGTTCGTTGTTTATTATGTTGAAAACACTAAACTCAACCATCATTGGTTTTGGTGGAGAATGTACAGTAACTGGTGCAAGCTGTCCGAAGGAGATCATATTAACTAGAGAAGAATCATACTTCTAGTCAAAAGTTATCACTTTGTTCTTCCACATCTCATTGAATTATTTTTTTTTAAATGAAATAGTCTTTGAAAGGATGTGAACCATCCGATGATATGCACAAAAATTGGGATCATTGATGCTACCCACTTGTTTAGGTTTCTTCATTGGTAAAAGTTCAATTTTGTTGTTATCTATCAACAACCAGAAGATCACTTCGATTTCTCCATCAAAGGGATACTTAGTTTTCTTTCTTTTCTTATTTCAATTTTCTTGGCTTAACCACTAATTGTTTTCTGAGGCTTTTGAGTAGGTTTGGAGATTTGCACATTGAAAACCCTTTGTTTTTTCTTTGGTTTCACTACAAAAGATGAAGATGACTTCATTTTTCGAGAGTTTCCCTTTTTTTTTTTGACTGATCTCTTTGAGGGGTCAATTCTGGATCAGTGGTAACCTCAATCAACTAGGCTAAATACTTAGTTTTATGACTAAGTATAATAGCCTTGACTTCTGGTCACAAATTGGTTTTACACATTTCAATTGTTGCCCTTTGAGATGGTTGTTATAAGCAGCTATAGAATAATGTTCTTCATCTATTAATAAAGGACTATGTAGTCTCAGTGTCTCCTAGCCTTATGTTGCTGAGCATGGAAAATGCGACTGTTTGTTCCTCCTTCTGGAAGTGGAACAAGAACTTTTCTTCTATAATTATCCATGTCATATAAGAAAGTTTTAGTAATTGCTTCTACTAATCAAAGGCGACTCCTTTTAGTGTGCAAAAAAAAATAGCCATATCTTTAGTGCATCCAATTCTGGTAAACTTCTAAGAAGTAATTTGAAATGTGCGATGTGTTGATAACCTGACCCCTTCCCAAGGTATGGTTGAAAAGTAGAAACCTTATAATCTGGTGGAAATGGGACAAGATAAAACTCCAAAGGGTACTTTGGTGTGATACCCTTCTTTTCATCACGGTCTCCACTTTTGATTTTGTCAACATTTCTTCAACCTCCTTGAAGTTATGTGCTTTTCAAGATCTATGTGAAGACCCAGAATTGATAAATGATCACCAGAGAAACCTGCAACCGTCACTTTATTTATCAAGGATTTGATTTGAGCCTTGTGCAGATTGATCTTGGTTGTATTCCTCCTGATCATTGCTTATTCTTCTTTACCGGCGAACAAAGGATTTGTCTAAACTTCAACCGAACCACCTAACTTATTTCCTAAGATTTTTAATTGGGCAGTTAGGTGGCCAATTTTATCTCCTTATTGTTTTACAACGTCACTGACATTTTCATCTCCATTTTCACCAGCATCTTCTTTGTCGGCATTTTTGTTTTGAGCTGTATCGTCATTTCCATCTTTGCCAGTCCCACTCTCCTCAACCATAAACACAGTATACTAATGGGGGTAGGATGATATCAATGCCTGAGGAGTACATAAAGTATCTTCTATATCCAAGACAGTGATAGGATCATCTTCAGGGTCAGTCTTAACATGACCTTCAAAAATCCTGCTTGAATGAGAGTTTGAATCGGACCCTTGTGATCGACTCTGAACCATACTCCAAAAAACTCTTTAATCAAAACATGACTCGACCATATAAGATGAGTCAAGTCAGGATTATCTTCTTTGACCACCCACTTTTGAGTGATCTTGCGTAGCAATAGCTTCCGAGCCATCTCCCTATGGCGAGCTAAGGCTTTCCCTTTGATTTGATTGGCTAGCCTAGATGCCAAGGTTTAATCTTTAAACCTGGCCACCAGCTGCCTTGAAGACAGCACCTCTTTTGTTCTTTTTTTTTTTTTTTTGCTCCTTTTTTACTAAAGTGAGTCTTTGAAGTAAGTGAGATCGATCGCATTGTCAATGACCAATCGCTCAGTCTTCTTTTGTGTTCAGCAGCATCTGA
This sequence comes from Sextonia rubra, assembly GCA_037013555.1. NCBI lineage: Eukaryota > Viridiplantae > Streptophyta > Magnoliopsida > Laurales > Lauraceae > Sextonia > Sextonia rubra. The sequence goes on from JASUAD010000026.1 coordinate 14,410,082, forward strand.
CAAATGCTAAGGTAAAGATGGTGGGATAGGTGCTATAATGGTAGAAGGTAGATGCCTTCTACTGAACCTTCGTCCCTTTTTCTGAGTTAGAGGGTAGAAGGTCTTCTTTCAAATAAGTCCAAGGGTTTGTTTTCAGCCTTGCTAGGCTTTGAAGTATGTGGCTGTCGTGACTACATATTGGATTTTGGAATGGACGCATCCTTTTGGGCCTTCTTATAAGTAAGGAATTACTGAAGGCTTGATTGTTGATGACCCATGATGAGTTTTTAAAAATGCAAATTTTCATACACATTTTGGACCATTTTAAGGACTTATTGATTTAAAAGAGCCTTATTTATTGTGAAATCATGGTTTCAAGCATTTTAAATTCATTGTAGTGCATTTTTGCATAATTTGCTTCAAAATCACACTTTTTGCATACATTCATGAAACCTACCATTTTTAAAAAATCTATTTTTGGAAAGTTTTATGAAAATTTATATTCTCATATAAATTAAATTAGTTCATTCACATATAATCATGAATCATGATGTGCATTTTCATTGTCATTTTATGAGGGATGGGCCCACAGTCATGCATTTGTGATCTTAGGGTTAAAATTATCTTTTCACATGAATTCACATTTGTTTTATAGGAAATTGATGATATAGGTCCCATTTTTAAAGAATTGAGGCAAATAAATGATTTTCAAAAGAAAAAAAAAGAAGAATTGAAGAAAGAAAAGAAATTGTAACAAAAATTTGTAAAGTTGGCTTCATGGTCCCACACACATATTCACATGTGTGGGGACACAGTTGTGGAATGTTCAAGAAAGGGGTCCCACTCTCCAATTGTTGCAAGAATTCAAGTTAACATAAAAAAAAGAAAGCTAATGTGGAGAGAATTCAAGGAAAGAAAAGTTAAAGAAGGAGAATTCAAAAATAGAAAGTCAATCCCATTTTTCTTTAGACAGCATACATTAAAGTGGTCATAACTCTCAAAACAAGCGTCAGATTTAGACAATCTACCTACCTTGGAAAGCTCTTTTTAAGTAGATATCGTAGAATCCAAGATTATACCAATTGAAGTTAAAATGATAAAGTTATAACTCCAAGACAGTGGCTATAATTTTTTTGGCTATAATTTTTTTACTCGGGATTGAGATTGTCTCATCAAAGGTAGGCCTTATTCTTTGGCAAGTGTTAGCTAAAAAAGATGGATACACTTAAAATTCCAGTAAGAAAATCTTATCTCATCTCAAACTTAGAAGACTTTTTGGCCAAGAAGAGGACTTACCAAAAGAAGAAAAGCCACATATGAGACTTTCTCTGAAAAGGTATAGGACTTCAAAAATATATAAATAGGGAACCCAAAACCTTACTCTTAATGAAAGAAGAGACATCCTCTCTCTAGCTCTCTCCCTCCACACTCTCCATATCTTTCTCTCAATTATTTCTCTATTCAAGAAGGCTCTCTCCAACTTGAAGCTTCCACTAGAAGAGGATCTTTTATCCTAAATCATGTAATGTTTTTTTTTCTTTATTCTCTATCTTTATGTAAAAACATTCATATTTAGTAAAAGTGTGTGTTTTCGTTTCCTTTAATTACTTCTTTTTTTTTCTTTGATAATGAATACCTGATGTTTGTTTTTAACCTTATTGCTCTTGGATTAACAACCCAAAGAAGCCTTAGAACATGATTGGAGCAAAAATAATCTAGGAGAAAAAAAGAGTTTAGGAAAAGAAAAGAATCATACACTTTCACACATTTATTTTCTTGCACTTCCATACATTTAAATTCTTGTTATTCCACACATTTAAATTCCTTATTATTCCATACATTGAATTTTCTTGTCTCACCATACATTTAAATTCCTGCAATTTTTCTATTTATTTTGATGTCCATTGTGTTTCAAAGTTTTGTTTTATGCATAATTTGATAGTTGAAAGTTTTGTCATAGCATGCATCACTTATTGGTGAGTTTCTTAGCATGTGTAAGGTGCCAATGTAATCATATTTTAGAGATGTTTAGACTGAATTCAAAACTTAGATTGAATGTGTAATGAGATGCCCAAATCTGGCAAAAAACAGTCTATATTTGTGGAAGTTTTGATGCAACAATCAGTTCATATTTGGGTATATTCAGTTAGGTAGCTTGTGGATCAGATTTGAAGACTTAAAAGATCTGAAAAATCGTAATATGGAGAAAGATTTTGAACATGATTCAGATTTGAAATCTGAGTTTCAGCACCTATAATTAAAACATCTGCAACTTTGTTTGGTAGCTACACTTGTCAAGTTCTTATGCATTCTTGGATTGTTTAAATTAGAAAGTTCATGCACTATGAATATTGCTGGAAGCACCTTTAAAAACTGAAATTTTTATCTCAATTGTGCTCAGAAACACTTTAGTTTTAGACATGAAAATAGTTCAAGAACAGTCCAACTTTGTAGTAAAATTCTACACTGTAGAATTTTTGTAACTAGTTCATTCATTCATGCATATTTTCTTTGTTTTTCAATCTTTTTCCTTATTGTTCTTTTTATTGAATTCATGCATTCATTAAGTGTGTTCTTCAGCTATTAAATTTAGATTAGGTTTGCATTATATTAAGATCATATTTTATTTAAATTTTGCATCTCATATTAGGAAAGTTTGCATTAGTTACATGGCATGCATTGCATTACTAATTTTACTAACTTTCTAATTTTAAGTTCGTTTCTAGTTTTATATTTTTTTAATATTTTAGCTACTTTCTAGAATTAAAATATCTTTCTAAATTGAATATTTTAAATTAGAAAGTTTTCTAATTTTGGAAATTCTAACTTAAGAAAGTTTTTAACTTTTGTTTATTTTGTTTCTACCATTGTTTAGTTTAGTTAGTTTCTAATTTTAGTTTTTATTTTTGGAAGTTCTAACTTGTGTTTCAGTTTTGGAACAACTTTAGTTTTATTTTAGGAGAGTTTAGATTTAGGTTTTTAGTTTTAAAAAAGTTTCATTTTATTTTGATTGTCAATATCTTTAATTTTTATTTTTACAAAGTAAGAATGGTTGTATTTGTTAGTTTTTGAATTAGGCTAGTTTTAGACTTTTATTTAGGGTAGGTACAAGTTGAAAAGGGAATCTTTAAAATCATTACTCCCTGAGGATTGACCTAGTCTTACTAATTTATTACTACATCACAATTCTGCACTTAGAACTCACGATCAACTCAATGCCTAGGTCGTGTTTGTTGGAAATTTATACTAAAAGTTATACTTTTATATATTTGTCCTTAACTGATTTATTTATTAGTAAAGTTTGCCTTTTCATCTTAATAAGAATTTGTATGGGCAAATGGTTGCATTGTTATTTATTATATCGAAGTGTGTCTCTTATTCTATAAAGTAGATAAGTTAGTGTGCAAAGTTTAGCTTACACATGAAGGACTTGTTTGTTGGTTCTTATAGAATATAAGTTATTATTATTCATAATCTAGATGGAGTTAGACACACTATCGGTATGATTGTAGAGTGATGCTTTAGTAGGCTTGTCTTGGTTACAGAAAACGAAATAGTTTCTACTTATTATGCTAGTACGTTTTGTGTGTATTGAACAGGACCTCTTTTGCATTTATTGTCTTTTTACTGACTATATAAGACGATTAACATCCAAATGGTTATTATGAGTACTTGTACTCTTAATCCCGATATAAATAATAGATATATACATTTAGTGTTTGGCATTTTGATTTACAAAGAGGTGAGACCTTTTATGGGTCAATAATCTCAATAAATTAGATGACTACACTGTGCATATGGTGGTTATTAGTTTATTGACAGAATCCACATCCCGTAATAGAGATTGATGATATCTCTTTAATGAAGCTTATAAGTTTTGATTATGTTAAACCGTATAAGTGGACTTTATATCTTACATATCAAATAAGTTAAGTGAAAAATCTCAAGGAATTATAAAGATATCAATTGAACATAAATGTCAGTAATTATTTAATCAATGAATATTTGAAATCTTAACGTAGGGAGATTGTAAGTATTTAATAACAAAAAACTTGAGATATTATTTTGAGAATAAGGACAGGAGTGTAATTATAATCCTCTAGTGGACTGAATTATAATTTATGGAACTAGAATTCTAATTTGGGTCAAATTAGGGTTTCTTATTTTTATAAAAAGCCTATTCCTTATTTCCTTTTTAAAGTTCCTATTGTAACCTATAAATATGTGCTATTGTTTTTTAGGAAAAACACACAAGAGAAATCTCATTTTTTAGAGCAAAGAGAATTTGTAAAAAAGGCCCATACCCCGGTGCGAGTTCGAACATAAAGGAATATAGTAGAAGGTCTTGAGATTTTAGTGTTGCTGTAAGATTGAGATCAAATTAAAGAAATCTCACAGGTATGGTTCTTGAATCATCATTATCTAAAGTTATTTCCATAGTAATCTGTGCGCAATATCTAGGGATTTTGGTGGTTGCCTCCCAATAGGGTTAATGATGACTTTAGGCTTTAGGCAGCCATGGCACGCAGATTGCCAGGAACCATCGGTTTACAATCCGCGAATCAGACCTATCTTGCCCCCAGACGAGGCTTGATGATGTAATGACTACCACCTTCTGACTGTATCTTAAGTTTAGGTTCCTCTTAAAACTTAGCAGAAGTTTCAATTGAGTTTTTGGTATATTTGAAAACCAAAGGTTTGGGAACTTCAATCTTCTTGGTAGACTTCGGGGTCATTGATAACCCATTCAAATCATAAGAAGTAGCTGAGTTTACGGAAGTAGAGAGCCTCCAAAAGATTGAGACCTGGTACAAGATTAACACATTTAGTTTAGGCCCACTTAGCAGTTCTCGAAGATTGACCAGTTTGGGTCATGGAGATTTTGAATACCCCCTCCTTAGCTTCATCAAAGGTAATGATTAGGGAACACATTGGTTTTTTCTGCAAAACGGCAAGCCGAAAGGATTGTATTAGTTTCATATCCAACGTGGCTACCTCTTGGGTTAACTAGAATGGTTTATAAATGCCTTCTGAACCAACTTGGTCTCATTATTGGATGATCCAAAATGATCAGAAATAGGCATGAACCCAATCTCATTGTGCTATGGTGACTAGCCCTGACTACAGGAATTTTGACAACAATTCAAGATTATGAAGTTAGATTTAGAAGTGTGCTATGCTGACTAGTCCTATCTACCAGAATTTTAGCAGCATTTCGGGACTATACCGTTAGACTTATAAACAAGAGAGAGTTGGATCCAACCAAAAGGATAGGACCTCTAAGATCAAAGACTGCACTACTACCACATAGGATCCTTGAGTATAAGACTCCAGACAATGCATAACTTTAAATGTCGTTGTTTTTATGTTTGATTTATATAAACATTTATTAGGTCTTATAAATGAACTAGTGATCCTACAACCAGTAGCATAAAACCTTTTGAATTGAATCAACACTATTTTATTTCACACAAGGGTATTGAACTGGACTGTGCACTTCAAGGTGAAAGATTCCTCCATAAATGCTCCCAAACCCATTATAAACATCAAAGGCCTTGAGTAGAATGTTTTAAAAGTCAAACAGGTCCAACTAGGATCAAAATAGGTTAGTGACCATGGACCCACAATCAATGCCTGATTTGCATAGCACTTTGCGGTCACAGCACTTTTTACAAAGCCCTATGTGGTCACAGGCCATTCTACATAGTATTTTGCTGTCATAGGTCATTTTGCATAGCATCTTGCTGTCACTGGCCATGCTACACCGCACTTTGTGATCACTAGCTCACAGCAGTACTTTTTATGTATTTTGGGACTTTTCATGCCTTTTAGTCTAACTTGATCAGAAATTAGAGCAAACCTTTCCCCATAGACATCGCCAATCTTTTGATTGCCTTCGAAATGATGATGAAAACAACGAAATCAAGTCCAACATTCACACATTCAACCACACAGAAGAATGAGAAAATAACTACGGATCATTATTAAATTCTTTTTAATTACATGGATTCAATGCTTTGACCTTAGGGATATAGGTTTTTACAAGTGTTAAAAACTTACAACCCCTCCTCCCTCTGGTCGTAGATGTGATCCAAACTAAGAAAATTAGAGAAATTACATGAAAAAAAAAAAGGAAAAATGTTGGAAAAATGAAAAAAGGAGTCAAGGACCGTGGCCCACCACCACTGACTCATGCTAGTGACCACTGTCAATGACGGATAGTGGTCATTTTGGCCACTGTTTGTCCCTATTTCATCTTTGTTTACCTCGTAGTGCTTCCGGAGTGCTAAAACTTGTGTCTTCTTGATGAGTCCTTAAAAATGCATATTTTTTTATAAATTTTGGACCATTGTAAGAACTTATTAACTTGAAAGAGCTTTATTTAGTATAGTATCATGGTTTCAAGCATCTTCAATTCATTTTAGTATTTTTCTACATAATTTGTTTAAAAATCACACTTTTTGCATAAATTCATGAAACCTGCTATTTTTAGAAAATCTATTTTTGGAAACTTTTGTGAATATTTAGTTTTCTCATGACATAAATTCAATTTCCATCATCATTAGTTCATTCACATATAATCATGAAAAATAGTTTGTATTTTCATTGTCATTTCATGAGAGATGGACTCACATTCATGCATTTGTGATCTTAGGGTTAAAATTATCTTTTCACATGAATTCACATTTGTTTTATAGGAAATTGATGATATGGGTCTCGTTTTCAAAGAATTGAGGCAAAGAAATGATTTTCAAAAGAAAGGAGAGAAGAATTGAATAGAAAAAAAAGAAAGAAGAAAAATTTATAAAGTTTGCTTTATGGTCCCACGCACATATTCACATATGTGGGGACACACTTATGGAATGTTCAAGAAAAGGGTCCCACTCTCCAATTGTTGTAAGAATTCAAAATTAATATAAGAAAAGAAGGCTAAGGTAGAGAGAATTCAAAGAAAGAACAGTCAAATAAGGAGAACTCAAAAATAGAAAATCAATCCCATTTTTCTTTGAACAGCATACATTAAAATCGCCATAACTCTCAAACTGAGTGTCGGATTTGAACAATCTACCTACTATTGAAAAGCTCTTTTCGAGTATATATCCGTAAGATCCAAGATTGCACCAATCAGAATTAAAACACAAAGATATAACCTTAGGAAGCTTACTATACATTTTTAAGCAGGATTGAGATTGTTTATTCAAAGATGGGCCCTATCTTTGGCAAGTGTTAGCTAAGAAAGATAGATACATTTAGAATTCCAGCAAGAGAAGGAATCTTATCTCATCTCAAACTTGGAAGACTTATTGGCCAAGAAGAGAACTTACCTAAATAAGGAAAGCCACATATGAGACCTTCTTTGAAAAGAAGTAGAAGAAAAAAGGTATAAATAGGGAATCCCTCTCCCATACTCTTCATAGAAGAATTACCCACCTCCCACCTCTAGATTTCTACACTCAATCTGTCCCTCTCTTTGTCTCTCCATCTTAAGGTATCAAGGAGGTTTAGCTCTAAGCCACACCACCAACCTTGAAGTGTCAACTAGAAGGAGGAATTCTCATTCATCCCAATATGTAATTGTTTGTTTTTTATTTTCAATCTTTTGTAAAACAATTTTATGCTAGTAAAGTTTATTTCTTTTCAATTGTTCTTGTCTTTGATTGTGTGGTGTTCATAATTTTTGTATTGTTTGTAATTAGGTTAATTTTCATTTTTGTTTAAATATTGGGATAAAATTGGAATCAGAACTAATAACCCATCGTAGTAACCTTTTTAATATACTTTGTTTCTTCAGATACATTGTATGTTTGGAGGCAATGCAAGATGGAGTTAAAGAGATTTGAGTAAAGAAAGATTAGATGCCAATTATGAAATTTATTTCTACACAGAATGGAAATTTGTTATTCTCACTTAGATTGATGACTTAAGATGAAGAATAAGGCCTAGGGACAACATTTTTAATTTTTTTGAGCAAAAATTAAAATAAGGAACTGAAAGGAGCAATTTACCATCTTTGACTTTCATTTGTTTACCACCTTTGACTTCCTGTTATTACCACATTTGACTTCCTACACTTTTATTTTATTTTCTACACTTTTGCTATTTTTCTTGTTATGTTCATGTTGAATTTAAGTTTTGTTTTTGCATAGTTTGATGGTTGGTTTAGAGTTCATTGCATATATTTTCATATCATAAGATTTTGTGCATATTTAAGTTACTAAAAATCAAGCTTTTAGATCTGAATCTACTGATTAAATTTGGACTCAACACACAAACAACATAACTTAACAATTTCATCAAACTACAAAAGTAGTTTTTGGTAAAAAGTTCGAAGTGGGTAGACCAATCAAATTATAATATTTTTCTTCAAAACTTGAGAAAATTAAATTTTAGGACATGATCTTTCATTCCTCAGAATTTTAGATCAAAATAATTTCAGAAGGCTTATGAACCAGAGGTGTAAACTTTGCCATTCAGTCAAGTCGGATCAAAGTTTCTGCACAGAATTTTGTAAAGTTATCATGTTCATGCATTTATAACTTTTTCATTTTAGATCCCTTTTCACTTTTTTTTCTGTTAGTTTCTTGCATCAATAGAACATGATTTTCAGCCATTAAACTTAGATTTAGGATCCATTAGAATAATTCAAATCATGCACAAAATTTGCATCAACATACTAGTTTTTCAGACTTGGAATTTTCAGAATCTCATGACATGCATTGGATTACTAACTTTACTAACTTTCTAATTTTAAATTTGTTTCTAGCTTTATGTTTTAGATTGTTTTAGATAATTTTCAGAATTAAAAGATCTTTCTAAACTTGTTTTAATTGAAGATTTTAAATTAGAAAGTTTTCTAGTTTTGGAAATTATAGCTGAGGAAAGTTTTTAACTTTTATTTATTTTGTTTCTAACATTGTTTAGTTTAGTTAGTTTCTAATTTTAGTTTTTATTTTTGGAAGTTCTAATTTGTGTTTTAGTTTTGCAGCAATTTTAGTTTTGTTTAGGAAATTTTAGATTTAGATTTTTTAGATTTAGGAAAGTTTCTTTTCATTCGTTTGTAATTAATTTAATTTGGCAAGTAGGATGCTTATAATTGTTAGTTTTTAATTAAGCTAGTTTTATATTTTTATTTAGGGCATGTGACAAGTTGAAAATATTTTAAGCATAGCTCCCTATGGATCGACCTGGTCTCACCAGTTTTTATTACTACATCCCAGTTCTGCACTTGAAACTCACGATCACTTGTAACTTTAGGAGTATTAGATGGTCACCAAGAATGTTGAATTTGACTGTAAAATCATTTGTGATCTTTGTTAGTCGCCACTTCATTGTTGCAAATCGCGTTTGTCCAAATCTGGTAGGGGTTCTTTTGTACAAGCAATGAAGGCTAGAGCTATGTCATTCTGATCCTATGACTTTCAAGGAGTAGAATGAAACCTAAAGAGGCTTATTCACAACCTTAGAGATGGCCTTAAGCCCCTTCAAGTGGGAAACTAAAGAAAACAGTTTCATCCCATTGAACCCTTTTAGCACTTGGTAGCCTTGAAACTTGTCATTTTATGAACAATATTGATGCATATCTTTTCCTTAAACTCATTTCTCATGTTAAACTTATGAGAAGAAGAAGAATGGAAGAGTTGCTTGCCAAGTGATTGAGGAATCCTTTGTGCAGAGCCTTAGAATCTCTTAGAATCTTGATGGCAACTTGCTTTTTTTTTGTGTTAGAACTCATTATGTTACTGATCCATGACTTCGATGTAATACTAGGCATGGACTGGTTGTCTAAGTATAGGGCCTATGTGGACTGTTTTGATAAGACCATCACCATAAAGATAAATGAATCCAGTCTGAATGTTGTCTTCGAAGGCTAGAAAAAGAGTTCAAATACTAAGCTGATCTCAAAACTTCAAGCGGAGAGATTGATCCATAATGGTTGGGAGGGATATCTTGCTTTCATCATTGAGAAGAAGCTGCCTAAGAAGTTAGAAGAGATTCCAGTAGTTTGTGAGTTTCTAAATGTATTTCAGAATGAAGTTTTTGGTCTTCCTCAAGTTAAGGAAGTAGACTTTACTTTCGAACTTGCACTGGTACAGCCTCGATCTCTAGAGCCCCATATAGAATGGTACCTATAGAATTGCGTGAGCTGAAAGTGCAGTTGCAAGATTTACTAGAGAAAAGGATCTATTCGTCCTAGTACATTGCCTTAAGGAGCTCCAGTTTTATTTGTAAAGAAGAAAGATGGCACCCTTAAAATGTGTATCGATTACAAGCAGTTGAATCAGGTGACAATAAAAAATAACTATCCACTACCTCAAATTGATAAAATATTTGATCAACTACAAGGTGCAACTTATTTCTTTAAGATTAACTTGAGGTTTGGATATCATCAACTACGAGTTAGAGATCAAGACACATTTAAAACAGCTTTCAAGACTAGATATGGGCATTATGAATTCTTAGTCATGCAGTTTGGATTAACCAAAGCCCAAGCTATATTCATGGCTTTGATAAATAGAATCTTCGCATCTTATCTTGATCATTTTGTTGTGGTTTTCATTAATGATGGATTGGTGTATTCTAGTACCAAAGATAAACATGCTGAGCATTTAAGGACTTCACTTCAGTTGTTAAGAGATCATCAATTATATGCCAAATTGGAAAAGTGTGACTTATGGGTAGAACAAGTTGTTTTTTGGACATAATTTCTAAGGATGGACTTACAGTTGACCTAGCTAAAATTGAGGCAATAACCAGTTGGCAAAGCCCAAAGACTGTGGTAGAAGTGCTGAGTTTTGTTGGTCTTGCGGGCCATTATTGAAGATTTGTTAAGAATTTCTCGAGAATAGCAGCTCCATTGACAAAATTGACTTGGAATAGCAAAATGTTTATTTGGTCGGATGAATGCAAATCAAGTTTCCAATTCCTTAAGGAGAAATTGATCTTAACCCCAATCCTATCCCTACCAGAAGGTAGGGGTTGATTTGTTAAATATACCGATGCCTCAATAATTGGATTGAGATGTGCATTAATATGAAATGGAAAGAAATAACATACGGATTCCAGCAATTGAAAGATCATGAAAAGAACTATAGTACACACGATCTAAAGTTAGCAGTTGTCTTCTTTGCTTCAAAGTTAAGGAGGCACTACTTATATGGAGAGAAATTTAAAATTCATAGTGATCACCGCAATCTACAATACCTTTTCTCTCAATAAGACATCAACATGAGACAGCATCATTGGCTAGAGTTCATAAAGGACTATGACATTCCAATAAAATACTTTCTAGGAAAGGGTAATGCAATGGCTATTGCCCTTAGCAGAAAATCAACTATTAAAATGTAACACTTCGACCCAACTTAATCCCGTTTAACACCTAATTAATCCTTTTTTGATCATTTGTCAGCGAATAAGTGTAATACATGTTCTGTCTTTTTGAGTTTTGTTTCAGGTCATAGATAGGTAGTTGGGTTGAATTTAACATGGCTTAGGTAGACATGAGCCCTTTTTTGTAATTATAAATTTTGTATGATTTCATCATTCATGCATCATTTTAGAGTCAACACGTGTATCACGTCAAGCTCGTTGACTTCCGTAACTGACTCACATGTAAATTATTTCGTTTGCTTCTGTTGGACAGTTTTTTGACTCGAACTGTAATTATTTGAAACTTTGGACTTTTATATAATTTTAGTCATCCTTATATAAAGAGAGCCACGCACCGACTCTCTCGCAACTCAACGTCGGTTTCTTCCTTCCATCGTTGTTTCTCTATTTCTTCATCTTCTTCTACGATCAAAGTAAAGAAAGGGACGGAATCCTTGTGCACTTAGTGTCCAATTCACCTCTTTGTGTGCTTTGAGGTAAGAGTTCCTTAATTGTCACATCTTGGGTCTAGAATCCTTTTCTTTCTTTGCATGCACACGTCTCTTATCACTCTTGGCATGCATTATGTTAGGGTGGCATAGACTTAGTCACTTTGAGCCAAAGGACAACTAATTCACGTGAAAAAAGCCCATTTGAGGCAAGTATAAACACAATTGGGTGAACACCTGTTGGTACACTATGATTGTGAATATTCTCTTGATCTTGCATGTGGTTTCTTTTTTACAGCCCTTTATGTCAAATTCATCACACTTATTTTTCTTGGTTTCAATTTTCTGTAACTTCAGTGTTATCTATTATAGGTTTAACTCGTGACTTTTTGAAGCTTACGGCTAAGCCGTAGAGTTTCACGGCTTAGTTTCTAAAGAGCTACAAAAACTAATTTCACCTTACAATCAGGCTACGGCTAAGCTGTAAAATGTACTACAGCTAAGCCATAGCCTAGCCATGATCCAACTGTAGGTCAAGCTACGGCAAGATGTCCAGAGAGTAGAATTGAAGGAACCTTCTACGGTCCAGCCACGGCTAAGCCATGTAGGGTGTTACGGTTAAGCCGTGCCCCAACCGTGGCTAAGTCGTAGAATAAACACGGTTAAGCCGTAAATGTGGAAACAATTCTGGGAAACCACGGCTAAGCCGTAGTGCATAATATGACTAAGTCGTAGGCTGTCTACGGCTAAGCCACAGGTCACCCACGGCTAAACCGTGAGACCACTGAAATTAAAATAAGGTAGGTATTCACGAGACCTTGTAGGGCCTTAACACTAGAATGTAGGTAACCCTCAACTCGCCCAATGGAGTATATAATTAGCATGAATGGTCTTGAGGGTTGTGACTCATTCATGTGTGTTGTCCGATTATTCAGCACCTCCCTAATGGTGTTGGTTTAAGGGGCTTCGGTATACGATTCTCGATACATTGCAATATCTAAAAGATAGACAACTGTTTATCGAACAACTTAAAACTACATCATCATGCACGGTTAGAAACAATGGACAACTAGTTTAGGGTTGGCTAGTAAACGATCACTATTCCATGAAATAACTTGACTTGCATTGCATGTTGATTTCGGTTCTTGCCCTCCATTCTTTTATTATTGTTTCGACTTGTATTTGTCTTAAGAGAGTTGATACTAGTATTTGATCTTATTGTGATATGATGTGATATACGTACTATACAGCTTGCATGTGACTTAAGTTGACGTGTGCTGTATGACATGATTGACACGATCTGGCTCTACTTAGCCTCAGCCTCAAGAAACCTGACGGGGTTGATTTTGGCGTAGCTTGCTTGTTACCGCTGCAGTGTGCTCTTGTCTTGGGACTTTCGGACCCCAGGAACCAAAGACCCATTCGTACCATGGCCCGATCGATAGTATTCTCAACGCGTGCCCTCGATAGGGAGAATATGGCAAATGTAGTAGTCACCTAACAAAGTATATCTGTTTTATGATTCTTATAGCATGTTTTATTCATATGCATGACTTGCTTAGTATAGGAAATTGAAACTCTATGCATTATTACCTATTTAACTATTCTTGTAGACGCAATGCGTGTTACCTTATTGGTTGCTTATGTTTTGCGGAAGCGTTGTATTCATTAGTTGTTCTTGGTGTTTCAGGCTAAGATTGCTCTGCGGACCCCTTGTCGGTCGGCAAGACTCCAGAAGAGACTATAGAGGCCTCGTCAGGGCTAAAGGAGTGGATGTGATCACTCCATCGAAGAGCGTCATGGCATGATAGGCCTCTTCTGTGATTTTTGTAGGATGCATCATGTGGTTGCCCCCGAGTTGTTAACTCTTTGCATATTTTGGGTCTGTCTTGCAATATAGAATTTTTCTCTCCCTCTGGTACAGTCAGGATATTTTGTTATCAGTAGATATTGTCTTTTGTTCATTCGTTGTATGCTTGTGTATCTTCTCTTTTTCATGCAATGATACTTATAGCTTCCGCGTACACTGTGTTTGCACGTGTGAGATTCCCTTGTGCATGTGCATTTAGATGGGGTCTAAGTGTATATGCACGGAAGTACGTATGTCACTAGTTAGGTTTAAACTTAACTCCAATTTCTTGAGCTCGGGTTGTGACATAAAATGGCAACAATATGTGGTGAGTGGTGTCTAGTGAAAGAATTCCGAGACCTAGATGTAGAAATTGAGTTCGTTGATGACAAGGTCATGCTAGTAACGATGTTTTTCTTCAAACCAACCTTGATACAATAGATTAAAGAAAGATAGTTTAAAGATTTAGAGTTTATTAGGATTTGCAACCATATATCTCAAAGGCCAAGCTACAGGATGGTTGATGGTGTGTTGTACTTCAAAGATAGATTATGTGTTCTAGAAGTTTGAAATTTGAAAGAAGCATTTCATGCAAAATATTCCATACACCCTGGGAGTACCAAAATGTTTCAAATTTTGAATGGCAAGTTCTGGTGGAACAACATGAAATGAGATATTGCGGGTTTTGTAGTGAGATGTCTTACCTATCAACATGTGAAGGCTAAACATAAAATGTCCCCTAGATTGTTACACCCTCTGTATATTCACAAGTGAAAATGGGAAAATATTTTAATGGATTTTGTTTCAAGGCTACCCCGAATGAGTAAACACCATGATGCTATATGGGTGATTATTAATCGACTTACAAAGTCAGCCCATTTTATTCGTATTAGGAAAGCAATGAAATTTCATGAGATGGCCAAGATCTTCATAGATGAAATTACTTGGTTACATGGTACCCCGGCCTTCATAGTTTCCAACAGAGATAGTAGATTTGTATCTTCCTTCTAGCAATTTTTTCATAACTCTATGGGCACTAAGCTCAACTTTAGTACTATATACCACCCTCAGACTGATGTACAATCGGAGCATATGATACAAACTCTTAAGGATATGCTTCCAACTAGTGTGTTAGATTTTGTGAAAGAGAGGGATGAGCATCTTTCCTTATGTGAATTTGCCTGTAAAAAAAGCTAACACGTGAGCATTAGAATGGCTCCATTTGAGGCCTTGTATGGACATAAGTGCCATACATTGGTGTGTTGGGAAGAAGTCAAAGTTAAAAGCTACCATGGACCTTCTCTCACAACAGATACAATAGAAAAAGTGCAGAAAGCCCAGGACAGATTGAAGGTTGCCAGATCTCATCAAAAAAGCTATGCCGATAACCGTCGTAGACCTCTCAAATTCCAAGTGGGAGACATGGTTTTCTTGAAAGTCTTGCCAATGAAAGCTGCTATAAGATTTTGGACAGAAGGGTAAGCACTGCGATTTGTAAGACCTTTTTGAAAATAAGAGTAGAGTTAGAGATTTGGCTTATCGGTTAGAATTACCATCTCAATTCGCTGGAGTTCACAATTTATTCCATGTATCGTTGCTCAAGAAATATCTTCCAAACCCTTCTCATGCTCTTGAGATCGATGACATTCAATTGAATTCAAATGCAAGTTATGAAGAGTGTCCTCCTCGTGTCATTGATACAAAAGACCAAATGTGACATACCTAGGCCGTGAAATTGGTCAAAATTCTTTAGGAGCAACATGGACCAGAAGAGGCCACGTGGGAGCTCAAGGAACACATTTGAGAGAAGTATTGAGGACTCTTACCTGAGGTATGTTACATTCGAAGGACCAAATGTTCTTAAAGAGGGAGAGGATGTAAGGTCCAAACCCAAGCTAATCATGATTTACTATAATTGTTCTTGTTTTACTTTAATTAATACTTATTTAGGCTAATATAAATCCAATCTTTTTGGATTGAGTCATAGATAGGTAGTCGGGTCGGGTTCAAACATTACTTATATAGTCAAGGACTTTTCATAATTTGGATTTTATGGTTTTGTATCATATTGGCATCAAATTAATTGCATCATGTGTATTTCCACAAGTAGGTCATCTTTCTTCTTTGGCCTAGCTCAGTTCAGATTCATCTTGGTCCAATTAGAGTTCACTTGACTTAAATTGTAGATTTTATAAACAAATGCAGACTATCTTGTAAATCTACAAATATTTTCAATTTAAAATAACCAAACCCTCTATTTCCTCCTTCTTCCTATTTTTGCTGGAGTTCTTCCTACCTTCTCACTCTCTCTTATTAGCTCAACCTTAAGGTAGACTGCATGTTTCGTTGGGATACTCCATCTTCTTACCCACGCTATTGATAGTCACCTTTGTCCTTTAAAATCCAAAGTTCCACCTCCTCTTGCTCTATTTGGAAATTATAAGGTAAAGACCCTACCTCCATTCTAGTTCCTTGAGCATAAAGGAGTCAAGGAGACTCATCTCTAATGCATGCATCTCATGTCCTTCCTACCATGCAATCTTCATGTAGGGTCTGCATAATTTGGGTCTTCTTTTCCATTGCAGCCAAGGAGGTTGTGGATTGGGGTAAAGCACTGAATTAAAGAAAAGTATACTGTGTATTATTACAAAATGCATGTTTATGTTTGTGATTCCTTGAAGAATTCCATGTATGACCTCTGTTATAGCTCAAGTGCCTAAACTATATAGTAAGGAAAGGATTTTGGACTACTTATAAAAATGAGAATGGAATTGGAGTTTGGAAATGGAGGGAATGGTCTCTTTATGAATTTGATAATGTCCATGTTTGTTACCAGGTACAGGGGAGGCCAAAGACGCTAGACAGAATTAGTTTCGAACTGATTCAACTCAGAGCAAAATGCACTAGTGCCGATCAATCTAGCCTCTACCTAATCGATTGAATTATCCCTCAAGCAAGGAATCCAATCGATTAGATGGGGGTCCAATCGATCGGATGCCCCCTTTTGTCACTAAATTTTATTTAACTTATTTCAAATGGGGATTAATTAGAAGCTATCTTAGTCGTCTATTAAGACCCCATAAGGGAGATTTAAACCAATCTTATCCATAGGATATTATGTACAAACAAAAACCATGTTAGACCTTAGAAGTGTTACTTTCACCTTGAGTAAATTGGCTCAATGGTAAATAAAAACTAAGAAGGAAGAGTGTGGAGTTGTCATTCATTCCTTCTTGATTTTTTGGTTAGTTTTCGACGTCACGTCATGAGTGTTGGCATATGAAGTGGTGTCCACCACGTATACAATGTAACATTAAGAATTGGTAGCACATTGGCACTGAATGCTTTATGAATATGCTGTATTGAATAACTAAGGAAACAGAATTATTTTAGCTAGAGTTAGCTAGTAAATATCCTTATTAACCTTTTGATTCAAATGCATTCATATTATTAAGGTAAACCATGCCCTCAACATGATTAAGTCATATACCCATACTTCCTATGTAAACCTTAAGGCAAGATTTGGGTCAGAACTTTTTCCGAGCATAAGCTCGTGAGCCAAGAGATGGGTAACTAAGGTTGAGAGGGTTCAAGCATTATTAACTCATCTAAGTATGCATCGGTTGATTGCCAGTAACTCTTTTTAATTCCAATTTTATGAATCATATGCAATCTTAAAACTGATATGCTTTTGTATAAATATGAGACGATCATTTTGTTTAAAAGTTATAAATCTTGATCGGTCTTAAAACATTGAGTCAGCACCACTTAGCTTGTACCCATAGGAGGTTTGACGGAACCGAATTAGGGTATTTCATCTGTCACATACTATAGTAATTATATGAAGAGTTAGTCAGTGCACTTTGGGTAGCTAGATGGATCATGAGCCAACCGCTAGTGATTTTCCGCCGTATGATATGTGCTCTCTCATTAGAGAGAAGATAGCCTCGTAGTTGCCAACTAGTATGTCATTATACTCTATTTATGATTCCTTATTCATGTTTACTCATATGCACAACATGCCTAGTTTCCATAGTTGCTCTCTTTCAATTAATGTGTATCTAAATTCAATTGATACAGCATGATATATTTATATGCTCTTTTATTTGCTTAACCATCGTGTTTAACAGTGCTATCATTGGTGTTATACGCACATAATCCATTGCTAGTCCGATAATTGACCTGACTCCGTAAGAGACCACAATGGTATCTCAGAGAGGAGTGAAAAAGGATGATATTTACTACTAATCATCCTACATAGCGCGTCATGGGGTCTCATTTTGGACTTACATAGGATATAGCCATGTTTTGGATTGTGGATAGATCATGCCATCATCATGCTATTTTTTGACTCATTGATTGGTGGACACGTTATTTTGATTTTGTATATGTTAGATGATTTTTTTATCATCATGTATGTGCACTTATAGACACTTTACACTTTACATGCATTCTATCAATTTAAGCATACTAGTTCTGTACACAAGAACTATATCATAAGGAATGGATGGTTTTTTATTTAAAATATCTTGTTAAATGAATGAATGTTATTAGTGTCAATGATAATTATAGGTGTACTTCACAGGTTTACACTTCATTGTTCAATCAACGACACATGTTTAATGGATATTCCTCACACGTTCTTGTGGAATCACCTTTCTGGCAGTTCGTACATATCTCAACATTGCATTTGCCACAAGTTATGTGTGCCACATCTCGGGATCCACTCTAGTCCCCAATTCTTGGGTTTGGGCGTGACAATGCATGACTCCCAAAGCCAGAAAACACAGGTTTCAGAACCTTAGAAGCACTTCAGAAGCAAACAAGGGCAAAGAATAGGCAAATAGTGGCCAAACTAGCCATTATCTGTTAGTGACTGTGGGCCCACGGTCACTAGCAAAGCTTGACACGGTCACTGATCGTCCTATTTCGAATTTCTGCATTTTTCCACATTTTCAAGTAAAATTCTTTTTTTTTTTTGGATCACATCTGAGACCAGAGGGAGGGGTTGTGATTTTCCAATAGTTGTAAACAACATGCATCCTCGAGGTTAGATCTTTGAATCCATTTAAACAAAAGGGAATTTAATGATGATCTGTTATTACTTTTCCATTTTTCTATGTGTTTGAATGTGCGAATATTGGACTTGATTCCTTCGCATTCATCATCATTTTACGCACATTCACTTGTTATGTTCGACATAACTTTGTAGGGTCTAGGGTTACACATCACATTAATATATAGATTTCATTTTTCTTGACCAACAAGAAAACACATACATAATGACTAAAACACTTATAACCTGAACTTCAGTTCTAGCTAACCCAGATGAGTGATCCAGCTAAACTAGAATATAAGACACCACAAAAAACTTAACACAACAATTTACACCTTAACTTGGATTCCAGAAGCCACCTTGATATACCCAGTAACGTCTTCGTCTTCCCATATCTCATTGAAAGGTACGCATCCACATGCGCTACGACCAAGCGCAGATCCTACAACCCATAGCTTAGATGCAACGATGATCTCAGCATTGTCCAATATCGATCAAGTCCAAACTGGCTTGAGATTTCTTATACCTTGCTAAATGGTACGCCTCCTTACCCGCTACGATCGAGTGTGACTTCTGTACCGCCGTAGCTCTGGGTGCACCCACATTCTTAACAATGCGATGTGACGATCAAGTCCAAGTGTGGCTTGAACTTCTCCATCATTGACTTTTGGAATACCTTCGTCTCAGTCTTCCGAAGTGATCCGGCTCATCTGTTACCACCCTTGGTAGCATCCTTGCAACATGATGACTTCTCACCTTTATCTAGCATACAAAAGTAACTTTCAATTTTACTGCACATTTCCTTGGGTCCGTAGAATCAAGGATCTTCCCTACTTTGCATTTATCATAGTGTTCCTTCCATTGTTCCTGCAGTTTTGGTCCTATATTAAGTCCTTCTTGGAAATTTCTACTGCACCATCTTCCAACTTTCCATCTAACTCCACATTTACTGGCTTTTCCTTCAACAATTTGGGTCCTCTGTTAATTGCTTTTTTGGAAATGTCTGTTGCACCATCTAACTCTACCTTAACTGACTTTTTCTTTTTCTTTGGAACTACTCCACCTCCTCCTATAACTCTACTTCCTGCTAACCTCTAGAGACCTTTGACCAACTCACCCTTCATGATGACCATTGCTCCCCTACTCAGCATCATAACTTCACCTGCTACAATGCACTTACAGCACTTAGAGTCTAAGGCTCCCAAAGAAATAAAGTTACTTCATAAATCTAGAACACGCATCATATTCATCAGGATCCATACCATTCCATCAAACATCTTGAATTTTACTATTCTAACCCCAATGCACTTGGATTCCACGTTGTTTGCCTTGAAAACAAATTTTCCCTCATAAGATGTATAGGTGTCAAACGTGTCTCTATAGCACATATGACAGTCACAACCGGAATCTAAAATCCAATAACCCTCAATGTGATCCGTACCTTTGATGATTGAAGCAGATTTCAATCAAACATACAACCTTGCCATCTAAGCTTTTTATCACACTTATACTATCTGAATTAGATTCTTCTTCCTTTTCCAAGTCCTTCTTTTGCTTTTGACAATCCCTCCTAATGTAGCCTTCCTTATCAAAGCAATAGAAAATGAAGATCTTGCCTTTACCTTTCAACTTCAAGCAATTTCGATCTCCTAATTCTCTATTCTTGGATCTAGATCTCTTCTTTCTCTAGTATGAACGAATGTTACATTAATGCTTTCTCCACCAGATTTTTCATTGTCAATCTTCATGATTTCACTCAATACAAGAGCTACAATAACATCATTCATGCTTAAAGTTTCTCTTCCGTACATTAGCATTGTTACCAAATGCTCATACAATAGGGGCAGTAAAGACAAAAAAAGCAGTGTTTTGTCATCTTCCTTGAGCTTAACCTCAATGCTCAATAGTTTTACGATGATCTTCTTGAACTCATTAAGATGCATTGACAACTTTGATCCTTCTGCCATCCTGAAGGAATATAGTTATTTCTTTAAATACAGTTTGTATGTCAAGGGCTTTGACATATATAGGCTCTCTAACTCAGCCCATAACTGTAGAGCAATTTTAATCCCCATGATGTTATATAGAATGTCATCGTGGAGGATAAGATGAATTGCACTCACAGCCTTTTCATCCAAATCCTCCCAATCTTCATTAAACATCTTCGCCGGCTTCTTCAACTTATTGTCCAAAACCTTCTTCACACCTTTCGAATCAAGATATCCTTCATCCTTCATAGCCAAAGATTAAAATTGCTCATCCTGTTGAACATCTTAATCTTATACTCATTGCTTAACGTCATTATGTATCTCGATTTGTGCCTTCTAAATATCCCTTTTTTTTCTATTTGTCAAACAGTCAATCTCCTCCATCTATCTCGTAGGTCTAGTCATCACAAGCATGCTAGAAAAAACGAATTTGAAATCCAACTCCGGATGACTCCGATATCATATAAATAGTTTTCTATACTTCGGTTGGTCAAACTTCCCCATTGACCATCAAATTGCCAATCTTTTTCCATGGATGCATAGATTTGCTCGCAACAAGTTCACTGGAAAAAACAAGGCATGAAACTGAGTCTAGATGAGTCCGAAATTTGAAAAACAATTTTGGCTATTGAAGTGGTCAAACCTCCCTATTTGACCTAATGTTAACGTTAACCTTGTTACTGGAAGACTGGGCTCTACACAATGGGTCCGGTCCGACCTGACCTGATCTGCACCTAACCTCACGTGTTATGCTCTTCAAGGGTTAGGTCCGACCCCACCCCAAACTGACCCAGCCTTGAAAAACCCAAGCTTCCTTCTTCGTCTTCCTCTTGTATGTTCTACAACAAACCTAACAAAGAAACCTACAGCCTCTATTGTAAGAAATCATGTAGTCCACATGCCACGGGTCCCACATCAGATCAATCAAGGAAGATGCCAACAGAAAATACAAGAGAATACAATCCCACTTAGAATAAAACTTGATCTGGACCCACAATAAGACTTCCAATAGGATCAGTGGATGTAAGTTTCCAGTGGAAGAAGTCTCCACTAAGTGTGACTCTTTGGGACTTGTCCACATAAGCATAAAGGAGCCCAAGGGTTATAACACTCCATTCCCATAGGAAAGACAAGAGGCGAAGATGTGGATTGGTATATGGAGCCTCCGAGCCACCTGAATGCATAGAGGTCTCCAGCCACGTGTCAGAATCTCTCGATCCAGATCCATCAATTGGTATCAGAGCCTGGTCTAGTGCATTCTATCGGTTTAGATGTTTGAGCAAAAATGTGGATTGCCCTAGATCTAGGATTTCCTCTTCATACCATGGTCTCAATTTTGTTTTTTACAGCTACAAAAGAGTGAAGAAGAAGCCATCTGCAATTTCTTTACTTGAGCACAAAAACCGAGATGATATTAAAGAAAGTCAAATGAAAAAGGCTCTTTGTTTTGTTTTCTTCGGTAAAAAGAAACAAAGGCAAATGGGTATTGTTCTTCTTTGCTTTTACACAG
This sequence comes from Sextonia rubra, assembly GCA_037013555.1. Taxonomy (NCBI): domain Eukaryota; kingdom Viridiplantae; phylum Streptophyta; class Magnoliopsida; order Laurales; family Lauraceae; genus Sextonia; species Sextonia rubra. The sequence continues at coordinate 14,432,280 of JASUAD010000026.1, forward strand.
AGCCCAATGCATCTCATGAAAAGGTCAAAAAGTTGTTGATTTGTCTTTTTGTGAAAGGCTCAAGGCTCTTTTTTTTTTTTTTTGAGCCAAGACAAAGTTGTGAGCCATCAACCAGAAAAACTAAGGCAAATAGCGGCTCAACCGAGCCAGAGCTGAGCAAGCTTGGGAGATAGCACCAATAGAGGATAACAAACGTCATCCCCTTCCATGCCTCGACAAACGTACAACGTCCGTTGGCTGGGATTTTGCCTTCCTCCCCTCCCTTTTTTATATTTTCTTACAGGTTAGGTCAAGCAAACCCAACCTGACCTAATCCAATCCAACCCAGATCAAGGCATTGGAAACGCTGATGCAAGGGAACTCATGGCGAATGACATAAATAGTAACTACTGCAACATCAGCGATGATGCAGGCATAGTGTAGATCGACTGTCTAATTTTCAAATTGCAATATCTTAGGCATCTGGAGTTAGATCAAGGATCTGTTTGCACCTATAAATTCTTTACGAGGAGATCTATGCAATGAAACCAAGAAAAGGACATCCAATAATTCAAAAAGGTTTTGATCAGCGAGAAAGGTCAACATATCTACACTTTCCTTTTTTGATGTAAATTATGGATGTCTTATAAAATTGCGCTGCATACCATTGCAAAAGACATGATCTTCAACTAGAAGACCCCACTTGTATGAAGATGTCAGTTAGGTGCTTTTAATGGATATGTGCAACATTGTAGTAATAAAATCAACCAAATTTTTTTTAATCCTTGAGACTCATTGAAAAATTATTTAATTATTAATTGATAGCATAACTTGATATATGAAAAGCAGTGAGAGTGGATGAATGGTCTGCAGGGTATTAGATGCAATCTAATGTGCAAAGCCATGATTAAGGATTTGATCAAAGGATCAATGGCGAACCCAATTTTTATTTAAAAGGGGTAGACCCAAATACATACTTGGATTTTGTGAACTATTTGAAATCTTTTAATATAAATTTTAAAAATGGACCCCAGTACAGTGGGGGCAATTACACTCATATACCTCAATGAAATACTGTATACACAATCCACAAGCACAACAAGTAATTGAATCTCGGTTAAACACAATCTAAAATGCATACAAGTGAGTAGCCTGATCAATTCTAATTAAGAATTAGGTTGACTGATATAAAATTTTTACGAAGTGTTGACCACGATGGGAAAATCAATGGATTGCTATTTTCTAAGTTCTGTGTCTACTATCAAGTTTTTCCACTTTTGTGGGAATGTGACACTTAAATCTTGGGCCTGTTACAAAAAGAAAATGAAAGAATTTTAAGACAAAGTATGCACTGATTTGTTTAAATCATAGGATAAGAGAATGACAGAATAGACAACCTCATGGATAGAACACGAGGATTATAATCATGGATTCAGGAAAGGCAAGTGAACAAAACTGATGGTGCCATTGTAGATTTTCCATGTAATCTTTAGGAATGATAAAAATCTAGAGATATGAGCATCTATGTAGAATGTAAGACTTTAAGTGAAAAGAAAGACAAATATATAGGTGCATTACATTATGCAAATAGTTTCGTTTGGTAGATGATCTAATAATACCTAGTTCAGAAATACAAAAATTCTGAGGGCAACTAATGTTAAATGGATTTGATCAGAGGCAATATATATGTAGATTTGCATGCATAAGAGATTGCTAGTCTTTTGTATGTCCAAGATTATTTGTGATGGCCAAGGTATAACCTATGTGATGAAATTTATAGTTATGATTATTCTGTACATGTTGGTTGTGTGGTTTGGCACAACTATTAATTTATGAATAAGATACATTCGCAATGAAAAAATAAATAGACTGGTTAAATAAGACTCATTCCGGCCCTAGGTATGAGAAAGATCCCGTGTATGAACCATGTCTAAATGGAAAAAGCTCAGAGACAATCTTTCCTGCATAAACTAGAAGTAGGGAATGGTGATATCATTCACCTCAGTGGATGCTAACTATTATAGAAAGTCCATAACTTAATAGAGTTGGAAATTTTTACTTGTACTAGTAGCTTTAACAAATACAAACATTTTGTCTGATTAGCATAAAATTAAGATTTTTGAAAATATTTGAACGGTAAGCTACTAAAGTACAGAACCATAAAGGGCAAGAAATGAACAGATTTGATCCAAGTGGGGGGATGTGTGGATTACTTATATAGATCAAATGATATTGAATATCGTGCAATTATATATGTACTAGATTTGTTTTATAAATACCCCATAAAAATAGTATGGCTATAAGTGAATCAATTTATTATTAACCATGATATGTCCGTATTTAGTCATACCAGTTGTCCATTGTGTTAGTGGGGAAAGAAGATTAATTGCATGATATATATTGATCCAAGTACCCTCCAAACTTATGCCCGAGACCCTTTTATAAGAAGTTATAGGACTTGTGCCAAACCTGAATTTGGAGATATGTTGTACACTTAGCATTGCAGCCACAAGAAAATAGAAATTGGAAACAAGAATAAAGTGAATCTTTTCTCGTTAGAATTTTCCAAAGAGATATTGTGTTTGTAATCAGGATAATTGGAAAATGAATGAATGAACCAAGTGGGGGAACTTGAGTCGGATGGATCCTTGAATAAATGGAGGACACGGTTGGCAGTTAAAAGATTCACAAGTAGAAGGAATAGATCATGAGGAGATATTTACTCCAATCGTAAAATTCATATCCATAGTAATCCTAGTGGCAATGGTTGTTGATGATGACTAGTGATTGCACCTTATGAGTGTAAATACTACATTGTTCCTAAATCGGCGATTAGGAAGAGCTTTCAAGTAACCTATGGGTTTTATGGTGCAAGGTCACAATGATGGAAGTATACAAATTTTTTTGTGACACTGCGTGTATTTTCAAAATCCATGAGGCAGTGCCATGACAATGTCATAAAGTAACATGTAAGAATTATTTAATCCCTAAATAGTGACATGTGCAAATACTAATGTAGTGGGAGTAGTTTTGTTATCATAATAGAATGACATGATCATTGTTGGTGACAAACTGGAAGTCGTTAATGAAATTGAACAGTAGATAAAGACAAGATTTGAGTTGTAAGACATGGGTAGCTCACAATATGTGCTTGGCATAAAGGTAACCCATGATCTACCAAGTCAGTTATTAACTTTATCACACAGAGTCTTATTTAAAATATGTAGATGCTAACGGCAAGCCAATTGACCCTCCCATTTGCATGTATAGGAAATCGTCCAACAATCAGAGTCTCATTAGCGCAAAAGGGCGGGCTATTGATAATAAATAGGCCTTGTGTGAAGATGGTGAGAAAAGCATTATGTATGATATGCTATGTGACCGGATTTACGAGACCAGTATTTGTAAATGCCTTAGATCTCATATGAGATTCCTAAGTAATCCGGATATGCCAACTTGGAGCCATTGTGGCAAGTGAGTAAGAAAAATAGGTAAATAAAGAGGAATCTAATGTACACCAAAATATTTGCTAAAGTTATTTGTGGCTTAATTGTTAACTTGGAATTGCATGGTTGTAAGAATATAAGAATGCTAGTTGAGGTAGTATTTTGGACAAGAGAAGTCCATGTCCTTAGGCATGTACTGTTTTTTCCAAGAAAATAAAGAAATAGATAGTAGAAGCTCTATTATGAGCAAGAGTTGAGTACACAACTAAGAAATGCAATAGTAGTCCAAATGGCCATCAAGTTAGAACTCTTCATGGATAATCGAAGTTAGTAAGAATCGATGAGCCTGTGCAAATGTTAAAGTCCACCATCACATCAGCGAAATAAAACATTAATTCCATAATCCCCTAACTGAATTAAGATCTCAGAGTATCTAAGATGTGGGCCAGAAATAATAAGATTATTATCTCGAGTGTCCCACTTTTGAAATTGATTATTTGCTTATACTTAGTTATTGCCTAGATAGTTAAGCATGTGATGTGTATGGGGACAGAGGAAGAATATTTGATGTACGTGGCATTCGTGCCAAATGGGAGATTGTAAGAAATCATTGGCCTGCATGCCATGTGTCCCACTTCAGATCAGCAGGGCAAATGTCAACAGAGAATACAATCCCACTTAGTGTAAAACTTGATCTAGGCCCATAGTAAGACTCACAACTCCTAATAAGATCAGTGGATGTGGCTTTCTAATGAAAGAAGTCTCCACTAATTGTGACTATTTGGGACTTATCTATATAAGCATAATGGAGCACTAGAGTTGTAACACTGCATTCCCGCAAGAAAGACATGAGGTGAAGAGATCCACAAAGCTTCCCAACCACTGGCATGCACATAGTTTTTCGATCGAGTGTTGGAGTCTCCCGATCTAAATCCATCACCTATCTCCTATACTTCTACAGTGGTGGACAAAGAATTGGCACCGGAGACACTTCAGTGATGATTGCCCATAGCAAGCGATGGCGTTGGTTAGGGTGACAATGCCAATGGCTTCCTCTTCTCCGATAAAGCTGGTGCAACAGAGCCAAGATGCTTCACTGATTTTCTACATCGAATCATCTCTCTCTTACCTTATATTATACAAGTGGACAAAAGTCTATCACAAAAGGCAAATTTCAACTTTAAAATAAAGGCAAGAGTTAGTTAATACCAAAGCAAAGCTCTCTACTTTTTTCTTCAAGCGATGAAACCAAATCCTTGATTGTTTTGGGTTTTGAAATTCTAGCAATGCCCTCTCTGGAACAGAACCCAAGAACTGATCCTCTTTCTTGCTTCATTCCCGATAACAGTCGTCTCCTCTCCATCTCTTTGTTTTAAGAAACCAAGAGAGGATTTCTTACAAGAACACATGCCCACCTTTCAATGCTAGAATTGATCTCCACTGTTAATCATGCAAACACCAAACCCTAGGCAAATGGCTGGCTCTGATACCACTTGTTGGGAAATACACCCAAGATCTTCGATCAACCATGTCGCACACAAATCAACACAATCACAAACAATCAAACAAACAACCATGAAGAGAATAACACACAAGCATTTGATCAAGATGCCTACGTCCACGAAGAAAGCTCATTCAATTCCTTTCTCTCCCTATTGTGTTCAATACAACTCCTAGCATCTAGTGTTACTCATCATATTAATATATGGATCCTGCTTTCTTGACCAACAAGAAAATCCATACATAATGATTAAAATACCTCTGACCCTGAACTTCAGTTCTGGCCAATCCAAACGACCTATCCAGCTAAATTGGAATGCAAGATAAACCCAACATTTTGGTTAGTATGTGATCTGTTTAGTATTAACTCTTCACATGTTTTTCTTCTTCTTTGATGTTTGGTATTAGACTTTTGTACATTTCGTTGTTACATTGTTTTCTTTGTATTGCTCTTTTCTTTCTTAATGTAAGTTTCGTTACCGATCCAAAAAAAAAATGTTGATATACATCTACATTATCTCTTGGTTAGGGCTCAAGTTGAGGCTTCGCGATTCGAGCCACTTTTGATCGAGCTTGGGCTTAAGCTTCCCCATTTGCAATTTTGGGTAGGCTTGGGCTTGGTCAATACTTGGCCTGGCTTGCCTAGTTGCAACTGTAAAGACAACTAAAGTCCAATCTAATTATTTTTTGGGCCTAATTGTTCAGGCTTAAGCCCGCCAAAAGTGTTGAAATTAAAGTAATGCCTTGGCTCACTATATATGCAAATTAATATGTCCACTTGGTGTATTAGATCCTAGGTTGGATTGGACTATATGGTCTTCAAGCATACATAGGCTTGGGTCCAACCTATTAAATTATTAGCCTATAAAAAGGTATAGGCCCACTTAAAGCACAGCCTGAATTCAACACAATTTGGGCTAGGTACGGTCGGGCTTCTGTCGCCACTACCCACTCACACCTCTAAGAATCTACAACTTCAATCTTCATCCCAGTGGTAGTCTTGAAAATGTAGAATTCCAATTGTTTTATTTGTGGGTTAATATTCTTATCTCCCCTTCAAGTGGAGACGATGACTTCAACCTTAATAAATATGGATGGCAATGTGGTAAATCCAAATCAGCACCAACTCCGTCTGAAGTTTGTCTCATGCAAACCCTATTTGCTCTGTGAGAGGTCATTGGTATGCCGATGTGATACCAAACTCACTCCATTTGAGCAAGGCTAGGTCAAATTTAAAACTTAAATATTTTAAAATATATAAATGCATGAAAAGAAAAATGCCCCAACACCACTTGAACCATACAAGTTTTGTTTATACTTTTACTAAATAAATATATTAGATATACAAGGCAAGGCAAGTTAGATAAAAAAGAAAAAACCAAAACCTCCTCCGTTGCAAGAAAACCGCTATCAAACTTGCCCCTAATACAAGTGGGTTGAGAACGACACCTTACCCTAGTGGTATGGGGTGGCTGTTCTTTTTAGAGGTCAATATTTCGAATCTTGCGTCTCCTTTTGTTACATATGTGCTTCTTATTACCTTACATTATGAGTTGTGTTTCCTCACATGTTCGAGTTTCCATCACCTAGCATATGTGAATGCCGTCTCCTTGTATGTGTGAGTTCCCACTATCTTAGATGTGCAAGTCACTTAGCCTTAGTTGTGATCAAAATAAAAATAAAAAATAAAACCCAGGTGGAATGGAGTGAGTCCCCATTTAAACATGACCCATTACCATCCCTACTAATAAACCACCTAATTAAGAAAAAAAATCCTAATAAGCCATGTCAAACCTCGGGCCCTAGATTAGGGAAATTTGGTAAGGCTCATAACATGGCACGCATAATCCTATATTAACTCATACCGCGCTTAGGCAAATATGAATTTCCACAAGGGAATTTTCTCAAACCAAATATCTTAATGTGTAAGGAAGATCCATAAGCACATAAGTATTTATCAATCTTCATACCACTCGTGATAGTAGAGAGCATGCATGAATACATGTTTAAACATTGTCATCATAACCTATTTAAATGAGTTACCAAAATGACATGAATCCCAAGACAAACATACTACATGTCTGCATGCATGTTAAATAAACATAAGTCTGTGAAGAAATAACGGTCAAAGACTAGTAATAAGATACATGTCCATCAAATATGCAATAATCACGAGTATCTCAAATGATGTATGATGGCATACTGAAAAGAAAGAGCTGATCCAAGCTCAAGATCTTAGAGTACCAAAATCCCATGAATCACTCTTACTGATACGCCTAATAGAAAACGTCATTTGGTCCCCACTCAACTAATCCGGAAGGAACCTGCATAGAATCCTCCTGAATAATCACATTGACAACCATATTGGCACTGGACTCTATACCTATAACATCAAAGGCAGTACCGTAAGTATGAAGCTTAACAAGAAATAGGCAAGTAGTACTCTAAATACATGGATGGTTTCTAATAAGAAAATAAGGACATAGTCAACATATAGGAAGCCAATAACAGTTCACTAAGTATCTTAGTATTTTTAATGTACATATGTATAAGAGAATCAATATAACAAAAATATACTTGCAAATTTGACAACCACATCACTAGTATCTTCTCCAAAGGAAAGTGTTTATTGGGACTATCAAGGAATCAGGTAACTATTCTGATTACCCCAAAGAAGCATCGACTCACTCCATAGGAAAAACCAATAGCAATGATACATATCTCAAACTCATCCTTAGCCTCACCAGGTGTCACAACCCGAGCCCAGGGTTCGGGGGTTAGCAAAAGCCAAACCTAATGACACACGTACTCCCGTGCATGCACACGTAGACCGAGTCTAAATGCACACGCACAAGGGAACATTCACACGTGCCAAACATGTACGCGGAAGCTGTAAATATCATAAACATCAAACTAACAATGCAAGAAGAGGATACCAAGGACGAACTGACATAATTACATATGAAAGTCTTACAAAAAGAACAAAATAATATATACAATAATGACATGTCATGCCAAATACAAGTCTGAAATCCACAAAACAAGACTCCAATGATGCATGCCCTGAACGCTCTCCCGTGGAGTGATCACATCCACTCCTCTAGGCCTGATGGGGCCCCGGGGGTCTCATCTGGAGTCTGGCCGACTTGCGGGGGTTCGGCAGGGGTATCTGGGCCTGCAACACCAAAAACAACTGTGAATACGAAGATTCAGCAAAGTATAAACCATAGCAAGTTAACACACGCTGTGTCTAATAGAATAAAGAACATCCTGTAAATTAAAGAAGACATTTTCGTATACTAAGCTGTCATGCAGGAAAGAAATATGCTGAGTGAATCAATGAATACATGCTGTGTACATACTAGTGGCTACTACATTACCATATGCTCCCAAAAGAGGGATCTTATAACATGCAAAGAACACCATTGTCCGGGCCAGGGTACAATGGGTCTCGGTTTCCTGGGGTCCGGTTCCCCAAGACGTATCCTTACTGCAGCAAGTCCATATAACTATACCAAATTCACCCCGTCGGGATCCTAAGGCTGAGGCTAAGTAGTGCCTGACCATAAGGAGTCAATCATGAAACCCTGAGTAGATCGTGATAACATATCATACGTGCATATCGGAAAACATATCATACATGCATACTCAAGGTAAGAAATCACAATGTGAAGGTAACGGAATATAAGTAATCATGTCAGAGTGTTGAGATCAATGATCGAATGCAATATGTTATGCAACAAATCATGCGAAATCGAATCATCTTTATTTACAAACCAATTCTAATCTAATTATCCGGTGTTTCTAACCGTGCATGATGATGTAGTTTTAAGTTATTCGATGCACCGTTGTCTAGTGTTGCATTGAATCTAGCAGTGCACGAAGTCCCTTAAACCAATACCCATGGGGAGGTGCTTAACATCTGGATAACGAACATGAATGATTCGCAGCCCTCGAGATCATTCACGCGTTGTATCACATTCCGTTGGGCAGGTCTAGTTGCTCTACATTCTATTATGAAGGCCATATAGGTCTTTCCTTTACATCTATCCTTGTCCTTTATTTTTCGAGTGTGGATACGGCTTAGTTGTGTGTGTGTGTTACGGCTTAGCCGTGTGTGGTCTAAGGCTTAGCCGTAGCTGGGCCGTAGAAGGTCTGCCAATTTGCGTACTCTCAATTAAATCCAGAAATGCACCCTGTATTGATCTACGGCTGGGCCACGGCTGAGCTTCGGCTTAGCCGTAGGGCAATCCACGGCTTAGCCGTGCCCTAGCCGTAGAGAAAAACTGGGTTTTTCTCCTTTCTGGACTTTGAGCCGTAAGTGCCATACGGCTTAGCCGTACCTGCACGAAGTTAAATTTCTGAAATACATACAGAATGCCTGTAACACCATCCAATTTGCAATTCTCCAATGGAGATAGACAAGGACTGAATCAATGAGTATCAAATGGGCTGTAAACACATTTTTCCATATCAATTCATGTAAACTTAACCAAATCAATTGCATACCAACATGGGTTCTCAAAGTTATGGTTATACTTGCCTTAATTGGAAATCAATTGCACAATTTGTTGTCCTAAAGCCCAAACACAACCTAACACAAATCAAACCAGATGCATGCATGAGAATTGGGATCACAGACACACCATGCAAATGAGAAACAAGAAGGAGAATAAATAGAGAAAGGAGATGAGAGGAATGGAAGGAAATCCACTCACCTCACATGCAAAAACCCAACTCCCTCTTGATCGATGGAGGAGAGAATCCGGAGGAGAGAATTCAAGAGAAGGAGGGAGAGAGCTGAGCTCCACGTGCAGTTGAGGAAGACAATGAGAGAAAACGAGAGAGAGAGCGTGAGTGTTGGTGTCGATGGATGAAGTTATATAAGTTCATGAGGTGGTCAAATTACAAGAGGGTCCAAGTCATAAGTCTAATTTCAGTTTGAGTCAAATCCAGGTCCAATCGAATCACACGACATCGGTTGCAAATGACGTAGTTACGAAAGTTAACGAGCTCAACGAAAGACACGTGTTGACATCAAGATGATGCAAAAATGACCATGTCTAAGAAAAGCTAAAATTACGAAAAAGGGCTTGGTCTACTTAATCCAGGTCAAACTCAACCTAACTACCTATCCATGACCCGAAACGAAAATAAAACACAAACAAAACACGATTAGCAACAAAAACAAGATTAACTAACCGCTAAACGAGGTCAAGCTGGGTCGGAGTGTTACACCAGGCCTTATAGAGTCAAGCTCAGTAATGCCAACTCTATAAATCAATAAAGATAACATAAATAGTAGAATGTGCATTCTTACTTGCTTCCTTCTTAGAACTTATTTATGTACCATGGGCAATAACTTAATAGTACCATGATATTAAATAAGGATAATAGTAGCAACATTAAATGTAAAGGAGATCGAAGGAACAAAATCGAGCTAATGACATAAAAGTAAATGAAGAAATAAGGAAATCATGTCAATATGCATAATCTTTCAATTAATTAAGAGACAAGGATGATTTTACAAACCAAACTATTTTAAGATGTTTGTATCCTTAGCCTTCCACTTCAATGTGACCATGGGTCATCCCATGTCATGTGTTACTAAATTTCTTGGTGTTGCATTGTGTATGAATACTGACATTAGACTCTTATACCCACACGCGAAAGGTATAACATTGAGACTAACCAGAACATCTAACAAGGATAGGTGACATCCAACACTTTCCTTGAGTATCTAATTTGATTTCGTTGGACCAGTATTAAGGTATAGTGATTCCAAGAGTCAAGGTCCTACAAAGTCATATAGTTCACTAGTATTCAATGGTATTACTTGATCAAGCTCAAGGTTCCCTAAGTATACTTGACTTCATCAAATCAAGTTACATCAGTCTTGAAAAGAAGCTTGTAGAAAGGGTTTTTAAATAATTTTCTTGAAAAGCAGGTTTTGCCCAATCAATCATGCCTAGGTCCAACCGATTAGACACAATCTAAAAAGCTAATTCGATCAATCAAACTTGATTAGAAATTTCACATTTCAAGTTCTTTGGGTTCAAACTTTCCTCTGTTCATTCCCAAACTCTACCAACCTATTTCTCATCATTTATTGTACCAAATTAAGCATATTAAATGCTAGTTTCACTTCCATCTAATCCTTTCTTCACTTCATTGACTTAAACCCTCATAAACACCAGTTGGACCTACAAAGACATCCTCCATTAATGAAACATAAAGAGGATGAACTGTGTAATGTAATAGAGTATAGAATAATCAAAGAATCAACAATAATAATACACATGCATATTATTACTTGCTTATATTTGCCTTATAGTACTCCCATAATTAATACTAAATCTAAAATAGTAGAATCCCCAAATCTAGATGCTCAACTAAAGCCCTACACATGAAAATGATATGAAAAGAAATGAAATAATGAGATGAATGCCATGAAGCACATGCTAAAGTATTTGATTGGCACAAACTCCGAAGTAAATTGACTTTCTCACCTAGTGTCTTCTGCAAAAGATACAATGGAACTTTTCTTAATTTTCAACCAAACACCTAATGAGTAAAGGAGACGTGAAAAGAAAGTGGCTGCAAGCTTAATGGGGCTTACTAGTCTATCTTTCACACACTCTTAACTTGGTAGAGGGAAGGAAAACGTGTAGAGATTAGCTTTGGAGGCTAGGGTTCATGTCTAAGAAGTACAACAGCTTGTAGCTATGGGATGTGTGCAGTTATATCATTCTAGGGTTACTAAGATACTTTGGTATTTACAAGTAAGTTCTTAGATTTAGAGTATTTACAAAAAAGTTATATGATATTTACAAAAAGATTATATGAGGGTCATATTTAGCTAACTTAAGTGCAATGGGTTGAGTCCACTTTATGATTGTGATGCCCATGTAAAAATGTACATAATGAAAGTGAATGATAATTAATTATGCTAGTGAAATTACAATTTGGACCATGAGATACCTATTTTAATTGAGGGTCTCACCAAGTTACCTACCTAATGACTCAATTAACACTAAAATACAACCAATTAGCATAAATCACAAAAAAATAGCAAATCAACCCTAAATCGAAGAACGGAATCTTAGAAGACATCTAACATTAAACCCTAAAAAATTAAAATCAAGAGCAGAAGAGACGTGAAAGAGTTTTTTAACCAAACCCCTAGACAATGAAGGGGGAACAAAGCTTAAAAAAGAAAAAAATTTCCTGACAAACAACGCCATAATGTGTTGGGTTTTGTTTTGTATTCCAATTTAGTCGGATAGGTCGTCTGGTTTAGCCAAAACCGAGGCTCAGGGTTAGGGGTATTTTAGTCATTATGTATGGATTTTCTTGGTGGCCAAGAAAGCGGAAACTATATATATTGATGTATTATAACCGTAGATCCTGAGGAGATTGACACGGGATTATAGTAGATGAGTTCTCTCCTCCCGTGGAAGCAGGCAAGGTTGCCGAACCACGTAAAATTACTGTGTTTATGTGTGTGATTGTTTAATGGTGTGATTGCTGTGTGTTCATCGTGGTAGATCCGTTGATCGCGTATGTTTCCGTTGCGCCGCTTTTCCCAACATAATGGACACGCAGTAAACGTGCATATTCATATGCTATGCTAATAATGTATCAACTGCAGCAAGGGCCTGATGATTTTAAAGAAAGATGATAGAGAGCTGGCTGAGGAGACAAGATTAAGGAAATGATAATTACATAATAACTCTCTTAAATGATAATCACAGTATAGTTGGACGATGTAGATTTTCTGTTCCATCTTGACATGACCTTGTACCTTTTATACCCTTTTCAGCTTCTTGTGATTAATAGAATTTTACTAAACTAGAACAAAACCTACAACATGGATAAGCCATCTATATTGTGGAAGTAAAACCTACAACATGTATAAGCCATCGATATTGTGGAAGTGTATGCGTATGTGAAAAAGCTCTACATGAGGTTGGCTGGTGGCCTTTCCATGACTGGTGTCATTTCGGCCCGAGTTTAAACGGGCTATTGTTTTTGTAGTGGGACTGCACAGGCCCATAAAGCCCAATGGTCGAGCTTCTGGCTCAGATCTGGCAAGTTTGCTAAATGCACCCCAAGATCGAACCCCAGGCCTGTTCATCACGGAATATTTAGTCGAACCGACTGGCTGATGGGTCACTTATTTTTTCTGTTGAGCAAACATTGAGTCCGACCACACATCTCTCTCTCTCTCTCTCTCTCTCTCTCTCTCTCTCTCTCTCTCTCTCTCTCTCTCCATCACAAAAAGATGACATCTCCATTTGTTTCTTTTAACTAGAGACTCATTGTCGCTCATCCGATCATTCATGGTAATCTACACCATTCAATTAGTGGGCCATGACCATAATATGTGGAAGTCCGTACTCAATGGATGACATTAAAATGGCTTCAATGTTCCGTACCATAGTTACCAATTTCGATCTCAAGCTGAACCAGTACTAAAAATAACTTTCTTTTGTGATTCATTTCTGAAACTTAAGAGAAACCAAAGTGAAAACTAAATTGTCTGTCAAAAAAATCATATAAAGAACACAAGCCCTTAAAACGTGAATTGTGAAAAATGAGAAACACATGGCAATCACAAAGAAATTATAGAATTTTTCTCTTAGCCATCCGCGCAATTTTCAATGAAATATCACATAAATTTGATAAAGATATAGTCCCTAGCTAATTTAACTAAAGCTTCTTTTCCTAATCTAAACATTCCACACACAACCTTTAATATGTCGTTTTCCATGCTTCTGTTTAACACTTTGCTTCTTGAATCATTTCCCATCTCGGTAATGGACTTCGAATTGGAGAGACAAGATCATATGGGGAATGTACTCCGTTTGAATGGCCGCAAGGTTTTAGATTTCTAAAAACTGAAATCATCACAGTATCTTGGTCTGAAAAATATGTGCCGAAAGTATATTTTTCCTTATTAGTTTCATCCATGCAAGAGACATCCATCACTCTGCAGCTCTGGGATTTTAAGATAATGGCATGCACAGCATGTGCTACTCTAAAAGTCAAGAAAGAGAGAAATCCATGTGATTTTGGCGTTTGGTTCCCTTGGAAATAGTTTCATGGAATCCTCCTGTCCTCATAAAAACTTAGGTAAATCCCGAGCCGTAGGTCAAAGGTCCGAAGGCTGGGCTGACAAGGGATGCCTTAGGTCATAAAAAAAAAAAGTTGGCGATGTTTTTTTACCATGCCCAGCTCAAAATGTGATAGTTGGGACTAGGGTTGGCAAAACGTTACCCAACCCAACCCGTGTATAAACCAATTAACCCAACCCGCATGATAGCTGAGTCAATCACGGATCAAATATTCCTGACCCACATATAATTGGGTTGGGTTAGGGTTATACCGCTTGACAAGCATAACTTGCATTACTGTCTTTATTGAAACTCAAATTTATTTAAAATATATGCAATGAGTCTAGAGTTCTTCACAATTATCTCTACTTCCATTGTGCCACATTACTTGTGTTCGTCCTTGCTCTCCACATTTTTATGGATGGAAACCTAAGTAACCAGCCTCGTATGTATTTGAAATGAAACTGAACTTCATTAACCCATTCACAAAATGACTATCATTTGTACGAATCGGTTCAATGCATGGAAAATAAAAAGGTTAATTGACCTTAGCCCCACTTTATATCAATGAATAATAAGGTAAGGTGCCTCAAATGATTGTTGAGATGAAATTTGACCCAAGTTACACTTACAAGTCGGTTTTAATCAGGTAGGATGCCATGGTTGAGCCGATCAATTCACTAGATGAATGTGGGTTATATAGGTCAATCTAACCCGTATAACCCACAATAGTTGTGAGGGTTAAAACGGGTATGGTTAAGTTGACCCATGGTCTGTATGGTTAGGCATTTCTAACCAGTTTAAGAACTGAGTTGGATGCAAATTCGGCTTGTCTAAACCGTTTATTAAACAGGTTCGACCTGTTTCTCCCGACCGACCTGATTGCCACCTATGGTTGGGACTATAATTTTAAGTATTGGGATGGGCCTTCTGTTGGGCCTTTTTAAAATCTTGGTTTTCTCGATACTAGGCTTAGCCTTTTGGCAGGTTTAGTTGGTATGTTGGATCCCCTCTATTCAATATGAATATTTGCCTGTTGCTTTCTCTCAGAAGCAGAGGTCACTGTGATTGCCTTTCCAAATCACTGAACTGGGTTCATGCAACTGGCTCAGAAACTCAAAACTATGAGTGAAAACTTGGCCCAATTCGGTTGACTCAGTGACTCGGGTGCTATCACAGCGATTTTCTGTTTACACCGACCAACCAAGAGTCGATCAGTTCTTCAATTTGATTGCAAGGAGTTGAAATTACAACCTGGGTTGAGTTTTCAGGCGTTTTGACATTGATTCAAACAGCGGCGCCGATATTCGCTGGCGGTGTAATACGTTGAACACCTGAGTCGTCAATATATCAAATTCCCCTTTGTATTTTACATATAATACAAATGTATCATCAGATCTTGACCATACAAAGAGAAAAGTTCAACACAGACATCACTTCAATTTTGAAAATATGCATAGCAACTTGACTACGTCTACCCTTATTTGACCATGGAGATCCTCTCTAACTGGTGATTGATACTGACACATGGTATGATCTTAAACAAAAAAAAATAATAATAATTAAAGAAGTCAACAGAAGTTTAACATTTCATGCTGCTCATATGGGCCTCACCCTAGTCAGGCAACAGAATGCTGTCTTCCCATGCGTGCCAGAGGAGATTCGCACGTGCATCATTGGGTGTGTAGTCACTGTAGCACATTAGCCTGTGTGCAATTTATGTGACCCACATGCTTGCATTTTTTTTTTTTTTTTTTTTTTTGCATTTCTAGATTTGTAGCTTATATATAAAGAGGAAAAGTTGTAAGGTATTCTGCAGGTAATTGGACTATATATACCCTTTTAATTAAGCTCCATTGGGATGATAAGATGGGTCTTCTAATTAATCCATACATTCACATTTCTATACTACTTGAATTGATAAGATCAAATGCCTTAAAAGGTTGGATTGTTGGTTTAACTATTATGTTATCATCATCAATGGTGGACCTAAGATTTTTGTTTGGGTGGTGCAAGGTCAAAGTGAACAAGTTAAAAAATAAACCAGATTTTTTAAAGGTTTTTTTAAGGGATATCTTGGGTTATGAGGGTGCAACCGCACCCGTGTAATTGGACTTGGGTCTGCGCCTGATCATCATTACCATTGAACCCTTATCTAATATTCAGCAACATTATATATAATTAAATATATGTGTATAAGAAATTTCATGGAGAAATAATCTTATGTTGTGATTAATATATTGCTGACAACAACTTATATATCACAAGATTTAGCTTATGCTGGATCTATCTTTTCTTGACTAAAGCTGCTTATATCACGTATACACCATTCCTATATATGAACTAGACTAATTTTCACTCCTTTTGAAGCAACATACACACTATCAATTTAATGATGTTTATCACTTTGACTTAGGTAAAATTTGAGTAATTGTGTAAATTAGCAAAGCATTTGATTTGAGTAAGATGGCTTACACAAAGGTAGGTCCCACATAGTTTAAATAAGAGTTAGCTGCCGCCAACAGTCATCACCACAACAAAGCCTCCTAGGTTTTTGTTTCTCAATTTCCTCAAGCATTGGTTCTGGTTTTTTTCTCGAAACTGTAGCGTGCCTCTCACTTGTTCTCACTATTGAGTCACACCATTAATGGCCATCCTTCAATTTTTTTTCATCTATCTGAAGACCTAACCATTGTTTGATGAACAACTTCTAAATTTCCTCCTATCTCTTTGAAGATAAACATTGAAGAACAAGGGTTTTCCAATTAGAGGTTTGTTCAAATAGAGTGTCTTTGAATTATAGCGCCAAACATTGGCCAACCCCATTCTCTATGGTGTTCCTTTGAAACTTTAATAGATAACATCATGAGTAGATTTCCCATCGTTTCACTTAACAGTAATATTTCTTGGGTAATTATCCAACTTCTAGAGTATTATTGAGATTCTCAAAGAGGCATGTATATTTTTATAAGAGAAATGATCTTATCTTTGGGTTAAGGTTCTAGTCATAACAATTAACTAGTGTGACCCATCTTTGCTTGATCAATTCCACTTACTTCATGCATCATCCTCTCGTTAGGAATTGGACCAGATTTTACTTCAACGAGACCAGTATATATTGTTGATTGATAATGTGTAGAGAGTGTTCAATCTAATGGTGCATATCATTCGTGGAGCTTAGACTATTGCCCAAACACTGGAAGATATCAAGGTGAGATAGATCAAGCAAAGGTGAGCCCCACATAAATTAACTTGAGTGTATGCAATCATCAACACTAAATTAACAACAAAATGGGGATCACTTTGGTATATATTTTTTTTAAATTCAACCATATATAAAATAAAATAAAATAAAAGTTTTTGTTTAGGTCCATGTGATTGAAATAGTTTCAAAAGGATCGACTATAGAATAATGTAAAAACACAAGGCCTCTAATGAAAATATTTCCATTTTAAGTAAATATCTTCCCACCACCGATCCTTATATTGCAAGTTTAACCTATTTTGGCGACCGTAGCATTTATGCCTTTGCCCATAACAACACAACTTTAACATGTCACGTGCATGTCACGTGCCTCTAATAATGCACGTTTTGCGTATTATGTCTTTTTTTTGAGGTAGAAGTATTATTGCATATGATGTCAGTATGTGTATATATCCTGCACACATGGTATTGCTAAATAACAAAGATGCTTAGATCAGGATGTATCTCTTGTAGTCATAGGAAGACCATTTGGCAGATTTATTCCTTTGCCTCTCTATAAATCCCACAGCTCTCTCTCCCCTTCTCTTGAAATCTCTCTCTCTCTCTCTCTCTCTCTCTCTCTCTCTCTCTCTCTCTCTCTCTCTCTCTCTCTCTCTCTCTGTGTCAATGGATAAAAAGACCTGCACCAGCCAAGAAGTTGACGTGAGAAAAGGCCCATGGACTACTGAAGAAGACTTGATTCTGATAAACTACATCGCCAACCATGGCGAAGGAGTGTGGAACACCCTAGCGCGATCTGCAGGTAACAACGATAATCAGGTTCTCAAAACATGTGATAATAGGAGGATCAATTGGTGTGTTGATAACTAATTAGATTGTCAATCACGCGCCTATGGATGGTGCTTAGATCCAAGATTTCCTTTCTTTTATGCACCATAATACTCTCATCTTCTTGTTTTTCACAGGCTTGAAGCGCACCGGCAAGAGCTGCCGCCTCCGGTGGCTCAACTACCTGAGGCCTGATGTGAGGAGGGGCAACATCACTACAGAAGAACAGCTGTTGATCATGGAGCTTCATGCTAGGTGGGGTAACAGGTGAGACAATTGCACTATATTAATTATACGATTCAAGTCCCCTACTCAAAATTCTCCCAAGGAGGGTTATATTTTTGCGATCTGGATGGTTGATCTGATTGGGCTAGAAGTAGATAGACCTAGCTAGATTGAAAGATCCTCACCTTACAATATCCTGTTGTCTTACTACATGTGATATGAACCGTTCGTCGCCTTGTCTTTTTATTGTTAACCGTCTTTTTCCACTGGTGCTGTTGAATATCCAATGGTTAGACACAGGTCTGTACCATGTGAGTAATTTTTCGAGCATGGTCAATCCATGATGGTGTCCATCAATAGGATGATATGCAATTCATTCATTGCCCTAGGTTTGCATGGAGAGAGAGAGAGAGAGAGAGAGAGAGAGAGAGAGAGAGAGAGAGAGAGAGAGAGAGAGAGAGAGAGAGAGAGAGAGAGATGGTTAATTTGGTTAGTTTGTGGTGCACTAATTTTTTGTCATGGTGACAAAGATTCATGTGCTTATTGTAGCTCGTTTAGATTCTAGTGGGAGAAAAGTGAGAAGAGAAATCCATGAACAATATTTCCTTAGTGGGGAACGAGACATTGAGGAAGAAAGGAATGGATTCGTCGGTGCATCTGTACGTAGATGGAATGAAATGAACAAAGCACGATTGTGCCCTTTCTTATTTTCAGTGCATTTCATCATACCTGGCATCAAAAGTGGATAGCTGCATCCCCCATATCTGAACAAAATCTTCAAAACTCCCCATCTCCTAGACGTTTACTGCATGGCTCCTTTCTTTTCTCTCTTCATTGCATGTTACCCTTCTTGCTAGCGTGGCACTTATTTCATCCTCTCTCTCTCTCTCTCTCTCTCTCTCTCATTTGCAACTTTTAGATTGTGATCCTGTGAATGAGCAGAGTTTTAAGTTGATTAAGTGCCGATCGTCTTACCCTACTGGTAAGATGTGGCAGTTCATGTGTGAGTTTGTCCTCGTTGCATGTATGGGTTCTTATTACCTCATAGGTGTGAGTTGTCCGCCTCTTACATGTGCAAGTCTCTTCCTGACCTGGCCCCTTAGCTGGAAAACCAAAAACTAAAGTTGATAGGAGCCATGTGGGGCCCACTGAATATGAATGTAAGGGGTGAGAGGTAGGTTAGGAAGGGCCCACCATGGATTGTGGATGGATAAAAAATTAGAAAGATTGGATGTTAAAGTGGAGTTCGCAAGAATATTTGACGGTTGGAGCAAATTATTTTGGCTGCTCATTTTATATGATCTTAGATTGATGGGCATCACCTTCCAATCTTGGGCTCCTATTGTTGTTGTTATTATTTTTATTGTCATTGATATCATCATCATCATCATCATCTATTTTTCTTACTAGGACCATCCAAGTGGTTTCAAGTGTGCTTATGTATGCTCCCTCTCAATATAAATATATGCACATAAGTATGCTCTCTTTCAAGAATAATGGGATGACCGAATGATTGGGAGTTCTATTCTCATTCAACTGCTCAGAGGTCAATCTTTACTTCCTATCCCCCGCATTTGCAATAGCCTTGTCACCGGCATATGCTAGCATTTACTTTCATTGATGGTCTCCCTAGGGTTCAACCCTCTAGGCTGGTACGTTAAAGAGGGTATGATTGCTCTCTTAGCATAAGTATGTTCTTTCTCTCTATATATATACACATATAAATATGAATATATATTTATATATATATGGGAAAAGCACCACCGAGCACCCATGCTCACGGTAAGGTAAGCAACATTTTTCAAAATACGTAGTGGAACCTAAGTTATAATCTATATAAGTGGACTATAAAACAACTACCCCCCGTGATAGTCACCGGCACCAAGTTTAGCACCCATCCAATTTGATTGGACCGTTGGATCAGTTTACACTTATTTTGAAAGGTGAAAACTTATCGGCCATTGATCAAGTGATTAGGGTGATGATTTAAGCCTCCGTCACCATATATGTGCAGCTGGAGGGGAGATCTTTCAATCCCCCACAAACCTATCCGCAAGTAGGGTCCCTAGTTTCCCCACTAGAAAGTGGTACTCATTATAAGGTGAACATCAGTGCTCAGTAGAGGAGCTCCCTCTGTGTGTGTGTGTGTGTATGTGTAAGAGAGTGGTTACGAGTCTGAAAACTACTTATAGAGAAATTGGTGGGTTTCCATTGACTATAAGTTTGTATTAATGGTCAACATTAAAGCTTTAACTCTTTGCTATTAATTATTTATGGGTTAATTGCTCATGTTCAAAAGGAGCTACTTTGGTATAGAACATTGGTAGGTGAATCAAGAGATGGTATAAATGAAATACTTGAATGATAAATTAAAAGAGAATCATTTGAAACTATTTGAATGATCAATGACGCTGACTAGGACAAATCCTTCTCTGTAGGTTAATGGCTTACTAAATAAAAAGGTAGGGCAAAGAAGATGTAGATGGAAGTAGCAAGGATAAATTCAAAAAGTACAACTTATCTAAGAATTTATCTCAAAGTAGACCAACATGGAGAAACATATTTCATGTACTTGACCCTACAAAGTTAGGATATAGCTTTGATGATATATATATAGGTTTTTTTTTCCTTCTTTGCTACCTCTGCTATTCGGATGGTGAATCCATTTATCATCTTTTCTTCTTTGTGCCCTCTACAATTCGAATGGTGAATCTATTTATCATCTTTTCTTCTCCTACTCATATGCTACCAATCTTTGGAATTGGATTCTCAAGGCTACTACTGGCATCCCCTCTTAATTCAACCCCTATTACTTATGGTCCTCCCTCTCCTCTAGGTGTGACAAGTTTGCTAAATAAGGTATGACATTTGTTTCTTTTCCACCATTTATGTAATTTGGAATTCAAGGAATATAAGTAGATTTGAGAGCAAATTTCCTCCCTTCCATGTTTCCAAAAAGCTTCTCCAACTAAATTCAACCTTAGATCAACTGCAAAAGCCTTTCCTTAATCCTCCTCTTTCTACTATCATTAAATTTTTAAAAGATGCTCTTCTATAATTTCTCCTTATTGCTTTTTCTTCTATTGGCGCTGCTCTAACCTGTTGAGCATGAATCTCCTTTTTTTATCCTTCTATATCTTCTTTTTTTGGAGCTCTTTTCAGCTCTTGCCTCCTTTTCTCTTTAATAGAATTTGCACTTAAGCAAAAAAAAAGGATGTACGATCTCTCTCTCTCATACATACACACTCACACAATTCCCTCAACATCAGCTAGCATTATAGGTGGTGATTGATCCCTGACTATCTTTATGGAAAAAACATGCCTTAATTAGTAAGCTATCAATGGATTGGTTCTATGCCAATTCCCAAGGGTTAGAGGATGGTAGGAGGAATATGGGATCAAAAGTGCGATAAACATGAGAAAGGATACCATGATCATTTATGAGAGAGAGAGAGAGAGAGAGAGAGAGAGAGAGAGAGAGATTATTGACTACAACTACATTACCTTTTGCTCAATGTAACCTCGTTTGTCGGGTCTCCTTGGATAGAGTTTTGATATGAGAAACGTCCTTATATATAAATTTTTATTTCAATACATCCTCATATAAATTAGATGAGATTCAACTTGTGGAACCCAATGCCCCACCCCTGAGTTATGGTAGGGGAATAAGATGGTCTATGCATGGATTAGATATGCAAAAATATAAATATAATAAAAAAAAGCCATATTGATAATATGTATGGTAATATGAGAATTATTTCTCATGTAAAAGTAAAATCTATATATATTATTTAAAATATAGATATTGAGATTTAGTGCCATATTCTTTGCCATAGCAGTTGTAAATATGACTATATATTATCCTCACCTTTCTTTCATTCCCATGTACATGAAAGAATATAGTTTGCCAAACATAAATTACCTTTGGACAATTAAGCACATGCCTCGTGAGGATCAGCAATTTCTTTTTTTTTTTTTTTTTGGGTAACCCAGCTAAGAGGCTAGGACCCGTAAACAAACACTAACACAAATATCACCTCACACATGCGAGGTAATTGAGACTTGCACATGTCAGAGACATACACAACTCAAACATGTGGGATAATAAGACCACACACATCTGAAGGACATACACAACTCAAGCATGCAGAATAAAGGGACCACACACATGTGAGGAATATACACAACTCACCTATGTAAAGAAATGGAGACTCGCATGTGAGAGAAAATACAACAAAACTTGCACATGTGAGGTGATAAAACTCACATATGCAAAGAAGGGGGAGGTTTGGATTGAACTTGAGACGTCCAAGTAAGAACCAACACTCTATATCATTAGGGTAAGGAGTAGTTTTTGAGGATTAGCAGTTTTCTTAATGAATAGTTTTTCCTAGCTTCCAATAAAATATTCATTTTTTAAAATCATGCAAATATAAGTTTCCTCCCCTATGATTATATTCCAATTACATGTCTAATATTTACTCCTCATCATGCAATTGAGTGACTACTTACTCTATAACCATTTTTTAAACAGTTTGGTTCTTATCCTCATATTTACCGAATTACATGACCAGTTATACAATTGTTATAGGGCATAGGAAAAGGTAAATAACCAAAATACCAAATCAAATACTCAAATAACCTCACTTTTATTGAAAGTACAATAAAGTATGTAACCATCACTCTGGTAATTTAATATTTAGTAAGTTAAAGGTATTATCTATGTATACACATTATATCCTTCACTTTTACTTTTTTAATAATTCTTTTGTAGAGCTCATTTCACCTTAAGTTCAAATGAATTTCATGTAAATAAATAGTTAATATTGAATAAAGAGAAGGTAAATGTTAAATGAAAATGAATCATTGGAAAGTAAGGTGCCCTCTACTTCTACACCTTAATTATATACACCTATTTAATAGTACTTTGAACTCATTTGACTGCTTTATTATTATTATTATTAGTATTATTATTATTATTATTATTATTTTACTATGTTAGGCTATTGGTTTAGAAGTAATACTTTCACTTAAGGATCTAAGCATTGATCCCTAATCTTTTTGTGTGAGACTATAGGTGCTAACACCACTAACCATGAATGTGTTGCGACAACATTTAATTTCATGCAAGCAAATTGGGTTAGATTTCTCTTTCTATTTATTCCCCTCCTAATGGGGTCCAACTGTTTTTTGAGAAGAACACATAAGGATGATAAATGGTGGAGCATCTTTTGCTCTAGTTTTATTGATCATGAGGATTAGCAGAACTAATTATTGATTAGAGACAGAAATGTTGACTTAATGGTGTGACACTTTTACACAGTGAATTCCTATTCATTAGAAAAATATAGAATATAGTATATAGGTGACTTTATATCATGCATTTGAAATCTCCATAGGTGCGAAAATAACATCCATTGGCATGTTCTCCATTCAAAGGCAGTTAAATCCTTTTCGTCATTCGAATAGTCACATGTTATAGCCTTTTCTATTGAAGGTAAATGTAATTGAGGCTGCTTATTCTATTCTCTCTAGGTTCTCAGGTCCAACTCATGGTCATACAGCTTGATAGCCTTGAGGATCACACTACTCTATTAAATTTCATATGATCTCTACTGTAGATCGGGCTGGGACCCGAGTGGCCCACCACGAAAAGATTCGATAAGTTGGTGGTATCTGTACGATGGTTGGCAATTGTTTAGGACCAATTTCATATTTTCTTCTAAATGTCTATTTTTTTTTACCATCCATGAGAGAGTTAGGATCTTTCCATCTAGATGGCTGTCAATGGCATTCCCTTCCATTTTAGACCCCTCAGGAACTATAATAAGAGAGAAAACACACCTTATTAATGCTTCATATTCCTTCTTTACTGATATCATGGAAAGATAAAAATATGTTCTGCTCTCTATACAATTGATCATTTTTTTTATCAACAAAACTTCATCTATGAAGTGATCAGTATTAGTTATAGTTATTATTTTCTCATACCAACTTCAAATATTTATATTGCTTGTTTAGTAATTGCTTAATTTATTTGATTGTTGTTATGTTACTTACATTCTGTCTTAAATATGAAATAATGCGTCCAATGGATGGCAACTCTTCTGATAGGTTGATTTTTTTCACTTACATCCTACCACACATGCCATACAATCTTAAAATTTGATGTATAGGGTCTGTTGGAAACGAAATATGTGGGAAGGATGTAATTACTAAAATATTTCATTTTGAGTTTTAATTAGAAAAAGAGCTTTGACTTATGTTGTACGTCTAGTGATAGAGAGAAATTGTATTAGTAATACATTTTGACTGATGATCTTCTTACATAAAAATGGCCTATGGTTATGCTACTGATTAGTATGATTCGTGTGTACAGTTCTAGTTGTTTCTTATTCTCCTGGCTTATTTAGGTGGTCAAAAATTGCGAGGCATCTTCCAGGCCGGACCGATAACGAGATTAAGAATTATTGGAGAACAAGGATTCAAAAAAAGATCAAACAGTCTGAAGCATTCACAAATCAAGATTTCTATGCCACACAAAACGCTGGAACAAGCCACAACAGTGTCCCCAGTGATGGGGTCCAACCTTGTTCCCCGATGTATATGAACAACAATACTAATCCCATGGTGACGCCGATGTCTACTGAAACAAACGAAAGCTTCTGGAGCATGACCATGGAGGATCTCTGGTCTTCACAATTGTTCAGTGGCGACTGAACAAGTAACCTTTCTATTTCGCCATATGCTTCTTAGTACTACTACACCAAAGGGATGCTTAATTGCACCTAGTTCTGTAATAAATGAATGCATACAGTTAGACATAGAGTGCTTTGGTAGTCTACTTCTTTGCTTAAGATTGGTTGATCACGCAATTGGAATTTGTTGTTTTCTTAGTTTGAATCAATGGAACACAAAATTGGCTGGCCGCATGTGAAGGTTTTTTGAGAGACCTAACCCATTCATTTCAAAGTGGTACTAGAGCATAACTATGAGCAAGATAATGTTGGAAAAAGAAACCTTCTTTAATTACTAAAAACTAGGGATCTACTTTATCAAGTAATCACTACTAGAAGAATTTGGATACAGACCTAAACTAATCCTTTTGTCATGTTAAAGTAAGTAGATTTTAGCTCATCTCTCATGAACAAATGTATCTACTGGATGTTCTCTGGTCGAACTGGCTCTTTTACTGCAAACCCGGATATGCGTTGGTGATATTTTATGTAGTGTTTTCTTCGTATCTTTCTAGAGTACTTTCATTCTTTCCCTGACGGCCACAAATAAGTCCCTTGCACACTAATCTTCATGCACACACAAAATACCCAGAACGAGAGAGAATGGAAGCTCACTACGAGAGAGAATGGAAGCTCACTTTCATGCACTCCACTAATGAGTTTAGTTATTAAATGAAGTAGATTGTCCCTACTTAATTAGAAATCTTTGATCGAACTCAGTTTAATGAGAAGAGGCTACGTCGACGATAATACTGATCTAGACTAACTTGTCAAAATATATGTAGTTTGGATCATTAGTCATGGACTATAATGTACTGTTTCAACATATACTTTATCTGATACAGGGGACTCTTTTATCCTAAACCCCAGTATCAAAAGGCCATGTTCTATTTGGATCGTTGGAACTTTTACCTCGTAACTTAGTTACTTGCTCTAAATCCACAAAGAATGAGAGGAAATAATAGAGCCTTTAGACCAAATTCACTAATCTAAAGGTGCTATTAGCAAGTATGCACATAAAATGTCTGAACATGCACGCGTGTTGTTGATTCATCTCTAAACAATAAACAATCGAATTATCTTCAGAGCACATTTAACATTCTCAACATTATTATATAATAATCTCCATGTACAGTGAAAGCCCTAGTGTGTTTCAAAATATAACCCTTCTTGGTTTGTTTTTCCTTGTGGTGGTTTGTTTTTGTTTTGTGAATTTGCTTAGTCACACACATTCGAAAGAGACTACTCTTGTGCTTCCTAAACATATATAAATAGGTTAGGATATATGCCTTTGATTTCACTATCATGAGATTAGATGCATTTTTTGTCGAGTTTATATAAAAGAATACAAGAGGTTACATGTTTTACAAGTAAAAACAGCTTCTCGAACAATTTTAAAATAGAGAAAAAAAAACTCTGTGTGATGATATTTTTAGACAATTAGTATGAGGAGTCCAATAATGTACTAGACGATATCTTGGAAACCATGTCTTTAGATACATCCTTTTGGCACCTTCATGAAATCTATCATGGCATATTATTATGTTTTGCAAAGAAGTATCTCACCAATGCAATCTTACCATGGTTCATATAGATTGATTTCACAAGATTGTTATGTAGGCTTATGCCCATGTGGATTTTACAACATTATTATACATGCTTGTGCATGCCATTACATAACCAAAACAATCAAATAAAACAATACACCCATGAACTGGTCAGAGGAATCATATGTTAAGACATCATCATCATCATCATCTTCATAGTTGTCATTGTTATCATAATAGCTTTTTCTCATCAATTTTGGGATAAGAAGAATTCCACTCTATCCCTATAAAGAAAAATATCATAGGAGCTCATTTGTTTGCTTTGGTAATAAGTTTATACTAAATCACCTTGCTATGAAATTTCATGCGGAAGAAAAATAAAGGTGAAAGCTCTATAGGTAACCATCAAATTATCTCCTCTTCAAAGATAATGATTATATATAAAAAGTAAATTTAAAAAAAGTGAGGATCTCATCTACATCTAAGCCTCACATCCATCACTCTTCAATCCTACATCAATTTTTCATTCTTCACCTTATGGCCTTCACTTCTCAGAGCCATATGATTCTTTCGTTACACTTTCAATTGCTAAAAACCAATACCAAAAAATAAACAAGTCCTACAAAATGTATAAGAATAGTTTCTACGTACATACATATGCTTATATCATGTATAAGCATGTGGGGGGAGAAAGAAATGTGCCATTAACATGCATGTGCAACCGCAAGGAATCACAAGCACAAAGTGCACATGCACAAAGTCATGTGTGTCTCACCTTCCTCTCGAATACCCACTCGTGAACATGTTGATTGTGGCAAAACATAATCCTACTTTCACACTTCCTTATTTTGTGATTGGCCACGCCTCACCTCAGACCATGACATGAGCCTAACAGGCCAAGGGAGGAAGTCCTCAATTGGATTCTATGGTAGCATGTGCCCCACATGGCCCATTTTCTCAGTTAAGGTCATTGAAACCACACACATGCACGTTTCTTACCGATCAAAACAAAAATGCACGTTTCTTTGAAGATTCACATTTTCAAGTCCTCCCATTAATAACACATCACTTGCGTGTCACAATGCAAAGTGGCATCGGGTGGAAGGGGCAATGACGGGACAAATGCTAAAATAAAAAATTTTTAACTTTAATTTCTACAATTTTTTGAATCACGAAGGTGCAGTCACACCCTCACGGAGATACGTGGGTCCAGCACCCCTGCCAAGTGGCACTTAGATTAGCCACTAGTGGGGAGCATGGGTGATGATGTGGCATGAGCTCAACCTTAGGTTTACAGGTGGGGCCTGACACTTGGATGAGCCACTGGTGGGGAGCATGGGTGATGATGTGGTACGAGCTCAACCTTAGATTTACGGGTGGCGCCTAGAGAGTCATGATGCCTCATTTGAAAAGAAGAGAGTTATACATGTACCTTAGATTTACGGGTGGCACCTAGAGAGTCATGATGCCTCATTTGAAAAGAAGAGAGTTACACATGTACCGATTACATATTTTTTTGAAATTGATATATATATATATGTATATATAGGTTTTAGACCTCTATTCATATCATAATATCAATCAACTATCTTGACGAATTGTCCTTGCTTGACAAAATCAGGTAATCCCCACGCCGGAGGCCAAAGGTCTAAATGCTATGCTGGCAAGGAATATCTTCAGTCAAATAAAAAAAAAAAAAAAAAGAAACCTACCTTGACGAAGAGTTGAGGGCTGATTTTCTAATTGACTGATGAAATCCAACATATTTCATCATAGAATGAGGGAAATCCCCTTTTGAATTAATGATAGAGCTTTTGAGTGTGGTTAAATTCTTTTACCGCAAAACAAAGACTGGTTAAATTGATTTGAGCTTAATGGCATTGTCATGTTAGTGCCCGGTTATAATCTAAACAATATTAGATTCGAGATGGGCTTAGATAATCTAGACAATCTTAGAACTAATGGAATTTTCATTCTTCCACAAAAAAATACAAAGAATTTTGTTAATTTGTCAAAAAAATCCTTCAATTTACAGCCAAGGTGGTTAGCCGGATTATCAAAAGTGGTTAATTGTAAAATCAGAAGAAAACAAAAACGGGATATCTGATTGTTTATAATTTTCGGAAACTGTAAGTAGTTGTTTGTAAAATCTTCAAATGGAAAACGTGTTGAATGCAAGGGAAGTCCTACAATCCACACATATAAATGGTTTGAAGAGAACACAATGAAGGCTTTCTTCTCCGGATTTCTATTCCTTTGACGGAAAAAGGAAGGCCTTGCTTCATTCACTTAACCCTTGTAGAAGGAAAGAAATTCATGCAATGCAACACCTCTTGTGTGGTCCTTTAATCAAAAGCTTCTTTGGGTAGATAAGACTTGCCTTGTGGAACGAAAGTTGTCATTTTCTTTGTAAGCAAAATATATAGAGAGAAAAGTAAAGGACAAGGAACATTTTAGGATAAAGAGATAATATTTTACGTTGTACTATGACATTGCTATAAAATTTCCTTAGCCAACCAATGCTACCAAAACCTCAAGGTGTAAGTAGAGACAGCAGAAATATTTTTCAATATTCCTTATCGAGTAGAAGCTACTCTTCAATACTCTCCCTCAGGTAAAATCTAACCAGCACACTATTGACGACAAACATTTTTTTATAATACTGAGTCATTCCTTTTAGAATTCGAACTCACGACTAGTTGACTCTGATACCGTATTAAATTTTCTCAACTAAATATTGCTACCAAAACCTTAATGTATAAGTAGAGGCAGCAAAAATACTTTTCAATATTCCCCATCAGGTAGAGTCCAATCCTCAATAATTGCAATATGTTTTCAATCGGAGTCGGCTTTTTTTTTGTTTAATTTAATATTTTGTGGAGTGAAGAACAAGTATGCCCTACTTCGTGGAAAAATGTGTACCATCAAGCCACAGAGAGTGATGATGATTGGATGATGAAAGCCTTGATGTACATTGCAAAAGTGTATAACGGAGAATAGTTTACTTCACTTTCTAGTATAAATTTAACTACGTCAAAAACACCATTAAACTAAGCGGTTGTTTTTTCAAAAATAAAAAACGGCCTTGGGCACTTGAAAAAATCCCTGGCCATCTAAAAATCTCGAAAAAATTACCTTCAAATTAGACTGTTGTTTTTTAATGACAGACCTCAACAATCAGAAGATTTTACAGTAAAAAAAAAAAAAAACGACTCACCATCAAATTAACAACCATACAGAGTGGTCGTTTTGTTTTGAAATTTTCTTTTAAAAAAAAGTCATCCATCTATTTAAAATTTGAACCATCAAAATAGTTATGCAAAACTATAGCAAATTTGTAATTAAAAAAAAAAAATGTCCACTCACACACATGACAGTACGTACTACAAAAAAAACAGGTCTTACATAAATCATATAAATCATGAAATTAGCTAAACACAGTTCTATATATGGGCCGTAAAATAATATCATACAAATAGAAATCTCCAAAAGTAAAATCTCCACCTAACAACTCCTGTCAAACTTCATGATTCATCTATAATAATGATCCCATAGCATCCTTCCTCGTCTGTCAACATGCCCAATATACGTCCATCAATAACAGGAATTTCTTTTCACACATAATGCAATAGCCTACACGAACCCGGACCTATCTTTATACATGCCTGTTGATGTGGAGAATCATCCTGAGCCTACAAATAATATTAGAAATGCATTGTGTTAGGACTTCATCATTCTAATTAATTAATTAATTAATTAATTAATTTAATCAATCATGTATGACAAATAAACTTGCATCTGAGATGAATTGTTGTACATGATTGAATATGTATTAACTCATGTGCAACAATTTCGGTATGTAGATATCGTACACTTACTCTACATGCAGTAAGATGCAAAATATATGATTTTCTAGAAAAACTTGGGGCACATTTGACAACAGGAGGGATGCCTTGTGATTTTTTTCACTCATGCAAAATCCACATTTGGTAAAGTGACATAAATCTGCAATGAGAAGTCCTCTTTCCCTATTTTGTGAAGGGGTTTCATCCCATGAAAAGTAATCTCACACACCTATCGTGAGAACTTTTTATGGGACCCACTTATGAGTCCGATTTGGAGATGGAACCAGGGGTGAAAAAATCTATATGGGACCACTCCAAATATCAAGTTTAGCCCAATCATATGTCCTTAACCCCTACATCAATAGCCCATAAACCTAATTCATTTGGATTGGTGCACAATCAATCTAACAATCCAATAAATTCTGACCAAATTTTAGGTTTGTGATTATCACCGGGATTCATTTGTATTGTAAGATTTGGATTGAATAATAAATGGACACCACTTAAATTTCTCACAAAAAAGTAATAAGAATTAGTTCTCGTAAAATTATTTTCCTTTTTTGAATATTCTGTCGATCGGACCCATCCCTATGTTTGACCAAATCCACCCACCCACAGAAACACGGAGATACAGTGATCTTGTTTTTTTTTTTTTAAGGTAAAATTGTCTTTATTTAAAAGCACGAAAAAGTACAGACGATGAGTATCAAGATGAAAACAAACACTACACTGCTCTAGGTGTTAATGCATAGGATAACGGTGTTTTTGTGATTTTTGTTTTTCTGGGTCCACAATTAAGATCGAACTGTTCATCATTTTTAAAAGCCCAAAAAGGCTAGGAGGTCAAATACCAGCTATTGATTCCTTAGGTTTTAAGAAATTTGAAAAGAAAATAAAAAATAAAACCATTGGATCACAACTTCTGTGGGCCCCATTTTCAAAATCTGAACCGTTAATGACCACTTTTCCCTAGAATGCCTGCATAGTTTACCGGCATGGCTTTGAAAATGATCTTGGACTCTATGATAGTGGTGACTCTTCTTGAACTAAACAGTAAGTAGGGGTGGTCATGGGTCACGTCAGCATCAATGCTGAGTCAAAGCGGGCTCTATTTGGCCTCTTTTCATAGGCCTATGCTATGGTCCGTGTCTAAACCTAGCTTTCTGGCCAGATTATTACATGGACCAGGCCTGGGACTAT
The DNA here is from genome assembly GCA_037013555.1 of Sextonia rubra. Lineage (NCBI taxonomy): Eukaryota > Viridiplantae > Streptophyta > Magnoliopsida > Laurales > Lauraceae > Sextonia > Sextonia rubra. The sequence goes on from JASUAD010000026.1 coordinate 14,463,907, forward strand.
AAATTCTAAAGTCCTGGACTAACACAATGTTATATATATCACAAAGGGATATGAGATTTTGCAAATGAGCCCAGCTTGGGCCTGAGATTCAAGGAAAAACCTAAGGCCTGGACTTGCACAACCTGGAACTGACCCATTTATAAATAGGGTTGGAAATGTCAACTCAACTCTAAACCAGAAGTTTAGTTTCGAACCAAACCCAAGATCTATCAAACTGGTTGAGTTTGTAATGGTGGGTTAGAGTGGAACTAATTGCATTGTGTTGGTTCAGATCAACTTGGACTTTCAAATGGACCTAAGCCATCAAGGCCCATTTATTAATCGAGTTCAAGGGAACCCAATGCTGAATTATCAGGTAAATTTTGGGTTGGCAGGTCCGGCTCATGGCTCTTTTGACTGTAAAAAAAAAAAAAAAAGAAAAGAATCCTACCACTTGATATATAGTGTGTTGGGCAAATGGGCCGGGCTTTTGCTCATTTTCAAAATCGCTAATGTGGTCATTATCGTACATCGGAAACTGCATGTTATTCTATTTAACCTGAGCACAATGATGTTGGGCCTATATGGATAGATGTAAGTGGACCGCTCTGATCTAGTTTGTGAAGCAAAATTGAAGTCATTCATGTTAGTTTTTCTAGACCTATTTCAAGGATCTATATGGCCTAAAATATTGCCCATGGATAATTATTTTAGACCAATTTCATTAACAAGGTAGTGGGGGCATATGCATGAAATAAAGGATCTTCAACTAGTCACTAAATCCAGATCACTTTTGGCCAGGTAGTTTAATATGTTTTTTGAATTCCCATTAGTTTATCAGTTTTTTGAATTTCTAGGATTCTGAGCAATACCTCGCTATCAAAGAAGCTAAAACTGAAAAAATAAAGGTAAAACCTACTCAAATAATCAACCATACTAGGAGAATTGATTACCCAGCCATCACCATTCACCACCCTATAAAATCAAGTCTAGGGAAAGCGACGCTCCCATCTATGACTCCACCTCATATTCTTCACTTCTCACCTCTTTAATCTTTCCTTTCTGAGCTCACTTAACCAAGGAAATCAATGTGGAGCAAACAAACACGCCCTAAAGCTAGGAAATGGGTATAAAACAAGAAAAAAGTATGAGTGGATTGGAGCCACTCCAAGGATTGACTGAGCATTTCCATCTCTCCCTTGTGCTTTATCCTAAGTTACCTCACGTTCTCAAGAAAGCCTACGCATAAATTTTCAATTATACAGAAAATAGAACAAAGAAAATGTCAATATTTCAATTCTAACATATTTTATCAGATGCATGTAAGAATGATTTCATCAAACAACAAAATTCTGAGTAGAGAAAGGTTAACACATATATGATTTCAGCAGCACATGTGAGAATACAGTAACACAGTAGTACAAGATCCACGATCATTCATTAGGTGGAGTCCAAAAAATCATAATGCCTTTGTCAGGTGGGCCACATGTACATGGGAGAATGATGGTTAGAACATCAGTATACTTTGGGCCCAGCTGATGAGCGTACCATCCTGAAATCGGGGCCGATCCTATAGAATGAGATAGATCTCATAAAACATGCTATGAGGATCTTCCAATTCCTTTTTAACTGATAAAACAAAGAATTACCCCTTTCCACACGAGCTTCTGTAGACCCATCAAGCTGGTAAACTAGGCTTCCCAAACATAACCAGCGATCTTCTACGACAATGTTTGCTTCTTCTCTGGTGCCATCTCTCTTTAATATCAGTGGCACTACAAAGTGGGCTTCCAACATTCAGGTCACAGCTTAAAGTGAGTTCCCCATTTGAAATGTCATAATTGGCAGCTCCCCTTATTCTAGCCGCCTCTGCTAAGAGGTCATGTATCATCATTTCAGTAGTTCTTGAAGTAATTCCCCTTAGGTACCATGAAATTGGAGGCGGTGGAAGAAGTGCCGGCTGTACAAGCTGTTCTAGTTTCACTATTGATCCAATCCTTCCTTTGCCACCCGTGCACAAATCATAATCTGTCCATGTTTCAGGTTTGTATGGAAAGCATAACTGTTTGTCGACAAACAAAGGTTCCACCTTCCAACAGCCTTCAAATCTTTTCATAAAGCCCATTTTCCCTTGCTTGAATCTAACCTGTAATGAGGAATGTGAGAAACTAAGAAAGTAACCTGTATGCATTGTTGACAGTTAATGGAATCGCTTGCACAAGAAAATGTGGAACTAGTTGTTCTCACCGAATGGTCCTTTCTGTTCTGATCTACCAAGACGTGTACTGAAATAGTTCCTGACCACCAAAGAAACCTCCATATGGCTGCTTGCTCCACCTCAACAATCTGCCTGAACCCTTCATCAACTAAGACTCTTCTTGATATCACTTCCTGAAGAAGAGATGAAATGTTTTAAACTGAAATATGATCAAATCACAAAGTTAAAGGGCAAGCAAATCACCACAATTTTCTTTTTCTTTTTTTTTTTTTTTAATGACCTAGGATATCCCTCGCCAGTCCAGCTTTCGAACATTTAGCCTCCAGCCTAGAGGTTACCCGATTCTGACGAGCAAGGACTGTTCCAGGGGTACATACATGGCCACACACATAGCACCCGGCTAATGTAAGGGGCAGGAGTTGAACTTAAAACCTTAGAGAGCAAACCCAAGGCTCAAACCAACTAAGCCAACGCCTTGACAGCAAGCACCGCATAATGTGTCAAATAGTAAATGATTGATATAACATATAGCACAAATGTTCAAGAGAGAACAAACCTTGAAATTAAATTTGAGAACCAATTTATCAGGACCGTGGCTGTATTATTGGCCATAGTGGTTGAAGCTGCTACATTATTTTGAAAATAGTAGCGCTATAGTATAAAACCTAGTAAAGCCAAGCAACTTTAATTTAGAACATTGTTTTTCCTATATCTCCTCAATAGCCTTTCCTAAAGTTGTCTCTACCCTCATATGGTTCCAAATCACTAAAAACACACAAGATTGGTTGTTGCACAATATTGGAATTTTATTGACCACTTAAAAAATTTACATAGCAACGACACTATATATCGCCACAACCGCCACATATCACTTGTTACGTAGCATTTTGGTTACTAACCACTAGGCCGACCACCTATGATGCCCAGATATGGACACAGGTACATACACTGACACAGGGAATGAGGATATGATACACCAACTTCAAATATTTAGGATATGGATACAGGAATGGGGTGAGAGAGAGAAGTGGGCCGAGTGGCTGGTTGAACCAATAGCCTAACATTTGAGAAAGAAAGAAATTAAAAAAAAAAAAAGTTCCAATGGCATGTACTTCCTGTTTATAAGGCGATGGGTTCTCTTTTGCCCTTTTCGTTTTCATTTCGAGGGCATGATTGGACATGGAAAAAAACGCAGAAGAAAAAAGAAGAAGAAGAAGAAGAAGAGGAGGAGTGCCTGGCACATGAAGCTGGAAGCAGCACCAGTAGACCCAATTGAAGGCTTGAAGCAGACAAAAATAGTAGCCACAGTCAGCAGCCACAATCGAAACAAGTCTTCTTCCTCGCCACCACATCCTCCTATGCCTCCTTTTCTTCTTCTTTTCCATTTTCCTTTTGATTGAACTGAGAGAATGCTCATTGAGGGGGCTTCAACAGAAATTGTCTGAACTGGATGAATTTGCCAGAATTTTTGGCCAAAAATATTGCACAAATAAAACCTGCCGAAAATTTCTGCAAAAATATTGCATAGCCATATCTTGAAAATGGGAGCCATATCTTAGTCGTATTGGACCATATCGGTATGGGTACGATGGGGCATTTGTTGAATCCGGGTATCATAGCCCACCGCATCCGCTATTTTGTTTCTTGATCAAGCCCACTTGAATACACGCAAATCACATGGGATGGGTTGGATGATCTTAGTGTGAATTAGGCATGCATAAAAATAAAAAAAAAAATTGCTTGATTTGATGATCCTACCTTCTACTAATGGATATACATATGCACATTTATAACCATTAAGGTTTGGGGCCCTAAAGCTAGATAGTTAGGATAATGCAATCAAGCTGATCTTTTACCCACTTCGAATCCACAATTAATCCTTCCAATCCAGCCCTACCCTATGATTGGCATACACAAGTGGGTGCCAAAAAATGGCTTCTCAATTTGAAATTCAAGGCTCGATCTTAGCCAAACATTATTCTTAGATATACTAGCTATCTTTCATGTGACATGTAACAAGAATGCCTCCTCTAGAAAGATTCACATACCACCAAGGAGCAAAACTTCATTTATCTTTTCGCTCTTTTTCTACATATCTTTTAATCACTCCTATGCATGAAACATATTTCTCTATACCTAACACATTATGACCTAAAATATATATCCCCACAAATTTGTCAAAGTCATAGTATATGTCAGGAACCTTTGATATACATTGTTATGTCGTTCACTAGCAGCTCGACCTTTTGGTGCTTTGGTTATTAACATAGTATCAAAGCACGGGGGAGGGGGCTCACATTTTCAAATCCCTAGAGACATATTTCTGTCCACGTATGATCGCTTGGCGTTTTGTTGTCCACGTGTGGAGCCCCACATGTGAGGGGTCTGTCAGGACCCTTTGATATACATTGTTTTGTCATCTACTAACAACAAGCACTTTCAGTGTTTCTAGTTATTAACAATATAAGTGTGTTAATGTTGCAAGATTCCCAAGTTCTCATATCAGACACCATGTGCGCCTATGACACCACACCCAACACATACATGTCCATGTCCATGTTACATGCACCGTGTGCAATGTCCCTAGAGTTGGGTGACAAATAGTATTAAGTTACTAGTGAAGAAACGATGGGGGCGAGTGACAACCACTACCAGGTCTGAAACCATAAGCATATCTGCATATGAATAAATGTGTTATCTTCAATTACCTTTGCCCAGTGTGTAGTTCCAGTACTCTAGAACTGAAGTTTCTAACAATCAATACATATATCCGCAGTCCACATACCAGTTTCACAAGATGTTAGGTAACTAAATTATATCTTCAATAGATAAGTATAGCATCCGTAATACTCCAGTGTTTTTATCAAGACAGAGAAAGAATTGACCTTCTCACCTTGATGTTCTTGAAGACTCTTCTATTGTCAGGGTCAATAACAATGTTATATATTGCATCTGGGGGCAACCCAACTTTGAATTTCACATTAAGGTTGCAAAGGGAACCCTTTGGTACACTGACCTGCAGAGGATTAATATTAAATGCCCACTGTTCTCAACTTTAGATGCCTTTCTATCAACAAAAAACTACATTCGTAATCAAAAGCATAGAATTGTCCTTAAAGACACATTTGGGGTGACAGGTAATAAGAACTATATAGTCATAAGAAAAATACTGCAACACTAGACCTGGATTCTAGAACAAAAGAGAGAAAGATATCAATTAAAAAAAAAAGCACACTATATTCACACAGCATGCATGTTCAAGATCCAGTTCATTCATCTGCTAGGTGTGATTACTCTGTGTGTGTGTGTGTGTGTGTGTGTGTGAGAGAGAGAGAGAGAGAGAGAGAGAGAGAGAGAGAGAGTCAAAAAATGAGGGGCCCACTTTACATGGGCCCCACAGTAAATTAAATACAAAAAGGGTTGTGTGTGTGTGTGTGTGTGTGTGTGTGTGTGAGAGAGAGAGAGAGAGAGAGAGAGAGAGAGAGTCAAAAAATGAAGGGCCCACTTTACATGGGCCCCACAGTAAATTAAATACAAAAAGGGTTTTCATGCCATGCCCAAGGATCCTTTGGCTGATTTTTTTTCCCCAATGTCTAGGAGTCCTTTTTGTTTGGAGAAGAGTTGTTAATAGTTAGAAAGAGTTCAGTTGTTATTTAATGTTGAGTCATTTAAGAATCCAAGTCTTAACTAGAAAACTTGCTAATTTGTTTTCAAATAAACATAGCCTTGAGCAACGCAAAAGACCCATATTGTCGGTGTTTGGCACACAAGATGTCCTTGATGTTGACATGTGTTCTTTCAATCTCCACTTATGCATCACAAGCAAGGTTTTACAAATCCAATGCAGCGGGTGACTCAATCATCCTTGAATCAGTTGGACACAGTCATGTCACATGGGATTCGGCCAAGTCAGATCAAGTCACATCCTACAGCCCTAAAATGCCTAAACATATTGCAAATGAAAAAAAAAACCTTAAAAATATAAATTGATTTCCTATGAATCTAGAACTCTTAGGCGCAAGTATTTTCATTATTCCGATGGGAATCAAGTAGTAGTAGGTTATTGTCTTCAATTTTCACACAATTGGATGAACAAGACTTCCAAATTTTGAATGGATAGATCTTCCACAAAAATGTGGTTTTTATCTTTCAAAATCAGTCAAAAAGGAACCCAAAAGCCTTCATCTTCCCATAACAATAAAATCAGGAAAGAATTAGTTGTGTCCTTTTCCCCAGAGGAATTAGCTAAGGGGTGACTAGTCGACTGACTCAACATGGACTCGGTCAATTTTCAACACCATTCACATCAACTAAACCAACCATGTGGAATGTGATACGATTTTTTGGTTTTTCCTGAAGATTCTTCTCCTCTTTATGGTGTGGTGCAATTCCATGTTCCCTTGGTGGAACTCCAAGAAACCCTAGTGTGACTCTAGGCCCACACTAGGCCATCTCCTAGAGGAAAAGCCCAAACTGTGACTCCATAAGCCTCAACTACATAATGGGAAATGTTATAAGAGGAAAAAAAATACATAATGGGAAATGCCCAAAAAAAAAAAATGAACAGACTAGTCAGTGATCATCTATCAATGGATTTGAGAACATACGATACGTGCAAATGGACAACTTGATTAAAATAAAGGAAAACAAATTCTTGACACTCAAAGAATGAGTCTTCCTATTCAGCAACTAGTACCATCTGACAAGACTGTCAATTTCTGAGCTCATCTTCCCATCCATGGAGTGGTGGCTTAGAAAGTAAATGGTCCCTGTGCCATACGTGGAGATAAGAGAGTTTCATGACTAATTCATGATAATAGCACCAGGTTCTTTTGTTTTTTATTTTTATTTTTGGAATGGAAATAGCACCTAATTCTATTCCAGTTAAATGAAATCTAAAGGAGAAGGAAAAAGATCAGTGAAATTGTTTCTTATAAAAGGCATACATTTTAGAATATTTCATCCTAGAAGAAGTGCTTGCCTTCCTCCAATTCACACTTCATAATTCGTACCTTTATTTCAGGAAGTTCATCAACCCATGCAGGATTCTTTTTCCAAGCATCCAGTTGTTTCTCCAGGTTAACCTCCAAAGCAGAATATGATTCTTTCTCCTTTGACAGGACCAAATTTGCAATGTCCTTTTTTGCTTCATTTTTCATTGACCCCTTGAAATGTGTCTGAGAAGAGGATTAAAGCTACGCATATGTTCATTACCAGAAAATTATTGTATTAAAAGGGGGAAAAGGACTACCTTTAAGAAGTTCTGAAATCTCTGAGGGGCCTCCAAAAGAAGATTAAATGCTGGATTGGATGTTGCCGAATGTCCATTTCTCTTGTCAACAAGAATATCTGAACTTATCCTAGTTTTTGTGTCATCCATTCTATCTCTGAATTGGAAGATAGAGATGGTTAGAGTACTCAACTTCTGTATTTACGTAACATGGTTAAGAGTATTCAAATGCAGGAGATGAATTGGACTGCCAAGATAAGATAGAGAATGGCAATGCTGCAAGAAAAGATAAAATTGTCAGCATTTTATACTAATCAATAAATATTATATAAGAATAGAGACCCGGATCCTTCAAATCCTTGAGTAACTGTTGATATGAAAAAACATGGATAAAGATATGCAAACTGTTTTGAGCAAGGCTAAACTGTACCTATCTATTTTATCTTAAAAGGATATCACGTCAGAAAGAATTAATATAATGGTCAACCAGTAAACCCTACCTCGATACCTATACACAAGCAACATGTAGTAAAGCACTACTTTTCACCACTATCTCGTACATGTATGGAAATGATGGCATATAATCATATAAATGTGCGGAACAGATGCAATCACAGTTGCGTAATGCTTTCATGGTCAGTCTGTGCAGTTGCAGTCCTACTATCAGCAAGAATTTTGTGATAACCCGTCTAAAACTGTTTTTAATGGTAACATGACTAAAACCCACAACCAAATTATTAAGACAAGGAGCACCTTCCAACTCTACTATGAGCTCGAGTCCATCTAAAAATAAATATAAATCAAATGAAAAGTGAAAAAAGAAAAGGAAAAACAACCCAACTAAAGATGTGTTTGGATATATCTCTTCTATGTACATAGCAATGTGCTTGTTGTTTCTCCTGTTAGATTCACAAATCAAAAGAAATTCAGCTTTGCAAAATCACGAGAACCTGTCAGCTTGGATAGGAGACAAATGCAGCCTAAACAAAGGGAACGGATTTTCAAATGGGGGAAAAAAAGAAGGGCACACCAAATAAAGCTCAAATCATTGTAATAATAAACATCACACAAGAGAAACTACAGCAATAAGCAAACTTAAATTGCTGAAAAAGAAAATGCACCGAAAGAAGAGTGACCAAATTAAACCCACTATCTCAGTAGCAAATGCTATCGATCAAAAGAAACAGGAATATACACCAAATCAACACAAACTATTGCCATAAACATTAATGAGAATTTAATAAAAACACTGAAATAAACATTAACTATAGAAAAGAAAAATCAAAGTAACCCCAATAAAAATGTAGTAACAATTAAAAAAAAACAAAAAAAGAAGAGGCAAGAACCTCATTAACATAACAAACTCAAAATCACCTCAACAAGCATGAACAACAGAGAATTACACCTGATTGAATTCAAAAACACTACAAAAAGCCAATAGCCATTCACTATCATTAAATACACCAAACTATACACAAAATCCCATGACAAGTATTATCCACCCAAAATAACAATAAAAAACACCCACAAGAGCCCATAGCACAGTTGGAAGGTGCTCATCTCACATCAATGAGGTTGCAGGTTCAAGTGATGCTATGAACAAAAAAAAAAAGGTAACGAACGCCACCCACAAACAGACACCAAAACAACAACAAAAGTTATAATGATGTTGATGGTGATCTATTATTATTATTATTATTATTATTATTATTATTATTATAATAAATGGGACCCTGCAAAATATCTGCCAAATTATATCTAAACAATGCCAATCAATAAATTACATCTAATATGTCTGATTTAGAAATTAACCCATAAAAATAATACATCAAATGAAAAAAAGAAATCCACTGGAATAGGAACTACCATCCAAACATTTATCAAAATAGAGCCCAAATATAATGCAAGCAACAAAACCCTAGAAAGAATACACAAAATTAAACCCAATATCCCTGTAATAAACATCACCCATCATGTAAACACAGCAAATTGAACCCAAATTTAGAGAGATAAAGAGCACCCCAGAAAAGAAGACAGCCAACTGAAACTTGTAAACACAATAAACATAAAAAATGCAAAGATTTGAGATCATTTTGCAACACAATCCAATCTGTAGACTGTTGGGAAAGATCATTCACTTACATAAAAATTGAATCTGACGGGGGAATTCTCTCCCTCCCCCACTTCACAACTTACACCAATCTCTCTCTCTCTCTCTCTCTCTCTCTCTCTCTCTCTAAAACCCAGTTCAGAAATCAGACCAAAGTCTCTGTCTTTCTCTCTCAATTATCAATCCCGGCGCCTCAGATCTGACGTGATAGTCCGCAGCGCCCGCCTTGAACGGTAAGCAGGAAGCACGTGCGTATAGTCGTATCGGATACGGTATCAGCGAAGCGGAGACATTTTCGTATCGGCGGATATTATTAGTATCGGTACGTTTTGGGCCTTCAGAAAAATAAAAAATTACAAATCTTCAATTTCCAATACCTAGGGGGCAATTTTCCGCATATCGTTTACCGTGGAAAAAGTATAGAAAGCACAAAAATGTTTTTACCATGCCCTAATAAGTTTTACATTTGGTGTTGCTACTTTTCTAAATTAAGTTTTATGCAACTCTGCAGAAAATACTATCCTTGTAGGAGAGGCCTTCAGACTTAATTTTCTGAAGAAAGAAAAACAATTTAGCTACATATCCAAAATCAAATTCGAAACACTTAACGTGAACACTATGTAAGTAAATGGATATGTTTGTGCAACAAAAGAGTTCGTAATCTTCAGATTTTCATTTCTACATGAGAAAGTTATTTTACCACTAGGAGGAAATATACGTCGTACCAAACAACATTAGAGCAGTGTGCACCAACAGGAGAACAATTCTCCTCTCAATCAAAGAATCATCTCATGGCACAAATTTACTAAACCACGTGTTTGTCCAATGCCACGAAAGTAAGAATTGTGTTTCCTATCCTGCTAATAAATAGTATGATCTCCTAGGTTGGAATGGATATCTTTTTTTTCGGGGATATGTGTTTTTTGCCCTTTCATTGATGAAAACGAGTTGCACCAAATGCCAAAGACGATCCGAAATGATAAAAAGAAATAGAAAAAAAATCTCTTTTGGTTTTCACGGTAGTTGAGTTGCACAAGCAAGTCCTGTCTTTTCTTTCCAGATGACATGGCTCTAGCTAGCATCTTGTTCATGAAGCCTTCCCCAGCTTTGTGAATATATATATATATATATATATATATAGAGAGAGAGACGGAAAAATTAGTATGCATCCTTTCTTCACTTATGCTTATATATCTTTTTCTAGTTGTACTTGAGCATTTTTCTTTTTCATATAGCTTTTTATTTTTTGAAGATTAATATATCCAAATATGAAAGTGTCCCCCACCCTATAGCAAGAGAACGATGCATACTAAAATTATACGTGTATATATGAAAATTTTTCAAAAATACCACATTTATAAAGGAGCATTTCTGCCATCTTTCAATCCTCCAAATGAGGGACAAGTCATGTAGTCACTTTTTCTTCTCTTTAAAAATAACATTAATTGCTTCTTTACATTTCTAATCTCATATTCACTACAAAAAGGGGCATTTTCACTTTTAAAAATGCTCGTGTACTATCCTGCACTCCAGTATGCTTTCTTTCTTCAATTTGTCCATCCAGCCTTTCCTCCTCAATCATATCCAAAGCTTTTAATTCATTTGGTATCAGCTTTGAAACTTCCAAGTTATTTCTTGGGCCTGGGTCTTGATTTAGGTGTTTCGTCGGCCAGCGTGAAAATCTTTTCACAGAGTTGCCACACTCAAACCCCTTCTTATGGTTGTCAGTATCTGTAGCACCACCCCCTGCATTTGGACCTTAGATCAAGGCTCTTTCTTATGAAAAGAAGGCTCAAGTACTTGGGGTTAATAGGTATAAGACAGAGAACTGTGGGCTAGGCTTTTGAGTTCGCAAGTATTAGTACGTATTTTCTTTTTATCTGGAAGTTTCTTTTCTGCACATATAGAGCAAGAGATGGTGGGGTCTTCGGCTTCACCTATTCAAGAACAACCACAACAGTAGTATTTGCTTCAATCTTTTCGTCAATTTGACCATTAGTGAATGGATGCCCATTTAAGGGTCCAAGCAGGTCGGATCAGGTTGGGTTGAGCATTGTGGATAACATTTATACACCTAAACTGAACCCAAGAATTTATTAATCAGACCAAACCCAAATCCAATTCTGACGTTGGGCGGCATGTTGAATTAACTGTTCAAGCTTGGGTTAGGTTGGCAGGTTATAGAGCAAAAACTTAGGTTGGTCATGCAGACGGCCTGAATCTGACCCATGTAATAATTATGTTAAATATATCCACAAATTCTAGTAAATCAGCCCCCCATTGGTTGGATATCTGGGGCACACAAGGGAAAGCCCCCCACATCACCTTCCAACAATGGGAGTCTGCATACCATTTACCAGCTGACCATCTACATTACCACAAAGCAAAATTGTCATCCAAAATTGTAAAAAATGTAAAGGTCATTCACTTGAATAATCAAGCCATTCCAATCACTACTACTGCTATGAATCTAGGCAGAAATTAGGCAGTGAAATATCAAAATAAACAGACAACTGAACTGGAGGTAGGGAAAGAGAAGGAGGGAGGGAGGTGAGCTATGCATACAATATTCAAACCTAAAGTTATTACCACCTCCGGCGTCGCCTCCCATACCAATAAGCAAATGCAGCAATTGACCCAGCCACAATGACACCAGCTGTTGCATGCCACGTGTATATTGGCCTCTCAACAATAAGGTCAGCTTTGGCAGCACTGATGTGCTCGCGTTCCTGACAGACCTGCAATGCGAAACCCAGACCTAGTCTCTCCAATTCAGCCATGTCTTGAACCGCTGGCTTGAATCTAGTGGTCTTGGCTATAGCCTCATACTCCTCTTTGTTTCCACCCTCAAGAAAAGCCCCCACAATCTGACTTTTATTTACCCAATATGCACCAAAGGTCCGACCTGAAAAGTCCCCATAGTGAGCCACTTCGCCAACATTGTCTCCATAGAATTGCCAGGACAGTGAAAAGACTCTGGAGTAGAAGAAGGGTAGGTAATCGAAGTCAGCTGTCTTATCCGGCGCCATGATTGCAGCAACAGCATGCTTTGCCGACTGCCGAGCTGAATCGACATGCTCAAGCCGGCGGGTCTCACTGAATAGTTTGACTGGGAATGCTGCAACATCTCCAACCGCATAGACTGAGTTGTTGCTTGTTTGCAGCCGCCCGTTCACTTTGATTCCACCCTTCTCCATGTTCAGCTGACCCTCAAAGAGACTGGTGTTTGGACGGATACCGATTCCCACCACAACGATGTCTACAGTTATCCGTGTCCCATCCCTCAAAATCACTGCCGTCACCTAAAAAAAATGGCAGAAACAGTCATCTTTTGAAATCGATGTTAGGAAACTGTGAACTAAAAGCATGGCCATGAACATAGTAATTATTGATAGCCATCATAATAAGCTAGATCTTACTTTCAAACACACTACTAAAATGGTTTAACATTTTCTTCAGGGTGACACCTGTAGCAACATCATTAACAAACAAAAAAAAGCTCCTGATTCTTTCACTACACAGAAGTTGCTGTCACAACGTTACTTTATTTTTAACCACTTTCAAAAGAGCAACATAAAATTTTTTGAACCAGGCAAGTGGTATCTTCTTTAACAAACAAGTGTTTCCTATTTTCCCCCAAATAGCAAACCCAAGTGGTCCAGCCACATATATCAATTCTTGCGGGTTATATGCAGAAACCCATTCTTCAAGTCCAGATGGTAAAAAGATCGTTCTCACTGACAGCAAGAGACAACTGCACCTGGATGGAAACCTTTTTAGCCACTGGTGTGAAGGTCCCATACATCTATGATCCCCTTTGCCACAAGTACTCATTTTATATTTTGCCACAAGTCCTGATTTATACTTCTCAATAAAACCATCAACTTTGCTTCACCATAAACATCTGAGGTCTTGTTTTTCTCAAGAGCATTCATCTCTTCATGTTATCACTTCCTTACCATGAAGGATAGGCAGAGCTTTGTTCCACCAGATGAAATCTTAAGAGAGTCAAAGTAGGCAAGTTTATTACGAGTGAAAGAGACAGAATTGTAACCAAAAAATGAAGGATAAAGATAAATTTATACTCCTTGTGGCCACTACGGCAGTGCATGAGAGAGAGAGAGAGAGAGAGAGAGAGAGAGAGAGAATTACCTGGTTTTGGGAGATCATTAGGTTAATGGTGAATCCACAATCCAGTTCCAGGTTGTACTATCTTTTGTTAATTAAGCACAGGTTTTTGGCAGAACAATTTCCTTTCAGTACAACTTCAGAGATACTGTAAATAGTGGGGAGATGAACTAGCATGTCTTCCACTATGACTCTCCCCCTAAAAGCAGCAGCCACTAGTGTGAAAAATAATAATAATAATAATAATAATAATAACAATGAAACAGTCTTTAGGAAAGGTAATATCAATCGTTTGCTAAATTTTCTGCCATTACTTCTTCAAGACTCCCAAATGGGCAAAAAATCACCAAGGGAGTAGCACTAGATTTATTTTTGTTGTTGTTGGTGTTGTTGTTTGGTATAAAACAATCAAGTAGCCCCTAATTCTTAGGTAAGGTGCTCCTGTCTAATGATCAAGAGAAATCACAGTCATAACCAGACAGATGATATAACTACAGTATGCAATAAAGAGTTACCTTCCCATCCGCATTGTTTTCAAAAGATGACAAGACAGTTCCTTTGATGAACTTCACTCCTTTTGACTTGTAGTATTCCTCGTAGTACTCCGCAATCTTGGGTGTAAATAAACGAGCCACTGGACAAACCATGAGCACTCATTAGACACAAAAGAAACTCTTCCACCGTCAACACCATACTAGATATATAATTTAAAGTTCATGTGCAAGTATCATATTGCAACCAATTACAATAATTTTGTAGAAGGGCTGTTATCCATTCATGGAGATGGAAAATATGGATTTCATCCAGAAAAATGGTTGAAAACCGTAAACATCAATGATCTAATCTTATTCTGATCTCTTCGGCACTAAAAACATGCACAGCTGACCCACACATGCAGTGCATCACACTAAAGGTCTACACCATTGAACCTTCTTGTTAGGAACTAATGGAAAGGAGGAATCAAACGCAACAGAAAGAATTCTTTTGTCTCCTTTCCATTAAGATCACAGAACATTCATCTCATATATCAGAGTCATACAAATCCTGCTCTGTTATCATTCCCGAAAATCCCAAAAACCACAAGAGAGAGAGATGGGGAGAGAGAACAGGCATAGAACTTACTGCAATGTGCCTCTGGAAACACCATGGTTACATTCATTTTGTTTATTACCAAAGATGCTGCACACTCCATGCCTATGTACCCACCACCAATGACAACAGCATTCCCACCAACATTAGATTGAATCACGCTCACCAGCATGTTTGCATCAGCCAAGTCACGCAAATAGCACACATTATCAGCATCCGATCCCTTCACTCCAAATTCCTCAAGTTTCAAAGCCTATAAACCAGAAGAATATTTTAAAGAGAGCTAAAAAAAAGCAAAAATATAATGAATTAAATGGCTGTTGAGGCACAATAAACATAAAGTTGCATCCAATTAGATAACATGACACCAATGGTTCATATATTTAGAGAAATATCCAATGAGACCCACAATGAATCGAAACCCTAAAGCTTCAAGATTGCACTATCCTAAACTGCAATTAGTGGCCCTATGGATAGATCGCTTGGAATAGAAAGTGAAATGATAAAAATACAATAGCAGAAAAACAGAAAGAAAGGGTTGGGGGCGGCTCAAGGGATGATTCAGCATGATCTAGATTTCAGGAGGATGGAGCAGCAAATCCGCTATTAAGAAATGCAGACAAGTTCTCAAGTCAAGGCAGTCAGAAAAATCCTTACAGTTGGGAAAGGTAAAAAAGAAGTCCAGGGAAGACATGAAGATTCAGGAAGCCAGTTCATTTCCTTTGACGTCTGCAAAATGGAGGAAATTGTGGGGAAGACATGGGAAGAAGAAAAATTCTGCACATTTCAGGAAAGAAGCTACGGCATCCATGGTACAGGCAGCTAAATCCAACACAAAGATCAGTATCGTGGGATCTGGCAAGGTTCACAATAGCTTCAGTGATGCAACACGAGAAAGAAAGATAGCCAACGGGTTATTCTCCAAGTCAAAAGGCTTAAGATAAACTGTCTAGATCTCACATCAAAAATAATGATTCAACTCACAAAGAGAAGAAAACTGAAACCTCATTCAATAATGTTGTAGTCTATCCCATGAGAAGGGATTACATCTATTTATAATTAAACTACTCTCTGAATAAAATAAAATAAACAAACTAGTTCAATCCAAATAAGAAGTCCTAGTTTAAATATAAAAATTTCTAAAACTTAAGAAAGCAACTACTATTAATAAAGTAGCTATTATTAATAAAATCAATCATTATTGGGCTTTAGACTTGGGCCTACGGGTATCTACATTCAACAGAGCCCATTAGTCTAGCCTACATCAGCTCTCCCCAGCTTAGAAAAACTCGTCTCCAGTAAGTTGTCAGCTTGATACGTCTCATATAGATCTGAATTGAGTCACTGAAAGTCTATAGCAATAATCAATGTAGCTTTGGAGAATGGTTTTCCTTTCTACTTGACCAAGAACTTATGTAATCCGCTATCCTTTGTAGAACCAAGCTGATCATAAAAAACATCTTCAATTTTTTCTAGATGAGATTAATTGATGGGAAGCCTGAGAGCTTGTTCTTCAAAAGATTTATCTTCATGATGTCCATGATAAATTGTCAAATCTTCAACATTAAACGTGGAGCTGATATTCATGTTTGAAGGAAGGTCTAAAACATATGCATTGAAGCTGATTTTCTTCAAAATCTTGAATGGTCCTGCACTTCTTGGGTATAGAGTATTTTCCTACGAGAAATAGTTTTGACTTCAAACGAACCATGACCATATCTCCTTTATCAAATTCAACATGGCATCGCCAAGAATCTGCATTCTGCTTGTCAGGCGCAATACTTTTAGCCTTCTATTGGCGAACTTCATCATGAACTTGCTGCATGTGTTGTGCAAATTGTTCAGCTTCCTGACTTGATCTAGCTCTTTCTCATTTTGTGTATAATGAAGATTTTTTTATACCTGGGCATTCTAAAGCATAATGTCCTTTGCCTTTGCATCGAAAGCAAGTGATGTCTTACTTTGGCTGAGAAGAATTGATATTATTTCCTTTATTTGCATTGTTTGGAGGGGATCGTGCTTGATTTTGAGGTGGTGTTGCCCTATTAAAAATTTGCTGAGGGGCTTGCCGGTTGGAGTTTTGTGAAGGAGCGACCTGTTGATAGGTTGTATTTGAGTTTCTTCTCTACAGAGGTTCTCCGAAACGCCATGAGTAGGGATACCACAACTTATCTTCGACGCAAAGGGCCATACGATAGACTTCCTCAATGCTATGGAAATTAAGGGTAGTCAATTCTCTTGATATATTTTAACAAAGTCCTTTCTTGTACCTGGTAATGGCTTAGACGTCTTGCTCGAATACTTTGCATCATACCATAAGATCATAGAACCGTTCTATGAAATGATCCACAGTGGAGTTCCCTTGCTTACAATCAACTAGTTGATCAAAAATGGAATCATCATAGTCAATTGGTAGGTATTTATCTTCAAGTTTTTCTTTCATCTCATCCCAGGTGTTAATAGAGTGTCTCCCATGATTAGCGTTCCTCTCATCTATGCTTCACCTCCAAACATGTGCTGCACCTTTCAACTTCATCTTTACGAAGGGAACGCGCTTGTCTTCATCCATATTGTACCACTCAAAATAATCTTCAAGTGCTATAATCCAATTGGTTAAGACTTTGACATCCGTGCACCAATAAAAATCCAAAACATCGACACGCACCTTTTTTGTGACGTCATCCCTGTGGCCTTGATAATCATTATAAGCAGATTCCTCCATCATACGTTCCATAAACTATCAACAAGTTTCTTGAGGCTCACCAACAACAGAGTGCTCTAGTTGTGGTATATCTTCTACTTGAGAGTCTTTTCCTTTGCCATTGTTGGAAATTCTAGGTTTGTCATTAGTTTTGGCACCTTGCGAGGCTGGAGTCTGCTATCTGACATCAATAATCCTTTCAATTCGATCCATTCTGTCCATCAACTCCGTGATATAAGAAGTATCGCGTAGACAGTCGGTAAATTTGCTCTGGTGCAAGTAGATATGGTGCTAGTTGCTGAGACTTGCTAGGATTTTTTTTTTTTCACTGAATGGATCGAACTTGACCTGAAGGGAGGCCCAGAAGGTGAGCCTGGCTGCCGCTTCTTGAAAACTGGTTTGTGGGTCCGAGACAGACCCGACAACAAGGGGAGAAAAGATGAAAAAGGGTTTTCGAAGAGGAAAAGAAAAAGAAAGGGATTTCAAAATCCCTTTCTCGGCTGTTGCGTGGTCGTGGTAGAGAGGAAGCAGCTGCAGCAGAGAAGAGAAAGAAGCAGCAGTAGTGCTTGGCGAGGACACTGAAGGTTGTTAGTGCACAGTACACTTCGGATCTCAACTCTCTCCTTCTCTGGATTCCTTTCTCTGTCTTTTTTTTTTTTTTTGTTTTTTTATGTGGGTCTGGGTTGGGGATTGGAAGGTGGAGGGAGGAAGCTGGACTCAATTCAGCTCAGGGTAGAGGGTAGAGATGAAGTAAAGGCTGTGGCTTCAGCTGGGGTTGGGGTTCGAAGATCTGGATTTGAGTTCGGTGGGTGAGGTAGATTGGATACAGGGTTCAAGATGTGTCATTGATAGACTGCTTTTTTTTTTTCAACTTGGTGATGAAAGGTTAGGTTCTATGAGAGGTGTTGGCAAAAGGAGAAGGATGGTCTGGCTGGGTCTGGGATGGTGTTGGAGATTCTATCAAAGGGGTGATTTAGGTTTAGAGATGGAGGGAAAGGGGGTTGGGTGTTGAAGTGGTTTGGATATTGGGTTTGAAGTTGAATTGGATTCGTGAGGGAAATTGGGTTGAGAGGTCTGTAGAAGAGGATTGGTTGCCATTGGGGGAGGAAGATGGAGATGGCTGTTCGGTTAGGGTGTCTAGGCTTGGATTTGGAGTTGCGGAAGGGTGGCTATGAAATTGGGGATGAAGTTCTAGGGTGCTATGGGTTGGATGGGTTTTGGGAAGGGTTTGTTGGATGAAGGGAGTAATGATGATAATGATCGTAATGGATGATGAGGAATAATGAACGATGGATGGCAGTGAATGCAAATAAAGAGATGGGGTGCCTGGGTTAATTCGGATCGACAATCGGAACAGTGATCTGGGAATGGATCTTTACTTTGATACCAATTGATGCAGCATAGGAAAGAAGAATAGCCAATGGGTTATTCTCTAAGCCAAAAGGCTTAAGATAAACTATCTAAGTCTCACTCCAAAGACAATAATTAAACCCAGAGGGAGAACAAAACTAAAATCTCATTCAATAATGTTGTAGTCCATCCCATGAGAAGGGATTACATCTATTTATAATTAAACTATTCTCTAAATAAAGAAACAAACTAGTTCAATCCAAATAAGAAGTCCTAATTTAAATATAAATCCAATTTCTAAAGCTTAAGAAAGCAACTAATATTAATAAGGCAACTATTATTAATAAAATCAATCCTCACAGCTAGGCTTTGGACTTGGCTCAACGGGTATAGACTTTCAAGTGGGGCGCATTAGTCTGGCATGCATCATTCAGCTGAGAGCACTCACTGTAAGAATTAGTTGGTAATGAGGAGACTGCGTCTAGTAATTAAGTGAAGCAGGACATTGTAAACGAAAAGAAAAGTCTAACCCAATGTTGATAAGCCCTTAAAAATGCATCATTTTCATGTACATTTTAGGGGATTTTAAGGACTTACGCATCAGAAATTAATTCATTTAAATAGAAATCTTGTTTTTATGATTATGGAATTCATTTTAGAGTTTTCATGCAAAAATGTTTAAAAATCACATTTTTTCTATAAATTCATGAAACTTTCCATTTTTGGATTTTCATTTTTTAGAAGATTCTTCATGAAATGACGTAATTTTCCTTCATCATATGTGAACACATGTCAAAACATTTTCAATGATGTGAATTAATTGTGTCAGTTTACGCGAATTGGGCCCACATTAGTGCACTCATGACAGTTAGTCAAAATTATTATTTTAATAAAAAGTCATTTCTGTGTGTAGGTGAATTGAAGAAAATGACCCACAATTAAAGATTTGAAGACATTGAAGACAATCCAAAGAAAGATGGAAGTGAAAATTGAAGAGATGGAATTTGATCATCAAGAGGACCTCATCAACATGCACATGTGTGCATTAATTCATACATGCCAAGCACACCCAAGGGAGGGGGTCCTACACATGTTTGCTGCAAAAATAATTCAAAGGATTATTTCAAGAAATTGAATTTAGAAATGGAAGTTCAAATTTTGAAGAAATCTGCTGATCACATGGGGCCCACAGTGAAGTCTGATGATCGATCAGCTTCCAATGCAGCTTTTTGAATAAAAAAAAGGGAGAAAAAAACAGGTCTGGGCGTCCAGAAATATTGAAGCAGAATGGGGAACTGGTTGCTGTAATGTGATTATTTCTCTGATCAGCCTTCCAAGTTAGATTGGTGGCTCGTTCCATAACTTTTGGAAGAAGAAAAACTGATTTTAACGGTTGGATTGGATTTTCAAGCCTCAGACATAAAACAGTTTCAGAAAACTGTCAAACAAAGGAAGTAGCAAATCACTTACCTTTTGTGCTGATAATATCTTCAAAAAATGTGGAATATCCTAACTAATAAGGGGCGACACTGATGGTGAAGTTTTCCAAATGGTCCAGCAAACAGTTGGTCGGCCCACTGTTGGATTTGGTGTAGGAAACTGTCAACTTGCTATGAAAAAGTTGCCAGTGTCTTCTGATTGTAGAAACCAGTTCTCTGAATGGCTGAGATGTATTTCCAGAAGAAACAAGATGACCATTTCTTTGTTGGATGATGGACACCAGAAGAAGATAGTGATTGACTGTTCTTTGAAGAACAGTAGATGCTCAAGGAAGGAAGCAGGAACAAAGATCCTGTCTCTCTGATACCATGTAAGGATTCAAAGATATTTAAAGACAATAAGAAGAAAAGGAAGTTGAAGAATAATTGTCCAATGCAAGATGAGCATCGACAGTCCATTATATAAGCAGCGTGGCTTGATTACATGCTATCATTGTGTCCTATATGTATGTAATTACAAGCCAAGAAGAAACTTCTAGATATCATCACAGCTACACACACTGTTGACCATAATCCTTAAAGATCCCACACGTGGGATAAGATGTTGATTGGATTATGGGCCTAGAACATCGGCCTTCCATGATGGATCAGGCCTATCTCTACAATGTTTCTACAGGACTTCAAGTGGCCAATATATTTACCAAAGGGCTTCCACGACCACGACATCAGTTTTTAGTTCGCAAATTGATGCTAGTTGACTCTACCGCATCAATTTGAGGGGGGGGGGGGGGGGCGTTAACCGGGTCATAAGCCCACATGCAATTAGGCCCATTTACAGACTTTCACTTGGTCAAAGCACCCAACTTTGTACAGCTATGTAATACAGAGTGTTTTCCATATTAAGAGATTACATAGGATTATAATTGCTGTAATCACTGTAATTAGGAGATATTGTAGCACTACACCATCTATAAAATAGATTGAGACTCTCAAAGAGATCATCGAATTTCCCCTTCAAATTCCATCTTTATATAATTTCTATATCTTTGATCATTTAAGTGCTTTTTGTAGTTGGTGGCTAGTACATTTCTCGTGTACCACTACAACTATGAGGGGAGCTTTTTGTTTGCTTAGAGTAAAGTAGTATTTGCTCTTTCTTCAATAAAATTTTACCGTTACCAATTTTAAAAAAAAAAGCGATGGCAACTACTGAAATATTCTGGTCTAGGAAAGCATCGACAATAAAGCTCATCAGAGTGAATGAGCTGGATCAGTAAACCATGTAAGCCCTATCACTAGAATGGACAACTCCAAAAAATAGGACACTTGCCGAGGCTAGGAATCTGAGGTGTTATGCTTTTCCTCTAGGAAAGACCGTATAGAAATTGAAGATGCTCTGTTGTTCACTGCACAGATTTTTATTTCCATGGATAAGAGTCCTCTGGTGGCCAATACAAAATAACATTAATACTTGTGTCCTAAGTTGTCTAAGGGTGAGATTCGCTTCAACTTCTAATCTCTTGCCTTCAGCTCTACTCATGTTAGCTTCAGCTATTTCAAGAATTCACTGAGCTTCTTGCGGATCAATGTCGCTATCCTTTTCTGCATCATTTGCTAAAATGGTGATCCCATTATTGCCCATTCTAGCAAAACTACCCATCATAGCCCTCATTAACTATTGGTTGTTGAGGTGTTTCTCAAAATACCCATATCTACAGCAGTGGTGATAGGGGTGTGATCTGGTAGTATGCCAATTTGGCCACTATTGGTAGAATCATGGCTTTCCTAGTTACCATTGGCTATCACAATTCACAACTGATTGGCAACTTTTCTCCTCAGATCCAACATGCGGTTATAAATAATTGAACCTTATTTTTGCCAGGTCATAGTTAGTTGCATTTTGAAGAATAAAACTCTCATTAGACTTTACCTTGGCTTGCTAATTTGATTTGTTTCTCTCTCACTTTGCTATGACATTGCAACTTTTATCCAAAAACACTTAGATGAGAAACTACATATCATCATCATTATTACCAATAGAGATCCCTATTGCTTTTCTACAAAGCACCCATGAAAATGAAAAAATTGTCTACTTTAAGAAGATCCGTCCATTTATGTGGACATCTATTACACATTTTCACCAACAAGCACATCAGCCTATCTCAATGACTTTGCAATAATATAAACAAATAAATAAAAGATAAGAAATATTTATATTCCTGTTTCCTTTAGAACAGCAGTCATTTGTCAGAGGCACCATTCCAATATAAAATCTTTCTCAGAAAAATAGCATCCAGGCCACCAAAATGTCTACAGTAACCATTCAAAAGATAGGTGTTCATCAAATCTGAAGAAAAAAAATTAAATTAAAATAAAGTTAGGCAAAATACCCGAGCACCTGTTGCTATGATAAGAATCTTGTAACTAATAGTTTCTCCAGTCGCTGTCTGCAATGTCTTCCTCCTCAAATCAGCCAATTTAACTCGAGTGCCAAGAACCAGTTCAATTCCTAGAAAGAAGACACAAATTCTGACCATTAGCAGCTGCAATGAGGAAAAGTAACATGACATTTCCTGAAGGAGCTAAAATAAATTTTTATCAGATAAAGAGATTCTGTAATCATGAACTGACAGGATAAATGGTTCACAAAACCAAAGAAAATGAAAGAAGAAAAATATTTCAAAGAGAAATTGCAGGAAAAATTCCATGCAAATTCAATTTAAAAAAAAAAAGAACAATAAAAACGCTGCAGTTATATGCTTGTCATGCTAATTAATGAGAACCAACATAGACAAAATTATGCAATTGTTCTGAAAATCAAAATCATATCGTAAATAGAGTAACCTTTATGATGGCCCTACACTGTGATAACATGTTACCTATTCATTCTGCTTCAAATGCAGTAAATCATGATAATAAAAAACACATCGAGGCTTGTTATCACTTTATTCATAAAACGGTGGCAAAGAACGAGAGACAGTCAGAGTATATTGGATCTGGAGATCAAGTGGCCAATTTTCTACAGAAAGGGGTTTTAAAAGGGAATTATATGGTGTTTTCACCGAGCTGGACATAGCAGGCCTTCATGCATCATCTTCAGGGTAAGTGTTGAGATTTATACAGAGACTGATCTTTAGTTTACTTTTAGCATGCAAGGACTGTTTTGTAATTTTATTGGTACCATTTTGTAATTTATAAAACCTCAGAGACTGTTATAGATGATGAATATTTACTAATATAACTGCAGAATGTTGTTCAATTCCTATTCTCAGCATAATCTTCTTCTCTTACTCTCTCTCATCCTGTCCTTTTCTGTTTTTACTTCATTCTCTCGCTTTCTCTTATAAATTTCTATATAACAAGTAACACTAATGTCCATTCCCTACATGATAGTAGCCAGTAGCCACCCCCCACCCATCATGGATCATGTATTAAAAGAATTGTTGCGAAACTGCACGTGTCCTCTGCTCAGGTGTCATTTCAATCAATAAAAAATCAATTTGTTTGTGCTAATCAATTGCTTCACATGTTTCTTAGTCTTATTGTTATTGAAAAGTTGGTCATGAATCCATCTCTTATAATGAATCTGGAAGGGTACTTCTCTTCAACCAGAAATGTTGGCAACCCTGGGTACACAATCATGTTGGGTTTTTCTGGAAGCCCTATGTCCGGAATTAGACATGTTTGGATCCAAGTCATGGGTCAAGTCCCAATCAAGCAACAGATATCCATATTGTACTTCTCAATGATGACTGCAGTTACTAAACTGAGGTCTGTATTGAATGCATAGGCTGAAGTTAGTCCAATTCCAGTAATTAGGCTGCAATTTTTGTGGTTCTGCTGAAAATCATAATTACCCAAAACTGTTTGCCATTATTTAATACCAAAAATTACAAAATCAGCAGTGAACCTAGGACTACAGATTTCCATTCTATCCATTCTGTGATTTGTACACAAGAGAAGCATCCACAATAAGTGATCAAGTGAAAAACCAAGACTACAAAGCATAGTGCCCACAGATTTTTGCCAGAGAATACATTTTCAGTAAAAAGTTTGGCATATGAATGCAGCCATGGTCATTTAGCTTTCACTACGAGACGAAGTATATGCCTACTAATGCTTTTCAGGAGTTAATTACCTCTGAAAGTATCATCATTCCATGGAATATTTTCTCTTAAACTTGTTTGATACAATAGCGGCAGATTTTCCAAACTTCTACTTCTCTTCTGTCTACTAAGGATGTCTATCAAATCCTCAGAGTCGAAGTTATTCTTTGTCCAATACATCTCATTCGTAGCATGGCACTTCTTGTTATTGAGGGCATATCTTTTGTCGAGTACATGACTTGCACCCCTAATGACTGCTGCCATGTTTCCCATGAGCTTGTTTTGCAATTCTTCCTCAATCCTCGTGCAGAAACCAATAACTTGTCAAAAAATGGGTATTCGCATTGGCCTATCATTTACTGAATACCAGATTGTGTGTTGGTTGTTATAAATTCCTAGAGTCATCTCCTTGGAACCATGATTTCAATCATGGCCCCATTGGCTAATCTACTGGTGAGTGGACCTGTTCAGGATGTTAGTCACACGGATAGACCATGGACATCCTCTTTTGATCCAAAACCAATCCTCATCAAGTGAAAAATGGACTTAAATGTAAGGTGTGACTGATCTACAGTTCAGATTTTCACTTGATCAAATGTTAGGATGGTTCTTAAGGAGAAGAGGGCCAACCTTGGTCTGCCCCCTAAAAGGTTCAGATCACTAGGATACATTGCCAAACTGCAGATGATAAATTTAGGTGACAGCCCCGCAACCTGCTGACCTTTTAAGATTTTCTTGAAATTTCGAGAAAATTTAGAATGCGATGCATAGTTTCAACTTTGAAAAACAAAAGCATGAGATCAAGAGGTCCTGATACAGTTGGGTAAAAGACAAGTAAAATCATTCAGATGCAGCCACCTCATATAAGTGAATATCATGGATTACAAATTACAACACACACACCCTATGCCTTTTAGATACCCATATATGCATTATTCAACTAGGAACTGATTTAAGAAAAAAAAAAAAAAAGGGAACTGATGGAGCATCGTATATGTTACTATGTTAGCAATAGAGGATAAAATATCACGCTAATTCTAAATAATTACCATGTTCCTGGTACCATTTTGGTGTCAACCTCTCGTCATTAGCACCTACACAAGTATGAAATGATGGAAGCCGTGCAGGAGCTGCAAAATCAACATAGAGCACGCCTAGTAAACTCAGGCAGTTTCACAAATATATGCTGAAGTATATAAAGTGTATATAGAACAAGAAAGGTGCAGTGATTCTCATAAATGTTTTAGGCTGTGCTTAGCACCTTGCCATTTTTCAAAGCAGAAAAAAATTTCTACTGATATAGAGGCATTTTGTAATGGTAGATATCTAAAGATCAACGAGAATTCCCATACCACCAAAGGACAGGGAGCAAAACACAGTCTTAAACATTCATTCTCACAAATTTTAAACCAAGGGAAGAGAAAATAATATTGAATATGTGTATCCAAAAGTGGAGTGGAGAATATACACTCTGGCAGTAAAAACCCTTTGCTTAATGCAGGCCGTTCATAAGGTACAACCTACATGAAAATCGTGAAACTTCAGCAAGATCAGAATATGTTTCCAGTAGGTAGAAAACTAACAAGCTATCTAGTGAAACACGATAAAATCATGAATGGAAATATGTGCTCAACATTCAAAGTAACCTTGACTTAGGTCTCCCTAATAACTGAAAACATTGCAAATGGCAGTGAATTATGACTGACATGGACATTAAATGTCAGAGAGACTAGAAATGTAACCATCAGCCCCATAAAATTCATACTGCTAATAATGACAGTGCAACTTTTTTTGTTTCTCAGATTTATTAGGAAGGAACTGGGTAAAATGAATTTTCTTAATGACAACAATGACATTAGTGGGAACAGGCGCATATACTAATGATGTGTATTCCATCTGAAATTAGAATAATCCTTTTGGACAGATTTTTCTCCTTGATGGTCATCAAGCCCTGATACTTAAATCCAAGTCATCAAGCTCTCTTGATGAAAGCGAGGCATTTCAATTTTTCTTTATTGATTTATTTTCCCTTTGTATTAAGGTTCTTTCATAACTCCGCCAGTTTTGCTGCCGGTCCCAAGCCCGGGTAAAGGAGGAGGGTTGCGTTAGGTAGGTGACAGCCAACGTAAAACTTTGTCACAACCCAAACATGAATGGAGAAATAGAATTCATATAGCCAACCCCAACATGGTTGGGATAAGGCTTTGATGATGATGATGATGATTAAAGTTCTTTCATCTATGAACCATACTCTCAAGCTCATCTTCCAAAAA
This sequence comes from Sextonia rubra, assembly GCA_037013555.1. NCBI lineage: Eukaryota > Viridiplantae > Streptophyta > Magnoliopsida > Laurales > Lauraceae > Sextonia > Sextonia rubra. Next base: position 14,490,530 of record JASUAD010000026.1, read on the forward strand.
GAAAACATTTATAAGTAATATCCAAATCAACAAACCAAATATATAAGCATCCAGAATCGATAACCATGCCCAAAGTAGCCACAACCGCATAAAAATATGTGCAAATTGATCATAGAAGACAAGTTTCACCTAGCGATGTGGATCTTTCTTCAGTTTCATTTTTATTTCATGGGTTTCATCATTTTCTTCTTAAAGATTTTGACTCATGTTTAATCATTAAGAGATAGAAGTTAATTAGATTGTGGATTCTTTTCCAGAGGAGTTCACTTGTATCTCTTATCCTCACATATATTTTTGTTTTTGGAATAGCTCTAGAATTATCTAAAAAGAAACTAGATTTATATCATAACAAGAGAAAACAAAAAGTCAGTAAAAGGGCAGAATTTGGAATGGGTACAAAAGAGGAATAGCAGGAGGCTCTAACTGAATAGAAAAATAACTAAGCACCATGTGAGCAGCAAAGCCACCAAAAAAAAAAAAAAAACCCATATCACAGAAATAAATTAAAAGAGAGAGAGAGAGAGAGAGACCAAGTATACTCTTTTTGCAGTCCCAACACTACCACAGTTCAAAGAAAGAGAGAGAGGGGGGGGGGGGGGGGGGGGGGGGGGGGGGAGCATTCATCATTTAATTATAGAAACCATCAAAACCCAATTCATGAAATTATAAACAATTAGCAGAAATTTGATCAGCCAGGATCTTTGGGCATCATAATCATAAAAATCAATACCCATGCTTATCTAAATTGTTTTAAAAAAAAAAAAGGAGAAGAAAGTATATGAAGTTCTCAAACAAATGAAACCCAGAGCTATCAATGAACAAAATAAAATACCCATCACCCACAGGAAAAACAGTGAAGACCCAGATCATTGCCATCATCAAAATGCAAAGAAATACTCTAATTACAGTCCAACGTTTCCAAAGTTCCCAAAAACCAAAGCTAGAATCTTTTTCATGCAAAATCAAACAATTTCAACATAAGAATTCCTGTGCTATATAGGAAGTTGAAGCCAAGGAAGTAACGTGAAAAGAAAATGGTATGAAACAAGACGATTTCTTGATGAAACAACTAGGGGAAAAACAAAAAAGAGAAGAGTTACAGGTTCTTCAGAGATGACACAGAGGTCTCCATGTGAGATTCCTCTCCTGGAGAATTCAAGAGCTGCATATCCAGCAGCAACCCCTCCCCCTAGAATCACATATACAAATGCTCTTCCCATCTCTCTCTCTTTCTCTCTCTCTCTCTCTCTGAATGAGGAGAAGAAGCTATGAAGATGAAATGAATATTCAGCTTGTAGTCTGCAATCCCCCCAAGATTATCAATTTTACTCATGAGTACTTAAGATAATTATAAAATAGTCTCTCTCTAACTTTTGATGTGACTTTAATAAAAATGATTTTATCATAGCTGTGGTGCCCATGCAGTGTGTGGGGCCCACGGTGTGGGCACCTTTCATTGATTCAAGGCGTTGAATGAGGGGACCCACTAAGGATGGGCATTGGGCACCCCATAATTCAAATCCAAGAGAATTCTCACTTAAATGGAATATTAAGGGGCTGTTTGTTAATTTAATAGTTTAAGTGAAATAAGGTGAATTTTTTTCAAAAAATAAAAAAATAAGAGCGGTCAAATTAATCCCATAATGAGATTTATCTTTTAGTAAAATGAGAATGTAATTTTTTTTACTGTTAATGTTTGAAGTAGATATTTTTTTATCAGATATTAAAAAGTAATTTTTTTGCTTTTTGTTGTAAAAAAATAAAAGAATTTTTTTGAAATGTAGTAATTTAATTTGACTCTTTTAATTTATTGTGTCTTGAAATTAAATATGACTTTAATTTTACATTGATGTGAAATTAGCAAACACGTCCTAAGTGGTAAGCTCTTTTCCCTAAAAGTGATTCTCCGATTGAATGGAAAATGAAGTGAAAAGCAAAGACATTTGAAAATTTGTTAGAAAACTGTCATTGCTATTGTCATCGTCATCTTCACTATTGCTAATAGGAAGTTATTAACAGTAGTTTTTACTAATTAAATTTCAATTTCACTAAAAGGGAGTGTCTCCCTAGGGAAAAATTAGTTCTTCAGGGAGAAAAATATATAATTATTATGAAATTAGAAGGCCAAAATGGGAGAACAAGATTTAAGAGAAAAGTTTTTTATTTTTAATTTTCCCTTCCTTAGTCATTTGAATGTGGAGAAAGTGACAAGTGAAAAATCCCTAAAAGTGGATAATAACTACCTTTTCATGTTACTCTTATTTGATTTTAATTGGAGAAAAGAAAGAGGGGAAAAAACATTTTCTCTAGTGATTTTATTTATGTTTTATAACACCATAGGAGAGTCTAACGAGAGGAATAGTACGATTCTTTCTCTGTAATTTCCCTCACCAATGCTCTTTTAACCGCGTAGAAGGTTACAACATTAGATCTTTTTGAAGTTGTTAGTCCCAAATTCATTACTCAAATAATCTCAGTTCGTCAAATTGAAGATTTCAAAAGAAATAATTAGTTGAATTTGTGTTGGTTTTAAGGATCTTTATTCATCGGTTTTTCTTGAAAGTCCTCCAATGAAATATTTAGGATAGTCCAGCCATTGCGGTTTGTAAGGTATTTGCTATTACCCTAAGGAGGTGCTCTTGCAGTCATTTATTCTCAATCATTGTAGGTGAGAAATTCAGGTGTTTCTGCAGAAGGGGCTATAAAAAGATACATATAATTTATTGGCTATTGTAGTTTCCTCTTTCTTTCTTTCATTTTTTTTAGCTAGTGAAGGGTGTCCCAATCTCGGGAGAGCCTGTTAAATCCTCTTTGTTTCCACTCCGCGTGGTAGCATAGCTTGAACGGAGCAAACTATGATCCTGGGCAGTTGAGGACGTCCATTTAGCTTTTTTTCTCAAAACTTTTAGAAGATATAATTGTTCATGGGCTGGGCCTGTCAACTGCCCAATCTTGGCCATTCATTGCATGGGCTTACCCCTCAAATTCTGGGTCTAGAAACCAACTTAGCATGCAACCATTCTTCCTGAAAAGCTAAAAATATAATACCACATCATCATCATCAAAACCTTATCCCAACCATGTTGGAGTCAGTTATATGAATTCTGTTTCTCCATTCCATTCTATTTTGAGCCAAATCCTTAGATAAGTTAAATTTTTTCAAATCTAATTCAAAATCCTCCATCAATGGTTTCTTCGCCTTACTCCTACTTCTTGATGAGTCATCCACCTGTATAGCCAAACTTTTTTTCACCGATATCATTAGCGGCCTACACTCAACATAGTCAAACCATGTAGATTATTTTATATAGCGAGAACTCTTTAACCCAAACCCTGTATAATGAGAAAATATTAAGTGGATGAGCGATGATAAAAATGATGATGAGGAGGAGGAACTAATCTCTTTAATCCCAATGAATGGATGGTTTGGGAGAGTTCTAGCTTTGAGAGAATCAGGCCTTACAGGAGACCATATGTTGTCTTTCTGGCCTTGTTCTGCACAATTGAGAGTCTAGATGCAAACACATCATTCCCAACCAAATAAATCCTAAGCCTAACAGGCTCATTTTTGCTGTTTAAGGTGATTACAATGGGATTGGATCTGTAATGTGGGCAAGAAATCTACGGACAAATGTTAATGGGCCACAACTTGTCCTTTCATTTCGCATCTGAATCTTTTAGCATAGGAAGCTCATTGTCTGCACTGAAACTTCTTTCATCACAGATTGCTAATCCATGATAACAAAATTCTTTCTTCATGGATTGCTAATCCCTGAAAAGAATGATGCACAAGTTGGAAGAATCCGGGAACTGAGGTCCCAGATTGAATTCACTAGTTTTGGGTTGCGGTCCGCTTCATGTCAATAATCTTGGTTCGTTTGGTGTAAGGATTAAATGATTCATATTTATGGGCTCCTTGAATTAGAAATAATTCCTCTCAATTTTCAAGTGGGGCTTTAGAAATCAGATTTTAGGCCATCGAAATGATATCAATGGCGTAAGTCCAAATCTGATAAAAAAAAAAAAAAAACAGTAAGCCCATTGACTAATTGAATCCTGATTCAAAATAATAGTTTACATTTTTCAGATATTGTGATCCACTAAGGGTCGATCCCCGTCGATCTGGATCATCCTGATGGCGATATGGATCTAGCTAACACTGAAAACACCCATGCTTGTAATTTTCAGAAAAACATAGGGCACCTATGGTTTTTCCCTAACATTTTCATGGGTGGCCGCAAATTGCATCAGAAGGATGTGTGATAGCAATGTCAGGATAGGATTTTGGGGGTGTTCTGAATTGATGATTTTGTCAGTTTCTCTAACTTCTCTTTGAATTGGGGTGAGGTATCTTTGCTGCCACACACGTCCATTAGATTTATCTACTCCAAAAAGAAAAATATATAAAATGTTGAAAACATGAAACCGTCAGTTTCACATAACAGATGTGGGTAAGCCAGTCAATGAGTCAAGATGGCTCGACTTAGCGTGGTTGGGCTTGAGCCGAAGTAGTGAGCTAACAGAGCTGAGCTTGACCTAGGGGCTGTTCAGCTTGACTCAACTTGATATCTGTTGATCTAAGGTCTTGGCTTTAGCTTGACCTTCCTGTTGTGATTTTAAACATCACCCGTTGTGCACATTCATCAATCACAAGATCACCAATGAACAAGCTACACAAAAGAAGAGATAGAAATTTTACGTAGTTCACCCAAACAGGACTACATCCACGGGCACAGAGACGATCATCTTCACTATCACAAGTAAAGTACAGAGACTCTCGTTCTCTCGCATTGTCTCACCTACGTGGTGTGGGAACACCATGGGCAAGAGAGCTTTCACCTCTCTTCAGCGCTCAAGATCTAGGGTTACAGACTATACATATATATAATATCTGCTTTCTTGGCTACCAAGAAAGCCTTGGTACAATCACCAAAATACCCTTGACTTAAATTAGTCCCTGGCTAACCAAGTGGACTCATTCGGCTAAATCAGAATACAAGACATATACCCAACAATCTCCACCTTGGCTTGAAGTCCGCATAACTCGAACCACCAGGAGCTAAAACCGGCAATGTCTTTACGTACCTTGCTGAATAGTACGTCACTGCACCAACGATACAGTCTTCTTCAACATTCTAACATGTTGAACCAACACATGAACTTTAAGTAAAGTTCATCTTCTCGTCAAACTCCACCTCGAACTTCAAGCTTAAAACTATTGACGAATCTGAGTGATATCAATATCTGAATCACTCACCATCTTGCCCCATCTTCAACATCACTGTGAAGATCAAACCACCACAAGCATGAAAGCAAAACAGATCGGGAATACAAGTTTAGATGACTTCACAATTATAGAACAACCTCTGCCTCCGAACAGTAAAAAAATTCCATTTGACCGGGCCTCCGATCAGTCAAACAAATGTTTGACAACTGCTGACACATCGGCTCCTCCTTGTTGCTTCTTCATTGGCTTTGCTCTAGCAAAATGAATAACATCACACGCGATTCGGAAAGCATGTGAACCCCAAACGAACAACTTCGTTTGAATCAGCAAACCCTTTGTAACTAAGCCGGCAACTCCTACTATTGGGTTTGCAACAACAACAAGGTCGAGTAGACCCAATTCTAGCCTAAATCCACATCTGTTCAGATCTCCTCCAGATTTCTGCAATAAGTTGTAGATCTCGCCAACACGAACACGCTGGAAAAAACAGATCTGAAATCCGAGTTTGGATGGCTCCGATATCGTAGAAATAAGTTTCTACGCTTCCTATTGGTCAAACTCCTCATTGACTGTCAAACAGCCAATCACCTTCTTCCACTGCGTAGAACTACTCGAAACGAGTCCGTAGGCTCGAACGGATTTCCGATCGGATGTTAGATGATCAAGATATCGTAGAAACAATTTCAGCCGTTAAAACTGGTCGAACTGACTTTGACCTCCTCTGCTGACGTGTGCTAATGTCAGCACTGCAATGTTGAACTGGGCTGGACTCTGCGCACACGGGTCAGGTCTTATCCGACTCGAACTGGTTGATCTACTGGATTAATCTGCTGGGTTGGGCTTCTAATACACAAACCAGGTCGACCCGACCTGACCCGGCCTGCACTCGTACTGCTAGACTGGGCTTCATCACAGGTCAGGTCAAATTGACCTGACCAGAAACCCGAAGACTGGATCCTGTTGGCCTGGGCTTTATTTCCACTACAGGTCAAGTTAAACTGACCCGACCGGAACCCAAAACCTAGAATAGATCGTCTTCAACCTTGCGGTTTCTCTGTTCTGTAACAAAACAGAAACACGGTTGGCGGCTATTCGGGCTCCTCTCTTCCTCGGTGACGACTTGGCTGGACGGCGACATGCGACGGTTGGCAGCGGCCACCGGCGGCTGGTGAGAAAAAAATTTTTTTTTTTCTTTCGGTCTTTCCTCCTCAAATCCGGCAGCCAAAATCTCAAATCTGGCAGGTCTTCACTGACAAAGATATCCAGCAGCAGCAGAACCCTCTCTTTCTTCTTCTCTGGTGGACCGCAAAACCAATTTGGCTTTACTGTAACAGAGAACTCTGATCTCCTTTAGCTAATGACTGCCCAGCCCAAAAATCCCCTTGATCTTCTCCGTTTCGAATTCTATCCAAGAACCATTTAACAAGGATTCAATCAATTGATCTTCATGTGCACAACCTCCAAGCCACTGAGCAATCTCCACCTCGCTCAGAAACCCAAGGAACACGACTTCGGCTCTGATACCACTTGTTGTGATTTTGAACATCACCCGTTATGTACATCCATCAATCACAAGATCAACAATGAACAAGCCACACACAAGAAAAGACAGAGATTTTACGTGGCTCACCCAAACATGGCTACATCCACGAGCACAAAGACGATCATCTTCACTATCACAAGTAAAGTACAGAGACTCTCGTTCTCTCACATCGTCTTACCTACGTGGTGTGGAAACACCACGGGCAAGAGAGCTCTCACCTCTCTTCAGGGCGTAAGATCTAGGGTTACAGACTATACATATATATAATCTCTGCTTTCTTGGCCACAAAGAAAGTTCCGGTATAATTACCAAAATACCCTTGACCTTAAACTAGTCCCTGGCTAACCCAGTGGACTCATCCGGCTAAACCAGAATACAAGACATATACCCAACACTTCCAGCTCAACTCAATTAAGTTGACATTATATATGAGGAAGAGAAGCAAATCTGAAGCCCAAGCTTGAGCTTGGCTCATTTGAATTGAGTTTAGCTCAGAGCTTGATTCCTCATGTTCAACTCAAGCTTGAGCTGTGGATCAGGCAGTCAAGTTCGACCTGCAGCATGATCCAGCTCAGCTCAGCGCAGCTTGTTTGCACTACTAGATCTAGGCTTTAAGAAAATTGTTACAGGCCTCTTTGTGATGGGCCTAACTATGGTGTTGGATGGGGCCTCAACTTACGCTTCCCTTGAACTGGGCCGAATCATTTATTGTATGAAGCGTTTGGGTTTCTGACCATGCACAGGCCTGGCTCTAGACCTGTCATGGGAATAATCAGGCTTGGATTTTACATGTTGGCATCAATGTATTGAGCCAGAACTTTGATATTGAGCTAACTGGGCCTGCTTCTACACATTTCAGGTGTTGAGTTGAGGGGGCTTAAGCTGTATAGATCTGATTTTCGACAAGCATTGATTTTTTTTTGGATATGCATAAGCCCAAAGGGGTCTCTGGGCCCAATCATCGAAAGATGGATTTGCAATGAAGTCCCATAATTCCTACCGTCCAGATGAAAGAACCCCAACAAGCAATTATGGGACAAAAATAGAAGTGATAAATCTCTAACCTTCTTGGAAAAAGGGAGAAAGATAATAAAAGAAGCGGACAATCTCTTCCCATATTTATGGGTCAGTCCAGATCTCACCCAAGAAGAGCCCATTTAGTCATCAGCTCTAAGTTCAGGCCCATATCCATCCGTGGGCAACATATATAGGTCCAGGTCCAGGCCAGCTAAATATGTTAGGCTGGGCCTTTAAGGGTATGAAGGGTCACGTCCAGACAATTTAATAACCACGCCAAACATCGCATGGGTGGAGTGGACGGCCTAAAAACAGAGCAGAAATCCAACCTATAAAGGCCGGGCTTGGTCTAGACCTATCCATGAGTACCCCTAATCACAATTAGTTTGGAAACAAAAGCTTTAATATCTTTTAATTATCATTAAATATTTTCCCATTTTAGGAAGTTACTAAGTTGGTTTCTTCACAATTAGCATGCTCCATGTTAGTTCAACCCGAGCAAACCCAGCCTTCATTACGTTAGACTTGGCCTGTGTTCTAGACCCATGGGCCGCACTGAATAGACATTTTTTTGGAGCCTGATAGTGAAATTGGCTGGGCCTCACCCTACAAATGCTTAATCCTCCATCCTAGGCCGACATATTTAGCATAACGGGGTACATTATTTTACACCCAAACTCAACTCAGACCTGATTTTCTGGCCCGTGTGCCAGGAACAAGCCTGAATTAGGCCCGATGGCAGAATGGGTTGGGCTTCAACAAGCTTCAGCATAACCCTACCAGACCCACCATGAGCACTCCATCCTTCCATTTCTTTTTTAAACTGATGTACCTCACCCATTATAATATAGGAAAAGAAACGTGAGAATGAAACCATCTCAATTTACTTAATTACAAACACACACGCTTAGCCTCATAATTTGAATAGTCATTAAGTCTTCTACATAGAGTATGATTTTCAGATTAAAATATTCATTATGCATCAAATGGGTATTATTCTCTGCAAACTCTTTTAATTTTGAATTGACTAGTGAGATATCTCTAAGTCACCAAATTTCTCCATTATACCATAAACTATAATTAGAAAGATCCTAAGTCAGGGAAAGATCGTGTAATGAGATCTCCCTTCCCTTAAATTCCAAACCATATGATCTTTTAACTTTTCAATTGCAAATTGGGATTTTGCAAGCAGACATAAGATTGTCTGCATCCTCTGTTCACATAGGAAAGTGGAAAAGTCATAAGAAGGATAGGTTTACAGATAAACCAACAGGGAGAAAAGGAGACATCATGACATCAAATACGAACATGAACCCCTGGTCGGTTCATGGCCCTGGTTGTGGGCCCCAGAGCTGATATAAGAGAGATGAGAAAGGGACCTGAGTGGACATAGGTGGGTCCCACCCTTGATTGTCCTGTGGGCGCTGCATATGTGTGGATAAATTTGACTGAATGCTGTTTTGACCCTGACTGATTGGTTCCAACTTGTGTGAATTTTCTGTATGGCCTATCTAATGGATTGCATGGGCTAGAGCGCATGAGGGGGTTGGAATTGGATGATTTCAGGTCGGGTTGGGTTTGGGGTGGGTTGAGTTTCATGCTACAACCCAATTAAATTGTTAATCGGGCTATCTTAAACGCATAGTTATTGAGTCTTTCTCATTGGGTTCAGGTCATGTTCAACCTTGAGTTAACTCATTTATTAATTGAGAAAGAAATATCAACTCAAATCTAAGAACAATTGAGTCAATTTGAGCCAGATTGATTTGGAACTAATTTTTGGATCATAGAGCCAAGGTTGGTGCATGTGCAAAGTCAAGAGGGAAAATAAAAAATTGCTTTGCCTGACATTGGGATAAGGCTTTAATGATGATGATGATGCTGATGCCTTGCCCTGACATTGATGAGAACAAAATAGAAAATAATATCTAAATTAGACCCAAGGCCGTTGTGGTTCACTTCTTACATAAGAGTGTTTCATTGTGTTAAGAAGAAAGGAGATTAAGTCACAAAGCTTTTCCTATTGTGAAGTCATGGTGGCGTGGCTGCTTTTTCTAGAAGAAGAGTACAAAAATAAGTTAAATTTAAGTAATTTAATAAAAAGGTCGTTCAGTGAAGGCAGGAAATTTTTTTTTTTTACTCAAAGAGAAAAAGGCTACGGTAAACTTTACACAAACATCCCCTTAATAAGCAAAAGTGAGAAAATAAGAGAACTCTAATCTCACATCGCACACCAATTCTAAGAGCTCATATAAAATTGTTGAAGGTTACAATCTATAAAAGGGCACGTGTGTACACTCATGGAAAATTTGTTTTACGGAATCTTTCCTCTTCCAATGAAAAAATATGGAGAAAAAATTTTGTACCCCACCCCCATACACAGTGCCTGGTCATTTTTTAAGAAAAAAATGCCGCTCCTAATTAGAGCACTGAAATGTATGATGACCATAGAAGCTTATATATATATATATATGAGGAGTGCTAGAAAACTCTTGAGAAATTGTTTTACAAAAAACTCCCCTCTCAGTTGGGCCGACTATGGTGTATCACAACTATAGAATGCCACTGGATGAAATAATCTCGATGAGATCTACTTATGTGAAAATTTCAACTCCATTAGATTATCCTAAGTCCTTGATCAAGGGACACAAAGTTTAATGATTTTAGAGGCATTTAGAGGCATCACTTTTTTATACTTTCAATCTAACGAGGAGTAAGAGTTGGATAAGTGTTAAATTTAGGCTCTATACCAATTCACGAGGGGGTAGTGCTTGTGAAATGATTGGATCGGCTCAAGAGGTGAAAAGACTACTATGCATTTATCCCTCATCACAAAGTTGAATAAGTGTTAAATTTGGGCTCTGTACCAATTCACGAGGGGGTAGTGTTTATGAAATAATTGGATTGGCTCAAGGTGTAGAAAGACTACTATGCATCTATCCTTCATTTTGTTGTGAAGGACAATTCCATTTTTAGACTTAATAAGGTCAAAAAGGTGTTATGAAGGTGATGCTTTTGTCTTCTTGCACATCAATACTTTCCATATATAAAAGTGTCTCTCACCACAATGTGAAGGCGTGTTCATATATATATATATATAGAGAATATTCATGTGCATATGTCCTTCACTATTTTGGTAAAAGACACTCCTTTTTTGGAAAGTATTAATATACAAGATGATAAAACTTCACACCTTTTTAAGTTTGATAGGTTCAAAAAAGGAAGTGTCTCTCACCAAAATAGTGAGGGACATATGCAAATGAAGACTCCTATATATATATATATATCTAAATAGATCAAACACAAGACCTCCTGAATTCCACATATCCACCATTTTTCAATCAAACTTGAATTTACTGGACCATTGGATCGATTAACACCTATCCGAATGGATTGTATACAATTAAACTTTTGGGTCCTAGACAGAGATGATAAAAATAAAGGTTGGGGTTGATTTTTTTGCACAAAGGAGGGCCTAGAGAGTCCTTCAAATCCCCCTCGCCTCCATCCCCATGTGAGTCCTCGGTTAGGCCTTACAAGCATGAGCTGACGAGATTATCCTAAGCTCGTGCTTGGAATCGGGGATCCCATAAAAAATATATATATAAACCCTAAAAAACTCTCCATTAAAAAAAGGGAAATTTATATCCCTTTTGATATGTTTAATAAAAATCAGTCATCTTACAAGTGCAAAGCAAAAAATAAGAGATAGTTAATATTAAGGAGATGTTGATGATACTTGTTAAAATCGTATAGGCTAAAAGACGGGCCTTTTTTTTTGTAAAAAACGTCCAATAAAGCATTACCCATATATATATATATATATCATGAAAGATCTTTTCCTCTCCAAGAGAAATCTATGTGCACAAACGCCCTAAAGAAGTTAATCATTATCATAATTCCTTCTCTACTTGAAATACGGAATGTTTTATTGCTATTATCAAGCCAAAATTTTCTATTACCAATTTATTCACGGTCTCCTTCTCTGCTACATTATTAGTTGGTCCTCGGTGTGATCATCAAACTCAAACATATGAGCCAAAAACTGCGAGTGAAAAATGAAACTTGAACCCATTATCCATAGCTCTAGTAAAGACTATTTCTTTTAGCGCACAGGAGTCTATATATGACAGAGAAAAACATAATCAAGAATGAAAGGATGCTCAGATGTTTAAATGGCAACCTTGCCACTCACTTAGATGGTTAGGTATTGGTCCTTAGTTTTTCCCTACTTCTCACATGTGTAGGTACTCTTTCTGGTGTGTGTGGCCATTGTCATGGGTTTCAACCCCTTTGGGTAGGCTATGAGAGAGAGCAATAAAATTTAAAAAAACACCAATGGAAGACTCCAGGAGATTAAATGGTTGACCAATGGGGCTATAAATCTCAGCTTATTGAGGATGTAATCTAATTTTCCTTTAAATCTCATTAACCCCATTCTAAAAAATTAATTGGGCGTCTCCTTGCCGTTGTTAGAGTGTCCATTGTGTATTACACACTAAGAATGTGTCTATGCAATGAAAGAATTTCTCTATGTGAATTCTCATTTTCGAAATAGAGAGGAGTCTTACATTCCTCTCCATCTCTCACATAGAAAATTGATATCATTTCTATAAAAAAAAAATCTTTCCATTTTCCATGGAATGCATGCACCAAACAACTAGAAAAGCAGCTACATTGAAAAATGCCCTTTCCCTGCTGACAATTACTCTCATTGCACATAACCCCACAAATATAACACCTTATCTCTAACATTTTTTTTTAATTTTTTTTTTCAGTAATGAACATAAAAGATCCGCAAGAGAGCTCACATAAATAAAAAGAAAATAAAAAAAAAGTTAAAAGAGAGCTCACACACAGCAAAAAAGCCCACAGAATTAAAAAAAAGTTCACATACACCAAAAAAAAAAAATAAAAAATAAAAAAAAAAGGAAAACATATCCAATATTCAAACAATACCATCTTAATTATATTTTAAACTATCCGGATAGTAATTTGAAAGTTGCAACATTACTCTGTAAAAGACTAGCAATGGATTTGTCATAGAGACAGCACATTAGCCCAAAGGTAGGGGATTCTATATGCACCCCCGATTGGACAATGGGGCCCCACACCAGTACAAACGAAATAGCTGATGTCATGCTGGTGGGCCCCATACGATGACAGCACACAAAAAGAGGAGACGATGGGGGGCCAAGACTGCAATGATGATGTTGATGTGAGGGCACGTGCTTTGCGTTATTGGGCCCATGATTCAGTGAATATATCCTTTGCTTGTGTGGTGCGACTAAGAATGTCTTCAGCAGAGGAGGATCCGGGGCCCACCACCATGCCCTTTTCAACGACCCAAATATTCCCACGCCTATCACGTCATCGCAACTTGAGACCTGCCAAGTGTCTGGACAGACCACTTGGCCCACCTGTAATTTTTTTCTTCACCACAACCGGGCCAAGAGTCAAGATAGGCCGTACACGGTGGAAAGAGAGAAGCCCACAAGAATCGCATGTTAATGGTTGATCCCATGCTAGCAGATGACATTCGGCTGCCAACCAGTTGAGCGATCGCCTGATAATTTTATTTATATAGTGGATGGTCATTTTAAAAAATAAAATAATAAAAATATTTAAATTAAAAAATAATAACATTTTATCTTCTAGTGAAAAGAGAATGCAATATTTTTACCCTTTTTTTTTTATATTAAACGTAGATAGTCTTTGCCGTTTAATAGTATGAAAAAGCGGTTTTTGACTTTTTAATACACAAAGTAAAATTTTTTTAATGTGGTAATTTTTTATGTGACTCCTTTTAATTTATTGTACTTGAAAAAACACCACTTTTAATTTATTGTTCCATGATATCACTTGTTCTACTCGCTATTTGATTGGAATAAAAGAAATATGATGCATTTTAAAGTTGTTGAAACTTGAAAGATGATATACTGAAGATTTAGAATCATCCAGCGATGGTTTGTTTGCAAGAATTCTTTGAAATCTTCATGGGAGGCATTTGGGATTCTCCAGTTATTATTTCCCAAGTAGAATTTTGGATGCTCAAACAATATTTAGCATTTAGATAACTAGAATCTCAACAAAATAAAAGGTAAAAATGTTTTTTGGGCATGTTGGTTATTACAATTTTAACAACTAAGCACCACATTTAAAATACTCGTGAAACATGAGTTGCCAACACTACATGAAATCCTTAATAACCACGGCCACGATTCTAATCACAAATACCTCCAAATAGTGTTTGATTGCTAGAAATTCCAATGTGTAATCTTTAAAGTGTTACTTCTTTCAACAATTCAGTTGATGTTTATAGGATTTCTAAATTTCTTGTTAGATTGGTGGAATTAAAAAAAAAATCCTTTCTCTGCTCCTGTTTTAACCCTTTTCTTATTAATCGGATGTTAGCAGTGTAGGAGAGCATTTTGGAGAATTTGAAAGGGAGCATCTGATGAACCATAAATTCTCGTCAACCAAAATTCTATTAATTCAAGTAACCAAACAACTCCTTTTACACCTAATTGAGATCTTTTCATTCCCACTCTCCCCAGGTGACTCCCACTGCATCAAGTAGGTTTCAAAGGTGCCAACATCTTATGAGGATCCTTGTCATTTCAAATCCTGCATTGCAGAGCCTGGGTGAAGACTCCAACATCAGTGGACTATACTTAAAAGGGCCAACACCCCTTTACCCAAAGGCCTCACAGCTGTCTGACTGGATTCGTCTGCAGCAATTTATGTGGTCCCACATACACCATCCAAGGTCCCAATTAGAGTCTAGCGGACCCCGACGATTTGAGCCGTCCCAATCCACAAACATGGCATGGCCCACCACAAGACAAGCCACCGACTAAAACGGCTCCATGTGTGCTGATAGTCCACTTTTTTCGGCCTTATATTCAACTCCTCACTGCCCCAAACAAGCAAATCAATCCACCTCTCACTGATCCCACTTCCTCCTCCTCCAACCTTTTGAAGCTCTTGTGATTTCACACCAAACCCATTTCTGCATCTTCTCTATAATTCACATTATTTTTTCATCATCCCATGGATTCTCATTGGAGATCTCTGACTGATCCTTATCATTTCGAGTCATTTCTTTTCGTGGAATGGGCCTCAATTCTCCCTTCTCCAACCTTTTGAAGTTTTTGTGATTCCACACCAATATCCATTTCTTCATCTTCTCAACAATTCAAAATTTTTTCATCATCACATGGATTTTTGTTGAAGATCTTTGAGTGACCCTTTCCATCTCAAGTTATCTTTCTGTGGAATGAGCATCAATTCTCCCCCTCAAGTTTGCATGGAAACTCCAGACTGGAGACAGATATGTCATGTATTATTCTATTCACTAATTCACTTTGCTCATATTCAACATATCTGCTTCTTTTTCCTTTCATGCTTTAACTTAATGCAATGAGATTTCTAGAGTATGGTCACCGTTATATGTCAACTGTATGGTGAAGCATAATTATGGGGTCATTTCCTTGCGGAAAACTGCAAGTTTCAACTGTGGGCAGTGTTCTTCACCTTCATGTTCTCAACAAATTTTCTCCTCATCCAAATGACCCCTTGGCGTATTTTTGTGCATAACATTTTCTTCATAAAAATAAAAGTGGTTTTGTTCGCTAGGGAGGTTGATTTTCCTTGTTTTTTGATAACCTTTTCTATGATTTTTGTTTTCCAAAGTGAAAGCATTTTCCGCAACTTTTGTGAAAAGCAGATTCAACTCCAGGAGGTAGAACGCATTTTCTGCAGCATTGGAGAGAGGACATAGGAATACCAGTTTGCGCAGAAAATGAAAACGCTGTGGAAAAATGTCACAGAAAACTGCGGTGCAGATACCAATGTTCTCCAATATTAGATACACCCATCAATTTCATAAATGATATTAAGATTACTATAAAAAAAAGTGTATTAGAAGTATAAAGATAGTATAGAGACTAGTGTTTGTACGGATGTCCATAATTTCTTTGGAGTTCAAATGATTATGTTAATATAAGAAATGGCTATTTATCTACATATCATTAGTTGGACTTGGATCTGATTTAAATTGAAGATTTTGGTCACTCTAATTAGTTATGAGGAAATTCATGATCCAACAAAAATGCTCAAGTTTCTTGCTGTTGCTTCATACTTCTAAATAAACCTAAAAAAAGTTAGAAAAATGAAATGGTTCAATCTTTTTTATGCCAGCTACACTGAACTTAGATGTGCCAAAAACCTGACTAGACTTAATTTGGATGTGCATTATTTTTCAATATTTCACAAATTAGTTTCGATTTCACGGCAATTGGAACAAGGGCATCATTAAATATCACCCCAAAACCTATGGTATTTTAGAGCTATCGCAATAATATGCATTGTTTGCATGAGAGAGTTGCAATGTGCCTCCTATCCAAATTAATTGAAGAAAATGACTTATTTGTAGTTCATCTTCATCATTTAATATTTAAAGATTTTTATAGGGCGCCCTTGATGATGAAGCGATGACGGGTTCTTCTTCACCATCGGATGAAATTATCTCATGCCCTAGACCGATGATCGAGCGGAGAGTGAGGCCTCAACACGAGCAAGCTCTCAAGTGCCCCAGGTGTGATTCCACACACACCAAGTTTTGTTACTACAACAACTACAGCCTCTCCCAACCAAGATACTTCTGCAAGAGCTGCAGAAGATATTGGACAAAGGGTGGCTCCCTGAGGAATGTCCCAGTGGGTGGTGGATGTCGAAAGAACAAGAAGGTGGTCACCAAGAAAACGAGTGACCCACCTCCAGATCAACAATTCTACGGCTCCCATGAGGTGACAGATCAACGCTTCTCTTTTCCAGGGATGCAATTTTCACATCTCAATACTCTATTGAGCATGTCTGCAGACCCTAATTCTATGGAGTGCAAGTATGATACTAGTCCTGCACTAGGGAACCCTAGACATGTTGATTTCATGAAGGACAAGTTGGATGTTGTGTTAGGAAACACTAGAACTTATGGTTTCATGGGCAGTAGTGACTTGGGCCATTTCGGTAGTGGTGTTGGAAATGTGAGCCATGGGTTCACCTCTTCTAGCATTCATGGCTCATGTTCTTCATATGGGTTTAACATAGATGGCACTCAGGCCCCATATATGGGAATTGGAGAGAAGATGCTGCTGCCATTTGCCGGAGGTGAGGACCCAAATGCAATTGACATAAAGCCAAGTAACAGGCTTCTATCACTAGAGTGGGAAGAACAAGGTTGCTCTGAAGTTCAAAGAGACCCACTTGGTCATATGATGAACGGTCTAGGATCGTGGTCGGGCACGATGAATGGCTATGGGCCATCTACAACAAACCCATTAGTCTAGACCCCATCAAGATAACACTGATTAACAGTCAAC
Organism: Sextonia rubra; assembly: GCA_037013555.1. Lineage (NCBI taxonomy): Eukaryota > Viridiplantae > Streptophyta > Magnoliopsida > Laurales > Lauraceae > Sextonia > Sextonia rubra. The sequence goes on from JASUAD010000026.1 coordinate 14,507,700, forward strand.
TGATGTTATCTATTTGAGAGGGGATAAAAAGAAGAAGAAGAAGAAGAAGAAGAGTTTTTTATGTTCTTTCTTTTCTCTTTCTTTCAATTTTTCTTAGGTGATTTCCATTGGAGGTTTCTTTTACCGCGAAGAAGCTTTGAACTGCAATATAAAGTGATGCTATACTCATTTGATTTCTCTTGTTAGAGATTTGGAAGTTGGGATGTATGACATTCTAAGTTGCCTGCTTGTGATCTGTTATTACCAAAGACCATCATATAACAATATAAAGGAATACTATGTAGCTGCACTTTACACTGGTATGACAGTTTTTCAAGCTGGTTAAAGAATAATCCATCATTATTAGATGAGGTGGAAAGTGGTAGATATATATTCTGTCCTCTTCTGAGTGATGGAGTAGACTGTTATTTTTTTTTTTTAATATTGATTAAAATAACAATATGCTATAAACAAAGTTTTACTAAATGCACAGGGTTTGTTGACTAAGTATCCATGAAAATTTTGATCCATTGGAAGTTGCTGCTTGTCTAATATGAGATTATGAAATGGGTGATTAAAATTGAACTCTGCCTAGATCGCGAAGCTACCAGCATCCCATTATTATTATATTTTCAAAGATGTATAATTCAGAAAATCCTCCCAAATAAAGTTGCCACATAACCCATTTTAGTTTAATAGATGCTCTCTCTCTCTCTCTCTCTCTAGAGAGGATGCTAGAGAGATCTGAACTGCCGTCAAGTGATAGTAGTGGGATCTAAGATTTTACAATTCTTCATTGTATCTAACTTGTTACATTAGAAGGTCTTTTAGGGATTGTTTCCCTTTAACGCATTGCATAGAAAAATGGGTTTTACATATGCAAATGTTATATATATGTATGCTTGTCAAAATCACTATATTCATAAGAGTAAATGAATACGTAAACTGTTTTAGATGTGTTCGGATTTTTTGGATTCTATTTACAAATTTCTCAAAATCCATTTAAATTTGAGGTATAAAATTGAATGTCTTGATGTTCATCATTGATATGCGAATATTGAACGGTTTGGATCATAAATTTGGAGCCCATAAAGTGCACAAAACTAGATCTATAAGTTGGGACTCTTTGCATTTTTTCACAAATTTATCATACTTCATGAAGATTTTAAGATATGAAATTAAACAACTAAGGGTTTTTCGCACTATAAAGAAGATGGATGGGTTGAGTTATGAATTAGGAGCTAAAAAGTGAAATAACAACAACAACAACAACAACAACAACAATAATAATGTGTTTGATAGAGTTAAAATCCATAACCTATTTGAGCATCCCCAACTATACCACTACCCAATAAAAGTAAAGTATGTACCAATTTATCACTATGTGAGGTGTGGAATGACCTCATTTACACTATTCGCCCTCATTTAAGCAACATATGTGTAAAAGATGCAAACAAATGTGACAATGCCTTATGCATGTCATAAATCATTTACATAAGTAAACGAGTGCAAGAGAATTGCAAAGTAGTAAAATATTTGCAAAGGAGAGTGATAGCAACATGTTGACCTTGTTTATAGGGTAACTCTAGGTCGATCTTTTCGCAAGTACTTTGGACATAACTTCTAAAGATTCCAACCACTCCAAGTCTGTTTTCACTTACATGGGTCCAAAGTTCAGTTTGATCATCGCTTTGGATTAGGGCGGGCCTAAAAACATGTGATTGTATCCCATTATACATGGCTGATTTTTTAAAATCTGAGACTGCAATTGATGGCTACCTTATGCATATCCAACAAACTCGGACGCCCAAGATTTTGCTCCATTTTGAGAAATTTTAACCAATTGATCAAAAGCATTGAAAAAAATAATCAAATTGTGGTTGTCCAATCCAATAGTGGTACCACTCCAATTAAAGGGAACCCTCATAGGGTGATGGAAAGCCAATTGCTCATAAAATAGAAGGTCAAGATTTCAAAAAAAAAAAAAAAAGGCCCTACTTTATAAAGCTATTTATTTATTTAAAATAAATAATTGTTATTATTTTGGTACTTTTTTCTCAATCAACCTAAGAGTACCACTCTTATGAAAGCTCCCCTCTTAAGGTAAAAAATAGGTTATTGTATTATATGAACAACTTACATCTTTGAAAGGTATCTCCATATGCATAGATTTGATTTGAGTCCTATAACCTTATGGATGAGGTTAACCTTCTATCATAACTCCGCACTTGCAATTTGAAAAATAAAAGATGAAAAGATTTAAAACTCTTGGAACTGTGATAAAGTAAAATGCCGGATACCAATATATGAACTAGTTGAAAACAGAAAACAACTAAAGCACTCTCAAAAGTAAAACTTAAATAGGAACTACAAGAGAATATAAAAATATATCTACATATAGTTATTTGGTACACATGGTGTACATTTTAGCTTAAATATTAAGCTTAATGTGGGCCCACCTAGAGCCCTACTTGAGGATGAGACCCATGGAAATCTCTTCATCTGGTTGGGGCCTACATGCCTATATAGGCATGAAGAGATCCCCATGGGTCCAATCCCCAAGTGGGGTTCCAGGTGGACCCCACATTGAGGTGTGTATTTAAACTAAAATGCATGTTGTTGCACAAGATAACTACTCTCTTTCACTCACTCTCTCTCTAGATATATATAGTAGTCATCCCGTGCCATGCACCTTGATGTGGGGCCCACATAGGGCCCCACCTAAGACTAGGACAGGGGCGGATCACAAGATCTCCCTAAGCCCTTCCACTATGCAAAAAATCAACCTAGGCCCCACAAGTTTAACAGATAGATCATAGATGTGTAGCTGATCCAATTGTCAAATTAAATCATATGGGGCCCAAAATTGATAGCTATGTGCAATTCACAGGGCCCCTGTATGTGGTCCATTTGGATGGACCATATAGTGAGCCCACCCAAATGCACACGATGTACACTTGATAACTAGCATATAGAGAGAGAGAGAGAGAGAGAGAGAGAGAGAGACCCTCTCCTCAACTTGAGTTGATGGGAAACTTGTCCACTCATGCCTGTGGGGCCCACATGGGGATGGAAATGGAAGGGATTTGAAAATCTCCCTAGGACTCCCCTCTCTACAAAAGAAAGTCATATCATCCGTGATCTCTATTATCTCTATCTGAGCTTTGCAAGTTAATGGTGTATAGCCCATTTGGATGGGTGTGTAGTCAATCTAACGGTGCGTAGTCCATTCGGATGAATCAAAGTTGGTGGAACCCTTGAATAATAGGGGTTGGGGTTTTGGTCAACTCAAATGAACCAAATGTGGGCCCCACATGTGCAAGCGGGCAATCCCTCTCCCGTCTAGGGGTTGGGGTTTTGGTCAACTCAAATGAACCAAATGTGGGCCCCACATTTGCAAGCGGGCAATCCCTCTCCCGTCTTCCAATCCATGTTCTCGTGGATGGGTAAGAAATGATCAATTAATATAATTTAACAACAAACCCCTTTCATTTGTATAAAAAGATGAAAGGCGAAGGGACATATGATCCAATATTGTTGACCATTTGGGAGCTTTTTTCTTCCTTAATCAAGTTGCCCCCCAAAAGACCCGTTCACACATTGGTCAATCCAGCGATTGATACGAGTTCAATTAGACTTTAGTCACAGTAGATGTGGCGCAAGCAATTTTACTGTTTGTTTTCTATCCAATGTGGGAATCCAAACATTTTTCAAATAGCCGTTTTAGAAAATATTCTACAAAGGCTAAGGGACCTTTAAGCTTGAAGGCACTCAAATCACGGGAGTCACATGCCCACTCCTCATCCATGATGACATTTCCATGCCCCTATCTCCACGGAAAATGGGCCCTAAAAGAGGTAGTACAAAAATTCATACAAGCAGGGGTTTTTTTAAATGATGGGCTCCACTTCGATGGGCCATGCCAATATAGTGGGTTAAATTGGTGGGCACCAAAACCTACAGTCATTGTTTGTGATATAGATTATTAAACCAAGTGGACTCACACTTTAATAACCCATGCCAATAATAAGTGGTGGACGACTAAAGTTAATGAGACTACACTTTTTAGGGCAAGACAATAAAGACTCTAGCACTTTCAAATGCCATCCTCTCTGACAGAACATTTCATTCTGGCCATTCAATGTCATCCAATGAACAATTCTATCCAGTGTTTGGAGTTCATTGTAGGTGCTTTCAACTTTTAACCCTCAAGCCCCGCATTTTCTTTGAATGAATAGCGGCGATTGAATGTTTTAAAATTGTAAATGTTCTGCAAATAAGAAAATGTAGCACAGTCGTAGCTAAAAATTCTCGATGCAGGGGTTCGCTATGTAATCTTAAAACCAGTTTAACAACAAAGAAAAAAATTAGAGTACAACATCTTTCAATCGTTTAAGCTATATATATTTTTCTTACATTAGCAACTCAAAATTCACATCATGGTTGGCAGCACCCTCCACCACCGGTATTTTACAAACCACGGAATCGAACCACCTCGAATCTAACTGGTTTCCATCCTTTGTGCAAAAGACACGGCGGCGGCCCATACGGGTTAACCATTCATGCACATTCGGTTTTGGTTAGCTCATATGCTTCCATAACTACAAGATAGGTTTGGGTCCAACCAAATACGACCGGAGATTGCATAGGAATAAAAAATACAACACTAACATATCGGCAAAGACATAGTTAGGACAAGGCTTTGTAGAGACATATGCTTCCTAAAGTATAACACTTTCTCTTTCTCTAGTCATTGCCCTTTTTTATTGAACACAATGCACTCCACCCCACGTTGGAACCAGATTAATCCTTTAAGGTGAGATCGCGTTATGAATTATGATGGCTCCCACATCCATCACCATTTTTACCACATGGTAAAACATTTTGCTTTATCTGAACCAATGGTTTTTTTAAAACTGTCCATTTGGTTTAATGATTACCAATCGAACAGTTAGGCAGAAAACTACAGATCCTTGTGTAAGGAAGGGAATACTCGGGAACACTCAAACAGTCATTAAAATGCAAAATATGTTGCAATCATTTTATCATCATCATCTCAAAATCTAAATTTCATCTGTTTGGCTCAGCTTTACAAGTTCTACTTTTCCACTCAACCACGCCAGCAACCGGCTTTTCAGTAACTCCACAATCCATCATACCGTTTCTTTCTACTTTAACAAGGTCTTAATAGCACACTAAACTGTCTAACAAAGGAGGTCCTGGGTATTTTTTGTCTGTAAACAAATATTACAATAGATTAAGCTATTAAGTTAAAAAATTATTTTCCTCTAGCAGGATCCTGCAAGTTCAAATGATGAGGCCTTCGGGAACACAGTCACAGCAAGAATTCACCAGGGGGGTGTGTCCCTACTTGGTACCAGATAACTAGGAATCTCTAGGAAAGAGGACTCTGTCAAACGGCTTAAGAATAAAGGAACAAAGTCGCATTGTGCAAGGGACCATCAAAATATCCACGCTCCGATGGCAAATGATTGCCCACCCATCAACACAGTAAATTAAATTTTAAGAGCTTGATACCTCCCTCTACATCCTTCAGCCATATCCTTTAATCTTCACCCCATTAAAATCTCTTCCATAATCACCTCTTGCCCTATGACTTCCTACACACCATCACAACTCAACAACAATCGGACCCAAAACATTCATCAAATGCATGGTTAGAAACATCAAACTGCAATTTATGGGATTTGTCGAATCCAAGATGTGAGCTCATCTAAACCAAGTGGCAAGCAATAATCTGGTGGATGAGAAGAATATATACATATAATCTCAGAAATTAAAGTCACCATCCAACAACAAATTTACAGCCTGATGCACTCCACTAGCATAAAATAGCGAGGATTGGTAAAGCATCTTTTTCTAGCGACTCAGCAGAATGTGAGCAGAACTTAAAAGGATGAAATAAAGGTGGCATCTCCATGTTTTACTAAAGGAACAGTACCTAGTACTTTTAATTTACATACGAGAAACTAAATCATATGCCATTGTATAAAACATTCCAAATACAAACAACATTCCTAAAGAAAATCCAAATAACATTAAATGCATTGAACTAAGATGAAGAGTCCATCAGTGTGGTTACCTTTTTGAGGAGGCCTTTAATTTCTCCTGTTAAGTTCGCTTGTACCTCCGGTGACAATTTCTCTACTGAAGTCTCTTTCTCTGATGACTCTGAAAGCATAGACATCATAATTTCAAGGTTCTGCCGTATAACATGCAGTGGAGGCCCATTAACAGCCTTTGAAGAAGGTGGGGTAGTGACAGTTCCACCTAGTGCCGCCGGAGGAAGATGGAAACTACTATTCATTTCAAAACCCCTGGGTACATGTGAGAGAGACTGCATTCGGCAACTGACAATGTAAGGTCCAAAAGCAGTGTTTTTATCTGAATTGTTGAAGGCTTCTGCATCAGAGCTCCTTGTGAAAACAACTCGGACAGCACCCGACTCCCTTGACACTACTGTTTCTGACTCAATCAAACACCCAAACTTGCTGAAAATTTTGATAAATTCCTCCTTGGAAGGTAAAGGAAAACCTGGTGTAAATGTCAAAAAAAGAGCCACAGGGTTATCTCCATTGGCTTCCTTTTGGTTTACTTCAACACCAGAATTGCCAGCACCCCACTCAATGGGACCCCTTTTGTCCAAAATAGGCCATCCTGACTTACTATAGGTTTTTGTAAAACTTCCTTTTTCCTTCCTTTTTTTTGTCTTTTGTCCGGTTTTACCCTGAGACTGATCAGCCGCGCTAGAATCTTGTCCTGGTAAAACATGTATGTTGGACAGGGTTTTTCTTTTTCTACCACTGGTAACAGATTTGGGTAGTGATTGGTAAGCACCGTTTGAGTCAATCCCCAATGAAACAGGTGTCTTGGGCGAAGATTTTCCTTCTAAAACATCAAAGCCAGATTTAGGCACAGATTGGTCAGCCTGCAAATCTTTTCCCAATGAAGCACATTTATTGGATTGGGATTTTCTTTTTATGCTACCTGAACCAGATTTAGTCACAGCTTGAGCAGCCCGGTTTGAATCCTTTGCTACTGAGCTTGGTACAGCAGACACAGATATCTGATTTCTATCACCAGGTCCAAATTTATCTTCATTTGCATCAGCCACTCTAGAATCTTCTTCCAATGAATCATGTTCTGTCTGTGGCAATTTTCTTTCTGTACCACCAACATCAGCCGCACACATATGAATATCAAAACTGTAACTTGAGCTTCTATATTTAGTGAAAAAGCCATTAACTGCATTAGATGAACTTTTGCCCTTTAAATAGAGAGGATCCAAGGCCGCTGAGAGTAATTCTGAAAGCATCTCATCTGCAGATGCATCTAACTCTGGTGTTTGAGGACTTGAGTTACCAGGTGCTTTATATTCACCATGAACTGACAAAGCAACTTTCTTCTGAGATATCTCGCCACTGCACCTTCGGATCAGAGGTGATACAATTAACTGGCCTGCCTCTCCATCCTGAGAGGCATCTGTGGACTTAGGAGTCTCTGCTTCAACGTCTTTCCAACAGAGAGAGTCCACAACTCGAGAAGCCCTTGGAGCCTTTGAGGTTCCAGCTTTGATATCTTTTGAGGATAACATGCCAGCCAATCCACCTAGCATTGTGTAAGGAGGTGATAAATACTTGCTCTTCTTTCGTACTCTTGGTGAAGTCAAGATTGCTCTGCTTTGTTCAACGTCATCATCTTTATTGGTTAATGCACTTACATACTCGAGCAAGGAAGGCGATGCAAAATTCTTAGTCCTCTTTCTCCGCCTCAATGATGGAGCAGATTTCACATCTCTAGTTGCATCATTGTCATTATCATCCTCATTATCCACCGTTGCAGATGGCGATCCGGCATGCTCTATATTCTTCTGCTTCTTGGATAATGGATGCAATTTATCGGTGACCTTACCCTCTTCTGTCGCATTAGCAGTGTTGCTCTCAAGCTCAACATCCATGTCCTCTTGCAACAATTCAGCCATGCTTCTCTTCTTCCTTTGATACTTGTCCCCCATACTATGTGACCCTCTCCGGGAAGTGTTTCTGCCACTTTTGCCAACTGAGGTACCCATGGGTGAAGAAACCCAGTCCTCTTCATCTGGGTCTTGGGCATGTCCTCTCTGATCATCAAATTTGGTGTCGCCAGAAATCTGATATTCAGCACGGTCCTCAGCATCATCAGATGCTTTTGAAATTTCTTGGGGCATAGGCAATCGGCCATAGCCCTTAACCCAACGGAAGGCCGATATGTGCCCGATGAACACAGTAAGTTCAAGCATATCTATCTCAGAAACAACCCGAGAAAGACCTCTCAAACGTGCAAGGAAGCTTGCAGGGTCAAATTCAGCGATAGAGAGTTCACCGATGCGGCCTTGGGGACTGCTTACACCTTCTTTTAACCCGGCATTTACAGTAACAGGTCTAACAAGTGCAGCCCTAGCTTCCTCTGGCACACAGGAACAGATCATATCCAATTTGACACATCTACCAAGCTCATTCAAAGCTGCTTCCATCGCACTAAGGAAACTTTTAGAGCTGCTCTGCCTCCACAGCAGTTGAAAGCTCTCATGGAAGAACCTTAACTGAGATGGATAGCACCAACCAAACGTTTTATTTCCAAAATACACCACCAGGAAGCAATTCCTCCGGGAGTGCTTTGCTGCATACTCTGATGCATCTGAGTGGTCATAGATCTGCCCGGGCCACCAAAAGTGACCCTTAGCTTTACCCCACACGAGATCGCCCACTTTAAAACGGCTTTTATGAGCATCAATTTGCTCCTCTTCTTGCTCTTCCTTTTCTACCCCTTCAAAACCAGCCTCTGAAAGCTCATTCCCCTGAACTCCCACACCGAGATTCTCCTCTCTTAGATCACCTCTTTCTAGAAGGCCATCTTTCTCTCCAACATGTTCCCCATCAACGCTTGTAGAAACTGGTTTCGATGATAGCAGTTCCTCCTCAACATCCATCAAAGCAATGCGGGCATTTGTGTCATTAGAAGCAGCATTTTGCTTCTCATTCACAAGAGGAAAACCCGCTTCACGAACTCCGATTTCCTCAATTGTCTCCATCTCCCGCAGTAAACCCTGCCCTTCTGCGACTTCAACTCCGGCCGACTTCTCCACGACGTCCCCCACCGAGTTTCCATCGCCATCTCCCGCAGAAACACCCGAATAGCCAAACCCAAGTTTCCGGAACTTCTCAGATGGAAAATCAGCACTCTCCTTCCCCAAAGCGCCCAAGCCGGTGATTTCCTCAGCCTTAGTTTGAGTTACGCTATTGGATCCAAAGGCACCACCATCTACTTTCAATTTACCATCCATTGCACCAATCCCACCAACCAAAACAGCTCCTTTCACAGACCCACTTCCTTCCTTACCACTCTTTCCCGTCCAAACCTCTGATTCCACAAACAAAACTCCTATTTCTTCAACTCGATTTCCCACTAAAACCCCATCATTCCCACAACCAAAAATCGCACTCTTATCCCCTGTATCCAATCCTACGACGCGATTCTCAGCTTCTTCACCAGAAATCCTCGCACCATTGTTTCGGATTCCCGAAACCGATACGTCTGATTCCGAAACTCGAGCATCCAGGGAGGAATCGGGTGAGACCCCAGAACCGTTGCTTGAGGGAACGGTAGGGTTAGGGCTAGCACTAGGGTTTTGGTTTTGTCCGGAATCTAGGGTTTCCATGTGCAGAAAGATTGGATTTTTCTATGAAATCTGCATTAGAAAGAGGGAGAATTAGAAAAGGAGAGAGGAGATTACCTGAAGGAGAGAGATTTCTAGGGTTTTGAGATGTCTTTCTTCTTCGATTTCGATTTCGATTTCGACTCTCGTCCGATTTGGGGCTTTTCTGGAGACGGAGGGAAAAGCAGGTGAGGTGGAGACTGAAGAGACGTGCTTTTTATCGCGTTTGGAGAAATTGGAGAGAGAGAGAGAGAGAGAGAGAGAGAGAGAGAGAGAGTGTTTTTACACAACATCAGGAAAGAAGCCCCCAATTTTATGTTTGACACTGCCGCTTTAGGTCAAAATATTTTAAACAGATAAAATATTTTTTTTTTTGCAATTATACATGAATCTATTTCATTTGGGGGGAGGTCAATAAGGGCTTTTCATGAGAAATGGATAGTATTTCTTTGAAAATGATTTTTCTTAGTGCCATTGCCTTAGATTTTTTGTGAAAAATGTCTGGAAGTGAAAATGATTTTTCATGGCATTAAAAATTACACGTATGTTGCGATCGCTTTTCTCGAGCAAAATCTGGAAAGTAAACCCACTTTCTTATTATTGCTGATAAAACCATTTCTGATGGGGTAGAGAAAATGAGATTTTCTTATAAAAAAATGGTCTTTTTTGTAGCGCTACACAAATGTACCCTTTATAATTTTACTAAAACAACCTTTGATAAGTAATCAAACAAAGGAAAAGTAACTACTACAATTTTTTTGCAAGTTGTTTTTTCCCTTATATTATATATTATAATGCATATAAAAATATTTGAGGGCATCAAGTGTGCAAGCATTTGTTTAAGATTGGCCAAACAGGGGAGTGCCTACTATTAGCCCAGCTGATTAAAATTGAAAAAATTGCCACTATTGGTATTTAAATGAAGATTTTGCCAAAATACTTTTTTTTGCTGTCTCACAATTGGTTAAATCATTTCATTGCCAGTCGTTGTGACATTGGTTTTTCATATAAGGACTCACCTTTGATCCATCAACCCATTCAAACATTTTACCTTAATTGAACATTCCATTTCACATTGTTTTGAACATTCCATTTCACATTATTTTGAACATTGTTTACAAATGGATTTTATCCTAAGGCTTGTATATAGTATCTAGTCATTGAACTTTGAAGATCTGAAACTAAGGTTAGGATAATTTGACTCGTTTGACTTTATATATTTTATTAATGACATGTAAGTCCTTTTCCATGTCATCATGCATCTAAGTAAACCCACTAAAAGTAGGAGTTGAGAGATTTGCCAAGTTGAAAGAGAGAGCTTCTTTTTTTTTTTTTTTCATTTATTCATAAAAGCTATCATTTACTCTCTATTTTCTTCTGCTCTAAAATTGGAGCTTTTAGAAATATAAAAACATACAAAGGGTTTTTTGAAGTTGTCAGAAGATGTAAAGGCCTTTTCATATAAACTTCTTAAGATTTAATGCATGCTGCCTCCAATCTGTGTAATTTAGCAAGAGTCGCATGTGCATGTTTATAGAGGTTGTTGGATGGGTTTGGGTCTGAGGTTGGATCCATACAGTTGTAGAACCACGCACTCCACACAAATAACAAAGAGGACTTCTAGCGGCGGAAAAAAACCGCCGCTAATAGTCATTACGGGCGGAAACATATGCGCCGCAATATTTGTCGGCTAATGTTGTGTCACTATTTTTTTACAAGCTAAACAAAAGTTACCACCGTTGAAATTGGAAATAGCGGCGAATTAACTGATTCGGTTTATGCTGCTAATGGAGTACTTTTAAGGTGGAAAAAAAATCGGTTTTTACATTTAGAGGCGGAATTTAAACATTAGGGGTGGTTTTTAACTGCTGCTATATTATTTTTTAACAGCGAATATTTTTTTTTGCCAATAATTGTTACTATTAGTGATGGTTTTGTTAGTCCACCGCTATAAGTCTTATTTTTTTAAAAATGGCTACATAACTTATAGCCCTCCTGTATTTAGGGCCGGATACAAAGTGCCCCCGCGAACTTTAAAACTTCGTATTAAACCTCCCTTAACTTCAAAGTAAAGTGCAAACGTAAATAGATGATACAGAAAAAAGTGCAATTACAGTTTTACCCTGAGATATATAATGAACAACCTACCTTTTCATCTTAATTTCCTCTCATTTTCATTAGATGAAGGCACTTTTCATCTAGAGGATCTCTAACTCTCTTCAATCTCTCTTCATCTCCATCAAGCATCACGTCTGATCGTGACCAGAAAGAGGATTCTAGCTTGCAGAGGTATGTACTCATACCTTTAATCTTCATGGTATATAGATGAATGCTTATGGTTTAGAAATGACTGCGATTTGGGGCTGTTAGACATCCATTCTACGTGCATGCCTATAGATTTGTTCATAAATTTGTCTCATATGCATGATGTTTATCTTTTTTTTTCTGTGAAGATTTATCGTGAGACCTTCTACTATTTTTGGGTTTCTGAATATTCCCCCTTTCTGAAAAGTTTAAGTGTTTTCTCTGATGTGTATGGAAAATGGCCTCCACTTGAGCAATTTGGATGTTGATGGAAGAAGGTCCTCACTTTAATAAATAGTTTTGATGTTGGTGGAAGAAGGTCCCCACTTTCTTAATTATTAGAAGAAGCTCTCCACTATAATAAATATTTTTAATGTTGGTGGAAGAAGGTCTCCACTTGAACAATTGTTTTTGAAGGTCTCCAATTGAACAATTGTTTTTTATGTTGATGAAAAAAGGTGCCCACTTTGAACAATTGTTTTTGATGTTGATGAAAAAAGGTGCCCACTTTGAACAATTGTTTTTGATGTTGATGGAAAATGTGTTGTTTTTCTTTGCAAAATAGTGAGAGCCACACATTGTAGGGACCACCTTTGTTTGAGTTTAACTAGGCCATTAGGAGTTGTTTATTAATAATTGTTTCTTACTTTTCTTGAATTTGCCTTCCATTATTGTTATGCTATTTGTCTTTTTTAATAGTGCCATTGCATGCAGTTATGGAGAATAATATTACACTTCAGTTCCATCATGGTGGGTATTTTACAGATCCACCAAATAAGGTATATGTTGGGGCAATCATAGAGGAGATCATTAACTTTGATGTTGACATGGCATCATTTTTTTAGTTTATGGATTATGTGATAGAATTTGGATATCCAGCAAATAGTTCAATGTTCTATAAAGTGCTAGCTTTAAGTTTTGAAGATGATCTTATGGAAATAAATTCAAATAAAGATGTATTACTTTGCTTAGAGTATTACAAGGGTTCTAGTGTGTTAACTATATATGTTGAGAGGGGGGCATGAACCACTGAAGGTGGTTTCACCTAAGAGTAAGATATTGAAAGAGAACATAAATATGAGAGAGTGTTTAAAGCAATTACCTGCCCCTTTGGATGGATGTGTTGAAGTGAGAGTGAGAATCAAAATCAGGAAATGGATTCTACTGATTTTGAGGACTACCATGTTGATTTTGAAGAAGAGAATGGAGAGGCTAATGATGTTAGTCATGAGGAGGGTAGTAGTGACAGTTATGAGGAGGGAAATGCTGATAGTGATCAAATTAGATTAGATCCTGATGATCCAGTAGAATTAGTTGAGGATATTAAGAAGCTAGATGGTAGGGATATTTTTAGAAAAACATGTGATTGTGTGGACAGAAAGAATGGTTTGGTAAATGATCAAGGGCAAGGAGTTAATCAAGGAGAAGGAGTTGATCAAGGACAGGGAGTCGTTCAAGGATATGGTGTTAAATAAGGAGAAGGAGTTGATCAAAGAGAGGGTGTTGATCAAGTTGTACATAAATTTAGTCAAAAACAGGGAGTGGATTTAGGTAGACATAAATTTAATTAAGTACCAGTTGATGACAACTAATACACAGATAATAAGAATATTGATGATCTTTATAGTTTATGTGTGTAATTTGATGATGATATAAGGAGCAAATGGCCTGTGTTCAATGAGTTGACTGATATGGAGAATCCTAGATTAGAGTTAGGTTTGATGTTTTCTAGTTCTCAGATTTTTAGACAGGCTCTTGTTAAATAGACTGTGAGATAGGGTCATGATATTAAGTATTTGAAAAATAACAATAAAAGGATGACAACTATTTGCAAATACGATTGTGGGTTTAGAATTCATGCATCCCTTATGCAGGGTGAAAGGACTTTCCAAATTAAGAGTTTTCAGCAGAAACATATAGGTGGCATCAAGTTCAAAAGCCACTTAGTCACTACTAAGTATATAGTGAATAAATACCAACAAAGGTTGAGTAACAACCCTAAATGGGTAATTGTTGCCATAAAAAAAGAACTTAGAAAAGAACTTAAAGTGGACCTCTCCATCCCTAAGTTGTAAAGGGCCAAAAAGAAAGCTGCAAATAATATTTTTGGAGATGTGAGAATGCAATACAGCAAATTAAGGGACTACTGTGTCATTGTTATGAAGCATAATCCTAATATAAACATATTTGTGGTGACAGAAAGACCTAACACGGATTTGAATCCTTTTATTCAAAGATTGTATGTACGTTATGAGGCACAGAAAACTGGATTCTTAAGTGGTTGCATGCCTGTAATTAGACTGGATGGATGTTTCCTTAAGGGCATCTATGGTGGACAATTGTTGGCTGCAATAGGAAGAGATGGGAATGACAATATATTTCCTATTGCCATTGTTGTTGTAGAGGCTAAAAATAAGAATTCATGGACTTAGTTCTTGAAAGCTTTGATTGATGACATTGGTGATGGTGGTGATATGAGTTGGATTTTCCTATCTGAAAGATAGAAGGGGTTTGAGCAGGCCTTTGAAACAGTAGTTCCTATGGCTAAAATTAGACATTTCATGAAGCATATGTATGACACTTTTAAGAAGCTTTACAGAGAAAAATTATTGCAAGATGCAATGTGGGCTGCAGCATCATGTGGAAGTACAAGAAAGCTTGATTCTCATATGAAGATGATTAAAATGATTGATCAAGCTGCTTATAAGTGGTTGATGGATGCCAATCCTAATAGGTGGGGCAAATCACATTTCAATATAAGGGTAAAGTGTGATGCATTGACAAACAACTTGTGTGAGTCATTCAATAATTACATAATGGAAGCTAGAGATAAACCAATAGTTTCTATGCTTTAGTGGATAAGGAGGAAAATTATGATCAGAACTTAGGTGAAGTTGGGAGGGATGACTCAGTACAATGGTACAATATGTTCAGGCATTATAGACAAGTTGGAAAAGAACAAGAATGAATCAAGACATTGTTTTCCAAACTGGTCAAAGAAAGGTGAGTTTGAGGTGGATTGTTTTGCCAGGACATACATAGTGAACATTGAGAACAAGACTTGTTTGTGTAGGATATGGGATTTGAGTGGGATCCCCCGTAAGCATGTAATGTTTTTGTATCTATCTTGCTCAAGAACAACTAGAAGATTACATTCATCCATGCTACAACAAAGATAATTATCTGAGGGCTTACAACAGTATGATACACTCTATACTTGGCATACATGATTAGGTAGAAAGTGGGACAGAAGCAATTACTCCACCTTAATACAGAAGACGTATAACCAGGCCTAAGAAAATGAGGAGAAAGGATCCGGATGAAATGCATAATTATAGTAGAATTTCCAGGAGAGCAGGAGTTATGAGTTGTTCTAGATGCTTGAAAGAGAACCACAATGCCAGGTATTGCAAGGGGCTAATACATCCTAAATCCAAGCTATTTAGACAGTCAGAACAATAGGCCGCTCCATCTCAGCCCAAATCTTCACAGCAGGTCCCTTCTTCACAGCCCAGATCTTCAACACAAAAGGTCTCTTAATCACAGCCCAGATCTTCATCATAGCCCAAATCTACATCATAGCCCAGGATTTCACCTAAAAGATCAGCGCAGGCCAAACATGCCTCTCATCCAATCCTTGCCAGCAGCAAAACACCACCTAGGGTGAGGACAACCTCTTACTTCATTTTCTTATGCAATTATTTACATGAATCCAAACTGAACATGTTCTTATTTCTTCAGGACATAGACAATAGAGCATCACAGGCCAAACATGCCTCACAGCTAGTCCCATCCAGCAACATCAGGAGATCACTAAGGGTTGAGGGTAAAAAAACTTCATCCCAACCAAATGTTGCTGTTCCAGGTGCAAAATCAATGTCAAAGCTTGCCTCATGACCAAATTCTACAGCATCATCAACTAGTGGCATAAAAGGGAAGGCACAACCAATGAGGGCCCCATCAAAAGGTAGAGGTAGAGGGAGGACTGGGGCAAAAACAGATAGCTTAGTGCATATGAGGCAGAGGCTGTTTGATTTTCGATTTGGAGATCTTACTGTTTGAAATGTGAACTGTTTTTAAGAGTGTGGTGTATTTGACTATTTTTAAAAGTGTAATGTATTTGGTTTGTTTAGTTAATTGTAAGCTACCTGCAACATTTCATAGTTGCATAAAAATTTCCATGCTCATTTCATAACTCTAAATAGTCCCAATCACCGTGCTAATCAAATAATTCTTAGAGGAAAAAAATTAGAAAATATAAACAGATGAGATATATATAGGAAATAGTTACTAGGTAAATAATTTGTTGCAATTATGATTCATAAGTTATACTTAAAAGGAGTAGCTTTGAATCACTGATTGTGAGTTCCAAGTGCAGAAAGGCGATGTAATAATATCCTGGTAAGTACGGAGTCGAATCCACAGGAAGCTATGTATTTTAAGGTTCTTTTTTCAACTGGTACCTTCCCTAAATAACAATCTAAAACTAGCCTAGTTTAAAATCTAATAAATACAAGCATCCTACTTACCAAAATTAAATTAATTACAAACCAATGAAAAGAAAAGAAACTTTCCTAAATCTAGAAAACTTAAATGTAAAATTTCCTAAACAAAACTAAAGTTGCTGTAAAATTAAAACACAAATTAGAATTTCCAAAAATAAAACTAAAATTAGAAACTTACTAAACTAAACAATGTTAGAAACAAAATAAACAAAAGTTAAAAACTTTCCTAAGTTAAAATTTCCAAAACTAGAAAACTTTTCAATTTAAAATCTTCAATTAAAACAAGTTTAGAAAGATATTTTAATTCTGAAAATTTTTTAAACAACAAAACCATAAAACTAGAAACAAAATTAAAATTAGAAAGTTAGTAAAATTAGTAATGCAATGCATGCAATGAGAAACTGAAAAATTCTAAGTTTGAGAAACTAGTATGCTGATTCAAATTTTATGCATGATTTGAATTATTCTAATGCATCCTAAATCTAAGTTTAATGGTTGGAAATCATACTCTACTAATACAAGAAACTAACAAAAAAAAAAAAAAAAAAACAGAAGTGAAAAAGGATCTAAAACGAAAAAGTTATGAATACATGAACATGACAACTTTGTAAAATTCTATTCAAAAATTCTGATCCGAGTTGACTGATTGGTAAAGTTTAAGCCTCTAGTATACAAACCTTTCGAAATTATTTTGATCTAAAATTCTAAGGAATGAAAGACCATATCCTAAACTTTAATTTTTCCAAGTTTCAAAGAAAAATATTATGATTTGATTGGTCTACCCACTTTCAACTTTTTGTCAAAAACCGTTTCTGTAGTTTGCTGAAACTATTTTAAGTTGTGTCGTTTGTGTATTGAGTCCAAGTTTTATCATCAAATTCAGATTTGAAAGCTTAATTTTTATCAACTTAAAAATGCACAAAATTCTATAACATGAAAATACATGTAATGAATTTTAATCCAACCATCAAACTATGCAAAAACAAAACTTAAAATCAACCATGAACATAACAAGAAAAATAACAAAAGTATAGAAAATAAAATAAAAGTGCAGGAAGTCAAAGGAGGTAAACAATTGAAGTCAAAGGCGGTAGAGTGCTCCTTTCAATTCCTTATCTTAATTTTTGCTCAAAAAGATTAAAAGTGTTGTCCGTAGGCCTTATTCTTCATCTTAGGTTGTCAATCTAAGTGAGAATAACAAATTTTCATTTTATGTAGAAATAAATTTCAGAATTGGCCTCTAATCTTTTTTCACTCAAACTTCTTTAACTCCATCTTGTATTGCCTCCAAATATGCAATGTATCCAAAGAGACAAAGTGTATTGAAAAGGACACGAAGATGGGTTATTAGTTGTAATTCCAATTCTATCCCAATATTTAAATAAGAATGAAAATTAACCCAATCACAAACAAGACTAAAATTATGAACACCACAAAATCAAAGACAAGAAAAATTGAGAAGAAATAAACTTTACTAGCATGAAATTGTTTTACAAAAGATTAAAAATAAAAAACAAACAATTACATACTAAGATAGATGAGAATTCCTCCTTCTAGTTGACACTTCAAAGTTGGTGGTGTGGCTTTAAGGCTAAGCCTCTTTGATGACTTAAGATGGATAGACAAGAGAGGGAAAGGTGGAGTGTAGAAATTCTATAGATAGGAGGTGGGCAATTCTTCCATGAAGAGTATGGGAGAGGGGTTCCCTATTTATAATTTTTTTTCTTCTACTTCTTTTTAAAGAAGGTCTTATATGTGGCTTTCCTTCTTTAAGTAAGTCTTCTTCTTGGCCAACAAGTCTTTCAACTTTGAGATGAGATAAAATTCCTTCTCTTGCTGGAATTCTAAATGCATCCATCTTTCTTAGCTAACACTTGCCAAAGATAGGGCCCACCTTTGAAGAGACAATCTAAATCCTGCCTAAAAATGTATAGTAAAGTTCTCGAGGTCATATCTTTGTCGTTTTAACTCCGATTGGTGCAATCTTACATCCTACGGATATCTTCTCGAAAAAAGCTTTCCAATGGTAGATAGATTGTCCAAATCTAATATTCAGTTTGAGAGTTATGTCTATTTTAATGTATGCTATCCAAAGAAAAATGGGATTGACTTTTTATTTTTGAATTTTCCTTCTTTGACTTTTCTTTTCTTGAATTCTCTTCACCTTAGCTTTCTTTTTTTGCATTAATTTTGAATTCTTGCAATAATTGGAAAGTGGAACCCTTTTCTTGAACATTCCACAAGTGTGTCTGCACACAAGTGAATATGTGTGTAGGACCATAAAGCCAACTTTACAAATTTTTCTTCTTTTTTCATTTTCTCTTCAATTATTCTCTCCTTTATTTTGAAAATTATTTCTTTGCCTCAATTCTTTGAAAAGGGGACCCATATCATCAATTTCCTACAAAACAAATGTGAATTCATATGAAAAGATAATTTTAACCCTAAGATCACAAATACATGACTGTGGGCCCATCTCTCATGAAATGATAATGAAAATGCATACCATTCTATATGATTTTATGTGAATGAATTAATGATGATGAAAATTGAGTTTATTTCATGAGAAAGCTAAATATTCAAAAAACTTTCTAAAAATAGATTTTCTAAAAATAGCAGGTTTTATGAATGTATGCAAAAAGTATGATTTTTAAACAAATTATGCAAAAATGTACTACAATTATATATAAATACAAGAAACCATGATTTCACAATAAATGAGGCTCTTTTGGCTTAATAAGTCCTTAAAATGGTTCAAAAAGTGTATGAAAATATGCATTTTTAAAGACTCAACAATTATATTCCCTTGTTTACATTTCACTTTCTTACCACATCATTGAATTGCATCAATTTGCTAAAAGTGCATTACTTCAATTTGTCGAACATAATCAATTCATCATTTCTCGAAGTTTAAGCTATTCAATGCTTGGCATCAGTACACCACATGCCATTGCCTTGTAATTTTATCAATCTGACTCATCTTAAATCCTTGAATCATACATTCAAATTTGGTTGTTTGTGAACCAAGGCCGAATGGTGTGTTTGAATGTACTTAAATTGCAAGTGATCTCTTCTGTATATAAGATATATATATATATTCTCTATGTACAAGATATAAATATATATTCTCTGTGTCAGGTAAAAGACCTACAACAGAGCAAAATTCAGGCTTTTCATTGAAACCAGTTGAGGCCACTACTTCTAAGCATTCGTGTACATAATCAAAATACACATGGATATCTATTAAAGGGACTTAAGTTCACATTACTCAATCTATGATTGAATTGTATTTCAAAAGATACATACATATCAAAATAAGATTACAAAGACTCAAGGTAATTCCAACCCATCTACAGGGACCTTAACTATAATTAGGTAACACAAGAACACCACTAGCTCAATTCCAACCTCAGTTCTAATAAACACACGCACATAACTTCTTTTCCTCCCTCGAAATGCTTGAGTTCCCTCTCCAACACTTCAATCCTATCCATTAACTTCTTCACGACCTCCATTTCCCCATCAACCCATTTAAAAAATCCACAACTTTACTGGATCTGAGATTTACAAAGAAAATAAATAAATAAAACATGCCATGGTTCAATGTAGATCAAATAACCACAAAAAAAAAAAAAACAAGAAACTAATTAAATTAAACATAACAAAACATACCTCATATAATGCACAGTCAAGAAACCTTCTACCCATTTCACATTGTGTTCATGAAGTTCTCAAAGTAGCTATATGGCCACAGAAACAATAACGAACATCCCCAGGACATTGAAAATGAGAGCTTTCACCACGAGATTGATGAAAATGAGAGCTTTCATTATGAGATTGATGAAATTGAGAGTTTCAAGACAATGCCATTTCATATGGGTAATGATTGGTTCAAACCTCATACCAAATGGTGGTGGTTGTTGATTTTAGTTAAGAAGAAGCCTCCAGGGCAAATTCATCATTTTTTAATTATTTTGGGTGGGTAAGTTCCCACCCCCAAGCCTCAGCCATGAATCATTATATCTAACGGATTCTGTTACGTTTGCACATTAATTTGATGCTAAGGGAGGTTTAGTACAAAGTTTTAAAGTGCGAGGGGGCACTTTGCATCTGACCCTAAGTACAGGGAGGCTATATGCTATTTACCCTTTTAAAAAAATTCCTTCAGCTTAGCTATAATTCATATAAGCTGACGTCCCTATTTTTAATTCACAATAAATAAATGAAAAACGTTCAATGTGAATAGTTTTCAAGCAATCCTCATCCACTGACACATAAATGAGGAACCGGGAAATGTGTGGTATAATTTTGATGCATCAGGGCCCGGCTATTCCCATCATTTCAAAAAATCAAAGAGGGACAAGAGACTTACAAAAAATCATAGGTTGCTCAAAAGCAGCAGCCAATGAGAAGATAGGTAACAATTTGTTGTTCAACACCTTTTGTAACAATCCGCTCCGCACTATCGAGGTATTGTCCGCTTTTGGACTTCCCAAGAGGTCACCTATCTTGAAATTGCTTTGACTCGAGCATGCTTAACTTTACAGTTTTTATGGAAGTCCTCACGGTTTTGTCCCCAAAAAGCACCTCGATAGTTTAGAACCGATTATTCCCTATATTCTTTCATTCAGATTTTACTTTGGGACTGGGTCGTTACAGGCCCACCAGCTTCCGCCGGATATGTCCCCATATCCACATATCTTCTTTCATTCAGATTTTACTTTGGGACTGGGTTGTACACCTTTCCATAGATTTCCTGAGGAGCACATTGGAAACACACTCCACTCGACCTAGGACCAGTGCCCAACCCATGATACTATGTTTATATGATGTGCTATGTTTACCTTGTATGCAAGAGCTTGACGATTCCCAGACCTAGAGCCATATGTATTTTTAGATAATTTACGGGGTCCAGCACAATTTTGCCCACTAGATAATTTGGTGTGGAGGATTTAATGTCAGATAATGCATACTGTTCACCTGATTAAAGCCATTTTTATGCCTTCTCACCCATTATTTATTTCCACCCCTTTATTATCACCACCTCTCTTCAGGAAATGGGATACCTGAGCATTATTTTCATAGTAGGCCATGACACTTTTCAATTTGCCACAAGAAATGATAATGCACTGGAGTTGAAGTGGGTCCCACCTGATTAAGATGACCCTATCAATTGGTGTTTGATGTCAACTAGAACTAAAAAGAAAAAGATGTGGTGTTTTCAACTCCTAAGTTTATAAGGAAAAGATTGATATATTAAATACAACGATGGCCCAGATGCATGAATTGAAATAAAAACCATTTGCAAGATGGAAAGTTTGACAGGTCCACATGTTGTGAATAATCAGGACATCTCTCTTAGGTTTGCAACTGGGCAGAGGATTGATTTTGATTGTTTTATTTCTCTTTTCTATATATTTTCAACAAGTGTCATAGTTATTTATCATGGCAACTTGAGAGGTGAGAAATGGTTTGAACAATAGTCTTCACATTCAATTTGGCTCGAAATAATCTCATTCAGTTCACACCACATACTGCACATGATCCCATTTATAGTTCTTTATAACTTGTCAAAAATTCCAAAACCGAGACTATATACAACTAAATCAACACTCCAATGAAATGTTGCTCTTAAACTACTCCATATGAATTTGATTACGAAGCACCACCATAACTAATAAATCTAGTCTGAGTTTCTTATGTTGCAACTGGGCATATGTTGATTTGAGTTCACTAATTTAGTTGAGTAATTTTATCTCAGATTTCATTTTGCTTCCAGCCTCTCTTTAGATAGCAATGGTAGCCAAGCCTCAGGAATGTATTTTCCTCATATTTTTCCAATCTAATAATTGAATATATTTTACAAATTGTTAAAACTTAAGCCTTGTTTGGATCTTTAGAATTCCTTGCTTTGTAAGCAAGTTACCTGTAGATCTAATAACCGATAACGTCGACTGTAACTTAACTTTAGCAGGAATGGTCATTCTAATGTGATCCGGGCAGACTAATTATAAGATTTATGTAATTGCATTTGGTCTCTAAATATCCAGACGAACTAATTATAAGATTTAGGTTTTAGGAGGAAAAGCGAATAGGCCATGGCCAGCTTAAACTATGGTGCTTAATGTGGAATTCTAGTTGTCATCATGAAGCATGGGCTGACTAAACTATTAGTTTAGAATAAATAAATTGGTTGCCAACAGAACCATAATATAGATATAAAGGCTTTCATCCATTTCCAAGCTGAATGTCAATACTATTTTTAAATCTGTATATCATTTATAGTCCTTGCAAATAGGAATTTCGAAAACCACACTAAGGGACACATACTTAGACTGTTCTGGTGATGCAAGATTCTCATAGGCAAAACCCAAGACACATTACCGTATTCCTAGATATTCAATTGAGACATGGGGGTAAAAGTAAAGAAAAGATAGCTAGATGAGAGATTACTTATCAGGTAGAACTGTATACCTGATGTAGCCACATGCAAGAGGGTCATGCAGAAGTTGCATGGGGGCAAGAATTCAAATAGATTTGTAGAATAAGTTGCTTGTACAAATCCACCTTTGGATGGCATACACAATCAATATAGTATCTTCATTAAGTATTCATAAATTGAGCTTCTTATTTCAAATTTACAGTGATGGTTTCTATTTCAACTTACCCTGTAGGAATCACTGAAAGGATGATCCATATCATTGGATTGACCACCCCCCGACTTGGATGATCAAAAACTCACCTTGGTGACCTTGTAAATTCCAAAACCTGGGTTTCTCATTATGGGCCAAATTATATCAATTTGAGTGTTGAAACACAGAAAGCTTCGGGTTCAGAAATGAATCCAGTTAGCATATTAATGTTCTGAATCATAATTAGCAATGGATAAGGTGGAACGAGGGCTATCTCACTAATAGTGTGGGTGGATAAAGTTTAAAACAAAAATCTTGACTACATTTGATGATCATGAGTAGGAGCTTCTTGGCTACTGTAGCACCTTTGACCAAGTGTAAGTGTTACCTCCATGGAATATTTAAATTGTTAGAAAATAGTGGTTGATGAGAAATGTAGGGGGACCAAAGAAGTTCAATTCTAATGTAAATAGTGAATCAAACATCCTTACTTTCAACATGTAAACATTTTATGGCAAGTGGAGACAACAACATCTTAGTTTTCAGCTATGGGGTGGAACTGGGAGCTCTTGCTGTGTATTAAGGCACATAGTAGATCAAAAGGGCTTTTAAATCCAGCTTACATCGTCATTCATTCTCAACTTCATTCATTTAGAGAGAGAGAGAGAGCTAGAGACCTCTTGATTGTTAGCATTTTATAGTTAAAGAAGAGCAGGAGCAGAAGCAGAAGCAGATGCAGATGCAGCAGCTAGCATCACATGGTATGCGTGGGAAACACAGAGAGAGCTTATAGCAAGTAGGTTTTTATTAAAATAAAATTAATGTTTTCTTTTTCTATCTATGGGAAAGAATGGAGAATGATTGCAATGAAAATCATGTGGAGAGAGAGAGAGAGAGAGAGAGAGAGAGAGAGAGAGAGTGTGTGTGTGTGTGTGTGTGTGTGTGTGAGAAGGGGGTGATGAATCGTGAATGCATGCAAAGCTTATCAATGCTGGGATGAAAGCAAAAATAATTATAATCAATGTCCATAATTAGTTTGATTTATTGTGACCAAGTCACCCACATTTGATATACAAAAACAAAAATAGATCTTTAGGAAAAAAATTGTACACTAATCGCATTCGAAACATGATGTGAAATGCAACGGATTTAAATTCAAGATTCACATGCTTCAAGCATTAAGAAAAATTGGGAAACATAATTATAGTTCATCATTAATCTCCCTTTGTTTACATGGGTTCAAACACTCTGATCGCAGGGATGCAAGTTGTTTACAAGTTTTGAAAATTTACAACCCCTCCCTCTAGTCTCAAGTGTGATATAAACTTGGAAACTACAAGAAATATATGAAGCAATAGGGTAAAAATTCCAAAAAAAAAAAAGAAAGTAAGGAAATGGTGACCGTGGCCCACGGTCACTGATAGACAGTGGCTAAAATGGCCATTGTTTGTCCCGTTTATTCTTTGTTTCACTTTTATGATGCTTTCAGAGTGTTGGAGCTTGTGTTCTTCAATTTTTAGAGTGTTGAGTGACCACCAAGAGTATTTAAATTTGCCATACAATTGACTAAAACCTTTGGTAATCATTACTTTTTTGTTATGGACTATTTTTGTACAAATCTGAAAAGGGTACTTTATACAAGCAAAATGGAGTCGAAGTTTTGGCATTTGAACCTATGATTTTTATGGAACAAAATAAAGCCTAAAGAAGGTTGTTCACAACTTCTGAGATGACTCAAAACCCTCCCAAGTGAGAAAACCAAAGGAAATAGACTTTATCCTTTTTATGTTTCATGACCCTTGCATCCATCTTCTTTAAGTGATACGAATGCTTCTTCTCCTTCTCTGAACCATTTCTCACCTTAGGTTAGTGAGAAGGAGAAGAAAAAGTAGACTTAGAGTATTTGAAGTACCTTAGAAGCCTCGTGAATTATTGGAACTTGCTTGTTAATGTGCTTTGAACTAGTTGAACTTCTTTGAATTTACTTGGAACTTGTGTGGAACGCTCTCCCAAGTGTCAAACCTTCCTTTTGATAGACTCTAGAGGTGGTTTAAGGAGTTATGGAAGGTTGGAGTTCAAAATAAAGTGGAAAAAACAGCTAAAAACTATCGAAAACCATTTCACAGGTGTCAGTGACCGTGGCTGCAATCACTGACAGGTCCAATTTAGGGTTTTTTGCATATGTGACCTGTTTTCACCTGTTTGGGACCCGACCAATATCCGATCTTTACAAAGCTTGGAGGGATACTCTTTAACAATATTTTGAGTGTTTCATAGGAATTTCAACTCATTTTGACCTTTTGAAGTTGGTCAACCCCCCTGTTGAGTTTTCATGAAAATGGGCCCTTGCTTCAGATATTTGAGGCCCAAATGACCTTGGATGGATTTGAAACTTTGAGGCACTAATGTCAAGGATATCTTAAAGTATCCATTTAAATTTCATGTAGTTCGGATTTGTAGAAGCAGGATTTCGAATAGTGACCCACTTGTTGCATGTTCTACATTAATGTTCTCTTGTGTTGGAAGCAGTTAGCTTGTTTTCCACCCAAATGATGTTAAGTTAATTTGAAACTTTGGGGAGTTGACTTTGAACACATTTTGACTCTCTAATCTAAATTTCATCAGCTTTAGCCTCTTAAAAGTAGGATCTTGAGTTCGTGACACCTATGACCTAGGGGTCACGGACTCCTAGCTGACATGTAGTTGAAGTGGGGTCAAACAAAGTCCTCTTGGCTTGAAAATCTGTAGAACCAATTCTGAGTATGACTTAAGCTTTTGTCTAAATTTCATCAACTTTGGTCACCTAGAGGCAGAACTTTGGTTAACGATCCCATGCCTTGGGGGTTACTAACCCAAAGTTGACATGGTTGTTGACTTTAGGTCAAATGACATCCAATTGACTTGAAATTTTGCATACCTCTCTTGAGTATAATTTGAGCTTCCTTAAGGAGTTTCGGCTGATTCTAACATGTAAAAGAGTCTGTTGTCACGGTGACTCCAAAAAGTTGGAAGACAATCACTAAAGCTTGAATTTGAACTGGAATGAAATCCAAATGCTTTGAAATTTTGGAATATCATTCCTAAGCATAATTTAGACCTGTCATGTGATTTTTCAGCCACTTTGGTAACTTAGAAGCTTGAGTGTGTTCAATGACCTTTAGACTTTGAGCCAATGAACCTTGAATTTGAAGTTTTGTGGATCAAGTGACCGAATGAAGTCTGATAACTTTGAATTTTAAACTGTTGCACTCTGAGCCCATCTAATGTCTTCTAAATGAGTTGTATTAGTTCTGAATATCTAAATGCAATACTTGACCCAGTATTTCACAATCCTAGGGTTCACGTGCCCTTGGGTTGAAATTTGCTTGTAATATCTTTACTACAACATTTGTAATTTTTATGGGTCAACATACACTTACTGGATGTAAACTTCAATAACATCTAATGTTGTATATCATCATTATGTTAGCTGAACTAGGTGAACCTTTAGAATACCATCCACATTTGGTTCATATGGTTTCTCATCTGCTGCGTATCAGCTTGCTTCTTGTTAATTTGGTCTTGCATGGAAACCATTCTTTCTTTTATTTCCAATCTATGAGCCCTCTCAACCTGCGCTGTCCCCCTTGTATTCACCAATTGAAGCTCGTCGGCCATGGATATCAGAAGGGTTTACACCTAACCCAAAGGTGGGAACCCGTCCATGTCTATCTTCTCCCATGACTTGAGAGAAGATTGCATCCCACGTTGTGCTATTATTTGAGCTCTAGGCTACTGGCTAGGTCTTTCATCTAGCCCTCTTTACAATTCATAATAAAAATATTTTTGTGTGTGAAGATAAATCTATTTAGCTGTAACTATTCATGGTAAAGAACAAACAATTATCAATCACTTTATGAGTAATTATGACTAGAAATGCAAATACTTCGAACAAAATGTTAAGCATTTTTCTGCTAAGTATCCTTCTACTATTGAGCCTTTTAGTTGATTTCTATTGCGCACGTTGCATTTAAGAGTAAGAAAGTACCTATGGATGATTAGAATTAAGATATTGGTTAAAATAGCTTTTACATAAACACTATTGTGCCAGTATTAACAAGTTAAAACAAATATAATAACATTAGCAAACACCTCTCAATGGGGTACATCCATCAGTATTGTGCAGGTCCAGCAATCCTAGCGTCTCCTGCCAAAAGAATTGGTAAATGTACCATAATATCGAAGAATACCGGTGGAA
The DNA here is from genome assembly GCA_037013555.1 of Sextonia rubra. Taxonomy (NCBI): domain Eukaryota; kingdom Viridiplantae; phylum Streptophyta; class Magnoliopsida; order Laurales; family Lauraceae; genus Sextonia; species Sextonia rubra. The sequence goes on from JASUAD010000026.1 coordinate 14,535,072, forward strand.
AAATCATTTTAAGATGGTACAGTACAATTGAAATAAGAAATTCCAATATTAAAACCTTCGACTATATTAACTTTCGAGCATAATTCCTTAAAATAATACTTAATTCAATTAAGACTGCACTAACATTCTTTGGCAAGGTCCTTCATACAGCTGTCACAACCCGAGCCCAGGAGATCGGGGGTTAGTGAAAATCTAACCAAAGACACACGTACTCCCGTGCATATGCACCGAGACCTAGTTTCAATGCACACGCATAAGGCAAATTCACACATGACATACATGTCTGCGGAAGCTGTAGGTATCAAATCATAACCCTAAAATACAAGAAAACCAAATGAATGATGTCCAAATGATTACATAAAAGTCGACATATACAAACTGAATCCAATCATAAATATACAGAACATGAATAAAACCAATGACATGGAAAGAAGACGACGTGCATGTATGTATAGTACTGTCGCGCTCCGATGGAGTGCTTACAGTCACTCCGCTAACCCTGAAGGGACAGCTAAGGTCTCCCTTGCAATCTAATTGACCGACGAGGACTTGGTCGAGGGGTCTGAGCCTGTAACACCAAGGACAACTTATGAATATGACGATTCAGTAAAGTATCAGCAATGATAAAGTAACACATGTTGTATCTAGTAGAATAATCAATAACGAATAATCCACAGAATTTCAATTTCGTATACTAGGTAATCATGCAATGAATAAAGCATGCTATCAGAATCAATGCATATGAGATGTATACATAACTAGGTAGCTACTACATTTGCCATAAGTTCCCAAAAAAGAGATCTTATATTTGTGCTGAGAACACCATAGGCCAGATCGGTCTCGGTTTCCTGGGGTTGGGAATCCATAAGACATAAACTCACTGCAGTGAGGCCATATAAACTATGCCAAATTCAATATCGTTGGGTATCCTAAGGCTAAGGTTGAGTAGTGCCAGACCATATAAAGTCAATCATAGAAGAACGTGACGTGCATGTCTTGCCAAACATACATATCTTATCATAACGTGCATATCATAATGTGTATATCTTATCAGAACGTGACGTGCATGTCTTGTCAGGCATAGATCAGACAAATCAAGAGGTCATACGAGTTAAATTGATAATACTAATCGAACAGAATAAACAAATCGAAGTTACCCAATCCAAAGATATAATGGATGCCAAACCGAGCATGCGAGAGCAAGATAACAAAAGAGATGAAGGCTTATCAACTCAAATGAATCAAACGGGTAGTATAAAAAATGCAAGACCGCTATTCTGCCCAGGATTAACCATGGACAGAGCCAGGAAATATCCAATCATTGCCCCAGCATAGATCGCGTATCAGAAGGCAAGGACCGAAGCCAAGATGCAATGCAAATCAGATTCCTTTACGAGAGTCATGATCTTTTACTAGCCAACCCTAATCTAGTTATCCAGAGTTACTAACCGTGCATGATGATGTAGTTTTAAGTTATCCGACGCACCGTTGTCTAGTGTTGCATTATGTCTTGAATGTAAACCGAAGTCCCTTAAACCAACACCCATGGGGAGGTGCTTAATATCTAGATAACGTATATGAATGATTCGCAGCCTCGAGATCATTCATGCCATTCTTACATTCCATTGGGCAAGTGCAAGTTATCTACATTCTAGCATGAAAGCCATATCAGGTCTCTTCCTTAATCCTATCCTTTTATTCATTTCTCAGGGGTGGTACTGGTTAGCCGTAGGCATCTTACAGATTAGCCGTAATATGCACTGCGGCTCAGTCGCGGTTCCCCTTACTGTTCATCCACATTTATGGTTCAACCGTATTTTGTTCTACGGCTCAGCCGTATTCTGCTCTACGGCTTAGCCGTAGCACATTTGACGGCTTAGATATGGCTGGGCCGTAGAAGGTCTATGAAAATGCTAACTCCCAGTTAATCCAGAAAATTCTATCGTGTACTGATTTACGACTGGGTCATGGCTGAACTACGGCTTAGCAGTAGCACATTCTATGGCTTAGCCGTGTCCTGGCCATAGAGGAAATCTGGGTTATATAGGATTTGGACTTTGAGCCATATTACAATTACGGCTTAACCGTAGACTATACAGGGTTATTTTCTGAACCTGTTATAGAGACAATTGCATATGTACAAAGATGGCAAAATCATATGAAACAGATGGAAACTAACACAAGTTGGGCTTTTACCATAATTCATATGCAAGATTACAAGAATTAATCAAAATCAAACACATACCAACATGGTTCATGCAAATCAGGCTCATACTTGCCTCAAATGAGTTTTAACAAGCTCTTTGTTGTCCTTGGGCTCAATTCATGCTTCTAACCACTGATCCAACACTCATGCATGTAAAAAAAGAAAGCAAGAAAAGGATGTGAGTGGATGTAACGATAACTCACATGAAGAAGAAGGAGAAGAAGAAGAGAACCAAGTAACTAAAGCTTACCTTAATTATACACACAAAGATGATGTAGAAAAAACGTACACAAGATCCCTTCCCTGGCTTGATCGATAAGAAGAAAGGAGAAACAAGAAAAGAAGAGAAATCAATGTGAGGAACTGATAAGGGAGAGAGTCGGTGGAACTTATGAGGTAAGGATAAAAGGAAATTACCAAAAAGTCCAAGCACTAAGACAATTTACAGTTCAAGTCGGATAAGGGTCCAACGGAAATAAACGACATCTTTAGCGAATGATGTGGTTACGAGAATTAACGAGCATAACAAAAAACACGCGTTGACATCAAGATGATGCATGAATGATGACATCTTGCAAAATCTAAAATTACGAAAAAGGTCTCATGCCTACCTAAAACAGGTCAAACTCAACCCAACTACCTATCTATAACCCAAAACAAAGCAAAAACAAAGGTAAAACACAATTAGCAACCAATTCATCACTAATTAATCGCTAAACCAGATTAAGTTGGGTCAGAGTGTTACAACAGCCAATAGAAGTAATTATTGCATCAAAATATGGCAATTGTAACTCTTCAATCTAGATATTTTGTGCTATGTCAAGTGCACACAATGTGATATATTAGCTCCATCATTATCCGAGACCTTCACTTGGGATAATACCTTGCAAAAAATATCTTTCTCTTCACGAGCCATTGAGAAGCATGCGGAAGACAAATATGTCTTATGCCCTTGTTTATATAGATGCAAGTTTTATATCCATAACTTGTAGGTCTTCACATGCCTTTAAAGTGTCCTTTGTTTTTCCTTTAATGCTCAACAATGTCTTAACTATACTGTCACATACGTTTTTTTCAATATGCATAACTTCCAAATTGTGACATATTGAAAGATGCTCCCCGTACGGTAATTTAAAGAATATACTCTTCTTTGTCCATCCGTTCTCAGACCGCTTTTTCTTTTTTACTGAATGTATTAGAATTATCATTCCTGAATGTGATGTTGATGGCATGACACTGATGCAAGAGCTCTGTTCCAGATCTTGATAGAGGAGCGGATCTAAATTCCATCTCTCCATCAAAAATTTTCTTATCATAATGGAACTTTATGATCGGCATCCAAGAAACAACAATGGCCCATATAATATAACTTATGCTACTTCACAAATAGTAATAACAAGTGTCTTTATTGCAATGAGACAAGCAAAGTGACCCTTAGTGCTCCATCCTGAAAGGTTTGCGTATGCAGGGAAGTCATTAATTGTCCACAACAATGCATTAGAAAATTTTGGTTAGTTGAAGCATCCCAAGTTGGTAATCCATCCTCCAACAAATCCTTCAACTCATCTATTAATGACTATAAATACACATGAATATCATTCCCAGGTCCACAAGGATAGGGAATAAGCAATGACATCATGAAAAAAGATTGCTTCATGCATTTCCATGGTCGCAAGTTATATGGCATCAAAACAACGGGCCATGTACTGTGGGCAATACTCATTGTCCTAAATGGATTAAACCCATCACTTACTAACCCGAGTTTAACATTACAAGGCTCCATAGCGAAATCTGGGTATCGGTTGTCAAGACTTAGCCAAGCGTAGGAGTCACCAGGATGTAACACCGCGGCCCATAATTTCTGTGATTAGTGCCAATTAAGCAAATGATTATCTTAATATGTGGGTTCAGTGAGAAATTAATTTAGCTAATTATTTTGAATATAATTTGTATAGCTTTGGAAAATTTCTGAGAGCGACTCAACTTAGTTCCTTACCTTTAGAATCCCCTTTGTAATTGTGGGAAAGTTTGAGGGGCTATGTGCAAATTCTTTAACCTTGTGATCTTGGTCCCATTAGATGTAAAATAATATTTTCAACAACTTTAGTATTCAACCTAAACCCATTTGGAAACCCAATACCCTTTATTTTGCCAAATTTCACTAGTAAGGGCAAAATCGCCTTTTCACTTAAAATCTAACCCCAAATTTTAAAACACCAAAATAGTGTCAACAGTATACTCATTAGAAAGTAGATTTCATTTCACATGCAATTGTCTCTTGCACTAAACCGATTCTAGGCCCATAACACTGAGTTTTAAACTCACCAAGATCCATTAGGAGTGGGGCGCACTTTCTACTCTCTTTATAAAGTTTCCTCCTCCATCCACATTTGTCTTTCCTTCATTTCATTTCAGCAACAAGAGCTCCCAGCAGAGAACTCTTCTTCTTTTTGTTTTGAGCTCCTCCCTCCTCCAACTCATGGGAAGTTCATGTCCATCAAATAAATCAATACCGCAAACGGAATCTCCTCCTTATGCACCTCCTACACATCCTATTTTGGTGCATTTTCACCTCTGGCTGCCCCACCTACCATGAAAATCATCTCAATTCGAGCTCCTGTAGGTAAGCCCTTGATTCTATCTTCAAATTTAGTCATGCAAGTGGTGATTCCAAATATTTCTTGAGTTTTGATTTTTGGGGCTTTCATGTAGGAATTTTGGCATTTTGAGGAAGAAAGTGTGACTGTTTAGGAGTCTAAATTGGAGATTGTGGAAATGGAATTTGTTGCTGGAATCTAAGGCAAGAAGCCCCAACTGTATTAATCTTGGTGCATGTTGTATTGTATGATGCATTATATGATTTTACATGTTAGCATGACCTTGCATTTAAGCTCAAATACATGACTTGGATGAACATGTTTTTATTTCAGAATTTATGCCAAGAGATGTCGTTTTTTATAAAGGATTTCTAGCAGTTTTCAATGCATTCAGTTGGGTAACTTCTTCTAATTTATGCTTCCTAGTTTTAGTTTAGTTAAGCATGTAAATGGCTAGTTTTGTTTTAGAAAAAAACATTTGAAGTTGAAACCACCCTATTTCTTCATTGAGTTTCAGCTATTTTTGTCTCGAAATAGTTGGAAAATTTCAGGTTACAAAAGCTTCTTGTTTTCAATTCAATGAAGCCCTTTCTGATATGTAGATTGGTTTTGGGAAAATGATTTGTAATTCCAAAGTTATCTTCAAAACTAGATGCAGAAATTTCTGCACTTTTTACATGGCTTAAAATTATGTTTTAAAATGGGCATTATAGGTGTTGGGACCACCCATGGCTAACCGGTGATTCATTTGGTTAGCACATTAGGGGCAGTAGTCCATCCCCTTTGTTTTTCTTAAATAAAATGCTTGACAGCAATCACTATTAGTCCTTAAATCTCGTCATCATTAGAGCATTTTATACCTGAAACTCACATGCTTTTTAATCCAAGGAACCTTAGAATTCCCCCCCAAGTCTCATTTAACATAGACATAACACTGTGGACTTGTAAGTATTTTCTCTTCTAAGCCTTGGACTCTTTAATCACATGATTTTCTTAAGATTAAGATACCTGATTTACTTGCCCTTTGGTTATTAAAAGTAACATGAGTTAAGTGGTCAGCTGGAAACCATGTTCCACTCATGTGAACTTAAAATTAGGTGGATCCCTTGGACATTTAAAAAGACTCATTTTATTACTGTTTTGTGACCATGTGGAATGTTTGTTGAGCTGAGAAACACTCCAAGATTTGTCTAGGAGTATGCCTAATGCGATATTATGTTAAGAGTAAGTGACCCTTATTCTTAAGTGTCAAATGATCATTAAGGCACCAAGTAAATTAGGAATAATCGACACTTGTGATTTTGGGATGTATAGAATCTACTAGAATCATGATTACATGTGGAAGGCAAATCCAAGACCTAAGTTGGTTTGTTGATTTTATAGTCTCATTGGTTTCCCAAAATAAGTGTCCTAAGGTTAGACTTGGGCTTTTGGCTTAATAGGTGCTTTCAACAAATCGGAGAGGTTAGGTTGTTGTCAGGAGTGCTAGAGGCCAAGAATGTTTTGGTAAAGTAGAGATTTGAGGATTTCCTCTCTTTGAGAGAGCTAAGGAGTGATTGAGCTTGGGTTTTGCTAAAGTTGGACCATAAACACTGTAACAAAGCAAGTATAAGCTAATTACTGTTGAATATAAGTTGGTAAATTGTAATCCTTGTAAATCTATTGAAATCAAAATGTGATTTTCAGCCCGATATCGTTGTTTCGAAATGCATAATGAGGTTGTTTAAGTAAATGAATGAAAGACGAAACTAGACATCCAAAATAGTGGGAATAGATTGAAATGACTGCCTGGGGTTAGCTATCATATATACGGAGTCAAAACTCAGTATCATGGGTTAGAAAGAAAACAACTTCAGAAATACTGAAGCTTATGATTAAGCCATAAGTTATGCTATGGCTAAGCCACATTGATACCAAAGTCTTACCAAAAATGAAAAATCAAAACTTTTCTTCTGCAGCTTAGATTACGGCTAGGCCATAATTTGTACGATGGCTAAGCTATAGCCAAGCCATGATCAAGCCGTAGGCAATCTACGACTAAGCCGTAGGTTGTCCATGGCTGAGTCATAGATGCTGAACAAAATTCTGTAAAAGCCACGGCTAAGCTGTAGGTTAGCCACGGCTAAACCTTAAGAACCATGAAACTTAAGGATAATTAGAGACATCGAGAAGACCTTGTAGGGCCTTTATTCCTTGGATCCTTTAACTAAATCATTTGGCCTAATAGAAAGTTACTAACATGAAGTGTCTTGAAGGCTTGGACTCATTCATATAGTGTTATTAATTTGTTTAGCACCTTCGCATGAGTGTTGGTTTAAGGGACTCTGATACACCTTCCTTATACTATATAACACCAAATAGAGACAACCGTATATCAGATAACTTAAAACTACATCATTATACATTGTTAGAAACAATGAATGACTAGATTAGGATTAGCTTGTAAATTACCCCAATTTTATTAATCTAATTGCATGGCATATTGAAATCCTTACAATTGTCCTCTATTATTAAAACTTCTTATGACATGGTCAAGATATGAATTGATTTTAGTTAAAACGTTTCTTGATATACAATTTTCCTATTATCAATATTGAATTGACTAAGAATGAATTGAACGTATAATGAATTTTGAATGTATAATGAATTGTTTACAATGAAATGAATTGCACGATTTACACAAATTCAATTACATGATTTGAAATGGTTTGGCTTTACTCAACTTCAACCTTATAATACCTGATGGGGTTGACTTTGGTGTAATAGATTGAAATGGTGCAATTGCAGTGTGCCTTTGGAGCTTCCGGACTCCATGAACGTAAGGACCCAATGTCCCTTTGACCAGGGCATTGGTGTTCCCAATGCAAAGATCCCTATTGGGAGGATATAGTAAATGTAGTAGCCAAATAGTAAAGTACTTCTCTTAATTGATCCTTATATCATGCTTTATTCAATGCACAACATGCTTACTATACTAAATTGTCTTTCATGATCACTTGTTAATTATTCGCTTAGATACAACGCGTGTTACTTTAAATATGTTTATACTTTGCTGAATAGTCTTATTTATAGTTGTCTATTTGGTGTTACAAGCTCAGGTTCTGCTTTTAGTCTTGCAAAGATTGTGGAGGCAGAGGAGGAGAGCAAGATGTTTCCTTCAAGCCTTGACAAGTGGATAGCAGAGGTTTTCTAACTAACTTCTGTGTCGGAGAGCACTCAGACTATAATTGAGTATAAATTACAGTAATGAAAAAATTATACCTCTTTTATATATATTAAAATGTTAACGATAGACTATTTTAATGAATTAGATACCATTGAACTATTATGCGGAATGAAAATAGAAAAAAAATTATAGGCGATATTGACAGGCTTCCACATGTTTGGTACACAAACATATGTCCTTTAAAAGTTCCTCACACATAAAACAAGGGGAATATCCCTTGTGGAATTCTGCTTTGGCTTCTGTTTGGGTGCGAATTTCACTGTAGTACGCATGTCACGCCTCGAGGATTACCATAATCTAAGTTTCTCAGGCTCAGATCGTGACATAAGTTGCCTTAAGACCCTGTCATTAGTGCGGCCCTCTGCTAAAGCAAGCCATTTTATCTGACATGAAAACCCTCTGAAGCCTTGGCTTTAAGGGGAAGTGACACACAATCTTCATAGGAATTTTTTGTTCCTTAAAAAAAGGAGGTGTTGCACCATTATCACTGGCTTTCCACCTTGAAGCACCACATATAGAACATGCATATTCCTTAGTAGTTTGTTTCCAATAAAACATACAATCATTTGTTTCCAATACAACGTACAATCATTAGGGCATGCATCAATCTTGTTGTAACAAGGGCCTAATTCCCCAATGGTCTTTTTGGTTTGATAGAAGAACTTCGGCAATGTTTCACTCTTAGGAAATGCTTCTTTCAACAACTCAAGCAGCATGGTGAAAGAGCTGTCGCTCCATCCATTCAAACATTTTATGTGCTATAATTGCACAATGAAAACAAGCTTGGTGCAGTTCTTGCATCCTGGGTAAAACTCTAGCTTGGCATCTACTAACAATTTGTAAAATTTCTCTGCTTCTGCATTAGGTCCTTCTACTTGTTCTTGTGAACTAGACTAGGGATCTTGAATTCCAAAAGCCGATCATAACATTCCATGCATATCATCAACTTCATCTGATGCACCTTCATCCAAAGTAACATTACAGGATGTTTGAGGTGGGAATGTAAATTCTTCCCCATGAAAAACCCAAACACCATGGTCATAACTCTTTACAAATCCATCACATATCAAATTTTTATTTACTTCATTCCAAGATCTGTAATATACGTTACCGCAATTCTTAAATGGACATTTAATCCTATCTTTGATATTAAGTTAGCAAATGCAAAGTTGAGGAATTATTGGAGCCCTTCTTCATATGCAGTGCTCACTCTCGACTCAAGAGTCCAACTCTCATCCATAATGTTTTTTCTCAACTAATGGACCATCTGTCAAGTCTGAAACAAAAAGAGTAAAGTCTAAGTGATCGATTTGAAGAATAACAGAAAACCTCATGCAAATTAAAAAGGGAGAGCAGTGAAGATAGATAAAAGTATTATCTAGTTCACCATACCACCATATGATCATCAATCTAGGTCATAGCAATGCATATTACTAATCATTTAAAAACAGATCCCGCCTATGAAAGAACTAACATTGCATTTAGTTACTACTAAAATTCTGCATTAAGAATCCAAACCTAGGCTTGAAAAGTAGCTCTAGAGTCCTATAGCAGATTTGAAAGTAGATTACAATTGTCCCTTTAATTATAGGTGGTCTAAGATTGTTAAAATAAAGGCCAATGATCTAACACATAGGCAAAAATCCCCCTAGAAAATCAAGGCATGTTTGTGCACTACAGAGTTGTGAATTTCATTTTCTATAGAAAATTAAAGCTAAAGGCTTCAACTTTATGCATTTTCAGGTCATATTATTGTTGTGATCAAACCATTTCCATAGTTGTCACGACCCGAGCCCAGAGATCGGGGGTTAGCGAAAAGCCAAACCTGTGACACACATACTCCCGTGCACGTGCATCCAAACCCAGTCCATATGCACACACACAAGGGATCTAACACGTGCGAAACAAACGAACGCGGGAGCTGTAGATATCATAGCAAGCAACAAAGCAATAGCGGAAGCCGAAAAATGCGGAACGGAAAAGACAAAGATAAATACAATACTCGAAAACCAGATACAAATCTGAGTACATGACAAAATTAAGATGTACAAATATACAGAGTAACAAAGTTCGAAGTACAAAATACAACATCTCCAAAAACCAAAACAACTAGGCCATTGATGACATGCATGTACGCACTCGGCAGAGGTGATCAGGCCCACTCTGCCAACCCGGAGGGTGCCTCTAGGCTCTGCCCTGCAGCCTCCTCGACCGCCGGGGAGCTGGGCAAAGGATCTGTGCCTGCAACACCACAGACAACACCAATGAATACAACGATCCAGCAAATATAAGTAACAGGGACGAAACACTCATAGTATCAAATTGAATAATGACAGAATATTAATTACAAAGTTTCATCTTAGTAGACTAAGCAAATCGTGCATAGAAGTAAAGCATGATAAGTGAATCAAAGCATAGAAATACTGAACTAGGTGGCTACTACGTTAACCATATTCTCTCCAATAGAGAGCAGAGCAGAGCAGATGAGAACACCACTGACCGGGCCAAGGGTACAAGTGGGTCTCAGTTTCCTGGGTTCCGGGGTCCTAAGACAAAGCGACACTGCAGTGATACAGAGATACAGAGATCTAAGCCAGAGGTAACCCCGTCGGGCATCCTAGGGCTGAGGCTGAATAGAGCCAGACTAATACCAATCAAATCAAATCCAAAAGAAGGGAGATTATCCGCTTTGGACTCACCGATGACAAGGACCGGATCTTATCCTCACGTATTAATCTCTGGGCAGAGCCACCAAGGAATACCCAATGAATCAGAGATATACAAAACCAGAGATATACAGAGCATAGCAGTAATACAGAACATAGCATAGATTAAGTCAAAGCACAGCATAGATCAAAGCATAGTGCAGAACGAAGAATAAAACAGATATACAGGACGAAAGCAAAATGACCTCGTAACACATAGACATAAATCAGCAGAACAGAGGGCAAAACTGTAAGCAATATGCAATGTATCTCAGATCAATACGGAATCAAGGTTAATTACAAGCCAACCCTAATCTAGTTGTTCACTGTCACTAACCGTGCATGTTGATGTAGTTTTAAGTTATTCGATGCACCGTTGTCATCAAAGTGTTGCAATGAAATCCTCATGTGCACCGAAGTCTCTTAAACCAACACCCATGGGGAGGTGCTTAACAGTAAATCAATGCTCACATGAATAAGTCACAGCCTGACAGACTATTCATGTGGTCCAAAGAGTCCATTGGGCAGGTTTACAGGGGTGGTTAACCTGTATTTTAGCCCTACAAAGTCACACCATTATCCTAAGTTTTGTTTCAGATCTTCCAGGTCTTATGGTTTAGCCATGGGTGACCTCCGGCTTAGCCGTCTACATCTTACGGCCTAGCCGTAACATGCCCTACGGCTTAGCCGTGGTTTCCTTCAGAACACAGCCAAACTGTCATCTTCTACCACCTCTGATCTGATACATTTCACGGCTGAGCTACGGTGGAGTCCACGGCTTAGCCGTAGACCAATCCATGGCTTAGCCGTAGCTTCATCGTAAGAGTACTGAAACCAGAAAGTTTCGACTGATCAGGGGGATAATTCACGGCTGGGTCACAGCTAGCTTACGGCTCAGCCGTAAAACAATTGACGGCTCAGCCGTAGCCTAGCCGTAGAACAAAATACAAAAAATTCAAGTCTCTGGAATCTGAGCCGTACAAAGTTACAGCTTAGCCGTACAATACAGAACCGAATTCGAGCTGAGTACAGAAACTGAGATTTGGTACAGAAACTTAGCAAAACAAGTTCCAGAGGTTCCAACATCACAGAATTTGGCTGTAAAACATAACAGACATGTATACAATGTATAAGATGAAATCAAAGCAGTCAAACAAAATACCCATATGTGTTATACAATCCTGTACTTATACTTGCCTCAAAGCTTAGCCAAATCCACTGAGATCAAGCTCCAAATCAACTAAAACCCAAGCAAAGCAAAGCAAAATACAATCCATGAGCATGCACAGAGAGAGATGGGAGATCCAATTGGAGAAGAAGAGATGGAGAACCCACTTACCTAAAGCAAAGACAGAGAAATATCACAGAGAGGAGAGAATCCAAATCGAAACCCAACATCAACCAAGGAGAGAACAGAAGTGAAAGGGGGAAGAGAAGAGAACAGACGTGTAGCTTCTGGAGTTTGCATGCAACGTCTAAGCAAATGAAATGAGCAGGGAAGAGACATCTGGAGGATGACTCATATATATATAGTTTTGGGAGTTTAAATCAACAACCAATGAGTTTCAGCTATTTACAGTTTAAGTCACACAAGGTCTAACTTCTCCAATTGACTCCGAATGGGTCTGAGGCAGTTATGGAAAACAACGAGCTCAACGAAATACACGTGCTGACACCAAGATGATGCAAATAAGATGCACTCGAAGCAAAAGCAAAATTACAAAAAAGGGCTTAGAACTACCTATCACAGGTTAAAGGTTACTCAACTGCCTATCCAAGACCCGAAACCAAGTCCAAAAGGATAAAACAACAGAAAAACATACTAATGAGCCACTAATCCGGCTCAAAGGGAATCAGAGTGTTACAATAGTGAAATTTGTTTCCACCTCTTGGGTCTCAATCTAACTTCCAAAAACAAAATAAAAAGATTAAAGCATGCTTTCATCTCTGAAAAAAAAAACCACAACAATTCCAAATGAGCATTTAAACAAACACCACACATCCAAATGCACCTAGATTGTGGAAAGCCCAAACCCCTCAAAAATCCCATCCAGATCCCTAACATCAAAACAAACCAAATGAAAACCCACAAAATCAAGTACACAGAGAGAGAGAGAGAGAGAGAGAGAGAGAGAGAGAGAGAGTGAGTGAAAATAGTTAATCGAATTGGAATCCAGTTCCAAAGAACTACAAAATACAAGCAAACTAAAGATAATACATCTTCAAAGACAGATCACATGCATCAATGCCAACCTATTTGTATCAATCCACACTAAAGCACTTCAACATTTCAAAATAGAAACAATTTAGGATTATATCAACAAACACCCTAATTCTAACAAAGATTAACCAAATTCCTCACAAAAAACTTCAAAATAAAAAACAAAAGCAACAGTAAAACAATCTAACCATATTAATATACATCAAAACCTGCTAAAAAAGGCTGCAAATTAGAAAAATCAGTAAGCTTCTGCATCAAATCTGAAACAATGCAATAGAATGCAAGAAGTTGGCTAGGATTGTAAGTACCAGCAACACGAAATTATATCAATGTTGGTGCAATTTAAGAGAGAAAAAGAAAGAAAGTGATGAATTTGACATTGGAAAACAGAGATCCAAGGTTTCCGTACCTTGTTCTTCAAATGCTTGACTTGGAATGGAAGATGAGAATGAAGAAGGGAAAGAGAGCAAGATCAAGAGCGAGTGAGGGTTTGAGAGATCAAGATAGAGATATTGAGAGTAAGCGAGGGTTTGATGAGAGGAACATCATTAAAATATATTTAAGCGTACAAGGTAAGGCCCAGAGAGAGATTAAAAGATGTACATATATCAGCAGATTAAAACCGCTCATAAATGATTTTTAATTTCAACAAAACTTTTAGTGGTAGTTTGTACCCACGGATATTTAAAACTACTGGTCCTAAATGAGTTTTTAAATGTGCTTTGGTAGAAAATTATTACATTTAGCCGTGAAAAATAATATCCACTGTGAAAACTTTTAAAGGAAATAGAAACTTCATATATATCCCGACGGAAATGTGTGAATCATCGGTATTAATTTCTTTAGCAGCGGAAATTTAAAAACTACCCCTATAATAGTGATGCTAGTTGTCATTTTTCTTATTGTGATAGTAGAGTTGTTGGTGTAGGGTGAGCTTCATGGGGCTATCTATAATGGCTTCAAGTTCACAATAGTAAGGTTAATAATTAGTAACACCAAACAACCAAGGTGGACAGAAACAAGTCTCTAGAAAGTTAAACAAATGACCTTTCTAATACCATATGAAGTTTCTTTAACAAATTATGTAGAAACAATGGAAATACTTTTTAATACTCAACCTTGGATGGAGCTCATTCCTTAACACTCCCCCATAAGTGGAACATGATCAATGCATTTTTGTCAACATGCATTTATTTTAGCAGCGGATCATTCCTCTTCAGAATTGAACTTGCGGCAAATTAGCTTTGATACGATATTAAATTTCCTTAGAAATGGACTTTGAAGAGAAAGACTGGGTTGAGTTTCACCCTCATAAAAAATTCTAAGTTCATGAATAGATCCCTTAATCTCAAAAAGATCCAATGAACCCTTCTGGCCCTCCAAAGTGAACTATTTGTTGGTAGACTTGGACTCAATCAAACTTAGCCCAAACTGGAAGCCTAGGCCTGGTTACCCATTTCGGCCCAATGATTGGTATTATCGGTACATCATGTATGTATTTGCTTTGGAAGGGACTCAATGTCTCAATCTCATGCACCCCACATGCACTTCACATGTTCCTAATCATCAAAGCACAATGTGGACAAAGTCATCTTATGTTATAATTGTACATACTTATTGATTTGTCTGGAAGGCGCACAAAGATGGGCAAAGGATGTGCATTTTTTTAGCAAATCTGGCTACTAATGGGGGAAGGATGACAAGAAAATCCACATTTTTCTATGGTGCATATCCTACTTACCAAGCTTTAAGAATAATAAGAACTAGCTTACAACTTTGAAAATATTCTATGTTATTATCTCTGACATTTCTAAGCAATCATTAGCTTGATCAAAGCTTGGCGTCAAGCTCTGTATCTTTGCTTTTTCTGTGTTTGTGAAATCATTCTTTGAATTTGCTAACATAAAAACATACCAAATAACACTTTTAATAAGGGCAGAGTTGCCACATGCAATAGAGGACCTTAATTGGAAATCCAAAACCTAACTCTAATCCAAAATCAACAACAAAGAAGCAAAATCACAAGAAGAAATATGCAGAATGCTTAATCACAAATCTACTTTGAATTAGCCTTCAATCCTTGACATAAAGATAAAACCAGTGGAGAAGAGAATAGACATTGCAACTTAAATAATTTTTTTGACATCCCATACATGCACATACATTTGCTTTGGCTCAGTAAAATAAAGGTCTAAATCTAAAATAAATCTAAAGCATTGATCAAATTCTAACCTAGTAAGGAAGATTTGAAAAGAGTCACCTTCTTTGTAGTGGAAATATTCTCATGCACGTGGTTCCTATGTGAATCATGCACATGAGCCACTAAGGCTAAATTCATTAGGTGGGGTCTGCCTTTGTTGATCTCTAGATGGTTCCATGTGAGCCGTGCAAAGAGAATAATTTCCCTTCTGTAATAATATGTTTGTAATGCCCTACTCCACATACATGCATGATATTATTTGCTTTGGCCCAGGGCTTCACAATTTTGCTTTTAGTGCCAGAAGGAAAACCATAAGGCTTGTGGGCTAAAGTGGACAATATCATGCATGCGTGTGGAGTGGAGCATTACAAATAGTATCAGAGATGACTCTCGACTAGTTCAAGTGTAGGTTTCTACCATGGTTTGGTGCAAGTGGGTGGGCTAAGAGAGTTAGTAGGCTACAGGGACTGCCAGGCTATAGCACAGGGACGTGCAGCCCTAAGGGGAGTGGATTATAACATCCTTGAGTCCGACATCTACTATAGAGAAAAAAGTAATTGTGATTATATGTAGAGTTTACACCCTTACCTTGCATGAGGCCTTTTGGTGGGTTAAGGCCTACCAAAAGCAAAACTGTGAGGCCCATGGGCCAAAGTAAACAACATCATGCAGGCTTGTAGAGTGGGGCCTTACAAATATGTGCCTCACATATCTCATTTTTGAAATATCCCACTTTTAAAGAATCCTTATCTAACTTGATAGAAACAAATCAAGAAGGAAAAGAATACAAAAGTTAAAAACCACTTGTTACTCAAAATAATAATAATAATAATTTGGGTGACGCTCTATGTGAGCTCTAAACATTTGCAGTAATACATACATACATACATACACACAAGAGCCTAATCACCTATGTGCTCGTGCAAACACGGTGGGGTCCATGGGCACACTTGGGCTAGATCTAAACACCACATCATAGATAAATATTTTTTATTCGGGTAGGTGCACAATGGTGGGCAAGGGATGTACATTTGAATAGCAAATCTAGCTACTAATGGGCAAAGGATGATAAGAAAAGCCACCTTCTTCTACAGTGCATATCCTACTTACTAAGCTTTAAGAATAATAATAACTAGCTTGTGACTTTGAAAAGACTATATGTTGTTATCTTTGATATTGTTAAGCAATCATTAGCTTGATCCTAGCTTGGCGTCTAACTGGATCTCTGCTTTTTCTATGTTTATGAATTCATCCTTTGGATTTGCCAACACAAATACATACCAAATAACACTACTCTTAAGAAGGGCAAAGGGGACACATGCAAGAGAGGACCTTAATTGGAAACCCAAAACCAAACTCTAATCCAAAATCAACAACAAAGAAGCAAAATTACAAGAAGAAATATGTAGAATGCATAATCACAAATCTACTTTAAATAACGCTTCAATCCTTGTAAGCAAAATAAAACCAATGGAAAAGAGAATAGACATTGCAAATCAAGTAAATTTATTGACATCCCATACATGCACGTGGATTTGCTTTAAAAACATGCACATACATTTGCTTTGGTTAAGTAAAATAAAGGTTTAAATATAAAATAAATCTCAACCATTGATCAAGTTCTAAATAAGTAAGGAAAATTTAAAAAGAGTCACTTCTTTGTAGTGACAATATTCTCCAACACATGGAGCCTATGCAAACTATGCACATGAGGCTGAATTCATTAAGTGGGACCTGCCTTTGTTGATCTCCAGATCCACGGTTCCCAGTGCATAGAAATCAATTTCCCTTTTTCTTTTCTAAAAATGATAATTCATTAATATTCAAATGGATACATACAAAAAAAGGGGTAAACCTCTCACAGACCTATAGAAGCCAAATGTGGGAATCTGAAGATGAAAACAACAGACCACAAAGATGGTTCCTACTAGGGGAGCTAAAAGAGCACTACAACAACTTGCATCTTTACCAATATTTTTTGCCAACACAACCCAAAATACATTGGTCAAGGGCTCATTTTACCAATGCAAATGAAAATGTGTTGGGAACAATTAAAGGGGGAAATACTTTTACCAACACATTGTTATTTGCATTGCTAGAAGTACCCTTTTGCCAATGTAATAAAGTATATGTTGGTAAAGGTTACCGTTTACCAACACAAATGAGAATGTATTGCAAAAAGTCACAAAGGGGGAGTACTTTTGCCAACGAAGTGTTATTCACGTTGGTGAACGTACCTTTTTGCCAACGTGATAAAATATACGTTGCTAAAAGTTACCTTTTACCAACATAAATGAGAATGTATTGGTAAAAGTCAAAAGGAGGGATTATTTTTTTCAACACATTATTATTTGCGTTGGTGAATGTACCATTTTGCCAATACGATAAAATATGTGTTGGTGAAAGTTACCTCCTACCAACGTATCAAATAATATATTGGAAAAGGTCATTAGAATCGTTAATTTTGCCAATGGAATTACGTGCATTGGTAAATGGGATACTTTTTCCAATAATTAAAAGAATGCGTTGGTAAAAAGTAGAGATAATGTATACCTTTGCCAACGCAATATGGGATGTATTGGCAAAGGTCCAAAAAATGGTACGAGAAATTTCCTCCCAAAAACAAGCCCCCTTATAAACAAAAAGTAGTTGTTTTTTAACCCTAAATCTATTATCCTTTCTTACATCCGATCAAGATCTCTTCTCCTGGCAGAGAGACGTCATCTACAAGTTTCTATTCTTTCTCTCCACTTTCTCACTAGAGATGAAGGAAGAGTATAAGTTTGAAGAAGAGCCTCTTCTGTCCATATACTTAGTCTTGTATTTTCTATTATATAGGAGCTGAAAGTCTGGTTGTAGCATAGCATTTGTTATGTAAACAGATGTGGATTCTTGGCCTTCATTTTAGATGGGATATGGAAGAAAACAAGGAAAAGAAAATGGTCTTTTCACCGATCATTTCAATTTCAAATGGTGTGAGTACTTGCACTCTTTTTTGTTTGGGCCTTTTTAGTGCTTATGTTGAACTAGGAACATGATTAGATCTTGGCCTTTCATAAAAAAAGGCCCATTATGAATGGGTTTTAGCCCAAGAATTAAGATTCATCATTGCCTTTTTAGGCCCAGGGACATAAACGCGTGCAATGCGTGGATCAAAATGGAAAACTGTTATCCACATTAGTGTCACAAATATTGGCAAATTTGGAAAAATATTATGATATTGTTAAAAGAAAATATTAATCAACTGGTGATCTTTCAATTTTTTCAAAATATTGCAAATATTGAAAATAAAACATGAAAAATGCAATGAAAATCATGCTAAATTTTTAATAAATTAGTAAAAGATATATTATAAAAACCTTTTTAAAGTGACTTATATCTATTTCCAAGATTTCATGTATACGGTATAAGTTATTTCCCTTAATTTTTTTTCCAGTAACTTATGGAAAAAACTCATTAAAACTAAACCTTTGTGAAGTGGTCCACTAAATCAATGAGGATTTTCATAAAAAAATCAAACATTAAATTAAAGAAAGAAATAATTTAGGATTTCTCATCTTTCACCGATCATTTCAATTTCAAATGGTGTGGGTGCATGCACTCTTATTTGTTTGGGCTTTTTGGGTGTTCACGTTGAACTAGGAACATGATTAGATCTTGGCCTTTCACCAAAAAAGGCCCATTATGAATGAGTTTTGGCCCAGGAATTAAGGGTCATCATCGCCTTTTTAGGCCCAGTGACATAAACAGGTGCGATGCATGGATCGAAATGGGACATTGTTATCCACATTAGTGTCACAAATATTGGCAAATTTAGGAAAATATTATGATATTGTTAAAAGAAAATATTCATTTACTGATGATTTTTCAATATTTGCAAGTATTTTCAAAATATTGCAAATATTGAAAATGTAACAGGGAAAATGAAATGAAAATCATACTAAATTTTTAATAAATTAGTAAAATATATATTATAAAACCCTTTTTAAAGTGACTTATATTTATTTCCAAAATTTCATGCATACAGTATAAGTTATTTTCCTTAAAGTTTTTTTCCAGTAACTTACAAAAGAACTCATTAAAACTAATAAGCCTTTGTGAAGTGGTTCATTAAATCAATGAGGATTTTCATAAAAAAAATCAAACATTAAATTAAGAAAAGAAGTAATTAAGGGTTTCTCGTCTTTTCACCAATCATTTCAATTCAAATGGTGTGGTGTAGGCACTCTTATTTGTTTGAGACTTTTGGGTGTTCACGTTAAACTAGGAACATAATTAGATCTTGGCCTTTCATAAAAAAAAAACCCATTATGAATGGATTATAGCCCAGGAATTAAGGGTCATCGCTTTTTCAGGACTAGGGACATAAACAGGTGCGATGCATGGATAAAAATGGGACATTGTTATCCACATTAATGTCACAAATATTGGCAAATTTGGGAAAATATTATGATATTGTTAAAAGAAAATGTTTATCTACTGATGATCTTTCAATATTTTCAAAATATTGCAAATATTGAAAATATAATAGGGAAAATGCAATGAAAATCATAATAATTTTTTTATAAATTAGTAAAAATATATTTTAAAAACCTTTTGAAAGTGACTTACATTTATTTCCAAAATTTCATATATACAGCATAAGTTAGTTTCCTTAAATTTTTTTTTCCAATAACTTATAGGAAAAACCCATTAAAACAAAACCTTTGTGAAGTGGTCCATTAAATCAATAAGGATTTTCATAAAAAAAAATTCAAACATTAAATTAAGGAAAGAACTAATTAAGGATTTCTCTTTCCAATAGAACATTAAATTTTCATGAAAAGAGGCAAAAACTTCTCTGCTCATGTCTCTGTCTTCCTGTATTCCACATGCACGTTTCATCTCCATTTTTTTTTCTCTAAACATCTCCCATGAGAAAAGTTTGAAAAATCATCTCCTTCCTGCTCGCTTTGCTATAAGTTCTTTGGTCATTGGTGAAGGGTCCTCAGTAAGAAGAATATCGTCTCAATTAGCAGGTATGCTTTTGTTTTGTTTGTTTTTTTTTTTTTTAGTTTCTGTTTATTTTCTCTTTCTCTTTTTTTTTTTTCATCCGTGAGAACCATTCATGAGAAGATCAGGTTGATCAAGGAGATGTTTCTCCCACTGGTTGTGAAGATGAAATCGAATGCTGCAGCCCAAAGGTCTCGATATGTATGGATGTACCCGATCAGTGTGGTGTGGTCGCCCAATAGTGTGTTGCCTGATGTGGGGACTAGATTTGGCATCAAGTGGTCCATGTGGGATCACAACTTCTGTTAACCAAAACCAACGTGGGTTGCAAAAACTAGACTATATCTTATTAAAAGAAACCAAAGGAAAATAAAACAATAAAAGTTGCATAGAGAGAGGGAGGAAGGAGGTGAAAAGGAGAGGTGTACCTGATTCGCCATCTCGCCTTGCCACAGTCGAAGCAATCTCGCCTCACCACCTATTGTTTCCGGGCTCCCCCTCCTCTTCCTTTTCTACCTCCTCTTCTCTTTTCCCTTCCCGTTTCCCCTTTCTTTTTTTCCCCATTTGTTGTTTCCGTCTTTGTTTCCAGCGGATGAAGATGAAAGATAGGGCAAATGCCCTTTTTACGGTTTCTTTTCTCTTTTTTAATCCCTAATGGTCAACACATGTATGTTTGTAACTTCATAACCATGCCACTTTAGGGGCTCCACGTTTGGGTCCACTTACATAAAATCCAAACTATTCAAAATGATTTCCCCTCTCTATTATGCCCTTGTAAAATTTCACTCTAATTGGTAATTGGCATACTATCAGATTAACCAAACAAAATTTCACTGGTGTTTTTCATTTATCGTCCATTTATTTTAATTTTTGTTGAGCATCTAATACAAAGAAAAATGTTCAAAATAGAAAGATGTGAAAAAGAACAGATGAAGAAATTGTGACATAGGTTTTGTTAAATACATCTATGAGTTTCTCTCTTGTGGGAAAGATGACTTCATAGACCCACATCCTCAATCAGAGTTGACTTTGATGGTTTTCATTAGGTTTTCTTTTTGCTACATGAGAAACTAAATTAAAATTATTATAATTTAGATTAGCTGAAGATTCATTATTTTTTAAAATCATAGATGGATTGCAACTGGCCTGTATTTGGATTTTCATTTTTTTCAGTGATTGGACTCAGTTTTTGTAATTTGTTTTTTTTTTTTAAGAATTAAGGAGTTTAAGGGCAGACTGCTCGAAGACGACTGAAGGAGCGAGAGAAACAAGAGGATCCACATGAGCACTAGCCGCAATGCTAGCCTCCTAGTACCGAATTCCAAAAAAAAAAAAAAGACTCGGCACATCCTGGGACTAATGGTTCAGATATAGAACTTCTCTGTGACTTCTAGGACAAAACAATAGCCTAGGATCCACAACTGTGGAATCCAAAGAGGGTCTTGTGGGTTTGAGGGAGAGGTCTGTGCCAAAGGAAGAGGAACGTAGGGGGGTCATTTTTGAAATATCCCACAAAGAATTCTTATCTACCTGGATAAAAAGATTAAGAAGAAAAATAATACAAAAGTTAAAGACCACTTACTCTAAAAAAATTGGGTGACCCTAGATGTAAGCCTAAAACATTTGCACTAATACAAACATATACACATAGAATATTAATATGCATCCATCCCTCACTCTATGGTGGGAGATACTTCCATATTAGAATATATTAATATGTAAAAGATAAAAAAATTATATAAAAAAAAGAAATACTCAAATACAAATAGAAAAAATCACGAAAGCATAAAGTGAGAAAAAAATGCATAGTAATTTTTCTCTACATACACATACATACATTTATATATACATACATGCACACATGAGCTTATCACTTGTGCGCCCGTGCTGGATCATGACCGTCCATTACTTGTTTGGGAATGTGGTTAGACGGTGCAGGATGAGCAACCTTGATGTGCCACACGTGTGAAAAGATGGAGATGAACGAGCCATCTCATCACGTGGGTGGCACGTTTTGTGCCTACTTTGGCTCTCGTGACTGTGAGGAATAAAACGTCCGTTGCAAAATCTCGTTATCCACAGTTTCTCGTGCCGAGATAATGAATCTTTTGGATATTTATGAGTTACTTTGTTTGTCAGGCGTCCAGGGCTTTCTGCTTCGTTTCCGATGGGGACCACCTAACGTGATTATATGAAAACCAACAAAAATGAAATCATGAGTGGAATTATTGAAAATTGAGAATTTGACGTCGTAAAACCTAATATTAATTCCTTAAGAATTGCAATTTGAGAAATGCTTACAAAGTTAGGATATCTCATAAACATCTTTGCACAAATATTTTGGAATTCTCATAAACATATTTGCACAAATTTTTTAAAATTTCAATAGTTGGTGTACAAATATTAGGTCCTGGTGCAACAATATAGTCAAAATTTTGTAAAATTTGAAGTGCTCAAAATAAAAAGAACTCTCACCAATAGAAATTTTTTAAAATTAACTTTAATAAGAGTTAGTCCCACCAAAACATTGATTGTTCCATAAAACTAATTCACGAATCTTAGACAAGAAATTCGGCCGTTAGTTGAGTTCTTAGGGACCATCTAGGCCAAGATTAATAGTACTAGTAAGGCTAAAAACTATCCACTGTGGACGCCATTGTGGCACGATTTTAGAGGCCTAATCACGAACTGTATGACCTTAGCCATGAGATTCCCTCCATTATTGAGATGTTGTGTATGTATATATGTGTATGGGTGGGAAGCAATTGGGCTAGAATTACTAATTAGCCCTATAGCATTGATGATGGGCTTTACTAATAAGAAGCAACTGAAGAGCCTTGACTGAGGATCACTTTACTGAGAATAGCAGAGAGGATTTTGACCATGGGCCACTCTGTGATTTGGCCCGCCATATGAACAATCAAACTGTAAACAGTGTTGTGGCTGCACTTTACGGGCTTTTGTGTTTCCTTACTTGACGCAAGTCAGAAAAATCAATGAACCACAACCTGGTTATCCTTTCCATGTTTGGCTGCTTTAACAATGCATCATGATCTAAAAGTTTACCGGAGAAAACTACCATTCTCAATATAAAAAAAAAAAAAACCAATCAGGGTTGGACCCATATATAGGCCAAGGAGGGCCATGGCCCCCCAAGATTCCATGAAGTCCCTAGTTTTACAAAACCCTCTTAAGTTTTCAATAATTTTTAATATTTTTAATTATGGCCCTCTAAAATTTTTAAAAACTCCCTATATTTTGAAAACTATATTTATCTTTGAGAAAATTACGACAAAAATCACTTTAGTGGGTTACCAAACAAAAAAACGCACTACTAGCATTTCGCAAATGGAAATGATCCCACGGGGGTGTTTTTGTGTTTTTTTTTTATGTTTTTGTGGAGTGACGAAAAAAGCACCACTAGCATTTCGCAAATGAAAATGATCCCACGGGGCTGTGTTTGTGTTTTTTTTTTAATGTTTTTGTGGAGTGACGACATCGTCACTCCACAAAACATATTTTCTCACTTCTTCATACTTCGTTTTGCCTTCTTTTTTTACTTTTATGCTTCCCTTGTTATTCTTTTCCTTTGCCTACAACCAGTCACCCGTAATACAAACACTTGCCAATCTTTCTTTTTTATGTTTTACTTTCAGCAGTAACGAATGAAAGACCGACATCGATAGTAAACGGCATGGATGACATCAAACGACTTTTGACAAAGGGCAACGTAGTTGAGGGCGATGGTGCAACGGCAGTGGAGGCATATTTTAGTATTTTTTTTCCCTTCTTTTGATTCTATAACCAAAAAAAAAAAAAATGGAAAGCTCAGCGCTGAAGGACAGCGATCATAGCAAAGGCAAGGCCTGCGATCGGGTAGTTATCTTCTCTGACGAAGGTTGTGGGCAAGGAGGCGGTGGAGATGAGAGAGGGGTAGGCTCAGTGGGTGGGCTTGGGGTGGATGATATTGCTGGAGAAAACGCTAAAGAAGGGAGGGTCATCCCCTCCAGTCCCACTCACCACACCAACCCATCCTTCATCTCTGCCACCCACTCCTTTTGCTTCATCTATGAAACACCTGCCAACTGCTCGATGAAAAGCTTTATAGAGATCTTGAGTAAGGAACACACTCTTTTAAGCCATTACCTCATCTTTTACAATTCAAAGCTCTTCTCCTCGGTTGAATCATTTAAAGATGGTCCCTTTGCAACATGGTAGTGCTTCATCATATATTTCATGCCGCTGCCTCATGTTTGTTTTCTTTTTTTTTTTTTTTTACTTCTTTTCAATTTGCCAACTATTAACTGATTTCAAATCAAATTCTAGTTGATATTCATGCATTTCAATGCAATATTTAGGGTTGAATGTAGTGGTATATATTGTTGAGAAAGGGTTTTCCTCCTTTCTTCAGTGAGTTCAAATATTGAGTGTAGAATTTAAGTGGTGTAACTATTATTTAGAAGCACAGATGGAGTGTTTGCCTTTTTTCTTCATCTATTTTCGTATTTATGAATGTTTGTGTACTATTAGTTTGTTCCTTTGAAGACTTCATGCATTGTTTCTTTATTTATTTTCAGGTGTATGAAACCGATACATGGTTTTAGATTATAGGTATGTGAAGAGAGTTGGGAGCTTTTGATGTTGGGTTCTTGATCTATGGGTATGTCGAGAGAGTTGGGTTGAGGTGAGGTATGAGATTGGTGACTGCTCTTGCTGGTATGTATATGGGTTGAATTGGAGGTAGGAAACTACTTTGTTCAAAGCGCTTATCCTTCGTTGAATTATCTCAAGGTGGTTCACTTGCAATGTGGTAGTTTATCCTTCTATCTCTTGTTGATTCATCTCATGTTTTATTTTGTCGAAGTTTTTTCTTCCAAGTTATTAATAATGGAGTTCGGCGTTGCTCATTAATAATATTGGTGTGAACTTTTTTGCAATTTCTATTCCTTTGATATGTTTGAATGAAATTGTAGATATATATTTTACTGAAGTGTTTTATGGAGACTTTGTTTTTTATATTATAAATCCCACGTACAATGGCAGAAGGCAAAAGTTGTAACGATTTGATGCAAGTGGAATTGAGGTTTGTGAATTTAAAAGAGGTTGATGGAAATTTAAATGGTGCAAGAGTTGGAAATGTTAATACAAGGATGAATGTAATAGAAATTTTACAATTGGTGAACTTTAATATATTTGTGAATTTGCGTTTTTTAATTTACTTTTGAATTTTGTGTCACAACCCGAGCCCAGAAATCGGGAGTTAGTGAAAACCTAACCAGTGACACACGTACTTCCGTGCAAGCACACCTAGACCAAGTCTAAGTATACACACACAAAGGATCATTCACACGTGCAACACAGTGTACACGGAAGCTGCAAGTATTATCATATAACACAAGAAATACAATAGAAACGATGACTACAAAAGATTATGCAGATTTATAGAAATGTACATCAAAATAGGGGATACCAATCACAAGATCAAAATACAGGTGTAAACCAAAACCCGAAGTAAAATACCACTATACTTCCTCACATGCTTAGACACACATACAAGAAAGAAGACAACATGATGCAAACCACTCTCAGAAGACTGGATCAAGTCCACTTCTCTAGCCCAGATGGGGCCCCGCGTGCCTCTCCTGAAGTCGGGTCGACCGACGAAGGGTCAGGAGAGGGATTTGAGCCTGCAACACCAATAACAACTAATAAGTATAATGACTTAGCAAGGTATAAGTCACTCATCGTCACTTATTAACACAGTTATTTTTTTTTTAGGTTCTGTAAAGTGATAACGTCGTTACTTGTTAACAAAGGAAATTTAAAAAAAAAAAAAATTTGTGAAGTAACGACGACGTCACCCGTTAACAAGAGATTTTTTTTTTAAAGGTTTTGTAAAGTAACAACGTCGTTACTTATTAACATGGAATTTTTTTTAGGTTCTATGAAGTGAGACGTCATCACTCATTAATACAATTTTTTTTTATAAGGTTCTGTAGTGACTGATAGAGCTTTTCCTTATACATAATGTTATTTATCATACCATATCAATTTCAAAGCTTCACATTCAAACATTCATAGTGTCACAACCCGGGGCCCAGGAGTCCGGGGGTTAGCAAAAGCCAAACCGATGACACACGTACTCCCGTGCCTGTACACGTAAACCTGGTCTAAATGCACATGCACAAGGGAAGTTCACAAGTGCCAAACATGTACGCGGAAGCTATAGATATCAAAAACATCAAACTACACAATTCAAGAAGAGAAATACGAAAATGAACTGACATATATATTTGAATGTTTTACAAAATGACCAAAATGATAGATACAAAGCATGACGTAACAAGCGTGATAGATCTCAAAAAGAAGACTCCTATGCCATGTCATGTATGTCCAAGACGCTCTCCGATGGAGTGATCACATCCACTCCTCTAGGCCTGATGGGGCCTTGGGGGTCTCATCTGGAGTCTGGCCGACCGACGGGGGGTCGGCAAGGGTATTTGAGCCTGCAACACCACAAACAACTCGTGAATACAACGATTCAGCAAAGTATAAACCATAACAGTTAACGCATGTTGTGTCTAATAGAATAAAGACAGTCATGTAAATCAAAGTAGGTCAAATTCACATACTAAGCTGTCATGCAAGAAAGAAATATGCAATACGAATTAATATATACATGTGGTGTACATAACTAGTTGGCGACTACATTGTCATATGCTCCCAAAAGAGGGATCTTATATCGTGCAGAGAACACCATTGTCCGGGCCAGGGTATAAATTGGTCTCGGGTTTCCTGGGGTTCGGTTCCCCAAGACGTTTCTTTACTGCAGCAAGGCCATGAAACTACACCAAATTCACTCTGTCAGGATCCTAAGGCTGAGGCTAAGTAGTGCCTGACCATACAGAGCCAATCATGAAAACCCTGAATAGATCGTGACAAGCATATCATGCGTGTACATCCAATAACAAACATACATATATACTCAAGGTGAACGCATAGTATGACTTTTGACGTGTCATGCAATGATCTGCTAAAGAGTGGAGATCAATGACCAACATACAACATGTTATGCAAGCAAATCATACTAGATAGAATCACCTTCGTCTACTAGCCAATTCTAATCTAATTATCCAGTGTTTCTAACCGCGCATGATGATGTAGTTTTAAGTTATTCGATGCACCGTCGTCTAGCGTTGCATTGTATTAGTTGGGACACCGAAGTCCCTTAAGCCAATGCCCGTGGGGAGGTGCTTAACAACTGGATAACGAACATGAACGATTCGCAGCCCTCGAGATCATTCATGTCATACATGCATATCATTAGGCAAGTCTAGGTGCTCTACATTCTATCATGAAGGTCATAGCGGTCTTTTCATTACACCCATCCTTGTTATTCATTTTCCAGGGTTGGTACGGCTTGGCCGTAGGTGAATATACAGCTTAGCCATAGGCGTCTTACGGCGTAGCCATAATATGCACTGCGGCTCCACCCCGGTTCCCTTTACTGTTCACCAGCAATTACGGTTCACCAGTATTTAGTTCTACGGCTTAGCCGTGGCTGGGCCGTAGAAGGTCTGTCATTTGCTTGCTTTCAGTTCATCGCAAAGAAGACACCCTGTACTCATCTACGGTTAGGTCACGGCTGAGATACGGCTTAGCCGTAGGACAATATACGGCTTAGCCGTGTCCTGGCCGTAGAAGAAAACTGGGATTTTACTCTCTCTTGACTTTAAGCCGTAGGCGATTTACGGCTTAGCCGTACATGCACGGGGTTGAATTCTGACTCAACTACAGAAAACCTGTAAAGACATCAGATATGCACATTTCCAACAGAAAAAGGAAGAATACTAGCAAATTGGGCTGTAAACATGTTTTCCCTTCAAACTCACGTGAAGTAAACAAAATCATACAAATACCAACATAGGTTCTCACAGATTATGGTTATACTTGCCTTAAGGGAGTTCCAACAAACCACTTGCTGTCCTTGGGGCTCAATTCACATCCAATATACACCTAATCTCCCATGCATGTAAAGAAAAGAAGAAACATGAAAGGTCCATGAGTGCAACTCAAGAATACAAGAAGAAAGGTGGAGGAGAAGAAGATATTACAACTCAAAACTCATATACCACTCACCTACAAAAAGGAATCAAAGAATCAAGGACACACTTCCTCTTCCTTGGCTCGATGGTGGAGAAGACTCAAGAGAGAGAGAGAGAGAGAGAGAGAGGGAGAGAGAGAGAGAGCCTTCAACGAAAGCAACGTGAGAGGAGGGAAGAGAATGAGGGAATTGAGTTGGTGGAATGGCTTATATTAAGATAGAATTGCAATGAAGTCCAAATCATAAAACAATTTCCAGTCTGAGTCAAATCCGAGTCCAACGGAGTCAAACGACCTCAGTTACCAACGACATAGTTACGGAAGTTAATGAGCTCAACGAAAGATACGTGTTGACATCAAGATGATGCAAAAATGACCATGTCGAAGAAAAGTTAAAATTACGAAAAGGGGCTTGATCTACCTAATCCAGGTCAAACTCAACCAAACTACCTATCCATGACCCGCGACGAATCCAAAACAAAAGCAAAACAAAATTACCAATTAAAACAACTATAATTAGGTGCTAAACGAGGTTAAGTTGGGTCAGAGTGTTACATCCTCCCCTACTTGGGAATCATTCCGTCCTCGGAATGAACGCACACATACCTGCGTAAACAAATCGGGATACTGTCGCACCATTTGTTCTTCTAATTCCCATGTAGCTTCATCGGGACTATGATGCTCCTACAACACTTTGACCCATCGAATCGTCCTGGTGCGAAGTATCTGTTCTCGGGTCCCCACAATACGGAGTGGTCGCTCAACGTATGCGGCATTCGGCTAGATCTGAACATCGTCGTAACGAATGACATGGGAAGGATCATGAACACATCTCCGAAGCATCGAAACGTGGAAAACATCATGTACTCCGGAAAACATCTCGGGAAGAGCTAATCGGTAAGCCAAATCACCAATTCGACTCTTGATCTCGAACGGTCCGACATAGTGTGGGGCTAACTTGCCTTTCTGGTCGAAACGGATCGTGCCTTTCATCGGCGAGACCTTCAGAAAAACCCACTCACCAACCTAAAACTCCAATGGCCGTCTGCAAGTGTCTGCGTAGCTTTTCTGTCTTGACCGAGCCACTTTCAAGTTCTCAATTGCTTTCTGTACCTTCCCGTAGTTTCGGCAATGATTGTCGGTCCGTGAAAACTTCGAGTTCCAACTTCTTCAACATATCGGGCTTCTGCATTTGCGTCCATACAACGCTTCATATGGCGCCATCCCAATGCTCTCGTGGAAGCTATTATTGTAGGTAAATTCACATAACGAGAGATGGATATCCCATTCCTTCTCATAGCTCAACACGCTGGCTCGCAACATGTCCTCTAGAGTCTGAATCGTCCGCTCTGATTGTCCATCCGTCTATGGGTGATATGCCGTGCTGAAGCTCAATTTTGTACCCATAGCCTCTTAGAATGCTCTCCAGAACGACGAAACAAAACGATTGTCACGATCGGATAGAATCGATACGGGCGTACCATGGAGCCTGACGATCTCATCCACAAACTTCCTATCCATCTCTGAAAACGTCATACTGTTAGTGTCATTGTAAGAGTGTGTTGTCAATTACGTGACCAAAGTGTAGTTCGGTTCTAGAACGACCTAATTCACCTCGGAAGATCATTGAAGATCAAGCCAAGTTCAAAGAAGTTCAAGCAAGTTCAAGACCATTCAAGAAAGACCTATCAATGAAGACTAAGCAAAGAAGTTCAAGATCATTAAAAGAAGATCATTTGTGAGTGCCAAGGGATAAGGTAACTGTGATGCCTAAGTGTCCATAGAAATAAAATAGGAAATTAGGTTTTTCAAACACCCTGTTTTGTTCTACGGCTTGGACCACGGCTAAGCCGTAGATCCTACGGCTCACTCTCCAGAGAGTATTTTTTGAAGCTTTTTGTTCTACGGTTGACCCTATGGCTGAGCCGAAAAATGTTATGGCTAAGCCGTAGTTTGTTTCACGGCTAAGCCATAAAATCTACGGGCCACAATCCAGAGAGTGCACTTGGCCATATAATGCCTACGGTTGACCTTGCGGCCAAGCCGAAAGGCCTTCACGGCTAAGCCGTAAAGATTACGGGCCACTCTCCAGAGAGCAATTTCTGGGAAATTTCAGCTTACGGCTGACCCACGGCTAGGTTGAAAGGTGCTCACGGCTAAGCTGTATAAGGATTTACGGCTAAGCCGTAAGCTTAACCGTAAGAAAGAATTTTTGTTGAATCTGGTCAAACTAGCCGTTGGATGTTGTCAGAGCTTATGGTTAAGCCGTAGACCATTCTGTTCTTAGCCGTAAATCTGTCCGTTGGAGCTTATCTGTATTTAAAGAAGACCTCTCCCTTGCTCCAACTACTGAATTTATTGCTGTGAAAAACACTAGTATAGCTGAGCCTTTATACCTCCATTAAAATCTTCTTCAAAGCTCCCTCAACTACCTACTCTCCAACACCAAAGAGTGGCGTTATTGTTACAAATAGAGTACTTGGTGATTTAGGAAAGGCTCCATTAAATTTGAGAGAATACCTTAGCCTTCCAAACCCTCTTAACACCTCTTCCCTTGGCTGAGCACTCATTTGAAGATCTTCATCACCAAGAAGCAAGAACAAGAGGCCAAAGCTTGGAGGTAGTCTTCAAGCATCAAGAGCACCACTCAAAACCAAGGTATACAATTCCTTGTTTAGGTGTTCTTTAATATTTCAATTCTCATTGCTGTATTTGGTGGAAGACAAACCACCGCATCAAAAATTGTTGTAGTTGGTGGACTAGATCAAGGATCAACCACCTGATCAAAAACCCTAGTTGGTGGAAGACAAACCACCGAATCAAAAACTGTTGCAAGAGGTGTATGTTATGTAAGTACCTCTTATTTAGTGGAACCAAGAGAGATTGCTCTTGAGAGTGGATGTAGGTCTAGGACCGAACCACTATAAATTATTGTGTTTATTGTTTGTTGTGTGTGGATGTTGCCTTGCATTCTTGTCACTTGAGTTGATGATCTTTTGTAAGCTACATCTTTGTTACTCTAGTTGCATTTCTACATACTGAAAACACTCATAACTCAGAATATCTCTCTTAAATCTTCTTGGGGATTCTCAATTTTAAATAATATTTCAGATTGCCCACTAATAAACCTAATTCTTGAAAAGAAATTTTTAATAGTCCTATTCACCCCCTCTCTAGGACTTGGTGAGATCTAGTTATTGCACTTTCAATTGGTATCAGAGCGGGTTACTTCTTAAGGGTGTAATAACCTGAAGTAGATCCATCTTTTGCTAGATTCACCAGGAATCCTGAAGGAAGCTCTATCACCCGTCCACCTTTCTTTGATGGAACAAATTATGCCTTTTGGAAAGCCCGGATGACAGCATTTTTAAAATCCATGGACTGGGCTGTTTGGGAGGCTATAGAGAAAGGCTGGACGGAACCCACTGAAGATGTGACTACAAATGGTGTCACAACCACTAGACTATTAGATCCAGCTAGATGGTCTCAAGCTCAGCTAAATCTTAGACAAAATAATGCTAGAGCCTACAATGCTATAGTGTGTGCCATGAATCAAGAAGAGTTTAAAAAGATCATGACAACCACTAATGCAAAACAGGCATGGAGAATCCTTGAAGTAACTTATGAGGGTACCTCAGTTGTCAAAAGATCTAAACTTCAGATGCTCACGAGTCAGTTCGAAAACATTCGCATGGAAGAAAATGAAATGTTTACTAACTTCCATACTAAGCTCATGAAAATTGTAAATGAAATGTGGGCTCTTGGGGAAACTCTTCCGAAAGGTAAATTTTGTAGTGAAATCTTAAGATCACTTCCGGAAAGATTCCATCCTAAGGTAACCTCTATAGAAGAACACAAGGATTCTGAACAAATGAAAATTGAAGATTTAGTGGGATCCCTTCAGACCTTTGAACTCAAATTTAACAATGACAAAAAGAAATCAATCGCTCTAATTACCTCTCATAACACATCTTCCTCTAAAGATGACATAGGAATAACTAGTAATGACGAGGATGAAGATGTGGCCCTTTTGGCTAAAAGATTTTTGAAACAATTTAAGAAAAAGAGGGTGAAAGAGTATAAAAATGAAACTACAAATAATAAATACAAAGGTCGGTCAAGTTCCCTCTCTAGAAGTAAACATAAGGAACCTATATGTTACAGATGTAAGAAAATTGGACACATATCCACCGATTGTCCTCAAAAAGGAAAATTCAAAAAGAAGAATCTTGTAGCCACTTGGGATGATTCATCTGAATCAGATTCTGACTCAAATGAATCACATCAAAATGAATCAGACAAATATACAGTCCTGATGGCCACCACTGCCACATTCAATCTTTCTGAGGAAATGAATAAAATATCAAATGAAGAAATCTCAGGTAGTGAGTCAGAGAGTGAATATGAAAATTCAGATGATGAGGATAATGACAACACCACAGATTCCTATGAACTACTCTATGAGGGAACATGTAGGCTCGTTGAAACTGTAAGCAATCAACAAAACAAAATTAAAAATTTAAAGGAAAAGGTTGATAGTATTAATGCTGAAAAGGAAGAATTGCTCAAAGAACTCGAAAGTGTAAAAATCCAATTATCAATAGAAAGAGAAAATGTACTCAAATTAAGAGAACATGAAAAATCCCTTTTAAAAATAAAAGATGAAAATAATGCTCTCCACAATGAAGTGACTATTCTGAAACGGTATAAAGAAAAGTATGAGTACAGATTTACTCAAAATGATGAGAAATACATTAGACTATTCAAAATTGGGAAAGCTTATAAAGACATGACCGGTCTTGGATATGACAAAAATGCTAATCAGTCCTCAAGTTCCGGAACTGTTTTTGTCAAAAGTGCTTTAAAGAACGAAGATACTAGTGTTCAAAACAATTTGGATAAGGCATCTACTAGTACTCATATTGTTTCATCAAATATCTTCTATCATTATTGTGGAAAAAGAGGTCATTTCAAAATGGAGTGCAAGTTAAGAAAAATTCATTATAACATTAGTCAGAAAATTGGGAAAAACACCTCTAAGAAAGTGGAACCTGAAAACAAAAAACAGAAGTCTCAAATAAACACGTTCCCCTTAAACCAAAAGATGGATAATTTGTTAAAAGAAGTCCATAAGTTAAGAAAACAATTTGAAATATACAAAAAGAATGGAGCAAACATTCTTACTCCCCAACATAAAACCTTTCAAGTGAAACACCAAAAATCAACTGTGATCCCCACTACTAATACACTTAAATGGATGCCTAAAAACAAGAATCTAGTGGTCCACACAGCTTTTAAAGCTGCAGAACAATCAAGATGGTATCTGGATAGTGGATGCTCAAAACATATGACTGGTGATAAATCTTGTTTGTCTAAAATGATTGAATTCGATGGAGGCACAGTTACTTTTGGTGATGGCAGTACTGCGAAAATTATTGGGAAAGGAACTTTAAATGTTCCAAACTTACCACCTTTTGAGAATGTTTTGTGCGTTGATGGATTGAAACATAATTTACTTAGCATATCTCAAATCTGTGATAAAGATTATGCCGTAAACTTTAGTAGTCATAGTTGTGAGATCTCAAGGAATGGAAAGATAATATTGAGAGGTCTTAGAACTACCAATAACTGTTATGTGGTGGGAAAAACAAATGCTTCATCCTCTGCTTCTTGCCTACTAACTAGTATTGATGAAGCTAAGTTGTGGCATCAAAAACTTGGGCATGTAAACTACAGGGATTTATCCCATCTAAACAAATATGTTGAAGGACTGCCCAAGATCAATAGTCAAGAAAAGATAATCTGTGGAGAGTGTCTTCAAGGAAAACAAATTAGAAGTGCCCATAAAATGGTGAATGCTATGAAAACTACTCGACCTCTAGAACTTATTCATATGGACTTCGTCGGACCAACTAAAAGAGAGAGTCAAGGTAAGAAAAGGTACTTTCTTGTTATGGTAGATGATTTCTCTAGATTCACTTGGGTTGCATTCTTGAGAGAAAAATCTGAAGCCTTTGGAGAATTCAAAAGGATTGTAAAACAAATTCAGACTGAAAAAGGTACTTCAGTAGCCCAAATCAGAAGTGATCATGGTGGAGAATTTGAAAATGATCAATTTGATAAATTTTGTGAGAAATATGGGATTCATCATGAATACTCTGCACCCAAAACTCCACAGCAAAATGGGGTAGCTGAAAGAAAAAATAGAGTTCTCCAAGACATGGTCACAGTCATGCTTCATAGTAAGAATCTTCCTAGAGACTTGTGGGCCGAAGCTGTTAATACCAGCTGCTACATCATCAATCGAGTTTATCTTAGGACTGGTACAAATCAGATAGCTTATGAATTGTGGCATGGGAAGAAACCAAATGTGAAATATTTTAAGGTCTTTGGAAGTAAATGTTACATCTTGAAGGATAGAGAACAACTGAGTAAATTTAACTCAAAAAGTGATGAAGGCATATTCTTAGGCTATTCAACACGGAGTCGAGCCTATCGTGTTCTAAATATGAGAACCGGAGTCATTCAAGAGTCAATAAATGTCATTATAGATGATGCATCAACAATGTCTGATAATGTAGATGAAGTGGAAGTGCCCTCGATGATTGAACCCACACGATCCATAATAAAAACTGATGTACCTATTTCCGCTGAAAATTTGGTGAATGTAAAAGATCATCCTATAGATCAGATTATTGGTGACCCCCTAACAGGTGTAAAAACTAAAAAACAATTGGAGAACATTATGAGTCACTTGTGCTTTACTTCTGTTTTAGAACCTACCTGCGTTGATGAAGCCTTTTCAGACAATGATTGGATAAAAACCATGCAAGAAGAATTGAATCAGTTTACAAGAAGTGATGTTTGGTACCTAGTTCCAAGACCAAAGGATAAAAATGTGATAGGCACTAAATGGATCTTCAAAAATAAACTTGATGAAAATGGCGTTATTGTTAGGAACAAAGCTAGGTTGGTAGCGCAGGGATATTCTCAAATTGAAGGTATTGACTTTGACGAGACCTTTGCTCTAGTTACTCGTTTAGAATCAATTAGAATTTTACTATCTATAGCTTGTTTTTTAAAGTTCAAATTGTTTCAAATGGATGTTAAGAGTGCTTTTCTAAATGGAATTTTGAATGAGGAAGTGTATGTTGAACAACCTAAAGGTTTTATAGACTCAAAATTCCCTGATCATGTGTTTAGACTGAAGAAAGCTCTGTATGGTCTTAAGCAAGCACCACGTGCTTGGTATGAAAGGTTGACAAAATTCTTGTTAGACAATAATTTTCAAAGAGGTAGTGTTGATAAAACTTTTTTTATCCAAAAGACAAGAAAGTCAATTTTAATAGCGCAAATATATGTAGATGATATCATCTTTGGTTCCACATCTAATGAATTGACTACTCAGTTCGCTAATCTAATGCAATCTAAATTCGAAATGAGTATGGTTGGCGAATTGAATTTCTTCTTAGGCTTACAAGTCAAACAATTACGTGATGGTATCTTCATTTCCCAGTCCAAGTATGCTAAAGAACTGGTAAAACGATTTGGTCTAATGACTGGGAAACATGTCAAAACCCCCATGAGTACAACCCTCAAACTTACTAAAGATGCAAATGGTAAAGGGGTTGACTCTAGCCTATATAGAAGTATGATCGGTAGCCTGTTATACCTTACTGCAAGTAGGCCAGATATAGCATTTAGCGTGGGAGTATGTGCTCGATATCAAGCGGATCCAAAAGAATCCCATCTAACTGCTGTAAAAAGAATCATTAAGTACATTGCAGATACAACTGAATATGGTCTGTGGTATCCTCATGACTCATCATCCTCCATTGCTGGATACTCAGATGCTGATTGGGCAGGAAACTTAGATGATAGAAAATCCACAAGTGGCGGCTGTTTTTATGTTGGAAATTGTCTAGTAGCTTGGCATAGTAAAAAGCAAAATTCGATATCTCTCTCCACTGCCGAGGCTGAATACATAGCTGCCGGAAGCTGCTATTCTCAACTCTTGTGGATGAAACAGATGCTTATGGACTATGGCATTAAACAAGGAATAATGAGCTTGTATTGTGATAACACGAGTGCCATACACATTTCTAAAAATCCTGTCCAGCACTCTCGCACCAAACACATTGATATTCGACATCATTTCATTCGAGAATTGGTAGAAGAAGGAATCATCGAGCTCGAATATATTCAGACTGAATATTCAGACTGAAACACAACTTGCAGACATCTTGACTAAACCTCTTGATGTGTTAAAATTTGAAAATTTGAGGAAATCAATTGGTGTTTGCTGTTTGGATTAACCTGTGTTTTGCCCAGGGTTTACGGCTAAGCCGTACACCACTTTACGGCTAAGCCGTAATCTACTTACGGTTAACCCGTATTTGCGCAAACATTTACCCTACGGCTCAACCGTAAGGGTTTACGGCTCAGCCGTAAAACACTCTACGGCTAAGCCGTAAGTGTTTTTTCGTCCTCGTTCTGCGCGCCGAGGCCTACTTAACCTGACTCTTCGTCTTTTCTTTCCCTCTGCCTCTGCACGAACGCTCTCCTCCGTCTCTGTTCTCTCTTCCTTTCTCGGCATTCCTCCTCCGGCACCTTCCTTCTCTGGCCTTCCTCCTCCGGCATCTTCCTCCTCCTTCCTTCTCCGGCGTCCTCCTCCTCCGGCATTCCTCCTCCGGTGTCCTCCTCATCCTTCCTTTCTCGGCCTTCCTCCTCGGACACCTTCCTTCTCCGGCCTTCCTCCGGCATCTTCCCTTTTCGGCCTTCCTTCTCCGGCGTTTTCCTCTCTTTTTGGTTATTGTATTATTCTCCTTTCTCTTTCTCTTCTTTTTCCTCACTATTTCATTCGATTTACTGTGCTCTGTGTGCTTTTTCCTTCTGGGTTTCGGTGTGTGGCCTTCTCTCTGTGTCTCACTATGCCTCCACGCACCAAGAATGCTTACCCTCCTGGTAAGAGGCCTCGTGCCTCCGGTAGCTCCTCCCGGCCTCGTCAGCCATCTCCACCCTCTCCCCGAGTTTTGGTTCCACGGGAACCCACTTGTGATCGGTCCTTCTTTTCCAGACCCATTACTGTCGAACGCGATGTCAATATTCTCGCTGTTGAGGCATATGGAGTCCATACACTTCTCACCCACATTGGGTGGGAAAATATTCTGAAATGGGGTGGTCCTGGCTTCCCCTCGATTGTGCGTACCATGTATGCATCTATTTCACACGCATCGTTAGACACCATGTCCTTTGACCTTGGGTTCACTGATGGCACCAATACCATCACCCCTGCCATCATCTTAGCCCTGTTGTGTGTGCCTCTCTCCGATTCCACTTCGGTCATCTCGGATTCTCTATCCGAAGACGAGAAACACACTGCCACTTTCGCCCTCTGTGGAGCCTCCATCCCATGGAAGGACAAGGGGTTCCTTCCTGCAGCCTCCCTGCTGACTTCGAGTATATCAAAATATCATCAATGAATACAACTATGAATTGGTCCACAAATGGAGCAAAGATCTGATTCATCAAAGCCATAAACACTGCAGGTGCATTGGTTAGTCCAAAAGGCATCACGAGGAATTCATAATGTCCATACCGGGTCCTGAAGGCAGTTTTAGGGATGTCCTCTTCCTTTACCCTCAACTGATGGTATCCAGATATCAAATCTATCTTAGAGAAGTAAGCTGCACCCTGAAGTTGATCGAACAACTCATCAATTCGAGGTAGGGGATACTTGTTCTTTATCGTCACTCTGTTCAGCTGTCGGTAGTCGATCACATCCGAAGCATACCATCCTTCTTCTTGACAAACAAAACTGGCGCTCCCCAAGGTGAGACACTTGAGCGAATGAAACCCTTGTCCAAAAGCTCCTGCAATTGCTTCTTCAACTCGGACAATTCAGCTGGTGCAATGCGATACGGAGCCTTACTGATCGGTGCCGTGCCTGGAGCAAGGTCAATGGCAAACTCCACTTCTCGAACCGGGGGTAGGTCTGGCACATCGTCTGGAAAAACATCGGAAATGTAGCAGACCACCGGAATCTCACCCAACTGCTTCGCCTCTTTCTTCTCCGAGATAAAGGCAATAAAGCCTTTACACCCCTTACGGATCAAACGATCTGCCTTGCATGCAGAAATCACACGCCTAGGGCATCTCTCCTGACTGCCCTTGAAACGGAAGCCCTTGCCTAAATCGAAGAAAATCGTCCTGTTGTAACAGTTAACACAGGCACGATATCGAGCAAACTAATCCATTCCAAGGATCACGTCGAAGTCCAGCATCGACAACAGGATCAAATCAACAGGCAACTGGTGACCTGCAATCTGCACGTCACAATGGGGGTAGTATATACTACACTCCACTCGCTTGCCAACTGGGGTGGATACAACCAACACATATGGCAACGACTTTGGCGGCTGCTGCAACCGCTCGGCAAATCGAGGTGCTACATAGGATCGCGTAGACCACGAGTCGAACAATGCTAACGCCTCAACGTGTGAAATCAAAATAGTACCTTCGACCACCTGTGGATCCTCGGCACTCTCATGGGTAGCGGCATATGCACGAGCTGTTTGACGTGGCTGTCTCGGGCCTAAACAGGCTGGCTGTGCCTTGTTCAGAGTTGTGGACATACTGGATCGACCAGAAGCTGCACCTGAGGTAGTATTAGATGGTGGAAGCTGGGAAGCCTTATATCGAGGACAGCTGGCTAGCATATGCTCCTTAGAACCGCAGATGAAGCAAGCTCCTGCCTTCCTCCAACAAGCTTCAGATTTGTGGCCCTTGCCACAGTGCTCACACGTAATACCGGCAGAACTGGAAGTACTCTACTGGCCTCTCATCTTCTTCTGTGCCTGTCCTCGTGCACTAAATGGTGGTTTCCGCTTAGGATCGACGGCTCTTTCAGCTTGGTGGATGGCCTCCGCAGAATAGGCCCTGTCGACTGCATCGTCAAACGTAGCTGGACGCTAGAAAAGCAGTCACGTGGTGCATGTATCGGGGATGAAGACCTTCAACAAACCGGTTCACTTTCCTTTCCTCGGTATTGATCAAATCTGGAACAAAATTAGATAACTGGGTGAATTTATTCACATACTGTGCCACTGTCATCTGCTGCTGACGGAGGGTTAAGAATTCAACTTCTTTGGCTCTAAACACATGAGCCGGGATAAACTTCCTCCGAAACTGTTGCTTGAATGTCCCCCAAACTGTCGCACTGGGCATGTCTCTATATGAGTTCTTCACGCTCTTCCACCAAGTCTTTGCGACATCTCATAACATAGAGGTTGCTAAACCAACCCTCTGCCTATTCGTACACACTACAATCTTAAACACGTCCTCCGTCTGCTCTAGCCATTGCTCTGCCTTGAGTGGCTCTTCTGTCCCGTAGAACTCTGTAGCTCCTCGCTTCCTGAATTTATCGTAGAGGGCGTTTGGATCATTCTCTCTCGGCTGGAAGACCACCTGTTGGTCCACATACGACTGAGCAAGTGCTTGACTTTGTTTATCTAACATTGTCGCGACCTGTGCCTGTAAGTTCTGCATCGACTGTGACTAAGCCTGTATAGACTGAAATAATATAAGGATGCGCTCATCGGTGCTCACAGCCTGTGGTGACGGTTCGGAACTGCTTTTGTTATTTCCGGCATTTTGCTGAGAACCTGAACGGGATGTCATTTCCTGCAAAATGGGAAGGAGTCAAATACAAACACAAAACATTTCGCTCCAACTATTTCCCAAAAGCTAGGAAAGCACAACGAAAGAATCATATCCTCACCACGATCCTACATACCTACATGCTTATCATCTAGAGCAAGGAATGCTCTAATACCATACAATACGTATGTCATAACCCGGGCCCAGGAGTCCGGGGGTTAACAAAAGCCAAACCGATGACACACGAACTCCCGTGCCTGTACACGTAGACCTAGTCTAAATGCACACGCACAAGGAAAGTTCACACGTACCAAACATATACGCGGAAGCTGTAGATATCAAAAACATCAAACTACACAATTCAAGAAGAGAAATACGAAAATGAACTGACATATATATCTGAATGTTTTAAAAAATGACCAAAATGATAGATACAAAGTATGACGTAACAAGCGTGATAGATCTCAAAAAGAAGACTCCTATGCCATGTCATGTATGTCCAAGACGCTCTCCGATGGAGTGATCACATCCACTCCTCTGGGCCTGATGGGGCCTCGGGGGTCTCATCTGGAGTCTGGCCAACCGACGGGGGGTCGGCAAGGGTATCTGAGCCTGCAACACCACAAACAACTCGTGAATACAATGATTCAGCAAAGTATAAACCATAACAGTTAACGCATGTTGTATCTAATAGAATAAAGACAATCATGTAAATCAAAGTAGGTCACATTCGTATACTAAGCTGTCGTGCAAGAAAGGAATATGCAATACGAATTAATGTATACATGCGGTGTACATAACTAGTTGGCGACTACATTGTCATATGCTCCCAAAAGAGGGATCTTATATCATGCAGAGAACACCATTGTTCGGGCCAGGGAACAAATTGGTCTCGGGTTTCCTGGGGTCTGGTTCCCCAAGACGTTTCCTTACTGCAGCAAGGCCATGAAACTACACCAAATTCACCCCATCGGGATCCTAAGGCTGAGGCTAAGTAGTGCCTGACCATACAGAGCCAATCATGAAAACCCTGAGTAGATCGTGACAAGCATATCATGCATGTACATCCAATAACAAACATACATATATACTCAAGGTGAACGCATAGTATGACTTTTGACGTGTCATGCAATGATCTGCTAAAGAGTGGAGATCAATGACTAACATACAACATGTTATGCAAGCAAATCATACTAGATAGAATTACCTTCGTCTACTAGCCAATTCTAATCTAATTATCCAGTGTTTCTAACCGCGCATGATGATGTAGTTTTAAGTTATTCGATGCACCGTTGTCTAGCATTGCATTGTATTAGTTGGTACACCGAAGTTCCTTAAACCAACACTCATGGGGAGGTGCTTAACAACTGGATAACGAACATGAA
This sequence comes from Sextonia rubra, assembly GCA_037013555.1. Classification (NCBI taxonomy): domain Eukaryota; kingdom Viridiplantae; phylum Streptophyta; class Magnoliopsida; order Laurales; family Lauraceae; genus Sextonia; species Sextonia rubra. The sequence goes on from JASUAD010000026.1 coordinate 14,576,365, forward strand.
CGATTCGCAGCCCTCGAGATCATTCATGTCATACATGCATATCATTGGGCAAGTCTAGGTGCTCTACATTCTATCATGAAGGTCATAGCGGTCTTTTCATTACACCCATCCTTGTTATTCATTTTCCAGGGTTGGTACGGCTTGGCCGTAGGTGAATATACGGCTTAGCCGTAGGCGTCTTACGGCGTAGCCATAATATGCACTGCGGCTCCACCCCGGTTCCCTTTATTGTTCACCCGCAATTACGGTTCACCCGTATTTAGTTCTACGGTTTAGCCGTGGCTGGGCTGTAGAAGGTCTGTCATTTGCTTGCTTTCAATTCATCGCAAAGAAGACACCCTGTACTCATCTACGGTTAGGTCACGGCTGAGATACGGCTTAGCCGTAGGACAATATACGGCTTAACTGTGTCCTGGCCATAAAAGAAAACTGGGATTTTACCCTCTCTTGACTTTAAGCCGTAGGCGATTTACGGCTTAGCCATACATGCACAGGGTTGAATTCTGAATCAACTACAGAAAACCTGTAAAGACATCAAATATGCACATTTCCAACAGAGAAAGGAAGAATACTAGCAAATTGGGCTGTAAACATGTTTTCCCTTCAAACTCACGTGAAGTAAACAAAATCATACAAATACCAACATGAGTTCTCACAGATTATGGTTATACTTGCCTTAAGGGAGTTCCAACAAACCAATTGCTGTCCTTGGGGCTCAATTCACATCCAATACACACCTAATCCCCCATGCATGTAAGGAAAAGAAGAAACATGAAAGGTCCATGAGTGCAACTCAAGAATACAAGAAGAAAGGTGGAGGTGAAGAAGAAGATATTACAACTCAAAACTCATATACCACTCACCTACAAAAAGGAATCAAAGAATCAAGGACACACTTCCTCTTCCTTGGCTCGATGGTGGAGAAGACTCAAGAAAGAGAGAGAGTGTAACACTCCGACCCAGCTTGACCTCGTTTAGTGGGTAATTAATCTTGTTTTCGTTGCCAATCGTGTTTTGTTTGTGTTTTATTTTCGTTACGGGTCATGGATAGGTAGTTGGGTTGAGTTTGACCTGGATTAAGTAGACTAAGCCCTTTTTCGTAATTTTAGCTTTTCTTAGACATGGTCATTTTTGCATCATCTTGATGTCAACACGTGTCCTTCGTTGAGCTCGTTAGCTTTCGTAACTACGTCATTTGCAACCGAGGTCGTGTGATTCGATTGGACCTGGATTTGACTCAAACTGAAAATAAACTTATGACTTGGACCCTCTTGTAATTTGACCACCTCATGAGCTTATATATATCTCACCCATCGATCAACTCAAGTTCCTTCTCTCGTTCTCTCTCATTTTTCTTCTGCAACTGCGCGTGGATTCCCCCTCTCTTGAATTTCTCTCCTCCATCGATCAAGCTCTATTGAGAGGAAGTTGGGTTCTTTGCATGTGAGGTGAGTGGATTCCCTTCCATTCCTCTCATCTCCTTTCTCTATCTCTTCTCCCTCTTGTTTCTCATTGCATGGTGTGCAAATCTCATGCATGCATGTGGTTTGATGTGTGTTAGGTTGTGTTTGGATCCAAGAACTTCAGTTGGGCAATTGAATTCCAATTTAAGGCAAGTATAACCATAACTTTGAGAACCCATGTTGGTATGCATTTGATTTAGTTGATCTTACATGAATTGATATGGAAACATGTGTTTACAGCCCATTTGATACTCATTGATTCAGTTGATTCAGTATCTCCATTTGAGAATTGCAAATTTGATGGTGTTACAGAAATTCTGTATGTGTTTCAGGAAATTAATTTCGTGCAGGTACGGCTAAGCCGTATAGCACCTACGGCTCAAAGTCCAGAGAGGAGAAAAACCCAGTTTTCCTCTACGGCTAGGGCACGGCTAAGCCGTGAATTGCCCTACGGCTAAGCCGAAGCTCAGCCGTGGTCCAGCCGTAGATCAATACAGGGTGCAATTTCTGGAATAACTGAGAGTCAGCAATTGACAGACCTTCTACGGCCCAGCTACGGCTAAGCCATAGCACACACACGGCTAAGCCGTATTCACACTAGACTAATGAAAGAAAAACAAGGATAGGTGTAAAGAAAAGACCGATATGGCTTTCATGATAGAATGTAGAGCACCAGACCTGCCCAATGGAATATGATACAACTCGTGAATGATCTCGAGGGCTGCGAATCATTCATGTTCGTTATCCGGATGTTAAGCACCTCCCCATGGGTGTTGATTTAAGGGACTTCATGCACCGCCCGATTCAATGCAACACTAGACAACGGTGCATCAAATAACTTAAAACTACATCATCATGCACGGTTAGAAACACCGGGTAATTAGATTAGAATTGGCTTGTAAATACAGATATTTCGATTTCGCATGATTTGTTGCACAACATATTGCATTCGATCAGTGATCTCAACTCTCTAACATGTTTACTGTGTTCAGTTATATTCACATTGTGATTACTTACCTTGAGTATGCGTGTATGATATGTTCACTCTCAGATATGCACGTACGATCTGTTGTCACGATCTACTCAGGGTTTTCATGATTGACTCTGTATAGTCAGGCACTACTTAGCCTCAGCCTTAGGATCCCGACGGGGTGAATTTGGTATAGTTTATATGGCCTGCTGCAGTATGGATATGTCTTGGGGAACCGGACCCCAGGAAACCGAGACCCATTGTACCCTGGCCCGGACAATGGTGTTCTTTGCACGTTATAAGATCCCTCTTTTGGGAGCATATTGTAATGTAGTTGCCACTAGTTATGTACACAGCATGTAATCATTGATTCACTCAGCATATTTCTTTCTTGCCTGATAGCCTAGTCTACGAAATTGCCTTCTTTAATCACATGATGTTCTGATTCTGTTAGACACAGCGTGTGTTAACTTGCTATGGTTTATACTTTGCTGAATCTTCGTATTCACAGTTGTTTTTGGTGTTGCAGGCCCAGATCCCCCTGCCGAACCCCCGCAGGTCGGCCAGGCTCCAGATGAGACCCCCGGGGCCCCATCAGGCCTAGGGGAGTGGATGTGATCACTCCACGGGAGAGCGTTCTTGGCATGCATCATTGGAGTCTCGTTTTGTGGATTTTCAGACTTGTATTTGGCATGACATGTCATTGGTGTAGATATTATTTTGTTCTTTTTGTAAGACTTTCATATGTAATTATGTCAGTTTGTTCTTGGTATCCTTTTCTTGCACTGTTAGTTTAATGTTTCTGATATTTACAGCTTCCGCGTACTTGCTTGGCACGTGTGAATGTTCCCTTGTGCGTGTGCATTTAGACTCGGTCTACGTGTGCATGCATGGGAGTACGTGTGTCATTAGGTTTGGCTTTTGCTAACCCCCGAACCTTGGGCTCGGGTTGTGACATACGTATTGTATGGTATCAGAGCATTCCTTGCTCATTCCTTGTTCTAGATGATAAGCATGTAGGCATGTAGGATCGTGGTGAGGATACGATTATCTCTTTGTGATCTTTCTAGATTTTGGGGCATGTTGGACGCTATTGTTTTGTGTTTGTGTCTGACTTTTCCCTTTTTCAGGATGGCGTCAGGTTCCGGTTCTCAGCAGAACGCCGGAAATAATGAAAGCGGATCCGCACCGTCACCGCAGACACAGAACACAGATGAACGCATCCTTATGCTATTTCAGTCTCTACAAGCACAATCGCAATCAATGCAGAACTTGCAAGCACAAGTTACCACCATGTTAGACCGACAAAGCCAAGTCCCAGCTCAGTCACATATAGACCAGCAGGTGATCTTGCAGCCTCGAGAGAGTGACCCGAATGCCCTCTACGGTAAATTTCGCAAGCGAGGAGCTATTGAGTTCTTTGGGACAGAATAGCCATTGAAGGCAGAACAGTGGTTGGAGCAAACAGAGGATGTTTTTGAGACCGTCGTGTGCACGAACCGGCAGAAAGTCGGACTAGCAACTTCTATGTTTAGAGATGTCGCAAAAACATGGTGGAAAAGCGTGAAAGACTCATACAGAGATATTCCTAGTGCGACGGTTTGGGAGATGTTCAAGCAGCAGTTCAGGAGGAAGTTCATCCCGGCTCATGTGTTTCGAGCCAAGGAGGTTGAGTTCCTAGCTCTCCGTCAGCAGCAGATGACAGTAGCAGAATACGTGAACCAGTTTATGCAGTTGTCGCACTTTGCTCCGGATATGATCAGCACCGAAGACAGGAAGGTGAACCGGTTTGTTGAAGGTCTGCATCCCCGGTACATGCATCACGTGACTGCGTTTCAGCGTCCGGCTACGTTTGATGATGCAGTGGACAGGGCCTATTCTGCCGAGGCCATCCACCAAGCTGCGAGAGCCGTTGAGCCCAAGCGACAGCCGCCCTTCAGTGCACGAGGACAAGTACAGAAGAAAACCAAAGGCCAGCAGAGTACTTCTAGTTCTACTGGAGTGACTTGTGGGCATTGTGGCAAGAACCACGCGACTGACGCGTGTTGGAGGAAGGCAGGTGCTTGTTTTATTTGTGGTTCGAGGGAGCATATGATCGCCAATTGTCCTCGATATAGAGCCTCCGGTGCAGCTCCATCTGGTCCTACCTCCGGTGCAGTTCCTAGCAGACCAAGTGCACCTACAGCTCCGAGCAAGCCACAGTCAGCTCGTCCAGGCTCGAGACAGCCTCGCCAGACAGCCCGTGCTTACGCTGCTACCCATGAGAGTGCCGAGGATCCTCAGGTGGTTGAAGGTACTGTTTTGATTTCGTGCATCGAGGCATTAGCATTGTTCGATTCGGGGTCTACACGGTCTTATGTAGCACCTCGTTTCGCCGAGCGGTTGCATCAGCCGTCTAAGCCGTTGCCATATGTGCTGGTTGTATCCACCCTAGTTGGCAAGCGAGTGGAGTGTAGTGTATACTACCCCCATTGCGACGTGCAGATTGCAGGTCATCAGTTACCTGTTGATTTGATCCTGTTGTCGATGCTGGACTTCGACGTGATCCTTGGTATGGATTGGCTCGCTCGATATCGTGCCTGTGTTAACTGTTACAACAGGACGATCTTCTTCGATTTAGGCAAGGGCTTCCGTTTCGAGGGCAGTCGGCAGAGATGCCCCAGGCGTGTGATCTCGGCGTGTATGGCAGATCGCTTGATCCGCCGAGGCTGTGAAGGCTTCATTGCCTTTATCTCAGCGAAGAAGGAGACGAAGCAGCTAGGTAAGATTCAGGTGGTCTGTGACTTCCCCGATGTCTTTCCAGACGATGTGCCAGACTTGCCCCCGGTTCGAGATGTGGAGTTCGCCATTGAGCTTGTTCCCGGCGCGGCACCGATCAGCAAGGCTCCGTATCGCATGGCACCAGCAGAATTGGCAGAGTTGAAGAAGCAATTGCAGGAGCTTTTGGATAAGGGTTTCATTCGCTCGAGCGTCTCACCTTGGGGAGCGCCAGTCTTGTTTGTCAAGAAGAAGGATGGTACTTTTCGGATGTGCATAGACTACCGCCAGCTAAACAAAGTGACTATCAAGAACAAGTCCCCCCTACCCAGGATCGATGAGTTGTTTGACCAACTTCAGGGTGCAGCATATTTTTCGAAAATTGATTTGAGGTCTGGATATCACCAGTTGAGAGTCAAAGAAGATGACATTCCTAAGACTGCCTTCAGGACTCGTTATGGACATTATGAATTCCTCGTGATGCCTTTTGGACTAACCAATGCACCTGCAGCGTTCATGGCCTTGATGAATCAGATCTTTGCTCCTTTCTTGGACCAGTTCGCAGTTGTGTTTATTGATGACATACTGATCTATTCGAAGTCAGCAGAGGAGCATAGGGAGCATTTGAGAAAAGCCTTGTCATTGTTGAGAGAACATCGATTGTTTGCTAAGTTGTCGAAGTGTGACTTTTGGCTTGAGCAGGTGGCATTTTTAGGTCATATCATCTCACGAGAGGGATTGGCAGTTGATCCATCTAAAGTGGAGGCAGTAGTGAATTGGCCTAGTCCCAAGACAGTGACAGAGGTTCGCAGTTTCCTTGGTCTAGCAGGTTACTATCGTCGATTTGTCCAGGATTTTGCGAAGATCTCTTCTCCTTCGACGAAGTTGACCAGGAAGAATGTATCCTTTGATTGGACTGAGGAGTGTGAAGCCCGTTTCCGGACTTTGAAAGAGAAGTTGACTACAGTCCCAGTGTTAGCCTTGCCAGATGGTAGTGAAGGATTCGTGGTTTATTCAGACGCTTCTCGAGTTGGTCTAGGTTGTGTGTTGATGCAGCGTGGGAAGGTTATTGCATATGGATCGAGACAGTTGCGAGAACATGAGAAGAATTACGCCACCCATGATTTGGAATTGGCAGCCATTGTGTTTGCGTTGAAGCTGTGGAGACATTATCTGTATGGTGTGCAGTTTGAGGTTCGTTCTGACCACCACAGTTTACAGTACTTATTCACACAGCAGGAGCTGAACATGAGACAGCAGAGATGGCTTGAGCTTATTAAGGATTATGATTTCCCAATCAAATATCAGCCAGGCAAGGGGAATGTGGTGGCAGATGCGCTCAGTCGGAAGGCAGAGTCAGTGCAGCTATTGAGCAGTTTCCTCTTAGAGTTTCATGGTCTCCCTGTTGAAATAAAACTAGTGGATGAGTGCGTGACTTTGGCTAGTACGCTAGTGTTTCAGCCTGAGATGATTCAGCAGATTAAAGACAGACAATTTGAAGATCTAACCTTGAAGCGCATTCGAGACCACATTGGAGACAGACCCGATTTCAGGCTCGAGGATGGTGTACTCTATTTTCGGAGTAGGTTGTGCGTGCCAGCAGTTGATGATTTCAAGGAGAAACTGATGAACGAAGCGCATTACGCCCGATATGCGATGCACCCAGGCAGCACGAAGATGTTTCGGAATCTCAAAGATCGCTTTTGGTGGAACAACATGAAGAGAGAAGTAGCATGCTTTGTTGCTCGCTGTTTGACATGCCAGAAGGTGAAGGCAGATCATCAGAGACCGCCAGGCTCGTTGCATCCTTTGCATATACCGCAGTGGAAATGGGAAAACATCACCATGGACTTCGTTTCCGGATTACCGCCAACGAGCAGGAAGAACAACGCCATTTGGGTGATTGTAGATCGATTGACGAAGTCAGCCCATTTCATTCCTTTTCGGAAGGGTATGACATTTTCTGAGATGGCTAGGAAGTTCGTGGATGAGATCGTCAGGCTCCATGGTACCCCCGTGTCGATTGTATCCGATAGAGACAGCCGTTTTGTTTCATCTTTTTGGAGAGCATTCCAAGAGGCTTTCGGTACGAAGTTGAGCTTCAACACAGCATACCACCCACAAACGGATGGACAATCAGAGCGGACTATCCAGACTTTAGAAAATATGTTGCGAGCCAGCGTGTTGAGCTACGAGAAAGAATGGGATCTTCACTTATCGTTTTGCGAGTTTGTTTACAATAACAGCTTCCACGAGAGCATTGGGATGGCACCATATGAAGCATTGTACGGGAAGAAGTGTAGAAGTCCAGTTTGTTGGGAAGAAGTTGGCACCCGAAGTTTTCACAGACCGACGATCATTGCCGAGACTACGGAGAAGGTACAGAAAGCCATTGAGAACTTGAAAGTTGCTCGGTCGAGGCAGAAGAGTTATGCAAACACCCGCAGACGACCCTTAGAGTTTCAAGTTGGCGAGTGGGTTTTTCTGAAGGTCTCACCGATGAAGGGTACGATCCATTTCGGCCAGAAAGGCAAGTTAGCTCCACGCTATGTCAGACCGTTCGAGATCAAGAGTCGGATTGGTGATTTGGCCTATCGATTAGAGCTTCCCGAGATGTTTTCAGGAGTGCATAACGTTTTTCACGTTTCGATGCTTCAGAAATATGTCCATGATCCCTCCCATGTCATTCGTTACGACGAAGTTCAGATTCAGCCGAGTGCTGCCTACGTTGAGCGACCGCTCCGTATCGTGGGAACCCGAGAACAGATACTCCGCACCAGGACAATTCGATGGGTCAAAGTGCTTTGGGAGCATCACAGTCCCGATGAGGCTACTTGGGAGTTAGAAGAGCAGATGGCACGTCAATATCCCGATTTGTTTTCCCAGGTATGAGTGAGTGAGTGTTCATTCCGGGGACAGAATGATTCTCAAGTAGGGGAGGATGTAACACTCCGACCCAGCTTGACCTCGTTTAGTGGGTAATTAATCTTGTTTTCGTTGCCAATCGTGTTTTGTTTGTGTTTTATTTTCATTACGGGTCATGGATATGTAGTTGGGTTGAGTTTGACCTGGATTAAGTAGACTAAGCCCTTTTTCGTAATTTTAGCTTTTCTTAGACATGGTCATTTTTGCATCATCTTGATGTCAACACTTGTCCTTCGTTGAGCTCGTTAACTTTCGTAACTACGTCATTTGCAACCGAGGTCGTGTGATTCGATTGGACCTGGATTTGACTCAAACTGAAAATAAACTTATGACTTGGACCCTCTTGTAATTTGACCACCTCATGAGCTTATATATATCTCACCCATCGATCAACTCAAGTTCCTTCTCTCGTTCTCTCTCATTTTTCTTCTGCAACTGCGCGTGGATTCCCCCTCTCTTGAATTTCTCTCCTCCATCGATCAAGCTCTATTGAGAGGAAGTTGGGTTCTTTGCATGTGAGGTGAGTGGATTCCCTTCCATTCCTCTCATCTCCTTTCTCTATCTCTTCTCCCTCTTGTTTCTCATTGCATGGTGTGCAAATCTCATGCATGCATGTGGTTTGATGTGTGTTAGGTTGTGTTTGGATCCAAGAACTTCAGTTGGGCAATTGAATTCCAATTTAAGGCAAGTATAACCATAACTTTGAGAACCCATGTTGGTATGCATTTGATTTGGTTGATCTTACATGAATTGATATGGAAACATGTGTTTACAGCCCATTTGATACTCATTGATTCAGTTGATTTAGTATCTCCATTTGAGAATTGCAAATTTGATGGTGTTACAGAAATTCTGTATGTGTTTCAGGAAATTAATTTCGTGCAGGTACGGCTAAGCCGTATAGCACCTACGGCTCAAAGTCCAGAGAGGAGAAAAACCCAGTTTTCCTCTACGGCTAGGGCACGGCTAAGCCGTGAATTGCCCTACGGCTAAGCCGAAGCTCAGCCGTGGTCCAGCCGTAGATCAATACAGGGTGCAATTTCTGGAATAACTGAGAGTCAGCAATTGACAGACCTTCTACGGCCCAGCTACGGCTAAGCCGTAGACCACACACGGCTAAGCCGTAGCACACACACGGCTAAGCCGTATTCACACTAGACTAATGAAAGAAAAACAAGGATAGGTGTAAAGAAAAGACCGATATGGCCTTCATGATAGAATGTAGAGCACCAGACCTGCCCAATGGAATATGATACAACTCGTGAATGATCTCGAGGGCTGCGAATCATTCATGTTCGTTATCCGGATGTTAAGCACCTCCCCATGGGTGTTGGTTTAAGGGACTTCATGCACCGCCCGATTCAATGCAACACTAGACAACGGTGCATCAAATAACTTAAAACTACATCATCATGCACGGTTAGAAACACCGGGTAATTAGATTAGAATTGGCTTGTAAATACAGATATTTCGATTTCGCATGATTTGTTGCACAACATATTGCATTCGATCAGTGATCTCAACTCTCTAACATATTTACTGTGTTCAGTTATATTCACATTGTGATTACTTACCTTGAGTATGCGTGTATGATATGTTCACTCTCAGATATGCACGTACGATCTGTTGTCACGATCTACTCAGGGTTTTCATGATTGACTCTGTATAGTCAGGCACTACTTAGCCTCAGCCTTAGGATCCCGACGGGGTGAATTTGGTATAGTTTATATGGCCTGCTGCAGTATGGATATGTCTTGGGGAACCGGACCCCAGGAAACCGAGACCCATTGTACCCTGGCCCGGACAATGGTGTTCTTTGCACGTTATAAGATCCCTCTTTTGGGAGCATATGGTAATGTAGTTGCCACTAGTTATGTACACAGCATGTAATCATTGATTCACTCAGCATATTTCTTTCTTGCCTGATAGCCTAGTCTACGAAATTGCCTTCTTTAATCACATGATGTTCTGATTCTGTTAGACACAGCGTGTGTTAACTTGCTATGGTTTATACTTTGCTGAATCTTCGTATTCACAGTTGTTTTTGGTGTTGCAGGCCCAGATCCCCCTGCCGAACCCCCGCAGGTCGGCCAGGCTCCAGATGAGACCCCCGGGGCCCCATCAGGCCTAGGGGAGTGGATGTGATCACTCCACGGGAGAGCGTTCTTGGCATGCATCATTGGAGTCTCGTTTTGTGGATTTTCAGACTTGTATTTGGCATGACATGTCATTGGTGTAGATATTATTTTGTTCTTTTTGTAAGACTTTCATATGTAATTATGTCAGTTTGTTCTTGGTATCCTTTTCTTGCACAGTTAGTTTAATGTTTCTGATATTTACAACTTCCGCGTACTTGCTTGGCACGTGTGAATGTTCCCTTGTGCGTGTGCATTTAGACTCGGTCTACGCGTGCATGCACGGGAGTACGTGTGTCATTAGGTTTGGCTTTTGCTAACCCCCGAACCCTGGGCTTGGGTTGTGACATACGTATTGTATGGTATCAGAGCATTCCTTGCTCATTCCTTGTTCTAGATGATAAGCATGTAGGCATGTAGGATCGTGGTGAGGATACGATTATCTCTTTGTGATCTTTCTAGATTTTGGGGCTTGTTGGGCGCTATTGTTTTGTGTTTGTGTCTGACTTTTCCCTTTTTCAGGATGGCGTCAGGTTCCGGTTCTCAGCAGAACGCCGGAAATAATGAAAGCGGATCCGCACCGTCACCGCAGACACAGAACACAGATGAACGCATCCTTATGCTATTTCAGTCTCTACAAGCACAATCGCAATCAATGCAGAACTTGCAAGCACAAGTTACCACCATGTTAGACCCACAAAGCCAAGTCCCAGCTCAGTCACATATAGACCAGCAGGTGATCTTGCAGCCTCGAGAGAGTGACCCGAATGCCCTCTACGGTAAATTTCGCAAGCGAGGAGCTATTGAGTTCTTTGGGACAGAATAGCCATTGAAGGCAGAACAGTGGTTGGAGCAAACAGAGGATGTTTTTGAGACCGTCGTGTGCACGAACCGGCAGAAAGTCGGACTAGCAACTTCTATGTTTAGAGATGTCGCAAAAACGTGGTGGAAAAGCGTGAAAGACTCATACAGAGATATTCCTAGTGCGACGGTTTGGGAGATGTTCAAGCAGCAGTTCAGGAGGAAGTTCATCCCGGCTCATGTGTTTCGAGCCAAGGAGGTTGAGTTCCTAGCTCTCCGTCAGCAGCAGATGACAGTAGCAGAATACGTGAACCAGTTTATGCAGTTGTCGCACTTTGCTCCGGATATGATCAGCACCGAAGACAGGAAGGTGAACCGGTTTGTTGAAGGTCTGCATCCCCGGTACATGCATCACGTGACTGCGTTTCAGCGTCCGGCTACGTTTGATGATGCAGTGGACAGGGCCTATTCTGCCGAGGCCATCCACCAAGCTGCGAGAGCCGTTGAGCCCAAGCGACAGCCGCCCTTCAGTGCACGAGGACAAGTACAGAAGAAAACCAAAGGCCAGCAGAGTACTTCTAGTTCTACTGGAGTGACTTGTGGGCATTGTGGCAAGAACCACGCGACTGACGCGTGTTGGAGGAAGGCAGGTGCTTGTTTTATTTGTGGTTCGAGGGAGCATATGATCGCCAATTGTCCTCGATATAGAGCCTCCGGTGCAGCTCCATCTGGTCCTACCTCCGGTGCAGTTCCTAGCAGACCAAGTGCACCTACAGCTCCGAGCAAGCCACAGTCAGCTCGTCCAGGCTCGAGACAGCCTCGCCAGACAGCCCGTGCTTACGCTGCTACCCATGAGAGTGCCGAGGATCCTCAGGTGGTTGAAGGTACTGTTTTGATTTCGTGCGTCGAGGCATTAGCATTGTTCGATTCGGGGTCTACACGGTCTTATGTAGCACCTCGTTTCGCCGAGCGGTTGCATCAGCCGTCTAAGCCGTTGCCATATGTGCTGGTTGTATCCACCCCAGTTGGCAAGCGAGTGGAGTGTAGTGTATACTACCCCCATTGCGACGTGCAGATTGCAGGTCATCAGTTACCTGTTGATTTGATCCTGTTGTCGATGCTGGACTTCGACGTGATCCTTGGTATGGATTGGCTCGCTCGATATCGTGCCTGTGTTAACTGTTACAACAGGACGATCTTCTTCGATTTAGGCAAGGGCTTCCGTTTCGAGGGCAGTCGGCAGAGATGCCCCAGGCGTGTGATCTCGGCGTGTATGGCAGATCGCTTGATCCGCCGAGGCTGTGAAGGCTTCATTGCCTTTATCTCAGCGAAGAAGGAGACGAAGCAGCTAGGTAAGATTCAGGTGGTCTGTGACTTCCCCGATGTCTTTCCAGACGATGTGCCAGACTTGCCCCCGGTTCGAGATGTGGAGTTCGCCATTGAGCTTGTTCCCGGCACGGCACCGATCAGCAAGGCTCCGTATCGCATGGCACCAGCAGAATTGGCAGAGTTGAAGAAGCAATTGCAGGAGCTTTTGGATAAGGGTTTCATTCGCCCGAGCGTCTCACCTTGGGGAGCGCCAGTCTTGTTTGTCAAGAAGAAGGATGGTACTTTTCGGATGTGCATAGACTACCGCCAGCTAAACAAAGTGACTATCAAGAACAAGTACCCCCTACCCAGGATCGATGAGTTGTTTGACCAACTTCAGGGTGCAGCATATTTTTCGAAAATTGATTTGAGGTCTGGATATCACCAGTTGAGAGTCAAAGAAGATGACATTCCTAAGACTGCCTTCAGGACTCGTTATGGACATTATGAATTCCTCGTGATGCCTTTTGGACTAACCAATGCACCTGCAGCGTTCATGGCCTTGATGAATCAGATCTTTGCTCCTTTCTTGGACCAGTTCGCAGTTGTGTTTATTGATGACATACTGATCTATTCGAAGTCAGCAGAGGAGCATAGGGAGCATTTGAGAAAAGCCTTGTCATTGTTGAGAGAACATCGATTGTTTGCTAAGTTGTCGAAGTGTGACTTTTGGCTTGAGCAGGTGGCATTTTTAGGTCATATCATCTCACGAGAGGGATTGGCAGTTGATCCATCTAAAGTGGAGGCAGTAGTGAATTGGCCTAGTCCCAAGACAGTGACAGAGGTTCGCAGTTTCCTTGGTCTAGCAGGTTACTATCGTCGATTTGTCCAGGATTTTGCGAAGATCTCTTCTCCTTTGACGAAGTTGACCAGGAAAAATGTATCCTTTGATTGGACTGAGGAGTGTGAAGCCCGTTTCCGGACTTTGAAAGAGAAGTTGACTACAGTCCCAGTGTTAGCCTTGCCAGATGGTAGTGAAGGATTCGTGGTTTATTCAGACGCTTCTCGAGTTGGTCTAGGTTGTGTGTTGATGCAGCGTGGGAAGGTTATTGCATATGGATCGAGACAGTTGCGAGAACATGAGAAGAATTACGCCACCCATGATTTGGAATTGGCAGCTATTGTGTTTGCGTTGAAGCTGTGGAGACATTATCTGTATGGTGTGCAGTTTGAGGTTCGTTCTGACCACCACAGTTTACAGTACTTATTCACACAGCAGGAGCTGAACATGAGACAGCGGAGATGGCTTGAGCTTATTAAGGATTATGATTTCCCGATCAAATATCAGCCAGGCAAGGGGAATGTGGTGGCAGATGCGCTCAGTCGGAAGGCAGAGTCAGTGCAGCTATTGAGCAGTTTCCTCTTAGAGTTTCATGGTCTCCCTGTTGAAATAAAACTAGTGGATGAGTGCGTGACTTTGGCTAGTACGCTAGTGTTTCAGCCTGAGATGATTCAGCAGATTAAAGACAGACAATTTGAAGATCTAACCTTGAAGCGCATTCGAGACCACATTGGAGATAGACCCAATTTCAGGCTCGAGGATGGTGTACTCTATTTTCGGAGTAGGTTGTGCGTGCCAGCAGTTGATGATTTCAAGGAGAAACTGATGAACGAAGCGCATTACGCCCGATATGCAATGCACCCAGGCAGCACGAAGATGTTTCGGAATCTCAAAGATCGCATTTGGTGGAACAACATGAAGAGAGAAGTAGCATGCTTTGTTGCTCGCTGTTTGACATGCCAGAAGGTGAAGGCAGATCATCAGAGACCGCCAGGCTCGTTGCATCCTTTGCATATACCGCAGTGGAAATGGGAAAACATCACCATGGACTTCGTTTCCGGATTACCGCCAACGAGCAGGAAGAACAACGCCATTTGGGTGATTGTAGATCGATTGACGAAGTCAGCCCATTTCATTCCTTTTCGGAAGGGTATGACATTTTCTGAGATGGCTAGGAAGTTCGTGGATGAGATCGTCAGGCTCCATGGTACCCGCGTGTCGATTGTATCCGATAGAGACAGCCGTTTTGTTTCATCTTTTTGGAGAGCATTCCAAGAGGCTTTCGGTACGAAGTTGAGCTTCAGCACAGCATACCACCCACAAACGGATGGACAATCAGAGCGGACTATCCAGACTTTAGAAAATATGTTGTGAGCCAGCGTGTTGAGCTACGAGAAAGAATGGGATCTTCACTTATCGTTGTGCGAGTTTGTTTACAATAACAGCTTCCACGAGAGCATTGGGATGGCACCATATGAAGCATTGTACGGGAAGAAGTGTAGAAGTCCAGTTTGTTGGGAAGAAGTTGGCACCCGAAGTTTTCACGGACCGACGATCATTGCCGAGACTACGGAGAAGGTACAGAAAGCCATTGAGAACTTGAAAGTTGTTCGGTCGAGGCAGAAGAGTTATGCAAACACCCGCAGACGACCCTTAGAGTTTCAGGTTGGCGAGTGGGTTTTTCTGAAGGTCTCACCGATGAAGGGTACGATCCATTTCGGCCAGAAAGGCAAGTTAGCTCCACGCTATGTCAGACCGTTCGAGATCAAGAGTCGGATTGGTGATTTGGCCTATCGATTAGAGCTTCCCGAGATGTTTTCAGGAGTGCACAACGTTTTTCACGTTTCGATGCTTCGAAAATATGTCCATGATCCCTCCCATGTCATTCGTTACAACGAAGTTCAGATTCAGCCGAGTGCTACCTACGTTGAGTGACCGCTCCGTATCGTGGGAACCCGAGAACAGATACTCCGCACCAGGACAATTCGATGGGTCAAAGTGCTTTGGGAGCATCACGTCCCGATGAGGCTACTTGGGAGTTAGAAGAGCAGATGGCACGTCAATATCCCGATTTGTTTTCCCAGGTATGAGTGAGTGAGTGTTCATTCCGGGGACAGAATGATTCTCAAGTAGGGGAGGATGTAACACTCCGACCCAGCTTGACCTCGTTTAGTGGGTAATTAATCTTGTTTTCGTTGCCAATCGTGTTTTGTTTGTGTTTTATTTTCATTACGGGTCATGGATATGTAGTTGGGTTGAGTTTGACCTGGATTAAGTAGACTAAGCCCTTTTTCGTAATTTTAGCTTTTCTTAGACATGGTCATTTTTGCATCATCTTGATGTCAACACGTGTCCTTCGTTGAGCTCGTTAACTTTCGTAACTACGTCATTTGCAACCGAGGTCGTGTGATTCGATTAGACCTGGATTTGACTCAAACTGAAAATAAACTTATGACTTGGACCCTCTTGTAATTTGACCACCTCATGAGCTTATATATATCTCACCCATCGATCAACTCAAGTTCCTTCTCTCGTTCTCTCTCATTTTTCTTCTGCAACTGCGCGTGGATTCCCCCTCTCTTGAATTTCTCTCCTCCATCGATCAAGCTCTATTGAGAGGAAGTTGGGTTCTTTGCATGTGAGGTGAGTGGATTCCCTTCCATTCCTCTCATCTCCTTTCTCTATCTCTTCTCCCTCTTGTTTCTCATTGCATGGTGTGCAAATCTCATGCATGCATGTGGTTTGATGTGTGTTAGGTTGTGTTTGGATCCAAGAACTTCAGTTGGGCAATTGAATTCCAATTTAAGGCAAGTATAACCATAACTTTGAGAACCCATGTTGGTATGCATTTGATTTGGTTGATCTTACATGAATTGATATGGAAACATGTGTTTACAGCCCATTTGATACTCATTGATTCAGTTGATTCAGTATCTCCATTTGAGAATTGCAAATTTGATGGTGTTACAGAAATTCTGTATGTGTTTCAGGAAATTAATTTCGTGCAGGTACGGCTAAGCCGTATAGCACCTACGGCTCAAAGTCCAGAGAGGAGAAAAACCCAGTTTTCCTCTACGGCTAGGGCACGGCTAAGCCGTGAATTGCCCTACGGCTAAGCCGAAGCTCAGCCGTGGTCCAGCCGTAGATCAATACAGGGTGCAATTTCTGGAATAACTGAGAGTCAGCAATTGACAGACCTTCTACGGCCCAGCTACGGCTAAGCCGTAGACCACACACGGCTAAGCCGTAGCACACACACGGCTAAGCCGTATTCACACTAGACTAATGAAAGAAAAACAAGGATAGGTGTAAAGAAAAGACCGATATGGCCTTCATGATAGAATGTAGAGCACCAGACCTGCCCAATGGAATATGATACAACTCGTGAATGATCTCGAGGGCTGCGAATCATTCATGTTCGTTATCCGGATGTTAAGCACCTCCCCATGGGTGTTGGTTTAAGGGACTTCATGCACCGCCCGATTCAATGCAACACTAGACAACGGTGCATCAAATAACTTAAAACTACATCATCATGCACGGTTAGAAACACCGGGTAATTAGATTAGAATTGGCTTGTAAATACAGATATTTCGATTTCGCATGATTTGTTGCACAACATATTGCATTCGATCAGTGATCTCAACTCTCTAACATATTTACTGTGTTCAGTTATATTCACATTGTGATTACTTACCTTGAGTATGCGTGTATGATATGTTCACTCTCAGATATGCACGTACGATCTGTTGTCACGATCTACTCAGGGTTTTCATGATTGACTCTGTATAGTCAGGCACTACTTAGCCTCAGCCTTAGGATCCCGACGGGGTGAATTTGGTATAGTTTATATGGCCTGCTGCAGTATGGATATGTCTTGGGGAACCGGACCCCAGGAAACCGAGACCCATTGTACCCTGGCCCGGACAATGGTGTTCTTTGCACGTTATAAGATCCCTCTTTTGGGAGCATATGGTAATGTAGTTGCCACTAGTTATGTACACAGCATGTAATCATTGATTCACTCAGCATATTTCTTTCTTGCCTGATAGCCTAGTCTACGAAATTGCCTTCTTTAATCACATGATGTTCTGATTCTGTTAGACACAGCGTGTGTTAACTTGCTATGGTTTATACTTTGCTGAATCTTCGTATTCACAGTGGTTTTTGGTGTTGCAGGCCCAGATCCCCCTGCCGAACCCCCGCAGGTCGGCCAGGCTCCAGATGAGACCCCCGGGGCCCCATCAGGCCTAGGGGAGTGGATGTGATCACTCCACGGGAGAGCGTTCTTGGCATGCATCATTGGAGTCTCGTTTTGTGGATTTTCAGACTTGTATTTGGCATGACATGTCATTGGTGTAGATATTATTTTGTTCTTTTTGTAAGACTTTCATATGTAATTATGTCAGTTTGTTCTTGGTATCCTTTTCTTGCACTGTTAGTTTAATGTTTCTGATATTTACAGCTTCCGCGTACTTGCTTGGCACGTGTGAATGTTCCCTTGTGCGTGTGCATTTAGACTCGGTCTACGTGTGCATGCACGGGAGTACGTGTGTCATTAGGTTTGGCTTTTGCTAACCCCCGAACCCTGGGCTTGGGTTGTGACATACGTATTGTATGGTATCAGAGCATTCCTTGCTCATTCCTTGTTCTAGATGATAAGCATGTAGGCATGTAGGATCGTGGTGAGGATACGATTATCTCTTTGTGATCTTTCTAGATTTTGGGGCTTGTTGGGCGCTATTGTTTTGTGTTTGTGTCTGACTTTTCCCTTTTTCAGGATGGCGTCAGGTTCCGGTTCTCAGCAGAACGCCGGAAATAATGAAAGCGGATCCGCACCGTCACCGCAGACACAGAACACAGATGAACGCATCCTTATGCTATTTCAGTCTCTACAAGCACAATCGCAATCAATGCAGAACTTGCAAGCACAAGTTACCACCATGTTAGACCCACAAAGCCAAGTCCCAGCTCAGTCACATATAGACCAGCAGGTGATCTTGCAGCCTCGAGAGAGTGACCCGAATGCCCTCTACGGTAAATTTCGCAAGCGAGGAGCTATTGAGTTCTTTGGGACAGAATAGCCATTGAAGGCAGAACAGTGGTTGGAGCAAACAGAGGATGTTTTTGAGACCGTCGTGTGCACGAACCGGCAGAAAGTCGGACTAGCAACTTCTATGTTTAGAGATGTCGCAAAAACGTGGTGGAAAAGCGTGAAAGACTCATACAGAGATATTCCTAGTGCGACGGTTTGGGAGATGTTCAAGCAGCAGTTCAGGAGGAAGTTCATCCCGGCTCATGTGTTTCGAGCCAAGGAGGTTGAGTTCCTAGCTCTCCGTCAGCAGCAGATGACAGTAGCAGAATACGTGAACCAGTTTATGCAGTTGTCGCACTTTGCTCCGGATATGATCAGCACCGAAGACAGGAAGGTGAACCGGTTTGTTGAAGGTCTGCATCCCCGGTACATGCATCACGTGACTGCGTTTCAGCGTCCGGCTACGTTTGATGATGCAGTGGACAGGGCCTATTCTGCCGAGGCCATCCACCAAGCTGCGAGAGCCGTTGAGCCCAAGCGACAGCCGCCCTTCAGTGCACGAGGACAAGTACAGAAGAAAACCAAAGGCCAGTAGAGTACTTCTAGTTCTACTGGAGTGACTTGTGGGCATTGTGGCAAGAACCACGCGACTGACGCGTGTTGGAGGAAGGCAGGTGCTTGTTTTATTTGTGGTTCGAGGGAGCATATGATCGCTAATTGTCCTCGATATAGAGCCTCCGGTGCAGCTCCATCTGGTCCTACCTCCGGTGCAGTTCCTAGCAGACCAAGTGCACCTACAGCTCCGAGCAAGCCACAGTCAGCTCGTCCAGGCTCGAGACAGCCTCGCCAGACAGCCCGTGCTTACGCTGCTACCCATGAGAGTGCCGAGGATCCTCAGGTGGTTGAAGGTACTGTTTTGATTTCGTGCGTCGAGGCATTAGCATTGTTCGATTCGGGGTCTACACGGTCTTATGTAGCACCTCGTTTCGCCGAGCGGTTGCATCAGCCGTCTAAGCCGTTGCCATATGTGCTGGTTGTATCCACCCCAGTTGGCAAGCGAGTGGAGTGTAGTGTATACTACCCCCATTGCGACGTGCAGATTGCAGGTCATCAGTTACCTGTTGATTTGATCCTGTTGTCGATGCTGGACTTCGACGTGATCCTTGGTATGGATTGGCTCGCTCGATATCGTGCCTGTGTTAACTGTTACAACAGGACGATCTTCTTCGATTTAGGCAAGGGCTTCCGTTTCGAGGGCAGTCGGCAGAGATGCCCCAGGCGTGTGATCTCGGCGTGTATGGCAGATCGCTTGATCCGCCGAGGCTGTGAAGGCTTCATTGCCTTTATCTCAGCGAAGAAGGAGACGAAGCAGCTAGGTAAGATTCAGGTGGTCTGTGACTTCCCCGATGTCTTTCCAGACGATGTGCCAGACTTGCCCCCGGTTCGAGATGTGGAGTTCGCCATTGAGCTTGTTCCCGGCACGGCACCGATCAGCAAGGCTCCGTATCGCATGGCACCAGCAGAATTGGCAGAGTTGAAGAAGCAATTGCAGGAGCTTTTGGATAAGGGTTTCATTCGCCCGAGCGTCTCACCTTGGGGAGCGCCAGTCTTGTTTGTCAAGAAGAAGGATGGTACTTTTCGGATGTGCATAGACTACCGCCAGCTAAACAAAGTGACTATCAAGAACAAGTACCCCCTACCCAGGATCGATGAGTTGTTTGACCAACTTCAGGGTGCAGCATATTTTTCGAAAATTGATTTGAGGTCTGGATATCACCAGTTGAGAGTCAAAGAAGATGACATTCCTAAGACTGCCTTCAGGACTCGTTATGGACATTATGAATTCCTCGTGATGCCTTTTGGACTAACCAATGCACCTGCAGCGTTCATGGCCTTGATGAATCAGATCTTTGCTCCTTTCTTGGACCAGTTCGCAGTTGTGTTTATTGATGACATACTGATCTATTCGAAGTCAGCAGAGGAGCATAGGGAGCATTTGAGAAAAGCCTTGTCATTGTTGAGAGAACATCGATTGTTTGCTAAGTTGTCGAAGTGTGACTTTTGGCTTGAGCAGGTGGCATTTTTAGGTCATATCATCTCACGAGAGGGATTGGCAGTTGATCCATCTAAAGTGGAGGCAGTAGTGAATTGGCCTAGTCCCAAGACAGTGACAGAGGTTCGCAGTTTCCTTGGTCTAGCAGGTTACTATCGTCGATTTGTCCAGGATTTTGCGAAGATCTCTTCTCCTTTGACGAAGTTGACCAGGAAAAATGTATCCTTTGATTGGACTGAGGAGTGTGAAGCCCGTTTCCGGACTTTGAAAGAGAAGTTGACTACAGTCCCAGTGTTAGCCTTGCCAGATGGTAGTGAAGGATTCGTGGTTTATTCAGACGCTTCTCGAGTTGGTCTAGGTTGTGTGTTGATGCAGCGTGGGAAGGTTATTGCATATGGATCGAGACAGTTGCGAGAACATGAGAAGAATTACGCCACCCATGATTTGGAATTGGCAGCTATTGTGTTTGCGTTGAAGCTGTGGAGACATTATCTGTATGGTGTGCAGTTTGAGGTTCGTTCTGACCACCACAGTTTACAGTACTTATTCACACAGCAGGAGCTGAACATGAGACAGCGGAGATGGCTTGAGCTTATTAAGGATTATGATTTCCCGATCAAATATCAGCCAGGCAAGGGGAATGTGGTGGCAGATGCGCTCAGTCGGAAGGCAGAGTCAGTGCAGCTATTGAGCAGTTTCCTCTTAGAGTTTCATGGTCTCCCTGTTGAAATAAAACTAGTGGATGAGTGCGTGACTTTGGCTAGTACGCTAGTGTTTCAGCCTGAGATGATTCAGCAGATTAAAGACAGACAATTTGAAGATCTAACCTTGAAGCGCATTCGAGACCACATTGGAGATAGACCCAATTCCAGGCTCGAGGATGGTGTACTCTATTTTCGGAGTAGGTTGTGCGTGCCAGCAGTTGATGATTTCAAGGAGAAACTGATGAACGAAGCGCATTACGCCCGATATGCAATGCACCCAGGCAGCACGAAGATGTTTCGGAATCTCAAAGATCGCATTTGGTGGAACAACATGAAGAGAGAAGTAGCATGCTTTGTTGCTCGCTGTTTGACATGCCAGAAGGTGAAGGCAGATCATCAGAGACCGCCAGGCTCGTTGCATCCTTTGCATATACCGCAGTGGAAATGGGAAAACATCACCATGGACTTCGTTTCCGGATTACCGCCAACGAGCAGGAAGAACAACGCCATTTGGGTGATTGTAGATCGATTGACGAAGTCAGCCCATTTCATTCCTTTTCGGAAGGGTATGACATTTTCTGAGATGGCTAGGAAGTTCGTGGATGAGATCGTCAGGCTCCATGGTACCCCCGTGTCGATTGTATCCGATAGAGACAGCCGTTTTGTTTCATCTTTTTGGAGAGCATTCCAAGAGGCTTTCGGTACGAAGTTGAGCTTCAGCACAGCATACCACCCACAAACGGATGGACAATCAGAGCGGACTATCCAGACTTTAGAAAATATGTTGCGAGCCAGCGTGTTGAGCTACGAGAAAGAATGGGATCTTCACTTATCGTTGTGCGAGTTTGTTTACAATAACAGCTTCCACGAGAGCATTGGGATGGCACCATATGAAGCATTGTACGGGAAGAAGTGTAGAAGTCCAGTTTGTTGGGAAGAAGTTGGCACCCGAAGTTTTCACGGACCGACGATCATTGCCGAGACTACGGAGAAGGTACAGAAAGCCATTGAGAACTTGAAAGTTGTTCGGTCGAGGCAGAAGAGTTATGCAAACACCCGCAGACGACCCTTAGAGTTTCAGGTTGGCGAGTGGGTTTTTCTGAAGGTCTCACCGATGAAGGGTACGATCCATTTCGGCCAGAAAGGCAAGTTAGCTCCACGCTATGTCAGACCGTTCGAGATCAAGAGTCGGATTGGTGATTTGGCCTATCGATTAGAGCTTCCCGAGATGTTTTCAGGAGTGCACAACGTTTTTCACGTTTCGATGCTTCGAAAATATGTCCATGATCCCTCCCATGTCATTCGTTACAACGAAGTTCAGATTCAGCCGAGTGCTGCCTACGTTGAGCGACCGCTCCGTATCGTGGGAACCCGAGAACAGATACTCCGCACCAGGACAATTCGATGGGTCAAAGTGCTTTAGGAGCATCACGTCCCGATGAGGCTACTTGGGAGTTAGAAGAGCAGATGGCACGTCAATATCCCGATTTGTTTTCCCAGGTATGAGTGAGTGAGTGTTCATTCCGGGGACAGAATGATTCTTAAGTAGGGGAGGATGTAACACTCCGACCCAGCTTGACCTCGTTTAGTGGGTAATTAATCTTGTTTTCGTTGCCAATCGTGTTTTGTTTGTGTTTTATTTTCATTACGGGTCATGGATATGTAGTTGGGTTGAGTTTGACCTGGATTAAGTAGACTAAGCCCTTTTTCGTAATTTTAGCTTTTCTTAGACATGGTCATTTTTGCATCATCTTGATGTCAACACGTGTCCTTCGTTGAGCTCGTTAACTTTCGTAACTACATCATTTGCAACCGAGGTCGTGTGATTCGATTGGACCTGGATTTGACTCAAACTGAAAATAAACTTATGACTTGGACCCTCTTGTAATTTGACCACCTCATGAGCTTATATATATCTCACCCATCGATCAACTCAAGTTCCTTCTCTCGTTCTCTCTCATTTTTCTTCTGCAACTGCACGTGGATTCCCCCTCTCTTGAATTTCTCTCCTCCATCGATCAAGCTCTATTGAGAGGAAGTTGGGTTCTTTGCATGTGAGGTGAGTGGATGCCCTTCCATTCCTCTCATCTCCTTTCTCTATCTCTTCTCCCTCTTGTTTCTCATTGCATGGTGTGCAAATCTCATGCATGCATGTGGTTTGATGTGTGTTAGGTTGTGTTTGGATCCAAGAACTTCAGTTGGGCAATTGAATTCCAATTTAAGGCAAGTATAACCATAACTTTGAGAACCCATGTTGGTATGCATTTGATTTGGTTGATCTTACATGAATTGATATGGAAACATGTGTTTACAGCCCATTTGATACTCATTGATTCAGTTGATTCAGTATCTCCATTTGAGAATTGCAAATTTGATGGTGTTACAGAAATTCTGTATGTGTTTCAGGAAATTAATTTCGTGCAGGTACGGCTAAGCCGTATAGCACCTACGGCTCAAAGTCCAGAGAGGAGAAAAACCCAGTTTTCCTCTACGGCTAGGGCACGGCTAAGCCGTGAATTGCCCTACGGCTAAGCCGAAGCTCAGCCGTGGTCCAGCCGTAGATCAATACAGGGTGCAATTTCTGGAATAACTGAGAGTCAGCAATTGACAGACCTTCTACGGCCCAGCTACGGCTAAGCCGTAGACCACACACGGCTAAGCCGTAGCACACACACGGCTAAGCCGTATTCACACTAGACTAATGAAAGAAAAACAAGGATAGGTGTAAAGAAAAGACCGATATGGCCTTCATGATAGAATGTAGAGCACCAGACCTGCCCAATGGAATATGATACAACTCGTGAATGATCTCGAGGGCTGCGAATCATTCATGTTCGTTATCCGGATGTTAAGCACCTCCCCATGGGTGTTGGTTTAAGGGACTTCATGCACCGCCCGATTCAATGCAACACTAGACAACGGTGCATCAAATAACTTAAAACTACATCATCATGCACGGTTAGAAACACCGGGTAATTAGATTAGAATTGGCTTGTAAATACAGATATTTCGATTTCGCATGATTTGTTGCACAACATATTGCATTC
The DNA here is from genome assembly GCA_037013555.1 of Sextonia rubra. NCBI lineage: Eukaryota > Viridiplantae > Streptophyta > Magnoliopsida > Laurales > Lauraceae > Sextonia > Sextonia rubra. Next base: position 14,600,404 of record JASUAD010000026.1, read on the forward strand.
GATCAGTGATCTCAACTCTCTAACATATTTACTGTGTTCAGTTATATTCACATTGTGATTACTTACCTTGAGTATGCGTGTATGATATGTTCACTCTCAGATATGCACGTACGATCTGTTGTCACGATCTACTCAGGGTTTTCATGATTGACTCTGTATAGTCAGGCACTACTTAGCCTCAGCCTTAGGATCCCGACGGGGTGAATTTGGTATAGTTTATATGGCCTGCTGCAGTATGGATATGTCTTGGGGAACCGGACCCCAGGAAACCGAGACCCATTGTACCCTGGCCCGGACAATGGTGTTCTTTGCACGTTATAAGATCCCTCTTTTGGGAGCATATGGTAATGTAGTTGCCACTAGTTATGTACACAGCATGTAATCATTGATTCACTCAGCATATTTCTTTCTTGCCTGATAGCCTAGTCTACGAAATTGCCTTCTTTAATCACATGATGTTCTGATTCTGTTAGACACAGCGTGTGTTAACTTGCTATGGTTTATACTTTGCTGAATCTTCGTATTCACAGTTGTTTTTGGTGTTGCAGGCCCAGATCCCCCTGCCGAACCCCCGCAGGTCGGCCAGGCTCCAGATGAGACCCCCGGGGCCCCATCAGGCCTAGGGGAGTGGATGTGATCACTCCACGGGAGAGCGTTCTTGGCATGCATCATTGGAGTCTCGTTTTGTGGATTTTCAGACTTGTATTTGGCATGACATGTCATTGGTGTAGATATTATTTTGTTCTTTTTGTAAGACTTTCATATGTAATTATGTCAGTTTGTTCTTGGTATCCTTTTCTTGCACTGTTAGTTTAATGTTTCTGATATTTACAGCTTCCGCGTACTTGCTTGGCACGTGTGAATGTTCCCTTGTGCATGTGCATTTAGACTCGGTCTACGTGTGCATGCACGGGAGTACGTGTGTCATTAGGTTTGGCTTTTGCTAACCCCCGAACCCTGGGCTTGGGTTGTGACATACGTATTGTATGGTATCAGAGCATTCCTTGCTCATTCCTTGTTCTAGATGATAAGCATGTAGGCATGTAGGATCGTGGTGAGGATACGATTATCTCTTTGTGATCTTTCTAGATTTTGGGGCTTGTTGGGCGCTATTGTTTTGTGTTTGTGTCTGACTTTTCCCTTTTTCAGGATGGCGTCAGGTTCCGGTTCTCAGCAGAACGCCGGAAATAATGAAAGCGGATCCGCACCGTCACCGGAGACACAGAACACAGATGAACGCATCCTTATGCTATTTCAGTCTCTACAAGCACAATCGCAATCAATGCAGAACTTGCAAGCACAAGTTACCACCATGTTAGACCCACAAAGCCAAGTCCCAGCTCAGTCACATATAGACCAGCAGGTGATCTTGCAGCCTCGAGAGAGTGACCCGAATGCCCTCTACGGTAAATTTCGCAAGCGAGGAGCTATTGAGTTCTTTGGGACAGAATAGCCATTGAAGGCAGAACAGTGGTTGGAGCAAACAGAGGATGTTTTTGAGACCGTCGTGTGCACGAACCGGCAGAAAGTCGGACTAGCAACTTCTATGTTTAGAGATGTCGCAAAAACGTGGTGGAAAAGCGTGAAAGACTCATACAGAGATATTCCTAGTGCGACGGTTTGGGAGATGTTCAAGCAGCAGTTCAGGAGGAAGTTCATCCCGGCTCATGTGTTTCGAGCCAAGGAGGTTGAGTTCCTAGCTCTCCGTCAGCAGCAGATGACAGTAGCAGAATACGTGAACCAGTTTATGCAGTTGTCGCACTTTGCTCCGGATATGATCAGCACCGAAGACAGGAAGGTGAACCGGTTTGTTGAAGGTCTGCATCCCCGGTACATGCATCACGTGACTGCGTTTCAGCGTCCGGCTACGTTTGATGATGCAGTGGACAGGGCCTATTCTGCCGAGGCCATCCACCAAGCTGCGAGAGCCGTTGAGCCCAAGCGACAGCCACCCTTCAGTGCACGAGGACAAGTACAGAAGAAAACCAAAGGCCAGCAGAGTACTTCTAGTTCTACTGGAGTGACTTGTGGGCATTGTGGCAAGAACCACGCGACTGACGCGTGTTGGAGGAAGGCAGGTGCTTGTTTTATTTGTGGTTCGAGGGAGCATATGATCGCCAATTGTCCTCGATATAGAGCCTCCGGTGCAGCTCCATCTGGTCCTACCTCCGGTGCAGTTCCTAGCAGACCAAGTGCACCTACAGCTCCGAGCAAGCCACAGTCAGCTCGTCCAGGCTCGAGACAGCCTCGCCAGACAGCCCGTGCTTACGCTGCTACCCATGAGAGTGCCGAGGATCCTCAGGTGGTTGAAGGTACTGTTTTGATTTCGTGCGTCGAGGCATTAGCATTGTTCGATTCGGGGTCTACACGGTCTTATGTAGCACCTCGTTTCGCCGAGCGGTTGCATCAGCCGTCTAAGCCGTTGCCATATGTGCTGGTTGTATCCACCCCAGTTGGCAAGCGAGTGGAGTGTAGTGTATACTACCCCCATTGCGACGTGCAGATTGCAGGTCATCAGTTACCTGTTGATTTGATCCTGTTGTCGATGCTGGACTTCGACGTGATCCTTGGTATGGATTGGCTCGCTCGATATCGTGCCTGTGTTAACTGTTACAACAGGACGATCTTCTTCGATTTAGGCAAGGGCTTCCGTTTCGAGGGCAGTCGGCAGAGATGCCCCAGGCGTGTGATCTCGGCGTGTATGGCAGATCGCTTGATCCGCCGAGGCTGTGAAGGCTTCATTGCCTTTATCTCAGCGAAGAAGGAGACGAAGCAGCTAGGTAAGATTCAGGTGGTCTGTGACTTCCCCGATGTCTTTCCAGACGATGTGCCAGACTTGCCCCCGGTTCGAGATGTGGAGTTCGCCATTGAGCTTGTTCCCGGCACGGCACCGATCAGCAAGGCTCCGTATCGCATGGCACCAGCAGAATTGGCAGAGTTGAAGAAGCAATTGCAGGAGCTTTTGGATAAGGGTTTCATTCGCCCGAGCGTCTCACCTTGGGGAGCGCCAGTCTTGTTTGTCAAGAAGAAGGATGGTACTTTTCGGATGTGCATAGACTACCGCCAGCTAAACAAAGTGACTATCAAGAACAAGTACCCCCTACCCAGGATCGATGAGTTGTTTGACCAACTTCAGGGTGCAGCATATTTTTCGAAAATTGATTTGAGGTCTGGATATCACCAGTTGAGAGTCAAAGAAGATGACATTCCTAAGACTGCCTTCAGGCCTCGTTATGGACATTATGAATTCCTCGTGATGCCTTTTGGACTAACCAATGCACCTGCAGCGTTCATGGCCTTGATGAATCAGATCTTTGCTCCTTTCTTGGACCAGTTCGTAGTTGTGTTTATTGATGACATACTGATCTATTCGAAGTCAGCAGAGGAGCATAGGGAGCATTTGAGAAAAGCCTTGTCATTGTTGAAAGAACATCGATTGTTTGCTAAGTTGTCGAAGTGTGACTTTTGGCTTGAGCAGGTGGCATTTTTAGGTCATATCATCTCACGAGAGGGATTGGCAGTTGATCCATCTAAAGTGGAGGCAGTAGTGAATTGGCCTAGTCCCAAGACAGTGACAGAGGTTCGCAGTTTCCTTGGTCTAGCAGGTTACTATCGTCGATTTGTCCAGGATTTTGCGAAGATCTCTTCTCCTTTGACGAAGTTGACCAGGAAGAATGTATCCTTTGATTGGACTGAGGAGTGTGAAGCCCGTTTCCGGACTTTGAAAGAGAAGTTGACTACAGTCCCAGTGTTAGCCTTGCCAGATGGTAGTGAAGGATTCGTGGTTTATTCAGACGCTTCTCGAGTTGGTCTAGGTTGTGTGTTGATGCAGCGTGGGAAGGTTATTGCATATGGATCGAGACAGTTGCGAGAACATGAGAAGAATTACGCCACCCATGATTTGGAATTGGCAGCCATTGTGTTTGCGTTGAAGCTGTGGAGACATTATCTGTATGGTGTGCAGTTTGAGGTTCGTTCTGACCACCATAGTTTACAGTACTTATTCACACAGCAGGAGCTGAACATGAGACAGCGGAGATGGCTTGAGCTTATTAAGGATTATGATTTCCCGATCAAATATCAGCCAGGCAAGGGGAATGTGGTGGCAGATGCGCTCAGTCGGAAGGCAGAGTCAGTGCAGCTATTGAGCAGTTTCCTCTTAGAGTTTCATGGTCTCCATGTTGAAATAAAACTAGTGGATGAGTGCGTGACTTTGGCTAGTACGCTAGTGTTTCAGCCAGAGATGATTCAGCAGATTAAAGACAGACAATTTGAAGATCTAACCTTGAAGCGCATTCGAGACCACATTGGAGATAGACCCAATTTCAGGCTCGAGGATGGTGTACTCTATTTTCGGAGTAGGTTGTGCGTGCCAGCAGTTGATGATTTCAAGGAGAAACTGATGAACGAAGCGCATTACGCCCGATATGCAATGCACCCAGGCAGCACGAAGATGTTTCGGAATCTCAAAGATCGCATTTGGTGGAACAACATGAAGAGAGAAGTAGCATGCTTTGTTGCTCGCTGTTTGACATGCCAGAAGGTGAAGGCAGATCATCAGAGACCGCCAGGCTCGTTGCATCCTTTGCATATACCGCAGTGGAAATGGGAAAACATCACCATGGACTTCGTTTCCGGATTACCGCCAACGAGCAGGAAGAACAACGCCATTTGGGTGATTGTAGATCGATTGACGAAGTCAGCCCATTTCATTCCTTTTCGGAAGGGTATGACATTTTCTGAGATGGCTAGGAAGTTCGTGGATGAGATCGTCAGGCTCCATGGTACCCCTGTGTCGATTGTATCCGATAGAGACAGCCGTTTTGTTTCATCTTTTTGGAGAGCATTCCAAGAGGCTTTCGGTACGAAGTTGAGCTTCAGCACAGCATACCACCCACAAACGGATGGACAATCAGAGCGGACTATCCAGACTTTAGAAAATATGTTGCGAGCCAGCGTGTTGAGCTACGAGAAAGAATGGGATCTTCACTTATCGTTGTGCGAGTTTGTTTACAATAACAGCTTCCACGAGAGCATTGGGATGGCACCATATGAAGCATTGTACGGGAAGAAGTGTAGAAGTCCAGTTTGTTGGGAAGAAGTTGGCACCCGAAGTTTTCACGGACCGACGATCATTGCCGAGACTACGGAGAAGGTACAGAAAGCCATTGAGAACTTGAAAGTTGCTCGGTCGAGGCAGAAGAGTTATGCAAACACCCGCAGACGACCCTTAGAGTTTCAGGTTGGCGAGTGGGTTTTTCTGAAGGTCTCACCGATGAAGGGTACGATCCATTTCGGCCAGAAAGGCAAGTTAGCTCCACGCTATGTCAGACCGTTCGAGATCAAGAGTCGGATTGGTGATTTGGCCTATCGATTAGAGCTTCCCGAGATGTTTTCAGGAGTGCACAACGTTTTTCACGTTTCGATGCTTCGGAAATATGTCCATGATCCCTCCCATGTCATTCGTTACGACGAAGTTCAGATTCAGCCGAGTGCTGCCTACGTTAAGCGACCGCTCCGTATCGTGGGAACCCGAGAACAGATACTCCGCACCAGGACAATTCGATGGGTCAAAGTGCTTTGGGAGCATCACGTCCCGATGAGGCTACTTGGGAGTTAGAAGAGCAGATGGCACGTCAATATCCCGATTTGTTTTCCCAGGTATGAGTGAGTGAGTGTTCATTCCGGGGACAGAATGATTCTCAAGTAGGGGAGGATGTAACACTCCGACCCAGCTTGACCTCGTTTAGTGGGTAATTAATCTTGTTTTCGTTGCCAATCGTGTTTTGTTTGTGTTTTATTTTCATTACGGGTCATGGATATGTAGTTGGGTTGAGTTTGACCTGGATTAAGTAAACTAAGCCCTTTTTCGTAATTTTAGCTTTTCTTAGACATGGTCATTTTTGCATCATCTTGATGTCAACACGTGTCCTTCGTTGAGCTCGTTAACTTTCGTAACTACGTCATTTGCAACCGAGGTCGTGTGATTCGATTGGACCTGGATTTGACTCAAACTGAAAATAAACTTATGACTTGGACCCTCTAGTAATTTGACCACCTCATGAGCTTATATATATCTCACCCATCGATCAACTCAGGTTCCTTCTCTCGTTCTCTCTCATTTTTCTTCTGCAACTGCACGTGGATTCCCCCTCTCTTGAATTTCTCTCCTCCATCGATCAAGCTCTATTGAGAGGAAGTTGGGTTCTTTGCATGTGAGGTGAGTGGATTCCCTTCCATTCCTCTCATCTCCTTTCTCTATCTCTTCTCCCTCTTGTTTCTCATTGCATGGTGTGCAAATCTCATGCATGCATGTGGTTTGATGTGTGTTAGGTTGTGTTTGGATCCAAGAACTTCAGTTGGGCAATTGAATTCCAATTTAAGGCAAGTATAACCATAACTTTGAGAACCCATGTTGGTATGCATTTGATTTGGTTGATCTTACATGAATTGATATGGAAACATGTGTTTACAGCCCATTTGATACTCATTGATTCAGTTGATTCAGTATCTCCATTTGAGAATTGCAAATTTGATGGTGTTACAGAAATTCTGTATGTGTTTCAGGAAATTAATTTCGTGCAGGTACGGCTAAGCCGTATAGCACCTACGGCTCAAAGTCCAGAGAGGAGAAAAACCCAGTTTTCCTCTACGGCTAGGGCACGGCTAAGCCGTGAATTGCCCTACGGCTAAGCCGAAGCTCAGCCGTGGTCCAGCCGTAGATCAATACAGGGTGCAATTTCTGGAATAACTGAGAGTCAGCAATTGACAGACCTTCTACGGCCCAGCTACGGCTAAGCCGTAGACCACACACGGCTAAGCCGTAGCACACACACGGCTAAGCCGTATTCACACTAGACTAATGAAAGAAAAACAAGGATAGGTGTAAAGAAAAGACCGATATGGCCTTCATGATAGAATGTAGAGCACCAGACCTGCCCAATGGAATATGATACAACTCGTGAATGATCTCGAGGGCTGCGAATCATTCATGTTCGTTATCCGGATGTTAAGCACCTCCCCATGGGTGTTGGTTTAAGGGACTTCATGCACCGCCCGATTCAATGCAACACTAGACAACGGTGCATCAAATAACTTAAAACTACATCATCATGCACGGTTAGAAACACCGGGTAATTAGATTAGAATTGGCTTGTAAATACAGATATTTCGATTTCGCATGATTTGTTGCACAACATATTGCATTCGATCAGTGATCTCAACTCTCTAACATATTTACTGTGTTCAGTTATATTCACATTGTGATTACTTACCTTGAGTATGCGTGTATGATATGTTCACTCTCAGATATGCACGTACGATCTGTTGTCACGATCTACTCAGGGTTTTCATGATTGACTCTGTATAGTCAGGCACTACTTAGCCTCAGCCTTAGGATCCCGACGGGGTGAATTTGGTATAGTTTATATGGCCTGCTGCAGTATGGATATGTCTTGGGGAACCGGACCCCAGGAAACCGAGACCCATTGTACCCTGGCCCGGACAATGGTGTTCTTTGCACGTTATAAGATCCCTCTTTTGGGAGCATATGGTAATGTAGTTGCCACTAGTTATGTACACAGCATGTAATCATTGATTCACTCAGCATATTTCTTTCTTGCCTGATAGCCTAGTCTACGAAATTGCCTTCTTTAATCACATGATGTTCTGATTCTGTTAGACACAGCGTGTGTTAACTTGCTATGGTTTATACTTTGCTGAATCTTCGTATTCACAGTTGTTTTTGGTGTTGCAGGCCCAGATCCCCCTGCCGAACCCCCGCAGGTCGGCCAGGCTCCAAATGAGACCCCCGGGGCCCCATCAGGCCTAGGGGAGTGGATGTGATCACTCCACGGGAGAGCGTTCTTGGCATGCATCATTGGAGTCTCGTTTTGTGGATTTTCAGACTTGTATTTGGCATGACATGTCATTGGTGTAGATATTATTTTGTTCTTTTTGTAAGACTTTCATATGTAATTATGTCAGTTTGTTCTTGGTATCCTTTTCTTGCACTGTTAGTTTAATGTTTCTGATATTTACAGCTTCCGCGTACTTGCTTGGCACGTGTGAATGTTCCCTTGTGCGTGTGCATTTAGACTCGGTCTACGTGTGCATGCACGGGAGTACGTGTGTCATTAGGTTTGGCTTTTGCTAACCCCCGAACCCTGGGCTCGGGTTGTGACAGAGAGAGAGAGAGAGAGAGAGAGAGAGAGCCTTCAACGAAAGCAACGTGAGAGGAGGGAAGAGAATGAGGGAATTGAGTCGGTGGAATGGCTTATATTAAGATAGAATTGCAATGAAGTCCAAATCATAAAACAATTTCCAGTCTGAGTCAAATCCGAGTCCAACGGAGTCAAACGACCTCAGTTACCAACGACATAGTTACGGAAGTTAATGAGCTCAACGAAAGACACGTGTTGACATCAAGATGATGCAAAAATGACCATATCGAAGAAAAGCTAAAATTACGAAAAGGGGTTTGATCTACCTAATCCAGGTCAAACTCATCCAAACTACCTATCCATGACCCGCGACGAATCCAAAACAAAAGCAAAACACAATTACCAATTAAAACAACCGTAATTAGGTGCTAAACGAGGTTAAGCTGGGTCGGAGTGTTACACATAGTATCACATTATTGATCTATCATTATTCACATTGGTATACTCCAAATGCTAATATTCCTCAACTCTCTATATCAATTAATTAACTCCAAACATTCATACAATATCAACCTCAAACATTTATAAAAACTTTAAGCTTTCATATAATATCATTCATACAAATCTTCATATACATTTTACAATCCATATATTACAATATGCATGCAATTTACTAATAAAAATACAACATTCCAAACATCATTCATATAATCCATATTACTACACATTTATTTATATTACTTGCAATCGTTGAATCAAAAATCAAGCTTCCAAATTTTCACCTTCCAAATCTATTTCTTCTAAATCCAAACAATATGCGTTCAGCTGTCAGCTTTTCTTGAATATCTAAACGATAATCTTTTGAGATTTTATCTTATTACATTAATCAGCAAAAGATGTTACAAAATCCATAAATCCACATTACCATAAATTAAACACATGTCCTATACAAATTATATTGCCTTCTTTTAACACAATTCCACATCAAAAAAAAAATAAATAAATAGATGCCATTTTCTAATAAAATGCCTTTGACAACATATCACATTTACGGTTAAATAGGAGGATTGCGACATCTTATCCAATATCGAACTCTCTCCAACCTCAACCCAACTCTCCCCACATACCCATGAATTCCCAACCGAACATCCAAAGCTCTAAACTGAGCACAAGTACAAAGAACATTCACTAAAACATCGCTAACCCCTCCTTTAAATAGTTATTATGCACATGCCAAAAATCATGTATCATTCACATACATGTGAAAATTAACAAAAAAACCAATGCATGAAGTCTTCAAAGGAACAAACTATGAAGTCTTCAATAGATGATGCTCCAACATGTTGGAAAAGAACAACCTTAAGATGATTCAAGGAAGGAGAAGAGCTTTGAACGGTGGAAGATGAGGTACTGGCTCGAAAGAATGGGTTCTTTGCTCTGTAGATAAAGGGGAAAGAGTGGAGGCGACGGGCAATGGAGATAAAGGAAGGATCGGCATGGCATGCTGGGTGTGCTTGGAGGGGATAGTCCTCCCTTTTCCGGCATCTTCTCCAACACGTCATCTACACCAAGCCTACCCGCCAAGCCCACCCCTCTCTCATCTTCGCCACCTCCTTCTCCGCGCCCTCCTCTACAACCTTCATCGGAGAAGACAACTATTCGAGTGCAAGCCCTGCCTTTCCTACGATCGCTGTCTTCCAGCGCCAAACTTTTCGTCCTTATTTCTGGTTATAGAATATAAAAAAGGGAAAAGAATTGCTAGAATATGCATTCATTGTCGTTGTACTGTCACCCTCATCTGAGCCACCCTCTGCCGAATATCATCGAAGCATCATCCCTACTGTCTACGACCAAAGCTGGTCTTCCGTTCATCACTGCCAAGAAAAAAATGTGGAAAAGAAAGAAAAGGAGAAGAAGATGGGAACTAGAAGAAGAAGATAGAATTAGAAGAATAGGAGGCAGAAGGGGAAGAAAATGAAGATTGGCTGGTGTTTTTGTTACGGGTGACTAATTGCAGGCAAAGAAAAAGAATAAGAAAGAAAGCAAAAAAGTGAAAAAAGAAAGCAAAATGAAGTATGAAGAAGAGAAAAAATATGTTATGTGAAGTGACGACGTCGTTACTCCACAAAAACATTAAAAAATATATATAAATAGTCCCGTCAGATCATTTCCGTCTTTGAAATGCCAATTGTGCTTTTTTCTTTAATGGTGCGTTAAAGTGATTTTTGCTGTAATTTCCTTTTTATCTTTTATATGTGCATGTGGCTCTCCCTACGTCCAAGAAAGAATTCCTAGTCCACCGAGAAACCAATGAACCAAGTGTCACATTGAAGGCCAGTTTTTTCTTGTGTGGCATCTTTTTTGTGACAGCTGTATGTTTGTTCTGCACCTTCTATGTGGGATCCACCTACAGTCAATCTAGCCCCTTCCCAGTCCCACTCATAACACATGAAATGCTAGCAACCCCAGCTTGACCCAATGGAAACTGTACCCACCGTTTGCATTCATAAAAAAAAAAAAAATGAAAATAGAAGAAAAAAATAAACTCTGACAATAGCTGCTAAAATTTACGCTGGAGGATAACGGTTGTCAGCCGGACCTGAATTTTGCAGGCAAATCCTGCCCTCACTAGAAGAGGCCTTCCCATTTACCCAGTGAGCAACAATTGGGCTCCCCTGATTATTCCTATTACATATGTGTGCAAGCATAAATTGGGTTTTTTTTTTTTTAAATTGCAGCTAACACAGAGTCAAGAGCATTAGAATAGAAACAGTGAAGATCAAATTTTTTATACAATAGTTCGGAACTTAACAGCCATAAAGCATGTTCCTTATTTAAGAGAAATCTAATTTTTGTTGGTACCTTAAAGAGCATTGCAGTAGGTGAAGTCATAAGGGTGATCAAGAGAACTATGGTTGTCATGAAATGGAAAATGGAAGAAAGTCTTTGAGGGCACATTTGCAAACTTTCACTGAACGGATTTCTCACAGTTTTTCATGTTTTCGTAGGCAACTCGTATTTAATTCGAAGAGTGAAAGCATAGGGAGGAACCGAGAGTTTGGTTGTATTTAGGCGTTCCGACCTTCCTCCGTTTCGTTATCCACCCGAGCTCGAATTGGTGGCGTTAGTTTAGGACCTATCGATCTCTCCTTTTGAAGCCCACTTTATGAGCCCCACAATTATGATTCAAACTATTAATTATTTTTAAAAAGCTAAAATTAACTAGAAAACCAAATATTAGCTGTTGTTTCACCATATATTTTGAGATATTTTCAAAAAGGTTCAGATCGTTGGAACATGATGTTTAGACATTTGTGGGCCAGTATTGCAAAATTCAGACCGTTAGATTTATTTAGGAGGACGAAAATGGCTATAGAATCAAATTTGGGAACATGATTCATCATAGATCCTGATAAACTAGCAAAACACTCTCAGCCATTGATTTGGTACAGTGTAAAAATAGAATTCTTTAGCAGTCCGTGTTTTTTATTTAGTTCTATTTCGATGTGCCTAAAAATAATGATCCGAACCATCAATCATTTAAAAGAGATCCCTCCTAAATTTTGAAATATTTGCAAAAAAATCTATAGTTTAAAATATTAACTTTTTTTTTATTTATGTGGCCCTCGTTTGCATGATCTGAACCATTTAAATCCTTTGAAGAACTAGAAATAACTTTGCGTTGTAAGCGAAGCCCTTAATTTTTAATGGATTATGAATAACTTTCAAAACATTTAGAATCGTTGAATCACATAAAGCATAGATTGTGGGATTCCTCTCTTTCACCAAACCTAGAACTCTATTCAAGAAATCATCTTTGAGGATGACATGATTCTAATAGAACAAAGGTATCATGTAAATAGAGGATTCTCCTCCCTAGCATAGATGTTTGCAAACGTGCCCTAAAGGTTGATGGAGATATAGTTCTAGATAGAGCATTTCTGAATGAAGCATATAGTTTAAGTAGAATGAGTGGGATGAAATCATTGGAAAGAAAAAAAAACATGATATATTCTTCTATGCAATCATCTAATCATAGTCAAGAATGGGAGAAACAACAATAATTTTATCCTCGAACTAGGAGATTGAAAGATTTTCCCAGGCTTCTCCTCTCTATAAAATAAAATAAAAACACCATCTCTCACTTGTATTATCTCCTTTTAGGTATTACAAGTTTAACAGGGTGTATAGTCGATCTAAGAGTCCATGCAATTTGGATGAAGGTCTTACAAGTTTAACGGGGTGTACAGTTGATCTAAAAGTACATGCAATTTGGATGAGTGCCAAGCCCTGGAGAAAGGTTATGAGTGCCAAGCCTTAGGGAAGGGGAATAGTGGGGGTGGTTTGATTGTCCACATGGATGGACCATCAAGTGGGCCCTAGTGCAAGTTGTGCAACAGGTGCATAGCTAATAGCCAGCATGCCCGAATGCGCGTGTGGGCATCTATATATAAATATATTTCAAACATATACATACCGTCAAACCACATAATTTTTTAATATTTTTCATTTTGTGTGATTGTTTGATTAGATCTATGTTGTGCTTCAATATATAGTTGTTTTTTTTAGATAACCCAGTTAAGAGACTATGACCCGGATACACAACTCAAATCAACTTAACTCACACGTACGAATACGAAGCAATGGGGACTTGCATATATAAGGATATAGATACAACTGACACATGTCATTTATTATTTTAAATATTTTATTTTATTATGTGAGTCTCACAAGAATGTAAAAGTTTTTTTAAGATTCTAAAATTTTTTTTATGATTTGGATCCCACGATATTACAAATATATAATAAAATAATAAATTTAACATATCAAGTGTGATTTCTATTTTTTGAAGATTTTAAATTTCAAACTTTTAAATTGCTACATAAACTTTTAAAATAACTTTATCGAGGCACCATTGGCCACTCGTTCCAATATCTTCTACATGGCAATAAAAGTCCGAGTACAAAATATTTGACCATTTTCCTCATGTCGCATATGCCCTTGTTGTGTAATAAGGTATATGTTGTCTCTTTTACCCTAAAAAAAAAAAAAGGAAAGAAAAAGGAAACAGGGACACTGTTGTCCTTGTGATCTTTGACGTTTGAAGGCTACCCTAGTGGTAGGGATGGCCGGCCTAGTGGTAGAAGCACTAATTGTGTTGTTGTTAGCCGCAGTAGAGGACCCACCACAAGTCTTGAAACCTCTGGTTCCCCCCACTTTCGGATGAAGGACCTCGACGCACCAAGCTCTTGTAGCCAATACTGTTTTGGGTGTTCCCCCTATTTTGGATCCATTTATAAGTGGGGAAGGGACACAGTTAGAGCTTATCTTCAAATACATTTGAATCCATAGAGCACCATTAATAGATATCACAGTCGCCATTTTACAGTCGAATCCTGAATTTTTTTTTATACCTTCAAATTTTAATACTCTCCTAGCTCTGGTCCCCCAACAGTCTGGAATCCAACCAATTCACATCCCAGCAACTAAGATCAAAGGTCAGAATTTTTTTATTCCAGATCTAAAAATTTTCAAATTCTGGATCTGGTTTCGTCTATGTTCCAACCTAGGGATTGGGATCTTGAACCAAGTAAAACATTGAAGATGAAATTTTAAAGCCTACAAAGCTCAAATCATATTCCTGTTTCACGATCCCCACTTGGGTACTTGCAAAATCTAGTTTGAGTTCCTTAATCTAAGTTTGCACATATGATATGAGTTGCACCTCGTCTTGAATCCAGATCCAAAACCAAATCTTCGGTTGTTTAGTTAATGTTAAAACTGGTTCAAATGTCGGACCAAGATCTGGAAACGGATCCATCCTAAAAAAAAAAAAATGGACCTTGATCACCCCAAATCAAGCCAGATGGGACCCACATTTCACAATTTGTCATCATGCATTTCAGTTGCAAACACAAGACACCCATGTTCAAGTTCAAAAGAGTTCCACTAAAAAACCATAAGAAGAAAGCAAAAGGAGAAGCTTCAGAAACCAGAAGTAAGAAGGACAAACGACAAATAAAAATACAGAAGCTTTTGAAGTAAGAACATGATGATAAGAACAGAGATTGTTCTTCTCTCATCATACACTACTTGATGACTTGGGATTTCCATTGGCAGCATGTTTGGCTTCTACTTTGATCCCTCCATTCTCATTTGCAACTTTTGCTTCTTTTCTCCCTTCATGGCTGCCGCCCTCACCATGGCGACCGGTGGTAGGGCGCGAAATGCTGATTTCGAAGCTGTCTTCGACGTCAATGCTGGGCCGGGGAGCCCGGCCACCGATCCCGGAGCTGGGGTGCGAGAAAAGGCGCACCAACAGACGGCCCAGGAAGCATGCAAGCATGGACAGAAATATGATCACCGAGAGTGCTATAAAAACAGGACCAAAAGAGCCTCTGGGATGTGTGGGGGGCTGGACTACGGTTTCAGATTGAGGGTAGACTGATTCTGGAATAACTGTCTGAGGTTGTGACATTATCGCTCTCTATCTCTCTCTCTCCCACTCTGTTCAGTGTTGTTAGATTAATGCTAGCTAGAGAGGCCTCTTTGGCTTTGGCAATGACATCTTGACACAGTCATCTGAGCACTGGTTTCCAGTTGTCTTTCCCTTTAAAAAGATAAAGAGATGTTCTTGTCTTTCTTCACTTTTGTTGGAGAAATGGGGACAGTGGAAGGCTTTTAAACCTAAAAGGAGGGAATGAGAGACCTTTTGCTTTAAGACTTTATGTTTACCTTCTTTTTTTTTTAGTAACTCACAGTCAGTACCATTATTTGTGGTTAAGTTCGTCTAGAGTTTACCCAAACTCCACGCAACATATTTATCATTCAGCTTGACCATGTTAACAAGAACCAAAATCCCGAAATTAAAAGGGTCAATCTGAACCCTGAATTGCCAATTTGGTTTGGGTTTGGAATGGATTGATGAGTCCAAATTAAAATGTATCAGGTTCTGCAAAGTTTGGGTCACGGTTAATGGGTTAAAGTGCAATGAATTGATTGGATTTTACCTGGTTCAACTTAGGTTATAACTCAATTAGCAACCAGGGGCTAAACCCAAACCATTAATAATCATATTTGACGTGTCAACCCAAACCAAATTCATAAGTAAAAATGTGCCAACCCAAGACCTGAATTTCCAGATAGGGCTTGATTTGGGTTGGGGGTCTACGTTGGCCTCCCTCAACTGCAACTAGAACAGGTTGGGATGCAGGAAGCCGTATCCAGACAGAAGGCATTAACCAAAGGCTCGCTTAGCAAGCTCACTTATGAGATGGACAAACCAAGCCCTACGAGTGAGTCCACAAGGCTGCACCATACTCAGCATAGGCTCGAGCTCGAGCTTGATTCCATACAAGGCAATTAATATTTGAAACAAGTCGTGCATGAGCTAACCTACGGACGAGGAGAGGTCGAATGTCGTAGACTTAAGTTAGGGATATTTACACAAATACCGCTGCAGTTTTCCACATCTCTAAAAGGTTCCAACCCTCATTTGGGAAAAACAAAAAATGCACATGATTGTAAATGTAGCCCAACATGCTAAGGCTTGTAAATGTAGCCCAACATGCTAAGGCTATCATCAGATAAAACCAGAGATCAATCCCGGGGTCCATTGGATAAGGACTTGGTAATATGGGTGTGTGTATGAACTAAAGATAAAAAAAAAAAAAAGTAGAAACCTTTATTACTCTAAAATAAATACATGTGCCCGATCCAAATCCCTAGCCAACAGAACCAAGATCAATCCGGGTTGTTTCTAGAGAGAGAAAGATGTCTTGCCAGCTATCAGTGAATCTAAAAACATATCCTTGACTAATTTTTTGAATTTTGCAATTATTTACCATTATTTGGGCAAAACCAAATGCCCTTTTCAAACACAAAACGAAGAAATAGATTTTCACAAGCCCATCTCTTTTAATTTGGAAAAACTCATGAGGAAGTAATTTTAAAATAATCCCTAAAAGTAAAAAACAATCCTGAATATATCCCAACTGTTGCCTGGTGAACATTAAAACTAATAATAGTTATTAAAAAAGCATTAAAAATAATAAGGATGACCACAATAATAAAATGGTTATTAAAAAAGCATTAAAAATAATAATGATGACAACAATAATAATTAATCTTTACAAAGGAAGAAAATGTGCAAGAAACCTTTTACCTATAACTACCATAACATAATGTGTTATGACTCTAAAATCCAATTCACCTACCAATTCTAAGGGAAAGATACACTCTCTTGCTTTCCCAAATAAAACACTATGTTATAGTTTGTAGGGGTCCACAGATAAGAGAGCTTTGTGATCTACTTGCCTACAGAAATCTAGTCCAGCGAACATTGCCAGCTATCCAATCTAAGGCCATAAAATGATCAATCATTGAAGGAAAGATTTCTTTCTTAACTGTCTATTTTATAGCCTCAAATCGAATAGCTAACATCCAATGAAACTAAATGTTTTTATAGATGAAAAAATTCCAGAGCCTTCATGTAATTATTAAGACTATAAACCCTACAAACGACAGATGGTCAACTAAGTTTTTGCTTTTGCAGTCCATTTCACACTGGTAAGAGTGAAGAGATGAAAGCACTTGTTGGACTCGATATTTTTGTAGATAATAATCCTCAATTTGTCTTTTATGCCTATTAGACCTGGTGAACCTTGCCACAAGTCCTATTTCAAGAAACAACCACACAATTTGGGTGTGCTGATGTTGTGCGTGTTGGGGTGTGGTACACGGATCCTAAACCACTGTAATGTTGCCCAAAATTCTCTTCCAAAATATCCCCTTTTAAAATATTAAATGACCAAGATTGTATCGAAAAATATAATCCATTGGATGTTGTCAGCTATTCAATCAAAGCCCACATAATGATCACTTAGTAAAAGAAGTTTCCTTTTTAATAGTTCATTTGATAGCTTTAGATTGGACAACCAACAACATCCAAAGTGACTAGATGTTTCTATGAGTAGAAACATCCCAAGTCCAACATATATTTCCATCTATTCAATCTAACACCATGACGTTGACAGCCAAAACAAAAATTTTGTAAATCGCCTATCTTATAGACATATATAGACAAACAACAACATTAAAAAATCTAATCCATTTAATGTTGCTAGCTATCCAATCTATGTCCCTCAAAATGATCAACCTATAAAAGAAGTTTCTTTCTTAATTATAAATTTAATGGCCTTAGATTGGGCAACCAACAAAAATCCCAAAGGAACTAGATGTTCCTATCCCAAAGCCTCCTTGTAACTCTCATGTATGTTATTTTAAGCTGAAAGCAACCCCACATAAATAAAAAGGGAACACAGAGTACCTATTTTAAAACCAAAACTCTGGACAGCATGATTTTGGACACAGAGGTCTTGGATCGATATAATCCCTCTCACCTCTGTTGCCTTTCAAAATAGGACATGTGGCAAAGTTCATAGGACCCACTCTAAGCCTACCAAATGTACAAGGGCATTGAGAATTAGTCATCTACAAAAATGTCAAGTACAAAGAATGTTTCCATCTTTTTTTTTATGGTAGATAAATAATCCTCAGACCTGCTTCTATATGATAGTGCTAGGTGTCACACAAACTCTGTCACATGTCCTATTTCGAAAGCACTGTACACACTCTTGTCTTGTTGGTTTAGAGGTATGCATGATACCATCCCTTTTTTTACCACTCATTAGCAACCTAGTTGAGACTATTGTCACAAATAACGTTTTCAGGAAACTAGAGCATCAATAAAACATCTTAAGGATTTTCATCTGGATATTACTGGAATAGTGGTGTGGAAAATAAATTGATTTTGAATAATCACAATCAACACATATAACAAAATAAATACAAAAATACTTCCGAAACATTTTTGTAGATTTGTTTATATTTTCCCTATTTGTATTCTGGCAGACAAGCAAACTAGTTTTGGAAATACTTTGAAAATATTGCAACATGATTAAAAAAAAATGTTGTTTCGAGTAAATATTGTTACAAATTATCAAGATATTTTAATAATATCCCTATTGTTAAAAATTGTTTCAAGTAAATGTTGTTTCGAGAAAATATTGTTATAAATTATCAAGATATTTTCATAATATCCCCTAATATATGAAATAGTTGTTGGGAATTAGCTTGAAATCATAGTGTAGTTAAGGGTTGTGGTCTTGAAATGGGGTGTTTCTAACATTTATTTCAACAAACGCGGGTAAAAAATAGAAGTAGAAAAAAAAAAACAAAAAAAAAAAAAAAAAGCAAGAGTCGAGGGTGTCCTTTAGAAAAAGGTTTTAATAGTTCGGGTTTCTTAAGTAATCTGTATAGGTCAAAATGAGGTAAAGCTCAGAGGATTATTTTTTGAAAAAATAAAGGGGCAGATATTATGAATCCAAGGGTCAACTAGGTTGGAAAAAAGAAACAAAAAGGATTTCAATTTTCTTGAATTTTGATAGGAACTAAGGAATGGGTGGCTTCAACAGGAGGAGGTGAAGTGCAGCCCACTCATTGTTAAATGAAAGCCAAATCAGGAGCATAGAATAGTTTGATTGGTGTAAATAGAAAATTCTCACTTTGATGGGAATTTCAATTTTCATAATGAAAAGGGAGTCAATAGAGTTAATCCAAGGTTTGCCTCTCCTCTTAGAACCATTCTTGACAGTTAAGTTAATAAATAACACGGACATCTTGAAAATCTGTCTCAGAAAAAAGACATTTTTAGACTATTAACACATTAAACCTTTTCCGATATTAGAAAAAAACTGGTAATGGAAATGAGAGCTGAGCCAATAATCCAACAGCCTATAGGAGGGTAGGATGAACAAAACATAGGTTCGACAACATCCCTTAGACCCTTTTTTTCCAGGTAATAGAGGTGAATGTATATTGGAGAAAGGTATGAGTACAAAAACTACCATTTGTAGCAGGTAAGCCTTCATCTTTTCAACAGGCTTGACCATTCAAAATGGAAAGATGCCATAAAAAGAGTACAGGTATGTCTAATCCACATAAAAGAGGATTCAGGCATTGGAACTCTGAAGAACATGTAACAGATTTATTCTTTGCCATAACCAATTGCAGGAAAACAAAGTTACAGGTAATAACATTACTGATAAACTGTCTGTAGAAAACTGTATTCAGACCTCTGAGGTAGTAAATAGGGTGTAACCAACAACATTTTATAAGGTCCACACCAAACATCTTTTACTTTAACATTCGTTATCACATATTCAGAGAAGTTCATTAAACTTATCTCCAGGTTGGCAAATAAATTTTCTATATCTTAATAAAAATTACTTCCATTAAAGATAGCAACAAATAATCATAGGATCAAACCAAAGAGGGCTGACCACATGCATGTAGCAACTGTATAACAATGAATTCACTGACAGCAATCAGTTTAAAGGGAGGAAGCCCATGATTCTACCATACACATTAACAAAAGATAGTGGCACACATACTTAAGAAACTGCATTTAAGACAGGCCAATCATCATCATCAACAAAGCCATATCCAATTAATCTGGGATTGGCTAAAAGAGGCATTTCAGACAAATGCTTAGAGCCCCTATCCAGTCTATTCAAAATCAAATGCAGGGAAGAACCTATCCTTGTTCTAGAGACATTATAACCGGGAATAAAACACAGAAAAGAGGGGTATGTAAGTCCAAAAATTCTACAAAACTTGCATTAAGAAGTATTAATATAAAGATAAAGTTTAAGACCTCGGCTTCTCTTTCTTCTCCTTGAAAAGTGCTAAGAGTGACACACCAGAAACCTTCACCACCTTGAACCTGACTCCAGGAATATCTCCAACAGCATGGCCCTTACGACCAAAACCAGCAATCAAAACCTCATCCTGTATAAGAAAGAAAATTAGTGCAATAGGCAAAATGGAACATCAATATCACAAAATACCAAAACAAACAAAGGGTTTGGTAGGAGGCTTACATTCTCCTCAATATAGTTCAAGCAACCATCATTGGGAACAAAAGCAGCAATCTTCTTTCCATTCTTTATAAGTTGAACTCTGGCGCACTTCCGGATGGCAGAGTTAGGTTGCTTGGCTTCAATACCTCTGAGATTTGCAAGTTAAATTATTAAATGTTCACAAAATCAAAATTGAGAGGGAACTGAGGATGCTACTTGAGGCAAGAAATATTGATTAACAAAGAAAAGAGGTGTACATCTTCTCAAGGACAATTCCCTTGGCATGCGAAGACCCAGCAAATGGTTTCTTCCACTCATTACCAAGATGGCTTTTCTTGTATGATTTGTCTGCCCATTTCTGCCTCCTTCGGTGTGTTTTGAGCTTGCGCCCAGCTCCCATACCACGTGTCTTCCTGTAAAAGAAAGAGGACACATGCTATCAGAAGCAAACCTTCCATACATGGCAGGAGGTGAAAACATGCTTGCTGCTTAGGAGTCATGAAATAAGGTTGTTCCATGAATTTGCAAGATTAGAGCAAGCCTATGTGACGATAAGATAAAAATTGATTAGAAGTACTATTTTGGAAGATTAGAGCATGCATTGATTAGAAGAATATGAGATGGAATTAATGCTTAGGCTATCCTAATAAAAATAATATAGCAACACGATCAAATAAAATTGAAAGTTGATGCTTACACCAAACATTAATGGCATAGAAGTAGCAACATGTTTACTAGTCAAATTTACTATAATATGAGACCATTAATTCATTGACATGTCAAAGACAGCCCGGTAACATATACCCATGGTTAAGTGCATCTACCAAAGTGGCATAGAAGCACCATCAGGACCTTGGTAATCAGAAGAAACATAAAATAAGGCAATGCAGCAACTAACTGCCCTGGTAGAAATTAAGTTATTTAGGACCCGAGAGCTAGAACTTTCAATTAACTATTTCCTGAAGGATTGTTCGAATCCAAAGAAGGATTCAAGCTTTAAGGCACAATATAACTCACGATGAACACCATCAAGAGAGAGAAATCTCACTAAAAACTGAATTTAATTGATAAAAGCATGTCTACTACAATGAAAGACCCCTCTTTATATAGGAGTGACTGTTTCTAAAGTAGGAAAGACAAACTCTAAACAAAGATGGCTTACTAAAATAACTTAAGCAAGTTCTAATCTCAATAAATAATTAATTAAAACTATCTGACTAAGGATAGGGATCCTTAAGGAGATCAAGGATCAATTGGGCCTGCGGGCCTATGGTTTGAGCCGGATCCAGATCTAGGATCGGCCTGCATCAATCCAGCTTTGTGATCAAGACCACTGCAATTAATTAGAAAAGTTTGTATTGATGAAGGGAGATGACATATACAAGATCAAACTGCTCAAAAGAATGGTCCCACCATGCAATGCAGGCCATACGCGCAAAAAAAAAAAAAAAAGAAAACATATTTACTGCAAAAACATGTCATACGAACATGTCATACTTCCACTTTCATATTAATGTGTAGTGACCATCAAGTAAGTCTATCTGATTCACTATAGATGCCTCTAGATTAATAAAAGACTTGCAGCAATAAATCTTTAATATGATATAGTCCAAAATGATGGTTTAAATGGCATGGGCTATTTCAAAGCATCCGAATTAATCAAGACTATTGCAGTTATTTCTCTTAACTGCCTAGTGGTAGGTTATTATCCAAGAGAATGGTCCACATGGTGTGTGGTTTTAATGTAAGGCCCCCATCTGTGGCAATGAGCTCATAAGTCTATACTTTGGGATGCGCATCAAATTCTTGACAAAACTGGAATGTATGAAGAAGTGGCTAGTTTAAACTGAAATCATAATTTTAAAGAATTACCCAGCTGCATGAGGATGGCTAAAACATCAAATGGGTTTCGTCGGGCATTTTCCTGGGGAATAAAAGGAAACGGAAGGGGCACTTCTCGATGGGGCAAACCAATAGAACACCAGTTAGCCCACCGTTGTAAAAGGAGCCTAGGTGCAAGGCACATTCAGTGAAGTGTAGTTGAAGCGCGTGAGGCGCACGACTTGTGTGGAGGCACGAGGAGCAGCCAGGCGCACGCCTCTTCACTTTTGCTGTTTATTTTTTTTTTCTTTTTTCTTTTTTCTTTTTTTTTTTTTTTTGTACTGCCGCTACTGCCTCCCCTTCGTCTTCCATCATGCTGCTGCTGGCATTTTCTTTTTCCAGACGGTGCTGCTGCTACTGCCTCCCCTTCTTCCATCATGCTGCTGCCGCTTTTTTTTCCCCAGACAGCGCTGCTGCTACTGCTGCTTTTTCTATTTCTTTCTTCTTCTTCTTCTTCTTTTGCACTGCTGCTGCTACTGGTGCCTTTTCTATTTCTTTTCTTTTTTTTTTTTTGGTACTACAGCTGCTACTGCCTCCCCTTCTTCTTCCATCATGCTGCTACTGCTGTATGCTTAAAATTTTTCTTTCAAAACGATGTACTGATACAATCATTTTTCAAAATGATATACTAATTCAAAATTATTGTATGATTTCAATTTTCTTTCAAAATAATGTACCAATTCAATCATTTATTTGATTGATTCCTTGATGAGTGTCAAATTACTGTTAGCTTAATGTGTTTGTTAAATGGGAATGGCAATGACTTATTTTATGGGATATTTGCACTTTTGTTGAATGTTTAGCATTTGGAGTGATGGCTGATTTTATGACTTTTGGAAATTTTCTACTATTCCTTGCCTTCTTTTGTTATAGTTTGGGAATTATTTTCACTTTGCCTATATTGAATTTTAAATTATTCGTCTATACTAAAATATTTATTTTTTATCTACAATGTGCGCCTCACTTCAATAAAGCTTGCGCCTCGTGCCTAGGCCCCAGGAGACCTTGGCACCTCGATGCCTTTGACAACAGGGAGTTAGCATACTCTACTAGCCTACTATTGAAGGGTAAATGCTTATTCAAAATTGAATTTAACTCATTCACTCTATAAAAACACGAATATGAGGCATGAGGGGAAAAATTAAGCTTACTTACATATCTCCAAATATTCTCCTTTATTATTATTATTATTATTATTATTATTATTATTATTATTATTATTATTATATGAAGCTGTTGATATCCAATCTTTCCAGCTGACTGTTCACTTATATGATAAAGGCCCTTACTTAGAGAACATATTTCCTTCTCTTGGAAGAACACCAAATATTCTGTGGCAGTACAAATTTGGACCATCTTTAACGCATCAAAAGAGAAGAGTAGAACTCAACAGGCCAATCCAAACAAACAGCGTAAGTCGTTGACACTAATTATGTTGTTGACAATTCACTGATCACAAATCTATACTTCATATTATAATTATGTTGTTAACAATTCACATATCATAAATCTATACTTCATATTACGTTTCACAACGTCCGCTAGATGAAGAACAAAACCTACTCTTAGAAAAAGACCACACAGCATAAATAGAATTCATCGCGTGGCAGATCTTTTCAAATGAATTAAATTCACAACTTCAAGAAACGATCATGAGCTGCCATGAGTATGGTCTAAAACCTGATGCCACAAGTGTTTGATCAAGCTCAACCACATCACATATTCACATGCCTCTGTGACAATGTATAGCGATGGCCCAAATTTCACAGCATTTGGAATGAGATGCACCACTCAAGAACATATTTTCAGCAAATCTTTCCATATGCAATGTTAAAACCCACATCAAGCACACACATTCAACTTGGATATAATCCACAGCAATATGTAGATGTAAAAGATCTGGGCCCCTCAGAAGGTGGCCCCCACCAAGGATGCAACACCCGGTCTTGATTTTTAGGCAGGTGGGACATCCATGATGGGTTCCGCCAGATGAGCGGTCCGGATCTCGTGTAGAGGGTGGGAGAAGGCAAAGCTACTTCAGAAACAAAACAAAACAAAAAAAAAAAACCCTAGAACATGTGGAAGAAGATGACGGTAATCACTCTGCAGACTGAAGCAAAGGATGTGCAGAGAAATCGAAGAAGAATTGCAGAGAACAGATTGGAAATGTGAAGATGAAAAAGATTTTGCTTACCCCATTTCGAATTGAAGATCGTTTGATGTCGCTCTCTCTCTCTCCCTCTCCCTCTCTTCCTGTATCGAGGCTTTGGAGTTGGGGGCGCAGAGGGGAAGGAATAAAAACGGAAACCCTAGCGACAATTTATACTGAAGTCATATGGCAATTTTACTGAAATGCCCAGCTATGGAGATTGTGCTTGTGACCTATCGGAATTAGGGCTGTCAAAGGTCCGGGTCAAGGCCGAGTTTAGGTAAGCCCTTATCCTACCCTTACATGTACGGGCCGGGCTTAATCGAGCAAAGGCCATCGACTTTTATGGCGGGCCTATAATTTTTAGGTCCTTACCCAACCCTCAACGGCTAGGGCCGGGCCAGAGCCGAGCCAGGGCCAAAAGAAAGGGAAATTTTTTTCTTTAATAGAAATAAATCTTTTATATGTAACAGCCTATGCCACCACCACCAACCAACCTTATACAAACCCTCCTCCTTTGCCTAGGTTGGGAACCGGCAATGCAATACAAAAGGCAGTATGGCGGAGTTAAAAACTTTTTTTTTAAAGGCATTGGTGGTGGGATAAAATCATTTTTACAATATAAAACATAAGGTGGATAATAATAATTCTATAAATGATAATAAATATATAACAAATAACAATAATTCTTTATTTAATTATTTAATCTACTTTTAGAATATTTAAAATATCATCGAATGTATTACTATCATTACGTTGCTGCGTACGTATCCAATCTTGTGTGCAAATTAAGATTTCTACAGTCTTAGATTTTAAACAACTCTTATATTGATCAAGTACTCTTCCTTTTGTACTAAATGCTGATTCAAAAGCAACTCTAGAAACAGGAATTGCTAAAATGTCACAAGCCATTATGGAGATATCTAGATATTTTGTTGAATTAACTTTCCACCAATCCAATATATTGAAATTTTCAGATTTATCCCTTGGCTCCTCCAAATAACAATTTAATTTCGATTTTTCCTCTACAACTGTCTGAATCATTTGTTCCTCAAAAGCTAAAAAATCATCTTCAAACTCATTAGATTTCTTTACCAAATCAACTTTATCCACATTTGACAATATTTTGGTAGGTGCATCATATACCAAATCATCTTCAAACTCATTGTATATATTATATATTTTATATTAAAATTTAATAAACAATGGGCCGAGTCGGGCCCCCTTGGGCCTGATTAGTCAAGCCTAAGCTCAACCCTTTAGATGCGGGCTTTTAAAAATAGAGTCCTACCCCACCCTCGGCCTTTAAATGAAAAAAATAAGCTCTCGTTTTGAGGGCTTTTGCGGGCCAGGCCCGGCCGGGCCCCCTCTCTAAAGGGCCGGATTGACAGCCCTAATTGGAATGGGTTGAATGATGGTACCGGGTAAATCCGAATCAAAAGCCCTCGGAAAACATGCGTAGGGCTTGTTTGGTTACAATAATTTTTAGGCTTTTTGTGAATTCCAAACATTGACTCCTGTAGTAGAATGTTAAATGCTCAATCGCTCTAGCATTTGGAATGGTAAAATTATGAAATGACTTTTCATATGAGCTAGAATTCTTAATTCTTTTATTAAAAGGGCATTTAAAATGCTTAGGATAGAAGAGCTGCGAAGCATCTAAGATATTCTCAACAAGCCCAACTCCTTTGTACATGCTTCTAACTAAAGAAGCCTTAAGGGCATGTTTCTCTAAGTCCCCTGGCATTTACAAATGCCATGTTTCTATGAGAGAATTTTAAAATTATAGCTACCTTAAAGGTCTCATATGACTTTTGGAATATTTGGATTTCCAACCACTTTGCTTTTTGGTGGAATTTATGAATGTTTGAGTACATGAGCGGCACATTTGTGTAACCCATTTCAGTAGAAAAAATACTAATTTTCTGCAAAAAGGGGGTTTTCATGTGTTTGGTAAGGAAAAATCTGTGGAAATGTGATTTTGCCACGTTAGAGTTTCCTCACCAAGCTTGGAATTAGGATTTCCTAGGGGGGATCAAACTTGCATTTACAGAGAAAAGTTAATCCCCCACCCTCCCCTCCCCTCTTCTCTTTAAGCATCATTTCTGAACCAAAAACACCCAACTACTCCAACTTGCATCTTCTCTTAAAAACCCCAATAGCATCTCCACCCTCGGTCTTGAGATACTAGGGCTAGTTGGACCATCTGAGTAATCACTCTCTCATCCCCTCCTTTGTCTTCATCTTATCTCACTTCCCCATTCTCTCTCTCTCTCTCTCTCTCTCTCTCTCTCTCTCATGTCTGACACAATGTTTGAGTTTCATCTACACCCTTCTTTGTTGCACAGCCGAAGGTCTCTCTTTCACATGACGACAATGATGATTATTATATTATAACTATTCTAGGACCAAGGGGTAGCTCAACTGACCTAAGATTTTGGTTTGCTCCTAGAGGTTACAAGTTTAAGTTGCACTACTACACTGCGGCCACGGGGGATTTACCCGACTCCCCATGGTCGAAGGGATTAGTCCGGCCCAAAGGGCCGAGAGACCCTTCATTAGCAAAAAAAAAAAAAAAAACAAAAAAGAAAAAAAGTCTCATTCTTGCTCATTCTCTTTAGCTTTGTGAAATCGCTAGCTGAGTTTCAATATGTATTGGGCCATCATCATCACTCACTCGAAGTGGATTTAGCCAAAGCACAACAGATTATCCTAACTCCAAGTTAGCCAATCCCAAGTATATGAACTCAAAAACTTGATTATGTTTCTCCTTTTGAAATGAAGCAACTATATCTATGGGTACATCATTACAATTTAATTATGTTGCTTACAATTCCAATTCACTTATAACAACAATTTTATTTTAAGAAACGCTCTATTTTGGAATTATGTTTAAATATAGGTTGTTTGTCCTGCTCAAATTTCAAATTGAGCATGGTTACGGGATGATGGAGTGATGTTCTTTAAATGGGTTGATATATATTGGTTATGTTATTTTTCCATCAAAAACTGTCGCATGAAATACAAAAAAATGATTTTCAATGAGGAATCCATAGCTGCACCAAACAAACAACATTAGTACTAATTCAACAAAGAAAGAAAATTCGCACCAAACATGAATTTCTAACTTCCATGGTGCTCCTTTTTAAGGTTTTCATTACCATGAAAATTGCTAATGTGGCAATATCCTCTTTCTACATAAATAATCTATATACAAATGTGCCCGAGAGCAATTAGGAATTCCACTATGTTGGAGAATTTCAAAATTCTCCTAACAAGAATTTTAGGAATTTTATTAAAGAAACAAGCCCTAAGTGGCTAGGCCAATTATTGGCTCGCACAATGTAAGCAAGGCCTTAAGAAAAAATATTATTATTTTTTATTTTCTCCATAATGCCAACGAACACCGAGTGTGGACCTAATCTTAGCCCTCTATTTTTATCATTGCTCTATCTTGAGACCATCAATGCAATGCAACAAGCAATTATACAGTGGAGGAAATCTCACTTTATTTGGCAAATCATTTACTACTCAAAGAAACACTATTTTGATAGTATTGGCGAATCTTAGATGTTAACTCGTCAATTTTATGCTCTTTCTATAATGCATTATATTGAACCCTAGTGAATTGAATATCAAACAAACAAATATATCGTGTAGATACCTATAAAAAATTTTAGGGCGATTTACCAAAAAAGTCCCACTAATTAGGATAACTACAACTGAGGACCCTAATTTTTTGAAATATCGACAGGGGACCTCCCCCCCAAATTCCATATTTCTATTTCCAAACTGCCCCTCTTATGTTGATGTCAACAAAACCATAAAGCTAAGTTCTCATTTCGTAAGAACGTTAGAAAGAAAAAAAATGATAGGAATCTTAGGCTTCCAGCATCTCCCTTTCTCCCTTCTCTGCTCATCCCAGGTTCAGAAGCGTCTCCCATGATGATATGCATCTTTCTCCTTTTATTACAGTGTTTGTTTTTGTTGATGGTGTTGAACGGCCTTGCTTGATTTCTTCATATCTCCCTCTCTCATGTTTTTTTCACTTCATCCTTTCTTCATCTTTTCCTCTCTGATGTTCTTTCTCTTCATCATTTCTTCATCTCTTTGTCCCTCGTGATCAATTTTATGAGTTACCTTCTAACTTGTATCCCTGGCCTCTTAGATGATCATGTATTTAGGAACGGCTCCTTACCTTAGTAGTAAGGAGTGGCTATTCTTACTAGGCTATCTAAGGTTCAAATCTTAGCTAGCCCCTCTTCTTCTTGCTTATACGGGCTACCTTTCTATTTATGTAGGCTTCCTTTTCAGGTGTGCGAATTATCCTTAGGTCTTGGCCCCGTTAGCTAGGCTATGAAAAAATGGGCTAGGCAATTTTTTTATTTCCTTAAAACTATGACTTTTATTAGGAAAAAAAAAGAATAAATGAACAAGGATAACATTAGAGGACCAATGATATAAACAAGGTTGCAACCTAGAAGCTCACGCTTTGCAAAATTCCTATGAATTTTTATTTTCAAAACAATATTCTTTTTGAAATCTCAATGCTGAGATGCTTCGCCTTTCACCTAGTGTGCAAGGATTGACTCTTTGCCTAGCATAATAGAGAAAAAAGATGATGATGGATTAATGCTTACTTTTTTTATTGTCACATACCCCCAACTAAATCTGCTGCAAAACTTATTATAATCCAACCAAAATGGTTTTGAATTGTTGTTCTTTCTTGTACCCTTATCCCTGTTATTATTTTTAAATCTTTTGGTGGAAATATGAATCACTTGGAATGTCTATCTCTTTGTTTTTATAATTTAAAAAATTCTCATATAATTTCCCCTAGTTTTTCATGCACTTAAATGTTTTTGGGCTCCAAATCTTGAATAAAGTTATCTTCCTTGTATAATATTTTGTTGACGGTAAGAAATCACATATGTTGTTCTCTATAGCTTTTAGATTGTTATACTTTTGATCTTGTAGAAAAATTATCTTTTTTGCATATTTGCGATCTATCAAGAAAAAGTTTAAGTTTCATTCAGCCTAAAATAGTTCTTACATTTTAGTTCCATTCATTTGTCATCTGTTTGTAAAATTCATATCATCTAATTTTGTTGTTTTATTAGTTATATTGGAATGTAGAATCATAGTTTTGTGAACACCCATTTGTTTCAAGTGTATGATCTTGGGCATGTTTAATGAACCCATTGTGTTACATGAATGATAAAAACACAATGGGTTTTTATCATCCGTTATTTGTTTTTTCTATTTGTTATTTATTTACAAAATTTCTTGGTTTTTTCACATTTATATATATTTATATATATTTTACAGTTTGCATAGGATGTCAAAGGATGAGATATTTGTGGTATTAAACTTGTGGTATTACACTTTAATGGATAATTTGATTGGAATATTACCAATATAGTATACAAAGGATGCAAACAAAAAATGATGTATCTAACAACTTGATAAAGTACAATTTATTGGTGCAAAGTGTATTACAAGCAACAATGTAGGTGGAAAAAGATGACATTTTGAAATTCAGTACCTTCACAACAACCACCAATCATTCACATTGATTACAATAGCTAATGATGATGATGTAAAGACAATATTCAAAGTCTCACACGATAATGTAAATGGACTATATTTATATGTAAGCAAAAAATCCAACTCTACAAAAGATGTATGTGCATAACATTCTAAGTATTGAACCATGTCCTATTAACTTTGTACAGTATTAATTTATCTATAAAAGAGTATTTAATGCTTTTTTTCAATCCTTATTTACGTTCAAGACATGGAGGGTTAAATGTGTGAAGACAATCAAAATTCTCTTGGAAGAAAAACTAGTTGTTTAAAGGGAGAAGATGTTGTCCATCCTATACACCATCCATCTAGGTCAGCACGGTATGTTTTTGTCTTGTTTGCATGATTGGACATTGAGTTTTTTCTTTGAATAATATGGACTAATACTCAACTTATTTGTATGCAGTGATGCTGAGAGTAGTTCTTCAAAGAGTGTTAAACCTAATGCTTTTAATTCTCAATCACATGAAGATATATAAAGGGGAACTATCCATTATGGTGATACCATTTATCCAACTGTTAATATTGACGAAGACATTGAAGGCATCTTTTCATTTTCACTTAGGCATTTTGCCATTACAACAATTTCAGCCCATGCTTTTAATGATGAACCTCTTCTATGGGATAAGATGCAGTTTGCAGAAAATGGCAGTGATGTCAGGTCATCAAACGTTGATCAAGATACTAACATTGAAGATATTATAGTACCGATGGATGACTTCACCAACGAGTTGCTGTAGAATATAGTGAAGGACTTGTGGAAAGGGAGGTTGATTTTCATATCATGATATGTTTAGAAAAACTCTAACAAAATTTGTAATATACAAGAATTTTGAGTTGAAGCATTTGAAGACAAACAAATATAAGGTTATTGCATGGTGTGCCTAGGCAACATGTCCATGGCGCATATATGCTTTAATGGTGGATTCAGGTCAACAATTTAAAGTCCATGACATCCAGCCCAAATCATTAATGATTTAAATCAATGATGGGAATGGCACACAAAGAAGCAACCGCGTCCTTAATTGCAGAGTTTGTCAAAGATTGGCTTCAATTTAATCAAATGTATACACCAAAGGAAATCATCAATGACTTTCAAATGGTGTTTGGAGTTACAATAAGTTATAGGAAGGCGTATTTGGAAAAATAAATTGCAATGCATAGAATACGAGGTTCATTTAAAGATTTTTGAAATCTTTCATCGCTATTGCATAGAGTTAAAAATGATGAATCTTGAAACAATAACTGATTTAATAAAGCATGAAGATGATTCATTTAAAATATTGCTTTGGGCAATTAAAGCATACATTGCATTGGTCCGTATTTCCTCGAGGCCAGTGATAGCTGTAAATGGGGCACAAATTATTCTTGGAGGATCAATAAACAGAGAAAACAAATTCAGTAGGAAAAAAGGCTTACTAGGCCAAATCAGAACATGAAGAGTTCTAATTTTGCCCATGATTCAATAATTATAACACCACCATCACTAACAAAAAGAACAATAAGAATCAAGAAGTAAAATAACACAAATCACAAAGCCCTAATAATTGACACGATACATAATCTCTACTACCAATAAAAAAGAACACAATCACACAAAAAAAAAAAAAAAAAAAAAAGCAACAGTGGCACTTAATAAAGTAACTCAAATACATTTCACTTGGTAATTTTTTTTTTCAATTTAGCTGTAAAACATTACATTTGTGGTTTACATGTAGGATATGGAAAATTGGATGCAATTTACAATGATATAACAAATGACCGCTAAAGAGTGTTGACCCACTCATATCAGCCATTATTTTCTCTAAACATAAGTCAGTAACATATTTCTCTAGCCATAAATCTTCTATGTGATCAGCATTGGGAAAGGGAAAGCCACCCCCTTTATTTGTCTCTTCAGTAAGGTTCTTTATAAATTAGTTGTGTGGTAATAAATTATAAAAGTGGAAGCTATGCCATTCCAACAATTAGCATCAAGTTCATTATCTCTAAGAACTAGTATTCTTCAAATAGTTTTTGACTTGATGTTTCGAATTCTCAATCACATGAAGATTTACAGAGTGGAACTATAAATTATGGGGATACCATTTATCCCATTGTTAATTTTGATGAAGATATTGAAGGCATCTTTTCTTTTACACCAAGTATTTGCCATTGCAACAATTTCAACCATATGCTTTTAATGTTGATCATCCTCTATGAGAGAAGTTGTAATTTATAGAAAATGATATTGATGTCAGGTCGTCAAATGTTGGTCAAGACACTAACATTGAAGATATTCTAGTATCTGTGAATGACTTCACCAACGAGTTGCTGTAGAATATAGTGAAGGACTTGTGGAAAGGGTGGTTGTTTTTAGCAAAATTTTCAATGTACAATAATTTTGAGTTGAAGCATCTGAAGACAAACAAGTATTAAGGTTAGTACACGGTGTGCCTATGCAACATGTCCATAGCACATATATGCTTGAATGGTGGATTCGGGTCAACAATTTAGAGTCCATGATATACAACCCAAATGATTTGTGCTCAAAATTAATGATGGGAATGGCACACAAAGAGGCGATCGTGTCCTTAATTGCAAAGGTTGTTAAAAATTAGCTTCAATTTAATCAAATGTATACACCAAAGGAAATCATCAATGACTTTCAAATGGAGTTTGGAGTAACGATATGTTAAAGGAAGGCATATTTGAAAAAAGAGGTTGCATAGCTTGAAATACGGTTTCATTTAAATAATTTTAAAATTCTTCTTCGTTTTTTCATAGAGTTAAAAATAATGAATTCTGGAACAATAACTGATTTGATGAAGCATGAAAATTATTTGTTCAAAAGATTGTTTTGGGCAGTTGGAGCATGCATTGAGCCTTTCCGTACCTCTTAGAGGCCAGTGATAGCCGTATATGGGGCACAAATTATTCTTAGGGAATCAATAAACAGATAAAGCAAATACAGTAGGAAAATAGGATTACTAAGCCAAAATCAAAACATGAGGAGTTCTAATTTTGCACACAATTCAATAATTAAAACACTACCACCACTAACCAAAATAACAATAAGAATCAAGAAGTAAAGCAACGCAATTCGCAAAGTCCTAGTAATTGATACGAAACATCACCTCTACTGCCAATGAAAAAGAACACAATAACAAAAACAAAAGAGTAACAAAAGTACTTATTAAAGTAACTAAACACTTGATAAGTTTTTGTCAAATTAGCTTTAAGACATTACATTTGTGGTTTACATACAGGATATGCAAAATTGGATGTACTTTACATTGATAAAATAAATGACCATTAAAGAGTGTTGACCCATTCATAATCAGCCACCGTTTTGTCTGAACATAAGACATTAATGTATTTCTCTAGCAACAAATCTTCTATGTGATCAGCATTGAGAAAGGGAAAACCACCCTCCTTTATTTGTCTCTCCAGTATAGCTACCCTACAAATCAGTTGTATAGTAATGATTTGTGGAACTGGATGATATGGCATTCCAACAATTATTATCAATTTCATTATCTTTAAGAACTAATAGAAAAGTTGGATCATTGATAAAGTGAGAACATATAAGGTAATCAGCTGAAAATTGATCAGTGCCACAATTGTGTGACATATGATACGAAGAATCCATTGGAATTTTGTCGTCTATTATAAGAAGTTATTAATGAGTTGATATCATTCCCATCTAGAGGAGCATTGTCACAATAAGCACTTTTACTATACTCTTTTAAACATAAATGTGTAAGGGAAGCATAATTATTAATTGTATGATCATCCTCATGAGTATCCTATGAGATACCTTCCAAGTCTGCCCTGGTGTGTCTTTAAACATTGTAAGGACCAAAGCATGCTCCATTAATTCATTGGATATCAACTCATCCATATTAATAATCTTGATATTTGATTTTTCTTCATATATCACGGTATGAATTTTCTCTTTCTCGATAAATTGTATGCTTTTATTTTGAGCACATTTATCTATGATATCATCTACAGAACTACTTCCAAAAGAGAATGGTCTTCCACCAACTATAGCCACTTTTATTACAAAATCCATTGCCAATTTTCTATTCTTCTTAAACAAACCCTCTTTTTTCTTGGAAAGCCCGACGAATCTCCTTTGCTTGTCTTTTATTTTTTTTCATTTCTATCTTCCTCCTACCCATATTCTTAAAGTGCAAATATGACCTGAAATATAATGAAGAGAATTAAAAGAGTTAATAAAAAGATCAAACCATTGATTGGATGGTATGAAAATAGTAACAACTCACATTAATCTCATAAGATAATACATAAATATATTTTTTCTATTTCAACCAAGAAAAGGGTTTTTGGCCAATTAATAGTTGAGTTACAGAACTTGAAATCATCAAAAGAGAATATGTGCAAGTAAGAAGATGAATATATAAGAAAATGGCATGTAGGGAAAAGTGTCTAATAGTTGAGAGCATACAACATAAGGACTCAATTTGGAAGACTGTTGCATTGTTACCACATGGCTTTACATAATGAAACAACAATGATGTATTCCCCATATATGAGGTTGATATTTATCAATTCACAACTTGTGTAACACACATTACATAAGTATATCACAAATGAACTCAAGGAAATATTCATATAGTTTTATAGTAAAACGCATATACCATTATGCTCTGTTAGAAATTTTGTTATTGCTTAATATAAAAAGAAACAATAAACACATCGACATGAGTCAAGTCATTTTATCTAGAACTGAACAACATGATAAGAATATGGACAACTAATTCTTAAAAAATTGGCTAGGATAAAGCAAAACTAATTTTCAAAAGATTTGGTGGATAAATATAAAGCTTTTGGTAGGCATTTTAATTTAAAAATAACAATGAATGCAATGTAACTAACCATCATCTTATCATCATCACTTCCTTCTTTTTTTTTTGTACTGGTAGGGAAATATGTAACCTTGTCACCACTGAATACCATTTTATATAATAATCTTCATGTATCGTGAACTAGCAACTTTTTCATCCAGTCACATCCTTTGCCTCCTATCCCAAATTACGACAAGCTCTTTCAAGGATTTGCTATAATCTTAAGACACTTTCCTTATTTTATCCAATTTTTCAAAATGCATGTTAAAAGGAATAGGGAGCATCTACCTCAAACCAAACTACTTCATTACTAGTTCAAAATTGTGGCGTTTTATAATCCAATAGAAATTACGGATGTATTGGATGCGAACAAGTGCATATCATCTTCTGGAATAACTTTATTTAGTTCCTTCTTCACTTCATCGTATGGTTTCTAAATGATCTACATTATATATAGTTTTTTAATTAAAATTATGTAGAAAAACATAACTAAAAGGAAATTTTAAATTAAAATGCTCTAACTTACTTCCTCTATTTTCATGTTATTAATTTTCTCCTGATGCTCCTTTTTGTATAGTGGAGGCTTATGTTTTTGCAAACTTTTCTCCTATGGCTTACATAAACGGGACTAAAAGTTCAATGCTAGATCAATATAGTGGTTACTTGGACAAAGAAAATCATTTTTGAGTATGCTCAAATTTACAAATAAACATTAATTCAATTCAAGTTAAAAGGAAAAGATTCCTCATTCAATGTAAGAATCCAATGAAATAACTTTGTTACCTGCAACAACTATAGTGGACTAGTCAATGTAGTTGATGCTTCCATCACGTTTTTCATTTTTACTTTTTTCCCTTTAACATCATTCATTTCTTCATCAGATTTTGAAAAGCATGGTTGCTTTGCCTAGCATTCTATATAAGTTAGCCAAACATTTAAAGTCCCATGCATATTTCTCAAATTCTCTAAATAATCAAAGCAACCAAGTCGGAGCTAATGTATCAAAGTTGTTGCTCACAATTTGTCCTCCCACCAAGCAAAACAAAAATGCTCCTGTGCTACACTTCTAAGTAAATTCATTTCCTTTTTCTTCTTATTGTCTCCTTTTGAAATTCTTTTTTATCCAAGAAAAATTAATATGTAAGCCAATGCTATCACGTTTCAACACCAGCTCCATGTCAAGAATATCCATGCATATTTTTTCAATTTCTTTGCTACCATATAATGTTTTCCTAGTAACAACCGGTCCATCAATAAGAAACTCGTAAATGTATGCTACATCATGTGTTGTCACCATGGCCTCCCCACATGGAAGATGGAATGTGTTTATTTCCAGCTTCTATTTTTCGACCAAAGCTTTAATCAATGCATGATCAATTGTTATTGTGCAAATTTTTTTCAATTGCTTTAATCTACACGCACGTACATATATTTCTTGCCAGCTTGTGGGATGCCAGCTACTTTGGTCTTTGGTGTTCGAATTATTTTGACACTCTTATTCCTATATATTTCAAATAACAAAAAAAATTAGTATTACAAAGTTATGCACATAAGATACAACTTAAAACATAAAAGTTAATATGACATTAATAATATATTTAATTATAGCATGAGTTACATGAATGTGATTTTAAGGAATTCTAATTTATTGGATATATCTCTCCATTCCAAATGGCATTACAGATATGATTATTCTGGTCGTGTAGTAAAACATCTTCAAGAAATGGGTAATTAGCTTCCGTCTACACATAATCAAAATAGTAGACATAGAATACAAAGATCCAAGCAAAGAGAAAATAATTCAATCCAAAAAACAAATACAAGCCTAGTCACCTTGCACAACTTAGAAAACTATCAATAGTAATTAATAGTGATTTTGGTTATGAAAGGGTTTCCATGAAAGACACCCATTGAAGTCAAAAGCCAAAAATATAGAATGAAATCACCATAACCAAAGTATCATTCATTTGTGATTGCCCTAAACAAAGCATTCACAAATTTGTGGTTGCCTTAGAGAGTGACAAGCATACTTGTAAAAGAAAAATGACCATTTCCAAAATGAAGGTAGCCCAACTTAAATATTTAATATTACATGAATCTCACATCTATCATAATTATGAAATATAATGGATTGAAACTTTATCCAACATATCCATATTGGCTTTGTGAGTTATGACTTTCACTCCAACTTGTTTAAAGCCAAATAAGAGAAATAAATCAAATAAGTTTGAGGTCACAACAGGTTTCCTACAAAAGTTTTCAATTTCAAGAATTAATTTCACGGCCTTAGGCATGCATGATGGAGAAAAACTTTTGAGGAAAATGATTAATCCATAGGCTTGTATCTTTCAAGACCACTGAGGCTCGCAAAGTCTGTGATGTGATAGTACTTCAAGAGATAATTGGATGTAGAGAAAAAGTGTGTAAAGATTTACCATTGTAAAATTTCCAAACCACATATTTGAGGAGGTACCACAAGCAAAAAGAAGATAACTGAATA
This sequence comes from Sextonia rubra, assembly GCA_037013555.1. Lineage (NCBI taxonomy): Eukaryota > Viridiplantae > Streptophyta > Magnoliopsida > Laurales > Lauraceae > Sextonia > Sextonia rubra. The sequence goes on from JASUAD010000026.1 coordinate 14,637,456, forward strand.
TAAATAATAAGAAATAAAAAACATGTAAGGAAAGAAAGTTGATTAAAACTGGTCAAATCCCCACAATGGAAGTTTGATTGGTTATATTAATACATACAATGTATTGCCTATATTTCAAATTGAAAAGGAGCCTAAATTATAGAATGTTTAAGGAGAGAAGGAAACATACAAAGCATTCTTTAACTATAGACTTTTTCAATTGTCAGCATGGGAACCACTTTTAACCATAGGTAGCTGTCCAAGCCCTTCACTTCTACATTTGCTTGTTTCTATTTTCACTAGTTGCCACTTTTCATTCATATTGTTTGTGTTATACCATGCTATATATTTGGTTTCAAACTCCTACTTTTGTGTAATGACGGTGGCCATGATGGAAGAGCAAGTAGTACCTTCTTTGTTGGTGGCTTCATGTTGGGAGGACTAATAATTGGAGCACTTGTTGTTTGTATGCACCTTAGGTAATTGCTTATTTGTATTATATGTAATTATTCCATCGGCTCGCATTTAGTCATGTATGGAACCTATGCGTCTGCGGTGGTAAAATTTCTTTGGAATTGTGCTTTAGATTTCTTCCCCCTCCCCCAAACTCTTCAACTTGTACCCTTATTAGAAAATCCAAAGCTTAATTTTATCCACTATTATTTTTATGGAGCAACATTTTTATTCAAAGATCCTCTCATTCATTTCCTTTCATATGTACAACGTTGTGGCCAAAAGTAACATATTCCATAACGCTTTTACAGTACCATTTGGACATTATGAGTGGAATGTTATGCCATTTGGTTTAAAAAATGCTTTTTCAGAATTTCAAAGAATAATGAATAAAATTTTAATCAATATCAAGCTTTTATACTCGTCTATATAGATGACATTCTTGTGTTTTCAAAATTCATTTGTGACCATTGAAAACATTTAAATATTTTCAAAAAAGTCATTATCAAGAATGGACTTGTTCTATCCCAAAAGAAAATGAAACATTTTCAAACAGAAATTCAGTTTGTTGGCTTCATAATCAAGAAAATAACTATTTCTCCAGTTCAAAGAGTTATTAAATTTGCTTCTCAATTTCCTGATGAAATTCTTAATAAAGATCAATTGCAATGTTTTCTTGATTGTCTTAATTATGTTTTGGACTTTTATAAAGATCTTGCTAAAGAAAGAAAAATCTTGCAAATGCGTTTGACAAAAAACCAGTGGAATGGTCTTCTGCCCATACAAAAGCTATTCAAAGTATTAAACAAAAAGTTTAAAATTTACCTTGTTTAACTATTCCACATCCAAAATTATTAAAATAGTTCAAACTGATGTATCTGAAATAGGTTTTGGAGGAATCTTTTTACAAAAAAATATCATTAGAATGGAAGAAATTCTACACTTTACTTCTAGGACATGGAATTCCACTCAAACAAAATTATTCAACTATTAAAAATGAAATTTTATCCATTGTAAATAGTATAATGAAGTTCCAAAGTGATTTATTAAACAAAAAGTTTCTATTAAGAATAGATTGTAAATTTGCTAAAGAAATTTTAGAAAAAAATGTAAAAAATCTTGCTGCTAAGCAAATCTTTGCTCGATGGCAAACTTGACTGGCCATATTTGACTCTGACATCGAGCATATTGCTGGCAAAAATAACTCTTCCTAATTTTTTATCTTGTAAGTTCTTATAGGGATAGAAGAATATTAAAAAAGAGACCTCGACTGATGCGACCGTTTCTCCAGTCCCCAACTGATTAAGTTTCAATCATTATGGACACTACACGTTTATCCAGAAAAGCTAGTGGCAATTATCTTGAGCAATGGAGAGCAACTTCCTTTTCTAATCTCCCTCAATTTCAAAGTCCATCAAGCCCTGTATCAAGAAAGTCTCAAGCTTCATCATCCCAATATTTCATTACAAAAGCACCATTGAGAATTTATTCCTCAGACTATATGTCTTATGCAGATACCATCCCTATTGAACATCTTATCAAAACCCTTTATTCTCCAAAACATTTGTATATCCAACCTCTTGACTATAATCTATGAACAAATTCTTATTTAAATAGGTAGTTGCACTATTGATCATATAGATGGGTCAAAAAAATTCATACTTAAATGCTTTACCAACCAACACTGTTATTCAGTACTCAAAACTTAATATTTTGCATGTTCTCTTCGGAGAAGATTGGGGAAGACCTCTTCATATTCCTCAAAGGATTGATTCAGAACTCATTTTTAATTATGATCACTATATTTCTGCTTGGGAAGTAATCCTCAATTATCAAAACCCATCATTCCAACATTCTTGGTTTATCAGATTCAAATCAAACCTCCATGACAAAATCCCCATGTAGTTCTTCACATAATTCTAGATTCCTTTTGGTGCCAATAAAGATATCCTTCCTCGAGTACTTCTTTCTATTTATGAAACCTATTCTGCATCCTTTAAGGCTTTTCTCAAAAATGAAGAAAAAACCCTTTGTCAGCACCTACACCTTGCAACTGAGCCTTATGTTACCATGCATTTTTATCGTAGTCATGATATTCCATGAATTTTGAAATGAAATTTTTATAAAGAGATGGATTTCAGCCCTCCAGTTTTATCTTGAATGATTTATATCAAGTTTTGGTAGGAATTTGATTATATTACAATACTTCAGCAGAATTCCATCCATCAAACCATAAAGCCACCATTTTTTGAAGTTGTAAGAACTCCAGAAAAAGAAAAAGAAAGGATTTATCTAGTGAGTGATATTGAAAAGCCAAAGAGTTCTTGTTTAGCTTCTCTTTCTGCTCTTTTTGCAGCAACAGACTTCAACTCAAAAAAGACCTTCAAAAAGAAATTATTGAACAAATCTAGAAAGAAAGGTCTTCTGAAAGTTCTCCATTAAACTTTGGTCAACAACTACGTCATCTTTGGGATGAAAATCCTTTTGAAAGTATTCCTTCTGAACATGATGCTGATTAAAATAAAACAAAAAGTGACAATGAAGGATTCATTTCCATCCTAAGAAAAAAAAAAGAAATAAAGCCATGAAAACCACTTAATTTTCCATAAAGCAATCAAGTAGTAGCATTGTGCTCACTTCTCCACAAACAGACAAATTGCTTTATGCACTCAAGTAGTAGCATTATGCTCACACAAAAGGATAAAAGCTTTATTCTCTCGTGTTTATCCATATTAAGAAGAATACAAGCAAAGTCATCTTTCAGCCATCAGTCAATTGCAGTTTCCAGAGAACAGAATGTTCATCCACAGTGTAGACATCAGAATTAAATCATTTTCAAGTTCGGAATTATTCAAAATTGTGTCAGCTCATCAAATGAAATTCACATCTAGTCTAAATTCAGTTGTCATGAAATGTGAATTAGGTGTGTAAAGGCCATAAATTAGCTATAGCCTTCCCTTGTAAAAAAAAAGTTAAGACTTTGTATCCAGTCTTACTTTTTCATTTCCTCCCACTACTGCCATTTGGTATCAGAGCTAAATGATACCTAATTCTATCTACATGTTCGTTACCAATATAGTTAAACATTTTGTTGGTAATTATATGAATGTAGAAGAAAAATTAAAAACTCAATTAATCAATCTAACATGTTCAACGTTATCTGATTTCCATTGATATAAAGATGTTTTTTTTATCAAAACTGTATACAATTGATGCAAGCAATTCAGAATTCTGGAAAGAAAAATTTATATATGGTCTTCCTAAACTTTTTGTAGGAAAAGTTAGAGAATAATTAAAATTAGAAAATTATAGAGACTTGCATTATGCACTTTATACATATGGTGATTTAATTCAAAAGATTAATAAAGTTGGATTTTCATTTTGCAATGAAATCAAACTTAAACATCAAATTGAAAATAAAAAATGTATCAGCAAGTATGAACTTGGTGATTTTTGTTTTCAATTTGGGATGGAACCATTAATTAGCCCTTCAAGCCTGAATAAAACGAAACCATCAAAAAAGAAAATCAAGACATTTTTCAACTCTACAATACTATATTCCTTCTAAAAGATATTATAAGAAATCCTTCTTTGAAAAACCTTATAATGGATTAAAGAAAACTTATACAAAAAACATTCCATCCACTTATTTTCAGAAGAAAAAGGAAATACAATTTATAACTGTAAAGAAAAAGGATATATTGCTCCTGACTACCCAAAAATAAAAGTAAAAATAGAAAAAGAAATAAAAACTATTCTAAAAGGACATTCGTCTTCTACTTCAGCGTCATCTAGCTCCTCTAATTCAAAATATTCTTCTCACTCATCAGATAAGTGTTATTGCAACATACTTGACAGTGAAATTCAGTATGAATCTGCCTCTTCTTCCTCTTTATCTTTAAACGTACTTTCTGCTCTAGAAAAAAGGTGTCAGAAATGTTTAAAGATCTGAAAGATGAAGAATTAAAAAATAAATATTTTGACAAAATACAGAATATAAACAAAGGAAATAAAAGTCCAAAAGCAAAAGCTTCTACATCAAATAATATATCTGAGTTACCTAAACAATTCAATATAAAAACTGTATTAGCTAAAATAAGGGACCAACAAGCTCCTTTTCAACCTTCTATTCAAGACCTGTAGAAAGAGATTAATAATCAAAAGCAAGAATAAAACAATTAAAACAAATTTTAAGATCTCAAACAATGTGTTGAAACTCTTGAATTTCATACACTTAAATCTTATCAAGAAAATGATGATAATTTAGAACAACATGAAGAATTTGGTGAAGAATTAAATGGTTTGTAAATTCTTTAGCAAGAAATCCACTTCAAAAATGAAAAACTCAAGTTACAATTAAGGTTAAAGACTTCTCTATTAAAGTACTTTGCTTACTAGATAGTGGTATAAATATTAATTTAATAAGAAAAAGATTAAACCCAACAAGATATTATAAAAAAAACTAAAAACAAACTCGGCCTAGTAACTGCTAGTAAAAAACTATATATCAAATATAAATTAAATAATGTCTATGCTTGCAAAAATGAAAAATGTATAAAGACTAATTTCCTATTAGGAAAGGATTTAAACAATGATATTATCCTTGGAAATCCTTTTCTATAGATTCTACAGCCTTTTCAAATTAATTCATCAGGCCTAAAAACTATTCTAGATAAGAAATAATTAATTTTTGATTTTGTTAAATCATCTCCTATTCAACATATCAATCTCATTTAGAATCAAATTTCTTACAAAGAAAAAAAAATTGCATGTCTTCAAGAAGACATGAATTCTTTAAGAATTGAAGAACAATTAATTAAACTTGAAATCTTAAAAGAATTAAGTCAATTCCAAAAGATTCTTAAAACAGAATGTTGTTCTGACCCTCCTTCTGCCTTTTGGCATAGGAAACACGATACTTTTTCTCTTCCATATATTGATAATTTCAATCACACTCAAATTCTTACTAATGCTCGACCTACTTAGATGAATAAAGACTTTGTTCAACTATGTAATAAAGAGATCAATGATCTTTTTGTTGACAAGCTAATTCAGAAATCACAATCCTCTTGGAGTTGTGTAGCATTTTATATAAATAAAGTGCCTGAACAAAAACAAAGTGTTCCCCATCTTGTTATCAAGTACAAGCCTTTAAACAAAATTTTAAAGTCTATAAGATATCCAGCTCCAAATAAATCTGATCTTATTAATCGTCTCTCTGGCGTCTTCATTTTTTCGAAATTTGATCTCAAATCGGGCTTTTGGCAAATTCAAATCACCTCGGAAGATAGGTGTAAAACTGCTTTTATAGTACCATTTGGACATTACAAGTGGAATGTTATGCCATTTGGCTTAAAAAATGGTCTTTCAGAATTTCAAAGAATAATGAATGAAATTTTTAACCAATATCAAGCTTTTGTACTCATCTATATGGATGACATTCTTGTGTTTTCAAAATCCATTTGTGACCATTGGAAATATTTAAATATTTTCAAAAAAGTCATTATCAACAATGCACTTGTTTTATCCTAAAAGAAAATGAAACATTTTCAAACAGAAATTCAGTTTCTTAGCTTCATAATTAAGAAAAGAACTATTTCTCCAGTTCAAAGAGCTATTAAATTTGCTTCTCAATTTCTTGATGAAATCCTTAATAAAGATCAATTGCAACGTTTTCTTGGTTGTCTTAATTATGTTTTGGACTTTTATAAAGATCTTGCTAAAAAAATAAAAAACTTGCAAATGCGTTTGACAACAAATCTAGTGGAATGGTCTTCTACCCATATAGAAGCTATTCAAAGTATTAAACAAAAAGTTTAAAATTTACTTTGTTTAACTATCCCACATCCAAAATTATTAAAAATAGTTCAAACTGATGCATCTGAAATAGGTTTTGGAGGAATCCTTTTACAAAAAAATATCATTGGAAAGGATGAAATTCTTTGCTTTACTTCTAGGACATGGAATTCCACTCAATAGAATTACTCAACCATCAAAAAGGAAATTTATCCATTGTAAACAGTATAATGAAGTTCCAAAGCAAATTATTAATAAAAATTTTCTATTAAAAATAGATTGTAAATCTGCTAAAGAAATTTTAGAAAAAGATGTCAAAAATCTTGCTGCTAAGCAAATCTTTGCTCGATGGCAAGCTTTACTAGCCATATTTGATTTTGACATCGAGTATATTGCTGGCAAAAATAATTCTCTTCTTGATTTTTTATCTCGTGAGTTCTTACAGGGACAGAAGAATATTAAAAATAAGACCTCGATAGATGCAACCCTTTCTCCAGTCCCCAACTGATAAAGTTTCCACCATTATGAATACTACACCTTTATCTAGAAAAGTGAGTGGCAATTATCTTGAGCAATGGGGAGCAACTTCCTTGTCTAATATCCTTGAATTTCAAAGTCCATCAAGCCCTATATCAAGAAAGTCTCAAGCTTCATCATCTTAATATTTCACTACAAAAACACCCTTGAGAATTTATTCCTTAAACTATATGTCTTATGTAGATACCATCTCTATTGAATATCTTATCCATGTTGGGTGGCAAGCGCTGGGATCCCTAGATATTTTACACAGATCTCTGCGAAAATATTTTTTGATGATGATGAATCAAGATCCATACCTATGAGATCTCTCTGATTTGATCTCAGTTTTATAGTAGCCGAAAGTCTTAAGACCTTATATTGTATTCATTTATGCTTGAACTCACACCGGCGTGTGGGCCTCTTCTGCGAATTCTCCTTGCTCTAAAAAATGAGATTTCTCTTGTGTGTTTTTCTTAGAGAGCACTGGCACATATTTATATGCTACAATAGAGACTTTAAGAAGAAAAAAAGGGATAGACTTTTTATGGAAACAGGAAACCCTAATTGGACCCAAATTAGAATCCTAGATCTATAAATCACAATTGAATCCACTAGAGAATTGTAATTGCACTCCTGTCCTTATTTTCAAAATAATATTTCGAGTTTCTTATTATTTAATGCTTATGAATCTCCTCACGTTAAGATTTTAGATATCCATCAATTAAATAATTATTGACACCTATATTTAATCTATATCTTTATAATTCCTTAAGACCTTACACCTAACTTATTTGATATGTCGAACATAAGGTCCACATGCAGGGTTTGACATAATCAAAACTTATAAGCTTCATCAAGGGGATATCATCAATTCCTATTACGGGATGTGGATTTCGTCAATAAACTGATACGCACCATACACATAGTGTAGTCATCCAATTTACTGAGATTATTGACCCATAAAAAGTCTCATTCCTTTGTAAATCAAAATGCTAAACACTAAATGCACGTGTTTATTTTTTATATTGGGATTGAGGGTACAAGTAATCATAATAACCATTTGGATGTTAATCATCTTATATAGTCAGTATAAAGACAATAACCCAAAAGCAGTCCTGTTTAATACACACAAAGTGTACTAGCATAACGAGTTAAAACTATACCATTTCCAGCAACCAAGATAAGCTTACTAAAACATCATGCGGCAATCATACCGATGGTGTGTTCAGCTTCATTTAAATTGTGAACAATAATAACTTATATTCTATAAGAGCCGACAAATAAGTCTTCCATGCGTAAGTTGAAATCTACACATCAACTTGTCTACTTTATAGAATAAAAGACACACTAATACATAATAAATAATAATGCAATCATTTGCCAATACAGATTTTTCTTAAGATTGAAAAGCAAACTTTACTAATAAGTAAATCAGTCAAAGACAAATACATAAAAGTATGCGTTTAGAATAAATTTCCAACAATCTCCCACTTAAACTCAAAGCCATGCTGACATGTATTTCAACCCCATTCCCTCCACATGACTATCAAAGCTCTTTGCTGGTAAGCTCTTTGTAAAAGGATCTGCCAAGTTGTTTGCCGATGCAATCTTGGTCACAATTATATCACATCTCTGTACGATTTCTCATATGAGATGATACTTATGCTGGATGTGCTTACCCTTCTTATGCATCCTAGGTTCTTTTGTATTAGCAACTGCATCGGTATTATCACAATAAAGTATCATAGGTGATTTTACCAAAGGTACCACTTCTAGATCCAACAAGAAGTTTCTGAGCTAAACTCTCCTTGGTTGCTTCAAAAGCTATCACATATTCGGTTTCCATGGTAGAGTCAACAATACATGATTGCTTGACACTCCTCCAACTTATGGCTCACCTCCCAAGCTATATACAAATCCTGAGATTGACTTTCTGGCATCATTATCTAACTGGAAGTCTGGGTTTGTGTACCTAGTGGGTATTAAACTCTCGGCCTGGTAAATTAGCATATAATTTCTAATCCTATTAAGGTACATAAGTATGTGCTTTACCGTAGTCTAATGTTCTCTTTTTGGATTAGATTGGTATCTGTTAACCATGCTAATGGCAAAACAAATATCAGGTCTAGTACATAGCATTGCATACATGAGGCTTCCCATTGCCCAAGCATAGGGTACTTCCTTCATTTTTTCTATCTCATTAAGTGTCTTAGGACACTAATCCTTGGATAAAGTAATTCCATGTCTAAAAGGAAGAAATCCTTCCCATGCCTAAAAGGAAAAAATAATTTTTTAGAATCTTGCATGTTAAAACGGGCAAGAATCGTATCAATATAATCCGCTTGAGTAAGCCTAACATTCTTTGTTTTTGATCTCGCAAAAGCTTAATCCCTAAAATGTGACTGGCTTCTCCTAAGTCCTTCATATAGAACTAACCGCTCAACCATACTTTGATTGAAGACAACACCCCGACATTGTTTCCAATGAGTAGGATATCATCTACATAAAGTATTAAGAAAACCACCACACGGCCGTTACACCTCTTATACACACGAGATTCATCAAGGTTCTGCTCAAAACCATAAGATTTAATGGCTTGATCAAAATGAATGTTCCAAGACTAGACGCTTACTTAAGTCTATAAATAGACCTCTTAAGCTTACACAACATATGCTTACAGTCTTCAGCTTCGAATCCATCTGGTTGCACCATATAAATACTCTCGTCAAGATTTCCATTAAGGAAAGCTGTCATGACATCTATTTGCTAAATTTCTAATCAAAAGGAGCAGCAATGGATAAAAGAATCCTGATGGATTTCAGCATGGCTATTGGCGAGAAAGTCTCCTCATAATCTATTCCTTCTTTTTGAATAAACTCTTTTGCAACAAGCCTAGTTTTGAAGGTTTCAACCTTTCCATCCACCCCTCTTTTCTTCTTGTAGACCCACTTACAATTAATAGGTTTTATCCCCTCTAGTGGTTCTACAAGCTCCCAGACGTGATTAGAGTACAAAGACTCTATTTCTGATTTCATAGCCTTTTGCCATAGTTCTGCATCTTTGTCTTGGAATGCTTCATTATAGTTACAGGGTTCGGTATTTATCTCATTAGCGACTCTATCAAATGACTCTCCTAAGAACATATATTGCTCAGGTTGACGAATAACCCTCCCACTATGACGAGGCAAATCCTATGTCTATGTATGAGTAGTGTCACGCTATACTAAAACTAATCCTGGTGTACCATCATCAACATGTCGATCTAGCTCATCACCAAGTAGGTTGGTGGTTTCACCTGGAGTATCATCAGCTTGAAACTCGATAATCCTCCCACTATGACGAGGTAATAGGAAGCCAAATTCTCCATCTTGTGGTGTCTCTTCTTGTGCTGCTGGTAATGGAAAAGTTTGGTTAGGTCTCTCTTTTCTCAATTCCTCTAAAACAATTCTGCTTTAGGGTTTGTGGTTCATTACATAGTCTTCTTCTAAGAATCAAGCACTGGTGCTAACAATGACCTTTCAATCTTAATGATTATAGGAAAAACCACCTTTTGTTCCTTTGGATATCTAGTGAAAATGCAAACTTCCATTCTTGGTTCGAACTTATCTGTGTTACCTTTCAGTACATGTGCTAGACTACCACAAATCCAAATATGTTTTAAACTGGGTTTGTGCCTAGTCTGTAGTTCTGTGGGTGTAATAGGTACTGACTTAGATGGAACTAAGTTTAGAATGTATGCAGCCATTTCTAGAGCATGCCCCCAAAACAAATTAGGCAAATCCGAATAGCTCATCATTGGCCTTATCATATCCATAAGAGTCCTATTCCTTCATTCTGCTACACCATTTTGTTGAGGTGTACCTGGTGCAAACAATTGCGATTTAATCTCCTCTTGTGCAAAGTAATCCCTAAATTCTTCAAAGAGGTACTCACCACTACGATCAGATCGTAGTGTCCTAATACTTTTACTTAGATGCTTTTCCATTTCTGCCTTATACTCCTTGAATTTCTTAAAGCATTCAGACTTATAGCGCATTAAGTAAATGTACCCATACCTTGAGTAGTCATCAATTAAAGTAATGAAATACTCAAATCCAGCTCTTGCCTAGACATTCATGGATCCACACAGGTCAAAGTGAACTAATTCTAATGGTTCTTTGGCCCTATAGCCTTTTGCTGAGAAAGGGCGCTTGATCATTTTTCCCTCTAAACAAGATTCACAGACTGGAGGTGCCTCTACTGCCAATGAATCTAATGGCCCATTTGCCAATAGTCTTGAAATCCAGTATAGATTAATATGACAAAGCCATAAATGCCAAAGATACATTTGGTTTAATTGTGAAGGTTCCTTTCTCTTACATGGTAGGGTAATTTTGGTATTTGATTCAGTCAGTTACAATTTAAGAGAGATAGGATCAACAGTCTAAAGATCATCCACTAATGAACCAGTACATATAAAATGCTTATTATACTTAATAACCGCAAATTTATTAAAATAAACGGAATAACCATCTCTAATCAACTTGGAAATAGAAATTAAATTCCTCTTAATGGAGGGAACATAAAGACAATCTTTTAAAATTAAAGTCCTATCTCTATTAAAACTTAGATAAACATCTCTTACTGTAAACTGCTGCCACTCTAGTAGCATCATCCATAAGTAAATAAATCTTCTTATCACTTAGCTGCCTGGTTTCCTGGAACCTTTACAAAGAATTGCAAACATGATTAGTGGCTCCCGTATCTACACACCAAGTATCGGTATATATAACCACCAAACATGATTCAACAAGTAGTGAATGAAATTTACCTTTATTGTTCACTTTGTTGAGATAAGTTAGACATTGCTTTTTCGAGTGCCCTGTTTGCTTGAAATGAAAACACTTGCCCTTGGGCTTTTTCACTCTTCCCTGAGGTCCATTGCCCCCTTCAAGAATTGCATTATGATTCCGACCCTTTTTCTCGTTCTTCTTGCTTGTCGGCTTACAAATAGAACTTTTTTCAACAATGTGAACATTAACTGACTTTTTCAAAAGGCCCTTAGCAGCCTGAAGTTCTTTGAGTAATTCCGCTAGAGAAAAATTAAGCTGTTCATGTTGTAATTTAGGCAAAAATTCTCAAAAGAATTAGTCAGGGACTGGAGAATGATATCGTCCTGGGTTTCCCCATCAATTTCAGCTCCATGGGCCTCTAGTTCATTGAGGTGTCCCATCATTTTCAGAACATGGTCCTGTACAGAGGTACCTTCAGCCATCTTAGTGTTAAATAGTGCTTTCATGACAACCTGCCTTGCTGCCCGATCCTAATCACCAAACATCTCCTTGAGACTGCACATGATGTCATAGGCAGTAGCAGAAGACTAATGCTGATGTTGCAAAACATTTGACATAGATGCTAATATGTAACACCACACCATCTCATTAGCCTTGATCCATTTTTTGTATGCTTGGGCAGCCACCTCATTGGTACAAGCATCTGGAGGTTTCTCTGGGCACACCTCATTGAGCATATATTTGTACTCTTCATCAGTTAGCACAATATCTAAGTTTCTTTTCCAGTCAATAGAATTAGGTCCAGTGAGTTTGTGTTCTTTGAGAATAAAAACAAGTTGATTAAAAGTTCCCATCTTAAATCCTGAAAATTATATAATCAACAAATTATGATGGGCAAATAACCTTTGGATTCAAATAAAAGGAAAAAGGTTCCCTCTGCCAATTAATAAAAGAATCCGATAGTAATCTAAAACATTATGCATAATATGCCTCGATGTGAGGACTTCTATGATGCTTATTTTGTTTAGATAGGACATAACTTATTAGTTTTACTATCAAGGCAATAAACCATGTCAAGTAAAACCAAACAACTGTCATTACTTTGGTCCTATAAATAATAATAGTGACTCAAATAGATAGCATACTGTTATTTATAGCTAAGTGTACACCATCATTTAATTCAAGGTCCATTACTCTGTATTTGGTCCCGTTAAATGGAGAAGTGACTTATACTAATAATCACCCTAAATCATCCATATAGGAGTTTGTACTGAACATTTCATAATTAACTCATCCGATGAGGAGGAAGACTCCAAGGTCAACACGTAAATCAATAACATCTCCTACAAAACAATTATGGAGACCGTGGGAACTAAGAGGTTCCCTTTCCCACATAGTTATTTAACAATGAGGGTTTTTGTATAACAGTTTAATAAGGCTAGTTTAAAATTTTAAAGTAATAATTACCAAGATGTCTAGGTCACCCTATCTTTATGCATTATAGCAGTTGTGTGATTAATAAAAGATAGAGTTCGATTTTATTTGCAAATCACATGAATGCTTCCTATTTCTCCATTCTAAACAATATTAAACAGATCTAATATCATATAAAGTAGGTTATGATAATTATAGACATCCAAGCACAAAAAAAAAAAAAAAAAAAAACAACCAACATAAGAGTCCTAGCTATCATGGTCAAGTAGGATTCTTTGTCTACTTGATTGCTACTTCTTCAAAACATGCGCTTCGTAGAGGGGGTCTGAGGGTGTCCCCCGGTGGGGATCGAGCTGATGAATGGAGTTCACATACTATATCAATATAATTACATCACCATGAAAAATTACATTGAATCCTAAGCCTTTTGACGAATGGAGTTCACATGCTATATCAATATAATTAAATCACCCTAAAAAATTGAAAATATGTAAAACAATAAGCACGAATTTGATTCATACGATCCATTCACATAACATTCACACATGGTGACTATGATAGCTAGATCAATCGCTGCAAAACAAAGGTTTGATAGTTCGCTGCAAAACAAGAGTTAGTTACAGCAAACGCAATCCATTTTTTTTACAGCAACCTATAATCTTACTATGTTTTCTTTAATCCATGCGCAGTATCAAGATTAGCTTTGATACCACTGTTGGGAGGCAACTGCCAGGGTCCCTAAATATTATGCACAGATCTCTGCAGAAATATTTTTAGGCGATGATGATTTAGGATCCATATCTGCGAGATTTCTCTGATTTGATCTCGGTTTTATAGCAGCCCGAAAGCCTCAAGACCTTCTATTGTATTCCTTTATGTTTAAACTCGCACTTTGGTGTGAGCCTCTTCTGTAAATTCTCCTTGCTCTAAAAAACAAGATTTCTTTTGTGTGTTTTTCCTAGAGAGCAGTAGCGCATATTTATAGGCTACAATAGGGACCTTAAGAAGGAAATAAGGGATAGGTTTCTTATGGAAATAGGAAACCCTAATTGGACCTAAATTAGAATCCTAGATCTATAAATTACAATTCAGTCCACTAGAGAGTTGTAATTGCACTCCTGTCCTTATTTTCAAAATAATATTTCGAGTTTCTTGTTATTAAATGCTTATTAATCTCCCAACGTTAATATTTTATATATTCATCGATTAAATAATTACTGACACCTATATTTAATCGATATCTTATAATTTCTTGAGACCTTACACTTATTTAATATGTGGAACACAAAGTCCACCTGTAGTGTTTGACATAATCAAAACTTCTAAGTTTTATCAAGGGGATATCATCAATCCCTATTACAGGATGTGGATTTTGTTAATAAACTGATAAGCACCATACACGTAGTATAGTCATCCAATTTACTAAGATTATTGCTCATAAAAGGTCTCATTCCTTTATAAATCAAAATGCCAAACACTAAATGTACGTGTCTATTATTTATATCCGGATTAAGAGTACAAGCACTTATAATAAAGATTTGGATGTTAATCATCTTATATAGTCAATATAAAGACAATAACTCAAAAACGGTTCTGTTTAATAGACACAAAGTATACTAGCATAATGAGTCGAAATTATACCATTTCCCGCAGCCAAAATAAGCCTATTAAAACATCATGCTACAATCGTACTAATGGTGTGTCCAGCTCCATCTAGATTGTGAACAACAATAACTTATATTCTATAAGAACCGACAAATAAGTCTTCCGTATGTAAGCTGAACTCTATACACCAACTTGTCTATTTTATAGAATAAAAGACACATTTAACCATAATAAATAATAATGCAACCATTTGCCTATACAAATTCTTATTAAGATAAAAATACAAGCTTTCCTAATAAGTAAATCACTCAAAGACAAATACATAAAAGTATACTTTTAGTATAAATTTCCAACAATCCAAACTCTTTTTTCTCCAGAACATTTATATATCCAACCTCTTGACTATAAAGTCTATGAACAGATTCTTATTCGAACAGGTAGCTACACTATTGATCATACAAATGGGTCAAAAAATTCATACTTAAATCCTTTACCGACCAACAATGTTATTCAGTACTCAAAACTCAAGCTTCTGCATGTTCACTCCCCAGAAGATTGGGGAAGACCTCTTCATATGCCTCAAAGGATTGATTCAAAACTCTTTTTTAATTATTATGACTATATCTCTGTTTGGGAAGTAATCCTCTATTATCAAAACCCATCATTCCAACATTCCTGGTTTATCAGATTCAAATCAAACCTCCATGACAAAATCCCTATATGGTTCTTTACATAATTTTGGAATCCTTTTGGTGCCAATAAAGATATCTTTCCTGAAGCACTAATTTCTATTTATGAAACCTATTCTGCATCCTTTAAAGCCTCTCTCAAAAATGAAGAAAAAACCCTTTGTAGCACCTATAGCTTGCAATTGAACCCTATGCTACCATGCATTTTTATCGCAGTCATGATATTCCATGGATTTTGAAATGGAATTTTTATAAAGAGATGGATTTCAGCCCTCTAGTTTTATCTCGAATGATTTATATCAAGTTTTGGTAGCAATTTTGATTATACTGCAATACTTCAACAAAATTCCATTCATCAAGCAATAAAGCCAACTCTAGAAAAAGAAAAAGAAAGGATTTATCCAGTGAGTGATATTAAAAAACCAAAGAGTTCTTATTCAGCTTCTCCTTCTGATCTTTTTGCAGCAGCAGACTTACTACAACTCAAAAAAGACCTTCAAAAAAAAAAATTATTGAACAAATCCAGAAAGAAAGGTCTTTTGAAAGTTCTCTATTAAGCTTTGGTCAACAACTACATCATCTTTAGGATGAAAACCCTTTTGAAAGTATTCCTCTTGAACATGATGTTGATTAAAATGAAACAAAAAGCAACAATGAAGGATTCATTTCCATCCGAAGAAAAAGAAAGAAATAAAGCCATGAAGACTACTCAATTTTCCACAAAGTAATCAAGTAGTAGCATTGCGCTCACTTCTCCACAAACAGACAAATTACTTTATGCACTCATGTAGTAGCATTATGCTCACACAAAAGGAAAAAAATCTTTATTCTCTCATGTTTATCCCTATTAAGAAGAAGACAAGCAAAGTCATCATTTAGCCATCAGTCAACTGCAGTTTCCAAAGAAGATAATGTTCATCCACAGTGTAGACATCGAAATTACATCATTTTCATGTCCGGAATTATCCAGAATTGTGCCAGTTTATCAAATGAAATTCACATCCAGTCTAAATTCAGTTGTAATGAAATGTAAATTAGGTGTGTAAAGGCTATAAATTAGCTGTAGCCTTCCCTTGTAAAAGCAAGTTAAGATTTTGTATCCACTCTTACGTTTTCATTTCCACCCACTACTCCCATTTGGTATCAGAGCCAAATGATACCTGATGCTATCTACATGCTCATTATCAATATAGTTAAACATTTTATTGGTAATTATATGAATGTAGAAGAAAAATTAAAAACTCAATTAATCAATTTAACATGTCCAACATTATTTGATTTCCATTGGTATAAAGATGTTTTTTTATCAGATTTTTATACAATTGATGCAAGCAATTTAGAATTCTGGAAAGAAAAATTTATATCTTGTCTTCCTAAACTTTTTGCAAAAAAAGTTAGACAAGAATTAAAATCAGAAAATTATGGAAACTTGAATTATGGACTTTATACATATGGTGATCTAATTCAAAAGATTAATAAAGTTAGATTTTCATTGTGCAATGAAATCAAACTTAAACATCAAATTAAAAATAAAAAATGTATCAACAAGTATGAACTTGGTGATTTTTGTTTTCAATTTGGCATGGAACCATTAATTAGCCCTTCAAGCCTGAATAAAAAGAAAAAGTTAAAAAGAAACCATCAAAAAAGAAAACCAAGACATTTTCAACTATATTCCCTCTAAAAGATATCATAAGAAATCCTTCTATGAAAAACCTTATAAATGACCAAAGAAAACTTATACAAAAAACAATCCATCCATTTATTTTCCAATGAAAAAGGAAATACAATGTTATAATTGTAAAGAAAAAGGACATATTGCTCCTGACTACCTAAAAATATAAGTAAAAACAGAAAAAGAAATAAAAACTATTCTAAAAGGACATTCATCCTCTTCTTCAGAGTCATCAAGCTCCTCTGATACAGAATATTCTTCTCACTTATCAGATATGTGTCATTGCAACATACTTATAGTGAAATTCAGTATGAATTTGGCTCTTCTTCCTCTTTATCTTTAAACATACTTTTTGCTCCAAAAAAAATGGTGTTAGAAATGTTTAAAGATATGAAAGATGAAGAATTACAAAAATAAATATTTTGAAAAAGTAAAGAATATAAACAAACAAAATAAAAGTCCAAAAGCAAAAGCTTATACATCAAATAATACGTTTGAGTTACATGAACAATTCTGTATAAAAATTGTATTAGACAGAATAAGAGACCAACAAGCTCCTCTTCAACCTTCTATTCAAGATCTGTATAAAAAGATTAATAATCGAAAGAAAGAATAAAACAATTAAAACAAATTTTAAATGAACTACAAGATCTCAAACAACGTGTTGAAACTCTTGAATTTCATACACTTAAATCTTATCAAGAAAATGATGATAATTTAGAACAATTATGGAGAATTTGGTGAAGAATTAAATGGTTTTGTAAATTCTTTAGCAAGAAATCCACTTCAAAAATGGAAAAATCAAGTTACAATTAAGGTTAAACACTTCTCTATTAAAGTGTTTTGCTTACTAGATAGTGGTGTAAATGTTAATTTAATAAGAAAAAGATTAATCCTAACAAGATATTATCAAAAAACTGAAAACAAACTCAGCCTAGTAATTGCTATTAAAAAACTATGTAAACTATGTATCAAATATAAATTAAATAATGTCCATGTTTGCAAAAATGGAAAATGCATAAAGACTAATTTCCTGTTAGGAAAGGATTTAAACAATGATGTTATCATTGGAAATCATTTTCTATAGATTCTATAGCCTTTTCAAATTGATTCATTAGGCCTAAAAACTATTCTAGATAATAAATAATTAATTTTTGATTTTGTTGAATCATCTGCAATTCAACATATCAATCTCATTTAGAATCAAATTTCTTACAAAGAAAAACAAATTGCATGTCTTCAAGAAGACATGAATTCTTTAAGAATTGAAGAACAATTAACTAAACTTGAAATCTTAAAAGAATTAAGTCAATTCCAAAAGATTCTTAAAATAGAATGTTGTTTTGACCTTCCTTCTATCTTTTGGCATAGAAAACACTATATTTTTTCTCTTCCATATGTTGATAATTTCGATAACACTCAAATTCCTACTAATGCTTGACCTACTTAGATGAATAAAGACCTTGTTCAACTGTATAATAAAGAGATCAATGATCTTCTTACTAAAAAACTTATTTAAAAATCACAATCCCCTTGGAGTTGTGCCACGTTTTATGTAAATAAGGAGCCTGAAAAAGAACAAGGTGTTCCTTGTCTTGTTATCAACTACAAGCCTTTAAACAACGTTTTAAAGTCTATAAGAGATCCCATTCCAAATAAATTTGATCTTATTAATCCTCTCTCTGGTACCTTTATTTTTTAGAAATTTGATCTTAAATCGGGCTTTTGAAAAATTCAAATCACGTTGGAAGACAGGTATAAAACTATTTTTTCAGTACCATTTGGACATTACGGGTGGAATGTTATGGCATTTGGTTTAAAAAATGGTCTTTCAGAATTTTAAAGAATAATGAATGAACTTTTTAATCAATATCAAGCTTTTATACTCATCTATATAGATGGCATTTGTGTTTTCAAAATCCATTTGTGACCATTAGAAACATGTAAATATTTTTAAAAAAGCCATCCTTAAGAATGGACTCTTTTTATCTTTATTCCAAAAGAAAATGAAAAATTTTCAAATAGAAATTCAATTTCTTGGCTTCATAATAAAGAAAGGAACTATTTCTCCAGTTCAAAGAGTCATTAAATTTGCTTCTTAATTTCCTGATGAAATCCTTAATAAAGATCAATTGCAACATTTTCTTAACCTATCTTTTTATCCTATATGTCTTCAAGAATTATCCCTCCTAGAAATGACACCAATTACTGGCAAAAGAGAAGCCCTTATTCTGAAATCAAGCTCTTCTTCTGTTCCAATATCTTAACAAATACCAAGCCCTTTCTTCAATCCAAGATTATCAGTCACTTCTCAAGAACTTATCAGTGCCCATTGGAGTGCAATTCTCTCTGACAAAAGAAAAAACACTCGAAAAACTTTATCCAAAATCTCAAACCATATTAAGGACTTAGAAAGCCAAAACTACATGTTTCATAGCATCCATCAAAAAGCACTGTTATCCACCTATGCTGATGAAAAAACATCCAGAATACACCTCTTGGAAAAGGTTAACAAAGCCATTCCAGATGAGTTAGCTGCAAGAATAAGAGAAAAAACTCTTTCTCGTTAGATCAAGGAACGATTAATACTTAAAGCTCGTTACATAAGCTTGGTCACTGGTTTCCCAAAATTGTTCCTTCCATCAAGTGAATTTGACATCTCATATATTGAGCAAGCCTTAGTCCAGAGATTTCTTTTATATGGAGATGATTTTAAAATAATACAGCAGCTCCTTGCAATCATGTGTCATGCCCTTCGCAGCCTTGGACTTACCAAAAGACAACTGCTTATAATGATTTCATCCACTTTGGGTGAAAGATCAGAATTTCGGTTTTATCAACCATATCACTTATGGACCATTATGAATTATGAAGAAGGAGATTTATTCTATTAAAAATTCATAGCCACCATAAAGGATTATGAACACATCCCAATCGGTTATCCTTCCCAATGGTATGAATCTCTTGAATGTGCTACATTGGAATATAGCCTAGAGCGCCTACAAATTATAATCCAGTTGCTGATTAGTACTAAAGATTTATCAATTTAAGAGAACATCTTAAATTTGCAAGTACATATAGATATATTTTGTGCAATAATCAGATAATAGTTTGTATTGCTGAGGACTTAGCTGAGTAAACAACAGTTATTTAGAATCCTTATAAATCAGGACATTCAATCCTGAATCAAATCGTGAATGCCTATGAAGATATGTCTATTGATATTTCAAAAAAAAAAAAAAACTCGTGAAGAATTAATTTAGCTATTCTATGGAGAATTTGAAAATGATGGTTGGAATGACCCCAACCTTGGCTTTGAATTTCTTATGAAATTTTCAGCCTGTAGCAATCATGAATCATAGCGTGAAGAATAATAGATTGAAAAGTCTCCATTAAAGCATTGGTCAACCACTACGTCACCTTTGGAAAGAAAATCATTTTAAAGTATTCTGAGGAGACAAAAGGTAATGATGACAATTGCCTCTTCATCCAAAGAAGAGAAAAGAAATAAAGCAGATATAGTGCTTTATAAAGCCACTCAATTTTCCACAAAGCAATTATGAAGTCACTTTTGCTTATATCTTTACAAAAGGACAACAGCCTCACTATTCAGAAGAAGACAAGCACACTCCAGTCATCAGTCTACTACAGTTTTCGAGAAGAAAAAGTTTATCTACTATGCGTTTTGCGAAATTATCCAGAATTATGCCAGCTCATCAAATTAAATTCACATCCAATCTAAATTCAGTTGTAATGAAATGTAAATTAGGTGTGTAAAGGCTATAAATTAGCTATAGCCTTCCTTTGTAAACGCAAGATAAGATTTTGTTTCCAGTCTTACTTTTTTCTTTCCTCCCACTACTTCCATTTGGTAGTAGTGGGAGGAAATGAAAAAGTAGGACTAGATAGTTTATTGTCTTGAATAGTTTTTAGGCATAATAAATCAATTTGAAATAGCCTTTGCACACCAAAAGGAAATACGAACAATTGGATTTGTTTGTATCTAGTCTTACTTAATGTTTTAAAGTCTATAAGATAAAAAGTAAGATTGGATTACTTTCATGAATTCCTGAATATCCTGGTTTATAAGGATTTCGATGACACTCAAATTCCTATAGAATAGTTTTAAAATATTTTATCTACATACTCATTACTAATATAGTTAAACATTTTATTGGTAATTACCTAAAAAACTCAGTAAACAAAGCCTTAGCTTTAGGTTTTTAAACTAAATGGCATAACATTCCACTCATAATGTCCAAATGGTGCTATAAAAGCAACTTTATACTTGTCTTTCGGGGTGATTTGAATTTGCCAAAATCCTGATTTAAGATCAAATTTCAAAAAAAATGAAGGCATCAAAGAGACGATTAATAAGATCAATTTATTTAGAATTGGATATCTTGTAGACTTTAAAACTTTGTTTAAAGGCATGTAGTTGATAACAAGATGGGGAACACCTCGCTCTTGTTCAGGTGCTTTATTTTTATAAAACGGTGCACAACTCCAAGGGGATTATGATTTTTTAATAAGCTTTTTAGCAGGAAGATCATTGATCTCTTTATTACATAGTTGAACAAGGTCTTTATTCATATAAGTAGGTCAAGCTTTAGTAGGAATTTGATTGTCATTGAAATTATCAATATATGGAAGAGAAGCAGTATGGTGTTTCTTATGCCAAAAAGCAGAAGGAAAGTTAGAACAGCATTCTGTTTCAAACATCTTTTGGAATTGACTTAATTATTTTAAGATTTTAGGTTTAGTTAATTATTCCTCGATTCTTAAAGAATTCATATCTTCTTGAAGATATGCAATTTGTTTTTCTTTCTAAGAAATTTGATTCTAAATGAGATTGATATGTTGAATAGGAGATGATTTAACAAAATAAAAAATTAATTCTTTATTGTCTTAAATAGTTTTTTGGTTGATGAATCAATTTGAAAAGGCTGTAGAATTTGTAGAAAAGGATTTCCAAGGATAACATCATTGTTTAAATCCTTTTCAACAAGCAATTAGTCTTTATGTATTTCCCATTTTTACAAACATAGACAGTATTTAATTTATATTTGATATATAGTTTTTTTTATTAGCAGTTGCTAGGCTGAGTTTGTTTTTAGTTTTATGATAATATCTTGTTGGGATTAATCATTCTCTTATTAAATTAACATCTGCCCTACTATCTAGTTAGCGGAGTACTTTAATAAAGAAGTCTTTAACCTTAATTGTAACTTGAGTTTTTCATTTTTGATGTGGATTTCTTATTAAAGAATTTACAAAACCATTTAATTCTTCACCAAATTCTTCATGTTGTTTTAAATTATCATCATTTTCTTGATAAGATTTAAGTGTATGAAATTCAAGAGTTTTAACATTTTGTTTGAGATCTTATAGTTCATTTAAATTTTATTTTAATTGTTTTATTTCTTGCTTTTGATCATTAATCTCTTTATACAGGTTTTGAATAGAAGGTTGGAGAGGAGCTTGTTGGTCTCTTATCCTATTTAAAACAGTTTTTATACTGAATTGTTCAAGTAACTTAAATGTATTATTTGATGTAGAAGCTTTTGCTTTTGGACTTTTATTTCCTTTGTTTATATTCTATATTTTTTCAAAATCTTTATTTTTTAATTCTCCATCTTTTAGTTCTTTAAACATTTCTAACACCATTTCTTATGGAGCAGAAAGTACGTTTAAAGATAAAGAAGAAGAAGAGGCAGATTCATACTGAATTTCACTGTCAAGATGTTGCAATGATATATTTTTTATTAGTAAGAAGAATATTCTATTTTAGAGCTAAATGACCTGAAGAATAGGATGAAGATCCTTTTAGAATAGTTTTTATTTTTTTTTTCTGTTTTTACTTTTGTTTTTGGGTAGTTAGGAGCAATATGTCCTTTTTCTTTACAATTATAACATTATATTTCCTTTTTCTTGGGAAAATAAGTAGTTGAATTGTTTTTTGTATAAGTTTTCTTTGATCCTTTATAAGGTTTTTTATGGAAAGATTTCTTATGATATCTTTTAGAGGGCATATAGTATTATGGAGTTGAAAAATGTCTTAATTTTCTTTTTTGATGGTTTCTTTTTAACTTCTCCATTTTATTCAAGCTTGAAGGGCTAATTATTGGTTTCATGCCAAATTGAAAACAAAAATCACCAAGTTCATACTTGCTGATACGTTTTTGATTTTCAATTTGATGTTTAAGTTTGATTTTATTGTATAATGAAAATCCAACTTTATTAATCTTTTGAATTAGATCACCATATGTATAAAGTCCATAATTCAAGTTTCTGTAATTTTTTTGGTTTTAATTCTTATTGATGTAGACTATTCAATAAGATACTTTGACAAAGAAAATGCCAGATGAATGGAGAAGAAGCATTGTAGTATTTATATATAAGAATAAGGGAGATATACAAATTATATCAACTATCGAGGGATTAAATTTATGAGTCATACTATGAAGTTATGGGAGAGAATAATGGAGCAAAGACTGAGACGGAGGACCAAGATCTCTGAAAATCAATTTGGTTTTATGCCAGCGAGATCAAATATGGAAGTTATCTTTTCACTTTGACAATTAATGGAAAAATATCGAGCAAAGAGAAAAAAACTATACATGGTCTTTATTGATTTGAAAAAAGCCTATGATAGGGTACCGAAGAATTTAATTTGGTGGGTTTTAAAGAAAAGGAATGTCCCCAAGGCTTACATTGAAAATTTTAAGGATATGTATGAAGAAGCAGTAACAAATGTAAGAACCACATGTGAAGAAGCAGATAGATTCCTCATGACTATAGGTTTACATCAAGGATCGACCCTAAGTCCTTATCTCTTTGCATTAATTATGGATGAGTTAACTGTGCATATTCAAGAAGAAGTACCATGGTATATGTTGTTTACAGATAATATAGTATTGGTGGATGAATCAAGAGATGGGGTAAATGTAAAACTTAAGAGATGGCGGGGGGCATTAGAATCTAGTGGTCTTAAAATAAGTTATACAAAGATAGAATATATGGATTGTAACTTCAATGGACATATACAAAGTGTTGAAACCACTATCAAAATTGAAACTCACGAGATACCACGTAGAGATTCTTTTCGGTACCTAGGCTCGATGATTAATAAGAATGGGGAGATTGACGAAAATATAGAGCATAGGATAAAAGCTGGATGGCTGAAGTGGAGACTAGCTTTTGGAGTGTTTTGTGACAGACGAATGCCAACGAAATCGAAAGGCAAATTTTACAGGATAGTGGTTAGACCGGCTATGATATATGGAGCAGAATGTTAGCCAATTAAGAAGATGCATATTCATAAGATGGATATAGCAGAAATGAGAATACTTAAGTGGATGTGTGGTAAAACTAGGAAAGACAAATTAGAAATGAGCGCTTTCGAGAGCATTTAGGGGTAGCACCAATAGGGGATAAGATTAGAGAAACCTATTTAAGATGGTGAGAAAAAGTTTGGCTATACAGGTGGATGTCCCATTAAGAGGTAAGGGTAGGCTGAAGAAAACATTGATGGGAGTCGTTAATTCAGATTTGAAGAAGTTTAACTTATCAAAGGATTTGGCTCAAAATAGAATGGAATGGAGAAACAGAATTCATGTAGCTAACCCCAACATGGTTGGAATAAGGCTTTAATGATGATGAGATAATTGATTCATTAGTTCATCTGAAAACTTTAGCGGTTTCTTTTCTAACTTTAAATTTTTAAGGCTTCACCTTGAAAACATAAAGCTTGTGTCTTAATTATGTTTTGAGAAGAAGTGGTTTCATAAAAGTTTAAAATATTTTCAACTTTATTTTCAATTCTATTGGTTTGTTGGCCAATAGTATGAAGGTTTATATTTCTATAATTATTTTATTTTAAAACATAACTTAAGTCTGGTTTCTAAACAAAATTAGATTCACCTTTATCACCTTGTATCTTTGCAACATCTTTTATGGGTATGGCCGTAGTTTTTTTTATAGATAATTTGATGTAATGGAGGATATATAGATTCTTCAGTTCATTGTGGAGAAGAATTGGTAGAAGCTATAATCCAGGAAGAGCTTAATTTTGTTATGATGTTAATAGTTAAGTTTTTAGTTTTATATGTTTTCTTCATAGTTAATTTAAGCCAGTCAAAGAAATAAATATTTCTTTGATTATCATAAATATAGTTATACCATTTTTCTTTTAAGAAATCTTTATGTTCTTGAGAAAACTGTCTAAAAAAGGATTTTGATAAAGGATGTAATAGTAGATTCGTTTTTAAAATATCTTTATCAATTTCAAAACATTTAATAACATTTATATTGAAATTAGATTCAGAAGGATTATAGGCATTAGTTGGACAAGCATGATTTGTTTGTGCGTGAGATATAGCTTTTGAAGCTTGATAAGAAGGATGAACAAGTTCTGTAGGTCTAAGATCTACATTGGGTATAAAGAAACTCTCGTTGGTTTTTTAATAGAAGATCCTACGACTAAAGGAGGATGTGAATAAGAATTTCACGAAGGTTGATAAATTGTAGGAGTTCTATCTCTAGAATTTGTTTGAAAATTTATTTCAACACTTCCATTTTCATGTTCAATAATTATTTCAATTTCTTTATTTTCTAAAGATCTTTCTGGTTGAGCGTTTTTTTGGCACCATCTTCCAGAGAGATGAATATCATTCCATTGTATGAGTTTTGGAATATTAACTTTATTATTAAAATTGGTTTGAAACAAAGTAGTCATACATTTTGCTTGATTTGAATAAGTTATGCTTGAAACCATAAAATTCTTAAGTTTATAATAAACTTTATATATTAGAGGAAGATTTTGATTATGAGGATTCATATCAAAATCTTTTGTCTGGATAGCTAAGGTAAGAGCTTCATGTGCACCTAGATCTGTAAAAGAAACAGAGAAATTTGGGAAACAATTGAAGAAAGTAGGGCCATTTGCCAAACTTGATTCACATTCCAAGTAATAAGTCACTGAATTTTTTATGTCTTGTATCTTGAATATAGATGAGAGCTTCTGTTATAAGTCCAAGTCTCATTAATGGCTTGAGAGCGACTTATACTAGTCTAAAATGAATGTAATTATATGTTTTGGCATACTCTTTGATTTCATGGGGCTTTATTAAAGAACGATGCTAAATATCACTTGTGATGGATTCAGTTCTTTCTATGGTTTTACTTTATAACTTGATTTAAATTGAAAACTTCTAACTTTATAAACTTCATTTTTATTTACTATTGGAATAGTCCAGTCATAAATAACTTGATCTAAATCATCATAACTGATTTCTTCACTATGTTTAACAGACACCGAAGATAAGGAATTTGACGATGAGGAAGAAGAAGGTATAAACTTTTAATAAGCTTAGCCATAATTTTGTATTATAAGGTTATTTTAATCAATACCACCATGAGTATCTAACGAAATAGAGGATTTACACACCAACAAAATGCCTTAAATGCCTTCACACGGCCAACAACGGTGACAACAATGGCTACCTCAAATTCGCTCCGAGCAGAATATGATTAAAATTTTTCTATAATAGCAAACACATAACCAGGTATTAAGATTTTTGATGCTCTACCAGGTATTAAGATTTTTGATGTTCTTACTTCTGAGTTAGCAAATCCTTAAGAAAAATGAAAATACATAAAAAAGATAAGTGAAGAAATACTCATAACACAACTTTATATTGCCAAAGTACTTGATTACAAGTTTGATATCAACTTGGCTCTGATACCAAATGGGAGTAGTGGGAAGAAATGAAAAAGTAAGACTAGATACAAAATCTTAACTTGCGTTTACAAGGGAAGACAAATGGGAGTAGTGGGAGGAAATGAAAAAAGTAAGACTGGATACAAAACCTTAACTTGCATTTACAAGGGAGGACAAATGGGAGTAGTGGGAGGAAATGAAAAAAGTAAGACTGGATACAAAATCTTAACTTGCGTTTGCAAGGGAAGGCTACAGTTAATTTATAGCCTTTACACACCTAATTTACATTTCATTACAACTGACTTTAGACTAGATGTGAATTTCATTTGATTAGCCGGCACAATTCTAGATAATTCCACAAAATGCATAGTAGATAAACATTATCTTCTCGAAAACTATAGTAGACTGATGACTAGAGTGTGCTTGTCTTTTTCTGAATAGTGAGGCTGTTGTCCTTTTGTAGAGATATGAGCAAAAGTGACTTTATATGGCTTTGTGGAAAACTGAGTGGCTTTATAAAGCACTATATGCTTTATTTCTTTCCTTTTCTTTGTATGAAGAGGCAATTGTCATCATTACCTTTTGTCTCCTCAGAATACTTTAAAAGGACTTTCATTCCAAAGGTGATGTAGTGGTTGACCAATGCTTTAATGGAGATTCTTCAACCTATTATTCTTCACACTGTGATGCTTGATTGTTACAGGCTGAGAATTTCATAAGAGATTCAAAACCAAGGCTGGGGTCATTCCAACCATCATTTTCGAATTCTCCATGGAATAGCTAAATTAATTCTTCACGAGTTTTTTCTGAAATATTAAAAGACATATCCTCATAGGCATTGAGAATTTGATTCAGGATTGAATGTTCAGATTTATAAGGATTCTGAATAACTATTGTTTACTCAGCTAAGTCATTAGCAATACAAACTATTCTTTGATTATTACACCAAATATATCTGTATGTGCTTACAAATTCAAGATGTTCTCTTAAATTGATAAATCTTTAGTACTGATCAGCAATTGGATTATAATTTTGTAGGCGCTCTAGGCTGTATTCCAATGTAGCACATTCATGAGACTCATATCATTGGAAAAGATAACTGATTAGGATGTGTTCATAATCCTTTATGGTGGCTATGAATTTTTGACAGAATAAATATCCTTCTTCATAATTCATGATGGTCCATAATTGATATGGTTGATAAAACCAAATTTTTGATCTTTCACCCAAAGTGGATGAAATCATTATAAGCAGTTGTCTTTTGGTGAGTCCAAAGCTGTGAAGGGCATGACGCATGATTGCAGGGAGCTACTGTATTATTTCAAAATCATCTCTATATAAAAGAAATCTTTGGACTAAACCTTGCTCAATATATGAGATGTCAAATTCACTTGATGGAAGGAAAATTTTGGGAAACCAGTTGCCAAGCTTATGTAATGAGCTTTAAGCATTAATTGTTCTTTGATCTAATAAGAAAGAGTTTTTTTCTCTTATTCTTGTAGTTGACTCATCTGGAAGGGCTTTGTTAACCTTTTCCAGGAGGTGTATTATAGATGTTTTTTCATCAGCATAGGTGGATAACAGTGCTCTTTGATGGATGCTATGAAACATATGGATTTGGCTTTCTAAGTCCTTAATATGGTTTGAGATTTTGGATAAAGTGTTTTGAGTGTTATTTCTTTTGTCAAAGAGAATTGCACTCCAATGGGCATTGATAAGTTCTTGAGAAGTGACTGATAATCCTAGATTGAAGAAAGGGTTTGATATATTTTGAGATGTTGGAATATAAGAAGAGCTTGATTCCGGAATAGGGGCTTTACTTTTTGCTAGTAATTGGTGTCATTTCTAGGAGGGATAATTCCTGAAGACATATAGGATTAAAAGACAAATAAAAAAATGTTACAATTGATCTTTATTAAGGATTTCATCAGAAAATTGAGAAGCAAATTTAATGACTCTTTGAACTAGAGAAATAGTTCTTTTCTTTATTATGAAGCCAAGAAACTAAATTTTTGTTTGAAAAAGTTTCATTTTCTTTAAATATAAAGATAAACCAAGTCTATTCTTAAGGATGGCCTTTTGAAAAATATTTAAATGTTTCCAATGGTCACAAATGGATTTTGAAAACACAAGAATGTCATCTATATGGATGAGAATAAAAGCTTGATATTGATTAAAAATTTCATTCATTATTCTTTGAAATTCTGAAGGAGCAATTTTTAAACCAAATGGCATAACATTCCACTTGTAATGTCTAAATGGTACTGTAAAAGTAGTTTTATACATGTCTTCTGGGGTGATTTGAATTTGCCAAAAGCTCAATTTAAGATCAAATTTCAACAAAATGAAGGCACCGGATAGATGATTAATAAGATTAAATTTATATGGAATTGGATATCTTATAGACTTTAAAACTTTGTTTAAAGGCTTGTAGTTGATAACAAGATGGGGAACACCCTGTTCTTGTTGCGGCGCTTTATTTACATAAAATGCCGCACAACTCCAAGGGGATTGTGATTTCTAAATTAGCTTTTTAGCAAGAAGATCATTAATCTCTCTATTACACAGTTGAACAAGGTCTTTATTCATCTGAGTAAGTCGAGCTTCAGTAGGAATTTGAGTATCATCGAAAGTATCAATATATGGAAGAAAAACAATATGGTGTTTTCTATGCCAAAAGGCAAAAGAAAGGTCAAAACAGCATTCTGTTTCAAGCATCTTTTGGAATTGACTTAATTCTTTTAAGAATTCAGGTTTAGTTAATTGTTCTTTGATTCTTAAAGAATTCATGTCTTCTTAAATATGTGCAATTTGTTTTTGTTTATAAGAAATTAGATTTTGAATGAGATTGATATGTTGAATAGGAGATGATTCAACAAAATAAAAAATTAATTCTTTATTGTCTAGAATAGTTTTGAGGCCGAATGAATCAATTTGAAAAAGTTGTAAAATCTGTAACAAAGGATTTCCAAAGATAACATCATTGTTTAAATCATTTCTTAGCAGAAAATTAGTCTTTGTGCATTTTCCATTTTTACAAACATGGACATTATTTAATTTATATTTGATATATAGTTTTTTATTAACAGTTGCTAGGTGAAGTTTGTTTTTAGTTTTTTGATAATATCTTGTTGGGATTAATCCATCTCTTATTAAATTAACATCCGCATCCCTATTTAGTAAGCAAAGTGTTTTAATAGAGAAGTCTTTAACCTTAATTGTAACTTGAGTTTTCCATTTTTGATGTGGATTTCTTTTTAAAGAATTTACAAAACCATTTAATTCCTCATTAAATTCTTCATGTTGTTCTAAGTTATCATCATTTTCTTGATAAGATTTAAGTGTATGAAATTCAAGAGTTTCAACACGTTGTTTGAGATCTTGTAGTTCATTTAAATTTTGTTTTTATTGTTTTATTTCTTACTTTTGATTATTAATCTCTTTATATAGGTGTTGAATAGAATGTTGAAAAGGAGCTTGTTGGTCTCTTATTCTATCTAAAACAGTTTTTATACTGAATTATTCATGTAACTTAGATGTATTATTTGATGTAGAAGCTTTTGCTTTTGGACTTTTATTTCCTTTTTTATATTCTGTATTTTTTCAAAATATTTATTTTTTAATTCTTCATCTTTCAGATATTTAAACATTTCTAACACCATTTCTTCTAGAGCAGAAAGTACGTTTAAAGGTAATGTGGAAGAAGAGACAGATTCATACTGAATTTCCCTATTAGGTATGTTGCAATGACACATATCTGATGAGTGAGAAGAATATTCTATATCAGAAGAGCTAGATAACTCTGAAGAAGAGGATGAAAATCCTTTTAGAATAGTTTTTATTTCTTTTTCTGTTTTTACTTTTGTTTTTGGGCAGTCAGGACCAACATGTCCTTTTTCTTTACAATTATAACATTGTATTTCCTTTTTCTTGAAAAATAAGTGAATGGATTGTTTTTTGTAAGTTTTCTTTGATCCTTTATAAGGTTTTTTATGGAAAGATTTCTTATGATATCTTTTAGAGGGAATATAGTATTGTGGAGTTGAAAAATGTCTTGATTTTCTTTTTGGATGGTTTCTTTTTAACTTTTTTTTTATTCAAGTTTGAAGGGCTAATTAATGGTTTCATGCTGAATTGAAAACAAAAATTACCAAGTTCATACTTGCTAATACATTTTTGATTTTCCATAAGTTTTTTTATTTTAATTCTTCTCTAACTTTTTTTGCAAAAAGTTTTGGAAGACTAAGTATAAAATTTTCTTTCCAAAATTTTGAATTGCTTGCATCAATTGTATAAAGTTTTGATAAGAAAGCATCTTTTTACCAATGGAAATCAGATAACATTGGGCATGTTAGATTGATTAATTGAGTTTTTAATATTTCTTTTACATTCATAAAATTACCAATAAAATGTTTAACTATATTGGTAATGAGCATGTAGATAGAATCAGGTATCATTTGGCCTTGAGTATTAATAACAGGATTTCCTGAAGTATCTCTTTTTATAGCCTGAGAATAGCTTGTCTTTCTATATCAAAAAGATAATTTTCCCACTAACCATTTAATTGGCTAGTAAATCCAAGGACAACTGCATTTACTGTATGTCTTTGATCATTACCAATAGTAATGATGGTAGAGGCATAGATCATCATGTGTTGGTATAATTGGAGAATTTGATATTTTGATAAGCCGTCAAAATTCCATTCATAGACAGATGAGTTTTCAAATTGAAGACCATTTAGATCAACCTGTTCTTCGAATAGAAAATCAACAGGAGTTGGTCTTGGATAATAATTCTCAGTTTTTGCTGTAGTAACTATTAGTTTTTGTCTTTTAAATATTTTATTGGGTTATATAGATTCATGATTTTGATCATTTTGATTTTCTTCTGTTGTTTTAGACTTTTTATCTATCAAATCAAATACAGAAAATTATGAGTCTGAACTAGAAGCTTTAGAAGTTGAGGCTAAAACATTTATAGATTTTTCTTCTTTTTTATCATTACTTTCTTGAAGTTTTATATTTGAAAAACTATGAGATAATTGATTGATTTATTCATCTGAAAACTTTAGGGGTTTCTTTTCTAACTTTAAATCTTTAAGGGTTTCACCTTGAAAACATAAAGCTTGCGTCTTAATTACATTTTGAGAAGAAGCGGTTTCAAAAAAATTTAAAATATTTTCAACTTTATTTTCAATTTTATTGGTTTATTGGCTAATAGTATGAAGGTTTATATTTCTATAATTATTTTATTCTAAAACATAACTTAAGTCTGATTTCTAAACAAAATCAGATTCACCTTTATCACCTTATATCTTTGCAACATCTTTTATGGGTATAGCCGTAGTTTCTTTATAGATAATTTGATGTAATGGAGGATGTATAGATTCTTCAGTTCATTGTGGAGAGGAATTGGTAGAATTTATAATCCAGGAAGAGCTTAATTTTGTTATGATGTCAATAGTTAATTTAAGCCAGTCAAAGAAATAAATAAATCTTTATGTTCTTGAGAAAACTGTTTACAAAAGGATTTTGATAAAGGATGTAATAATAGATTATTTTTTAACATATCTTTATCAATTTCAAAACATTTAATAATATTTATATTGAAATCAGATTCAGAAAGACTATAGGCATCAGTTGGAGAAGCATGAGTTTTTTGTGCGTGAGATATAGCTTTTGAAGTTTGATAAGAAGGATGAACAAGTTCTGTAGGTCTAAGATCTACATTGGGTGTAGAGTAAGAAACTTTGGTTGGTTTTTTAATAGAAGATCCTACGACTGAAGGAGGCTGTGAATAAGAATTTTGAGAAGGTTGATAAACTGTAGGAGTTCTATCTCTAGAATTTGTTTGAAAATTTATTTCGACATTTCCATCTTCATGTTCAATAAATGTTTCAATTTCTTTATTTTCTAAAGATCTTTCTAGTTGAGCGTTTTTTAGGCACCATCTTCCAGAGAAATGAATATCATTCCATTGTATGAGTTTAGGAATATTAACTTTATTTTTAAAATTGGTTTGAAATAAAGTAGTCATACCTTTTACTTGATTTGAATAAGCTATGCCTGGAACCACAGAATTCATGGGTTTATAAAAAAAACTCTATATATTGGAGTAAGATTTTCATTATGAGGATTCATATCAACACCTTTTGTCTGGATAGCTAATGTAAGAGCTTCATGTGCACTTGGATCTGTAAGAAAAACAGAGAAATTTAGGAAATAATTAAAGAAAGTAGGGCCATTAGCCAAACTTGATTTAACCATTCCAAGTAATAAGTCACTGAATTTTTATGTCTTGTATCTTGAACATAGATGAGAGCTTCTATTCTAAGTCCAAGTCTCATTAATGGCTTGAGAGCTAATTGTACTAGTCCAAAATGAATATAATTATATGTTTTAGCATACTCCTTGATTTCATTGGGCATTATTAAAAAAAGTTGTTGAATATCACCTGTGGTGGATTTGGTTCTTTCTATGGTTTTTACTTTATAACTTGATTTTAATTGAAAACTTTCAACTTTATAAACTTCATTTTTATTTATTGTTGGAATAGTCCAGTCATAAATAACTTGATCTAAATCGTCATAACTGATTTCATCACTATTTTTAACAGGCACTAAAGATAAGGAATTTGATGATGAGGAAGAAGAAAGTACAAACTTTTTAGTAAGCTTAGCCATAATTTGTATTATAAGGTTATTTTAATCAATACCACCATGAGTGTCTAACGAAATAGAGGATTTACACACCAACAAAATGCCTTAAACGCCTTCACATGGCCAAAACCGGTGATAACAATGGCTACCTCAGATTCGCTCCCAGCAGAATATGATTAAAATTTCTCAATAATAACACACACACAACCAAGTATTAATATTTTTTATGTTCTTACTTCTGAGTCAGCAAACCCTTAAGCAAAATGAAAATACATAACAAAGATAAGTGAAGAAATACTCACAACACAACGTTATATTACCAAAGTACTTAATTACAAGTTTGATATTAACTTGGCTATGATACCAAATGGGAGTAGTGGGAGGAAATGAAAAAGTAAGACTGGATACAACATCTTAACTTGCGTTTACAAGGGAGGCATGAAGACTAATTTTCTGCTAGGAATGGATTTAAGCAATGATGTTATCTTTGGAAATCCTTTTCTACAGATTCTTTAGCCTTTTCAAATTGATTCATCAGGCCTAAAAATTATTCTAGACAATAAAGAATTAATTTTTTATTTTGTTGAATCATCTCCTATTCAATATAGTAATCTCATTCAGAATCAAATTTCTTATAAAGAAAAATAAATTGCATATCTTCGAGAAGTCATGAATTCTTTAAGAATCGAAGAACAATTAACTAAACCTGAAGTTTTAAAAGAATTAAGTCAATTCCAAAAGATGCTTGAAACATAATGCTATTCTGACCTTCTTTCTGTTTTTTGGCATAGTAAACACCATATTGTTTCTCTTCCATATATTGATATTTTTGATGACACTCAAATTTCTACAAAAGCTCAACCCACTCAGACGAATAAAGATCTTGTTCAACTGTGTAATAAAGAGATCAATGATCTTCTTGCTAAAAAGCTTATTCAGAAATAACAATCCCCTTGGTGTTATGCGGCGTTTTATATAAATAAAGCACCTGAACAAGAACGAGATGTTCCTCATCTTGTTATCAACTACAAGCCTTTAAACAACGTTTTAAAGTTTATAAGATATCTAGTTTCAATTAAATTTGATTTTATTAATCATCTTTCTGGTGCCTTCATTTTTTCGAAATTTGATCTTAAATTAGGATTTTCGCAAATTCAAATCACTGCGAAAGACAGGTATAAAACTGCTTTTAGAGTACCATTTGGACATTAAAAGTGGAATGTTATGCCATTTGGTTTAAAAATGCTCCTTCGGAACTTCAAAGAATAATGAGCAAAATTTTTAATCAATATATTGCTTTTATACTCGTCTATATAGATGACATTCTTATGTTTTCAAAATCCATTTGTGACCATTGGAAACATTTAGGTATTCTTAAAAATCCATTATTAGGAATGGACTTGTCTTATCCCAAGAGAAAATGAAACTTTTTCAAACAGAAATTCAGTTTCTTGGCTTCATAATCAAAAAAGGAACTATTTCTATAGTTCAAAGAGTTATTTAATTTGCTTCTTAATTTCCTAGTGAAATCCTTAATAAAGATCAATTGCAACGTTTTCTTGGTTATCTTAATTATATTTCAAACTTTTATAAAGATCTTGCTAAAAAAAGAAAACTCTTGCAAATGCGTTTGACAAAAAATCCAGTGGAATGGTCTTCTGCCCATACAAAAGCTATTCAAAAATATTAAAGAAAAAGTACAAAATTTACCTTGTTTAACTATCCCACACCCAAAATTATTAAAAATAATTCAAACTGATGCATCTAAAATAGGTTTTGGAGGAATCCTTTTACAAAAAAATATCATTGGAATGGAAGAAATTCTTCACTTTATTTCTGGGATATGGAATTCCACTCAACAAAATTACTCAACCATTAAAAAGGAAATTTTATTCATTGTAAACGGTATAATGAAGTTCCAAAGTGATTTATAAAACAAAAAATATCTATTAAGAATAGATTGTAAATCTGCTAAAGAAATTTTAGAAAAAGATTTCAAAAATCTTGCTGCTAAGCAAATCTTTGCTCGATGGCAAGCTTTACTAGCCATATTTGATTTGATATCAAGTATATTGCTAGCAAAAATAACTCTCTTCCGGATTTTTATCTCGTGAGTTCCTACAGGGATAAAATAATATTAAAAATGAGACCTCGATAGATGTGACCCTTTCTCTAGTCCCTAACTAATAAAGTTTCCACCATTATGAACACTACACCTTTATCCAGAAAAGCCAATGGCAATTATCTTGAACGATGGGGAGCAACTTCCTCTTCTAATATCCCTCAATTTCAAAGTCCATTAAGCCATGTATCAAGAAAGTCTCAAGCTTCATCATCCCAATATTTCACTACAAAAGCACCCATGAGAATTTATTCCTTAGACTATATGTCTTATGTAGATATTATTTCTATTGAACATCTTATCCAAACCCTTTTTTCTCCAGAACATTTGTATATCCAACCCCTTGATTGTAAAGTCTATGAACAGATTCTTATTCAAACAAGCAGCTGCACTATTGATCATATAGATGGGTCAAAAAATTCAAACTTAAATGCTTTACCAACCAACACTATTATTCAATACTCAAAACTCAAGATTCTGCATGTTCTCTCTGCAAAAGATTGGGGAATAACTCTTCATATGCCTCAAAAGATTGATTCATAACTTATTTTTAATTATTATGACTATATCTCTACTTGGGAAGTAATCCTCAATTATCAAAACCTATCATTTTAACATTCCTGGTTTATCAGATTCAAATCAAACCTCCATGACAAAATCTCCATATGGATCTTCACAGAATTCTGGATTCCTTTTGGTGCCAATAAAGATATCCTTCTTCAAGCACTTCTTCCTGTTTATGAAACCTATTCTGCATCCTTTAAGGCCTCTCTCAAAAATGAAGAAAAAACCCTTTGTCAGCACCTATAGCTTGCAACTGAACCTTATGTTACCATGCATTTTTATTGTAGTCATGATATGCCATGGATTTTGAAATGGAATTTTTATAAAGAGATGGATTTCAGCCCTCCAGTTCTATCTCGAATGATTAATATCAAGTTCCGGCAGTAATTTGATTATACTTCAATACTTCAGCAAAATTCCATCCATTAAGTTATAAAGCCATCATTTTCTAAAGTTGTAAGAACTTCAGAAAAAACAAGGAATTATCCAGTGAGCGATATTGACAAACCAAAGAGTTCTTGTTCAATTGCTCCTTCTGCTCTTTTTGCAGTAGCAGACTTACTTCAACTCAAAAAAGACCTTCAAAAAGAAATTATTGAACAAATCTAGAAAGAAAGGTCTTCTGAAAGTTCTCCATTAAGCTTAAGTCAACAACTGGATCATCTTTGGGATGAAAATCCTTTTGAAAGTATTGCTCCTAAACATGATGCTGATGAAAATGAAATAAAAAGCGACAATGAAAGATTTATTTCCATCCGAAAGAAAGGAAAGAAATAAAGCTATGAAGACCACTCAATTTTCCACAAAGCAATCATGTAGTAGCATTGTGCACACTTCTCCACAAATGGACAAATAGCTTTATGCACTCATGTAATAGCATTATGCTCACACAAAACAACAAAAAGCTTTATTCTCTCATGTTTATCCCTCTTAAGAAGAAGACAAGCAAAGTCATCATTCAGCCATCAGTCAACTACAATTTCCAGAGAAGATAATGTTCATCCACAATGCAAACATTGGAATTAAATTATTTTCAAGTCCGAAATTATCTAGAATTGTGCCAACTTATCAAATGAAATTCAAATTTAGTCCAAATTCAGTTGTAGTGAAAGGTAAATTAGGTGTGTAAAAGCTATAAATTAGCTGTAGCATTCCCTTGTAAAAGCAAGTTAAGATTTTGTTTTTAATCTTACTTTTTCATTTCCTCCCACTACTCTCATTTGGTATCAGAACCAAGTTGATATCAAACTTGTAATGAAGCACTTTGGTAGTATAAAGTTGTATTGTGAGTATTTCTTCACTTATCTTTGTTATGT
Source organism: Sextonia rubra (assembly GCA_037013555.1). Taxonomy (NCBI): domain Eukaryota; kingdom Viridiplantae; phylum Streptophyta; class Magnoliopsida; order Laurales; family Lauraceae; genus Sextonia; species Sextonia rubra. The sequence continues at coordinate 14,674,759 of JASUAD010000026.1, forward strand.
ATTTTCAATTTGCTTAAGGGTTTGCTGACTCAGAAGTAAGAACATCAAAAATCTTAATATTTGGTAATGTGTTTGTTATTATTGAGAGATTTTAATCATATTCTGCCCTGAGCGAATTTGAGGTAGCCATTGTTGTCGTTGTTGTTAGCCGTGTGAAGGCATTAAAGGCATTTTGTTGGTGTGTAAATCGGCTATTTCGTTAGACACTCGTGGTGGTATTGATTAAAATAACTCTATAATACAAATTATAGCTACGCTTATTAAGAAGTTTGTACCTTTTTCTTCCTCATCATCAAATCCCTTCTTTTTAGTGTTTGTTAAAAATAGTGAAGAAATCAGTTATGACGATTTAGATCAAGTTATTTAGGACTAGACGATTCCAACAGTAAATAAAAATGGAGTTTATAAAGTTGGAAGTTTTCAATTAAAATCAAGTTACTAAATCATCACAGGTGATATTTAGCATCTTTCTTTAATAATGCCCCATGAAATAAAAAAGTACGCTAAAACATATAATTATATTCATTTTGGACTAGTACAATTAGCTCTCAAGCCATTAATGAGACTTGGACTTAAAACAGAAGCTCTCATCTATGTTCAAGATATAAGACATAAAAAATTCAGTGACTCATCACTTGGAATGGTTGACTTAAGTTTGGCTAATGGCCCTATTTTCTTCAATTGTTTCTGAAAATTTTCTATTTCTTTTACAGATCCAAGTGCACATGAGGCTCTTACATTAGCTATCTAGACAAAAGGTTTTAATATGAATCCTTATAATCAAAGTCTTGCTCTAATATTATTACAACCCGAGCCCAAGAAATCGGAGATTAAGGTTAACCCTAATTAGTAATACACGTACTCTCATGTATCTACACTTAGACTCCGTCTAAATGCACACGTACAAGGGAAAATCACACATGCAAATACATTGTACGTGGAAGCTATACGTATCATTGCATAAAGAAGAAGATACACGAACACGCGATAATATCGACAAAAGACCACAAAAGATCACATTAATTACACATCATACAAACAAAAGAATCCCTGTCTTTACAAGAGGGAGGGACAATTGAGCTAGAACATAAAATGTAAAGAGTGAAACAAAACTCCCAGGGCAAAAACTAGATGCAATCCTCACAACAAAATGAGACCTGTACTAATGCCACACCGCTCTCTGGTGGAGTGATCATATCCACTCCTCTAGCCCTGACAGGGCTTCTACGGTCTCCTCTGGAGTCTATCGACCAACGAGGGGTTGGCAGTGGAATCTACGCCTGCAACACCAAGGACAACTAGTGAATACAACGATTCAGCAAAGCATAAGCAACAATAAGGTAACACGCATTGTGTCTATAAGAATAATGAACAGATAAAATTACATAGAATTTCAGTTTCGTAAACTAGGCAAATTATGCATTTGAATAAAGCATGCTATAAGAATCAATGCATATGTATACTGTACCATGTAACTACTACATTTTTTATATCTTCCCTCTAGGGATCTATACATAAGAGAGCACCATCGACGGGCTAGGGTACGAATAGGTCTCAGGTTCTTGGGGGTTGGAAGCCCCAAGACATGAACACACTACAGCGGTAACATATATACTATGCCAAAGTCAACCTCGCCAGGTATCCTAAGGCTGCGGCTCAGTAGTGCCTGACCATGTTGATTCAATCATATACTTGACCTTAAGTAAAACATGGATGTCATTTAGGGAATAAGGACAATATTACATTACGTCCAATTCATACAATACTCAAGGCAATATCTATAACCATAGCAATTGTTAAGGACATATCGAAAGGACATAACAATGGACATAAAAATAAGTCCGCAAACCATACATAAGAGTGCAAGACAATAATCATCATCCAATATGCCATGCAATTCAATTTGATAGAATCAAGATAATTTACTAGCCAGCCCTAATCTAGTCATCCAGTGTTTCTAACCTTGTATGATGATGTAGTTTTAAGTTATCCGATACACAGTTGTCTTTCGTTTCATGTTGTATTGTGCCAAGAAGGTATATCGGAGTCCCTTAAACCAATACCCATGGGGAGGTGCTTAACAACTAGACAACACACATGAATGAATCACAACCCTCAAGACCATTCATGCCTTCCATGTATTCCATTGGACATGTTAAGGGTTTCCTACATTTTCACACAAAGGCCCTATAAAGTCTTTTCAATACTTACCATTTCTTGTGTTTCAATGGTCTCATGGCTTAGCCGTGGGTAACCTATGGCTTAGTCATAGGCATTTTACGGCTTAGCCATATTATGCACTACGGCTTAGCCATGGTTCCCCAGAATGTTTTCTCATTTACGGCAAGCCACTGCTAACCCATGCTTCTTCATACGACTGGACCATATTTACTCTACGGTTGAGCTATGGGTGAGTACGGCTTAGCCGTAGCACACTATACAACTTAACCGTAGCTAAATCGTAGAAAGTTTCTTACATTTCCTACTCTCTAGATGTCAAGCCATAGCATGACCTACGGTTGGGTCATGGCTAGCCTACGGCTTAGCCATAGTGCATTCTACGGCTTAGCCCTAGTCTGACCGTAGTGTGAAGTCTATTTTGCAGCTCTCTGGAAAGTGAGCCGTGAAGCTCTACGACTTAGCCGTAAGCTTCAGAAGGTCACATTCTTAACCTATTACAGATGAAACCGAATTTGAATCGAATGGCCACAAAGCTAACAAAAGAGATAATAAGTATATATAATCTGATACAAAAGGGCTGTAAATCACCAAAATACTTGAGAGATTGAGACGAATAATAACAAACATGGTGTACCAACGAGTGTTCATCCATAGTGTGCTTATACTTGCCTCAAATGAGCTTTGTCAAGTTAATTATTTTCCTTTGGCTCAATTTAGAGTCTCTCTAACTCTACGAACCATGCATGCAAAGAGTGAGAAGAGAGGCGTGCATGTAAAGAAAGAAAAGGATTCTAGACCCAAGGATATTATGATAAACTATGTCATACCTTAACTACACAAGGAGGTGAGGTGTAAACTAGGTGCACAAAAACTCTCCCTTTTTCTTTGCTTGATGATCGGAGAAGAGAATGGAAAGAAAGAGAAGAAGAGGCGGTCGGTTGAGAGAGAGAATGAGAAAAGGAAAGAGTTGGTGCATGCATCTTATATAAGATAAGGGTGAGTGAATTTATATAAAAGTCCAAAAGTTCCTGATAATTACAATTCGAGTCAAATAATCATCCAACGGAAATAAACGAAGTCGTTTACATGCGGGTCAGTTATGAAGATCGACAAGCTTGACAAGATACATGTGCTGACATTAATATAATCCATGAATGACGAAGGATTACAAAATCTAAAATTACGAAAAAGGGCTCATGCTTACCTAATCCAGGTTAAACTCGACCCAACTACCTATCCACTACCCGAAACAAAACTCAAACAGACCAAACGCCAAGCATACAATGATTTCACTAAAAAATGACCAAAAAGAATCTTAATTAGGCATTAAACTGGATTAAGTTCGGTCGGAGTGTTACATCCTCCCCCGCTTAAGAATCATTCCATCCTTGGAATGATTACATACCTATGTGAAGAGGATGGGATATTGTCGTGCCATTTGTTCTTCTAATTCCTAGGTGGCTTCATCAGGACCATGGTGTTCCCAAAGTACTTTGACCCATCGTGTGGTTCTAGTATGGGATATTTGCTCTTTTGTTCCAATGATATGGAGCGGATGCTCGATGTATGAAGCATTCAGCTAAATTTGCACATCATTGTATCGAATGACGTGGGTAGGGTATCTAACATATTTGCAAATCATTGATACATGGAATACATCATGTACTTGGGAGAACTCAGCTGGAAGAGCCAACCTGTATGCTAAATCACCGATTCTACTTTTGATCTCGAATGAGCCAACACATCTCAAGGCTAACTTGCCTTTCTAGTTGAAATGTATTGTACCTTTCATCGGCAAGACCTTCAGGAAAACCCAATCACCGATCTAAAATCTAAGGCTCTTCTACATGTATCTACATAACTCTTCTGTCTTGACCAAGCAACCTTCAAATTCTCAATTGCTTTCTGTACCTTCTCTATGGTTTTGGCGATAATCGACGGTCAGTGAAAACTTCTCGTTCCAACTTCTTTCCAGCACACTGGACTCCAACATTTGCATTCGTACAAGGCTTCATATGGAGCCATACAATGCTCTCGTGGAAACTATTATTATAGGCAAATTCACACATGAGAGATGCGTATCCCATTCTTTCTCAAAGTTTAAAACATTAGCTCGTAGCATGTCTTCCAAGGTCTGAATCATCCGTTCAAATTGCCCATCCGTCTATGGGTGATACACCGTGCTAAAACTCAACTTGGTACCCAAAGCATCTTAGAAAACCTTCCAGAATGATGATACAAAATGATGATCATGATCAGACGCAATAGACACGAGCGTACCATGTAGTCTGACAATCTCATCTACAAACTTCTTAGCCATCTTTGAAAACGTCATGCCCTTCTTGAATGGAAGAAAATGGGCTGACTTCGTCAATCGATCCACTATCACCCAAATAGCATTATTCTTCTTACTCTTCAGGGGTAATCCAGAAACAAAATCTATCATAATGTGTTCCCATTTCCACTGAAGAATATGTAATGGGTGTAAAGAACCCGGAGGCCTTTGATGATTAGCTTTCACCTTCTGACAAGTTAGACATCTAGTGATGAACCTTGCAATTTCTCTTGTCATATTATTCCACCAAAATCGGTCCTGTACGGTCCAGTGCATCTTTGTACTCCTAGGGTGCATCGCATAGCGAGCATAATGTGCATCAGTCATGAGGTTTTCTTTTAAGCCATCAACTGCTGGTACACACAACCTGTTCCAAAAATATAACACTCCATCCTCCAATCGGAAATCTGATCGATCTCATATATGATCTCTGATGTGCACCAATTCGAATATTCAAACTGCCGATCCTTTATTTGTTGAATTATTTCCGGCTGGAAAATAAGGGTACTTGCAAACATCACAAGGTTATCTACCAATTTCACTTCCACGAGCTTATCTTTGAATTCATCTTGAATAAACACATGGGAACTTACTAGCATATTGAGAGTCTTTGACTTTCTACTAAGAGCATCCGCCACCATATTTCCTTTCCCTGGATGATACTTGATAAGGAAGTCATAATCCTTAATAAACTCAAGCCATCTGTGTTGTCTCATATTTAACTCATGCTGCATGAACAAATATTGCAAATTATGGTGATCTGAGTGTACTTAAAACTTCACGCCATACAGATAGTGTCACCATAGTTTTAAAGCGAATACAATAGTTGCCAGTTCTAAGTCATGTGTGGCATAGCTCTTCTCATGCTCCTTGAGTTGTCTAGACCCATACATAATCACCTTATCATGCTGCATCAACACATACCCCAATCATGCTCTAGAAGTATTAGAATATATCACAAATCCTTCCCTTCCTTCAGGTAGAGTCAATACTGGAGCAGTAGTTAACTTTTCCTTCAAAGCTTGAAAACTAGTTTCACATTCCTCAGTCCACTGAACAAGTACATTCTTCCAAGTTAGCTTGGTTAAAGGAGTAGATATCTTTGCGAAGTCTTGCACAAATCTTCGGTAATATCCTGCAAGTCCAAGAAAACTCCTAATCTCTATCACCAACTTCGGACTGAGCCAATTAACAACTGCCTTAACTTTTACCAGATCAATTGCCAAACCTTCTCGTGAAATGATATGACCGAGAAACGCTACTTGCTAAAGCCAAAAGTTACATTTTGCCCATTTGGCATATAACCGATGTTCTCTCAACAATTGTAAGGCTTTTCTCAAATGATTTTTATGCTCCTCTGTAGTCTTAGAGTACACCAAAATATAATCAATAAAAATAACAATGAAATGATCCAAGAAAGGAGCGAAGATCCGATTTATCAAAGCCATAAAAGCAACAGGTGCATTGATTAATACAAAAGGCATCACAAGAAATTCATAATGACCATACCTCAGTTTGAAGTAGTTTTTGGAATTTCATCATCCTTCACCCTTAATTGGTGATACCCAGACCTCAAATCAATCTTGAAAAAATACGCTGCCCCTTGAAGTTAATCAAACAATTCATCAATACACGGCAGGAGATACTTGTTCTTTATTACTATTTTATTCAACTACCGGTAATCAATATCCATCCACAAGGTGCCATCTTTCTTCTTGACAAACAACACTGGAACCCCCCAAGGGGACACGCTCGAGCACATAAAACCCTTATCCAAGGGATCCTGTAATTACTTCTTCAACTTCAATAGTTCTGCAGGGGCCATATGATATGGAGCTTTACTAATCGGTGCTGTACCTGGGACAAGGTCAATGGAGAATTCAACTTCTTGAATAGGGGGTAACTCTAAAACTTCATCGGGAAATATATCCAGAAAGTCACACACCACCGGAATCTCTCCAAGTTGCTTCAGTTCCTTTTTCTCTTAGATAAAGGCAATGAAACCTTCACACCCCTTGCGTATCATTCGATCCACTTTGTATGCGGAGATAATGCGCCTAGGGCATTTCTTTTGATTGCCCTTAAAACGAAACCCATTCCCTAAATCAAAGTAGATTGTCCTGCTGTAACAATTCACACAAGCATGATAACGCGCTAGCTAATCTATTCCAAAGATCATGTCGAAGTCCAACATTGACAACAAGATTAAGTTAATAGGGAGTTGACGTCCGTCTATCTGCACATCGCATTGGGGGTAGTATACACTACAGTCCGCCTTCTTGCCAACAGGAGTGAAAACCACCAACACATACAGTAGCGGTTTAGGAGGCTACCGTAGCTGTACAACAAAATGAGGTGCTACGTATGAACGCGTAGACCCCAAATCAAACAATGCAAGAGCTTCTGCTTGAGCAATCAAAATAATACTTTCCACCACATTCGCATCCTTTGCACTTTCATGAGTAGCGGCATAAGCATATGCAGTCTGGCGGTTCGGCTTCTGGCTTTGACGAGGGTGCTGTGGCTTGCCTTAAGCTGTAGAAGTTGTAGGTCTGGATTGTTTCGAAGACTTATACTTCAGACATTGAGCCATCAAATGGTCCATAGATCTACAAATCAAATAGGCTCCTGTCTTTCTCCAGCATTGCTCCGTCCTATGTGCTCTACCACAGTGATCACATGACTCACCAGCTAAACTTGAAGGACCTCTCCTACCTTTCGTCTTCTTATGTGCTTGTCTCCTTGCACCAAAGGGTGCATTCCTCTTTGATTCAGTAGATTTTTCTTCTTGAATATTGGCTTCTGCAGCATAAGCTCTATCCACTGCGTCATAAAGGTAGCTAGTCATTGGAAAGCTGTCACATGATTCTTGTATCTAGGATTCAGGCTATTGATAAATCTGTTGACCTTCTTCTCCTCTGTATTGATCATATCTTCTGCAAAGTGTGACAACTGTGTGAACTTATGCACATAGTCTGCTACTGACAGCTACTGTTGCTGTAAGGATAAGAACTCTACTTCCTTTGCCCTCTATACATGAGCTGGAATAAACTTTCTTCTAAATTGTTTCTTGAATGTTTCCCACACATTGCACTAGGCATGTCCTTATAGGAATCGCTCACACTCTTCCACCATGTCCTTGCCACATCATGGAACATCGAGGTTGTGAGTACGACCTTCTGCTTGTTAGTGCAAACAACTGTGTCAAAGAGATCCCTGGTATGCTCCAACCATTGATCTGCTTTCAAACCATCTTCATTCCCATAAAATTTGGTGGCCCCACATTTCCGGAATTTGTCATATGAAGCATTGAGGTCGCTTTCCTTAGGTTGGAAAACTATTTGTTGCTCCATGTGGGGTGGGACTGATACTTGACTTTGTCTGTCCACAATGGACGCTACTTGTGCTTACAAAGAGTGCACTACTTGTGATTGAGCTTGAATTACTTGTAACATCATAAGGAAGCGATCGTCCACGAGTGGCCATTGTGGAGCTGTTGACCCACTCTCATTATCTCCATGATTGTTATTGGTACCAGATCCGGATGCCATTTCTTGCAAAAATAAAAGTCAATACTCAAACACAAGGCGTACCCTACTACAAGTCACAAAACAAATCAAATATCAGACTATAAAGTCAAATATTTAAATGCGTGATCTCACCACGTTCCTATATGCTTACACGCTTATCAACTAAAACAAACAATGCTCTAATACTATATAATACGTATGTCACAACCCGAGCCTAAGAAATCAAGGATTAAGGTTAACCCTAATCAATGACACACGTACTCCCGTGCATCTACATTTAGACCTTGTCTGAATGCACATGCACAAGGGAAAATAACACGTGCAAATACATTGTATGCAGAAGCTGTACGTATCATTGCATAAAGAAGAGGATACACAAACATATGACAGTATTGACAAAAGATCACATTAATTCCACAATATACAAACAAAAGAATCCCTGTCTTTACAAGATTGACGGACGGTTGAGCCAGGACATAAAATGCAAAGAGTGAAACAAAACTCCCATGGCAAGAACCAGATGCAATCCTCACAGCAAAATGAGACTTGTACTAATGCCACACCGCTCTCTGGTGGAGTGATCACATCCACTCCTCTAGCCTTGACAGGGCTTCTACGGTCTCCTCTGGAGTCTTATTGACCAACGAGGGGTTGGCAGTGGAATCTACGCCTGCAACACCAAGGACAACTAGTGAATACAATGATTCAGCAAAGCATAAGCAACAATAAGGTAACACGCGTTGTGTCTATAAGAATAATGAACAGATAAAATTACATAGAATTTCAATTTCGTATATTAGGCAAATTATGCATTTAAATAAAGCATGTTATAAGAATCAATGCATGTGTACTGTACTATGTGGCTACTACATTTGTCATATCCTCTCTCTAGGGATCTATACATGAGAGAACACCATCAACGAGCTAAGGTACGAATAGGGCTTAAGTTCCCGGTGTCTAGAAGGCCTAAGATATAAACACACTGCAGCAGCAACATATATACTATGCCAAAGTCAACCTCGCCAGGTACCCTAAGGCTGAGGCTGAGTAGTACCTGACCATGTTGAGTCAACCATATACTTGACCTTGAGTAAAACATGCATGTCATTTAGGGAATAAGAACAATATTACATTACGTTTAATTCATATAATACTCAAGGCAATATCTATAACCATAGCAATTGTCAAGGACATATCGAAAGGACATAACAATGGACATAACAATGAGTCTGCAAACCATACATAAGAGTGGAGGACAATAATCATCATCCAATATGCCATGCAATTCAATTTGATAGAATCAAGATAATTCACTAGCCAGCCCTAATCTAGTCATCTAGTGTTTCTAACTGTGTATGATGATGTAGTTTTAAGTTATCTGATACACAGTTATCTTTCATTTCATGTTGCATTGTGTCAAGAAGGTGTATCGGAGTCCCTTAAACCAACACCCATGGGGAGGTGCTTAACAACTGGATAACACGCATGAATGAATCACAGCCCTCAAGACCATTCATACCTTCCATGTGTTCCATTGGATAGGTTAAGGGTTTCCTACATTTCCACAGAAAGGCCCTATAAGGTCTCTTCAATACCTACCATTTCTTGTGTTTCAATGGTCTCATGGCTTCGCCGTGGGTAACCTATGGCTTAGTTGTATTATGCACTACGGCTCAGCCGTGGTTCCCCAGATTGTTTTTGCATTTACGGTAAGCCACGGCTAACACGTGCTTCTTCATACATCTAGACTGTATTTAATCTACGGTTAAGCTACGAGTGGGTATGGCTTAGCCGTAGCACACCATATGGTTTAACCGTAGCTAAACCATAAAAGGTTTCTTACATTTCCTACTCTCTAGATGTCAAGCCGTAGTATGACCTACGGTTAGGTCACAACTAGCCTACGGCTTAGCCATAGCTTGACTATAGTGTAAAGTCGGTTTTGCAGCTCTTTAGAAAGTGAGCCGTGAAGCTCTACGACTTAGCTGTAAGCTTCAGAAGGTTACATTCTGAACCTATTACAGATGAAACTGAATTTGAATCGAATGGCCACAAAGCTAACAAAGGAGATAATAAGTATATATAATCTGATACAAAAGGGCTGTAAATCACCAAAATATTTAAGAGATTAAGACAAATAATAAAAAACATGGTGTACCAACGAGTGTTCATCCATAGCGTGCTTATACTTGCCTCAAATGAGCTTTGTCAAGTTAATTATTGTCCTGTGGCTCAATTTGGAGTCTCTCTAACTCTAGAAACCATGCATACAAAGAGTGAGAAGAGAGGCGTGCATGTAAAGAAAGAAAAGGATTCTAGACCCAAGTATATTATGATAAACCATGTCATACCTTAACTATACAAGGAGGTGACATGTAAACTGGGTGCATAAAAACTCTCCCTTTTTCTTTGCTTGATGACCGAAGAAGAGAATAGAAAGAAAGAGAAGAAGAGGTGGCTAGTTGAAAGAGAGAATGATAAAAGGAAAAAATCGATGCATGCATCTTATATAAGATAAGATGAGTGAAATTATATAAAAGTCCAAAAGTTCCTGATAATTATTGTTCGAGTCAAATAATCGTCCAATGGAAACAAACGAAGTCGTTTATATGTGAGTCAGTTACGAAGATTAACAAGCTTCACATGATACACTTGCTGACACCAATATAATACATGAATGACAAAGGATTACAAAATCTAAAATTACAAAAAAGGGCTCATGCCTACCTAATCCAGGTTAAACTCAACCTAACTACTTATCCATGACCTGAAACGAAACTCAAATAGTCCAAACGCCAAGCATACAACAAATTCCATGAAAAATGACCAAAAAGAATCTTAATTAGGCTTTAAACTGGATTAAGTTGGGTCGGAGTATTACAAATATATAGAGTTTATTATAAACTCATGAATTCTGTGGCTCCAGGCATATCATATTCAAATGAAACAAAAGGTATTACTACTTTATTTCAAACCAATTTTAAAAATAAAGTTAATATTCAAAAACTCATTTAACGGAATGATATTCAGTCCTCTGGAAGATGGCACCTAGAAAACACTCAACTAGAAAGATCTTTAGAAAATAAAGAAATTGAAACAATTATTAAACATATAGATGGAAGTATTAAAATAAATTTTCAAATAGATTCTAAAGATAAAACTCCTACAGTTTATCAACCCTCTTGAAATTCTTATTCACATTCTCCTTCAGTCATAGGATCTTCTATAAAAGAACCATCCAGAGTTTCTTATTTTACACCTAATGTAGATCTTAGACCTACAGGACTTGTTTATCTTTTTTATGAAACTTTAGAAGCTATATTTCATGCACAAACAAATCATGCTTCTCAAACTAATACTTATAATACTTCTAAATCTGATTTCAATATATATGTTATTGAATGTTTTGAAATTGATAAAGATATGCTAAAAAAGAATTTATTATTACATCCTTTATCAAAATCTTTTTTTAAACAGATTTATTAAGAACATAAAGATTTCTTAAAAGAAAAATTGTATAACTATATGTATGATAATCAAAGAAATATTTATTTCTTTGATTGGCTTAAATTAGCTATGAAGAAAACATATAAAACTGAAATTTTAACTATTAACATGATAACAAAATTAAGCTCTTCCTAGATTATAGCTTCTACTAGTTCGTCTCCATAATAAACTAAAGAATCTATACATCCTCCATTGCATCAAATTATTTATAAAGAAACTATAGCCGTACACATAAAAGATGTTGTAAAGATACAAGGTGATAAAGGTAAATCTGATTTTGTTTACAAATCAGACTTAAGTCATGTTTTAGAACAAAATAATTATACAAATATAAACCTTCATACTATTGGCCAACAAACCAATAGAATTGAAAATAAAGTAGAAAATATATTAATTTTTTATGAAACCACTTCTGCTCAAAAGGTAATTAAGACACAAGCTTTAGGTTTCCAAGGTAAAGCCCTTAAAGATCTAAAGTTAAAAAAGAAAATCCTAAAGTTTTCAGAAGAACTAATTAATCAATTAGCTCATAGTTTTACAAATATAAAACTTCAAGAGAAAAAAGACCAAAAAGAAGAAAAATCCATAAATGTTTTAGCCTCAACTTCTAAAGCTTCTAGAGAATTTTCTGTATCTAATTCTATAGAAGAGAAGTCTAAAACAACAAAAGAAAATCAAAATGATCAAAATCATGAATCTCTATAACACAATAAAATATTTAAAAGACAAAAGCAATAGTTACTACAGCAACTCTTGCTGATCTTTTATTCAAAGAACAGGTTAATCTAAATAGTCTTCAATTTGAAAACTCATCTGTCTATGAATGGAATTTAGATAGCTTATTGAAACATCAAATTCTCCAATTATGCCAACATATGATGATCTGTGTCTCGACCACCACGACTGTTGCTAATGATCAAAGACATGCAATAAATACAGTTGTCCTTGGATTTACTAGCCAATTACATGGTTGGTGGGAAAATTATCTTTCTGATATAGAAAGACAAGCTATACTGCACGCAGTAAAAAGAGATACTTCAGGAAATCCTGTTATTAATACTCATGGCCAAATGATGTCTGATTCTATCTACATGCTCATTACCAATATAGTTAAAATTTTATTGGTAATTATATGAATGTAGAAGAAAAATTGAAAACTCAATTAATCAATCTAACATGTCCAACGTTATTTGATTTCCGTTGGTATAAAGTTGTCTTCTGATCAAAACTTTATACAATTAATGCAAGCAATTTAGTATTCTGGAAAGAAAATTTTATATCTGGTCTTCTTAAACTTCTTAAATGTATCAACAAGTATGAACTTTGTGATTTTGTTTTCAATTTGGCATGGAACCATTAATTAGCCCTTCAGGCCTGAATAAAAGGAAAAAGTTAAAAAGAAACCATCGAAAAAGAAAATCAAAACATTTCTCAACTCCAAAATACTATATTCCCTCTAAAAGATATAAAAAGAAATCTTCCCATAAAAAACCTTACAAAGGATCAAAGAAAACTTATACAAAAAACATTCCATCCTCTTATTTTCCCATGAAGAAGGAAATACAATGTTATAACTGTAAAGAAAAAGGACATATTACTCTTGACTGCCCAAAAACAAAAGTAAAAATAGAAAAAGAAATAAAAACTATTCTAAAAGGACATTCATCTTCTTCTTCAGAGTCATCTAACTCTTCTGATACAGAATATTTTTCTCACTCATTAGATATGTGTCATTGCAACATACTTGATAGTGAAATTCAGTATGAATCTGCCTTTTCTTCCTCTTTATCTTTAAACGTACTTTCTGCTCTAGTAGAAATCGTGTTAGAAATGTTTAAAGATCTGAATGATGAAGAATTAAAAAATAAATAATTTGAAAAAATGTAGAATATAAACAAAGGAAATAAAAGTCTAAATGCAAAAGCTTTTACATCAAATAATACATCTGAGTTACCTAAACAATTCAGTATAAATTGTATTAGATAGAGTAAGAGACCAACAAGCTCCTCTTCAACCTTCTATTCAAGATCTGTTTAAAGAGATTAATAATCAAAAGCAAGAAATAAAATAATTAAAATGAAATTTAAATGAACTACAAGATCTCAAACAACGTGTTGAAATGCTTGAATATCGTACACTTAAATCTTATCAAGAACATGATGATAATCTAGAACAACATGAAGAATTTGGTGAAGAAGTAAATGGTTTTTTAAATTCTTGAACAAGAAATCCTCTTCAAAAATGGAAAACACAAATAGCAATAAAGGTTAAAGACTTCTCTATTAAAGTACTCTGCTTACTAAATAGTGGTGCCAATGTTAATTTAATAAGAGAAGGATTAATCCCAACAAGATATTATCAAAAAACTAAAATAAACTCAGCCTAGCAATTGTTAGTAAAAAACTATATATCAAATATAAATTAAATAATGTCCACATTTGCAAAAATGGAAAATGCATAAAGACTAATTTCTTACTAAGAAAGGATTTAAACAATAATGATATCCTAGGAAATTTTTTTTACAGATTCTATAACATTTTTAAATTGATTCATTAGGCCTAAAAACTATTCTAGACAATAAAGAATTAATTTTTTATTTTGTTGAATCATCTCCTATTCAACATATCAATCTCATTCAGAATCAAGTTTCTTATAAACAAAAACAAATTGCATATCTTCAAGAAGACATGAATTCCTCAAGAATCGAAGAACAAGTAACTAAACCTAAATTTTTAAAAGAACTAAGTTAATTCCAAAAGACGCTTGAAACAAAAGGTTGTTTTGACCTTCCATCTGCCTTTTGGCATAGGGAACACCATATTGTTTCTCTTCCGTATATTGATGATTTAAATGAAGCTCAAATTCCTACTAAAGCTTAACCTACTCAAATGAATAAAGGCCTTGTTCAATTGTGTAATAAAGAGATCAATGATCTTCTACCTAAAAAGCTTATTCATAAATGATAATCCCCTTGGAGTTGTGCAGCATTTTATGTAAATAAAGCGCCTGAATAAGAACAAGGTATTCCCCATCTTGTTATCAACTACAAGCCTTTAAACAAAGTTTTAAAGTTTGTAAGATATCCAGTTCCAAATAAATCTGATCTTAAGAGATGACTCTTTGGTGCCTTCATTTTTTCGAAATTTGATCTTAAATCGAGATTTTCGCAAATTCAAATCACCCCAGAAGATAGGTACAAAACTGCTTTTACAGTACCATTTGGACATTACAAGTAGAATGTTATGCCATTTATTTTAAAAATGCTCCTTCAGAATTTTAAAGAATAATGAATGAAATGTTTAATCAATATCAAGCTTTTATACTTATCTAAATAGATGACATTCTTGTGTTTTCAAAACCCATTCCATTTGTTTCCATTAGAAACATTTAAATATTTTTAAAAAGGCCATCCTTAAGAATGGACTTGTTTTATCTTTATTCTAAAAGAAAATGAAACTTTTTCAAACAGAAATTCATCTTCTTGGCTTCATAATAAAGAAAGGAACTATTTCTCCAATTCAAAGAGTTATTAAATTTGCTTCTCAATTCTTGATGAAATCCTTAATAAAGATTAATTGCAACATTTTCTTGACATGTCCTTTAATCCCATATGTCTTTAGGAATTATCCCTCCTAAAAATGACACCAATTACTGGCAAAAGCAAAGCCCCTATTCCGGAATCAAGCTCTTCTTCTATTCCAACTTCCCAACAAATTTCAAGCCCTTTCTTCAATCTAGGATTATTAGTCACTTCTCAAGAACTTATCAATGCCCATTGGAGTGCAATTCTCTCTGACAAAAGAAAAAACACTCGAAAATCTTTATCCAAAATCTCAAACCACATCAAGGACTTAGAAAGCCAAATCTATATGTTTCATAGCATCCATCAAAGGGCACTGTTATCCACCTATGCTGATGAAAAAAAGTCCAAAATACACCTTCTGGAAAAGGTTAACACAACCCTTCCAAATGAGTTAGCTGCAAGAATAAGAGAAAAGCCTCTTTCTTGTCAGATCAAGGAAGTTGGGCAACTGGAAGCTCATTATATAAGCTGGGCAATTGGTTTTCCAAAATTGTTCCTTCCATCATGTGAAGTTGACATCTCATATATTGAACAAGACATAGTCCAAAGGTTTCTTTTATGCAGAGATGATTTTGAAATAATACAGCAGCTCCTTGCAACCGTGCGTCATGACCTTCCTAACCTTAGACTCACCAGAAGACAACTTCTCATAATGATTTCATCTACTTTGGGTGAAAGATCAAAAATTCGGTTTTATCAATCATATCAATTAAGGACCATCATGAATTATGAAGAAGGAGATTTATTCTGTCAAAATAAAGGATTATGAATACATCCCAATCGGTTGTCCTTCCCAATGGTATGAATCTCACGAATGTGCTATATTGGAATACAGCCTAGAGCGCCTACAGAATTATAATCTAGTTGCTGATCAATACCAAAGATTTATCAATTTAAGAGAACATTTTAAATTTCCAAGTACATACAGCTATAATTGGTGCAATAATCAGAGAATAGTTTGTATTGCTGATGACTTAGCTGAGCAAACAACAGTTATTCAGAATCCTTATAAATCAGGACATTCAATCCTGAATCAAATCCTCAATGCCTATGAAGATATGTCTTCTAATATTTCAGAAAAAACTCATGAAGAATTAATTCAGATATTCCAAGGAGAAATCGAAAATAATGGTTGGAATGACCCTAGCCTTGGTTTTGAATCTCTTATGAAATTCTCAGCCTTTAATCAAGAATCATAGTATGAAGAATAATAGATTGAAGAATCTCCATTAAAGCATTGGTCAAAAACTACATCACCTTTCGAAAGAAAATTCTTTTAAAGTATTCTGAGGAGACAAAAGGTAATGATGACATTGCCTCTTCATCCAAAGAAAAGGAAAGAAATAAAGCATATAGTGCTTTATAAAGCCACTTTATTTCTTACAAAACCATTATGAAGTCACTTTTGCTCATATCTCTACAAAAGGACAATAGCCTCACTATTCAGAAGAAGGCAAGCACACTCCAGTCATCAGTCTACCATAGTTTTTGAGAAGATAGTGTTTATCTACTATGCAGACAGTGGAATTATCCTGAATTATGTCAGCTCATCAAATGAAATTCACATCTAGTCTAAATTCAATTGTAATGAAAAGTAAATTTGGTGTGTAAAGGCTATAAATTAGCTATAGCTTTCCCTTGTAAACGCAAGTTAAGATTTGGTATTTAGTTTTACTTTTTCATTTCGTCCCACTACTCCCATTTGGTATCAGAGCCAAGTTGATATCAGACTTGTAATCAAGTACTTTGGCAATATAAAGTTGTGTTGTGAGTATTTCTTCACAAATCTTTGTTATGTATTTTCAATTTGCTTAAGGGTTTGCTGACTCAAAAGTAAGAACATCAAAAATCTTAATACTCAGTTGTGTGTTCGTTATTTTTGAGAAATTTTAATCATATCCTACCCGAAGCGAATTTGAGGTAGCCATTATTGTCGCCATTGTTAGCCGTGTGAAGGCGTTAAAGGCATTTTGTCAGTGTGTAAATTTGTTATTTCATTGGATACTTATGGTGGTATTAATTAAAACAAATCTCTAATACAAATTATGGCTAAGCTTATTAAAAAGTTTGTACCTTCTTCTCTTTCATCATCGAATTCCTTATATTCAGTGTCTATTAAAAATAGTGAAAAAATTTGTTATGATGATTTAGATCAAGTTATTTATGACTGGACTATCCCTACGGTAAATAAAAATGAAGTTTATCAAGCTGGAAGTTTTCAATTAAAATCAAGTTAAAAAGTAAAAACCATAGAAAGAACTGAATTCGTCACAGGTGATATTCAGCATCTTTCTATAATAAAGCCCCATGAAATCAAAGAGTATCCTAAAACATATAATTATATTCATTTTGGACTAGTACAAGTCGTTCTTAAGCCATTTACAAGACTTGGACTTAGAACAGAAGCTCTCATCTATGTTCAAGATACAAGACATAAAAAATTCAGTGACTCATTACTTGGAATGGTTGAATCAAGTTTGGCTAATGGCCTTATTTTCTTCAATAGTTTCCCAAATTTCTCTATTTCTCTTATAGATTCAGGCGTACATGAAGCTCTTATATTAGCTATTCACATAAAAGGTTTTGACATGGATCCTTATAATCAAAATCTTGCTCTAATGTATAGAGTTTATTATAAACTCATGAATTCTGTGATTCCAGGCATAGCTTATTCAAATCAAGCAAAATGCATGACTACTTTATTTCAAACCAATTTTAAAAATAAAGTTAATATTCAAAAACTCATACAATGGAATGATATTCATCTCTCTAGAAGGTAGTGCCTAGAAAACACTTAACTAGAAAGATCTTTTGAAAATAAAGAAATTGAAACAATTATTGAATTTGAAGAAGAAGTGTTGAAATAAATTTTCAAACAGATTCTAAAATATAACTCCTATAGTTTATCGACCTTCCCGAAATTCTTATTCACATCCTCCTTCAATCGTAGGATCCTCTATAAAAGAACCATCGAGAGTTTCTTACTCTACACCTAATATAGATCTTAGACCTACAGGACTTATTTATCCTTCTTTTCAAGCTTCAGAAGCTATATCTCACACACAAACAAATCATGCTTCTCCAACTAATACTTTTAATCCTTCTGAATCGTATTTCAATATAAATGTTATTGAATGTTTTAAAATTGATAAAGATATGTTAAAAAAGAATTTATTATTACATCCTTTATTAAAATCCTTTTTTAAATAGGTTTCTCAAGAAGATCAAGACTTCTTAAAAGAGAAATGGTATAATTATATGTATGATAATCAAAGAAATATTTATTTCTTTGACTGGCTTAAATTAATGATGAAGAGAACATATAAAACTAAAATTTTAACTATTAACATGATAACAAAATTAAGCTCTTCCTGGATTATAGCTTTTACCAGTTCGTCTCCATAACAAACTGAAGAATCTATACATCCTCCATTACATCAAATTATTTATAAAGAAACTGCAGTCGTACCCATAAAAGATGTTGCAAAGATACAAGGTGATAAAGATAAATCTGATTTTGTTTACAAATCAGACTTAAGACATGTTTTATAATAAAATAATTATACAAATATAAACCTTCATACTATTGGCCAATAAACTAATAGAATTGAAAATAAAGTTGATAATATTTTGAATTTTTATGAAACCACTTTATCTCAAAAGGTAATTAAGATACAAGTTTTAGGTTTCCAAGGTGAAGCCCTTAAAGATCTAAAGTTAGAAAAGAAACCCCTAAAGTTTTTAGATGAACTAATAAATCGATTTTCTTATAGTTTTACAAATATAAAACTTTAATAAAATAAAGAAAAAAAAAGAAAAATCCAAAAATGTTTTAGCCTCAACTTTTAAAGCTTCTAGTTCAGACTCAGAACTTTCTGTATCTAATTCTATAGAAGAAAAGTCAAAAACAACAGAAGAAAATCAAAATGTTCGAAATCATTAATCTCTACAACTTAATAAAATATTTAAAAGACAAAAACCAATAGTTACTATAGCAAAAACTAGAAATTATTATCTAGGACCAACTCCTACTAATCTTCGATTCAAAAAATAGGTTAATCTAAATGGTCTTCAATTTGAAAACACATCTATCTATGAATGGAATTTAGACGGCTCATCAAAATATCAAATTCTCCAATTATGCCAGCACATGATGATCTATGCCTCTACCATCATGACTGCTGGTAATGA
Organism: Sextonia rubra; assembly: GCA_037013555.1. NCBI lineage: Eukaryota > Viridiplantae > Streptophyta > Magnoliopsida > Laurales > Lauraceae > Sextonia > Sextonia rubra. The sequence goes on from JASUAD010000026.1 coordinate 14,694,086, forward strand.
TCAAAGACATGCAGTAAATATAGTTGTCCTTGGATTTACTAGCCAATTACATGGTTGGTGGGAAAATATCTTTCTGATATAGAAAGACAAGTTATTCTGCAAGTAGTAAAAGAGATACATCAGGAAATTGTATTATTAATACTCAAGGCCAAATGATACCCGATTCTGCCTACATGCTCATTACCAATATAGTTAAACATTTTATTGGTAATTATATGAATGTAGAAGAAAAATTAAAAATTTAATTAATCAATCTAACATGTCCAACATTATCTAATTTCTGTTGGTATAAAGATGTAAGCTATAGATGCTAACAAAGGGTTTTTTCTTCATTTTTGAGAGAGGCTTTAAAGGATGTAGAATAGGTTTCATAAATAAGAAGAAGTGCTTGAGGAAGGATATGGTGTTAAGATTTTGGACATTACAAAATCTTAACTTTCTTTTACCAGAGAATCTTTTTGATTTTCAAGTCTCATTAATGGCCTAAGAGTAGCTTGTACTAGTTTTAAAAATCCAATTGGAGTTGTGCAACATTTTATGTAAATAAGGCGCCTAAACAAGAACGAGGTGTTCCTCATCTTGTTATTAACTACAAGCCTTTAAACAAAGTTTTAAAGTCTGTAAGATATCCAGTTCCAAATAAATTTGATCTTAAAAAATGACTCTCTGGTGCCTTAATTTTTTCAAAATTTGATCTTAAATCAGGCTTTTGGCAAATTCAAATCACCCAGGAAGACAGGTACAAAACTGCTTTTATAGTACCATTTGGACATTACGAGTGGAATATTATGCCATTTAGTTTAAAAATTGCTCCTTCAGAATTTCAAAGAATAATGAATGAAGTTTTTTATTAATATCAAGCTTTTATTCTCATCCATATAGATGACATTCTTGTGTTTTCAAAATCCATTTGTGACGATTGGAAACATTTAAATATTTTTCAAAAGGCCATCCTTAAGAATTGACTTGGTTTATCTTTATATTTATAGAAAATGAAACTTTTTCAAATAGCAATTCAGTTTCTTGGCTTCATAATAAAGAAAAGAACTATTTCTCTAGTTCAAAGAGTCATTAAATTTGCTTCTCAATTTCCTGATGAAATCCTAATAAATATCAACTGCAACATTCTCTTGATCTGTCTTTTAATCCTATATGTCTTAAGGAATTATCCCTCCTAAAAATGACACCAATTACTGGCAAAAGCAAAGCCCCTATTTCAAAATCAAGCTCTTCTTCTATTCCAACATCTTAACAAATTTCGAGCCCTTTCTTCAATCCAGGATTATCAATCACTTCTCAAGAACTTATCAATGCCCACTGGAGTGCAATTCTCTCTGTCAAAAGAAAAAAACACTCAAAAAAATTTATCCAAAATCTCAAACCACATCAAGGACTTAGAAAGCCAAATCCAGATGTTTCATAGCATCCATCAAAGAGCACTTTTATCCACATAGCTGACAAAAAACATCCAGAATACATCTCCTGGAAAAGGTTAACACAGCCCTTCCAGATGAGTTAGCTGTAAGAATAAGAGAAAAAACTATTTCTTGTCAAACCAAGGAATGATTAATGCTGAAAGATCATTATATAAGCTAGGCAACTGGTTTTCCAAAATTGTTCCTTCCATCATATGAAATTGATATCTCATATATTGAAATAATACAGCATCTCCCTGTAATCATGCGTCATGACCTTCGCAGCGTTGGACTCACCAAAAGACAACTTCTCATAACGATTTCATCTACTTTAGGTGAAAGATTAGAAATCCAGTTTTATCAACCATATCATTTATGGACCATCATGAATTATAAAGAAGGAGCTATATTCTGTCAAAAATTCATAGCCGCCATAAAGGATTATGAACACATCCCAATTGGTTGTCTTTCCCAATGGTATGAATCTCACAAATGTGCTACATTGGAATACAGCCTTGAGTGCCTACAAAATTATAATCCAGTTGTTGATCAATACCAAAGATTTATCAATTTAAGAGAGCATCTTAAATTTCCAAGTACATAGAGATATATTTGGTGAGATAATCGGAGAATAGTTTGTATTGCTGATGACTTAGCTAAGCAAACAACAATTATTCAGAATCCTTATAAATCAGGACATTCAATCCTAAATCAAATCCTCAATGCCTATGAAGATATGTCATCTTATGTTTTAGAAAAAACTAGTGAAGAATTAATTCAGCTATTCCAAGGAGAAATAAAAAATGATGGTTGGAATGACCCCAGCCTTGGTTTTGAATCTCTTATGAAATTCTCAGCCTTTAATCAAGAATCACAGTGTAAAGAATAATAGGTTGAAGAATCTCCATTAAAGCATTGGTAAACCATTACATCACCTTTTAAAAGAAAATCCTTTTAAAGTATTTTGAGGAGACAAAAGGTAATGATGACATTGCCTCTTCATCCAAAGAAAAGGAAAGAAATAAAGCATACAGTGCTTTATAAAGCCACTCAATTTCCTACAAAACCATTATGACGTCACTTTTGCTCATATCTCTACAAAAGGACAATAGCCTCACTATTCAGAAAAAGGCAAGTACACTCTAGTCATCAGTCTACCATAGTTTTTGAGAAGATAATGTTTATCTACTATGCAGACTACGGAATTATCCTAAATTGTGCCAGCTCATAAAATGAAATTCACATCCAGTCTAAATTCAGTTGTAATGAAATGTAAATTAGGTGTGTAGAGGCTATAAATTTGCTATAGCTTTCCCTTGTAAATGCAAGTTAAGATTTGGTATCTAGTTTTACATTTTCATTTCATCCCACTACTCCCATTTGGTATCAGAGCCAAGTTGATATCAGACTTGTAATCAAGTACTTTGGCAATATAAAGTTGTGTTGTGAGTATTTCTTCACTTATCTTTGTTATGTATTTTCATTTTGCTTAAGGGTTTGCTGGCTCAGAAGTAAGAACATAAAAAATCTTAATACCTGGTTGTGTGTTTATTATTATTGAGAAATTTTAATTATATTCTGCCCGGAATGAATTTGAGGTAGCCATTGTTGTTGTCGTTGTTAGCCATGTGAAAGCGTTAAAGGTGTTTTGTTGGTGTATAAATCCTCTATTTCATTAGATACTCGTGGTGGTATTGATTAAAATAAGTCTATAATACAAATTATGGCTAAGCTTATTAAGAGGTTTGTACCTTCATCTTCCTTATCATCGACTTCTTTATCTTAAATGTTTGTTAAAAATAGTGAAAAAATCAGTTATGACAATTTAGATCAAGTTATTTATGACTGGACTATTCTAACAATAAACAAAAATAATGTTTATGAGGTTGGAAGTTTTCAATTAAAATCAAGTTATAAAGTAAAAACCATAGAAATAACTGAATCCATCACAGGTAATATTCAGCATCTTTTTTTCATAAAGCCCCATGAAATCAAAGAGTATGCTAAAACATATAATTTCATTCATTTTGGACTAGTACAAGTCGCTCTCAAGCCATTAATGAGACTTGGACTTAGAACAGAAGCTCTCATTTATGTTCAAGATACAAGACATAAAAAATTCAATGACTCATTAGTTGGAATGGTTGAATCAAGTTTGACTAATGGCCCTACTTTCTTCGATTATTTCCCAAATTTGTCTGTTTCTCTTACAGATCCAGGTGCACATGAAGATCTTTCATTAGCTATCTAGACAAAAGGTTTTGATATGAATCCTCATAATCAAAATCTTGCTCTAATATATAAGGTTTATTATAAACTCATGAATTCTGTGGTTCCAGGCATAGCTTATTCAAATCAAGCAAAAGGTATGACTACTTTATTTCAAACTAATTTTAAAAATAAAGTTAATATTCCAAAACTAATAAATGAAATGATATTTATCTCTCTAGGAGATGGCGCTAGGAAAATGCTCAACCAAAAAGATCTTTAGAAAATAAAGAAATTAAAACAATTATTGAACTTGAAGAAGGAATGTTGGAATAAATTTTCAAACAGATTCTAAAGATAGAACTCCTACAGTTTATCGACCTTTTCGAGATTCTTATTCACATCCTCCTTCAGTCATAGGGTCTTCCATAAAAGAACCATCCAAAGTTTCTCACTTTACACCCAATGTAGATCTTAGACCTACAAGACTTGTTTATTTTTCTTATCAAGCTTCATAAGCTATATCTCACGCACAAACAAATCGTGCTTCTCCAACTAGTACCTATAATCTTTCTGAATCTTATTTCAATATCAATGTTATTGAATGTTTTGAAATTGATAAAGATATGTTAAAAAAGAATTTATTATTACATCCCTTATCAAAATCCTTTTTTAAACAGGTTTTTCAAGAACATAGAGATTTCTTAAAAGTAAAATGGTATAACTATATGTATGATAATCAAAGAAATATTTATTTCTTTGACTGGCTTAAATTAGCTATGAAGAAAACATATAAAACTAAAAGTTTAACTATTAACATGAATATCAAAATTAAGCTCTTCTTGGTTTATAGCTTCTACCAGTTCCTCTCCACAACGAACTGAAGGATCTATACATCCTCCATTGCATCAAATTGTCTATAAAGAAACTATAACCGTACCCATAAAAGTTGTTGCAAAGATACATGGTGATGAAGGTAATTCTAATTTTGTTTACAAATCAGATTTAAGTCATGTTTTTAGAATAAAATAATTATACAAATGTAAACTTTAATACTATTGGCCAACAAACTAATAGAATTGAAACTAAAGTTGATAATATTTTGAATTTTTATGAAACCACTTCTTCTCAAAAGGTAATTTAGACACAAGCTTTAGGTTTTCAAGGTGAAGCCCTTAAAAATCTAAAGTTAGAAAAGAAACCTCTAAAGTTTTTAGATGAACTAATAAATCAATTTTCTCATAGTTTTACAAATATAAAACTTCAAGAAAATAAAGACAAAAAAGAAGAAAAATCCAAAAATGTTTTAGCCTCAACTTCTAAACCTTCTAGTTCAGACTCAGAATTTTCTGTATCTAATTCTATAGAAGAAAAGTTTAAAACAATAAAAGAAAATCAAAATGATCAAAATCATGAATCTCTACAACTCAATAAAATATTTAAAAGACAAAAACCAATAGTTACTACAGCAAAAACTAGATATTATTATCCAAGACCAACTCCTGCTGATCTTTGATTCGAAGAACAGGTTATAATCTAAATGGTCTTCGATTTGAAAACTCATTTGTCTATGAATGGAATTTAGACGGCTTATCAAAATATCAAATCCTCCAATTATGCCAGCACATAATGATTTATGCCTCTACCATCTTGACTGCTGGTAATGATCAAAGACATGCGGTAACTGTAGTTGTCTTTGGATTTTCTGGACAATTACATGGTTGGTGAGAAAAATATCTTTTTGATATAGGAAGATAAGCTATTCTACAAGCAATAAAAGAAGATACCTCTAGAAATCTTGTCATTAATACCCAAGGCCAAATGATACGTGATTCTATCTATATGCTCATTACCAATATAGTTAAACATTTTATTGGTAATTATATGAATGTAGAAGAAAATTTAAAAACTCAGTTAATCAATCTAACATGTCCAACATTATTCGATTTCCATTGGTATAAAGATGTAAGCTGTAGGTGCTGACAAAGGGTTTTTTCTTCATTTTTGAGAAAGGCTTTAAGGGTTGTAGAATAGGTTTCATAAATAGGAAGAAGTGCTTAAGGAAGGATATGGTGTTAAGATTTTGGGCATTACAAAATCTTAACTTTCTTTTACCAGAGAATCTTTTTGATTTTCAAGTCTTGTTAATGGCCTAACAGCAGCTTGTACTAGTTTTAAAAATCCACTTAGAGTTGTGCATCGTTTTATGTAAATAAGGCGCCTGAACAAGAACGAGATGTTCCCCATCTTTTTATCAACTACAAGCCTTTAAACAAAGTTTTAAAGTCTGTAAGATATCCAGTTCCAAATAAATTTGATCTTAAGAAACGACTCTCTAGTTCCTTAATTTTTTTTCAAAATTTGATCTTAAATTGGGCTTTTAGCAAATTCAAATCACCCCAAAAGATAGGTACAAAACTGCTTTTACAATACCATTTGGACATTACAAGTGGAATGTTATGCCATTTGGTTTAAAAAATGCTCCTTCAGAATTTCAAAGAATAATGAATGAAATTTTTAAACAATATCAAGCTTTTATACTCGTCTAAATAGATGACATTCTTGTGTTTTCAAAACCCATTCATTTGTGACCAATGGAAACATTTAAATATTTTTAAAATGGCCATCCTTAAAAATGGACTTGTTTTATCTTTATTCCAAAAAAAAAAAATAAAACTTTTTCAAATAGAAATTTAGCTTCTTGGCTTCATAATAAAGAAAGGAACTATTTCTCCAGTTCAAAAAGTTATTAAATTTGCTTCTCAATTTCTTGATGAAATCCTTAATAAAGATCAATTGCAACATTTTCTTGACCTATCTTTTAATCCTATATGTCTTTAGGAATTATCCCTCCTAAAAATGACACCAATTACTGGCAAAAGTAAAGCCCCTATTTCGGAATCACGCTCTTCTTCTATTCCAACATCTCAACAAATTTCAAGCCCTTTCTTCAATCTAGGATTATCAGTCACTTCTCAAGAACTTACCAATGCCCATTGGAGTGCAATTCTCTCTGACAAAAGAAAAAACACTCGAAAATCTTTATCCAAAATCTCAAACCACATCAAGGACTTAGAAAGCCAAATCCATATGTTTCATAGCATCCATCAAAGGGCACTGTTATCCACCTATGCTGATGAAAAAAAGTCCAAAATACACCTTCTAGAAAAGGTTAACGCAGCCCTTCCAGATGAGTTAGCTGCAAGAATAAAAGAAAAAACTCTTTCTTATCAGATCAAAGAACAATTAATGCTCAAAGCTCATTACATAAGCTGGGCAACTGGTTTTCCAAAATTGTTCCTTCCATCATGTGAAGTTGACATCTCATATATAGAACAAGGATTAGTCCAAAGATTTCTTTTATATAGAGATGATTTTAAATTAGTATAACAGCTCCTGCAATCGTGCGTCATGACCTTCGTAGCCTTGGACTCACCAAAAGACAACTGCTCATAATGATTTCATCTACTTTGGGTGAAAGATTAGAAATTTGGTTTTATCAACCATATCAATTATGGACCATCATGAATTATGAAGAAGGAGACTTATTTTGTCAAAAATTCATAGCCACTATAAAAGATTATGAACACATCCCAAGCGGTTATCCTTCCTAATGGTATGAATCTCATGAATGTGTTACATTGGAATACAGCCTAGAGCGCCTACAAAATTATAATCCAGTTGTTGATCAGTACCAAAGATTTATCAATTTAAGAGAACATTTGAATTTGCAAGTACATATAGATATATTTGGTGCGATAATTGGAGAATAGTTTGTATTGCTGATGACTTAACTTAGCAAACAACAGTTATTCAAAATTCTTATAAATCAGGACATTCAATCCTGAATCAAATCCTCAATGCCTGATATGTCTTCTGATATTTCAGAAAAAACTCATGAAAAATTAATTCATCTATTCCAAGGAGAAATTGAAAATGATGGTTGGAATGACCCCAACCTTGGTTTTGAATCTCTTATGAAATTCTCAGCTTTTAATCAAGAATCATAGTGTGAAGAATAGTAGATTGAAGAATCTCCATTAAAGCATTGGTCAACCACTACATCACCTTTCGAAAGAAAATCCTTTTAAAGTAATCTGAGGAGACAAAAGGTAATGATGACATTGCCTCTTCATCCGAAGAAAATGAAAGAAGTTATATATATTAAAGCTCTAAGAATGGAGGCCTATGAGGGGTGCCACATCAGCAACCCCTATTTATCTTTTTTCTTAGAGCACCACGTAAGCATGTAAATTCTCCCGGTTTGAAACCAATTCCAAATCAATCTACTACGAATCTTTCAAAACACCATTTTTTTCGGATTGAATTTTCTATCCACCCTACTTTCTATATTTTTAATGTATCAAATCTTTTTTAACCCAAACTCTACCTCTCATGGATTCTTATTTATGAAGAAGAAGATCTCAAGCTCAAAATCGATCAAGGGATTCGAAGAAGAAGAAGGACCCCATGACCAAACTCTACCTCTCAATGATTCCTGTTTCTGTAAAATCGAGCTCTACGATTTGCACAAAATCGATTCAATCAGTAATCATCGCCTGCACAGTGATCTACGATCTGAGTTCTGCTCCCACCTTGAACAGATTCGAAGAAGAAGAAGGAACCCACAACCGAACTCTGCCTCTTAGGGATTCCTGTTTCTGAAGAAGAAGACCGTCTGCAGAACGCCGACAAAATCAAACTCTGTGATCTGCTCAGATCTGAAGACAGTGGTCTCGAACGTGCTCTTTACCTTTTCTTCTTCTTCTCCTTCTTCTTGCTGCTGTTGTTGTTGGAGGCCGAGCTAATTGTTGAAAAAGCCCCCAGATATCAAGCTGAAAATTGAATCAAGCGGCGATCATCGCTGTGTGAACTCCAATCTCCTTCCATGAAGAAGAAGAAGGACCCCACCGATCTCCTTCCACGACTCTGCTCTGTGAAGTCTGATCTGCTCCTGGCTTGAACTCCAATTTGCTCTGCAAACTTTGATCTGCAAACTCTGCGATTTGCTAGGATCTAAAGACAGCGATCTCGAACGTGCTCTCTATCTTTTCTTCTTCTTCTGCTTCTTCTTGCTGCTGTTGTTGTTGGAGGCCGAGTCGATCGTTGAAGAAGCCCCCAGATATCACTGATCGTTGAAGAAGCCCCCAGATATCAAGCTCACAAAATTAGGTAAAAGTTTCCCTCCTTCCTCAAAGCGTTTAGATGTTGTAACCGATGTCGTTTTGTAGTAGTCACGCACAGAACAAAAAGAAACAGAGTTTGGACGAGACAAGCGAGAAGAAGACTAAATCTGAGCCCCACACCACCTGTAAGGTCCAAATCATCTGATTGTTTTAGTGGGACCCATTCTAGCATTTAGAGTAAGTGTTCTGCCTTGCAGCTATAGATTCCAACCTCCTTATCATAATCTTAGCCTTTCCCATCTCGCAACTGTAACAACTAATAAATTTTAGTAAGGCAAACTTACTTTGATTTTAAAAGAGGACAAGATAATGTTCAGTTAATAATCAAGAAAATCAGGTTGGGGCAGAAAAAAAAAAGGTTATCAAATCAGATTAGAATAAACAGAACCCATATCACTATTTCATTGATAAAGCTAAAAAAAAATCACAAACGGGTTCTATCTTTCTGGTAACAAGAAAATAAAGAAATCTAGAAAAATCCAAAGGAGACTTATAAAATCACTAGAGCTTTGCATGACAGTTTCCAAGGTCTGTTATTTTTCACAGTTTTTTTCTCTATTATGTAGGACCCTAGAAGGTCTATTCAGCAAAAGTTGAAAATGAAATTCACGAAAACATTGATTCTGAACCATAACATTCATTCTCCTCAACCAAACAATGCTCAGTTCAGGCATGCTATCTATATATGAGAAAAAAAATTTATTTTCCATAAGGAAAGTAACAAACATGAAATGGCTTCACTTACAGTACAGAGATTTTGAGTCTTCAGAATCGAACCTTTAGCTTTGTTCGGAGACTTTGTTCATGTTGATATGCATGCAGTGAGTCGTGAGAGAAGATTCTCCTCATGACAGTGGTTATGGAAAGATGCAGAATCCTCATATATTATAGATCCATGTCAATATTTCACGAAATTACATTTGACGTGACTTCTCTAAAATCTCTTCTTCATTAAAGCCATCCTAAAATCTCTCCCAAGCAATTTCAAAACCTCTTTCTCATATCCTAAAAACTCTCCCCAACAATTTCAAAACCTCTTTCTCATCCCTTGTATAAGTGTTTAAATATCAATTAATCTATTATATCATTTAGTTATTTTTTATTTTTTTTGAAAATCTTAATCTAATTTCGTAATAGTTGTTCAAACTCCTCTATTAAATAATGGTTATTTTTCTTTTAGTTTATCTTGAAATATGTTTGACATAGAACAAGTAAGTTATTTATACCCTTCAAATTAAATAATAATATTATAATTTAATTATTTTATTTGGCTAAATTTTTTGTTTCTTTATTTACAGTTCAGCAACAAAGTACTTCATCTAGACAATCAGAGGCTCAACATGCTACATCAACTACTAATGCTACGCAAATTTGATAAAATTATAGCATGCATTTATTTTTAGATCAATTGAATTTTTATTTTTAAATAATATCAATTATTCCATCATGGATGTTATGAATAAAGGCAAACAATGTTACAATCCTCCCTCCTGCTTATCTCTTAATTGCTTATCTCAAACATCTATTATGAGATACATTTTAACTTACTTTGTAAGATTTATTTATTTTAGAAAAAATATTTTCAATTAGTGTATGTCCAAATTTGTTTATTGTTTAGGGCCCGGGCTTAGCACGGGCCTTTGTTGCTAGTAAAGCATATAGTGCTTTATAAAGCCACTCAATTTCCTACAAAACCATTATGAAGTCAATTTTACTCATATCTCTACAAAAGGACAACAGCCTCAATATTTAAAGGAAGGCAAGCACACTCCAGTCATCAGTCTACCACAGTTTTTGAGAAGATAATGTTTATCTACTATGTAGACTGCGGAATTATCCTGCATTGTGCCAGCTCATCAAATGAAATTCACATCCAATCTAAATTCAATTGTAATGAAATGTAAATTAGGTGTGTAGAGGCTATAAATTAACTATAGCTTTCCCTTGTAAACGCAAGTTAAGATTTGGTATCTAGTTTTACTTTTTCATTTCGTCCCACTACTCCCATTTGGTATCAGAGCCAAGTTGATATGAAACTTGTAATCAAGTACTTTGGCAATATAAAGTTGTGTTGTGAGTATTTCTTCACTTATCTTTGTTATTTATTTTCATTTTGCTTAAGGGTTTGCTGACTCAGAAGTAAGAACATAAAAAATCTTAATACTTGGTTTTGAGTTTATTATTATTGAGAAATTTTAATTATATTCTGCCCGAAATGAATTTGAGGTAGCTATTGTTGTTGTCGTTGTTAGCTGTGTGAAGGCATTAAAGGTATTTGTTGGTGTATAAATCCTCTGTTTCGTTAGATACTCATGGTGGTATTGATTAAAATAACTCTATAACACAAATTATGGCTAAGTTTATTAATAGTTGGTACCCTCCTCTTCCTCATCATCGAATTCATTATCTTTAATGTCTGTTAAAAACAGTGAAGGAATCAATTATGACTATTTAGATCAAGTTATTTATGACTGGACTATTCCAACAGTAAATAAAAATAAGGTTTATAAGGTTGGAATTTTTCAATTACAATCAAGTTGTAAAGTAAAAACTAAAGAAAGAACTGAATCCATCACAGGTGATATTCAGCATCTTTTTTTAATAAAGCCCCTTGAAATAAGAGAGTATGCTAAAACATATAATTATACTCATTTTGGACTAGTACAAGTCGCTCTCAAGCCATTAACGAGACTTGGACTTAGAACAAAAGCTCTCATCTATGTTCAAGATACAAGACATAAAAAATTCAATGACCCATTACTTGGAATGGTTGAATCAAGATTGGCTAACGGCCCTATTTTCTTCAATTGTATCCCAAATTTCTCTGTTTCTTTTACAAATCCAGTGCACATGAAGCTCTTACATTAGCTATCCAGAAAAAAGGTTTTGATATGAATCCTCATAATCAAAATCTTGCTCTAATATATAAAGTTTATTATAAACTCATGAATTCTGTGGTTCCAGGCATAGCTTATTGAAATCAAGCAAAGGTATGACTACTTTATTTTAAACCAATTTTAAAAATAAAGTTAATATTTCAAAACTCATACAATGGAATGATATTCATCTCTCTGGAAGATGGCGCCTAGAAAATGCTCAACTAGAAAGATGTTTAGAAATAAAGAAATTGAAATAATTATTGAACATGAAGATGGAAGTGTTAAAATAAATTTTCAAACAGATTTCAGAGACAAATTCCTCTAGTTTATCAACCTTCTCGAAATTCATTGTCACATCCTCCTTCAGTCATATGATCTTCCATAAAAGAAACATTCAGAGTTTCTTACTTTACACCCAATGCAGATCTTAGACCTACAAGACTTGTTTATCCTTCTTGTCAAGCTTCAGAAGCTATATCTCACACACAAACAAATCATGCTTCTCCAACTAATACCCATAAGCCTTTTGAGTTTGATTTCATTATAAATGTTGTTGAATGTTTTGAAATTGATAAAGATATGTTAACAAGATTTATTATTACATCCTTTATCAAAATCCTTTTTTAAATAGGTTTCTTAAGAACATAAAGATTTCTTAAAAGAAAAATGATATAACTATATGTATTGATTAAAAATTTTATTCATTATTTTTTGAAATTCGAAAGGAGGATTTTTTAAACTAAATGGCATAACATTCCACTCATTATGTCCAAATGGTACTGTAAAAGTAGTTTTATACCTGTCTTTTGGGGTGATTTGAATTTGCCAAAATCCTGATTTAAGATCAAATTTCAAAAAAAATGAAGGCACCAGAGAGGCGATTAATAAGATCAGATTTATTTGGAACTGGATATCTTATTGACTTTAAAAATTTGTTTAAAGGCTTGTAGTTGATAACAAGACGGGGAACACCTTGTTCTTGTTTAGGTGCTTTATTTACATAAAATGCTACACAACTCTAAGGGGATTATAATTTCTGAATAAGCTTTTTAACAAGAAGATCATTGATCTCGTTATTACACAGCTGAACAAGATCTTTATTCATCTGAGTAGTTCGAGCTTTAGTAGGAATTTGAGTGTCATCGAAATTATCAATATATGAAAGAGAAACAGTATGGTTTCCTATGCCAAAAGGAAGAAGAAAGGTTAGAATAGCATTATGTTTCAAGCATCTTTTGGAATTGAGTTAATTCTTTTAAGAATTCAGGTTTAGTTAATTGCTCTTCAATTTTTAACGAATTCGTATCTTCTTAAAGATATGCAATTTGTTTTTCTTTATATGAAATTTCATTCTGAATGAGATTGATTTGTTGAATAGGAGATGATTTAATAATAAAAAATTAATTCTTTATTGTCTAGAATAGTTTTTAGGCCTAATGAATCAATTTGGAATGGCTGTAGAATCTGTAGAAAAGGATTTCCAAGGATAACATCATTATTTAAATTTTTTCTTAGCAGTAAAATTAGTCTTTATGCATTTTCCATATTTGCAAACATGGACATTATTTAATTTATATTTGATATATAGTTTTCTATTAGCAGTTGCTAGGCTGAGTTTGTTTTTAGTTTTTGGATAATATCTTGTTGGGGTTAATCCTTCTCTTATTAAATTAACATCTGCACCACTATCTAGTAAGCAGAGTGTTTTAATAGAGAAGTCTTTAACCTTAATTGTAACTTGAGTTTTTCATTTTTGGAGTGGATTTCTTGTTAAAGAATTTACAAAACTATTTAATTCTTCACCAAATTCTTCATGTTGTTCTAAATTATCATCATTTTCTTAATAAGATTTTCAACACGTTGTTTGAGATCGTGTAGTTCATTTATATTTTTTTTAATTGTTTAATTTCTCGCTTTTGATCATTAATCTCTTTATGCAGATCTTGAATAGAAGGTTGAAGAGGAGCTTGTTGGTCACTTATTCTATCTAATATAGTTTTTATATTGAATTGTTCATGTAATTCAGATGTATTATTTGATGTAGAAGCTCTTGCTTTTGGACTTTTATTTCCTTTGTAAAAGATTTACATAATCACCCCAAAAGACAGGTATAGTTATACCTTTCCCCGGAAGGCAAGTATAAAACTGCTTTTACAATACCATTTGGACATTACGAGTGGAATGTGATGCCATTTGATTTAAAAAATGCTCCTTTAGAATTTCAAAGAATAATGAGTGAAATTTTTAATCAATATCAAACTTTTATACTCGACATTCTTATGTATTCAAAATCCATTTGTGACCATCGGAAATATTTAAATATTTTCAAAAAAATCATTATCAAGAATGAACTTGTTTTATCCCAAAATAAAATGAAACTTTTTCAAACAGAAATTCAATTTCTTGGCTTCATAATCAAGAAAGGAACTATTTCTTCAATTTAAAGAGTTCTTAAATTTGCTTCTCAATTTCCTTATGAAATCCTTAATAAAGATCAATTGCAACGTTTTCTTAGTTGTCTTAATTATGTTTCAGACTTTTATAAAGATCATGCTAAAGAAAGAAAAATCTTGTAAATGCATTTGACAAAAAATCCAGTGGAATGGTCTTTTGCCCATACAAAAGCTATTCAAAGTATTAAACAAAAAGTTCAAAATTTACCTTATTTAACTATCCCACATCCAGAATTATTAAACATAATTCAAACTGATGCATCTGAAATAGGTTTTGGAGAAATCCTTTTACAAAAAAAATTTCAATAGAAAGGAAGAAATTCTTTGCTTTACTTCTAGGACATGGAATTCCACTCAACAGAATTACTCAACCACTAAAAAAGAGATTTTATCCATTGTAAATAGTATAATGAAGTTCCAAAGCAATTTATTAAAGAAAAAATTTCTATTAAGAAAGATTGTAAATCTGCTAAAGAAATTTTAAAAAAAGATGTCAAAAATCTTGCTGCTAAGCAAATCTTTGCTCAATGGCTAGCTTTACTAGCCATATTTGATTTTGACATTGAGTATATTGCTAGAAAAAATAACTCTCTTCCTAATTTGTTATCTCGTGAGTTATTACAAGGATAGAAGAATATTAAGAATGAGACCTCGATAGATGCGACCCTTTCCCCAATCTCCAACTAATAAAGTTTCCACCATTATGAACACTACACCTTTATCCAACAAAGCGAATGGCAATTATCTTGAGTGATGAGGAGCAACTTCCTCCTCTAATATCACTCAATTTCAAAGTCCATCATGCCTTGTATCAAGAAAGTCTCAAGCTTTATCATCCTAATATTTCACTACAAAAGCACCCTTGAGAATTTATTCCTTAGACTATATGTCTTATGCAGATATCATCTCTATTGAACATCTTATCCCCTTTTTTATCCAGAACATTTGTATGTCCAACCTCTTGACTATAAAGTCTATGAACAAATTCTTATTCGAACAAGTAGCTGCACTATTGATCATACAGATGAGTCAAAAAATTCATACTTAAATGTTTTACCAACCAACACTGTTATTCAGTACTCAAAACACAGGATTTTGCATGTTCTCTTCGTAGAAGATTGGGGAAGACCTTTGCATATGCCTTAAAGGATTGATTCAGAACTCATTTTTAATTATTATGACTATATCTCTGCTTGGGAAGTAATCCTCTATTATTAAAAACCCATCATTCCAACATTCTTGGTTTATCAGACTCAAATCACCTCCATGACAAAATCCCCATGTGGTTCTTCACACAAATTTGGATTAATTTTGGTGCCAATAAAAATATCCATCCTCAAGCACTTCTTCCTATTTATGAAACCTATTCTACATCCTTTAAAGTCTCTCTTAAAAATGAAGAAAAAACACTTTGTCAACACCTATAGCTTGCAACTAAACCTTATGTTACCATGCATTTTTATCGTAGTTATGATATTCCATAGATTTTGAAATGGAATTTTTATAAAGAAATGGTTTTTAGTCCTCTACTTTTATTTCGAATGATTTATATCAAGTTCTGGCAGCAATTTGGTTATACTACAGTACTTTAGTAAAGTTCTGTCACGACCCGAGCCCAGAAAACGGGGGTTAGCGAAAAGCTAAACCGGTGACACACGTACTCCCGTGCACGTGCATTCAAACCCAGTTCAGATGCACGCACACAAGGGATCTCACACGTGCGAACTAAGCGTACGCGGAAGCTGTACATATCATAGCAAGCAACAACAGAAAATAGCGGAAGCCAAAAACAAATGCGAAACGGAAAAGATAAAATAATTACAACTGGAAAACCAAATACAAGTCTGAGTACACGACAAAATAAGGATGTACAAATATACAGAGTACAAAGTCCAAAGTCCAATTACAAATCCCCAAAAACCCAAATCTCAAAATAAAAGCCACTGGTATGTATGCACGCACTCGGCAGAGGTGATCAGGCCCACTCTGCCAGACCGGAGGGTGCCTCTACACTCGGCCCTGCAGCCTCCTCGACCACCGGGGAGCTGGGCAAGGTAGCTGTGCCTGCAACACCACAGACAACACAAATGAATACAACGATCCAGCAAATACAAGTAACAGGGGTGTAACACTCATAGTATCAAAGTGAATATAATAATGACAGAAGATTAAATACAAAGTTCCATATTAGGAAACTAAGCCAATCGTGCATAGAAGTAAAACATGATATGTGAATCAAAACATAGAATACTGAACTAGTTGGCTACTACGTTAACCATGTTCTCTCAAATAGAGAGCAGAGCAGAGCAGATGAGAACACCACTGTCCAGGCCAAAGGTACAAGTGGGTCTCGGTTTCCTGGGTTCCGGGGTCCCAAGACAAAGCGACACTGCAGTGATACAGAGATACAGAGATCTAAGCCAGAGGTAACCCCGTCGGGCATCCTAGGGCTGAGGCTGAGTAGAGCCAGACTAATACCAATCAAATCAGAGCTAAAAGAAGGGAGATTATCCGCTTTGGACTCACCGATGACAAAGACCGGATCTTATCCTCACGTATTAATCTCTGGGCAGAGCCACCAGGGAATACCCAAAATCAGAGCTAGACAAAGCCAACAAAGCATATAGATAACGCCAAAGCATAGCATAGATTAAGTCAAAGCACCGCATAGATCAAAGCATAGTGCAGATCGGAGAATAAAACAGAGATACAGGACGAAAGCAAAATGACTGCGGAATGCATAACATAGATTAACAGAACAGAGGGCAAAACCATAACCAATATGCAATGCATCTCAGATTAATACGGAATCAAGGTTCGTTACGAGCCAACCCTAATCTAATTGTTCACTGTCACTAACCGTGCATGTTGATGTAGTTTTAAGTTATTCGATGCACCGTTGCCATCCTAGTGTTGCAATGAAATCCTTATGTGCATCGAAGTCCCTTAAACCAACACCCATGGGGAGGTGCTTAACAGTGATCAACGTTCACATGAATAAGTCACAGCCTAACAGACTATTCATGCGATCCAAGGAAATCCATTGGGCCGGTTTACACGGGTGGTTAACCTGTATTTGAGCCCTACAAGTCTCACCATTATCCTAAGTTATAATTCAGAATTGCCATGCCTAACGGTTTAGCCATGAGGGACCTATGGTTGAGCCGGAGACATCTTACGCGCTCGACGTATTATGCACTACAGCTTAACCATGGTTCCATTCAAAACACAGCTAAACTGGTCATCTTCCACCTCTGATCTGATAGCTCTTTCGGCTGAGCTACGGTCAATATACGGCTTAGCCGTAGACCAATCCACGGCTTGGCCGTAGCATTCCACGGCTTAGCCGTAGCCACACCGTAGGAGTCCTGTGTTGGAAAAGTTTCGACTGATCAGAGATTTAATTCACGGCTGAGTTACGGTTTGGGTCACGGCTAGCTTACGGCTCAGCCGTAGGACAAATTACGGCTTAGCCGTAGCCTAGCCGTAGAACAAAAGTGAAATTTCGAGGCTCTGGAATGTGAGCCGTAGAAACTTACGGCTTAGCCGTACAATACAGAACACGAATTCGGGATAGTTACAGAAACTGAAATTCGGTACAGAAGCTGAACAAAACGAGTTACAGAGGTTCCAAATTCACAAAAATTGGCTGTAAAACATGCTAGACAAGGAATAAGAAGA
Source organism: Sextonia rubra (assembly GCA_037013555.1). Lineage (NCBI taxonomy): Eukaryota > Viridiplantae > Streptophyta > Magnoliopsida > Laurales > Lauraceae > Sextonia > Sextonia rubra. The sequence continues at coordinate 14,711,908 of JASUAD010000026.1, forward strand.
AATCAAAGCCATCAAACAAAACACCCATATGTGTTATAAAGCCTGTACTTATACTTGCCTCAACTCTGGAAATCCACTGAATCAAGCTCCAAATCAACTAAAATCAAAGCAAAACAAAGAGATACACCATGCATGAGATGAAGACATAGCAATCAGAGAATGAGAGGTGCAATTCGGAGAAGAAACACAAAGAACCCACTTACCTCAAGCAATAGACAGAGAGGAGAGAAGAGAGAAGAAAGAGGAAGAACCCAATCACCAAAGTGCAAGCTCAACACTACAAGATCGAAGAAGAGAATGAAGGGAAGGGGAGAAGAACGTGGAACTCCAGAATTTCCTTGCATGCAACGTTGAAGTGAAGGAGCAAGAGAAAGAGACATCTGGAGCATGACTCATCTTTATAGGTTTGGAAGTTTAAGTCAAAGTCCGGAGAGTTTATACTAATTACAGTATAAGTCACACGAAGGTCCATCTTCCCCAATTGACTCCAAATGGTTCTGAGACAGTTACGGAAATTGTCGAGCTCAACGAAATACGCGTGCTGACACCAAGATGATGCAAAGATGATATGAGCCAAACAAAAGCAAAATTACGAAAAAGGGCTTAGAACTACCTATTCCAGGTCAAAGGTCACTCAACTACCTATCCAAGACCCAAAAACCAAATCCGAAAGAAATAAAATAAAACAAAACACACTAATGAGCCACTAATCCGGCTCAAAGGGGATCGGAGTGTTACATCCTCCCCCACTAGGAATCATTCCGTCCTCGGAATGACTACCTACCTGCGCAAAGAGCTGTGGGTACTGGCGCGCTAGCTGCTCCTCTAGCTCCCAAGTAGCCTCATCTGGACCATGATGCTCCCACAACACTTTAACCCATCTGATAGTCCTGGTACGGAGAATCTGCTCTCGTGTGCCAACGATGCGAAGCGGACGCTCAACGTAAGTTGCATTAGGCTGAATCTGAATATCATCATAGCGAATCACATGGCTCGGATCTGGCACGTACTTACGGAGCATCGACACATGGAATACATCGTGAACACCGGAGAACTCAACTGGAAGTGTCAACCGATAAGCTAAATCTCCAACTCGGCTCTTGACTTCGAACGGTCCTACATATCTCGGAGCTAACTTACCCTTCTGACCAAATCGAACTGTGCCCTTCATCGGAGAAACTTTAAGGAGCACCCAATCTCTGACTTGGAATGCCAAAGGTCTCCTCCGAGTATCAGCATAACTCTTCTGCCTGGATCGAGCAACCTTCAAATTCTCTATCACTTTCTGCACTTTCTCTGTCGTCTCAGCTATGATTGTCGGACCATGAAAACTTCTAGTTCCAACTTCTTCCCAGCACACTGGGGTCCTGCACTTGCGTCCGTATAGAGCCTCATATGGCGCCATACCAATACTCTCGTGGAAGCTGTTGTTGTAGGCAAACTCACACAATGCTAGATGCGTATCCCATTCCTTCTCAAAGTTCAGCACACTAGCTCTGAGCATATCCTCCAATGTCTGAATGGTACGCTCCGACTGTCCGTCAGTCTGGGGGTGGTATGCCGTACTAAAACTCAACTTCGTGCCCATAGCTTCCTGAAATGCTCTCCAGAATGAAGACACAAAGCGACTGTCACGATCTGACACAATCGATACTGGGGTGCCATGCAATCTGACTATCTCATCAACAAACTTCCTGGCCATCTCTGTGAATGTCATCCCCTTCTTGAACGGAAGGAAATGTGCTGACTTGGTCAATCTGTCCACTATTACCCAGATCGCATTGTTCTTTCTACTGGTCAGCGGAAAACCGGAGACGAAATCCATCGTAATGTGCTCCCACTTCCACTGCGGAGTATGCAATGGATGCAATGATCCTGGAGGTCGCTGATGGTCAGCTTTTACCCTCTGACAGGTCAAACATCGAGCTACGAACCCTGCGATCTCCCGCTTCATATTGTTCCACCAAAATCTGTCTTTCAAGTTCCGGTACATCTTTGTACTCCCGGGGTGCATCGCATATCGGGCATCGTGCGCATCTGTCATTAACTTATCTTTCAGCTCATCCACAGCGGGAACACACAATCTATTCCTGAAGTACAAAACTCCATCTACCAAGCTAAAATCAGGTCGATCTGCAATCCGATCTTTGAACTTCGCTAGGAGGGGGTCCTCAAACTGGCGATCCTTGATCTGCTGAATCACCTCAGGCTGAAACACGACGGTAGTAGCTAATGTCACCAATCCACCTACCATCCGAACCTCAACAGGCTGATCATGCACAAGCATATAGAATCCTGCCAACACCTGAAGACTATCTGTCCTCCTACTAAGTGCATCTGCAACTACATTCCCCTTGCCTGGGTGGTACTTGATAGGAAAGTCGTAGTCCTTGATGAACTCCAACCATCTCCGTTGCCTCATATTCAAGTCATGCTGATCAAATAAGTACTGCAGACTGTGATGATCGGAATGGACCTCGAACTTCACACCGTACAAGTAATGCCGCCACATCTTCAGTGCAAATACAATGGCTGCTAGCTCCAAGTCATGTGTGGCATAGTTCTTCTCATGCTCTTACAGCTGTCTGGATCCATAGGCAATCACCTTCTGATTCTGCATCAGTACACAGCCTAATCCAACTCGAGAAGCATCGGAATAAATCACGAATCCCTCACTACCATCCGGGAGAGTCAACACTGGCGCCGTAGTGAGCTTTTCTTTCAACATCTGGAAACTACGCTCACACTTCTCTGTCCACTCATACGGGGCCTTCTTCCGAGTCAACTGAGTCAGCGGGGCTGAGATCTTCGAGAAGTCCTGCACAAACCTGCGGTAATATCCCGCTAAACCCAGAAAACTCCGAATCTCAGTCACTGATCTAGGACGAGGCCAATGGACTACTGCCTCAATCTTAGCCGGATCCACCATCAATCCGTCTCTAGAAATCTTATGACCCAGAAATGTAACTTGCTCGAGCCAAAATTCACACTTGGACAACTTTGCATACAACTTGTGATCCTTAAGCAGCTGCAATGCTTTCCGTAGATGATCTGTATGTTCTTCAGCAGTCTTCGAATAGACCAATCTGTCATCTATGAAAACCACAACGAACTGGTCCAAGAAGGAAGTAAACACCCTATTCATCAACGCCATGAAAGCTGCGGGTGCGTTCGTCAAACCAAATGGCATGACAAGGAACTCGTAGTGTCCATACCGAGTCCTGAAAGCTGTCTTCGGAACATCCTCATCCTTCACCCTGAGCTGGTGATATCCTGACCTCAAGTCAATCTTAGAGAAGTAAGCTGCACCCTGAAGCTGATCGAACAACTCATCAATCCTAGGCAATGGATATTTGTTCTTGATAGTCACTTTATTCAACTGCCTGTAGTCAATGCACATCCGGAAACTGCCATCCTTCTTCTTAACAAACAATACAGGAGCTCCCCAAGGTGAAACACTTGGGCGTATGAACCCTTTATCCAACAAATCCTGCAACTGTTTCTTCAATTCCAACAATTCTGCAGGTGCCATACGATATGGAGCTCTACTGATGGGTGCTGTACCTGGCATCAAGTCAATAGCAAATTCTACCTCCCGAACTGGTGGCAACTCTGGCACATCCTCCGGAAAGACATCCGGAAACTCGCTAACTACTGGAATCTCACTGAGCTGTCGCTGATCTTTCTTCTCTAAAATGAATGCAAGAAATCCCTCACATCCCCTACGAAGCATCCTGTCTGCTTTACAAGCAGATATTACACGTCTTGGGCACTTCATCTGGCTGCCCTCAAATCGGAATCCGCTGCCCAAATCAAAGTTGATAGCCTTGCTGTAGCAATTGATACACGCATGATATCTTGCAAGCCAGTCCATACCCAGGATCACATCAAAATCCAGTGTCGTGAGCAACACGAGGTCTACTGGGAGCTGATGACCAGCTATCCGCACATCACACTGAGGGTAGAAAACACTGCACTCCACCCGCTTACCAACCGGAGTGGATACTAACAACAAGTACGGGAGTGGTGTGGGTCGCTGTCGAAGCTGCACAGCAAAATGGGGTGCTACGTACGAACGCGTAGACCCGGAGTCAAATAAGGCTAAAGCTTCAGCATCAGAAATTAAAATTTTACCTTCCACTACCGTGGCCTCCTCCGCGCCCTCATGCGTAGCAGCATAGGCTCGGGCTGTCTGGCGGTTCTGCTTCTGGGCTGGGCGAGCTGGCTGGGATCTGCCCTGTGCTGTAGATCCTGCAGATCTCGTCTGCGGAGAGGACTGAAACTTCGGGCATTGGGCCCGCCTGTGATCCGTAGAGCCACACCCGAAACAAGCCCCACTCTTCCTCCAACATCTGTCGGTGGGGTGATCCTTCCCACAGTGATTGCAAATCACCTGAGTACTGCTCGAACTGCCCTGTTTACCCTTGAACTTCTTCTGAAACTGACTTCTGCCACTGAAGCCTGCCGTCCTCTTAGCCTCGGTTCGCTCCTCCTCAAATATGGCCTCTGCATCATAGGCCCTGTCAATAGCGTCATCCAATGTAGCCGGCCACATACAAGCAACCACGTGGCGTTTATGCCTCGGGTTCAGGCCGTTGACGAAGCGAGTCACCTTCTTCTGCTCAGTGTTTACCATGTCCTCTGCAAAGTGGGACAGCTCTGTAAACTTGTGTACATAATCTGCAACTGACAGCTGTCTCTGCTGAAGGTTGAAGAATTCCACTTCCTTGGCTCGCTGAATATGGAGAGGCATGAACTTCCGACGGAATTGCTGCTTGAAAGTCTCCCAAACTGTGGCACTGGGCATAGTCTGGAATGAGCTCTTGACACTCCTCCACCAAGTCTTGGCTACACTCCGAAGCATAGAAGCTGTGAGAACCACTTTCTGTTTGTTACTGCACACAATCGTATCAAAAAGCTCTTCTGTTTGTTCCAGCCATTGCTCGGCCTGCAATGCATCCTCTATCCCATGAAACTCAGTCGCCCCTCGCTTACGGAACTTGTCAAAAAGAGCATTTGGATCTGGTTCCTTGGACTGGAAAATCACTTGCTGATCTATACGAGGTGATGCTACTGCAGCAGCCTGACTCTGCCTATCTACCATGGATGCCATCTGTGCCTGTAATGATTGCATAGACTGCATCATCATCATCATGCGCTCCTCACTACTGATATGTGGGGGTACCGATCCACTATCACCGTTATGGCCCTGTTGATTCTCATCCCGAGATCCTGATCCTGATGCCATCCTGCAACTGGAAAAGAAACACAGCACACAAATATAAAATGCCCTGAGTTAGTCAAATCCCAAATCAACCTATGAGACTTCGAGTCAAATAGTTGATAGCGTTATCTCACCACGGGCTTAGATGCCTACATGTTTATAACTAGCATGCTTTGATACCATACAATACGTATGTCACGACCCGAGCCCAGAAATCGGGGGTTAGCGAAAAGCTAAACCGGTGACACACGTACTCCCGTGCACGTGCATTCAAACCCAGTTCAGATGCACGCACACAAGGGATCTCACACGTGCGAACTAAGCGTACGCGGAAGCTGTACATATCATAGTAAGCAACAACAGAAAATAGCGGAAGCCAAAAACAAATGCGAAACGGAAAAGATAAAATAATTACAACTGGAAAACCAAATACAAGTCTGAGTACACGACAAAATAAGGATGTGCAAATATACAGAGTACAAAGTCCAAAGTCCAATTACAAATCCCCAAAAACCCAAATCTCAAAATAAAAGCCACTGGTATGTATGCACGCACTCGGCAGAGGTGATCAGGCCCACTCTGCCAGACCAGAGGGTGCCTCTACACTCGGCCCTGCAGCCTCCTCGACCGCCGGGGAGCTGGGCAAGGTAGCTGTGCCTGCAACACCACAGACAACACAAATGAATACAACGATCCAGCAAATACAAGTAACAGGGGTGTAACACTCATAGTATCAAAGTGAATATAATAATGACAGAAGATTAAATACAAAGTTCCATATTAGGAAACTAAGCCAATCGTGCATAGAAGTAAAACATGATATGTGAATCAAAACATAGAATACTGAACTAGTTGGCTACTACGTTAACCATGTTCTCTCAAATAGAGAGCAGAGCAGAGCAGATGAGAACACCACTGTCCAGGCCAAAGGTACAAGTGGGTCTCGGTTTCCTGGGTTCCGGGGTCCCAAGACAAAGCGACACTGCAGTGATACAGAGATACAGAGATCTAAGCCAGAGGTAACCCCGTCGGGCATCCTAGGGCTGAGGCTGAGTAGAGCCAGACTAATACCAATCAAATCAGAGCTAAAAGAAGGGAGATTATCCGCTTTGGACTCACCGATGACAAAGACCGGATCTTATCCTCACGTATTAATCTCTGGGCAGAGCCACCAGGGAATACCCAAAATCAGAGCTAGACAAAGCCAACAAAGCATATAGATAACGCCAAAGCATAGCATAGATTAAGTCAAAGCACCGCATAGATCAAAGCATAGTGCAGATCGGAGAATAAAACAGAGATACAGGACGAAAGCAAAATGACTGCGGAATGCATAACATAGATTAACAGAATAGAGGGCAAAACCATAACCAATATGCAATGCATCTCAGATTAATACGGAATCAAGGTTCGTTACGAGCCAACCCTAATCTAATTGTTCACTGTCACTAACCGTGCATGTTGATGTAGTTTTAAGTTATTCGATTCACCGTTGCCATCCTAGTGTTGCAATGAAATCCTTATGTGCATCGAAGTCCCTTAAACCAACACCCATGGGGAGGTGCTTAACAGTGATCAACGTTCATATGAATAAGTCACAACCTAACAGACTATTCATGCGATCCAAGGAAATCCATTGGGCCGGTTTACACGGGTGGTTAACCTGTATTTGAGCCCTACAAGTCTCACCATTATCCTAAGTTATAATTCAGAATTGCCATGCCTAACGGTTTAGCCATGAGGGACCTATGGTTGAGCCGGAGACATCTTACGCGCTCGACGTATTATGCACTACAGCTTAACCATGGTTCCATTCAAAACACAGCTAAACTGGTCATCTTCCACCTCTGATCTGATAGCTCTTTCGGCTGAGCTACGGTCAATATACGGCTTAGCCGTAGACCAATCCACGGCTTGGCCGTAGCATTCCACGGCTTAGCCGTAGCCACACCGTAGGAGTCCTGTGTTGGAAAAGTTTCGACTGATCAGAGATTTAATTCACGGCTGAGTTACGGTTTGGGTCACGGCTAGCTTACGGCTCAGCCGTAGGACAAATTACGGCTTAGCCGTAGCCTAGCCGTAGAACAAAAGTGAAATTTCGAGGCTCTGGAATGTGAGCCGTAGAAACTTACGGCTTAGCCGTACAATACAGAACACGAATTCGGGATAGTTACAGAAACTGAAATTCGGTACAGAAGCTGAACAAAACGAGTTACAGAGGTTCCAAATTCACAAAAATTGGCTGTAAAACATGCTAGACAAGGAATAAGAAGAAATCAAAGCCATCAAACAAAACACCCATATGTGTTATAAAGCCTGTACTTATACTTGCCTCAACTCTGGAAATCCACTGAATCAAGCTCCAAATCAACTAAAATCAAAGCAAAACAAAGAGATACACCATGCATGAGATGAAGACATAGCAATCAGAGAATGAGAGGTGCAATTCGGAGAAGAAACACAAAGAACCCACTTACCTCAAGCAATAGACAGAGAGGAGAGAAGAGAGAAGAAAGAGGAAGAACCCAATCACCAAAGTGCAAGCTCAACACTACAAGATCGAAGAAGAGAATGAAGGGAAGGGGAGAAGAACGTGGAACTCCAGAATTTCCTTGCATGCAACGTTGAAGTGAAGGAGCAAGAGAAAGAGACATCTGGAGCATGACTCATCTTTATAGGTTTGGAAGTTTAAGTCAAAGTCCGGAGAGTTTATACTAATTACAGTATAAGTCACACGAAGGTCCATCTTCCCCAATTGACTCCAAATGGTTCTGAGACAATTACGGAAATTGTCGAGCTCAACGAAATACGCGTGCTGACACCAAGATGATGCAAAGATGATATGAGCCAAACAAAAGAAAAATTACGAAAAAGGGCTTAGAACTACCTATTCCAGGTCAAAGGTCACTCAACTACCTATCCAAGACCCAAAAACCAAATCCGAAAGAAATAAAATAAAACAAAACACACTAATGAGCCACTAATCCGGCTCAAAGGGGATCGGAGTGTTACAAGTTCCATCCATCAAGCTATAAGGCCATCATTTTCTACGTTGTAAGAACTCCAGAAAAAGAAAAAGAAAGGATTCATCTAGTGAGTGATATTGAAAAACTAAAGAGTTCTTGTTCAGCTTCTCCTTCTGCTCTTTTTATAGCAGCAGACGTACTTCAACTCAAAAAAGGCATTCAAAAAGAAATTATTAAACAAATCCAGAAAGAAAGGTCTTCTAAAAGTTCTCCATTAAGCTTTGGTTAACAACTACATCATCTTTGAGATGAAAATCCTTTTGAAAGAATTACTCCAAAACATAATGCTGATGAAAATGAAACAAAAAACGACAATGAAGGATTCATTTCCATCCAAAGAAAAGGAAAGAAATAAAGCCATGAAGACCACTCAATTTTCCACAAAGCAATCATGTAGTAGCATTATGCTCACTTCTCCACAAACGGACAAATTGCTTTATGCACTCATGTAGTAGCATTATCCTCACACAAAAGGGCAAAAAGCTTTATTCTCTCATGTTTAAACCTATTAAGAAGAAGACAAGCAAAGTCATCATTCAACCATCAGTCAACTAGAGTTTCCAAAGAAGATAATGTTCATCCACAATGCAGACATTGGAATTAAATCATTTTCAAGTCTGGAATTATCCAGAATTGTGCCAGCTCATCAAATAAAATTCACATCCAATCTAAATTCAGTTGTAATGAAATGTAAATTAGGTGTGTAAAAACTATAATTAGCTATAGCCTTCCATTGTAAAAGCAAGTTAAGATTTTGTATCCAGTCTTACTTTTTCATTTCCTCCCACTACTCCCATTTGGTATAGAACCAAGTTGATATCAAACTTATAATCAAGTACTTTGGCAATATAAAGTTGTGTTGTAAGTATTTCTTCACTTATCTATGTTATGTGTTCTCATTTTGCTTAAGGATTTGCTGACTCAGAAGTAAGAACATAAAAAAATTTTAATACTTGGTTACGTGCTTATTATTTTTGAGAAATTTTAATTATATTCTGCTCAGAGCGAATTTAAGGTAACCATTGTTGTTGCCATTGTTAGCTATGTGAAGGCGTTAAAGGCATTTTATTGGTGTGTAAATCCTCTATTTCATTAGATACTCATGATAGCATTGATTAAAATAACCCTATAATACAAATTATAGCTAAGCTTATTAAGAAATTTGTACCTTCTTCTTTCTCATCATCAAATTCCTTATCTTCAATGTCTGTTAAAAATAGTGAAGAAATCAGTTATGACGATTTAGATCAGGTTATTTATGACTGGACTATTCCAACAGTAAATAAAAATAAAGTTTATAAAGTTGGAAGTTTTCAATTAAAATCAAGTTATAAAGTAAAAACCATAGAAATAACTGAATACATCACAGGTAATATTCAGCATCTTTTTTTCATAAAGCCCCAAGAAATCAAAGAGTATGCTAAAACATATAATTTCATTCATTTTGAACTAGTACAAGTCGCTCTCAAGCCATTAATGAGACTTAGACTTAGAACAGAAGCTCTCATATATGTTTAAGACACCAGACATAAAAAATTTCAGTGACTCATTACTTGGAATGGTTGAATCAAGATTGGCTATTGGCCTTACTTTCTTTAATTGTTTTCCAAATTTCTTTGTTTCACTTACAGATCCAGGTGCACACGAAGCTCTTACATTAGCTATCCAGACAAAAGGTTTTGACATGAATCCTCATGCTCAAAATTTTGCTCTAACATATAGAGTTTATTATAAACTCATAAATTATGTGGTTCCTGGCATATTAATCAAATCAAGCAAAAGGCATGACTACTTTATTTCAAACTAATTTTAAAAATAAAGTTAATATTCCAAAACTAATACAATGGAATGATATTCATCTCTCTGGGAGATGACGCCTAGAAAATTCTCAACCAGAAAGATCTTTAGAACAATTATTGAACATGAAGATGGAAGTGTTGAAATAAATTTTCAAACAGACTCTAGAGATAGAACTCCTACAGTTTATCAACCTTTTCAAAATTCTTATTCACATCCTCCTTCAGTCATAGGATCTTCTCTAAAAGAATCATCCCGACTTTCTTACTCTACACCCAATGTAGATCTTAGACCTATAGGACTTGTTTATCCTTCTTATCAAGCTTCAAAAGCTATATCTCACGCACAAACAAATCATACTTCTCCAACTAATACCTATAATCCTTCTGAATTTGATTTCAATATAAATGTTATTAAATTGCTTTGAAATTGATAAAGATATGTTAAAAAAGAATTTATTATTACATTATTTATCAAAATCCTTTTTTAAACAGGTTTCTCAAGAACATCAAGATTTCTTAAAAGAAACATGGTATAACTATATGTATGATAATCAAAGAAATATTTATTTCCTTGGCCTGCTTAAATTAGCTATGAAAGAAGCATATAAAATTGAAATTTTGACTACTAACATGATAACAAAATTAAGCACTTCTTGGATTATAGCTTGTACCAGTTCCTCTCCATAACGAATTGAAGAATCTATACATCCTTCATTACATCAAATTATTTATAAAGAAACTGCAACCGTACCCATAAAAGATGTTCCAAAGATACAAGGCGATAAAGGTAAATTTGATTTTGTTTACAAATTAGACTTAAGTCATGTTTTAGAAAAAAATAATTATACAAATATAAACCTTCATACTATTGGCCAACAAACCAATAGAATTGAAAATAAAGTTGAAAATATTTTAAATTTTTATGAAACCACTTTTTCTCAAAAGTTAATTAAGACATAAGCTTTAAGCTCTCAAGGTGAAGCTCTTAAAGATCTAAAGTCAGAAAAGAAACACCTAAAGTTTTCAGATAAACTAATCAATCAATTATCTCATAGTGTGACAAATATAAAACTTCAAGAAAATAAAGACAAAAAAAGAAGAAAAATCCATAAATGTTTTAGCCTCAACTTTTAAAGCTTCTAGTATAGACTTAGAATTTTCTATATGTGATTCTATAGAAGAAAAGTCTAAAACAACAAGAGAAAATCAAAATGATCAAAATCATGAATCTCTACAACTTAATAAAATATTTAAAATACAAAAACCAATAGTTACTATAGCAAAAACTAGAAATTATTATCCAAGACCAACTCCTGCTGATCTTTTATTTGAAAAATAGGTTAATCTAAATGGTCTTCAATTTGAAAACTCATCTATCAATAAATGGAATTTAGATGGTATATCAAAATGTCAAATTCTCCAATTATGCCAAGACATGATAGTTTATGCCTCTACCATCATGATTGCTAGTAATGATCAAAGACATGCGATAAATGCAGTTGTCCTTAGATTTATGGACAATTACATGGTTGGTGCAAAAAATATCTTTCTGATATAGAAAGATAAGCTATTCTGCAAGTAATAAAATGAGATACCTCTGGAAATCCTATTATTAATACTCAAGGCCAAAGGCCAAATGATACCTAATTCTATCTACATGCTCATTACCAATATTATTAAACAATTTATTGGTAATTACGTGAATGTAGAAAAAAAAATTAAAAATTTAAATAATCAATCTAACATGTCTAATGTTATCTAATTTCCATTCGTATAAAGATGTTTTCTTATCAAAACTTTATACAATTGATGCAAGCAATTTAGAATTTTGGAAAGAAAAATTTATATCTAGTCTTCCTAAACTTTTTGTAGAAAAAGTTAGAGAAGAATTAAAATCAGAAAATTGTGGAAACTTGAATTATGGACTTATGCAAATGGTGATCTAATTCAAAAGATTAATAAAGTTGGATTTTCATTATGCAATGAAATCAAACTTAAACGTCAAATTGAAAATAAAAAAACATATAAGCAAGTATGAACTTAGTGATTTTTGTTTTCAATTTGGCATGGAACCATTAATAGCCCTTCAAACTTGAATAAAAAGAAAAAGTTAAATAGAAACCATCAAAAAAGAATATCAAAACATTTTTCAACTCCACAATACTATATTCCTTCTAAAAGATATCATAAGAAATCTTTTCATAAAAAACCCTATAAAGGATCAAAGTAAACTTATACAAAAACCAATCCATCCAATTATTTTCCCAAGAAAAAAATACAACGTTATAACTGTAGAGAAAAAGGACATATTGCTCTTGACTGCCAAAAAAAAAAGTAAAAATGGAAAAATAAATAAAAAATATTCTAAAAGGATCTTCATCCTCTCCTTCAGAGTCTTTTAGCTCCTCTGATACAGAATATTCTTCTCACTCATTCGATGTATCATTGCGACATACTTAACTGTGAAATTCAGTATGAATCTGCCTCTTCTTCCTCATTATCTTTAAACGTACTATTTGCTCTAAAAAGATGAAGAAATGGTATTAGAAATGTTTAAAGATCTGAAAAATGAAGAATTAAAAGATAAATATTTTGAAAAAATACAAAATATAAACAAAGGAAATAAAAGTTCAAAAGCAAATACTTCTACATCAAATAATACATCTGAGTTACCTGAAAAATTCAATATAAAAACTGTTTTAAATAGGATAAGAGACTAACAAGCTCCTCTCCAACCTTCTATTCAAGACCTATATAAAGAGATTAATAATAAAAAACAAGAAATAAAAAAATAAAACAAAATTTAAATAAACTTCAAGATCTTAAACATCGTGTTGAAATTCTTGTATTTCATACACTTAAATCTTATCAAGAACATGATGATAATCTAGAACAATATGAAGAATTTGGTGAAAGATTAAATAGTTTTGTAAATTCTTTAATTAGAAACATGTTCTCTCCATAGAAGACTGGGGAAAACCTTTTCATATGCCTCAAAGGATTGATTTAGAACTCATTTTTAATCATTATGACTATATCTCTGCTTGGGAAGTAATCCGCTATTATCAAAACCTATCATTACAACATTCCTGGTTTATCAAATTCAAATCAAACCTCCATGACAAAATCCCCATGTGGTTCTTCACACAATTTTGGATTCCTTTTGATGCCAATACAAATATCTATCCTCAAGCACTTCTTCCTATTTATGAAACCTATTCTGCATCCTTTAAAGCCTCTTTCAAAAATGAACCTTATATTACCATGCATTTTTATCGCAATCATAATATTCCATGGATTTTGAAATGGAATTTTTATAAAGAGATGGATTTCAGCCCTCCAGTTTTATCTTGAATTATTTATATCAAGTTCTAGTAGCAATTTGATTATACTGCAATACTTTAGCAAAATTCCATCCATCATGCTATAAACCCATCATTTTTTGAAGTTATAAGAACTCCAAAAAAGGAAAAAGAAAGGATTTATCCAGTGAGTGATGTTGAAAAACCAAAGAGCTCTTTTTGCAGCAACAAACTTACTTTAACCCAAACAAGACCTTCAAAAAGAAATTATTGAACAAATCTAGAAAGAAAGGTCTTCTGAAAGTTCTCCATTAAGCTTAGGTCAACAACTACATCATCTTTGGGATGAAAATCCTTTTAAAAGTATTGCTCCTAAACATGATACTGATGAAAATAAAACAAAAAGCGACAATGAAGGATTCATTTCCATCCGAAGAAAAGGAAAGAAATAAAGCCATGAAGACCACTCAATTTTCCATAAAGCAATCATGTAGTAGCATTGTGTTCACTTCTCCACAAATAGACAAATTGCTTTATGCACTCATTTAGTAGCATTATGCTCACACAAAAGAACAAAAAGCTTTATTCTCTCTTGTTTATCCCTATTAAGAAGAAGACAAGCAAAGTCATTATTCAGCCATCAGTCAACTAGAGTTTCCAGAGAAGATAATGTTCATCCACAATGATGACATCAGAATTAAATCATTTTCAAGTCTGGAATTATCCAAAATTGTGTCAGTTTATCAAATGAAATTCATATACAGTCTAAATTCAGTTGTAATGAAATATAAATTAGGTGTGTACAGGCTATAAATTAGTTGTAGCCTTCCCTTATAAAAGCAAGTTAAGATTTTGTATCTGGTCTTACTTTTTCATTTCCGCCCACTACTCCCATTTGGTATTAGAGTCAAGTTGATATCAAACTTGTAATGAAGTACTTTGGCAATATAAAGTTGTGTTGTGAGCATTTCTTCACTTTCTTCGTTATGTATTTTCATTTTGCCTAAGGGTTTGCTGACTCAAAAGTAAGAACATAAAAAATCTTAGTACTTGGTTGTGTGTCTGTTATTATCGAAAGTTTTAATCATATTCTACCCGAAGCGAATTTAAGGTAGTTGTCGCCGTTGTTAACCCTGTGAAGGCGTTAAAGACGTGCTATTGGTGTGTAAATCCTATATTTCGTTAGATACTCGTGGAGGTATTGATTAAAATAACTCTATAATACAAATTATGGCCAAGCTTATTAAGAAGTTTGTACCTTCTTCTTCCTTATCTTCAGTGTCTGTTAAAAATAGTGAAGAAATAAGTTATGACAATTTAGATTAAGTTATTTATGACTGGACTATTCTGACAATAAATAAAAATAAAGTTTATAAAGTTGAAAGTTTTCAATTAAAATCAAGTTATAAAGTAAAAACCATAAAAAGAACTGAATCCATCACAGGTGATATTCAGCATCTTTCTTTAATAAATCCCCATCAAATAAAAGAGTACGCTAAAACACATAATTATATTCATTTTGACTAGTGCAAGTTGCTCTCAAGCCATTAATGAGACTTGGACTTAGAACAGAAGCTCTCATCTATGTTTAAGATACAAGACATAAAAAATTTAGTGACTCATTACTTGGAATGGTTGAATCAAGTTTGGCTAATGGCCTTTCTTCAATTGTTTCCTAAATTTCTCTATTTCTCTTACAGATCCAAGTGCACGTAAAACTCCTATATTAGCTATCCAGACAAAAGGTTTTGACATGAATCCTCATAATCAAAATCTTGCTCTAATATATAGAGTTTATTATAAACTCATGAATTCTGTGGTTCCAGGCATCGCTTATTCAAATCAAGTAAAAGGCATGACTACTTTATTTCAAACCAATTTTAAAAATAAAGTTAATATTCAAAAACTCATACAATGGAATGATATTCATCTTTCTAGAAGGTAGTGCCTAGAAAACACTCAACTAGAAAGATTTTTTTAAAAATAAAGAAATTGAAACAATTATTGAATTTGAAAAAGGAATGTTGAAATAAATTTCAAATAGATTCTAAAAACAGAACTCCTATAGTTTATTGTCTTTCTTGAAATTCTTATTCATATCCTCCTTCAGTCATAGGATCCTCCATAAAAGAGCCATCCAAAGTTTCTTACTCTACACCCAATGTAGATCTTAGACCTACAAGACTTGTTTATACTTCTTATCAAGCTTCAAAAGCCATATGTCACACACAAACAAATCATGCTTCTCCAACTAATACCTATAATCCTTCTAAATCGTATTTCAATATAAATGTTATTGAATGTTTTAAAATTGATAAAGATATGTTAAAAAAGAGTTTATTATATGTCCTTTATTAAAATCCTTTTTTAAACAGGTTTTTCAGGAAGATAAAGACTTCTTAAAAGAAAAATGGTATAACTATATGTATGATAATAAAAAAATATATTTATTTCTTTGACTGGCTTAAATTAGCTATGAAGAAAACATATAAAACCGAAATTTTAACTATTAACATGATAACAAAATTAAGTTTTTCTTGGATTATAGCTTCTACTAGTTTGTCTCCACAGCAAACTGAAGAATTTATACATCCTCCATTACATCAAATTATTTATAAAGAAACTGTAGCCGTACCTATAAAAGATGTTGCCAAGGTACAAGGTGATAAAGGTAAATCTGATTTTGTTTATAAATCAGAATTAAGTCATGTTTTAGAACAAAATAATTATACAAATATAAACCATCATACTATTGGCCAACAAACTAATAGAATTGAAAATAAAGTTGATAATATTTTAAATCTTTATGAAACCACTTCTTCTCAAAAGGTAATTAAGACACAAGCTTTAGGTTTCCAAAGTGAAGCCCTTAAAGATCAAAAGTTAGAAAAAAAACCCCTAAAGTTTTTAGATGAACTAATCAATCAATTTTCTCATAGTTTTACAACTATAAAACTGTAACAAAATAAAGACAAAAAAGAAGAAAAATTCAAAAATGTTTTAGCCTCAGCTTCTAAAGCTTCTAGTTCAGACTCAGAATTTTTTGTATCTATATAGAAGAAAAGTCTAAAACAATAGAAGAAATCAAAATGATCAAAATCATGAATCTCTACAACTCAATAAAATATTTAAAAGACAAAAACCAATAGTTACTACAGTAAAAACTAGAAATTATTATCCAGGACCAACTCCTACTGATCTTCGATTAAAAAAATAGCTTAATCTAAATGGTTTTCGATTTGAAAACTCATGTCTATGAATGGAATTTAGATGGCTTATCAGAATACCAAACCCTCCAATTATGCCAACACATGATGATTTATGCCTCTACCATCATGACTGCTAGTAATGATCAAAGGCATACGGTAAAAGCAATTGTCTTTGGATTTTCTGGACAATTACATGGTTGGTGGGAAAATTATCTTTTTGATATAAAAAACAAGCTATTTTACAAGCAGTAAATGGAGATACCTCTAGAAATCCTGTTTTTAATACTCAAGGCCAAATGATACCTGATTTTATCTATATGCTCATTACCAATATAGTTAAACATTTTATTGGTAATTATATAAATGTAAAAGAAAAATTAAAAATTCAATTAATCAATCTAACATGTCCAACGTTATCCAATTTCTGTTGGTATAAAGATGTAAGTTGTAGGTGCTGACAAAGGGTTTTTTCTTCATTTTTGAGAAAGGCTTTAAATGATGCAAAATAGGTTTCATAAATAGAAATAAGTGCCTGAGGAAGGATATGGTGTTAAGATTTTGGACATTACAAAATCTTAACTTGCTTTTACAAGTGAGTCCTTTTTATTCTCAAGTCTTGTTAATGGCTTGTGAGCGACTTGTTCTAGTCTCAAAAATCCCCTTGGAGTTGTGCAACGTTTCATGTAAATAAAGCGCCTGAATAAAAACTAAATGTTCCATGTCCTATCATCAACTATAAGCCTTTAAACAAAGTTTTAAAGTTTATAAGATATCCAGTTCCAAATAAATCTAATCTTATTAATCGTCTCTCTGGTGCCTTCATTTTTTTTGATATTTGATCTTAAATCTGGCTTTTGGCAAATTCAAATCATGTTGGAAGATAGGTATAAAACTGCTTTTACAGTACCATTTGGACATTACGAGTGGAACATTATGCCATTTGGTTTAAAAAATGCTCCTTCATAATTTCAAAGAATAATGATTGAAAATTTTAATCAATATCAAACTTTTATACTCATCTATATAGATGACATTCTTGTGTATTCAAACTCCATTTGTAACCATTGGAAACATTTAAATATTTTTAAAAAGGCCATCCTTAAGAATGGATGTGTTTTATCTTTATTCCAAAAGAAAATAAAACTTTTTCAAACAAAAATTTAGCTTCTTGGCTTCATAATAAAGAAAGGAACGATTTCTCTAGTTCAAAGAATCATTAAATTTGCTTCTTAATTTCTTGATGAAATCCTTAACAAAGATCAATTTCACCATTTTCTTAACCTGTCTTTTAATCCTATATGTCTTAGGGAATTATCCCTCCTAAAACTGATACCAATTACTGGCAAAAGCAAAGGCTTTATTCCATAATCAAGCTCTTTTCTATTCCAACATATCAACAAATATCATGCCCTTTCTTCAATCCAGGATTATCAGTCACTTCTCAAGAACTTATCAATGCCCAGTGGAGTGCAATTCTCTCTAACAAAAGAAAAAACACCTGAAAAACTTTATCCAAAATCTGAAACCATATCTAGGACTTAGAATGCCAAATCCATATGTTTCATAGCATCCATCAAAGAGTACTATTATCCACCTATGCTGATGAAAAAACATCCAGAATACACCTCCTGGAAAAGGTTAACATAACCCTTCCAGATGAGTTAACTACAAGAATAAGAAAAAAAACTCTTTCTTGTTAGATCAAGGAATGATTAATGCTCAAAGCTCATTACATAAGCTAGGCAATTGGTTTCCCAAAATTGTTCCTTCCATCAAATGAAGTTGACATCTCATATATTGAGCAAAGCTTAGTCCAAAGATTTCTTTTATATAGAGATAATTTTGAAATAATACAGCAGCTCCCTGCAATCGTGCGTCATGCCCTTCGTAGCCTTAGACTCACCAAAAGACAACTGCTCATAATGATTTCATCCACTTTAGGTGAAAGATCAAAAATTTGGTTTTATCAACCATATCAATTATGGACTATCATGAATTATAAAGAAAGAGATTTATTCTGTCAAAAATTCATAGCCACCATAAAGGATTATGGACACATCCCAATTGGTTATCCTTCCCAATGGTATGAATCTCATGAATATGCTACATTGGAATACACCCTAGAGCACCCACAAAATTATAATCTAGTTGCTAATCAATACGAAAGATTTATCAATTTAAGAGAACATCTTGAATTTGCAAGTACATACAGATATATTTGATGCGATAATTGGAGAATAGTTTGTATTGCTGATGACTTAGCTGAGCAAACAATAGTTAATCAGAATCCTTATAAATCAGGACATTCAATCCTGAATCAAATCCTCAATGCCTATGAAGATATGTCTTTTGATATTTCAGAAAAACTCGTAAGGAATTAATTTAGCTATTGAAATAGTAATAGCCTCCACCCATCTTCTTCTTCTTCCTTTGTGCATCTTTCTTTTTGGAATCTACCTTATAATGATTCGTGCTTACCTTCACATGGCACAGATTGCTATGGGATTACGTATTCACACCCAGGGGCCCCATTCTAATCTCTAATTCTTAGGATCAGGGTGTAACAGCTATTCCATGGAGAATTCAAAAATGATGGTTAGAATGACCCCAGCCTTGGTTTTAAATTTCTTATGAAATTCTCAGCTTGTAACAATCAAGAATCACAGTGTGAAGAATAATAGATTGAAGAATCTCCATTAAAGCATTAGTCAACCACTACATCACCTTTCGAAAGAAAATCCTTTTAAAGTATTCTGAGGAGACAAAAGGTAATGATGATAATTGCCTCTTCATCCGAAGAAAAGAAAATAAATAAAGCATATAGTGCTTTATAAAGCCACTCAAATTTCCACAAAGCCATTATGAATTCACTTTTGCTCATATCTCTACAAAAGGACAACAGCCTCACTATTCAGAAAAAGACAAGCACACTCCAGTCATCAGTCTACTACAGTTTTTGAGAAGGCAATGTTAATCTACCATGCAGACTACTAAATTATCCAGAATTGTGCCAGCTCATCAAATGAAATTCACATCTAGTCTAAATTCAATGGTAATGAAATGTAAATTAGGTGTGTAAAGGGTATAAATTAGCTATAGCCTTCGCGTATAAACATAGGTTAAGATATTGTATCTAGTCTTACTTTTTCATTTCCTCCCCTACTCCCATTTGGTAGTAGTGGGAGGAAATGAAAAAGTAAGACTGGATAGTTTATTGTGTAGAATAGTTTTTAGGTCTGATGAATCAATTTGAAATAGCCTTTACACACCTAAAAGAAATACAAATAAACTGGATTTGTTTGTATCCAGTCTTAAAGTTTTAAAGTCTATAAGATAAAAGTAAGACTAGATTACTTTCCTGAATTCCTGAATGTCCTAATTTATAAGGATTTCGATGACACTCAAATTCCTATAGAATAGTATTAAACATTTTATCTACATGCTCATTACTAATATAGTTAAACATTTTTTGGTAATTACCCAAAAAATTCAGTAAACAAAGCTTTAGCTTTAGGTTTTTAAACCAAATGGCTTAAAATTCCACTCGTAATGTCCAAATGGTACTATAAAAGTCATTTTATACCTATCTTCCAGGGTGATTTGAATTTACTAAAATCCTAATTTAAGATCAAATTTTGAAAAAATAAAGGCACCAAAGAGATGATTAATAAGATTAGATTTATTTGGAATTGGATATATTATAGACTTTGAAACTTTGTTTAAATGCTTGTAGTTGATAACAAAATGGGGAACACCTTGTTCTTATTCAAGCGCTTTATTTACATAAAACGCTACACAATTCTGAAGGGATTGTGATTTCTGAATAAGCATTTTAACAAGATGATCATTGATTTTTTTATTACATAGTTGAACAAGGTCTTTATTCATCTAAATAGGTCGAGCTTTAGTAGGAATTTGAGTGCCATCAAAATTATCAATATATGGAAAAGAAACAATATAGTGTTTCCTATGCCAAAAGGTAGAAGGAAGGTCATAACAGCATTCTATTTCAAGCATCTTTTGGAATTGACTTAATTTTTTTAAGAATTCAGATTTAGTTCATTGTTCTTTGATTCTTAAAGAATTCATATCTTCTTGAAGATATGTAATTTGTTTTTCTTTATTAGAAATTTGATTCTAAATGAGATTGATATGTTGAATAGGAGATGATTCAACAAAATTAAAAATTAATTCTTTATTGTCTAGAATAGTTTTTAGGCCTGACGAATCAATTTGAAAAGGCTTAAAATCTGTAGAAAAGGATTTCCAAGGATAACATCATTGTTTAAATCCTTTCCTAAATTAGTCTTTATGCATTTTCCATTTTTGCAAACACGGACATTATTTTGATTTATATTTGATATATAGTTTTTTACTAGTAGTTGCTAGGCTGAGTTTGTTTTAAGTTTTTTAATAATATCTTCTTGGGATTAATCCTTCTCTTATTAAATTAACAACTGCACCACTATCTAGTAAGCAGAGTGCTTTAATAAAGAAGTCTTTAACCTTAAATGTAACTTGAGTTTTTCATTTTTGAAGTCAATTTCTTATTAAAGAATTTAATAAACCATTTAATTCTTCAGGTAGTTCTAAATTATCATCATTTTCTTGATAAGATTTAAGTGTATGAAATTCAAGAGCTTCAACACGTTGTTTGAGATCTTATAGTTCATTTAAATTTTGTTTTAATTGTTTTATTTATTGTTTTTTATTAGTACTCTCTTTCTACAAATCTTGAATAGAATGTTGAAAAGAAGCTTGTTGGTCTCTTATTCTATTTAATACAATTTTTATACAAAATTGTTCAGGTAACTCATATGTATTATTTGATGTAGAAGCTTTTGCTTTTGGACTTCTATTTCCTTTGTTTATATTCTATATTTTTTCAAAATATTTATTTTTTAATTCTTAATCTTTCAAATCTTTAAACATTTCTAACACCATTTCTTATGATATCTTTAAGATGGAATATAGTACTGTGGAGTTGAAAAATGTTTTGATTTTCCTTTTTGATGGTTTCTTTTTAACTTTTTCCTTTTATTCAGGCTTGAAGGGCAAATTAATGGTTCCATGCCAAATTGAAAAAAAAAATCACCAAGTTCATACTTACTAATACATTTTTTATTTTCAACTTGACGTTTAAGTTTGATTTCATTGCATAATGAATATCCAACTTTATTAATCTTTTGAATTAGATCACTATATGTATAAAGTCCATAATTCAAGTTTCTATAATTTTTTAATTTTAATTCTTCTCTAACTTTTTTGCAAAAAGTTTAGGAAGACCAGATATAAATTTTTCTTTCTAGAATTCGGAATTACTTGCATCAATTGTATAAAGTTTTGATAAGAAAACATCTTTATACCAACGAAAATCAGATAACGTTGGACATGTTAGATTAATTAATTGAGTTTTTAATTCTTCTTCTACATTCATATAATTACCATTAAAATGTTTAACTATATTGGTAATGAGCATGTAGATAGAATTAGATATCATTTGGCTTTGAGTATTAATAATAGGATTTCCTGAATTATCTCTTTGCACTGCTAGTAGAATAGCTTATCTTTCTATATCAGAAAGATATTTTCCCACTAACCATGTAATTGGCCAGTAAATCCAAGGACAACTGCATTTACTGCATGTCTTTGATGATTACTAGCAGTCATGATGGTAGGGGCATAGATCATCATGTGTTAGCATAATTAGAGAATTTGATATTTTGATAAGCCGTCTAAATTCCATTCATAGACAGATGAGTTTTCAAATTGAAGACCATTTAGATTAACCTGTTCTTCGAATAGAAGATCAGCAGAAGTTGGTCTTGGATAATAATTTCTAGTTTTTGCTGTAGTAACTATTGGTTTTAGTTTTTTAAATATTTTATTGAGTTGTACAGATTCATGATTTTGACCATTTTGATTTTCTTATGTTGTTTTAGACTTTTCTTCTATAGAATCAGATACTAAAAATTCTGAGTCTAAACTAGAAGCTTTAGAAATTGAGCCTAAAACACTTATTGATTTTTCTTCTTTTTTGTCTTTAGTTTCTTGAAGTTTTATATTTGTAAAACTATGAGATAATTGATTGATTAGTTCATTTGAAAACTTTTGGGGTTTCTTTTCAGACTTTAAATCTTTAAGGGCTTCACCTTGAAAACCTAAAGCTTGTGTCTTAATTACCTTTTAAGAAAAAGTAGTTTCACAAAAATTTAAAATAGTTCAATTTTATTTTCAATTCTATTGGTTTGTTGGCCAATGGTATAAAGGTTTATATTTGTATAATTATTTTGTTCTAAAACATTACTTAAGTCTGATTTGTAAACAAAATCAGATTTACCTTTATCACCTTGTATCTTTGCAACATCTTTTAAAGGTATGACTGTAGTTTCTTTATAAATAATTTAATGTAATGGAGGATGTATAGATTCTTCTGTTTGTTGTAAAGAGGAACTAATAGAAGCTATAATCCAGGAAGAACTTAATTTTGTTATCATGTTAATAGTTAAATTTTCAGTTTTATATATTTTGTTCATAGCTAATTTAACCCAATCAAAGAAATAAATATTTCTTTGATTATCACACATATAGTTATACCATTTTTATTTTAAGAAATCTTTATGTTCTTAAGAAACTTGTTTAAAAAAAGATTTTGATAAAGAATGTTATAATAAATTCTTTTCTAACATATCTTTATCAATTTCAAAACATTCAATAACATTTATATTGAAATCAAATTCAGAAGGTTTATAGGTATTAGTTGGAGAAGCATGATTTGTTTGTTCGTGAGATATAGCTTTTGAAGCTTGATAAGAAAGATAAACAAGTAATAGGTCTAAGATCTACATTGGGTGTAGAGTAAAAAACTCTGGATAGTTCTTTTATGCAAGATCCTACGACTGACAGAGGATGTGAATAATAATTTCGAGAAGGTTGATAAACTGTAAGAGTTCTATCTCTACAATCTGTTTGAAAATTTAGTTCAACACTTCCATCTTCATGTTCAATAATTGTTTCAATTTCTTTATTTTCTAAAGATCTTTTTGGTTGAGCATTTTCTAGGCGCCATCTTCCAGAGAGATGAATATCATTCCATTGTATGAGTTTTGGAATATTAACTTTATTTTTAAAATCGGTTTGAAATGAAGTAGTCATACCTTTTGCTTGATTTGAATAAGCTATGCCTAGAACCACAAAATTCATGAGTTTATAATAAACTCTATATATTTGAGCAAGATTCAGATTATGAGGATTCATATCAAAACCTTTTGTTTGGATAGCAATGTAAGAGCTTCATGTGCACCTGAATCTGTAAGAGAAATAGAGAAATTTGGAAAACAATTAAAGAAAGTAGGGCCATTACGCAAACTTGATTCAACCGTTCCAAGTAATGAGTCATTGAATTTTTTATTTCTTGTATCTTGAACATAGATGAGAACTTCTGTTCTAAGTCCAAGTTTCATTAATGGCTTGAGATAAACTTGTACTAGTCCAAAATGAATATAATTATATGTTTTAGCAGACTCTTTGATTTCATGGGGCTTTATTAAAGAAAGATACTGAATATCACCTATGATGGATTTAGTTCTTTCTATGGTTTTTACTTTATAACTTGATTTTAATTGAAAACTTCCAACTTTATAAACTTCATTTTTATTTACCGTTGAAATAATCTAGTCATAAATAACTTGACCTGAATCATCATAACTGATTTCATCACTATTTTTAACAGACATTGAAGATAAGGAATTTGATGATGAGGAAGAAGAAGATACAAAGTTCTTAATAAGCTTAATAATAATTTGTATTATAGAGTTATTTTAATCAATACCACCACAAGTATCTAACGAAATAGGGGATTTACACACCAATAAAATGCCTTTAATGCCTTCACACGACCACCAACGGCGACAACAATGGCTACCTCAATTCGCTCTAGGAAAAATATGATTAAAATTTCTCAATAATAACGAACACACAACCAAATATTAAGATTTTTTATGTTCTAACTTTTGTGTAAGCAAACCCTTGAGCAAAATGAAAATATATAACAAAGATAAGTGAAGAAATACTCGCAACACAACTTTTTATTGCCAAAGTACTTGATTATAAGTTTAATATGAGCGAGGCTCTGATACCAAATGGGAGTAGTGGGAGGAAATGAAAAAGTAAGACTAGATACAAAATCTTAACTTGCATATACAAGGGAAGGCATAAAGACTAATTTCATACTAAAAAAGGATTTAAACAATGTTGTTATCTTTGGAAACCTTTTCTACAGATTCTTCAGCCTTTTTAAATTGATTCATTAGGCGTAAAAACTATTCTAGACAATAAAGAATTAATTTTTATTTTGTTGAATCATCTCTTATTCAACATATCAATCTCATTCAAAATCAAATTTCTTATAAACAAAAACAAATTGCATATCTTCAAGAAGACATGAATTCTTTAAGAATCTGAGAACAATTAAGTAAACCTAAAATCTTAAGAGAATTTAGTCAATTCCAAAAGTTGCTTGAAAGAGAATGCTATTTTGACCTTTCTTCTACCTTTTGGTATAGGAAACACCATATTGTTTCTCTTTCATATATTGATAACTTCGATGAAGCTCAAATTCCTACTAAAGCTCGACCTATTCAGATGAATAAAGACCTTGTTCAACTATGTAATAAAGAGATTAATGATCTTCTTGCTAAAAAAGCTTATTCAGAAATCACAATCCCCTTGGAGTTGTGCGGCATTTTATGTAAATAAAGCACCTAAACAAGAACAAGGTGTTTCCCATCCTGTTATCAACTACAAGCCTTTAAACAAAGTTTTAAAGTCTGTAAGATATCCAGTTCCAAAAAATCTAATCTTATTAATCATCTCTCTCGTGCTTTCTTTTTTTCGAAATTTGATCTTAAATCAGGATTTTGGCAAATTTAAATCACCCTCGAAGACATGTATGAAACTGCTTTTATAGTACCATTTGGACATTACGAGTGGAATGTTATGCCATTTGGTTCAAAAAATGCTCCTTCAAAATTTCAAAGAATAATGAATGAAAATTTTAATCAATATCAAGCTTCTATACCTGTTTATATAGATGACATTCTTGTATTTTCAAAATCCATTTGTGACCATTGGAAACATTTAAATATTCTTAAAAAGTTATTATCAAGAATGGACTTGTCTTATCTCAATAGAAAATGAAACTTTTTCAAACCGAATCTCAGTTTCTTGGCTTCATAATCAAGAAAGGATCTATTTCTCTAGTTCAAAAAGTTATTAAATCTGCTTCTCAACTTCTTGATGAAATCCTTAATAAAGATCAATTGCAACGTTTTCTTGGTTGCCTTAATTATGTTTCAAACTTTTATAAAGATCTGGCTAAAGAAAGAAAACTCTTGCAAATGCATTTGACAAAAAATCCAGTGGAATGGTCTTTTTCCCATACAAAACCTATTCAAAGTATTAAACAAAAAGTTCAAAATTTACCTTGTTTAACTATCCCACATCCAAAATTATTAAAAATAGTTCAAACTAAAGCATTTGAAATAAGTTTTGGAGGATTCCTTTTACAAAAAAAATCATTGGAAAGGAAGAAATTCTTTGCTTTACTTCTGGGACATGGAATTCCGCAAACGGAATTACTCAACCATTAAAAAAGAAATTTCATCCATTGTAAACAGTATAATGAAGTTCCAAAGTGATTTATTAAACCAAAAATTTCTATTAAGAATAGATTGTAAATCTGCTAAAGAAATTTTAAAAAAAGATGTCAAAAATCTTGCTACTAAGCAAATCTTTGCTCGATGGCAAGCTTTACTAGCAATATTTGATTTTGACATTGAGTATATTGCTGGAAAAAATAACTCTCTTCTTGTTTTTTTATCTCATGAGTTCTTACAGGAACAAAAGAATATTAAAAATGTGACCTCAACAAATGCGACTCTTTCTCTAGTCCTCAACTGATAAAGTTTCCACTATTATGAACACTACACCTTTATCTAGAAAAGCCAGTGGCAATTATCTTGAGCGATGGGGAGCAATTTCCTCTTCTAATATCCCTCAATTTCAAAGTCCATCAAGCCTTGTATCAAGAAAGTCTCAAGCTTCATCATCCCAATATTTCATTACAAAAGCACCCTTAAGAATTTATTCCTTAGACTATATGTCTTATGTAGATACCATCTCTATTGAACATCTTATCCAAACCCTTTTTTTTCTAGAACATTTGTATATCCAACCTCTTGACTATAAAGTCTATAAATAGATTCTTATTCGAACAGGCAACTGCACTATTGATCATATAGATGGGTCAAAAAGTTCATACTTAAATGCTTAACCAACCAACACTATTATTCAATACTCAAAACTCAAGATTTTACATGTTCTCTCTGCAAAAGATTGGGGAAGACCTCTTCATATGCCTTAAAGGATTGATTCAGAACTCATTTTTAATTATTATGACTATATCTCTGCTTCGAAAGTAATCCTCTGTTATCAAAACCCATCATTCCAACATTCCTAGTTTATCAGATTCAAATCAAACCACCATGACAAAATCCCCATGTGGTTCTTTACACAATTTTAGATTCCTTTTGGTGCTAATAAAGATATCCTTCCTCAAGCACTTCTTCCTATTTATGAAACCTATTCTACATCTTTTAGAGCCTCTCTCAAAAATGAAGAAAACACCCTTTGTCAACACCTATAACTTGCAACTGAACCTTATATTACCATGCATTTTTATTGCAGTCATGATATTCCATGGATATTGAAATGGAGTTTTTATAAAGAGATGGATTTCAGCCCTCCAGTTTTATCTCAAATGATTTATATCATGTTCTGCCAGCAATTTTATTATACTGCACACTTTCACAAAATTCCATCCATCAAGCTATAAAGCCATCATTTTCTGAAGTTGTAACAACTCCAGAAAAAGAAAAAGAAAAGATTTATCCAGTGAGTGATACTGAAAAACCAAAAAGTTCTTGTTCTGCTTCTCCTTTTACTTTTTTTGCAGCAGCAAACTTACTTCAACTCAAAAAAGACCTTTAAAAAGAAATTATTGAACAAATCCAAAAAAAAAAGGTCTTCTAAAAGTTCTCCACTAAGCTTAGGTCAACAACTACATCATCTTTGGGATGAAAATCCTTTTGAAAGTATTGTTCTTGAACATGATGCTGATGAAAATGAAACAAAAAGCAACAATGAAGGATTCATTTCCATCCGAAGAAAAGGAAAGAAATAAAGCCATGAAGACCACTCAATTTTCCATAAAGCAATCATGTAGTAGCATTGTGCTCAGTTCTCCACAAATGGACAAATTGCTTTATGCACTCAAGTAGTAGCAATATGCTCACACAAAAGGACCAAAAGCTTTATTTTCTCATGTTTATCCCTATTAAGAAGAAGACAAGCAAAGTCATTATTCAGTCATCAGTCAACTAGAGTTTCCAGAGAAGATAATGTTCATCCACAATGCAGACATGGGAATTAAATCATTTTCAAGTCTGGAATTTTCCAAAATTATGCTAGCTCATCAAATAAAATTCACATCCAGGCTAAATTCAGTTGTAATGAAACGTAAATTAGGTGTGTAAAGACTATAAATTAGTTGTAGCCTTCCCTTGTAAAAGCAAGTTAAGAATTTGTATCCAGTCTTACTTTTTCATTTCCTCCCACTACTCCCATTTGGTATCGAAGCCTAGTTGATACCAAACTTATAATCAAGTACATTGGCAATATAAAGTTATGTTGTGAGTATTTCTTCACTTATCTTTGTTATGTATCTTCATTTTGCTTAAGGGTTTGCTGACTCAGAAGTAAGAATATCAAAAGTCTTAATACTTGGTTGTGTGTTTGTTATTATTGAAAAATTTTAATCATATTCTGCCCGAGCGAATTTGAAGTAGCCATTGATGTCACCATTCTTAGCCGTTTTAAGGCATTAAAGGCATTGGTTGGTGTGTAAATCTGTTATTTCGTTAGATACTCGTGGTGGTATTGATTAAAATAATTCTATAATACAAATTATGGCTAAGCTTATTAAGAAGTTTGTACCTTTTTCTTCCTCACCATCAAATTCCTTATATTCAGTGTCTGTTAAAAATAGTGAAAAAATCAGTTATGACAATTTAGATCAAGTTATTTATGACTGGACTATTCCAACAGTAACTAAAAATAAAGTTTATAAAGTTGGAAGCTTTCAATTAAAATCAAGTTATAAAGTGAAAACCATAGAAAGAATCGAATCCATCACAGCTAATATTCAGCATCTTTTTTTAATAAAGCCCCATGAAATCAAAGATTATGTTAAAACATATAATTATATTCATTTTGGACTACTACAAGTTGCTCTCAAGCCATTAATGAGACTTGGACTTAGAACAGATGCTCTCATCTATGTTCAAGATACGAGACATAACAAATTCAGTGACTCATTACTTGGGATGGTTGAATCAAGTTTGGCAAATGGCCCTACTTTCTTCAATTGTTTCCCAAATTTCTCTACTTCTCTTACAGATCTAGGTGCACATGAAGCTCTTACATTAGCTATCTAAATAAAAGGTTTTGATACGAATCCTCATAATCAAAATCTTGCTCTAATATATAGAGTTTATTATAAACTCGTGGATTCTATGGTTCCAGGCATAGCATATTCAAATCAAGCAAAAGGTATGACTATTTTCTTTCAAACCAATTTTAAAAATAAAGTTAATATTCCAAAACTCATACACTAGAATGATATTCATCTATCTGGAAGATGGCACCTAGAAAATGCCCAACCAGAAAGATCTTTAGAAAATAAAGAAATTGAAACAACTATTGAACATGAAGATGGAACTATTGAAATAAATTTTTAAACAGATTCTATAGATAGAACTCTTACAGTTTATCAACCTTCTCGAAATTCTTATTGAAGAAAATAAAGACTAAAAAGAAGAAAAATCCATAAATGTTTTAGCCTCAACTTCTAAAGATTCTAGTTCAGACTCAGAATTTTCTGTATCTAATCTATAGAAGAAAAGTCAAAAACAACAGAAGAAAATCAAAATGATCAAAATCGTGAATCTTTACAACACAATAAAATATTTAAAAAACAAAAGCCAATTGTTGCTATAGCAAAAACTAAAAATTATTATCTAAGACCAACTCCCGCTGATCTTCTATTCGAAGAACAGGTTAATCTAAATGGTCTTCAATTTGAAAACTCATATGTCTATGAATGGAATTTAGACGGCTTATCAGAATATCAAATTCTCCAATTATGCCAACACATGATGATCTATGTCTCTACCATCATGACTACTGGTAATGATCAAAGACATGCAGTAAATGCAGTTGTCCTTGGATTTACTAGCCAATTACATGGTTGGTGGGAAAATATCTTTCTGATATAGAAAGACAAGCTATTCTGCAAGTATTAAAAGAGATACATCAGAAAATCCTATTATTAATACTCAAGGCCAAATGATACCTGATTCTGCCTACATGCTCATTACCAATATAGTTAAACATTTTATTGGTAATTATATGAATGTAGAAGAAAATTTAAAAACTCAATTAATCAATCTAACAGGTCCAACATTATCTAATTTCTGTTGGTATAAATATGTTTTCTTGTCAAAACTTTACACAATTGATGCAAGAAATTCAGAATTCCAGAAAGAAAATTTTATATATGGTCTTCTTAAACTTTTTGTAGAAAAAGTTAAAGAAGAATTAAAATCAGAAAATTATGGAAACTTGAATTATGAGCTTTATACATATGGTGATCTAATTCAAAAGACTAATAAAGTTGGATTTTCATTATGAAATGAAATCAGACTTAAACAGCAAATTTAAAATAAAAAATGTATCAGTAACTATGAACTTGGTGATTTTTGTTTTCAATTTGACATGGAACCATTAATTAGCCCTTCAAGCCTGAATAAAAAGAAAAAGTTAAAAAGAAACCATCGAAAAAGAAAATCAAAACATTTTTCAACTCCACAATACTATATTCCCTCTAAAAGATATCATAAGAAATCTTTCCATAAAAAACCTTACGAAGGATCAAAGAAAACTTAAATAAAAAACAATCCATCCACTTATTTTCCCAAGAAAAAGGAAATATAATGTTATAACTGTAAAGAAAAAGGACATATTGCTCCTGACTACCCAAAAACAAAAGTAAAAATAGAAAAAGAAATAAAAGCTATTCTAAAAGGACATTCATCCTCTTCTTTAGAGTCATCCACCTCCTTTTATACTGAATATTCTTCCCACTCATCAGATATGTGTCATTGTAACATACTTGATAGTGAAATTTAATATGAATCTGCCTCTTTTTCCTCTTTGTCTTTAAACATACTTTCTGCTCCATAAGAAATGGTGATGGAAATGTTTAAAGATCTAAAAAATGAAGAATTAAAAAATAAATATTTTGACAAAATATAAAATATAAACAGAGGAAATAAAAGTCCAAATGCAAAAGCTTTTACATCAAATAATACAACTGAGTTACCTAAACAATTCGGTATAAAAACTGTTTTAGATAGATTAAGAGACCAACAAGCTCCTCTTCAACCGTCTATTCAAGATCTGTATAAAGAGATTAATAATCAAAAACAAGAAATAAAACAATTAAAACAAAATTTAAATGAACTACAAGATCTCAAACAACATGTTGAAATTCTTGAATTTCATACACTTAAATCTTATCAAGAAAATGATGATAATCCAGAACAACATGAAGAGTTTGGCAAAGAAGTAAATGGTTTTGTAAATTCTTTAACAAGAAATCCTCTTCAAAATTGGAAAATGTAAGTTACAATAAACGTTAAAGACTTCTCTATTAAAGCACTCTGCTTACTCAATAGTGGTGCAAATGTTAATTTAATAAGAGAAGGATTAATCCCAATAAGATATTATTAAAAAACTAAAAACAAACTCAGCCTAGCAACTGCTACTAAAAAACTATATATTAAATATAGAGAATATTCATGTGCATATGTCCCTCTCCATTTTTTTGTAAGAACTCTTAGTGGGACCCACTGTATGGTCCATCCAAATTGACAACACACACGACCCCCTTGAATTGAACCCGTTTACTAATTTTTGATCAAATCCAAATTTATTGGACCATTGGATCGACTATGCACCCATTTGAATGGAATGAATTTGTAGGTCATGAATGAAGAGGTTAGGGACATGTGATTGGGGCCAAACTTGGTATCAAGGGTGGTCCCGCATAGATCTTTCCATCCCCCCTTCTTATCACTTGGTGGGGTCCACCATAGGCCACATAGAGGAGTATGCACAGACCCTTGGTGAGGGGCATATGCACATAAATATTCCCCATCAGATATAAATTAAACAGTGTCTACATTCGTAAAAATGGAAAATGTATAAAGACTAATTTCTTGCTAGAAAAGGATTTAAACAATGGTGTTATCATAGAAAATCCTTTTTTATAGATTCTACAGCCTTTTCAAATTAATTCATCAAGCCCAAACACTATTCTAGACAATAAAGAATTAATTTTTTATCTTGTTAAATCATCTCCTATTCAACATATCAATGTCATTTAGAATCAAATTTCTTATAAAGAAAAACAAATTGCATATCTTTAAGAAGACATAAATTCTTTAAAAATCAAAGAACAATTAACTAAACCTGAATTCTTAAAAGAACTAAGTCAATTCAAAAAGACGATCAAAACAAGACGTTGTTCTGACCTACTTTCTGCCTTTTGGCATACAAAACATCATACTGTTTCTCTTCCACTTATTGATGCTTTCAATGTAGCTCCAATTCCTACTAAAACTCGACCTACTTAGATGAACAAAGGCCTGATTCAACTATGTAATAAACAGATCAATGATCTTCTTGCTAAAAAGCTTATTCAAAAATCATAATCCCCTTGGAGTTGTGCAGCATCCTATGTAAATAAAGTTCCTTAATAAGAACGAGGTGTTCCGCATCTTGTTATCAACTACAAGCTTTTAAACAAAGTTTTAATGTCTATAAGATATCCAGTTCCAAATAAATCTGATCTTAAGTAACGACTCTCTGGAGCTTTCATTTTTTCAAAATTTGATCTTAAATTAGGCTTTTGGCAAATTCAAATCACCCTAGAAGATAGGTACAAAACTACTTTTACAGTACCATTTGGACATTACGAGCGAAATGTTGTGCCATTTGTCTAAAACATGCTCTTTTAGAATTTCAAAGAATAATGAATGAAATTTTAGTCAATATCAATCTTTTATACTCACTTATAAAGATGACATTCTTGCATTTTCAAAATCCATTTGTGACCAATGGAAACATTTAAATATTTTTAAAAAGGACATCCTTAAGAATGGACTTGTTTTCTCTTTATTCTAAAAGAAAATGGAACTTTTTCAAATAGAAATTCAGCTTCTTGGCTTCATAATAAAGAAAGGAACTATTTCTCCAGTTTAAAGAATTATTAAATTTGCTTCTCAATTTCCTAATGAAATCCTTAAGAAAGATCAATTGCAACATTTTCTTGACCTATCTTTTAACCCTATATGTCTTCTGGAATTATCCCCCCTAAGAATGACACCAATTACTGGCAAAAGCAAAGCCCCTATTCCAGAATCAAGCTCTTCTTCTATTCCAACATCTCAACAAATATCAAGCCCTTTTTTCAATCCAGGATTATCAGTCACTTCTCAAGAACTTAGCAATGCCCATTGGAGTGCAATTCTCTTTGACAAAAGAAAAAACACTCGAAAAACTTTATCCAAAATCTTAAACCATATCAAGGACTTAGAAAGCCAAATCCATATGTTTCATAGCATCCATCAAAAAGCACTGTTATCGACCTATGCTAATGAAAAAACATCCAGAATACAGCTCCTAGAAAAGGTTAACATAGCCCTTCCAGATAAGTGGGCTACAAGAATAAGAGAAAAACTCTTTCTTATTAGATCAAGGAACAATTAATGCTCAAAGCTAGTTACATAAGTTGGGCAACTGGTTTTCCAAAATTGTTCCTTCCATTAAGTGAAGTTGACATCTCATATATTGAGCAAAGTTTAGTCCAAAGATTTTTTTTATATAGAGATGATTTTGAAATAAAAACAGTAGCTCCCTGCAATCCTGCGTCATGCCCTTCGTAGCCTTGGACTCACCAAAAGACAACTGCTCATAATGATTTCATCCACTTTGGGTGAAAGATTAGAAATTCGATTGTATTAACCATATCAATTATAGACCATCATGAATTATGAAGAAGAAGATTTATTCTATCAAAAATTCATAGCCACCATAAAGGATTATGAACACATCCCAATCGGTTATCCTTCCCAGTTGATATGAATCTCATGAATGTGCTACATTGGGATACAGCCCAGAGCGCCTATAAAATTATAATCCAGTTGCTGATCAGTACCAAAGATTTATTAATTTAAGAGAACATCTTGAATTTGCAAGTACATACAGTTATATTTGGTATGATAATTGGAGATTAGTTTGTATTACTGATGACATAGCTGAGCAAACAACAGTTATTCAGAATCCTTATAAATCAGGACATTCAATCTTGAATCAAATCCTCAATGCCTAAGAAGATATGTCTTTTGATATTTCAGAAAAAACTCATGAAGAATTAATTCAGCTATTCCATAGAGAATTGAAAATGATGGTTGGAATGACCCCAGCCTTGTTTTGAATCTCTTATGAAATTCTCAGCCTGTAACAATCAAGAATCACAGCGTGAAGAATAAATAGATTGAAGAATCTCCATTAAGGCATTGATCAACCACTACATCACCTTTGGAAAAAGAATCCTTATAAAGTATTCTGAGGAGACAAAAGGTAATGATGACAATTGCCTCTTCATCCGAAGAAAAAGAAAGAAATAAAGCATATAGTGCTTTATAACGCCACTCAATTTTCCACAAAGCCATTATGAAGTCACTTTTGCTCATATCTCTACAAAAGGACAATAGCCTCACTATTCAGAAGAAGACAAGCACACTCCAGTCATCAGTCTACTACAATTTTTTAGAAGATAATGTGTATCCACTATGCAGACTGCAGAATTATCTTGAATGGTGCGAGCTCATCAAATGAAATTCACATTCAGTCTAAATTCAGTTTTAATGAAATGTAAATTAGGTGTGTAAAGACTATAAATTAGTTGTAGCTTTCCCTTATAAATGCAAGTTAAGATTTGGTATCCAGTCTTGCTTCCACTTGTATTTCCTCTCTCATTTCCTTTCCGTTTTTCCCTTTTTCCCATTTGGTACACAACCCAAGTTGATATCAAACTTGTAATCAAGTACTTTGGCAATATAAAGTTGTATTGTGAGTATTTCTTCACATGTCATTGTTATGTATTTTCATTTTGCCCAAGGCTTTGCTAACTCAGAAATAAGAACATCAAAAATCTTAACACCTGGTTGTGTGTTTGTTATTATTGAGAAATTTTAATCATATTCTACCCGGAGCGAATTTGAGGTAGCCATTATTATCACCATTGTTAGTCGTGTGAAGGCATTAAAGGCATTTTGTTGGTGTATAAATCTGCCTATTTTGTTAGATACTCTTGGTGGTATTGATTAAAATGACTCTATAATACAAATTATGGCTAAGCTTATTAAGAAGTTTGTACCTTCTTCTTCCTCACAATCAAATTCCTTATATTCAGTGTCTACTAAAAATAGTGAAGAAATCAGTTATGACGATTTAGATCAAGTTATTTATGATTGGACTATTCCAACAGTAACTAAAAATAAAGTTTATTAAGTTGGAAGTTTTCAATTAAAATCTAGTTATAAAGGAAAAAAACCATAGAAAGAACTGAATCCATCACAGGTGATATTCAGCATCTTTTTTAATAAAGCCCCATGAAATCAAAGAGTATGTTAAAACATATAATTATATTCATTTCGGACTACTACAAGTTGCTCTCAAGCCATTAACTAGACTTGGACTTAGAACAGAAGCTCTCATCTATGTTTTAGATGCGAGACATAAAAACTTCAGTGACTTATTACTGGGGATGGTTGAATCAAGTTCGGCTAATGGCCTTACTTTCTTCAATTGTTTCCCAAATTTCTCTGTTTCTCTTACAGATCCAGGTGCACATAAAGCTCTTACATTAGTTATCTAAACAAAAGGTTTTAATATGAATCCTCATAATCAAAATCTTGCTCTAATATATAAAGTTTATTGTAAACTCATGGATTCTTTGGTTCCAGGCATAGCATATTCAAATCAAGCAAAAGGTATGACTACTTTCTTTCAAACCAATTTTAAAAATAAAGTTAATATTCCAAAACTTATACAATGAAATGATATTCATCTCTTTCAAAGATAGTGCCTAGAAAATGCTCAACCAAAGAGATCTTTAGAAAATAAAGAAATGGAAACAATTTTTAAACATGAAGATGGAAGTGTTGAAATAAATTTTCAAACAGATTCTAGAGATCGAACTCCTACAGTTTATCAACCTTCTCAAAGTTCTTATTCACATCCTCCTTCAGTCATAGGATCTTCTGTAAAAAAAACCATCTAGAGTTTCTTACTCTACACCGAATGTAGATCTTAGACCTACAGGACTTGTTTATCCTTTTTATTAAGCTTCAGAAGCTATATCTCACGCACAAACAAATCATGCTTCTCCAACTGATACCTTTAATCCTTCTGAATCTAATTTCAATATAAATGTTATTGAATGTTTTGAAATTGATATAGATATGTTAAAAAAGAATTTATTATTACATCCTTTATCAAAATCCTTTTTTAAACAGATTTCTTAAGAACATAAAGATTTCTTAAAAGAAAAATGGTATAACTATATGTATGATAATCAAAGAAATATTTGCTTCTTTGACTGGCTTAATTAGCTATGAAGAAAACATATAAAACTAAAAATTTAACTATTAACATGATAACAAAATTAAGCTCTTCCTTGATTATAGCTTCTACCTATTCCTCTCCACAATGAGCTCAAGAATCTATACATCCTCCATTACATCAAATTATTTATAAAGAAACTGCGGTCGTACCCATAAAAAATGTTGCAAAGACACAAGGTGATAAAAGTAATTCTGATTTTTTTTTTACAAATCAGACTTAAGTCATGTTTTAGAACAAAATAATTATACAAATATAAACCTTCATACTATTGGCCAATAAACCAATAAAATTGAAAATAAAGTTGAAAATATTTTAAATTTTTATGAAACCACTTCTTCTCAAAAGGTAATTAAGACATAAGCTTTAGGTTTTCAAGGTGAAGCCCTTAAAGATCTAAAGTTAGAAAAGAAGCCCCTAAAGTTTTCAAATGAACTAATCAATCAATTATCTTACAGTTTTACAAATATAAAACTTCAAGAAAATAAAGACAAAAAAGTAAAAAAATCCCATAAATGTTTTAGCCTCAACTTCTAAAGTTTTTAATTCAGACTCAGAATTTTCTGTATCTAATTCTATAGAAGAAAATTCTAAAATAATAGAAGAAAATCAAAATGATAAAAATCATGAATCTCTACAACTCAATAAAATATTTAAAAGACAAAAGCCAATAGTTACTATAGCAAAAACTAGAAATTATTATCCAAGACCAACTCCTGCTGATCTTCTATTCGAAGAACAAGTTAATTTAAATGGTCTTTGATTTGAAAACTCATTTGTCTATAAATGGAATTTAAATGGCTTATTAGAATATCAAATTCTCCAATTATGCCAACATATGATGATCTATGCCTCTACCATCATGACTGCTGGTAATGATCAAAGACATGTAGTAAATGCAGTTGTCCTTGTATTTACTGGCCAATTACATGCTTGGTAGGAAAAATATCTTTCTAATATAGAAAGACAAGCTATACTGCAAGCAGTAAAAAGAGATACTTTAGGAAATCTTGTGTCACACCCCGATCCCTAGAATTGGGGATTAAAATGAGCCCTCAGGGTGTGAACATGTAATCCCATAATAATCTGTGCCATGTGAAGGTATGCACGAATCATTACAAGAGAGATTCTACAAGAACGTGTGAGGAAAGTCCAACAACACGTAGGTTTAATTCTAAGCATAAACAGAAACCTATGAAATACACATGTAATGATCATAAACAATGCATAGAAGAAACATTATACAATCACAACTGAGCTTTAAGTTTTTTACTTAACATTCTCAAACACATGAATCACTTACGATCCACAATTCACTTAACCATGTTCATTATACAAAACTAGTCCCAACAAGGCCAAACCTATCAACCTGGTGAACGACCCCTTTTTGATGCTCTTTGTAAACGACTAATAGAAAATGTTGTCTTCTTTCCATTCATCTATACCCTGAGGTACCGATAGGGCACCCTCCGAAGACGCATCGACATTCAGGTTGGGGTTTGATTCTATACCTATAACACCAAGGATAGCACTATTAACACTACAGTTAAGCAAATATAATGATACATAAGACCAATATGCTTTATTAAATGAATTAAGAAATATATAGATTAAAAGAAGGCAATAAACATAAACGAGGCATGTTGTGCATGAGAAACATGAGTAACAAATCATAAATAGAATATTATACATACTAATTGGCATCCACAAAACTATATTATCCCAAAAGAGAGTATATCATCTAGAGAGAGCATGCATATGGGACGCTAAGGGAACATACTAGCTTCCCAAGGAGCGCCGACAACTCCTTTGTGGACTATTGCAGTAGTGACATAAAGGTACCTAAACTGCTCTCGTCGAACCTAAAAAGGGCACAAGCTAAGTGGTGCCGACTCAACGTATCAAGACCGACTCGAATTTTCATCTTTCATATATTTCAATCGTACTTATCATATTATACATAAGGGAGTTCTATCTTGAGGTCACATTCATTCATAGTAATCAGAATTTAACAAGTATCTGATAATCAATTAATGCATGCTTAATTAAGCTACATCATGTTGAGGGCATGGTTTGTTAACAATATGAATGCATTTAAATTAAGAAGGTATCAAGAAAAATTTACGAGCCAACCCTATACCAGATAATCCATGAACCCGAGATCATTTAACATGATGTATTCATAAGGCGTCCAGTGTCATTGTGTCACCAATCTTAGTGTTACATTGTGTATGCAAAGGACACCTCTTCTTATGCCAACACCCATGACATGACATTGGGAATTCATATGAAAAATCGAAGGGGATAAGTGACAGCTCGACACTTGTCCTCCCTTTCTTTTAGTCACCGTTGGGCTAATTTAATTATGGAAAAGGTGTCATATCTAAGGCCCTACAAGTCAATTGAAAACCCTTATATCCTAAATTCACAGTGTTCTTATGGCTTAGTCGTACATATGTTACGGCTTAACCGAATAATTTAGTTTTTCCCTCAAGTTCCTATGCATTTATGGCTTAACCATATATTAGCCTACAGCTTAGCCGTGCTAAGCCTATGGCTAGGATATAGCTGGGTTACGGCTTAGCCATAGTACAATCCATGACTTAGCTGTGAGTAAGTCATCGAGGAAAAGTATGATTTCAAGCTCTCGGGAAAGCTCACCTTAAATTGACTTACGACTTAGTCATGGGATAGTTGTGGCTTAGCCATAGTTCATTCCACGGCTTAGTCGAGAGTTAGCCATAATACAAAAATGGGTTTTGATACTCTCGGGACTTTAAGCCATACACACTTATGGCTTAGCCATGGCTTTGTCGTAAGCTTCAAAAATCTTGAAAGTGATATGAAGCTTGAGTTCAGTACAGAACTCTGAATTTAAAGGGGTTACAATGAGCTTTGTATGACTTCAAAATGTCACTATAGGTTATTCAATGCTCACACAATACCCACATTTCATATTCATACTCTAATTCATTCAATTCAACATATATATATATATACTTAAACCAAAAAGGAAGGAGATATAACTCGAAATTAGAGTGATCAATCCAAGAATCAACAATTTAGACATACATGCAGCATCTTAGTAGTCAAATACTTGCCTTTTACACAGTGCTTAACCCTATTAACTTCTCTTTGGTGTGTAGTTAGGGAAAGCCTCAACAAGAAGGTGGGTTCTCTACATGAAAGACATGCAAAGGGTGAATCTAATGTAGAATGCAAGCATGTTGTATAATTGAGTCTCCGTGACTCTATTAAACCCAAAGAAATTGAAATGGAGGTAGAGTCTTCACCTTAAGGAGCTGTAGCTTGGGGAAGAAGGTTCTTCTAAAGAGAAAGATGCACAAAGGAAGAAGGAGAAGATGGATGGAGACTTTTACTATTGCATGCAAGGCTTCAAAGCTTTGTTTGCAACTCCAATTTGAGGTGGAGATGAAGATGGGAGGAGATGAGGAGTGGTTCCAACAAAAATACAAAACGGAAGAAGGGGACAGATGTTGGGTTCCTCCTTTTAATCAAATTTTTCTTGAATTTTACATGCAAGTCTAACATTTTTGGGAAAATTACAATTTAGGTCAAATAGACCTCAATTGGACCGAGATAAGTT
Source organism: Sextonia rubra (assembly GCA_037013555.1). Taxonomy (NCBI): domain Eukaryota; kingdom Viridiplantae; phylum Streptophyta; class Magnoliopsida; order Laurales; family Lauraceae; genus Sextonia; species Sextonia rubra. The sequence goes on from JASUAD010000026.1 coordinate 14,751,944, forward strand.
CAAATCAAGTTGAGCCCAATATGAAAGATGATCTACATGAAGAATTACTCAAGATGCAATTAATGAGGTGTCAATATGATGCATGGACAATTACAAAAGGATTCTTAACTACCTAGATAAAGTTCGACCCAACCCGACTACTTATCCATGACCCAAGCCCAAAGGATTTGAGTTAAATTAGCCTAAACACATTTTAATTAATATAAAACAAGATTAATTAATATAAATTGAGGTTAGTTGGGATTAAGACCTTACATCCTATTATTAATACTCAAGGCCAAATGATACCTAATTCTGCCTACATGCTCATTACCAATATGGTTAAACATTTTAGTGGTAATTATATGAATGTAGAAGAAAATTTAAAAACTCAATTAATCAATCTAACATGTCCAACATTATGTAGTTTCCGTTAATCTAAAAATATTTTCTTGTCAAAACTTTATACAATTGTTGCAAGAAATTCAGAATTCCAGAAAGAAAATTTTATATATGGTCTTCCTAAACTTTTTGTAGAAAAAGTTAAAGAAGAATTAAAATCAGAAAATTATGGAAACTTGAATTATGAGTTTTATACATATGGTGTTCTAATTCAAAAGACTAATAAAGTTGGATTTTCATTATGAAATGAAATCAGACTTAAACATCAAATTTAAAATAAAAAATGTATCAGTAACTATGAACTTGGTGATTTTTGTTTTCAATTTGGCATGGAACCATTAATTAGCCCTTCAAGCCTGAATAAAAAGAAAAAGTTAAAAAGAAACCATCGAAAAAGAAAATCAAAACATTTTTCAACTCCACAATACTATATTCCCTCTAAAAGATATCATAAGAAATCTTTCCATAAAAAACCTTACAAAGGATCAAAGAAAACTTAAATAAAAAACAATCCATCCACTTATTTTCCCAAGAAAAAGGAAATATAATGTTATAACTGTAAAGAAAAAGGACATATTGCTCCTGACTGCCCAAAAACAAAAGTAAAAATAGAAAAAGAAATAAAAGCTATTCTAAAAGGACATTCATCCTCTTCTTTAGAGTCATCTAGCTCCTTTGATACTGAATATTCTTCCCACTCATCAGATATGTGTCATTGCAACATACTTAACAGTGAAATTTAGTATGAATCTGCCTCTTTTTCCTCTTTGTCTTTAAACATACTTTCTGCTCCATAAGAAATGGTGATGGAAATGTTTAAAGATCTAAAAGATGATGAATTAAAAAATAAATATTTTGACAAAATATAAAATATAAACAAAGGAAATAAAAGTCCAAATGCAAAAGCTTTTACATCAAATAATACAACTGAGTTACCTAAACAATTCGGTATAAAAACTGTTTTAGATAGATTAAGAGACCAACAAGCTCCTCTTCAACCGTCTATTCAAGATCTGTATAAAGAGATTAATAATCAAAAATAAGAAATAAAACAATTAAAACAAAATTTAAATGAACTACAAGATCTCAAACAACATGTTGAAATTCTTGAATTTCATACACTTAAATCTTATCAAGAAAATGATGATAATCCAGAACAACATGAAGAGTTTGGCAAAAAAGTAAATGGTTTTGTAAATTCTTTAACAAGAAATCCTCTTCAAAATTGGAAAATGCAAGTTACAATAAACGTTAAAGACTTCTCTATTAAAGCACTTTACTTACTCAATAGTGGTGCAAATGTTAATTTAATAAGAGAAGGATTAATCCCAATAAGATATTATTAAAAAACTAAAAACAAAATCAGCCTAGCAACTGCTAATAAAAAAACTATATATCAAATATAAACTAAATAATGTCCACACTTACAAAAATGAAAAATGCATAAAGACTAATTTCCTGTTAGAAAAGGATCTAAACATTGATGTTATCCTATGAAATCCTTTTCTACAGATTCTACAGCCTTTTCAAATTGATTCATCAGGCCTACAAACTATTCTAGACAATAAAAAATTAATTTTTGATTTTGTTGAATCATCTCCTATTCAACATATCAATTTTATTCTGAATCAAATTTCTTATAAAGAAAAACAAATTGCATATCTTCAAGAAGACATGAATTCTTTAAAAATCGAAGAACAATTAACTAAACCTGAATTCTTAAGAGAATGAAGTCAATTCCAAAAGACGCTTCAAAAATAATGTTGTTCTGACCTTCCTTTTACCTTCTGGCATAGGAAACATCATACTGTTTCTTTTCCATATATTAATGATTTCAATGAAGCACAAATTCCTACTATAGCTCAACCTACTAAGATGAATAAAGACCTTATTCAATTGTGTAATAAAGAGATCAATGATCTTCTTGCTAAAATGCTTATTCATAAATCATAATCCCCATGGAGTTATGCAGCGTTTTATGTAAATAAAGCACCTGAACAAGAATAAGGTGTTCCCCATCTTGTTATCAACTAGAAGCCTTTAAACAAAGTTTTAAAGTTTATAAGATATCCAATTCCAATTAAAGCTGATCATAAGAAACAGCTCTTTGGTGCCTTCATTTTTTTGAAATTTGATCTTAAATTGGGCTTTTGGCAAATTCAAATCACCTTAGAAGATAGGTACAAAACAGCTTTTACAATACCATTTGGACATTACGAGTGGAACGTTATACCATTTGTTTAAAAAATGCTCCTTTAGAATTTCAAAGAATAATGAATGAAATTTTTAATCAATACCAATCCTTTATACTCATCTATATAGATGACATTCTTGTGTTTTCAAAATCCATTTGTGACCATTGGAAACATTTAAATATTTTTAAAAAGGCCATCCTTAAGAATGGACTTGTTTTATCTTTATTCCAAAAGAAAATAAAACTTTTTCAAATAGAAATTTAGCTTCTTGGCTTCATAATAAAGAAAAGAACATCAATTTTGCTTCTCAATTTTCTGATAAAATCCTTAATAAAGATCAATTGCAACATTTTCTTGACCTGTCTTTTAACCCTATATGTCTTCCGAAATTATCCCTCCTAAAAGTGACACCAATTACTCGCAAAAGCAAAGCCCTTATTCTGAAATCAAGCTCTTCTTCTATTCCAACATCTCAACAAATATCAAGCCCTTTCTTCAATCTAGGATTATCAATCACTTCTCAAGAACTTATCAATGCCCATTGGAGTGCAATTCTCTCTGATAAAAGAAAAAACTCTCGAAAAACTTTATCCAAGATCTCAAACCATATTATGGACTTAGAAAGCCAAAACCAAATGTTTCATAGCATCCATCAAAGAGCACTATATCCACCTATGCTAATGAAAAAACATCCAAAGTACACCTCCTGGAGAGGGTTAACATAGCTTAACCCCTTCCGATGAGTTAACTACAAGAATAAGAGAAAAAACTCTTTCTTATCAGATCAAGAATGATTAATGCTTAAAGCTCGTTACATAAGTTGGGCAACTGGTTTTCCAAAATTGTTCCTTCCATCATGTGAAGTTGACATCTCATATATTGAGCAAGGCTTAGTCTAAAGATTTTTTTTATATAGAGATGATTATGAAATAAAAATAGTAGCTCTCTGCAATCCTGCGTCATGCCCTTCACAGCCTTGGACTCACCAAAAGACAACTGCTCATAGTGATTTCATCCACTTTGGGTGAAAGATAAAAAATTCGGTTTTATCAACCATATTAATTATGGACCATCATGAATTATAAATAAGGAGATTTATTCTGTCAAAAATTCATAGCCACCATAAAGGATTATGAACACATCCCAATCGGTTATCCTTCCTAATTGATATGAATCTCATGAATGTGCTACATTGGGATACAGCCCAGAGCACCTATAAAATTATAATCCAATACTTGATCAGTACCAAAGATTTATCAATTTAAGAGAACATCTTGAATTTGCAAGTACATGCAGTTATATTTGGTGTGATAATTGGAGATTAGTTTGTATTACTGATGACATAGCTGAGCAAACAACAATTATTCAAAATCCTTATAAATCAGGACATTCAATCGTGAATCAAATCCTCAATGCCTATGAAGATATTTCTTTTGATTTTTCAGAAAAAACTTGTAAAAAATTAATTTAGCTATTCCGTGGAGAATTCGAAAATGATGGTTGGGATGATCCCAGTTTTGGTTTTGAATCTCTTATGAAATTCTCAGCCTGTGACAATCAAGAATCACCGCTGAAGAATAAATAGATTGAAAAATCTCCATTAAAGCATTGATCAACTACTACATCACCTTCGGAAAGAGAATCCTTATAAAGTATTCTAAGGAGACAAAAGATAATGATGACAATTGCCTCTTCATCCAAAGAAAAGGAAATAAGTAAAGCATATAGTGCTTTATAAAGCCACTCATTTTCCACAAAGCCATTATAAAGTCACTTTTGCTTGTATCTCTGCAAAAAGAGAATAGCCTCACTATTCAAAAGAAGACAAGCACACTCCAGTCATCAGTCTACTACAGCATCTAGTCTAAATTTAGTTGTAATGAAATGTAAATTAGGTGTGTAAAGACTATAAATTAGCTGTAGCTTTCCATTGTAAACGCAAGTTAAGATTTGGTATCCAGTCTTGCTTCCACTCTCATTTTCTCTCTCATTTCCCTTCTATTTTTCCCTTTTTCCCATTTAGTATCAGAGCCAAGTTGATATCAAACTTGTAATCAAGTACTTTGGCAATATAAAGTTGTGTTAAGAGTATTTCTTCACTTATCTTTGTTATATATTTTCATTTTCCTTAAGGGTTTGCTGACTCAGAAGTAAGAACAACAAAAATCTTAATACTTGGCTGTGTATTTGTTATTTTTGAGAAATTTTAATCATATTTTGCCCAAAGCAAATTTGAGGTAACCATTGTTGTCACCATTGTTATCCGTGTGAAGGCATTAAAGGCATTTTGTCGATGTGTAAATCCACTATTTCATTAGATACTCGTGGTGGTATTGATTAAAATAACTCTCTAATACAAATTATGGCTAAGCTTATTAAAAAGTTTGTTCCTTCTTTTTTCTCATCATCAAATTCCTTATATTCAGTGTCTGTTAAAAATATTGAAGAAATCAGTTATGACGATTTAGATGAAGTTATTTATGACTGGACTATTCCTATAATAAATAAAAATGAAGTTTATCAAGCTGGAAGTTTTTTATTAAAATCAAGTTAAAAAGTAAAAACCATAGAAAGAACTGAATTCAACACAGGTGATATTCAGCATCTTTCTATCATAAAGCCCTATAAAATCAAAGAGTATGCTAAAACATATAATTATATTCATTTTGGACTAGTACAAGTCACTCTCAAGCCATTAACGAGACTTGGACTTAGAACAAAAGCTCTCATCTATGTTCAAGATACAAGACATAACAAATTCAGTGACTCATTACTTGGAATGGTTGAATCAAGTTTAGCTAATGGCCTTACTTTCTTCAATTGCTTCCTAAATTTATCTATTCATCTTATAGATCTAGGCGCGCATGATGCTCTTATATTAGTTATCCAGACAAAAGTTTTTGACATGAATCCTCATAATCAAAATCTTACTTTAGTATATAGAGTTTATTATAAACTCATGAATTATGTGGTTTCAAGCAGAGCTTATTCAAATCAAGCAAAAGGCATGACTACTTTATTTCAAACCAATTTTAAAAATAAAGTTAATATTCCAAAACTCATAAAATGAAATGATTTTCATCTCTCTGGAAGGTAGCACCTAGAAAACGCTCAACTAGAAAGATCTTTCGAAAATAAAGAAACTGAAACAATTATTGAACATGAAGATGGAAGTGTTGAAATAAATTTTCAAATAGATTCTAGAAATAGAACTCCTTTAGCTTATCAACCTTCTCAAAATTCTTATTCACATCCTCCTTCAGTCGTAGGATTTTCCATAAAGGAACCATCTAGAGTTTCTTACTCTACACCCAATGTAGATCTTAAACCTATAGGACTTATTTATCCTTCTTATCAAGCTTCAGAAGCTATATCTCATGCACAAACAAATCATGCTTCTCCAACTAATACCTTTAATCCTTCTGAATTATATTTCAATATAAATATTATTGAATGTTTTGAGCTTGATAAAGATATGTTAAAAAAGAATTTATTATTACACCATTTATCAAAATCCCTTTTTAAACAGGTTTCTCAAAAACATAAAGATTTCTTAAAAGAAAAATGGTATAACTTTGTCTATGATAATCAAAGAAATATTTCTTTATTTGACTGGCTTAAATTATCTATTAAAAAACATATAAAAATAAAATTTTAACTCTTAACATGATAAGAAAATTAAGCTCTTCCTGGATTATAGCTTCTACCAGTTCCTCTCCACAACAAACTGAAGAATCTATACATCCTCCATTACATCAAATTATTTATAAAGAAACTGCAGCCTTACTCATAAAAGATGCTGCAAAGATACAATGTGATAAATGTAAATTTGATTTTGTTTACAAATTAGACTTTAGTCAAGTTTTAGAACAAAATAATTATAAAAATATAAACCTTCATACTATTAACCAACAAACCAATAGAATTGAAAATAAAGTCAAAAATATTTTAAATTTTTATGAAACCACTTCTTCTCAAAAGGTAATTAAGACTTAAGCTTTAGGTTTTCAAGGCGAAGCCCTTAAAGATCTAGAGTTAGAAAAGAAACCCCTAAAGTTTTCAGATGAACTAATCAATCAGTTATTTCATAGTTTTGCAAATATAAAACTTCAAAAAGAAATAAAGACAAAAAAGAAGAAAATTCCATAAATATTTTTCTCTCAACTTCAAAAGCTTCCAGTTCAGACTTAGAATTTTCTGTATCTGATTTTATAGAAGAAAAGTCTAATACAACAAAAGAAAATCAAAATGATCAAAATCATGAATCTCTACAACTCAATAAAATATTTAAAAAAGAAATGCCAATAGTTACTATAGCAAAAACTAGAAATTATTATCCAAGACAAACTCCTGCTGATCTTCTGTTCGAAGAACAGGTTAATCTAAATGGTGTTCGATTTGAAAACTCATCTGTCTGTGAATGGAATTTAGATGGCTTATTAGAATATCATATTCTCCAATTATGCCAACACATGATGATCTATGCCTCTACCATCATGACTGCTGGTAATGATCAAAGACTTGCAGTAAACGCAGTTGTCCTTGGATTTACTGGCCAATTACATGGTTGGTGGGAAAAACATCTTTCTGACATAGAAAGATAAGCTATTATGCAAGCAGTTAAAAGAGATACCTCTAGAAATCCTGTTATTAATACTCAAGGCCAAATGATACCTAATTCTATCTACATGCTCATTACAAATATAGTTAAATATTTTATTGATAATTATATGAATATAGAAGAAAAATTAAAAACTCAATTAATCAATCTAAAATGTCCAACAATATTTGATTTCCATTGGTATAAAAATGTTTTCTTATCAAAACTTTATATGATTGTTGCAAGCAATTCAGAATTCTAGTAAGCAAGATTTATATCTTGTCTTCCTAAACTTTTTGCATAAAAAGTTAGAGAAGAATTAAAATTGGAAATTATGGAAACTTGAATTATGGATTTTAAACATATGGTGATCTAATTCAAAAGATTAATAAGGTTGGATTTCGATTATGCAATGAAATCAAACTTTAACGTCAAATATAAAATAAAAAACGTATCAACAAGTATGAACTTGGTGATTTTTTTTTTCAATTTGGCATGGAACCATTACTTAGCCCTTTAAGCCTAAATAAAAAGAAAAAGTTAAAAAGAAACCACTGAAAAAGAAAATCAAAACATTTTTCAACTCTACAAAACTATATTCCCTCTAAAAGATATCATAAGAAATCTTTTCTTAAAAAACCCTCAAAGAAAACTTATACAAAAAACAATCCATCTACTTATTTTCCCAAGCAAAAGGAAATACAATGTTATAACTGTAAAGGAAAAGGACATATTGCTCTCGATTGCCCAAAAACAAAAGTAAAAACAAAAAAAAAGAAATAGAAACTGTTCTAAAAGGATCTTCATCCTCTTCTTCAGAGTCATCTAGCTCCTCTAATACAGAATATTCTTCACACTCATTAGATAGCTATCATTGTAACATACTTGATAGTGAAATTCAGTATGAATATGCCTCTTCTTCCTCTTTATCTTTAAACAGACTTTCTGCTCTAGAAGAAATGGTGTTAGAAATATTTAAAGATATGAAAGATGAAGAATTAAAAAATAGATATTTTGAAAAAATACAAAATATAAACAAAGAAAATAAAAGTCCAAAAGCAAAAGCTTCTACATTAAATAATACATCTGAGTTACCTGAACAATTCAATATAAAAAATGTTTTAGATAGGATAAGAGACCAACAAACTCCTCTCTAACCTTCTATTCAAGATCTGCATAAAGAGATTGTTAATCAAAAGTAAGAAATAAAACAATTAAAACAAAATTTAAATGAACTACAAGATCTCAAACAACGTGTTGAAACTCTTGAATTTCATACACTTAATTCTTATTAAGAAAACGATGATAATTTATATATAGTTTTCTGTGGTGATTTGAATTTGCAAAAAGCCAGACTTAAGATCAAATTTTGAAAAAATAAAGGCACCAAAGAGACAATTAATAAGATCAGATTTATTTGGAACTAGATATCTTATAGACTTTAAAACTTTACTTAAAGGCTTGTAGTTGATAACAAGATGGGGAACACCTCGTTCTTGTTTAGGTGCTTTATTTACATAAAATGCTGCACAACTCCAAGAGGATTGTAATTTCCTAATAAGCTTTTTAGTAAGTAGATCATTGATCTTTATTACACAGTGGAACAAGGTCTTTGTTCATCTGAGTAGGTCGAGCTTTAGTAGGAATTTGAGTGTCATCGAAATTATCAATATGTGGAAGAGAAATAGTATGGTGTTTCCTATGCTAAAAGGCATAAAGAAGGTCAGAACAGCATTCTGTTTCAAGCATCTTTTGGAATTGACTTAATTCTTCTAAGAATTTAGGTTTAGTTAATTGTTCTTCAATTCTTAAAGAATTCATGTCTTCTTGAAGATATGCAATTTGTTTTTCTTTATCAGAAATTTGATTTTGAATGAGATTGATATGTTGAATAGGAGATGACTTAACAAAATCAAAAATTAATTCTTATGAGAGAATAGCTTGATTGTTAGAGTGAATTGCACTCCAATGGGCATTGATAAAGATTGATCGCCTAATCTCGAACAACATGAAGATTTTGGTGAATAAGTAAATGGTTTTGTAAAATCATTTAACAAGAAATCCACTTCAAAAATGGAAAATGCAAGTTACAATAAAGGTTAAAGACTTCTCTATTAAAGCACTCTGCTTACTAGATAGTAGTGCAGATGTTAATTTAATAAAAGAAGAACTAATCCCAACAAGATATTATCAAAAAAACTAAAAACAAATTTAACCTAGCAACTGCTAGTAAAAAAACTATACATCAAATATAAATTAAATAATGTCCACGTTTGTAAAAAAGAAAAATTCATAAAGACTAATTTCCCGCTAGGAAAGGATTTAAACAATGATGTTATCAAAACCATTCATTAAAAATCTTTATTTCAACAAATTTAAATTATTTAAATGATAAAATTAAGCAAGAAATTAGTCTTTATGCATTTTCTATTTTTTACAAACATGGATATTATTTAATTTATATTTGATATATAGTTTTTTACTAGCAATTGCTAGGCTGAGTTTGTTTTTAGTTTTTTGAAAATGTCTTGTTGGGATTAATCCTTCTTTTATTAAATTAACATTTGCATCACTATCTAGTAAGCAGAGTGCTTTAATGAAGAAGTCTTTAACCTTTACTGTAACTTGCATTTTCCATTTTTGAAGAGGGTTTGTTGTTAAAGAATTTACAAAACCATTTAATTCTTCACCAAATTCTTCATGTTGTTCTAGATTATCATCATGTTCTTGATAAAATTTAAGTGTATGAAATTCAAGAATTTCAACATATTGTTTGAGATCTTGGAGTTTATTTAAATTTTGTTTTAATTGTTTTATTTCTTGCTTTTGATTATTAATCTCTTCATACAGGTCTTGAATAGAAGGTTGGAGAGGAGCTTGTTGGTCTCTTATCCTATCTAAAATAGTTTTTATACTGAATTGTTCAAGTAACTTAGATGTATTAATTAATGTAGAAGCTTTTGCTTTTGGACTTTTTTTCCTTTGTTTATATTTTGTATTTTTTCAAAATATTTATTTTTTAATTCTTCATCATTTCTAACACCATTTCTTCTGGATCAGAAAGTATGTTAAAAGATAAAGAGGAAGAAGAGGCAGATTCATATTGAATTTTACTATTAAGTTGTTGCAATGACACATATCGATGAGTGAGAAGAATATTCTGTATTAAAGGAGCTAGATGACTCTGAAGAAAAGGATGAAGATCCCTTTAGCATAGTCTTGTTTCATTTTCTGTTTTTACTTTTGTTTTTGGGTAATTAGGAGCAATATGTCCTTTTTCTTTACAATTATAACATTCTATTTCCTTTTTCTTGGGAAAATAAATGGATGGATTATTTTTTGTATAAGTTTTCTTTGATCCTCTATAAGGTTTTTTATGAAAAGATTTCTTATGATATCTTTTAGAGGGAATATAGTATTGAGGAGTTGAAAAATGTTTTGATTTTCTTTTTTGATGGTTTCTTTTTAACTTTTTCTTTTTATTCAAGCTTGATAGGCTAATTAATGATTCCATGCAAAATTGAAAACAAAAATCATTAAGTTCATACTTGCTTATATGTTTCTATTTTTTAATTTGATGTTTAAGTTTGATTCCAATGCATAATGAAAATCCAACTTTATTAATCATTTGAATTAGATCACCATGTATATAAAGTCTATAATTCAAGCTTCCATAATTTTCTGATTTTAATTCTTCTCTAACTTTTTTTGCAAAAAGTTTAGGAAGACCAAATATAAAATTTTCTTTCCAAAATTATGAATTTCTTACATCAATTGTACAAAATTTTGATAAGAAAACATCTTTATACCAATTGAAATCAGATATCGTTGGACATGTTAGATTGATTAATTGAATTTTTTTATTTTTCTTCTACATTCATATAATTATCAATAAAATATTTAACTATATTTGTAATGAGCATGTAGATAGAACCAGGTATCATTTGGCCTTAAGTATTAATAACAGGATTTCCAGAGGTATCTTTTTTAACTGCATGCAGAATGGCTTGTCTTTCCATATCAGAAAGAAATTTTTCTCACCAACCATGTAATTGGCCAGGAAATCCAAAGAAAACTGCATTTACTGCATATCTTTGATCATTACCAACAGTTGCGATGGTAAAGGCATAGATCATCATGTGTTGACATGATTGGAGAATTTGATATTCTGATAAGCCGTCTAAATTCCATTCGTAGACAGATGAATTTTCAAATCGAAGACCATTTAAATTAACCTATTCTTCAAATAAAAGATCAGTAGGAGTTGTTCTTGGATAATAATTTCTAGCTGTAGTAACTATTAGCTTTTGTCTTTAAATATTTTATTGAGTTGTAGAGATTCATGATTTTGATCATTTTGATTTTCTTCTATTATTTTAGACTTTTCTTCTATAAAATCAGATACAGAAAATTCTGAGTCTGAATTAGAAGCTTTAGAAGTTGAAGCTAAAACATTTATGGATTTTTCTTCTTTTTTGTCTTTATTTTATTGAAGTTTATATTTGTAAAACTATAAGATAATTGATTGATTAGTTCATATGAAAACTTTAGGGGTTTCTTTTCTAACTGTAGATCTTTAAGGGCTTCACCTTGAAACCTAAGGCTTGTGTCTTAATTACCTTTTGAGAAGAAATGATTTCAAAAAATTTTAAAATATTTTCAACTTTAGTTTTTAATTCTATTGGTTTGTTGGCCAATAGTATGAAGGTTTATATTTGTATAATTATTTTGTTTTAAAACATGACTTAAGTCTAGTTTGTAAACAAAATTAGATTAACCTTTATCACCTTGTATCTTTGCAACATCTTTTACAGGTACGGCTGTAATTTCTTTATAAATAATTTGATGTAAAGGAGGATGTATAGATTCTTCAGTTTGTTATGGAAAAGAACTAGTAGAAGCTATAATCCAAGAAGAGCTTAATTTTTTTATCATGTTAATAGTTAAATTTTTTGTTTTATATGTTTTCTTCATAGCTAATTTAAGCCAGTCAAAGAAATAAGTATTTCTTTGATTATCATACATATAGTTATACCATTTTTCTTTTAAGAAATCTTTATGTTCCTGAGAAACCTGTTTAAAAAAGGATTTTGATAAAGGATGTAATGATAAATTCTTTTTTAATATATCTTTATCAATTTCAAAACATTCAATAAAATTTATATTGAAATCTAATTATGAAGGATTATAGGTATTAGTTGGAAAAGCAAGATTGGTTTGTGCGTGAGATATAGCTTTTGAAGCTTGATAAGAAGGATGAACAAGTCATGTCAGTCTAAAATCTACATTGGGTGTAGAGTAAGAAACTCTAAATAGTTCTTTTATCGAAGATCCTACAACAGAAGGAGGATGTGAATAAGAATTTCGAGAAAGTTGATAAACTGTATGAATTCTATCTCTAGAGTCTATTTGAAATTTTATTTCAACACTTCCATCTTCATGTTCAATAATTGTTTCAATTTCGTTATTTTCTAAAGATCTTTTTGGTTGCGCGTTTTCTAGGCACCATCTTCCAAAGAGATGAATATCATTCCAATGTAGGAGTTTTGGAATATTAACTTTATTTTTAAAATTGGTTTGAAATAAAGTAGTCATGCCTTTTGCTTGATTTGAATAAGCCATGCCTGGAACCAAAGAATTCATGAGTTCATAATTAACTCTATATATTAGAGCAAGATTTTGATTATAAGGATTCATGTCAAAACCTTTTGTCTAGATCACTAATGTAAGAGTTTCTTGTGCACCTGGATCTTTAAGAAAAACAGAGAAATTTTGAAAACAATTGAAGAAAGTAGGGCCATTAGCCAAAATTGATTCAACCATTCCAAGTAATGAGTCACTGAATTTTTTATGTCTTGTATCTTAAACATAGATGAGAGCTTCTATTCTAAGTCCAAGTCTCGTTAATGGCTTGAGAGTAACTTGTACTAGTCCAAAACAAATGTAATTATATGTTTTAGCATATTCTTCGATTTCATGGGGCTTTATTAAGGAAAGATGCTAAATATCACCTGTGATGGATTCAATTCTTTCTATGGTTTTTACTTTATAACTTGATTTTAATTAAAAACTTCCAACTTTATCAACTTCATTTTTATTTCCTATTGGAATAGTCCAGTCATAAATAACTTAATCTAAATCGTCATAACTAATTTCTTCGCTATTTTAACAGACATTAAAGATAAGGACTTGGATGATGATGAAGAAGAAGGTACAAACTTTTTAGTAAGCTTAGCCATAATTTGTATCATAGGGTTATTTTAATCAATACCATTCTGAGTATCTAATGAAATAGAGGATTTATACACCAACAAAACGCTTTTAACGCCTTTACACGGCTAACAATGGCAAAAATAATGGCTACCTCAAATTCTTTCTAGGCAGAATATGATTAAAATTTCTCAATACTAACAAACACACAACCTGGTTTTGTATAATATCATTATAAAAGATTTTTTAACTTGGTTGTGTGTTTGTTATTATTTAGAAATTTTAATCATATTATGCCTAGAGTGAATTTAAGGTAGCCATTGTTGTTGCCGTTGTTTGCCATGTGAGGGTGTTAAAGATGTTTTGTTGGTGTGTAATTCCTCGATTTCCTTAGATTCTCGTGGTGGTATTATTATTACAACCTTTATCAAAATCCTTTTTTAAACAGGTTTCTCAAGAACATAAAAATTTCTTAAAAGAAAAATGGTATAACTATATGTATGATAATCAAAGAAATATTTAATTCTTTGACTGGCTTAAATTAGCTACAAAGTAAACATATAAAACTGAAAATTTAACTATTAACATGATAACAAAATTAAGCTCGTCCTAGATTATAGCTTCTACCAGTTCCTCTCCACAACGAGCTCAAGAATCTATACATCCTCCATTACATCTAATTATTTATAAAGAAACTGCGGCCGTACCCATAAAAGATTTTACAAAGATACAAGGTGATAAAGGTAAATCAGATTTTATTTACAAATCATATTTAAGTCATGTTTTAGAACAAAATAATTATACAAATATAAACCTTCATACTATTGGCCAACAAACCAATAAAATTGAAAAAAAAGTTCAAAATATTTTAAATTTTTATGAAACCACTTCTTCTCAAAAAGTAATTAAGACACAAGCTTTAGGTTTTCAAGGTGAAGCATTGAAGTATAATCAAACTGCTACCTCAAATTCGCTCCGAGCAATTGTAAAAAATAATGATCATCATGTGTTAGCATAGATCACCATGAATTTTTCATTATAAATGGATTTTAAATCAATGTTTAATTTTCCAGAAGGTATTATGATTATACTACAATACTTCAGCAAAATCCCACTCTCAACACAAAAAGAGATACTTCAGGAAATCCTATTATTAATATTCAAGGCCAAATGATACCTGATTCTACCTTTATGCTCATTACCAATATAGTTAAACATTTTATTGGTAATCAATTGAATGTAGAAGAAAAATTAAAAACTCAATTTATCAATCTAACATGTCCAATGTTATCTGATTTCCGTTGGTATAAAGATGCTTTCTTATCAAAACTTTAGACAATTGATGAAAGCAATTCAGAATTCTGGAAAGAAAAATTTATATCTGGTGTTCCTAAACTTTTTTGTAGAAAAAGTTAGAGAAGAATTAAAATCTGAAAATTATGGAAACTTGAATTATGGACTTTATACAAATAGTGATCAAATTCAAATGATTAATAAAGTTGGATTTTCATTATGCAATGAAATCAAACTTAAACATCAAATTGAAAATAAAAAACATATCAACAAGTATGAACTTGGTGATTTTTGTTTTTAATTCGGCATGGAACCATTAATTAGCCCTTCAAGCCTGAACAAAAAGAAAAAGTTAAAAAGAAACCATCAAAAAAGAAAATCAAAACATTTTTGAACTCCACAATACTATATTCCCTCTAAAAGATATCATGAGAAATCTTTCCATAGAAAACCGTATAAAGGATCAAAGAAAACTTATACAAAAAACAATCCATCCACTTATTTTCCTAAGAAAAAGGAAATACAATGTTATAACTGTAAAGAAAAAGGCCATATTGCTCCTGACTGCCCAAAAAAAAAAAGTAAGAACCATAAAAGAAATAAAAACTATTTTAAAAGGACATTCATCCTCTTTTTTAGAGTCATCTAACTCCTCTGATACAGAATATTCTTCTCACTCATTAGATATATGTCATTGCAACATACTTGACAGTGAAATTCAGTATCAATCTACCTCTTCTTCCTCCTTATCTTTAAACGTACTTTCTGCTCCAGAAAAAATGGTGATAGAAATGTTTGAAGATCTAAAAGATGAAGAACTAAAAACTAAATATTTTGAAAAATATAAAATATAAACAAAGGAAATAAAAGTCCAAATGCAAAAGCTTTTACATCAAATAATACATCTAAGTTACCTAAACAATTCAGTATAAAAACTGTTTTAGATAGATTAAGAGACCAACAAGCTCCTCTTCTACCTTCTATTCAGGATTTGTATAAAGAGATTAATAATCAAAAGCAAGAAATAAAAAAATTAAAAAAATTTTAAATGAACTACAAGATCTGAAACAATTTGTTGAAATTTTTGAATTTTATACACTTAAATCTTATCAAGAACATGATGATAATCTAGAACAACATGAAGCATTTGGCAAAGAAGTAAATGGTTTTGTAAATTCTTTAACAAGAAACCCTCTTCAAAAATGGAAAACGTAAGTTACAATAAAGGTTAAAGACTTCTCTATTAAAGCACTCTGCTTACTAGATAGTGGTGTAGATGTTAATTTAATAAGAGAATAATTAATACCAACAAGATATTATCAAAAAACTAAAACCAAGCTCAGTATAGCAACTGCTAGTAAAAAACTATATATCAAATATAAATTAAATAATGTCCACGTTTACAAAAATGGAAAATGCATAAAGACTAATTTCATGCTAAGAAAGGATTTAAACAATGACATTATGCTAAGAAATCCTTTTCTACAGATTCTACAGCCTTTTCAAATTGATTCATCTGGCCCAAAAACTATCATAGACAATAAAGATTTAATTTTTTATTTTGTTGAATCATCTCCTATTCAGCATATCAATCTCATTCAGAATCAAATTTCTTATAAAGAAAAATAAATTGCAAATCTTCAAGAAGGCATGAATTCTTTAAAAATCGAAGAACGATTAACTAAACCTGAATTCTTTAAAGAACTAAGTCAATTCTAAAAGATGCTTGAAACAGAATGCTTTTCTGACCTTCCTTCTGCTTTTGACATAAGAAACATCATACTGTTTCTCTTCCATATATTGATGATTTCAATGAAGCTCAAATTCCTACTATAGCTCGACCTACTCGGATGAAAAAAGGCCTTGTTCAACTTTGTAATAAAGAGATCAATGATCTTCTTGCTAAAAAGCTTATTCAAAAATCACAATCCCCTAGGAGTTCTGTAGCGTTTTATGTAAATAAAGCACTTGAATAAGAACGAGGTGTTTTCTATCTTGTTATTAACTACCAGCCTTTAAACAAAGTTTTAAAGTCTATAAGATATCTAGTTCCAAATAAATCTAATATTATTAATCATCTCACTGGTGCCTTCATTTTTTTTTTTTTTTTGAAATTTAATCTTAAATCAGGATTTTAGCAAATTCAAATCACCAAGGAAGTCAGGTATAAAATTGCTTTTACAATACCATTTGGACATTACGAGTGGAATGTTATGCCATTTTGTTTAAAAAATGCTCCTTTAGAATTTCAAAAAATAGTAAATAAAATTTTTAATCAATATCAAGCTTTTATACTCGTCTATATAAATGACATTCTTGTGTTTTCAAGATCCATTTATGACCATTGGAAACATTTAAATATTTTTAAAAAGGCTATCCTTAAGAATGGACTTGTTTTATCTTTATTCCAAAAGAAAATAAAACTTTTTCAAATAGAAATTTAGTTTCTTGGCTTCATAATAAAGAAAGGAACTACTTCTTTAGTTCAAAGAGTCATTAAATTTGCTTCTCAATCTCCTGAAAAAATCCTTAATAAAGATCAATAGCAACATTTTCTTGACCTGTCTTTTAATCCTGTATGTCTTCAAGAATTATCCCTCTTAAAAATGACACCAATTACTTGCAAAAGCAAAGAACCTGTTCCAAAGTCAAGCTCTTCTTCTATTCCAACATCTCAACAAATATCAAGCCTTTCTTCAATCCAGGATTATCAGTCACTTCTCAAAAACTTATCAATGCCCATTGGAGTGCAATTCTCTCTGACAAAAGAAATAACACTTGAAAAACTTTATCCAAAATCTCAAACCATATCAAAGACTTAGAAAGCCAAATCCATATGTTTCATAGCATCCATCAAAGAGCACTGTTATCCACCTATTCTAATGAAAAAACATCCAAAATACACCTCCTGGAAAAGGTTAACACAGCCCTTCCAGATGAGTTAGTCGTAAGAATAAGAGAAAAAACTCTTTTTTGTCAAATCAAGGAATAATTAATGCTCAAAGCTCATTACATAAGCTGGGCAACTGGCTTTCCAAAATTGTTCCTTCCATCAAGTGAAGTTAACATCTCATATATTGAGCAAGGCTTAGTCCAAAGGTTTCTTTTATATAGAGATGATTTTGAAATAATATAGCAGCTCCCTGCAATCCTGCGTCATGCCCTTCCCAGTCTTAGACTCACCAAAAGACAACTGCTCATAATGATTTCATCCACTTTGGGTGAAAGATCAGAAATTCAGTTTTATCAACCATATCAATTATGGACCATCATGAATTATGAAGAAGGAGATTTATTCTGTCAAAAATTCATAGCCACCATAAAGTATTATAAACACATCCCAATTGGTTATCCTTCCCAATGGTATGAATCTCATGAATGTATTACATTGGAATACAGCCTAGAGCGCCTACAAACTTATAATCCAATTGCTTATCAATACTAAAGATTTATCAATTTAAGAGAACATCTTGAGTTTACAAGTACATACAGATATATTTGGTGCAGTAATCAAAGAATAGTTTGTGTTGCTAATGACTTAGTTGAGCATACAACAGTTATTCAGAATCCTTATAAATATGACACTTAATCCTAAATCAAGCGCTCAATGCCTATAAAGATATGTCTTTTAATATTTCAGAAAAAAAACTCATGAAGAATTAATTCAGCTATTCCATAGAGAATTCAAAAGTGATGGTTGTCTTGGGAGGCAACCACCAAGATCCCTAGATATTACGCATAGATCTCTACAGAAGTATTTTTAGATGATGATGATTCAAGATCTATACTTACGAGATCTCTTTGATTTGGTCTCGGTTTTATAGTAGCGCGAAAGTCTCAAGACCTTCTATTGTATTCCTCTATGCTCGAACTCGCACTGAGGCATTGGCCTCTTTTACAAATTCTTCTTGCTCTCAAAAATGAGATTTCTCTTCTGTGTTTTTTTAAGAGAGCAATAGCACATATTTTTATAGGTTACAATAAGAACCTTAAGAAAGAAATAAGGGATAAGCTTCTTATAGAAATAGACTCTAATTCAACCCGAATTAAAATCCTAAATCCATAAATTACAATTCTGTCCACTAGAGAATTGTAATTGCACTCCTTTCCTTATTTTCAAAATAATATTTCAATCTTCTTGTTATTAAATGCTTAATAATCTCCCTACGTTAAGATTTCAGATATCCATCGATTAAATAATTACTGACACCTATATTTAATCGATATCTTTATAATTCCTTGAGACCTTATACTTAACTTATTTGATATGTCAGACACAAAGTCCACCTACAAGGTTTGACATAATCAAAACTTATAAGCTTCATCAAGGGAATATCATCAATCCCTATTACGGGACGTGAATTCTGTCAATAAACTAATATGCACCATATATGTAATGTAGTCATCTAATTTACTGAGATTATTGACCCATAAAAGGTCTCACTCCTTTGTAAATCAAGATGTCAAACACTAAATGCATGTATTTATTATTTATATCGGGATTAAGAGTACAAGCACTCATAATAACCATTTGGATGTTAATCATCTTATATAGTCAGTATAAAAATAATAACCCAAAAGCAATCCTATTCAATACACATAAAGCATATTAGCATAACGAGTCAAAATTATACTATTTCCAGCAGCCAAGACAAGCCTACTAAAACATCATGATACAATTGTATCGATGGTATGCCCAGCTCCATCTAGATTGTGAACAACAATAACTTATATTCTATAAGAATTAACAAATAAGTCTTCCCTGTATAAGCTAAACTCTACACACCAACTTATCTACTTTTTAAAATAAAAGACACACTTACTTTTTAAAATAAAAGACACACTTATGCATAATAAATAATAACGCAACCATTTTCTCATACAAATTCTCATTAAGATAAAAAAGCAAATTTTACTAATAAGTAAATCAGTCAAAGACAAATACATAAAAGTATGCTTGTAGTATAAATTTTCAACAGGTTGGAATTACCCCAAGCTTGGTTTTGAATCTCTTATGAAATTCTCAGCCTGTAACAATTAAGAATCACAGTGCAAAGAATAATAGATTGAAGAATCTCCATTAAAGCATTGGTCAACCACTACATCACCTTTAGAAAGAAAATCCTTTTACAGTATTCTGAGGAGACAAAAGGTAACGATGACAGTTACCTCTTCATCCAAAGAAAATGAAAGAAATAAAGCATATAATGCTTTACAAAGCCATTTAATTTTCCACAAAGATATTATGAAATCACTTTTGCTCATATCTCTACAAAAGGACAATAGCCTCATTATTCAGAAGAAGACAAGCACACTCCAGTCATCAATCTACTACAGTTTTTGAGAAGATAATGTCTATTTACTATGCAGACTGCAGAATTATCCGGAATTGTGCCAGCTCATCAAATAAAATTCACATCCAGTCTAAATTCAGTTGTAATGAAATGTAAATTACGTATATAAAGGATGTAAATTAGCTATAGCCTTCCCTTGTAAACGTAAGTTAAGATTTTGTATCCAGTCTTACTTTTTCATTTCCTCCCACTACTCCCATTTGGTATCAGAGCCAAGTTGATATCAAACTTCTAATCAAGTACTTTGGCAATAAAAAGTTGTGTTGTGAGTATTTCTTCACTTATCTTTGTTATGTATTTTCATTTTGCTTAAGGGTTTGCTGACTCAGAAGTAAGAAGATCAAAGATCTTAATACTTAGTTGTGTGTTTGTTATTATTGAGAAATTTTAATCATATTCTGCCCGGAGTGAATTTGAGGTAGCCATTGTTGTCGTCATTGTTAGCCATGTGAAGGCGTTAAAGGAATTTTGTTGGTGTGTAAATCCTCTGTTTCGTTAGATACTCATGATGGTATTGATTAAAATAACTCTATAATACAAATTATGGCTAAACTTATTAAGAAGTTTGTACCTTCTTCTTCCTCATCATCAAATTCCTTATCTTCAATATCTGTCAAAAATAGTGAAGAAATTAGTTATGATGATTTAGATCAAGATATTTATGACTGGACCATTCCAACAGTAAATAAAAATGAAGTTTATAAAGTTAGAAGTTTTCTATTAAAATCAAGTTATAAAGTAAAAACTATAGAAAGAACTGAATCCATCACAGGTGATACTCAGCATCTTTCTTTAATAAAGCCCCATGAAATAAAAGAGTATGCTAAAACATATAATTATACTCATTTTGGACTAGTACAAGTCGCAATCAAGCCATTAACGAAACTTGGACTTAGAATAGAAGCTCTCATCCATGTTTAAGATACAAGACATAAAAAATTCAGTGACCCACTACTTGGAACGGTTAAATCAAGTTTGGCTAATGGCCCTACTTTCTTCAATTGTTTCCCAAATTTCTTTGTTTCTCTTGCAGATCCAGGTGCACATGAAATCTTACATTAGCTATCCAGAAAAAGATTTTGATATGAATCCTCATAATCAAACTCTTGTTATAATATATAGAGTTTATTATAGACTCATGAATTCTGTTGTTCCAAGCATAGCTTATTCAAATCAAGCAAAAGGTATGACTACTTTATTTCAAACCAATTTTAAAAATAAAGTTAATATTTCAAAACTTATACAATGGAATGATATTCATCTCTCTAGAAGATGGCATCTAGAAAACGCTCAACCAGAAAGATCTTTAGAAAATAAAGAAATTGAAACAATTATTGAACATGAAGCTAGAAGTGTTGAAATAAATTTTCAAGCAGATTCTAGAGATTGAACTCCTACAATTTATTAACCTTCTCAAAGTTCTTATTTACATCCTCCTTCAATCTTAGGATCTTCCATAAAAGAACCATCCAAAGTTTCTTACTCTACACTTAATGTAGATCTTAGACCTATAGGACTTATTTATCCTTCTTATCAAGCTTTAGAGGCTCTATCTCATGCACAAACAAATCATGCTTCTCCAACTAATACCTATAATCCTTCTAAATCTGATTTCAATACAAATGCTATTGAATGTTTTGAAATTGATAAAGATATGTTAAAAAAGAATTTTTTAGTACATCCTTTATCAAAATCCTTTTTTAAACAGGTTTCTCAAGAACATAAAGATTTCTTAAAAGAAAAATGGTATAACTATATGTATGATAATCAAAGAAATATATAATCCTTTGACTGGCTTAAATTAGCTACAAAGTAAACATATAAAACTAAAAATTTAACTATTAACATGATAACAAAATTAAGCTCTTCCTGGATAATAGCTTCTACCGGTTCCTTTCCACAACGAGCTCAAAAATCTATATATCGTCCATTACATTTAATTATTTATAAAGAAACTGCAACCGTACCCATAAAAGATGTTACAAAGATACAAGGTGATAAAGGTAAATCTAATTTTTTTTACAAATCATATTTAAGTCATGTTTTAGAACAAAATAATTATACAAATAAAAACCTTCATACTATTGGCCAACAAACCAATAGAATTGAAAAAAAAAGTTCAAAATCTTTTAAATTTTTATAAAACCACTTCTTCTCAAAAGGTAATTAAGACACAAGCTTTAAGTTTTCAAGGTGAAGCCCTTAAAGTTCTAATGTTAGAAAAGAAACCCTTAAAGTTTTCAGATGAACTAATCAATCAATTATCTCACAGTTTTACAAATATAAACTTCAAGAAAATAAAAACAAAAAAGAAGAACAAGCCATAAATGTTTTAGCCTCAACTTCTAAAGCTTCTAGTTCAGACTCAGAATTTTCTTTATGTGATTCTATAGAGAAAAGTCTAAAACAACAGAAGAAAATCAAAATGATCAAAAACATGAATCTCTACAACTCAATAAAATATTTAAAAAACAAAAACCAATAGTTACTACAGTAAAAACTATAAATTATTATCCAAGACCAACTCTTGCTAATCTTTTATTCGAAGAACAGGTTAATTTAAATGGTCTTCAATTTGAAAACTCATCTGTCTATGAATGGAATTTAGCAGTAAAAAGTGATACTTCAAAGAATCCTGTTATTAGTACTCAAGGCCAAATAATACCTAATTCTATCTACATGCTCATTACCAATATGTTTAAACATTTTATTAGTAACTATATGAATGTAGAAGAAAAATTAAAAACTCAATTAATCAATCTAACATGTCCAACGTTATGTAATTTCCATTAGTATTAAGATGTTTTCTTATCAAAACTTTATACAATTTACGTAAGCAATTCAGAATTCTGGAAAGAAAATTTCATATATGGTCTTCTTAATCTTTTTGCAGAAAAAGTTAGAGAGGAATTAAAATAAAAAAATTATGGAAACTTGAATTACGGACTTTATATATATGGTGATCAAATTTAAAAGATTAATAAAGTTAGATTTTCATTATGCAATGAAATCAAACTTAAATGTAAAATTGAAAATAAAAAATGTATCAGTAAGTATGAACTTGGTGATTTTTGTTTTCAATTTGGCATGAAACCATTAATTAGCCCTTCAAGCCTGAATAAAAAAAAAGTTAGAAAGAAACCATCGAAAAAAAAATCAAAGCATTTTTTAACTCCACATTACTATATTCCCTCTAAAAGATATCATAAGAAATCTTTTCATAAAAAACCTCATAAAGGATCAAAGAAAACTTATACAAAAAACAATCCATCCACTTATTTTCCTAAGAAAAAAGAAATACAATGTTATAACTATAAAGAAAAAGGACATATTGCTCCTGACTACCCGAAAACAAAAGTAAAAATAGAAAAATAAATAAAACTATTCTAAAAGGACAATCATCCTCATCTTCAGAGTCCTCTAGCTCCTCTGATACAAAATATTCTTCTAACTCATCAGATATGTGTCATTGCAATATACTTGATAGTGAAATTTAGTCTGAATCTACATCTTCTTCCTCTTTATGTTTAAACGTTTTTTTTGGTCCAGAAGAAATGGTGTTAGAAATGTTTAAAGATGTGAAAGGTGAAGAATTAAAAAAATATTCTGAAAAAATACAGAATATAAACAAAAGAAATAAAAGTCCAAAAACAAAAGCTTCTACATCAAATAATACATCTAAGTTACCTGAACAATTCAGTATAAAACCTATAGTAGATAGAATAAAAGACCAATAAGCTCCTCTTCAGCCTTCTATTCAGGATCTATATAAAGAGATTAATAATCTAAAGTAAGAAATAAAACAATTAAATAAAATTTAAATAAACTTCAAAATCTCAAACAGCGTGTTGAAATTCTTGAATTTCATGCACTCAATTATTTCGAGAATATGATGATAATCTAGATCAACATGAAGAATTAGGTGAAGAATTAAATAGTTTTGTAAATTCTTTAACAAGAAACCCTCTTCAAAAATGGAAAACACAAGTTACAACAAGGGCTAAAGACTTCTCTATTAAAACACTCTGCTTACTAGATAGTGGTGTAGATGTTAATTTAATAAGAAAAGGATTAATCCCAATAAGATATTATCAAAAAACTAAAAACAAACTCAGCCTAGCAGCTATTAGTAAAAAACTATATATCAAATATAAATTAAATAATGTCCATGTTTGCAAAAATGAAAATGCTTAAAGACTAATTTCATGCTAGGAAAGGATTTAAACAATAATGTTATCCTTGGAAATCCTTTTCTACAGATCCTCCAGCCTTTTCAAATTGATTCATTAGGCCTAAAACTATTCTAGACAATAAAGAATTAATTTTTTATTTTGTTGAATCATCTCTTATTCAACATATCAATCTCATTCAAAATCATTTTTTTTATAAAGAAAAACAAATTACATATCTTCAAGAAGACATGAATTCTTTAAGAATCGAAGAACAATTAACAAGACTTAAATTCTTAAAAGAATTAAGTCAATTCCAAAAGACGTTTGAAATAGAATGCTATTTTAACCTTCCTTCTGCCTTTTAGCATAGGAAACACCATACTATTTCTCTTTCATATATTGATAATTTCGATGACACTCAAATTCCTACTAAAGCTTAATCTACTGAGATGAATAAAAACCTTGTTCAACTGCATAATAAAGAGATCAATTTTTTTCTTGCTAAAAAGCTTATTCAAAAATCACAATCCCCTTGGAGTTGTGCAATGTTTTATGTAAATAAAGCTCCTAAACAAAAACGAAGTGTTCCCCGTCTTGTTATCAACTACAAGGCTTAAAACAAAGTTTTAAAGTCTATAAGATATCCTGTTCCAACTAAATCTGATCTTATTAATCATCTTTCTAGTGCCTTCATTTTTTTGAAATTTGATCTTAAATCATGATTTTGGCAAATTCAAATCACCTCAGAAGACAGGTATAAAACTGCTTTTACAGTACAATTTGGACATTACGAGTGGAATGTTATGCCATTTGGTTTAAAAAATGCTCCTTCAGAATTTCAAAGAATAATGAATGAAATTTTTAATCAATATCAAACTTTTATACTCATCTATATAGATGACATTCTTGTGTTTTCAAAACCATTTGTGACCGTTGGAAACATTTAAATATTTTTAAACAAGTCATTATCAAGAATGGACTTGTTTTATCCCAAAAGAAAATGAAACTTTTTCAAACAGAAATTCAATTTCTTGGCTTCATAATCAAGAAAGGAACTATTTCTCTAGTTCAATGAGTTATTAAATTTGCT
This sequence comes from Sextonia rubra, assembly GCA_037013555.1. Lineage (NCBI taxonomy): Eukaryota > Viridiplantae > Streptophyta > Magnoliopsida > Laurales > Lauraceae > Sextonia > Sextonia rubra. The sequence continues at coordinate 14,777,239 of JASUAD010000026.1, forward strand.
TCTCAATTTCCTGATGAAATCCTTAATAAAGATCAATTGCAACGTTTTCTTAGTTGTCTTAGTTATGTTTCAGACTTTTATAAAGATCTTGCTATAGAAAGAAAATTCTTGCAAATGAGTTTAACAAAAAATCCAGTGGAATGGTCTTCTGCCCATACAAAAGCTATTCAACGTATTAAACAAAAAGTTCAAAATTTACCTTGTTTAACTATCTCACATCCAGAATTATTAAAAATAGTTCAAACTAATGCATCTGAAATAGGTTTTGGAGGAATCCTTTTACAAAAAATACCATTAAAAGGAAGAAATTCTTTGTTTTACTTTTGGGACATGGAATTCCACTCAACAGAATTACTTAACCTTCAAAAAGGAAATTTTATCCATTGTAAACAGTATAATAAAGTTTCAAAGTGATTTATTAAAAAATTCTATCAAGAATAGATTATAAATTTGCTAAAGAAACTTTAGAGAAAGATGTCAAAAAATCATGTTGCTAAGCAAATCTTTACTCGATGGCAAGCTTTACTAGCCATTTTGATTTTGACATCAAGTATATTGCTAGCAAAAATAACTCTCTTCCTAATTTTTTATCTCGTGAGTTTTTACAGGGATAGAAGAATATTAAAAATGAAACCTTGACAGATGCGACCCTTTCTCCAATCCCCAACTGATAAGGTTTCCACCATTATGAACACTACACCTTTATCCAGTAAAGCTAGTGGCAATTATCTTTAGCGATGGGGAGCAACTTTCTCTTCCAATATCCCTCAATTTCAAAGTCCAAGCTTCATCATCCCAATATTTCACTACAAAAGCACCCTTGAGAATTTATTCCTTAGACTATTTGTCTTATATAGATACCATCTCTATTAAGCATCTTATCCAAACCCCTTTTTTCTCTAAAACAGTTGTATATCCAACCTCTTGACTATAAAGTCTATGAACAGATTCTTATTGGAACAGGCAGCTCCACTATTGATCATATAGATAGGGTCCAAAAATTCATACTTAAATACTTACCAACCAACAGTGCTATTCAATACTCAAACCTCAAAATTCTGCATGTTCTCTCCATAGAAGATTGGGGAAGACCTCTTCATATGCTTCGAAGGATTAATTCAGAACTTATTTTTAATCATTATGACTATATCTCTGCTTGAGAAGTAATCTTCTATTATCAAAACCCATCATTCCAACATTCTTGGTTTATCATATTCAAAATCAAACCTCCATGACAAAATCCCCATTTGGTTATTCACACAATTTTGGATTCCTTTTTATGCCAATAAAGATATCCTTCCTCAAGCACTTTTTCCTATTTGTAAAATCTATTCTGCATCCTTTAATGCCTCTATCAAAAATGAAGAAAAAACCCTTTATCAGCACCTACAGCTTGCAACTGAATCTTATGTTACCATGCATTTTTATTGTAGTTATGATATTCTATGGATTTTGAAATGGAATTTTTATAAAGAGATGGATTTCAGCCCTCTAGTTTTATCTCGAATGATTTATATCAAGTCCTAGCAGCAATTTGATTATATTGCAATCCTTCAGCAAAATTGCATCCATCAAGCTATAAAGCCATCATTTTTTGAAGTTGTGAGAACTCCAGAAAAAGAAAAAGAAAGGATTTATCCAATGAGTGATATTGAAAAACCAAAGAGTTCTCATTCAACTTCTCCTTCTGCTCTTTTTGCAGAGTAGACCTCTTTCAACTCAAAAAAAAACCTTTAAAAAGAAATTATTGAACAAAGCCAGAAAAAAAGGTCTTCTGAAAGTTCTCCATTAAGCTTTGGTCAACAAGTACATCATCTTTGGGATGAAAATCCTTTTGAAAGTATTACTCCTGAACATGATGCTGATGAAAATGAGACAAAAAGCGACAATGAAGGATTCATTTCCATTCGAAAAAAAGGATAGAAATAAAGCCATGAAGACCACACAATTTTCCACAAAGCAATCATGTAGTAGCATTATGCTTACTTCTCCACAAATGGAAAAATTGCTTTATGCACTCATGTAGTAGCATTATATTCACACGAAAGGACAAAAAGCTTTATTCTCTCATGTTCATCCCTATTAAGAAGAAGACGAGCAAAGTTGATCATGAGTTCAATGTGCAGAACTGTGATGTAGTAATAAAAACTAGTGAGACCAAATCGATCCTCAGCGAGCAATGTGTATAAGGTTCCTTTTCAAATTGACTTGCTTTGAAATCAAAATCCAAAACTAGCCTAGTTTAAAAATTAACAAATACAACCATTCCTACTTTGTAAAATTAAATTAATTACAAACCAATGAAAAGAAAAGAAACTTTCCTAAGTCTAGAAAATCGAAATCTAATATTTCCTAAAATAAACTAAAATTGCTGCAAAACTAAAACACAAGTTAAAACTTCCAAAAATTAAAATTAAAATTAGAAACTAACTAAAATGAAAACTAAATAAAGTTAAAAACAAAATAAACAAAAATTAAAAACTTTCCTAAGTTATAATTTCCACAACTAATAAACTTTCCAATTTAAAATCTTCAATTAAAACAAGTTTAGAAAGATATTTAATTCTGAAAATTATCTAAAACAATAAAAAACATAAAACTTGAAACAAGATTTAAAATTAGAAAGTTAGTAAAATTAGTAATGCAATGCATGCCATGAGATGTTGAAATTTTCTAAGTATGGGAAACTAGTATGCTGATGCAAATTTTATGCATAATTTGAACTATTCTAATGCATCCTAAATCTAAGTTTAATGTCCGGAAATTATGCTCTACTGATGCAAGAAATTAACAAAAAAAAATATAAGTGAAAAAGGATCTAAAACGAAAAAGTTATGAATGCATGAACATGACAACTTTGCAAAATTCTATGTAGAAATTCTAATCCGAATTAACTGATTGGCAAAATTTAAACCTCCAGTTCACAAACCTTCTGAAATTATTTTGATCTAGAATTCTGCTGAATGAAAGACCATATCCTAAACTTTAATTTTCCTAAGTTTCAAAGAAAAATATTATGATTTGATTGGTCTACGCACTTCGAACTTTTTGTCAAAAACGATTTCTGCAGTTTGTTGAAACTGTTAAGTTATGTTGTTTATGTATTGAGTCCAAGTTTTACATTAGATTCAGATCTAAAAGCTTAATTTTCAGCAACTTAAATATACACATAATCTTATAATATGAAAATACATGCAATAAATTATAATCCAACCATCAAACTATACAAAAACAAAACTTAAAATCAACATGAACATAACAAGAAAATAAAAGTGCAAATAATAAAAATCAAAGTGAAAGAAAATAAATAAAAATTGCAAGAAGTTAAAAGCGGTAAGCAACTGAAGTCAAAGGCAGTAATAACAGAAAGTCAAAGGCGGTAAACAACAGAAGTCAAAGGCGGTAGATTACTCTTTCAATTTCTTACCTCAATTTGGCCTAAAAAAAATTAGAAGTGTTGTCCTATGGTCTTATTCTTCATCTTGGGTCGTCAATCCTAGTGAGAATAACAAATCTCCATTCAATATAGAAATAAATTTTAGAATTGGCCTCTAATCTTTTTTTGCTCAAATCTCTTTAACTCCATCTTGCATTGCCCCCAAACATACAATGTATCCAAAGACATAAAGTATATTAAAAAGGTTACTAAGATGGGTTAATAGTTGTGATTCCAATTCTATCCCAATATTTAAACAAGAATGAAAATTAACCCAATTATAACTAAGACTAAAATTATGAACACCAAAAAATCAAATACAAGAAAAATTGAAAAGAAACAAATTTTTTTACTAGCATGAAATTGTTTTACAAAAGATTGAAAATAAAAGGCAAACAATTACATACTAGGATGGATGAGAATTCCTCCTTCTAGTTGACACTTCAAGCTTGGTAGTGTGGCTTTAGGGCTAAGCCTCCTTGATGACTTAAGATGGAGAGACAAGAGAGGGAAAGATGGAATCTAGAAATCTAGAGGTGGGAGGTGGGTAATTCTTCCATAAAGAGTATGGTAAAGGGTTGCCCTATTTATACTTTTTTCTTCTTCTACTTTTTTTTTCTTCTACTTCTTTTCAAAGAATGTCTCATATGTGGCTTTCCTTCTTTAAATAAGTCCTCTTCTTGGCCAACAAGTCTTTCAAGTTTGAGATGAGATAAGATTCCTTTTCTTGTTGAAATTCTAAGTGTATTTATCTTTCTTAGCTAACACTTGCCAAAGATAGGGCCCACCTTTGAAGAGACAATCTCAATCCTGCCTAAAATTATATAATAAACCTCCCGAGGTCATATCTTTGTCATTTTAACTCCAATTGGCACAATCTTAGATCCTACAGATATTTACTCGAAAAGAACTTTCCAACGGTAGGTAGATTGTTCAAATCTGACACTCAGTTTGAGAGTTATGTCCATTTTAATGTATGGAATCTCAAGAAAAACGGGATTGACTTTCTATTTTTGAATTTTCCTTCTTTGACTTTTCTTTCCTTGAATTCTATCCACCTTAGATTTCTTTTCTTGCATTAATTGAATTCTTACAATAATTGGGAGTGAGACCCCCTTCTTGAGTATTCCACAAGTGTGTCCCCACACATATGAAAATGTGTGTGGGACTATGAAGCCAACTTTGTAAATTTTTCTTCTTTCTTCTTTTTCTCTTCAATTTTTCTCTCCTTTCTTTTGAAAATCATTTCTTTGCCTTAATTGTTTGAAAATGGGACCCATATCTTCAATTTCCTACAAAACAAATGTGAATTCATGTGAAAAAATAATTCTTAACCCTAATATTACAAATGTATAACTGTGAGCCCATCTCTCATGAAATGACAATGAAAATGCACACCACTTTTCATGATTATATGTGAATGAACTAATAATGATGAAAATTGAATTTATTTCATGATAAAACTAAATGGTCACAAAACTTTCCAAAAATAGACTTTCTAAAACTGGCAAGTTTCATGAATGTATGCAAAAAGTGTATTTTTAAACAAATTATGCGGAAAAGTACTACAATGAATTTAAAATACTTGAAACTACTAAATCACACTAAATGAGGTTCTTTTGACTCAATAAGTCTTTAAAATGTTCCAAAATGTATACAAAAATATGCACTTTTAGAGACTTATCAAAAGTCATCATTCAACCATCAGTCAACTACAATTTCCAGAAAAGATAATGTTCATCCACAATGCAGACATCGGAATTAAATCATTTTCAAGTCTGGATTTATCTAGAATTGTGCCTGCTCATCAAATGAAATTTACATCTAGTCTAAATTCAATTATAATGAAATGTAAATTAGGTGTGTAAGTGCTATAAATTAGCTATAGCCTTCCCTTGTAAAAGCAAGTTAAGATTTTTTTATCCAGTCTTACTTTTTCATTTCCTCCCACTACTCCCATTTGGTATCAAAGCCATTGTGAATTTGAGGTAGCCATTGTTTTTTTGGAAAAAACACTGAAAAAACTTTATTCCAGCCAACACAAGTTGAGGTAGCTATTAACATGATAACAAAATTAAGCTCTTTCTAGATTATATCTTCTACCAGTTCCTTTCCACAAAGAATTGAATAATCTATATATCATTCATTACATCAAATTAGTTATAAAGAAACTGCAGCCTACCCATAAAAGATGTTGCAACGATACAAGGTGATAAAGGTAAATCTGATTTTGTTTACAAATCAGACTTAAGTCATGTTTTAGAAAAAAAAGTAATTATTTAAAATAAGAATAATTGATTTCTAAACCAAATAGCATAACATTCCACTCGTAATGTCCAAATGGTACTGTAAAAGCAATTTTAAACCTGTCTTCTGTGGTGATTTGAATTTGCCAAAAGCCCGACTTAAGATCAAATTTTGAAAAAATGAAGGCACCAGATAAACGATTAATAAGATCAGATTTATTTGGAATTGGATATCTTATAGTCTTTAAAACTTTGTTTAAAGGCTTGTAGTTGATAACAAGATGGGGAACACCTTGTTCTTGTTTTAAGTGATTTATTTGCATAAAACGTTACACAACTCCAAGAGGATTGTGATTTCTGAATAAGCTTTTTAGCAAGAAGATCATTAATCTTTATTACACAGTTGAACAAGGTCTTTATTCATCTGAGTAGGTCGAGCTTTAGTAGGAATTTGACTGTTATTGAAATTATCAATATATGAAAGAGAAACAATATGGTGTTTCCCATGCCAAAAGGTAGAAGGAAGGTCAGAACAGCATTCTATTTCAAGCATCTTTTGGAATTAACTTAACTCTTTTAAGAATTTAGGTTAGTTAATTGTTCTTTGATTCTTAAAGAATTCATGCCTTCTTGAAGATACGTAATTTGTTTTTCTTTATAAGAATTTTGATTCTGAATGAGATTGATATGTTGAATAGGAGATGATTCAACAAAATCAAAAATTAATTCTTTATTGTCTAAAATAGTTTTTAGGCTTGATAAATCAATTTAAAAAGGCTATGGATACTATAGAAAAGGATTTTCAAGGATAACATCATTATTTAAATCCATTCGTAGCAGGAAATTAGTCTTTATACATTTTTCATTTTTGCAAACATGGACATTATTTAATTTATATTTGCTAAATAGTTTTTTTACTAGCAGTTGCTATACTGAGCTTGGTTTTAGTTTTTTAATAACATCTTGTGGGTTTTAATTATTCTCTTATTAAATTAACATCTACACCATTATCTAGTAAACAAAGTGCTCTAATAGAGAAGTCTTTAACCTTTATTGTAATTTTCATTTTCCATTTTTGAAGAGGGTTTCTTGTTAAAGAATTTACAAAACCATTTACTTCTTTTCCAAATTCTTCATGTTGTTCTAGATTATCATCATGTTCTTGATAAGATTTAAGTGTATAAAATTCAAGAATTTCAACACATTGTTTGAGATCTTGTAGTTCATTTAAATTTTTTTTAATTATTTTATTTCTTGCTTTTGATTATTAATCCTTTTATACAGATCCTGAATAGAAGGTTGAAGAGGGGCTTATTGGTCTCTTATTCTATCTAATACAATTTTATGCTGAATTATTCAGGCAACTCAAATGTATTATTTGATCTGGAAGCTTTTGCTTTTGGACTTTTATTTCCTTTGTTTATATTTTATATTTTTTCAAAATATTTATTTTTTAATTCTTCATCTTTCAGATCTTTAAACATTTCTAACACCATTTTTTCTGCAGTAAAAAGTACATTTAAAGATAAAAAGGATGAAGAGGCACATTCATACTGAATTTCACCGTCAAGTATTTTGTAATGACGCATATCTGATGAGTGAGAAGAATATTTAGTAGAAGAGGAGCTAGATGACTTTGAAGAAGAGGATGAATGTCCTTTTAGAATAGTTTTATTTCTTTTTTTTTTTGTTTTTACTATTGTTTTTGGGCAGTCAGGAGCAATATGTCCTTTTCCTTTACAGTTATAACATTGTACTTCCTTTTTCTTAGGAAAATAAGTAGATGGATTGTTTTTTGTATAAGTTTTCTTTGATCATTTATAAGGTTTTTTATGGAGAGATTTCTTATGATATCTTTTATAGGGAATCTAATAGTGTGGAGTTTAACTTTTCCTTTTTATTCAGGCTTGAAAGGCTAATTATTGGTTCCATGCCAAATTGAAAACAAAAATCACCAAGTTCATATTTGTTGATACATTTTTTTATTTTCAATTTGATGTTTAAGTTTAATTTCATTGCATAATGAAAATCCGACTTTATTAATCTTTTGAACTAGATCACCATATATATAAGTCCATAATTCAAGTTTCCATGATTTTCTGATTTTAGTTCTTCTTTAACTCTTTCTGCAAAAAGTTTAGGAAGACCAAATATAAAATTTTCTTTTCAGAATTATGAATTGCTTTCATCAATTGTATAAAGTTTTGATAAGAAAACATCTTTATACCAACAGAAATCAGATAACATTGGACATGTTAAATTGATTAATTGAGTTTTTAGTTTTTCTTCTACATTCATATAATTACCAATAAAATGTTTAACTATATTGTTAATGAGATATAGATAGAATCAAGTATCATTTGGCCTTTGAGTATTAAAAATAGGATTTCTAAAAGTCTCTCTTTTTACTGCTTGTAAAATAGCTTGTCTTTCTATATCAGGAAGATATTTTTTCCACCAACCATATAATTGACCAATAAATCCAAGGACAACTGCATTTACTACATGCCTTTAATTATTACCAGCAGTCATGATGGTAGAGGCATAGATCATCATTTATTGGCATAATTGGAGAATTTGATATTCTGATAAGCTATCTAAATTCCATTCATAGACAGATGAGTTTTCAAATCAAAGACCATTTAGATCAACCTATTCTTCGAATAGAAGATCAGCAAGAGTTCGTCTTGGATAATAATCAAACTCTTGTTATAATATATAAAGTTTATTATAGACTCATGAATTCTGTTGTTCCAAGCATAGCTTATTCAAATCAAGCAAAAGGTATGACTACTTTATTTCAAACCAATTTTAAAAATAAAGTTAATATTTCAAAACTTATACAATGGAATGATATTCATCTCTCTAGAAGATGGCATCTAGAAAACGCTCAACCAGAAAGATCTTTAGAAAATAAAGAAATTGAAACAATTATTTAACACAAAGATGGAAGTGTTGATATAAATTTTCAAACAGATTCTAAAGATAAAACTCCTGCAGTTTATCAACCTTCTCAAAATTCTTATTTACATCCTCCTTCAGTCGTAGGATCTTTCATAAAAGAACCATCTAGAGTTTCTTACTCTACACCCAATGTAGATCTTAGACCTATAGGACTTGTTTATCCTTCTTATCAAGCTTCAGAAGCTATATCTTACGCAAAAAAAAATCATGCTTCTCCAACTAATACCCATAATCCTTATGAATCTAATTTCAATATAAATGTTATTGAATGTTTTGAAATTAATAAAGGTATGTTAAAAAAGAATTTATTATTACATCCTTTATCAAAATCCTTTTTTAAACAAGTTTTTCAAGAAGGTAAAGATTTCTTAAAAGAAAAATAGTATAACTATATGTACGATAATCAAAGAAATATTTATTTCTTTGACTGGCTTAAATTAGCTATGAAAAAAACATATAAAACTAAAAATTTAACTATTAAGATGATAACAAAATTAAGCTCTTCCTAGATTACTGCTTCTACCCTTTCTTCTCCACAACGAACTAAAGAATGTATACATCCTCCATTACATCAAATTATTTATAAAGAAACTGCAACCAAACCCATAAAAGATGTTGCAAAGATACAAGGTGATAAAGGTAAATTTGGTTTTGTTCACAAATCATACTTAAATAATGTTTTAGAAAAAAATAATTATACAAATATAAATCTTCATACTATTAGCCAACAAACCAATAGAATTGAAAAAAAAGTTCAAAATATTTTAAATTTTTATGAAACCACTTATTCTCAAAAGGTAATTTAGATACAAGCTTTAGGTTTTAAAGGTGCAGCCCTTAAAGATCTAAATTTAGAAAAGAAACTCCTAAAGTTTTCAGATGAACTAATCAATCAACTATCTCATAGTTTTACAAATATAAACTTTAAGAAAATAAAGACAAAAAAGAAGAAAAATCCATAAATGTTTTAACCTCAACTTCTAAAGCTTCTAGTTCAAACTCAGAATTTTCTTTATCTGATTCTATAAAAAAAAAGTCTAAAACAACAGAAGAAAATCAAAATGACCAAAATCATGAATCTCTACAACTCAATAAAATATTTAAAAGACAAAAACCAATAGTTACTACAGCAAAAACTAGAAATTATTATCCAAGACCAACTCCTGCTGATCTTCTATTCGAAGAACAGGTTAATCTAAATGGTCTTTGATTTGAAAACTCATCTGTCTATAAATGGAATTTAGACGGCTTATCAGAATATCAAATTATCCAATTATGCCAACACATGATGATCTATGCCTCTACCATCATAACTGATGATAATGATCAAAGACATGTAGTAAATGTAGTTGTCCTTAGACTTACTAGCCAATTACATGGTTGGTGGGAAAAGTATCTTTCTGATATAGAAAGACAAGCTATTCTGGAGGCAATAAGAAGAGATACTTCAGGAAATCCTATTATTAATACTCAAGGCCAAATGATACCTTATTCTATCGACATGCTCATTACCAGTATAGTTAAACATTTTATTGGTAATTATATGATTGTAGAAGCAAAATTAAAAACTCAATTAATCAATCTAACATGTCCAATGTTGTCTGATTTTCGCTCGTATAAAGATGTTTTCTTATCAAAACTTTATACAATTGATTTAAGCAATTCAGAATTCTAGAAAGAAAAATTTATATTTGGTGTTCCTGAACTTTTTACAAAAAAAGTTAGAAAAGAATTAAAATAAAAAAATTATGGAAACTTGAATTATGGACTTCATACATATGGTAATCTAATTCAAAAGATTAATAAAGTTGGATTTTCTTTATGCAATGAAATCAAACTTAAACATCAAATTGAAAACCAAAAACGTATCAGCAAGTATGAACTTGGTGATTTTTGTTTTCAATTTGGCATAGAACCATTAATTAGCCCTTCAAGCCTAAATAAAAAAAAGTTAAAAAGAAACCATCAAAAAATAAAATCAAAATATTTTTCAACTCCACAATACTATATTCCCTCTGAAAGATATCATAAGAAATCTTTTCATAAAAACCATATAGAGGATCAAAGAAAACTTACACAAAAAACAATCCATCCACTTACTTTCCTAAGAAAAATGAAATACAATGTTATAACTGTAAAGAAAAATGACATATTGCTCTTAACAGCACAAAAACACAAGTGAAAACAAAATAAAAATAAAAATTATTCTAAAAGGAAAGGCTACAGCTAATTTATAGGAAAATCACTATATTATAAAGTCCATAATTCAGGTTTCCATAATTTGTAAATACATACAGATAGTGGGAGGAATTCTTAAGAGGAGCTTGTTCTCATTTCCTCTCTCATATATCACGATATGAATTTTCTCTTTCTCAGTAAATTGTATGCTTTTATTTTGAACACATTTATCTATAATATCATCTATAGAACTATTTCCAAAAGAGAATGGTTTTCCACCAACTATGAAGCCAACTATAGCCACTTTTACTATAAAATCCATTGCCAATTTTCTAGTCTTCTTAAACAAACCCTCTTTTATCTTGGAAAGCACGACGAATCTCCTTTGCTTGTCCTTTATTTTTTCATTTCTATCTTCCTCCTACCCATATTCTTAAAGTGAAAATATAACCTAAAATATAAAGAAGAGAACTAAAAGAGTTAATAAAGAGATCAAACCATTAATTGGATGGTATGAAAATAGTAAGAACTCGCATCAATCTCATAAGATAATACAGAAATATATTTTTTATATTTCAACCAAGAAAAGGCTTGTTGGCCAAATAATAGTAGAGTTACACAACTTGAAATCATCAAAAGAGAACATGTGTGAGTAAGAAGATGAATATATAAGAAAATGGCATGCAAGGAAAAGTGTCTAATAGTTGAGAGCATACAACATAAGGACTCAATTTGGAAGACTATTGCATTGTTACCACATGGCTTTACATAATGGAAGAATAATGATGCGTTCCCCAAATATGAGGTTGATATTTATCAATTCACAGCTTGTGTAACACACATTACATTAGTATATCACAAATGAATTCAAGGACTATTCATATAGTTTTATAGTAAAAAGCATATACCATTCTGCTATGTTAGGAATTTTGTTATTGCTTAATATAGAAAGAAACCATAAACACGTCGAAATGAGTCAAGTCAATGCATCTAGAACTAAACAACATGATAAGAATATGCACAACTAATTCTTAAAAAATTGACTAGGATAAAGCAAAACTAATTTTCAAAAGATTTGCTGGATAAATATAAAGCTTTTGGTAGGCATTTTAATTTAAAAATAACAATGAGTGCAATGCAACTAACCAGCATCTTATCATCATCACCGCTTTCTTTTTTTTTTGTACTGGTAGGGAAATATGCAACCTTGTCACCACTGAATACCATTTTATATAATAATCTTCATGTATTGGTGAACTATCAACTTTTTCATTTAGTTACATCCTTTGCCTCCCATCACAAATTGCAACAAGCTGTTTCAAGGATTTGCTATAATCTCAAGACACTTTCTTTATTTTATCCAATCTTTCAAAGGGCATGTTAAAAGGAATGCAGAGCATCTGCCTCAAACCAAACTGCTTCATTACTAGTTTAAAATTGTGGTGTTCTATAATCCAATAGAAATTGTAGATGTATTGGATGCGAACAAGTGCATATCTTCTTCTGGAACAACTTTATTTAGTTCCTTCTCCACTTCATTATATGGTGTCCAAATGAACTACATTATATTTAGTTTTTTAATTAAAATTATGTAGAAAAGTATAACTAAAAGGAGATTTTAAATTAAAATGCTCTAACTTACTTCTTCTATTTTCATGTTATCAATTTTCTCCCGCCGCTTCTTTCTGTTTAGTGGAGGCTTATGTTTTTGCAAACTTTTCTCCCATGGCTTACATAAAGGGAACTAAAAGTTCAATGCTAGATCAATGTAGTGGTCACTTGGATGAAGAAAATCATTTTTGAGTATCCTCAAATTTAAAAATAAAAATTAATTCAATATCAAGTCAATAGGAAAAGATTCCTTATTCAATGTAAGAATCCAACGAAATAACTTTGTTATTGCAACAACTACAGTGGACTAGTCAATGTAGTTGATGCTTCTATCACATTTTTCTTTTTTACTTTTTTCCCTTTAACATCATTCATTTCTTCATTAGATTTTGAAAAGCATGGTTGCTTTGCCTAGCATTCTATATAAGTTAGCCAAACATTTAAAGTCCCATGCATATTTCTCAAATTCTCTAAATAATCCAAGCAACCAAGCTAGAGATAATGTATCAAAGTTGTTGCTCATAATTTATCCACACACCAAGCAAAACAAAAATGGTCCCGTGCTGCACTTCTCAGTAAATTCACTTTATTTTTTCTTCTTATTTTCTCCTTTTGAAATTCTTTTTTATCCAAGAAAAGTTAATCCATAGGCCAATGCTATCACAGTTCGGCACTGGCTCCATGTTAAGAAGATCCAGGCATATTTCTTCAGTTTCTTTGCTACTATATAATGTTTTCCCAGTAACAACTAGTCCATCAATGAGAAACTTGTAAATGTATGCTACATCATGTATTGTCACCATGGCCTCCCCACATGGAAGATGGAATGTGTTTATTTCCCACCTCCATCTTTCGACCAAAGTTTTAATCAATGCATGATCGATTGTTATTGTGCCAAATTTTTTCAATTGCTTTGACCCACACGCACGTATATATATTTCTTGCCGGCTTGTGAGATGCTAGCTACTTTGGTCTTTGGTGTTCGAATTATTCTGACATTCTCCAATTCCTATATATTTCAAATAACAAAAAAATTAGTATTACAAAGTTATGCACGTAAGATACAACTCAAAGCATAAAAGTTAATATAACATTAATCATCATCATCATCATCATCATCATCATCAAAGCCTTATTCCAACCATATTGGGGTCGGCTACATGAATTCTGTTTCTCCATCTCAGAATTCATGTTTGGGTTGTGACAAAGTTTTATGCTGGCTGTCACCTACCTAACGCAACCCTTCTCATTTACCCAGGCTTGGGACCGGCAGTAAAACTGGTGGAGTTTAATATAACATTAATAATATATTTAATTATAGCATGAGTTACATGAATGTAATTTTAAGGAATTCTAATTTATTGAATATATCTCTCCATTCCAAATGGCATTACAAATATGATTATTCTGGTCATGTAGTAAAACATCTTCAAGAAATGGATAATTAGCTTCCATCTACACATATTCAAAATGGTAGACATAGAATACAAAGACCCAAGCAAAGAAAAAATAATTCAATAGAAAAAACAAATACATGCATAGTCACCTTGCACAACTTAAAAAACTATCATAAGTAATCAATAGTGATTTTGGTTATGAAAGGGTTTCCATGAAAGACACCCATTGAAGTCAAAACCCAAAAATATAGAATGAAATCACCATAAACAAAGCATCATTCATTTGTGGTTGCCCTAAACAAAGCATCCATGAATTTGTGGTTGCCTTAAAGAGTGACAAGCATACTTGTAAAACAAAAATGACCATTTCCAAAATGAAGTAACCCAACTCAAATATTTAATATTACATGAATCTCACATCTATTATAATTATGAAATATAATGGATTGAAACTTTATCCAACATATCTATATTGGCTTTGTGAGTTATGATTTCACTCCAACTTGTTTAAAGCCAAATAAGAGAAATAAATCAAATAAGTTTGAGGTCACAATAGGTTTCCTGCATAAGTTTTCAATTTTAAGAATTCATTTCATGGCCTTAGGCATGCATGATGGACAAAAGCTTTTGAGGAAAATGATTAATCCATAGGCTTGTATCTTTCAAGACCAATGAGGCTCCCAAAGTTTGTGATGTGATGGTACTTCAAGAGATAATTGGATGTAGAGAAAAAGTGTGTAGATATTTACCATCGTAAAATTTCCAAACCACATATTTGAGGAGGTACCACAAGCAAAAAGAAGATAACTAAATACAAATAATAAGAAATAAAAAACATACAAGGAAAGAAGGTTGATTAAAACTGGTCAAATCCCCACAACGGAAGTTGGATTGGTTATATTAATACATACAATGTATTGCCTATATTTCAAAGGAGCCTAAATTATAGAATGTTTAAGGAGAGAAGGAAACATACAAAGCATTCGTTAACTATAGACTTTTTCAATTATCAGCATGGGAACCTCTTTTAACCATAGGTAGCTGTCCAAGCCCTTCACTTCTACATTTGCCATTTTCTATTTTCACTAGTTGCCGCTTTTCATTCATATTGTTTGTGTTATACCATGCTGTACATTTGGTTTCAAACTCCTACTTTTGTGTAATGACAGTGGCCATGATGAAAGAGCAGGTAGTACCTTCTTTGTTGGTGGCTTCGTATTGGGAGGACTAATAATTGGAGCACTTGGTTGTGTGTATGCACCTCAGGTAACTGCTTATTTGTACTATATGTTACTATTCCTTCAGTTCGCATTCAGTCATGTATGGAACCTATGGTCTGCGGTGGTAAAATTGCTTTGGAATTGTGCTTTAGATTTCTTCCCCCTCCCCCAACCTCTTCATCTTGTAACCCTATTAGAAAGTCCAAAGCTTAATTTTATCTAGTATGATTTTTATGGAGCAATATTTTTATTCAAAGATCCTCTCATTCATTTTCTTTAATATGTACAGCGTTGTGGCCAAAAGTAATATATTCCATAATGTTTTTCCCTACTCAAGAATAAATTGCCTTCCCAACCAAACTTCCAAAAGGTTACTAAAAAGAAAGGAAAAGAAAAATAATACTAAACAAGGATATGAAGGAACTCCAACTGATTCATGAACAAGAAATGAACAAAGAGGTGGTCATTGGTTCCTACATTGACTGACCAAGGAAGCACTTACTCGGTAGGGTATAAGATTATCCAATATCAGAGTTTTATTGGAAACAGTGGTCTAATGAACTGCATTGACTCTTGATAGGACCAATTAGTTCAAAATCATTTTATGTGGAAAATGACATTGGGTTTTGAGACAAGTAAATGGTCTTTCTATCTTTTCCTTTTTGTATCTCTAGGATTGTAAGCATATTCACTTCAAAGCATTTCAACTCTTTACAACAAGTTCCATTGTATGAAATGAAATGTAAGACAACATAACCGGAAAATAAAAAGGAAACACTACAAGCATTAGTAATGAAAGACAGTGGACATGATGATAAAAAACTAATGGAGAAGTTGATGATATGGAGTTAGAGAGAAACATACAAACAAGCCCCCTGAACATGGTTCTTCTTCTTCCTTCTATTGGCTCTCTTTTCTTCTTCAATGATGACAACCTTCATTGTTTTTTTTTCTTTTTTCTGAAATTAGAGAATGATCTAGTCTTTGCAACTATAATGGCCCTACAAGCAGAAAACCACGAGCAGGTTTTTCTTGCCCTTCTTTTCCCTGCCCACCTAAATTTGGTTCTTATTCTTCCTTATACTGCCTTTCCCTTCTTCGACAAAGACTATCTCTTTTTTTTTGTCCTTTTTTCTGAAACAAGAGAACCCAAGCTGGTTTCTACAACTAGGAACTACCCTACAAACAGAAAACCACCATTGACCTCATCATTCCCAAATCCAACCTAAAAAACAAAAAGCGAAAAAAACATTCTTTCTGTGTAGAAAAGAAAACAAACAGAAAAGCATGACAAGGATATTGAAGTAGAGATTCCAGAGATATGGGGCTAAGGTTTGCAATCAGTAGAAGCAGATAAGATCGAAAAAAAAGAGCATAGTGAAAGAAGAAGAAGAAATCGAAAAGTAGTATTGCCTGCTTTGGTCTCTCTGCAAACGGACGTAGAGAAACTCCTTGAAGCTAGGGTTTTCATTCTAGTTAGATGCAAGAGAAAGAGAGAGAGTGTGTGTGTTGAGAGAAGCAGGCAAAAGAAGTGAACAGAGCTGAAGATGGAAGTGAGCAGAGGAGTCAACAAGTTTTTTTTTTTTTTTTGCCTTTCCATTTGATGATTGTCTCTAATAGGGGTGCACAAAAAATCCGTCAATCAATTAAATCGATCCGATCTA
The DNA here is from genome assembly GCA_037013555.1 of Sextonia rubra. Lineage (NCBI taxonomy): Eukaryota > Viridiplantae > Streptophyta > Magnoliopsida > Laurales > Lauraceae > Sextonia > Sextonia rubra. The sequence continues at coordinate 14,793,955 of JASUAD010000026.1, forward strand.
ATCCAATCCACAGTTTTTTAACCGATCCGATGGTTAATGGATTGGTGACGGATTAAAAAAGTCTTAATCCGTTAATAATGGATTGGTGACGGATTTTATCCTTAATTCGTAAATTTAAACCGATCCGATCCGTTAAGATATATATTTATATAAAAAATATTAAAAAACATTAATTTCCATTCATCATCTCTCATTTAATCTCAGCCATATACTCTTTTCAACTTTTAATCCCAGCTGTTCTTCTCAAATTAGGGCATATAAATTAAAACGTCGAGGGTTAGGGCTTCTTCTTTCCCAACCCAGCCTCTGCTGTTGCTGCTTCGCCCTTTCTCCCCTTCCGCTCACCCTTCTCAGTTCTCCACTGCTCAGTTTCCCAACCCAACCAACTGCTGTAGCTGCTGCAACTACGTCTACTCACGTCTTCATCTACTGCTGTTGTAGCTGCAACTGCTTACGTCTTCATCTACTGCAACTGTTCAGCTGCTGTAGCTACTCACGCCTCACGTCTTCATCTGCTACTGCAATTGCTCAGTGCTCATGGTCTCATCTGCCCAGGTAAACCTGCTGGCTGCTGCAACTGCACGGTCTCCATCTGCCATCTGCCATCTTCATCTCTAGTCTCCATCTGCCATCTCTAATCTCCATCTGCCATCTCATCTGATTTTCTTTTTCTTCTTCTTATTCTTCTTCCACAGTTCTCTCTGTGTCTTCACTATATGTTTCATCTCTTTCTCTCTCTCTCTCTCTCTCTTTCTGGCATTGGTCTGCTGCTGTGAAAATCTTTTGGTTTCTTCCACTGTAAGACATTTTCTTTCTGATTGTCAATTCTTGCAGTTTCTCTTGCAGAAGAGGAAATTGGTTGGTTCCTTGTTTTCTAATTCTGTTTTGTCTTTATGGGTGTTGGGTTATGGGAAAGTACTTGTTTGGATGTTGAAATGGGGAAAGAGATTTTATGGTTTGAATTGGTCTTTTCCCAGATCGGTTGTATCGTTAAGAGCTACTTTGGGTTTTCTTTCCATTTTTTGTTTTTTTTTTCTTGGAAGGATTGAATTGGGTTTTTATCTTTTGATTCTTAATCTCCATCTGCTTCTCATCTGTTTTGCATTTTAGGTCATTGAAGAATTTACCAAGTTTGAGATACTACTCAAGCACATAATAAGTTATAATTCTTGTCACTTACTATCAACGGATTTAACCGATCTGAACCGTTGATCCACGATTCCGTTCGGATCGGTTTTAAAGGACAATGGATTGGTGACGGATTATAAAACCATTAATCTGTGAATAACGGTTTGGTGACGGATTTGGCTCAATCCGATCCAATCCGAACCGTGTACACCCCTAGTCTCTAGGCTTTTGTTAACAACAATTTAAAAGGAGTAGTTTGGGAGTAAAAATATGGAAATTGGGTAGAAGGTCTCCTAGCAACAATACCAAAATTTGGAGTTTTCAGCTGTGGTTACCCTTAGTAGTGTGTTTGTTTTTTTGGTAAATCCTCCAAAATTTTATTTTATAATTTTATCTAAAACATGTCATTGGGATTGTGGTAGTGCTTTATTTTTCAAGTTATCGCCTACCTAAGGAGTAGATTGTTGGAGTTAAATATTAGACCAAAAAACTAGAGATGAGTGATTTCATGCTATTATGAACACATAAGAATCATTAAACTTATGTATATGATCAAATGAACCTAGGTGAGAGCTATGCGTGACTTATTCCCAAAAAGATTGCATGAGATTTACTAAAATAAACAAACAAATACATATAAAAAAACCAGCAAAACATGCCACACTTAGCATGGGCACTATATAATTTATAATATTAAAATAATAAAATTCTTAAATAGTATTTAGTATAAATTATATTAAGGTGGTAAGAATCTTAATTTAAAATTAAAACCTATAATAATAATAATAATTGGTAAACTCCAAGGTGAAAAGACTTTAATTTGTCTAAAATGAGGTGAGTATTTTACTTCAAACATTCTTTTGAAATCATATAAATAAGCTCATAATAAAAATAAGAAAGTTTGATAAAAATACAACATGAAAACAAAATTCCATAAACAATTCAGTAATAAAAACAACTTAGAATGAACAAATAAACTCATGAAAACCAAATGACTAGAAACCAAAAATTGAAGCTAAAAAATAAAAGAAAAAACATGAGAACTGATCAAAAAATAAAAATAAAAAAAATGCAACATAACTATGATAAAAACATTAAAAAAAAAAAAACACACACACACACACACACACACACAAAACACATAAGAAGGAAAACAAATTAATAAAGGGAAGACGTACGACATATAGCAAAAGTCATTGAAAATGCAGTTGTTAGAATCCCCGCATTCTTGTCACTCTCGTTAATCTTAATTATATGATTGAAGGGAGATTAAAGAGCGTATATCCACTTAAACCCCATCTAAAATAAAAAAACATTGATAGGATTGCACAAAATAATTGATGAAAGGTTTCAGAGGATAAACTCTTTAGTATAGCATCAAATAAGATTTGCTTACACACAACAATATTAGATAATAGGGGTGTTCACAGGTTGGATTTGGTTGAGCTAAGGAATGTCCATGGTCGTCTCGACTTCTAAGTTTATGACTAAGCCCAGCCAAAGCCCGTATTGGGCCATAGCTGGTAGGCCCAAGCTCAACCTGCTTGAAGCATATTGAGTCTAAGCCTAGCCCAAGTTAACATTATAACAAAAAAAAAGTCTTTTCCATATATACTTGCCTCATATCAATTGATTTTTGTGCTTATGTCTTAATGAGATGTCATGTGTTCAATACCCTCCTCCCTCTCTTGGCTTGCGTGTGTGGAACACGGTCGCATCTTTCTGCAGTTTTATTCAAAATTTTCATGTTAAAACAATAAATATCATTTATTATAAATTAAACATTCATTTAATAAAAATAGATGAGTAATTTAGGTGATCACAACTGTAAAAGAAAGCTACCATCCAATAAAAAAATGTGAACAAAATCATTAAAATGTGTACATAACAATAAAGAATAAAATAATATCCTTTAGAATTTGTAATGTTGCAAAGTTTTCTATTGAAAATTTATTATACGACCTAATCAGAAGTAATCAATAATGGTAAATGATTTGATTCAGCGGCATATTCAATTTGGCCAATAATTGTCATAGGATATGATTATTTCACTTCAAATGATCAACATCCTTCATATCTTTTTATTTAAAAACATTCAAAGATAAATTATTTTATTCTTGACTTAGAAAAATCTCATTTCCATCATACACTCAGACAAACGATGGGATATACGTCTGTTGACATGGAATTTTAATAATTGTCATTTAAGCGGTTGACATTCGTTTAGAACAGTTCAAATTATTATTATGTGGGGCACATGCTAAATTTCTCGAGACCTAAAAGTTCACATACAATCTATGCAAAAAGAAAACCAAACTCGCCTAATCACCACCTAGTCACAATTCCATTATGCAATCAATTGAATGGTGGAATCTACATCTTTTGAAATGATATTTTAATATATGTCATTGGAGAAGTCGACACTAATTTTGAATAGTCCTAATTATTTTTATGTTAGGCCCATGATGGTTTCATCATGTACAATTGAACAATGGGATCCATGTCTATTAAAATGAAATTTTAGTATATGTCATCGGATGTTGACATTCATTTTGAATGGTTTAAATTATCGTGTGTAAGATTTGTTGTATTGAAACTTGTCTTCTTGTCTAAATGAGACTATTCTCATTTGAAAAGATAATTCAAAATAGAAATTCAAAAAAAAAAAAAAATCAAGAGTGAAATCGCTCTAACTTGACCATTGATTTTCCAAATCTAATTGCCTGAAATTCACACACACATGCACACACATATACAAGAACCACATGAGAATAACACTCAAACAAGCCCATGAGTTGGATTAAGCATGGTATAGTCCAAGCTTGGCCCTCAAATTAGTGGCCTACAAACTTTTTGTCTAAGCACAACCCTCATAATTTTAAGAGAAACTAGAGGCCTTATTTTGTGGGCCTTTTGAAGTCGAGTTGGACTGAGTCGAGCTTGACCCCCAAATTAGCGGCTTACAAACTTTGTGTCCAAGTGCAATCCCCGGGATTTTTAAGAGAGACTAGATGCCTTATTTCGTGGGCCTTTTAAAGTTGGATTGTGTGCCCTCACTGGGATGGTTTTTATTTTGAGCAACTTGGGTTTTCGATAAGTAACCCCATCACAGAGTTCCACTTTTTTCAATGTGGAAATTGCTCCTACTAACCTTAAAAGGATCTAGTCTCATATAATAAATCACTAGCACTGCAACCCGTGCTAAGCACGAGTTATTCATATGATGCATATTTAATATTTGTACAATTAAAAAAATAAACATTCATGACTTGGATGGTGGCCCAAATACAATGCATAATAATAAATTTTTAGAAAGAAACATAAAAAAATAAATAAATAAATAACCATACCTATTTTTGAAACTGATAGTAGGTAGTGATGAAGCGGAAAATGAGAAGTGACGTATAAAACATTTGGGTGACTACACAAATATGGAATAGGGGATTTGAACATAATGGAGATTTGTAGAAAAAGAAAGAGAAAAAGTGGAGAATAGAGGTGGCTAGTTATATGAGATAAAAAAGTATTGCATGAAATCAAAAGTGGGCAGTTAGTTTCATATAAAAAAAGTTGTGGATGGTTAGAAGTGATAATAGAGGAAAGAAGAATAAATTCTGACCTAAATTATGACTGGTAGTTCAAATCAGATTGAAAAACCTTTGAGCTTGATATGGTATAATGGCCATCGAGAATTCTAGAGCCACAGAGGATCTAGTTTCATATAATAAATTGTAGTTACTATGAAATTCAGGGAATATGTCAATAGATGTCCTAGAAGATTGAGAGTTTTTACTTCTTTTGTGCAAAATTTCAAAAATCCAACCCTCTTAGTTACACTTTCAACTTGCATAATAAGTTTTAGATACCAACATCTCATGAATGTTAGAATTGAGGTATTCACCCAACACAAGGTATCCCCCACAACAACAAACCCAAAATTCTATTTGGGTGATATTTGAAATCTGCAAAGATTGTCCTAAAAATTTAAAGGCACTATAATTTTGAGTGATTAAAAATGATTGATTGAAGAAGAATATTTAAAAGTTAAAAGAAAAATAGAAAATCATTCACTTCTTTTAGAAATTGGAGACATGAAATTACCCTATCAAGTCGAGCACTTTTCATTGGTTGGGTAGTGTTAGCACCTTAATTTCACACATACAATGCCTTCCCTACCGATGTGGTCATTCCTATTTCCTGGCCTCTGGTTCTGACTTTTGCCTCACTCCCCTCTCAACACAATCCCCAAACTTCCATCTCCACGCCCAATCCCCATATCCATCTCTCTCTCTCTCTCGATCGATCGATCGATCGATCGATCGATCTAAGGTTTTTAATCTCCTTCACGAGCCGACCAATTCGCCTTCCTCCTTGTTGGAAAAAAAAGAAAAATGGACGGAGACGATGAAGATTTCATCTTCTTCGGGACGCCGATCGAGCGCGAAGAGGAGATGACGAGTCGGAAGCGAAAGGCATCCGCAGACGCCGCCGGACTGCTGCGTAGCCTCCCCCCATGGAAGCAAGAGGTTCCCCCATTTCTCTCTCTCTCTCCATTGATTCCGGCATATGCAAATCTTGTTATAGGCAGCAATTAGATAGCTGGATTGCTGTGTTTTGTTTTAGTGGATTTGGAGCGATGTAGAATCAAATTCATTTGATTAGTTTTGGGAGAGTGAGTGTTTGGTATGATGATGAAAACTTAGGGCACATGTGGATTGTTCTTTGTCATGTCCATGACTAATTTTAGATGAGCTGCAGTTGCAGAAAATTAAGTTTGGAGGTAAAACTGATTGGAGGGAGATTGGATTTTGAGGACCCAAACAGGGACTAAGCTTGATGCGGTTGTTCATTTGATGGGGTGCCAAAATTGATGGGTCATACACACTCTATGATGCTTCACATGTAATAGAATGACAGTGTTTTTTTGTTGGTATTACAAGCCTACTGGTGGGGTGTTTTTTGTTTTGGAGATTGAGGTGGTTCATCTGTGGGCACCATTGCAATTAGGCCATGCTACAAGAATTCTACTCCATTGGGCCAATCTAATTTCACTAGTGTTTTGGACAATGGTTTGTCTGGGAATAGTCTATAGTCTATACAGACAGAATGATGCAATCCATATGTGGGTGTTTTTTCGCTTTTATGGTTGGTATAGACCATATAGTTATCTAACATCATCATTTTCTTAAGCTGTTTTGGTCTTCGCCTTATTGTTTCCCCTTTTGCCATGCTATGGGTGTTGCAGTTAGTGTCATGTAAATATCCTTCTTTCTCAATGGAATTTTCATCATAGAAAAAAGGCAAAAAGAAGAGGAGTCCATGGTTGGGCTGTGGAAACTCAGTGGATATCTATGAGAATTTACTTTTGGGATTTGATGGATTGATTGTTTTTAGTTCATCCATCTTTCCACGGTATGATCAATGATGACTTTGATCCTTCATATATGCAGTAACAAAGTCGATCTTGTTGTTTTTTCTTATTTGCATTTTTTGTAGTTATTTCAATGAAGGCGTGTGTATAATTTGATTGCTTCGTGGGAAGCGGAATTCATGGAGTATGATTTTGTTTGATCCTGTTCCTTCAGCTTGGCTTCACTGAATTACATTTATCCAGTGTAATTGTTCATTTTTTTTAATTTCTTGTCCATTATTGGACTGGATAACCTAAATTGTTTGAACTTTAGGTTACGGATGCAGAGGGGCGACGGAGATTTCATGGAGCATTTACCGGAGGGTTTTCTGCAGGATTCTACAATACAGTAGGGTCAAAAGAGGGTACATTTTCCTTAAATTTTATTCTTATTTAAAAATTTTGTCGTAAAAATTGTTTTGGCTTAAGTTATAATAGGTGGCATGTTAATGAGCTTATGTGGAAAATGTGCAGGATGGACTCCACAGTCATTTACCTCATCACGAAAGAACAGAGCTGAAGTGAAAGAACAGAGTGTATTTAGCTTCTTAGATGACGATGAGAAAGCGGTACAGTCCATTTTAGTTGCCTTCTTGGCTCCAGACTATTATTTCTAACAATTACTGAATATAAACAAATGAATTCTGTTTAGATGTTCTCATTGCTCTAGTTGGATTCTGATTTCCTATTTTCTTACCATTCCAGCTTCACTGGGGGGGAATTCTAGAGGTGTAGAAGATTTTCTAAAATGCAAATAGGACATGAGTTCAGTCTTCTTCAAGATCTAGAATGATGTAATCATATGGAAACATGGATGTGACATAACATAATATCTTCAGGAATTATTTTACACTTCCCTCTCTGTACTGCTATCCGATCATTGTCTAATCCTGAATAATTACATCTTCCTTTTATCCAAGGCATAGCCTTTCTAATTATTTCTCTCACCTTTCTAGGTTTTGTTGTTAGCCTTTTTCATTTATTAGATTTAGACTATCATTAAAAAATGGGTATAGACCGCTGTCTTTGTTGAATACTGAAATATTTTGAAAAAATTATTACAGTTACTTATGGCTACATGTCATGAACTTCAATCATTGTTTATATATTTATTTTTATACTTTCTACTAATTTGGTGGGTTTTAGGGTCTTTGACAACATAGCCTATTCTACTGCTTTATAGGCTATAGTAACTTTTAGACCCTGTTTGATGTAGCAAGACTAAGATTATGATCATGATGATACGTGGATCATTTTTAACAACCAAATCTGGTTTATCTGCTTTCCTGTGAGTCCAGAATCTAACAGAAGCAAAGCCCTCTCTTAACCTTGGTTTCCTTTTCCCTTTTGGTTTGAACTTCATACTCATAGGTCACCCTTCATAATCGATTGGAACATCTAGAAATACTAATTTTTTTCTCTGTGGTTGTTTCCTGAAGAGTTAAACTGTATTTCTAAACTGTATCTATAAATACTAATTGATGTTACTAAGTTTTGGTGCGGTACAATCACTAGACTTGTTCCTTTCTGCTGAGTCAATTATATCTAATCTGACACTTCCTTGCGACTAGAGTTGTCTTTTTTCTCCAAATTATTTCTTTTATAATTCTATATGATTGTGATGAAAGTGGTAACCCGGTTTCAGACTAAGTCTGGTTTTTCTTCTCTAAAAATCCAATTAGAATTCTGGTACTAATGGGAAGGGGTGGTTAAAATGAGCTTAGTTACATACTCTTTTTTTTTTTTTTTTATGTGTTCTGATCTGATAATAGAATCATCTCTTAATTTTGTGTTTCCATTATGAATCTGACCATAGGAAATGGAAGGCATCTTGGGAACATCTTCACAGTTTGATACATTTGGATTTACAGCTGCAGAACTCGCTCGTAAACAGGCTGAAAAGGAGCAAAGCAAGAGGTTATCTTATGCTTATTCTTTAATCATTATTAATGGATTCCATTGACATTAATGCATATGAGAGAATCTTTTTTCATGCTAGCTCATAACCTCGTTTAGCATTTTTTGACCAGCACACTTGGTTAGGTTCTGTGAATAACTGAATATTATTGCCACTGAGGTTTCATTATCCTAAATTTTTTGAGGCTTTTTTCAGCTATCTTGTGATAAGGTCTTTTATGTGTCAATCAAATTTGACTCAATGAGCATTTTGGGTGTAAGTTGAGGTCATATTTGGTATACATATGACTTGCCATTGCTATACAATGGTGCTTGTAAAGTAAGTTTTCTTGTGGCAAGATTTTGGAAATTAGTTGTTTATGCTATGGTTTGGAAGCTTTGGTTTGAGAGGAACAGTAGGGTGTTCACAAATAAAGGCAAATATGTTAACAAAGTTGTTGAGTCCATCGTTTGGACTATGTTGGAATGGGTATGTCATAGCAAGGTTTTTATTGGTGTCTCTTTGGAAGACCTCGATCGGTCTTGGGCAGCTGTTTTAAAAGGAGGTTGGTGTTCTAGAAGGGTGCAAAGATCAGTTTGGAATCCTCCTCATGGTGTTCTTAAGTTGAACTTTGGTGGTAGCTTTGTTCAAAGTGTTCAAAGAGGAGGTATTGGTGGTGTCATTAGAGATTGGAATGGTTTCATTATTAGAAAATTTTCAAGGCGATGCTAATGAAGTGGAGTTGTATGCTCTTCTAGTTGGGTGTCATGAGCTGCATAGAATGGGAGGTTTTGATGCTATACTCAAAGGTGATTCCTTTTCTTCTATCCGAGGGGGTTATGTAAAAACTATTCATCCTTGGAGGCTAGCAGATTGGGTGGAGGAGGTGCAGGATATTTTAAGTTAGTTGGGTGCTTCTTTCCATCATATTTTGAGAGAGGCTATTACTTTGGCGGATGGTCTTTCTAGTGACGGAGTTTTTCGTTCATCTATTTCCTTTGATGTATAACCTCTTTTAGGCGTATTTATTTATTTATTTATTTGTGTCTTGTTTCTGTCCTTTGTTTGGTGGAATAAAATTTTTCCATTTATAAAAAAAAATCTTTTCTAATCCTATCTTTTAAGAGCACTTCAAGCAAATTGAAATTGATTGTTGTTTCATAAGTAAAAGAATTGTATTATTTTGGGGATTATTACTTTACACACCTAGTGTAAAGATCAAGTGTTTGGTGTCGATAAAAGGCTCCATCTAGATTTTTCCCTTGCATTCTACTATATGAAAGTCGGGCATAATTGGCATCTAAGTCTCTGTCTTGAGTGGGAGTTTTGAGCAAGTATATAGGAACAATATTTGTATTTACTAATTTATTGGTTTGTAATGGCTCCATCAAACCATTTTCAAAATGGAAGAAAATTTTCATTAAAGAATAAAAATTGGGTACAACTCTGCATTGTAATGGATGAATGTTGTATTATTCTCATTTATTCACCTTACCTCGTACCTCTCCTACCCAAGGATTTATTTCTCGAACTAGGGACCTGACTCAGTTAGCATCGAGTTTGAGTTGGACGAGCTCATGGGAATCACCTGAGTCCCATGTTAGTTCACAAAAATTTTAAAGCAATAATAATAAATAAGGAAAAAACATATAAGAGCCCCCATCAGATAGTGAATTTATTAAATCTTTTTATTTTGATAAATTTTTATTATTTGATTGTATTGTAATTAAATTGAATATTTTCTTTTGGGAAATTTTGTACCCTACCAAATAGAAAATTGGGCCAAGTGATGTATGCAAGTGTGTCGTCTTTTCAAAATGGAGAAATGAGGCTTCTTGTCTTGAAATAAGAAGAAATAAATTCCTACATATGCTTGAGGAGTGTCCTTGTCAAAAAGGTGACACCTCTTAGTAAGGACCAATTTCTATCTAGGGTCATGAATTTTTTTTTTCTCTCTCTGAATGGTATCTAGGGTCATTGGATACATGAAAGAAAATATCGGTCTTTAGACTGCCTCTTATTAAGGGACCAATTTCCATCTAGGGTCATTGAATAACATGATAGAAAATCAATGTCAATGCCTTAATGGATCATAAGATCCATTGTCAGAGAAGCAGGCATAAATTTATTGGCCAACAACTTCATATCTTGTAATTGATGCAGCAAGATAAGGAAAAAGACAGATTTACATTATTCAGTTGCAGAGATTAGATGCTTGGCCAAGTCTATCATTGTGGACATGACTGACTTACTTGAGGCACATTAGCGCAGCCCTGGATCTTGGATCGATAGTAGAACAATCTCCCGAGGGATTGTTCGAATCCAAAAGGATTCCCAAGCACAATGAAACTCACGATCACACTGGAGAGAGAAAATCTCTGGAAACTGAAATTATATTGATAAAAGCATACCTATTACATTGAAGAACTGCTCCTTATATAGGAGAGATTAATTCTAAAATAGAAAGCCTAATTGTATATAAACATGAACTACTAAAAATAAAAATAGGAAATAGATAAGGTTAGGGATCCTTGAGGAAGCCAATGATCAATCGGATATTCTGCGGGCCCGTGATCTGGGCCGGACTTGGGTTCGGCCTGCATCAGCTCTTCCCAGCTTGGAAAAACTCGACTCCGGCGAGTTGAGCGCTTAATATCTCTCATATAGATCAGGATTGATGTGCTGGAAGTCAGTAGCTGTAATCCATGTAGCATTAGAGAGAGGACGAATCCACCAGCGTACATAAAACTTCTGGTAACCTCCTTGACGTGTAGAAACAATTTGATCATCAAGGACATCAATAATTTCATCAGGAGGTGGAGATTTAACTGGTAAAGAAATAAGCTGCTCTTTGTTTTCTCCTTCAGTATCATGGCCACGATAGAGAGTAAGATCCTTGACATTGAATGAAGAACTGACGCCTGAATCAGTAGGGATATCAAGAATATAGGCGTTGGGATTAATCTTCCGGAGAATCTTGAAAGGACCTGAGTTACGAGGATGTAATTTCTTGTTAGCTCCAGGTGATAATCTCTCAGGTCGAATACGCACCATAACCATATCGCCTTCCTTAAATTCAACAAAGCAACGATGCTTGTCAACTTGCTGCTTATAAACATCATTGCCGGCAGATATATGGCGACGTACTTCATTGTGGACTTGCTGCATGTGCTGGAAGAAATGTTCAGCATCAGCACTCACTCTGGCATCAACTGGTAATGGAACAAGATCAACAGGGAGTTGTGGACGAACTCCTGTAATAGCTTCAAATGGTGAAAGTCCAGTTGATCGGTTGACAGAATTATTGTAAGCAAATTCTGCCATAGGGAGCACTTGATCCCAGTTTGTGATACGATCACGTACAAGGCAACGTAACAATTGGCCAAGACTTCTGCTTACCACCTCTGTTTGTCCATCAGATTGAGGGTGATAAGCAGTAGAGAAATTAAGCTTGGTGTTAGACAGCATCCATAAGGTCTTCCAGAAGTAGCTCATAAACTTCGTATCTCGGTCAGAAACAATAGTTTTTGGAAGCCCATGTAGTTGAACAACTTCTTTGAAGAATAACTTGGCCACTTTGTAAGCATCAGCAGTTGCAGTGCAAGGAATGAAGTGTGCCATCTTTGAAAAGCGGTCAACAACAACGAAGATGGAATGAACCTTTTTAGCAGTCGTGGGTAAACTGAGCACAAAATCCAGGCTAATGTCTTCCCAAGGAGTATGTGGAACAGGCAAAGGCTGATATAATCCAGTGTTCTTCTTGTTTCCTTTGGCAATCTGGCAAGTTCGGCATCTCTCACAAATATGAATCACATTGGTTTTCATGCAAGGCCAATAATATTTGTCGCTGACAAGAGCAAGTGTTTTGTCGCGACCCAAATGTCCGCTACATCCACCTGCATGCAACTCGCGCACAACATATTCACGAATAGAAGTGGCTGGAAGACAGAGTTGCGTACCTTTGAATAGGAAGCCATCATGAAGACTATAATGAGGATGTTGAATATGACTATCATTAAGGAGATCCACATAAATAAAACCAAAATCTTTGTCGGCTACATAATCTTGTTTGATTTGCTCAAAACCAGGCACATTAATAGACATGGCAATCAAAAGATGTTTTCTCCGGTTTAATGCATCCGCAATCAGGTTATCCTTTCCAGCTTTATAACGAATGCTAAATTTGAATTCTTGTATATATGCACTCCACTTAGCTCGGTTAGCGCTGATCTTCTGCTGAGATTGTAGATGTTGTAGAGCATCATTATCAAAATAAAGTACAAACTCATTACTAATCAAATAATGTCTCTAGTGACGAAGTGTTTGGACAAGTGCATAGAATTCCAAATCATAGGCAGTATACTTTCGCTTGGCATCAGAAAGCTTCTCACTGAAGAATGCAATAGGATGTCCTTCCTGGCTAAGGACACCGCCAATGCCAACATTTGAGGCATCGCAAGCAATTTCAAATAGCTTGCTAAAATCGGGAACCTGTAGAACGGGTGCTTCAGTAATCTTGTGCTTGATCTTCTTAAAGCCCTGGTGGCTGCATTGGTCCACTTGAAGTCACCTTTCTTCATGCAATCAGTAATAGGAGCCATAATAGTACTGAAGTTTCTGATAAACCTTTTGTAAAAATTGGCAAGACCATGAAAACTGCGAACTTCAGTAAGGGTAGTAGGAATTGGCCAATCAAGAATAGCACTTACTTTTGTAAGATCTATCTTAATTCCTTGTGCTGATACTACATATCCCAAGAAAACAACAGAATCACTCATGAAAGTGTATTTCCTGAGATTGATATAGAAACGCTCCCGGCGGAGAATTGGCAAACCTTATCTAAATGCTGAAGGTGATCTTCTTTTGACTGGCTGTAAATAAGAATATCGTCGAAGTAGACAACAACAAATTTTCCAATATAAGGCTGCAATAATTGTGTCATAACCCGCATAAAAGTACTAGGAGCATTGGTTAAACCGAAAGGCATAACCATCCATTCAAAGAGACCATCTTTTGTTTTAAAGGTAGTTTTCCATTCATCTCCTGGTTTTATGCGAATTTGATGATATCCGCTCCGCATGTCAATTTTGAAAAATATACATGCACCAATCATCATATCTAACATATCATCCAAACGAGGGATAGGGAAGCGATATTTTACCGTGATTTTGTTGATTGCACGGCTATCTACACACATTCGCTAGCTTCCGTCCTTCTTCGGAGTGAAGTGCTGGAACACCACATTGACTGAGACTTTCCTTTATATAACCTTTTTGAAGCAAATCATCAACTTGCCTTTTTAACTCTACATGTTCTGCTGGGCTCATCCGATAAGCAGGTAAGTTAGGCAAAGAAGCTCCTGGAACCAGATTAATTGCATGCTGAATGTCCCTTAGTGGGGGTAGTTCCTTGGGTAACTCATCAGGAACTAGGTCGGCAAATTTGTCCAATAATGGCTTCACTTCCTGAGGAATAGAATGAGAATCATCAGCAACTTGTTTAGTAACTAAGGCATACGTGACACCTTGCTCTTTGCTTTCAACTTCAAATTTCCGCATGGTTAAAATATGCGATGTAGGAGAAGATGCGGCGGCGGCGGGAGAAGGGATAGGAGAGGATGGCGGAGTCTGCAATGGACGCAGTACGACCCGTCTACCTTTCCAATTAAAAGCATAGGTATTGTGTTCATGATCTGTAATCACTTTAAGCTTCTATAACCATGGCCACCCAAAAAGAATATGTGTAACGCTCATTGGGATGACGTCACATAGAAGAGTATCCTCATAATTGCCAATCTTAAAAGGCACACAGCATTGCTTATGAACATGAATAGAATAGTTATCAACCCATGCAACTTTATATGGCCTTGGATGCTTTACTGTGGGAAGTTTAAGCTTATCAACTGCTTCTTGGGAAATAATATTCATAGCACTTCCACCATCAATAATCATATTACATGCTCTGTCCATACATCTGACACGAGATCGAAAAATAGAAGCATGATTCCAATCTTCTTTCTCTTTAGCATCTGCTACTAGCAAACGACGATCTAGAAAAAGAAGTGGAATACCATCATCAGCGTCTGCATAATCCATCTGATCTGCTTGATCTTCATAAGGAGGATCTGTGTCAGCTTGTCCGGATTCGACATGCTCATCATGCTGAGCATCAATATCAGGCTCATTGGAAGTATATAAATTATGATGAGGGCATTCATTGGCATAATGTCCTCGTTGTTTGTAGGCATGACAAACAATATCCCTCCTGTCTGTTCTGGCATAAGCACGATTATCAGGCTGGTTCTATGGACCCCTCTGATTCTGTTGGGGATTCATCTGTCTTTGTTGCATCCCTGGCCGATGATTCTGAGGAGGCTGCTGAACTTGACGCTGAGGAGGAGGCCTATAAACTGTTGCTTGATTGCGATTATAAGTAGGATCAGGACCTCTTTTTATGGAAGACTCCCCGGCTTGAAAAAGATTACGCTTCCGCAACTGAATTTCATGTTGGGCTTTACGGGCTTTATTGAATATTTTATCCACTGTGGCATAATCAAACATTGCCACCTCTCGTCTGATATCGACACGCAGATTATCCCTGTACCTAGTGATAGTCAGACGATCATCAGTCCTCAAGTTACAGCGAACAATGTATTCGCAAAACTTATTAGTATATTCTTCCACAGTCATAGTGCCTTGCTGGAGACTCAGATATTCTTGATGAAGTGTATCCATATAATCAGAAGGAAGAAAATTGTCCTTGAGCTTTTCTTTCATAATATTCCACCGAAGAATCGGCTGACCTACTGCAAGCTCATTGTTTTCAACACTATACCACCAAATGCGAGCAGGACCCTTCAGTTTAACCTTGGTAAAGGCTATCCGCTTGGCATCATTCATACCATACCAAGCAAAATAATCCTCCGAAGAGTTAAGCCAATCAACAAAAACTTTCGGGCTCGCATCACCACTAAAGTCAGCAATTTCAATTTTGACTTTCCTAGTGATGTCATCAAGTGGGGGTGCAATATGGTGAGCTTGATGATCTCGTTCAGCCAGAAGGCGCTGCATAAAATCACGAATGGATTCATGATTTTCAGGTCTTTCTGGTTGGACGGGCGTGTAAACCATAGACACATTGGAGGATCCTTCTTGACTAACAAATTGCTTTGTTTGTAGCTCAGCAATGGCAGTTTCTGCAATTTTGAGACATCCTGTGACATCTTCTAATTCTTGACTTAGTTTAAGGATGGTTTCATCCCTTTGGCGGTCGGTCATCCAATGCTGAAGATCATCACCACGCCTAGGCATGATTGCTGATGTTTTTTTTTTTTTTTTTTGAAACAAAAAGGTGGGTCGAACGGGCCGGAGTTGTGATGGGCCGGACCACTTAGGTCTGTTTACAAAGCAATGGACACAGCTTGGGGTGGGACACGTGCTCGGTCCGCCCTCTTCCTTTGATTTCAGTGCACATGCAGAGAACGAAATAAAGAGAGAGAAAGGGAAACTTATCTGCAAGGAGGAATAGAATGGAAGGGGGCAGAACAGCGGCTTGCGCTCGTCGACGAAGATCGTCTGGAGGTGGTGACGATCGACAGTGGTGGCAACAACGAAAGCAACTGGATGAGGAGACGATCGGCGGGAGCGTGCTGGATCTGGCGCACGAAGCAACATAGACCCTAGCTGCGGTGACGGGGACGACGAAACGGCTGGAGGCCCCTGTTGCTGCTGACGGTGACGGCGAGGTCGACGGTGGAAGTCACCGGTGCCAGGTATGCTGACTCTCCTCTTTCTTCTCTTCGCTCTGCTCTCTCTCGTTTTTTTTTTTTTTTCACTCTGGCTTAGGGAAGTTGGCCGAACAGGGGGTTTGAAGAAAAGTTCTGGGTGTGGCGGTGAGGTCGGCAAGTGGGATCTGGGTTTTCGGTAGTGGATCAGGGTGAGGGTTACTGATGGGGGTTTTAAGAGTTGAAGAGGGATTTGGTTTAGAGTCGGTCGTCCGTAAAAGCACAGGATCGACCAAAAGGGGCCGATGGGGGTTGGATGGGTTCTAGCGAATGGGTTGTAACAGAGGCGTGGGATTAGCGTTTCGGCTTGGTGTGGGGAGTTAGGGATTTGGTACGGAAGGGGTATGGGTTGTGGATTTGGAAAGTGACAGAGAGATGGTGTCGGCAGGATGGTCGGCAGTATAGGATTGGGGTTGTCCGAAGAGGATTTGGGCTGCTGTAGTGCTTCGGCGTTGGCGGTGGAGATCGGTGATGGTGATGGTGATGGTGATGGTGATGGTGGTGAGGAATGGGATCTGTCGTGGTCTGGGAGTTGTGGATTTGCGAGTGCGGCAGGGTCGACTGGTGGTGGTGGAGAGGATAACCTGTGAGCGAGTGGATGGATTGATGAATTCCGGAAACAACAGAGGCTTCCGGCGACCGGATCTGGTCTCTGATACCAATCTGGCGCAGCCCTGGATCTTGGATCGATAGTAGAACAATCTCCCAAGGGATTGTTCGAATCCAAAAGGATTCCCAAGCACAATGAAACTCACGATTACACTGGAGAGAGAAAATCTCTGGAAACTGAAATTATATTGATAAAAGCATACTTATTACATTGAAGAACTGCTCCTTATATAGGAGAGATTAATTCTAAAATAGAAGGCCTAATTGTACACAAACATGAACTACTAAAAATAAAAATAGGAAATAGATAAGGTTAGGGATCCTTGAGGAAGCCAAGGATCAATCGGATATTCTGCGGGCCTGTGATCTGGGCCGGACTTGGGTTCGGCCTGCATCACACATGGGACTTGACCGAGGTCCTTTGAGTTGGCTCTTTGTCCTAGTAAACCTGACTCGCTAAGGGTCGAGTCTAAGTTGACTGGTTGACTTGACTTGGCTCGGCCAATTTTTTAAACCATGCTCCTTACCATTGAAGAAACATATAAGAGAGTAATATAGAATAAGGAGTTGCTTTTATTTTAATTTTGCAGGTCTTATTAGCTAGTATTGTTCCATTCCAAGAAGGCATTGGTTAAGTATGTCTTGGTCTATTGTTCATGGTGCTGTGGTTTTCATTGAGTGAGAGGTTACATCCTTTGGAAGCTGCTTATTGTAGTAGTCCTTTGGTCTCTGTGGAAGAAATGGAATAATGGATTGTTAGGAAACTTAAGGGTAATGTTTGCGTAGTACCATGTCTAGAAGGATAATGGAAAATTGTTCTTTGGAAAATTTAAAGGGCGATGTTTGGCATGAGGTAATTGGTGATTACGACCTGATCATTATTAGATTGCACGCTAATAAGTAACCACTTCAATTTTTTTTATTTTTTTATTTTGAGTTTTATCCAGTTAACTTGGATGGTAGTGTATTGATGCAGTATGGGCTCACAAGTGGTCCCTCTTCAAGTTAGATTAGGATTATATTATTTTCATTAGTAGATTTCTAATTACATTGTTATTAGGGAAGTTTCTATTAATAGATCCTCTAATAGATCATCGTGTTACCTCCCTATCTACTATCTATCCCATTCTCGTCCATCCCAGTGCCCATTTGAAAACCCTAGACCACATCAACGCCGACCGAAGCCTACCCCTAACACCACTATTATCCAACCCTACCATCTCTACCCCTAATCCAAATCCCATCTCACCAGCCTCCAAAACCCCATACCAGACAATTGAAACCTAGCCCCATAAAAATAAAAAAAAAACCCCCCATCCCAGTCCCTCTAGACCGTCGCTCTATCTCGGCCAAAATCTACCTGCTGCCCTCTTGAGTCCCAACCAACACCGAGATCCCCCATCCAAACACCCATCACTTTCCAAAACCCAACCCCTAGATCCCCGCAAACCCAAAACCCATTGGCCTATACCCCCTTCTGCCGCAAACCTACCCCCTTCTGCCGCAAACCTGTAGCACCCAAACCCACTTGATCTTAACACCAAAATCCCAAGACGAACCCAACCCCTCTGTGAAACCCCTCATCACCGAGACTGCCCAAACTCGTACAGTTCCCTTTCACCAAACCAACCCCTCCCTTTATCATTAGTCTTCAAAACCAGTGAAAAAAAAAGTCAGAATAAAAAGAAGACAGGAAAGAAGGAGCATAGAGCCCAGGAGCAGCAGCATACCTATTTCACTGCCTTCATACGTCTCCCACGATCGTCGATCCTCATCTCTGGCACCTTTGCCATCACCCCAAGCTAGCGCCACCGTTGCTAGCTATCATTATCAAAAGCCGTCACCGTTGCTTCATCATTGTGTTGCCAGAACCTCACCTCGCTTGCCATCATTCACTACCAATTTCATCAAGTGTTAGTCAAAGAAGAGGTGCCAGCAACTCCATCTTCATCTCTTACTCGCTTTCTCATTGTCGGAAGGAAGCATAACCAACAACAGGGTTTTGAAACAGGTTTCGAACCCTTTTTTATTTCCTTTCCCGTTGCTAGAATCAAAGCAACAAAGAGTGGTCAAGACACGAGTGGCACTCTCTAGGAAGAAAGCACAGTGGGCTTAACTTCCAACCTAGGTCGCCACCACATGACCTGATCCATTATAACAAAGCCCAAAAGCATAGGTTTGTTCACAGTGGCCTGACATTAGTAGGGTTCAAATTTGATCAAATCAGGGACCACAAATTACTTTTGCGATTTTGGAGCCATCTGATATCAGATTTTAGATCCGTCTTTGCCAGCGTACTTGTGAAGTGGACATCTACAACTCAGGTCAGTCAAAATTTTAATTTTGCATTAAAAAAATGACTCCTAAGAAGCAAGTTGAGGTCAAATCTTCATCTTCTTCACTTGAAGATTTGGCTAGTGCCATGAAAGAATTAATTGCTACAGTTAACAATATATAAACCACCCTGCAACGACTGGAAACGAGAGTAACAAATTTGGAAAATACTCAACGTGGGGATCACAATTGTGATGATGAAAATATTCGGAATCAATGAGATCCACCAATTTGTAATCCTGATCGAGATTTAGGGATTAAATTCGTGATTCCTGAATATGATGGAAAATTGCAGTTCGTTTAATTCATGGATTGGTTAGTGTGTGTGAAAAAATAATTTTGCGCACAAATTAATGGCCGAGCACCACAAAGTTACGTTGGTTGCTACTCGATTTCATAATTATGCTGCAACATGGTGGGTTGAAGTGCAAAGCAAACGGAGGAATCAAAATATGGATCATGTTGAAACTTAAACTGAGATGAAGAATACTTTGAAGCAAAAAATTCCTCCCTATCAACTATGCCCGAGACTTGAAGCAAAAAATTGCAGTCCGCTGAATTCATTGATTGGTTAGTGTGTGTGGAGAATAATTTTGCGCACAAATTAATGACTAAGCACCACAAAGTTACGTTGGTTGCTACTTAATTTTGTAATTATGTTGCAACATGGTGGGCTGAAGTGTAAAAAAAATGAAGGAATCAGAATATGGATCATGTTGAAACTTGAACTGAGTTGAAGAATTTACTTTGAAGCAAAAAATTCCTCACCATTGACTATGCCCGAGACTTGCGTTTAAGCTTTCAAAACTTGATACAACGATGTAAGTCAATTGTTGAATACTTTGAAGAATTCCTGACTCTACAAGCTCGTTGTGGCTAGAATGAAGATATTGTCGTTGATAGATTTTTCCATGGGTTGAGAATAGGCATTTTGCATATTTTCGTATTTCAAAATTTTGATAATGTCTATGAACTTATCCAACATGCTGTTAAAGCCGATGGAATTGCAAATCATCAAGCACAAAAATCTAATGCATTCAAATAGGCTCTGCAAAAAAATTCATCTTTCCAAGATGCTAAATCCAGTGGTTCACTGGGAAAAATTGTCCTCAAACCTGAAGATCATAACCAAGTCATATGTTTTCATTGTAAACGAAAGGGACATTAGTCTTTTGAATGTCCCAAATGGGTGCACTTAATAGAAGGCGTACATGATGAACTAATCGCACAGGATGATCCTCCGGACAATGAGGAAACAGAGGAAGCAATAGAGTATGAAGGAGACAAAGATGGCGAAGCTCTCGTGGTCATCAACGAGGCTCCACCCACTATTGAAAAAAAATGGTTGAAAAAAAGTATTTTCCGTTCCATGGGTACCGTTCTTGGACAGCATTGCACAGTTGTTGTTGATGGAGGCAATTGTGAAAATCTCATCTCTCAAGTTTTTGTTGATTGCCTTAAGTTGAAAGTTTACAAGCATAACTGCTCTTATTTTGTTAAATGGCTGATGACAGGTGATCAAGCGCATGTCCGACATACTTGCAAGTTACTTTTGCCATTAGTGAGACTTACAAAGATACAATTTGGTGTGATGTGCTACCTATAGATAGTAGTGATATTGTATTGGGCCGTCCATGGATGTATGACAGAAATGGAACTTATAGGATGCGTGACAATATATATACATTTATGCATGGCGGAAAGCAAGTTACTCTTCATCAAGGATGAAAATAGCGGTAGTGGCGGGCGTAATGGCCCACCGTCGAAACACTATGTAGCCGGCGCTACGTAGCAGTAGCGGCGGAGCAGTGTGATTTGAAAAAATCATCAAAAAATTTTGAAAAAATTTCAGAAAATCCAAAATATTAGAAAATGATAGAATATATGATTTTCTTGCAAAAGTAATTAAGATAAAGGGGTGTAGAGGTCCCCTCATTGCATGAGGTCCTGTATCACTATATTAATAGAAAATAATAGTAATGATAATTTTTTTCACATTTATTCATGTTGTTATGCAAACTTAACTAATGAAGGGCTTATGAAAAAAACTGTGATGAAGTAATATCCACAAAATAAACAATGTATTGAACTTGAAGTAAAGACTTAAGATTTAAAAGTTGGAACTTAGGAGTGCAATAGTAAATACTAAACAGTAAACAGTCAATACAACAAATGTAGAATGACATAATAATTAATAGCTCTATAAAAGCACTTCACTTGATAGGAACTCTCTGCATCAACTTCAATTCAGCGAGATCCTATGTGCTTTAGTGTTCTTTTAAGGATTGAAGGGGGATCCTATGTGTTTTGGTGTTCTTTCAAATATAGAAGAAGGGTAGAAGAGTTGAATAAAAATATTATTTGAAGAGAAAAAGTAAAAAAAATGAGCTTTAATATGTATTTCAATTTTTTTTGAAAAGTAGGCATCATTCACACTTCGTCGCGGCCCCGTAGCGGCTATAGTGGTCCCGAAGCGGCCTCTACGGAAGATAGCTGCGCTATTTTCAATTTAGCATAGCGGTTGCGGCTGCTATGCGCGATATAGCGTAGCGGCTGCTATTTTCATCCATGCTCTTCATCCTGAGAAACCAACACTGCCAAAGAAGAATTCCCGAGCTGCTGAAGCCAAGGAAGTCTTTCATGTTCATGACATTTATAGAGGCAATTCGAAGAAGATTCGAGTTAAAGGATGAACCCTTCTTTCAAGCCAAGGTGGATGATACAGTATGGGCTCACAAGTAGTCCCTCTTCAAGTTAGATTAGAACTATATTATTTTTATTAGTAGATTTCTAATTACATTGTTATTAGGGAGGCTTCTATTAATAGATTAGGGTTTGCTTAGCCATTAAGTTTGCTTTTATTATATATATGGCATTGTAGAGATGAATTTTTCAAACTTGGATTATTGATTAGAATTGTGGGTTTTATCTTTGGAGGTGTGTGCTCGTGTATTTGAAGTTTTTTTGACGATTTGAAGTGTCCTCAGACATGTGCTCCAGCACTCTACACAAGCCTTAACCCTAGGGCCTGCATCATGTATGGAGAAACCCATACTGTTAGTGTTAGGTATTTGTGGTTTTATTAGAAATTATTTCCTTCAATGAACATTACAAGTGCATACTTTGGTTGAGTTGGTGTTTGGTTTGGCAGCTTTTTCTCAAATGAGGTTGAAACTTGGGCAATTGTAGTTGGAGTTCTACAGGGAAATCATCCCACTTTTACCTGTGCTGTTTATTGAATCAGGTTAATGTAGATACATACACCTGTCTATCTGTTTCTTGACAAACTAATGCTGTGGCATACTTTTTGGCCAATAATGAGTCATGATTCATAAGAGTCTTGCTAGTTGGTGAATATTACTGATTAGACAAACCTGCGTGTCCCAACTCAATAGCATGTGATGAACAGTTGCATCATTCGTTGGGATTGTGATTTTGAAGATATGATCCTTCCAAGTAATCACCGTTTATTTTAGCTGTCACTATGCTTTGAAGAAAACCCAAATGGCATTTTTTTTTTCTATTCTTAAATTGAATTGGAAGCATACAATTGCAAATGATTTGATTTTTGTGGAATTGGGAAAGTGCTGCAGGTCTTCCTAATTGTGAAATTTGGTAAAAGCCGCAGAATTCCCTTGGTCAAATTTTCATTTCAAACTATATTATGAAAAGACCCCTGATATTGCATTTTTATTTTATTATGGAATCCATGTAGTTGCAAATAATTTGATTCTTTGGAGTCGGGAAAAAGTTGGAGGACATGGGTTTGCCTATACAGATGAATGATGTGTGCAAAATTGTGCAGCTTGTGATGATCGCATGTGACCACATTGAAATGAATAAATTGCCCATTTTCACAAAAAAGAAAAAAAGAATAACTTGTTAATTTGGTCCCATCTTTTAATTGTCACAGGCCATCTGCTATTCCTGGACCTGTTCCTGATGAAATAGTCCTTCCAGTAGCAAATTCGATTGGTATCTTTTGTCTCTTCAACTCTGTTTTTGTACATTATCTATGCATGTAATTTGACAAATCAATTTTACCTGCTGTATTGTTTGAGTAGGTGTAAAGTTGCTGTTGAAGATGGGATGGCGGCATGGCCATGCAATTAAGGATGCACGTGCAAATTCCTTGTATGGTATGTTTTTTGGGTACCATTTATGTTTCCATGCATGTTGGCATTGTCTCATTGTACACCTGTTTTAATAAATAAAAAGTTATGCAAAATATATAACATATTAACATTAATATAAAGCAATTGCCTTTTGATGAGTTAACTAGGGTTGCCTTATGCTAACCCTACTCACAATGTCCTTAAACTGAAAACTAAAGTTTTCAAATTACAACTGGTGTCTTACTTCTTACTTAAAATAAGATGTGTTGATGGAGAGTACTCACCTTGATATGTAGTGTAATTGAAGTCACATTTCATCTAGGGTGTGGTCCTAGCACATTTCTATGCACGTTGATGGCCCACCAAGGGTAAGGGGTAGGCCGAAGAGGACATGGATGGAAGTAGTAACAGTAGCTCTAAAGAAATTCAACCTATCTGAGGATTTGGCTTAGGATAGATTGAAATAGAGGAACAGAATTCATGTAGACAAGTAGCCGACCAACGTAGATGGGACATGGCTTTGATGATGATGATAATGACAACCCATTAGCTGATAGGATAAAGTTTGTTGACTTCTATAAATTATATTCATTTAATATTTGCGGTTTGATTGGATTATCTGGATTGGCTAATTGATAGTGATGAACCGACTAGTGGTCTTAGTCATAGGAAATCTTATGACATAAGGAACAATAGGAGGGATATACTATGATACCCGGATACTTATGCAAGCTCAACATATTTATATTGAACCGATACGATATTTGTACTGGTACCTGATATTGCACCAATACTTCCGAGGTATAAGTTTAGTGTATCCTACTTAGCAAGTCCATTATTTCATTTATTTCTTTAAGTTTTATTAGTTTTCAACATAGAAAATGTTAGAATTGAACATAAACAATGATAATTTCATTAATTAAATCATAATTTAAAGAAAAATTAAGGACACCCGTATCCGTATTCATGTCCTAAAATTTTCAAAGTGCAGAGTCGTATCCCCAATCCTCGTATCCACGTCTGTACCCATGTTCGTATCTAGGCATCATAGGGGATATAAGGCTAAAATGCAGGATGGCTATTAACGGCTTGTTATTTATTCTTCCAATCACCTATTGTGACATTAGGAACAACAGTAGGAACGTAAGGCCAAAACGCAGGGTGGATATTAACAGTCTGTCATTTTGTTCTTCCAATCACCTATTTTTATGAGTTTTGGGCACATTATTATCCCTACATCCCTACAAAGTGTTGTTACTGTGGTTCTAGGGCCCTTTGGTTCTTGTCATTATTCAAGTCTTTCATATTCATTTGGACTCTAGGAAGTCATTGCCATCTAGACCATGGGAATGTTGCCAGGGTAGGGATTTGAGTCTTGTTTATTTATTTATTTTGACAATGGAACACTCGGTTTAAGTGAGCTGACTGCATTAGCTTCACTGTGAAAGTGGACATGGCGAAAACTTGATTGCATAAGCCATGCTGGAAGGTTAATATCCTTGGTCTGATGTGATAACTCTAGCTAAATATGTAGGGAGTTCAAAATTGATTTCCAAGTTCCAACAGGCTTTTCAGCTTTCTTCATTTCCTGTCCTTAAGATGGCTCATGAGTGATTGAAAGTATGCAAATTTGTCTCATTAACCATCCATCATTGTGAACAAGCTTGCTATTTCTATGGGGGAAGGGTCTCTAATTTGTTATTAGGCTTTTGTACTTCTGCCAATGTTGCTGTACCCACCTGTAGGACCTCACCTATCCTACCCTCTCAGAGCATATTTAATTTTTCATTCTCACTGTTCATCTTCTTCCAATTACAAGTACCATTATACAATGTGATACATGTTGAGACTTTATTTTGATTTTTCATTTAGAAACACGTAAGTTCAATAAGTCAAGAAGTCAAGCACTTATTGTGATCGTTTTTCATTTACTTTGAAATTCAATACATATTTGACTTAAAATCTTCATATTATAGATGCACGAAGAGAAGCAAGGAAGGCATTTCTAGCATTTTCTTGTGATGATGGAAGGACCCTGCTTGACAAATGTGAACCTATTAAATCTGACTCAGAAAATGTTACTGAAAGGTCCAATGATGATGATGCATCAGTTTCTCGTAGCACACCTGTAAGTCATTTTGTTTGTCAATCTTGTGGGGGAAAAAATGGAACTTTCTTTCATGTTTCTTTTAATCCTCACTTGGTTTACCTGTTGAATTATCATGAGAAATTCTGGAGAACATGTATTGGTTGATAATATAATTTTCTTTTTGTGAGGTAGTGATTTATTATTATTGTTTTTGGTCATTTCATCAAAATAGGAAAACGGCAACTCAAAATCAAGCCTCAGCCAACAAGGGCTCATGATTAGGAGCCTGCATGAGCTGGACCAGCCCAATTTGGGCTGGGCTTGGGTGTATAATCTGTGCCCGTTTAGTAATTGGTCCTGGCTTGGATTAAGTGACACAGCCCAAAGCCCAGTTTGGCCTGGAACAACAAATGTGTGCTTGTAATTTAGTGCAGTTTATCCAAACAGTTGGTAGAATGCCCAGATTGGCCTGGCTCAATTGACTAAATGGGCATGCTTGGGGCTGACTTTTACGGTCCATGTTGGGCTTGGGCTGGGCCCAAACCTATGTTTCTAAAGTTGGGGCCGGGCCTGTATATGCCTCAGCCTGGCCCAGACCGGCCCATCAACACCCCTACCTCTTTAGCTAGTCACCACCCAAGGAAATTGTTTTGTGAGAAACATGGTATCAAATCTCCCAATCCAATCTCCCAAGCTCCAATGATGGGCACAACAATATTACCTTCTCTTTTCTCATTCTCTGGGAATGGAACCTCCAACGTATCACCCATAGCTGTATATAAAATTGTTGAAATTGGAAGCCAACAAGTATTGATCTGTCCCAAATATTACCCATATAAAGTTAGTAGAGTAGAACTCTCTCTATTTATCAATCAGATTTCTTTATTCCATTGCCATGTTTACTTATCTGTCCTTCAGTATAATTCTATGGTCTAATTTATGATTCTGCCTTAATACAATTTTTCAATTTGATTTTGAAATAATGTGAGGCAACCACAGGAAGATTTCTTTATTCCATTGCCATGTTTACTTATCTGTCCTTCAGTATAATTCTATGGTCTAATTTATGATTCTGCCTTAATACAATTTTTCAATTTGATTTTGAAATAATGTGAGGCAACCACAGGAAGAAAGAAAAAAAGAGAGGAGAAGGTGGTTTTTTGTTTAGTGTGGGGGGGAGGGGGGGGGGGGGATTAAGCAGTGTAGGAAAGAAGAATAGCCAACGGGCTAATCTCCAAGTCAAAAGGCTTAAGGTTAGAATGTCTAAGTACCTCATCAAAGACAAACAATAACTCTCTCAATTAAGAACCAAACTCAGAAGTTTGTTGACATCAATATTGTGTATCCCATGAGGAGGGATTACATCTTTATTTATCACTAAGATACTCTCTAATTAAGGAAATAACCTTCTTCAATCCAAATAAGAAATTCTAAACTAAATTTAAGATTAACTTCTAAAAATAAATGAATCCTAAGCAATAAAGAAAGTAACTACTAATAGGAATTAATCTTCTCTACTGAGCTTTATTGGTTTTGGGCTTGCGGATAGACTCTCAGGCGGGGTCTACTAGTACGGGCTGCATCAGCTCTTCCTAGCTTGAGAAAACTCGACTCCGGCGAGCAGTTAGCTTGATACTTCTCATATAAATCTGGATTGATCCGTTGGAAATTGGTAGCCGTAATCCATGTAGATTCGGAGAATGGTTTTCCTTTCCATTTGATGAGGAACTTGTAAAATCTGTCTTTTTTGGTAGAAATCAGCTAATCATAAAAAACATCTTCAATCTCATCTGGAGGAGATTGATTGAGAGGAAGACAGAGAGCTTGTTCCTCAAAAGATTCATCTTCTTGATGCCCGTGATAAAATGCTAGATCTTCAATATTAAAGGTGGAACTGATATTCATGTCTGAAGGAAGATCAAGAACATATGCATTGGAGCTAATTTTCTTTAGAATTTTGAAGGGACCTGCACTTTGTTGGTGTAGCTTCTTGTATTTACTTGCAAGAAACCTTTTTGGCTTCAAATGAACCATTACCATATCACCTTCATCAATTGCAATATGGCGTCTTCCAGAATCCGCATGCTTCTTATATGTCATATTACTTTTAGCAATTTGTCGGCGAACTTCATCATGAACATCCTTCATATGTTGTGCAAACTCCATCTTCCTGAGTTGGCCTAGATTCAACTGGTAATGAGCTTAAGTCAATAAGAAGACGTGGCTTGACAGCAGTGACAACTTCAAATGGTGATGTCCTTGTTTTTAGTTGACGGAATTATTGTAAGTGAATTCCATGAAGCAACATGTTCTCCGACAAGACATCGAAGAAGATTTCCTAAATTGCGATTGACTTCTGTTTGGCCATCAGTTTGCGTATGATATGCACTTGAGTATTGGTGCTTTGAGGGCATCATGTGCCATAAAGTCTTCCAGAAGAAACTCATGAACTTCGTACCTCTGTCAGATGTTATTGTCTTGGGAAGGCCATGTAGACGAACAACTTCTTTAAAATAAGAGCAGCAGTCTTCTTGGCATTTGCTGTGTGAGAACAAAGGATAAAATGTGCCATGTTTCAAAAACGACTCACAACAACAAATAAATAATTTACATTCCTCGTTGTTTTATGTAAGCTCAAGACAAAATCCTTGCTCAAATCATGCCAACCTCACGTGGAATAGGAAGGGGCTGATACAAACCTGTGTTCTTCTTCTGACCTTTTGCCGATTGGCATACTATGCATAATTTACAAATTCGGGCAACATCTGTTTTCAAGCGTGGCCAAAAGAAACAGTCTTCCACAATAGCCAATGTTTTATTTCACCCAAAATGTCCACTGCATCCGCTACCATGTAACGCACGTATGACAAACTCACGGATAGATGTAGTTGGCAAATATAACTGATTTCTACGAAAGAGATAACCATCATGGATGAAAAACTTTGGATGTTCAGAAAACTTACCATTTAGAAGATCTGCATAAATTCAATTAAAGTCATGATCAGCTGCGTATTCTTTGTGTATTTCTTCGAAGACGGGAACATTGACAAAATTGTCGTAAGTGTGTGAGTTCGACGACTCAATGCATCTGTGACTTTATTTTCTGTGGCAGATTTATGACGAAGAACAAAAGTAAACTCCTGTAAGTATGTACTCCATTAGACACTATTTGTACTCATCTTCTTTTGAGAATTCAAGTGTTGTAATGCTTCATGATCAAAGTATAAGACAAAATCTTTTCTGATTAAATAATGATGCCAATAACGAAGAGCTTGCACCACTGCATAATATTCCTGATCATAAACCAAATACTTTTTACCGGAGTCATTTAATTTTTCACTGAAGTAAGCAATTGGGTGACCTTCTTGACTTAAGACTTTGCCAATACCGACGTAGGAAGCATCACAACTAACTTCAAAGACCTTTCCAAAGTCTGGAAGTTTTAAAACCGGTGCTTCGGTTATTGTCTGCCTAATCTGTTCAAATGCTTAAGATACTGGATTTGTCCTAGTAAACTCTCCTTTCTTCATACAATCAGTTGTAGGGGTCATGATGGTACTGAAATTATAAATGAACCTCCCATAAAATGTAGCCAATCCATGAAAGCTTCATACCTCATGGATAGATGTGGGAAGGGGCTAATTAGTGATTGCTTTTATTTTATTTGGATCAGCTTCAAACCCTCGGGCTAATACAACAAAGCCCAAAAAAATAACTTTGGAACTCAAAAGGTTCGCTTCTTCAAATTAATTTAAAACTTTTTTTTACGAAGTGCACGTATGACATATCTTAAATGGTTGAGATGAGCTTCTTTTGATTTGCTAAAGATCAAGATATCAAAATACACCACAACAAATTTGCTAAGAGAAGGCTGCAGAAGCTGAGTCATTACTCTCATAAAAGTGTTGGGAGCATTAGATAAACCGAATGGCATGACTAACCATTTGTAGAATCCATCTTTGGTCTTGAATGTAGTCTTCCATTCATCCCTTGGCAGAATACGGATTTGATGATATCCTCTCCTGAGATCAATTATGGAGAAGACAGATGATCCAGCCATCATATCAAGCATGTCGTCTACTCTGGGAATCGAAAACCAATATTTGATAGTGATCTTACTGATTGCTCGGCTATTGGCTCACATTCGTAAAGAACCATCTTTCTTTGGTGTTAAGAGGGCTGAAACTACACAAAGACTTATGCTTTCGCGGATATAACCCTGTTGGAGTAAATCTTTAACCAATCTTCGCAATTCTGCATATTCAGCGGGGCTCATGCGATGAGCATGTAAATTAGGAAGGGTAGACCCGGGGACTAAATCAATGGCATGCTGAATGTCTCATATAGGAGGTAACTCAATAGGAAGCTTTGCTAGAATCAAGTCTTGAAAATCATTAAGCAATGACTTGACCTTTGACTGTGTAGAAACCTGTTTTTTTTATCATCTGCTTCTTTGAATTCTTTCGGAACAAGAACATAAACAACCTCTTGGTCTTTGCTTTTTATTTCAAATTTCCTCATAGAGAACATGAGGGTTTGATAGAGTGGTTGAGATTGCCAAAGAGGATGTTAATGGCGGCAGTGGAAGAAGATCCACCACTTATCCCTTCCACTTAAAAGAATGTATGTGCATTTTTTATCAATATATACCTTTCGGTCATAAAGCCATGGTCGGCCAAGTAATATGTGATTAATATTCATGGGAATGATATCACACCATATATCATCTTCATATATGCCAATTTTGTAACGACCCAAGAATCTGGAGCTCTTCAGATTCTTAAGCCGCACTCAGATTTTAATAACAACACCACTTAAATCAAATTCTCATGAGCATCAGGGTCATAAACAATCAAATTTCATTGTATTTCAACTATTATGTAAATATTATATGTCTAGATAACATTACTGAATAAGACAATTTCTAATTGAAAAAAAGAAAGATAATAATAACATCTAAGTCTTGGGCTAATCCCAGCTATAAATATGTTCTTTTGTTTTCTCCGCACTCTGGATCAGCTACGCATGCCAAAATCCACTGGCTGATCCCCGTCACTTCCCGCCACCTCCATGACTGCATTACCTGAAGTGGGGCGAACCACTAATCAGTAAAACTGGTGAGTAGAATAGGAAATCATTATGATAAAGTATATTTCAATTATTCGGAAAACATATATATTCAATAATATGATTTCAGTCACATTCTAATCAATTTCTTTCTTAAGTGATTTCCCACTGTGGCATCAAACAATTCCGATACCCCATACGGTGTATCTACATTTCTGTCAACAACATGGTTTGTCATCCACCATGAATGTTGAGCCTGTTCCGATACTCCCAACTGGAGTATCTACATTTCTATCAACAACATGGCTTATCATGCCACCATGTTTGCTGAACCTCTTTCCCTCGACCAACATCCACGAGGGAGGTTCTATACTCAGTGCCAACAGTTGATATCACACTTATTTCAATCAAGATACAATTAATAAGTCCAGGTAAAAATATCACATTAATGGGCTAGTTATTCTAGAATTTATCATGGAAAATTAAGTCATAAAGAATAGTTAATTATTATAAAAGGGCCCACATAACATTCAATTAACTGAACACATGTTAATTTAATTAACAGACAAAATATGGGACTTATAATTTATCATTCCATAAATTTATCATAAGCCTAAAAGAAAAGGGGTTTAGAATATAAAATCAAACAGCAGGGGCAAATTCGTAATTTCAAGATGTTTATAAATATAAACCCAGGTTGTCAACTCCACGCATGTTCGCCTGTTTCGTTCGTCTGGGAACAGTAACGCCAGGCTCGACTGGAGGAATTTGCAGGGTGGGGCCCAGCGGTCTGATGCGCATGGAACCTTCACCACAATGGTCGCCCAAGGGTCCACGCTAAGATGTATGGACCTGATCCTTGATCGGGGAACCCCGGTGGACCCTCTATCACTGACGACCCAAACCCCATCTCCGACAGTCTGAAATCCCATCTCTAAGTTCAGATCTGATACATCCAGAGCAAACAGTCCTCTTCCCAACCTGAATCGAAGTCTCAGGGGTGTGCAAATCAGAAGATGTTATCACCGCAAGTTTCCACCTACAAAAGGGCTTTTTCGACTGTATTTCCGATTTGTGCCAAGTCTACAACTACCGAAAGGGCTTCATCTTATCATCAAGGTTCCAGGTGAGTTGATTTCTGATCCATACAAGACTAAAAGGTGTCGAGTAGGCGTCGTAATGCATATCAGTGACCTGATTATTGTTTTGGATGATCGGTATGTTCTCTAAATCAAATCTGGCCATTAATCACTGTAACAGTATAATACATAATGGCTACTGTTTAACGGGAAATCAAATAGGTCTAATCTTCTATCCTCATTCAGATAATCAAGTTAGATTCTACTCACCTGGTGTAAACGCGCGTTGATCGGGCAGTGGTCGGTCGCTCGTCAGTCATCCGATGGCGATCTTTCTCTTCTTCTGCAATTTCTGAAACCAATTTCAGTCCTCTCTCTCTCTCTCTCTCTCTCTCTCTCTCTCTGAACTCTTTACTGTTGCAGTACCTCCGATGGATTCTGCCAATCTATATATATTGTTTGGTGGGGAGTCCTGTTTGGAAACTGCTATTCTGATAGAGGAAGTCTATTGGGAAACAAAATCTAAGAGAGAAATTCTACCGGGACTCCTACAATGGACTTGCCAAAAGTCCTAAAACATTCCGATCAATTAGGAGACTCCCAGTCAGGCTCCAAACATAGTTTGGGACTACATTGGCCCACCTGGAAAAGGGCTGGCCTACAAAAGTAGGCTCGGTTATTACAAATTTTAAAATGAACCAAGCAGCAATGAGTTACAGGAATTGAATGATCATCTACCTAAGCAACCTTATAAGGCTTTGGGTGCTTTTCAGTAAGCAAATTGAGCTTATGAATCATTTCCTATGAAACTACATTCATTGCATTTCCACCATCAACAATTAAATTGCATAGCTTATCTTTGCATCTCACGCGTATTTTGAAGATTGAAGTACTTCTCTAATCTTCTTCTTCTTGCTCATTGATGATGAGAAGCCTACGTATAATAAGGACAGGACCACCTTCTTCTCTAGTGGTGGTGGCTCGAGGAGAAGGATTAGACTGAGCCTTTGGGCTGTGGTTCTGGATGAGCTTCTGATTGTGTGTGGTCAGGAGGCGGCTCCATCTCAATATGCTCTTCATAGTATTCTTTTGAAGAATAAGGCTCTTTATCACAATAATAAAGATTGTGAACCTTTGGGCATTCATTGGCAAAGTGACCCTGTTGATCACATTGGCAACAACCATTAGTCCGTCAATCCTGTCAAGGGTTACCACGACTCCTCATATCTTGTCCCTGTGCCACTGTGCCCCGTTGATTTTGAGCAAAAGGACGCTGGTTGAGTTGGTTGTTCTATTGTTTCGAAGGTAGACGATAACCCGTTGGTGGAGCACGATTATTTTGGAAATTATTCTGACTGGGTGGAGTACGATTATTTTTCTGAAAGTCTTGGGTTTGACGAGTCATTGACTCCCCGGCTTGAGTGCGGAAGGGTCTCAGAGTGGATGACCGCAATTCTAGCTCAACCTGTTTTGCCCTGTTATAAATGTCATCAACAGTTTCATAATTATGCATAAGGACCTAACGTCTAATTTCTTCCTGCAAACCAATTCTGTACCGGTTGACTAGCGTGAAATCATCCTCTTGAATTTTACACCGAATAACATAATTATTGAATTTATCTGTGTACTCATTTAGTGATAATGTGCCTTGCTTGAAGACAAAATATTCTTGCTGAAGGATATTCAAATAATTGGATGGCAGATATTTAACTTCTAGCTTTTCATGCATCTCATCTCATCTAGTAATAGTGGGGCATCTCATGACAAGATTGTTGTGCTTAATGCTATGCCACCAAACGCGTGTTGAATCTTTAAGTTCGACTTTGATGAAAGCAACACATTGTGCATCTTCCATATGATACCAAGTGAAATAATCTTCAAGAGAATTAAGTCAATCAATAAAATCCTTTAGATTGAGACAACCAGAAAAATCAACAACATTAATCTTGACTCACTTTGTAATATCATCAAACTTGGGTGCAACAGGAGCGTCCTTAGGATCCATTTTAGCGAAGAGACACTAAATAAAATCATG